>OX377622.1:81919290-84658040 GCA_947397865.1 Polietes domitor
TAATAGGAAATGTGAACAATTTGCTTTGGGAAAGTGCACAATTAACAATTTCAAGTGTCTTATGTTTGTTAACGGGTTGCAATCATCAAAATATCATGAAACAAGAGCGAGACTTCTAGCGATGTTAGATTCTGAAACAGAACAAAACCCTCTTACTATTGATCATTTAGTGGCCGAAATTCAACGCGTCAAAAGTTTGAAGAGCGATGTTGCTTTAGCGGAACATAAACAAATTCATGCAATTCAAACTAGCAAACAATTTCAATCGCAAAATTTTTCGGCTAGCAGTGAAATACCAAAACGTCCATGTTGGCAGTGTGGCAGTATGCATTTTGTACGTGATTGTGGTTACACAAATCACAGATGTGCACAATGTGGTAAGATGGGCCACAAAGAAGGTTATTGTTCGTGTTTTTCGGAAAACAAATCTTTAATAACGTACAATTAAAATTGCAACACGATACAGGTTCAGATTTAACCATAATTTCCAACGACAATTGGGTTAAAATTGGAAAACCATTTTTACGAAGATCTCGACACACTCCACGGGATGCTTCATCCAATCAAATCAACATAATCGGAGAATTCGATGCCGAGGTGGTGCTTAACAAAATGCAAAAACAAAGCACAATAGCCGTATCATCGATTCCTAGTTTGAATTTATTGGGAGCTGATTTGATTGAAAATTTTGAATTGTGGGACACGTCGATAAATTCCTACACCACATGTATTCATCAAATGTTCCCAACAGTATTCAGAAAAGAGATAGGACATTGCACAACATTCAGAGTCAATTTACAACTGAAACCAGAAGCGGTCCCAGTTTTTCGTCCGAAAAGACAAGTTGCGTATGCGGTAAAAGTCCCTCTGGAAAACGAATTAACACGTCTGGAAAAAGAAGGAATAATTTCTCCACTCAGTTTTTCAGAGTGGGCGGCTCCTATAGTAGTCGTGAAAAAAGCATATGTGGAGACTATTCCACAGGTTTAAACGATCAGCTTGAACAACACACTTTTCCTTTACCGTTGCCTGATGATATCTTTATAAATTTCAATAAATGCTCTTTTTTCTCCATAGTGGACCTCAACAATGCTTATATGCAAATAGAAGTTGATGACAGCACGAAAAAACTGTTAGTCATAAACACACATCGTGGTTTGTACACCTTCAATCGGCTTGCTCAAGGAGTAAAATCTGCACCAGGAGCGTTTCAACAAGTTATGGAGTCCATACTGTCCGGAATAGAGGGAGCCTTCCCATACCTGGATGACGTCATCATCGCAACACGTACCATAGAACAAAATGTAAACGCTGTAGTTCAGGTAATGGACAACATGACAGTAAACTTCGACAAGTGCAATTTTTTTCAATCTTCGTGCACATACCTGGGGTATCACGTAGATCAAGATGGGGTAAGTCCAGATAAGAATAAAATTCAGAAAATTTTGGACATGCCAGCACCTAAAGATGTTAGTGAATTGAGAACATTTCTGGGAGCAATAAATTATTACGGCAAATTCATACTTCAAATGAGGAAGTTAAGAGACCCGTTGGATAAATTGTTGAAACAAGATTCAAAATGGTCATGGAGCCATCAATGCCAACGCAGTTTTGAACAATTTAAAGAATTATTGTCTTCCGATTTATTGCTAACACACTATGATCCAAGATTACCTATCAAAGTAGCTGCAGACGCTTCGAATGTCGGTCTAGGTGCATATATTTGCCACGTATAGCATTAGTGTTCGCAGTAGTAAAATTTCATAAATTTTTGTATGGTAGGAAATTTACATTGCAAACCGATCATAAGCCACTACTAGCAATATTCGGCAATAAGAAGGGAATTCCTGCGCATTCTGCAAATCGCTTTCAGCGTTGGGCACTAACACTAATGTCGTACGACTTCGATTTTCAATATATTTCAACAAATAATTTTGGAGCTGCCGATATTTTATCACGTCTAATAGGCAATACTGTTATATCTAATGAAGACACCGTCATAGCGTGTATTCAAATTGATGCTGACATTAGATATGTAGCTGATGAAATAACAAGAGCATTGCCAATAACATTCAACATGGCTCGCGCAGCAACCAAAAATGATCCATTTTTGCAAGATATAATGCGTTATATTCAAAGTGGGAATTGGCCAAATGAAAAATCGGAAGAGGTTAAATGTTTTTTTGCTAGGAAAGATGATTTAAGCATTGTAGATGATTGCATTGTGTATTCAGAACGTCTTATCATTCCCAAATGTTTTCGCAAGCGCATTCTCAAAGAATTGCATAAAGGCCACGATGGTATAGAAAGGACAAAATCATTAGCTCGTAGCTATGTTTACTGGCCTCATTTGGATGACGACATCAAGCAATTAGTTCAAATGTGCGATAGATGTGCTTCAGCAGCAAAAACTTTGCCTAAAACCACATTAGTATCTTGGCCTCAAACATCATATCCAATGCAAAGAATACACATTGATATAGCGGGTCCGGTAAACAGCGAATACTACTTCGTAATTGTGTTCAAAATGGCCACAAATTTTCAAAATTAATTCAATTCCAACGTCAACCATTTTGGACTGTTTAAAAGATTTTACTTCGCAATTCGGAAATCCAGAATTAATTTTAAGCGATAACGGTACACAGTTTTCCAGCCAACATTTTTCTGAATTTTGTAGACAAAACGGTATAGCTCACAAATTTACTGCCCCGTACCACCCACAATCTAATGGATTAGCAGAGAGATTTGTTGACACATTAAAACGTGCATTAAAGAAGCTCGAAGGAACCGGTACAACGAAACAAAACTTACAGACATTTTTGGAATGCTATCGCTCTACGCCTAATTCGAATGTACCGCAGAATAAAACGCCAGCTGAATTGTTCATAGGGAGAAATTTGAGGATTATATTAGATTTACTTCGAAAAAGAGAACAACCTGATCTGCAGCGTAATGAGAAAATGGAGCAGCAGTTTAACAAGCGTCATAGTGCCAAAGAGCGTAAATATGAATGTGGAGAAAAAGTCTTTGTAAAAATTTACAAACTTAACAAAACATATTGGTACCCCGGTGTCATAACCAAAATCATTGGAAACGTCAATTATGAAGTTAAGGTGAACAACATTCCATGTTTCAGAGCAGTCAGATCACATGCCAACCAATTAAGACCAAGATTTACGGAGGATGGTGCCACATCAGAAATAGATATTCTCTTCGATCATTTCGACCTATCCCCCAATCCAACTCAAACGACCGATCCGCAATCCACCAGTAATATAGCAGAAAATACCACACAAAATACCACACATCCATCAACACAAGTAAATCAACAGCCATCCAGTGATTCAAACCAACAGCCACTAACCGATTCAAGTCAATCATCACCATCAATAATTGTGGATTACCAAGCATCGTCATCTGTAGAACCCAGAAGTTCAGCTAGACGAAAAAGACGTCCTGCTTGGACCGAGGACTACATACTTCCAAAAAGAAAGAGAGATGTTGGGATACCAAACTAATGTACCCCAAAAATAATGTTGCTGTTTTATGTTCTTTTGATGGCAACTCTGTCTAATGTCTATTATTGTTCTAAACGTCATTTAGTTATTTATGTTTCATCTTTTTATGTGATTATTGATTTGTGAGTTCGGACTAGATAGACGCCTTTTTGTTATCTACGTTAAAAATAAGTTTAAAACTCTTTATATATTTTAGTATTAATATATGGCATAGCCAACTAAACTAAAATATATCAACCGGCTTTCATTTCAATAAACATCAAGATCGTTCACCACAGCAACGATCACAACAAAGTATAAATTTCGAAAAAATCCTTTTGTTTCGCATCTTCACAGTCAGATGAATGTATACACCGAATTTCATGATTTTAACTTCAGCGGTTTGGTTGATACCACTTGTATACCTCCTTTCCAATTGTATCCCTTAAAAGTACGAATTTTGAAAAATCCCTCTATTTTACATATCTACGCAATTATTGGGATGTACATTCCAAATTTTATGTTTCTAGCTGCTCTATTATTAGGGGGTATTTTCAGTCCGACTTCGCCCACTTTCAATCCCAAACGATCTGCAGCCATAAGACATATTTAAGAAAAATTTGAACCCCTAACTCATTTCTTTCGGCGGCTAGCGTGATTTCAACCGACAGACGGACATGGTTAGATCGTCTTAGAATTTCTCCACGAACCAGAATATATATGGAGGGCTTATATTCATAAGTGGTTATGAACCATTTTCTCGAAAATGAGTTTTTGATGCCAAACTATTCTCAGATTTGGATGGCATCTGTCATATAAATTTGGAGAAGAAAATTTTTTTCTAAAGCCATTTATTCAAATTTTTTTGATTTGGCTATGTACTCACACTTTAATTTGTGACTGCAAAAGTGGCTATGAATATTAAAAATAATATAGTTCAAAAATGGAGCAGCATATAACCGAAGGTTGTAATTCACTACAACGATTCAGTTTAAAACATTTTTCTAAATTTAGGGCATATCGTACTATCAAATTCCATCATTACGCGGTTAATAGCATTTGGTTCCCAAGTTATCAGGCTAAAATAGGATAAATAGTGGCTGTAAAGTCAAAAATTGTGAAAAGTATCTTTAGAAAAACCCGCGTAACTTTTTATCATATTGAGAATACCAAAATATTTTTATAGCATATGATTGCTGACTTCATTTGGAATATTTGTGTCAGAAAAGTTTCAGAATCCTAAACAGAGAAAGTTTAAATATAAGCAATTTTCAACAATTGCAGCGATTTTCGCGACTGGCTGCATATAAGTAACAAGCGACATTGGTTCTTAAAACACAAACAAAAATGTCATAGTGAAAATCATTTTAGCAATATTTCCTGTGAAAATTAAAATTTTCCAAAAATATCCAATTTGTTTTTTTTTTTGTTTACTGTGCCCTACCGCAATATCCACTTTTTGTAAAAAATTTGGAAAAAGGGATAAAAATGGTACCAATCTGACGGATGAAGCTGGAATCTTTAAATTCGCTGTGTACATTGTACATTCCAGAAAATGCGTTTTCTACACAACATTGCCAACATTTCATAAGAAAAACGTTATCGAGTTTACAAAAGTCTTATTTATATATTTGAGCATTATTTCAAAACTCATAGTGCTCAATTTTAAACGTTCAAAAGTGGCTATGAACCATAAAACCGCGAATAATAGGAAAATTTTTTAATTGTAGCAATTAGTAATACTCTTTAGATTAAACTGTAGAAGAATGATTCATAACTACTCTTAAAATTAAGGAGTAAATCAGTTTTTTCGCTCTCCTTAAAAGATGTGTTTTTGTTCATAGCCACTTATGAATATAAGCCCTCAATATACTTTATGGAGTCTCCGATGAATATTTCAAGGTGTTAGAAACGGAATGACAAAGTGAATATACCCCATCCTTAGGCGGAGGGTATAAAATCTGCATCTTGAAAAGATTACAAATATTTGTATTACTCTTTTCTCTGAATATTTACACAATAGTTTCCGCTGTCCGCGATTCCTTGGTAATTTGTAGGATAGTTTTGTAATTACACTGCACAACAATCAATTAAAAAAAACAAGCTTTGCCCAATGGATTCTAGTAGAGTAGACCAACGAAAATATACGTTTATCTGCGTTTTGAAATTATTTAAATATATATATATAGTCCCCATACAAATTTCGCGCTTGATTTTACTTTTCCGCTCTAGAAACCAGATACTTTAACCGGCTTTCTTCAAAATTGCCACAGCACCTTATTATTCAACTAGAAACATATGTGATGAAAGTGAGTCAGATTTGCATATAGCTCCCACACAAATTTCGCTCCGGCTTTGCCTTTAGCATTTCCTTATGTGTTTTAATTGTGTTTGCATTTTAAATTAAGATCGATATAAATACTCAATCGAAGAAGAATATAAAACCCCTCTCCAAAATACAATTATTATTTTTTACTCGGGAAAGACATTTGGACTTTCTCTTCATACTTGAGCGAAGATATATTCCACAAACATTGATATCACTTCACTAGTTTAAAAATGTTGTTTGAAGTCTAACAATTTTCCTGAAATTTCATTTTCTATCACTTATGATTTTCCATACATTCTCTGAATTTATGAAAAACTACTTACTCAGGTTCGAGATCATTCGTTCTTGTTTTAAAAAAGTGTGTAACATTTATTTTGTTCGGTTGCTAGCAGGGCAGACGATGGTCCAGTTTAAAACTAGACCACGTACAACTTTGATCTAAGCTAAACGTCATATTACCTACAAGGACGAGTATAATGTACGTATAAGACTGGATCGCGAAAAAAAGCTGCGGTCATACCCATAAATGAATACTGAATTATTTAATGGTGATCTGCAAAATATTTCTTCAGTGGGTCAAACCCTCTTTGAGTTAATCATTCTTCAAAAATTCTCTAACAAGTGGGAGGTACTGGTAGTGGTTTAATGTGTTTATAAAAACATTTACAAACATATTAAATTACAACTGATTTTGACTATCCGTATGAAAGATATGCCAGTTTTATTTAAACCATAGCTTGTGACAGTTTGAGTTGTCCTCTATATTCTAGGCGGGTATAACGACTATAAAAGCATTGTCAACATTGACAAATTTTAGAGTACATATTATCATATCATTCGTATATAAGTTATAAGAGCTTTAGTTTTACGTCTACACTTCCGAATATCCGTTTGAATGTAATATGGGTTTTTATTCAACATTGAATATGGGCTATTTGTGTGGGAGCAGAGTTACAAGCCTTCGGCTGATTTGCCGGCTCGTTCTGTCATTCGATTACCCCTATTTATTTGAAATTTTGGCAAAGCGGAAGGAACAATTTTCTTTTATTTTTTGGCAAGTAGTTCAATATTCGTTAATATTAGCCAATGTTCCAATAATTTAATATTGTTATTAGGGTATCCAATTATTCGGACTTTTATGTTATTCGATTTATCGTTTATTTGAAAACAAAAAATTTCCAATTAATCGAATAATGAAGTCGATAGTTATTCGATTAATCGAACAATTGTCCACTTAAATAAAATATAATTAATTATATAGACAAGACACGCCACTTTACGGGTAGTTCAACTATATATTGAACGTTTATTACGTATCTGATTTTATTTAAAAATTGTAATATCAAATTCGTAATTCATTAGAAGTTGACAAAAATCTTAATATCTTATCAAAATAAAGAACCTTCCCTTAAATGAGCATAATATCAGAAGTTATCCATTGACTTTTTTCGAATATGGATCATATGATTTATAACCGAACTGACTTTATTATCGCGGTGTTAACCTCAATTTTTCTATGAATTGACCAGTTTTTGCTATTTTTAAATGAAGTCGGATAAATCGTTATTTTAATATCTGTGGAGCATACAAATCAAAAATCGAAAAAATTGTGGTTTTATATTTGGTGTTTCATAGTTTTTTACCCAAATGGAGCAAACTGGCTATTCAAAATCAATTTATCATACAAAGCATACGACGATTTCATTAGTTTTTAAGACAAAACTTATAATATCGATTATTTGGGACAATTTATTCGAATTATTCGTTATTCGAAAATCATGATTTTTTATTATTCGAACAAATATTTGACAAAAATTATTCGATTAATCGCGGTTGGACAGCCTAATTGTTATCCCATACAATTATTTTTGGGAGTGGGAATCCATTCCCAAAATTTATAATATGGATGAATTTAATAAATATTTTTGCAATTACAGCTTTTCATGTGAGGCTTGAATATCATAATCCTTCCAAAGAATAATAATACTCTACCTACTTTGACACACAAAAGAAGCAAAATAGAGGAGTTGTTGTTCATTGTTATTTATAGGAACACATGGCCACATGTACTGGAATTGACTTACATACATATCTAAATGCGACTTTCAAATCAAAATACAATCATTCAATTTTCTATAGCCGTCATCATATAGTGGGATACCAAATTCAATGAAAGTTCAATATATTTCACAGCAGTAGGTTGTCAAAGTCGACATTTATATTTTCTTTTGTAATTTTAGTGGGTTGTCTATTTGCTACTAAGATTTGACTGAGTTAGAACTCCGTCAAATCTCGGCGGCGTGGTTGAAGTAGATATGAGTCGATGAAATCGGCGGGGAGATTGAATTCGATTTGAGCGGCTCGTGCAGAAACATGCGGCGGCGGCTTTTCGGCTTAAAATCGATCGGCTTGTATCTCTGTGTGGGAGGTATCAGAAGGGGCGTGGTAACCTCTCCCACATTCTGGGTGAGTATAACGACCCAGGACGAATTCCACCAATTTAGACTCACAGCTGTGCTGTGTTCGCAAAGTTTTTAGTTAATTTGCTGCCCCAATAAAAAGCGTTCTGTGAGGCTCGTGATAATATTAAAAGTGGCATATTATAAACAATTTCGCAACGATAAATATGCTTTTTTAGCACTGTGAAAACCTTTTGAGACCGACATAAAAACCCGACGAAAAACCCAGATGACCCGGTTTTCGGTATCGGCTTTGATCACTCTAAAAAACTTTAACGCCATAGGTACCTGTCGTTTGGTGACTTTTCATGTGTTCGACGATGTCATTTCGACGAGAAAACTTTTCCCAGCATTTATCACAATTGTAGGTATAATTGGATCTAGAGGTACACATCGAGTTCTCATCTATTACTGATGGAGGAGTGTTTGATTCGTTATGGCTCAGATATTCGTTGTTTACTTCGTCATCTGATAATTCAATCGTATCTACGTTGTCCATAACGCGTTGATTGTTGTCATATTCTTCTGGGATGTCTTCTTCATCGGATATTTGAACTGTTTCTTCATTCAAGCAACTTAATGTGGTTCCAGTGAACTCTTCTGATTGTGTCTGATGTAAGCTGGTATCATTGGACATGTTATCTGTTTGCTCGCTATTATTTTGATCTCTTTGTATGACATGACATTCCAAGATATCACGGTTTGTCTCGGGTTCCGCACCTGACAAGATGACATCTTCAATGTCAATTTCAGATTCGCATTTATATCTGCTATCTTGTAGCGTCTGGCGGTTATATTCGAGGTTTTCGTTAAGGGATTCTGCAACTGAATGAATATCAGGCTCCTAAAATGAAATGTAATACAATATGAACATATTAAATTTGTTGATAGAGACATTTTAAGTGTATATGTTAATATAAGAATAAATGTACACCAAGAGCTTGTATCCTAGAATGAAATGACATTTATCTTTTTTACCAAATTTTAATCACAAGCTTGGTGCTGGTAGTCACCAGTTAGTTATCAATCATGTTAGAAGTGTTATAGAAGCGATAAATGGGTGCAGACGCAAATGCTCACCACCAATTCGGGGAAGTATGTACAGATACGAATGATTAAGGTGAGAAATTCCTCGAATTTACTAATAACATGTTTATGATTCTGTTACAGAATAATATAACAATCAAAAGTACGTCATCTACAAAAAAAAAGAAAATATGTTTTATTGTTTTTCTCTTTGTTATACAATGGTATGCAAACGTGCTTAATCCTATAGACAATAAGAAAAAAATGTATGCGAAGTCCATGCAAACATTTTTTCCGTGTCTGCGAAGTCTGTCTGAAAAGCGTAGTTCCCGCTTAACAGTATTTGTTAGATAGAATGTCAAGATGTAAGAATTCTCAAAAAATTGCTTTGATTGCAGAAAAGAGCTAATCAAATTACACCAGGAACATTAGTAATGAATCGATTTTGGCATTTCCTGTCCATCTATTCTTGTAATCAAAGTACAGGTCGAAATTTTAGTCCGTTGCCAATGAATTATTTCATAAACGACTTGGGGAAAAATTCCGTAACGTGTGAGTAAATATTTACTTGGTTTGAGGACAGTTCTACTCAGTTTGAGGACAATTTCAGCATTCCCCTAGCTTAATTTTTTATGTACACTCTATATTACGCATTTAGAGATTTTTGAGAATTTGTCAGTAAACACAACGGAAAAGTTTGGTGAAAAAGCAAACATTTACATTACTTTTTGATTTCTGCAACATCCTTGTACATCGAAGCTGAGAAAATAAATTTTATTGCTGATATTCACAAATATTTATACCCTCACTCTACAGAGTAGGAGGGTATATATCATTTGGGACAGAAAAAAAGTGTAACACATTGAAGGAGTGACTTAAGACCCTAAGTATGTTTGGACCAAATCCGTTTCACGACTTTTTAAGGTGTTTGAGCCATGTCCGTCCGTTCGTCTGTCTGGCTGGTGTACTCGATCAAACTTTGCACATGGTAATATTTTTCCCAAACTTAGTTTAAGTTCGAAAATGGGGGAAATTGCCACGCCCCCTCTGGTACCTCCCACACAAATAGCCAACATTCCAATGTTAAATTAAAACCCATAAAAATTCCACACGGATATTCGGAATCAGCTATATTTTGGTATTTGATAATGTTTTTACAATCACTTTAAGTGTACTAAATATGGCGGGTTTTGCCACGCCCCTTCTAGTACCTCCCACACAAATTACGCAAAACTACGTAAATTTAAAGCTGTTATAACTTCTATACTGATGATCGGAATACTGTGAAATTTGATATTTAGCAATGCTTTTATAGAAGGTACATTCGCACGGAAGATGGGCAGTATTGTCACACTCCTTCGGGTACCTCCCATATAAAGTGGCATAAACTTTGATTACAATAAAACCGACATAACATCCATACGGGAATTATTTGGAATTTGAAAATTTTTTATAATCACTTTAAACCTAAAAAATATTTACGCTTTAGCCACGCCCCTTCTTGCACCTCCCACACAATTGTCTCTATCCTAGGTAATATTAAATCATTCATAACTTCTGTTCTGGTGCATGGGATCCACTATGACTTTATGTTTGATCATGTTTTTACAATTGTTTTATAAATGCGAAAGCTGGGAACATGTGACACGAACCTCCTAGCACCTTCCACACAAATTATCTTTATAACTTCCGCATATATGTTCTCTGAGAGTGAGGGTATATATAAGTCGGTTTAGCCGACTGAAGCTTACTTACTTGTTATTAGGGGTTTTATTTAAAACTGGATAACTAAGCTGCCATAACAAAAACCTAAATAAAAAAATCACTCATAATATAAAATTAAAATTTCACTTAAAATTGTCGCCAAAAGCAATATCAATGTGTGTGTGAAAACAGAATTAAAAAAATAATAATGAAAGAAAAATAATTATCTGAGCGCCCCCGTAGTCGAGTTGGTAGCGTTATCGGCTATCAGCGTGGGGGTTGTGGGTTCGATTCCCACCAGAGGCTCTGGTCTGTCGCTGCAATAACTAGTGTAAGTCAAATTTATGGTTATCGAGGCTAAGTCCAAAAAAGTCAACACAAAATATTTTTATGAAAATTTGTTTTGAAACAAATAATTTTATTGTAGTTGACGACAATGTGAAAAAATATTTTTTTATTTTGAGAAAAAAATTAAATTTTTATTAACGTTTTTGTTACGTAGCTTGTTATCCCGGCTTGAAGAAAAACAGCCCTATTAATTACCTTTGCATTATGAGTGTGCGCTACTATAAAATTTCGTATATAATATAATATATAAAGAGGAATGTAAAAAAACATAAATCACGATTGGAAATTCAAGGGAATAATTCATTCCCAGGGAAATTTTATTCGCGATAGGAGTGATTATTGAATTGATTATTACGCCTAGGACAGTATTTTCCTATCCAGAATACCAGGGAGCGATCTACATCGTGAGCTGCATAATTCATTTACTGCGCACATTTTTTAATCAGCACGAATACAGTTGAAACACAATTTTAAAAATATATACATACATACATACATATATTTTCCATTTCGAAGCATTTATTGTGTGTGTGAAAGATGCGATAAATATGTTACGATGAAAATAAATTTAGTTTGCAAAGAAAAAAAGTACGTTTGACGTTTCTTTTGGTATGTATGATAAATTTCTAAGAAACTCGAAATATTGTATAATTCAATTCCAAATCCCCCCTTTTGAACGAAAAGTTCTGTTCGAGTTTGTACATTAGTTGTCATTGTGTATCTATCTTTTTTTTATTATTATTATTTTTCTCAAAATACCAAGGAGAGCGTTTTGAATAGAGTATCCGAAGAGACGTTTTTTAAACGAATTCCGGTAAACCGAAAATATGAAATATTTAAAAAAGTCTTTCAGTAGAAACCCGAAAGCCGAAATCCGGCTTAAGTTCCACATAAAAAAATTTATTTTTATCGAAAACAAAACAATATAAATATGTAAAAACAAAGTAATTGCATGTAATAAAATAAAAATAAATATCATTGTCATAGCCTTGAAGTAAGTGAGCTAGATTTTTGAGTTAATGATACAGAATTATCTATATATATATAAAAGAGTTGCGTGATTGACTGATCACTCCCCAGACCAAACGGCTAAAGCTAGAATCATGAAATTTGGTGTGTAATTCGTACTTTTAAGGGGTAAAATGGGGTGAAAAGGGATATAAATGGTACCACCGCAATGACCAAACGGCTGGGCCTAGAATCTTGAAATTTGGTATGGACATTCCTCTTGCGGCATAAAGGCATCCCAAAAAGTGGCATTTGCAAAATTCGTACTTTTGGGGGTAAAATGGGGCAAAAAGGGATAAAAATGGTACCAACAATACGGCTGAAGCTAGAATCATGATATTTGGTGTGTACATTTCTCTTACAGCGTATATATCAGACTTGAAGGGATTTTTTCGTAATTCTTATTTTTTGGGGGTGAAATCGGGTAGAAAGGGATAAAATAGTACCACCGCGAAGAGAGATTTGAACGGAGTTTTTCGCAATTCGTACTTTTAAGGGGTAAAATGGGTTAAGGAGGGATACAAATTTTACCACCGCTGGGACTAGAATCTTGAAAGTTGGTAAAAAAAATCCTTTATAGCTTCAACGCGCCCAAGATTTTTTTTTCAAAATTCGTACTTTTTGGGAGTGAAATCGGGTAAAAAGGGATAAAATTAAATGGATGGAGCTGAAACCATAATTCGGTGTGTACATCCCTCAAAATTTTTAGAATCGCAAAATGAAGGAATTTTTCGAAATTTGTACTTTTAAAGGGAAAAGGGGATACAAAAGGTACCAACAACACGGATGACGCTACAATAATGAAATTCGGTGTGTATATTCGTTTTACAGCGCAGACCACTAATAAGAAAGCATTTTTCGAAATTTGAACTTTTAAGGGATTAAATGGGATAAAAATGACTGACTAAACGGCTGGGCCTAGAATCTTTAAATTTGGGACGGGCATTATTTTTATACCAAGACCAAGAAAATATTTTTCAAAATTCGTACTTTTTGTGACTAAAACTGGGTAGAAAGGGATACAAAATGGTACCAATCAAACAGACGGAGCTGGAATCATTAAATTCGGGGTCTGCATCCCTGAAAATGCTTACAAACGCAAATTGAAGGAATTTTTCGAAATTCGTACTTTTAAAGAGTAAACGGGGATAAAAAAGGTACCAAGAACACGGTTGACGCTACAATCATGAAATTCGGTGTGTATATTCGTTTTATAGCGCAGAACACTGATACGAAAGAATTTTTCGAAATTTTTACTTTCAAGGGATTAAATGGGATAAAATTTGTACCACGGCTGAAGCTAGAATTGTGAAATTCGGTGTGTATATTCCTCTGACCGTGTAGACGCGAAGCATCACCTAATTTGTAAATGTATACTTTTAAGTACAAATCGGAACTTTTAAGTAGAAATCGTATCAAATAAGGTATACATTACTCTGGCGTGCAATACAGAAGTATTGCATCAAAATATGTACTTTAAAGGTGGAAGCGGATCAAAAGTGATAAAAATCGAACAAATCAAATTGGGGAAATTGGGATAAAGATCGTACTTATCAAAGTTTTCAGTTGGAATATGAATGTTAGAGTACGTAGATGCGCAACATAAAATAACATTTCTAAATGTCTACGTTTAAGGGCGGCACAAAAAGTGGTCAAAAGGGCACCCACATAAAAAAGGATACAAAAAGAACCTACCAAAATATTGTAATAGAATAGAAGTATAGAAGTTATATGTAATGTATTTAATTTGACAAAGGGCGTGGCAAAGCATACAAATTTTATAGGTTTAAAGTGATTCTAAAAACATTTTTAAATCTAAAATGACAACTGATTTCGACTATCCGTATGGAAGTTTTACCAGTTTTATGTTGACCAAAGGTGTGTGCAGCGATGGTGGCAAAGATTCCGATCATCCGTATAGAATTTATAAAATGTTTAATTTTACGTATGAAGTGGTGATTTGTGTGGCAGGTACAAAAAGGATATAATTATAATAATTATAAAAACTTTATCAAATATCAAAATACAACTGGTTCTGAATATTTTACTAGGAATATGGACTATATGTGTGGGGTTATATCAATTTCATCCATCTCCGAATTTAAACTACGTCTGAGAAAAATAATACTTTGTTGATAGTTTGAATAAATTACTGAACTTAAGTTACTTACACCAGCAAGCCAGACCGACAAACGGACGTGAAAGGGATTTATTACGTACTTAGGGTATTAAATCACTCTGAGTTACACTTTTTTCTATCCCAAATGCATATATATCTACTCCGTACGGTGAGGGTATCATTATATCGGATTTTTGTAAGAAAATTGTTTCAATTTAAATTAATCACTTGACTGCGTATAAATTGATGGCACAATATAAATTATTTTTTGTTTAATTTGTACAAGGGGGACAAAAATTCGGTGTATAAATTCATCCAGCTACGTAGGATCTGGAATGGAGAATTTGGAAGGAATACGTATTTGGGAAACAAAAAGCATGTTTTCAAATTTTGTGAGCATTTACAAGCGATTTACCCTGAAATAAAAATCCTTACAACGCATACGAAGTAGCGGGTATTTGCTAGTTCGTTATATAATGTTTTATAATGTGTAAAAACTTCGTATAAACATCGTATATACTATCCGCTTGAGAAGCGTTTTCTGCAAAATCGATTTATAATGGAACACAATATCATTCATATGGCTACCACGACTGGCTTGGCAGCTTGGCCTCATTCGATCAACCCAATTTTTCAGTACAGCCCAAAATCCACACCAAACGGTGACTCGTTGTGGATGCACTGGCTTCTCAATAGTCACGTGTGGGTTCTCTGAACCACATATGCGGCAATTTTACTTATTGACGTAGCCACCGAGATAAAAATGAGTTTCATGAAGGCCGATCTCTTCTCAAAAAATTTCCACGCAAATTTCTTACAGTTTGCGTTAAAGACTCACTTATTTTGTAGTAAGTTTTTAATATTTCCCAATTTAGTTCAAGCGTATGGCGTCCCATTTTGCAAATGTGAAACATAAACCTGAAAATAAAAATAACAAGTAAGAAGGTTTTAAGTTCGGCCGGGCCGAATCTTATATACCCTCCACCACGGAGTGCATTCCACAGTATTACAAGCAGATTAAAGGATGTCGACATAGAAGTACAGAACCATATTACGAAAACTGTGATATGTTTATGCACATTACTATAATTGATTACTATTTCAAACTATAGTGTATACTTATGCGCACTGTTTAAAATCTACTACTATAAATAAATACAATGCTGTAATTGTGAACATGCCGAAAATATTAGGCGGTTGTCAGTCGCCGTTAGGGAGAAGCATTTTTAGATACAGACTGCATTATTTTGATAAGAAAAGTACAAATTTTAAAGATATCCCCATTCGCCCCATTCTCCGCCCAAATGTACAAATTTGGAAAAAAACCTTTTTGTTTCGAGTCTTCATAGTCAGACCACCGAATACACACCGTATATGTACACCGAATTTCATGATATCAACTTCAGCGGTTTGGAAGGTCCCATTTTTATCCCTCTTTTTCAATTGTATCCCTTAAAAGTACGAATTTCGAAAAATCCCTCTATTTTACGTGTCTATGCAATTATCGGGATGTACACACCGAATTTCATGTTCCTAGCTGTTGTCGTATCATGGGTACCATATTTTATCCATTTTTGTCCCATTTCGCCCGCTAAAACATTTATTTTCTTTGTGGTGCTTCCAAGCTACAAGAGGAATGTCCGCAACAAATTTCAAATGTATGAAAATCAGAAATTTAATTAATAAGCCAAGGCTACCAATATTTTTATACTATGTATATACATATATAATGGAAATAATAATTCAATTCATAAAGTAAATATAAGGCAGCAATCATAAATACCCTAAATATTGGGGGATAGAGAGTGTATTTTCAGCTGCAGTCCTTTGGTTGGTTGTATTTCCATCCTATTTTAATTTCAAAAGTATACATTTTGAAAATACCTTATCTCCATTTTTTGTCGTAAAAGCAACAAAATAAAGTACGAATTTGGAAAAAAAAATATTTTACGTGGCTATGCACTCAGAGGAATGTATATACCCAATTCCATGATACTATCTGCGGCCATTTTGTTGGTACCATTTTTATCCCCTTTTTCGAATTTTACTTCTTAAAAGTACGACTTTCGAAAATTTCATCATTCTAGCTGTAGCCTTTTAGATGGTACCATTTTTATCCCTCTGCTCCCATTGAATTCCTTGAAGGTACGAATTTGGAAAAACGTTTTTTTTTCGTGTCACTCAGTCAGAGGAATGTATACCGCGAATTTCATGGTTCTAGCTGCATCCATTTGTTTGGTACAATTTTTATCCCATTTTTCCATTTTACACCCTTAAAGTACGAATTTCGAAAATTTCCTTTATTTTATGTGTGCTCGATTAGAGGTATGCACACGCCAAATTTCGTGTTTCTATCTGTTGTCGTTTGATAGGTACTATTTTTATCCCTTTTCGTCCCATTTCGCCCCCTACAAATAAAAGTCACTCTATGGTGCCCTTTTATGCTATAAAGGGAATGCGAATTGCAAATATCAAGTAAATACAAGCTACTATGTTCAAAAAACATGCTGAAATACATGCTGACAGACGGACATGGCTATATCGTCTTAGAATTTTACCATGACCCAGAATATATATACTTTATGGGGTCTCCGATGAATATTTTAAGGTGTTACAAACGGAATGACAAAGTGAATATACCCCCATCCTGGAGGTGGAGGGTATACAAATTAATATTATCCTACCTTTCAAAGTAATCGGTAGTTCACCACATCAGGAACATTAATATTCAGTATATTATATTTTGATCATGGTTGTACAATTTTTTAACCGAACTTTTCGGTAATCTTCTTTAAATCTCTAGTTTAGAATTTATCATTAACCCAGTAACCCTTTCATAGTTTCTGCACATTTTGTGCAATTAGACGAGTTTTCTGTTTCAAATCGTTTTATGCTTATCCCTATTATCCCTATTCCCTCTTAATATTATAAAGCCTTAGTGTAAGTCTGTCTGTCTGTTTGTTTGTTCCGCTCTGTGGGCGGAGGGGGCGTGGCAATAGTGTTTTTGAGAGCTAGAAGGCTGAAAATTGGTACATATATATTACTGACCACGAGAATGATAAATATGATGCCGCAATTTGGATTTTCATTTTGTGGGCGGAGTGGGCGTGGCAATAGTGTTTTTTTGAGCTAGAAGGCTGAAAATTGGAACGTATATATTACTAACCACGAGAATGATAAATATGATGCAGAAATTTGGATTTTCGTTTTGTGGGCGGAGTGGGCGTGGCAATAGTGTTATTTGAGCTAGAAGGCTGAAAATGGAATGTATATATTACTGACCAGGAGAAAGATCAAGTTGATGCCGAAATTTGGATTTTCGTTTTGTGGGCGGAGTGGGCGTGGCAATAGTGTTTTTTTGAGCTAGAAGGCTGAAAATTGGAACGTATATATTACTGACCACGAGAATGATAAATATGATGCAGAAATTTGGATTTTCGTTTTGTGGGCGGAGTGGGCGTGGCAATAGTGTTATTTGAGCTAGAAGGCTGAAAATGGAATGTATATATTACTGACCAGGAGAAAGATCAAGTTGATGCCGAAATTTGGATTTTCGTTTTGTGGGCGGAGTGGGCGTGGCAATAGTGTTTTTTTGAGCTAGAAGGCTGAAAATTGGAACGTATATATTACTGACCACGAGAATGATAAATATGATGCAGAAATTTGGATTTTCGTTTTGTGGGCGGAGTGGGCGTGGCAAAAGTGTTTTTGAGAGGTAGTAGGCTGAAAATTGGTACATATATATTATAGACCACGAGAAAGATAAATATGATGCCGAAAATTGGATTTTCGTTTCGTGGGCGTGGTAAAAGTGTTTTGGATAGCTAGAAGGCTGAAAATAGGTACATATATATTACTGACCACGAGAATGATAAATATGATGCCGAAATTTGGATTTTCGCTTTGTGGGCGGAGTGAGCGTGGCAAAAATGTTTTTGAGAGGTAGTAGGCTGAAAATTGGTACATATATATTACTGACCACAATAAATATCAATTTGATGCCGAAACTTGGATTTTCGTTTCGTGGGCGGTGGGAGCATGGCAAAAGTGTTTTTGAGAGGTAGTAGGCTGAAAATTGGTACATATATATTACTGACCACGAGAAAGATCAATTTGATGCCGAAATTTGGATTTTCGTTTAGTGGGCGTGGCTATAGTGTTTTTTAAGCTAGAAGGCTGAAAATTGCAACGTATACATTACTGACCACGGGAAAAAGTGGAAAAAAGTGTTTTTTAGCTAGAAGGCTGAAAATTGGAACGTATTTATTACAAACCACGATAATATCAATATGAAACCTGATTTTAATTTTACCATTTGTGTTTTTGCCTGGCGAAGCGGGCGGGGTTCAGCTAGTCATAATATATTTTTTGCAATTGCATATTGTGCTATTTCGAAAATGCGACTGAAATCCCGTTTTTCGAAACCCTCTTGTGTTGTAGTTATTTATATACATGAAACTGGGTTACAGTAATTGAAGTAATTATAATTGTGAAATTATTATTTTTCTTATAGTGTGAACATATACAAAAAAAATTGTTTAAACGGGCCCTACAAACATTTGGATGATATATCACCAAGAAGATATTGCGGCAATATATTCCATTTATCATTTTGATGAAATTCATCAAAATATTTTTTTTCTTATCACCCTTGTATCATTTTGAAGAATTGTTGGCGATATTGATTTTGTTGTCATTTTTCGTATGAATAATAAATATTTCGGAAATAAGAAAATAAAATATATGTTTCATTAGAAATCTGTGTTTCTTTTCATATTTTGTTGGTGCATTGCAAAATGGACTAGCACGCAATAAGTAAAAGAGAAGCTACAAGTTGAAGTTCTAAATGAAATCAGTAGCAAGTGATGAAAAGCTGGTAAGTTGATTATTGGTGTAGATCTTTTGGGTACACAATTTTATCAGACATTAAGATTTTATTGCATTTCTCAGAGGCAATGTTTTCAAAACGAATTAGAGGTGTGGCATGCAGTTTTGATATCTCATTTTTATCTTCCAGGTGATATTATGGCGATATCATCCAGATTTCTTGTGGATGATAATCTGGCAATGTCGCCGATTTATCATCCGGATGTATTCAAGGGCGTAGCCAGGTAGGGGCAGGTAGGGGCAAATGCCCCAACCTAAGCCAAATGTCCTCGAAAAATCTGCGTTTTTTAAGAAAAAATTCATCTTTGTCAACAACAACAACAGACAATGACACCCATAGCAACAGCAGCAACCAAAGCAGAACAATAAAAGACGTTACACAGCTACAACACACAAGATACGCACTTCAATAATTGCCAAATATTCGGATATTCTTGAGCCTGTCGTGAATGGTCTTCAATCTAAAAGTTTTGACCTGCTCAAATGCAAAGACCATCTTGATAGAATATCAACTGTTATCTCTAGCCATCGAACCGCTGTAGATACCGTGATTGATGAAATTCTAGACGAGGCAAAAGAAATAGCGAAGTCGATTGATATTGAATTGGATATGCCCAGACTAACCCAACGACAGCAGCATCGTTCAAATCAACCTGCATCGAATCCAAATCATTATTGGAAAATATCGTTGCTAATTCCGTATTTGGATTCGTTGATATCATCCCTTACAAATCGATTCGCGTCATCCAATTTGCCTGCATTTTCACTACTCACATTGCATGCATACATTATGTTGAAAAAAAGTTTTGGCGATTTAAAAGAAGACATCAAGCCATTTTCAGAATTTTATGAATTGGATCTAAGTGCAGAAATCGAATTATGGTATAACACTTGGAAAGACAAACAGCTTAGTGGAGTAGCGATGAAAAATTTGGAAGTGTGCGACGTAATAACGGAAGCGGACACCTTTTTTCCTGCTGTATCACATGCATTGGAAATATTATTGGCACTACCTTGCACAACTTGCACCGTAGAAAGGTCGTTCAGCACTTTGCGGCGTGTTAAAACCTGGCTAAGATCAACCATGGCCGAAAATCGACTAAATGGTAAAGTTTTAGAAAATTAATTTGATTCATTTCATATGATAACGATGTTTTTATTTCTTTCAGGACTATGCATGCTCAGTGTGCATCGGAAAATGGCAAAGGAAAGAAAACCCGAAATAGTAGATGAAGTCCTCAGGAAATTTGCTGAAAATCCCAGAAAATTGATTTTATAAAACACGAAATCAATGATAAAAATTTATAAAATCAATTTGATTCGATGTTTCTCTATTTTGAGAAACCAAAAAATGATACTTTTAAAGTATCTCTCAATACTCTAGTCAATAAATATGTCCTACTTTTTTAAAAAAAAATCCTCGTTTTTTCATTGATTATTGGGAAATTGTCCTCGAAAAAAGACCTACAAAAATTTCTGGCTACGCCCCTGGATGTATTGCTTTCGTATTGCCTTGGCGTATCGCCCAGGCCGCACAAACTTCTCCAATTGAGGTAACTTCCGCAATACGAATATGATAGTTGCCGCAATATTATTTTTCTTCTAGACGATACGATTTCGAATCGTTTTCGTATTGCTTTGCTTGTTGGGGCATACATACATACCCATGTGTGAAATTATGACAAAATAGCCTATTTACAAAAAAGAAATTAATTTAAATATGTAAACATATTAATAAATAATATAATTTAATTTTTCAAATGCATTGTTTGCAATATACACGCAGATTTTATAAAAAGTGTTGTTTTGTTTACTTCAATTTTAAAGATCTAATAACTAATAAAAATTTAATAACGACTGGACAGAAAAGTGTACATTAAAATTATATGCTTGTAACAACAAAATTTATAAAACTAGATTTTTTAATATAGTTTTATAAAGTGATAAATTCGTTTTAAATCAGCTTTGTATTAAAACAACAAAGCATTTGAAACATCATATCAGAATTCTTAAAGATATGCATGTCATTGAATTATGCATATATAATAAACTTAAATATGTATAATATGTATATAAAATTAAATATGTAAAATATATGCGCTTTGCTTTAAAAAAATAAATCTACAATGATAAAAAATAAAAAATCTACAATGGTTGTGAGCTGTTCATTTAAAAATACTTCAAACGGGAATTTTGGTAAGAAAATGTGTTTATAAGATGACAGTATTGTAAGTGAGAAATGGCCCATTTTGAAACATTTTATTATTTTTATTATTTATTTATTCTTCTACAGGATAAACAAATTAACAAGGAAGAAATTCATATATTACTGAGGAGCAGTTTGATGATATGTATCTTCGGTATAGAAGTTACAAAGGATTTAATTTTACATAGGATAGGGACAATTGTGTATATTTTATATGTTTAATGTGATTAGGGTGATTTGTGAGGAAGGTACTAGTTTATACACTTAAGGTGATTATAAAAAGTTAATAAATACCAAAAAATTTTTGATTCCGAATATCCGTGTGGAAGTTATGTGGGTTTTAATTTAACATTGGAATATGGGCGTGGCAATTTCGCCCACCTTCGAACTTTAACTAAGTTTGGGAAAATATCACCATGTGCAAAGTTTGAATAAACTTCTTAGTTATCGTGTACACAAGCCATCCAGACCGACATGGCTCAAACAGCTTAAAAAGTGGTTAAACGGATTTGGTCCAAACATACTTAGGGTCTAAGTCACTTCATCAATGCGTTACATGTTTTTCTGTCCCTAATGATATATACTCACCAACTCTATACAGTGGAGGTATATAAATATATACGAAATTACAAAAAAAGTTCGAGCTCACTTAACAGTGGGGTTAAACTGAGAGAAATAGCTATTTAATTCTTTATGTCCCACATTTGAACGACGGGAATAAAAACATAATCCACATTACATGATTATTGATATTAGATAAATTCCGACATTTTAAACAATGAATTAGATTTTATCTAATTTTTATTGAAATATTAAAAAAATGAAAATTTTGGTTTATGTGGCGTTTAGTTTCGCGGATAGTCAAGTGTCAATTAAAGTAATTAAGACACCGTTTTGAATAATTGACAAATATTTTGAAAAAAGGTAATAATAAAAATCAGAATTCCATTAATGGTGACAAATCTGAGTCTTGCTAGAAACAACATTTTCTAATTTGTTTCTATGACGTTTACATCTAAAAATACACGTTTTCGAGTATATTGTTTTATTGAGGTAATTTGGTCAAATACAAATAGATGTAAATAAATAATAATTCGAAAAAGTAAACTCCTGTGATTTTAGTATTAAGTTGTGATTATTTATTAACTGTGTCGTGAAGTCCAGTTTTTTATAATAGTATAAGTCATTATTTTTCAATAAAATAATTTTCTCCTGATGATGTTGGAAAAAAAGCCAACGAAACGTTAAGAAGAGGGATGAAATAATTAGTTTTTGTGTTGTTAATTAGTGATCGATTGATTGATTTTCTATTAGTTTTGAATGTAATACATTCGAATCTCAGCTAATTCGATTAAGTAATTTCTTCTTAAGAAGGAGATCTTTGTTTTTGGTAATGGAAAGGAGGAGAACCACAGTGATCCATCCGTATGGAGTGTTTGCGTTTCCATTACCAAAAACAAAGGTTTCCTTCTTAAGAAGAAATTACTTGATCGAATTAGCTGAAATTCGAATGTGTTACATTCAAAACTCATAGATAATTAGTTTTAATTACATCTAATACAAATATTTGACCAAATTAGCCCAATAAAACAATATACTCAAAAAACAAAAAAAATGGTCATAAACAAAAATTCCTTTCTTCGGACAAAATGTTGAGAATTGTGAACGGAATCCAGATTATATAACGGGAGGGATTTAATTCATTCGATATGAATAGTGAAAGTAGTAAGGCAAAGTACGTACTACCGATGAGGAACACAAGCATTTTTTATTAATGGGGGGTAAAGACTAAAGACAGATGTATTGTAATTCAGCTATAAACCCATACATGAATAATTTGTGTTAATAAATAAATAAATGTAAACACGAACATAAACTAGCATAAGTATGTTCATATGTATAAATCAAATACCATAATGGACCTCTTCAGGTCTAAGTGCCACCACAACTTATATAAATAGATATATATAAATAAGCATACATAAGTTTCAATAATAAACGAAAAGAAATGAAATAAAATAATAAAAATAAATAGAATGTACCACACGGAGAAAAATTGTTGCGATTGTAGTTGGTAGTTTTATATTTGCTACAAGCATTTTATATATAAATAATTCTATTCCAAATTAAATATCCTTACTTGTGAATTAAAAATGTTTTCAGGTAAGTATAGATATGTGTATCCAGCAATCATGTGGACTAGAGTTCGACCGAAGGTGGTTTTATGGTCTTTCAAAATAATAATATGCTAAAATCGATAAGCTCTAGAAAATATGTACCACGAGTCGATTTAATCTTTCGGATAGTTTTATGTTTCGAATACGAGTACAGTAGTCGACCTCAAAGAGTTGAGAGAAACTGTCAAATACTACATTTATAGGAAATGAACAATTTATATTTTCCCCAAAGTAAAAATGTGTAAATATGGATTTCACGTAGCTAGAAAAGTTATTACCTTTCATGAAAACTACTTGAATGATATCAAGGAAAAACATGATCATGCATGGGATATAAACTTCAACAAAAAACTATGGTTTATCGCTTTGAAAATTTTACTTTAAACTTGGTCTCAACAGTAATTCCCTTTCAGTGGGTATACAATATTATTCCGAACAGCTCCTTGATTAAAGGAATGTTTACATATATATACTACTTCGTTCGACTCCCCATGATTGTGAATGTAATCGGCTGTTCGAGCGACACTACCACTGTTATTGTGCCATGATGCCAACATTCGTTAACAATAAGTTTTGGTCTTTAGTGACACTTATGTGCCAAATTGATTTTTTTGAACCTCTCCATTTTTTTTTGTTTATGAACAGAAAGATATTCTGCCAAAGATAAGATTTCATGGAATTTAAAAAACTTTTTATCTTCTAGAACTTGACACCGGAGTCAAGTGATCAAAGCAGAAAATGTAGCTGTTGCCATTCTAAGAATCATTATATATATTACACGATACGATCGGACTACAAATGGAGACACTGGAAACAAAAAAAGTTCGTGGCAAAAATAGATATTTTTTGAAATCGTTTTCCAATTATCTGTAATTCTAGGGGGTGACCGGCATAACTATTTTTATCGACCCACCTTAGTGTGTTTAATATCTCCGAATCTACTGAACCGATTTGGCTCAATTTTTTTCTCATTTATTCTTTACTATATTGTCTGTTTTTTTTGCATTTTTTGTTTTAAGGTCCTGTTCAAAAGCTATGAATTTTTTTGCTCAAAATGTTGATAAAAAACGTGGTTTTTTAAACAGCTGTCATTTTTACAAAAGAAAAATCCTACGATGGACGGTAGCCATAACCTTCCTGAACAAGAAAAAATTTTGTATCTTTTCTATATTTTAAAATAATAAGTTTTATAATAAAATCCCTTTTATGCCTGTTTTTTGGGCTGTTAGGGTGGTGGCAATCCTGAAGGATAGCGCTCAGTCATAGTTGCTAAGTTTTTGAAATCATCGTAAAACAGATCAAATTGCTGCAGTTACCACAAAATTACAGTAACCACAGCAATATTTTTTGTGACCCCATCTAATATACATAAGTATGTATGTATGTATACTGCTCACCATGTTACTCGAATTGAAATCGAAATCTGTTGATTCAGCTATATTCTGGCGATTGTCAACAGACGGACTATCGAAATTCTCTTGTTCGTTGTATTCCATTTGTGTCGTCGTTGTATTCTCCTGGGATAACTGTGGGCTACCAGTTGTGATGTGTGCTTGTTGCATGTGATTCCAAAATTCGGAAACATCACAAGTGATGAAGGCATTATCGAAGTTTTCCGTGTGTCCATCAGAACAGATGGAACAAATGAACGAACATTGCGACTGAGGACTATTATAAATTTCACCAAGTTTCTTCCAATTGCTTGGAATACAATTCTTCTTTTCACTTAAACCCAATCTTAGGTTGTCGGAGAGGTCACAATGCATATACATTTTGTAATTATATATGTACATATATTCAATTCAATTACTCTAGTATTAAACTGATTACTATGTTTATACGTATGAATACATTCAGTATTTTTTTCAATATTTTGGTTCTTAACGCATCTTACGCAAGACGATCGAACCAACGAACGATTTCAGTGTTAAATACGCTCTTTCTTCCGATAATCTTGCGCACACATCCGTCTCGTTCAAAGCAAAGAAATCACTAAATTTCATTTCATTTTTTATATTATAATTTTCATTTCAAATAAAAAATGAATGTTTATATATATATTTGACATTATTAACTCATGCATACATACACACATGTATCTATGTTTGTGGCATGCCCAACTCTCACACACACATTGTAAATAAATTTCTCCCTGCGATCAACTCGAACGGTCATATTCAACACAACCCAACATACCAAATAGGAATAAAACCGCAAAACAGCTTGAGAACAATATTATAAAAATAGTGAATTCTCAACGAGTTTTTAACAATGCTTGAGGAATTCTTACAATACACAACAGTTTCTCAAGTTCGCACACGAACTTTCTTCCTTTATTGTAGTGTTTCATTTGGTGAAAAGTGTCAACAAGGCACGCTTCATTTTTGGACAAATTTGTTTTGTGTTTATTGTTCGATTTCAAAGTGAGTTTACGTGTAATTGTGTTGTGTTAAAAAATTGGTAATATTTTAATAAAATAATTACAATAAATATAAAAAGTATTCGAAGATAATCAAAAGAAATAATTGAACTTCTTTTTAATAATAAAAACCAAAAAAACTAATGTATTGAATGAAGATTTAATAGCAGTCCAGCTGAAAATAATACCATCGAGTGTTGCTATAAGAAGCAAGTTCAATTAAAAGTATTAAACAATAAATTTATACATGTCATAGATACAGCTTTATTAGTGGGCAACACGGAGCACAAGTTCATAAAAGACACGCGAACGTTCGCTAAAAATCGTATTAAGCTGCGAAACAATTACCCAAAATGTGAATATGAACATTAAAATTATTGATTTGAACTGGGATATTGTCCTGGCTTATTTTTTTACAACTAATTTTTAATTACAACTGAAATGTACAAAAAATGGATTGAATTAATAAAATTAATTTATATGAACGAAAATATCCAAAAAAAAACATTATTATGTAAGCTTATTCTACAATTACAAGGATAAGCGTAAGGCATTATTATTTCCGTAGGCTTATTCTACAATTACAAGGATAAGCTTATAGTAAGCGTACACATTTAATATTATCAAGAGGGTTCCGTTTCGATTTTTCTACAATTGTTATACAAGCTTTTTCAAGTGGACTCTCAACACTTTTTCAAGCTTGAGGCTTGTGTTGGTAAGCTTATTATAATATTATTCTCAAATCATTTGGTATATTGGGAAGTGTTGCCATCCTATACGTTGAAGGCTATGGTTAGTGATATCCCAACATACCAAATGACTTGAGAATAATATTATAATAAGCTTACCAACACAACCCTCAAGCTTGAAAAAGAGTTGTGAATCCAGTTGAAAATACTTGTATAACAATTGTAGAAAAATCGAAAAGGAGCCCTCTTGATAATATTAAATGTGTACGCTTACTATAAGCTTATCCTTGTAATTGTAGAATAATCTTACGAAAATAATATTGTCTTAAGATTATCCTTGTAATTGTAGAATAAGCTTACATTAAAATTTTGGTTTTTTTGGTAATTTTCGTTAATATTAATTTTTTGTACATTTTAGTTGTAATTAAAAATTAGTTGTAAAAAATAAGACAGGACAATATCCCAGTTCACAATTTTAATGTTCATAATCACATTTTGGGTAATTGTTTCGCAGCTTAATATGATTTTTAGCGAACGTTCGCGTGTCTTTTATGAAGTTGTCCTCCGTGTTGCCCACTGATAAAGCTGTATCTATGACATAAAGAAATTTATTGTTTAATATTTCCATTTAATATTTTTAATTGGACTTACTTCTTATAGCAACACTCGATGGTATTATTATTAGCTTGGCTGCTATTAAATCTTCATCCAATACATTCGTTTTTTGGTTTTTATTATTAAAAAGTAGTTCAATTATTTCTTTTGTTTCTCTTCGAACACTTTGTTATATTTATTATGCGATATTGATTATTTTATTAAAATATTTTTAACACAACACAATTACACGTACACTCACCAAAAATGTCCAAAATGAAGCGTGCCTTGTTGACACTTTTCACCAAATGAAACATTACAATAAAGGAAGAAAGTTCGTGTGCGAACTTGAGAAACTGTTGTGTTTATAAGAATTCCTCAATCATTGTTAAGAACTCGTTAAGAATTCACTATTTTTGTAATAGTGTTCTCAAGTTGTATTGCGGTTTTATTCCTATTTGGTATGTTGGGATGTGCATTTCATGAATTCGCTCAGCTCATTTCATGGCTGCATGGTTGGAAAGGAGGTAGAAACGAAAACAATCAATTAGGAAGATAACACTCCTCGCTCATTTTTATATCACGGCAAATTCACTCTCACGAGTGGACGATTGGATTTTCGATCAAAAATAGGTTTTGTGGAATGTTTTGATTCTTTGACCCAATTTACACAGAGACTTTTTTACTTGACTCGAATGTCATGACTTTGCTAGAAACACAAATGTGAAAGGAAAAAACAAATTTTGTATATGACGGCGTAGACAAATAAATTATGAATCAAAGAATCATATCATACCGCAAATTGTATTTTTCGAAATCCCAATCGTTCACTCCAGAGAGTGGATTCGCCATTCTATGAAAATGAGTGACATCTTACTAAACTGAGTATTTTTAAGAAATACTAAATACTAATTCTAAAGAATGTTGTTTTCGAAATGTGTAATCGAAATAAGGTTAAGTTAGGTCTATCATAGTCGCCATAATAGCAGTTTTTCTGCAATATTGCATCAGCATTCACACTGCTAAAGTGTTTGCAGTCTGCTAAAAATGGCTGCTGATAATTAAATTATAAAAATAGATAAAAAATAAGCGTTTATAATTTAAAAGCCTTTAAGATTGACGGAATTTAGCTCGAATTTCGTTTTATATTAGCTTGGGACAATATGAGTATCATTAAAAAGACAATCACAATATCTTTCAGTGGTAATAAATTCCCTTATAATAACATTTATTTTAAAAAGTGTTGTTGATAAAATTGTTAACTGGCTATATTGTTCTTAAAATTTCAAGAAAACATTTTTTGGCAGAAATTTAAAAAATTAAATTGGAAATTGTTATATATGAATATAATTTTTTAATGGCAACACTCTAAGCTATCAAGAAAATGTATTGGAGAAAACTATGTGGCAACACCGCAAGCCTGAGAGGCATTTAAAGTTTGTTGTTAAAACAAGAGGGATTAATTCGGGCAGTTATACAAAATACTTAAAATTAAGGCGTAAAAAGAAAATAATGAAGTGACTATATTACTGAAATTGAAGGCCGGTTAATTGGTTGAAAAATTATATTTAACATTTTGTGTTTACTGTAGTCTTGTCATTTTTCTTAAGTGTTGTAATTTTGTGATTCGTAGTGAGCATAGCCTAAAAATGTCGTGGACCAAAAGATATATGTAGGACTCAACTTGACTCAATGTGTAAATGTGAAAGTGTTCGTCTGAGTGTGTAGTTTATGGTAGAATTAATATCTCGTCAGCATTTTTCGGCAAACTCCTACAATTGCCACTTTATTTTAGCACAATTTTCAATTAGCCATAGTACACATATTTGATCATATCTCTTAATCAGATTTGTGTATAAGACCCATCAATATCTCATTTTAAAGGCATTGTAAGTACCTTTATATATAACTTTGTATATAACATCATTCACTTTTCTATAGACATTCTATATTCTATATTTTGCGTTTGTAATAATGTTCAGAAAAACATTGTTCGTCAAAGCGAAATTAGTTTCATTCTTTTAAGCGTTCATAAAATTTTGTTTTTGGTCACCCTGTACTAATACAGGGTGATAATTATGTTGGTTATATATTGAGTTTATATGAGAGGTGATAGTGGGCGTAGTCCGATCGGCACAATTTTATTTTTTATTTTTTAAGTATTTTATGTCTAGCAAATGTGCAAAATTACAAGATTGTATCTTTATTTTTCGACTTTATGTCATAAAAAATGGATTTGAGACCAGTGTGCAACGTCTCGATTTGACGACATTCTGAATGGATTTAGCCACGCACGACTGTCCATCTATTTTTGTAATCCAAGTACAGCTCTCATTTATTGTCCGATTCTGTGAGTGAGTTTTGCGGGCCAAGGACGGACGCTATTTAATTTGAAGCAAATCGGTTCAGATTTATATATAGCCTCCATACAATTTTCATTTCCGATTTGATTTTGCCGCTCTATAAACCGATATTCTAAGAATTTGATCTAACATGTTATATTTCAGCTACACCTTTTCCAATTGTAGTTCAGAATAGATCAATTGGTATTCAGAAATTGTATTTGAAACTTGAAATATTTTATGAAAAATCTGCTGTCCACTTTAAACTTTGTTGTTGTTTTGACCTTCATATAATCCCATGGTAGGGGACAAATCCCCACATTTGGTAAGCCTGCCTTCACTGTATTACACTCTTCTCTATCCCAAGCAGTATATGCCCTCCAACTCTGCAGAGTCAGGGTATAATGTATAATTAATTAATAGTGAGACAAAATATTGCAAATACAACATTATTTGTATAAAAACTTGTGGATGTGAACATTTTCCACATCGAAGTATGAATTTATTATACATTTAGCCAGTTTTGGGTTGTCCAAAACCCAAAAAAAAAAAAACAATTTTAGACCGACGACGAGTACATTTAGCCATTTAGCACTTCATGTATATTTTCGGTCTCAACCTAATAGTTGAGCACAACATTTTAACATAGTCTATAGATTTCCCATATTCAAATGCAAAATTTTAAAAAAACATTTCATAATATTAGGACCATGCAGAATATTTGAATTCATCTTTTTACAAATTCGGAGCTCCATACTTTGTACCTAAAAAATATTAAGAATTAAAAATAATTTTAAGTTTTGTTTTTCATTACTTTGAAACGAACGGCTGTCACGTATGTGATCTGAGAAATGGTCATATACCTCTCTAATCCGGACAGATATAGTTTCGACGTACAAGATGCTAAAATTCGAAAAGGGGGTTATTATTTGTTTAAGAAAAAGTTTCTTAAAAACTAAAAATAAATATGACCCTATAATGAGTTAAAATGAACTAAAATTTAGGAAAATTGAACTTCGTGTGGCGCTAAAGCAATATTTCCTCATATCAAGTTCTAACATTTCCTTGAAAGTAGTACATGCTTTGAACTTGATTCTAGTTAAATTTTCCTCAAACCAAGTAAATTTTTAAAGCTAAATAAAATTTTGCTGAAATTTTCCTGAATCTAAGTAAATTTTTCATCAAACCAAGTAAATTTTTACCAAATATAAGTAAAATGTTGCAGAAAATTTGCAAAAACTAAGTAAATTTTTACTCAAATCACGTGAATATTTACTTAAACTTAGGACAAATTTGCTGATTTTTTTCCTCAAAACAAGTAAATTTTTACTTAAACTGAGAAAATTTTTATTTAATACAAGGAAAAAAGTGAACTTAAAATAAGTTAAATTTAACTCAAAAATTCAAACAAATCATTTTGCTTCAGAGTATGCAAAACTAGTACAAAAATGACTACTAATGACATGAAATATTTCTCCAACGTTTCCTGATACCTCTGCTATAAAGAGTTGAGCTATTACTCCATGGTAGCTGCGAAGGCAAGATAGGCGCCTTCGCAGAGTTTGGTTAGAATAATACTTGAAGTATTTACGAAATATTAGATTAATATTCAAGAATTTTCTAAACAATTTGAAGTGATTTTTATAAGCTCATTAATACTTAAATGTATCAAGAACTCGGCATAAATTTCATTATACACATTAACTTAATTTTATGAAAAAAGTCATTTTTTAGTTAAAACTTCCTAAATGGATTTTTCCCATACAAACGAATCTTAATATATTTCTTACTTAAAACCGTGGAAATGTTCTTCTACACAAGTATGAATTGTAAGAATTTTTATTAGATCCAATGAAATGTGTTTAAGTAAATTTACTACCGTATTTCTAGTAAATGAACTATTTACTATGGCTTAAAAATAAGGAAACTTTACTCATACTTAATTAATTTTCCTACTTTTAAGGAAATGTTTACTAAACTGGAGTAAAATTGTTGAACTAAATTGGAGTATGGATTTTACTCAAATTTAGGAATGCTATTTTTCTGAGTGTAAATTTAAATTATATATTTAAAAGATTTAACACAACAAGATTAACAAAAACACAATTACATAGGTATAACAATCAATTATAATGTCTCAATTACTTAGGAACTTATACGAATTGAATACACGAAAATTTGCTAAGCTTTTAAATTAATTTTTTGTTCAACCTATCAACTATTTTTTGCAAAATGTTAGGTTGCTATCCTATTATCACTTTACACCCAATTCAACATAAATTTCAGCATTGCAAAAATTAGCAGAGGGATTAAGAATATTAAGAAATGCTATTCATATTCTGACATGCCGGATCTGTTACTCTTGATTGAACACGTTACCTTATTTAGTAATATTGTTTTTATAATATCTAGACAAAAAAATTTCAGAAGCAAAGCGGCATTGAGTAAATTTAACGCTTTCAAAACACCAGCGTCATTTCTTTTTTGAAATTTCTATAAACCTGATAATTTGTTTAGAAAATACAGTTAAAGGGTTAAACGCGCTTATGGTAAATAAAACATGTCTGGTATATGATAAAAAATATCATACAATTATATAGACATTTTAAAAATTAAAATTATTAACTCAATTCACACAAAATGGCTAATGGAGCTAACCAACAAACAAACAAACAACAACAAACAGTAATAACAAGCCAAAAAAAACAAAGAGCTCAAACACAATGCTTTCTTCGACAAGCCTTTGGTTGCTTGCTTTATTGAATTCGATGTCCTTAATACAATATTTAAATGCGCTTAAGAGCTAACATTTGTCATTCTTACATTATTACTAACATACTTAAAGTATTTTTCTAGCACTATATATTCTAACGTTTATATGTTGTATATATATACATACATGTCACTTATACTAAATCTATAATCTATCAAAAAATTTCCCCCAAAATACGAATTACTAAAAAGGGAATTACTCATCATTTTTTATATAAAACTTAAATTAACACTTAACACTATCACTTATAATTACTATTTACAATATACGCTGAACCAAGTCTGTTCCGATTATTGGCATGTGTTGTATACGAGATCGTCCAAGTCAAAACTACCTAACCTTGTAGTTGACTCTGAAGCGGTGAACAAAGTCGACCAAGAAAAACTGTTGTAGTTGCCGTCACTGTCGATTTCTTTTAAGACACGTATTTACATTGTGCTGACGATGATAAGAAAAACTATTTATTAAATTTTATGTAAACATTTACTTTATTTTAAAAGTTAATTATATTAACGTTTTATTTTGTGACTCTGTGTTGTAACAAATTCCGTCGGAAGAAAACTAAAAAATGACGCCGGTAGAAAACCAAATTAATAGACGCCGCCAACCTCGATAATTTAGTTCGGCATCGTTCTCTACACTCTTGTATTAATAACAACGCATTATTATTGCCGTTATTAATATCTATAATATAACTACTTTTTTATCTTTGTAAGCTTTAGCGTAAGTAGTTACTTTTTAGCTTCTTGGTATGTTGCGAGTAAGTCCTTTCCTCCAATGACACCCCCATGTAAAAGTAATTCGAAGGGTAATTCAAAAGGTAAGTGATGAGTAGTTTTTGGTTTGGCTTACCCCCAATGTTACTTGGTAATGGGATTTTTTTCGAAAAAGTAGAGAGAATTCAAAATCAAAAACAGAAGTTTAGTTTGTCAATAGGAGGCGAAAATTCAAATAGAATTTTGCAAAATTACACGTTCTCTTTGAAATATATTGATACATTAGTAAAGTAACAAAAAAATAATCATTCGCCAAAAGTCGTTTTAAACAGAAAATGGGAAATTATATTCAGTTTCCTTTTGTACATTCCTTCCCTTATTTGCCGCAAACTAAAGTTCGTTCTTCAATTTTCGCCATGTTACATCTTTACTTCTTTAGTGTCTTCGAGCACATCCAAAGCAAAGTTTATCACCTCATTTTTAAAAACGCAACGCGTCATTTCATCCAGAACACGTCATTTCACCCTGGCGATGTGGTACTATTAAAAACGCCAACGTTCACCTGAGATATTTCGTGCTTTTGCACATTCTTATGATGAATCGACATGGGAAACATTGTGATCCTTACATTTTAGGTATAGGATGTGTTCAGCAACATTACTTAAAACAAACCGAGGAACATTTTGTGCAAAAGGGTAAATATCCTCAAACTGGTAAAAATGTTCTCCAAAAAATATTTTCCATAAAATTCTATTATACGTCTCTGGGTATACCAAAAATCAACATAACTGCCCATGGTACAATAATAGAGGTAGAATCAATTGCCCAACAAGAACTAAAATTCAGATACAAACCTGTGTATTTTAGCACTTTCGTTCTAACTTCATCTCTGGGACGTGATCAACACTGTTCTACCTGGATCAATTAGAAACTCCACCATCAAAATCTCTCCCCTGTTCTGTCCTTGGACAATATCACATTCAAACTGAAGAATTGAAAACAAGGAGTAAATGTCAAAGACTTCGAATTTTGTCTACGTCACTGCGATTAGTTGATCTTGGCCATACCATAGCAAATCATAACATCAGAAAAATAGGGATCTGGCCAAAAACACCAAACTCTCAGCGAAGAGAAAAAATATTACACAGAAACGAAACTTTGGAGGATAATGGTGGGTAATGCTATTTTGTATGCATTGCATTATTAAATGACAAAGTTCAACCTTTCCAGAAATTTGAACAAATTGAATTTTATCGTTCGCCGTAGTCGAATGAAAATAAGTTATAGAAAAGGGCCTTAAGGCTATTGGAATCAAATATAGGAAGTTATTATTTTTTCGCTAATGATTACACCGTGTCCTCTACGCACGTTTTCGCATGCAGTCGAAAAATGCTATAATGCCCAGTTTTTAGTCAGTTATTTACCTTTAATTTAAACGACTAAATGAGGCTTTAAAATATCCACCGTACACGCAATGAACAAATGTGGGAAATCATAGAAGAAAAGCGAACAAATTACCTAAGTTTCTTAGGTGAAATACAACTTTAAATTTGGTACCAAAAAAACTATTGCCATTTATACAATAAAACTTGCCTTGTATGTTTGTATGCACTTTGTTCTCTTAAACAGTTTGCATTTTGAAATGCAATTTATGTAATTTTTAATGTTTTTTACTAAATTGAATAAAATAAATGGCAAAAAAATCATTTAATTAGTATTCTATTTCCCTCCCAAATAAAATAGCTTTAATCAAAATCAAAGACGTATTTATTTAATATATTCACTAAAATGTGTTGAAGGCTTACAACTAACTTACATATTCACACTTACACCATTATCCAACTAACTAATTAATTTAAAAAAACTTGTGTAAAAGCTACAAATTTCTAAATTTGGAAAAATAACATGGTGGAATATTTTAAGGTACATAAGCACTGAACACCTACCAAGTAAACTAACTAAGTTTATACAAAAGAATCACATGTGTAATTTGTACGAGGGGAATTTAGCATTTACTTGTATGACTTCTGTCAACTCTATATAAAACAAGTAACCCTCCACCATGGATTGCATTCCACAGAGACAGTCGATTTTCGGTGCAGTAATATTACAGGAAAATATACATTTTTTAATATAGCCAAACCAAAACAAATACAAATATTAAAAAATAATTTTATAAATAAATATAACATTTTTATTATTTCAAACCACGCTTATAAGGCAAGACTACCAATACGAGATAATACTTCAAGTAAATTCAAAAAATAAATATTCTTATATTTATACTTTCAAAAAGCTTAAATACCATAAATATTGATAGATAGGGAGTGCTCATTAACTCACGTACATAGTGCAAAATAACCTAACTTCATGATTCAACCAATTTTTGCCGTAAAAGTAAAAAGTACGAATTTGGAAAAACATTTGTATTTGGCATGTCTATGCAGAGAGAAATATATGCAGCGAATTCCATGATTCTACCTGCGGTCATTTTTATCCCTTTTTGCCACATTTCACTCCGAACCAATAATTAAAAAATATATATTTATATTTTTGCGCTAAAAACCAACAATTCTCCTGACAAAAATATTTACAGTTTTTGCCTTAAATTTGTATATATATTATTACGGAAGGTCTCTAGGTATAGATCTCTTGGAGGTGTAGAGTAGGTCTCTAGCAGGACTGCTTTGAGTTGGGATTTTGGGTGGAATATGTCAGCAACTGGGTGTAGATATCAGCATCGAAATGACAACTATCAAAATTTGGCTACGTTAGTAGTATATAAGTGGACTGCAAAGACTTATATCCGCCTTGGTTATGACAGAATCGCTACGAAGTTATAGGTGTCACGACAACAGTTTTTTGTAGTTTTGATTCAGCATTCAAACTCCTAAAGAGTATGCGGTGTGCCAAAAATGACTGCTCTTAATTGAAATATAAAAATAAGATAAATAATAAAACGGCGAATACCAAAAAAACTGTTTTGAAAAACGACCAAAAAATGTACAATGACCACCTTTAGTTGAATCAGACATTTTAACCACAACGTCCGTAAAAGTTGACACTGAACACGTAAAGATTATAGTACAATTTCGGGTTCGACTTAGTTCTGTAAAGACTTTTCATTGCAATCATTCATATTGTATAAAACTTACATTTTATGAAAAATACAATAAATCTGTATGTAAGAGATATATCTGTTTTTAAGAGATATTTGTATACGTATTTTTGTTAAGTACTGAAAAAATAATAATGCTTAAGGGGAAGAGTCGGATTTTTAATTAAAAAATTACTTAATAATTTTAAAAATTAGTTTTCCTCTTGTGTATATATGCTTAAAGTTTCAAAATATAATTCTATAATAATTATATATAATAATTTTCATTTCAAGATATGTTTATAATTGTGTTGCACAAAACAGCAAACAATCACACAATCTGCTTTCTTCTTTTCAGCAGACTTTCTGCTTTCTTTTATTAATAAATTCTAATTAATATATATCCAACAGTAGTCCTGTTTGATTAAGAACTTGATAATGTGGTAAAATTGTTTTCTTTAATGGGCTAGGAAGCAAAATCTGACAACGTCACTAAAGAATAACGTAAAATCAGATCTAGGATTTCAAAAATCCGACCAAGTTATTTGACTTAAATCAATTAAGCGAATAACAAACGAGATGCCAATAAAACACGACTATTATCACACCATGTTTTTAGTCTTTCGGGTTAACCGGAAATGTGTGCATCGGTCATTTGTTGTCGCAAGTAATATAGGGTTTTTTTTATTGGGGTATAGAACTTTAAGTTGGCATCACTTTTTTAACTGGCGGCCATTTTGTCAGCTGTCAAGTGATTAATATTTAGTTTGGTTTGCCATTTCATCATGAACAGGTTGACAAAAGAACAACGCTTGCAAATCGTGCAAATTTATTTCGAAAGTAATGGTTCAGTTCGCGAAGTTCACCGGCGCTACATGCCACACAGCGCACGTCACAATCGAATTATTGAAGGAAACATTCGATGAGCGCATAATTTCGCGGAATGGACCTGTCAATTGGCCACCAAGATCGTGTGATTTGACACCATTGGATTATTTTCTTTGGGGATATGTGAAGTCGCTCGTCTACGCCAACAAACCAGAAACGTTAGGGGACTTGGAAGCCAACATTCGTGGCGTTATTGAAAATTGGACCTGTAGAATTGGCTATATTCGAGCCAGCTGCGGCGAAATCATATTTAAACATTAATGGCATAAAATTATCCTTCCAATAAAGCCAAATTGATGGACATTAAAACGATTTTCTTGTGTTTTATTTCAATTCGAAGTTCTATACCTCAATAAAAAACACCCTTTACAAACATAATTGAGCATTTTACGATTTTTGATTTGTACGTTGATATTTTGTTAAGCTGCAATTTTGCTATTGTTATTGTTTTGCGTGTTTTATTTACAAACCAGTGGATCTCCCGCTGATCAGTATTTATTCGATAAATTGTCAGAATTTTCAAAAAATAATTTTCATTTCAAATAAGGGCTTTCTTGTTATACCATTATTATTGTTATTATATATTATAATAGTAATTAATCACCCTTATTCCAGTTGTCGTTGTCATCGTCGTCAACGTCACTATATCAACGTCAACATCAATTCAATGCTAATTTGGTATTGGGTCGACGACGACTGTTAATCGATAATTTACACAAAACAAAAAACGCATCTCTAATATTCAGTCAGCTGATTTATGTTGTGTTGTATTTTTGCGGAAAAATATTTTTATTTCTGATTCAAATTCTGATTCGACAATATAAATTGAAAAGAAAATTTGCAAATTAAATTTGAAAATTAGACAGGAGTCAATTTGCCAGATGAAATGTGAGTGGCAAAAATTAAGGAATGTTGGTGCGTGTGTTTTGTTATTTCTTCAAAAGGTTCCAACATTACTTTCTTGTCAATAAAATAACATTTATGCATGCGCTGGAAAACAATCACATCGGCATCAAAATTAAGATGTCTAGCCGACACTCAGCTGGAGCGATCGCCGCGGAAACGAATTTAACTTGGGACTATGAAAAACGCCGAAAGAAATGAAGCTTTAGTATCCAAACCACATTCTACCTCTTGGACATCACATTTATCACCCAGAATGACGAATGGACGGTGCCCTCAAAATGTATCAGATATGCTACAGCGGGCTGAGTGTGAATTGCTTGAATCGTTCTCTCTGGTAGCATTACGCTCGACTGTTGGCGACAATTTTCATTTTAATGAAATGTCATGTTGTAGTCTCGGCGAACCAAAGACATTTATTTTTTTCTTATTCCATCCACCCTGCAAGCAACTGGAAGATTTTCAAAATTGTTATCAAAATTAATTAATTAAAGTTTTTTCAAAATTGTTATCAAAATAAATAAATTATTTTTTTTTTTCAAATTTGTTATCAAGATAAATAAATTAATTAAATTGTTTCGCGTTTTTTATTTTAAGTTTTTTCAATTCATCCACAATTTTATTTTTTATCAGTTTTGAACACTTAGAAAATTTAAAATGTTCAAGTCGTCACCAAAAACTGCGACGACAAAAATCAGAGTCGCGTCAAAACAATATCAATGTCACATAATTTACAGAATAACAAATATGCGTCGACGACGATCGATAAATCTCAATATTGACAACGCGAATACCAATTTACAATCGTCAACTCATGACGGCGTCATTTTGTGTCGACGACGACTACTGGTATAAGGGCGAATAATGCATCAATTTTCAACATTTCTTGGATCATTTCCCTTTAATCTTAGAAAAAACAGCATTTGAAACCCATCTTAAAAGAAATATTTAACAGGAGCAGGCCCACATTTTCGACGAAAAATGATCACACATTAAGTCAATCTGCATCTAAGAAAGTCAACAAGATTCTCAGAGAAACAATTCCCCTTCTGCCAAAATTTTTAGGTAAATAACACCATCGCGACCAATACTACTCTGCATATTGTAGGAACGACCCTACAAGTTCATAGGGACTTGATTGTATAGATACACATCTGTCAACATGCAAACTACAGCTCAGACAGAAGGCAGTAGTGCTGGATACGTGCATAATCTCGAATATTGTCTGAACAAAATATGATGTCGAGCTACATTCTTTCACTTGAAAGAATTCAACTGTCTACGTTGATCTCAGTATGGGGTCAAAAGACTTCTATAAGAGCTGTGGGGACGAGGAAGAGATTGAGAGCATTGAACACCTTCCATGCCTATTGGATGGAGAGTCTCGTGAAAACCTACAAAAAAGTGTCTCTATCAGTCTGTAATAGCCTTTTCAGACTGCATACTGGACAAAGTAAACAAAGATAAAGCAGAATATAAAAATACTACGAAATATTAAAAAAAAAACATGAACATAAACGACTCTAACAACATCACTGTAACAGAGGATATTGTTTAACGAAATTTTCTAAAAAGTTCATGTTTCTGTCCAAGAAGCAAAAGTAAATCGTTACGATTTGAAAAAGTGAATTAAATCGTGACATGCCTGATAATTAGCTGTTACATAATTCATTTATCATTTTTAAAATACTCCAAAGTTTACTTTAGAAACGCTTTGAGAACGTCCTAAAACACCATACTAATACCGTTGGGACTCTCAGAGCGTTTTAATCTTGATTATTTTACCGTCTGACAACGCTTGTAGCACATAAATCACTCTAAAGGTTTTTCAGAACGCTTCCCCGCACGTATTTTTCTGACGTTAAAAAAATACAGAAATGCAGAACAGATTAGTTTTTAATTCACTTAAGAATGATTTTATTTTATTATGAATACAAATAATCTTAGATGACAGTGTTTTTATTTTGAATATTCATTCAATTCACATAATTTTTTGTTTAAATATGTTTTTACAATTCTCAAAACATTCTACAGTCTTTTTGATTTCTTTATTTTTTCCATTTCAGCTTTGTAAATATGCATTAACAAAAAATTCTTTTATTTTATACATATAACAACATCCCGCATGATACATTATGTATAAAATGTGTATGTGAATTTACTTATTATTGTACATTTTAAATTTTGAATAATACATGGAGTGGAAAAAACGAACTTAGCAACTAATGACTTTTCAGTTATGTATAAAAAATGGACCGATTGTTGATTTTGTAAGTAAAATATAAAATACAACGTATAGTCCTCTAATATGATTATAAGCAGGCGTTGTTTTATAAATTGCTTTAGTTTCTCACTTTCGTGTTTTTACGTTAAATTAGATTTTTGAAATAAAAAACAACTATCTATTGGATTATACAAATTCTAAGCTATAGAGTTCAGTATTAAATTAATGTGATATTTGTTGTAACCTTACACAACTAATATTTACAAAAAGAAATGATGGATTTTCCCTAATGGGCATGTAATATAAAGTACAAGTACATATAACTAGTGTGATGAGGCGATGCTAGACCATTTATACATATTCAAACCATTTCATGAAGAGTATAAGAGATTGTTAAAATTGATTGAGGCATCAACTTAAAACGTTCACGAATCTCAGTTCGTTTCTATTCTAGACGACATAAATTAAACAATTAATACTAAAGTTTTTATTCTTTTACCGTTACTACACAATAAAACAAATAAGCAAGGAGTTTTTTTTTTATAAAATAACAATAAAAAATACTAAAATAAAATAAGATAAGATACAAATAAAAAAAATTGAGATAAAATAAGTTAGAGATATTATTTGATGCAGTAGTTTCCTAATAGTAGTACATCATCGTTTGTCTCGCTTTTGTTTGTTAGGAACATGTACCTGAGGCACACTGCACGCACGCTCGCACACTCACATGCATTCACATTCTTTTTCCATATGACCATTCTCAAAAAATCATACATTTGTTTAAATTTAATTCATTTACAAAAACCGATCTAATCATTGTAAGTTGTAACTTAACTTTAAATTAATAATGATTTATTGTATGTTCATCAGTCTGTAGTAGCATCAATTCAAGCGTACATTATGTATGGATGAAATTGATATCAAAAGGGTTTTATGTGTTCATTTAGGTTGGGGATGCGATGCAATTTATGAAATTTCATCAATATAGACCGGGGCATGATTTGGCACAGCTTGATGACCTTCTGTAAAAAAAATAGAAAATTAAACAATTTATTATTTAACAATAAGCAAACAGTTCCAAACAAAAATATAACACGAATTCATGCATTGCGCCAATAACATTACATACACGATATCTGTATTAAAAAAGCCACAAAAATAAGATATAAATAAAACGAAATTCTTCGGCAGGGCCGAATATTACATATCCTGTACAAATAGAATAATTTTTCGAATTGCCTCATTTGCCTTGAAATGGCTATAAATAGTCAAAATGAATATATGAGGGGGCGAGAGCAACAATATAATTTGGCTCAAGCAACAACGGGATACAAAATAATTACCGTCAAAAACAATTTGATATTATGTTACGAGCAAAAATGGGATAGACTAACGTTCAGAGCAAAAACGGACCAAGACGTGTGATAGAGGGTTGAAACATAACACAGTAACTTTAGTCTATTGAATGTTTGGCAATCTTTCTATTTTTTTAAATTGTGCCATTCGTATACACTTATAAACCATACATGTATAAACTTCTGTGCCATTTCTGGTCGCACCCGTTTTTATTCAGATAAAATCTATATGCATATATCCCATTCCCAGAAATTTTGGAAATCGGTCAAATTATGCGATATTTAAAAAATACACGTATTTAAACTTTACATGTTAAATACAATAAATACTAACTAATATTGGAATAGGTAATTGTATACCAAAAAAGGTTTAATAGATTTTCAAAAGGCCTTCGACAATAATTGGATTCCAGGAATTATTACAAAATTATGAAAATTATATAAAATTCGTAGAAAAGAGACAACTACACCCTTCATCGATTCATTAACGTAAGAACTTCTACTATTGTAGAAAAAGGTTAGCACAATATTCCCAAAGAAGTGGAATACAATATCTCCAAATAGGAACACACAAGCGGTAGAACAATTAAAGTCCGCATAGCGGATTGTTGATTGTTAGTTAAAGGAACGCAAACATAAAGTAGAACTCAACTCTCACGAATAATAAACAACCCACCTACTTTTTAAAATTGTACTAAACATTGTTGGTAGGATTTATTTTTCCGATTTTATGGAACAGGACGATTCGTCCGTTTCCATTTTGTTACAGTCTGTCGTGCTTATATTTGCGAGTTCAAAAACTAAAGAAGAAATGTATTTATGTAGAAAACAAAAAAGTTTTGTAAATAAAATTCAAACTGCATCAGCGTAAATCGTAGTGAAAGTTAGACACTATCATTTGTCAAGCTGTTCTTGTAGAGTGTCCTGAACAAATAGTTATTCTGTGTCTAACTTTGTTATGATTTCGGCCATATGTACAGTCTACAGGAGTGTAGACTTAAGTTATTTGAGAGAGAGTTGACACTCTCTTACTCTGTGGAAGAAGAAAGGTGTTGTACTTACCACGTATGGCTTGACTAGCTTTTTGTTTATCCTTAATGATAAAGGCAGCAGTAATTAGAAAGAAAATGCCACCCACAACCTCAACGAAACTGGTTGAGAATAGAGCATATTGTAGAGCCTCAAATCTTATTAGATCGGTGTCCTATAGCAGAGAAAAAAGGTCAAGAAAAAAACATGAGTAACAACAACAGCGATTAAACAATATTATAAGTATGTAGATCGTTACCTCTGGTCGACTAAGAGCTTGTAGTGATGTTGGAGTGCTCGAGATCATTGTAGCAATGGTAGAAGGCACTTCTGTTGTGGCGATAGGCATCATTGTTGTTGTGTTGGACATCGTAGAATTGATGGATTCAACCAATGTTAGAGATAAGCTTTCCAGACCACCATTGCCAACGAATTCAGAAGCTCTGTGAGCTGATGTACGTAAAAACTTTTTGATAGTTTCCGACAGCTAGAAAGGAAATAGATGTTAAATATTATTTTGTACACATTCTTGAAAATTTTAAATAATAGCTGTGAACTATGCTGTATATTTTTTCATTGTAATTGCAACACTTACCACTCCAACTAAATAGGGACTACCTGCGTCGCCTAAAGCATGAGAAATCAATATCTGGAAGGCTTCTGCTGTTGATCTACGTGTGGGTACAACCACGTACTGGAATAAAAAAAGGCAATCCAAGAAGAGGTACATTAAAAGAGATGCAATGAATGAACATAAACTATTTCTAATAACAAAAGCGGCAATACATACTACTGTGCAAGCACTATTATGGAAGCTTTAGAACATTATCTTATACATGCACCCACAACCAACTGCAAAAATTTAGAACATAAATAAAGTAATGCAAAAAGAATTTAAGAGATGGAGCCACTTGATGAATAAAACGGCACATAGGCATCACCCTTGTTTCGACACAAACAGAACAATGATATGAGAACAGTTGTCGCTCTTATCGCCGAGAGAACAAATACTAATACTAACTCAACTGCTCGCCAGCCGCTACCACCATCTGATTTATTTTGCGTGTTTGTACAAAGAATCAATGAAACAAATTTATACAGTACATTAAATGTACTGTATAGTTAAAGTTCTGACTATTGTATACTTTTAGGCATCCGCAACAAAAAATTCCATAAATGAATTAGCCAATTGTTGTCGTTTGCTCCTGTTTTACTCCTTTATACATCATGATGGGAAATACATTGTGCTAATGAAGGGCAAGCAAGTAAGTGTTCATTGTAAATTTCGGTGTAGGTGTTGTTTGATTACGATGTTTTACTGTTATAATAGCAACAATAACTACAAATTGTATGGACAAAGAATGGTATGGGAGAAGAAGAAAAGTAGAAATGGTGTTGGTTTGGTAGGTTGTTGGAGAATCAGTGTCAGTTAAATCTAAACTACTCGTAGGCACACACACACAATATAAACATGTATATACATGAAGGAACATGTATATAGAGTGATCAAACCCATAACCAAAAGCGCGAGTTTTTCAAATAGGACCGACCCGATCGCCTGGTTTTTAAAAGCACGGATTTTGAAAAAACTTTCTCCATCTCTGGTTAACGCACAAAGGAATATGATAAAATATGTTTATGGAGATCAGCTAAATATATAAAAAGCAATATATTACAAATTCATATTATGAAAATGTTTAATGTAGGAATACATATCGTCACCTGAAATGCAGGAGGGCGTATCATCACTTTAAAAAATTGTACAGGAGAAGCAAAACACTTAATAATAAGTTTTTTGAAACACTATTATGTGGGTAGCGTTCCACAGAAAACAAATTTATATTTGAGACTAATAGAATTTCGTTAATGATGTCGCCATTATTGGCAATAGAAGGCTAGGATGCGAGGATGCGTATTTTGGTGTAGCGCACTATGTTCAATCAAAAAATCAATATAGTATTTTTGAGATGTTCCCGGCCCATTTCGCATTTCAGGTTTTAAGTTTAAAGAGGTGAAAATCTCAATGACCGATTTTTAAGAAAAACAAAAAAACCGAAATACCAAAAATCCGTCTTAATAAAAAAACTGGGGTTTGATCACTACATATCACGCAGAGTAACGCGTCAAATGATCTCCAGAAACTGCCGTCTGGTATGTTGCCCGCAACCAAATTCATTAATGCATTAATTTTTGTTGTTACTATACGAATACGGATACAAATTCCACTTCAAGTAAAATGTTTGTTTTAAACTAAATAATAAAATTTCGTTATAAAGTATAAGTACAGATCGAAACCAGATGATGTCAATATCGCTTTTTTAATAAATATTCACAAAAAACTCCTATTACAATGTACATTAAACGACCCATACAATTAAAAAAATATTTTCCAGTCACCTCTCAGATCTAATTGGGCAATATTTAAATATTCTGCCCATAAGTCAAGGCGTCTGCAAGCTAAGAACTCCTGTTTTACCAATGTAATCTTTCTGAATAAATGTACCCTTTAAATCACATTAAATATAAATTATTTATTTGTCAAACTGATAACTGAAAACTTAATCGCATTATGTCTGAGTTATTTTGTGAAAAATAAATAGCTTCTATCAATATCGGAAGAAATTTACGCGGCATCGTTTATTTTAGTTGGAAAGTGTTGGTTCTGATAAACCATTTTAATATTAAATATTTTTTACAAAAATTGATTCAATGACGCCATTTTCCGTCCGATATTCATCATTTAGGCATCATTCGAAAGATGTTGATTCCTTCTGATAATTTTTTACAAAATTGTACAGAAAATAAGAGTTGTTACTTTGAAACCCCTCTAAAAATTACTATAAACGGCCAATAAGATATACAACTAAGATACGAACATACATATATGCATAATTAAAGACTTTTCGAAGTCTACGAAATTGCTACATCAAAAGCATGATTCTGATGCAGGGAGGAAATAATTTGCAAACCAACCATCATTAAACAAACCAAATTGGTGGTGAAAACATATTTTTTATGACCCAGCCTAATGTACATACATCCGAAAGGTGTTATAATTGATTGTCTATGTGGGGAAATTAACACTTATCGTCTACGAAAAAATCACCTGTTTCTGTTTTTCCAGAAATGGAATGTGAATTAGGTACAAGAAAATCGATAATGGAAATATGAGGAAAGTAATCTAAATTTACGTTCCAATTCAAGAATAATTAAAGATAAATCGTTTATGTATAGATAAATCGTAATCCGAATTCAAGAAGTTTCGATTGAAATGCATATTTATTTATTGTGATGAAAGTATAAATTCCCACCACGGAAACAAATGGGATCATATATAATCCTTTTAAAATAAATAAAAACAAATCTTAATAATTTTTCTCGATTTCAGAATGTCGTGATTAGTTGTCTGGTCGACTTTCAAACTACTTCTTAACCCAAAATATAATCATAACATAAATTCTTCACTACTGTTATCGAGAGAGAGAGAAAGGGAGAGAAACTGAAATCTATAACGTGCATCACTTCTGTATACTAATCATAATGCCCAGGAGTTGTATTTGTTCTATGTGTCTACTGTGCAAAAATCACCATGTTAATCGAGTAACTAACTCATTAAAAGAACTTGTCCGGTCTTTTATGATGTTCGGGGACCGCCTCTCAACTTGTATCCGTCAAACTACGATTAGATTTTGATTTGATAATACATAAATCTCAAACGAAGTTTTCATCATCATTGATCATAAGACTTTCCATTTAAAAAATAAAACATTACAAAAACCAGAGAGTATCATTTCATATTATAAAGTTGCATAAGATGGTGATCAATGTAGAAGCAATCTTCAAATGCAAATTGCGTAGTTATTTATAGTCAAATACTATATTTTCGAATTGTTTGTACAATTTGGCAGTTAACTCAATGTTAGCGATAAAAAACAATCTATTCGAGACTGAAATGAAAATAAAAATCAGACGATTCTATACATACTACGTACGTACGTCATAAAGAAATTGGATGTTATTGCCGAATGAAAGAAAAAATAAAGAGAAATAATTACTTTGGGCTAGCCCAAACAAGCAAGTGTGTTATTAGATTCGCTAAAGTACAAGTAATTTGCACAAATTATAATACATTTATATTTTTGTATGCGATTTCGTTCTAATCATTCTGGATCACATAAGAAAACGTTACATGAATATGTATGAACATACACAAATATTCTCATTTAGATTTTAATCCAAGATAACATTTGAACTGATGAAACGTGTGTGTGTGTGAGAGGGGGGTGTAACACAGACCATGTCGTCAAGGGAGAAGTTGAACGAGCTGGGGGGTTAGGTTGTTGACGGGAAAGATGAGTTGGTAATTTAGTGTTAATAACATTATGTTTTATTCAAGTGTAATTTTCGGGTATGAGTCAGTAGGTAAGTAGTCCTTCCTCCCCTATTCCACCCATATCTCCCCAGTCCGTATTGTTGTGTACTCTATAAACCCGTTTGGTGTTCTATCCTTAGGGAGTAATTGTAGCCCTGTATTGCGCGCCACAATGTTTTAATAAATCGCAATATAACACGGGGGTGTGTTCTGTTTGAATAATATGCCAATGCGAAGGGGAAGTGTTACGACAGAGGGGGAATATATTTGCTGCACGCGGGGGGTCAAACTGGCATAAAAGAATTTAATATATTTATGCATGTGTAAATTAGGGCATATGATTTTTGTGGATGTGTCTGGCATGTTCTATCTAAGATACTACAAACCAAAATTTCCTTAAAGGTGGGGGACAAAGACAAAATATGTTTGGTAATCCCCATCAGCTCTTCTATGTGCATCATTTAAGGACACCCTAATGTGGACATGTACGTATATCTGTGGTGTACACTATGACGTAGCATTATATTATGCATAATTTTTACAATTACAATACTGCCGTTAAACATGTATAGAAGAGGGTGTGTGCTTTCTATATAAACATTTTTGTACAATATTGTTACCCATTTATTTATAAGCGGTTTTTGTGTATGTGTGTGCGTGTAAGTGTCTGTATGTGCAAAATATTTAGTGTTCGTGTGGGAGATTTTCCGTTCAGAGTTTACAAAGTGCAATACGAAATTAGTCAATATTTACCAACACCATTACGAAGGGAACACAATTAAAAAGAACTTCCAAAGAACGTGGACCAAAACGACTCAAGTTAACGTTTACTTTTCGAATTGTCAATGCGTGCCTTGGGATATTTTAATCCCAAGATACTCTTCTTTATGTTAATTTGCGTCATATCAACGCCTTGAGTCACATAGTTCTGTGGAAGTTCCATTAAAAGTTCCGATTATTATTAGACATAAAGTTATTGAAAATGAAGAACATGTAGGATCTCTAAATTACTACAAAGGATGTTAATTAATTATAACAGTAAATATAAATCGCAAATAATAAACAACATTTACGTGAATTTTTACAATGTTCGAAAAGAAACCGATGTATGTAGAAATGAATCATTATATCTTACCAGCAATATATCAGCAACAATTGCCCAATTCATATTCAATGACAATTGACCGAAAAATATTAAAACATACGTAGAAACGGTACTTTGGGAGACAAAAATCATGGCTGCTGTCATTAGGGGCACAGACAATATTAAGCCAAAGGCGCAGATAAGTGGATCGGCCGTGGGAAAACGTTTAACCATTTTTGTCGACAACATCGAACCCAACGGCACGCCAATTATGCCTGCTACCATTGTAATGGCCCCGAATATAAAGGACACACTGTTTGTGTATCAACATTGCAACGACGGATGAGTGACGTTAAAGAGACGGAAAGAAAAATATAGACAATTAATGTTTAGTTTAATTTTGAAGATTATCCGAAATTTCAGAATAAAACTCTTTCATTTTGAGACTTTTAGCGTTCGTACAAGCAAATTGTTTTCGAAGATGGCTGTGGTGGCGACGTGCAGCAGCTGACAATTTCTTAAGAATCTAGAAACAAACTTTTTAAATCTTACCAAGAGTATATCGGCTACAATAGACCAGCAAAGATTCAAAGCCAACTGTGCTCCAAATATGAACAGGAAACACCAGGTGGCACTTGTTTGTGACAAGACCAGGGCCAAATATACCATGGGCGCAGAAGTCAACAAACCAGCGGCACAAATATACGGATCACAATTCTGAGTGGTTGGTCTTAGACGTGTTGCCAGGATTGAACCCATTGGTACACCAATCAGACCAGCTACCATTGTTACCATGCCAAACTTGTACGACACGCTAAATTATGTTGTTGGTTTTTTGATTTTCAATTCTCAATAAATATAAACATTTCAAATTGGTTTACTGCATCCGAATACTTACTCGTTTTGAATGAGATTTTCATTGCCCGGCTGCATTTTCAAACCTAGAAAAATGAATTTCGGTCCCCACCAAGCTAAGGCACCAGCTACAAATGCCACACAAGTAAAACCAGCTGTTGACAACATGAATGAACGATTTTTCACCAAATATTTGATATCTTCGGTATAGGTGGTGGTTGAGAGGTTGTGAGAACCTTCACTTTCACCACGTTCAGGATCTTTGATGAGCATAATCAAAGCCACAGCCGCAATGCCCAAGATGGGAGTGACACGTAACGCCCAACGCCAATCACCGGCCAGGTGAGCTGTTTCGGAACCAACAATGTAACTAAAAAATAATTAATAAAATTTTAAAATCTTCTATTTGAAATAGTAATGCAACATAGATACGATAGTATTTAGTTATAAAAATAAAATAAATGTATTTTGTATTTCCATTCGAATTACACTCCACCATATAATAGAAATACTAAAATCAATCTTTGATGTAGGTGTGAGCGAAAACCTGCCCTAAAGAATTATAAATTTCACTAGATCAAACTTAACACAATCTATTAGAGGTCTGTTTTTTTTAAATTTGTTTAAAATCAGACCTCTTACACTATTCATATAAATGGCAAAAAATTGCTGGTAAAGCACTTATTTAACGTCAAAGTTTATCTATTTCCGAAACGGTGTGCTTATTCCTTTCGTATTCCTTGGATATTATGTATGTATGCATTTCAGAACAAAATTCGAAAATTATTTTTTTATTTTGCATTTATTATAAAACGCTTCACATACATACATATGCATGTATGTATGTATGATCGTATCTTTTATATACTTTGAATGGCCTGTAATAATAATTTCAATTGAATTTGCGTTGAGGTTAATAGTTCAAAACCAATTCAATGGCAAGAATATTTGTATATAGGCTGGTAAGGGTAATTGATTTATCTCTTTATAATTGAATTATCAATCGACATCAATTTCGTTTCAATCTAATATCCACATAATGTAATTAAATTAAATGAAAATTGACGTTTGGTAAAACGCAAGAAAAACATTTCAGAAATTGGAATACATACATAGATAGATAGCATGGGTCAATTGATGCTTAAATCTGAAGAAGAAGAAACAACAACAGCCACAGTTAGCATGTGTTTATCGCAAAGTTATTACATTGACATTGTATCGCATTTAAGAGAACGCCAAGAATTCGTAAATTGAATGATTTCCAAATGAGAACATGCGACATTTTAAAGAATGTTCACATTTAAAAATAGCCTGTGTATTCTTTTTTTAATGAACACAGGAGACGTGCTAACGTGAAACCACTTTTTTTATTTGTTTCGACAACAAACGATCAAGTCATAAAATTTCAATTTATGTACATGCGTTGATATTGAACTTGTGGACACTTTGTCAAACGAGAATTTGATTAAATCGAAAACTTAATATAAATACATATTTATGCTTGTGTGATGCTTACCCAAAACCAGAACCAACTGGTATAGCGAAATAAAACACCGCCAACATTTTAGAGCGAAGATCATGCACAAATAAATCCGATATTATTGTCGGCGCTATGGTACTGTAGGAGGCTTCGCCAATGCCAACCAAGGCGCGGAATGTTATGAACCAACCGAAACTTTTCATAAATGATCCAAGCAGGGTCGTTGTGGACCACAGTAATACACCAATTGCCATGATCCAACGCCTCGAATACCGATCGCCCAGGTATCCAAATACTGGCGCAAACACCATGTAGGATAGAACGAAGACTGTTTGTAGCAGACCAGCATCATCGTCAGCTATTTTGAAATCTGATTGTATGTCCTCCAGCACACCTGTAAATACAATAGAAATCATTTAAAATAATACAATTTAAATCAATAATTAATTGTTCAAACTCGCGGTCTGTCCTCGTCCTTTAAATATTGAATTGAAAGTTCGAAAAAACAACAATTTCCATTGCAGTTTCTGCTCACAATAGAAAATAAATGTCAAGAAATAGTCTTTCATAAATAACCGATTTAAATTATCATATAGCTATGACACATCTTCCCTTCTTTATTGTCTTTGGCACAATCTATTAACCTGTTTGTTTAAATAAACTCCAATCATAAAATTAACATTAAAAACGATATTTTTCATACCATGAATTTTAAATGGATTATTCGATCAACCCATTGTGCAAATGCAGATATTTGACATCTACTCTACACTATGAAAGAAAAAATATATATTAATATATTTTCCGAAAACCAATTTAAATAAATTTATATAAGAATTTCTTGGAAATGTATTTCCTTAGAAATTGGAAAATTATTTTCCTAATTTTCATGAATATTTGCGAACTACGTCCAATAGTAATGTGGGAACATTGCCTACTATCTGGAACACAGAGATATTTATATGACCTTTAATATGACACAAAATATGTAGACAATTAGACAATTAACAATCCTACGTTAGGTCATAGTAGTGCAAAGTATATGGTCAAGAAAGATAAATTTTTAGAGGTTGTCGGTGACTTATTCCATCATAGGATGGAATAAAAAGGTTTCGTAACGCAAATAGTATTCATTTCGTATCGATAAATGACTATAATTTAGTCACTTCATGACTATAAATTAGTATTGTTTCATACAATAAGTAAAAAAACTAAAACCTGCTTTAGAACCTCGACACCTAAGCTATCAAAAATCAGTCCATCAATCGCCATAAACAAAGTATTTTTTGCCTGTTTGTGTTATTTAACAAATAAAATAGGTAATATGTATAATAGAAATACAAAGCACCAATGAGGTATTGTTTTTACATACAAGTTTGTATCAAATATCATAGCAAATGAGGCTCGTTAAAGGGGACATTTGCAAGTGGCAATGACCTTTTGATCGGAACGCAAATACAAAATATTTATATATGCACAACTGAAATTGAAATGTTATAGAAACTTGAATAAAACATTGTACATCTCTTGAATGCAACATTTTGTTTCGAAATGTATAACTTTGTCATTGGGGATAGATCAAATTAGATTGTCGTATCTGAACTGTGCCACCGTTACCGAGTGTGGCATTCGTTTAGTTTTTTTTTAACTAAGACTTTCCAATTTGTCTAACATTGTTCTCATCAAGATTAATTCGATTAACATTTGTCGACTTCAGCAAAGAATAAGTAATAAGTGTTATATGAGCAAGAAAAGTGTACTTCAATGTGGGTCAGTACAATTTGGGAGTATGTCCGAGTTCGAAGTGCTTATATAAATCCTTGGGGATTACGTCCCTTGGGGGTATATTACGTCACTATCGTTGGAGAAGTTCTAAACAAAGTTTGAGTTTTCCTGTCACATATAATTACATAAAGACTGACAGACGGGCAGTATGTAGTCTTCTGTCAACGCATTTTTTTAGTTTAACGTGAATATCTTTTAAAGTTTATTTTGAAACGGGCACTGGTTTGGTATTTATTAATAAAAAGAGATTTTAAACAGAACTGTATCATTGCTTTTCTTCATAATGCTTTTAGTCTCCTCCGACAAAAACTTGATAAATACATATCAATACCATTTTGCATTACTGATGGCATCCTTTTACTTCCAACAACTAAATAATGACTTATATAAATAGTACTGCTCAAAATAGAAACTCATATAGAGCCTTAAAAATGATCAAAAAGTGATGGATAAATAACTACGTTTAAATTATGACTGAAGTCAAATATCATACTGTTCCTTTCCAGCGACCCCATTAAAACAAATATCAGAATAAAATGTGGAAATTATAGCGGATTTTATGAAAAATGCATTAAAACTAGCACTAACATCGTAAATATGTCTACGTCACGAATGGTTAGCGATAAATCCGCAATATTTTGGGACAGGGCTTTAAACAATGCAAAGATTACGTTTAGTCGGAAACTGCTTAAAATAAGTTATTTTAGTAAAAACTTCAATTGTACATTTAATTTTTTTATTAATATAATTTTCGAGTTTATGATCCATTTTTTTGAATTACTTCAAAAATTCGTTCCGACATTGATTGCACTAATTTTTGAAGAAGATCGTGATCAATTTCCTCCCAGACTTGCCTAATTTTAGTTTTAACTCTGTCACTGTCATTATGCTCTGATTCAGGGCATTATTTGCGTAAGCTTTACTAGCCATATACACACCCACAAGTTCTCAATCGGATTTAAATCCGGACTGGAAGCCGGCGAGTCCAATAGGGGAATATTATGTTGACTTAACATGGATGGAGACATGGATTGTTTCGCAGCGTGGATTGAAGCATTGTCCTGTTGAAATATGGTATCGCCTTTTTTTCGTCCATAAATGAGATATGAGCATCTTCTAAAAGTTCATTATAAATTGTGCTGTTCATTTTTGTTTGAACAAAACATATTTTTGATTTCCCAACTGCCGAAAATGATCCCAAAACCATAAAACTCCCTCCACCGAAATTGCGTTTCGACATTCGAATATCATTACACCTCAAATCATGCCAAAGCAAGAGTACGAATCAGGTACGTCCAAATTAATTTCTTTTCATCTGAAAAAATTACTTTCTTCCACTCATCTTCTTCCCATGCCATGTGTTTGTGCCCAAATTTTAGACGATTTTCCTTATGGTGCTGTTTTAGCATTGGCTTACACTTGGGTTTCCAGTTTATTCTTTATCTGTGTAGCATTTAATTTTTTCGGGTGGCTTCTTGTTTTATAATATTTGTTAACATTTTATTACCCTTTGTGGGTCTTCGTACTCCGTAGTTATGCCCTTTCGTAAAAAAGCTACGAATAACTCCTTCTGAACGGTCAATTTTGCGTGTAATTACTCTGTTTGAGCAGCCTTGACCACGAAAAAAATTAATTTGAATTTTTTCCTAATCAGAAAGAAAATTTCCTTTCTGCATCCTTTACGGCAATAAAAATGGTCAATTAAAACAAAAATATTTACAGTAGTTGGAACAGTTGCGACCAAAAATATGCCTGAAGAAAAAAAAATAATTAAAGTAAAAATAAATCAGTTAATATTTTGTTTTTAAAAAACTTTTACACTAAATTTTCGTGTCTGCGTTTAAAGGAATATTCCCACGAAATTAGCATCAAAATCTTAGGCTTGATTAATCAAGACGTACAACAAAAGCAAGGAAAAACACTGTTTAATAAAAAAAGTTCAGTTATGTCACCACTCATTTGAATCACTCAACATTGGTTTTGGTTGACAAAAGCGAATATATAACAAAGAAAGACAAAAAATGTTAATGCGTTTATAGGAATGTGCACCAGTGTAATTGTTGTAGAATAACTACCATGAACTCCATCATGAAACTTATGGAGCGTTTGTTAATAAAAAATATTTTAAAAAATCGAAGGGTACTTTTTTGAATATTAAAAACTTACAGGAAATTAAGAAAAAATAGAGAAAGTATTTTTTATGATTGGGTATTTTATATTAATTCGCCAAGAAAAATTAAAATCGGGGAATCTAAGGAAAATTTCTGTTGCGTTTCACATGGAATTAGTCAATTATGTATGCATAACATACAAATGTGCCCTCTTCTAAGGTCGGTGTGCTGCAAAAAGATCTCAAGTCCACTTTTTTGTGAAAAAAATTATGTGACTTGAGATCTTTTTGCAGCACACCGGCGATATGCACACCTAAAATGCAAAGTGATACTTTCGTTTCACGATTTAACGTGAGTGATACTTTCGTTTAATTGATTGTCAGCCATTGTCGTCAAATCGGTAAACCACTGTATAATGTAATGTAACCACTGTAACTGTATACAGTGGGTTCTGACATAGGACTGGAAAATTTGACACAGCACAATAAAAAATCCAAAATCCCTGTAATAATGGCCAATCAAAAACTCAATTCTGATTTCTGATGACACTGTGCTGCACTAGTCACCGACACTACCTACTACTTACTCGTAGTTCGACTTTTGATTTCAAGCAAATTTAGACATTTTGTAATTTATCATCATCACACCTCAACTCTCAATATGTACGCATGTAGAATAACGTAGCAAAATAACTACAACAAAAATCCAGTATTCGGTAACCTTCAAAAATATCAGTTTTTTTAATTATTGCAAGGAAATATTCATTGTACATGGGCATGTAAATAAAAACAAAACATACGAAATGCCGAACAAACAGCAAACAACAAGAATGGAAACTATCAAATGTTAGTGTAAACAACACAACAAAAATTGACATATTTCTGCCGAAAACTCAAAACCTCAATTGTTAGTACGTACCTACTACGTATGTACGTTAACACACTTTGCACATTGCTAAGGTGCGAGTGGGGGGTGGGGGGTTGGCAAAATAGCCAGTAGAGAAGGAAGAATGAAAACGAAAATATACAAACACACACATCCATGTCCACATGCATTATTCTTATATTTGGCAAAAGACACACTTTTAACCACAAATGATAGCAACAAGTTAAACAGAATGTATGTATGTATTTGTGTACGTATCTCGTATACGAGCATCTATCGAATTTGGCATTTGCACGTAGAGGGGGGACCCCAATGCAGCCCACCATGGAAACAAACGGACAGACAGACGATGGCGTGTTTGCAACAGTGAATTGGGGGGCTGAGAGAATGTGTAGTTATTATTATTTTTTCTGGCAGATTGTTGGTTGATTCATTGAATGCTGCCTCTGTCTGCTTTTTCGCTTTTATTGTTTTTATTTTGGTGAGCACTTCTGGGTCCGTTGTACCAGTGCTTCGTTGGTTTTCAATGAAAACATTTTATCGTACGATTTTTTTCCACCAATCAGAGCTCGATGCGATTGCTAAAAAGTGACGTAACGCCGCCAACCGACCGACGTACATGTGTACGTAGCCAATATTAACCAAATGTCAGTAGAAAGCCGAAATGGTAAAAAAATATTGAATTGTGTACAAAACTCGTCGCTCGCAGCACAACAAACGCAAGTCCGCCCGTCCGTCCGTCGACCGCCCGTCTGCTGTTTCTTTTTTGCGCTCCAAACGCGAAAAGCGAAGCGCGATAAACAACACAGTTTGCATTCTTCTTCTGTAACGCGAACGAAGACGGAACGGACGCCGAAAGCGAAGAGTGAGTAAAGCACAAAACAGCGAACGAACATACGATATAAAATAATAAACAAACAAACGTGGCGGGCTATGGCATTGGATGAAGGCTTGGCACTCGAATGTATACGAACCATAACGTCAATACACTTGTGTCCACAAGGCAAAACAACTTATGAGCTCTTAAGGCGAAAAAAAGAGTTAAGGTACCACGATGATCTCGATAGTCGAAATGACACCGATATTTCTGCAAATTATTATCGCAGAGTGTGAAGCTAGGAGGACTTATATATCTTATTGTGGTAATACCAATTTGGAATAATGACTTAACTGAACAGAGTATTCAATTGTCGCACTGAGCATTCGTAAAACTCTCATTACAGCATATGTCAGCTACCAAGCTTCACAAAATCATAGTTAAGTGGAACTTATCTCATATTTAGGTTTAAACCACTGCCAACACATAGTTTAAACCCAACAAAGAGATGATATCTGACTGAAAACTGGACATTAGTCACTTGAATTAATCCCTAGACCCAAATTTGGAATATAAATTTACTTTGCATTGCAACTACCCTCCACTAGATGTATGTATTCTTAATGGATATTTTGCATTCCATTTTTATGTGGAAGTGTGTTCAACAAATTCATTTCTTTACGACTTGCAAGTTTTGGGAAACAGCTTTAGTTGTATTATGAGCTATAAATTCCTAAATTGAATAATGGCGAAACCACCCCCATTCTTTACTTCTTAAGCGTTTTGCAAACTACACCTCGGACTCAAAAACCAACTCGAAACTTCTAAAAGGAAAATGTATATAAGTCGTTTTTCCTATTGAGCAGAGGTAAATACTATGTACATTATAAATATATACATGTATATTGCAAACGTTGCAAAATATAATACGTAGTCATGAAGAGAACTGGGAAAACGTCAGTAAAACCACTGGCAGATACATTGGGAGAGTGAGTATAAATAGGAATTTTATTTACATATTAACATCGAGCTATTCTTATGAAATGGAACCGAAATAAACCTTTTTTGCTTATTTCTTGCTGTTGTTTGTGTCTGTCACATACAGAGACGGCATTTATGCCGGCATTAAGAAGAAGACTTATTTGGGCTCAGACCCATAACGACCAGACACGTTGACAGACGAAAAGGCCATAAAGTGCAAATGAGAACAAAAAAAGAGTAAAAACCAGTCTACACTCTCAGAAGCAAAAAGCCGGTTGAAGCAGTATTTAGCACAAAGAAGGGAAGCAAATGAATTCAGAAGTATCACTTTGGAAGAGCTTAGCCGAAGTGAGAAACTCAAAATTTACACATGGAATAAGAACTTTAAGAATATCATCAACTTTACTACAACATGCGAAAAGTACGAAGAGCAAAGCGCTGGTAAAGCGTCAAGGCTTGTACCACCCTATAAGTAAAAACGTTGGCAGATCGTAAAGCAAGCGCCTAGCCGCCAATTCTAAAATTATAATATCAAGCCGGGCTTAATCGGCTGTAAGATAGTTGGCATTAGTTTATATTTATTCATATATTTTTTTTTAGCAATTGAAAAGCTTCACTTCATATGTATAAAACTAGACGATACACCGTGAGAAACGGTTTTTAGATTTGGCTGATATCTGCAAAGTTACATATAAAGGGTGTTTTTTATTGGGGTATAGAACTTTAAGTTGGCATCACTTTTTTAACTGGCGGCCATTTTGTCAGCTGTCAAGTGATTAATATTTAGTTTGGTTTGCCATTTCATCATGAACAGGTTGACAAAAGAACGACGCTTGCAAATCGTGCAAATTTATTTCGAAAGTAATGGTTCAGTTCGCGAAGTTCACCGCAAGCTCCGTCCATTTTATGGTCGACATAATCGCCCATCAGATCAATTAATTCGGTTAACCATGGATCGTTTTCGCACTACGTTTACTCTATGTGATAATACGCATCCGCAGAGACGTCGAACAGTGCGCACCGAAGAAACAATTGCCGCTGTAGAGCAAAGTGTTGAAGAGGACCCGAATGAATCGATTCGCCACCGCGCACAGCAATTGGAATTATTGAAGGAAACATTTGATGAGCGCATAATTTCGCGGAATGGACCTGTCAAATGGCCACCAAGATCGTGTGATTTGACACCATTGGATTATTTAAACATTAATGGCATAAAATTATCCTTCCAATAAAGCCAAATTGATGGACATTAAAACGATTTTCTTGTGTTGTATTTCAATTCGAAGTTCTATACCTCAATAAAAAACACCCTTTAGAAAAATAAGGAACAATTTGATGCTATAAAACCTATTTTTATGGATATTTTGATTGATGAAATGATTTTCATACACATTTGAAAAACATTGCCATTAATGGATAGATAATACTCGATAAAGATTTACAGAAAATTTAAACGCTCTTAACATAAGAAACATTGAAATAGACTCGTAAACAATTTTTACTCTAAAATCATTAAAGTCAACAACTTTTAGAAATAAAAGAAGTCCCACAAATACGCCTGAAGATGGAAGCAGGATTAATGAGGTTAGTTTCCCAATATACATCACCGTGGCTGCACACGCTTGCCTGGGAATCGATTTGTTCCAATTATGAAAATACTAAAAACTCATGTTCTCGATACTATTGTTTTTTTTTAAGGCGAACGTCAAATTTTAACAATTTCTGGAACTATGTTTGGTCTTTTGAAATCGATGCAGTCTAATACACATGTATATATATGTACGTATTATGTATTTATTACAGCAGCGGTTTCAAAAGCTAACTAACAGAATGACATTTATCCTGAACATTTAGAGAATCACTCAATACCACAATAATTCGAATTTCTAAGGGGATTTTGTTCAGTGACATGCAATACTCGCATAGCATGCATACACACCTAGTACTGAGTTGAAGAATATTCAGGCAGCAGAATGATGTGAGCCCGTACATGATGTAAGCTTGAAAGAGACTGAACGAACAGAGTGCGATACAAATAGCAGTGTGCTGCTGCAAATTGCGGCACTACTTGTAAACTATAAAAATCAATACAAATGCGGTCATTGGCACAGAAAAAAAGAAAAACTATAAAGATAATAGCGAAGGAAGTGCATGTTGAAAAAATCAACTGAAACAAAAGCACAGAATGTGAAACTTTTATCGCCCCTTTCAGTAAATGTAATTAAAGTGTATTGAATTAGTTTTTAGCAACAGATTGCAAAAGAAAGTACAGCTAAACTTGGCACTTCTTCACAAAAAATCATTCTGATGTAGAATTTCATTATTTATTGTAAAGTATGTATCGTCGCCTGAAATTCAAAAACAGTTTTGTATTGATTACAGTAAATACAAGTGAAATACACAATATGCAAACTTTTAGAATTCTTCATTTTCACATTGTTAGGTTAACTTAAAGTTAAAGCTAACCGCCAGTTGTAGTTGTCAGTTCCAACCAGACATTGTGAAAATGGGGGTTATAATATTATATCTGCATATGATTGAACTACTCAAATTCGGAAATCTATAAGCCTCTACGTTGGAAAATGTAGAATGTAGAACTTCATAGTTGAACGTTTTTTGCATCCGCTGGTGAGCGTTTCACCATTATGAATTTCAGGTGATGATGTGGCTTACAAGGAATCTCAGAAGGAAATAAATAAAATCCGAATCAATAATAAAATCATTAATCAAAATAGTTTCAACAAAGTTTTGTGAAAATACCTGACCCTAAAGACAGTTTGCTTCATTGCAACCCAATATACCAAATGACCTCATGCCCTTACTTCAAATATATCTCGTTATCAATATCGGACAGAATTCGCATAAACTTTCCCACTTGCAAAACTATGCAGCAATCTAGCGAAAGTTTAATTTTTCACAAAGTATTAAATTTATATTTCGGATCGTAGTGTTAATAATGAAAGAATTATTCTGTTTATTAGATCCCTGACCTGTACAATAGCATTTATAATAGACAATGTAACGGTGTCTATTTCGAACAACAGTTCGAACACAAACCATTCAAATAACGAGTTGTTGTAAGAGTATACAACAATAAAGACATTCTCAATCTCAACTATTAACTAAATATTGTCTCACACTAGACTGTTGTTTGTATTTAGGAACTGAATGTGTGCAGTGCAGTGTGGTCGTTCCACAAATGAAGAGAAAGTGTCTGTCTCGTCCGTCGTCCACAGTCGCTTTTCACATGACAAACAAACGAACTAACGAACAAAGTAAACAAACGAATGGGCAACCGAAAATAGCTTCAAAAAGTAATTGCAAAACACAGATTGGTATTAAAGTTTACAAAATATGACGGTATTGTTGGTTTTAATGCATTTATTTTGTTTAGTGAATGTCTGCGTGGAATTTTTGTCCAGTTGAAGAGATTACAAAATTCCATTTCGTTTATTATCGCCAAGTTAGCAAATGATGCGAAATTTCCGTAAAATTGAGTTTTTTTCGTTACACGTAGCTGCCTGTTCTCATTAGAGAGATGCAAATAATCAGTTATGGTCGGTAAATCAAATTACTTTAGTTACAGATTCCAAACAATTCTATCAGAAACACTTAAAATTTGGTATGTGACAATTCCAGCTGCAGTGACTTTCGTACGGACAAAATCAATTAATAATTAAAAGTCACAACGACGTGTTTGTATATTTAATTTGCTAGCAAATTCATATATTTCGGAATAAGTACAATGTGATTATATTAACAATTGAAGCCTGGGTGAAAGAATTTTGGCCAACAATCCGAATAAGTTATTTAACAAAAACCGTTTCACGCCTATCAAGTTTTGCGTATAAGTACACATTGGCCTGTCTCACTGTCATCTCATTTTTTTTGCCAAATATAAATTTTCCATCTCCGCTGCGCGAACAAAGTCCATTTTAATTTTCAAATATAAAATATGTGTTATGTTTTTGCTTTTCTCAATTATTTGTTTTCTTCGGACGCATATTCAAATCTGCTTTATTTTTAATACACATACATGTATATACATATAGCTCAATTCTTTGATACTAGACTTTTTCGTTTCTATTGACATATTTTTATTGTTTTTTTTTTTTGCGGGTTTTGCTTTTACGTAAATGCTGTCCACACACAGAAAGCGACATTTTTCACTTGATTCATGTCCTCATAAATGAGAATAATCGTTTATTTAACGGTTTAATTTTTGAATGACGTGTTACTTTTGATGGAAAGAAATGGTTAACTCAAATCAAAGATATCACACGATTTAAATTTGGCTTAAACGTATTAACTTGGCCCAGATTTGCACCCTCTTATTATATCTAATATTATTACATATTAAAAACTAATATTGAATAGTATATGCTTCGTGTCCTCGGCGTTCTAAATACGGCGTATACTCGAGACTGCAATTCGAGTTGCAAACAAATATTTCGCCTTGTCTATGGTAATTGAGCGGCGTCGTGTCAAGTATTGTTGCTGCTAAAAAGACTTTGACCCATTTTTAGAACACATAAACTTACCGCAAACACACACAACATACATGCATTCACTTATGAATATATAGGGTTTTTTCCACTATTTTTATGAATGAATGAACAATTAGCGAAATATTTTAAAAACAAAACAAATTTTGATCGCCATAACCACCACGTGTGTGCACTGAGGTGGAAAAAAAGATATTTTATATTTTGACCAAAAGGCTAAGTGAAAGACAAGTGCATTTACATGCTTTAGAAATTGATGTAATATTTCAAAACAAACGAATAATTGAATATAATAAAAACAATATTTTACATTTCGACTGAATGGCAATACAAAAAAGAAATCATTAACATGTTAGGAGAGAGGTTCTATCGGGTTTTCCCAACGAATGTAAAAAATGCATGAACATCAAATGGATATAGGCGTGTGAATGCATGAAGGAAGGTGTTGTCCATATACAAAATGATATACTAGAGTATGATTTCGTTCTTGAGAAAATCCCTCTGAAAATTGTTTCTATGGGGTGTAGATATCCACGCTGTTCCAGGGTATTTCAATTAGTTCATGTTTTTTTATGTAGGGATTTCAAACTTTTTCTTATACAAAATACTGATAACTTCTCTTATTTTTAATTTTGAAGTACTAATTTTTTTGATCTGCCTATCCTTAGCGGAGAAATGTTTTAAAAACGTAATTTCATGAAAATTTCAGATATAAAATAAATAATTGCAATGTGAGTATCGTCATCACCACCGCCACCGAAATATATATACGTACGTATGGAATGTATGTAGTAGACACAATCAAAATTAAGACCGATGATGATACGGAATTTCAGTTTGAAAACATATTACTCAGAGTTAAAAATAAATGTCATGTAAAATAATACAACAGTGTGCCCAAACAGACCAACGAATACAAGATACAAACAAGTATTCTTCTCAGTTGAATTCACGAGACTTGTATTTTTGAAACGAGATAAAAACGAGAGAAGCTACAAACCAAAAACATCACGCCACTTTTATCGCATGCATATATGTATGTATGTTTATACATATATATATATTTTCATACATACATATGAACGTGTATGTCCGTATAAAACGTTAAATGCTAAAGAAATTCAACTGCAAACGTTTTTTTTTTTTTGAAAATCTCATGAGTCATTAGTGGTGTGATTAACAAACATTTGTAAAGTAATAGATGTAGCCTAAACTATATGAAAATAGTCGATAAGGAATCTCCGTCCTAAGAATCAGCATTTGTTTTAACGCCATAAAACACAATCTGGGAAAGTAGAAAGTTTCAATCGAGATTATCGATGATTTATTTATAGTTGCTGTTGTTTACCCCAACACCCGAAAGAATCAAAACAAGTGCTGCTTAATCAAGCACTCACTCAAGTGGTGACGTATAATAATCGTGATATTCAGACTAGACTAGAGATTAGACAGTCATAAAACATAATTCTAGAGCAGAATAGCATAATAGGCGATGACAAGAGTTTCCCAGTTAATGATTTATTTCGGGGGGCCTTATCGCCCACCGCAGTCTGTTAACACACAAATCGCGAATTTGTGAGAATCGCAAAACTTAAATGAAATTTATGTCACGAGACGTAATACTTATGCAGCCATATAATTATCACACATCATGTATTCATAGTTAGGGGCTCATGGGTACAACAAACATAGCATAGCTGACGATGGTGGTGTTGGTGGTGGTGACTGACGCAACAACTCACAACTCGTTCATCGATGAACTGTGCTGTGGTGGCGTGATGTATTGATGACGGGCTAGTCCAACCATACAGATAAACAAGTGTTATTCATTTGTTGCTACTCATTTAGCAGCAATTTGTTTATTTGTAATGCGGGCAAATAAATAATGTGCATATGACTGTATTGATGGATTAGTTCTAATTGAATTTTGATGGAATTTTAACACTGAAAATTCCTTTTAAGAAATAATGCACGAGGTATGCCAAGCCTACACATAGGTGAATGGGTGGGGGAGGAGGTGTTGCTGTGGCCCCAAATAAAAATCAATGTTTTGCAAAAAAGCTATGCGATAAGCACAACAAACTGGTGGAGATTTCAAGGTCCCTTTTTATAATCGCCGGTCATAAACAATTATGCCTTGCCAGTCTGTAGGTTGCAAAATCGAAGGTAGCATATAATATAGAAGAAAAAAAAAACAAAGTCAAAGCCAAAGAGGCAAACAAATTTTAATATACGAAAAATCGAAGAAGCTAAGGAGAGCAAAAAAAACTGTGGGTTTCAAATATAAACATTTTGCAATAAACATTATTCATGAGGGCAGTATTTCCATTAGAATATCTATCATGGAAGTCGAGAATAGATAGCATTTGCACAGCCGATAATGCCGAAGTCCCACAATAGAAATGCAGTTTGTCTTCTTTCTCTCAACGCCAGCCCCCCAACGCGATGACTAATACGTAGATACCAGCTAGCTGTTGAACAGTAAGAAGAAATACAAATACTAAGCAACGGAAGTTAATTTAATGATTCAGGAAATATTTAAAAGCAAAAATATACTCAAATATTTCACAACAAAAATTACCATGTAGAAGTAGAAGAAACAATTAAGACAATTTGTCTTGCCACCTAAGCCTAAATGAATGGACTTAAACATCAAACACCAAACAATTACATACATATGTATAGTTATGGTAAATGCGGGTCACAAACGTTTATAGAGGTCTACGTTTTCATTATAGTGTCGACTGGACTGCTTAAACAGCGGCACGCGCAAACGTTTGTCATTTATTTAGTTTAAAAAAAACAGCGGGGGAATTGGAAGCATACCACAAATTAAGAGAACGTTGTATTATATGCATATACACATTAAAAACCTCCACAAATTGAAGAAGTTATTCTAGTAGTACGCATTTAACGTACAATTTATACGCCACAAATGAATCGTATTTTCCAAATGAAACCATACTTGTGACAATTGATAATTTACTGTCGACACCCCACTTAGTCAGAGAATTTCCCGCTGCAAAACATCATTGGTATTTCTCGTGCGATAACTAATTTTATAACTGGCATTTCCATTTCAAAACTTGAAAGTTTATATTTTTATGCCGACAACCTGTATTTATGGCAAAAAGTTTCCAATATATGAATATTTGCAATCGGCGATCGAGTGGGAGTATAATAAAATTGTATTATCATTGGCTTTCATGTGGGAGATAAGTAAAAAACAAATACACATATAAAAAATCAGTATAGACATTGCAATCGCCGAAGATTCATTATATTGCATGCACTCATTCCCGAAGCTATTTATAGAGCATGAGGATTTTACTTACATAGGATTATTGTTAATGTCGCAAATATTTTTAAATAGAAATCTAGTTCGGAGGAGATGAAATCATTTTCCTGTTTTATTTATTTTTAATCTTTTTAACCCAACGTTTTCGATTATTATTTTAGTTTTTTTAGCATTCTTAAAGAAATCAACTATAAGTGTTTCTAGGTGAAATATATTGTGCCAAGTTTCGTTGGGATCAGACAATAATTGCGACCTGTACTTTGATTACAATAATATATGGACAGACAGACGGTAATGGCTTATTCGATTCAGAAAGTGATTCTAGATCGATCGGTATTATTAATGACGGGTCTATCTCGTTTCCATTGGGGTGTTACAAACAAATGCAAAAAGTCTTAACACATTGAGTGCCAAACGGTTTTGACGCAAACCTTCCCAGGAGACCAAACATTTTTTGGGCTCTAAGTAAAAGCCATCACTGTCGTACGGAAACGTACGACGTGGCACCCCACGACGGGTTAGGTATCGTACGGAAACGTACGACGTGGCACTCAATGTGTTAATACCCTAGTGTAGAATATGAATGAATAACATTTTTGGAGTCAAAAGATGTCGAAAATATGAATCCGCCATATTTTGTGACATCCAGGTAGCTATATAATTCAATAATTTTAGTATTCAGATGTAATGTGGGGATTTAAATTATTTAGATTATTCTGTGCTAAAGTTAGTTTAACTCAATTTTTTTCAGTATTTCAATATTTTCAGATTGAATTAGAAATCGACAACAGTTAAAAAGTTTTTTTTGCTGTCCATATTACGATCTTGATCATATTTCTGCATTTTGAATGACAAATAACTGACACAGAGAATTTTCAAAACAAAATTCCCAACTTTAAAGTTTTGAGCACTCGGCGATCTATTTTAATTTTGCGTGTGCCCCGAATCCAAATAGGAACAAATTGTTTATTTACCGGAATTGAGATCCACTTCCGATATTATTTGTTTCAAATCCTACGTCAATTTTAATTCCGGTTGCTACAACAAACGGATTCTATGACATCAACGCCAGAGTTTTTTTCGTGCATAAAAAATAAATAAAAATGCTACTTGCAACACTATTGAAATATGGCAGTTTTGTTTTGATTTCTTCTTCTTATGTCCAGTTTTTGGGTGGGTATTTAAATACCTCATTTAGTCAATGATTGAAGTCATATGTTTTTCCATTGGTCTTAAATACATATGATTTAAATGTAACATAAAGATAAATAAGCACCCAAAAACTGGGCGTTACCTTATATAGTACATTATATAAATAATATCATTTTGACAGAATCTCACTGCTATAAATGAAATGAAGATAAATATACGATTACCTTAATATAGAAAGGCCACCAACTCATAATTTTTGAGAAATCGAGTTTTCTGTTAATTATGAAAACAGTAGTCAGGTTATGTTAAAATAACCAAAAATCCCGATTTACAAAAAATATGAGCTGGAGTCTCTCTATGTGAACGTATTGATATGTGTCTGGATGTTGGTGAATAAACTCTTAAAAATATAAAATAATCTTTATAATTTTTCTCATATGGGCATCTCCCAGTGGCCCGGACGCGACATTCGCACGCCTTAAACTACGCCAAAAACAGGAAAGAAACTGAAAAACTCGACCTGTCTTTTTACTGTTCTAAAGCAATTAGTAAAGAGTTACTACATTTTAAAAATATATCGTCAGGATTTAGTACAAAATTATAAACAATTTTACATTGAAATGGACGCTACAAAAAAACAGAAGTACTTTTGAAGCTCTTATAGAAATATACAAAGTTCAGCGACATTTTGAGAACTTTGTTTCTTTCAACTTACAATATATACATATATATTTTGTTCCTATATTTATGAAATATAAGAATTATCTCTTAGATTTTTTAATCAGGTACAGCAGAAATACGGAAGCGATGAAATGGACGCTACAAATATTTCCACTCGTAGTAAAAAAGAAGTAATTTTGTTATAACACTTCAACTTTTGATAAAAATAAAAGAGAACAAGTTAACTTCAAGTTCCATAATAAAAAAAAGTTGTCGAAATAAGGAAAAAATAAAATTAAAAGCTATTAGTGTGGTCTGATTTAATTTTTTTGGTAGACCTTTTTTGGGAGATGTCCATATGTAGTACGATACTTTGACGTAATATCGATTTCCTTAATTCTACCGGTAATACTGTGTAATGTTCTGTGTCTGACACAAATCTCTTCTAACTTGCTTTTGTTATACTCTCGTTCAGAGAACTCAGCAACAATGCTGAAATTTAAAATACTATACAAACACAGGTTGTTATAACGTTATTCTGAGCATGACCTAAAGATGATTCATATGCTTATTAACCGTAAATTCAAGATCAAGAACAGTTTTCCTTAGCAAGAATAATACAAGTTTTCAAATAAAATCTAAACATCGATGTATGCTTCTGCTTGTTTAGGTCATTAAGACAGATATTTAGATAGCTGGAACTTCTTAAAAGCTAATTTTCCTAATTTTCATACATATTCGTCTCAGCTGAAAAGCTATTTACGTCCGTCCTTCCTATATATATAGATTAGATAGATTATTTGATGTTTCTTCTCAAAAATCATTTCTCACCTGCTATTGTAAAACGATCCATGTAATTGATTAAATTGACAAAACATAGCACAGCTACTGTGAACCATTGACTACGTGTGACAGAACGATGAGCGCCAGGAGCGCTAGCGCCACTGATTGGTCTCTGCCTTTCCCTGTCATCGACGACACTGTCACTGTCGGACGGTGGCATTAACTGTTGGGATGAATATGTAGAGGGTAGGGCGCCAGCTCCGGTGTGGTCGCCATCATCGACACTCCCCGTTGCACTGTTGGTGCTACGCGTCATAGCCGGATTGTCCATGTCGGTGATAGTAGTGGTTGGTATCGGCTGGTACGTTGGATACTGCGAGGAAGCCTTTGGTCTTTGATTTGTTATGGAAGACATTCACGTGGAACCACACACTATCCGTTATAGAAAAGAAAAAGTCTGTGGGTTTGTACTATTTTCTACACAAACCAATATAGCGCGAGTGTATGTGTGTGCCAACTAGTCAAATAGCAATTATGCACACGAATTCGCATAACAAAACATAAACCGCAACTAGTGACGTGAATTCCTCTGCTTTTTTTGTCCGTGCTAGACTTTCTCTGGCGTTCTGAATTTTTTATTCTCAATAAATATTATATATTATTTTTCAAATGGCATAACTTGACAATTTTTCAGTTTTTGCGCGATTTGCTGCACTTTGATTTGTTGTAAGTCACGTTCTTTTATTTCTTTTACAAAATTTAAAATTTGGTTAACAACTTAATGCATTTGCAATAGTTGTTGATTGGTTGCTAGACTGCAATAATTTGAACCAATTGCATATACAGCGAGCTTAATTTATATAAGTTTGAATTTTGCAATGAATATACGCGCAACACTCTCCGTAACGAACGACTAAACGCGGCGACAAGTGAATTATCAATTATCGTCGTAAATGAATACTTATTGTGTAGTTTAGCTGGCGTTTAACTATTTGCGGCAAATTTTAATTTATTATTTATTTTTAATAAAATAAACCTCCTTGTCTCCTCAAAATTAAAAATCCGCATAGAGCGTCCGTGTCCAACCTCTTTCAATGATAAAAAATCACTAATTTTTTTTTGAAAAACGCGTATCAGTGTTACCGTTGTGCCACTAAAGTGGCAATTTTGCCACTTTTTTCGAGCCGAGATACTTTTGTGCCACTTTTTCATTGTGGTACTAAATGTGCTACTTTTTGCTTTTTTGTGCCACTTTTTTCATTTCTCGTATCCTGGAAATTCGAAACTCGTACGGGAATTCAGTAGAAAATTTAAAATTTTACATATTTCTTCGACTATTTTTTTCCATCACGCACCTTCTAGTACCTCCCAACTATAACCTACAACTGCTAGAAGGGCTGAATACGCCATTCAAGCCATCATAAAGACCACTTACCCCCTAGGCCCAGATTGAGAGTGGGCTTTGATCCTGACAGCAGTCGTTTGGTCCTAATGTCGACACAATCTGGGGTGAAATGATGACCACAGACTCGGTCGGACGTATTTAATGGTCTGGAGATTCCTATAATCTCCTTCCATATCGCCTTGTTCGCTAAGGTGAATCTGTACATAGGTACTCCATCACCTCGTCGAACTTTGCAGCCTTTCACTGCACACTCTTCTGTACTTTTGTACATAATTAAATATAATTTATGATTTAATTTATAAACTATAAAATATAAAATCACAATCACATTTAACGGGCGCGGGCTTTGGGAGCTTTACGTGGAAGGAGTTGCGAGTTGCTAAAAAAAGGAGTAGAAGCAGAGCGCAGAGTTGAGTATAGGGGAGTATAGAATGGATTAGAATGGGAGAATCTGCAATTTAAGAATGAGAGAGCATAGAGACAGAGCAATTTAAGAATGAGAGAGCATAGAGACAGTGCAATTTAAGAATGAGAGAGCATAGAGACAGTGCAATTTAAGAATGAGAGAGCATAGAGACAGTGCAATTTAAGAATGAGAGAGCATAGAGGCAGTTCAAAAGGTGAGTTTGCTGATTTCACCACAGGAGAGCACAGAGAACAGTGTTACCGTTGTGCCACTAAAGTGGCAATTTTGCCACTTTTTTCGAGCCGAAATACTTTTGTGCCACTTTTCCATTGTGGTACTAAATGTGCTACTTTTTGCTTTTTTGTGCCTCTTTCTTATCATTTGTGCCACTTTTTGATTGGAAATTGGAAACAAGAACTGTTAACAACAAATAAGATATATTTAAATTTTTTGTTTATATTCTTAAAATCATGAACTCACTAAACAAAAGTTTTCAAAGTGAGACTTCACACATTATACATCTTGTTTCGATGACAAAAGAGATTTTACTCCAACTTCTTAAAATTTAAAAAAAAATAGTTTATAATGTTTACAGAGATATGGAATATCGTTTATAAAAATATTTTATAAAGATGTGTCTAAAATATATATAGGCTATGAATCCGAAGCATAAATTATTTCTTAAAATATATCATAAAACGATATTATTATTATTAAAATAAATCTACCTAAATTTTTACTAAACTCTTTTTAATTTTTTTTCACTATTGGATATAAATAACAAAAAACTGAATAGTTTAAGATTCTTAGACCCTTTTTATATAAAATCTAAAGAAGATATCAACTATTTTGCCACCGTGGCTGAATTTAGTGATGTAATTAGCAAAACAGATGCTTTTCTAAAAGAATTAAAATTATTAGAATATAAGCCAAAAAATAAAACTTATGAGCAGCTATTCGCAATTACTAATGTCGAAGTTTTCTGGTATAAAGTGGGAAATTTAAAAAATAATTTAAATGAGTATTTATATCAATTTGCCACATATGTTTTTACTTTGCCTCATAGCAGTGCTTGCGCAGAGCGCGTTTTTTAGAAGTTGACAATAATGAAAATAGGTTAACGAACAGGTTGAAGGTAGAAACTTGTTATTCAATGCTTTCAGCTCTAAATTTAATCGACGTGGAGTTGGAAAATTGGGTTCCCAGTACTTTCATTTTATTAAAGTTACCAAAAAGCAATTAAGAATAAATACCAAAATCAGATTTAATTTAATTTTTTAGTTTAGTATATATATGTATATGTGTATGTTATTTTATGAACAATCGTGCAGAAAATACATTTTCGGGCGACTATATTTAGTAAATGTTTTTTTTAAATACAACCCGTTATTTCCAAGTTTAAATTTTCAGGGTTTGTTTAGATTCGATCAGGGAAGGGAATATGCCTATATTTTTTCTGAATTTTTAGGTTGGTGTTTTCATAGTGAAAAATACAAAAGAAGAATAAAAATCAGAAATACACTAAATTGTTGTCAGTAGCAGTCAATACCCAAGAACGTCGGCGAAAAGTACTTGTAATTACCTTTCATTCTTTGAATTGTGCCCACACGTTTTCTCACTACACCATTTTCAATGTTCATACCTCGGCACGTTTTTCTTGATTATCCCAATTTCCAATTGGTCTTATCTTTTGAAAAAAATCTTTTTTTTTTTTAAATACGTGTAAAATATTTTTAACAGTAGAATATGTCTGTGATATATCTCGTTAAAATACGAAAATCGTTCGGTTTGATATGGAATGAACGATATATGTATATATATATATATGAATTATTTATATAATCTGTTGTTTTCTTGAAATAAAAACTTAAAAATGTGTGCCACTTTTCCCAAAGCAATGTGCCCCTCTTTTTTTAAGAAATCCCCTTTTTTGTGATACTTTTTGAAATTTATTAGCGGTAACACTGACGCGAAGAACGAGTGAGTTGCTAAAAATTGGAGTAGAAAGAGATGTGCACAGTGTTACCGCTGACAAATTTCAAAAAGTATCACAAAAAGGGGATTTCTTCAAAACAAGTGGCACATTTGTTTGAAAAAAGTGGCACAAAAGGTGGCACACTTTTTTAGTTTTTTTTTTTCTAGAAAACAACAGATTACATGATGGCTTGACCCAGCGACGAAATATCATCTTTAAACAATCTAATCTTCATTTCTGGGGGTGACCGCAGCAGTTAATTTTCGTGACCCATCCTAATATACATACATACATATACTAAACTAAAAAATAAATTAAATCACATTTTGGTATTTATTTTTAGTTACTTTTTGGTAACTTCTTTCCCATACTTTTCAATGAGATCAGTACTGGGAACCCAATCCTCTAACTCCACCTCAAGTTTTTACCTTCAACCTGTTAGTTAACCTATTTTTCATTATTGTCAGCTTCGAAAAACGCGCTCTGCGCAAGCACTGCTATGAGGCAAAGTAAAAACATATGTGGCAAATTGATACTAATTTTGATATAAATCATTTAAATTATTTTTTAAATTTCCTACTTTATACCATAAAACTTCGACATTATTAATTGCGAATACTGCTCGTAAGTTTTATCATTTGACTTATATTCAAATAATTTTAATTAATTTACAAAAGCCTGTTGTTTGCTAATCACATCACCAAATTCAGCCCCGACAGGAAAATAATTGATATCTTCGTTAGATATTATATAAAAAGGGTCTAAGAATCTTAAACTATTCATTTTTTGTCATTTATATAAACTCTTCAAAATATTTTTATAACTGATATCTCTGTTTAACTGTTTTTAATATGTTTTTAAAAAGTTTTTTGTCATCGAAATTATATCTTGTGTGAAGTCTCATTTTGAAAACTTTTGTTTAGTGAGTTCATGATTTTAAGAATATAAATTTGAAATATATCTTATTTTTTGTTGACAGTTCTTGTTGAATAATTTTATTGGCACCAATGATAAAAAAATGGCACAAAAAAGCAAAAAGTAGCACATTTAGTACCACAATGGAAAAGTGGCACAAAAGTATCTCGGCTCGAAAAAAGTGGCAAAATTGCCACTTTAGTGGCACAACGGTAACACTGGATGTGCAGGGTTGATTGAAGAAGAAGTATAGAATGGAAGAATCTGCAATTTAAGAATGAGAGAGAATGGGGGGCAGCGCAATAGTGGTGAGCAGCACATCGATTAACGATGTTTTGATGTCGATAACGCAAGTGTGTAATAAGGTACAAAATATTTGTACAAACGTATGATATCGCAAAATCAATAATTCAGCACACACATCTGATTTACAACCACACACGCGTAATTGATTTGAACAAAACCATTTTCTCTGAGATGTTGAAGTGACAACATGTACATGGCTGTGGTTCCGCACCAACAGTGCCGACTATTGTAAAAATATGAAGAATAAAAAGAATGAATCAAAAAACAAGTAAGAAAACGTCTCTCTCAGAGAACATATCTATGGAAATTACTTAGGGCCGGATAACTTATGTGGAAGGTTCGGGGCATATGGTCCTAGCTGCCTCATTTATAAAAAAGTCAATTGGATATATACAATTGTGTGGGAGGTACAAAAAGGGGCGTGGCTAAAGCGTAAATATGTTCTTGATTTAAAGTGGTTATAAAAACATTTGAAAACAAATGAATTTGACTACCCGTGTGAATTTTCCACCGGTTTTATTTCAAACAAAGCTTATGTCATTTGTGTGGGAGGTACCAGAAGGGGTGTGACAATATCGCCCATATTCCACACGAAACAAATTCTATTAAAGCATTGCCAAATATCAAATTTCATAGTATTCCGATCATCCTTATAGAAGTTATAAGTTCTTTAAATTTACGTAGTTTAGGGTGATTTGTGTGGGATGTACCAGAAGGGGCGTGGCAAAACCCGCCATATTTTCTACACTTACAGTGATTATAAAAACATTATGAAATACCGAAATATAGCTGATTCCGAATATCGGTGTGGAAGTTACAAAGGCTTTTATTTAACATAGGAATATGGTCCATTTGTGAGGGAGGTACCATAAGGGCTGTGGCAATTTCGCCCATCTTCAAACTTAAACTAAGATTGGGATAAATTTTACCATTTGCAAAGTTTCAATTGATTCCTTAACTCCCTTCGAGAGTTATCGTGTTCACCAGCCAGACATGACTGAAACATCTAAAAAGTCGTGAAACGGATTTGGTCTTAAGTCACTCCTTCAATGCGTTACACTTTTTGTCTGTCCCAAATGATATATACCCTCCTACTCTGTAGAGTGAGGGCATAACAAGAATTTGGTGCAAGGAATGTAGAACCACGTCAATTCAAAATAGTTTTATTGTATTTTTCATTTTTACCATTTCCCTGAGTGGTAACTTTTAAAGTCAAGTTTTATTTATTGCATTTTCATATATTGCTATAAATTAATAATCAACATAATTATGTTTTCTCTTTAATTTAATTTATTAATTTTGTTTCATTTCTACTTTCTCCTTTTTATTGTATTTTAACTCACACATGAGAATTTCAGTAGTTTCTTTAAATTCGTCCGAAAAAAAATAATTTGTAATGTTTCTGCTTCACACATGCACGTCTGCTCACGTTGAAATTCTATTCTTGTTGAAGCGGCAAACGTCAGCTACAAATACAAAACATTTGTACAAATTCAGCAAAAATCTGTTTTTAATTCAAAATTTTGCACAATAACACAAAAGCGCAACCACAAATTCAAAATATTTGCCCAACAGACCTTTTGCGCTAATATTTGGAAAGTCTAAACACCCCTTAAGTGGATATCGATTTTAGTCGACAATCGACTTTGTAGCCAAAAAACTATTTTTACAGTTTTGTATTAAATCGACCAAAATTGTCGCTATTGCGACAAGTGCCAGAATACCGATTGAAATGCATTGCGACCCAGTGTTGAAAATCATTGTACAATTGTACGATTTTCAGAGCAATGGGAACTTTTTTGCTACGTTGATAGGTGTTACGGGAATGTATTTGACTGATTTAATCTATTGTTTAAAATCGACTTGCTAAATTTCTCTTTCCAACGAAAAAACTGACAAAAACATGTACATATCTGGTTGTATGTCTGACACACATGTTTTTAATGTTGATCAAACTAAATGTCGGAAAAAGTTCTAGTCGTGAAAATTGGATACAAAAATGAGGATACCATCACTGTTTATAGTAGCATGGTTGTATTTATTTTGTGGCTAATACAACTGACATTTCCATCTGACTGGAAAAAAGGTGGCAACATCTGAACCGATCAGACGCATTTTTAACACAAAAAATTTTTTCTCTAATTAAAAGTTTTAAATTAAAATTATAACCGGTTGCAGGCATCCCAATTGCATTATTGTGCAGCTAAGATGCCTGATAATTTGCTTCCTGACATGGAATGTGACGTTGTCGAAGAATTGGTGACTTCGGCCTCTCAACTTCAGTCGACGGGGAATGTAAACAAACACACAACCATACAAACAAACACATCAAAATCAAACGAGCGCAAAAGGCAAAGACTCGAAAGTGTAGTTTCGCCAATCAATGTCGACATTTCTGACCTAACAGACAGATTGTCAAACCACTGTCCAGATGATCAGAATAGATATGGTATCCTGGGTATTCTTGGGGATATTGAAATAGAGTGTACCCAACCATCCAACTCTCTAAGAGCTCCCATCAACAAGCCAGAGGCCCCCAAAACAAATGCAAAATCATGGTGTCCCCCAATTTTTGTTTACAACGTAAACATTAAATCTTTGGTTGATACCTTTCGAACAAAAATACCCGAATTTTCATTCAAGGTAAAAAATGTAAGCCAGAATAAAAGCAAACTCTACTTTGCAGATGCTTCTGTACATGCGTCAATGATGGCTATTCTTAGAGCCAAAAATGTACATTCATATTCGTTCACCCAAAGGAACTCAAACAAGTATCATTAGTTTTATACGCGGATACTGAAATCGAGCAAATCAAACTTGAAATGGACAATCTGGCCCCTGACGCTGTGGCAAACATTTCAAAATTTAAAACTGCTTTTTCTATAAAGAAAAACATAGACACGGGACTTTTCCTAGTTTCTCTGCTCCCCGGCAAGAAACTTAGCGACGACCAGTCAGTAACGTGGGAAAAACCAAAAAAGAAGGATGGGGAAATTCAATGCCATAGATGTCAACGATGGGGTCACACCTCACGAAACTGTAATTCGCCATATAACTGCGTAAAATGTAATCAAGAACACTCGCCAGGAGAATGTAAGCGTGTTCGCACTGATTCTTCAGAGCCATACTGTGTTAATTGCGATGAGACAGGGCATCCAGCAAATTGGAGAGGCTGCCCTACATACAAAAAATATCTTGCGGCTCGCCAAAAAAAGATTGCTAAAGCTTTGGAGGAAAACACCATTGCAAAAAATAAAGTCAGAGCAATTACTGCGTCCATCACGTCACCTGGAAAAACTTTTGCGAATCTTTTTCAAACCCGCGCACAACAACAAACCCCTCAACAAAAGCCTTCAGTAGTGGAAGAATTCATGAAACTCGCCAGTTATTTTTTGGAGCCAGAAGAGCTGACTCTGGAACAAGAAATTAATATATTTTTAGCTCAGTATAAAAACATGACAAAGATTGAAGTGAATTTTTGCGTATTTTAAATAAAGTTAAATCTAAATATGGACCATAGATTCTTCAACTTTTTAACTTTCAACGTGAGGTCGCTTGTCCATACAAGCCGCCAATTTGATCTCCGAAACACCCTTTATTACAATAAAATAGACGTCGGTTTCATCCAGGAATGTCACCTAGGGAGAAACAGAAGAGTGAAAATTGAAGGATACAATTTCTTATATGACAACTCATCAGTTGGAGTAGCTGTTGTTATCAAAAACTCCATCCAATACAAGAGAGTATTCTTGAATGACGTAGGCATTAACACATCCTTCATCCAGATTGAATCTATATCAAACAACATTCACAAGAAATTCCTGGTAGGATCAATCTATATTCCGTGTAACCATCCTAGGCAGCGCCTGCTTACAGATTTAGACAAACTCCTTCAAATGTGCGGTAACTATGATGGCTTCATTTTGGGAGGAGATCTGAACGCAAAAAATCCAGATTGGGGTGATAGCTCCGATAATTTTAATGGCAATATCCTAAAAAATTGGTTGATAATGTACTAGATATTGTTCGTCTATGCAGCACCACACCATCTTACCCTAATGGTCCCTCCTTCCTCGATCACTTCCTCGTTAGTGCGAATCTCATAGACAGAGATCATACAAATTTTATGATTTCAACTGCACCAACTTTCTCCGATCACTTCCCAATCAAACTGAAACTGAAAATTGAATCATCAGGCCTCATCGTGAAAACGCCAAGAACTTTCACTTCTTACAAAAACACCAATTGGGCAAACTTCCGCCTTGATATGGATGATGCATCTCGCCGTATATTACCATCTGTCAACATAAACTTAGAAAATCATGTTATAGATACCATCATCAGCGATTTCAACAACGCACTTACATCTGTTCATGACGTCCACTCTCAAAAACTGGAGCTTAGAGGAGGAAAATTCCCACTATCGGAAAAACTAAAAAAGTTTTTTAAAATTAAGCACCAATGGCAAAAGCAGCTTAAACTGATTTTCCACAGGACCGGTAATAGAAATAGCCGTGAGTACAAAATCCTATCAAAGCAAATTCAGCTGCTAAAAACAATTATAAAAGAATTAGTCAACATTGAGCAGGCTCAGAAATTTAATGATAGACTGAAAAATATCAAACCTGGTCCTTCTGCTTTTAAGGAAGTCTACCAAATTGTGGGGAAAAATAAATCTGCCTGTCAGCAAATCCACTACAATGATAATGTTGTCACAAATAGTACCGAAATAGCCGACCACTTCCAAAGATACTATTCCGATGTGTTTTGCCAAACAACCCCGGAACGATATGTAGAAGACCTTGATTCCAGAATACATGAATGTATTAGCGTAATTCCTCATCACATCTACAGCTTTGACGACAATTTCAATGCATTAGAGAACTCGGATACATTCCATTTTACATACGCTGCAAAAATTAAGAGCATTATTAAAAATATTAATAATAAAAAATCAAGCGGCTTTGACGGTATTAGTAATTTCATTATTAGAAAATTACCCGACTCAAGCTTACGTCTTCTGACCTGTTTATTTAATAACTGCATCAACAATGGATACTTTCCAACGGAATGGAAAACCGCCAAGATTTTCCCCATAAAAAAGAAGCCAGAGAGTGTTGCTGTAACAGATTTTCGTCCCATTTCACTGTTGCCCAACATCGGGAAAATTTTTGAACTCGTGCTGAAAGAGAAAATAGAAGATGAATTCACCATATCCCCAATCTCAAATTTCCAATTTGGATTTAAAAAATATCACTCGACTCAGCACGCGCTTCTCAAGTTCCACAGCGACATTACAAGAAATCTGAGGATTCAAGCATGCACAGTCGTCATATCCCTAGATATAGAAAAGGCATTTGACTCGGTCTGCCATAAAGGAATTATGTACAAATTAATACAATTAGGAATTGACCCATACCTAATTAAACTGCTGCAGAGCTTCTTTCTCAACCGGAAATTTGCTGTCCAAATACAGGATTCCTCCTCAAATCTGGGCCAGATAAATAGAGGGGTGCCTCAGGGAAGTGTCTTGGCCCCATATCTATTCAATCTTTTCCTAAACGACTTTCCTCACGTCGTACCGAATTCCCAAGCCATATTGTACGCCGACGATTGCTTAATCTACGCGCACAACACTTCACCGTCACAAGATCTAAATCAAGCAGCTTCTCACCTAAATCGCATCAGTGATTATTACAAAACCTGGGGAATAAAAATCAATATTGCAAAAAGTGAAGCCATATGCATCAGGAATGCTTCCGGAAAATGCCACAGAACTGTGATCCCCCAAAGCAAAACCCTACGTCTCTCACTTGATGGAATAGAAATTCCATTTACTTCAAATTTTAAATACCTGGGCATCAATTTTGGCAAGCTGATGAAGTTTAACTTTCATGCACGCTCCACTGTTCAGAAAGCAAAAAAGATCTCGGGAATGTTCTCAAACCTGATGAACAATAAATTCCTTCCGCAAAACACAAAGCTACTGCTGTACAAAGTTGCCATAAGATCGGTTCTTATGTATGGATTCCCAATTTGGTTCTCAATCTCCCCAACAGTGGCTAAAGAAATTGAAATTTTTGAAAGAAAAATCATTAGAAAATGCATAAACAAACACTATGTAAGTTCCACAAAAAAACACTCTAATACTTACATATATGATACATCGGGAATCCAACCTTTCTGCAAATATGCGCTCAGCCACCTAAGGAAGTTTGTGGAACGGCTTCCAAATCACGAAAACTCCCTATTGGAGGACATATTCAATCTGGAGAAGAACATACTATGGTCTGGCTCGGCATACTTATCTCCAGTTGGTGTTATCAACGAAGTTTTTGACAACGTTCCAGACCACAACACATTACCACAATTTTACACAAAATCCACGCCTGGCTCCCATAGAGGCTAAAAAAAAACAGCAAAATAAGAATAATTATAATAATAATAATAATAATAATATGAGCAATGCTCTTTTCGATATGCCAAAACTTACCTTTATATATTAATAATTTTTTTATATTTAACACAAAGTACCTGAACTCTCGTTTTACCAAACCAACTGTGATAACAATTTACAATGTATGATATATGTATGTACGTGTGTACACACGACACTCAATAACCCCACAATCTGTGTTTATGAAAATCTCTGTTTGTCATTGCTTCAACAGAACCTTTTGTTATTTCGTTTTAAGTGTTATTTATGTTATTTAGTTTGTTTATTTATTTATTGTTTGGCAGATTCTCTCTGTTCGTAATAGTAAAGGCCGAGAGCAAGCCTTGTTCTCAATTGTCAAATTATGTTCGCTCACATATATTCCGTTTCAACTAGCAAGTAGCTTCATTATCAAAATCACTGTTTATTAGAATAAGACAACAATAGTTCTATGTTAATATTAACAATTCGTTTACTACATTATCATGTCACAGAAAAGAAGAAGACTCAATAAAAAGAATTTACTTACTACTTACTTACTACTTCCATCTGACTGTATTTTGTTTTGATATTGCCAGAGTGTGCAAAATCGACAGTTTCAGAAATGGAAGTGTTTACACATGAATATTTTTTGTTTAACTTGAAAGCAGTTGATGACCAAAACTTAAACATTTTCTGATGCAAATGCTTTATTTATCTATATAATAACGGAAATATTGCAATATATAAATAAAAGTTCACGTCGAACGTACGAATATCAACTAATTAAAGCTGTGAAATGTCTACACAGCAGTAGAATCAAATTCCAAGTTGTACAATAAATATTCATGTTTAAAAATCCAATCCCAACACTGAGTTCAGATATGCGCCCAAATGTCAAACTCCAAATAAAAAGTCAAAATCCTTTTATGAAATGGCATCAAATAATACTCTTACCAGTTACACAGAAAAATTGTCTAAAATAACCCTTCTTGTTATTGGAAACGTTTCAATGATCGTAAACAATTTTAATTTTGCAAGATTTTTAAAAATTTATGGAATTTACAATTGATAGAGTATTACAAATAACATAATCATTTCATTTATAATTTTTACAATTTATGTCATGTATGAAACAAACCGGAAGTTGAGAAAAACGAGTGACACAAGTAACAAGTAGAAAACAATGGGAACTTCGTTGGTACGTTTGGTACATTCGGAGGATTTTTGGTACATTTTACTAACGATCACAATTAAATTATAGGCCTATTCGATTGGGCTTACTGAAAAAATACCTAATTCAACTTTGTAAATCTTTTTTTATATAGAGTTGACAGAAGTCATACAAGTAAATGCTAAATTTCCCTCGTACATGTGTAAATTACACATGTGATTCTTTTGTATAAATAACTAAGTTTACTTGGTAGGTGTTCAGGTTCGTATGTACCTTAAATATTCAACCATGTTCTTTTTCACAATTTAGAGCTTTGTAGCTTTTACACAAGTTTATTTGTTAAAATTAATTAGTTACCCAGCAAACATTTTCGGACGGCTCAGAATTATGAGTCCGAAATGAGTATAAATTATCACGGGAATATGAGGCTCAGAGTTATGAGTCCGAAATGAGTCCGAAATGTGTGTGAAGAATGTAGGAAATGTGAGGCTCAGAATTATGAGTCCGAAATGAGTATAAATTATGACGGGAATATGAGGCTCAGAGTTATGAGTCCGAAATGTGTGTAAAGAATGTATTAAATGTGAGGCTCAGAATTATGAGTCCGAAATGAGTATAAATTATGACGGGAATATGAGGCTCAGAGTTATGAGTCCGAAATGAGTCCGAAATGTGTGTGAAGAATGTAGGAAATGTGAGGCTCAGAATTATGAGTCCGAAATGAGTATTAAATATGACGGAAATTTGAGGCTCAGAGTTATGAGTCCGAAATGGGTGGAAACAATGTAGGAAATATGAGGCTCAGAGTTATGAGTCATCATCTCTTGCAATTACACTCCGCTTCAGTTGAATAGGTAATACATTTTTTATACAAAGAAAGGCCTATAACTTTAGTGGTGTTCTCTGATGAAAATAAATTTAATTTTGATGGCCCTGATGATTTCAACTATTATTATCACGATTTTAGAAAAGAGGAACGTTTTTTGTGTCGCCATCATAGCCGTGAAGGGGGTGTGATGGTCTGGGGTTTTCTAAAAATGTATTACCTATTCAAGTGAAGCGGAGTGTATTGTATTTTGGAAATGCCGTTACTTGTGTTTCCCCGAATTCAACGACCAACGAACACCTGCGTTCATCGATGAACAAAAATTCAGTATAAGTGCAACTGTTGAACATGTGAGACATATTTGGAAGCGCTTGGTCACCGACGAGTTGGCCTGCGAAATATCATGGATAGATGTTGAAGGCAAAATTTCCCTTCAAAATATGGCCATAACAAGTGCTTTTAAGGGTAATACTTTTTAAATGCGGTTTGGTGCTCTTAATTCACTTTTTATTATTGTTATAGAAGCGTTTTCTCGAAAATTTGGCAATGAGGTGGATTTTAAGAAAATAACAATAAAGTGGTTTCAAACAGCGCTAGACCGAGTTAAATATAGAAATAAGAAAACTCAAAACAAGGAATCTAATTAGTTTTTTAAGTATTTTTTAAAAAAAGGAATATTTTTATATAATTTTTAAATTTTTGTTTTTTTTTACCAAAAATTGAATAAAAACTGAATTTTACTTTCTTTGTTTAGTATTAAAAATAATTTATGTTCTTGCTATTATTTTCTGTTGTTTTACTATAAAAGAAACAGATATATTATAGGAGCTCTTATTTTCTCTAAAATATGAGTCATATATGACTCCTAAAAGAGGCTCATATGGTATATGAATTCGGGCTCATATATGACGACCATCGCAAGAAGGGAAATACACTCATATTGGACTCCTATACGAACTCTTATTTTCTCAAAAATATGAGTCATATATGACTCCTAAAAGAGGCTCATATGGTATATGAATTCGGACTCATATATGACGACCATCGCAAGAAGGGAAACACACTCATATTGGACTCCTAAAAGAACTCATAATGAGCGCTCACACTCCGAATTATGAGTCCAATCGGACTCATATCGGACTCCAAATGTTTGCTGGGTAGTTGCATAATGGTGTAATAATTGTATGAATATGTAAATTGCCAATTTCATGAATTTTGTAGCAGATACTTGCAAAAATACGTATATGGACAAAGGTTTCTATAAATTTGTCAAAGAGAATTTCGTCGATTACAATTACAAGAAAACCAAAAGCAACAGAAAAAACAACAGACGAAGAAGTAAGTATGGTGAAATTAAAATTTATTTATTTTTTATTCGCAAAATCAAGAGTAAAACATTAATCTTTCAATTTATTAATATCAATTTTAGTTACATTTCGGAAGTCTGGAATATAATATGATGTTCTCCTTCAATTAATGTCAATGAAGTTAATTTAGGAAATGTTGGAGCAACATTATGCAGTCTCGACAAGTGGTGCCGTAAATGGTTTCGCCAGCAGTGGTATTTATGCACTACGCACAACAACATTTGGTTCTCTGCCCGGTGGTGCTGGGACATCTTTTGTATTTAGTAATGAAACCAGCAATGGGACAAGGTAAGTGTGGCCGTGCGTGATATCAAAAGTTTCTTTCGTCATTATTAATTTAATCCTTTTATGATTGACAGTTCACATACTGTAGGTGTGGCGGTAGTTATGCTTCAGCAACATACAAACATCATCCATGGCAGTAACCACCACCACAGCAACAACAACAAATATTGACCAACATACTGTACTAGAACGATATACAACAGAACCACAAACCCATATTGTTGCTGTTAACTCATCGCAGCAAACTGCAGCTACAACAGCATCATCATCACTTGCATCCATCTCTTGACGAAGAAATGGATAGTGAACTACATGTGTGGCAGACAGTCGTTCGTGGAGTTTAGGAACAAACGATCCAAGCCCCGTAGAGTGAAGCAAGGAGTCCCCCAGGGTGGAATTATCTCCCCTCTCCTCTTCAACTTCTACCTGTCCAAACTCCCATCTCCCCCACCAGGGGTTGAACTAATATCCTACGCGGACGACTGCTCTGTTCTGGCGAGAGGACATGGCCTCTCTGCAATAAAATCAACACATATCTCCAAGACCTTACCGCGTTCTTTACATCCAGGAATCTTAAGTTATCCCCTGCAAAATCCACACCGACGGTTTTCACCACATGGACGAAAGAAGTGTCTATAGTGCTACCTATTGAAGTCAATGGTGTAACAATTCCGACAGTCACTCATCACAAGCTACTGGGTGTGACACTAGATAGCCTATTTTCGACCTCCGCGCATGCCACGGCAACTTGCAACAAAGTACGTACCCGCAACAGAGTCCTCAAGTCGCTTGCCGGCAGCACTTGGGGAATGGACAAGGAGACCTTGTCCGCTACGTACAAAACGATCAGCCGGCCCGTGGTAAATTATGCAGCGCCAACGTGGTCACCAAATGTCATCAAGACACAGTGGGATAACTTACAGACCTGCCAAAATGCAGCCCTTCGCACCATCACAGGCTGCCTCATGATGTCGCAAACTGATCACCTGCATGAGGAAACAAAGATACTTCCAGTGAAGCCCCACTGTGAACTCCTCACCAAGCAGTTCCTCCTGGGATGCCATCGACGGAGTCACCCAAACTACACACTATCGTGTTTGGAACCTCCGCCGAGGCATGTCAGGAGAAGTCTGGCAATTTGAGGAGCAGATCCGTCATCACCTCACGGATCCCTTCACTGACTCCTCATACTTGGTGGGTCTGGGGCAATTACACGCGGACGTAGTTGAAAGCACTACATTAAGCTACAAAGCCAATATTGTTCTTGGAGGACGCCCTCCACCCATAGCAGAATCAGTGCGGACATTGCCGAGAAACTCGAGGGTCATTTTGGCCCAACTTAGATCTGGATGGTGTTGTCGACTCAATTCATATCGATCAAGACTCGATGACACCATTCCAGATCTTTGCCCAGCCTGTGGCATAGGTCCACACAATACAGTGCACATCTTTAACTGTGCAGAAAAGCCGACCTCCATTACGCCAAGTTCTCTCTGGTCGAGTCCAGTAGATGTTGCCAGGTTCCTGGAACTGGATACAGAAGAGCTGCCAGAGGTCAGAAACAACCAACAATATAATTAAAAATTTTATACTTGCAGGAGCAACCGTGGCTACAACAGCAACAGCATCATCAGCCTCATTTGTACGTCGATGTACAATCAACACACCAGTAGCAACGACAACTGCAACCCCACCAAAAACAACAGAAGCATCAAAGAAAAAACAGTCTTAATATCATATGAATATAATATTTAAAATAAACATTTTTTGTTTCAGACGGAAGAACAAAAAGCTAAAAAATAAGTCATCATCGTTTTTATTTGGGTGGGAAATAAAAAATCAATAAAAAGATTAGGTCTTTCATATTATTAAATGTAGTTAAAAACATTCCAAATTAGATAAATGAAACATGGCATTTGATTACGTATGTTCTATCAATTTGTACATTTCTTCTTTATTCTTAAATACTGATAAATGCAAATTGTTTAAGACAACAAAGTACAGCCAAAACATACAAGGTAATTTTACACAAGTTTTATTGTATAACTGGTAGTACTTTTTTTGGTACCAAATTACCCACGTGTTCTGTATGAGTTGCCAAAGAACTTTTAAAGTTGTATTTCACCTAAGAAACTCAGGTAAATTGTACGTTTTTCTCACATTTTTTCTTTGTGTGTAGTTTTGACTTACATGCACAAACAACATTTAGACGAAATTCTGTGCAGGTAAGCGAAAAGTTAAGTTACATCTAAGTGATTTAACTTAACCCAATTTACACGTTGACTTTTTTTTTATTGACTCAAATGTTTCCAGTTTATGGGTGGACGACGTAGAGAAGCTTCCGGGTGGAAAAAAGTCATGGAATGGAAACTTGAGGTGGGTTTTGACATTTCTCAGTAAATTTATTTTATTTTGAACTCATGACGAAAGGAAAAGGTATCGTGTATATCCGCACGAATTTACGTAGCAACTTCAAAAGAGAATTGTAAAAAGATAAGCAAAGAAGTCATCGTGTAAGCCTACATGCCTCGGCGAGCAGGTAAATCAAATGGAATAATATGGGGTTTAGACGTACCAAATATTTGGGCAAAAACGTGTGTTTAAAAAATTTTGTGTGTTTAAAATGGCCTTAAAAGCCCTAATGTAGAGGTTTGACAAAAAATAGTGGTATCGAAATACGGTGAGATTTAATTTACTTACAGTGGCCGACAAAATTCAACATACGACCCACATTTTTGCGTTTTAGCGAGTTCCAAAAAATATTTGAAAAAAGTAATGATGCGGTTTTGTTTGAAATCGTGTTTTATTCATATAACAATGACAAAATGCATTACTTCAATATAAACACAAAAGATATTAACAGAATACGCAGAAAAAACCTTGACAAAAGTCTACATACGGTTTGAGATGAGACATAAAAAATGCAATTTAACGTGACAAAATGATACTATTATATAATTTAATATTTTAATATTTTGTTGGTCCACCATGAGCATCTACAACAGCCAGCAATCGTCTGGGCATTGATGCAACTAAGTTTTCCAATTCCGCAGGTGATATTTGTCGCCATTCCTCTTACAGCTTGTGTTTTAGCGTTTGGGCGCTAGTTATGTGATGTTTTCGGATCCTGCGTTGCAGAATCTCCCACACATGTTCAATAATATTTAGGTCGAGGCTTTGTGGCGGCGAATAAAGTTGTCTTGGAGCATGGTAAATCAGCCAATCTTTAACAAATTGGGCTGTGTGCTTCGGATCGTTATCTTGTTGGAAAATCCAGCGCTCTCCGAGGTTTAAATTATCGACCGATGCCTTCAGATGTTGTTCCAATATGGATTTATATTGATAGCGATCCATGTTACCCTCAATAAACGCAAGATTTCCAACTCCAGACGCCGCGACGGCACCCCAAACCATTACGTTGCCACCACCATGCTTTACCGTAGCAAGTAAATTCTTCGGATTCATTGCCGTATTCGCTTTTCTTCATACTTTGGCTCTCCCGTCACTTCCAAATATATTATACTTCAACTCGTCCGTGAATAAAACCCGCTTCCAGAAGTCTAATCCCTTGCCCTAGTGTTGCTGGGCGAATTCAAGGCGAAGCTTACGATTCTTTTCACTTATAAGAGGTTTTTTGCGTGGCGTTCTGCTTCGGAAACCATTATTATTCAGACTTCTTTGAATTGTTCTTGGATGTACAATTGTATCCGACCTTTCTGCGAGTTGTTTGGACAACATTGTCGCATTCACTTTCGGGTTTTCATTAACTTCTTTTAAATAAAGCTTTCATCTCGTCGACTAAGTTTTTTTGGACGCTCACTTCTGGGCTTATTTTCAACAGTACCCGTATTTTCGAAGTCTTTGCATATAGTTTGGACAGTTGATTTACTTAAATTAACCATTTTAGCTATTTCGCCTAAAGATTTCCTTTCGTTTCTGCATTTTATTCTCTTCTTTGCTTTATGATTTTCTTTGCGCAGCTAAACGTAAAAATTATAACCACAGAAAAAGAAAGAAAGAAGGCTGTGCACTTAAAATAAATATTTGAGAGGGGATTGAAGAAAATATGCCAAATAGATGTGTTTTTGACAGCTTGACCCAAAGTGCAAGGCAGCTAAATCAAATCTAATGTAGTGCACATTAGAGATGTGCGCGTGAGTGATTATAGGCTCACGTTCACGCACGCTCACGAAGGAAAAAAATTGAATCACGCACGTTCACGCACGAAGATTTTTTCATTACTCACGTTCACGTGAGTAAAATAAATTTTGCTCACGATCACGCGTGATTCACGCGTGAATCACGTGATTCACGTAAATCACGCAAACAATTTCCACAAAGATATACATTTTAAATCGAAATGAGTAACGCCCGCAAATCCGAAAATTATTTAATTTAATTATTTAAAACACTCTACGTTTGCGATGTTTGATTTAAATTCATATTTTTCAAATAGTATACAATATTACAGTGTGGTATACCATATAGTTTAATGCAAAATAAGTTAAAAATCGGACAGTGACATAAAATCCAAGTAAAAAACACAGCATATACCCCGATACCAGTTGTGTGTTTTGAATTAACACTAACTGGGGGTTTCCATATAAATTCAGTGCTTAGTGTTGGTACAGGGAATGCTTACTTAAATAATAGAAAAAAAATAGATATTATACCCACACTGAAGCACTCTGTTTTAGAAATAAATATGTCTATGACTTTTTTAATGGAAAATTTCACATTTTTAAATGAAATTAAAAGAATAAATAAATATGTGCGACTCACGAAAAAATCACGTGATTCACGCAGAAATTAGACTCACGCACATTCACGCACGAACATTTTTTCGTTCCTCACGTTCACGCACGCTCACGTGAGTAAAATAAATTTGGCTCACGTTCACGCGTGATTCACGCGTGAATCACGTGATTCACGCAATTCACGTGAGTGGCGCCCATCTCTAGTGCACATAACATAAATCAATTTTATAATGGATTCATTTATAGATATTTTTGTCGTTTAGTAACAAATATCGTACAAAAGAACCATTCTTTACAACAGGTGAGACGCAAAACTGTCACTTCTACTGCGATAACTGCATCCGTCTTTCAGAGACGTCTCTTACAAATATACCCATCGAATGAGGACCCACCTGTATCTATGAAATCAATTAAAACGGTCTGTTTTAGTTGGATAACATACAATAATTAAATATTTTTTGATACACATACATATTTATTTAAAGCTCTTTATACTTTAAGATTTATTGTAAAGCTTCTTCAGTTCTTGTAAAATATCTAAAGTGTTAAATTCTGCAAACGCAATAACATTTAGGGTTTTCACACTCGGTAGCAAATGGGGGTTGTAGATCTTTCAAAGCTTGCAGATCTATCAAAGTTTGCTACGATTTGCTACACCACAACAATAAAATACAAAGAAACGTTATTTGCTAGGGTTTGTGTCATTTGCAAGACTAAAGCTACCCTTGTAGCTCTTGCAAATTCTGCAAGTGTAGAACAACTGCTTGTTCTGTGTGGCTAATTTATAAAAACGTTTTTTTATTCCATTTTGGCGTGCTTTTTTACTCTAGAGTTACCACTTTTGCCCGACATTGCGTCTTTTTTTCAAATTATAATTTGCAATCAACTGTGAACTGTCGTTCACTCTTCTTAGCATAATCGTAGTAAATTCTGCAAGGGTTGCAGAATATGCTACCAAGAGTGTATACCCTAATTATTTGTTATCGTATCTACTACAGATATTTTCAAGGTTTCCTAAGAAACAATATATACTTTGGAGCACATTTTCGAAATAATTGATGGAGTTATTGACAGCAAATTAATTCTTATGAAAATGAAAATTTAAATTTCTGATAGAGAAATGTCAGCCAGAAAAGTTAAGTGGCGGTTTAATCGTAGTGTATATATGGTAGAAATATTTGAGTTTCACTATCATAATGCTTAAATCATGTAGTTTGCATTTAATTTCAACAAAGTTCGATCTGAGTTGATCACCTTTTTCAAATCCATTGCAACTCAATATTGAAAATGTTGATGAATCAATCGGGCTTTTAAAAGATGTACATTTTTCATACAAACTCCTTCAAACTTAGGTGTCCACTCAAATTAATATTTTTTTACTTTAAGACTGGATAACTAAGCTGCGATATAAAAATCTAAATAAAATGTTTAAATTTCACTCAAAATAAAAATATATATTTTTTTAAATTGTCGCCAAAGATGTGTGTATGAAAACAAATTTTGAAAAATAAATTTTGTGTTAAACATTTTGGACTTAGCCTGGAAAATTATCCAGTTTGTATAGTTCGTACACACGATACCACGTTGCATAGCATGGGTCATACTTGCTTATTTGAACTTTTGGCCAAAGTTAAACCATCAACACTAAAATCCAATAATATTATTTCATTGTCAAACCGGTGTATCTTTAAGTCCAAAATGAAATTCCCATTTAAATTTCACCTATTCCCATTTGAATTTCTAATAATTCATTCATGCTTATCATATTTTGAATTGACCATCTGCATAGTTTATCTTTTATTGTTTCTTACTTTTCTAATTGACTTTGGATATTTTTATCTGTACCTTCATCAGTATCCCAATCGACAGAGTCAAAAAACTCTTCAGACGAAGAAACACTTACTTACATATCCAATATATGGACGTTTGTTATTTGAATGTTAATTACTTGATTAATTGTTTCTTTCATTTCGTGGAAAAAGTTGTGCAATTATTCTTGCAGATTCTCTTTTACTTGCTTGTCTTATAGCGTCATTTTGCAATTCTTAACATTAAAACACGTAAAAAGAAATGGATTTTCAATAAAAAGACAATTTTCTTTTATTATTTATCAAACATTGATACGAAAAAAACAAACAATTTATTTTTGTTGTCTACGTCGCCAATATTTCTCGAAAGTGATAAATGGATGATATGAAAGAATTATATTTTGATGAATTTCTTCAAAGTGGTAAATGGAAGATATTGCCGCAATCAGATCTGATTCTACTTCTGTACTTACAAATATTGCTTTATTTAGATATAAGTGTAAAGTAACTAAACCAATGTCTACATTTTTAAGTTTTCGTTAATGACAAGTGATAAATTTATGAAATGCTGTTTAGCAAATCAACTTCGATTTGAGTCAAAAATCGACATTAGGCCTGTTCGATTGGGCTTACTAGCTTACAATTAAGAGACTTTATAAGGTGGCAACGTTGCTACCCTTTGTTTTTTCTTAAATGGATTAACATGAAAAATCTGGCAACACAACTAAGAGAGTAGTAAGTTGCTTTCTTGTTAAGCGAGTAAATTCCATACAATAATTTAGCTAGTAAGCCCAATCGAACAGGCCTATTGTATGCAAAAATGACTATTTTGCAGTCGATTTATTTAATTTACTATTTTGTATTTTAGTAAATTATTTAGATCATATATTTATATTTAAATCAATATCGATTTTGTCATACCGATTTTCGACTACTTATAAGTAAAATGCTATTACATGTATAAGTGTTTGTTTACGGTTTCGATTCCGCTAGTTGAATCGTTTTATGGCATTTTTCATTTAAGGGCAACAATACATTAAAAAATAATTCAAAACTGTCTCCACGCCGAGTTTGTCTTATTTTCAAAAAATAGAACATTGTGGAAGTACTACGACAATGTCAGTACATTTAAAGAAAATACAAATCTCCAAAGAAACGTACCGAGAAGATCAATTCGTCCTCCGAAGTAAGGAAATATCTAACTTGGATAATGATGATACTGCATTGGGAAGTTTTTGTGAATATAAACATTTGTATAAGGACCCGAAAAATAATAATTTTGAAGACAATTTTATTCTTGACATTCCGCTTTCCTACTTCATCGTTGAAAAATGTCCTAGTGACGATGAAATTAATCTTCCATCAAAAATATTCATTCCTTTGGAAAATTGTTTTTTCGTTTTTGTTTGCATTATTAATATCATCAATCACTTCATGGTCGCAAGGACATACATATACAGGTCGGATTCAGCTTCCACGCTTGTAATTTCAGTCTTTGTAAGGTCTGAATTTATTCTTGTGTTGAAATTGTTGCGGGCTAATCTTTGTACTCGATACTTATTACGCATTGTTTGTCGTCTTCGAACATATTTTCTGATTTTGTGCATAAGCTGAATTCACGAATACGCATAGGTATTCCAAAAGGCCACCAGCTTAAAAATGTAGACCTCATGTGACAGAAGATAAAGCTCAGACTGGTAGTTTTTGTTGATCCTAATATTGTAAGGCGGAGATGGCACCACTTATCAAGAGTACATGACCTTTACATATGTTTATTTCCTTTCCATACTCCAGGAGTGTCTGCCTAGCTTTTTCTCCTATCTTATCATCAGCTTCAACCACGTAATTGTCGACAAAAACCCCTACATCTATGTCCTTCTGTTGGAAAGGAGTAGGATTGTTTTTCTCTACATGTGCATTTATAAGTGTAGGCCACCATCTAATGTAACAAATTTAAACAATTAACTATCTTAACTTGGTGCGTTTTTTAAACGCAAATTCGGCAAGTGAGTTGTGCTTCTCGTTCGTTTGTGAGAATCATCTCCTTATAGAGGCCGGGTTTGATGTTGAAAAGTCGCTGCGAAGAAGACTTTTGACATGGCCGAAATCATGATCGTGGTAGTCTGCAGCCAAGTAATAAATGTCACCATGCCATTTGTAAATAAATTTGCGTTCTATTAAATATAGAAGCAAAATGGTCTTGAGCCAGGACAATATCCCAGTTCAAATCAAATATTGAGAAAAAACAAAAAAAAAGAAATGCAAACGAAAAAAACTAAAATAGAATTAACTATCTTAATACGAAAAAAGGTAATAGCTAGATAAAATAACTTTAAATGCATCGAGAGAATATATCCCTAAATCGGACGTAACTTTTAATATATCGAGAGAATATATCCCTAAATTGGATGTAATTTTAAAAACTCCTCATCACCAAATGAGCCGCCATGTTCTCAGTTCAAAATCTGAAAATAAGTGAAATTGTTTTGAAAATTGTGTCAAAACAAACAAACGCAGAGTTCGAATTTGCGATTGGTGAATGCACAACCATCCCATGCGATCGGCATGTGTGGAATAGGGGTGGGGTAGTGTTGTATGAGATTTTTAGTAATAACATTTGGATACGCTCGAACCTCTTGTTTTGTGATGTCCGGGAAAAAATGCATGAACCAAAAATCGTCAAGCGTTTATTCCAACGAAACACAGAGGCGACATAAAAAAGTTCAATCTTTGGTCGCTGAATGGATAGCACTGAGAAAAACATTAAGAGGCGGAGAAAGATAGCGAAGAGAGGAATCTGAGTTTGTCAACAAATTGGATGACCTTTTTGACATCGCACATGTCAATGCACTCGAAATGATAACCGATCCTAAGAATGAAGAGACGTCCAGGATGCATTGCCCGTCTTAATGAAAATCTGCCCAAAAAAAACAGAGAAGACGAGTGGAACGAGAACAGCAAGAAGAAGAAAGGAAAATGCGTACAAAACTTCAAACCAAAGACACAACAGAAGGTGACTATTATTAATACATACATACTACGTTAAAAAAAATATATTTTAAAGTGGAATATTCACGTATGTAACTTCAGGTACCAAGTTTTCATCCACCGAATCGAGTGGTTTCATCTCCACTCAAAAAAAGTGAACCCTCCTACAATGAGTTAAAATTAACTAAAATTTAGGAAAATGAACTTTGTATAGCGCTAAAGCAAAATTTCCTCAAATCAAGTTCAAACTTTTCTTTGAAATTAATACATGATTTGAACTTGATTGTAGTTCAATTTTCCTCAAACCAAGGAAATATTTACTCAAACTGAGGAAAATTCCAGTAAGTTTTCCTAAAACCAAGTACATTTTTACTAAGTCCCCTTTTCCACAGGCAAATTTTTATTTGGCAAATTCTGAGTTTGTAGGCGAGAGGGGTGCGAGGAAGAGAAACAAAACTTTGCCTGTTCAGAATTTGCGGTACACGCAAATTCTGCTTTGCTCTGTTCGTTGAAAACAATTTTGTTGACATTTCCTTTTTAACCTATTCGTTTTACTGACACACAGCCGGCTTTTGTTTACAAACCTGTTGCTTTAATTTGTTCAAGTGAAATTTAATTTTTAATTTTATGTATATTTTAAATTATTATTATATTATATTATTATTATATTTTTTATTTTAAATTATTCTTTAAAATGTAAACACTTTTTACGTTTCTTTCTTTCTTTTGTATTTTTTGATTCGCAAATTTGGCAAAGAAAAATTTGCTAGTGGAAAAGCAAGCGAAAATTTCAAAAGAGAAAACAAAAAATTTGCCAAATAAAAATTTGCCTGTGGAAAAGGGGACTAAATCTAAGTAAAATTTTGCTGAAACTTTCCTAAATCTAAGTAAATTTTTCCTAAAACCAAATAAATTTTTACTAAATTTAAGTAAAATTTTCCTAAAACTAAGTACATTTTTACTAAATCTTAGTAAAATTTTCCTAAAACTATGTAAATTTTTACTCAAATCAAGTAAATATTTAATCAAACTGAGGACAATTTTGCTGATTTTTCCTTACAACAAGTAATTTTTTATTCAACTGAGGAAAATTTTATTTGATACAAGGAAAAAAGTGAAATTAAAATAAGTTCAATTTAACTAAAAAATCAAACAAATGGTTTTGCTTGAGAGCATGCAAAACTGATACAAAAAATGACAACATGAAATATTTCTTAAAAGTTTCATGATACCTCTGCCATAAAGAGATGAACTATTACTTCATGTTGCAAAGGCAAGAAAGCCGACTTCGCATTGCTTGTTTAGAATAATTCTTAAAGTATTTAAGAAATAAGTCTCAGCAAACGAACGAGAATTGCTTCTTAGATTAATATTCAAGAATTTTTTAAACAATTTCAAATGCTTTTTCTAACTTTTTATGAAATCTTTACTGAACTGGAGTAAAATTGTTGAACTAAATTGTAGTATGAATTTTACTCAGATTTAGGAATGCTATTTTTCTGAGTGTAGTTTTACAAAAAAAAGTAGGTGATATTTCTGTTAATTATTTTAGTCAATTTTCAATTTTCCTGTGAAGTCTAGTCAGTCTATGGACATCGTCGGTAAAATTGCATTTCAGTAATCCATCTATCAGTACACTCAAAGGAATTTGTCAGTAAAAGAAAGCAGAACATCTGAATCTGAAAACGAGACAGCAGTTTTGTATCTGCTGAGATGGTAAACAGCTGTTTGCTTTTTTAGCAATATAGAAAGAACTTAAAGCCTATGTACAGAACAGTATGACCACATACATGTTAACAACACTTTTTTGAATAGAAGTTATTAAAAAGCAATTTATTACCACTGAATGATTGCAGAAAACTTCTGTTATGCCAAAAAACAGCTGTAATAGCAGAAAAGTCTCTGCTGATATGCAGCAGACAATCGCTGCTTTTATTGACAGACTTGTTCTCTAAGTGTAGAACTTCTTTTTTTCAAATAGTTGCTTGAAAGTACATACATACATAAGTGGCTATGAATAAAAACATAACTTTTCAGGAGAGCGAAAAAACTGATTTGCGACTTAATTTGAGAGGAATTATTAATCATTCTTCTACAGTTTAATCTAAAAAGGATTACTAATTGCAACGATTACAAAGTTTTCGAAATTTCCTATTATTCGCGGTTTTATGGTTCATAGCCACTTTTGTATGTTTAAAAATTGAGCACTATGAATGTTGAAATAAGCACATAGCCATTAATGCTCAAATATATAAATAAGACTTATTGTAAACTTGATAAAGTTTTTCTTGAAATCTTGGCAATGTTGTGTAGAAAACACATTTTCTGGATTAGTACCATTTTTATTCCTTTTTCCAAATTTTTACAAAAACTGTATATTGCGGTAAGGCACGGTAAACAAAAATTACAAATGGGATATTTTTTGGAAAATTTTCATTTTCGCGGGAAATATGTGGAATCAAAATGCTAGTAACGCGAAATGATGGAATTTGATAGTACGATATTCCCTAAATAGAAAAATGTTTTAAACAAAATCGTTTTAGCGAATTATAACCTTCGTTTTTATGCTGCTCCATTGTTGAACTATTTTATTTCTATTATTTTTATGTTCATAGCCACTTATTCAGTCACAAACTAACGTGATCAAAAAATTAAAAAAATGGCTTTAGAAAAAAAATATTTTCCAAATTTATATGACATATGACATCCAAATCTGAGAATAGTTTGGCATCAAAAACTCATTTTCGAGAAGATGGTTCATAGCCACTTTTGAATATAAGCCCTCGATATATATTTTGAAGAAATATTACACAAAAAATGATTAAATTCCACGGCGCTTAACCATTCAGGCCCGCATTTTTCTTTGATAAATGCAGAAAATTGGATATGCTTTTTGACAAAGTATGGGTCTAAATAGGATGTTTAATGAGTTTTGGGGTTTTTTATTTATATAGGACATGCGTAACAGGATGTTTACTCAAAATCTTTGTACGCATATTCCAATTAAATAAAAAATATTTGGAAATGTACTCGATAAAATGCAAGAAGAATTGATATTTTACAGTTTTGTCTTCCTACGTAGATCCAAGTTATTGAATTTGTTGTTTCTCTCAAGTGAGAAATATAACAAAAATTTGAGTAAGTTAAAACTTATTTCTTATTGTTTCGCAATGTTTCAAAGTACATTTTAAAATAGAGACCTACACGCAGACAACATATGCATTACGTAGAAACGAAATTTTAGACACGTGAACATCGTTTTTGAGTTTCTTTTGTGGGAAAAATTAGTGTGTTTGCGGTAAAAATGTCATCACTTGTTGTTTATATCAAACAGTTTTCTTCGTTTGTCGGAATGGATTTGTATTATCATTGCAAACTCCCAAAACATTAGAAGTAACAAAAACCGTTGTTGTTCCATCTGTGATGAAAATAGGACAGATCGGTTCAGATTTAGAAACAGCTCCATAAAAATGTCGCATCGCAAATGTTACATCTTAGCGCTCTACAAACCACGTATTGCAAACAAAATATACGAATAGCCAGCCACACCATATAATAAATGATCTATGAACGTATGTTGCGGAAGTGGAATATGTATTGATATAGCCCTTATACAAATGTCCCAACCGATTTCTTTTTCTCAGATAGGGGTATATAATTCGTTTGAATTGAAAGAAATTTAAAAATGCAAATTGTATTTTGTGAAGTATTGCACTTCCTTTTGTATAAGTAAAAATGTCTACATAAAACAGTCTTAGATTACTCCAATACTTTTTCGCAGAAACGAAGAATTTCGTCTCGCCAATAGATTTTTACATAATTATTAATTTAGAGGTAAATTACTTTTCAATGATTTCATTCCAATTAGATATACTACAAATTTGTCCAAAGGTTAACTATGAGTTAAGCTACGGGTGGGTTAGCATCAAGCAAATTATTTGCTTTTATTAAGAATGTTTTTAGATTTGATTATGACATCATAGCGATGCTTATCTACACTTTTTTAAAAATACTAAAATATTTTGTTATTAAATTTCCACACTTTTATTATAGTACACAATTAAAAGTTCATAAGATATTGCTCTAGTCGAATGTCAAGAAGTGGTATCGGTTAATTAAAATGAAACTTTTCCGAACAATTTGGTGTCCACTAGCGAAATTAGCATTACACAATCCGTTTAGTTTGTTTGTATTTTTCATAACCGTTGTCCGAAATTCAAGAAAGTGTCCACGATTTTTTATGTAATTTTCGTGTTTTCACGCTTTTACTGCAAAATTACCATTTCAGAGTTATTTTAAAGAGGCCTTCTATATTTCATTGCTTCAGAAAGTCTAGAAGGTTTTAAAATATATGTTCGAAACCTCTCTGGGATTTTTTTTGGCAAAGAGCTGTCCGCGTTCAAGCTATTTCTTTCGACACCACGTCAACGAACATCGGCCAATTCCAAGGTGCGTCAATACTGCTTGAGCAAATATTGGAACGGGATATTTTCTATCTGCCATGGGAGTGTCAATGTTTGCTCGTTTCAAAGAGCAGTGGGTAAATATTAAAGATACACCATACAGTCCTGGCATAGAAGATGATGGAGCCGCAGTCAAAATACCAATTCAAGTCCAAATTGAGATCAAAGCATTTTGTTTGGCTCAAATGAACGAAAAACAACCCAAATATGACTACAAGGAATTCCTAGAAATCATCTTATTATTCCTTGGTGTAAATATTCCCCATCATCATTTTGAACTTTTTGAAAGCGCTTGCTGGTTATGCTTCAATTGATAAGAATGTGTCGCAATGATTCGAATATTCCCTGTGACATCATCGGAAAATGGCAAATGCAATTCGTGTATTTGAAGAAGAAAAAGAGGAATGCGAGCAAGAAGTATCTGACGATGACATGGACAAATCGTCCGACGAAGACAGTGAGAAAGATAATGACGTGGGTAATATCGAGGAAGACGAAGATGATCTGGAGGATAGGGGCTGCAGTTTCAACCAAGATCGTGTTAATCCAGTAAATTTTTTTGGTTTCGAAGGTGTGAAAACAATTAGATTGAAATCAAAACAAGTGAACCCAGAACTTTTGAAGAAAAATTTGAGCGACTATGTCATACATGAAACAGCAAATTTTTTCCAACGCTTCGGATTACCAACAGATTTTACTATCAGCAATCACTAGAAATATTGCATAAATTACATGTTGTCAATGACACTGCCGAAAGAGGCGTTAAATTAATAGATGACTATAACAATGATATAATTATATTTTTGCTGCAAGTCGTCACACATCCCTAGTGTGGAAGTATCAAACGATTAATATAATATAATATTAATAACATTCAAAAGAAATAAATGCATAGGTATCATAATGACTTCAGGTTAGAAATGTGTGCGAGAGCGAATTTTCACTCACGACCCCGTACGCTCACGAGAGAAAAAAGTAATCACGCACGAAAACTGTTTCCCAATCACGGATCACAGACGCTCCCGACACAATTTAAAATCACAAAATCATATTTATAAAACAATTGTAAAAAGATTATCAAAGACAAATCATAAATGATTTTAAGCACCGATAAAGAAGTAATAATAATAATAATCTTATGAAGGAGTCCGATATTTGTGTGGGAGGTACTAGGTGTTAAAATGTTAAGTTTGCGAGATTTATATCGGTAGATATAAAGATATATATCGAGATTTATATACATACAGTTGCGGTCCAAATTATAGCATCTTAAAAAAAGGTTATTTTTGTTTGTGTGACATTTTTAATTGCCACATTATTGTTTGTTTGGTGATATGGTTACATTGCTTAAGAAATTTCACATTTTTGGATTATTCGACATTTTCGAGCAGTAAAAATAATATCAGTTAAAACAAGTAAAAAGGGCGTTAAGTTCGGCCAGGTCGAACTTTATATACCTTTCACCATGGTTTCCATTCCACAGAGGCTGTCGAGTTTCGTAGAAGTTCAGTAACATTACAGAAAAATGTAAATTTTTTAACATAGCCAAAGCAAACAAAGATTGATAAATATAAAATTGATAAATTAAAATTATTTATTATTTCAAACCACGCTTATAAGGCAAGGCTACCAATATGTTTATATTTTATATATCGAAATAATTCTTCAAGTCAATTCAAAAAATAAATATAAGACTGCAATCTTTAAAAAACCTTAAATACAACAAATAATGGTGAGTGCTACACTCAAAAGAATTTGTTAGTAAAAGAAAGCAAAAATACTGCTGAAAAAGTGACAGCAGTTTTTCCCGCTAAAATAGCAAACAGTTGTTTGCTGTTTTTTGGAACAAAATTATACCCATATCTTGAAAAGAAAATTATATCATGAAGGAAAAAAACGTTATCTTGAAACTTAAAGCATATGTATAAATAAACGAAGAGCAAATCTCATTTTTTAAAATTTTTATGTATATTTTTTAATTAAAAATTCCTATTCTTCCCCTTAACCATCATTATCATAGCAGTATTAACATCAAGAGTTAACATTTTAAGATTTATTGTACATATAATATAAATTATCTCGAACATTAAAAAATTCTATTTTTTTACAAAACAATACAATATTAACGATTATAATAATATTTTTTCAGAAATATATATCATGTCTCGTATTTTTTAACTTATCATATCAATATGATTATCTTCGGGCTATTCTGCACACATTAATCCACTGCAAGCCAATTGAATCAATTAGATATATTAACAATACATTTAGAAAGAAAGTTATTACATGTAACTGCAGATACACTCTTGTTATGGCAGAAGACCTGCTTTAATAGCAGGAAAAGTGCCTGCTAATAGGTAGCACACAATCTCTGCTGCCGCAGATATTTTTTTCTTAGTGTACAGTTGGTTGTATTTATAGATAGCCTAGTTTCATGATTCAACCAATTTTTGCCATAACGAATTTGGAAAAATCTTTTTATTTTGCATGTCTATGCAGTCAGAGGAATGTATACACCGAATTCCATGATTATAGCTGCGACCATTTGGTTGGTACCATTTTTATTCCCTTTTTCCCATTTTACCCCCTTCTAAAATCTCTTTATTTTACGTGTCAACGCAATTAGAGGGTGTACACACCGAATAGTATCCCTTGAAAGTACGAATTTGGAAAAAAAATTTATTTTTCATGTCTAGGCAGTCATAGGAATGTATACTCCGAATTTTATGGCTCTAGCTGCGGTCATTTGGTTGGTACAATTTTATCCCCCTTTTCCATTTTAACCCCTAAAAGTAAGAATTTCGAAAAAAAAAAATATTTTTCGTCTCTACGCAATCAGAGGAATTTACACACCGAATTTCATTATTTTAGATGCAGCCGTTTAGTTAGTATTATCATTTGTATCCCTCTATTCCCATTTTACCCCTTAGAAGTACGAATTTGGAAAGAATATTTAATATTATGCCGACGTTGAATGTGAACCACACCTAAACGTCAAGTTTTTTTCTGTATTTCATTTGACATTTCTCAATTTCAGACTAACTCAATTTGAACCATGGAATGATACACAATCGAGCAACGCGTTAAAGTTATTCAGGCCGGTCAGGCAGGTACTGTGAATGGTCTTCGCTATCGTGAGATGATAACGAACTTTTTATGGCCCGAATTATGAAGATATGGATGTGGACGATATGTGGTTTCAACATGACGGTGCCACTTGCCACACAGCTAACGAAACAATGGCTGTTTTGCGGGACAAATTCAATGGCCGTGTTGTCTCACGTGGTGGCGACATCAATTGGCCGCCAAGATCATGTGATTTGACACCGTTGGACTTCTTTCTTTGGGTAAGTCAGCAACAATTCAAGAGCTAAATGGTGAGATAATTCGACATATTAACGGCATATAACCTCAATTATGCCTCAGCGTCATCGAAAATTTGGACCATCGGATGGAGGAGAGCCGCCGAGGTCGCGACGGCCATTTGGCCGATATTTTGTTCCATACATAATTGAACCATACCAAACCTATTATCATAATAAATAGAAATGACAATAATTTCCTAAATAATTTGTGCTTTATTCAAAATCAACATCGGCCCTTAAAATTTAACTACCCTTTATATAATCAATTAGAGGAATGTGCACACCGAATTTCGTGTTTCTAGCTGTTGTAGTTCGATAGGTACCATTTGTATCCCCTGTTGTCCCATTTCTCCCCCTACGAATAAGAATCACTTTATGGTGCACGTTTCTGTTATAGGGGGAATGCGCATACCCAATATCAAGTAAGTACAAGCAGGCATATTGAAAAAACATTAGGAGTTTTTATGGTGAAAAAATTTCCCCTTTGGACCGATTTTGGCCAGTTGCAATCCCAACCGATCTACGACTATAAGACGTATTTATGGAAAATTTGGACGTGCTATCGCTTTTCGTTTAGATACTAGCGTGCTTTCAACAGACGGATGACGATCAAGAATATATATACTTTATAGGGTCTCAGGTCGATATTTCAAGGTGTTACAAACGGAATGACAAAGTTTGTATATCCCCATCCTGGAGGTGGAGGGTATACAAATCTTATAATCACCTGAAATATATTGCGAGAGTCTAATTCATTTCATTAGTATATTGTCTCGGACTAATAAAAAAACGAAGTGCGAAAATATAAGAGCCGACGACGTTAGTTTAAGAAATATTATTATAGCCTTTTCAGACTGTATGCGAAATCAAGCGATCTGACATTTGTAAACAGACCTTAAGTTATTTCTGCTAGATTTCGCAAGCAGAGTGGCAATGTCAGCTTGATTTCGCATTCGGTCTGAATAGGTTATTAAGTCGTTTGCTTAAAATAGGAAATGATTTCCAGTGTTTATATCTAAATCATATTTGAAAATACAACAGAGAATTATATTTGTATTACTTATTTTGTAAGTATGATCCTTTTGGAGTCTCTTTGCAATATCTATACTCTATTACTGATACAACGAGCATAGATCCGATTGGAAACTAGGGCATACTTTTAGGTTTCAAGAGAATTAAAAAAGTATTTATTTCGATAACGGTCTTTACAAATGAATTGTTTCGGCAGCCTTAACGGTATTTGGCAATTAATTATTTCGGTAACGATAATGGTATTCAATTTGAAAGGGTATTGGGTAAGGTAGCCAACCTCGATGTCAACCCGTAAAATGAGGCGAAATTGCACCCTAAAAATGCAGTGTTTGGTGTGCATTTTTTGGGCAGGCGACATCATTGAACCGAACTTCTGCAAAGACGTTTTTTTTCTATGCCCAACATGGACTAACAAATTGTAAATTCTTTCAAAATGCCGAATTTCCATAATTATTTCATTGTTCTTTGATTTTCATAATTTTTTAGTAGCATTTTTATTTAATTCGAAAAGAATCTCTCTTCTTTCCTTTCTTTAAACATCGGCGAAAAAGATGAAGTTGTAAAAAAGGTCCAACTCTTGTCCGCAAATCATTGGATTAAAACAAAAATCTGGCCGTTGCTGTTAAAATACATACACTTAGAAAAAAATTTTACAGGAGATGTTGATGCCTGCCAGCGGACACTTTTCTGCAGTTTTGTAGTCTGCTGATAATTGTAATAATAAGAAAAGTATAAGATATAAAAAAACATAGTGAATTAAAAAAAGCCTTTCAGACTGACGGCGAAATCGAGATTACCTCGAACTTGGTTTCCAATTAGTTCGAGACAATATGAGTATCATTAAAAAGACTCACCACCATGTTCACGAAGTCTGATTTAGTTGCAACAAATAGTCGACTTTCTGACTTCTTGGAAAATATCAAAAGTCGACTTTTAGATTTTTTCACTTTTTAGTGTATTAAAATCGACTTTCGACCTTTTTCTACGAAAATGAAAATGTATGTAATTTTAGGTTCAAAGCAATTTTAAGTTACAAGAAAACGTTGGAAACAATAGATAACCAATAGCGATCATATTAAAATTAAAAAAAAATCAAAATTCTTGTCAGTTGCTGCAACCGTTGCATCGTTTTTATCATCGTTACTTGTTCATGCAAATAATCGGAAGTATTATTAACTTTTTAACGAATATATGAATTAAAATCAGATAAAATTTATCTTTTCTCTACCACATCTACGGCGACAGTTGCCACGTGTGTAATGAACAAATGCAACACGTTAGGTTAGGTTGTGGTGGCAGACTGAAAGTAAGCATCTGACTCAGTTAGATCAGAAGAGGTCCATTGTGTTACCACGGGCTTTTACACCCTCATCGGAACCAACCTGTGCGACTCTCGAAACACTTTATCTTACCGACGTCTATACTGGCCAAGCTATCAAAGAAAGCAGAATCCAGTGTAAGTAAACCTCTGTTAGCCATATCTGGACAGAAAAGGTGCTAAACGCTTTCCATCTCCTCCTCGTCCCCACTCGACGCCTCTGCGCATGTGTACCTATTACGCAGTGTTCCGTCAATAGTGAAATCAACGTAGACAGTTGAAATCTTTCAAGCGAAAGAAGGTACCTCGTCCTTTTTATATCCTCACTCTACAGAGTAGGAGGGTATACATCATTTGGGACAGAAAAAAGTGTAACGCATTGAAGGAGTGACATAAGACATAAGCTATTTGAGCCATTTCCGTCCATCTGTCTGGATGGTGTACACGATAATTCTCGAAAGGAGTTAAGGAATCGATTCAAACTTTGCACATGGTAATATTTTCGCAAACTGAGTTCAAGTTCGTGAAATTAAAGCAGTTATAACTTTTATATTGATGATCGGAATACTGTAAAAGGAATATGGGTGATATTGCCACACCCCTTCATGTACCTCCCTCACGAAGTGTCATAAACTTAGGTTACAATAACACCCATACGGGTAGTCAAAATCATCTGCAATTTGATATTTGAATTTTTTACTTTAAACGCAAAAAATATTTACGCTTAGCCACGCCCCTTCATGTACTTCCCACACAATTGTCTCTATCATAGGTATAATTTAATGCACCGGTACAGGTATGCAGTTGCCCTAATTGCTTTTGAGCGGATCCAAGTAGCACGTCTTCCCAATAGCCTCCACCACCGTTGGCATTTCCTTATGATAAAGGAATGGGGCTCACCAGTTCATGAAGCGCATATTCGGTCAATTTGCCTTTATTGTAAGCATGACATTAACCGTCTGTCTAGGTTCAGACACTGCAATACTGGCCGCGGTATAGATACCGTGTGATGTTGATTATGGTTTGCATCCCGGGACTTCCCGCGGGAAAAATCCCGGGAATTTGCATAATTCTGGTTTCCCATATCCCGGGGAATTTGTACGGGATTCACGCGGGAATTCAGCACATTTTTGCACCACGTTTTTACTGTAAAATTGTAAAAGAACCAAAATAATTTAACGAATATCACTTTTTATGAGATATGTGTCAGCTAGGCGATACAAAGCTTCTACCTTGAATATTGTAATTTACTATATATAATTGATATGAAGTGAATATAACAGAATAGAAGGTTACAAAAACATTATATTAATATTTAAGATAATTCAATAATATTCTGAGGTAATTCAATTTCCGAACTTTTAAAAATTTAAATGCGTTGTCTGTTATTATATTTCAAAATTTCCTCTTAATTTAAAAAATATGCTTAATTAATTAGTTTTTCGTCCTAGGAAAATGTTGATTTCATTTTTTAATTCTTATAGGTTAGGTCAGGTTAGGTTGCAGGGGATGTCCGTCAGTTGTGGCCAACTAAATTTGGCCCATTTGGATTCCCGTAAGTAGTATAGGAGAAAAGGATTTAGGAGGTAGGGGAATGGAATGAATGATGAGTGATGGGAAAGGTGGGGTTATCTCATATTCTGTATTCCCAATGATTCTTTTGAACCAGGAGGATTTCTCTACAAATCGGATGAGGGTTATTTCTATAAATGGGGTTATCTCATATTCTGTATTCCCAATGATTCTTTTGAACCAGGAGGATTTCTCTACAAATCGGATGAGGGTTATTTCTATAAATTCTTTAAAACTTGATTTCAATATGTTTTTTATGAGAGTAATAACAATTTACTTTATTAAAGTTCAAATGTTTTATTCGAAAAAAAGAAAATAAGTTGACAATTTCCCGTCCTGTCCCGGAATCCCAGAAATCGAAAAGATAATTCCCGTTTCGAAGTCCATACTAATAATACTAATTTGTAGTAACTTACGTCGGTTATGATCGCATTTTATCGTTACATAACATAGTCTATTAACGATATATATTAGGCCTGTTCGATTGGGCTTACTAGCTTACAACTAAGATAGTTGATAAGTTGGCAACATTGACCGACTGGGTTTTCTTTAATGAATCAACAACCAAAATCTGACAACAACACTGTAGCAAGTAGCAAGCTACTTTCTTGGTAAGCGACCAAATTTCACACAAAAATTAAGCTAGTAAGCTTAATCGGTCGGGTCGTGTATTTTTTCTGATACAGGGTGGCTGATGAAGGTTGCTACATTAAGAAAGTAGAATAACTTTTTTTAATTCATATAAATTATTTCATCTTTATTCATTTTAAAAATAATATAATTTAAATGACAACCAAGTTCGGTGACGCATGTTCGACATCTTAACTAAAAGTTATTAATTACTGCCTGGTATTGCCTCAATTATTGTTCGAATGCATTGCTTTACATCATCCAAAGTTTGTTTGTTGTTTGGAATAACCTCACAGATGCAGTAAGATCGGAGACCATGGGGAGTTTCCTGTTTCCATTGCAATTCTGTCTCATGCAAACGCAAATGACAGACTCCGACTTGTGATAACGGCGACACACAATCGAAATTCTTGATTCATAATTTTCACCAATTTGTTATGATCTGTCCGCCATTTTTTTTTTTAATTTCGGCACAGTGGACCTTCTTTGAGCTGTTGAAGAGCCCACTGGATGATGGACATTCCATGATAAATTGTTAAACAATACTGAATTAAAACAGTATTGAAAAGCTACAGTTCGTCGATGTCAACTATATGATACCAGGTGTGATTAATAAATCCAGGTGTTTTATGGGGCGATAAATTATACAGTATATAAATACATCCTTAATCAAATTTAACAAATATTGCAAAATTGATGAAGATCGTATGCATTATGTTATAAACAAACCAAATACTATCTCGTGAAGATTGATGTTGAGTGTTGTGTAAACAAATCATTAATTGGTGGGACAGTTGAATTTAAAAATTAAGACCCATATGGTCCAATTTTCCGGTATGTATTCCGAGAGTAAATATGATCGGTAAATTTTGACCATGATCCGATGACAAATGCAGATTTTGCAGTGGTAATAAGATAAATCGGATATTTGTAGGGGGCCTATAACAACACTTGGGGTTGTACCATAACATGGGCCTATATAGTTCCCTTTAGGCGTTCCTAGTGGAAATGAGTCATGATCTCCAAAATTTGATAAAGATACGATGTAAGATATAGGTTCTGGAGAGGTAATAGTGTAAAATGTGGGTTATACCAAAACATGGGCCCATATATTTGACTTTCATAGTAGGTGAAATAGAACGTGATCTGCAAAATTTGATCAACTTCTTATAGTATTTATAAGGACGCTACATTAAAAAGTGGATCCATATAGTCACTTTCAAAGTAGGTATTCTTAATTTAAATATAACATGATCTGCAAAATATTATCAAGATCCAATGTAGGAAGTGGGTTCTAGAGCGATAATAGTGTAAACAGGGAGTCCACTTTTATGTTAGCTGTTCCTAGTTCAAATATAACATGATGCTGAATATTTTATCAATATTTGATTTGAACTGGGATATTGTCCTGGCTCAAGACCATTTTGCTTGCAAATTTATTTACAAATGGCATGGCGACATTTATTACTTGGCTGCAGACTACCACGATCATGATTTCGACCATGTCAAAAGTCTTTTCAAGTGGCCTCTCAGCGACTTTTCAACATCAAACCCGGCCTCTATAAGGAGATGATTCTCACAAACGAACGAGAATCACAACTCACTTGCCGAATTTGCGTTTAAAAAATCGCACCAAGTAATAAAGCACACATGCCATATGCCAAATGCAAACGAAAAAACTAAGACAAATGAGCGTTGGCACGGCAGAAGTATTGCTGGGTAACTATTCCTGCATATACACATACTTACATACGCAACTCAATGAGGTGCTTGTAAGATGGCATGTGTGCTTTATTACTTGGTGCGATTTTTTAAACGCAAATTCGGCAAGTGAGTTGTGATTCTCATGCAATTCGGTGTATACATTCCTCCGACTGCATAGACATGCAAAATAAAAAATATATTTACCTTTTGAATTGACTAAAGGTATTTTTTCAAGGTGTTGGTATATATAGTTTGTATTTATTTATAAAATTATTTTTTCAATATTTTTATTTGTTTTGCGTTGGCTATATTAAAAAATGACATTTTCCTGCAATGTTACTGCACTTCTACGAAAATCGAAAGCCTCTGTGGAATGCAATCCATGTTTGAGGGACGAACTTAACGCCGTTTTTACTTGTTTTATTTTTATTATTTGAATCACCTAATGTGGTCATTATACATTAGGTGATTCAAATAATTTGAATAAAATAAAAAATTAAATTATTTAAATTAAATTATTATTATTTACTATTAAAATAAAATATTTTTGTTTAATTTTTTCAATTTTGAGACGAATGAAAGTGGTCTAAGTCAGTGGTATCTGTTTTTTTGTAACGAAAGATAACTATTAAAATAACACCATCTCTTTTTATACCCTACACCACTTCGTGATATAAGGTATTATGAGTTAGTTTCGCGCCAAATGTTTGTAAAAATCGATCTAGACCCACCTTAAAGTATACCGATCGGCTTAGAATTATCCGCTGAGTCGATTTGTCAGAAGAAGTTATTTTTTGGCCAAGGACAATCGGCATTGAATTTGGAGGAAATCGGTTCAGATTTAGATATAGCTTCCGTACATATATCCCTATAATTTAAACTACTATTACTGCTCTAGAATACACATTTATGAAAATTCAGGATCGTGTTATATTTGAACTAAAAACAGCTAACGGGAAAGAGGGCCACATGGGGCATATTTTGATATAGCATTTTACATCGGATCTTGATCAAATTTCCCACACAATGTAGACTAGAAACACCTACTTTGAAAGCCAGCTGTATAGGTCAATATTTTGATATAGCCTCCATACAAATGCGCCTCCAGTTTACACTATTGTCGCTCTAGAATCCAAATCTTACATTGGATCTGAATAAAATTTGGCAGATCAAGTTATATTTCAATAAAGAATACCTACTTTGAAAGTGATAAGGGTCCACTTTTTTATTATTACCCCTCTAGGACACATTTTGCAGATTATATTATATTTCAACTAAGAATACACACTATGAAAGTCAAATATATGGGTCCATATTTTAGTATAACCCCCATACAAATTGAGTCCCCATTCTACTCTATTACATCTCTAGAACCCACATCGTACATTGGATCTCGATATAATTTGCAGATCATGCTATATTTCAACTAAGAATACCTACTTTGAAAGTGATCTGTATGAGCCCGCTTTTTAATGTAGTGCCCCCATTGTTATTATTACACCTCTAGGACGCACATTTTACATCCATGGACGTTTTTTAATTTTTTTTATTATATTATATTTCAACTAAGAATATATACTATGAAAGTCAAATATATGTGTCCATACTTTGGTATAACCCAAATGGGGCCCATTCAACTCTATTACAGCTTCAGAATCTAGATCGTACATCGGGCCTACCGTGAAGGAGAACTATATAGGCCCATGTTTTGGCACAGGCCCCAAATGTTGTTATAGGCCACTTTCAAATGTCCATCCGATTCATCCTATTACAGGTGTATAATCTGTATTTGTCATTGGATCTTGATCAATTTATCCAGGTCATGTTATATTTACTCTACTCGGAATATCTACCGGAAAATAGGATCAATAACCATATTCGTTTTTGTATTGTTTCCATGAAACAACTGGGTGTAGTTATTAAAATCGAGGTATATACGCAGGGAGTGGTGAAGGGTATTATATGGTTGGCCCCACCCGACTTTAAACTTTCCTTACGTGTATTTTAACTAGGAATATCTAACATGGATGTAAATGTATTGGTAATTTTTTTGGCATAACCCCCATAAAAATGACCCCCCAGATTACACTATTACCGCTCAAGAACCCACATCTTACATCGCATCTAGATAAAATTCTGCACACGTTAAATTTCAACTACCGAGAGAGATAGATATGGGTCAGTTTGATACAGTGTTGTCATAAGCCCTACACAAATGTCCCTTACCGCCGTTATATCTGCATTTGTCTTGATCAACTTTTCCAAATCATGTTTTATTTATTCCAATGTTTTCACATTGCCCCCCCACACAACTGTTTCTCCAACTTTCATTATTACAGCCTTAAAACCCTTGTTGTTATGTTAACGCTCCCCTAATAGGTATATACGATTTGAGATTTATTTCCACATCGCGTTATATATCATTTAGGAACACTTACAGTGTAAGTGGAGCTTAATGCAAAGATATAGGCCCCGCTCATCTAATCCTTCCGATTTGTTTTCATAACACTCAAGATTCCATTTTTTAAGCCAGGCTTGATGAAAATAATCGTTATATTTGTTTCTAGGCTCAACTACAATGAGAGTGGATCACACTGATTTTGTTCGTGTAAGAGGCCCGTCACATGTAGCAGTAACATAATGCAAATTATTTTCATCGATTTTATCATATTCGTACTGAATTTATATTGACTACGTAATATTGTCCCATCGATACCGAAACACCCGTGTTTAGCAATTAAAACACGGTATAGACGTAGGGAGTGGAGTAGGGCATCATATAGTCGGCCCGGTCGACTTTAGACTTTCCTTACTTGTGTTTTAATATATTTTCTAATATTGGTTTTAGAGTGGTTCCAAATTGAAAATAGTTTTGCATATATTCTAACAAAAATAATTATAATAAAACAAGTAAGGAAAGGCAAGCCGACTATATAATACCCTACACCACTCCCTGTGCTTTGATTACTAAACCCAGGTATTTCATGGGAGCGATTTTATGTAGTTTATATAAATTATACAGTTACTATAAATTCATCTTTAGTCAAATTGATGGATATGGTAAATAATAAAGTAATTGATCCAATTTTCCAGCAGATATTCCGAATAAAGTAAATATAACATGATCTGGATAAATTGATCAAGATTCAATGATAAATACAGATTATACAGCGGTAATAGGATGAATCGGACGGACATTTGAAGGGGGCCTATAACAACACTTGAGGCCTGTGCCAAAACATGCGCCTTTATATTTCTCATTCACGGTAGGTATTCCTAGTTGAAACATATAATGACCTGCAGAATTTGATAAAGATCCGATGTAAGATGTAGTTTCTAGAGCTGTAATAGAGCAGAATGGGGCCCATTTGGGTTATACCAAAGTATGGAAAGGCTAAAGACTGACGGAGCCGACTATATGATACACTCCACTTTCTATTTCATTACAATTCAATGTGTTTGACAAAAAATGTTAAATCGGAAAGGACATTTGTATGGGGTTACATTGAAACTTGGAACGATGTGATCCGCTTTCACCATGTATTCTTATTGGTGAAATATAATATGTAAAGTTTGACCACAATCGGTTAAACATTCGGGAGCAACATATGTATTGGACTATATCTAAATCTGAACCGATCTTATAGATTATAAGATGTTGTGCCAATGTTAAAGAAAATCGGGTACAATATGTAGTTTCTAGAGCGGAAAAAAGTCAAATCGGGAGCGACATTTGTATGGGGGCTATAGATAAATCTGGACCGATCTTGCCCACTTTCAGCATAGGTGTTTCTAGTTCCATTATAAAATGTTGTGCCAATTTAAAAAAATCGGGAACAATATGCGGTTTCTAAAGCGGAAAATGTGAAATAAGGAGCGACATTTTTATGGGGACTATATCTAAATCTGAACCGATCTAACCCGCTATCGTCACAGGTATTTCTAGTTAGATTATAAGGTGTTATGCAAAATTTGAAGAAAATCGGGTACTATATGTGCTTTATAGGGCGGAAATGTCAAATCGGGAGTGACATTTGTATGGGGGCTATATCTAAATTGAACCGATTTTCTCCAAATTCAATACCAATTGTCCTTGGCCAAAAAAGTAAATTCTACCAAATTTCATGACAATCGGGCCACAATTGCGACCTGCAGAGTGCGAACAAGCTTAGATGGACAGCAGACGGACGGACAGACAGACATTGTTAAATCGAATCAGCTGGTGATTCTAAGCCGATCCGTATTTCAATTATTTCTTGGTGTTACAAACATTTGGCGTGGAACTAACTTATTATACCCTATATTTACCTACCACGTGGGGTAAATATGTAAAAACATGTGTTGGCAGTGGTTTAAACCTAAGTATGAGATGATCACTGACTGACAAATCCTGCTTAGCGTAGGTAGATAGGTTGCGAGAACAATTGCAATGAGAACACATTTCTAAAATGTGGTACAGTTTGTAGAGCATTACATTGTCGTCTGTGGCTGGTTTTGGAAATTCCTTACAGGTTTTATACTTGTTGTTGTAGTGAATGAATGTAATACTCTCACTCTCTCAAAATATTGCCTCTTCTAATTTTTTTGTGTATGAAGAGATTATAAGTTAAATCGGCTTGATATCAAACCATGCAACAACTGCCCTGTGGGAACAGCAAGACAAAGCACCTACGACTAAAAAGCCAAATCAAAGCTTTAACACTGTACGACTGATTTGCTGTTCAGCGTTTTTAGCCATGGCCAAGACACACGTACATATACAAACGTCTTGAATGGAGTAAAGCTCAAATGAACGAACGTACGGGCAGTGGTGAGTGCTAAGCCTCGGCGAGAGCCAACATTTCAGTCGGGTTTGAGATGTTAGACTGTGAAGTTGTGTTATTCGATTGACAAAGAATCGCTGTCCGTAACGCCAATAAAAAAGAAGAAGAAAAGAAGAATTGACAAAACTTGCGCAAACGAGATTTTGGCTGTCACTTTGAATATTTCGATATATTTCAGTTCGTCGGTGCAAGCAAGAGTTGCTTTTGTTGTTGTTTTTCATTTAAACTGAAACTGTGTACTCAGGTGGATATATTTTTTTAAACTTCAGACGATACGAGACGATAGATCGATCGATCGATCGTACCCTACATTATAGCCAAACGACGGACGGCTTCCGTGTGGCGTGCTAAATCTGATATCAGAAATGTGTGTTACGTTATTGTTTTTATTTTAGCACTAGATTTGTTAGTTGTTGTTGTTACTGTGAAGACAAGTGAATTTTTTGATGAATAATGCCATTGTTGTTTTTGTTTTATTCGACGCCGATCCGACCAAAAGTGTAACAATTCCAGACGGTTATTAATTAATGAGCACATACTCTGTAGTGGCCAAAACATATGTTGCGGAAAGAAAAAGTGATTAATCAATGGAAAGCGAAAACATTTTTAAAATAAATACTTTGCCAAATGTACAGAAATCAATTGCAAATTGCTAACAAAAATTAATTGCAATCAGTAACGCACACCAAAACCAACCAAACCAAACCAAAACAAAGGAATCGACGACGTTACTCGAGACACACACACACACGATCATTTGGAATACTCGTCGCTCGTGTAGACACCGCCGACCACCAACCACCGACCGAAAGCAAAAGGAAAAACCACACAAGAATATTTTGCAATCATCTCAGCCAAAAGTGAATTGTAATGTAAGTGCCGCTCCATTCATTTCAAATGCAGCAATTTGTACCTAACACACACACACACACACAGCCAGACATATGCATACATACCTAGTGTGTTGGAAATGCTCACCCCCCATACCACAGCCATCTTCATGACACCCACATGCATGTGGTTGGAGTGCATTTTTAGAATTACGAATTAGAAAACAACAAATGCATGCGAACATATATACACACACACACACATCCATACTCGTCCGTACACACATAAACACCTTGATATGCATCCGTTTGCGTGCTTGAAATTTCAAACAGCTTTTAAGAATTATTACGGAGGGGTATTACGTTAACACACGATCAAATAGCATTTATGCCGAACCAACAAACCAACACACACACGCATGGCTAGGTACCTACAAATAAGTGAGATTATTCGAACGTTAGTTGTCGTGTAACTTGTGTCATCCATCCATTTAGCCAACCAGTCAGCCAGTTAGTTATCCATCGGTCTTAAAGAGCCGGCATGGCATGTCCATATTCTAGGAGCAGAACTACATGAACGTGCTTGGAAATAATTACACTAAACATTAAAAGTCTACCTACGGTTTAAGGCATTGTTTTCGAATCAATGTCATGTTCGGAACTTTAGAACACAATTCATTATATGTAAATCTGTTCAAACGAATCAATCGACCATGGTATAGGTTTCAGCATTAGCGCCACAGACACACACACAGCTAAATCTACTCACAAAGTGATTCGAAGCCGATCGGATATTTTACGATCTAACACGCCTCTGTCTGGAAGTTACAAAAAATACTCAAAGACATAATACCCTGATGGAGGGTACAAAAATAGGTCCTTGTTGATTGTTTTTAAAATTAAAAAAAGATCTCCCGATAATCATAAAAAGTAATGAATTTCTAATGTCGAGAGAGGCAGGCTAAACGTTAAGGGTGATACCATTGATTCAATTCCATTCTTACTTTGAAAGGCACATCAAGTCATTCTATAGGCCTGTTCGATTGGGCTTACTAGCTTATGATTAAGATACTTGATAAGGTGGCAACATTGTTACCCATTGCTTATTCTTAAATGAATTGACAAGAAAAATCTGGCAGCAATGCTAGGAGAGTATTCAGCTAATTTCTTGTTAAGCGAGTAAATTCCATACAAAAATTAAGCTAGTAAGCCCAATCGAACAGGCCTTATCTGTTAAAAGAGGGCTAAAATGAGCACAAAAAGTACAAGATATCGCATGCAATTTGCAGTTTGTCAGACTTTATTTTTTAGAAATTTGAAAAAATAAATTGTCTTATATATTAGGCTCGGCCAGGAAAACAATGCTGTGGTCGTGCCTGAGACAAGCCGTCTATGTGCAAAACGCTCCTCAAAACACATCTAAAAATCACGTTTTTCCAATGCAATTTTTGACATGATACACTTTTGTCCATACATTTTTATCATTGTCTTAGAGTATTTTTGTGGTCGAATTTTTGGACGTTTATTCTAATTTTTCTGGGGTTTCAAAGCAACAATTAAAAACTCCTATTGATAAATATTGGACGAAAACTGATGTGGGTGAGTAAGATATTGTAAATATATTTCCTAATATCAAGTTCAATCTTTTCCTTAAAAGTAATACATGCTTTGAACTTGATTCTAGTTCAATTTACATCAAATAAAGTAAACATTTACTCAAAATGAGGAAATTTGCAGGAAGTTTTTCCTCAAAGTACTTTTTTAATAAATCTAAGTAAAATTTTGCAGACATTTTTCGAATCTAAGTAAATTTTTCTTCAAACCAAGTTAATTTTTACTAAATTTAAGTTATTTTTTCCTAAAACTAAGCAAATTTGTACTCAAACCAAACCAAAAAGGTGAACTTAAAATAAGTTCAATTTAACTAAAATAATTCAAACAAATTATTTTGTTTCAGAGCATACAAAGCTAATACAAAAAATGACTACACGAAATGTTTCTCAAAAGTTTCAAGATACCTCTGCCATAAAGAGTTGAGCTAGACAGCGAAAGCTCCTTCGCAATGGTTGTTTGGAATAATATTTAAAGTATTTAAGAAATAAATCTCTGCAAACGAACGAGAATTACTTCTTAGATTAATATTCAAGAATTTTCTAAACAATTTCAAGTTCAATTTTATAAGTTCATTAATACTTAAATGTATGAAGAACTCGGCATAAATTTCAGTAATTTTAAGAGAAAGCTAATTTTTTAGATAAAATTTCCTAAATGGAATTTTTCATCCACTAAAGTATGAATTTTTTCAATTGTAGGAATTTTGTATTAGATCCAATGAAATGGTTTTAAGTAAAGTTACTCTATTACCCTATTTCTAGTAAATGAACTATTTACTATGGCTTTGAAAGAAGGAAACTTTACTCATACTTAGTTAATTTTCGTACTTTTAAGGAAATTTTTACTAAACTGGAGTAAAATTGTTGAACTAAATTGGAGTATGCATTTTACTCAAATTTAGGAATGGTATTTTTCTGAGTGCAGTGATTATCATGTAATCACTATATCTTAAAAGTGAAAATAACAAAAAAGGATTCAAATTCGCGTTTCAAAATATTTATTAATTTTCAAATGATCATAACTTAGTGAAAATAAGATGACGCGAAATTCCCTAACATTGGCATGTACATAAATAATATAACAATAATGAAATAAACTTCAACTAGCAGGGACAATGGGTTGCGAAAGAACATTTACAAAATGTTAGAAAAGAAAGAAAGACTAGAATGTTACAACAAGTAGCAGTATCTGACCAAGCTAATTCCTCCATATACGCAACATACACCTCCTTTCTTAGATTTGGACGAATTGAATGAATGCCTTATTTTTAAAGTTTAGGAAAAACACTGCGAAGTATATACTGAAAAGTATTTTAAATTGGTGTGAGAAGTTAAGGATTGCGAATAATTCGACAAAACTACCGCAGATCAGAATGTTCCAGAGAGTACTTCCTTCAAAGAAAATACAGCATGTGTTCAAAAACTACTATATAATTATAATTATATATTTTAAAAATATGTTGTTGTTTTTGAAATGTTAAACAAAATTAAATATTACCAACTACGCTTGTCAAACTAGAGTTTTATTAAAATTAAACCGAAGTAATGCAAAATCTGTTTTAAGGAGGATTCCTAAAGAAATTTGTTTCACTGCATTTTCATTAATTCAGTGAAGTGATTCATAAGAACTCCGACAACATATCCAAAAATGAATATCTTTCACCTGTATTTCATGTAAGCATCGAACGTGCAGCAGGAGATCTGTAAATTAATCTATTCCTCCCAATGAGAACCCTATGTTAAAATCATATATGATTCGCCCAAAAAAGAATTACTTCGATATCATCTATTTACCAGTTGAACCCACGTTTAACCACTTCTTTTTTGCTAGGGTTCATTCAAAAGGTATTGATTGCAGCTTTTTATTGTTAGTAAAATACTCGGACAAATGAATAATTTTTCTGTTTCCCCTTTTAAAAAACACCAAAAATACTATACACGTCCAATAAGTAACTCTAAGACAAGTATAAACATTTATATTTAAAGTGGGCCAATACAAAATTACACTGGAAAAACTAAGATTTGAAGGATGTTTTCAATAATATTTGAAATATTTGCTAATCATCATAAAACAATCCAAACATTATTTCTGGAGAATATTTTTTCACAATTTTAGGCATCATTCAAATGTGACATCTCCTATTAAATATATACAATTTGAATTTTCCGCATACTAAGTAAATTTCAAATCAAATCTCAAATCATGTTAATATTTACTCAAACTGAGGAAATTTTTCTGATTTTTCTTCAATACAAATACATTTTTACTTAAAGTGAACTCTTATAATACTATTCAAGAATTTTCTAAACACATGAAATGATATTTTGTAAGTTCATTAATATTTAGGTGCATGAAGAACTCGGCATAAATTTCAGTAAACATATTAACTTAATATTGGAAACAAACACATTTTTTAGTTAAAATTACCTAAATGGAATTTTTTCCTTACAAAAGATTTCTTAATTGTTTTCTTCCACACATGTATGCATTTACCTAGTTGTAATAATTGTTTTTAGATCTAATGAAAAGTTTTTAAATACATTTATTACGACTCATACTTAGTTAATTTTAACTAAACTGGAGTAAAATTGATGAACAAAATTGAAGTATGGATTTTACTATTTTTCTGAGTGTAGAGGCCCAACAATGAGGTGGAGCAGAAATTTGAAAGGACAAAGATTGATCGATATTTTTTATTTCATATGGCTGTGGAAATTCAAATGTTACGTAGACTTCCAATGGGTAGTGTATGTATCGCTGGTTTGAATTGCGTTGCTGTTTTCATTGTTTGATCCATGCCTTCTTGTTTGTCCTCTTCTTCTTTTTTATTTGGCGTCTTAAACATATATGTATGTATATATGTGTACCCGCGAGTGTTGATTTCATACCAAAAACATTCTTTGTCAATTCCACTCCCCCAACTACATAAATACATATACATACATACATACATACATACATACATAAGAGGCTTGAGCACACATACGAGCTCATGTCTTTAATGGCTGACAACTGGCGGACGGACAACTTACAGTGATTGCCTTTTTGGCTTAAGTCCATCGCTGTAATTGCAAAAGAATGCCTTCTCGTGTGCTTGGAATTATTAATATGTACAATTTGTGCGTTTGGAAGAAATCCAGTAGTTTTCAATGCATTTTTTATTTGCATGGCGACAAACTTCCCCTTTTTTAGTTAAATAAAAAGTGAAAATGACTATTAAATAAACGGTGGCCGGTGGCTATACATATCGTTAAATCGAATTGGCATTGAAATCAATTTGATGTAAACGTTATCAGAAATCTCGAATAGTCTTTTCAGACTACATACATGCGATGGTAACTTTTTTGGCATTAGTTCAATAGATCATAGGCAGATATATTCTGGTAACCAAACTGTTCCCTTACACTGCCCATAAAATGGGCGTGGCCATTAAAATCACAGTCCTTTTTGACAAATAATTTCCATGAAAATATAAAATAAATATAGAGGTGAGCAATTTCATGTGAAGCGATCACACAAATTTTGTCTCTTCTCTCCGATGTTGATGAAATTTTCCAAATACAGGGTTTTCCAACAAGAGGTGTTATTTTGGTATTCAAACAAAAATACCATTTTTGAGATAAATGATCGGATGTTTATTTCATAATAAAGAGGAAGATATGCCGCAAATGCAAATGGCCACCACGACCACGCTTACAGGACCATATCCTTTTCATGAAATTTTCCACAACAAAATCGCAAGGTGGCCGCCCTATGTCCTCAATAGCCTCACGAATTCTATCTTTGAGGTCTTGAATCGACGCTGGGCTGTTGGCGTAGACCTTATCTTTCACGTGGCCCCAAAGGAAGAAGTCGCAAGGTGTTACATCACAAGATATCGGTGGCCAATTGTGATCATCTCTTTGAGAGATAACACGGTCGGGAAACTTTTCCCGTAAAAGAGCAATGGTTTCGTTGCTTGTGTGGCACGTAGCGCCGTCTTGTTGAAAGTAAACGTTGTCCAGATCAATACCATCCAACTCCGACCATACAAAATCATTAATCATCTCTCGATAGCGCAATCCATTCACCGTAACTGTTGATCCACAATCATTTTCGTAAAAGTAAGGCCCAATGACCCCGCCGCACCAAACAAGCAAATTTCTTCCGTAATATTGATATTTGTCAAATTTTCTTAATATTTATTCATTGTATAAACAAAAAAAATACCTTCGATATTTGTAAAATAATTTTTATTAACACTACTTACCGGCAGAACGCTCCACAATTTATTTACTTTAAAACAATAAAAAACGTGATTGCAGTCGAAATTAAAAATATATAATATAAATAAATAATGGACGCGAATGGGCAGTGATAATGTCGAAATATTTGGGCAACGTATTCAACTAACCAAAGACTCGTTTTAGTCGGGAACATCGACAACTTCTTTGAAGCCAGCTCAGAATAAGTTATTTAAATCATTTTCAATTTCGACAAAAATCACGTTTATAATTGTTTTAGAGTAAGTACCAGGTACTTATAAGTACTAAGTACTTATAAACACTATTAACTATTAATAGAATTTATTAAAAAATCTAAGGTATATATTTTTCGTTTTTAAAATAAATAAAAAAGGTGCCAGAAATGGCACCGAAATACGCTAGTTTTATAAAGGAGCATAATAATAGGAATGCTTCATTAATCAAATCGTCTCATCAACCAACATGATCGATCGATACGTAATATGTTGGTTTGTAGGCAATGTGAATAGATTTTAGTGGATTTATATTTATTTGTATTTTATAAACCTTCACACTTTAAATTATGGAAACTAGTTTCCCAAGCATTTTCAATTACCGTATCGGGAGGGAAAATTAATTAAATGTACCTAAAATCCTACACAGAAAAAATATTCGTTTTGATTCGTTTGAGAAAAAGTTGTAAATCCAAACTAAAAGCTACTACTAATGCAATCTGCCATCGTTTGATGAACATATTTGTGTTTTAATTGTATTCGTTTGTTTAAATAAATAATAAAAAATAATTCACAGTAGTCTTGATTCTATCGTTCAAATACTTCATGCTAAATTCGACAAGGTATACAAATTTGATTGCAGCGAGGGCGTTTTTACTATATGCGCTACAATAGGTACATTGGAGTTAAAGTAAATCTTCAATTGGATTTGTGGAAAATGTTGAAGAGTACAAACGATTCTGTGCGACCACGCGTTAACGTCGCTCGTGTCCGTCAGTATTTAGATTCGACCATCCAAACAGGAAATAATGAATAAATTAGAACAATTTATTAAAAAGCTTTCTTTAGTACAGAATTAATTAAGAATTTGAATCTTAATGCCAACTGCTAACTACGGGCGGTTATAAATACTGAAGTACGGTGTTGGCATCTTATCGGGCAAGGGAAAGTTAGACGGTGCCCGAAAGTTCGCTTGCCCGAAAAGTGAGAAAAAGAGTCCATATTTTAGTATTAAAAACACAGAGGCAATTGCTTTTGGAACAAACATTATGCCACAAAACACGGATATTTATTTATTTATTTTAATTAATTACAATACAAAGTTTATTTACATTCTAATTTAGGGTCCTGGGATTAAGTCGGCGATAAAGGCCATTATAGCTAATTTCCGCAGAGCTTCTGGTGTAAACCCCATGTTGACAAACGAGTCATCTTAAAATTAAAATTGGTCTACTGATAAAGTTCATGGTTCGTGTGACGTACGTGACGGAAATTAATTTTGTGCTACTATGTTTTGTCTGCAAATAAAAAGGCACTATTCCTTTAATTGAAAGCTCTTTTGAAAATATTATTATTTCCTGTAAAGTAAACATTCAAATATATTATAATTTTAATTAGAACGGAAATTTGTGAACATCCAAAAAAACATACATTTTTGATATGACCCGTCATTAATAAAGTGATCATTAAAAAGGTTTATGTTTTATATATTAAAGAGATAGAAATATATAGCCCATCATTTCATTAACAAATATATGTAATACTAGCTTCGCACGCGAAGAAGCTAGTAATTTGTTATTAGTTTTATCCGTCTCTGTTTTTGGATAGTATTTATTTAATTTTCTCTTGATGGAAATAGATAAATCTAAAATAGTTATTTTTATCATTTTCTACTCAGTCTTGAACAAAAAATTTCAACCACAGAGCCGTTTATATCATCGATCTCAGGTTTCTAGATGAAGCCGGTCATTTTATAACTTCCCCAAAAGGTACACATTTTGAATAATCACTACAGGTAATATGTGTTCTCGCTAAAAGCAAGTACATGATTTGCCTTTTCGTCCCGCACCCTCCTTATAAGTACCAATTTTGAAATATCCATTTATGTTCGGCGTTTACGTAGTTAAAGGGTTGTACACCATTTGTATCCGTTTTTGTCCCGCGCATCCTTTAAAAGTACAAATTTTGAAAAACCATTTGTACTGCGCTTCTACATGGTCAGAGGAATTTACATACCAAATTTCACGATTCTAGCTGTAATACTTTTCGCCCCTTAAAAATACAAATTTGGCAAAATCCATTTATGTTGCAAGTCAACGTTGTCAGGGAAATATAAATACCGATTTTCTCGAATATAGCCGCAATACTTACGCAAGGAACACACCGATTTCATGTTTCTAGCTATTGCCGTTTAATAAGGAAAGTTCGATGTTTACCCGTTTTTGTTCCATTTTACCCCCAAAAAGTACGAGTTTCGTAAAACCCTTTCTTTGTCGACGTCTACGTCATATTTGGGAATTACCCTGAAAATTCCATGCCCGGGCTTTTGGTCTGGGAGCTGGTCAATGATAAATCAAACAGTCAGAGAAGCAACTGTTTTATATATATATTTTATATATAGATTGATAATTTTAAAATGCTTAGTTGCACATTTGCCAAATCCGTTCAATGTGGATTTTGAGTGCATATCCGAACGCAGCATTGCGTACAAGTAACAATCACTTCAACTATTCATATATAGATATCATTTAAACCCACTTAAAGTTCTTTGGATAGAAAAATATGGAGTTATATTCAAAGATATTCTTAAGTAAAGTCCTTCTTTTCCAACTAGGAACTATAGAAAAATGTATATATCCAGGACATCTACACTGAACGAAGGAAACTTCATAATATTTATGAAGCGATTTCAAAAAGTTTTTTTTTCATAAATTTAGTGAATTATTTCATATAACTATATGCACTTATAACTACAAGCACATATAACTACATGCTTAGTGTGTCGACTTTATTCGGTTGAATGCTAACAATTCTCATTTGTCCTCTGTTAACTTTGAAATTAGTGTATACCCTGTTTTTGGTCAAAGACATACTTATTGCAAAGACTCTCGCAATGACGGTGAGTGTTGGTTGGTTGTCAACAAGTCAGATCTTTTTGATTTTTTGTTTATATTGTGAAACTTTTTCATAAAATTAATGAAGTTTCTTCATAAAATCTATGAAAACATGTTTTATACATTTTATGAAGTGTTTCTTTGGCATATTTTTAATGAAAATTTTCACTGAAGTTGAGACAATATCATAAATAGTGTGAAGATAATTCTTTCAGTTTATTCAATGATGTCTATGTACAAAGACACATTTTTTTTGGGCAGCAAAGACGCTGTTTTATTCGGAAATAAGTAACAATGTTAGACACTTTTGAATCAAAAATTAAAAGAGTGTAAGAAAATAATAAGGAGATAGACACTTTTACATTATTTTAAAATTAAGTTTGTTTTACGGTATTTGTGGAAATGTTGTTCTTATTGACTTGAATCTCCAGAGGTCACTCCTAGAGAGCTTTTTGTTGTTATTGACTATTTTTATTTAATTTTGTTGGTTTTTGGTGTGGGGGTCTCGAAAAGGCTGTCAGATAGAGGGTATATGTGTTCAGAAGAATTATTTAGGACGAAAATCTTTAAAATAATTAAACCTCTAGGAGCCACCCACGATACATTAGATGTTAGCAAATGCTGTAAATCATTTCTAACCATTTTAAATTCAAATAAATCTTGATTTTAATCAAATTTCTATGGTGTTGGTTTTTGCATTTGTTTTGTATTCACAAAATCCATAAATAAGTATCTCTGCAGATAGAAATTATAAAATACAGGATAGATAGTAATAAAAAGGGGGGTTTTAATTAAAATATAGAGTAGATGCAGATGAGGTCTGTGATGAGTTTGTTTTTAAAAACAATCGTCAAAGTGTAGATTATTGGCATATACTTTACCCTTTATATAGGCTACGATAACACACATTTTTGCATGAAACATTTCTAAAAGATTCGTAAACTAAACCGTATAATTTTGTACCAAAGTAACACAAATGTGTATGTAAGTATGAGTGTCTTGATAATTTTCCATAATAAAGCTGCTAAAATCGAACACTGATTTCGTTTAGAATCATCGAATGTTTCAGAATCGTCGACCACAAATGCTAATTTGCCATGACTCCATATTTCTCTTACACATTTTTGAAATCTTTCCAAAATCCCCAAATGTGACTCACAACAGATGAAGTTATTTTGGAAATGTCTAAAGCCGAGAGCATGTTTCACTGGAAGTGGAGGCAGAAGAAGATAAAAACAAAACGAATAGCAAGGGCAGCAGTAGCAGCAACGGCAACAGCCGATTATGCTCAAACTAATCAATGATGATGCCTGGTTGAGTGAAGTTTGTTTGGCCACAAACTGTACAAACACACAACAAGCCACAGACAAAAGAACAGAATGAAATACGAATTGCTTGATTAATGATTGAACCGATGGCTTTGAGCTGTGTTTTGTTGTTGTTGCTGTTGCTGTCTTTGTTACAGCAGTTAAGATTCTGGACTTGTGAACATTCTCCAAGCTCCACGGCAGACATGAGAATAACAGAACTCAATTCTTGACTGAATGGTCGGGCGGGCGGACGAACGTACTGGAATGGATGATCATTCTATCCTCCTTCTTCTCCTTCTGCTCTTCACTAACAAATGAATGATGTCATTCGGCTATATTTGGCATTTAAATACACAAAGCATCATCGCAAATAATTTATTAACCGAATAGCTATGAAGAATATGTAGAATATTTTGCATAACAAAACAGCGACAGAGGAGAAAAGTGAAAAAAAAAAAACACAAAAGCACAGCACAGGTGACCTGTGAAATGCTTTTCTCGTTTCATGAATTGCGCCAGTTTATCAGCAATTATTTTCAGAATTTTAAACTACAAAAATGTGGACGCGATATACTGAGATAGAGAATTTTTTACATTGGTGCAGAAGTAATCATAGGTGACTAATCGAATTTATCCCGTGAACTATTCCAATCACTAAGGAAAGGTTAACTATTGAAACAGGAGTGCTGTGGGAAGTTAGAATTTAACTGATTTTCTTTAAACTCTTGTCTATTCTGACTCCATGGTGGCACTACAATCTATCTACTTATTGATTTCCATTCACTTCGTTCCACTCTGTGACTACGAAAATTGGCAGATCTTTTTTTCATTTGATCTCTGTATTCGTCCTGCAAATTAAACTCCTTTCCATCCTCCATTTCCCGCTCTCTGAGAGTAGCTGATATAGTTTTGTGGAGTAGGCGGTGGCTACTTCCAGACTTCGTTATTTATCTAGGTGGTCGTGTGAAGTTTTGGTTGTATTTATAGGCGTTTTTATTAGATTTCCAATTTGTATTAAAGTCTCGCTGTCTAATATTCAGAAATGAATGTAAGACTTCAAATTATGGAAATCATTGGTGGATATAACTTGTTGGTGGACAGTGTAAAATAGGGAATATCTCTTGGCAGTGCACCTCTTTGCATGGCCGTCACAGCCATCGTGCGCCGAGGCAAGTGTTGGCTTTGAATTACAATTGAATCTGATCTTCTGCAGCGGACAGCCCAAAACGAAGACGAGCTATGTTATGTAACAGTTTCGACTTGCTCGGCATGTAAATTTGTAGATTAGCCTAGAAAATTAAGTTTATGCATTTGACATTGGTTGTTCAGTTGTTTGTTTGATTTGATGGTTGTATGGACTTGGAATTGCATACAATTGAAGAGATCATGCCTTGAATATATTATGAATTTGGTATTCGGCCAGTTAAGCAATGTCATAACTGCTTGTCTGTCTTATCTAAACGTTTTGATTTATTTATCGAATATTTGTTTCTTTTGGAAAATAAGTGAAATGTCAATTTTGGCCTTAATGTACTGTCTTCCTTCCTACCTTTACACTTGTGCATTAATATTATTAATATTCCAATGGGTTTGAGATGATAGCACCAATCATAATGATTTGCGGCAAGAGAGAGAAAAAAAATAAACACAGACAATGAAAAGTTGAAATCATTTTTGACTTTCGCACCATGAATATTAACCCAAATCGATACTTTCACAGATTGAGGTCAGAAAACAAAAGACTTAAGACACAAACATGTGTGCATGCCAATGCTTTCAAAACTGCCGGTGTTTTTCTTTCTTTTTATCTCTGTGTGTGAGTGTGTCTTTCTAAATTAGAACCAAGAAACAGAACTTGCTAAACGAAAATAGATTAGAATACTCGTATATGTAAGTCGAGAAGCCAGCCACTTCCAAGTGGCTACTACATACTGTGCACTCACTACATGGGCGGGCGGTAATTCGAATTTTGCTTTAACCCTTTGAGGGCCAATCGCTTTTGGTCGTAGTGGTTTTGGGTTTGTTTCGATATTCCAAACAAAAAAATGACACCCTAGACCCCCTCCTTGACCCTAGGGAGAAATATGTGGCTGTGGTTTGAAATGGCGTGTAAAAATATTTTGTAATAAATAATGTTTGATGAGAATTTCAAAAACATCGGAGTCATGTGACATTTATTTTTTCTCCTGTTTGAGATGGAATCAAAATCCAGAAAACCCAAACTTCAACTAAGATTTACTTACTTTTACTTTTCTTGTCGAAATACTGATTCTGTATTTGGACCGAGGAATATTAAACAAATATAATTTTTGCGGTGATCAAGGTCAGTACAATGTCTCAGAAAAATCTGGCCTTCCGCCTTGTTGATTGATATGATGACAGAAATAGCAAATCACAAAAATGTTCGATTTAGATCTGTGAATTGTTTTAATATTTTTCAATTCTAACACCGAATTTTGTATCTGAGGAATTCCATGTTATATAAATGATTCATTTTTTAAAGTCTTATTTTCGAAAGTTTTGAAAACTGTGAATAGAGTTTATTCAACTGGGTTAATATTCTGATATTGAGGACAGAATTAATAGTTTTTACAGAACAAAAAATAAAAATTAATTAATAAAATTGATAAACTAAATAAATAAATAATCTAGTAAAAAATACATTTGTATTTTACAAAATCTGATCGCCAGTAGTTTCTTTGATATCGACAAAAATTTAGAAATTCGTTTTGTTATTCCGATTGCAACACCTTGAAATATACAATGGAGACCCCATAAAGTATAAATATACAGTATCGTGGTAAAATTCGAATTCGTTTTAGCAATGTTCGTCTGTCTGCTGAAAGCACGCTATCTTGCAAACGAAGTGAGCTAGGTGGTTCATCGGTTGGAAAATTTTTTTCTCTAACAAGGACTAAATACCCCCAATAACCCTTAATATTTGAGTAGTTAAAAACAGTTGTTGATGGAGACAGAAAGCCTTGAATTTAATTGTTATTTGATTCCATCCTTGTGAACGCGCACCATAAAGTAATCCATACTTGTATGGATGGGGCAAAACGGGATAAATATGGTATCAATCAAACGACATCAGATGGAAACATGAAATTCGGTGCGTAGTCACGTAAAATAGTGGGATTTATCGAAATTCGTCCTTTTAAGGGATAAATTTGGTACCGTCCAAATGGCGGCCGCTAGAATTATAAAATTCGGTGTGTGTGTATTTCTGAGGCTGCAAACGTTTTAAAGACGTTTTTCATAATTTGTACTTTTAAGGGGAAAACGGGACGAAAGGGGATAAAATGGTACCTATCAAACGACAGCAGCTAGAATAATGCAAACATTTACCGATTACCTAGATGCGTAGACGCGAAAAATAAAGAAATATTTCGATATTCGTACTTTAAGGGTAAAAGTGGGGAAAATGGATAAAATTGGTACCGACGAAGTGGCTGCTAAACACATTAAATGCTTTTTTCCAAATTCAGTCTTTTAGGGACAAAATGGGATTAAACTGGTACCAATAAAAAAAATAACTGAATGAAAATACCGCAAATCCCCGTAATACTTAAGAATATTAACTTTTTGACTATATTTTAAGTGCCATATAAGTAGACGTGGTCTTTAAAAATATTTTTTCTTTTCAAAATTATAATAATGAATATTAATTATTATAATTTATTATAATGTAGTAATACAATCGTACACTTGAACTCTATAGTGGAAGGTATAGAAAATTCGTCTCGGCAGAACTTAACGCTCTGATTGCTTGTTTTTTTTAATATTTTCTTTCAATGCCGATAAATGATGAAGTTTACTTTTTCAAAAAAATATCCGATTTAATTTTTTAATTTTTGCGGAGAATATAGTTTTAGCCCGAAAAACTCACCCTCGTGTGCGTATGTTTTTCAAAAAGAAGTTTGTATCTTAACTTCTTTGACCAGAACAATGATTTGTATAACGTATCTAAGCAGGAATGTTGAAAATGTTTGCCACAGTTTTTATATAGTTTTTGTACTTATAACTATTTTCTTTTCGTTCTCACTTGCGAGCGGTAGCGCTAATGATTTAGCAATTATTTGAAATAATCATCTTGGAATTTCTTATGGAAATCTAAGAAGGTGGTGTTACTCACCGCTCTTAACAAATTGGACAAAGTGTTAACAGATGATGAGTTCATCGTTATCAGGTGATAAGTGGTTATTACTTTGGGGAAACAAATCAATGTTCCTCTGACAAAAGAAACTAAGCCGGGAAAGAGAGAATAGCAGACGTAACAGAATAGGAAGCGTGATGCTTACATTAAGAACATTAGTAATAAATCTAAGCTGACACCTCTGCATATATATTATTCTTTTAATGCATATTGAAAATACTTAAAAAACAACAAACTATTAAATAAATGAGCAAGGTAATTATTTATGAATTATTAAAATGCATTATTATTATTTATACATATTTGTGTGGATAGAAATAAACTGTCAGTTCGAGGTAAATAATTTCTAATTAAAATACCACTTGATTTCCATTCGGTCATCCGAACAACTTAAACTACAAATGCAAACACACACAGGCACAGACTCGTTCATACAAAAAGCTTCAGAAATTCCATCAATCCAAGAAGAAGAAAAAACAGAAATAAAAAATATTTTATTAGAAAATAATTGCGCACATCAAAATAAAAAATAAAAATCTGGTATGTATTTGTCCACGCCAACACGATTCATTGCTTTTGCAGATAACGTGGCCGTAACGCAACATGCCTCCGGTACCAACGTCTCGAGAAACCATGCAGCTGCAAACACATACATTCAGACACCATGTACTAATCCACAAACATACCTGCACATTAGACCGCCTCACGATAAAGAATTGTAGTTTTTTGGCCCACAAATATTAGCCCATTTCGGACCTACATCTGAATAGATTTGCAAATCTTAGCTTTCAGAATATCTTTGGAAATATATTGATTGGTCCTGATTATTTAACGATCAATACCATTATGATTGATCAATAATAGACCTGTTTCTGAAGTAGGGTTTCAAGACCACAAAACTTACAAGTTGTAATAACCGCTTCAGAGTGAGTTTTGGGGGTTTCCTTAGACTTATTAGACCATGTACGTGGTAGAGAAAGGTGCACTCGCAATAAAAAACTTCATCTCAGACTGATTTGATAGCAAAGTTCCACTGGAAACTCTTATTAGTCCAAACATATATGATATTCTTTTAAACATGCTAAACTAATACAGATAGAAGCATGAAATTTGAAGTATTTTTAACAGATATTCTCCTCTTTAATTTGGCTAATAATAATTTGGTGTTTGGTCTGCCTTTAATTCCATCTACAAATTATAATTGAATTCTAAAAAATTTCGGCAAATGCCGATAACCACTGAACGATCTCTTTCAGTGAGTGCACTTTTAGACTACATCCTGAAAAATAATTGATGGATTTACATTCAATTACACTCATTTATCTTTATATACAATGATTGTGCCAAATATATAAATGTTTGCTAGTCAACATACATAGATATAATAAAATGTTTGCTTTTCAAGCAATTGACTCTTTATTTTCTACATCATGTTCCCAAAGAGCTTGAACGGCTTTTATATTATTTTAATCGTTTAATTTTCTGTTTTCCGTGAACACAAAATGCTGACTGCCAAAATTACCATAATAAAGTCACTCTTTACATATACCATAAGAATCTATACCATATTGAATCTGAATGGGAATTCGCTGGAATATTTCCTGAAATAAGAAACATTTTGGGATTCGTCGATGCTAATTACAATATATATGTAAACCGAAGTAGAAATACAATATCAATTTACGTAAAAATGTGCATCACGTGAGAACAGAGTACAGAGAACAGAAGGGGTCAGGGTTGATGTTAATCGGATTCCTCTAGGCCGCAGTTATTGTGTTTTAAGTTCATTTCGGACATGTAAATCAAAACAATTATAGACAAGTTTTATAAATAATATCGACCGGAAATGGCTTGAGTGATTTAATGCTTCTGTGCTCTAAATTCCGGATATCAGTTTCAAATTCTTTAGGCGACGCTTTTATATAATTGATAAATTTTTGAATTAGATCGATGGAAAGACTGAAAATCTTACAGTTAGTAACGGTGGGAAATATGTTTAATTATGGCGAGTTTTACACGACATTCTAAAAGGAGAAATTGTGATTTTATTTAGTGTAAAAAGAAATTCGATCTAAATTATTCAAAACTTATAGATATTATCATAATATCCTATTTATTTTTGGCGAATATTTTTAATTTTTTCACAATAAATAAATATCCGTTTCAATCGATCCAATGATTAGTCCCCAGGTTCTAGTTAAGTTACGTTGACCGATATTCCAAAAGTTAGTGAGAGAACTTAAAGAGTTTGGGTGTGTTATTGATTAATCGCAGCAAATCTTTCATGGACCCCAAATCGAAAAGGTCTTCAGCCAGAAGAGTATCCCAGTGAAAATCAAATTGATTGCAGCCCGAAGTAAAACAAACGAAAACAATTAAAAATTAAATGAGATATTTTGGTGAGCCTTTGAAATAAACTCCAATTTCCCAAATTGTGTATTATTCCTAATAATGTACACGAATTTATCATGGTGGATTCGAAACAAAACAATAGCAACGATCTGGTGAATTCGGTGCTGTTTTTTTTGTAAATCGGAAATTTTCAGTCGATTTTGTATGTTTACAAAAGCAAATTTCATTACTTTTGAATACAATGATGTGTGAGAAATGCAATGCTGAAACCCTATTCTATTTGTATAGTATTTCGTATTTTATATCACGATTTGATGTACAAATACATCAGATCGTGAACTCCGCTAATGTATTTTTGCGATCCTATATTTACATTTTGATTGAATGGAGACCACAAGATCATCTACAAGTAAGGACAACTAACAACTGTCTTCTGGCCCTAATGGCGAATCCTGTTCTGAGTCCCTGTCGAAAGTTCTATCATTCTAAACACAAACACCCCTTATAAAACAGCCATACTTACAAATACATGTACATGTGTGTATGTATGTCTACTATTACAGCGAAATGACAGAAACAGAGTCAAGATGCGCCTCAAGGTTTATTGTTGATTTGCTCGCTCGCTCGCTTGCTCGTTCGTTTTATTGTTTGGAACGCATTCGATTGTATGGAGCAGCGCCATAGCGCTTACCTGTGTTCGTCGTCACAAGTGACTGAGTGTGTGTGTGTAAGTATTTGTTTTGAATCTGCTGTATTAAGACAAACAGGCTAGTTTGACGTCTTGTTGAATGTTTTGAATGATTTAAGCTTCTAGCGCTTTTCAAACGCTCGCAGAGTATTAGCGTGCACGCTTAGGTGTAAGAAGGAGTCAATGGTATAAGTCACCATAAGCACCTTGGGTATGTGAATACAGTGCTGTGCACAACTAAATAAATTTATTTGCGAAAATAATTATTTCCGTAGCCAGATGAAATAAATAATTTTTTGAATCGTATTCTTTTAATTTTACGTAAAATCCCTAACGTTTGAACACAATTTATAAGAAATCTGCAGAATCGCTCAGTTCAGTAGTAAAATTAATGATTGGGGATTGTATTGGGCTATGCCAATTTGCAGACCTATGTTTCTAATTTGCATTTGTGCTAATCCTGATGAACGTTTATAGCCAATGTCAAGAATTGGAAATGAAAGATTTAGTTCTATTGGACATAATATACTCACAGTGTACACGTCAGATTTAATTTATTTATGTGAAATATCCTACTCCACAGTCTGGTGGCTGGTACGCCGAGAAAAATATTATTATATGTTCGCCTGCAAACATTTATATCTCTAGAAACAATTGTACTGAAATATACAAATCCTTACTTGTGATCAAATATGTTTTATTCTATGTAATTGGATGTGATTCAGTGAAGAATAACTACTGAATTTATGAAAACGTTGCGGAGGCATACTTATGATACATACTGTATGTATTTATCATACATGGCACTACACTTTGTAAGTTTCTTATCTGCAGTGTCGCCCGTGCGTACACATACATACAACGCTACACACAAACACTCAAATACACGGACATGAGTTGGTATTTGGTTGAATACAAGTTTTGTTTGTCAAGAAATTCAATAGAAATACGACGAAGAAAACAACGGACAACAAAATAAAAACAAACTTGTGAATGATACCAAAATCTCTTTCATATGTTGTCCATGTCCACAGACATACAAACCTACCTGTTATATGTGTGTGTGTGTACACTGTACTCCTATGAATAGTAATTCTTGGCTTATTATTATTGGAATGTTTTCGGTTGATGTTGATGTTCTTGGCAAGTGGCGGAGAGGCAATAGATTTGCACTCTGCTGCTTAGAGATCGATTAAGTCAAGTTGACTTGTTCTAAAGCTGCAAAACGGCTGCATATTTCAAATATTTCTTAACATACGACATACATACACTCACACACATACGAGACGTATATGACTAATAGAAATGGCCAACCATCGCTAATGTTTTGCGACACTGCCACGCTCAAGGTTAAATGCAAGAACGACATTGGGGGCAGCGGGCTAAATAAATATACACTTGTGCTCTGCAGCTAAGAATAAATATAACTTGATTTTATTATCGGTTGAAATTGGTATGCATTACCTTCCACCACTATTGTGGTAATTTTGTGATGAACGGAATGATTTCGAATCGAAAACAGTATTTAATAATCTGTGGCAGTATTGGCTGAATCCGGCAATGCTTGGGTGCCTAAAATGATGGGCGACAAAGACAAACAAAAGACTTAAGACACAAACTTCAAAGTAGATCAATGCAATCAATGGAACAGCCACATAGTGGTCCATTGAGTGGACAGCCAATATAAAATTTAAACAAAAAAGGTCTCTTAATTCCGGTAAAACATAAGAAGTTTCAATTTGAACTTTAAATTATCCTATAAAAAATGAAAATATTTTAGTGATCCAATAACCAATATATATATATATATATATTTGATATATTAAAATTTAGTCATATTACAACCCTGTGTCAATTTTATTGACGATTTGGTCAAATATTCACAGCATCTGTTTCAGAAGTTGTGATGATTTGGAGGATGTTCTTTTTTACTGGGTGGTAGCTTAGTTTCAATAAACTTAATTCCGTTTCCGCCCAAAACTCAAGAAACCATTAACTGCACACAACACACAAATAAACAATTAATTAACGCGTGAATAAGCAAATGAACACAAAGAACTGAAACGTGTTGGTTCATGCTATTGTAGTACTACATTCGTATGGACACGAGTACGTTGTAGTCCATTCTCGTATCGTATCTGCGAATTCAAGCTGTTCCGAACAAAACATAATACATTTTATCATTAACAAATTAGACAAATGAAACCCACACGTCGCTACGATACTGATATTTAATTAAGCTTTGCAATCAATGAAATACGAAATATGAGTACATTAAGTCGGCTCACACCCTCTTACACGACGCTATTCACTATTACCTTCTAGATATGTCGTACACAATAGTTGAGTTTAATCGATGTTGGCGCTGTTACCAATATTTTGTGACCTTCACCAAGGTTAGCTTAGGTTAGATTGTGGTGGCAATCAGAAGGTAATCAACCAGAAGAGGTCCATTATGATACCACGGAACCAACTGTGCGACTCACGAAACACTTTATCTTAACGAAGTCTATACTGGCCAAGTCGTTCAAGCTTTCAATGAAAGCATAACCCAGTGTCACTAAACGTCTTCTAGTCATAGCCGGATAGCGAGAGAGAAAGTGTTCAACGCTCTTAATCACCCCTTTTCAGCTTCTACAAAAGTCGTTTGACTCAATGCCCAGACTCCGGGCATATGTACCCATTATTGACAGTGCCTCGTAAATATTGAAATCAATCAATATTCGTAGCTATAGGATCAAAATGGGAAAATAGGATTCATAAAATAAGGTTTGTATATACATACATTTGACTGTTTAGACACGCAACATGAATTTTGCGAAATTTGTACTTCTAGGGAAATACGGGATGAAAGGGAATAAAAAATGGTGGTAACCAAACGGCTGCAGCCGAAATCTAGAATTTCGGTGCATACATTCCTCTGGCTGCGAAGACGCGCAAAATAAAAGTATTTTTCCAAATTCGAACTTATAGGGTCGTGGTAGTTTGGAAAAATATGCAAGTATCGCAATTTGGAGGGAACATTTCATAATTTTCCTAAAATTTTACTACACTCCTATGTAAAGTCGACAGTCTCTAGTCTGCCGGTATTACTATTGAATGTAGTCCATAGTGGAAAGTACATAAGACTCGGCCACGCAAGTACTGTAAAATGTGGCGATTTCTCGCCAAATACTTTTTAAAAGGTTTGGCGACTGAAATTTTGGTTTGGCGATATTGCCTTTTTACTACTTTTGGCGAATTTATCAGCGGATTTAAAGAAATTATCAAAATTTTTAGCATGTGAATAGCGTTTGCACTGTCAAATTCAAAAGAATTTATGAAGGGTTTAATCCCGGTCTCTGTAAAATATTTTCGTCTATAGACGAACAAATTGGGTGAATTAAAGTCGTGAAAATTTCTTTTATAAAGTTTTAATAAATTATTGTAATTTTGGCCATTAATATATAGTTAGCACTCATTTTCAAATTGTAGAAATTAATGAAAAAATAGTTGTTCGCATGGCGATTTGAATCGGGGCTATATATGGCCCACTCCCATTCGTCTAAAACCATTTTGCCGAAGGACTGTGTATAAAATTTTCTACAGTGAAAGAATTTTCCTTCGTAATATTTATGAAGCGAATTCGATTTTTTTTCCTATTCAACGACATTTCATAGTTCATAAAAAATATTAAATTATATAAATAACGTCAAAGAAAATTTACATTGTATTAAATATTTTTTTTAAGATTTTGAATTAAGAAATGTTTTCATTAATATAATGAAGGATTTTATTGTTTTTATTAAACGTTTCATAACTTACAAATAGATTGTATTCGGTTAAATACTACACTTGTAACAATTTGCATTTCTCCTATGTTAACTCCGACGTAAGTATGTACCCTGAGTAAGGTCAAGGACATATTCATTGCAAAGGTTCTCGCAGTGATCGGGGTGTATCGACTTGTCAGTCAACCAAATCTCCAAAACTAAACCAAGTCTGACCCTTTCTGTCTTTTTGATATATTGGAAACTTTAGTTGAAATTATTAATATTTATGAAATTCATAAAAATATTGAAGAGTTTTTATAAAATCTATGAAAATTGAACTGGGATATTGTCCTGGCTCAAGACCATTTTGCATCTATATTTAATAGAATGCAAATTTATTTACAAATGGCATGGTGACATTTATTACTTGGCTGCAGACTACCACTATCATGATTTCCACCCTGTCTAAAGGTTTCATTCAGGTGGCTTCGCAGCGACTTTTCAACATCAAACCCGGCCTCTATAAGGAGATGATTTTCACAAACGAACGAGAATCACAACTCACTTGCCGAATTTGCGTTTAAAAAATCGCACCAAGTAATAAAGTACACATGCCATGTAAATAAATTTGCATTCTATTAAATATAGATGCAAAATGGTCTTGAGCCAGGACAATATCCCAGTTCAAATAAAATATTGATTACAGACCAAAAAAATTCAAACGAAAAAACTAAATCTATGAAAATTTTCATAAATATTATTATGAACCAGTAAGGAAAGGCTAAAGTCGGGCGGGGCCGACTGTATGATACACTCCACTTTCTATCAGAATACAATTCAATTCGGAAAAAAAGTGAAAACGGGAAAAATTTTTGTATGTTTCCTAATCATAGGCTAATATGTCCTGGTTCAATTTGTCAAATCGAAAAGAATATTTATATCACGGCTATATTCAAACATGGAATGAAGTGACCCATTTTACAATAGGTTCTTCCAGTTCTCAATTTTAAGTAATTCGATGAAAATACGTGGTTTCTGGGGCGGAAAAATCAAGTCGGGAGCGAAATTTGTATAGGAGCTATATATAAATCTGAACCGATCTGACTCATTTTCATCCTGGGTGTTTCTCATGCAAATATAAGATATTTTGCCAAATTTGAAGAAAATCTGTTAAAATATGTGGTTTCTGGAGCGGAAAACTCAAATCGGGAGTGAAATTCGTATGTGGGCTATATCTAAATCTGAACCGATCTGGCTCATTTGGTCTGTTCCATGGGTGTTTCTAGTTTAAATAGAAGATCGGGAATAGAAGAATAAAATCGGTAGTGAAATTCGTATGGGGGCTATATCCAAATCTGAACCGATTTTCTTCAAATTAAATAGCGTTCGTCCTTATCCCGAAAAACTTTGTTGTGCAAAGTTTCATTTTGTTCTGGCTACAATTGCGACCTGTACTTTGATTACAAGAATAGATGGACAGACGGACGGACATCGTTAAATCGATTCAAAAAGTGATTCTAAATCGATCGGTATAATTAACAATGGGTCTATCTCGCTTCCTTTTGGGTGTTACAAACAAATGCACAAAGACATAATACTCTCGTGGAGTGTATAAAAATAAAGAACTTGTATGACTACAGTTCATTGAATGAAGAACTGCATTTCATAGTTTCTCAGAAATGTTTCATAAATTATATGACTTTTCATTGATTTGTGTTTTATGGGACATGTTTTATACATTTTATGAAGTGAAGTGCTTCTTTCTTTATTTTTTAATTAAAATTCATATTTTCGTCGAATGTTTGTGCTATAATTTTGGAAGTACAAACCCAAGCTAAACAGTTAATATTTCTACATTTATTTCTTCGTTAGCTATTAGAAAGTAAAACAACTACGCCCAACCCACTGTGATGGAGAACTTCGGAATATATATTTGTCTAACTATCAGACTTATGCCCTAAAAGTGGTTGTACAAATATAATGAAATATATCATCAATATCAGCAGTAATATGCGAATTCTAAAAAAGTAGTAAAACGTATTTGGAAATAAATATTAATATGAAGCTTGGTATCAGGTAATGCAGTCCTCCATGATGGAGGACTTATAAAGTTCGATACCTCCAAACTTAAAGTCCGTTTTATATGTTCATTTTCAGACATGTATATTGGTATTGCTCTTCAATTTGTTCGGTTTTAAAATGTATTTAAATGATAAGCTCAGACGGGCCGTTTGTAAAGTTATAAATAGAATGGAGGGATGTGACTGGATTTCTCGCCTATTTTTAACAGAATATTTCGCGATATTTAATTGATTCTAATTATAGAAAAGTAATAACATTTATAATCATTTAGGCCAGACCTATTTTTTACCGAATTATTTGACCATTTTGCGACTATTCTCCAGATCTTAAACTGAAGTAATGGCAAGGTGTTTTATGAGTATCTAGACTACTGAATACTGAACCTATTTCCGCTGAATATTTTAAGGTGTTGCCAAACGTATAAACGCGGAAAGAAAAATAAACAAAAATTCATTGATTCATAGTTGGAGGCATTAACACCTCTCCAAAATAATAGAAAAAATCAATTTATTTAATTTGTTAATAACTAGCTGTATATAAACATAATTATGTACGTGTGAAGCTATATATACAAGAAATACATACATACATACATATTTCACGTTCATTAAATCTAAGGTCATTTCGATTTTAACGTAAATAAAATCTATAAACGCTTGGCAGCATCTAATACAGCCTGATCAAATATTTCAAGTTTATTTACATACCAACATACATACATACAGACAGACATTTGCTGTACACTATACAATGTACATATAGGCAGTTCACAGCATTTGTATTTTATTTTGATGTTGTTGCATTTTCATAACTTGATCGAAGTCATTTGAGAGATTGGTTTGGGTTATTACCTGACTGCCTTCTAAGTAAATCATATTCACCGACCGTAACCATAACACCGATGGGGACTGTAGTAAAATCATTAAGACTGAGAAAGAGAGAGAGGTGAGGTGCAGGCGGGCGGAGAGGTGTAGCGACGGGCCGACACACAGCCAGCCAGCCAGCCAGCCATCAATCCATACGCATGAATGATGGCAAAGTATTTTGAAATTGTATATTTTGAAATTAATTTAAATATGTATGGACGTTTGCATGTATGTATGTATGTGCGACAGAAATTGCCTTTGTGTGTTAATGTGAGCGAATAAAGCATGAATACAATGGCTGTGATTTGAAAATAATAACAAAAATGTTGTAATATTTAATTAAGTTTTACAGTGATCGGCAGTGAGTAGAAAAGAAAAGAAATACATTATAGCATATTTGAAATCTGAACAGATATGCATTAGGCGTGTTTTATTTGGTTTGCTAAAATAATAACAAAAATGTTGTAATATTTAATTAAGTTTTACAGTGATCGGCAGTGAGTAGAAAAGAAAAGAAATACCTTATAGCATATTTGAAATCTGAACAGATATGCATTAGGCGTGTTTTATTTGGTTTGCTAAAACTTTGTTTGTTTTTATGACGAACAAAGTTTTAGCAAGTTTGTTGAATAACAAATAATGGCAACACACTTGAATAAGCAAAGAATTGACGAAAGTCACTATTTATATAGTGAAGCTTGACAACTCTATTTTTGTTGGTAACCGTTAGCGTTTTCAGTTTGATATTATTGCTCTTAACCTTTCATTTTCTCATCCTGTTGCCCCTTAAAAGGGCTACAAATTTCCAAAGAACACACTTTCTCAAACATTATTTTTAATACTTATTCGCACCCGGTATAAACGCCAAATCAATGAAGAGAATACGTTCTAAAAATACTTTAAATTTGAAACTAATTAAATTAAAAAGCAATATATGAATGAACTAGAAAATCTGTGGGGTAAACTTGAAATAGATTTTAAAGCAGAACTAATACAGATATTTGAAGTATTTTTAATAGATATTCTCCTTTTTAATTTGACACTAATACCGTTATCATAGGTTGCGAACAAGTATATAAAATAATTTTTTGAAAAATTGTATTCTTTGGAACATTGTAGTCCTGTGAAGGGGAAACAGGATGAGAAAACTCCAATTAACTCCATTTTGCCTATAGTTTCATACGTATATCATCCGGTTTAAGTGTAACGATTTATTTAATTGTGGTATGGTGTTATATGGATTATCGAGGCAAAAGCTCATACATACATTTTCTTCTACTTTTAAAGTCATCCCATCCTTAGCCACTATAAAACGCTGGAATAACGGCCGATCTTTGCTCAAGGATGCACTTCATGAAGGTCGTGCAAAATCTGCTGCATATTGATGCTGACCAAGAACAAATAATGCAAGATCGTCATGTGGCACACTGAGAGATTGAGGCATTAGTTCCACCAGCATACAGAAATTATTGCTTCATCACTTAGCCGTGAAACTGATTTGTTCTCGTTGGAACCCGCATAATTTAACAACAACTCTAAAAGAAGTTCGTGTCGATTGATGCAAACAAACACAATGGGTTGGTGCTTTAAAGTTATGCATGATATTGTGACGAATCATGAAACTATGAGTATTTGATTGAACCCAAACAACAGTCGAGTGTATGGGTGTTTCATGCTGAATCAAATCCAACAAAAGCTGTTCACGCTCGAAGCACTGGCCGGCAGTTTTTCATGTGGCAACAGTGTCATTAGCAGAAGTCAAACACCGAATTAATGGGTCATCCGCAGTACGGTCCAGATAAAGATTTGACCATTTTCGTATGCAGAAGAAAAATACTGTTCTGTAGGTATCTCAAGCGGAATGGAAAACAATTTATGATAAATGGTTCGAACGTGTTCACAAGTATATAGATTATAAATCCAGTTTCAATCAGAAATTAATGTTTGTTATTGTTAGTCCCACAATTTAAATAATGGTTAATATAAAAAAGTCAATTTAATCGAATAACAGTCTTATTCGATTATCAAAATGATCGAACAATTGTCCACTTCAATAAAGAATAATAAATAAGTTGTAAGCAAGAATCTACAATTAGATTACAATATTTTTCATATTTATGTGTAAATTCATTTCAACTATAATAATAACTATTATTCAAAATCGGGGTTTGATTAAAATCCCTGAAAAACTATTCAAATATCTTTGCGATATATTGGATGTGAATCTATATTATATGACAAACATCTAAAGGACTTAAAATTGGCGAAACCATATTTTTATGAATTACTAAATTGATTCAGATGTGTTCAGATGTGTGCTTTAGTCGAGGGAATTGACGCATCAAACTTAGGTTAGGTTGAAAGGGTTGCCCGCTGGTATTATATACAACATCATGTGTATACGCAACCAGGCAAGTTCACTCGGAGACTATTTATCCATTGTGATACCCTTGCCATACGGCCTATTGCGAAGTGCCCTGTAAGGACTCCCATAAGGATGCTTGTGTTTCTTTTGCCGAGTGTCAGTAGTTCCTTCGTTCTACTAGGGTTGATTTTCGGCCATAAGTTACCTCTTGTTTTGCAGTTATGAACGGAGTCCCATCGCATCTTTGTTTCCCGGTCTGCTATTTCTTCTATTTGATTGAGTATTTCGATGAAAGGCGTACGTATGTTCGTATTACATGGAACGTCCGTCGCATTGTAGCCATTCCGCGCACATTCGTCTGCTATTTCGTTTCCAGGTACATCCGTGTGACCCGGTACCCATACAAGTGTTACGTCATGTATTCGGAGTCGGTCTAGAGACTCTAAGCAGTCATGCACGCAACTTGATCTGATAAGAGCTTTAAGAGCTGCATACTGTCCACATATATTCTGAATTTTGATGGATCGATGCCCCGTTCCAAAATATTGATGGCATAGAATTCTGCAAGTAATTGGCAGTCAGATGGATATTTTATGGTTTAATGGATCAAATCTTGGCTAATAGTTGATTTTAATAATAAATCGAACATACATGTCAGTAGATTTTTGTTTATTTATTCGACTTTTATTTAAACTATTAGCTTTCATTTCATTTCATTACTATCTGTAGAGTTGTAGCGGGAATTGCCTTAGCTATTGTTCGAATGCATTACTTTAAATCATCCAAATTTATTGGGGTTGTTTTCTAAACTTTCAGTTTATAATAACCCCAATAAATTCAGAAAAAAGTTAGGTGCAGTATGGTCAGGAGTCCTTGGGGCCAACTAAATGTGGATTTTTTTAAAATCAGCAATTTTGGCATAAAGGACTGGGTTATTAAGGAATGGCGGTTATTTTTGCAACCATAATCACATTTTTGGGATTTTATTTCCCCGTTTTAGGAATTATGGGATTTTTATATGAGGTATCACAAAAATGTTTTTGAAAAACTTTTTGAGAAAAACAAATTTTTATTGAACATTGCGTAAATTCTTCAATAATTAAGATTTCACAACGAATTCTTGTCACAGAATGGCTAACAAGTTTTTGCATCTGTTCAACAAAATACCAAAATTCCTAATGTGGAAAAAAAATTTTCCACGTATTGGAAATTTCTACTAAAATTGTTGCCTTTTATTTATTTTATCCAACATATGGGGTTAAACAAATATACTAATTTTTAATATATATATATATACTAATTTATATATACTATACTAATTTTGTAATCGGTGCTTTGCGATTTGAGAATTTTAACAAACAAATTTGTATTGGAGTGGACCTACGGGGATATATAAGTAATTTGGATCTTCAGGAAGGAACAAAAAAACGATAACAATGGACCTTTTGGAAATATAAATGTCCCTCCCGATTTGACTTCTTTCCACTCAGAAGCCACAAATTACAAAAATGTTTTCTATTGCTGTAGGTTTGAACATAGTGGTAACTTACGGACAATAAATCATAACTTTTTTATTTACCATCATAAAATTCTGAAATTTGTCATTTTGATATGTGACATATTTCTGATTTAAAAAAGGGGCTGGCAACGCGCATGTTTGTTTATAATAATGAGAACATTTCCGTTTGTAATAATATGGGCCACTTAAAATGTCTCTAATGAAAATATTGCAAAAAACAGCATCTTAAGAATAATAGTACTAACTTATGATCCCTTGGACGACTAAATAGTGTATAGTCACAACCTCTTCTTCCTCCTGCTCCAATCAATGTTGGATGTTTTTATTTTTTTATTTTAAAAGCTTATTTTTGGAAACACGTAAACACAAGTAAATACGTACGCGAATTTCACAAACAGTATACACAAATGAAGACTGCAACCCAGATTTTCAGAATATGCCTAATTTTGCGTCAAGATTGTCAGCCCTGACATTCAAATAAGATGAATATCGAACAGCTTGGTCATCTTCCGATGAGATTTACGGCAGTCTTCGGATACTCGACTACTCTAATAGCCAAAACGACTGCAGTTACCGAGTAGCCCACAAGCCAAGTTAACTTCAAGTTCCTTGTTGTGCAGCCTATAGCCCATCCTATCAAATATCCATGTTAATATTCAAAGCGTTGTAATAGGGTACAGCGCCATGGATGACTTGTATATTTGGTCCTGTCTGCCTTTAGGTTTTCCCTTAATTATTTTCTTTAGAATTTATGTAGTTATTTATGAATTTATGTTTGTTTTTCTGGAAAAACTTTAAGGAACTCCCATATGATTTCCATTCCACTTTACAACTTGTCAGATTATTAATTATTACATGATTTGAATTATCGACCTGACTTGTATATTTTGACAGATTGTGTTACACCGTAACGGTGTGGAACATTTTAAGTTCTTTGGGTGGGAATATATCATTAAAAGTATGCACTTACTTACTTTCTTCATTATAGAAATCCGAATGGATTTCAAATCAGTTTCGTGCGGCATATTTGATCAATTGTTTCTTAAGATTTTCATTATTGTTTTTTTAACGAGAAGAAAATTAATTAAAAAATGTTTAATATTTAGAATTAAGTAGCGATTGATCCGATTACTTGTTTAATCAGCTTTTTTATTTTCTCTCAACATCTAAGCGGTTGGAGTTTTAGTTCACACATTTTAATTACTTTTCTCAGGCATTGCCATCGCGATTGAAAATGTTTTTTTTTCTTCTGTGAATTAACCAAAATGATGATTTCGATTTTTTGTTAGTTGTGTCCGTTGGCATTTCAGTCCACGATATATAAATACATATGTATGTATGTATGTAAGTTGGTGAGCATCTGGGTGATGTGGGCCAAGCGTATGCTAATGACAGAAAACAAAAGACTTAAGACACATGCTTGAAATATTATAATTTCACGAGTTTGGATGACTTACAAAACTAACTGTATTATAAATGTATGTTTGAATAAATCGTATATGTATATATACGATTTCAGATCGTTATATTATTATTTATGTATATTATGGTTATGTAAAGGGTGTTTTTTATTGGGTATAGAACTTTAAGTTGGCATCACTTTTTTAACTGGCGGCCATTTTGTCAGCTGTCAAGTGATTAATATTTAGTTTGGTTTGCCATTTCATCATGAACAGGTTGACAAAAGAACAACGCTTGCAAATCGTGCAAATTTATTTCGAAAGTAATGATTCAGTTCGCGAAGTTCACCATTTTATGGTCGACATAATCGTCCATCAGAGCAATTAATTCGGTTAACCATGGATCGTTTTCGCACTACGTTTACTCTATGTGATAATACGCATCCGCAGAGACGTCGAACAGTGCGCACCGAAGAAACAATTGCCGCTGTAGAGCAAAGTGTTGAAGAGGACCCGAATGAATCGATTCGCCACCGTGCACAGCAATTGGAGCTGCACAGCAATTGGAGAAAGTGGTTGAAAATTGGACCTGTAGAATTGGCTATATTCGAGCCAGCCGCGGCGGCACATGCCCGAAATCATATTTAAACATTAATGGCATAAAATTATCCTTCCAATAAAGCCAAATTGATGGACATTAAAACGATTTTCTTGTGTTTTATTTCAATTCGAAGTTCTATACCTCAATAAAAAACACCCTATATTAGAATAAGCAAACCCCGCATCTTTATTGTCATTGTTGAGCTGGTTTTTTGGAAATACTATTTTCCATATTGTTCTGTGGCGCATCATGTTGCCTCTGAAACTAAGTGTCGGTTTCATCTATAATATTCGATCGCAATACAAATAAGCAGAAAAGCCAAATAAATTTCATATAATGTGCCACTTTGTTCATCCATCAATCTTCATTCAAACGAAAAAACATGGCCAAAATGTACTTTTGGCATATTAACAATTTTTTTAAACGCTTAACCACATTTCAATATTAACATAAGCCCCCAACACGCACCCATCCATATCGGCGTATAGAAATTTGAAGAAAATATTTCAAATAAATTCACGCACGATTTTTTAAGCAACAAAAGTAAAACTCAATGAAATCACAAGTAATTCAACGAAATCAAACGAATAAAATCCAATCCAAGCCAAGTAAAGGCAACAACACAACTTTCACTTGCTACCAAAGTGTCGGTCCGTCTCTGTCCGTCTACGCGGCCATTTAGCTACGTTTAGCTATGACCAGATAGCAGATAGGCCACAGCTAATAGATGTTGTGGCCGGCATGTGGCATGCATGTGATCGATACAAATATTTATTTAATAAATTACTAATTATAGGTCGATGGTGGTGTGGTGCGGATGATGATACTGCCGTTGGCAGTGAATAGGGGAGAAGCTTCGAAACAACAAACGTGCACTCCACATTGTGCGTGGCTTTGGTATTTGTTTCATGTGCATTGTACTTCAACATACCCCAGCCAGCGCATTGGCGTACGTCCGTCCATACCTTTATTATTCGGTTAACACATCATCTATTGACCATGGCTATCTAAATATGTGTTTGGACTCATGTATGTACATACCTGCGAGTATGTTTTTGTTTTGCTTCGTTTTTTTTGTGAATTTAAGCCCCGCGCTGTAATAAATAATTAAACAACCATATCAACAACATTAATGAAAGCCAACATTAGTTTTGGTTTTCATCGTGTCTCGAATTCGCTGGCCAGTGGAAGTGTGAAAACCAATATGGAGAAATGAAATATGAAGTACGGACAAACAAAACTCCATAAACTAATTTTTGGCATTTTCAAGCCGTGCTGGATATCAACGAATGTTTGCTGGTTTTACTATCAGTGTGTTTGCCATTAAAGTTATCACGTTTTTCCACCATTCCGACTGCACGGAAACCACATGCCTTGCCATTGGTAATTTATTAATTCGTTTATATATTACGCAACGTAAAATTTTGGCTAGAGCTGGCAAATATGACGAATAATTTTGGCTATTTTTTGTTTCGTCAGATATTCATGGTACATTTTTTCTGAGCTTGCATAAAAGGTTATGCAAGGATAGATCTAATGGAAGCATAATTTTATTTTAAACTAAATGCATAATGCTCTAAATTATTCAATTAAAAAAGTAATTGCGTGTTCCGCTAAATTCACTTAAAAATTAATTTAATTCAATTTGACTACCAAAATAAATGCAGCATGCTTATGGGGATCGATAATATAGTTCAATTAAACTTTTGGCCAGCAACTGAAACTCAGCTGTCAGTTCGAAAAGTAACATGTTTTTGGTAAAAGATATATAAAAAATAAAATGTATATGTAGGGTTATATATCTTTACCCTAGCGATCGGTGATCGCGTAACTTGCCATTCACGACTACGTCTTATTTATAGCAATTCTCATTTGTCCTCTGTCATAAGTATTTACCCTGATTTTGGTCAAAGACATACTGATTACAAAGACTCTCGCAATGATGGTGTGTGTTCATTGGTTGTTTTTGCTTTTTTATTTATATGGAAAACTTCAGTACTTACTATTTATGAAACTCTTTCATAAAATTAATGAAGTTTCATCATAAAATCTATGAACATTTTCATAAATCATATTATGAAAAATAATCAACTTGTATGACAAAAGTTCATAGAATGAAGAACTGCATTTCATAGTTTCTAAGAATGGTTTCCCAAATTCTATAATACTTTTCATTGATTTGAGCTTTATGAAACAACTTTCATACATTTCATGAAGTGTTTCTTTGACGACTTTTTAATGAAAATTTTCACTGAGCTTAAGACAAAATCATAAATAGACACAGTGTAGTGTCGTTACCAGATGCATGGTTACTTATCAAGATCGCTTTAGTAGGTGTGTATAATTTAAAATGATTTTTTGTTTTACTTGCTCAAAATTTGCTGCTTTTTTAACACTTTTATTTTTTAAAGATAATTTTTACACAATGGTATGCTAAAAAATATTTTCGCTTTTAAGTTGAATATAGTTATTATTTTTGTATTATTATTATTAGTCATTATTAAAACTTCATCCTATTAGATATTGTACGATTTTGTGTAATTTTATATTTTTATATGGCAATTCTGTTATTTTCAATTGACAGATAAAACGAAAATTGTATGTACATCACTACAATGCTCATAGGTCTAACGAACCCATTTATTGTCTAAACCTAGAAAAATAAAATGCGGTTCAGAAACTCAAAGTGGAACCCATAGGTCCAAATTTGGATATAGCCTCCATACGAAGGTATATTCCGATTTGAATTAGGACCGCTCTAAAATCCCCGTTTAACAACGAATTTAGATATGACTTTTAAAAAGTACAAATTTATGATTTTAAGTTTATAAGAAAAGGCTGTATTTTGACCCGCACTGTTACTTTTGTTCATATTTAATGTTTTTAAATAAAGTGCTCAACATTATCTTTAATCTCTATAAAAATATTTTTTTAGACTGTTTTTTTTTAATTTAACAAAAAAATCGCAAATTTATGAAAAATTACTCATTTGTTTGTGTTTACGATTTACTAGCTGACACTCTGATGTGTTTAAATTAAATGAAAATTTTTAGTTTTGTCCAAAAAAGTGGCTCTTCGCAATATAATTAAAATTACACCTCTGAGGTGTAGTTTCGAAACACAGAAGAAGAAGTTTGCGAGTTCGAAACACAGAAGCTTCGTTTGGTTACGTTTGGGAAACTATTCCTTAAAACAATAATAAAAACGTTTGTTTTCGCTTCTCGAAGCTACTGTATTTCTCACAAATCAGAAGGGAAATGACAACATTTAATTTTATTGTTGGCTGAAAGTAGGGTGGCGTCTGCTATAAATTTATCATGCTCATAGCGCTGCTGGACATTTCTCCATACAGTTTTCAGAACATTTTCCTATTCTTATTTATTATGCTCTTCTAAGGTGTTTTGCATACAACCGACAGTCTTTTAGTACGCTAAAAATTCATTCATGAGACAGTTAAATTAAACTATTATTTTCCGAGATAATCTAAAAAAGTGTAACGTCCGTAACCCAAGAAATGTTAATATTTAATAACATTTGCGTAGAAAAATAATCCAAAAATAGAATATAAAAAATGGATCATATCACTTCTTTGGCATAATGCCAATATGGATCTTCTATTTTTTGCTGGACATAAAATCTTACACCTGCGTATTGTTTTCACAACTGAGAATATAAATATAATTACACCAGATAATTATTGCTGACTTTACTACTTTCATCACATCATAGTCAAAAGTTCTCACTTACGGCTCACTTAATATTGATGGACTGTGTTAGGTGCGTTTGTATTGTATTGCATTATTTGGAAGGTTATACAGAGTGATTTTTTTGAGGTTAGGATTTTCATGCATTAGTATTTGACAGATCACGTGGGATTTCAGACATGGTGTCAAAGAGAAAGATGCTCAGTATGCTTTGACATTTCATCATGAATAGACTTACTAACGAGCAACGCTTGCAAATCATTGAATTTTATTACCAAAATCAGTGTTCGGTTCGAAATGTGTTTCGCGCTTTACGTCCGATTTATGGTCTACATAATCGACCAAGTGAGCAAACAATTAATGCGATTGTGACCAAGTTTCGCACTCAGTTTACTTTATTGGACATTAAACCAACCACACGAATGCGTACAGTGCGTACAGAAGAGAATATTGCGTCTGTTTCTGAGAGTGTTGCTGAAGACCGTGAAATGTCGATTCGTCGCCGTTCGCAGCAATTGGGTTTGTGTTATTCGACCACATGGAAGATTTTACGCAAAGATCTTGGTGTAAAACCGTATAAAATATAGCTCGTGCAAGAACTGAAGCCAAACGATCTGCCACAACGTCGAATTTTCAGTGAATGGGCCCTAGAAAAGTTGGCAGAAAATCCGCTTTTTTATCGACAAATTTTGTTCAGCGATGAGGCTCATTTCTGGTTGAATGGCTACGTAAATAAACAAAATTGCCGCATTTGGAGTGAAGAGCAACCAGAAGCCGTTCAAGAACTGCCCATGCATCCCGAAAAATGCACTGTTTGGTGTGGTTTGTACGCTGGTGGAATCATTGGACCGTATTTTTTCAAAGATGCTGTTGGACGCAACGTTACGGTGAATGGCGATCGCTATCGTTCGATGCTAACAAACTTTTTGTTGCCAAAAATGGAAGAACTGAACTTGGTTGACATGTGGTTTCAACAAGATGGCGCTACATGCCACACAGCTCGCGATTCTATGGCCATTTTGAGGGAAAACTTCGGAGAACAATTCATCTCAAGAAATGGACCGGTAAGTTGGCCACCAAGATCATGCGATTTGACGCCTTTAGACTATTTTTTGTGGGGCTACGTCAAGTCTAAAGTCTACAGAAATAAGCCAGCAACTATTCCAGCTTTGGAAGACAACATTTCCGAAGAAATTCGGGCTATTCCGGCCGAAATGCTCGAAAAAGTTGCCCAAAATTGGACTTTCCGAATGGACCACCTAAGACGCAGCCGCGGTCAACATTTAAATGAAATTATCTTCAAAAAGTAAATGTCATGGACCAATCTAACGTTTCAAATAAAGAACCGATGAGATTTTGCAAATTTTATGCGTTTGTTAGTTTGCCTAATGCTCGGACTTACGCCATTGTGTAACTCACATAAGTGGATATTGTAATTCGTGTACGTGTCCTCAATTCGAGCGTATAATATTACCGGGAATAGTCACATTGTCATTTGTTTCCATTGGTCTCCCGGTATTCCGGTATTCCGGTATTCCGGTTTCAACTAATACTGATTCATTCATATACACGAATTGCGTGTTTACCTTAAGTTTTATAGGCAAAATAACAATGCAACCACATTTCTATCGGATTTATTGATTATTTTTAGGTGAATGTTGACTAAATTTATTTCACGTAATTGCTTGCAATTGTTTTATATATAAACATTTTTCGGAACACCCTAATGCTTGCTAAAAGCAGCATTGACAAATGTTTCTAGAATATGTGCATGATGTTTACACTTGAGTAACTTTACGCCAGCATGTCTTAAGTGCAGCTTGGCTGGCAGTTCTCTGTACAAATTTATATTGGCCTTTTGTTAATTCTGTGTGTACGTGTGTCTTATAACTGTTTCGAAATATGTACATATTTCTTTATAAAAATTACCAGTTCCATGCGATTTCTACTAATGATGCAGCTTCGCATGCATACAAACATACATGTACAATAGGGAGAGGGTTTTTCCACCAACATTTTCAAAATTGACAATAGAAAAATACGTAAAACTGGATTTGGCTTTCCTGACGTCAAAAAAGTTTCCACAGAAAATGGGCCAACGTTTTGAAAAAATTTTAATTTTAAGACATAAAAAATGTTATTTTTCTTGTCGAAAATTTGGTAACGATTTTGTATTTGGCTCTAGGCATATAAAAATGATATAACTTTATAGGATCAAACCTATGGTGAGTGCGGCCCGTACAATTATGATGATATTAATATGAAACGGTCAAAATGGTTAACATTTTGTTATGTTAAGTTTTCAAAGACCTCTCAATAATGTTCTCCTTGAAAAGAACAATGCAAATAAGGATTGTAGTTTTCGGTCATATATTTTTATATTTAACTATATTTCCAAGTGATTTTTTTTCTAATGGATCTCAGATATGGCTTTGTACCAATCAACAAAACATCATTGGCTATCACATGGAAAGTGAACTTAATGATGTACAAAAACTCACCCTAGTGTACAACCAGTATGTACATACTGCACGAAGTAGCCAGATATTGATTGTTGCAAATTCTTGAATAAAAAAACAATTCTCCATCTACAACGCACTCATTGGGACATGGATTGATTTTTCCGATACGTTACGAGAGTTGTATTATAATTCTGGTAAAAAATAAAATATTCAAATTTTTTGTTAAGTGTGTCAATACTAAACATTTTGATTTGTTACTTTATACCCTGATGATGTTCTTCAAAGAAGGACGAAATATTGGTTAAAACACAAAGAACATAATAAAAAACCCAAAATTGGCCGCGAGCTTGAATTTTTCAACCTTTAAATAATAAATTAAAAATAGGCCGAACATCAAAAAATCACCTTTAAACTAATAATTGAAAAAGTTATAAATAACTCCAAGTTCTTGAATAGTAATTCGTTTGGCGAAACTTATTTTAAACAATCACATTCACTGAACAATCACTGCGAAATACATTTTTAATCAATTTTACTTGAATATAGTACACTTCTTGAGTGTATGACAGAAGTGCTATAAAACGAAAAATTAAGAATTATATCCTTATTGTTTTTTATGCGTGTTTCTCCGAAGCAAAATTAGTTATTTTCTTCTGTTTCAATTTAATGTGTCTTCAGTTCACTTTTTGCCTTATATCTTGGTTTGGGGAAAACTTCTTCTTGGAGAAAATTTAAGTAAAATATTTCAGACACTTAACAAAAATGCATTTAAATTTCTCTTTAAAATTTTACTAATCAGTTCCATTCTTTTTGTTTCTTTTTAGGTAAGTCATTCGTTGCCACCGACTGTTCAAAACGGCGTAAGTACAAGTATAGGCCGGACCGAGCAATACAAACTGCTAATTCGATAGAAATCACTTCGACAAAACTCCTTAAAATGTTAATTATAAAAAAGTGATATTTTACATTAAAATCCTATTAAACCTCACATTAAATACAAAAAAAATCATTGATATGCTGGTAATTTATCCTCCAGATGGTGCCTGTCCGTCTGTCTATCGGTCCATCTATTCATAAGCATGTCGCAATTCGCCTCATCAGAACTTGGAGAACGGATAAAAACATAATGTATAAACTGGAAAGGATTTAGGTTTTATTAGAATCAGTTCAGCCTTGCACAAAATGAAATATCCTAAATTTAACAGTAGAAATTTTACATCTTAGCATACTATATATATAGCTGCCAAGGACAATGTCATTAACACTACAATTAAGTCTCACACTCAGAAAAGTAGCATTCCTAAAGCTGAACAGTTTACTTTAAATGTCCTTAAGATAAAGAAAATTAACGATTAGAACCAGAAAAGGTCCGCTCTTTAATTAATATTAATTCATAAATAAATATATTTACATACGTTACCAAAATATAAAGAAGACTCAAATCGAGATTTTTGGTTATTTGAACAAAACACAACAACTTCGGTCATAATAAACAAACATATCGATTTGCAAAAAATATTAGTTGAGTCTTTCTTATATTTTGGTAACGATATAATCAAATGGTGCCAATAGTCAAACATTTGAATTTCTCATGACTTCTAGTCGGACCCTGGTCTATATGTTATGAGGGCCATTGGACATAACGATGTAGCAGATTTCGTGTTCACTGTTAACAGTTTGGATACTTGATTTTCGCGAAAGTCTAACAGACCTGAGTTCGTATGTCTGAGTCGTTTATGCTGACTTTGCCTCTATGCTGCCATATTCAGTTTCATGTGGCTGCAAGCGATGACCAAAAAGGTGTTTAAATATTGAAAACTAGCACCCACCGCCCGTACAACGCCCCTCCCTCTCGCTGTGTCAGCGAGTCAAAGCTAAGAAAAACAAAAGGTTGGTAGTCACGTCAAAATTCAAAATTGCCCAACACACCAACGAACGAATGATGGCAATGGACGATGCAGAAAAAAGCGAAAAGAGAAAAACAAGAAAACCGCCATTTCTTGACCATTACGTCATTGGCAGCTACGGCGATTTACACATTTACACAGAGTGTAAACATCTTACCCGTATTTTTCAGTTTTTCATTTTCCATTTATATTCGTTGTGCGCATTTTTATGAATGAAAATGTAATTGTTTTTTTTTGTCTTATTTTTTTTTCATTAGCCACGTAGTATTTGTGAATTCGATAGATAACAATTAACACGAAGCGAAAACGATAAAGCCATCATTGATATCTGCGACTCGTCTCCGGAGTCTGTCCGCACAGTGTAATGAACTGTTAAACTTTCTAATCGCCCTTTTATTGTGATAGAAATTCCACGGTTATCAAAAGAAAGTTGTTAAATTCATATTTACAAACATACCGATCGATCTTCATTTAAGACAGGTGAGAAAAACTAGATTGTTTGTTGGCTGTGGCCATTCATGTGATTACTAGGGTGGGTCGAAAAGCATAACACCGTGGATGCATTCTTAGTTCGGAAATATAATAAATCACAAAAAATAGATATTCCGATTGAACGGTCACAATTTACTCTGATCTGGCAACGATATAATAAATTGTGGTCGTCATCATTAATAGACTAGCGACAGACAACGCTTGCAAATTGAACTTACTGATAGAACATGTCTCGAGCGGTAGGGTTCACTGTTCCTTTTCGTTCCGGCTCTTCGTTTAAATGATTTATTCATTCGGTTAAACGTCACAGCATCAGTTTGATATTTTTTCAATGGTCGCGACAATTTTAAATATATTCATATATGTTCAAAAGTGATAAATTGCAAAATGAACGAAGGATTCATTGAACGAAAGATGAATACAAACAAAAGAATAAAGGAACGAGGTGAACGATATAACTTAGAATCGTTAAATTTTACGAGTTCGTTCTCACTACAGAATGAGTTCGTTCTTCGAACCACTATCGACTTCCGGCAGATATCTTTTCAGCTAATTATAATATTCAGAAATTCAAAACAGAAGTCAATAAACTTATCTTCCTTCCGCCAACGCAATGCGCTGCATTTATAGCGGATATCCCCTGAAGAAAAGCCCTACGAGTGGATTATTTCTCGAAATGGTCCAGTCAGTAGATCAGTTCCTCTGTGTTTGCATTAAATTATTGGTTTATGGAAAAAATCTGAAATCGTTGGTGGCTGGAAAGAAATACTGCCCGTTTTGTAAAATGCGCTCTATTTATCCAGCCGCCAACATTCAAACTTTGACACAACCTAATGACATACAATTCTTATCTTCTTATAAAATCAATACCAACTTTGATCATAATTCATTATTTCGAAGCACTTACAATGAAATTTATGTTTATCGGTTCGTAAACATTTTTGTTTTGTACATTTCAGCTAAGTATAAGTTAGTGTGTCCATGATCCATATATTTCCAATCCACTAAACCTGTGCTTGGCGTAATTGGTGTCACAAGATTAATTTAAATAATTGAATGGAAAAACCTTCACTTACTTTCTAAGCACAATTTCTGGTGTTCGATAAATGGAATAGAAAGTAAAGATTGGTTAAGAATTGCTAATTAATTATTTTAGTATTCATTTTGAACTAATTACCTAAATGAACTTTGGACCTATAATAGCTAAGGTACAAACACACATAGATACATACGTATTAACACATTCACAATGTGCTGGGGGACCACTTTCAATTCTTGTTTCAAAAACTTCACTTATATAGGATGGCCCGAAATAATCTTTGCCGATTTTCAAGTATCTTAATTAGACTTCAATTGATTACGATTATGAGAGATGTGAACTGGAATGACCAAATTTTGCATTTTGGCAAAAATTTAATGTTAACACACACTTCAATAACTCAATCAACGGATTTCGGATTTCTAAAATGTGTTCTTTAAATAAATTTACAAGTGGTGCGGTTACCAAACAAAATAATGCGGATAAACATTGCCAATGTTGTTTACAAATGTATTTGATTGACAAATGCACACATATTTCTTAAATTTTCTTAAATAATCTATACATCAAGCTCCAGATTTCTTCCTTTCAAATCCGATGAGAAAGTAAAAATGGGTTGATAACCAACCAAGCCTGTATCATAGACATATAAGTGTGCAAAGGTACGAAAAACTGGTTTTCCCGTAACTCAAGAGTTTGATGGTGTTTGGCAAATTTAAAATACAGATTCTTGTTCTTCTTGAATATACAGGGAAATGTTAAAAAGTAAATATAATGCAGCAATCTTCAAAAAAAAAACTTAAATACCCTAAATATTGGGGGTTAGTTGGTACATTATCAGCTATAGCCGTTTATTTGGAAATGGAAATACAACCATCATATTTTAATTCCAAAATCTTTCACGTACACAGTGCAAAATAACCTAGCTTCATGATTTTAGCTATTTGATTGCTACCAGTTTTATTACTTTTCCCATTTTGGCGTAAAAGTAAAAAATAAAGTACGAATTTGAAAAAATCTTTTTATTTTGCGTGTCTATGCTGTCAGAGGAATGTAGCCGCTTAGTTGGTACCATTTCTCTCTCTGTTCCCATCGTATTCCTTGAAAGTACGAAGTTGGAAGAACCTTTAAATTTTTCGTGTCCATTTGGTTGGTTCAATTTCCCCCACTAAAAGTACGAATTTCGAATAATTCCCTTATTTTACGTGTCTACCCAATCAGAGGAATGTATACATACACCTAATTTCATTATTCTATGTGAAGCTGTTTGGTTGGTACCATTTTTATCCCTCTATTCCCATTTTACCCTTTAAACGTAAGTATTTGGGAATGCGCATACCAAATATCTTTCAAATAAATACTCTAAATATTAGGGGTCATTAGGGGTATTTTAGTCCTTGTGAGGGAAACATTTTTCCTTGTGGACTGATCTTGCCGTTTCGCAATCCCAACCGATTTAGAAGTATAAGACGTATTCATGCAAAATTTGATCGTCCTAATTCCTTTCGGTTGGATGCTAGCGTGCTTTCAATAGACAGTTTCTGGGCAAAGTTTAGTAAAAATGCAGCATTTTTTGAATGAAACAGAAACACGGGTGTCCTTGAATCGTTAAGTGTTCTCGAAATGAAGATAGTTGTTGTGATTACCGCCCAATATCTAACGGTGATCGATTTTCCCTTTAATTTGTGTCAATTTAATTGCAGTCATATCAGTTATCACAAATTTAACATTCCATTTTCTTCTGTAATTCCAAAAATATAAATAATATTGTTTGAAATTCAAAGATTTATATTTTTCGAGGTTCAATTGATGAATTTGAATTTCAATTGACGTTTTTCGAATTTCAATTGATATTTTTGAGTCTAAAATAAAATTACTCTACGCTCCGCCATATGATGGAGAGTATATTAATATTGGCAATCCGTTCATAGAATACATTCTTCAGTATGGCCGGCATCAGTTAGGGCTTCGACATATGCACGTGTTATTTCTTTAAGATTCCCAAATATAACTCCCACATATAGGGCGTGGAAATAATTTTACGAAAGGACCGGTTATCTACAGTTTGATTGCAAAAATTGAAAACATTTTTGTTATCGTGTACATCCATCCATGTTCTCTAATAGTTACGCCCATGTAGTCACATGGGCGTTCACCCATTTTCATTACTGTTTAAGTACAGCAGGGCTTTCTTTAAGCCGGGATAACTAACATTGTCGCCAAATACAATGTAAAGGTGTGAATGAAAACATTTTAAAAATAGTTTTGGGACTTGTCCTGGATAATAAGTTCAAAAATATTAATATAAAATTACTTTTTTACATTTGTGAACAAATTAAATGAATGCAGAATCATAATCTATCTGCGACCATTGGAGGTTTATGAAAGCTTTGAAACAAGTAGTTCAATTCCAATTAGATAGTCTTTGAATTTATTTAATATGTAGAATATGTACATAGTTATTATAGATGCTACCAATATGTCGCAATCGGAATGACAAAGTTCATACACAATTCATTCAACTGTGGGTGTATACTCATTTGTGGTTACTGCCAAATTGGCTTTTAATTAAGAGTACTTTGAATGCCACATTATGGTAGAGATTTCCTATTTAAAACCTGTCACACTACAAATTCGAAATACAGACCATTTGAAGAGCGTACAATTTATTTCATCCAGTCTTTTGGCCTGCTGTCAGCTATGCCAACTTTAAATGGTTCAATGACTCTTGGCGCACCCTGTGTAATAAAATATCGATAACCAGCCTGCCTTTGCAATGTAATTAATGCTCGTTAGCACCATCATAAGCTAAACTACCAAATGTTGTTGGCAGTCGTTTTATTACCTTGCCATACGTGTGCTGCTGGACATACATATATAATCGGGTTTACTTGATGTCACTGGAAAATGCTTCACTGGAGACAATCAAGGAAAGTAGTTGAGAAAAAAACTTAATTTTGCATATTTTTACGCATTTATATTAATCACTCTCACACTCTTTGTATAAGCTGAGAGCAAGAGTGGGTTATAATTTAGCTTCAACGTCAAGGTTTTGCTTTTGGGAAAATTTTAGTAGGCATATAGCATATAGTCAGCATAAGCTTAGTGGAGAACTAGAATCTCTTTTTGCTCCAAATTTCTGTTTTTGCCAAATAAAACCAAAATTATAACCCGTACTTGCTGTCAAGCATCAATTTGTTGGGTAATAGCCGAATATTTGGTAATAAAGCGCCATGCCGCATATAAGTCGTTTTTAAATAAAAAAGCGGAAATTACATCAGGCGAAAGATATCGAAATGAATTGATCCGCAAAAGAAGAATTTGTGTGCCCAAAAGAAACATTACTTTGGAATTTCACACCTCTTTTTGTTGGCCAAAATTTAAAAAATGTTCCGTACAAATATGCATTTATCTCAATTTCATCCTTTGTTCTATTTCTATGAACTATTGCATACTTCTGTCCGTCACTGTAGCCAACCAAGTATTCGTTCGGAATAACAAATTGTTGGCACAGAAGCAATTGGCAATGCAATGTTCGATTTCCTAAAACAAAGTGGTAGCAGCAAAGTGGCAGTGAGTGCGCTTAGCTTTTGGCTCAAAGTATCAATTAACACGCAAATGGCAAGAACGGCTTTCGCAGATCTGTATGGTCAAAAAACATAACTGCGCAACAGCGAAGCACAAAACACAAGACACAAATTATACAGACACTCGTATACTGACCTATCACTAATTAAAATACCTGCAGCGTGTTATGAACGAAAGATTAATAGAGTGGTTTTAGAACATTTACTTTCCCAGGTGCCACTCGAAATTCACACAACTAGTGAGTGGCGAGAGCAGACACTTGTTGTCTGGATATTCGAAATCGTGAAAATACAACGAATTTTCAAATCACAAAAAGAGAGAAGAAAAACTCCATGGCATGGCATGGCATGGCGTTCGTAGTCGTGTGGCTTTGTTTTCAAAACTTAACCATTTATACTCACTCACTCACTCGCGCACATTATGAAAAGAATGTTGTTGAACTGGTTTTTGGATTTTTGTTTGTATTTTTTAAACACATTTTCCCTCAAAGCTGTCCGAACGAAGCTCATTCATGGTGGAATATATATACAAATACAACATTATGTTATGTTGTTATTGTTATTGTTATTGTTATTGTTGTTCTCGTTGCTGTTGTTGGGGTGCTTTGTTTTTCTTTCATTGGATTTGTAAACCATACCAAAGACGCTGATGAAGTCTTGTTGGATGTGGTGCCGCCGTACAGTGTCTTGTGGCCATATAACGACCGGGAAATATTTGTCGCAGCTTGCTAAGAAATACATAGAAAATGTTGGATAATCGGATAAATTTGGCCCGACCGAATCGGAAATATCTGAGGTGATGTCGCGATAGTTTTGGTGCCCGGACACAACGTCCAAAACGATATTGGGGGTTAAGACTGCCTTATTGGAAAAAACGTTAAAATCTGTAAAAAATATTACATTCTTGTATTTTGGGTTGTTCTAATACCACCCCAGAACTGTTTTAGCCCCCCCCCCCAGGAATTTCAGTCATAATTTTTTACATTTATTAGGGTTGTTCACACAAAGAGCTGTTGTACACTTTGAGATCTAATTCTACGTATTTGAAGACTTTTCAGAGAAAAATATTGCTTCATTACATATTAGTCTTAAGTAATTTAAAAAAAAAAAAAAACAATTTTTTTTAGTGTTAAGTTATTGAAAAAAAAAAACGTTGTTTTCATCATAAAATGCTTAAATTTGTAAGTTTTCGGTATTATCTACATTGAAGTTGTACAATATATCATTATGTATAAACACCCCTAGGGTAATGTTCCAACCTAAATATGCCGCTGCGGTCAATTGATTGAAGTGCTGTAGTAGAAAAAAAGTTTTGTTTCGTATGTCGCTATTTTGGTCCCAGAGAGAATCGAGAAGAAATTTAAATGTTTTAGTGTCAGGATTTGATAGATGGAGAAGACAATTTTGTGTGGATTTTTCTCATTGATGGTGGGCGAGGTCAGAAGATCAATGGGTAATTTCTATAAGATTTGCCATCAATTTAGAAGTAGAAGAGCGATTCCTAAGTTTAGTAGATTGTTCTGTAAGTAGAGATGCCGATTCTTACAACAACTTATTTTGATGTTTTGGGATAGCCCTAGATAGCCTAGTGGTTTGATAGCCCTATGTACTTAAACTCTAAAAATATATTTAAAAAAATAGCTAATTGATTTTTTTAGTGGAACAATATATTCCACAGCGTAAGTCACTTGCTAGACTGAAGTTTGTTATTTATTTTAATACATTGTTACATATATATAAATACTTCATCTTTAATTAATTTAAAAAATAATTAAATATTGTCTGCTTTAAATGATTGTTGTTGGTTTAAAAGGCTGATTTCTTGTTTATGTAAAATATTTATTTGTCTTATAAAGCTTGATATAATTCTTATTTCATTTGAATAGGGATATTGTCGTGGCTCAAGACCATCTTCCATCTATATTTTCTATAATGCAAATCTATTAACAAATGACAAGGTGGCACTTATTACTTGGCTGCACACTACCTAATGGTATGATGATTTCAATATAAATTATTTTTTTCTTTTCATTGTCATTTTCACCCCTTTTTGTGTTTACCCGCGAAAAATCTCATAAAATACAACATTTCTTAAGTAAAAACTGTGGGAGGCTAAAGCCCTCCCCAGAAGAAATCCAAATTTTTCATGTATACGTCCAAGAGTAGATCGAGATTTCAAATAGTTAAAACCGGTCTAGAGGGAATTTACCCCTAACATTCCCCCAAAAAACCACTATATTTACATTATTTAATATTATTTGAAGATTTTTGCCTTATTATATACTTTGTCATTCCGTTTGCAACACCTTGAAATATCGACCTGAGACCCTATATATTAATGATCGTCATAAAATTCTAAGACGATCTAGCCATGTCCGTCCGTCCGTCTGTTGAAAGCACGCTAGCATCTAAACGAAAGGGGCAAGAACCTCCAAATTTTCTATAAATACGTCTTATAGTCGTAGATCGGTAGGGATTGAAACTGGTCGAAATCGGCCCAAAGGGAAAACATTTTCCCTCACAAGGACTAAAAATACCCATAATAATCCCTAATATTTTAGCGTATTTAAGCATGTTTTTTGAATATGTCTGCTTATATTTGCTTGATATTTGGTATGCGGATTCCCCTTATAGCAAAAACGTGCACCATAAAGTGATTATTATTTGTAGGGGGTGAAATGGGGTAAAAAAGGGATAAAAATGGTACTTATTAAACGACAACAGCTAGAAACACGAAATTCGGTGTGTACAATCCTCTAATTGAGTAGATACATAATATAAAAGTATTTTTTCCAAATTCGCACTTTTAAGGGGTAAAATGGGAATAGAGGGATAAAAATGGTACCAAACAAAGGGCTACACCTAGAATAATGAAATTAGGTGTATACATTCCTCTGATTTGATTTTTCGAAATTCGTACTTTTTGGGGTTAAAATGAAAAAGGGGATAAAAATAGTACCAATCAAATGACCGCAGCTAGAGTCATGAAATTCGGAGTATTCATTCCTCTGACTGCGTAGACACGGAAAATAAACGGATTTTTCGAAATTCCTTCTTTCAAGGGATACAATGGTACAGAGGGATAAAAATAGTACCAACTAATCGACTACAGCTAGATTGATGAAATTCTAATTGCGTAGAAACGTCAAGGGAGTAAAAATGGTACCAACCAAATGGGCGCAGCTGGAATCATGGAATTCGGTGTATACATTCCTCTGACTGCATGGACACAAAAAAATAAAAAGTTTTTTTCAAAATTCGTACTTTTTCTTTTACGGCAGAAATTGGTTGAATCATGAAGTTAGGTTATATTGCACTATGTACGTCTGATAATGGATTTTAAAAATTTGTACCTTTGGAATTAAATACAACCAACTGTAGCACCCACTATCTACCATTATTTATGGTATTTAAGCTTTTCGAAAATATAATTATAAGAATATTTATTTTTTGAATTGACGTATTGGTAGCCTTGCCATATAAGCGTGGTTTGAAATAATTAAAATATTATATTTATTTATAAAATTATTTCTTCAATATTTGGTTTGGCTATATTAAAAAATATATTTTCCTGTAATATTACTGCACTTCTACGAAAACCGACAACCTCTGTAGAATGCAATTTTAGTAATTCATAAAATAAAATTGTTAATTTGTGAAAATTAGTTTCATTAGATCAGAGAAAAATTTCATTGTCATTGTTATAAGTAATAATGAAATGTTTTCATAAATATAATGAGAGATTTTGTTGTTTATAATTCTATTAATACTAATTTCTCCTATGTTAATTCTGACATAAGTATGCACCCTGAATTAGGTCAAAGACATATTCACTGCAATGGTTCTCACAGTGATGGAGTGTGTGGACAATTTCCCGCAACGAAATAGTCAGGCCTTTTGCTTTTTTGTTTATATTGGAAACTTCTGAAGAAATTGTTAATATGTATGAAACATTTTCATAAAACTAATGAAGCTTCATTATAAAATCTATGAACATTTTCATAATAATATTATGAACAATTAAGAACTTATATGACAAAAGTTTGTTGCATGAATAACGGCATTCCTCAGCTTCTAAGAAGTGCTTCAAAAATTCTATGGCACTTTTAATTGATTTGTGCTTTATGAAAGAAAATCATAATTTAATGGGGGTGAAAGAGAATACAAATGGTTGCACAAAATAAAAGGACTTAACCAATTTCGTACTTTTAGGATCAAAAAGGGGGAAATTGGATTGCAATTGTTACCAAGCAACCGGATGTAGTTAAAATCATGAAATTTGGTGTCTACGCTTTTCTGATTGCGTTGGGATTGGAAAGGGACGAAATCGGCCCAGAGGACTGAAAGTTCTGCGCTATGTAAACACTTTAGTGGGTGTGGTCTTTAAACTAATTTTAAAATTTCGAATATTATAGTAATGAAACGCCACAATTTATCTAAAATATCCAAACCAAATATCTTTTCGATATGTTTCCTGTAATTATATTTCAGTGTGTAATAGTAAACAAATGTCGCAATTTGCATAAAAATATCATCATTTTCGTAGCATATCAATAATCAACGCTTGCACACAGAAGATCTGGTGTTAGACCATGATGTTGTATCTGAGAGTTGGATTTCAAACCTCATATTAATTAAAGCTTACGCAGTACTTGCTTTCATTAAAAGAAATAGTAAAGAATTTAATGATCCATATACTGGAAAATGTGTGTATACTTCATCTATTGTATGGAAACCATTTCATAATGTAAATCGTGATCGTATTGAGAGATTGCAAAGAAAATGTATTAAAATGTTCATACTTTTATTTTAAGTTTTCCAATCATTTTCCTATATATGAGTCTTATACATAGAATGACTACAAATTCTGTTCTATTTGTGTAAAAGTTAAACTACGGACTTATGGACTGTCAATTGTGCCAGTTAGAATGTCCAAAAAATTGAGATGTCCCAATTTTTCTCTATAGTTTATACATATCTCTAATTTAAGAACTTTTATATTTATTTTGACATTTACATAAAAAATGTACCCTTAAAATGACATTTCTCATTTTATGCACACCAAAATTGTCTTTAGTGTTAGTTTGAAAGCGGTCTAAGTCACACTATATCCACTAGTATTGATCTGTGGCGATGCAAACAAACATTTTTTATTTATAATGTCCACTTTAGGTGAGTCAGATAATTGGAATTTATATATACACAAATCAATATGAGTGTACATATATTGTTGCGTATAGGACACCAAACTGGTGGACCGATTCGCCTGAAAAATTTTACTGCATCTAACTTCTGGACAGAGGATGGTTCCTGGATATACTAGGTCATGATAAGACCTAGACTTCCCACACAAAACATATTTTAAAACTATCAAAAATTACTCAGTTTATCTTCCAAAGCATACGAAGTAGGGGAATAGGGAAAATGAAGCCGTGCAACGCCGGGTACAAAATACTAGTAACATATAAAATGAAATTATTTGAAAAGTAAAAAATAATAAATAAAGTATAAAAAATATTTTTTTAGTTTTTTTTTTCGTTTGAATTTTTCTGGTCTGTAATCAATATTTGATTTGAACTGGGATATTGTCCTGGCTCTAGACCATTTTGCATCTATATTTAAAAGAATGCAAATTTATTTACAAATGGCATGGAGACATTTATCACTTGGCTGCAGACTACAACTATCATGATTTCCACCCTGTCAAAGGTTTTGTCAAGTGGCTTCGCAGCGACTTTCCTCTTTAAGGAAATGATTCTCACAAACGAATGAGAAGCAGAACTCACTTGCCGAATATGCGTTTAAAATATCGCACCAAGGAATAAAGTTGCATAAAGTTACTTCTGCCGTGCCAACGTTCATTTGCAATTTGCATTCTATTAAATATAGATGCAAAATGGTTTTGAGCCAGGACAACAATCCAGTTCAAAAAAAAAAAAATAATTTTAATATAAAGTTTCTAGAAGAACAACCTGTAAATATTTATATACATATATTTAAAAAATAAATAAAATATTTTTGCTTTCTTTCATTTTTGGTAAGAAAATATTACTTTTGCGAAAAAAAATAAAAATTTTGTGTTTTCAATTTTGAGAAGATGAAAGTGGTTTAAGTCAGTGCGTCCTCTGAATGTACTCGTAACATCGATGTCGATTTTTTATAAAAGTTCGATATATCAGGACAATATTTTAAGAAAAAAATTTAGTGCTTCAGTTGAAAAATATTTCTCTAATGACTTAAACGCAAACCCTTTCATATCTCAAAACAGATAAGGTGTGACTTAGAATCACTATCATTCTAACTGGCACAATTACTCTTTAACAGAATTGGCTTCAACGTTATAATTCTGCAGTTGAGATTCATCACACGGTCGATCTTCAGCATCAGATGAGATCGATCATATGGTCAATCGTTTAGTGGAAACTTCAGTTGAAACATTTTCAAAACACTGATGTTGATTCATTGTAAAACAATTATTAATTAATAAACTACATGAACCAGTTTTATAAAGGAGTAAAATTTCTATGCATTGTTTCATATTTTATGACGACAAAATCATAAATATTACAAGCATAATTCTTTCAGTGTATCTTTGCATCTTTTTATATCGCTTAATGCTTATGATAAAGGGCGGTCCTGTGTGCCTGCTATTAGACGAAATCTAAATAGATACGGTTATTATTTAACGAATTTTTATAGCATTACCTAAAGCGTTCAAATGTAAACTATCTCCTCCACGGGAGCATAATGTAGTCACTTAAGATACTACTTATATATATATTACGAAATATATTAACGGCGTCGGAATTTGCTCAACTGTTAAAGAAAATAATATGACATGTGATGTGGCCGATATTGGGCGCTGTCGCGACATTGTGCAGAGTGCCTTGCCTCATCTGTTGTTTTGTTATTTGCAGTTTATGTCTGCCTGCCTTCATTGGCATAGAAGATATTTCAAATATGTTGGTTTTTCTTTATTGTTGGTATATTTTGTTCAGAGGTATTTGAGTTGTATTCTTCCGCTACGATCAATTGCCGACCGGTTTCAAATCAAAGATTTTATCGAAATAATCCCAATGCTTTATTTAAAGTACACAAGTATTCCACCATGACATGGCATCGTCGGATATATAGGAGAACGGAATACGGAATACTTTAATCATCCACCATGTAAGGCTAGCAATGCAGTGTTGCTGTTTCGATGATACATTGTAGCGAAGACACGTGCACTGTTCAGGTGTTTTATGGCCGCGCTTTCAAGAGACACTCTATTGCCTAACCACTACTACGTCAACTGTTTGAAAATGTATGTAACGTATGCACTTACGTCTAAATATTTGCGAGGGGTGTCGCGATAGTTCGCATTCGCTAGAAACAAAAACATAAGACATTTTGTTCTATGAAGTTCTCAAATATTTTATCGTTCCTGAGACCCACACAATCGTATATCCAATTAAAATCCTCAACTGCGAAGAAGTAAGGAAAAGATGAAGTAGACCGTAGCAGCAAGCTTTGGATATAGCAGACCATTTAAAACTGTGCCTTAAGGCACTAATGGACCCTCCCGTGGACATGAGCGGCCACGTAAACCAACCAACCAGAATAAAAAATTAAAGTATCGCCAACTCCCGTAACATTTTTTTGCAATACATGAAGACCAAATATGAGGGGGTTTATATAAGAAAACAAATTAATTAAATAAAAGTTAACTGTTTTACACGAAATATTTCGGCGTTTTCGTCTCAAGTTAATAAATCGTGTGTAATACTTAAAAAGTATTTAATTTTTCCAAATTTGATTTTTTATGTGACATTTAAACATCTTGGTTTAGTATTCAATAGTCTGGCTTTTTGGGTGGAAACTATTTGATATTTTCCTGTTTCATAAGCAGAGTTTAAAAACTGTTTCTTTTTGTATTGAATTTCATGTTTCGTCGATGCTACACCGAAAGAATTATCCATCATAATATTTATGAAGCGATTTCATAAAAGGATTTTCATAAATTTAGTAAATTTTTTCTTAATATGTATGACTTGAATTAATATGTATGAATGAATTCATAAAGAAAATGAAATGTTTCATATAACTTCTTCATAAACATTTCATATTTCATAAAACAAAATTGCTAAATTAATGAAACTTAGTTAAAATCTAAGATCTAAAAATGATTTCATAGAATTAAAGAAAAAATTCTTAAATATTATGAAACATGTCATAACCAATAAAATATTTGTGTTAGGAAATGTCTTCATAAATAGAATGAATGATTTCATAGTGTGTCGACTTTATTCGGTTAAATGCTAGCAATTCTCAGTAGTCCTCTGTTGATTCTGACATAAGTATTTACTCTAATTTAGGTCAAAGACATATTCATTGCAAATACTCTCGCAATGATGGTGTGTGTTGATTGGTTAGTCAAAAAGTCAGGCCTTTTTTGCTTTTTGTTTATATTGGAAACTTCTGTAGAAATTAATAATATTTATGAAACTTTTTCATAAAATTAATGAAGTTTCTTTATAAAACCTATGCAAATTTTCATAAATCATATTATGAAAAATAATGAACTTGTATGGCAAAAGTTCATCGAATGAAGAACTGCAATTCATAGTTTCTAAGAAATGCTTCATGAATTCTATGACACTTTTCATTGATTTATGCTTTATGAAACGTGTTTCGTACATTTTATAACATGTTTCTTTGGCGACTTTTTAAGGAAAAATTTCACTGAGATTAAGACAAAATCATAAATAGTATGAAGATAACTCTTTCAGTGTACGTCGTAAATTATTTTATGCAATAATATTGTTTCGTTGATGTACCGAAGAATATTTCATTGCTGCGACGATATTAGTTGTCTGCAAACTGCCCATATAGAGCTTTCTGGATCCATGTAACTATTAGTAGTGGAATTCGACTGATTTTTCGGGGCAGCACCGCAACTACTTAAGGCAGAAGTCCAAACAGACGAATGGGAATTACAAAATTCATTTCGTCTACATCCTAAGAACAGACACACACACACACACAAACCAAAAGTAACGAAATGCCAATAACGATTCGTTTTAATCGAATTGTATTCGATTTTAAAACAAATTTTCCGCTGTGGCCACTAAATATAATTGACGACGATTTGATTTTTTCATTATACTTCAAAGTAAGTGCATTTTTAGTTTTTCAGATGTGTACTGTGTTTGTAATGTTGGTAAATCTAAATGTGGGGTCGTTACATTGTCAAAACAATCGAGTTATGAATTTAAATTTCTTGCCTTTTGTTCGCATTGAATTACATTTTCACAGATTTAAATAAAAATTCGAAAGTTTAATTAATCCAAATACATTTTGGCCATTTACTAAGGGTACCTACATTCGTTACATCTCCAATGTACATAACTACGATTGCATATTTCCAAATTGACATCGCACTGCCATTGTTAGCCGATGTTTCAAGACGTTGTGTTGCTCGTCTTTGCTATAAGTTCCGATTGTCTGTCTCTTTTTGTGTCTATTTCTACCTTTGGTTGTTGCTTTGATCGCCACTTGGCAAGTGTTGTCGAAAAAAGTTAATTAAACTTTACTTCCATATAAATTGTAAATGAAAACAACAAAGATGTGAATAAAACAAACAGACGAACAACCTTGTTACTTAACATCATTAGTCAAATGTTATCTGTGCAATTCTCTCTGCTGCCATTGCAAACACTTGCTCACTGTTTGAGTGGTTCATACGGGGCGGGTCAAAAGTCACTACACAAATGTTTGCTTCACAGTCCAGTTTATTACGAATGACACTGTCTGTAATTCACAATAACTTTTTCTTAACGCAAACAAAATGATTTTTGAAATCTGTGAATCAGAGTTCTGAATCGAGGCTTAAGTATGTCTTTTTATCGTCTAGGCGATAAAAAACATTGCTCTGAGTTGCGGTTCAACAATTGATATTTTTCATAGTGGTTCATAATCAAAATCCATCGGCAGAAATTCGATAACTTTTGTTTAGTAAACATTTTTGAGTTCTATAAAAAAATTTAATTAGAAAATAATCCATTATTTTAACACTGATGACTTCTTTTCGTATTTTTTCGTTTTTAAAGAAGAGTATTTTTTGATTTTATGTTTTTAACACAGTTTTACCATTTGTTCATAATAAATAAATATTTTTTTCGTATTACAGATTTTCACCTTTTTTACTTTAAAAAAAAAATATAATTCCTTTTTTAAATTTGTTTCTCACACATTTTAAGAGATTTTTACACTCAAATTTCTTTATTAGATATTGGGGAAATTTACTTGTACAAATGTTATTGAATTTTGGCCGATGGATTTTGATTCTGAATCACTGAGCATCGTATTCAACTTGACTGACGTTAATTTCACCGACTTACACAATAAAGACTTGTTTTTAAAATGTTAAAAGCGTTGTTATTAAGATGTCCATTGGCAACGTCTCCGGAAATTTAAGCAAATCTAGTTATATCGCTAGATATCCACAAAGTGATTAAAGAACGAGTAAAAATAACGTTATATTCGATTGTGCCATGAAGTGAATTCCACAGTACTAACGACCTATTAGGGGCTGTTGATTTATGCAGAAGTGTAATTATTGATGCAATATTATATTCTTTTCAATAAATTGTGCTGTTTCATTAGTGAAATATTGGGGAAAAATAAATTTGTTGCTTGGTGCTATTGTTTTTGACTGATATTCGGAAAGTGAGTTGTGGTTTTCGTTCGTTCGAGAGAATTATTGACTTAAGGAGTCCGGGCATTTCGTTAAAAAAGCGCTGCGAAGGCTTCCTAATAATAATTAAGGTAGTTGGCATGTTATTGAGTGAATTTTCACTCCTAGTAGGGAAAAACTGTCCCTCTCGACTGATTTTACCCGTTTGCAATCCTAGGGAAGCCTACATACTGAGTTTCGTGATTCCAGCTACAGCCATTGGTACTATTTTTATCCCGTTTTCAATTTTGTCCTTAAAAGTACGATCGTATACACCGAAAATCACGATTCTAGCTATGGTCTTTTGTTCGGTGACATTTTTATACCTTTTCGCCCCGTTTCCCCCCAAAGGACAAATTTCGAAAATGTCCTTTATGTTGCGCATCTACAACGAATTTCATGATTTAAACTTCAGCCGTTTGATTGGTACTGTTTTTATACCTCTTTTCACATTTACCCCTTAAAAGTGTGAATTTCTAAACATCCCTTTAGTTTGCTGGGATGTACATTAGGGCGTACCTCAAAAAAAAGTTTGCCGTACACCTTCGAATATGAAGTATTATTGAAAGGTAGTTCAAAACAATTTTTTTTATTTTTTTATGCCGAACGTAGGGGTCGCGCTTTTACATTTTTCTATATAACTTCTGCATTTATAAACGATGACTTCAAAGACAAAAAAATCGGCCTCGTCGAGACAAAAACATCGATGTATCACACTTTAAAATCCGTTTATAAATGCAGAAGTTATATAGAAAAATGTAAAAGCGCGACCCCTACGTTCGGCATAAAAAAATAAAAAAAATTGTTTTGAACTACCTTTCAATAATACTTCATATTCGAAGGTGTACGGCGAACTTTTTTTTTACTTGTAATCTGGTACGCTCTAATGTACATTGTATATTTCGAGCTGCTTGATTCGTACCATTTTATACCTTTTGCCCTATTTCATAACTAAATTTGGGCTTAAATACTCCAAATACTAGGGGTATTTTCAGTCCTTGTTGGACAAAAATGTTTTCCTCCGGTCCGATTTTGCCTATTGTCAGTCCCAATTGATCTGCAACGTATGTAGCAAATTTGAATCCCCTAGACAGACCTAGCAAAAAAAACTTCAATAAGTCAGTAAATTACTGACGGATTTTTAAAAACAATGCATGTTTGACTCCTTACTAAATATGTTATTTAAATAAATTTAACAGTGTTACACATTGCCAAAGTTGAAGAAAAGCGTTTGCTGGATAAAATCACACAGCTATCGATTTCTTAAGTTTCGAGTTTCTTTTTATCAAATCCGATATGAAAGTGAGGATCGGTTGATAACCAACTAAGTTACAGTCATATAAGTGTGCAAAGGTACGAAAACCGGTTCTTTACCCGTTACTCAGGATTTCTGGCAAATTTCAAATACAGCTTCTTGTTCTACTCGACAATACCTACAATAAAAATAGTATCACATCCCAGAGTTTTTGTTTTGACTGTTGCACAGAGTAATGAATCTAAACTAAAGTTGATCACAAAGGCCAGGTTTTTTGGGCGTTCGCCGTTAGATGTGATACGTGATACGTGAAAGATATAGCATTTTACAATGGTGCTGTATATTGTGGCTCTCCCTGTACGACGCGTATGTCGGTTGCATATTTAAAACAATCAATGAATGTACGTGAGTACACATACATACATACATATAATCACATTGAATATTCCAATACGCATTCAATCTTCTTCTTGAAAAAATTTGTTCGAATGTTATGTGGATCAATGTCATGCTTGGAGCGTTGAAAATATATTCGAATATACAAATATGTATGTAGGCAGGTAGGAATATATTCGTATGAATGTCGGTACCATTAAACGTCATGTGTTGTCTGTACATCTGCTACTGGTGTTTGGTAATGACTCATTTGCAATTGTAGCTGTGTATGTTTTTATACATGATCATGTGTATGTATGTATGTATGTACACTATTTAAAACACAGCAAAGAGAGAGTAAGGTCGCCTATATGATAACCTTACACCGAAATTACAACAAAAAAGGGGTAACACGGGTAAACATAACTAAAAGCACCAACATTTGGTAAGAATTTTGGAAGATAGTTTCAAGAAAATTAAGAAAACAATTAATTTTATAAATTTAGTGAACGCTGTGAAACAAAATGAAACTTTTTTCGAAAATAACAAGGTTCCGGCAACGAAGAAATATAAATATTGCTGACTCAAAATATAACTTTAGCATAACATACAAATACATAATGGAAGCACGATATTTAATGCAGAGCTGTTAAATTTCGATTACGATTAGTAATCAATTACATTACTTTTTAAAAAGAATCGTAATGATTATATAATCCACTATTCAACAATTTCTGATTACTAATTGATTACGATTACAAATAATCAAAAAATAATCAGGATTACTTGCAATTACTCAAATTAATCAAAAGTAATCACAAAAAATCAAAAGTAATCAAAAGTAATCTAAAATAGTCAAAAGTAATCAAAAGTAATCTTTTAAAGTAGTCGAACTCATTTTTGATTACTTTCGATTATTTTTGATTATTTTTCAGTAATCGCAAGTAATCCTGATTATTTTTTGATTACTTGTAATCGTAATCAATTACTAATCGTATAAAACTGAATGTAATCGTATTGTAATCATTACTTGTACTTTAAAAAAAAAGTAATCTAATTACTAATGATTACGATTACTAATCATTACTTAACAGCTCTGATTTAATGCTTCATTAACAATAAATATTACATCTATCGAATGAGCAATATCACTCTATCGCACTCACTTTCCGCAAAATCGTATAAAAGTCAATCCGTAATAAAACAATGTGACCATATGATGGGTCCATAAATGTATTGTCTGTTCTACAAAGTTCTTGTATTTCAAAAACCTCTTAATTTAGAATACATGAATATATCAATGTATATATATTTTGATCATTGGAAAAAAGTTTTGAAATTGATTTGATCTCATTATTTGTAATTTATTTGAGTTAAATTTGTTTCAATGTTTTTATATAGCAAACAGTATGTTGTCGATTTCCCGTCCCGTCCCGGGAAATAGAAAATAAAAAGTAAAAGTAAGTCAAAGGAAAATGCAAACCCTAACCCATAAATAAATTCATATATGACGAATGAAGACAGACTTAATGAATATATGTACATAATATACGTTTTAAGTAAAAGGTATCAAATATTCGCTCGTATCAAAATTGGTGCATAAAGAAACACATTTTGACATGGAACACATTGAATCGCACACAATTTGAAATGTAATGATTGTTGGTAATAAAAATCTTCTAATGGGACATAGAAGGTTGGCACCGCCCAGATATAGCCTATCCTTTCTATTTTTTTTTTGGTTTTTGCCAAATCAATCATTTCTTCATCAAGTGAATCAAATATTTATTTATAAATTCATCGAATTGGAGAGTGTCCTCGAAATCCGAGATAACGAATTTCTTTTAAATTGTTATTGAGGAGCAGTTATATCTTCTGTGTACCCATTATTTGGTGGGTGCCACCATCCATTCAAACCTGTCCCATTGACACCATTTGCAAGCAATTACTGCAGCATGTAATTTTGATACAAAACATGAATTTGAGCCATTAACAAATAACAAATTTATAGCAACGCCATAAATATCAGCAGATCGTATATTTTGGTTGCTTCTTGTATGAAAGCCAATAAAATGAAACAAACATATTTTTCGCTATCTGACTTTGTTGCTAAACATAGAGCCGGCTTTGTAAGGTGATCCCAACACTGCTTAGCCGATAAATCAGACACCATGAAAGCAAACCAAAGCAACCCAAAAAAAAACTCGTTAAACACGCAACAATGTATGAAGAAAAGCACGAAATAATTTTTGCTAAATTGTAACCCACAATTAATCATGTTCCGTCAAAAACTGTGGCGAGGGACAGAGGAGAAAAAACTGGACAAAAGAGAAAAAATGGGCGATTAGCAGCAACAGCTAACAAACGCCCTACAGTGAGTTGTTAGGATGTAGAGGGCATTAGTGACATGACATTAAACGTCTAATGGGTGATGTGTTTGAACTAATTTATCCATCCAAGTGACCAAGTGACAAAACAGAGAAAAATCCGAAATTTGTTTCAATAATTTTCACTTGATGGGGTATCCCTGACATTTTTGCATTGCGTTGGCGTAAGGAAGGTAAGGAATTGGAAGGAGGAATAGGGAGTAGTCTCTGTTGACATATGTTCTGAATGTTACTATGAAGATCTAATTCATCATAATTAGAGTTTGCATCTCGGGATTTCTCGCGTGAAAATCCTGGTAATTTCCATTTTTCTATTTCCCGTATCCCGGGAAATTTGTACGGGATTCCCGCGGGAATTCAGCAGACACTTTTATATATTTCTTCTCACATTTTTGATCACGTTTTCACGATAACATTGTAGAAAATAGCTAAATATTTTAAGAAATATAATTTTTAATAGATACCTTCAATACGGTACTTTACTATACATATATAATTGATTTGAAGTGAATATCTATAAATATCTATAAATGTATATATTCTGTACAGAATGTTATAGCCTTTTCAGACTGCGAAATAGAGCTGAAATTGACATTAGATTTTTTTTTTGCAATTTGACATTAATCGATTTCAACTTGGGTTCTCATTCAGTCTGAAAAGGCTATTATATATTTGGAGAATTATTGATATTTTTGTGAATCGGACAAACTGCTTTGTTTATATCTGTGGATAAATCGCACAGGTGTTATGTACAATTTGACTATTAATTAAAAAACGTACCAATAAAATCTAAAGTAATAACGCCGCCTCAAAATATAAATTTAGGGTTTCGAAGCTACTGGAAATGAACTATGAAAAATTAATATTACGTCTGTCGAATGTGCAATATCATTCTCCAAAAAAAATCGGAGTATACAAATACATTGCCTTTTTAATAAAAGTTTTTGTATTTAAAAAGCTCTTAATTAAAATATATATTCTTAATTATTTTTGATCATTGACAAAATTTTGAAATTGAATGATATTATTTTTTATTTTTTTTGTAAACTCTATAACTTGATTTCAATTTGTTTGTTATGGGAAATAAAATAACTTACTTTAATAAAGTTCGTTTGTCTTTTTTTTTGGAAAAAATAATTCCCGTTTCCCGGGAAATAAAAAATAGAGTGTCCCAAAAACACAAATGTTTTTTTCCAACGCCATGACAACTTGTGCTGACTTATATTGAAACATGTCATTACTTCGGCACGGATAGAAATGTTCGAAGGCCTTTCGATTTTGATGAAATTTCGGCTGGTATTGATATATGTTATACGATTTGAAAATTAAAGAAATGTACTGAAATTCATTAAAATAAATAATAAAATCACAATAAGAGTTATAAATACACATGAGTATTTCTACATTTCGCTTATATCTCAGAAACATCTGAAAAGCACACTCTTAAATTTTAATTTACATAGCATTTAGATCGCAAATGCAGCTATTCAGAACAAAATAAATAAAAAGTCCATAGTAACTTCTATTTTCTACGTTTGACATCAAGTCGGCACGGGTTACCGTTTTCCGATCGAAGTAATATTTCTTATTTCAGCAATTGGTGTAAATTGAAAAAGTAGAGGGAATGCGTTTTGCAATTCGACAAATTGTTTACCGCCCTTATAGCCTCCTGGTACACCCTAGTTCACACGTTATAAAACTTTTTAGTTGATCTGAACCCACTGCTCCGCCCTCGTAACCTCTTATGAATATTTGTTAAAAACTCCTTGCAATGCAATTTGTTTTCTAACGCTTAACAATTGAACAGAGGGTTGGGAGGTGTTTCACTATTTGACTTGTTGTTACATAAAACGTTTTACCACCATGACAGAAATATCATCCCGACGATGGCGATGACGATGATGCTGGATGACAATAACAAATTATTTACGGAATAATTGAAATTTGTCTTCACACGAAGCTTAAAAGTTCAAAGAAACGAAAAATCCATCAAAAATATTCAAAAGATTCACGCTTTTTTGTCACTATTCATGAGAAAGCATATCCAAATATGAATATGGTCAATAAACCCGTCTCGATGAATTTTTATTGAATAATGACAAACATTTCAAGATACATTGACTTGGTGTTGTCTACATTCATGTCTTTTCTTTTTCTCTCTTCATCTTTCTTCGTCAAAGATGATGGAGTTCGAGTACTTGTCATGGGTGCCGTGCCCTAAGTCCATAGATTTAAATGCGACTGTGCCATGGCACTTTAGAATTTTCACATTCAATCAATAATAACCACTTGACCGTTCATGAAGCTTCAAATGATGAGGTGTTGCCTTTGAAGTCTGACATTCATAGAAAATGTTGTCTTTGAAACTCATCAATTATGTGAACGGGCAACCCTCGTACAACGAACTTGACTGGATTTCATTGTAATTATAATTTCCTTAGTTTCAAATCAATGGGACGAAGTAAGTATTGTTATCGCCAGCACTGTCTTTAAATGTTGTTGGAACTGCCATTTGGGATATATTACTAAATTTTAAGTTTTCTGATCTTTCGGTAATATTTTGGTCAATATCATGAAACTAAGTTCTTTAACTAACAGATCACAAGCTATGCCTGGTATATTGCTTCTTCATTTAAAATCGCCAAATGTGCCACATGAAACGGTTACAAACGGTTTATGGACTTAAAGTATCAATAACAATTTAAGCATGTTTTGCGAGGGTTGTCTGTACAATGGTTTTAGTCTTCATTCGTATACATAGATGTATTGATGCATATTAGTGTGTTCCGTAAAATACTACTTTTAAAAATAAAAGCTATTTAGTACCATCCACCAAAGGCTGCAGTGTTTGTTATTCCATTTGCAACACCTTTCGGTGCGTAATAAAATCCTAAGACGATCTTGCCATGTCCGTCGGTCTGTCTGGTGAAAGCCCGCTAGCGAAGGTTGGGATTTAAAATGGGCAAAATCGGAGCTGAAGGAAACAATTTTTCCCTAACAAAGACTGACAATGTTCTGACCGATAAGGGTTGACCCGCAGTTGACCCATCAATCGCAGTATACATTCAGTGAAATCAAAACATTTATCTTTTCGAATGTCTCCGGTTAAGGGCCACCCTATTGGCCGTTCGTTCGCATGTAAGTTTGTTTGTATGTAATTAATTTCAATAAATTAATAATTAGGGAAACATTTGTTGAAGACTTACAAGACAGAAACCAGTATTTTTGACTGAGTTTCTCATAATTAATGATAGAAATTATGTTAATAGAGCAGCATCATTGTCGTCAGCATGGTCGCCGTCGTCATCGCCCATCACTGTCATCACGTTACGCAAACTTTGCAGGTTCAATCAGTCAAACGCCACAGCATTTCCTTATTTTAATTTTGACAGCTAACGTTTTTTCCCACCGTCTTCAATTAACGCCACAATTGTTGTTATACCCTCCCTCACACGTAGAAAAATCTTTGTTTGGTATACGAATTTCAAATATTATCTAGCTAGAAAGTAATATGGATCCAAATATACTTCCACGAGAGTATAAAGTGTTTGGGAAATATTATAATAAATAACAATATAATAATAATATTATAATAAATAATAATTTCAATTTATTCCAAGTACACCCAAACAAAAGACCTCCATCTTCACAATACTAAAATTTAGTTTAAACAAGTAAAAACGGAGTTAAGTTCCCTCCACCATGTATTGCATTCCAAAGAGGCTATCGATTTTCGTAGAAGTGCAGTGGTATTACAGGAGAATGTAATTTTTTTCAATATAGCCAAACCAAACCAAATAAAAATATTGAAAAATAATTTTATAAACTTTTAAGGCAAGCCTACAAATACGTTTATACTAAAAAAATTAAATCTTCAAAGAAAAGCTTAAATACCATAAATATTGGTAGATAGTGGGTGGTTATTTATTTTTTTTAATTCCAAAAGTACAAATTTTGAAAATCCATTATTTGACGTACACAGGGCAAGACAACCTAACTTCTTGATTCAACCAATTGTTGCCATAAAAGTAAAAATACGAATTTGGAAAAATCTTTTTATTTTGCGTGTCTATGCAGCCAGAGGAATGTATACACCGAATTCCATGATTCTAGCTGCGGCCATTTAGTTTGTACCATTTGTATGCCTTTTCCGCATTTTACCACTTAAAAATATCTTTATTTTACTTGTCTACGAAATCAGAGGAATGTACACACCGAATTTCATTATTCTAGCTGTAACCGTTTAGATGGTACCATTTTTATCCCTTTTCCCCATTTTACCCTCTTAAGAGATTGACTTTCTAATATATCTTTATTTTACGTGTGTACGGCTGTAGCTGTTTAGTTGGTACCATTTTGATCTCTCTGTTCCCATTGCATCCCTAGAAGGTACGAATTTCGAAAAACCATTTATTTTTCGTGTCTACAGGGTCAGAATGTATACTCCGAATTTCATGACTCGAGCTGCGGTCATTTCGTTGGTACAATTTTTATCCCTTTTTCCATTTTAACCCCAAAAAGTACGAATTTCGAAAAAAATCCCTTTATTTTACGTCTCAGAGGAATGTATACACCGAATTTCATTATTTTAGTTGCAGCCGTTTGGTTGGTACCATTTGTATCGCTCTATTCCCCTATTACCCCTTAAAAGTACGAATTTGGAAAAAATACTTTCATATTATGTATCTACTCAATTAGAGGAATGTATAAACCAAATTTCGTGTTTCTAGCTGTTGTCGTTTGATAGGTACCATTTTTATCCCCTGTTGTCCCATTTCTCCCCCTACGAATAAGAATCTCTTCATAAAAATCTCTTCATAAAAACATTTTTTGGAGTAAATTGTGCTTGATGTGAGTACGTACGTTCTAAATTCCATTTAAATAGCTTTTTTAATATATTTTTAACGATGATCTGCAAAATATTTCGTCGCTTTGTCAAGTCGATTGTAAGCTAGACGCACCTGAAAATTCCTCTAAAAATTATGTTTTTCCAATATTTTCCACATTTTTTTAATCTGAGTATTTTTTCTGAGATTTTTTATTCAGGGTATTATGACCTTGTTTATTTCTTTTTTGTACCGATCTACTTAAGTGCTGGTTTGGGAACATTGGAAATGGTAAAGTGAGGAAACGAGTTGGCAGCATTCAAAGAATATTATTTTAAAGATAAAGTGTCGGATTTTGATTTTTACAGCTTCTGGAAAAATTAATTTATTCCATTAATTTTCATCTGCTCATGACTTATTTTAATTTTTTTCGTCCTCTACACATCAAATATTTTATAGAGATGAGTTATGCTGGCAAGTTTCAAAGAAATCTAAAATGCTAATGCAAAAAAATGTTTGGTTTGACATGGAATGATCGATAAGTGGACTAGTGGACTCAACTATTACTATTACTTTAATGCGCCATCACCATTTATTTTGGCTACACTGTGACAGACTTGGCTCTCTGAATATGAATTGGGCTTTGTATTTATTGTGTTTATGACTCCAACTCCCATTTAAACTTAAGCAGCACTATAACAACTTATATTTTTCTTATAACATTTCTAATAGCTCTTATATTTTCCTATTTTTTCATTACAGATAAAATGTGAGAAAAGTCATCAAATTGTCCAAATCCGATGTAAAGTGTTAACATAACTGATTCAATAATAATTGCCGTGTACCGAATGATTAAATCATTCACAATTTGGGAAATAATAATCATAAAATTGACTAAATTCAAAAATTGCATTAATTAGATAAAAATAAAGAAACCAAGAAATCATTGCAAAATATTGTAAATAACAACGGAAATTTGTTAGTGTTACACTAGCGTTACTAGTGATTGGTGCGACGTGGTCTACGAATAAAATAAAAAGTGAAAAATATTGAGAAATAGAAATAACATAAACATGGCTGTAAGCAACAAACAACACAACAAAGAGCCACAGTTGTGGCCGGACCATCGACACGACCAGCACCGCCAACGAAAATGCACACAAAGTTGGCTAACGCTCTTAGCCATTTGCAGCATTTACCTGTGCTGCCTTATGCACATTACCTCAGCACACGTGGCGCTAACGTACCCACCTGCACGCAAATACGATTTAGATTTTTTGGATAATTCACGTACCAAAGGCCCATGTGGTATGCCGAAAGGTAAGTGTTGCTGTTAAATTCCACAACCAAAACAGGAAAAAACAAACAAAAACTAAATCAATTTCTATTAATTATCATCACAATCTAAATATATGTACACGTTGTATATGGAAATGACCTACATTTCAAGGCTTCCGGATTTTATTATGATTTTTATTTTCAAGTCGGAGAAATGATTATTGCAAAATTCACTTAAGCATAATAGAATTGTTTCGTTATTTATTCGTTCTCGGTTAGATTTTGTAATTTTCGTTTCCGGTTTATTTGTAATTCGAGTTATTTGCTATTTGGTGGATATTGAAGATCTCAGATGGGAATGTTATTTGTTAACAACAATATCTCAAACTCGGAAATATTAACTCTAACTACGAGAGAGTGCAAAATATATTCTCAAATGGTTCCGAAGTTTCCACATCTTCCGATTGACGCAAAACAAAAACATAAATCGTTAAATGGAAATTTTAAATATATGTTGATACCCCATCATACGAATAAAAAGTCTGTTAAATATTCAACATACTAAACATATCGTTGTCGTCGTAGCAAAAGTATCTATGTGTAATTTTTCCAAAAAAATCTATTTTTGCATTTGGAATCTAATTTCATGATACATATTTCCAACACATCATTTTTCGATATCTTAAATGGTTCAGAATGTAGCAACAGTAGCTATGTATTTTTATTAACTCCCTGAAATTTGGAATGAAAACGAAGGATAATTTTGAACGATTTAAAAGTGTAATAGACTCAATCTAAGGAATGATTCAAGAAGGACAAGGAAAATAAAATAAATTTGCACCTCGCCTTTTTGGAAAACAAGGATTTAAAATGGTACCTTACTTGGAACTTTTGTTTTTATAAGCGTGTAACTTTGAAGTAAAACATTGACACCAATCTTTCATAATATGATGTGAACAATCGGACTAATAATGAGGTCGCCCAAAATATGACGTTTCTTCCTATAACTCACATATCTCTTAAACTATATATTGTTATTTTGATATATTTATAGTTAAATGGAAAATTATGATGGTGATTACCACTGTGCAAAATATATTTGCAATCGGTGCATAATTGTAATTTTGTAATTGCATTCATTTCAAAATTTGTCATGGTCCAATAGAGACCTAAAATTTTGCAAATCATCTAGAAAATATTTCTGCTCTGGCCATCTGAAATTTCGTCGAGATGTATTTTTCCGTTTAAAATTTACAGAATTAACTCCCAAAATTCGATTTGGAACCACTGTGCGTTGAAACGATTTTATCTAATGGGATATCAAAACTTGGAACCTAAATTGTATCTTCCACCTTCCACTTTTTCCACCTATTCCACTTTTACTGTAAGTGTTCCTTAGCTGAAATGTAACATGATATGGAAAATTTCATCAAGATCCAATTTCAAATGTGGATTCTGTATCAGTCTTAGAGTAAATCGAAAGAACAAATCTGGACCGAACAGAAAAAACTCCTGCCAAATTTCACTGTGATCGACCAATAATTGGCATATGTTCTTTGATCATAAGCTTAAGCTTGATTATTTGTTGGTGTTACACACATTTGTAGTGAAATTAACTTATATACGCTTCGGTTTAGAGTATTCAAATTAAGCAACTTATGTCGTTTCATCTGCACGCAGTGTGACAGGGCTATTACTAAATAATTTTTAGATCGGCTACTATATTTGTCCATTTGAAGTAGTTTATATTCAATATTCCACCATCTTACGATTATTATATTAAAATATATACAAGAGATATTATTAATGGAATGTTTAAACCTCCATGTCTAACGAAATCCTAGTTTAACAAAATCTCTTTCAACCAAAATAGTTATGTGCATGAAGTAATGGAAATTCAATCAATAAATTCCGTAATAATCGTCGACGATATGTTATCACCCAATTTCACTATTCTGGAGCTTTAGCAAATGGTCTTTGACTACAGACGAAAATGGGTTAGTGATTTACTCGTATTTATTATGAACGTCGGCCTATCTCGCAACATTAATCATTTTATAATCCGTTTTGAAGCCATTTTTGCTAGCATCCCCTGAAATATCAATTATCAATTGCACTTATTGGGCTATGGAAAGCGCACTTATCTTCAAACAGTCGATTTGTGTCTTTTTCCAATTTAACTGGCAACGAATGACGGAAATCGCTTCATATCAAACTCAGTGTTCTGTAGATGTGATAACAAAATATAGTCTAATGTGTGAAATCTGTTCGGTTGATTGCTTTATCGCCTATCGAAACTGCAGATTTCATTAAGTAAAGACTCCCACGATTGATGCTATGAGATGTGCATTATCGTTGAAAATCAAAATATGTGCCCAATCACCGGAAGATATGCATTATTTCGGAGTAACAAACACGCCTCTTTTAGGTGAGCTGCACAGCTTGATAGTTTAGTTCAACCGTTTATTTCTATTATTGTTTAGATCAATGATTTATTTTCTTACACTTAACGTCTTAAGCATTGTGTGATTGAGATGACCACAAGGCCAAAATTAAATATATCCAGATTAAAAGTAAAGAGAACGCTTTTTGAGACAGCCATATTTTCTTTCAATGGAATTACTTTTAATGGATTAAAAGAAGAGCAAAAAGAATGAATTGAAAACATTAAAAGGCAGCAAAAATTAAAAAGAAGTGCCACAAATGCACAAAAAGTGCTAAACTAAAAAAGGGTCTTAACTGAAGAGGTTTGTAACAGTAGTTTACAAAAGTGAAGGGTATAATAAATTGTCAAATAATAGGTATGTTTTATTTTACAATTTAATTTAATTGTACTTGAGCTTGACTTATGAGAAATATTCCAATTTTGTGCAACCCAAAGCTGTGTAAAACAAAACGTATTCCAAAGAAATCCTCATAAACGACGAAAGTATGGTATGAATACCTTGAATTTCACTATAAGTGCATTCCAATATAAGTAAAATTTTCCTTTTTGGGAGGTATATTCAAAGTTACTCTTTTTGTAGTCTACCTTTCCCAGGATAACATTCTTTCACTGAACCAATATTCATGGGATGTCCCCTATAGATGCAGTGCATTGCGTTGGTTAGAGGAAGATAAAGAGTTGGAAGGAGGAAAGAGGAAAGAGGGAGAAGTAAAGGTATCCGAATATTCGAGGAACAAACACCATAAAAGTATCGATAAAACAGCGACACACATATATTCTACTGTCACCTGGCAACACAATCGTCCTCCTCTGAACATGGTCAAGTTGTATCACATATACGAACGTAATGTAAATATTGAAAAGATCGTCCAACAAACATCGCAATGCATCTTCATGGCCAGAACATCGATTGTGCCCGATTGCTCTATATCCACACCGTCCATAGAAATCGACGACACCGTTGGATCAGTGAATAGCTTGTGAGACAATAAGGAGCACTGAGTCCACGTGCATTTCACTCGACCCCACTCGGAAATGACCAGTAAATCCTGGCTGAGTGACTCATCCATAAAACGCCTTTTGCCGTCAATTTCTTGAACACTTACTTGGTCTATGATCGAATGAGTATGAATGACAGAGGTTACTGTCATGCGCGAATGAGTAGATTGAATTCAAAGTCTGATCCAAGTACTCCTGCGATTTACCTATGCTCGTCTGATGAGAACCCATCTACAACAACACGTATTGTGCGATCTCAGAGGAAGCTCGATATAACTCGAGAGAAGTCATTACCAACATCAAAAGTGATATCGAAATTATGATATGTTCAAGCTGGGAAGGAGACTTGGATCGAAACCAGATCTATTGTTTTTGCTAGATTTAGGGATATGACTAGGGTTTGGGGTCCGGGAATTCCCGAATCGTTTGGACGGGAATTCCCGGGAAATTGAAAATTTTTTCCCGGGAAATATTAAAAAAATAATTTATTTATTATGTTGATCAATAATTTATTGTTACTATATAAATTGCAATTTTTAGATGTATTTCAAATTCATATATGGATTTACATTACTGACAATAATAAGTATTTGTTGAATATTTGTTTATATTATATTACTACAAACAAAACTTTTTAAATTCGCTAAATAGCCATTTTATGCGAAACCCAGCTAGGGAAATAAAAACTTTCTGTGAGGCTATTTATAGGATCTTTATGGTGAAATAAAAATATCATGCCGACAATACTATGGCTTATATAATGTAAATTTTCTTGTTTTCCTAGAAGAATCGAGGTGAATATCTTCTTCAAGAACAATTTACTTTACATATGTAGCCAGAAAGAAATGGCATAAAAATAGGAATACAATAAAAATTGTTCGCCTGGAAACTTTCAAGAGAAATCTAATAGGAATATAAATTTATGCTACGATGTATTTAAATGACTCTTTGTAAGAATTAATGACTGGGCTATTTCAATAATTTTATTTTTTATGAATTTATTAAATTAATATTATTTTTTAGGTTTCTATTGTTTTTACAGTTTAGAATATTCCCCCTGTATCTATAAAATATTTTTGTCTCCAGACGAATGAATATTCTAAATTAAATGCGTGATAACATTCTCCGTCATATGAGTTATTTGTTTCCTTAATCGTTTTCAATTTTTAATCTAGTGTAGCTGTCAGTCACTTCTACCTGCGATATAAATGTCCAATTCTGACGATTAGTCTACAACTAACTACGGAATATGTAAGTTCACGATGAGATGTAAATTCATAACAGGAAATGTAAATTCATTATAGGAGCATGATAATTCATAAACAGCACTATAAATTCGTAATGTGAAATGTAAATTCATATTGAGAAATATAAAATCATAATAAGAATATACAAATTGATAATGAGATATATAAATACAAAATGAGAAAATCCAAATTGATAATGAGAAAATATAAATTCTTATTCAGGAATATATATTCATAAGATATAAATTCATAATCAGGAACTCTAAAATTTATAATCGAAGCTATGTATGTATGTTTTTCTATGGATATTTTCGTAGAAACACATATTTTATCAATGTTCTCATTATAAATTTACATTTTCTCAATATGATTTTATATTTTCTCATTATGAATTCATATTTTCTGATTATGAATTTGGATTTTCTGATTACAAACTTGTATATTTCATTATGAAATGGTATGTTCCTATTATGAATTAATTGTTCTCAATATAAATTAACAATTCTCATTATGAATTTATATTTCTCATTATGAATTAACATGTTCCTATTATAATTTTACATTACCCATTATGAATTTATATGTTCCTAATATGAATTTACATTTCTCAATATAAATTTGTATGTTCCGAATATATTCTTGAAAAGGTGTAGAGTAAAATATTTGTAAAATGAAAAATAATTTGTAAAATATTTTGACAATAACATTCGTTTTTAATTTGTAATATGACAGTATTGAAAAACACACAACAGTTATTAAATGTTGATATTTTAAACCATATTGAACATACCTATAAATAAATTACTTTTTCCCGGGAATTCCCGGGATTCCCGGGAATGAAATTTTTCATTCCCGTTTTCCCGGGAAATGAAAAAAGTCCGGGAAACCCCAAACCCTAGATATGACATATCGCTACTTTATTAAATATCGTAGTGATGAGAAGTTGTAAAGTTCTAGTGTCAATCTTTTTAGGAACATGGGTGATTCACAAACGTGTGAATTCTCCGTGATTCTGGCTATTCGGATGATGATGTGGATAGTTCGAACGATTACTTTACATGCAACTATTCCGTAAATAATGGCAGTCGTATTTTCGAATATATATGACGTTTCAAAATATCTGATATCAGCTGTTGTTGACACTGTGAAACACTGAAAAAATTTAACTGCGAAAATAAATAATCGGCGATAAAAAATGCTTTTTAGAGAAAAAATGCAGCTAATAAAACACTTCTATTAGCTCGCCGGTCTTTGTTGTATTGTCTTGTTGTTGCAGTGCAAAAAAATGCAAATGGTCTACCACGAGTACTAAGTGCTTTGCGGCACGGGCATTTTAAACTATCTGGGTTAAAATTGTGCACCACATTCAATATTGTAACCATTTCTGCCAGACAATATCTACAAAATGCAGAATGCATGGCAGTAAGCAAAACTTTGCCTCGTTTATATTGCTGTTGATGTTGCTGCTACTTATACTGTTGTTGTTGTACGTTTTTCTGATTTATTTGGTGCATTAAAAAGTCGTGGGAAATTTAACGGGTTTTTCTGTCGACAGCACATTTAAAGTGTAACAGCAGCCACCACCACCACCATCACCGATTCGCTAAAAACTATCAACGATTTAAATGTTCCTTCCCATAGATTAGTTTGCCTCTTGTTGCCGGTTTCATTTTAGCCAAGTGGCATTTTTTTGGCCAACGTCTACAAAACCTCAAAAGTAGGTCAAATGACCTTCAATTATTTGAAATCAATTTTGGACGAAATTTTACAAAGCAACTGTAATTGAAATTGAGTCTGCGTGATTACACTGGTCTACACACAACTTCTGTGTGAGAGCGGAATACACTTTTTACAATCTTTGCTTGTATTGTTGATTTCTTCCATGTTTAATTGCGTTCAGTGGGTTATATATACCCTGTTCCAAGGGCTTTAATTATACACTCTACGAGAGTATTATGACTTTGTGCATTTGTTTGTAACACCCAAAAGGAAGCGAGATAGACCCCTTGTTAATTATACCGATCGACTTAGAATCACTTTCTGAGTCGATTTAGCAATGTCCGTCCGTCCGTCTGTCTGTCCATCTATTCTTGTAATCACGATACAGGTCGCAATTGTAGCTAGAACCAAATGAAACTTTGCACAACACAGTTTTTCGGGATAAGGACGAACGCTATTTAATTTGAAGAAAATCGGTTTCGATTTAGATATAGCCCCCATACGAATTTCACTCTCGATTTGATTCTTTTCACTCAAGATACCATATACATATTTCAACAGATTTTCTTCAAATTTAGCAAAACATCTTATATTTCAAGTAGAAACACCTGTGGTGAAAATGTGTCAGATCGGTTCAGATTTATATATAGCTCCCATAGAAATTTCGCTCCCAATATGAGTTTTTCCGCTCTAGAAACAACATATTTCATCAGATTGTCTTAAAATTTGGCAAAGCAGCTTATATTTAAACTAGGGACACCTGTGGTGAAAATAAGTCAGATCGGTTCAGATTTATATATAGCCCCCATACGAATTTCACTGCCGATTTGACTCTTTTCACTCTAGATACCACATATTTTGACAGATTTTCTTCAAATTTGCCAAAACATAGAAATAGAAATTTCGGTCCCAATATGAGTTTTTCCACTCCAGAAACAACATATTTTATCAGATTGTCTTAAAATTTGCCAAAACATCTTATATTTAAACTAGGGACACCTGTGGTGAAAATAAGCCAGATCGATTCAGATTTATATATAGCCCCATTCAAATGTCGATCCCGACTTGACTTTTTCTGCTCTAGAACCCGCATATTTTAACAGATTTTCTTCAAATCTTGCAAATTACCTTATATTTCAACTAGAAACACCCATGGTGAAAATGGGTCAGATATAACTCCCATACAAATTTCGCTCTCACCTTTACTTTTTCCGTCCAGAAACCACGTGACGAATCCATGTGAATGTGGGTCACTTCATTCCATGTTTGGATACTGCACTGATATAAATATGTTTGTCGATTTCATAAATTGGGTCAGGTCATATCAGCCTATGATTAGGAAACATACAAAAAATCCTTCCCGCTTTCACTTATTTAACGAATTGAGTTGTATTTGGATAGAAAGTGGAGTGTATCCTATAGTCGGCCCCGTCCGACTTTAATCTTTCCTTACTTGTTTTATTATTACAATAGTTTACAACTAAACAACTAAGGATGCATTTTGGTGTCCTAGAATCGAAAACTATTCATATAATTTTTTGATAAAATTCCAATTTTGGTTGTAGATAACTTTCGATGAATTAAAGGTAACATTTTCACGTAGAAACAAGGTTTTGGAGCAGTTTGTTGGCACAAAAAAAAAACAACAAACAACAGACTAAGGAGGAGAACAATCGCTATTTGATAATGCCCATATAATTTTTTCATGTAAAAATTGAGTAAAAATAAGGAAATTGGATTACTTGAATCTAGTACGTACTCACATCAAGTAAAACTTGGTTAGAATGAGTTTTATTTACACAGGGCCTGTTTCAGTAACTTATTTTCCAAATCACACAACTACTACTTGAATTCTATAAAATGCAGACAGGAAATATTTTACCTACGATCTCTTTACGCGCGTTTCTAGGGTCAAAACGAATTGTAGACACCTGTTCCTATAGCGGCAATAAGACAAAGATCCATAGAATTAAAAATGTACTGATTATTTTTTCAAATTTCTGGTTTTATTGGAAAGTTTGTACTTTGTCATTTAATAATGGAACATAAAATCATTCATATGATATTGCGAACTGGCTCGTCATTACCTCATCCGATCAAACCAATTTTTCAGTACATTTTCGATTGCTCCGGCTCGAATCTCTTCAATGGCAACTTTGATTTCATATTTCAACGCTTCAATTGTCTCTGGAAACATTGCAGAATTCGTTCAAGCCAATGTAGCAGACATAACTATCGGCACAGTTCTTCGGATCGTGGTTTACAATGTAACCGCCGTGTTTAAAGAGAGGCCAGCTATTGCGTACATTCTTTCCAGGACAGATTATATTGGGATTTAGGGTAACATCACCCGGTCTTCTCGCCATGTAATCGGCAACTGAGTATTGCAACCACAATGACAGGATCACTAAATTGATTCATGATTTCGTTAATATTACTATGTTTATAATTTAGCTTTTAATATTCTGTTGAGTGATAATGCTGCTGCTTTCAGCTTCAACTAATTCTGTTGTCTGGCTGGTATTGGTCTTTCGAGGTTTTTTTATAGGGACATTTTTTGAATTCTTAATTACACCAAGGACTATTATTGGGAATTTATTTGTCGCGGCTGGTAACATTTATCCTTAATGGCTCCTCACAGCTCCGAGGCGGCCAATTGACGTTCCATTTTCAAAATAGTGCGTAAAATATCGATGGTTGTGTGACATGTGGCCCAGTCTTGTTGAAACCAAATTTCGTCCATGTTATTCTCTTGAATTTTTGGAAACAAAAATTCGTTGAGCATGGCACGGTAACGCTCACCGTTGACGGTAACGGCGGCTCCTTGCTCATTTTCGAAGAAAAGTGGCCCATTGATGCCGCCAGCCTATCCACACCAAACAGTGACTCATTGTGGATGCATTGGTTTCTCAATAGTCACGGCAATTTTGCTTATTGCCATAGCCACCGAGATGAAAATCAGCTTCACCAGAAAACACACCTTTCAAATTTAAAATTTTAAATGGCCCACCCAATAAATTTATATGACTGACGTAGAATTTCTATGTCTCCAACAGATATGGGCGTTATTCACATCCTATAGATTTCGTTGCAAATATTTCGACATTTTAGCGTTCAGTTAAAAGTGCAAAAAAAAAACTGGCTAAATTGTGTTTATTTATTTATTTATTATTTTAACACTTTGTACTCTGCTGGATGTCTCCGCACATACTTATGTAGGTACACACCAAATCGTAGCTGCTTCAGACATTCCGCAATTATGAAGATCATTTTTTTTCTTTATTTTGAATACATCAAACGACGGCATGGCATGGAATGAATGATAATCAAGCAGCAAACAAATGTTGCGCAACATCAAAACATTAATTGAAATAAATAACAGAAAACATAAATACGATACTTGAATACTACCACTCGATAGCAGAGCGGTGCGGTAGTGGCGAGACGTCGTTTGGCGTTGCTATCATAAAATCATATTTAAACAAAAATGTGTGCGACTGCATCATAATTCGTGAAAATCATGGCTAATCTGACACTTAAACACAGCGTTATTGGACACAATTATTAACAATTTCAACTGTAATTTGAGGTTTTATATAAGACCAACGGACGGACATCAGTCAGCAAATATGCCAATTGGGCAACGTCAACATAAACGTTGTCAATAGTGGCTACAAGTAATTGGTACAAAGCTGCACTTGCATATACAGCGTCATTGGCGAATGAACAGCGAAACGATTTATTGTCCACATTTAGTTTCAGTCCGGAGACTTCTGCTACCTTCCACGCATCCTATATCATAATAAATTCAATGTAAATTAAATATATCGTGTCGAAATCAGTTGCCATTTGAATCAGTTACAATTCTATAAATTATTTGTGCATTTGCCACGTTCCTTCTAGTACCTTCCACAGACCTAGTAAATTAGACCATTCTAAACAAAATTAAAGCATTTATATCTTCTAAATCGGTCCTTGAAATCCTCTATGAGTTGGGTTGAGTATTTAGTAATGTCTGCAATGCGTAAACCGTGAAAATTGTGAAAAGCGCCTTTAGAAATACCCGCGTAACCTTCTTTCTTATAGAGAATGCCATAATATTTTCTGTCATATGATTGCTGACTAAATAGAGAATATTTTTGATAGAATTGTTTCAGAAACCCAGATAGATAAAGTTGAAATAAATTCAATTGCCGACTTCATATTTTTTATAAGCGGCATTGCTTCGTCATATACGTTGGATAGATCGCGAAAAATTACAAAACAAAAATGTCATGTTTATAAATCATTTTAGCCATATCTCCCCCGAAAATGAAAATTTTGCAAAAAATATCCAATTTGAATTTTTTGTTTACCATGCTCTAGCGAAATACTCACACTAGAAAATCTTAGTAATTGTTTTGTATAAGATGACGTGTAATATAAACGTGAAGATCATAACTTTGGTGTCTTTGCTGGCCACAACTGAAACTTTCCGGCTTTTTTTTTTTCAAAAATATATTTTATTCCATAAATGTCCTTTTTGAAAGGACTTCTTTGTTCTGACAATAAGAATTATCTCAGACATTAACATACGACATTACAACTGTAAAAAGATACTCAGTCTAGCTGGACTATAAGTTCATTCTGCAAAAATGGTCTACTTAGCACGCCCTTTCAGAATTATTGGGCCACTACTCTGTTCCAATCAAGAAGTCTTAATTTGTTGGATAGTGGACAGTTGGACTAAAAATTAAGGGAAACAGCCTTTTCACTCTCGTAAAAAAATATGTTTTTGTTTATAGCCACTTTTGAGTATAATTACACGACTTTGGATTCGTTCGGCTTTGGCTAGTATTTTTTTGTTTCTTCCTACAGGTGCTTTATTTTATTTTACACGAAGAAATCTTACTTAAGAGGCATTTATCCAATTTTTCATTATAAAAAAATTATTTGCAAAAATTCTCAAACCGATAATAAAATGTTTAGAATATTTTTTGAGTCCATATGTTGACTACTTACTCAATAAGTATTACCATATCTATACGGTAAATAGAGGAATGGTGACAGTTTTAGTAAAATAATCCCAAATTTTGGAACTTGTTTTCCCCACTCTGTGAATTTGGGTATTTTGTTAGAAAAAAATTCAAACGCCATTATTTTCTATATAATTCCTGAATTTTGATATGATATCTAAATTTTTATAGATAATGATCAATAATAATTTGTATTTCTAAAAAAACTTTTAATTTTTTTCCAACAAGCAAAGTAATACGAAACCGATTCGAAATCGTATCGTCTAGAAGAAAAAATAATATTGCGGCAACAATCATATTCGTATTGCGGAAGATACCTCAATTGGAGAAGTTTGTGAGACCAAGGCGATGCATTTAGGCATTATCATCCAGAAGTAATCTAAATGTCGCCAAAATATCACCTGGATGATTAGAAGGAGATATCGCCAGATAACCACCTAGAAGACAAAAAACAAATTTCCATATTGTAATTCAAGCTAAATTAATAATGAAGTGGCGATGAAGAAATTCAATAACATCGTAAACGACAACAAAACAATTAAGAGTTACAATTTAAATAGATGATAGCTTAAAGTATAGCACTGATGTTCGTTTGTCAGTACGGTTCTTCGCATGCAAAAATGTTTCTGGATAACCAACCGTTCGGCAAGCATACAAATCGCTGAATCACTTTTGTGTCGTTAAGATTTTATTTTACATTAAATACGTACCTTTAAAATTCACTTGCTGCTGCAGATATTTTTTTATTATTTCCTGATATATTAAAAAAAATAATGAATTATATTAAAGTAAGTACCAAGTAGAAAATACTTTTGTTGTAATGTTTAGAAAAAAAAATTAATTTCGCATGTTTTACATTGGCTGTATATCAAGTTTATATGGGAGGTGGCAGTAGGCGTGTCCGATTGGTTCAATTTATTTTAAAATTCTTATGTAGCCTACTTGTCTAGCTAATTCACAAACTTACAATAGCGTATCTATATCTTTCGACTTTCCGTCCAAAAATGGATTTGGGACCAGTGTGCAACGAAGGAAGCAAGCTGACTTGGCATATTTCATTCACAGAAACTGTATTCGTTAGATAAAATGTCAAGATTTTTTGAATTTTCAAAAAAAAAATGGCTTTGATTGCAGAAAAGAGCTAACTAATACACCAGAAACAACTAATTTTTAAGGTTAACATTATTAGAACATAACTTGGCCGCTAAAACACTAAGCGAATAATAAACGGGTCGCTTAAGGTTTTATTGGAATCATTTTTTTCATATATTATAAAATTTTAAAAAGTAATAGTTTCTGGCATAATCAGTCAGCTCATATTTGCAATCAAATATATATTTTGACAAGCTAAATATGTATCTGGCAATTTATCGATCAAATACTGTTAAGTGGGAAATCCGTTTCTTGTAAAGAATGCGCCAATTGTGGATGACTATGGCTCTTGAACATACTCTATGGTACGGGTTTTCATTTGTATTCCATTGCCAAGCCATCTTCTGTCGAAGAAAACATTCAATTGTTCAATTGTTTATAGAACAACTTTACATTGTATTTTAGATGACAGCAATTAGCCAGCACTCTAAAGAAATGTTTATGCTGACAAATCTCGTTTCTTATAAACGCTCCAAAAAAGTTTACCACCTTTTGCAGTTTAATCCAAGAAGATATGCGAATTGCGAAATGTTCGACTGAAGCAGGAAATTTGTTTGGATTTGGCATCGAACTGAGACCGCCAATGTTCAGTGAGTTAATAAAATCTGGTTCTCGTTTGAATTTCCTGTACCCCGAACAGCTCTCTTAATTTACTTTTTACTAACATCGATACGCTTAAATAACTGAAACTAGTTTATCTTCCTATTTACGAGCGACCACGTCAAGTTTGTACATCTGTGTGGACGTAACAGTGAACCCTGATGGGTAACAACACGAACGCTAGTCTGCATATTTAGCACACTTCGCTGTGCTGCACTTGAAGAAAAGGCAAAACCAAAACAATTAATTAAGCAAGTCGTGATATTTCTACGTCAGTTCCTCGCAAAATGGCACAAACCTTCAAAATATACCAGGGATGTCCTATGGACATAGCTCGGGATGAGAATGAGGCATTTTCGAATGCCAAATATGAATATGCCAGAAGAAATAGAGAAGCGTCAAGTGATGGGAATTTTTGGTTAGGTACGGGTGGATATCCGAGTTAGACATCCCTATTGCGCATGCACCACTCGTATACTTGATATTTGTTATTCGATAAGTATGGACGTGTTGGTGTGTCCATAAGAAGTCCAACTGAAGGCCATGTGGTCAAACCGCATTGCTGCGCTACAACATGGTGCGTGTGTGCAACATGTTGCTGTCAAGTGAAATTTTATGTCCAATGTAATATCTCGATGCGTTACCTGCAACGTGCTGACATTGCCGTTGTGGTAATCGTTATAGTCGATGTGAGGAAGATGCCGCTGCCAACAACAACAAGTGAAATGCGAAAGAAACTTTCACTTGTGCTCATACCTCTATCCATTCATACCATTGAGACCACTGAAAACGAGAAACATTACAGCATCGCCCGTTGGTTTTTCCTTGGGAATGATAAATGTCCCGTCTCGCCCGCTGTATGCATCTTGCCGCTTGCTGCTTGGCTTGGGCAGCGTGTGTTGGAAGTGTGAAACTTTTATGTAATACGCCTTTGAGACATGCGTACACATGCGTGGAAGGAACGCTTTCAAGACGATGCGGTTCATATGATATGATATTAAAGTTGTCAATCTCGTAAAACCACAAAGTGAGTTTTACCCTGAGCACATCTAACAGATCAATAAAATCCGTAATAAAATATAGATGTAAACTAGCCAGAATCATGGACTTAGTCCGCAAAAAAAAAAATAAAAGTAAAATGTTTATTATTTGTTTTAAAGTTTTTTAATATATGATTTGAACTGGGATATTGTCCTGGCTCAAGACCATTTTGCATATTTAATAGAATGCAAATTTATTTACAAATGGCATGGTGACAGTTATTACTTGGCTGCAGACTACCATGATCATGATTTCGACCATGTCAAAAGTCTTTTCAAGTGGCTTCGCAGCGACTTTTCAACATCAAACCCGGCCTCTATAAGGAGATGATTCTCACAAACGAACGAGAATCACAACTCACTTGTCGAATTTGCGTTTAAAAAATCGCACCAAGTAATAAAGTACACATGCCATCTTACAAGCATCTCATTGAGTTGCATATGTAAGTATGTGTATATGCAGGTATAGTTACCCAGCAATACTTCTGCCGTGACAGCGCTCATTAATATTTTATATAGCCAGAAACCATCCTCTGTCCACTGGTTAGCATAATCAGTCCTCCGGTTTGGTGTCCTATACGGAAAACCTTTTTCAGATTTTGAAATTTAAAAAACTTCATATCTTTATCGAAAAAATGTGGGTATATATGTATATCAGACTTCTCAATTTTTTATATTAATATCTCAAAATAGTCCGTAGGTCCTTCCCTAATTTCACTTTTTTAAAACTTAAAAATGTTTACTAGATCAGAAGTTATTAAATTTTGGGCGGGACGGTTCTAATTAACCCGTTAGCACCATCTGTCCCGCCTGTTTAATGCCAGACATTTGAATAATAGTTACTTGACATCAAAACATATATCCGTCCAGATATGGCCTTTTCACGCTGCATGCGAAATTGAGCAGCGATTTATCTAAGGTCGATTTTAAATGTCAGATCTCATACAAATTTGCGATTAGAAATCGACAGTCTGAAAAGGATATAACTCTATTTCCTTCAATAAGTCAAGTATTTGACGAGCTATATGACATTTGGAAACAATTCTAGAGAATTCCATCCAATTGATTCAATTATCATGGCTCTATAGCACTCTCCGTTACGGTAACGTTTTCATCATTCACGTATTTAAAAGAAGTGAGTACCAACTATTCCCCCGTAAAATAATGGGGATGGTTTGTACCACGTGAATTCTTGTGCAGTATTTTCACTCCAAATGCGGCAATTTTGCTTACTAACATATCAATTGAGCCAAAAATGACCATCATCACCGAACAGATAACAGTGATATTGATTCCCATGATTTTCGAAATAAATTTGCACAATTTGCAAGCGTTGTTCTGTCGTTCAATTGAGCTCAATTGAAAATAGCGTCGCCAGATTTGACCAATTAGTTACCGCTTCATCGTTATCGGAAAATTGAACCTTAAAAAGCACTTCTGTAGTTGTACAAGCGAGACGAGCAACATACCACGCGAAAGCTCATAAAAGTTGTCGTTACTTTGACGAAATGCTGTTTCCCTGCACACACACACACCTCTTACAACTATACAAGTGAATTTATCATCTATGAACAATTTTGCAGGGTTTAACCAGTACCTCGCAAAACTCTCACTTGTTACCCACCCGAAAGACAACAACTTCGCATACATTGGGACCACCTGCAAGTTGGAAGTTCAAAAATCACAAACAACCATCATGGATGTGAACATACCAGCAAGCGTGTTCGTATGTCTGTCTGCACGAACCCTGTGTTGATTTGCAATCGATTAAACTGATGATGGCCATGTTGGCGGATGGCCTATGACAGCACCCCGAAAAAACGAAAGGAGTGTCACTTTCCGTTGTGTGTGTATGAATGGTCATATGTACAAAAATACAGACGAGTTGGTATGTTCGGTCGGACGATATGTATGCTCGTCCGTCCGCGCAATTCCGAGAAGAGGCATAAAATGTAAAAATTTAAACTAAAAAAACAGAAATTGAAACGAGTTGTAATACATAATTTACCTGTTGCATCAAAACCACAAACGACATCATTATTACTTGGTCATGAGGTTATCTGGTGGAAAAATCTGCTAAAACACAGCAAACTAACCCAAAAAGAAAAATAACGCCAGCGACGCACAAATATATGGAAAATGCAGTGCAACAACATTCCACTACTACGTTCATATGAATGTACGTGCATACCTTAGGTTGGATCGATTTCACCCCGACTGAGTAGGAAGATTTCCCATGAAACATGCTCGATTTAAGAGGCCTACTAACTTCAGTTTTGTCATATTTGGCAAACTATTATTCGTAATAATAATTTATTGCAGAATCTCTAGAATCAAGTATATTCTTAGTGAACAAAATTTCTGAAGACAACATTTTTGGGCTATGCGAACTGTGGCCCCAGTAAAAATGACACAAATCGAATAATGAGAAATGTGCCCAATAAATGTGAAATAACCTTCCAGAATAAACAACAACTTTATATACCCTCCACCATGGATTGCATTATACTGTCAATTTTCGTAGAAGAGCACTTCTACATTTCAGGAAGATGTTATTTTTTAATACAGCCAAACTGAAACAAATAAAAATATTGTATAAATAAATATAAAATTTTTATTATTTTAAATCTCACATATAATGCAAGTCTTCCAATATGTTTATACTAAAGGGTGGTTAAATTACAAGGACCGATGTTGAATGTGAAGCACACGTAAACGTCAAGTTCTTTTCTGCATTTCATTTGACATTTCTCACTTTCAGACTAACTCAATTTGAACCATGGAAAGATGCATAATCAACGGATGAGCAACGCGTTAAAGTTATTCAGGGCGTTCAAATCAAAACGTGCACTTCGTGGAAATCATCTTCAGTGATGAGGCACATTTTCACCTCAGTGGATTCGTCAATAAGCAGAATTGCCGCATGTGGGCGAATGATAATCCAAGAGTGATTGTCGAATAACCAATGGGTTGGCGGCATCATCGGGCCGTATTTTTTCCAAAACGAGGCCGGTCAGGCAGTTACTGTGAATGGTCTTCGCTATCGTGAGATGATAACGAACTTTTTATGGCCCGAATTGGATGATATGGACGCAACAGAACGGCGTTAATAGGATGAATCGGACGTAGAGATGGGCGCGGCTCACGTGAATTGCGTGAATCACGTGATTCACGCGTGAATCACGCGTGATCGTGAGCAAAATTTATTTTACTCACGTGAGCGTGCGTGAACGTGAGCAACGAAAAAATGTTCGTGCGTGAATGTGCGTGAGTCAAATTTTTGCGTGATTTTTTCGTGAGTGACACATTTTTTTTCATTTTATTTCGTTTAAAAATCCGAAATTTTCTATTCAAAATAACATTTATATATATATAAAGGGTGATTTTTTAAGACTTGATAACTTTTTTAAAAAAAAAACGCATAAAATTTGCAAAATCTCATCGGTTCTTTATTTACTTTTTGAAGATAATTTCATTTAAATGTTGACCGCGGCTGCGCCTCAAGTGGTCCATCCGCTTAGTCCAATTTTGGCATTTCCACGTTTTTGAGTAACAGAGGCCCAATTGCTGCGAACGGCGACGAATCGATAATTGATGGTCATCATTAACATTGGCCGATACAGCTGCGATATTTTCTTCAGTTCGTACTCTACGTAAGCGTCTTGGTGGTTTAATGTCCAACAATGTAAATTTGGTGCGAAATTTAGTCACAATAGCCCGAATAGCCGCTTCAGTGGGTCGATTAAACTGACCATAAAATGGAAGCGCGCAATGAACTTTCTTAACAGAGCACGCATTTTGATAATAAAATTCAATAATTTGCAAGCGTTGTTCGTTTGTAAGACGATTCATGATGAAATGTCAAAGCATACTGAGCATCTTTCTCTTTGACACCATGTCTGAAATCCCACGTGATCTGTCAAATACTAATGCATGAAAATCCTAACCTCAAAAAAATCACTCTTTACATATATTTATTTCTAAACAAAGTGCTTCAATGCACGAATAATTTCTAATTTTTCTATTATTTAAGCAAATATTGCTTGTGCCCACACTATGCACTGCATTTATATGGGAGACTCCCTTAGTGTTAGTTCACATAAAAACTCACATAAGTAATGTATGCTTTGTTTTATACTTGGATTTTATGTCAGTGTCCTATTTTTTAACTCTGCAAGATTTAATACTACTTTAAAAATATGAATATAAGACACACCTCACTGATTTAAATAATATAATTTTCAGATTTGCGATTCGTTACTCACTTCGATTTAGAATAGAAAATAAGGCGGATAAAGGATATATTATTTTCTATGTGGAAATTGTTTGCGTGATTTACGTGAATCATGTGATTCACGCGTGAATTACGCGTGATCGTGAGCAAAATTTATTTTACTCACGTGAGCGTGCGTGAACGTGAGGAACAAAAAAATCTTCGTGCGTGAACGTGCGTGATTAAATTTTTTTCCTTCGTGAGCGTGCGTGAACGTGAGCCAATAATCACTCACGCGCCCATCTCTAATCGGACGGTCATTTGAATAATCTGCAAAATTTGAAAAACTTCCGATGTAAAATGTGGGTCATAAAGGAGTAACAATAAAAATGGGGCCCATTTGTAAGGGCGCTACATTAAAAGTAGTTCCATATAGATCACTTTCAAAGTAGGTATTCTTTGAAGATCCAAAATTGTATGATGATCCAATGCACGATATGGGTTCTAGAGCTGTATTAGAGTAGAATGGGGGCCCAATTTGTATGGGGGTTATACCAAAATATGGACCCATATATTAGAATTTCATAGTATGTAATATTAGTTAAAATATAATATAATCTGCAAACTTTGAGAAAATTCTGAGTAAAATGTGGGTCCTAGAGAGGTAATAATTAAAATGGGGGACATTGGTAAGGGCGCTACATTAAAAAGTGGACCATTATAGATCACATTCAAAGTAGGTATTCTTTATTGAAATATAACATGGTCTGCAAAATGTTATCAAGATCCAATGTAAGATGTGGGTTCTAGAGCGATAATAGTGTAAACTGGGGGCCCATTTGTGTGGGGGCTATACCAAAACTTTGATCTATATAGCTGGCTTTCAAAATAGGTGGTTCTTGTCTAAATATAACATTGTGTGGAAAATTTGATCAAGATCCGATGTAAAATGTGCATTTTAGAGCAGTAATATTGTAAATCGGAGGTACATTTGTATGGGGGCTATATCAAAACATAGCCTCATGTGATCCACTTTCCGGTGAGCGGTTTCTACTTAAAATATAATACGATCCTGAAAAATTGGTCATGATCCCATGTAAAATGTGTATTCTAGAGCAGTAATACGGTAAATTATATGGATATTTGTATGGAGGCTATATCTAAATCTGAACCGATCTTACCCACTTTCAGCATAAGTGTTTCTAGTTCGATTATAAAATGTTGTGCCAATTTTAAAGAAAATCGGATACAATATGTGGTTTCTAGAGCGGAAAACGTCAAATCGGGAGCGATATTTGTATGGGGCTGTAGCTAAATCTGAACCGATCTTACCCACTTTCAGCATATGTGTTTCTAGTTGGATGTTGTGCCAATTTTAAAGAAAATCGGGAACAATATGCGGCACCTAAAGCGGAAAAAGTGGAATCGGGGGCGACATTTGTATGGACTATATCTAAATCTGAACCGATCTAACCCGCTTTCGTCACAGGTATTTCTAGTTATATTATAAGGGGTTATGCAAAATTTGAAGAAAATCCGGTACTATATATCCTTTATAGGGGCTATATCTAAATCTGAACCGATTTTTTCCAAATGCAATACCAATCGTCCTTGGCCAAAAAAGTAACTTCTGCCAAATTCCATGACAATCGGAACACAATTGCGACCTGTAGAGTGCGATGGACGGCGGACGGACATCGATTAAATCGATTCAGCTGGTGATTCTAAGCCGATCCGTATACTTAAAGGTGGGCCTAGCTCAATTATTTTTTGGTGTTACAAACATTTGGCGCGAAACTAACTTATAATACCCTAGTCCACGAAGTGGTGTAGGGTATAAATACAAACTACTCTGAATATTGCAAACATTTTGACGTCAAAAGCCAATCAAAAGGGGTCGGGTCCAAAAAGGTTGTTTTTTCGTGGGTGCTTTTTCAGCTACAGCAGTGTGGTTAGTTGTATTTCCATATTATTTTAATTCCAAAAGTAAAAATTTTGAAAATCCATTATCTCACGTACATAGTGAGTGCAAGATAATCTAACTTCATGATTCCAATTTTTGCCGTAAAAGTAAAAAGTACGGATTGGAAAAATCTTTTTATTTTGCGTGTCTGTGCAGTCAACTTATACACAGAATTCCATGATTTTTATCCCCTTTTCCCATTTTAGCCCCTTAAGAGTACGAGTTTCTAGAATCTCCTTATTTTAACGTGTCTACGCAATTAGAGGGATGTACACACCGAATTTCATCATTCTAGCTGTAGCCGTTTAGCCGTTCATTTGGTTGGTAAAATTTTTATCCACTTTTTTCCATTTTAACCCCAAAAAGTACGAATTTCGAAAAATCTCTTTATTTTACTTGTCTACGCAATCAAAGGAATGTATACACCGAATTTCATTATTCTAGGTGCAGCCGTTTGGTTGTTACAATTTTTATCCCTCTATTCCCATTTTACCCCTTAAAAGTGCAAATTTGAAAAAAATGAAAATGTGTCTATAGAGGAATTAGAGGAATGTGCACACCGAATTTCGTGTTTCTGGGTGATGATCGGACGGACGGACATGGCTAGATCGTCTTAGAATTTTATGACGATCACAAATATATATACTTTATTGGGTCTCAGGTCGATATTTCAAGGTGTTACAAACGGAATGACAAAGTTAGTATACTCCCATCCTGGAGGTAGAAGGTATATAAGTGTTTTTGGACATAGCCCAGAGTAGAAATCTTTAAGCTCGACCGATGCCCAGTGACGCAGAGAACATTTACGATGCGTAGTCGTCTGTGGACATACCCCAGAGAAGAAAACCTTAATACCCGATAGAAGGTCGTCAACGCAGAAATCCTTTATTCTGAAAATAAAATAAACAAATATTTTGCGTTGGGTCATTTTACTCTGGGGCCACAATTTGCAGAGCCTTTTTGGAACAGTTTTTACACATTTTGATCTACCTTCAACGAAGTTTTTACTGTTACGAATCTTTGTTACACATCATATTTGTAACTATTCTGGAGAGCGATTCAAAGATTATAAAGCACCCTATCTAACATGATCGCAACTAAAAATATAAGATAAAATACAGATATTATAATTATAGTAACGGCCATGTTAGAAATATTTGAATCGATCTCTTGAAATGTTAAAAAATCTAATAGCTGCAAAAAAATTGACTCCATGTAGTAAACTTCTTTATGACGGAAATCTATTACGAAATGTATTAAGTTACCATTGATCCCTTCAACGATATAAATATGCAAAAAATATATAAAATACTACTTTTTGTATCTTTTTCTTCTTTGGGAGTTTTTATTTTTGATCCTTGTTGTATGGGTCAAATATGACCATAATCAACAATATTTTCTGTGAAGAATTGATAAAGATATTCATTTACTTTAAACTAAAAAAGATGCTCGCGGATAAAATATTTCTGAAATTTGTCTATACCGAATTTAAATTAGATTCTTGACTCTATAACTTCGTGAACACTATAACTTTCGAAACGAGTTAATGATAAATTCATTAATTTTTTGCACATATTAATATTAGAAATTTGCACGACCCTTCTGGTAACACTCACACAAACGGCCTAGACGATAGATAAAACAAAACTAATTCCACACGGACTCTTGGAATCAGTTGTATATATTTTGAAAAGCCACGCAACTTCTAGTACCATCTACACAAATAGTACGGCCTCAAGTACAATAACCTCAATATGTCAGTTTAACCGAGTGAAACTTACGTACTTGTTTATATAATCCCCTCTTTCTGAGCGCCCCAGTAGTCGAGTTGGTAGCGTGGGGGTTGTGGGTTCGATTCCCACCAATGGTCTTAGTCACCCCGGCTCAATCCCTAGACCCAAAATTAGAATATAAATTTACTTTGTATTGCAATTCATAATAAATAAACAAATAAATAAATAAAATTCCCTCTTTCTGACATGACATAGACAAAATGCGAATTAGGTCGTTCCCTGACTTGACTATCTTATATATATAATACGGAGTACAATTGTGTATTTTTTATTTTCCATACAATTTTAAAATGTATTTTTGTGACCTAACAATATTAAAAAGCACATTTGCTACTGTATTTGGTTTACACATGCAATTTTTGCCACACCACCCTAATGTGGTGGTATATTAATATTAAAAGTAAGTGTATTCTCTGAGATGCGAACGGAAAACATGATCGAATGGCAGATATGCAGCTGTATCGATGCATAAACATAAAAAACGAGTACCAATGTAGGAGTTGTTTAGCGCCTTCGCTCATTGAGCTCGTTCTTCAGTGTTGTTGGCGGTCAAGCTGCTCAAGATATCAGTTTAAATGAAGGGACGTAGTTGTTACACTGCATTGCATTGCTTGCATATTACCATTTAGTATAGGTTGACTAGTGGACTTTAGCGGAATGTTATTTGTTAGAATTCTAGCTAAACTAAAAGCAAAACAAAATATTTTATTTTCGAATTTCTTTAATTTTTATTGTTTTTTTTTGTAATATTTATAGTCGTCATAAATGGCATTTGTTAAGGAGCGCGAGAGGACTTATACTCAAAATTGTAGCACTTAAGGGAAATTGGAATTTTAAGTAAAACCCGTAAAAAGTGTTGTTGATGAGCCAATGCACAATAATAAATGTGTAGGTCCCGCACACAACATTTTTATTTTTTGTTTTGTTGTATAGTCTTGTTTTCTTTCCACTTTCATTTTAGGATTATGATTTATTTTTTCTACAGTGTTATTTTTGGAAATTTAAATATATATATACCGCGTATTGTTTTTGAAATATTTTAACAACTTTTATAAATGAAATTGTAGAACGCAATAATTAAACATTAAATGCCGTCCTAGCGATAGAGTGTCTAATACAAAATTAGAATATGTCTAATTCAAACATGTCCATCTGGGTCAAGGATACTAACTTCGAAAACTCTAAAACGCCACGAGTATCATTGGCAATCACCGCAAATTTGCAAACAGCCAAAGAAAATGCATTCGACAAGTTTTCATTGACCTTGTCAGGTGTTAAACCGCAACTGCTAGTAACAAACGTCTGAAATGCTTAGAATGCAACATCCAAGCATGCCTGCCAGTCCAGTCCGTCTGTCTGCTCGTATGCGAGTTAACAAAATATTTATGTAATTGCAGGTACGTATTATATATGTACATACATATGGATGTTCATACTTAACAATGAGTGCAGGCAAATGTTCGAAAGTGCATACGATAGTCATCGCAAACCGCATGTGTTTGCTCACTAGCACGAGTGCCTAGTGCCTAGTGCAGTGGTAAAGATCACATGTATAATTATATCGATCATCGTCTGTACATTAGAATGGGTCGCCTGCAAATTATTTGGTGTTACATCCTTTAAATTATTTCATGTCGATTTTTAAAAGATAAACCCAATTTGTATCGAATACTGATCTATAATTTCATTCTTAAAAAAAAAAAAACTAAAATGTAGTTGCACAAACATGTGCTCATTAAATTGGTAATTTATTTATTTTATTAAATGTTGTGAGTCTAACTTCTGCGTGAGTCGCACATATTTATTAATTCTTCTGCTTCCATTTAAAATAAAAGTCATATATATTTACATATATTTATTTCTAAAACAAAGTGCTTCAATACAGGTATAATTTCCGATTTGTATGTCATTTAAGCAAGTATTCCCTGCGCCAACACTAGCCACTGGATTTATATGGGAAACTCCCTTAGTGTTAGCTCAATTAAAAAAAATTCGCATAAGTGATATCAGCACCCGATTTGTAATTTTGTGTACTACTAAAAACATCGCTAACGCGGCGTCACTCATTTCGATGTAGAATGGGATCATGCATATATTATGTTCTTTGTGGAAATGTAGTGAGCAAAATTTTGCGTGGACGCGAGGAATGAAAAATCTTCATTTGTGAACGTGCGTGATCCAATTTTTGTTCCTTCGTCAGCGTGCGTGAACGTGAGCCAATCTCTAGTTAAGACTGTTACGGAAGGTTAAATTCAAAAGTTTCAAAATAATATTAAACAAGTGAAAAGGTGTGAACTTCGGTCGGGCCAAAGCTTATATACCTTTTCGCCCACATTCACACTAAAAGTACGACTATCGAAAGATCGCTTTATTTTTCAAGTCTACGCAGCCAGAGCGAAGTACACACCGATTTTTATTATTCTAACTGCAGCCTGATTGTACTGATTGGTATCAATTTGCCCCCTTAAATATTTTTTTGTTGAAAATTTTCTTTATTCTGACTTTATACAGACAGGGGAATGCTGCAGCCATTTGGTCATTGCCAAATTTGTCTCTTTTTCACATTTCCTCCTTTAAATGTACGAATTTCTAAAATCATTTTATTTTACGTGTATATTTGAGGGATGTACACACCGTTACTAGCTATTGAAGTTTGATTGGTATCATTGTTATCCCGTTTTTGCCCCCCTGAAAGTATGGATCACTGGATATAAATGGATTGATCTTATCAAATGTAAATACAAGGCTGAAATCTCCAACAAATTTCCCTAAATAATCGAAATGTTAGGGGTTATCTCCTGTCCTTGTTAGGGAAAATTGTTTCCCTCTGGACCGATCAATACCGATATATCAATTTTCAATTCCAGCCGATATACAATTATTACACGTATTTCGTTTATTACAAAATTTAATGTGCTTCCAAGGGTCTATTAATTCAGAAAAAAATTGGACAAAAATGCAACTTAAAATAAAAATTACACAGAGGTATTTTCAGGAGCGTTTAGCTCACAGATGGCTTGACCCAGTGAGGAAATATGATGTAGATCATCATTAAATAATCCAATCTTCAGTTCTGGGGGGGGTGACCGCAGCAATTTATTTTCGTGACCCATCCTAATGTACATATGTAGACGTACATTCGTTCAGTCCTCTTAACAACTTCAAATTATACTCTTTACCAAAATTACTCTTGAGTTACTCTACTTTGGTAAATGAAAGAAAATTGAGCAGAAAACTGAACAAATACATGCCGATATACATATGTGTGCATGTGTATACATGTACAGATGGTTGGGAGTTGGTATTTAGATCACAGGTGCAACCGAATAAGATTTATCTATTTATTTAATCAACATGCTTGCATATGTACGAGTTAGTGGTGCCAAGTCCGGGATCACTAATCCCGACAATAGTGGGATTATAAGATTTCTGTAATTCCTAAATCCACTTCTTTCGAAATGTCTAGATTTTACTATATGTTTTTTTGGTAACAATAACTTTAAGAATGCGTTAGTTATAAACAAATATTTTTCTAATTGTCATCAACTATAATATAAATGCTTGTTTCAAAACAAATTTATGTTAACATTTTTGGATTTAGGATTATTTGAAATGAAGTTATAAATACAAGACATCAGAACAATCTAGTTAAATCAATCGATACATATGAGACATAAATACGGTCTTCCTTACAAAACTATAAAGCCACTCATTTTTAAACTATTATTTAAAAAAATATTTTTAATGAGCAAATTTTAGTGTGTCAATGAAAATGTTTACATTTTCCCAAAATATGTTATGTTCTTTACAAATAAAAATATTTTTAATTAAAATTGTAATACCTGTTTATTGAATCAATGCTAAGTACGAATCACGAATAATCACGGCATCCCTGCGTTGGAAATATGAAATTCCCAATAACGGTGAATCGGATTGTCCCGAGTGGCATCACTAGTGCCTGTACATCGGAATGTACGAGGATCGTATTTGTCCAAAATGATTTGTCTACCTTGTTGGAAAAGTAATTTAACACAGATTTCAATTATGTGCCGCATATTATGAAAGTAATAACGAATGGTTATACATAATTTAATTAAATGTATGTCCTTCCTTTCCTTTTTACATTTCGTGGTCCAATTCCCTCTAAATTTTGTTTCAGCTATTTAATCCACATAATGGATAATGGAAAAAATTAAGTTGTACCGACTATGTCCCCATTTGGGGCTATATGCTCATCTTTTTGCTCGCTGCTTTCATCAACTGCCAGAGCATATATGTCTGCCGTTCATGAAATAGTGATTCCAAACTCGATGCCTTATCGTACCACCCTCGTATGTACGTCGCTTTTGAACGTTGAAAACCGAAAAGATTGGAAATTTAATATTCTGTTTTGATGCTTCCCGTTGATATGCTGCGAGTTCCACAAAAGAATAAATAAATAGTGAAACTCGAATACAGCCTCCAAACAAAGATATGCTTGATCAGTTAGTCAATCGCACAACTGATATTAATGATCTTGTTTTTTGTGGGATTTCGTTTAATGATCTGTTTTAGAACTTTCTCAAATTACTCGCTCACTTTTGTTGTGCTCCGGATGATTGTTATTTTATTTGGGACATCAACAGTATTATTTCAATTAAACTTTGAGTTTTTGTTTTGAGTGTTTGCACAGGTTATCTGCTTATCTAAATGAACATTAAGTAAGACAGTTCGTCCAGGCTCTCCCGATCTTTGTTCATATATTTTATCAGTTTAATATTTTACATAACATAAAATAATCTTATATACTTATTTCTTTTCAGGCTCTATACGGACTTCAATCTTGGCTGGTTCGAAGTTTAATGTAACTTGGCATCTGGCATATCCCCACAGGGTAAGTAAATGGTGCAATTTGTTTAATTAATTATAATTAAACTAATTATAGCTATTAGGTAAGATTATAATAGTTGCAATTTGTTGAATGAAAGATTGTACAAAATAGAAAAAAATTAACGAATCATATAAAAATGAGAACATGAAATAGTTCTCAAACGTTTTTATTTACTTTTTTAAATAATTTGCATTTGTATTAGCCATGGTTTCCTTTGGTGCAATTTTATTAATTTTTGCCGTCCGTTGTAACCCAATTCCTCTTCCAATTGTTGTCCGTTTGCCCATTGGACAATACATATACCCTTAAATATTGTTTGATGTGATTTGATTCTTCAAAAAAGATGTAAAGCTGGTAAAAAGAATTTATACACCACAATTAGCTTGTTAAATAAAATCCAACCTGGAGTCCAATAATCAAATATTTTTCCGAAATTGTATGTTCGTAACCATGTCAGAAAATATCTCACTGTTATAGACTTCACTGTACTTGTAGTCAATATTGATTGAGTAAACATGTTTTTAGCGAATATACGCCAAATAGAAACTACTTGAGAGAAAATTAAATGGAATAAGTTGCTTTGGCGAATGGGTAATGAGCATTAATAACTCATACGCCACCAATATGTCTAAAGAGCATATTGATATACAGCGCTGTCATACAAATTTGGAATGAAATCACGTTATTCGAAATCGAGATGTTGTGCTTCAACTGTACTGGAAAAAAAAAAACTGGAATGCACAATACAATTGTGTCTTATGTTTTAAATTAATTTAAACAAAATACGTATTGACATATGTGTCAGTTAGTATGATAGTGGTCAATTATGTTTGAGTCAATTGAAAAATATTTTTTCACAGAAGCAAAAACTTTTATAAAAAAATCGACAACGTTGGTTCTTCTAGATTCGGAGGAAGCACTGACTAAGACCACTTTCATTCTTCTCAAAATTGAAAAATTAAAAAAATGTTTTAATTTAATTCGCAAAAGTAACATTTCCTTAACAAGAATGATAGAAAGCTCAACATATTTTATTAAAAAATAAATATATATATATAAATATTTGCAGGTTGTTTGCTTAGTAACTTTATATTGAAATTATTTTTTTTTTTTTGCAAATAATTTAATTTTATATGTTGTTCAAATTACCGAATCACTTAAAGTGGACAGTATAAATAGAAAATCTTTGTTTACATCACCACACATCAATGTCAGTTGATACAGCGTGACTTAGACCACTTTCAAACTAACACTAAAGACAAATAAAATGAGAAATGTCATTGTAATGGTTCCTTTTTTATAAATGTCAAATTAAATTAAATTAGAGATCTGATCAGAGTAGAGAGTAAAGAGAAACATTGGCATATCTCATTTTTTTTTTGATTTTTGACTTAGACCACTATCATACTAACATATAGGGCATGTTTTTCCAACTTACTTTCGGTCGTCTACGGCGAACAATTAAAAATCACTCAACTATTACTTGAATTCTATAAAACGCAGATAAGAAATATTCAGATTAGAAATATTTTAGCTAAGAGCAGTTACGGGCTTTTATATAGACGCAACGAATTTTAGACTCCTGTTACCAAAACAGACCCTTGAACTCATGAAATTTGTCTTTATTTATATTATTGGCAATTTCAAACTAGGCATATAACTTTAAAGGCGATTAAATTAACAGCGAAATACAAGCATTTGAATGTGCACTTGCAGGATTTTAAATTTTTGTTTAAGTTGCAATGCTATAACTCTGCAAATAAAATAATAAGATTTTTTCCCTGTAGAAAATGATTTTCCCTATATTTTTTGTCCGGTTTATTTATAATCATTAATTGATAAGTTATAATTGTTTAAAGCCCAACAGCAATTATGGGCATATCCTTAACAGAGTTAATCGCTGTTAATTTGTGAAAGTACTGAACTCATTTATTACGTTTTATAGCGTTCTCTATCGACTGATTGTTTATTTATAATTCCACATACATAATAACTCGGAAAGGGGTTTCGAATGTCTATCACTTTTTCGTAGGTTAGAAGAACTTGAAGAGACATGCAAATAGAATGATAAGATAATTAGCTAGACTAAATTCAACCACAGATCCAGGACTGGGTGTTGGACTTGGAGTTGAAGTTGTAGGTGGAGCTGGAGATGGAGATGGGGCAGTTGTGGGTTGACCTGGATCGGGTGAATTCCCCTCGACCGCTTTGATGTTATTGCAAGCATGCAACTCGCTCGGCTCACAAATCACGCATTCCTCTGAAGACATACAAGACTTCTGTTGCTCCAAAGTGGAAGTGCATCCTCGCACCACTCGATTGCCATCCTTCTGGGCGTAGCAATACTCATTGGGTGTGCGGCTTATGGGACAACGTGCTGGCTCCAAGATCTCAGCATTGTTCACACAATTCGCATCCTAAGATCACACCGTTAGAAACGATTACTAATTACTTGAATCGTTGTACAAGAGATAGACTCACCGTGCTGGAATCACATTGAATGCACTCGAACGAACTGGCAGCCCATTTATTGCACAGGTTTCCATTGCATTTGTGACACTCGTTAAGGCTGTTGACGTCATCCGAATTGCATCGCATACGCAACTCTTCGGCCAGATTTTCCAAGCAGCCCTGAGCTTGAATTGTTTCTGAAATGAAAATGCATCAGGATCATCCTCTTCCCTCTCAATTGAATGTGTCAGACTTACGTCCATCAAAGACTGTTGCACAAATATCGTAGCCATCGGAACATGTTTCCTTGTTCTCGTATGTGGTACGCTGGCAATTGATACCGGCGCACTGGTAGCAGGACCGTTCACTGGCAATGGCGTGAATTTGAAAAGCCGTTAACAGGATCAGTAAGACCAATTTGTTGCCCCTACAAAAATGGGCCGTTACAAAGCGACACACCGACTGCATTTTATGACCTCTGAGGAAACATTAATTGCAACTGCCACGATAATATTGATAATATAGCGCTGATACATGGATTCAATAGAATTTTCCGCAATACGCTTCAAGTACCACTATTGAGGACTGCTTTACTTCACACAATCAATCAATATTTACTCGAACCATATTTAGGCAGTTGCATATGCACGAGTAACTACCCGTATCGATACAACCTCAAGTGTTGTTTGTATTCTCCCCTCGATAGGGTGGAGTGTATATTCAGTTTGTCATTAGTTTAGTAACTCATGGAAATATTAAGTAAATATATCATAGATGTATATGAGCCACATCAAACCGAGCAGCAAAAACTCCAATGACTCCGGCTTTTCTGAAGGATCCAGAAAATATTATTCGTTTGAAACTAACCTAAATATGATTATCGAGATATGAACATATATAATTTGCTTTAAACTCGATTGTAATCATAAAATTGAAAACAAAGATCGAAAGGCATATCCCACATAATACATTTGAGAAATGTTTCACCTCAGATGGATATATGTAAATAGACGTGGTTGATCCTCATATTTTTAATCATTTTTATTCTTATTTAATAACTTTTGTTGGCATTCGCTTTAAACGACTGCGCAAATAAACCAGAATACATCCCAGAGTGGACTACTCTCAATCACAGAGCTGTGCTGGATATATAGGAACATGCTGCTTAGAACCAAATACAATGTACTATTTAGTGAAGCTTTGCAAATCTTTTGACTGTCGTTAGCTTTAATATCGATATCGTCGCTAAATAACCGTCGTTGAGAAAACTAAAGAGCCAAAATAATTACACGAGTTAGAATATAACTTGAATTAACTGATATAATAATTTCAAGAATGCTATTCTAAGTTGAATATCTAATACAAATGGCATGATTGGTCTTACAAAGAAATGTACAAAATCCACAACATTCTGTACCACAGTATGTTGTAGATTATTAATGTTTAATTTATATTTCGACTTAATGTAGAGTACCCCAATTTGAGTAATAACGACGAGTTAGATTATTAATGCTTAACTATTTCCTTGTTTAATTTGCAATAGTATTCATTATTTAATTAATAAAGTTATCGTAGTCACACTGTGATTTTTCACAATTATTGTGCCCATATAAATGAAATGAAATCAATTTTCAGGTTTATTTGTAAAATTCTACAGATATTTCATTAAACTTCAAGATTCCCCGTGAAGTGTTTGTTGCTGAGCAAATGCCTGTTGTTGTGGTCATTTCGGAATACTGGTACTTAACCGACATATGTACGTCATTCTAAATACCCTACATCAAGTATATTGTTTAGCTGAAAGTTCTGACTAAATAGTAAAGTTCGTTTAAAAATATATTCGAAAATTGGTTATATTTGTTACACAAAACACTGTTACTTTACTACAGCGAAGTAATGGCTCCAGCCCAGTAAGCGAATGGTATTTCAAGTGATTGTAAAATTTAAATTTAACAAATTTAAGTTGCTAGCAACATGTTGTGTTTGATGACATTCGTGAAAAGGGCTAGTGTTTTAAATAGCCTCCATGAAAATGTCTGCTTCGGTTTGACTTCTCACTTAGAAGTTTTAAAATTTCGGCTTCGGTTTGACTTCTCACTTAGAAGTGGCGTTTAGAATTCGAAACCATATATAGGCGTAGAGGGTGATGTAGGGTATCATATAGTCGGATCCTATATGATGCAACATGATAAATGACTGGCTTAAATATTATTAACATATAGCATAAATTTATTTCTTATAGTTTCCACTATAACATAATTGTAGGCTGGAAATATGAAGATGGCTAATTTAATTAATATTCCAAATGAGCTAAGAATAAATAACAACAAAGCAATGGTAACTCGTTTGTTTTGCGGAAATTTATTGAGAACTATAATATAATACTACTCTTGCCCTGTTTTCAGATGAGTATGTGTCTACATTAGGATGTATCGAAGATAAAATGACTGTGTTCTAATAGAAACTATAGTGAGGAAGGTATCTCGTTTATTGTTTTAGGAGTCAGGACAATATCCCAGTTCCAATCAAACATTGATTATAGACTGAAACAAAAACAAACGAGAAAATGAAGAGAAATGAGCGCGACACAGCTAAAAAGTCTTACTGGGTATGTATTTATGTACACTTTCATCTGCTTGTAAGATGGCAAGACTGATATTCGGAATGCGAGTTGTGGTTGTCATTCATTTGGGTGAAACATTTACTTAAAGTGTTCGATATTTGGTTGTAAAGTCTCTGTGAAGCCAACTAAAGAAGGTCGGCAAGGGCCTGAATTCATGATAGTGGGCGTGTTCGGCCTAGTAATAAATGTCCCCATTCCATTTGTAAATAAATTTGAATTCTATAAGATATAGATGCAATAAGGTCTTGATCCAGGACAGTATCCCACTTCAAATCAAATAATAATTACATACCGCAATAAAACAAAAGAAAAATTAAGGAAGAACATTTCAAAGAACATTTCACACAAGGACAATGAGTTGGCTGATGAATGCTGTTGTTAAAATAATTTTTTGTTACAGAACTGCACCGAAAGTGAATTCTTTTCAACACATTCATCAAGATGGTAGAACTTGTCACATAGTCAGTCCTGTTATAACAGAACTGCAGCGAAAATTCCCCACATTTCGTTGTTGGGTATTCAAATAGCAAGGTCACAAAATGTATTGCAATGTATTCGAAGAAAAATTGAAGCAATTCCCGCTGGCAATGAATAATGAAAGTCCCACATCATTCATCATTTAAATTCTATTATTTAAAAAAATAAAACTCTTTGATTATTCAACTAATTGTTTATTCGAAAAGAAGGATTTTCGAATTAATCGAATAACAACCAAGAGATTTATTTGATTAACCGATTACTTGAATAAAAATTAATCAGTAAGTGCAGGGGCAATTTTAAGCGTGATTCTGATTTTTTTCTGTAAAAAAGCATCTAAATATAGCTTGCGACGAGCTACATTTTGGCCCAAAATTCTGGCATATCTTATTCTATTTTAAGAACCAACAGCTTTTTAAGTGACAATTTTTAATCTATCGATTAAAAAGCGGATTATGCGGAATGGAAAATTTAAGCGGGACTGGGCATAATAATGCTGGATAGTCCCACGTAAAGCGGGATGAATGGTAACCTTAACCTATCCCCACCAGGGGCCTAATTCACACATACGACATGTCGTAAACTACTATCATAATAAGTTTTTGTTGAAAATTATGGTTATTGAAATTATTTTGCATAAACAATAATATGAATAATTAATGATAAACAGATAAATATCTTTGTCTGTGTAATAACAAAACGATATGTTTAAAAATTGCAAGCTTCCCATCGTGTGACGCCTAATAACAGTTAGGGTTGCCAAGGCTCGCAATATAAATTGTTATATTCGTATCCAAGATTTGATCCACAATGCTTACTTCCACGATTGCCGAGTAGTAGGACTTAAAAATTGTTTATTTGTAAGTACAAGTGATATTTTCATTCTTTAATGTCTTTGCGTCAATCGGTATTGGTATCGTCCATACATCTCCATAATTTTACCTTTCACATTCTTCGTAGCTTTAAACAGGTTTAGTTTCTACAGTTATTGTCACCCTTCTACTAAACTGGATACGTTGCATTAAATGACATATTTTTTTGTAAAAAATCGTAAAACTTTAAACACAAAATATATTCCACCATTATTCCATTATGTTATGTCCTTTAAGATAATCGAAAGCGATATTTCTACAAGTTTTAGTTTTTGTAACTTTTTGAAGTTGTTTCGTTGTAACATTTTCTGCGAGATGTTCGTCCAAGTGTCCCAACACTTGCAGGACGAAGGATATATGGGAATGAAGGATCATATTGAAAAATGGAAATTATAGATGAAGAATATAGATATAAAGATGAATGCACATCGACAGAAGTACCAATAGTTTATCGACAGAAGTGTCAATAGTTTTAAAACATATAGTGCGACAGGGATTGACTGGAGTAAACCTTCGATTACTTCCTTGAAGTAATATCGTCATAGCTATTAGAAACAACCGATATGACCTAATGTACATATTTGTACATTGTTGAAATGACCTCGCACATATACGTTTTTATTAGTTGCAATTGATTGATTTAATTTTGAACATTATTGAGCGATAAAAGTGCTTAACACTGTCGAGAGCCCATTGAAAAGATAACTTCAACAGTCGCGGAACGCAACGTGAACACGCTTGACTGAATGAGTCGAGTGATTCATGAACTCCCCCGAACAAGAGTCGATGATAAATCTATAAAAGAGTGTGCATTTCAGAAAACATATGATACAATTAGTGTGGCGTTCAGTTAATTTCAAATCAAAATGCAGTTGAAAGTCGTGGTGTTATCAGTACTTGTCGTCGGGCTATTCGATGCGATAGCCGCCAATACGGCCAGGACATGCTATTCGTGCAAGGGCATCAATTGCATGCGCACTTCATTGTCTACGACAACACAATGTTCGGACTCTTTGGATTATTGTGTCACCGTCTTTGACAAGTGTAAGACCTATTGAATCCTTAAAAGTAAAAAAATAACTACCTCCTTTTGCAGTCAATGTCGTACAGAAAGGATGTTCGTACGAGGTTCCCGAAAACCTACGTAAACGCTGCGAGGCCAATACGGCCGAGTGCCACAAGTGCAACACGGATCGCTGCAATAATCTAGGTCAAGCTGAATTCAAATGCATTCAATGTGACTCCAGCCAGGTGATTAGAAACGATGGTGTAGTTCACTCGGAATAAGTTTGTAAAATGCTCTCTTCTATCTATCGTAGGACTCCAAATGTGCCTCAGCTCCTACGGAATTAGAGGCAACGCGTTGTGGTTCCCCTACTGCACCCAACTCCTACTGTTATGTCCAGTACAATGGAGGAGCTACCAAGCGAGGCTGCTCCACCTCTGTGGCCGAACAGCAGTCATGCTATGCCAATTCCAATTGTTTACTCTGTCTGGCCGGTGATATCAAAGCCTGCAATAGCGCAGATTTTACACCTGGAACCAGAGCTTTCAGGCTTTAGATGAACGGGATTGTTAATTTCAACTGGCTTGGACTAGACCACAGATATAAATTGGGAAATAAAATTAAAATACCTTCGATACCATGTTAATGTCAGTGACGAACATATTTGAAAATAAAATTTCGGCTATATAAACTCTACCTTTTATGTACTTCCATCGGGGCTTTCAACTAGTGACGACATCTTGGGACTTGAACGAATTTTAAACGATGTATTATTTTAACAGTCAAAGGAACGAGTAATTGTCTAGGAACTGTTTCTTGACACATCGATTATATCTTGAGGAAAATCTTTACAGTGCTCAACAAAAGCTGTTGCTTTCCAACAATTTTACGCTTTGAGAAGAACATACTCACAAAATATCAGACATCTAAAAAATTATTGATTATATACTCTAAATATTAGATATTTAACTTTTTGGTGATTTTAATGGTTTCCCCAAGAATATCGGCACGTTAAATAAGCCAATTTTATTTCTTCTTGAAGATAAACTGAGCCCCTTCAGTATCAGTGGTTAGGATTTCTTCTCTAACTGCTTAAATACAGGTGGGAAAAGCTGTGGTGCTTATTGGAAAGCATTCATTATTTTTCGGTCTGTAATTAATAAATTTTTAAATATAAGGGCCATAATAGCCAGCTGTAGTATACATGCCATGTGTCGTTAGTGGGACAATGAAATCTGAAGGCAAACAAATCAGGTCACAATCACTGATAATTAAAAGTAAATAATGTGACTGTATTAATGGGGATTTGCATTAAAACATTCTTATCAGTTTCGACAAATTACATAATTGATAAATAGAAACTTGCCGCTGAATAGGGACGAATAATAGAGATAAGAATATGTTCAGACTAATTGTGAGAATGTTATTAAAGGTCGGCATACTTTATGAATGATATCCACCAGGCATTTACTTTAGTACAGGGTCCCACCAACCATGGAGAACCTTACCTCCAGATTCCAGTTCTTCGTACAGCGCTAAGGTCGATGAAATGTAGCCGACCGAAGGCCTCCTACTCAACATATGATTTGATGAGTAACTGACATTTTTACGCCCCCTTTACTAGTTAATTGATTAATTACTACCAAAAAAAACATGACCTAGAAATAGATAAGAATGAGATGAACTGAATCTATAATTTAGATTCATATTTATTCTCATTTTATATATTATGCGGTTTATGACTACTTGTCGTTAACTAAGTTGTTCCAGGATTCACAGTCGTACTACGTACGGAACGGTAGAGGAGGAAAGGCGGAGGTTGCTTTCTAAATGGATTTGTGGAGATTTTATTTATCATCTTGTCCATTTTGTATTTTTTGTTCTGAAAATAATGAATTTTGAAAAATTACTTTACACTGAACTGTGAACTGCATGACTAAACTGTATTTGTGTGATATTCATACCAGTTCCAACAGTTTGATAGTACCATTTGTACCTTTTTGTACAAATTTCGAAAACGGATTTATGTCGCTAGTCTGCGTAGTCAGAGGAATGTACACACCGATTTTCGCGCGAGAGAGAATTGAGAAGAAAATGAAATGTTTGTGGTGCCAGGATTTGATAGATGGAAAAGTCAATTTCGTGTGGATTTTTCTCATTGATGGTGGGCGAGGCCAGGTGCATTGAAGAATATCAATTGGTAATTACAAAAAGATTTGCAATCAAATTAGAAGTAGAAGAACGATTCCTAGGTTTCGTAGATTGTTTTGTAAATAAAGATACCGATTATTTTAATTTTTTTTTTGAAAAAATAAGATGAAAAATATTGCAATAGAAGGACTTATACAAATGTAATCGTGGGCTACAAGAATGGACTTCAAAGGGATATAAAAGAAAAAAAACCGTAGCTCCAAGTAGTACGTGGTTTGAGTTTTACAGTGGTCCAAAGTTGGTGTTCTTGGGCGTTTTGTGAAGAGATATCTTCTTTAGCGATCTTTGGATCACGTAGTTGTGCATCAGATTTTAACGAAACTGGTATTATCTGCAAGGTTTTCATCTCCTCTTTCCGAGTTTTAAATTTAAATTTTCTTATTTTTTTATATATTTTAGCTTATTTTATTCTCTATAAAATATATGTAAAAAAACCAGAGTGGAGTGAATAATAATGTTTTTCAAAATGATTATCTATTTAGGCAGGGCAAAGTTGTAGTTATTGAGTTATTCACATCAAATCATCTTATTTATTCTAATATATCCATGTTAAAACTTCTTCTTTAATTAATTAAAAAAAATAATCAGCTTTTTTGATTTTAATGACTGAATTCATGTTTATGTAATATTATTATTATTTACTATCATATAAAGCTTTTAATAATTCTATATATTGTCGTGGCTCAAGACCATTTTGCATTTATAGTTTATAGAAAGAAAATTTATTTACAAATGACAAGGTGAGATTTATTTCTTGGTTTCACACTACCTAGTGGTATGATGATTTCAATATGAATTATTTCTTTACTTTTCATTGTCATAAATATAAAACATAAAATTGTAACGTTTTTATACTTTCACTCTACAGAGTAGGAGGGCATACATATATCATTTGGGACAGAAAAAAAGTGTAACGCATTGAAGGAGTGACTTAAGACCCTAAGTATGTTTGGACCAAATCCGTTTGACGACTTTTTAGATTGTTTGAGCCATGTTCGTCTGTCTGGCTGGTGTACACGAGAACTCTCGAAGGGAGTTAAGGAATCAATTCAAACTTTGTACATAGTAATATTTTTCCCAAACTTAGTTTAAGTTCGAAGATGGGCGAAATTGCCACACCCCTTCTGATACTTCCCACACGAATGGACCATATTCCTATGACTTCCACACCGAAACTAGGTAAAATTAAATCTGTTATATCTTCTATACGAATGATCGGAATACTATAACATTTTATATTTGGCAATGCTTTTATAGATGCTGCATTCGTGTGGATTATGGGCTATATTGTCACACCCCTTCTGGTACCTCCCACACAAAATGCCATAAGCTATGCTTAAAATGAAGCCGGTGTAACATTCACATTCAAATTAATTTGGAATTTGATATTTGAAAATGTTTTTAGTATCACTTTAAGGCAACAAAATATTTACGCTTTAGCCACTCCCCTTCTTGTACCTCCCACACAATTGTCTATATCGGGAGCCTGAAATTCATTATGACTTCATAATTGATCATGTTTTCACAATTATTTTATAAATGTGGAAGCTAGGACCATATACCTTCCACAAAATCGTCCTAATCGGCCCTAAGTAATTTCCATATATATGTTATCTGAGAGTGAGGGTATATATAAGTCGGTTTAGCCGACTGACGTTTTCTTTCTTGTTTAAATAAAAATTGTGGGTGGCTATAGCCCACTCCAGCAGAAATCTATTGCTACGCTTATGCATCCAGGATTAAAGAATGTGGGTTATGTCAATAAAATTTAATTCGACGTTGAAGCTATAATCCCATATTTGATCTATTAGTTTCATCGACTAAATAAATAATTCACGAAAAGAGTGCTTTAAAGTTATTTCGAATTTCGAAGCTAAAACAATATTGTTCTTCAAATAAAATCAGTAAACCACGATAACACAATAAAATCATAAAAATGGGATCCCAAACGCTAAAAAAATCACTGCACAACTTTTATTATTCGATATACCCTAATATTTAATTATATGTACATGATTTTAATCACGAGAATAGTTTTTAAAATTTAGGTGCTGTTGAATTTAAGTTTACCAGAAATATCAGCCGCCATTAGTTCAACAAGCGCACACCCAAAAAGAAGATTATTATTGGCACCCAATTAATTGCAGCTTGGTTTACGCCGGCTCTAAGTGCAGAGATTTGTTGATTACAGGCGATGCCAGAACCGGGAACACACATTTCACACTCGCTATCGTCTAAACATTTAAGTTGTTCTCTTAGATCCGTCAGACAGCCGCGTTCTATGAAGCCGCCAGTACAATTTGATCGTTCGAAACAATAGGTATTGCTTCCCAACGGTACTGGACAGCGCGAATTCTCCATGGATTTCGGATCATCCAAACATTTCCTATTCTGCACAAAGTTACATGAAGATTAGAAAACGTGTTTCAAAAAATAATACCCTGCAAAACTCACCTCCTTGGAATTGCATTGTATGCACCTTGCAGTTCCACGATTGTTACAAAGACTTCCAAAACATTTGTGGCACTCCGCACTGGTCGCTTCGGTACATTTCTGACGATATCCTTCCGGCATTGTAGAGTAGCAGCCTCTTTCCATCACACTTGCTGTGAATATGAAGTAGAAATATTTGAAAATGAACACGAACATACATAACCCGCTATTATCTCACATCCAGCAAAAATGGTGACGCAGTCATCCCACTGGCTCGCACATGCGGTGGTCTCATTGATTTTATTCGACCTTTGGCAATTTATACCCCGGCAGCTGTAGCATTCCAATGAAATTATTCCTCGCAGGCACTCAGACATGCAGACCAAAAGTAAAGCAATTGAAGTGAATTTGCCACATCTGCTTAGCATTTTTATTATTATTGTGTGTGTGAGTGTGTATGAATGCGGCTTTTGGATGTACAACTGCTCCCGGAGATATCTCTCTGTATACTAAATGTGATTGGGAATTCCAATCAAAGTTGAACAGGTATAAAAAATGCTCGCATTCATACATACCTAGTTTCAAATATCGTTGATATGGATCGGGTTAAGACGATCATGAAACATACTTTATAGGAGCTAGAAGTGGCACAGGCTTACATGAACGCTCGAATAGAGATTGGGTTGGGAAAATGGGTCCACCGACGAGTTAGCTATTTGTGGTTAACACTAGGCATGTTGCAAAAGAAGAGCTGAGGTGTTGAAGTGATTTTAGCGAATATTTAAAATTATTTTTCTATTTTCTTGAATTTTCTGCTGACTACGGAAATGGATCAAAGTAAATCAAAATCTGCTTTCTTTTACTGACAAATTCTTTTAAATGCAGGTTTTTAGCCAGCACATTTAGAATTTGGGACTTATCTTGAAACATTCCAAGTTTAAAACTTTTTTAATGTTTTGGTCGTGACCCAGTGGAGTAGTACTCCATTAAATATTTCTGCATCTGCTCTATTCGTGTATGGCCGAATTCTTTAGAAGACGAACAAGACAAATTGTCAATCTGTAACTAATGCAATCCTGCTCTTTGCATACCATTAGTTGATTGTAGGGGAGACGAACGAACAAATTAAACACACAATTGCAGTCGACTGATAATAACAGAAATAATTTTAATGACAGAATAGAAATATTAATAATTATGGGAAACATCCTCCGACGACAAATCGTTTTTATCAGATAGGGAAAATCATAGTTTAAACAAAAACAAAATTGAAGATAATGTAAAGGAAATTACGCCAGACTTAGCAATCAAAAGTGGAGATTTCAAAAATATTAAAAAACGGCAAATATGAATATGTTCAAATTATTTTCACAGAAACCTCGCAGCAATCTTATTTTCCCGATTGCCATGAACATTTATTTTCAGAGATACAAACATTATCTAGCCCCTATCAGTTGTTACCACAAAACTCAAATGTGTATCTTAAATTGCGTTGATGTTACTGAAATTTTCCTGAAAATCATTAACATCGACTACAAAAGTAAAAATATCGATGGTTTTATCATTAATATATTTTGTAAGGCATAACTGAGTTCGAAGATCTAGAATGAAAGAATTTCCGCAAACCCATTGATCGATAGAAAAATAGTGACATTTCGCAATTCGAAAAAATGCACCCTTACTGCCTGGGATACCCTATGGTATACTCAGAATAACTCTGTATAGCGCGGACAACACTGCGTGATAAGAGACCAAAAAAAAGACCCGTGTCTCCCAGTTTTGCCCAAAGTCTTGCACTTTTAATGGGCCCTCAAATATTTGTGGCCTCGGTGTCTTTTCATTTTGCAAAAAAGTGATCATTTTCTCAGGCTCATATCTTGTAAACCGTTTGGAATTTTGATTTACTCTTTGAGGCAAAGTTGTAGCTATTGTCATAAATAACAAAAATATAAAATCAAAAAAAACTTCATCTTCAAGGTCAAAATCGCAAATGTCGACGAACAAATATTATAGGCTGTAGTGTGAGTAGTTAGCGTATACGTGCTGTTGATTAATGATAATATCACTCATACGCACTGTAGTCGGATTGACCATTAACAGAAACAGGGCTCTATGAAATAGCACCCCAAGAAATAACCCCCCAAAAATAAAATGAAACAATGCCCAAAAATTAGGTCTTTATTTCATTTTGAAATAAAACCCCACAATCAAAATTCTCGCGAATTTTTCATTTGCAAACCTTTACTCTCAAACAAAGATCCCTCATGTATTATCCATTAATGCTCAAACTGATATGTTGTGTTCGTACAAGACATAAAAAATTGATTGAGCTTAAAACACGTTTTATTGAAAACAAGCCCTTATGATGCTCGTTGCAGTCATTTCAGTTCCAAGTGCTGCTCCGGCATCCTGACAATCTTTTTTAATTTTGCTGAGTGCCTTTAACTCCTTATAAGCTGCTTCCTCATTTTCATGATTATGGGCCACATATTTCTTCACGCGAACACAACAGCCATTTGCAAGTAAATTCACTCTAGCTTTACACAAATTGTGTCTACATTCATATATAATAACGTCTTTATAGACAGATTTTTTCCTGAATATCATTTATTCTTCAATAACATACAAAAGTTCACTATTATTCCTGTTTCCTGATATTATTTCAAAATTCATTTTACGTTTTCTTCTTCGGCGTCTAATTTCAAACTGAGTATTGATCTACTGCGCTTACTTATGAATGAATGGACCTACTTACGCTAAGAATGAAATATCTATTTTAAAGAAAATGAAATAACACCCCAAAATAACTTTATGGTTTTATTACATTTTTTCTAAATTGGCGCTTTATTTCATAATGAAGTAAATCCGCAATTTTATACATGAAATAATACCATAAAGTTGAAATATTTTTTTATTTGTTGGTCTTTTATGTTAAATGTTTAGTCAAAATAAGTAAATATTTATTCAAATTAAAGAAAATGTTACCTGATATAAGAAAAAGTGAACTTAAAATAAGTTTAATTAAACTAAAACTGAGGAAAATGTTGTCATGTAGTTCAACTAATTACTATTGCTTCAAAGTACGAAAATCGCATATAAAAGATTACAACATGAAGACATGAGCTATTACTCCATGGTTGGTGCGAAGACGAGATAGGTGCCATCAGTCTAGAAAATGAATGAGAGAGAATGAATGAGTTTTAGTTAAAATTTTCTTAATGCAATTTTTTCATACAAAATTGCTTTCTTTCATAAATTCAAGGAAACTCTCTCCCACATAATGAAAGAATTTACTAAATAGTAAGAATTTCTTACCAGATTTTTACATATCATAACGTAAATATAAGACAGCAGTATTCAACAAATTAGCTTAAATACCATAAATGTTATCGGGGGTATTTTCAGTCATTGTAAGAGGAAACTTTGTCTCTCTCGACCACTTTTACACATTTGAAATCCCAACCCTTCCACACAGTTATCTCTTTTTTCACATTTTTATCTCTTTCGTCACATTTTGTGGTGCGCGTCTTTACAGTCAGTGGAATGTTCACACCGAATTTCATGATTTCATCTTCATCCGTTTCGTGCACTCCAAATTGCATGTTTCCAGCTGGTGCCGTTAATTAGTGCCATTTTAATCCCTTTTTGCCCCCATTTCACCGATCGCTAATTTCTTAATGTTTTACTTCATTATTGGGTTAGGCAATACCAAAAATCACAATTAGCCATCAGTACCTTTCCAATCAGATCTAAAAAGACATTAAAATAGCACAAAAATCGTTAAAGTATTGGCTAGCTTCCTAATGTTCAGTGAACGTTCATAATTCTTGTAGAGTAAGTAGCTGGAATTCCATCGTGAATCTTATGGACCGTCTTACCGATGCTAGTTAATAAAAATTTATTTTAAAAAATCGAATAGGTACTTTTTGGTTTATTAAAAAAATTCGCCAACAAAATTATATTTGTAAAATTTTAAAATTACGTTATGACGAAATTCTTTGTTTTCAATCCACCCTAGTGTCTACAATTTAATATATATATTTTTTTTTGAAATCGGGAAATGCAGCTTCATTCGATTAGAAACGATTCGCAGACTTTCCGAGACACTTTCCCATATAGAAAAGATGATTCCAACATAAAAGTCAAATGCTGAGAAAAGGCATTTCGGTGTTGTCCGACTTGTTTCATGATTACACCACTAACTCATAATACCGCCAACATAGCGTACAGCATGGGGAAAACACGTTGAGTTGCCAAGTGTTGTAACCTGCAACTAATTTCATGCCTCTGATAATGGCGCAAATACAGCCTTTTTCACATTCATTAATATTTACAGTTTTTCTTCTCCGCCGAGCGAGCGTGGAATATTCCTCTATGCTTGCCTTCTACAGAACAGTGGCAGTGCTAACATTTTACCCCACGAATTATTCAGAAAAATCTCATTAGCACAAGTGTGGTTGTGTGTGTGCACAAGTGTGCTATTTAGGTACACATTGCAAATGAGTTTTTGACGCCCCACACTCCACACTTTTACAACAATTTACAACTGCAGCAAAGTAGGAGATCTTATTAGAATCTGTGGAATTGTGTGCATTTTGCGAAATACTTTTGGGGAGTTCCATGAACACACAAGCACAGTCTGCGGCCTAGAACTAGAGTTCATTAAGAATGAGTTGGCATGACATAAAGGCATTGCAAACCTGATCTTAATTAGCCCAGAACATGTAATGTTCGTACTCATTATGTGGTGCAGTGCTTTTGAGAATACGGCAACTTCTGTTTTGCTACGATCTTTTGAGTTGTTCACTAACACTTTTTCACTTCCTTCTTTTTAGGGCGGTTTCCGTTTACAATTGCTGGATAATTTGGAGAAGCCGATGCTTGAGTTGACGCCTCACATTGATGGCAACGACTTCTTAAGAGATGATGTAACGTGAGTAATGCAAATATTCACAAGTTATGTTTTTTATTTATGTATAAATTACTACAGGGCCCAAGCCTATCAGGTGTCGCTTCCCACAGACGTTGAATGCCGTAACTGCACCATTCGTTTATTGCGGCAGGCCGATGAGTGGTCGAGCGATTATCGGTTCTGGTCATGCGCCGATGTTGATATTAGCAGTCGCAAAGATTTCAAAGAAACCTGCTCGGGCAATGGCAAATACTTCCCCTCCCGCTGTAAATGCGAGAAGAGTTTCTACGGACCACAGTGTCAGTACAAGGACGAATGCTCCAGCAATACGGATTGCGGCATCCAAGGAAAATGTATTGACTTGAAGGGAACTTCGTTGCCCCGCAGGCAGTGCTACTGTAATTTCGGTTGGTTTGGTCTTGGCTGCAATAAAAGGTCAACCTACAAGACAACGGAGTTGGACTTGTCCTCTTACTCGATGAAAGAAATGTCACCGGATTACAAGATGTACTGGCGTCTAATGGAGGAACAAAAAGAAATTGAGGTTGTCTTGAAAGTGAATAGTTCAACATGGGTTGGATTTGGCTGGAGACCTCGGTCATTGACCAAAGAATGTAAGAACTTTCCACTAATTAAGGACATTGGGGATTTTGCCACAAGTATTCAAGGATCGGCTTCAGCAGAGCCAGAACCGAAATCCGAACCCGAGCCCAAGTCTGAACCCGAACCTTCTTCGGAGCCAGAACCCAAATCAGAACCAGAACCAAAATCTGAACCTGAGCCTTCTTCGGAGCCCGAACCAAAGTCTGAACCGGAACCGAAATCGGAACCCGAGCCATCTTCCGAACCAGAGCCTAAATCTGAACCTGAACCGAAATCCGAGCCAGAACCATCTGCAGGAGCCGAACCGAAATCAGAGCCATCATCCACAAAGTCAAAACGTTTTGCTGTTCCTATATCAACCGATGATACGTATCGCGTTAGTTCCTCGATCAGTCGGAAGCGGCGTGATGTACCAGGTAAGTCTATCCACTTATACAGTGGGCCTTGGTTTGTTTCTCTCCTATATCGTACATATTATACAGTGCCGTAGACAGATTTTGTTGCACCACATCTTTGCTTACAAATTGCACAAAATCCAAAAAACAAACGCTTTAAATAATTTTGAACAAATATTAAACAGATACACAACACGAGCCACAGTCACATCCCGAACCTTCATCGGAACCGGAACCAAAATCTGAACCGGAGCCAAAATCTGAACCGGAACCAACTTCTGAGCCTGAACCAAAATCTGAACCGGAGCCAAAATCTGAACCGGAACCAACTTCTGAGCCTGAACCAAAATCTGAACCGGAGCCAAAATCGGAGCCGGAACCAACTTCTGAGCCTGAACCAAAGTCTGAGCCGGAGCCAAAATCAGAGCCGGAACCCAAATCCGAGCCGGAACCCCAATCGGAGCCAGAGCCTAAGTCAGAACCTGAACCTCAATCTGAACCGGAACCGAAGTCAGAGCCGGAACCTAGATCAGAACCTGAACCGAAATCTGAACCAGAACCTACATCGGAACCAGAACCTAAATCTGAACCGGAACCGAAATCAGAATCAGAACGAAGACAAAAGCCCAAACCATTTTCTAAACCTGAGCCGGAACCTTCTTCTGAGCCCGAACCTTCTTCTGAACCCGAACCCAAGTCTGAACCTGAACCCAAATCTGAGCCAGAGCCCAAGTCGATCAAGAAGACTGTTGCTCCACAAAACAATGACGCAGGTATATTCACAACACTAACACAAACATAACACATCGCTTCGCCTATGATTACTCCCTAACTTACCCATAGAATTTCTGATCCCCATTAACAACATTCCGCAACACAATAGAATCATTCAGCTACTCTATCTCTAGACAACCTTCAGTGAACCGCAGATTGAAAATAGCTTTCCATTTATATTTACAGATTCGAAATACAAATTGAATCCATACACACCACGCCATGATTTCAATCCCATGGATTGTACCGATATTGTAATCGGTTCGGCGCGTGGCATGGCAAGTCGAGTAGGAGATTATTATACCAGAGACAGATCCACTCCACGCCATGACGAATTCTACGGTGGCAAACAAGATTTGACTATGGCCACCGGCTTTGAAAAGGACGGAGTCACCACAATTATCTTCCGTAAAAAGCTGATTGCCAACGAGCCCACCGATCACACTTTGGATGATGCTTTGACCCATGTCATTTGGGCTAAGGGCCAGGAAACCGGTAATTTCATACATGTACCTGCATCGGGCATTGAAACTGAAATGGCCTCAATGAAAGACTTCTACCAACCGGATGAATTGAAATATCATGGGCACAAAATGCAACGTGGCGCCTCACAGATCAATTTCTTTGGTAAGCCGTCTCCAGGGAATAGTCGAGTTTTTTCTGAATATATATATAATGATCTTCTACTAATTTAGAAAAAGAAAAACCTAAAGCTTCTGGCGGCGATGGCGGTTCCTCCAATATCTTGGATAACGATTGCATGGGCCACTGGATGTACCCCTTGAATTGCTCTCCCCAAAATCACACATGTGAATACTATGCATCCTGGGAGACCATTGGCCGTGGCGATGAAATGCGCTGGCACATCGAGACCAAAAACACCGAAACATGGACGGGCATTGGCTTCAGCAACGATGAGAAGATGTCTCAGACAGACGCAATAATCGGATGGGTTGACCGTAACGGTCGCCCTTTCTTGATGGACACCTGGATCAATGGTTATTCTTCGCCGAAACTGGACGATCGCCAGGATATTTACGGCGCTGAAGGTCGCATAGAAAAGGGTGTTACTATCTTGGAGTTTACCCGGAAACGTGTTACCAATGATGCACAGGTAAGTACATGCAATCTTTGCACAACTAAATCCTTCAAATTCCTTAGAAACACCTTATTAGGTTAAATTGAATAGTGTGCTTCAGTGCCAGGGTGCATTTTTATCTATATACATATAATAGCTCTCGTATAAATAACTATACATGTTGACTCTCAATTACATCTTGCTCATAAATTGTGTATCATATTTGCCGAATCGAACCTCCATAAATTCTATATGACATGTGATGTATCTCGATTGCTGCCTGGACCGCGTGATTTGAATGGTTTCTAGCATGCTTTATAAGATCCTTCACTAAATAGGAATCCATGTGATGCAATTCAGAACTCTCTTGAGTAGATCTCTCTCAGTAGATCCAGTGATTGCTCACTATAAGATGCCCAGATCCTCACTCTGCAGATAACCAACTTTACAAGGTGTAGGTGATAGATCTCCTCCGAGCCTTGCCGCATCAGAAACTTCCTGTACGCCCCACCTTGTATTTCATTATCGCGCAAGTGATTTTCAGAGACTCAATGAAAGAGTTGCTTATATATTCGAACATTGAGTCTAGTCCATCGGCCAATATATCAGTATTGAGAGTAGTTGTAAATTTACTCTCACATGTCGCTAGCTCCAGTAATAGAGATTCGATTTAAGGGTGCTCCCAGAATGAGTGCTTCTCAAACACTCTCCATCCGTTAATATCGGACAGTGAAATCAAGAATCTACTTTCGGAGTCTGTTAATGAATGCCGGCTATATGTACAAAAGTTTCGTTTGTCCCCAATAACAGATCTTGTCCACGATTCTCTAGACTGGTGGCTGTTGGGTCTTAATAGTAAAGCTTTGTAAAGGAACTTGTTGGAGTACCTTCATCCTTGGCGATAAGTAGTTTAAAATTAGGTGTCCTTAGTCTACAAATTTTTCATATAGGTTCCTGGGATGGGACTATGTCAGTAGCACTATTCTTTGGAATAATAATGGAGTAGTGTTTGGAGTGGATAAAATTCAAATTTCATCCATGAGGTTATTTCTCCTGCAGTGAAATAATATAATATTTCTCCTGCAGAATTTAAGTCATTCCCCCTATTTTTGGGAAACGTTTGAGACAAGTAAATTGTATTGTCTTTGGTTCATCGAATAACTTCAAATTGCAAATTCAGAATTAAATAAATAACACTTCTCCCGATGCTTGCGGTTATTTACAGGATCTATCCTTCAGCGAAGACCATTGTTTGTACTTGTTCTTCCCGGTCTTGGGTGGTGCTTTCAATGCTGTCAACAAGAAAATACGCAAGCACGAACACATTCCTGCAGTATCGCCAACTCGCATTTGCATTAAATCTTGCGGCAAAGGTAAGTAACAAACGCAGCTGAGAAACTGATGTCCAAGAAATTAAAGCACAACCACTTACTCCATTCGCAGAATTGGAAGCAGCAAACAATGTCCCCACAACACCAGCACCGAATCGTTTAGTTTACACTGTCGGTGTCAAATTGATGAATCTGGCCGAATCATTTCAAGCTCCCGCACCGGGTTCATTGGAATTCAAGAACTTAGCAGCAACCATATCGGATTCCTTCAACGGAGTGCTGAACAATATACCCGGTTATTACAAAACCGACATTTTAGGTTTTGAAAAGTGAGTGACTTAATGAAGAGAAGCCATTGAATGTAAGTAAAAAACTTTTTTTTTCAGAGACGGCGCTACATCCGTGATAGCCAAACTGCAAGCCATGTTCGATAAAGACGATTACGAAAAAGGTTATACTACTCCCGACAATGCCGTTCCATCGGAGACGGCCATGAAAAACGGGGAAGTTATTAAAATGGCCTTGTTAGACACCATTTCCTCGGGCAAAGTTGGCTCATTGACAGTTGATCCACAATTTCTGGATTTCAAAGCATTGGAATGTATGTTGTTATAATCTACATATATATTCTGCAAATCCTCATAAGCTTATCCATAATATTTCCAGATAAATCCATATCTAATTCCGATGAAACGAAACTGTCATTTTTCGAACTATCCGAAGTGAGACTGTACATCGTTTTGGGCCTAATCGCCGCTTTAGTCTTTATAGCACTGATCCAAGCATCATGTACTATATACAAGACATCGAAAAAGAATAACTCGAATAAGGTAAGTGTCATATCCGCACATACGTCTGCGAGAAGTCAGTCAGTCGGAAACGTATGAGATGGATGAGACGGATTGGAGACTTTGTCTTTGCTTCATATGTATGTATGTAAAAAACGAAAAATGTTGCAATCAGCACACACAAAAAAAGTTTCTATTGCTCTCTGTCGATTTTGAAAATATTTCGCCTTGAATCATTTGTAAGATTTTTGGGAATTAGTTCTGTAACTTTTGAACGGAAATATATATCTTGACGAAATTCTACATGATCAGAACAGAGATATTTTCCAAATGATTTCTAGGACCTCTAGTGGGCATGGACTCAAATTTTGAAGTGATTGCCAAAAGCACAATTATGTACCGATTGCAAAGATATTTAACGCAGCTATAGTACTCGCGAATACCAATAAAAATGTTCTTATCCACCAATTAGTTTAAGAGATATTTTGGTTACAAGAGGTCTCGCTTTTTTTAATTTGTAAATTTGTTTTTCATGCAGGTACAAATTTCTGTTATTTTTCGTAAAGAAGACGTAATTCAGATACGTTTAATATCCTTTTTTAAAAAATTCTCAACTCACAAACCACCGATTAGAAAATGTTTAATATATTTTTAACCTCGTATGTTGTCTTCTTACTCATAAAGTATTACCACATCCCTGTGGTATTTAAAGAAACATATTTTCCTCAAATTGGGATTTTGGGTATTTTATTGGACAAAGATGCAAGGCAAGCCATTTAGAAACAAATCTCAGAAGAAGCAAAGACCAATGTCTCCAATATTTCAGTGTCCCCATACACAGTCCTTGTTGTACGATTTCGACAACTAGTTTTAAGTATTTATGTATGTATGTACATGTACATGTACCTGTACCTCCGATTGATAATGATAAAACTCACATGATATTTTAAAGCTAATATATGTAATACCCGATGAATGGCGGATATATCAACAGAGGCAACATCAACGCTACTACCAACCTTCTAGCGATTTATAAGTTCCAACCAAATCCAAATCACAAAATCAGACATCATTTTCTCAATCACGTTCACGACCACAACACCACCACCTACACCACGACCTACCATCATAAATGAAAAATAATAGCCCATTCCACAAAGTGGCGTGGGGCATAACAAACAGTAATGAATCATCACTAACTGTCAATTGCAAACATCACTATCATTGATTTAAAATCGATTTTATCGACACAAAATGTCCTTTTCGATCCGCCAGTTACACACGTCCATTCGTACGTGTTCGAGTGTGTGCGTGCGTGTGTGTGTTCAGATAAATTTCTCACTGGTCAAACTGTCAGTCAAACACTTTCCGATATCGGTAAATAAATGTAATCTTCTTTATCCTTTTATTGTGACTACCCCCCACCCACCAGCTAACTTCATAGTTTGTACTAATCCTACCACCCTGGTGTATCTCTTCTTAAGGTATTGTGCACCCCTTTCAAATGTTTTAATCTCTCTCTGTCTCTCTCTCACACACACACTCTCTCCCTATCTCTAATTACTAACAGTTCAATTCATATCGAAAAGTTAGACTCTGCTTAGTTTCCATTCTTGATTCTGTTAGGCACAGCAATTAGTTGGTTGGTTGGTCAGTACCTAACTTCGTTATGAATTGGGCCCTAATACTTTATGTTTATTGGCTACACATATTACCTTATTTATTTACTCACTTGCCCTTTCCTGTTGCTATCCTCTTACATAACTTTGTTTTATCTTTATTTTTCTATTTATTTCCGAATCAGTCAGCATTTGTGTTATGCTATTTTGTATGTATTACGTTTTATGTCTCTACCCTTCTTTTTTTACTAAAACCCCAACTCCGGACGATTTGTATCCGTCTTTATTATTTGTGTTAATGCATGGTCCTATACAACTTTCTTACTTAGATTTAGATCCTTACTTACTTACATACACTCTCTAAAACTCTATACAAAACTATATCGGTAGAGAATTTACGAATGATACAGACCGAAAATCGAAGTTCACGTCTTTAACCTCCATGAACTGGCATTTTATCGGCTAAAGTTCTAACACTCTGGCCATATATGGACATCGGGGTTCTTTCTTTAAGTTTGTTATTAATATTGTGGATATTCTAACAAAATCCCGAAAAAGTTTCCGTATATGACGTAATGCACACGCAATAGCTTCCTCGTCTAAAAGCAAGTTTTTTAACGAAAAGAAAGTTCAGTCGGCTAATCCGACTTATACAAATCCACAATTTTGAAATCCAACCATCCATATGGAAGTTATCAAGACTAGATTTACAATTGATTGGGTCATTTGAGTGGAATTTACAAGAATGCGCACTACAAGAAACATTAATATTTTTAAGTTTAATGTGATTATAAAATTTAAAATTAGTTACAAATTTTCAAATATCAAATTGCAACTAATTTCGTCTATTAATATGGAAGCATTGTAGATTTCTTAAATCAAAGATTTGACTCATTTGACTGTTGATATATAAAACAGCTTTTACATAACACGACCTGTAAAAAAAATGACAGATCGCGTAAAAAGTTGTATAGTGTAAACAAAACCACAAGATTTCGCTAGTAAATTTTGACAGTTTTTCGATTTTTTTCATTTTTTTAATTTGTTAAAACTCCACACATCAGAGTTATATTTCACGAGGCAAGCAAAGGAAATCAAAAATAAATTAAGCAAATAAAACCGCTTTTAATTTTATGCTTTTAATTCCGCATTATTTTCGTGTGATCAATGTAAACGCGGGAAACGTTTTCGATGCGATTTTTGAAAGTGGGATAGTGGGAAGTGGGAGGATTCATGCGATTACTTTCACCAAAAATAGTTTAACAATATCGCCCGTACTCCATGAGAGTATAACGACTATTAAAATATGGTCAGATATGAAATCACAAAAAATTCCCATAATTCGAAGAAGAAAAATAAAAATTTTTATTTTGCCTATTTTAGTAACAAAATCCGATTAAAGTGTCAATAAACTAATCGGGACAATATTTTTTTCAAAGTAATAAAGTGCCCATCTTGTTTCTCGGATAAATGTGTGAGTATGGCAACACCACGAATATTTTTGACCTAAAATGAATGTTGTTAGGACATATTAGCCCGAAACAGAAAGTAGACAGCATAAAATGTAATCGCGATAAAAATAGATGAAAACATTTATTATTATTTTACTCGTATACCGTAGATACTATTGAGAAAGTGAAATTGTGGTAACCGGGAGTACATCTTTACGACAAATTATAACCGGGCCTTGAGAAAATATATAGTTATTGGAAAAACATTATCAAAAAATATAAAAATATTATATTGAAATATCTTCCATCTTCGGTCTTAAACTTAATTTGGGAAAATATTACTATTTCCAAGGATTGATCAAATTCCCTAACTCTTTTCGAAAGTTATAGTGTACACCAACAGACAGACGTTCAGGACGAATATGGCTCAAACAAGTTAAAAAGTCGTACAACTGATTTGGTACAAACATACTTATGATCTTAAGTCACTCATTCGATGCGTTACACTTTGTTTGTTCCAAATGAAATATACCATCCTACCGTGTATGGTGATGGTTGTACCCACACATTCAATTATACCCTCATTTCAGCGAAGATTTCGATTTTCGGAATTACACATTTAAAACAGATTTTAAAGTTTTATTTTTTGATGTGAACAGCAAAGTTGAAGATTAATTATCTTTATTTTTCTATCGAATTGAATCGATTGAAAATCCTACAAATGCTTAGTTACGAGATCCAAAAACTTCTTCGCAATAGTGGTGGTCGTTTTTGTGCACTGTGTCTCATTTCTGGACGAATGGATTCAGTTTCGGATAGCCCTCCCTTTAAAGAAAATATGAGCAGGGCATCTTGGGAAACCGTATCCAAGGATTTTCGAACGATACATCAAATATAATGCAAATCAAATTGGTTAAGTTGATTTTAAAATGATTTATTTTTCCTATTTATTTCAAACATAACGTATACGCACCCATATTTGGTAATTATAGATTATAATAATTCCATCAAGCGAATCTATTTATGGCAAAAGCTTAATTATTCGTACTGCTTCTGGCAATTTTTCCTAACCCTTGTAATGAGATCTGTGTTCTCCTAATGTGGTTAGAAAATAGGACCAAAATTATACACGTGCTAACATGGATCATTTCATAGCATCATTCAGAATCGAACTAATCTGTCATTGAAATTCCACAATTATACATAGATTTCTATACTCATTAAGTGCTCTCTCACTGTCATTAATCCATATACTCACCTCGTATTTAAAAATAAAATACTTTCTATATATTGCAAAATAGCATACATTTAATAAGTGACCGAGAAATGAAATGATTAACTTATTCAGAAAATCTAGTAAAAGTGTTGATATCCGATGTACAAATATATCTGCCCTAATCGAACGATACGAATATCGAATAATCGAAAATGTTATAAATGCTGACTGGTTAAGGATTTATCGTATTCAATAAATAGTTGTACATATATTCATTGATTAATTTGTTTGCAGGAAAATCTCATACAGAACTCACCCTGGAAAGAGTACTCATCAAACACAAACTACGCCTTCGATCCGTACGGAGAGACGGAAGAGAAAAACATCTCCAGCAACAATACATCACACAAAGAGAAATCATCACGCAATCGCTCATCCAACAGTCAGCAGACCACTCTACAAATGTCACACTCGCCCACCAGTAAATCCCAGATGTACTATGAAGGCACTGCCAATGGCGGCGGTGGAGGTGCTGCTGCGCGTAGCAGTGCCAATGGCAACGGCAACATCAACAACAACGGTCACAATACCCAAGAGTATCGCAGCAATGGTCGTTCGCAACGCAATGGCCATGCTGCTGCATCCAACAACAACAGCAGTAGTCACTACGACCGTTACGAACGCAACAATGATCAGCAGCAACATCATCATCAGGCGCCACCATCTTCGTATGCACGCAACAGTTCCTATGCCGATCGTGCCGCCTACTCTCTGCCACGCCAACAACACCAGCACCAACAACAGCAGGCGAATATGCAGCCGTCCGGCTATTACACTCAAGATCGTCGTGATCGGAGCGCTCAGCGCAACACGGGCCACTATCGTGACAGATCACGTGAGGATCCACGTTTAGTCTCAAACGGAGGTGCTGACACCCCCGATTTCTATTTCATGCCATCGCAGCGTAAGTATTCCGGCGAAGTCGTGCGTGTTTACGTCGATTACAACAAGGATCCCAAACAGTAAACGCTGCATCGCCTTTGCAGTGTGTCAGTGGTGCGTTTAGTTAATCACAAATTCTTTCGAGGGGGAAATTTCGATTAGAACAATTCGTCGATATTCAATTGAAACAAAACAAAACCGTCACCTTAAATACTCATTTCCCTCAAAACACTGGTCTTCGCATAGAATGTTTTTCGCAAGCTTCTTCATTGCTGGTGAACAACCGCCACTTACAAATATCCCAAAACGATTTAAAGCTTGCATTATGGATAACTCCGATGTGCTAGAAATTCCATGATCCGGCAGCAGCCGCAAATGTCAAATCACAAGCATTTGACAACTTATACGCGTACTTCACGGTGCGCCCAAAACACAATCAAAGTGTGCATCATGCGCACTTTTGAAGTTCGCAAAGTTAATCAAGTTCAACGTTTTGTTGCTTTCCTTGTGTGTTGCGTTCATGGTGTTCTACACGTAAGGATAGCCAGCAAAACAGGATTCTCAATTTTCATAAATTGTGAATTATTTCAGGAGACATTTGCTCGTTGACCAGTGTAATCAGCTTAGAGTTGTTATGCCCAGTTTTTAGTGGATAATTAAAGCTAAACCACATAAAATATGACAATGGTTTAATTACGGCTTCTTTATTTTACACTTCCATTATTTTTTTCATCCCAATTTTCTTCGAGTTAAATATTGGATTTTGCTCACGGCGTAAATAGAAAATATGTACCCTTCGTAGAACAGCTGTCTATGCAACATTCACATTGAACCTTTTCGAAGTGTTTAGCACATCGTACAAAATTTCAAACAGATTTAATTAGATTTAAGTAATAATTTAATTAATTACTAATTTCTCTTCAAATCTGTTTTGGAAAATTATCTTCGAGTTCATTATCAACCATATAAATTACCAACTTAAAAACTGGGTATTAGAGAAATTTTATTTAATTTATATTCCAACATTAAATAAAAGTAAAACTGAGCCTGATCAGAAAATGCAATCACTTAAATCACCCCACTCTAGTGAAATTGAAAAATAAAAACAAGGCAAAATAAACAGATTATTTTGGCTTTTTTTGTTTTCCGCTTATTTTTAAACTTTAAAAATTTCCTAAATTGGAACCTTGTGAAGTGATATCCATTATGTCTGAAATTTCTTGGTTCAACTTCAATGATAGCCAAAAAGACAGAGATAATTAGTACTAGAGGCCAATTTACACCATCTGTTTTCCCATTTGATTTTCCACTTGTCACCACGTTGCCACCATGTTTTATTCCAAAAAAAAACACATGGATAAACAGGTCGTGTAAACTGGCCATAAGTAACTTCTCGACCTACGTATTTCATCACTTCAATGTCCTTTGCACACATGACTCTATGCCACTTCCGTTCTTTTACTTCTATTAGAAAATCTGCGTATGTACTCTCTAAACCACAGCATACGAAATGATTATCAGAAAATACAAATGGTGCAGCCCATGTTCCAATGATTAACGACAAATATATTTATAAAATCACACTAAAAACTAAGGAAGTGTAGTCTTTTCCTCATTTGACAAGGTCCACACAGACAGATGCGTCACAGCAATCGCAAGACGCTTTGACAGTAGTGCTCTCTCGCATATTCAAATCAGAACAGACGAGGCGGCAGTATTGACACAGCGACTTGCGACTGTCGTGACGCGTCTGTCTGAATGGTCCTTAACTCGGCAATTGATCTTTCTCAGCCTACTTGTGAATCACCGATCCATTTCACACTTTTCAAAATATATTCACTTTTAGTCCATATTTCCATACCTTTGCATGACATTTCTTCTGACAATTTGTATAAAAATCAACAACAAGAACAAATACAAAAACACATTAAAATAGTTTAAACTTAATTAATTTGCAACACCTCAAATCAAATTTAGTCATTGTTAATGTATAAATGAGGGATAACAAAAAATATAATCATACATAATTAATTAAATCATTAAAATTAAATGTGAATTTGTCAACAACGTACATATATATGAATAACAACATCAGCGATGTAAAACGAGTACATACTTACATACTCGTACTATGTACTGTAAATATTTGTTTGTAATTTATAGCATAAAAAAGAACGTATCTAAATTTATGAAATTGTCTTTTGTTATTAACTTACTGTGGATTGCTTATCCATGTCACATAGTCACAGATTGTGTTTTTTTGTAATTTATGCAACTGCATGTAAGTATGTATATTTACCATTAATTATATACACAAATATGAAAAACAATATACATAAATATGTATAATAAATATTTAATGTTTAGTGTTATTGTTTAATTGACGATATATTATAAAATATTTAAATTTGTCTTTAAATTAGTTTGTTTTATATTATTATGTAATAATACTGTATAATTCAAATACATAAATAATAATGTTTAATAAATAAATAAGTAAATAAACTAAAAACATTTGAAAATTTTAGTATTCACTGTTTATTTCATTGGAGCGAAAGCGAATTGTTACGGGTAATAGCCTGTCATTTAAACTAGATTTCGCATGCAGTGTGATAAGGCTATAAAGAATGAGGTTGAGAAAGAGAACTAATTGTGTCGAACTGGCAACTGTATGACTGATGAATACGAATCAGAATAACTGTTATGCGTAAAAGCCGAGAAAAAATTATGGGACAAAGGGGCGTGACATCACCCATTCTCATGAACAAGGAGAATATGATAATTAAATACAGCGTTTTCCAATCACCAGGGTTTTGAATCACCCGGTATTTCGGGTGAAGGTTGAAGCTTTTATTCTTTGACATTTGACAACTAGAAACTACGCCGTTACTTAAAATGGAACGATACACGCTTCAACAACGCATTGAAATTATTAAAATTCACGAATGAAAATGATCCGGAATTCCATCGAAAGATCATCTTGACTGATTAGGCCCATTTCCACCTCGGTTGCTACGTCAACAAGCAAAATTGTCGCATCTGGGTCTCGGAAAACACAAGAGTTATTGTTGAGAAGCCTCTCCAGCTTCATCATGTGACTGTTTGGTGCGGTTTATGTATGATCCGGCAGGGTCATTGGACCTTACTTTTTCTAAAATGAGGTTGGATCAACAGGTACGGTGAATGGATTGCGCTATCGAGAGATGATTAATGATTTTTTATGGTCGGTGTTGGATGGTATTGATCTGGACAACGTTTACTTTCAACAAGACGGAGCTACGTGCCACACAAGCAACGAAACCATTGCTCTTTTACGAGAAAAGTTTCCGGGCCGTGTTATCTCTCGAAGAGGTGATCACAATTGGCCACCGAGATCTTGTGATTTAACACCTTGCGACTTCTTCCTTTGGGGCCACAAGAAAGATAGAATTCGTGAGGGCATTCATAGGGCAGCCACTTTGCGATTTGGTTATGGAAAATTTCATGAAACGGATATGGTCTTGTAAGCGTAGTGGTGGTGGCCTTTTGCATTTGCTGCAAGCCTTCCTCTTCATTATGAAATAAACATCCGATCATTTATCTCAAAAATAGCATTTTTTTGAATACCAAAATAACACCTCTTGTTGGAAAACCCTGTATTTTACATATTTACACATATAATTGGCACACAGAGTGCCGTCCTTAACAAATCATGAGGTGGCATTAAATGTGTGGCCCCGACCAAGAGGTCCATTTTAATACTAAGGGATTTTAACGCCCTTCATCAGACTCACGAAACAATTTATTTTACCGACGACTATGCTGGCCTAGGCGTTCAAAGACAGCTGAACCCATTGTCACTAAGCGTCTATTAACCATAGCTGAACAGAGGTGTTCAACATTCTCAAGCCCCACTTTTCACTCGATGCCCTGCCTCTGGGCATGTGTACATATTAGGCAGTGCCCCGTCAAGTGAATGAAATTAGCTCGATCTCTTCATATTATCCCTACGGTCCATAACCGGGTACCCGGGTAACAATTTGAACTTTAAAGTGCTGCTGTTCCTATAATATTGAAGATATCAACATGAAACTCCGGATCATCAGAGTTTTCGCCTAAACTTAGAGACTAGAAAAATTTTATAAAATTTGGTTAAATATATTAACCAAAAAATGAGTTTAATATTTTTGCATACAGGGGTCCATGACCAGGGTACCCGGGTACCATACAGCACATTACCTTATATTTCAAAGAAAACCCGTTTGTTTTATTTTTATTCTATTTCATACTGTTTATTAATATTAAAATATGAAATTTAATTGTTATATTTTATTCATTTATGTTGAGTCATTGTTGACACATGAAAAACATTTTGATATTGTTTTAGTATGTTGATCTCAAACTGGTTTCTTGCAAACGTTGCAGGCTTTTCTCGTCTTTCTTCTCCTTTTATCTGGCAAAGAAGCGCACAAATAACAGCATCCTGTTATTGGCTTCCTGCCAGTAGAAGCGGCCGTAGAAGTAGATGGTTGCTCGGTATAGGTTACCGTCTCCACTGGTCTTCCCAGAAAGCTCTCAATTGCTGTTTTGGTGGAAAAGTGGCGCGTTACTTGGCGCACACAAATCTTCAGCAAGTGTACGCAAAAAGCGTTTTCTGCGTGTTGTTTTATATGGAACAGTTGTGTTATTCTCATAAAATATAGTGTATGCCGCGAAAGCACTAACATCAAGCATATTGTAGAAAAACGACAAAGGCCACCTTTTTGTGTGTCTCTGTGTGGTATACTCCCGAAGCGTCTGGTCCATAACATCCACGCCACCTTTCGTTTTGTTATAAAAATTGATTATTTCTGGTTTGCCATTTTCTTCTACAGTTGCATCATCATGCATAGTCGACAACAATATTACGGAATTTGTTTTCCTCTGCTTGTATCTAACCATAGTCACCTTCTCGTGGAAACCAAATTTGCTTGTCCCAATGGTCCAGCTCTTATCGTCTTTCATTTCTGTTGGTATATAGGCTTTGTTTCGCCGTAGTGTTCCGACAATGCTAAGTTTGACGGATATCAGCTGCTTTGCCAGTGGCAGCGTCGTAAAAAAATTGTCCATGGTGATATTACGTCCGCTACCGTGGTATGGCCCAACCAAATCTCTGACTACTCTTTCGCCTACACCAATTTCACGCCCACTGTCTTGTTTGCCAGTATATATTTGGCCATGAAGAGGATATGAATTTTTAGCATCGCATATCCACCACACCTTTATACCGTATTTCGCTGGTTTCGATGGAATATACTGGGTAAATTTCGTTCTGCCGCGGTACGGATACAACTGTTCATCGATTGTTAAATTTTCTGTAGGCACATAATATTTTGCGAGATTGGCGTTCAACATTATCCAAATATCTCGTATTGGAGCAGTTTTGTCTGTGCGCTGCCTCTCGTTTCTTGTTCTCGCGTCATCGAAACGTATAAAACGAATAAGATCCCAGAAGCGGTTTATTCCCATTGTTGCGCGGAATAGAGGATGAGACATTTGTGTCCATAAGTCCCTTGCATTTTCATCATTGGAATGATTTGCGCCTGCCATTATCAGCATTCCAATGACTGCGTATATTTCTGCCACGGTCGTATCCCTCCACTTCAATTGACGCTTTGTTGGGTTTGCTGCATTGTAGGCATCATAAGTTGAATTGGCTTTTTTGTTGGTATGACGCACAATTATATCGACCATTTCTATTGTAAAATAACACTTAAAACATTGCATACCAGTCATACTTTCCGTCATTCGTAATGGACCACTGCGAGTTCTAATGATGTTGTGACTCCTTATTTGTTGAGAAACAGGTGGTGTTGGTTGCCATTGAGTACCATCACGTGCAATCATTATTTCTGTTGTGCTTGATGTTGGTACATTTCCTTCAACCATATCAGTTTCATTGTCACTTTCATCTTCAAATACATCTTGCTCAATTTGCATTGGTGTGTCAATAGCGTCTGGAATTTCGTTGTTTTCGTTGTCATTGTCCCAGTCTTCACTCTCTGAGTCTTGCACTTCTCCAGTAAATACCTCTTGTTCTTCCTCAATTGGCACTAAAGCGTCGACTTCCTCAGTCATATCATCAAGTAAAGACTCAATATATATGCTTCTGGCTTCTTCACTCAAACGCAGATATTGTCTTTCACTTAAAACTTCTATGTTTCGGTTCATTTTCATTAACTTCACTGTTCAATTGTTGAAATTACAATGACAAAATGCGTAGCTGAACAAGCAGGTGCTCAAAAAAATTAAAAAACAAGTTTCTATTTACATACTTCTGTGTACCGTTATCTTACAAACATGCAATTTGTACAGTAGAGATGTAAAAACTAAGCGTTTCTAATAATCTTTGCAAATATATATTATTTTGTTTGAAAATAAACGAAAAAACTGCACTAGGTACCCGGGTACCCTGGTTATGGACTCCCGTTAATACAGCTGGTTATGGACCATAGAAGCCACTCTAATAAATATACATATGTGGGCTTAACATGAAGAAGGACTTGCAATGGATCCGTAACAGTGGTATTTATGGTAGCCTTTTCTACGGATACAAGTAGCTACGCCGTTCAGCAGAATCGGGCCAGTGGGCATCTTTAGCGGGCTCCGATAGCTATTCTGCAGGTATATAAGATATGGTAGCTCAATAGTCACTAGTTCGGGAAACATTCATCACAGCGAAAGAAAAGCGCTTTTCTACATTAACTGAAGAAAGGAGAGGTTTTTTCTTGCTGCTCTTGATGAATATTTGTTCTTCAGTATGGCCTGTCGGACTGTTTCATGAGAAACAATTACTCCACACTCTTCCTCGAGCTCCCTTGCAAGGGTTCTGGTCGAAATTTTGCGGTTTCGATTAATTTTCCTAATCATTAGGCGTTCCGCACGTTCAGTTATTTTGGGCTTAGGACCTCCTCCACGCTTTGGCTCCAATCTACCCTCATTTTCAGCACGATTTAGTACATTATAAATTGTCTTTCGTGTAACTGAAAGCATGTCCGATAATTCTATTGCACTTTTTCCCAATTCGTGGTTATAGTAAATCAGCTGAATTAAATCGAACGACAATCTTTTGCCTGACATTTTAAAAACACAATATTTGACGAAGTGATATGCGTATAACATAAACTGATCATCAACTGAGTGCCACAATCATACAATGCAAATCATAAATAATTGTCAATCACAAATAACTGTCAAAAGTTAAAAAAATGCGAATTGTAAAAAGACTTTCTTGACACTAATAAAAATGACTATAAGATGTTTTTTGTCTTATTTTTTGTTTATTACAACAGGATTTTTCGTTTCTGTTTGGCCATACCCTGGCCATGCTGTATGTAGACACAATATATAAAAAAGAATCAAGCTGAAAACCAAAAAGTGACCTTTTCATAAAAATTATTTCGAAAATTATTATTATTATTTATTTCTAATGTGTAAACTGATTCTTGACATACTGTATATACATACTAAAACAAAATTAAATATTTTTTCACTTAGTTATGTAAACAAAAAATACATAAAATGTATATCATGTCAACTCATATTTTGGGATACCCCGAGAAAAAATCAAATTCAATATTAAAATTTCATAATTTTTAAACGAAATTGATCTACTCTATACTTAGATGGATAGCTCAGAAGTCGTACAACCTCATCCAATAGGTTTGGCACAGAGCGCCCCTGGTTTTTGGTATTGTTGACACCATTCAGTAAGAATGGGCTCTTTGAGCTTTGAGCGATTTTGGATGCGTTTTTCAAAATGACCACACAAATGCCCAATGGGGTTCCAATCGCGACTTTGTGTGGGGGTTTTAGGGATGTGTGGAGTATTGTACCCACATCTTACCGTCAGCAGTGGTATGCTTAGGACCATTTCTTGTAGTCAGTAGTAACTATTCGGAATATTATGTTTTACAGAACTCTGGTTCAAAATTTCTTTCAGAATTTTCACGAAAACGGTTCTTTTCTGTTTGATTCGCTAAAATGACTCTTTTGCTGATTGGAAGTTTTGAAACAATCGTTATATTCTTCAGAAGGGATCTAAACAATAACTAAGGACTGTTCACAGCTTTACAAAAATATTTTAGCTGATAAATAAAGAATAAATCCACTTTTAACCAGGGGTACCATGACTTATGCTTTGCTGAAATATTGGACTATATTAGTAAACACCTTATATATTTTTTATTTAGTAAAAAAAAAGAAATATTTTTGATTAGTTGTAGTATACAACTGAATACACAAAATAAAAATATATATCACATTGGTTGGTACGTTATTTTTGAGAAAATTGGTGAGTTTCTTAATTTTAGGGGGTTACCATGACTCACTGTATTCAAATTTCACTACATACGAAATAAGTAAAATTTTCATTCAGTTTGATAATGTTGGATATACACAGAGAAAATAATTATTTCTATATGTTTGTATAAAACCAGTACAAGCTTGGTGCTCAAAGGGTCAATGTCAATATATTTATGTAATGCTTGCTTTTGTGGATATTTCTTTAAATATTTCGGGGGTTTTGTGGGCTGGTTTAGCCACACCCCTTCTAGTACCTCCCACACAAATAAACCTAAACATCAATAAAGTAAGGAAAGGCTAAAGTCGGGCGGGGCCGACTATATGATACACTCCACTCTGTATCCGAATACAATTCAATTCGGTAATAAAGTGAAAACGGGAAGGATTTTTGCATCCTGTAAATGTATGTGTTTGACAAAAAATGTTAAATCGGAAAGGACATTTGTATGGGGGTTTATTGAAACCTGGAACGAAATAGGTGAAATATAATATGTATAGTTTGGTCAAACTCGGTTAAACATTTGGGAGCAACATTTGTATGGGGGCTATATGTATATCTGAACCGACCTTACCCACTTTCTGCATAGGTGTTTCTAGTTGGATAATAAGATGTTGTGCCAAATTTTAAGAAAATGGTGTACAATATGTGGTTTCTAGAGCGGAAAATGTCAAATCGGGAGCGTCATTTGTATGGGGGCTATATCTAAATCTGAACCGATCTACCCCGAATTAGCCACAGGTAGAGATGGGTTTAGACCTGGGTATTTACCCAACGCTGGGTATTTACCCATTTATACCTACTTTCATACCCGGGTATTTACCTAATTTCGGGTAAATACTCATTTGAATAACAAATACTCGTTATTACGTAGAGTAACAGAAATGTGAACATTTTCGAATTTATTTTGAACATATTTTCTGCAGTGTAATTTGTTTATACATTTAGCTGCGAATTTGCTAGATCCTAAGGCACAAGGAAGTGATCTTGTGCCGTCTGAGGAGGTAGATGCATTGGAATTCATTCACACAATGTCACAGGCGCTAAACATAAATGTAATGGCAGATTTTGCCAATTACAAGGCCAGAAATGATTTCTGGGCAAAAACTTTTGTCTGGAGTTGTTTGGATGAAATTTCTCCAGTAACTTGGTGGAAAGGAATTTGTGCAAGCACGCAATTAAGCAAATTAGCTGTTCGAATTTTAACAGCTCCCTGTACTTCAGCTGCTACTGAACGTTCCTTTAGCACCCACAGCTTCATTCACTCAAAAAAAAAGGAACCGTTTAACAACACAAAGAGCAGGAAAAATAACATATATATCGTGCAACTGGAACTTGCTTTTTAAAAATAGTTTACCACCATCAGCAGAAAGCACGCACTCCACTCAATTTGAAAATGACATGAATTCTTCACTAGAAGGTACTCAAGACGATATCCCTTCAACTTCAACAGGAATCATGCACTCTACTCGATATGACTTTTTATCCGATACGGACAGCGACAGCGATTACGATTAAATTTACAAATTATTTCATTTGTTATTAAAAAATCTAATTCATAATAAAAATTAAATTCTTTTAACTTATTTAAATTTTTCTTTATTCTGATTAATACCCACATTTTGGGTAAATACCCAAGAGCTTGGGTAAATGCCTGGGTATTTACATTTAAATACCCAATTTACCATTTGGGTACTTACCCTTGTCCCATCACTAGCCACAGGTGTTTCTAGTTGGATTATAAGGTGTTAAGTCAAATTTTAAGAAAATCGGGTACAGTATGTGGTTTCTAGAGCGGCAAAAGTCAAATCGGAGCGACATTTGAGTGGGGGCTATATCTAAATCTGAACCGATTTGAGACTCAAATTAAATAGCGTTCGTCGTTGATCCATAAAACTTACTTGTGCCAATTTTACAACAATAGATGGACAGACGGACATTGCTAAATCGACTCAGAAAGTGATTCTAAGCCGATCTGTATAATAAACGATGGGTCTAGATTGTTTCCTTTTGGGTGTTACAAACAAAGACATAATACTCTCGTGGAGTGTATAAATACGTAAAATTAATGCTGTTATAACTTATTTACGGATGAATCGATTACTCTGAAATTTGATATGTTTTCATAGACGTTGCATTCACCTGCAATATGGACGATATTGCCACACCCCTTCTGGTACCTCCCGCACTATGCCAATTTGTGCTTTGGTAAAAACAAAAGTAATATAACATCCATTCGGATTGTCGAAATCAGTTGCAATTTGATATTATAAAATGTATATACACTCCACGAGAGTATTATGTATTTGTGCATTTGTTTGTAACACCCAAAAGGAAACGAGTTAGACCCATCGTTTATTATACAGATCGGCATAGAATCACGTTCTGAGTCGATTTAGCAATGTCCTTCTGTCCGTCTGCTTTTTCTGCCTTAGAAGACACATATATTCTTCAAATTTGGCACAGCACCATATAATCGAACTAGAAACACATGTGGTGAAAGCGAGTAAGATCGGTTCAGATTTAGATATAGCCTCCATACAAATGTCGCTCCCGATTAATACAACTATTAATGAAAAGCTTAAACATTTACTTACGAAAGCTGATTTGGAAGACATAAAAAAAGGAAATAACATCAGTACCTCCATGTTAACACATTACAATTGGAGAATCGGAAACTAACAGAAGAATTAATAAAAAGAGAAGAAAAAAACGAAGCAAATAAAAAAGACTTCAAAATCAGATTAAGTCAAATAAAATATTTATCTAAGGCCTTGGCTGTAGTTAGCCAAGCCTATGGATGATTTATGGAAAAACTAGGCATATCTCCAAAGATAAATACAGTTACGAAATTAGTATCCGCCCAAGCTGTAAATGATTTTTTCAAAAACTTCAGATATAAAAAAGACAAGAACAAAAAGAGAATTGTTGTTATTAAAGAACAAATGTTTCCATTAGCAAAGACCGTGATCTTGGTTAGAGAAAACGAACTTAAAATAAATTAGCGCTGGTTTGTTTAGATGGAACCATGAAAACATACTTAATGATATAAGCACCTCTCGAGGAGAACATGAACTCATCAAACTCTATGGTGAAAATATAAAAACACACGACCTAAATTTCGATAAGGTCAAGAAAGGTAAGGAAATGAATTTGGAAATTTCTTTTTTTATAACCTCCATTTCCAGGATGGGGATATACTAACTTTGTCATTCCGTTTGTAACACCTTGAAATATCGACCTGAGACCCTATAAAGAATATCTATATATATAAAAGAGTTGCGTTACTGACTGACTGACTGACTGACTGACTGACTGACTGACTTATCATTGACCAGCCCCCAGACCAAACGGCTGAAGCCAGGGTCATGAAATTTTCAGGGTAGTTCCCAAATATGACGTAGACATCGACTAAGAAAGGGTTTTACGAAATTCGTACTTTTAGGGGATAAAATGGCCCAAAAAGGGATAAACATCGAACCTTCGTCCTGACTAAACGGCAGTAGCTATAAACATGAAATTCGGTGAGTTCCTTGCAATGACCATGCAGACGAGCTACAAATAGGGATTTTTCGAAATTTGTACTTTTAAGGGACGAGCGGTACAAAAAGGGATAAAAATGGTACCAACTAATGTATTACAGCTAGAAACGTGAATTTTGGTATGTAAATTCCTCTGACCATATAGTAACGAAGTAAAATTGGATTTTTCGAAATTTGTACTTTTAAGGGACGAGCGGGACAAAAAGGGATAAAAATGGTACCAACTAAAGTATTACAGCTAGAAACCTGAAATTTGGTATGTAAATTCCTCTGACCATATAGAAACGAAGTAAAATTGGATTTTTCGAAATATGTACTTTTAAGGGGACGAGCGGGACAAAAAGGGATAAAAATGGTACCAACTAAAGTATTACAGCTAGAAACGTGAAATTTGGTATGTAAATTCCTCTGACCATATAGAAACGAAGTAAAATTGGATTTTTCGAAATTTGTACTTTTAAGGAACGAGCGGGACAAAAAGGGATAAAAATAGTACCAACTAAAGTATTACAGCTAGAAACGTGAAATTTGGTATGTAAATTCCTCTGACCATATAGAAACGAAGTAAAATTGGATTTTTCGAAATTTGTACTTTTAAAGGGCCAAAAAGGGATAAAAATGGTACCAACTAAAGTATTACAGCTAGAAACCTAAAATTTGGTATGTAAATTCCTCTGACCATATAGAAACGAAGTAAAATTGGATTTTTCGAAATTTGTACTTTTAAGGTACGAGTGGGACAAAAAGGGATACAAATAGTATCAACTAAAGTATTACAGCTAGAAACGTGAAATTTGGTATGTAAATTCCTCTGACCATGTAGAAACGATTTAAAATTGGATTTTTCGAAATTTGTACTTTTAAGGGACGAGCGGGACAAAAAGGGATAAAAATGGTACCAACTAAAGTATTACAGCTAGAAACGTGAAATTTGGTATGTAAATTCCTCTGACCATATAGAAACGAAGTAAAATTGGATTTTTCGAAATTTGTACTTTTAAAGGGACAAAAAGGGATAAAAATGGTACCAACTAAAGTATTACAGCTAGAAACCTGAAATTTGGTATGTAAATTCCTCTGACCATATAGAAACGAAGTAAAATTGGATTTTTCGAAATTTGTACGTTTAAGGGACGAGCGGGACAAAAAGGGATACAAATAGTACCAACTAAAGTATTACAGCTAGAAACGTGAAATTTGGTATGTAAATTCCTCTGACCATATAGAAACGAAGTAAAATTGGATTTTTCGAAATTTGTACTTTTAAGGTACGAGTGGGACAAAAAGGGATACAAATAGTATCAACTAAAGTATTACAGCTAGAAACGTGAAATTTGGTATGTAAATTCCTCTGACCATATAGAAACGAAGTAAAATTGGATTTTTCGAAATTTGTACTTTTAAGGGACGAGCGGGACAAAAAGCGATAGAAATAGTACCAACTAAAGTATTACAGCTAGAAACGTGAAATTTGGTATGTAAATTCCTCTGACCATATAGAAACGAAATAAAATTGGATTTTTCGAAATTTGTACTTTTAAGGGACGAGCGGGACAAAAAGGGATAAAAATAGTACCAACTAAAGTATTACAGCTAGAAACGTGAAATTTGGTATGTAAATTCCTCTGACCATATAGAAACGAAGTAAAATTGGATTTTTCGAAATTTGTACTTTTAAGGGACGAGCGAGACAAAAAGGGATAAAAATAGTACCAACTAAAGTATTACAGCTAGAAACGTGAAATTTGGTATGTAAATTCCTCTGACCATATAGAAACGAAGTAAAATTGGATTTTTCGAAATTTGTACTTTTAAAGGGACAAAAAGGGATAAAAATGGTACCAACTAAAGTATTACAGCTAGCAACCTGAAATTTGGTATGTAAATTCCTCTGACCATATAGAAACGAAGTAAAATTGGATTTTTCGAAATTTGTACTTTTAAGGGACGAGCGGGACAAAAAGGGATAAAAATGGTACCAACTAAAGTATTACAGCTAGAAACGTGAAATTTGGTATGTAAATTCCTCTGACCATATAGAAACGAAATAAAATTGGATTTTTCGAAATTTGTACTTTTAAGGGTCGAGCGGGACAAAAAGGGATAAAAATAGTACCAACTAAAGTATTACAGCTAGAAACGTGAAATTTGGTATGTAAATTCCTCTGACCATATAGAAACGAAGTAAAATTGGATTTTTCGAAATTTGTACTTTTAAGGGACGAGCGAGACAAAAAGGGATAAAAATAGTACCAACTAAAGTATTACAGGTAGAAACGTGAAATTTGGTATGTAAATTCCTCTGACCATATAGAAACGAAGTAAAATTGGATTTTTCGAAATTTGTACTTTTAAGGGACGAGCGGGACAAAAAGCGATAGAAATAGTACCAACTAAAGTATTACAGCTAGAAACGTGAAATTTGGTATGTAAATTCCTCGGACCGTATTGAAACGAAGTAAAATTGGATTTTTCGAAATTTGTGCTTTTAAGGGACGAGCGGGACAAAAAGGGATAAAAATGGTACCAACTAAAGTATTACAGCTAGAAACGTGAAATTTGGTATGTAAATTCTTCTGACCCTATAGAAACGAAGTAAAATTGGATTTTTCGAAATTTGTACTTTTAAGGGACGAGCGGGACAAAAAGGGATAAAAATGGTACCAACTAAAGTATTACAGCTAGAAACGTGAAATTTGGTATGTAAATTCCTCTGACCATATAGAAAAGAAGTAAAATTGGATTTTTCGAAATTTGTACTTTTAAGGGATGAGCGGGACAAAAAGGGATAAAAATAGTACCAACTAAAGTATTACAGCTAGAAACGTGAAATTTGGTATGTAAATTCCTCTGACCATATAGAAACGAAGTAAAATTGGATTTTTCGAAATTTGTACTTTTAAGGACGAGCGGGACAAAAAGGGATAAAAATGGTACCAACTAAAGTATTACAGTTAGAAACGTGAAATTTGGTATGTAAATTCCTCTGACCATATAGAAACGAAGTAAAATTGGATTTTTCGAAATTTGTACTTTTAAGGGACGAGCGGGACAAAAAGGGATAAAAATAGTACCAACTAAAGTATTACAGGTAGAAACGTGAAATTTGGTATGTAAATTCCTCTGACCATATAGAAACGAAGTAAAATTGGATTTTTCGAAATTTGTACTTTTAAGGGACGAGCGGGACAAAAAGGGATAAAAATGGTACCAACTAAAGTATTACAGCTAGAAACGTGAAATTTGGTATGTAAATTCCTCTGACCATATAGAAACGAAGTAAAATTGGATTTTTCGAAATTTGTACGTTTAAGGGACGAGCGGGACAAAAAGGGATAAAAATAGTACCAACTAAAGTATTACAGCTAGAAACGTGAAATTTGGTATGTAAATTCCTCTGACCATATAGAAACGAAGTAAAATTGGATTTTTCGAAATTTGTACTTTTAAGGGACGAGCGGGACAAAAAGGGATAAAAATAGTACCAACTAAAGTATTACAGGTAGAAACGTGACCATATAGAAACGAAGTAAAATTGGATTTTTCGAAATTTGTACTTTTAAGGGACGAGCGGGACAAAAAGGGATAAAAATAGTACCAACTAAAGTATTACAGGTAGAAACGTGAAATTTGGTATGTAAATTCCTCTGACCATATAGAAACGAAGTAAAATTGGATTTTTCGAAATTTGTACTTTTAAGGGACGAGCGGGACAAAAAGGGATAAAAATAGTACCAACTAAAGTATTACAGCTAGAAACGTGAAATTTGGTATGTAAATTCCTCCGACCATATTGAAACGAAGTAAAATTGGATTTTTCGAAATTTGTACTTTTAAGGGACGAGCGGGACAAAAAGGGATAAAAATGGTACCAACTAAAGTATTACAGCTAGAAACGTGAAATTTGGTATGTAAATTCCTCTGACCATATAGAAAAGAAGTAAAATTGGATTTTTCGAAATTTGTACTTTTAAGGGATGAGCGGGACAAAAAGGGATAAAAATAGTACCAACTAAAGTATTACAGCTAGAAACGTGAAATTTGGTATGTAAATTCCTCTGACCATATAGAAACGAAGTAAAATTGGATTTTTCGAAATTTGTACTTTTAAGGACGAGCGGGACAAAAAGGGATAAAAATGGTACCAACTAAAGTATTACAGTTAGAAACGTGAAATTTGGTATGTAAATTCCTCTGACCATATAGAAACGAAGTAAAATTGGATTTTTCGAAATTTGTACTTTTAAGGGACGAGCGGGATAAAAATGGTACCAACTAAAGTATTACAGTTAGAAACCTGAAATTTGGTATGTAAATTCCTCTGACCATATAGAAAACGAAGTAAAATTTAATTTTTCGAAATTTGTACTTATAAGGGACGAGCGGGATAAAAATGGTACCAACTAAAGTATTACAGCTAGAAACGTGAAATTTGGTATGTAAATTCCTCTGACCATATAGAAACGAAGTAAAATTTGATTTTTCGAAATTTGTACTTTTAAGGGGCGAGCGGGACAAAAAGGGTACCAACTAAAGTATTACAGCTAGAATCGTGAAATTTGGTATGTAAATTCCTCTGACCATGTAAAAACGAAGTAAAATTGGATTTTTCGAAATTTTTACTTTTAAGGGGCGAGCGGGACAGACAGGGTACCGATTAAAGTATTACAACTAGAATCGTGAAATTCGGTATGTAAATTCCTCTGACCATATAGAAACGAACTAAAATTGGATTTCTCCCAATTTTTACTTTTAAGTGGCGAGCGGGACAAAAAGTGATAAAACTGGTACCAATTTAGTATTACAGCTAGAATCGTGAAATTTAGTGTGTAAATTCCTCTGATCATATAGCAGCGCAGTAGTTTGATTTTTCGAAATTTGTACTTCTAAGGGGTGTCCCGCGCGGGATAAAAAAGCTGTACAATCCTGTGTTACCAAATAAAGTACATATTTTTAGGGGAGCAAAAACACATGTTACCTATAGTGATTTTTCAAAATGTTTACTTTTTGGGAAAGAGGTGCAAAAAGTTATAAACTGGCTGGCTGAATCTAGAAACATGAGATCGAGGATATAAATGGTTGTAATTTTTTGTTCAAAACTTGGTAGAAAACTATACATACGAAGTAGTTCAGCTAAAATAGTGCATATCGACAAGCACATTCCTTTGACTGTGTGTGAGTGTTAGGTAATAGGAGCTTTCCAAATTACTATTTTAGATAGAAGAAAATACTATCCAAAAACAGAGACGGATAAAATTAACGAATAACTTGCTTTTTCGCGTGCGAAGCAGCGGGTACTGCTAGTATGTACATATATTCTTGATCGTCATAAAATTCTAAGACGATCAAGCCATGTCCATCCGTCTGTTGAAAGCACGCTAGCATCTAAATGAAAGGATCTAGGAAATTTGCCATAAATGCGTCTTATAGTCGTAGATCGGTTGGGATTGCAACTGGGCGAAATCAGCCCAAAGGGGAAAAAATTTCCCTCACAAGGACTGAAAGTACCCATAATAACCCCTAATATTTAGAGTATTTAAGCATATTTTTTTAATATGTCTGCTTGTACATACCTGATATTGGATATGCGCATTCCCCCTATAACAAAAACGTGCACCATAAAATGATTTTATTTGGGGGTGAAATGGGGCAAAAAGGGATAAAAATGGTACATATTAAACGACAACAGCTAGAAACACGAAATTCGGTGTGCACATTCCTCTAATTGAGTAATTAAATTAATATAAAATTATTTTTCATAAATTCGTACTTTTAAGGGGCAAAATGGGAATAGGGGGATAAAAATGGTACCAACCATACGGCTACACCTAGAATAATGAAATTCGGTGTATACATTCCTCCGATTGCATGGACACGTAAAATAAACGGATTTTTGGAAATTCGTACTTTTTGGGGTTAAAATGGAAAAAGGCGACACAAATAGTACCAAACCAATGACCTCTGACTGCGTAGACACGAAAAATAAAAGTTTTTTTTCCAAATTAGTACATTAGATACAAATAGTAACAACTAAAAGACAACAGCTAGAATGATGAATCCCACTAATTGCGTAGACACGTAAAATAAGGAGATTTTAGAAAGTCGTACTCTTTAGGGTGTAAAATAGGAAAACGGGGATAAAAATGGTACCATCCAAATGACCGCAGCTATAATCATGGAATTCGGTGTATACATTCCTCTGGCTGCATAGACACGCAAAATAAAAATATGTTTCCAAATTCGTACTTTTTACTTTTACAGCAAAAATTGGTTGACTCATGAAGTTAGGTTATGCACTATGTACGTGAGATGATGGATTTTCAATATTTTTACTTTTGGATTTAAAATAGAATGAAAATACAACCAACTGTAGCACCACTATCAAGCAATATTTATGGTATGTTGACGATCGATCAGGTCCTGTCGATGATGACATCGATTTGGACTTGATCGATCTCAACGACTAAGTGTCATCCCTGACACTGGAAGGCGAGGAGTGCGACCAACTTCATATGTTTGTGTTGTCCACTTTACTTTTCTGTTCCTCAAAAAGTGCTTCTCACAAGATTCCGTCTTTGAGAACCCTGCCATCCTGGCAGGATCTCGTTCATGGATCCGGTTCTCAAAGACGGAATCTTGTGAGAAGCCTGTGTAGTTGTGGTTGTTGTTGCACGAAAATGCAAGCAACGAAAACACAATATAACACAAATATAACGTAAGTAAATGTCGTTTACTTACGTGATTGTTCCTTGAAATAAAACACTGACGATTTCGATTAAGGGAGTTATTATTTATTTATAGTTGACACGGCGGTCTTTGGAGAAAACACTTGCACTTTTTGAGGAACAGAAAAGTAAAGTGGACAACACAAACATATGAAGTTGGTCGCACTCCTCGCCTTCCAGTGTCAGGGATGACACTTAGTCGTTGAGATCGATCAAGTCCAATTCGATGTCATCATCGACAGGACCTGATCGATCGTCAACATGGTATTTAAGCTTTTTTGAAAATTTAAATATAAGAATATTTATTTTTTGAATTAACTTGAAGTATTATTTCTATATATATAGTGTAAACGTATTGGTAGCCTTGCCTTATATGCGTGGTTTGAAATAATAAAAATATTATATTTATTTATATTTTTTCAGTACAGTAATTTTCGCTTATAACGAACCCGCTTAAAACGAACTTTCGCCTAAAACGAACCAATTTCAAAAGCACGTGCTTTATTTCTAATAAACCATGAAAATTTTGTCGCTTATTACGAACCCGTTTAAAGCGAACTTTCGGTTATAACAAACTTTATTTGCATTCAAAATTTGTTTATTTTTCGGTTAAAACGAACCCATAAGTGGCGCTATGAATAAAACATGATATTTTTACGCTGTCAACACTGTATTACGCAGTGTTTAAGCTTTCCTATGTTCTCGAATCAGGGGATTTCCCTAAGCTTAATGTTTGTTTATGTGAAGGCGATGTGCAGAGAGCAGTTGAAAATTACAAAGCTAGAAGATGGACGTAGTAGCAGTTGGAAAGCAAAGAAAGTGTTTTTCTTTAAAAGAGAAGTATGAAATAATTAAACGATTACAACAAGGTGTAAAACAAAAGCAAGTGAACAATTGCTACAATTTGGAAAAATAAGGACTTGGTGCTAAATAATTTTGAGCAAAACTCCTCAAATGTAAAAAAGGTTAAAACCCATTCTTTCATGGAACTGGATCTTTGCCTACTAAAATGGTTTACTTAGAAAAGAGCCAATAATATGACTATAACCAATGCCGTTTTACAAGCTAAAGCACAAGAATTTGGAAGAAAGCTTAACTACTGCGATTTTAAGTGCAGCGAAAGTTGGATTGTTCGATTTAAAAAACGCCACAACATCACTAGTGCAAAAATTGTTGGAGAGGCGGCTGAAGTCAATGTTCAATGATTGGTTGCAAAATAAGTGGCCAGATATAAGAACAAATTATAAAGATAAGGACATATTTAACGGCGATGAAACTGGTTTATTTTATAAAGTCACTCCCAGTAATACACTGCGATTCAAAGGTGAGACCTGTGCAGGTGGTAAACTATCAAAGGAATGGCTAACAGTGCTCGTAGTAGCTAATATGACGGATACAGGGAAACGAAAACTTTTAGTAATTGGAAAATCAGAAATTCCCAGGTGCTTTAAAAACATTAACAAATTACCAGTTAATTACCAGGCTAATAAAAAGGCTTGAATGACATCCGAAATTTTCACCAGCGAATTAAGACAATGGGACTATAATTTACGCCGTGCGAATCGAAAAATTATACCTCTGGTAGACCAGCTCATCCAGATACAAAGAACTTAGAGTGCATTAAATTAGTGTTTATGCCTCCAAATACAAGCTCAGTTTTACAACCTATGGACCAAGGTGTCATTCACGCATTGAAAAGTAAATATCGCCACTTGCTTCTCTCAAAAATTGTTAATTCGGTTGATAACTTTAAAGTTAGTATACTGGACGCAATCAATTTTTTTCATATGCCATGGTTTAAAGTCAGCAAAACAACAGTTGCTAATTGCTTTCGGCACGGCGGATTTACCAGCAATGGAGATGAGTTCGACACGGATGATGATCTGCCATTAATAGAATTTCTAAATCAACCAATGGAAACATTTACAGATGGTAATGAAAAGGGTTTGCTGAGTTGTCGTACTTTAAATTAACCTTTATTATTTGCATTTACAGTTGGGACAGAAAGCTTCAACGATTACAAAGTGTGGTAGGCTCAAGTAGAAGTGTAGAAGTGTGTAGGCTCAAGTAGAAGTGTATAAGTGTTAATGTTAAATGAAACTAATATTGGTACTAAGCAAACTCAAATAAACTAATTTTTTTATACATATATATTAAAATATCCCAAAATTGTCTTTAATAAATCAATGCATGTGCACTTACATACATAAATTGTTTTCTTCAAGTCTTCATTTAAACCGAACTTCGTTTAGAACGAACTAGTTTACCCAGTCCCTTGAAGTTTGCTTTAAGCGAAAATTACTGTAATTGTATTTGTTTTGGTTTGGATGCATTAAAAATATATTTTACTGCACTTCTACGAAAATCGACAGCCTCGGTGGAACGCAATCCATGGTGGAGAGTATATAAAGTTCGGCCCGGCCGAACTTAACACCTTTTTTACTTGTCTTATTTATTTATTATGAAATACAATACAAAGTAAATTCATATTCTAATTTTGGGTCCAGGGATTGAGCCAGAGTGCCTAAGACCATTGTAGCTAGTTATTGCAGTGACAGAACGGAGCCACTGGTGGGAATCGAACCCACACTGATAGCCGAGCACGCTACCAATTCGACTACCGGGTGCTCTTTTAATAAATGAATTTCAATAATAAATAATTGTACAAATCTTTGACATTGTCATAAATTTATTATATTCTTTCTTCAACGAAAAAATGTAATGTCAAATTGAGTCATGTAAACAGTCGTAAGTCATATACTTTTTTCAATAATAACGAACACTACTATCTCAGAATCCATCTTGTAATTTGTTTCAATAATGTATTCATTTACTCTTACTATCACATTTTTAATTATTAAAATATTTTCTTCTTGCTGCGAATTGCAATAGAATATGATCGGATTGGACTACGAGTGATATCATCAATCATATTCCATACCTTTGTTTATAAACACTGTGGCCTTCACTACCGTCACTACTCTATTTGTAATCTAAAGAAACATAATTTTCTTTTCAAAATTACACACATTTAAAATTCTCTCTGATATAATATTTAATAAAGGGTGTTTTTTATTGGGGTATAGAACTTTAAGTTGGCATCACTTTTTTAACTGGCGGCCATTTTGTCAGCTGTCAAGTGATTAATATTTAGTTTGGTTTGCCATTTCATCATGAACAGGTTGACAAAAGAACAACGCTTGCAAATCGTGCAAATTTATTTCGAAAGTAATGGTTCAGTTCGCGAAGTTCACCGCAAGCTCCGTCCATTTAGCGCACGTCACAATCGAATTATTGAAGGAAACATTCGATGAGCTCATAATTTCGCGGAATGGACCTGTCAATTGGCCACCAAGATCATGTGATTTGACACCATTGGATTATTTTCTTTGGGGATATGTGAAGTCGCTCGTCTACGCCAACAAACCAGAAACGTTAGGGGACTTGGAAGCCAACATTCGTGGCGTTGGTTGAAAATTGGACCTGTAGAATTGGCTATATTCGAGCCAGCCGCGGCGGCCACATGCCCGAAATCATATTTAAACATTAATGGCATAAAATTATCCTTCCAATAAAGCCAAATTGATGGACATTAAAACGATTTTCTTGTGTTTAATTTCAATTCGAAGTTCTATACCTCAATAAAAAACACCCTTTACATATTGTGACTGATAAGAGCATTTTGGTAAATTTTGTTTACAATGTTTCTCTGGCGGTCTTAAATATTTCAAATATAGCCTTTATTCCGCAGTATTTTGATCAAGATACTTGAAATGTATCTAAGATGATGCTTAATATATTTTGCTCACTGCCAGACAAATGTGTAAAAAATCTCAATATTGATTTTGTGTATTGTTGACCTTTTGTTTTATTAATTCTCTTTTGTATTTGTTCAGTATGAGGCCATAGGAAAAACTGGTGTTGTTAGTTTTATTTTATTTTCTTTTTCCCAATATTTCGTTTGCCTTCGTCAACCACTAAAAACACTAAACAAAACCATATTTAAATTATAACAAATGTTAACTATAAAAATCACTAAACAATTTTACAAATAATTACATTAAAAATAATCTCGAAGTATTACACATTATTGACGTTCCCACGGATAAGAGAATAAATTACAAAACGGACACAGAATACTGTGCGAAAGCTAATCGTCATATTGTACAAAAATACAGACGAAAACAAAACATGACTTTTAGTTGACAATAACTTGTGCAGACGAACAGGACGACGCTAATTATTTTTAATGTAATTATTTGTAAAATTGTTTCGTGATTTTTATAGTTAACATTTGTTATAATTTAAATATGTTTTTGTTTAGTGTTTTTACCCCTGATGATGGTTGACGAAGACAACCGAAATATTGGGAAAAATAAAATAAAATAAAACTAACAACACCAATTTTTCCTATGGCCTCAAGCTGAACAAATACAAAAGAAAATCTCAATATATTTTGGAAATTTACATTTGAAAATTGACCTTATAGCCTTGTCAGACTGCAAGGAAAATCTAGTTTAATTAGATTTCGAGCCAAATCGACCTTTTCCATGCAAAATTTTAAATCGAATGGAACAATTTATGGTTATATATAGGATTACAAGAATTTGACATTTATTTCTAATTTCTCTGGAAATTCAAAAATGGAACAAGAAAAGTAATAAATGTGTGATATTTAAGTGTTAAATTGAATTAGATTAATTAAATTTTCAGGAAAAACGACATTATATGCAGAAAACAAAATGGACTTCAGACCAGGAATGTGTTCTGTTAGCTCTATGGAAGGACATAAAAACATATAAACGGACATATAAACGGCCTGCGATCGGACAAACGAAACGGACACACATATAAAATAATGGCAGACGAAATGCTGAAAAATTAATTTGTTTTTCCCCATCTGAAATACGAACTAAATTACACAATGTCAGCAATAAATATAAATATATATGAAAAACGGACAATGGGTCTATAAAGAGGATCGCCATCAAAATGGAAATGTTATCAAAAAGTGCACACCATAATAGGATCCTTCACATATAACATGGAATTAGTGATGGACAATAGAAAACTATAATAATAGTTTTCTCTGCAAAAATATAAATTGAAGAATTTTGCTCCGTTTCAGATGGATAGTCTTCTCTTAACACACACATTTTAGTATTAAATTTAATTTTTCTTTATTAGAGTTTTCCATTGCGGCTGCTGTGGCTATTGTTTAAATTTTGCTTTATTTACAAACAATCGTTTGTCAAAGTAAATCGATCAAATGTCAAAAAAAGCAGTGCGATTTCACCAACTCGATTTCTCAAGAAATCAACTTGATTTCATGCAATGTAACAAGGCTATTGAGTAGGTTGTTATAAACTTACTTTAAAATTCAAAAAGATAAAAAAGACTGCTATTAACAGCAGACATTGTTTGCTGCCCATCAGCATGCACTTTTTCTGCTATTACAGCAATTTATCTGCTATAACAGCAAATTATTTGCAGTTTTGCTTCAGCAGCCACCGGGTCTTATATTTTTATTAGTCTGAGACAATGTCCTAATGAAATTCATTATATTTTTTCTAAAAAGCATTTTTAATATTGTATATTCAACTGGCTCACAGTTAGTTGGTGAATCCGTTTTATTGTTATTCGATTTCTCTAAATTCTTTCCGACGATACCCGATATGTTAGAAAAAATGGTTGATAGACTATATCTTCGAAATTTCTGATTTTCCCTCAAAGTATTTTACTCCGAGTCCTTTACAATGCCAAAATAATATGAATTTAGCGATAACAATCGGTTTTAGCTGTCAGTTAGCGTCACTAATTAAGATATATGTACATATATCCATTAGACATACGTACATCGATGATAAAAATAATATAAATGCATTAATCTATAAGCAAAACCAAATAAGCATACCCTTAAAGTGATAAATAAAAGCCGTTTTAAATGAAGTTGTAATGTTTGGAGCAAAATAATTATACGGCGTTTGAGAATAGTTTTTTTGTTTTTATACTGCAATATTTTGCGTGAGGTGGGCAAAGAAGTAGCAAATAATTTTGGAGGAAAATCTCTAGCAGAAAAGTAGTGTAAGCAGTCTCATTGAAAATGATCCAAAACTGACGAAAAATCATGTTGAAACTCATATAAAATATAAATCAGTCAATAGGAATAGCGTGTTTTGGACATAAATCAACCCCGTTCGTCCAAAAATGATTAGCGGACTCAAACCATTCAAGGCGATAAATGATTGTTTTTAGAATTAAAATTTTTGTTGCAATAGTAATGGATCACGTACAATTTATGAATTCGGTACAAATTGTCTAAAGGCCATTTTAAACACACATCATATTTGCGCAAAACATCGCTTTGAGCAAAATTTTGCATTTGTTGCATCGCATTTTGCGCAATACGTTTTTGTCCAAATGTCTTAACACCCAATAAACAATATATCTAGTAGTCGATTACGGAATTATAAAGTTAATTTTAAACCATAAATCAAAAATTCCTAACAGCTTTAAAATAGTATAACATAGCTATCGACGTCACGCATCCCATACGTCGAGAACGCCCGAAACTCGTCGCCCGACGCTATTAAAAAGTGAAAAAAAACAAGTAAGGAAAGGCTAAAGTCGGGCGGGGGCGATTATATGATACACTCCACTTTCTATCCGAATACAATTCAATTCGGTAAACAAGTGAAAACTGGAAGAATTTTTGTATGTTTCCTAATCATAGGCTAATATGAACTAAACCTGAACTAATTGGCCAAATCGAGTAGAATATTTGTATCGGGGCTATATCCAAACATGGAATGAAGTGACCCACTTACACAATAGGTTCTTTCAGTTGAAGTATAATGTGCTATGCTCAATTTAAAGAAATTTACGTATTTTCTGGGACGGAAAAAGCCGGGAGCTATATATAAATCTGAACCGATCTGGCTATTTTTCACCATACGTGTTCCTAGATTAAATATAAGATGTTTTGCCAAATTGGAAGATAATCTGATAAAATATGTGGTTGCTAGAGCGGAAACCCCCAAATATGGGAGCTATATATAAATCTGAACCGATCTGACCTATTTTCGCCATGGGTGTTTCTAGTTGAACTATAAGATGTATTTTGAAGAAAATCTGTTGAAATATGTGGTATCTGGAGTGAAAATGGTCAAATCGGGAGTGAAATTCGTATGGGGGCTATATCTAAATCTGAACCGATTTTCTTCAAAAAAGAAAAACTTCGTTGCGCAAAGTTTCGTTTTGTTCTGGCTACAATTGCGACCTGTATCGTGATTACAACAATAGATGGACAGACAGAAAGACGGACGGACATTGCTAAATCGACTCAGAAAGTGATTCTAAGCCGATCGGTATAATTAACAATGGGTCTATCTCCCTTCCTTTTGAAAATAAAATTTAGATATGTGTTTATTTGTAAAAAATGGGTTAGGCTGCATAAGTCGCTAAAAAATGTTTGTTGTAACAATATATTTGCTGTTTTGGCAAATAATATGCTAATAGCAGAAGCATGAAAGAGCTACAATTGTTTGCTGTAACAGCAGGAAAAAAGTCTGCTAAAAACAGCAAACATCCTACTGCTATTAGAGCAGCATGTAAGCTTTCTCTTTTTCGGCAGAAAAAGTCTGCTGTTTTCACTGACAAATATATATATATATTTATAGAAAGTCGAATTGAACAGGCATTTTGTTTTGTTTATGAATTGTCGAATTTGAATTGAACAGCAGCCACAAAAAACCAAACAGATTTTTTTTACAAAAAATAGATACCCTTTATAATTATTAGGCCTGTTCGATTTGGCTTACAATTAAGAGACTTCATAAGGTGGCAACGTTGCTACCCATTGATTTTTCTTAAATGGATTCACACGAAAAATCTGGCAACACAACTAAGAGAGTAACAAGCTACTATCTTGTTAAGAGAGTAAATTCCATACAAAAATTAAGCTAGAAAGCTCAATCGAACAGGCCTATTGTTAATTTTATATATGTAGGTTTTTACTACATACTTCACATTAAATAGTGTTGTTTCCGTTCAAAACTCGCTCAAAAAATTAGTCATTCCGAACAACTCATTTATTAACAAATCGAAATTGTCTGTCTACCATATGTTTGGTGTAATCAGCAGAACTAGAAAAAATAATGGTAGAGTGTCAGATCGTCGGAATACAGACAGCCGTAGATTGGAACAACTTGTGCCGAGAAATTGTAGTCTACATCGATCCAAATTGGAATAGACGAGTCCAAGGTTGGAAAGCGCAAATACCGATGCCTTTTTTTAATAGAAAAAATACATTTTTAAATGAAGTAAAGTAAAAAGGCGTTAAGGCCGGGCCGAATCTTATATACCCTCCACCACGGTGTGTATTCCACAGAATTATCGGTAATTAGAGGCTGTCGACATTGCATAAAATTGCACTACCACATTAGGAATATTATATATATATATATAATTATTAGCCGGAAGTCTTCAAAAATGTGCCCTTTTTATTATTAGGTAAAAACAATTTCCCTCAAGCACGATTTTCCCCATTTGCAATTTCTTGATTCCATCTTCAGCCTATATGTCTGTACCATTTTGATAGGAAAAGTTGTATTATTGTAGATCCAATATGTTTCAGAGTGGAATGTACACACATAATTTCATGATTTTAGCTACAGCCGTTTTATTGGTACTAGTTGCACTCCTTTTTCCATTTTGACCCTAAAAGTACGAATTTAGATGTGATGTGTTATAGCAGGGTTAGATTTATTAAAGTTTTTGCAATTTGAATTCTTTTTTTCCGATTTTTTAAATAATTACACCAATCCATTTTGTTGAAATTTTAAATACACCACATCAATATTTTAAAAGTAATTGAAATCAAAACAAGGTATAACACATTAAAATCGATAAAGTATTTCAGTAGTAAAAGGCGATTAAATGAACACACCTTTTGAAAAAAGTAGTATTTTTCACTATAAAATTGGTCATAACTCGGGAAAAAAATTCAAATTTGTTTCCAAAAATACGTATACAATATTTTTATGAGAAGAACACATACACAAACTTTCAAAACAATCGAAGCTATCGAGCTCAAAAACCGTACCGCTTGACATGAAATGACTCATATATAATACTTTTTTAACATGGCTAAAAAACTAAACTATAATATTGTAGTATAATTAATTATAAAATTAAATAAATTTAATAAATAATCTCTCTCGCGTCACCGCAGTGAGAGAAGAGTGGACACCGAATTTCATAAGTATAGCTGCACTTCGTGCGTGATTAAAAATTATGCCTTCTTGAGCGTGCGTGAACGTGAGTCAGAAATCACTCACGCGCCCATCTCTACGACGAGTTGAGGTGGACTGCACTTCAGCCACACTATCCCGAACAGCAGCAATATTTTCCGCAGTACGAGCATGCACTGGTGTTTTCACATATCCTACAGACCCGGTCTGCTCAAATTTTTGCGCGATATTTCCGATTGTACGCACATTTGGAAAAAAATCACGAAGTGCACGATATGCATTTTGATTTGAACGCCCATTTTCATAATAAGCCTGAATAACTTCAACGCTTTGCTCGATTGTGTATCTTTCCATAGTTCAAATTGAGTTAGTCTGAAATTGAGAAATATCAAATGAAATGCAGAAAAAACTTGACGTTTAGGTGTGGTTTATATTCAACATCGGCCCTTACAATTTAACCATACTCTTCTGTACATATGCTTAAAGTTTCAAGCAAAACGTTATGTTTGTTTTTTTATTGCTATAAACAGCAAACATATAAAATCTGCTGTCTCTTTTCAGCAGAAAATCTGCTCTTTCTTTTACTAACCAATTCCTTTGAGTATATATCTCATTATTAGGGTTTTCGGGTTCTTCATTCTCAGAACAAATAAATATAATTGCTGGTTGTCCACAAGGATCGTGCCTTTCGCCTACCCTGTATAATATATTCACTGTCCATATTCAAACATTCTTTGATTGCAATACTTCAATATTTCCTGATAACACAGCGATAATTATATCGGATATAAATTCCTCCATTATTATGCGCTAGCTGAATTGCAACAATTTTTTAAATGGAACATTCTTGTAAATTCAGACAAAATGCAGGCAATCCTACTTCACAAGAAATAGAAAATCATGTTTCGTTCCGCAAGTCCCGCTTCGTATCATAAATAAAATAAAATTTGGCGTTATTTTGGATCGCAGAATAAATTTTAAAGATTATACTCCATACGTGGTGGACAAAATAAATAAGGCTACCAGGATAATGTATCTATCCACTTATAAACAGAAAATCGGCTTTGAACACAGAAAACAAAATTATTATTTTTAATGTTTTATTGTGCTCCCGAGTGGTCGTCGATGGCAAATTGTCACAATAAAAACCAACAGAAACCAACAGGCAAAATAAGCTTTTGAAAATGATTCTGAAGCTACCATGGCTGACGTTCATAGATGAATGTCAACAATCTCAATACACTCAATATAATATGGCTGTTTTTCTTTAAGACTGGATAACTAAGCTGCGATAACAATTCCTTTTAAAATTGTCGCCAAAAGCAATAATATCGATGTGTGTGTGAAAACAAATTTTGAAAAAATAATTTTGTGATAAAAATTTGGGGCTTAGCCTGGATAATTATCCAGTGTAAGTCAAAAATTAAATTTTATTAACGTTTTTGTTATCGCAGCTTGTTATCCCGGCTTAAAGAAAACATAACAATACCAGCATAACTTTTATTCTAGTTTTTAGTTATCTTCTATCTTTATATGTTATAAAAATCAATGTGTGTCTGTATGTTCCGTATAGGAAGCCAAACCGGTGGACCGATTCGCTTGAAAATTTTACTGTAGCTAACTTCTGGACAGGGAATGGTTCCTGGATATACTACAATCAAAAGAATTTCTTAGAAAAAGAAAGCAAAAAGACTTCTGAAAAAATCAGATTTTCTGCTGAAATAGCAAACAGTTGTTTGCTGTTTTTCGGAACAAAATTATACTCATATCTCGAAAAGAAAATTATATCATGAAAGAGTTATCTTGAAACTTTAAGCATATGTATATAACAGTATGACATATAAATATAAAAAAACGAAGAACAAAGCTTATTTATTTTTATTTTTAAGTAAAAATGCCTATTCTTCCCCTTAACCATATTTAACAAAAATACGCATTCAAATAACTCTTAAAAGAGTTAAAATTTCAAGATTTATTGTACATATAATACAAATTATCTCAAACACTAAAAAATTCTAAAATTACAAAAATATAAGTTGTATACAATATTAACGATTATAATGATTTTTTTTTGAAATATCTATCATATTTCGTATCGTATTAATATGGTTAATATGGCTATTCTGCACACATTAACCCACTACAAGTCAATTGAAATAATTGAATATATTAACAATGCTTTTAGAAAGAAAGTTATTACATGTAACTTATTATTACTTGAAATATATACAAGCTAATAGATGAATTGAAGTTCAGTCCGTCTGGATGGCTTTTAACTCCGGAACGCTCATTCTGTATCTTATTTTTATTAACAGCAGTAATTTTTAGCAGACTGCAAACTCTTCAGCAGTTTGAATGCTGATGCAAAACTGCAGATAAACTGTTGTTATGGCGGAAGATTTGCTTTAATAGCAGAAAAAGTGCCTGCTGAGAGGAAGCAAACAATTTCTGCTGTTAATAACAGACATTTTTTCTTAGTGTAGGTCATGATAGGACAAAGGAGCGTTTGTAGTTTTAAATAAAATTAAAATTAATGTGGGTTGTGTGTCGTTGTTCTATGGATACTTTCATGTTGTTTGTTCTTCGGATCTTATAACACTCGTGAGAACGTTCGGAAGAGATACGCGACTTTCAAGGAACTCTCACCCATTTGTTGTCGATTGGACAACCGGCCGCTCTTCACATTACAGAATCAATTCGTTCTTCGCCCGTACTATCCGTATGTGGAATCGACTTCTGGCAAATTTCTTTCCCGCCAATTACGATATTCAGAAATTCAAAACAGATGTCAACAGACACTACTCCCTCTTTCCTCCTTCCTTGCAATGCACTGCATTTATAGGGGACATCCCCTGAATGTTGGTTAAGTGCAAAAAAAGGTAATTGAAATATGTTTCAAAATAATAAATACCAACAAATAAAATAGCACAGCGGCGTTATTATCTATCAATATATTTCAAACCATTCGGATGTAGCAATTCGTAAACTATAGGCCGCAGTAAAAAATATTTTTTATTTAATTTCCTTAAAAGTACAAATAATTTCCAACAAAACCAATTTCATCCATATCAGTTTTTGGGTGGTTATTTATCTTTAAGTAGGACTTAAATATCCGACAACATATGGGCATCTCCCAGTGGCCCGGACGCGACATTCGCACGCCTTAAACTACTACTACTAAAGCGCTTAAAGAGTACTACATTTGAAAAATATCTCGTCAGGATTTAATACAAATTGGTACAAAATTATAAACAATTTTACACGGAAACGCACGCGACAAGAAACAGAAGTACTTTTGAAGGTCTTATACAAATATACAAAGTTCAGCGATTTTTTGAGAACTTTGTTTTTCCATATGTACATGTAAATGAAGGTCAGAGGATATATTTTGTTCGTAGATTTGTGAAATATGAGAATTATCTCTTAAATTTTGTTTAATTAGGTACAGCACAAATACGGACGCGACAAATATTTCCACTCGTAGTAAAAAAATGAGTCATTTTCATTATAACACTTCAACTTTTAATAAAAATAAAATAGAACAAGTTAACTTCAAATTTCATAATAAGACAGTTGTCGAAATAAGGAAAAAATAAAGTTAAAAACTATTAGTGTGGTCTGATTTCATTTTTTTGTAGACCTTTTTGGGAGATGCCCAATGAAAAAACAAATGTTTTCAGTATCTTTACTAAATGAGGTATTTGAAAACGCACCGCTCCCTGCCGCCGCGAACAATTTCGTTAGCATGTATTCTTATTTATCCATGCGCATTTAGGGAGCCACCATAAGAATACATCTAATCAAAAATGCCCACAGCAACAGTTCGAGCGGATTTAGATTGGACCCATAGAATTACATTTTTATTCACTCAAAAAGTGAAAAAATAAGGTCAATGTCCGTAATCTACATTTGCACCGTGAATTCGCCATGACATCGTTTTTAATTTCCCCTTTGACTCAGATAAGTCGTGTTTCGATAAATGAATGAACGTTTAAAATCGATTACACAAAGTAGTGTCAATCCGGGGATTTGAAGTTAAAAGCGAAAGTACAAATACTGACCAACATTCCTGATCAAAATGTAAACAAAAGACTTGTTCGTTGGGCTTACTTGCTTAAGGCCAAAACACAATCAAAGTACGCATATCGAGCATGTATGCATTACACGTATTTTTGCTGTTTGCAAGACACGTAGAAAGTATGCATGTACGCATGAAAACATATGTTCTTATTTTTCTTCTTCTTCTGTGCTTATTATTAGAATGTACATAATAACAAATGTGCGACATACATAATTAAAAATGGAAATAAATGAAATAGCTTCGGTTGTGTGCTTATTACAATTATGTACAACTTTTTAATATATTTGGGGCGGCGTAGATTTTGGGTAAGGACATTATACCAAAACAGAAATGTTGATGGACTTTTTGCGTTAAGCTTTGAACATTTACACAGCAATGACTACGAACAATTCCATAAAATGGTTGACGATACCACAGAGGAGGAAGACTTGGCAAAGCGCAGCAACCGACAGCTAAACGTCGGCTGTTTTTGGCTCTAGTGTAAGTAAATTGAAAAAGATTATTTATATACAAAGGGATTTATAAAGTTCTTTTTATACAGCTATTTAGCACATGGGGATAGCACGCAATATCTTTAAAATGGATGCATCAACAGTGCGAAAAATAATACGAGAGACAAGTGAAGTAATTTGGGTTAACCTGTTTCCAAGCTACCTCGCAATTCCAACACGGCATGGAAATAGCAAATGATTTCGAAATCCTATGGAATTTCCCACACTGTGTTGGCGCCATCGAGGCAAAGCACGTAACTATAACGTGTCCCCCGAGCAGTGGATCAGCATACTACAATTACAAACGTAATCACATACATATGCACCAAGGCACATATTAAAAATATATATCACAATTCATTTTAACGTTTTAAAATAATACAGATTAACAGAAAAATTAAAAGGATTAAAGACAATTAACATGTGGAAAAACTTAAAAGGAACACACAATTAATCATATAAAATAAGATAGTGTACACATTAGATTTACAGTTATTAATTTTTTGTATTACCGCACAGTTTATTTTTTATTTCGCGAGGAGTTATAAAGTTCTTGTGAAATATATCCTTTTGATAACTCATACGTAGCATCATGATGAACGAGAACAAACTAATGTCCGGATTGCAAACTGTTGCAAGAAGTGTCACTACGCCTTAATTCTCTATTTAAACACATTACTCACGGTTTTGGAGCTACATAGTCTCTCATAAAAGACATGACAGATGTAAATTTCCTCCGGCGCCGCTCTTCCAGATGACATTTTGGAATTTTCTCTGACAAAACGATCCCGCAACGTTCCATCGACTCTGGCATTTATCAAATTCACATATAAAGGGTGATTTTTTAAAAACTATAGGAAAGTTTTTCAAAAAAACACATAAAATTCAGAAAAATGCATGAAATCTTTATTTGAATCGATAGTACGGTCCATAAAATGTTGACCTTGACTGCGCCTCAAATGGTCCATCCGCTTAGTCCAATTTTGGCATTTCAACGTTTTTGAGTAACAGAGGCCCAAGAGCTGCGAACGGCGACGAATCGATAAATGATGGTCATCATTAACACTGGCCGATACAGCTGCGATATTTTCTTCAGTTCGCACTCTACAATGTTAATGTTAATTGGTACGAAATTTAGTCACAATAGCCCGAATAGCCGCTTCAGTGGGTCGATTAAACTGACCATAAAATGTAAGCGCGCGATGAACTTTCTTAACCGAGCACGCATTTTGATAATAAAGTTGAAGATGTTTGACAGTGAAATAAAACACGAAACGTGCGTCAGCTGTTTAAACCAATGTTGCCAAAAAGATAATAGCTAAAAAGCACCCTTTATATATAAAGAAAACGTTTATCAATTACCCAGATATAAAGTGAGAATTTGTTTTTCGTCCGAATGTACTTACCTTACAAATCCACAGCTCTGGATATTGCTTTCCAGGCTGCCGCATTAATTAATTTATTACTAAATGATGTGTGCGATTTATTATATATACATTGATATTTTTGCACCTCATTTATTAAAACTTCCTTAAACATTTTCCTTTTTATTTTCTTTTTCGATTTAACCGGTCAGATTATTTTCTAACTAAACTCGCAAAAAAAAACATATCGAGGGCTTATATTCATAAGTGGCTATGAACAAAAAACAAAACTTTTCAGGAGAACGAAAAAACTGATTTCTCCTTAATTTTAAGAGTAATTATGAATCATTCATATACAGTTCAATCTAAAGAGGATTACTAATTGCTACGATAAAAAAGTTTTCGAAATGTCCTATTATTCGCGGTTTCATGGTTCATAGCCACTTTTGCACGTTTCATATTGAGCACTATGAATTTTCAAATAAGCACATAGCCATTAATGCTCAAATATGTAAATAAGACTTATTGTAAACTCGGTAACGATTTTTATGAAATGTTGGCAATGTTGAGTAGAAAACGCATTTTCTGGGATGTACACAGCGAATTTAAAGATTCCAGCTTCATCCGTCAGATTGGTACCATTTTTATCACTTTTTCCAATTTTTTTACAAAAAGTGGATATTGCGGTAGGGCAAGGTAAACAAAAAATACAAATTGGATATTTTTGGAAAATTTTCATTTTCGCGGCAAATATGGCTAAAATGATTTTCACACATAACATTTTTTTATGATTTTCTCGCGATGTAGTCAACGGATCCGACTGAATTTTTGTTTGTGTTTTAGGAACCAATATCGCTTGTAACATATATGCAGTCGGTCGCAAAGATCGCTGCAATTGTTGAAAAATCGAAAATTCGCGGTTGCAATTGCTTATAATTTAACTTTCTCCATTCAAGATTCTGAAACTTTTCTGGCACAAATATTCCCCATGAAGTCAGCAATCACATGCCAAAAAATATTTTGGTATTCTCAATATGATAAAAAGTTACACCGGTTTTTCTAAAGATACTTTTCACAAGTTTTGACTTTACAGCCTTTTATCCTATTTTAGCCTAATAATTTTGGAAGCAAAATGATGGAATTTGATAGTACGATATACCCTAAATCTATAAAAATGCTGAAAAATGTATTACACAAAATCGATATAGCGAATTACAACCTTCGGTTATTTTTTAACTATTTTATTTCTATTATTTTTATGTTCATAGCGATTTGCGCAGTCACAAAATAACGGGTGAGTTGATAGCCAAATCAGAAAAATTTGAAAAAATAGCTTTAGAAAAAAAATTATTTTCCAAATTTATATGACAGATGACATACAAATCTGAGAATAGTTTGGCATCAAAAACTCATTTTCGAGAAAATGGTTCCTAGCTTCTGCTTCACGAAGCACACAAAAAAGTTAAAAGTTGATACACACTTTGGGGATGCACGCTTTTATTGTACGCTTCTTCACATGTTTACATACATTTCAAAATTGTTCGATACATGCATGCTTAAAAATATACGTATATTTTTCTCATTAGGCCTGTTCGATTGGGCTTACTAGCTTTATTTTTGTATGGAATTTACTCGCTTAACAAGAAAGTAGCTTGTAACTCCCTTGGTGTTGCTGCCAGATTTTTCTTGTTGATCCATTTAAGATAAACCAAAGGGCAACAATGATACCACCTTATCAAGTCTCTTAATCGTAAGCTAGTAACTAGTTAACTTTCTCCATTCAAGATTCTGAAACTTTTCTGGCACAAATATTCCCCATGAAGTCAGCAATCACATGCCAAAAAATATTTTGGTATTCTCAATATGATAAAAAGTTACACGGGTTTTTCTAAAGATACTTTTCACAATTTTTGACTTTACAGCCACCTTTTATCCTATTTTAGCCTAATAATTTTGGAAGCAAAATGATGGAATTTGATAGTACGATATACCCTAAATCTATAAAAATGCTGAAAAATGTATTACACAAAATCGATATAGCGAATTACAACCTTCGGTTATTTTTTAACTATTTTATTTCTATTATTTTTATGTTCATAGCGATTTGCGCAGTCACAAAATAACGGGTGAGTTGATAGCCAAATCAGAAAAATTTGAAAAAATAGCTTTAGAAAAAAAATTATTTTCCAAATTTATATGACAGATGACATACAAATCTGAGAATAGTTTGGCATCAAAAACTCATTTTCGAGAAAATGGTTCCTAGCTTCTGCTTCACGAAGCACACAAAAAAGTTAAAAGTTGATACACACTTTGGGGATGCACGCTTTTATTGTACGCTTCTTCACATGTTTACATACATTTCAAAATTGTTCGATACATGCATGCTTAAAAATATACGTATATTTTTCTCATTAGGCCTGTTCGATTGGGCTTACTAGCTTTATTTTTGTATGGAATTTACTCGCTTAACAAGAAAGTAGCTTGTAACTCCCTTGGTGTTGCTGCCAGATTTTTCTTGTTGATCCATTTAAGATAAACCAAAGGGCAACAATGATACCACCTTATCAAGTCTCTTAATCGTAAGCTAGTAAGCCCAATCGAACAGGCCTATTGTGTTTTGGCCATTAAAACTAAGAGACTTAATAAGGTGGCAACATTTTTATCAATTGGTTTTATTTAAATAAATCAGAGATAAAATTCTGGCACCACCACCACCTTACTCGGTACTAAGAGAGTAGTAAGCTACTGTCTTGTTAAAGTAAATTCCATACAAATATTAAGTAAGCCCAATCAAACAGGCCTAAAGTCACTCTTCTTCTATATATCGCCAGAAACCAACATTTTTTTAAAGAAAAAATATTTGTCTATTGATAAATACATGTAATTTATGATGGATTTTGTGCCTCATAAGACAAAATTCGGTGATAAAAGCTCTATGTGGAATTTCTTCTTGGTTGATTCAAAGGGTGCTGCATTTGCAAAGTGTAAGTCATGCAATAAAATTTTGAAAACAAATGGAGGGTCTACTAGAGATTTTGTGACATACATTAATGTACGTATTTTCATTCTTTATATTTCTATTTTTAATTAAATGTTTTTTGATCTTCCATACACGGAATTATATTGATGGCGCACCGCAGTCAAAAATATCTTCTGTATCAAATTTTTTGTCCATAGAAAAATGGATCGCCACCTAATAAACTGTTTATAAACACAATTATCAAAACAAATAATAAATCGTGGAATGTAGGATTAATACGAAAATAAGATTATTATGAAACTGTTATAAAATAACAGTGATTTATTTAATATTATTAGATTTTAAAAATTGTTGTTTTTTCCTACACTAAATTGTTATATTAGCCATGTTCGATTTGGATTACTAGCTTACAATTAAGATATTTTATAAGTTGGCAACGTTGCTACACATTGTTTTTTCGTAAATGGATTAACAGGAAAAATCTGGCAACACAGCTAAGAGAGTAGTAAGCTATTTTCTTGTTAAGCAAGTAAATTCCATACAAAAATTAAGCTAGTAAGCCCAATCGAACTGGCTAATATGAATATTATTTTTAATAATTAAGTAGAGAACATTTCCGAGATTTTTATTTTCAAATCCCGAATCCCCGTTTTTTTTAAATTCAGCCCTACTTGGCAACCCTGCATCTGCAATCGAAATAATAAAATCGATTTGCCACTTTACTTTCAGCTGTTGTATTTCATCTGGGTGTGATTACAATCGAAAATGCGAAAATAAGTCAATTTTGGGCTAATTTCTAAAATATATCCGATTGGCCGATTTTCGGTTTAATACCTCAAAACAATCCTAAAAATTATGTAGAGAAAGCCAACAGAAAATCCCGGATATCCATTTTCAAATCCCGAATCCCGGTATTTTTAAAATCCGTTTCCGCTTAGCATCCCTACAGCTGAAATCGAAAAAACAAAATCGATTTGCCACTTTACTTTCAGCTGTTTCATGTTTCATCTGTGTTTGGAAAAATCAAAATCACTCCTTTTTAATTTATTTTGCAAAATTTCGTAAAAATACTTTCAAGATGTTTTAAAGTTTGTGTAGTTCGTGACATGGCATTTCATCAGATGTAACAGAATGAAGCAGTAAAGTTCATATATGTAGAAGACTACCATCTGGCCTCGACATGTCCAACGTGTTTGCTCACACCAGGGAAGCTGTTCGAGTAAAAGTGAAGGTAAATTTGCTGCAACATTGGAAATATGGAAATATCTCAAGGCTAACAAAACTTAAATGTTGTTTCTATTGCAGAAATGTGAACCAAATCTACCACCGGAATGGCGTAAATTTAGTGTAGATCCACAGATAACTTCATTGGAAGTCTTGTATTCACTGCTTGCCAAGGCCTTTGACATCAAGTCTGACTTTTCCATCAAATATAAGGCCTACGATCCAGCGGGAAATGAAATCTATTTGGCCGTGTTGTCAGACTGGGACTTAGATGCGGCTTTCCACCGAATTCATAACATTTCCATACAGACCTCAACGGAACCATGCTTAATGTTACAGATTGACATTAAACCATTTACCGAGGTGAAAGAATGGGACCCGGAGACGACAGCAAGCGCGGCACTGGTTGCTTCTAGCGCTAGTAGCAGCACAGGAGCGACGCCCACCGGTTCATCCGCTCGTGAGTTGATATCTCCATTGCAACAATCATTCGGGGTATCGCAGAAATACGTCCAACAAATGCAAACGAAATTACCTGGTCTCATCATGAATCAGATGGAGAAGACCTTTTCGATGGTTCAAAAAGCATTCAATCTAAATGAAGAGACTATGGCTGCTCTGCCCCCTCGGCCATCATTGGCCGACAATGAATTTCGTATGTATCTCGATGCGTTAGGTCAGATACAACGGAGCGATGAATTGCGTAAAGTTATATTCTTGGGTGGTATCGATCCTAGTCTGAGGAGGGTAGTATGGAAGCACATTCTGAATGTATACCCATGTGGCATGAATGGTCATCAACGTATGGATTACATGCGCCGCAAATCTGAACATTATTATAGGTTGCGTGATACATGGAAGACGGCCATAAAACAGGGTAAGGACATCTGAAATGTGGGCTACTCACGGTTTCGAAGTTACGATTGAAATGTAGTTTTACATATTAGAAAAGTATAAACTATTGTGAAAGAAGTATTTCTGATCTAGACCGGTAGCTACTCAGAAATTCCAAGTTACGATCGAATGATTTTTATAAATTTACGACGAAAACAAAAATAATGTTATCATAAATAGCTTATGGCGCTAGGTCTTGAGTAATTTAAAATAGCAATGTATAAACTTATTTATATATGTCTATACTATGTATGACTTCCTGTCAGCGGAGGCTGTCACTAATTTGAAGGAGACGCGTACAGAATTGATTTACCAAAGTCTAAATGTATGTCTAAATATATTTACCAAAGTCTAAATGGTAAAGTAGGATGGGGTTCTGGGGAGAAATGATCTCCCGGGGTCTATTATAAACTGTAGGATTTTGATATATGCGGATGATGAGAAAATATTTTTTTTCTTATAAACAGCCAGAATATTCTCATTATTTGCAGGACGACTTAGATAATTTTGGATATTGGTGTGACATTAACTGCATGGAACTTAATTTACGGAAATGCAAGCAAATGCGTTTCTTTACATCGAATCCGAAATTGGTCAGACATAATCTTATTGGGGCTGAGTTAGAGACAGTTGATTCTTTTGTAGATCTTAGTATTCTGATGGATTCGAAACTTGATTTCAACAATCATATTATAGCCATGGTTAACAAGGCGTATGGTGTTCTTCGCTTTATTAAACGTTGGGCTAAAGAATTTTCTGATCCCTATGTGACGAAACAGTTATTTACTTCGCTCGTTAGGCCTGTTTTGGAATATGGTTCTGTAGTATGCGACCCTCAGTATGGCATCTATATTGAGAGAATTGAGTCAGTTCAGAAGCAATTGTTTTCATTGAGACCCCCTATATTAGTAGATTGAAGTTGATTGACTTGCCCTCCTTAAAAAGTAGACGAATTATGCTGAACACCGTGATGGTATTAAAGGTTATGAATGGTGATGTCTCATTTGAATATCTTATTTCTAGGATTAAGTTTAACGTGCCATTTAGACCAACTAGATATTATCAGTTTCTTCATATTGATTTTCAGCGTACGAATTATGTTTCTGCGCAGCCCATTCGTAGAATGTGTATTGATTTTAATTCATTGTAGCACATCATAGATTTCGGTGTCGGAATCGATACAATAAAGTCAAGGATTCTCTCGTACTTGAATGTTTAGTGTTCTGTTTGGTATTATTAAATGTAATGTATTGCTTCTATGTCAAATTTTAGCATTAACCTTTAGTGTAGTTTGTTTTGCCGGTTGCCGGCTGAAGATATTTAATCTGTAGCCGGTATTCCACCCTCTACTGCTTGTCCGCCACAGTTCGGACTGTGGTGTATACGTTGTCCCTACGTTATGGCGACGAGGACCTCTCGGTCGGAAGGGGCGGGAGTGAGAGGCGTTGGGACCGTTCGATAAAAGGCAAAACAGCCAAACCATAGTGTTTTAACTAGAAAACCGTAACATAAGAGGGTTTTTTCAAAATTCGTACTTTTGGAAAATTTGTATATGCATTACTCGCTTGGGAAAATTACTCAAGACAGATAAAAGGTGTTTTAAATTAGATTTGTTAATGAAAACTGGATCGTTCTAGAGTCAAAATACTAGAAAATTGGTAGATGTAGATGATTTTCTGTGGACTTTGGCTAGTGTAAATTGAATAACATTTCAATGGTAACCGCATCGATTTCGGATGCCATGATTTAGCCCCCTGGTTAAATATAGTTTAAGTACATTAACATCATTTTTGCCATTTATACAGGTTACGTTGTTGGAGAATTGGCATATGTCACAAGTATGGTTAAAAAGGATGTCTTGCGTACGGACCGATTACATCCTTTCTATGCTGGCAGTGATGACAATCAGAATATAGCCTCACTCTTTAATATACTCACGACATATGCTCTCAATCATCCATCTGTTAGCTACTGTCAAGGCATGTCTGATATCGCCTCACCCCTATTGGTCACAATGAATGACGAAGCACAAGCGTACATATGTTTTTGCGCCATAATGGCAAGAGTGCGGGGCAACTTCTTGCTGGATGGTATAGCAATGACGCAAAAATTCGCACACCTTACAGAAGCTTTAAGTTATTACGATTCCGACTTTTGGGATTATCTGAAAGCTCAGCAAGCGGACGACTTATTATTCTGCTATCGCTGGTTGTTGCTGGAAATGAAGAGAGAGTTCCCATTCGAAGATGCTCTGCGTATGTTGGAAGTACAATGGAGTTCTTTGAAGTACGAAACAAGTGTCGACAAAGAATTGAAATTATACGAAAAGGAATTTGTTCCTATAATGGAAGCAACAACGCGATCGTCGACACCCTCCAGCATTGTAGGTGGATGCGTTCCTATTAGTCCCTCATATATGTTGACCAAACCACGAGAAAATGCTTATACCAAGGTGTGCGCTTTGAGACGACAAAGTTCGTCAGCTTCGTTAAATTCCCTGAGTTCTTCTTTGACATCTAGTGTTAATAATGGGACTGGATTCCTGACCTCTAAACTAGATGCTACAAAACGTTTGAATCAAAGTTTGGATGACAATATTAGTCGGCATGCCATAAGGCGCAAACGCAGGACATCTTCCAAAGCCCGCCAATCTTTAGACGAGGCCAAAATGCTGCAGCTGCTCGAGGGTAGAGTAGAAAATGCTGAAGATTTAGTATGTCCAGTAAGCGATCAGCAGCTACAAAACGATCAATCGGACGATGACGATGTGTTCTCCGACCACAGCAGTCACTTCAAATTTCACGACACTAACCCCTTTAAAGATGTCACTCCTGCAGACGCAGTTACTCTAAATATTGCAGCCAAGCCAGCAGTACATAAAGCCTTTCTCAGCAGCTCTTCTTCGTCAATTGTGGGTGATGTGGGTGATACTATCAGTGCCAACAACGGCGATGTTGACGTTATCATCAGTAGTAATGAAGTCAAAACCAACAAGGAAATGGGAGAAAACAAATCTCTTCCAATTCCGAAAGGAATAGCAAAATTGCAAAACAAAAACATACTCTCGAATTATAATGCAGTCAGCACTATAATTGCAAAGCAATTGGCGAATGCAACTAATGTGAGTGAAAGTGTGAAGCGTGTGAGCAGCACGGGTGGAGGTCATTTCAAAGATCTTAAAGAGAAAATAGCTGCCACAAGTAGAAAAGGTAAGTCTAAATTAACTATTTCACTGACAGTGTTCACATTATTTCAATTGGTTCTAGGTCTGTCACTTGATGAGTGCAACGAGAAATCACAGCAACGCTTGGTTAAAAATTTCAATGAATTCCTCAACTTTGCCGCCATAAATAAGAATCGCATTGGAAGCGTCGACAAGGTGAACACAACCATTTTGAGCACTGATGACAGCGCTGCACAACACAAATCGAAAACACCATCTCCGCAGAAATTGTCTCCCACACCTCATCCTTTAGTACAACTGACTAAGGGAGGTTTTGCTTCGTCTCTCGAAGAATCGGATTCGTCGTCGTTGCCCGACACTACCAACAACACCTGGAGCTGTTCAACAGCGGCCACAGCAATACAACAAGCAAATAATTTAAGTAGCAATAGTTTACATTTAGAGCTCAATTCACTCTCTTCCTTAACGCACACCCCTGAACGTACTCCTACCGTGGAGCCGACAATCGAAGGGCACAAAGATGTAACACCAGCAACTATACCCGATTCGTATGAAGTAATGCGGCATGACGATTCGAGTGCTACGCCGGATGACAGCCAAGAACTAGACTATTACCCCATGTCAACAGCCATAACACGTGAGTTACATTTGGATGCGGATAATTTGGATCGCCAAGTATTTGGTTTGGATTCGACGAAAGACTCAACCAGTTCTGAGATCGAATATGAAAAATTGGGAAAAGATTCCTTGGATATGGTTGAAGACATTAAGGAAAATGAGATTGTTTCAAGTCCAGATATTAGTGACTTATTGGTGAGAAGGCGTCATCGCAAATCCGAGGAAGCAGAATCCAAGCTTGTTTCAAATGGAACGATCAACAATAACATGAATATGAATGAACAAAATGCGGGTATAGATGGTCTCCCCTTGAATCCATTCCTTGACACAGGTTTAACTGGAAGGGTGTGCGCAGCTAAAATGACAAGGAAGTCCACAAGCAGTGATGCAGTTTTTAACATTTCAAACAGCTCGAGTTCTCTACCAGAAGTTTTAATACCAATTTCTACAGCCGTTCCAAATACAATAACTGTCGATGAAATGGCTACAACGGCCGCCGAAGAAGAGGTTTCTTTTTCAAAAATATCAAACCAACAGAGCCGGATCGAAAGTAATTCCACTCCCACACCCAAGTTGCCCCCTCCTTCAGAGTTTGGAGGTGGCAATCCGTTTTTAATGTTTCTTTGCCTAACCCTTTTGTTACAACACCGCAACACAATCATGAAAAGCAACATGGACTACAATGAAATCGCTATGCATTTTGATAAAATGGTAAGGAAACACGATGTCACTCGAGTGCTGAACCAAGCCAGGCGCATGTACATTGACTACTTGAAGAACCATGCATCATACAATCAACAGCAACAGCGCCATCAAGAGCCACATCAACCGTCAATAGCAATAAATACACTGCATTCGAATGATTTCAATAGAAATGCAATGTGATGCCATTATAGGGACACCATCGCAAGCATCAACCGAAATGACTGCAACATTCCTCGTCTCATCTTCATCTTCAGTACCAGCGTCGTTTATGCGAAATCGTAAACTATGATCAAATACATACATACATACGAATAACCCCAAATAGAAACACCAAAGATTGTTAACATTAACCGGGCCTTTATTTTGTATTTCAGCTTGACTTTTGATAGAAATTATTTTTGAAATTATGTTTTATACCAAGAATTTATCATGTACTTAAAGTCTACTTAGTTTTTATTTTTATAATTTGTTCTCGCCTTTTTTTAAATATAATTTCATTTTATATACATATACATACATAACTCATTCCACTTATAGCTAGTAAGTTTCTTTACTTCTTGAACAAATGTTGATCTGTAAGAGGAATTCTTAAAGTGTGAACAAAAAAGTATAAATATAAACTCCCTCAGTATGTATATCTTTACTTTATATATGTATACAACATGTATGTGTAAATTATATATATTGAAATGAAATTAATATTCATTAAATAGTGTAAAATATTTCAAATTCGCTTTTAAATCTATAATAAATTTATTTAACAATTCAATTCAAAATATGTACTTTGCGTTCTTTAAGGCTCACCATAGAAAATTAGTTGTATTAGGTTTTCCCCTTGCTAAAGAAGAAATTGTCCCATCTTCTCTGGTTCCTTAATAGAAAACAAAGTTTTTTGGAAAGGAGTATGTGACAATTATCTGATTCGGATTCAGGCAAGACTCGCGAATTTATGAAACCACCACGTTCCCTTATCAATGCCAGTGCAATCAGTCTAATGTATGAGTTTCGCATTCTCTACTAAACGAGAAGAGCTTTGAAACTTTTTATCTGTGACTGTGATCAGTCGCACGATTAATGCAATATTAATTTCTAGTTTTATGTTTTTGTATGAAATTAATAAAAACACAAATTTAGTACCGTTTGGTGTTAAAAGTAAATTTTCAATAGAACTCCAGTGCCATTTCAGAATAGTAAGTTTTCATCCCAGTTGTACATATCCTTGGTGTCTGAAATTGAGTAAAAGACAATGAGAGAAGATTAGGAAAAGGAGGAATGTTTGGCGATAGGGGCGAAGAGATTGAGGAAGATGTTGATAGTTTAATTGTTAGTTGATAGAGAGATTAAAAACGAAGTGAAGACTATAGTCTAGGGTTAGTATTGTCCAAGTTTGTGTATATATTGTAAGTACATACATATGTCGAGTGTGTGTCTATATATATATATGCATGTTGTCAGTTTCCTGGTAGATGCCGAGCTTAACAGTCAACTGATCGACTGTATTGTCAATGTGTGTTCTTTTTCTATATATGTATATGGATAAGTGTGTGGTTGCCTGTGAGTCAGTCGAGAGCGTCATCCGGTAGGCTCAGTCGTCGTTGATGTATGTTTATTCATCAGTGTTTTTAGGGCCACCACTAATCCTTTTCAAACCTTTCGAGAATATCAGTAGGTTCCTAATATTATAATCTCCGAGGTATTTATTTCTATATACACAGCTCATTCCTATAGAGTTCCTACCTACTACTTTTTATACCTCTCCTTAATGTTCCTGTTCCAGTTAAGCTTCCGGTCTTATACAACCCCAAGGTATTTGGTCTCCTTAGAAAGGTGAAGTTGCGTTCTATCCAGAATTGGATTCTATGTTATATCTAACCATGAAGAGGACTACATAATTTTTGCTTGGATTAATGTCCAGACCACTGTTCCTAGCCCAACCTGATAATTTCCTCAGTGACTCTTACATAAGTTTGCTGATTGTTGGCAGAAAATTTCCTCCTACCATGATGACGACATCGGCGTATGCAACTACTTTGTTACCATCTTCAGAAAGGGATGCTGTGGATAGCCAGAAGCCACAGAAGAGGGGACAAATCTCCTTGGGGTGTTCCCCTGGTCACTAGTTTTCTTATCGCATCGCTTCTATCCACTCAACGACGAAATTCGGAACTTTTAGATCCCTTAATACGCTACTTATGGTATTGGATTCTATGTTATTGAAGGCTTCTATATCTACACTTCAAGGGTATAATCTTTATCTAGATTTCTCTCTATGTAATCAACTACCTCATGAAGAGCGCTCTCGGTGAACTAGTCATTAAGGTAGGCGTGTTAAGCGTCGCTTATGAGGTTGCTGTCTATGATTCCCCTTAGATAAATGTCTACGGTTCGCTCCAATATCTTAAGGGGAAGTATGACAGTCTGAAATCCTTAGCGGATGAATTATTCGGTTTGGTACTTTGGGTATGAAAACTACCATTACACTACCTCCATCCAGCTCGTTGGTATAAATCTCAGGCGCAGACATGCTTTGAAGGTATCCACAATCCATGTAAGTGCCTCTACATTTGTCGTATATTGCAGCATGGCTGGCTGCATTCACTGGATTTGAAAGGTTGGAAGCTATCAATTGCTCATTTAAATTTCCTCCCACTGACTATATTATCTATGGTAACTTCATAAAATTGAGAAGAACTGTCCGCTGTGACCATAGTGACCTCGCCATCAATTTCCTCACAATTTGGGAAGTGGGTCTCTGCTAAGTGGCTGAATGTCTCTTGGCCCGATGCCGTCCATGTACCATCCAGTTTCTGGATGTGTGCTAGAGGTTTCGGGTCCTTCAACAGGACTCTTCTAAATCTAGCGCAGTCCTTACGCTGCCTATTGTATCACAATAGGTAACCCAGGACGTTCTCTTAAGATCTGCTTTGTACTTGTTAAAACTTATGTTGTAGTTTTCCCAATCACCATTGCCTTATGACGTTGTCCTGTTGTACAGTTTCCTGGTAACCTTTTCAGCTGCCTTGCTCTATGTTAACAGTGAAGAGTATTCTCTTCTGATCCGAAAATGAAATGTTAAATCTAATACTTCTGCCCATATACATACATACATTCATATTCTAAAGCAGGATAGTGTAATGAATTAAAATACTGACTCACATCTGTCATTTATATCTGCGCTAACCCATTGTGCGTGGCGATTCATTTTCTGTTAAATTCATATGCTGTTAAGTCATTTGTGTTGGTTCCCGGTGGGTTGGGTCCCTCATGTGACATGTAGATAGAGGCAAATGTCAGGGTTTCCCCGATGGTTGTCTCCACACATGCCACAGTTATGCCGCCAGAGCTGAAACTTATAGATAGGGTTAGAGTAAGACTTTTCTTAGCTACTATGCAAGTTCTTACCTTTTCCTCCGTGCTTGGTGTAAGTACCGTGTAGTAGTTTGCCGCTATTCCCCTCGCTTTGTTTTGCATAATCCGGCTCTTGGACTAGGGCTATGTCTATGTTTTTACGATGAGATTAAGCAGGAGGTCGACAGCAGCGGCTTGACAGTGATGCAGATTAATCTGCACCACGGTTGACATCTTTTTTCTCGTCTTTCTTTCCATCGATATCAGGGAGACGAAACCTGATGGAGCCAAGCCCAAAATTGATGATTCCATTCCTTTCCCTTATGTAATCTGCCGATTCTTTGCTAACCACCAGGAGGAGATCTTTGCCAAAATCTCCTTTACTGGTAGAAGGTAGGAACTCCCAGGATCCAGTATTGAGACCTCTGTTTTGTTTTGCGATAAGCCGGAGTATTTTTCCCTCCTCCGGAACGGGGGGAGGAATACATACAGCGACTATCGTGCGGAGTGGTAGTGCAGACGTTGACACCACTTCTAGGGCTGCGTTTGGCCATGGGGATTTAAGACCGCCAATTACAGTTTTGAGAAAAGTCAGAGACTTCTCATTACTGCAGTTTACGATCTTGGTTCCCCTGATACTTTCGGTTCCCTTGAAGGATATATTTTCATTACACCACTTATCCGAGAGTATCTCATCAATGAGCAGCGTCTCCAATAGCAGCCATCTTTCAGCGTTGATCCTACGGTGCGGATCCGACCAGTCGATGATTGCGACTTGTAGTTCTGAAGGAACTTGAAGTTCAACTCGCGATCTTGCTCGCTTGAGGGTCTGTCCATCAGCAGAGTACTTAAAAGCCGCTTGGCTGGTAGAGGGTCCCTCAATTGAGCTGCAGGCATTGTCTCCTCCAGTGGAGAGGGAAGAAGAAACAGTCTCTGTGTTTTTGGTTTCTGTGCTTGTGTTATTTTTGTCGTTGACGTTTCTAAGTGTGTCCATCTTGGCATGGTCCGTCTCGACATTGGACCGATTCGAAGTTTTGTCCATCCTGTACGTGGGGAGGCTGCTGATTAAGAGGCGATCGACAATTTCATGTGGGTAAAGTCTTTCGAATTTAGCCACACTTTGTCGATGCCTCTTAAGCATCGCCTTTTCCTTGTCAGAGAGCAGAGCGAAGTCACGTCCTACGAATCTTTTTAAGATACCGCAGGAGCGCCTATAGCCGCTTTTGGCCTTCTGCTTTGTAGCTTTGCTCCGCTCCGACGTACTCATGGACTCCGCATCAACTGAGGTGTTTTTAGTTTCGCTGCCTTTAGGTTCCGTCCGAGGTAGAGTCTTAGACACTTTGGAGGAATCTCCGGGGGTTACGCTAAAACTGTTTTCAGCCAATACAAGGTCCATGGCACCCCGTTGTAGCAGAGTGGCCGCTACTTCCGTCCGGAACGGATCGGCATGTGCCGATTCATCGACCGGGGGTATCAAGGCTAAGGTCGTCCGTCCGTCCGTTCCCTCACCTGAAGTCTCCTGTCGTTCCGTGTTTTCATAAAGAATAGTCCGTGGGCGTTCCGATGTCAAGATACATAAATCATTAAGGCCGCTGGCGACACGCAGAGGAGACTTGACGTCTCCACCGTGCCCGCCGGAAGTCGCCGCCTTTGCTCCTTCCGACGTTGGGGTGTATATTACCACCTCCGACTTTTTAATATTATTATTACTCATACCATTAAAAACCCATTTGTGTGCTTTTTTGTGTGCACTTGACCTATGGAAGTGTGTCCTAGGTGACTAGGACTAGATAAGTGCAAGTACAACCGGTGCGCACACAGGAAGACACCGGTTATGAGGCTACCCTCAAGGGCTTGTACGGTTTTCTTCAGAGGATCGAACAGAGGGAAGTTTTTTGTTCTACCATCCATTTCACTGGATCAGCTAAAAGAGGTACGGCTGTTCCATTTTGTATAGGAAGGAAATAGGTAACCTTTGGTCGTGCAGACGAACAATCAGACTTCTACACCAATTAGTTCGACAGCACATAAGCCCCTACATCGCGACAAGATTGTTACCTTGGTAGGGGTCAGGGGCTACACAGTGTTGTTATCTGTGTAGCTGTCACTACGAATCAAAAGTTGGAAGTAGTTTAGCCACTACTACTACTCATGCACACTTATCTTACGTACACTGTACCTAGGGTTTGGGGTTTCCCGGACTTTTTTCATTTCCCGGGAAAACGGGAATGAAAAGTTTCATTCCCGGGAATTCCCGGGAAAAAATAATTTATTGTAGGTATGTCCAATATGGTTTAAAATATCAACATTTAGTAACTGGTGTGCTGTTTTAAACTCATTAACGCCCGCTGAACACGTCCGTGTACACTATTTCAAAGCTTTCTCCCTTTCCAATTCCTGATTTTTAAACTATATGACACAAGTGATAGAGAAGAACTATACAAATTAATAATAATATAAAAATAAATATTTTTTATTGTTGTAGTAGTAGATATTACGAAAATACTTGAAAATAAATTTTATAAATGAAATTAACATTGTGCGTTAATGGGTTAAAATACCGACATATTACAAATTAAAAACGAAAGCTTTTGTCAAAATATTTTAGAAATTATTTTTCAATTTTCAAATATTTTACTGTGGACAAATCGTCAGAATTGAAAGAGTCTAATATTGGGCATTTAAATCACAAACACACGTGACTGACACCTACACCTACACTAGAATGTTTTTAATTTATAAGATTCATTCGTCTAGAGAAGGAAATGTTTCACAGAAACAGGGGGAATATATTCTAAAGTGTAAAAGCAATAGAAACATTAAAAAATGTTGATACTAATTAAATAAATTCATAAAAAATAAAAACATTGAAATATTAGTTCTTACAAAGAACTAATATTTATAATAATATACCCTACTAAGGTAGGGTATATTTCTATTCATATTAAATTTCTCTTCAAAGTTTCCAGGTGTACAATTTTAATTTTATCCCTATTTGTATACAATTCTTACTGGTTTCATATGTAAAGTAAATTCTTCTTTGGGAAGATTTTCACCTTTTATTTCGTCGATTTGTCTATGAAAACAATAAATTTAAAGTTAAACCAGATAGCACGAGGGGTTAAGTATTGAAATATGCAATTGTGAGTATGGTATTTTTGTTTCACAATAACGATTCGCAAATATCTTCACAAAAAGTGTGTATTCCCATATCTAGTTTTCGCAAAAATGGCGACTTATCGAATTTAAAAAGTATTGTTTGTAGTAATATAATATAAACAAATGGTCATTATTATTGTCAGTAATGTAAATAAATGATTTTAAAATATATCCACAATTTCCCATTTATATAGAAAAACTAAATTAATAATCAAAATAATCAATAAAATATTTTTAATATTTCCCGTATTCCCGGGAAATTTAAAATCTTTTCCCGGGAATTCCCGTCCAAATTTTCTCGGGAATTCCCGGGAAAAACGATTCGGGAATTCCCGGACCCCAAACCCTAACTGTACCCCATAATTAGGACCTACATCATCTGCAACTAAGGACAATCACAATTGGTCCAGGAATCCGATTGCAAGTCCTTCAAACCTAACCTAATTATTTGATTTGTGCGAATGCACTAAAAACAATATCAGCCATATCACGAAGAAGATGTATTTTAATAAATTTGGAAATTCTTATTCTAAACGAATTCTGACTCCATCGGGAGTCCCTCAGGGTAGTCATCTAGGGCCTGTTTTATTCTTATTATTCATAAATGACCTTCCAGAGTCTATTATTAACTCTAAACTTCTAATGTATGCAGATGATGTAAAAATATTTTTTTCTTATGATTGGCCAGAATTTTCTCATCCATTGCAGACTGACTTGGATAGTTTTGGACGCTGGTGTGACATAAATTGCATGGAACTCAATCTAAGGAAATGCAAACATATGCGTTTGGTATTCTAATGGATTCCAAACTGAATTTCAACATTCATATTATTACTATGGTTAACAAAGGATATGTTGTTCTTGGTTTCATTATGCGATGGGCTAAGGAGTTCTCTGATCCTTACGTGACGAAGCAACTATTTACATCGCTTGTAAGGCCTATTCTGGAATATGGTTCCGTAGTGTGGGACTGAGGATGGTATCTATATTGATAGAATTGAGTCAGTTCAGAAACAACTTTTGATTTTTTCATTAAGACACTTGCATTGGAATAGTGATTTTGTTCTTCCCCCTGTACTAGTAGATTAAAGTTAATCGACTTGCCATCCTTAAAAAGCAGACGTGTTATGTTAAACACCGTGATGGTTTATAAAGTTAAAAATGGTGATTTCTCTTCTGACTATATTATTTCTAGGATTAAGATTAACGTGCCATTTAGACCTTCTAGATACTACCAGTTCCTTCATATTGATTTTCAGCGTACGAATTATGCTTCCACAGAGCCCATTCGTAGAATGTGTGTTGATTTCAATTCATTATGTCACATCATAGATTTCGGATTAGGAATCGATATAATAAAGTCCAGGATTTTCTCCTGCTTGGATGTTTAGTTTTGTTATGATATATAACCATTATTTGCATGTGATACTAATATTTTGTTTAATAATCTTTTTGTTATACCTGCTGTTGATATTTGATCTGTAGCCGGTGTCCACCCTCTACTGTTTGGTCGCCATGGTTCGGACTGTGGTGTGTACGTTGTCCCTACGTTATGGGGACGTGGCCATCTCTGTCGGAAGAGGCGGGAGTGAGAGGCGTTGGGACCGTTAAAAATATATATATATATATATTCCGGGCAGAAGGAAATTTGCCATCAATACAGGAGAATCATATGACAAATGGAAAGGAATAAGACCATATACCATAAAATGATAAGAAAATTCGACGAAAAGGATGTATTTTCCAGATAATTCCGACGCCATGGAGAAACACACTACTTATAATCTCACACAGTTCTTGACGAAACATGGAGTATATGGACACTATCATTCTTCGACGTGCACACATAGATCTTACCTGTTTATTGACTATCCAAGGTTCTTGGGTCTTCGCAACGTTTAGCTGTTAATTATTAATTAAGGTTAATTTGAATGATCTTTAGCATCATCACATTCTTTTACTCAAATGACTGTCATTTGACGTGGTTTCGGGATTGTTTCCTCAGAGAGCCGAATTATCGGCCATCACTGACGTTATTGCTGTGAACCTTAATGTCAAGAGATCCTTGGCAATTTTCTGGAAGTGCCTAGGACGTTGATGTAAATACCTGATGGCGAATGATGTTTGATGTTTAGTCCCTGGAAACTGATCCTACGCTCATGAGTGGTCATATTTCGAGCTAAAATGTCAAGAGTCCATGTTCGAGAGTTGTTCCGACGAATGGCCTAAAATCCCACGGTATCACAAGGACCTTTTCTGTCCTAAGTAATTCGAGTGATGGTCCCTTTCGAAAACGCTTCACTGCATTGCATCAGATTCATTTGGGTGGCCTTCATAGCTTAGTGGAAGTGTGCGCGTCTTGCTGGGTTCGATTCCCGGCCGGCGCACTAGTAAAATTCAACATCAACAAATTTTCACTTTTCATCATAAGAGTTTCTGCAGCCAATTATCTCATCCGAACACACTTTTACATAAAAATTGTCATTTCGATTGCTCCAAGGTCCAGGGAAGAAACTAATAGCCATTAGCGATACATAACATGGCTGTTAACATAAAATGCAGCGTCGCTAGTGGAGGATAGTGGTACAACTCGATTAACGTCCCATTCCCTTAACATTAACATCAACCTTGAAGTATATGCAAATAACAGCCGGACAACATGAGAACGATGATGAAGAAAGGTTCCCGCGATAATCGGATACATGCCGGAACGAAGTCTAGTACAATTCAGACTTAAGGATTATCGCCTCAGCTCTCTCTAAAGCTGCTACAACAACAACAAATTCATTTGGCCTATCATCAAATATTCGTAATAATAAAATAGTCTAAATGAATATGATTACGATCCGAAAAGGCCAAATTTCTTTCACTACCATCACAACCTAACCTAATCACAGGACGTTGCGAAGTCAGTTGTTAGAACATGTAGATGAAGCTGTAAGCCGTCAATTGGGCAATTATTTCTTCAAAGATATGGACGCTTGAAAATCCAATACAAAATGTATTTATTCATTGAATGTTTTATTTGTGAAGAATGGACAACTTATATAGAAATAGTTGAATGTATGTTTGTATGTAATACCATGCACTGGTGGAAAAAGGAACAAAAACGTTAACAAAAATAATTTTTCTGAAAAATAAAAAATAAACAATATGTGGAAACCAAAAACAGCTGCCTAGAACGTAACTATTTGGGAATAATAATGACAGATTTGAATTAAAAATCATATTTCAATTTAAGACGTTCACGAATAAGAAGTCCTCGTATCAGTTTCTTCCAATTACCATAAACCCTAGCTTCATATTTTTCTTGCCCCTTGCGCTCCTGTTCTTCTTGATCTTGATACCAGGCGGCTGTGACTTGGTCCTGGAATTCTTCGCAAACCACAAAACCATCGTAAGTCGGATGACAAGAGCCTTGGTGAAAATCAAAACCGACAACAGCATTAGCGCAGTCAATGCCGAGTTTTTTGCAAATACGATTAAGACCGGGCACTGCAATAATGACAAACACATTATTAACCAGTATCCAATGGTGGAAAAGTGATACTTACAGCGTACATGAACACATTTCTTGGGCAACATCGTGGGTTTGAATAATTCCACATTGCCGTAAGCATTACGCGGCACTATGCCATTCTCGGCTGTTGGGGGATCGTACTCTTCTGTCTGCCAATACCCGAATATTTCCAAAGGCTGATCCTTTATAACGGTTTGTGTGATCTAAATGGATACACAGAGATAATATTTCAATATGTCAACATATTCTCCATCAATTTTCTACACGTACCCTGTCCCACTTTGGTCTAGCTTTCACAATTTTATAAGGTTTTTCGCCCAATTTCACAACTCGCGCCTGTTTAAGCCAAATCTCTCTAGAGTGTAACGTATGAACACAATCTCTGGAGTACACCCCTTCGCCGCGTATGAAGCCCAATGTGGGAGCATTTGGCGGATATAAAGCTTCAAATTTGAGCAAATGGCGTTCCAGTGCATAGAATGGGTGATTTTTGTAATCACCAATAGCTGTTGGCATCGGCTTCGCTTCATGTATTCGTCGTAATTCTTGGTCTTCTTTTATATCACGTTTGGTACGATGTCCTTGATAGTTGCAAAAGGCCGTGTCCAGCCAAGCTTTGTCTATTCGCGATTTGCGAACAACAGTTGTCCAATGGGGACAGTAACGGGCGGTGACATCTTTAACACTGAGGTCATTTTGAAAAGCAAATACGTAGGCCAAACTCGATGATGCCGATTTCTGACAATAGAAAAAAGTTAGTTACATATGCACATATATTTTAGAATTGGTCTTCAATAGATCAGATATAAGTACATGTCACATATGGTTAAGTTCGACAGCGCCGAACCTTAGATAATTGTATGATAGAGTAAAGAAGTACTTGGCGTTGGTTAATCTAACGGAGCTGCATTAAAATGACGACTAACGTTTTTTTACAAAATAATTTGAATCTATAACAAATTTAAAACCCTGTGTATTTTGTATTTTAAGAGAAACCTTACGAGTATAACAAGTTAACAAACTACTCGTGTTCGAAGCAATAATCTTTCCATTATGTTTTATTGTGCTCCCGTCTGGCCAACGGTGGCAAATTGTCAGGTTCACCAGAAAGAGAGGAACTACATAACTTGCTATGGCGTTATTCTGTTTTACCGAAGATGATGTCATCTTTAAATCCGAGATGTGTAGCCTATGCAGAATCTCAAAGAATTTTTTAATTTTCCTTTTAACCTCTAAGCAAAGTGTATACAGATCCCTTATAATATTTCTAAAAATAACCATATCACTGAGTAAAAAATAAAACAAATACAGGGTTTTCCAACAAGAGGTGTTATTTTGAATCACCCGGTATTTCTGTAGCTGTAACTTTGAAGCTTTTATTCTTTGACATTTGACAAGTAGAAACTACGCCATTACTAAAAATGGAACGATACACGCTTCAACAACGCATAGAAATTATTATAATTCACTATAAATAATATTATAATTCACTATAATATATATATATAATTCACTATAATATATATATATAATTCACTATAATATATATATATATATAATTCACTATATTTTGGGTCGTCGTGAAGCACCTTGTCGGACTGCAAAATTGTCACATCTGGGGCTCGGAAAACCCAAGAGTTAATGTTGAGAAGCCTCTCCATCCTCATCGTGTGACTGTTTGGAGCGGTTTATGGTCCGGCGGGGTCATTGGACCTTACTTTTTCGAAAATGAGGTTGGATCAACAGTTACGGTGAATGGATTGCGCTATCGAGAGATGATTAAAGATTTTTTATGGTCGGAGTTGGATGGTATTGATCTGGACAACGTTTACTTTCAACAAGACGGCGCTCTTTTACGGGAAAAGATTCCGGACCGTGTTATCTCTCGAAGAGGTGATCACAATTGGCCACCGAGATGTTGTGATTTAACACCTTGCGACGTCTTCATTTGGGGCCACGTGAAAGATAAGGTCTACGCCAACAGCCCAGCGTCGATTCAAGACCTCAAAGGTAGAATTCGTGAGGCTATCGAGGACATAGGGCAGCCACATTGCGATTTAGTTATGGAAAATTTCATGAAAAGGATATGGTCCTGTAAGCGTGGTCGTGGTGGCTGATGTTGTTCTTCATTATTAACGGCATACCTTCCTCTTTATTATGAATAAACAGCGGATTTGTATGCAAATTCGATTTTTAATTCATATCTGCATAAAATATGAATATCGCTATGCAAAATATGGTAACGTAAAGACGATCGATATGATCATTTAAATATTTTTTATCATGAAATCATTTGTGTAAAGTCGGCATTCAATTATAACCATCCGTTCGAAATATGATTTTGCATAAAAATCCGTTGTCTAATTATGAAATAAACATCCGATCATTTATCTTAAAAAATGGCATTTTTCTTTGAATACCAAAATAACACCTCTTGTTGGAAAACCCTGTATGAAATGAACTGAAATGTTGTACATCAAATGTTATTGGATATTGTTATAGAATTGAATTGAAGTGTACATTAGTGCGTGTCCAAAACGCAATATTATAGATTATGCTTGTCGTCATAGGCTATAAGCCTGTTCGATTGGGCTTACTAGCTTAATTTTTGTATGAAATTTACTCGCTTAACAAGATGATTTTTCTCGTTGATTCATTTAAGAAAAACCTGTGGGTAACAATGTTGCCACTTTATTAAGTCTCTTAATCATAAGCTAGTAAGCCCAATCGAACAGGCCGTATATGCAGCGGTACACGTCGGCAATAATTGTTGATGACCCCAGGACAGATTTGAAAAATATTAGCAATCATATATATAGTTATGTTCATGTTACGGCTAGAGTGGATCATAATTAACAAATTAGTCTAATGTTTAGTGCTAAAGGTCCATCCCTGCCTACAAAGGGAAGTCTGTAATAATTTTAGAAGATTCGCGTTGTTTGTGTTTCTTCATATAATTGCACAAGTAAGGATTTCCTTACTTACAAATTAATTAATTTTCCGACTAACTTACCCTGATGGTGTCGACACAATGTATTTTCCCCTTGAATAGATCGACACACACCCATTGTTCTTCGACGTCAGACCAAACTTCCACCCACATATCACCAGCGGTTTGTTTGTTTTGTTTACTTTGTTCCGGACTATTAGCTGGATTCTCATCGTCTGTGGAGAGAACTCGACGGTCCTTTTTCGATAATGCCGGTGCTATTTTGGGTTTTTTGATCGGTGATGGCTCAAAATCCTCATCGGAATCTGCAACACTACTCTCTTTCTTCAGTTTTTTCTTCTTTGCTGTCTTTTTACTTCCAGTTTTTGCTGAACTCTTGAGTATTACATCATCATTGGCCCCATCCAGTTGAGGTATTTGCAAATGAACCGAATTTGAATTTGTGTCTGGATTCGGTTCGGCCTTGTCTCCTTCGTTGGCTTTCTGACATGAGCGCAGAATTCTTTTGTTCGCTTTTTTCTTGTCGACATTTGACAAAAAGTTTGTGGATATTTTCACTTTGTCAATGGGACTTTTAGCTCGTTCTGTTCTATTTTTAATATTGGTATTTTGTTGTATAATGCCGGGAAATTTTTCTTTATATTGCTTAGTTTGCAAGAATACAGAGGATATGTGGATTTGTGGAGATTTACTACGTGATCGAGTGACACGTGTTCGTGTTGAGGTAGTCGGAGGATCATCCTTCGTGGTATTTATGATTTCCTTGCCACCCTTTACTAATACTTTTGGTATGAGGGGAGCACCTGGCTCAATAACGGGTTTCTTATTATGTGGACAATCGGTATCATCCATTGCCTTGACTCGTTTCAAACGAGCCAAATTAGATTTCTTATTGGGTTTCGATTTTGAAGTATTCTCTTTCTGAGAATTTTCCAATTCTTCAACTTTTGCGAAACAATCATCCTCCGTTTTTATGTTTTCATTCAGCTGATGTTCTCTCTGCGATATAACTTCTGATTTAGAAGCCGCGGAGCTTTCAGCCAAACTGTATTTTTCTGATTTCGACATTGGGTTCTCCTCATTTTTGCCATCAATTGTATCATCTAGCACAGAGCCAAAATTAACGTTCTTTCGAGTTCTAGAACAATAATTTGGCTTTGTTTCTTTGGGCGAGGTCTTCGTTCCGGCTAGAACGTTTTCGACCTGTTTTTCGGCAGGCTCATCACTCGATTTGGATTTCATCTTAGAATGTTCTTTATCAGGTAACTTCATCTTGGGGTCATCACTCGATTTGGATTTCATCTTAGATTGTTCTTTATTTGGTAACTTCTTATCATCACTCAATTTTGATTTTATATTAGATTGTTCTTTACCTGGTAACTTCTTGAGCTCATCACTTGATTTGGTTTTTATCTTGGTTTGATCTTTATCTGGCAACTTCTGTTTTGTTGTGACAATACTGGTACCAGCCTTTAAGGCGTCTTCAAAAGTTTTGTCTTCATCAGCTGAATCTGTGGCTGCCATTTTATTGACTTTAGCTTTGGAGTTACTTGAAATTTTCGAAGCTTTAGGCTTTGGATCTTTTTCCTTATTGACGATTTTATCAGTTTTCTTTGTTGATGCCGCTGTGTCCTTTATGGGCTTGTGATGCGGTTTTTCTGTTGATTCCTCTTTTATCATAATTTCCTCTTTGGCCACTTTAACTTTTGATTGCTTCCCTTGGCTTTCCTGTTTGACAAGCTTAACTTTGGACGATGTACTGGGCTTATCGTCACCTTTGCTGTCGGAATCTCTTTCACTCTTGTTTGTCTTATTCGTGGTGCTGCTTTTGCCTTGATCCTTGTCCTCCTCGTGTTTCATTTTAAGCGATATCAAATCGGATTGCGATGGTTTCAAAGGCAAAGGTTGCATATTGTTTACCAAGCGACACTGCAATCCCATACCACGTAATAGGATTACAAATATAAAAACCATATCCTGTTTGCAACGTGCTTGTTTTTTCTCAATTTGCCGTATCAATTGACTATGGGCCAAAACCTTGCTTTTCGCAGCTTTCTTGTCGGGGTACAAATTTTGCGAAGTCAAGGTTATAGTACTTTTGAACCACGTTATTAACGACTGATAGTATTTTATTTCCGTCCCTGCTTCGGGTGGGTACGCATTTGGGCTAGGCAAAAGCTTTAGAGCCTTCTGCATCAGAATGGTGTCATTCAGTAGGCGATTATAAAAGTAAGTTCGTCCAAAGTGGCATAGTAGACTGGCTTTATGTATAAGCAATTGACGTTCTTTCATTTCTCGGTTGAACTTCCGTTTTAAAGCCATTTCCAAATCCTGCTGAGTTCGCGTCTTTTTATCGCGTTGCCTAGATGGCAATTCAATGTGAATCTCAAGATTGCCATGTTGGGAAATGTCACTTGCGCCTGTAGCAGTTGTATCAGCATTTTCGGAAGTATCTGAAATAAATTAAAAAATGTTTAGCTACTCCCAAATGGTCTCAAGCAACATCTCCTAATGAACACGATCTATGGGATAATTACACACCCAACGATAATTCTGAAGTGCGAAACCGCCAACAAAGTTGAACCACTGGATTCAATCAATCCCCAAGACACCGTCTGGCTCCATATTAATGGGAAAATTGATTTCTGACATAATACACTGAAGTGCAAAATTCGAAAAACTCCTTTTAAAACATGATGTTTAGAGGGTGTGTCGATGTACGACTTATCTCCGCGACATTTGGGGATTTTTAATTTTAGTTGCGAACAACCGCAAAACTGTTACATTTCTTTTGAATCAATTTTTAAAAACTAATCCCCAACTTCTTCCCATAACAAAGTCTATAGTCGAGCTTGTACTGGCAGGAATTTATACAAGATCTTTTGATGAAAGACCAACGATATCAAACGGATGGAGCGAGCCAATCTCATAAACCCTTAAATACACTTCGTTTTGTTTGTTTATGGCAAATTCATTTCACACGCTTATCGTCTATGTGCACCGCAAGTGCAAAACTTTTCATGCTACCACTTTGTTTATGTTTATTACTAAAGTTTAAATAAAAAAGCCAATTTGTAAAGTTAACGAAGCATGCATTTAAGGGTTTCAATAACAGATCTCTACCATTAGAAATATGTAGGTGTATGTTGTATGCATTGCTAGTAAAATGGACTAATAACGAGAGAGAGTAAAAGCCAAAACATGTATTAATTTGCGCATTTTTTATAACATTTATTTGTGTGTATTCAGCAAATGTCGAGTAAGTGCTTTATATTTCATTTCATATTCAAACATATGTATTCTTTTGATTTACATCTTAATTTGTTTCTTTGTTTGATTTCCGATCGATCTTAAGAATCTATATAACGCATTTGCGGAATTTTTCAAATATTGTGGAAAACAGACACTCACAACAATATGACTGACATTGATAGTAGTAGGGGGGCTATCTATTAACATCCGGGTTATCTTTTTTGCTTTAATTGTTTTCTTTTAGGCTTGTCAATTATTTTCATTAGATGTTTGTTGTAATCAAATGTAAATTTAATTGTAACACAAATCATTTCTGATTCGGTGATTTGCACAAACACAACTGGCAAGATAATGGAGTTGTGTATGTATTTATTTGTTTATTCTGTAATATTGAACTAATTGATAAATGTATTTAGCATTTGTTTGTGTTGTTGTTTTTTTAGTTAATTTTTCTAATTCTACTAAATTAAGAATGTCACCAGTATTGGATTTTAACATAGTTATATATAATCGATTTATGTGTGTTTTGTTTTATTTTGTTTATTTTTTTCATTATTAACATATGAATACATTTTTAAAGTAAATTCGTTATAATTCAGTTCTAAATATTTAAATTAACTACATTTACTAAGTTTAATTTTTTCCTTGTTGTTTTTACTTCACTAGCTATGTTATGTGTGTATGTATGTTATGTTGCGTATATTGTTGACATCACTATAAAATAATATCTGATATTGCAACGATTCTTTATGACATTCAAAATCGATTTGATTAAATATTTCCCTTTCTAAATTTTATTAACTTCAGACTTTTAAATTATTATAGTATGGAATGCGTTAATAACTATAAAGTAATTAGAATATAGTAGGGGAACATATTTTAAAACATTCTGTTAATATACATTTAAATTAAAGAACATTTTTTTAAAAGGTTGACATTGTGCAAACAAATTTATTTATTCGGAAATATTATTTTTGTAATTTTTCAGTTCTTGGGAAAAAAATATATTTTCAGATTTTCAATCCACAAACCCAGCTACAACAATTGGCCATACGAATTTTCAACTGTCTAACTTGATTTTTGTCGATTGCAAAACAGTCGTAGGGATACAAAAAGTACTGTCCAATTTGGTGTAAAGGTTTGGCAAATACGCCATCGAATATTATAATACAAGCTAAAAGCTAAAAAATAGAGTGAGTACTCTTTTTCGTTCAAATGTATTTTTTTTGCCAATATGACATGGGGGCTATAAATGGAGCAAATCTTCGTACACGTCAAGTGGTGGCTATTTATCAGATATTATTATATATAATATACATTTGCTAAAACATACACGTTTATATTTAATATTAGTTTTGATTTATTATCATTGCTCGTTCTATTTTGTTTTTGTAATTTTATTTAAAGAAAATTATCCTTCTGCCTAACTACTAAAAACGCAGTATTTGAGAGAAAATTAGCAATGATAACCCTTAAATGCATTGTCCAACTAAAATATATGATTTAAGTAAAACTAAAAACAAACAAAAATATTCCCAAATAATGTGGATAAAATGAAAAAATGAGTTTAAAAAATAAATATATATATTTTATCTATTTCAAATTTATGGTTATTTTTCACGAGATCTAATTTGTTCCGACCTATCTGGCTGAAATTTGTCAAAGATGTTTAATTTTGTTGTGATTTATTAAACATACAAGGCGTCCTTTCGTTACAAGGAAGCGATTTTAAGAGATTGGTTGCGCCTGGAGCAAATTTTTTTACATTTGACACTTTGTACATATTTGACTCTTTGTACAAACAACATGATGTAAATTTTTATTACAAAAAAAAATTATCTCTAAATCGGAGTAAACTTTTTTTTTTAAGGAATCGTTAGCTTGTAACCAAAGCACGCTTATAATTAATTAGTTAAATCAACACCCCTGTAAATAAATGGGGTGTTTTGAACAGGCTTGAAATTTCTATTCGCCTGTAGTCGTAAGCTGGCAATACGAATATAATAAATCGGAATGATTCTTTCTTTCTTTAGAACAAACAAAGTTTGATCAAACGGAGTAAGATCCCAGAAAAAAATTACAAATACCCACATCAAATTTTTTAACTTTCTGAATTTATTCTGATGGAAGATTTTCCTTTCGCCTACTATACCACAAGATGCAATTTTAATAGATTTTGTCAAATTGATAAATTGATTAAATTTAAATTGATTTATTTTCTAGAATTCTGAAGATGAAGAAGAGTCAGTATATATGACCGGCTATTTGATTATCTCGGATGCCTATGTGACGCCTCTGTCGTTTTTCGTAGATAAGACGAAATGGTTAAATTTGAGGATTATAAGTAAACTCGCTTGTACACTTGGAATACACTTATTTCCCATTCATTATTGTTATCTTTTTGATAATCCAGACAGAACTATATACAAAAGTAGCAAATGTCGCATGGAATTATCTCAAGTAAAAGGTGAGAATTCGTAATTAGAAATTTCTAGTAGCGAAATTTGCTATATTTATGTGATATTTGCAATTTTTTTGAGTTTTATTGTTATTTTAAGAAAGTTTACTCCGTCGATGCAGCTATTCTGTTGTTCTATACTATTTTGCAATAATTTTCAAATTTAAGTTGTGAATTGTATGCTGAGCAGGAATTGTTAATTTCCACAACTAATGCAATATTTACATAATTCTACTTGAAAATATTCTTTGGAATAACCGCATTGCTAATATAAAGACTGTCCTTTATATTAGAAATCTCGTACATTCAATGCTCTCAATTCTCGACACAAATTGTTATTGTTTACATGAAACATAGGGTGTGACAGCTGACACTTCATGGTTATTTAAACGAAGAACATCGCGAAGGAGCAATGCGCTTTTATTGTTTAACAATATTTTAAATATCAAAATCATGTTCAATGTTGGGGCTCAATTTCATCTTAGCGGATTCAATAACCGCGATACGTTTCGCATTTGGCGTGCAGAAAATCCACAAGTGTTTAATATTTTTGTTATGCCGGCTGTTGATATTTGATCTGTAGCCGGTGTCCACCCTCTACTGCTTAGCCGCCATGGTTCGGACTATGGTGTGTACGCTGTCCCTACGTTATGGGGACGTGGCCCTCTCGGTCGGAAGGGGCGGGTGTGAGAGGCGTTGGGACCGTTCGATGAAAAAAAGAAACAGATGCATCTGTTTGGTGCTGGAGGCATCATTGGACCGTTCTTCTGCAGCAGTTTTTCCTCTGTTGATAGTTCTCTATCATGGTATGTCTAAATTGCATATCCGAATTAGGCTTCATGAAATAATGGGTTTATGCCAAAAAGGCCATGATCGTACACATCTTGATTGAAAACGGTGCCTTAAGACACTACTTGACGGTCCAGTGAAAGCCTCCGTGTAAACTAACTCGTCCTGGCATTGCTGACTTGTACATAAATGTATCATGTTGTTACCAATCGTACATACGTACGTACGGAGTACTTTATGAATCAATAACAAGTTTAACATTTTAATTAATAATCCAGTATTAAATTATCAAAATTACATCTTTCGTGAATTTTGGGACGCACAATATATCTGTTTTGAACAACATTCAAGAAGATCGTATGAATCATTTTTTAAACGAACTTTTGACTCCACTTTCAACTCGCTTCTCCCCAAAGGCAATTGACTATAAATATAGCCAACGTTTGTATTGAACTCCACAATTTTTCTGAAATGGATTGTTTTGAAGTAGACATACATAGCTACTAGGTATTCTATTCTACTAGGTATTGCATAAAAATAATTTCCTTCTTAAATCATAAACTGATGATTTGAATGTATGTACCAGATGTGATATTGAGTGATGAAACTTCTCTCATGGCTTGTTAAATCAGTGAGAGTCCGATTAGATATTATATCAAAAACAGTTTATTAAAGTTTTAAAACAAATAAGTAATAAGTTCCTCTTGTTTTTAACGACATGCTGGAAATAATGTATCGTTATCAGCAGCTAACGTAAACAAGTCACGTAATAGGCCTGTTCGATAGGACTTACTAACTTGTGTTACCCATTGAAACCGCCACTAAGCGAGTAGTAAACGAGTGAATTCCATACAAATAGTAAGCACAATCGAACAGGCGTTAGTGCGTCAATTTAATTATTTGTTTCATTTAAATTTTCGAAGAGTGCGGATGCAAATCTTTTAATAAATCGAACACTGTTGTAATGGCCATGTTTCTACATCCTCCCCGTTGTCATATATATTACCACGTCCCTAGAATTGGGATATAGCACATATAAGGTTCGATTTGAGCGTTGTGTAATTTTCGGAAATGCAGGTTAAAATTGTCTTAACATGTGGCGCAGTATAAAAATGTTGGGTTTGGGTTCGCTTTTCATTTAAAACATCTCCCTGTGACAGAAAGTCATCAAAGCACCCATGTCACGTCGTTACAACAACAATCCATATCACAAAATGTTTTCTAAGAGATCAATCTCGTTGCATCAGCCGAGAAATATAAACTAAAGAAACTCCTACTAAACCAACTGACAACAGAAAGCACTGAGAAAGAAGTTTGCAAAATAAAATTGTCATGATATAAAGGAATACAAAAGGGGCGAGGGAGGGGAAATTGAAAAAGCGCGATACTCGAACATAAAAGGAAATCACAACCATTATCCTTTAATGCTGTTAATACAAAATGTAATATTTTTATAGTAATAACAGTTTTTGGCAGCAATAAATAAACAAAATCAATTTTTTTAAATCATCCTGAAGATAACATTTGTGTGATATTGTATTTTAACTATTTGATTGGATATAACCGAAACACAAATTATTTTTTGGAAACCATTTACGACCAAAAGGGCTTATACACGTTTTGATATTATAAAAACTAAAAATATGTGTATAGAAATATTTTATATCATGATTTCATCGTTTCACAGCAAACGTCTACGTAAGAAGATAATATTTGTATAATTCAGTCAGGTCAGTTTGAATATTACTGTCAAAAACTGTGGTAAAATGAACAAAATCAACTTGGATACAAACTTGCATTTCGTTTTTGATGGTCTTCGTGTGATTATGTGTATGTATAATTTGCGTCAAAGCTTGACTTTTTTATTTTGCAATAGCATTTAATATCTATGCAGTCTCATTTTAGTATTGAACCAGTGGAAGCGCACACATGAGACCTTCATCTTATGAAATCCTTTCATATTTTCTTAGATTTCTTTTGTCTTAAGGACAATTTTAAATGATAAAAAGTGACAGACGCACACACATGTATAAATCAACTACAGTCATAACAATGATGATAAATAACAACAGTAAATCTATAGCCAACCAACCATCACCAACCAATATACAAGGTGTCTACTTGCGTTTCCTACCTGCCACTTCCTCAAAATCGGAATCGTCGGTATCACCGCCCGCCAGCACTGTTGACGCGGGTCGTGTCTTGGTGTGACGTTTGACCCGGGTCGACTTGGTTTTACTTAATTTCGAAGGACCCTTGCCACGACGCTCCTTCTCTGCCGTTCCAATAGCATCATCTTCCTCTTCTTCGTCATCTTCATCTTCACCATCGTTGTGGGAACGGTGTGGTTTTTCGCCCAATGCAAGTAATGAGTAGACATCCATGGTATCAACATTTGATTTTGAGGCAGAACTAGACTTTTTGGCGGCAGCATCTTCAGCGGCCCGTTTTGCCAACGTTTCTTTTACACGCTCCAGGCTATTGGCATTTTCCAGTAAGTCACGAAAATCAAATGCTTTCGTGTCTTCGTTTTTGTGGAAAGTGTCTGAGTCGTTGTTCTCCGATGCCGAGTCGGATAAGTTACCCAAGCCAGCGTTACAATCAAAGTCGGGAATTGGTGAAGCGGATGACTTGCCCGTGTCTGTTTTTGTTTCCACAACATTGAAGAAACTGGATTGAATATCAAGTTCTTCAGGATTGACCAAATAGTTGTCGATGCTGCCGTCGCTGCTGGAACCCTCATCATCATCGTCGCGATGTCTCCTGCCACCTTCATTGGGCGTTTTAGCGTTTTTTGAATTTGTTCGTGATGTGGATGCTGATGGTGAATTCTTACCATCGCTAGTTGGAGAACATGTCTTGGGCAGTGGCCTGTATTTGTTGTAAAGTTTGGCACGTAATGACATTCCAGGTCGCTTTTTAGTCGTTTGTTTGGTAGCAACGCGTGCCTTGGGTTCCCCTCTGTTTTCGGAAAAAATATAATAAAAACGCAAATTATGTGACCGACCATCAACAAACAAAAAAAATAAAACTTACCTTTTCTTACCAACACTCGCCGCAGCTATGGGTGGTGATGATTCTTCAAAATCACTGTCATCGTCATCTGATGATTCGCCTCCACCTCTTGTGGTCGGTTTGCTTGGCTTCCATTCATCCTCGCTGGCAGAAAATCCTTCGGACATAGATTCGTCGTCAGACATGTTGGTTTTCTTTGCGCCAGGTTTTTGTTGTTGTTGCTAGATTTTTTCCTACTTTTTGTTTCACATTTGTTTGCGTCCCTAGTTTGCAAGGATTATTGATTTTTTTCTACTCCATTATCGATTCTCAGGCGAATTATGAGAAAGCCTCTTAAGATTTTAGTACAAAATATATGTTACAAGGTGTTTCTGGATATTTCGATGAGAATTATCTGGCTTCCCAACAGGAATTTAATTTCAAAAGTTTTAAAGTTAGAAGTAAGTTGTTCCGAATTTTTCTATTTTCCTGAATCGATTCCTTCTTCCACCAGATAAATCGATATCGATGTTATTTGCAAATCGATTTAAGTCATCGAATTGGCATGCTCAAGCGGAGTTTACACCTTCGGATTTCGATGTAGATTTAGTGTTGTCAAAAGTGGCGATTTATCGACGTTTTTTTTGGGGCAAAAAGCGACTGTATTTCTTCAAGCCGGGATAACATGCTGTGATAAAAATTTATAAATTGGCATTTCCCTGGTCACATACAAGACTGTCGTACGTTTAAAAGGGGCGAAAACAAGGAAAACTTAAAACTTTTATTAGGTCTGTTCGATTGGGCTTACTATCTTAATTTTTGTATGGAATTTACTCGCTTAACAAGAAAGTAGCTTGTAACTCTCTTAGTGCTGCCGTCAGATTTTTCTTGTTGATTTATTTAAGAAAACCAATGAGTAGCTACGTTGCCACCTTATCAAGTATCTTAATTATAAGCAGTAAGCCCAATCGAACAGGTGACATGCGAACTTTTCTGATAAAATTAGTAAATAAAGCATTTTTTACGTTTTTACAATGTGGAACGTGACGCGACGTTACGTGATGTGACATAAATTTCTACATGTTGCTAGAACGGTTAATGGAAGAAAAGTTTGCACTAAACTGATCTTTATTAAGAAAAAATGTTCTTAAAAATAAAAAAGTTAATAAACCATGAATGCAACTTTGCAGTATGATCATTAATGTAACTAAGCTACGCTCCTTAATTTAATTATATATAATATTAGGGTTGTTTTTTCTTTAAGCCGGGATAACAAGCTGCGATAACAAAAACGTTAATAAAAATTTAATTTTTTGCTCAAAATAAAAAATTATTTTTTCACATTGTCACCAACTACAATATAAATATATGTATCAAAACAAATTTTCAAAAAAATATTTTGTATTGAGTTTATTGGACTTAGCCTCGATAACCATAATTTTGACTTTTACTGGATAATTATCCAGGCTAAGTCCAACATTTCTAACACAAAATTATTTTTTCAAAAATTGTTTTCACACACAAATTGATATTGCTTTTGGCGACAATTTTAAAAAAGAATTTTTTATTTCGAGTGAAATTTTAACATTTATTTAGATTTTTGTTATCGCTGCTTTGTTATCTAGTCTTAAAGAAAAACAGCACTATTATCAACTTTTTATTTTTCGACCATAGACCATTCTGGAGAAATGTTCATATATAACAAGGTGTATTTATATCATGTGAAGTCAGGAGAACAGCTGACTGAAATTTTTCCAATCCGAAGGTAATCGAAGCTGTCAAATTTCTTGTGTACATTTCTCAATGTTTACGTTTTGCTTGTTTACTTGCGGTGCCTTAAATTTATCGGCCAAGTGGAGGTTCAGAAATAGTAAGGCTGTTTTTCTTTAAGACTGGATAACTAAGCTGCGATAGAAAAAACCTAAATAAAAAGTTAAAATTTCACTCAAAATAAAAAATTCTTTTTTTCAAATTGATGTCAACAGCAATACCAATGTGTGTATAAAAACAAATTTTGAAGAAAATATTTTATTTTAAAGATATTGGACTTGGATATTGGATAATTATCTAGTGTGAGAGCCTTGTTACACTGCATGCGAAATCTAGTTTAAATGACATAATGTCATTTAAACTAGATTTCGCATGCAGTCAGAAAAGGCTATAAGTCAAATTTATGGTTATCGAGGCTAAGTCAATAAAAGTCAACGCAAAATATTTTTTGAAAATTTGTTTTGATGTTTTGATTGTGAAAAAAAATATTTTTTTATTTTGTGTAAAAAATTAACTTTTTAACGTTTTTGTTATCGCAGCTTAATGAAAAACAGCCCTAGTAAGAGGGAAGTAGTAGCACACATTCTTTCGTGAAAAGTCCTTTCGCTTCTAGTGAGGCTTTGGAGATGCATTTCAGCCGCCGAGCTGAAAGCAGACGAAAGCTTCCGACATGATACAACAATTAGTCAACAGGGGTTTTCATCGTTCAAATTGCCACCATGCGATACCCAACCCTTTGAGGGGGGATACTCGAAATGGCCAGCATTCCGAGACATTTTCTGGGCAGTTTTTGGGGCTCATCCTGAGTTATCCCCGGCACAAAAGCTCTTCCACTTCCACTCGGAGCGAGGCTTATCAAATAGTTAGCAAATTCGATTTAGTGGATGAGAACTTCCAGCTAGCCTGGGATGCACTAAAAAATCGATATGAGAACACTCGCATATTAGATCATCAACAGATGAAACATCTATTTGGCATTCAACTGGCTCAAACTGAAACACCAAAATTTATCCGACATATTCAGCGCTCTACAAATGACAGTTTAGCAATATTCAAGTCTTACAAAAACAAGACTGATAATTGGGATCCGATCTTGGTCCATCATTGTTCAACAAAACTTCCAGAGGAGACGTTACGTGCTTGGGAAGATTCACTTACTAATCACAAACAGTTGCCTACCTGGCAGCAGATGAATGAGTATCTCTCAAACAGGATAGACAATTTAGAAACTATTTCTGATATGCGAAAAAAAATTCAGGACAATCAAGTCATTCATCATAAAGCACAAGCTTTTCAGTCAAACATAGTGTCAAGAAGTCACACAAAGTGTGCGAAATGTGGTCAGAATCATACAATCAGAAAGCGAGGATTTTAAAGCATTATCAGTGAAGGATTCGTATACAATTTGTGCAAACTGTTAGTTGTTAGGTCACTTTAAGGGCAACTGCCTATGCACAAAGAAATGCAAAGAATGTAATGAAAGTCATCATACATTGTTGCATATTAAATCCAATCGTAGTCAAGTTTCCACTCAACGTAATCGGGGTGTTCCAAGACCATCGAACTCACAACAAATGACGGTGAATAATGAGCCTCCTCCTGAGGATAATTCCGACTCACAAGTTGATTCTGTACAGGCACATTTCTCTCAGAATGAAGGAACAACTATTTTGTCCACGGCATTGATTAATATTGAGAATTCCGGTCAATTATTTACAATCAGAGCACTTTTGGACGAGGGATCGGAAAAAAGTTTTATTTCAAGGAGAATTCAACATAGTCTCAAGATTCCAGTTGACAACCATCATTCCAGAAGTTTAAAACAAAGGTCAACAAGCACTACTCCCTCTTTCCTCCTTCCAATATCGTATCTTCCTCCCGCCAACACAGTGCGATGCATTTGTAGGAGACACTCAGGTGTTGGTTCAGTGAAAAAAAAAGATCACGACTATCCAACTTTACAATAAAGGTTACGGCGATTGTAGTTTCAAAATTATCCCATTTCTTGCCATCAAAAAGTGTGAGAATCACAAATCTACCTGATTTACAAATTGAATTCGGCTGATCCGAGTTTTTCAAGCCAGCAGCTGTATATATGATAATAGGAAGAGATTATTTGCCATACATCAACTCGAAAGGAGTTCTATCTCATATAGTTAAGGGACTAGAAGCTCGAGAATCCCACTTTGGTTGGTATTTGTGAGGCTCCCAGCCGACAAACATTTTCAAACATTTTTCAAACATTTTCAGCCGTCGTTACCAATTCTGACGATAAAGCCCTCAACGAGCAAAAGAAGTTTTGTGAAATTGAAGAGGTACAAAAACCAAGATCAGCCTCCGAAGACGACGAATATTGTGAGGAACTATACAAAAAGACCACTTACTGGCAATCTGACGGACGTTATGTGGTATGGCTTCCATTCAGGCAAGATTTTCCAGAAACTTTTTTTCTTGGGCCATCGCGAAATATGGTTTTAGCACAATATCGGCGGATGGAGATAATACCCCTGAATTGAAGCGTCAATATGAGCAAGTTCTAAAAGAATATATCGATCTCGATCACATGGAACAAGTAAATCACTTTGAGACTTCAGCCCAAAAACATTTTTAATTTTTTCTACCACACCATGCTGTCATAAAGCCTGAAAGCAAAACAACAAAGGTTCGGGTAGTTTTTAATGGGTCGAAAAAGACCAATAGTAGTTTCTCCCTGAACGATGTTTTATACCCTTGCCCAATTTTACAAGCTGATATTATTCAAATTATCTTAAATTGACGTTATTACCAGTATATGTTTACGGGCGACATACAGAAAATGTACCGCCATGTCCTAGTACATAAAAATGATCGTCCTTATCAACGAATATTGTTTCGTCCAAACCCTAATGAAGTGTTAAATCGTACGAATTAAAAACAGTGACTTTTGAGGTCAACTGTGCGCCTTTCCTGGCCATACGAACCCTACAACAGCTAAGTATCGACTGCAAGCAAACCAGCACTAGAACCTCAGAAATATTGAAAAACGAAGTTTACGTCGGCGGTGTTCTGTCAGTAGGACATACTTTAAACGAAGCAAAGATAAAACAAGAAGAATTAATAAGAACTCTTACTTCGGTTGCCTTCCCCCTGAAGCAAAAGGATTACTTGAAAAAAAAAATAGCCCGGAAAGATCTTCTGGATGAAGAATTTTTGAATTTTGATGACTCAAGCACAGCAAAAACTTTAGGGATACGCTGGAACGCGATGTCAGATAACTTTTATTATATTGTAGGCTTAATTAGTAATGCACCTGTCGCAACGAAAAGACAAATCTTTTCGGTCATTGCACGGCTTTTTCACCCTCTCGGTTGGCTTGGACCTATTGTCATCCTGGCGAAATTACTTATGCAACAGCTATGGGAAGAGAAAAGGAATTGGGATGAGGCTGTCCCAACGCATCTGTTCCTCAAATGGACAACGTTCCGCGATAACTTGGTTAATCTCCAATCGTTAAAAATACCTCGATGGGTAGACTTTTCTCCTGGATACAAAATCCAGATACATGGAATCTGTGATGCATCATGCTTACTGTGGTGCTGTGTATATGAGAATAGATAACTGGCCAATTTTCCAGTCATCTACTTTTTGGGAAAACTAGAGTCGCTCCAATAAAACGTACTACAATACCGAAAATGGAATTATGTGGAGCTGTGCTGCTTGCAAATCTAGTACATAACGTCGTAAAAACTTTTGATCACGATTTCGAGTTATATTTGTGGACTGATTCGACCATTGTTCTTGGATGGCTACAGAAAAGCCCATAGACGTTAAAAACATTTGTCGCAAATCGCGTCACAGAAATACTCAGTCTTTCCGATTGTTCTATGTGGAAACACGTCAAAACTGACGAAAATCCTGCGGACTTAAGCACACTTGGATCCATACCACAGAATTTAATACCAAATCGACTTTGGTGGCATGGGCCTCCCTGGCTTCAACAACCAAAGGATGCATGGCCTGAGCCTCTTACATTCACTCCGACAGAGTTAGAAACAAAAAGTGTCAACTTTCCACCAGTCTATAAATGATGACGTAATGTCAAGATTTTCATCACTCAATCGAGCACTCAGGGTAATGTGTTATGTCTTTAGATATATAGAGGCATGTCGCATTACGCCTATGATTGATAAACACGGTTTGATGAGAGTCGGCGGTCGTCTTGATAATGTTGGACTTAGCTATGAAGAATGACATCCTGTCATTATCCCAGAGAAATCTCATTTCGCCGATCTTCTTATAAGATATACTCACCAGATTCTTCTTCATGCAGAATACAACATTATGTTGCGAGCTATAAGACATGGTTTCTATATACCCAGACTCAAAAACTTAATTCGCAAATGTATACGAGGATGTAATGCTCGCACCATATATAAACGTAAGTTTCAAAATCAACTTATGGCGGCACTTCCCCCTGAACGTGTAACATTTTCTTTGCCCTTCACATATGCTGGCGTAGATTTCGCGGGTCCGTTCAATCTTAAATCTTCAACTTTGAGAAATGCTAATCTTACAAAAGGGGTATGCAGCGGTATTTGTGTGCTTCTCAACAAAAGCTGTTCATTTTGAGGTATGCTCCGACTTGTCTGCTGATGGATTTTTAGCAGCCTTCACCCGCTGCACAGGACGTCGAGGACTTTCAAAGACTATGTTCTCCGATAATGGTCGAAATTTCGTAGGTGCAAGTCATAAATTGTTACAGGAACACAACATCTTCCTTCAAAATGCTGAAAAGAGCCTTGCTGAAAAATATAGCATCCACGGGTTTTCATGGTCATTTATACCGCCTTATGCACCTCATATGGGAGGCAGCGGTCAAAAGAATGAAGACCCACTTAAAAAAGCTGACGAATAATATATCCTTTACCTTTGAGGAATTTAGCACCTTACTGGACAGAATCGAATCAGTTCTGAATTCAAGACCACTGTCACCGATTTCACAAAACCCGTCAGAACTCCTACCAGGTCATTTCCTGCGAGGCGCCCCACTTACGGCTCTCCCTGAAGCCCCTATTGAAACTTCGCGTGACGACTTCTCTCATATTAACCGCTGGAAACGACTAAAAACCATCCAACATATCTTTAGTCTGCGTTGGAAGTCTGAATATGTGACAGAGCTTCAACGCAGATACAAGTGGAAAACTTCTCGCTACAACTTAAAAGAAGATGACTTCGTCATAATTAAGGACGATACTTTGCCTCCCACTGCGTGGCGCGTAGTCCGTATTACTAAAGTTTTTAGTGGCAAAGATAACAATGTTCGTGTAGCTGAAATTAAGACGCTGAACGGTACCATTGTACGTCCGGTCAAAAAGATTTAAAAATTGATCGTTTTTATTAGAATATGCTAATTTGTTATCGTACATATTTTTCTCTTCCTCTCTTTCTCTTTATTCATCAGAAACACCATGGTCAACTGTTTCGTTTGCGGCCGCAATCACCCACTGAAGTACTGGCTGAATTTCCGCAAAATGCTGTTTTCCGAGCGCTATGACATAGTTTTGGTTAGTGGCCTCTGCCTGAATTGTTTTGGGAATGATCATCATAGAGCAAATTGCCGTTCACCGAAGCGCTGTGAAAGATGCGGATATCCACATCATTCTATGATCATCGTGACAATACAGGACGCAAATCACCCAACATTGAAGCACTAGAGCCGCTGAAAACAGTCCCAGTGCCAGGTAGACGCTCCGGACTGAACCAACCTCCTTCACAAACCGTAGAGACCCTTCTCGGTGTAAATATCAAGACGATAGAAGTCGTTTACTACATCGGGCGAAGTTGCCCTCCTGGCTCCTGTGCCTCGCAAAACATCGGGCGTAGACGAAGGTACCCCCTGGCTACCGAACCAATTCCACCATCGAAACGCCAATGGGCGACAACCGACATGTCTCGTGGACTGAAGGCTGCTCATGGTATCCCATATGTTGCTCCAGTAGTGTCTTCTGAGCTAAGTGTGGGAAAGAAGACATTAAAGGTGACCCTGTTGATCAACCCCCTTGTACCCAAGTCCCTTATCCTGTATGAGAGAGTCTGCAAGATGCCGTACATCACGAAGTACAAAAATGACATGGCATTCGGACATTTCAAAATCCACACACGTACAGGACGAATTTTAGATCACTGGTTTGTCAACATCGATATAAGTATGGACCTATTGATGGTGTCATCGGAGCGGACATATGGCGTTACACGCAATACGGTCCTGCCATATCCTTTGAGAAGTGTCCCTCCATGAACGCACAAGAAACCGCTTTTGGGATTGTTCTCGAAGGGTCGTTCCTACGATTCCGCCGTCCTGGCCCGGGAAAATGTTGAACGCACCGTTCAATAACATGAGAAGAAACATCTCTTTACTTATCTAATTTCTTTATTTTTTTCCTTTGTTTAAACTTTTCTACAACTATTCATTCCCTTTTTCTACTATATTGACATCTTTGTCACTCTTAGTTAGTAAGTTTTGTTTTGTATTATTCGTTTTTTCCCGTTTGAAGCTGACATTTTTTACTTTTTTGAGTTAGTTATTATCTAACCGCCAACAAAGCTGGTTCTTTGTTGGTCCATTTTTTGAATTCCACGAATTCTATATTGTTTTTCATTAATCTTACGGCAAAAATAAGTGAATTCTTTCGAATTCACTTAATGTTGAGTAATTATTGCCTCTTCGTCTACGACAGGAGCAAACACTCTTGGTAGCATATTCTGCAACCCTTGCAGAATTTACTACGACTATGCTACGAAGAGTTAACGTCTTTTTCGCAGTTGATTGCAAATTCTAATATGAAGAAGAAGAAGAAGACGTAATGTCGGGCAAACACGCCAAAATCGTTTTTTGCTAAAACGCTAAGTTAGCCACACAGAACAAACAATTTGCAAGAGCTACAAGGGTAGATATGCTATGGGTTTTAGTCTTGCAAATGACACAAACCCTAGCAAATAACGTTTCTTTGTATTTTGTTGTTGTGATGTAGTAAATCGTAGCAAACTTTGCTAGATCTACTTTGCTTTGTAAGATCTACAACCCCTATTTGCTACCAAGAGTGAAAACTCTAAGTAAAAAACTCCCTAAGTTCAGGGTATTACGCGACCCCTGTTCATCGATTTTTCGGTTTGCAGGGTACCAACTATATTAGAACGGAGCCTGAGTGCCTCAGCAAGTAAAAGGTGATGTTAATAATCAAGTCCTTGTCGTGTTACGGGGGGTTATTACGCGATGGTACTCCCCACACTTGTGGAAATCAAAAAAGATGTTACCAAGATACAAATAAATAAAAAAAAACAAGTAAGTAAGAGTCAGTCGGCTAAACCGACTTATATATACCCTCACTCTCAGAGAACATACGTATAGAAGTTATAAATACTTACATTTTACTTAGGGCCGGATAATTTGTGTGGAACGTAATAGATGGTCAGTGGTTCATGGTCCCCGCTTCCACATTTGTAAAACAATTCTAAAAATATGCTCAAAAATAAAGTCATAGTGAATTCCAGGTACCAGAGTAGAAGTTAAGATTTCCTTTTACCAAGGATAGGTAATTACCACGCCCCTTCTGGTACCTCCCACACAAATAGCCCATATTCCAATGTTAGGAGGTATCAGTAGGGGCGTGGCAATCTTTGAACTTTAACTAAGTTTGGGGAAAATATTACCATGTGAATGAATTGAATTGATTCTTTACGTCCCTTCGGACGGACATGGCTCAAATTGCCTGAAAGGTCGTGAAACGTATTTGGTTCAAACATACTTCGGGCAATTTTCTCGCAGTCCGGTTAAAATTTATCGTAACGATATACTCCCGGTTATCACAATATCTTTTGTTTGTGTTCAAATTACTTCCTTACGAAGAATTATTTGGCCCGTATGTTAATCAAATAGCCATCTCCAATCTCATATTTGCACGCCGATTTTGTCGAAAAAATCAGCCATCATGTCTACGCCATTCATGCCATGTTTCCCCATACATTGTTCCACCGTGTGGATTCCGTCAAAATGCGCTAACGCGCTTCTCTCATTCTCATACGGAGTACAATCAAATATTATATGTTATGATGATTCCGGTCGATCACACACGTCGCAGTTCGGTGTATATGTTACCTTCATCTTGTGGAGTGTTGCATTGCAGAAGCAATTGTCGCTACTGAACTGAATTCTGAATCGCCGAACCAAGTTTTCTTCAGTACGGTTGGAAATATCTTAAAGTAGTACGAATTGCCACTTGCCGCCTCATCTGCATACTCCGCTGACCATTCGTCCCATAATCTGCTTTCAATCGTGTTTATCGTGTCACCAATTGACCATTGAACCTCCCAAAGTTAACCATCGTGTTTTGCACTCTTTGCCGCAGCATCAACCATATCATTATATTTGATCCCCGATCAGCATCAGTGCATTTATCTCTTCTTGGTTGGCCTCCGCCATTCTACCGACCACACCGCCGAAAAAGTCTTTTATCATTCGAATCCTCCCCGAAGGAAGAGGGGCCCCACCGCCAGTGCCACATTCTGTGGCGCTATGAGGACCTTACTCCACTCCACAGGGGAAACTCCCCTCCGCCCAGAGATCGCTAAGAATGTCAAAAAATGCTTCTCTGTCCCTAGCACTCAGATTCACAATAATCTCATAAGTGGTCCTATCAGCATAAGCGGATGAGTTCATGTTCCTCGACCTCAAGAAATCGTCGAAATCTTCTGGCCTAATTTCGGAGTGATATCCCTGTCCCTACCGGACGTGGGCGGGTGAACAATATTCGAGGAAACATCAGTTATTCGAAGTAGAAATCTCTACCTCTGGTTATCAACTCAACTATTATTAACATTCTTGTCCTTGCCGTATTTCCGTACATTCCTACCCTCGGCGATGAAGACGACGATATATCATTCAGGTATATTACGGATGTTGTGCATGAGGCATCTTTGCCGCCTCTTATTTATGGTATTTAATATATGGGGTTTAAATAAGATCTTCACTCTCCTGGTGTTCACGATATCATCTCCATCCTTACTGGTCACACGGGTGAATTTAATTATTGACACTTTGGAAATAATATCAAACTCAAGCGACTTCACCGCGATCTCTTCCGGCACATTAAATGTCACGCCCATAATTGTAACAAAATTGCTTAAAATTATTTACCCATACACCGCGCTTATCATTCTCTGATCATTTGCAAAATTATTCGCCGATAGCGCATCCTTGAAAACCATTTTACAGCGAACATAGCCTACCTTGTCAATCTCGGTGTTCTTAATGTCCAGTTTTTTCAAATGTCTAGCCAACGCCATTGAATTGATCGGTTTTCTATTTCCGCTTGCTGCGATCGTATCAACGTACGTAATAAAAGGTCCTTGATCATTCAGGTTATATTCAAAGCGAGTCATATTTCCATCTTGGACCGGTATTACCAATTTCACACCATTGGAGGACGTTCCGGGAGCTACAAATGTTCCATTCGAATTATTATCAAGTCTTCTCACTTTGGATCTCGAATTACTAGATCTGCTTCTGACCTTTCGACCTTCTGACCTTCGCCTTTACCAGACCTTGTCGGCCTCGATGTCGACCTCTCTATATCGCCAATGTCATCAGGCGGTGGCGGATCCTCACGCCCACGCATCCTCGCTACGAGTTACCCGCAACCAAACGAAAACATAAAATATGTCGACACCAATAAAATGGTAACGTATCACTAACAACAAGGAAACCAAACCGCCACACGATTTCAATATTCAAATAATCCGGGTGATTGTAAATGGAACCAAATTGATTCCCGTGCTATACACGACATGTAGAAAATTCCAGAATTTATTTCAGAAAAGAAATATCACAATTGCTCCTACTCAACCAATATAAAAAGCCAGTCTCAAAAGCCAGAAAAAAGCACCTCAAAATGATAGATGTGCCTCATACGCACCAAAGCAACAAACAGAATCACAATTTTATTTTCTCAATATCTGGTTAGAGGTTATACGATCGTTAAACGCTAACCGGCACTCATCCGCCGGTTTTTCGTTTATCGAATCGATGGTGGTATTTTGCTGTTGCTGTAATTAAAAATGTTTTCCATTAATTTGTAACGAACTTCAATTTGTTTTCTTCCATGTTGCTGTTTCGGAGTATTTATTTCCTAACAAACGCTTGTGCTCCTCATCAGTCTAGGAAGTAGGTATTTCACCTCCTGCGAAGCATGTATCCATCGTTGCTTTTTGGATCATTTTATTTCACTTCGACATAAACAACAATAAAATGAACAGCTGAGTTAGCTGATTCTCATTTCAGTTGATACCTACAGGTGATCAGTTTCAGAGGCAAAACACTTTTGAAATTTCGTCCATGTAGTTAAGGTGCTTACCAAAGTCGTCTATAAAAATCTACAGTTGCCACGTCCACTTATAGTGGGTAGTTAGCTTACAAAAGTAGTTTAGAAAAAAAATTAAGTTTCTCAACCACTACTACGCACATTTATAGTGGAATGGTAGAATTTTTTTGAGGCAAAATACCTTGGGAAATAGGTAGACCTTTTAAATTTCTACATATATGTACATATGCTGCTTACAAAAATTGTTTAGAAAACAACTGCTTACCGAAGTTGTCTGTACAATTTTAAGTTGATCAATCTACTGCCACACCCACTTGCAGGTAGACCTTTGATATGTATTGCAGTTATCTTAATGGTTGCTAATCCTTTCAAAAAACGAGTTGCCTCCTGGTTCCAATTTACAATTTTTGGTAATTTTAAAATTTTAGCAACTCGCTGCCATCATTACCTCTTGAAAATGCGTTAGTACAACAATTGGCATTTGGCCCTACCGTGGCACATGTAGGAGTATCATATCATATTAAATACGAGTTTATAGTTCACTGGATAAATTATATGGACTGTATAAAATATACCCACTGAAATTAAAAACCCGTGTTTATTCAAACCGAATATCTGCATTTTAACTTTAATACAATTTTAAATCAGAAATTTTCATAATTTGTGGCAGATTGCTGCAGCCCATTCTACCAGCATATTAAAGTGCACCTTTTAACCTTTCTACCCATAAATATGGTTCAGCGGATACGTCCGGATAAACAAAAAATACACGAAAAACACAACACACTTTATCACTGTTCATAGATTTTTGCAATTACATTATAATATTTTTTAAATTAGGATTAATAAATTAATATTAGGATTAATAATTAGGAGCCTGAACATAAAGGGAATGAAGACAATTCTTATGATCTGACAGTCGACAGCCGCAGTAAATTAGAATCAGCTATAAAAACGTACTGAATATTTTTCCAAATTTCTGGTTTTATTGGAAAGGTTGAACTTTGTCATTTAATAACACAGTGCAACGCGAAAATATATAACCATATACGGACACCACTACGTTATAAAAGACGAAAAAGACCGTGTCTCCCATTTTTGACCAAAGTCATGCACTTTTTTATGTGTCCCCAATTATTTGGGGTCTCGGTCTGTCATAAGATCTCAATAAACAACTTTCTAAAGCATACGAACTTCCTAGGAATGATTCTTAACACCGTTTAGGTAGGAAATATATATCTTGCAGGACTGTTTCTGTTAATGGTCAGTCCGACCACAGTGCGTATGAGTGATATTATCCTTAATCGGCAGCACGTATGCGCTACTTACACACACTACAACATATACGATTTATTCGACGACATTTGCGATTTTGATCACCTTTTTTCAAAAATGACACCGAGGTCCCAAATCTTTGAGGGCCCATAAAAAGTGCATGACTTCGGGAAAACTGGTGGTGTCCGTATATGGTTATATTTCAATGACTTAACAAATTACACACAGTGTAATGGAACACAATATCAATCATATTACTACCACTACTGGCTCGCCAGTACCAATGGCCCAATGATGCCGCCAGCCCAAAATCCACACTAAACAGTGACTCGTTGTGGATTCATTGGCTTCTCAATAGTCACGTGTGGGTTCTCAGAACCCCAATGAGCTTCATCTGAAAACACGAAAATTTCCCATGTATATGTATTACAGTTTGCGTTAAAAACACACTACTTTGGGAGTGAGTTTTTAATATTTCCCAATTTTGTTCGAGCGTATTGCGTACCATTTTGCTAGTGACAACAAACAAACATAAACCTGAAAATAAAAATAGAAATGAATGTTATTCTACCTTTCAAAATCAAAGTAATCGGTAGTTCAGACTTAAAATGTTACATGACCCACCCTATAGTAGCATAGACTTTCTGAACCTATGATAATATTACAAGACGTGAAAATATATCTTTTTCAAGTTATACAAAGAAGGCAAAACAATATCAGGAGCTTCACAATTCACTTCAATTAAATTAATGATAAGATCATAACTAGTGCTAGATTTTTATCTGTGATTTATTTAAATAAACCCAATGGATAAAAATGTTGCCACCTTATCAAGTTTATTTTTTAACACTTTTTTAAATGTCTATAATTTAAAATTCGGGGATCGATTTAGGAAGTTATTTTTAGGGGACCTATATCAAACATTGACCGATTTGTACCATTTCACTGCAGACGTCCCTAGTTATAATGTAAGGCAATTACACATTTGTAAACATGCACTTTTAGATATAAAACAATGGACCTATATAATTCTTGTTAATTAGTGCATTTGCCTACCTTCAAAGACAACAAAGAATTAGAACGATTAACATATTAGATAATTTGGCTTGAAGCACAACAACATTTCATAAAGGGCACACTAGAATATAGTGCTAAAGGTAAAAAGCATGGCTTTCCTTTGGTTTGACACCATTCCTAGCTCATAAATAATCACACACTCCACGGTCTCATAATGAATGTGCGACTGACTTTTAAAGAGCACAAATGCACAAAATGCATGTGTGTATGCCAACGACCACTCTAAAAGAAGAAGAAGAAGAAATCCTGTTGTCAACGGGACAATATGCCTTCATTAAAAAATGTCCTTGTGAATGCTGAAGTGAATTATTGCGTAAACTTATTTGTCACACGTTGAAATTAGTGATGCCAATTGTGGAGTTTTCAGGATTTCCCGGATGGTGTATTTTTTGTTTCGAGATGTTGGCGTATCATGTTTAGATTTTCATTATAAATTTAAAATTACTGAGAAGAAACCACAAGAACAATACAACAGTCAATCCATCGATAAATTTAGACTTTTTATTATTTTTTTCCTCCTTCCTCTTTAAGGAGCGGAGTTCACGAACCGATGTATTCGGTCTTGTGTTTGGTATTTTTTAGTAGAAACCGACTTATATATACCCTCACTGTCAGAATCAAAATTCCAAGTATTTGTCTGGGATTTTTAAAAACCTTCATATTATTTAGGGCCGAACTATTTATGCCAGAAATGGATTTCAGATACCGATATTGAAGGATTTAAGTTTTCATAGGATAAAGACAATTGTGTTGGAGGAAGGGGCGTGGCAAAAGCAAAAATATTTTACTGGCTTAATGTGTTTATAAAAACATTTTCAAATAAACGTAATTTTAATTTAATTTAATTATTGACTATAAGTTTGAATGGATTCCTTAACTCCTTTCGAGAGTTATCGTGTACACCAGCCAGACGGATGGATGCGTTACACTACTCCTACTCTGTAGAGCGAGGGTATAAATACAATGCTGAAACCGTATTTATTTGCATTGTATTTTGTACCGTATATCACGATTTGAAGTACAATATTGTATTTATGGTAAAAATTTATCACAAATTCGTTGTTATAATGTAGCTCGTCTAGGAAGTACCTTTTTGTTCTGCTCCCTACTTAAAAGTACAAATTTCGAAAAATTGAATTATGTTCAGAGGAATACTTTGTTTTGTACCATTTTTATCCCTTTCGAATAAATTTCGAAAAATATAAATGGTGCGAGTCACCGAATTTCACGATTCTAGCTGCAATACTTAAACGATACCATTTCCCCTTGTTTCTATCTATTAACGTTTAGTCGGGACGATTTCTTCTTTGCACCATTTCTCTTTTTGCACCATTTTACCCCTAAAGGTACAACATTTCTTAGTCTCCGTCATATTTTGGAACTACACTAAATTGATCTATATATCATATCGTACTAAACTTTGCAAGCTCTGTCCATTTCTGTTATCGCCATAAATATATATTTTGCCGTTCGCGAGATATCCAAAGCAACAAAGTTCTAACTAACAATTTCCTATAACAATACAGTAAACAAAGTTCTAACAACTAGATAGAACCATGCGTCCCTAAAAAGATGTTGGTGATAGAACTTTACTAAAGTATTGGTGACATAACTTTCATTATTCAGTTTTCATTAGACAAAAATAATCATCATATTTTGACTGATATTCGGAAAGAGTTGTCGTTCTCATTCGTTTGTAACTAATTTTACATTCTATAAAATATATAAGCAAAATGGTCTTGAGCCAGGACAATATCCCAGATCAAATCAAATATTGATTACAGACCAAAATAAAATAAACGAAATTTTTAGTTAAAATAAGTGATAAACTTTTACTGTGGAAGAAAAAGAGAAGATGTGGACGAAGAAAGGTTCCATTTAGTTCAACAGGAATTCTCTATTCTAGCAGATAGAGTATGAAGATGTATATTATTTAAATTTCAAAACATAACATCTCTATAAGGGTCGGCTAAACTATTTAAAAATGTTTCCAATTTGCCATTTGAGATCATATCTAAAAAATTGAGTCTTCTAATATTAATGTTCAAATGTATGAGAGCAGCTGACATTTCATATTACAAGACAATTTTTATAATAGGTATGTTTTTATTCTGTTATTTGTTTTTTAGATAAAACCTAGGCCAGGACTGATTTTCTTAATAAAAGTGAATACTTTACTCAAAATAAAAAAATATTTTTTCACATTGTCGCCAACTACAATATAAATATTAGTGTCAAAACTAATTTTAAAAAAAATATTTTGTGTTGTCTTTTTTGGACTTAGCCTCGATAACCATAAATTTAGTTACACTAGATATTTATCCAGGCTAAGACAAATATTTTTAGCATAAAATTAATTTTTTTAAATTTGTTTTCATAGACACATTGATTTTGCTGTGCAACAAAATATATTTTTTTATTTTGAGTGGAATTTAAAATTTTTATTTAGGGGTTTGTTATCGCAGACCTTTCATTTGCATTAAACTATTAGATTGAATTAAATATTTTAAATAATATAGCTTCTTAGAAAATAAGTTACCGACTGCCTCAATTCCAAGTCATACAATTTTTGTTTTTAAATAACAAATTTATTTTATATTTATACTAATTTAAATAACTAAAATATTATTTTCATTCAAAATTGATTTAAGAAACAAAGTTCTAAGTAATAATTTTAGTTCTTACAGATCTACAAGGTTCTAAGTGACACATAGAAACTTGTGGCTCCAAGCTAGTGCAAAACAAAGTGTTCTATGCATTTTTTACAACATAAAATTCTAGAAAACTAGAGCTTCAGTCGGGGCTATACTTCAGGTTTAAATTACTTGAAAAAGTTTAAACAAATTTATTAAAAGTCGCTGACAAAATAAAATTAGATATAAAAACTACAGCATATTAAACATTGAAGTTACGTTTTCTCAAAACAGCCTATTGTGCAGTTAGAACCTTTTTCAGTTCGTATGTGGTGGTCCAAATCATCCCACAAGTTTTCTATGGGATTCCTGTATGGGAATTGGGGAGGAGGATGGAACATTTTTGGAAAGACATGAAGAATTCTGGATTAATCGTGATTTGTTTTCGGATCATTGCCCTGATAACATTTGTAGCAGTCCTGAACACCTAGTTTTTCCGCGCTTGACTTCAATGTTTCTCTTAATATCCTCAAATAACCTTCTTTATTTAGAATTCCGTCAAAAACAACAATACCAAATACATATGCAAGAACTCATCTCAACATACCAAATGTATCCCCACCTGGTGTTTGCGAGCAATGCCTCGTATACTTAGAAAGTATAATGGATTGAGCTAAAACAGTAATAACTGCCAGTGACTGCGCCAGAGCAATTCAATATTCCCCGACTTTCTGTCAGGTCGACTGATTTGGAGCATTGTGTTTAGGAGAATAGTTTATATTTTTCAAAATTCAAATCATTTCTTTTTATTTTCAATGTTGTATCATTTTAATAGATTAATCTTTCAATATCAATTTGTCTTTTTTATTTAATAATAACACTGTTCTACAGCATTTTTGGAACAGAGTAGCGACCCTATAATTATGAAAGGGCTTGTTGAGTAGATAATTATTGTAGAATAAACTTATAGTCCAGCTGGTCTGAGTTTCTTTTTATCACGGGTCAAAGGATAAATGTTGGTTGGCAGGATAAATGTTGGCTGCAAAATCAAAAATTGTAAAAAGTGTCTTCAGAAAAACCCGCGTAACTTTTTATCATATAGAGAATGCTAGGATTTTTTGGCATATGATTGCTGACTGAATAGGGAATATTTGTGACAGAATTGTTTCAGAAACCAAGAGTCTGTCGAGAGATGTAGATACCACATATTTTAACAGATTTTCTTCAAAATTGGCAAAACATTTTATATTTCAACTAGAAACACCTGTGGTGAAAATGCGTTAGGTCGGTTCTGATTTATATATAGTTTCCATACAAGTTTCGCTCGCGATTTGACTTTTTCCGCTCTAGAAACCACATATTTTAGTAGATCCTCTTCAAATTAGACGAACTATCTTATATTTATACTATAAACAGCCATAGTGCAAATGGGTCAGATCTTTTCAGATTTATATATAGCTCCCACATATATTTCACTACCGATTTGACTCTTTTCACTCTAGATACCACATATTTTTACAGATTTTCTTCAAAATTGGCAAAACATTTTATATTTCAACTAGTAACACCTGTGGTGAAAATGCGTTACATCGGTTCAGATTTACATATAACTCCTATACAAATTTTGCTCCCGAATAAATTTTTTCCGCCCCAGAAACCACAAATTTTCACCGAATTTCTTCAAAATGAGCAAATAACACGTTATATGAACTGAAAGAACTTATTGTAAAAGTTAGTCACATTATTCCATGTTTGAATATAGCTCCGATATAAATATTCTTTTCGAATTGACAAATTGGACCAGGTCATATTAGCCTATGATTAGGAAACATACAAAAATTCTTCCCGTTTTCACTCTTTTACCGAATTGAATTGTATTCGGATAGAAAGTGGAGTGTATCATATAGTCGGCCCCGCCCGACTTCAGCCTTTCCTTACTTGTTTTTCTTTTGCGCTTTTCTAGAAACGATATTTTTCAACTTGTGTGCATAATATCTTTCAACCGATCTGGCTCAATTTTTTCTATTTATTCGTTACAGTATTGTCTATCGTCCATCGTAGGACTTTTTTGATTTAAGGCCTTGTTCGAAAGTTATGCATTTTTTTCAAACAGCTGCCTTTTTACAAAAAATATAAAAAAGTCCTTCGAAGGACGATAGCCATACCCTTCCCGAATAAGAAAACATTTTATTTGAATTTGTCAGATGACGATTTGTACTTTTAAGGGAGGAAAGAGACAACAAGAGGTAAATATGGTACCAATTTAAGTATTGCATTTCGTGAAAATCGGGACAGAAAGGGATAAAAATGGTGCCGACTAAAGTATTACAGCTAAAATCGAAATTTGGTATATAAATTCCTCTGACCATGTAGAAGCGCAGTAAAATTGGATTTGTCGAAATTTGTACTTTTAAAGGATGCGCGGGACAAAAGGGATAAAAATGGTTTACAACCCTTTAATTACGTAAACGCGGAACATAAATGGATATTTCAAAATTTGTACTTGTAAGGAAGATGCAGGATGACAAGGGATAAACGTGGTACCAGGTTTTTAGGATATGAAAAAACACATGTTACCTATTGTGATTTTTCAAAATGTGTACTTTTTGGGAAAGTTATAAAGTGGCCGGCTGCATCTAGTCATCGTATATATATATGTACAAAATATCTCTGTCATCGGTCATTTTCAGATCATTTGCCAAATGTGGATATTTAGTTTACTGACGTAGTCCGGAATGTGCTTCTTCAAGAAAACACCGGAACCGGATCTTCATTGATCTGACAGAAATCAAAGCGTTGATATTCCTGGGATTTGCAAAATCAAGTTGGCATCACTAGTTGAAGTAGACTCGCAGTGCAGAGGAATTCACTTGATTTGGTTTTTAGTTCCTCCAGTTTTTAATTACATCCACATATGTTGAGCAATGTGTGGTTGTTCGTTCACACAAACGCTCAGTCAAGGAAAGAATTGTGTCCTCATATTTGTGGACTATTATTTTTAGAGTTGTTTCATTTCCGGGTTTTAAAATAAATTCACAGTGCGACTAATGACAACTTTTTCCCTTCTAAGAACAATAAAAGGAGCAAAGCCGCACACTCAGTTTTTTATTTCGTGATAATTTGTCCTTTTTACGGGACTTTTAATTTCCAAGGGACAATAACTTATTTTCGTACTTTTGCAAGTCATGCAATGTCGATATGGGTATCAAATGAGAAGAGAATATTTGTTAAAAATACTTAAAATTACTATAGTTTAGCATTAGCAACCATTTCAAAAAGTAAACATGAATAAAGTACATAAATAAACTTTAACATTTTAAGCGGACATCTATATCTTGTTGAAATTAAAAGTCCTGCAAAAAGGACAAACGAACTCATGTACGACATCTTAACAAAAATTATTCATTAATGCCAGGAGAGTTGCAACGGGAATTGTTTCAATTGTTTTTCGAATACATTAACAGTAATATGTAAGTATTAGGGCTGTTTTTCTTAAGACTGAAGAACTAAGCTGCGATAACAAAATTCTAAATAAAAAGTTAAAATTTCACTCAAAATAAAAATTTTTTTTAAAATTGTCGGAACATCAATATCAATATGTGTATGAAAACAAATTTTGAAAAAAATATGTTACAAATTTTGGACTTAGCCTGGATAATTATCCAGTGCATGTCAAATTTATTGTTATCGAGGCTTAGTCCAAAAAAGTCAACACAAAATAATTGTTTTCGACAATTTGTTTTGATACAAATTGTTATATTGTAGTTGGCGACAATGTGAAAAAATATTTTTTGTTATCCCGGATTAAAGAAAAACAGGCCAGGACGCAATACATTATTTATTTAGGGTATGTATGTAGGGTCCAATTTCATGTTAGTTCTTCATCTTTTTGTTTGCTATTTGAAGTTGTTTTTCGAATGTAAAGGGAAGGATTAAGTGTCAAATTAAAGTGGAGAATATCTATTAAAAATGCTTCTATCTGTATTCGTTCAACATTAACATCTATTTTAAATGTACCCCTTAGTTTATTCACATCTTGCTTTTTAAGAGACAAAACTTTAAATGGTTGTTAATACTAAACTAATGCAGATAGAAGCTCCCTTCTTTGATTTGACTTTATACCGATGTCATAGGGTGCGAATAAGTATTAAAAATAATTTTTGAAAAATCGCATCCTTTGTAGTCCTTTTAAGGGGTAACAGGATGACAAAATGAAAAACTAAAAACGGCAATTAACTCTTCTTCACCTATAGTTTAAAGTTTAATATGACTGTTCAGTTATAGCGATAAGGATACGACAAGAAACATAGAATTAAATCATACCAGAATACTTCTACCAATATAAAAGAATATGAATATAAAATCTTTCATCGCTTTATATTAAATCGAAAATAAGGAGTGAGTATAATCATTAAAGAAATAAAAATTAAACTAATTTAAAATGAATATTTTATTGCTGTAGTGCGGCAATTTTCGATAGATTTACGTAGGCTTGTCAGATGAATTTTCCCTTGTTCCCAAAGGAGGCATGAAAAATCCCCAATGATACCCAAAAACAAAAAAGTTTCAACCAAAACAATAACAAAATTTTGAATTATTTTTTGGATCCGTCAACAAACAGTGATACTTTGATTATGCAATGTCGTGAAGAAGCTCCTTATTTATTGGCGACCAATCAGTTTCGAATTGCAGAACATTCCGTACAACTTAATGTTTTCAAATGGATTGGACAATAATGAAACACTTTTCAACTATGAACACTGTAATTTTTGTATCCAACATTTTCGAACAATACCTTGATCCCAAAGTAAGAACAAACAAGTAAGTAAGCTTCAGTCGGTTAACCGATCTATATATTCCCAGACTCTCAGAGAACACATATACGGAAGTTATAAGGAATTAAATTGTACGTAGGGCAGGGTAATTTGCGTGGAAGGTACTAGGAGGTTCGTGTCACATGGTCCCAGCTTCCACATTTATAAAACAATTGTAAAAACATGATCAAATATCAAGTCATAGTGGATTCCATGCACCAGTATAGCAGTTATAAAGGATTTAATATTACCTAGGATAGAGACAATTTTGTGGGAGGTAAAAGAAGGAGCGTGACTAAAGCGTAAATATTTTTAAAGTTTAAAGTGATTATAAAAGCATTTTCAAATATTAAATTGCAAATGATTTGGACTATCCGTATGGATGTTATGTCGGTTTTATCGAAACCAAAGTTTATGTCACTTTGTGTGGGAGGTACCAGAGAGAGTGTGGCAATATCACCCATATTCCATGTGAATGTTACTTCTGTAAAAGCATTTTCAAATATCAATTTGTATAGAAGTTATAACACCTTTAATTTTACGTAGTTTTGTCGATTTGTATGGGAGGTACTGGAAGGGGTCTGCTAAAACCCGCCATATTTAGTACACTTAAAGTGATTTTAAAAACATTATCAAATACCAAAAATACCGAATATCCGTGTGGAAGTTACAGTGATTTTAATTTAACATGGGAATATGGGTCATTTGTGTGGGAAGTACTAGAATAGGCGTGGCAATTTCGCTTATCTTCGAACTTAAACTAAGTTTGGGAGAAATGTTACCATGTGCAAAATTTGAATTGATTCCTTAACACTTTTCGAGAGTTATCGTGTACACCAGCCAGACAGACGGACGGACATGGCCCAAACAAGTTAAAAAGTTGTGAAACGGATTTGGTCTTAAATTACTCCTTCAATGAGTTACACTTTTTTTCTATCTCAAATGATATATACCCTCCTACTCTGTAGAGTGGGGGTATACAAATATTTCGTGTAAAAATAAAAAATAGCGATAATTCCGAAATCACGAAGATAACTATTCTTATGTATATATGTATATCGGGATGCGTTGGATCGTGTCTTGTTGAATGAAAACGAATGTTTATTGATAATGTTAAATTAAATACTTTATAAAATATATTGTAAATACTCCTTTTTTTCAATCTGAAAATAAATTATATAAAAACCTTCTGAAAAGGGCCTTACTCGAACCGAAATCATAATAATGGTAATAAACAGCCAAGTAAAATATGTCACTAAGACATGGTAAATACATTTCCATTCTATAAAAAATAGATATAAAAAAGCGTTGAACCAGGAGAATATGCGAATTCAAATCAAATACTAAATATTTTTTAAAGTACGAATATCCCCACAAAATCCCCGAACTATTTTAAATAATATTTAATATCCTTTTTATCATAATAAAATCCCAATGGACAAATCCCCACATCTGGCAAGCCTGGGTTTACATTCTAACGAAGAAAACTAGGCCTGGTTTAAAATCTATGAATAAATGAACAGAAATTATGACCCTTCATTTGGGACAGTCGAGAATTTTATACCCTCCACCTCCAGGATGGGGGTAGACACGAAAAATAAATGGTTTTTCCAAATTCGTACTTTCAAGGAATACAAAGGGGACAGATGGATAGAAATGGTACCAACTAAACGGCTACAGCTAGAATGACGAAATTCGGTTTGTACATCCCTCTAATTCCGTATACACGAAAAATAAAGAGATTTTAGAAAGTTGTACTCTTAAGGGAGTAAAATGGGGAAAAGGGATACCAAGGGTTCGAACCAAATGTCCGCAATTAGAATCATGTAATTCGGTGTATACATTCCTCTGACTGCATATCCACTCAAAATAAAAAGATATTTTCAAATTTGACATTTTTACTTTACGGCAAAAATTTGTTGAATCACGAAGTTAAGTTGCCTTGCCCTGTGTGCGTCAGATAATGGTTTTTCAAAAGTGTTCCTTTTGGAATTAAAATAGGGTGGAAATACAACCAACTGTATCACCCACTATCTACCAATATTGATGGCATTTAAGTTTTTTTGAAGTTTTCTGACTTTCTGACTATTTACTTTTTGAATTGACTTGAAGTATTATTTCGAAAACGCATTGGTAGCCTTGTCTTATAAATGTGGTTTGAAATAATAAGAATATTATATTTATTTATAAACAAGATTTTTATTTGTTTTGGTATGTCTATATTAAGAAAATTGACATTTTCTGTAATGTCACAGCACTTCTATGAAAATCGACAGCCTGTGTATAATGCAATCCATGGTGGAGGGTACACAAAGTTTGGCCGTGCCGGTTTTACTTGTTTTTGTATGGAATTGACTCGCTTAACAATAAAGTATCTTGCTACTCTCTTAGCGTTGTTGCCATATTTTTCTAGTTGATCCATTTAAGAAAAACCCCACTATGGTGCCATCCTTTCAAGTCTCTTAATCGAAAGCTGGTAAACCCAATCGAACAGGCATAATAAGCCCAATCGAACAGGTCTTAGGTATACAGTTAAGGGTGTTTCCAGATAAAGCAAAGCAAACCAGAATTTTATTGAGGTTTTTTCAAAACAAAATTACTGTTTCGAAACACACTTTCGCGTCTACAAACAAAACCTGTACAAATTTAGGTTAAACTTTAACATTTTTGCTTGAGTGTACATCTGAGTATGTGTTTTTTATGTATAAGTTCGACTAATTGCAAATTATGTGGAACTACCATTTCGTATCCTTGCAGAGTTTCGCTCATTCACACAGTATGGGCGACCTTGTTCTTGAGCGCCTTACTTTCGATCGAATCGAGTGATGTAGTGTCGTCAGCCATGACGTCATTACTGCAAAAGGCCGACAAGGATGTTACATCTGGTTGGGTGGAATGGAATGCTTTCTAGTTCTCGTTCTCGCTTTCGTTGACACCTTCGCTTTGATTTCTTGGCAGCGAGTGGAAAATGCAAATTGCATTTGGAACCCACTAACCCAGAAACCAGTTGCCATCTGGAATTAAGTTTCCCAAGAATTGAATTTTGTTTAAAACTCAAACACCATCATTGGCCAAATTCACAAAAAAAAGTGATGTTCCGGTTGTGTTAGGTCATGGTTTATTTGTATAGTTTTGTTGTTGCGAAACCCAACAATCTCCTAACGCACGCACACAGCGGCTGCGGGAGACACGCGACAGAGGAAAGAGAGCGCGTCGAATGCACGTGCTTTCGGAAAATCATGTGCTAGTGGTGGTGCTGGTGAAAGCGTAAATTAAGGACATCGCTGATATGGAAACACATTACCATAGATTACTTTTCACTTTGGTTTCTTCCGCACGCGAAAATGGGTGCAAACGGAAATGAGAATTTCCGTCTATACACACATCCTCACACACACACACACTCTGTTACGCGCACACCGCATTCAAGTCTCAAGGATACCTGGTCGGAAATGCATATTTTCACTTTTCCTCTTTGTTTTCCTGCCCCCAATGTTGTTTGTCTAGAACAACAAAAAAACAACAACGACATAAGACGAATGACAACAAAATTAGTTCACATTTGCACACTTTGGACAAAAAAACACATTGTTGCTTTTGTTTATATCTCCTGAAGTTGCCAAACAAAAGAGCGAAGCTACGATGGTAAGCGCATGTCCTGGCACATCCGCGAGAGATTCGAATAACCACAACTCACTCAACTCCTTCGCTCGGCGACAGCAAAAGTACTGCATTGGCTACTTCTTCGAACCGAAATCAGTACTTTGCGGATTTTTGTGTTGTTAAGTCGGAACGGATATTCACGGAGCAAAAGTGATAGTGAAATTCAAAATCAAAATAAAAATATATATTATGCTATAACAACTTAATCCATTCGTGCTAGCAACAACAACATATAAAGAGTTTATGAAGTGAAATATTCGTAAAAAGTTTATTAGGGTAATCAAAGTATATTAACCTACAAAACGACCAATAAAAACAGATAAAGTTTTGACTATAATTCCGCTTGATATCCGATCTGGCAGAAATCGTGTAATTCCAAATAATATATTTAAGATTTCATTGCAAAAAATTCAGACATTATATACAAAGCGCGGTGGATTAACTTAATTCCTTGATTTCGTGACCAAATATTGTAAAAATTCCGATGCAATGTTTCGCTTACACAATTAAACTGGTAGTAACGGGTTTGTTTTCAATTAGTAATACAATTAGTAATATTGATTTTTGAAATAATCCCATTTCAATAGACTGGCGGCGTTGAACCGAACTGAAATCACTGCTATTACACTTGGAGTTTAAGAAATACAATTCGTATTCAAATGTCAGTTCATGGTATTTTTCTTTTAAATTAAAATCATATTATTAGCGTTGTGTGTGGAAAAAGTCAATAACTGCGATTGTTTTGCAGAATTGCATTAAGTTTAAAGTAAAGTTTAATTTTACTAAAGCTGCGGTGTATAACGATTAGGACTAGCCCCGATTTAGCGAACAAATTACAAATTTGACGGACAGACGGACATTTTCCAGCATTTTCTGAACGCAATTAAGAAACACATGAAGTTTCACCGAAATCGGCCACGACCATCACATATCGCCCAAATAACTCAAAATGAATTTTGTATAGAAAATTATTTGTTTTGGCTCCGCCCATATAACTCAAAATTAATTTTTCATACAAAATTGTTCGTTTTGATCCGAAATTTTGGTTTTGAAATTTTGCATAGAGTTTGTTCAGTTTTGGATAAATTTAAAGAGTAGACTCGTGCTTTTTTTCTGCTGCAGTGAGAAGACGTAGGCAGACGGAGCTAATTCCATGAAATACTACAATCGTTGGATTTCATAAAATCATTTTAATTCGCCCATATCTACTAACCTACAAAAGTATTCCAAATATTTTGTTTAAAATTAAAAAGAAGATGCTGGTTTTCAAACCGACTTTAGAATAGTAGCAGTGGAAATATCTTACACGCATAAACTACTAAACGTCATCAGTAACTTCCGTAGATTTTTTTCTAAAACAAAATATAACTTTTTACTAAAACAAATTATGGATTATTCTCAGTCAAACATCAACTGCATCAATAGATTTTTGTAAAAGTTATTGTCGAAAAATTACTTTTTGCAGCAAAATACCACTTTGTATCGCTGCGGGTAATTTTGATTACATGAGTTAAGACGCAACGTATGTCTAGACCAAATCCGTTTCACGACTTTTTAAACTTTTGATAACGATAACTTGCGAAAGGAGTTCAGAAATTTATTCAAAATGTCCGAAGTAATATTTTACCCAAACTTAGTGTTGTTCGGAGATAAATGAAATTGACACGCCCCTTCTGCTACCTCCACACAAATGTTCGATAGTCCTACGTTAAATTAAAACCAATGTAACGTTTTTTTTGGAAAAGAGTATTTAAATTACCAATACTAAAGCTCGGAGCGGTATGAGTCAACACATGAAGAGCATTTACACGTCAATTATATCAAAACGAGAACCGTCGTAGATCACTTTCACTTCAGATATTCCTATGCGGAATATGGGGACTGTCTTATAAACAATTTTGATATTTTTAAATAGAGAATGGACAATATTAAAAATTAAGATTTTAAGGAGGGCTGAGATTAAAAATATCATACTTTCACATTGAACAAAGAAGAGGAAGGAAGGAAACTTCCATCCTCATATTGCAGTTTATATTTATATTTTAAAGGAGTAACCTGAATGTAGTTTATTCAGTTCAATTTAAATATGCAAGGTTTTGTTTTTTCCATTGAACATTAAACATGAATAGTTTTCTTGCTTACTTTTATACATGTGATTATACATTACATACATTAGGGCTGTTTTTCTTTAATGCGGGATAACAAGCTGTGATAACGAAAACGTTAATAAAACATTATTTTTTTCACATTGCCACCAACTATAACATAAATATTTGTATCAAAACAAATTTTCAAAAAAAAAATGGAATTAGTCTCGATAGCCATAAATTTGATCCAGGCTAAGTCCAAAATTATTAACATAAAACTATTTTTTTTTAATTATACACAAATTGATATCGCTGTTGGTGACAATTTTAACAAATACGTTTTTATTTTGAGTGTGAATGGAACTTTTTATTTAGGGTTTTGTTATCGATGATTGCATTTCATTTTTCAAATAATATTATTCAAAATAATATTCTGAATTGATCTCAACAATTCACTCTAATAGAATTTTGTTTTTAATGTTTTTATCACATAAACGAAAGAAGGATTATTTAAATAATGTTCGTATTAAATTGGAAATGTCGACTTTTGGCCCCTGAAAAGTCGAAAAGTCCCTTTTTTAAATTTATTGAAAATGACTGAAAGTCCACCTCTTTGCAGTAACTATATAACGCTGGTAGAGATAGATGTTCAGGAAAAGTAGCCAAAAATGAGAGAAAATAGATCTAAAAAAAGAAAAAAGGAAAATATCTATTTTTTACATTACAATAGTTAACAAAAATAATGGTTTTCACAAATAAAAGCATATCTTGAAATTTCCCGATTTAATGTTCTTTTTGTTTTGTTCGGCTGTAGGCTTTATTTGAAAAACAGGTGTTGTTGTTTTTGATAATTTATTTATTTAATCCCAATATTTCGATTGAAATCTTCAATCATCTTCAGGGGTGACTATACACAAAAAAGAATTACACATTTACATTACAATTTTTTTCAAAAAGTTAAACAAATTTATGGATAATTACATTTTTATATATATAATATTATCTGCAGTCCGAGCGGTCTACTGATGACAGTTTTGATCGTCTGTATTTGTCTACTGTTTAACGATAGATTTCGGCGCATTTATCTGTGTCAGTTTTGTAGTTAAGTCTTTTGTTGGTAGGAACGTCAATAATATGTAACATCTCAAGAGTGTATCTTCTATTATAATTTCTCTCCTCTCTACATTGTCAAAATTTGGTGTATGGCCTGTGATGGTACAGTGCGCTGCAAGAGCTGTCTTCTGCTCTAATGGTCTGTTAATAGCTTTATGGTCAGATTTGTGATATGATATTCTAGTCTTTAATTTTGTCTTAGTAGTGCCAACATATACCTTCTGGCATACGTTGGTTTTGTCCCCATTACATTTGATTTTGTAGACCACATTCGATTTTTCCCCATTTTCTAATTTTGTCTTCGTCCTACTAAATAAGTGGTTGACAGTATTGTCAGTCTTAAATGCTAAGTTATATTTATCTTTGTCATACAAATTTGATTGTTTAAGTCTTTCTGAGAAACCGGGAGTGTATGTCATAGATTTGTATATTTTCTGTGTCCTGTCAATCTCGCCTATTGTTATCTTTTTATTCCTACCAAATATGGTAGTTTTTCGTCATGTTCTTTCTCCATGGTGAATTGAATTTGTCTATTGAATGAATTTTAATATTTGCAATGTTTCTTCCACGTTATTTTTCTTTAAGATTGCAAATAAGTCGTCTACGTATTTCGTCAAGATTCGGGGTTTTGTAGTCATCTTCTCTATTGAATGGAAAAGTAATACTTCCAACACAACGTCTGCAATTATTGGTGATGCTGGTGACCCCATCGGCATTCCTCTACGTTGCTCGTTAATTTTGTCCTCATATTTAAAATAACGTGTGTCCTTTATACAAAAAGTCAATACTTCTATGAAAAGGTCTTTGGGTATCTTAGTGTATTCCTTAATGACGTCCCACTTATTTTCTATTGTTGCTATTGCAAAATTTACTGGTATACTTGGAAATAGTGAAACCACGTCAAATGAGATTAATATTTCGTCGTCGTCAATATGTGTATTCGTAATCCTCGATTTAAAATCCTTTGCGTCCTTTACATTGTATCCAGAAGCCTTCGTTAAGTTTTTGAGTATCTCCACCAGGTTCCTGCATAATTCATTTGCTGGGGCGTTAATCGATGAGCATATCGGTCGAAGCGGTGTTCTTCCTCGTGTATTTTTGGTAGTCCGTAAATCCTTGGATCCATTGCTATCTTCGTCGTCAATCGCTGTTGAGATTTTAATGGTGTACAATTGATGTTTTCAGTCTTTCATTTCGCCATCCTGTTGCATCGTATAAGGACTACAACGTTTCAAAAGTTAACATTTTTAAAATAAATATTTTAAATATTTATTTGCACCCCATGATACCGATATATGTAAGTGTGAAATTAAAGAGGCCAATAGCTGTTAAATTATCTGTATTAGTTTAGCATTCTTTTTGTGTGGGGAACTTAAATTGGTTATTCATGCTAAACTAACACAGATCGCGGGCCGATAGCCTTAGTGCCCTTATTATATAAGTTTATTATAATTTTAATTGTAATAAATAAATAAATAAAAATTAACACAGATAGAAGCATGCAATTAGAAGGGCATTTAACGGATATTCTCCTCTTTAATTTAACACTTATGTCGGTATCGCAGGGTGGGAAGAAGTATTTAAAACATTTTTTTGAAACTTTTCATCATTTGAACAAAGTTTAAGGGACAACAGGGTGAGGAAATGAAAAACTGAATATGACAATTAACTCAATTTGCCTATAGTTTCAGATGTACGTATATCATCCGGTTCAAGTGTAATATGGACTGTCGGACGATGTTGTCAATGAAAATACGAAATATATAGAACAAGAACATTTAAATTAACAACATGTTGCCATTTAATTACAACAGCATTAATTGCATAGTGTAACAGTTGTTTGAACATTTCAACAATTCAAATGTCCCATTGGCTGGCAACCTTCACTTTCACCACTTAACAACCCTGTGTTCGGAATCGCATTTATTTCTCTCTTTTGCACTTTCGTTCCGTTTCGTACATTTGTTGCTCCCTAAGAGGCGCTCTTTTGACAGATCGCACAGCTGTGCGGTGGAATGTCAGTGTGCATGGGAAATGTGGAGAAGAATAACCCCCACAGCACATAAACAAAAAGAAACATACCCATACTCGCACATACTAACAGCAACAACAACAACAACGCAAGCACACACACACAGACGCGAAATAAAACCAAAACAAAACTCCAGCGAGAACGCAAAGCAACGATTCGACGGTTGGAGCTCTCTTGGCGTGTGTAACGTTTTTCATTAGCAAATTGGAGTTCGCCGTGTTCAGTTCAGTTCGTTTGGCATTTCCTTCGGCTATGTAAAAAGCGAATACGAATTATCAAAAACAGAAACAAAAATATAAGAAAACACTGTTCTGTGTTGGCTACACCACGACGACGGTATCCGTTTTTTCCGAGAGAAAAATAAAAATACAAATCGCATAGAATAAATTCGGAAATGCAACAAGGAATTAGTGCTTGAAGTGCAAAAAGTATGTGACGATTTGCAAGAAAGTGTATGTATGTGTCTCCCATGTGTCTTCGATGAATTAAAGAATAATCAATTAAAATTTTACTTTTAATTGACGACCTTAAATTAAAATAAACAACACTTTATTTCGGAGCCATAAAGAAAATTAATGTTTTCAAAAATATTGTATTGAATTGTGTGTGTGTGTGTGAAATAAAACAAAATGAAATTGAAAATTGTTGTGTTTTCAGTGTAGCGGCGTCAGCGTCTGTGTCGGGCATGCTGCTTCTGCTGCTACTGCCGATCTGCCCCATGTTCTTTCTGTTTTATAATTTGGCATGTGGTGATCCGTGATCTTGTTTAATTTCCTTCTCTCTGCCTCCCCCACGCGCACTCACAGCACACCTCACACTCATTCTCACTCACTCTCGCACTCGCTCTCTCTCCCGTGCACTGTGTAAGAAAGAATCATTGTTGTTGTTGTTTTCTATGTCATCGATCGATCTGTTGTGGGTGATGCGAGCGGACGGTGTTTGTGGTGGCGCGTATCTTAAAGTTTTAGTGCAGATTCCAGGCAAAATGATTTAATTTTCAATTACGCTGTACACTTTGTTCTCGCAACGTAGCAACAACAACAACAGCAGCAGGAGCAGCAACGTTTTGTTTTGTGGCGTGAATCTATTTCCGTGCATTGTATTGTTTATCTCACGAAACCACCAAGAACAACAGCACGAGCATATTTGGTACATTTTTTTGTTAATACACATCGTTTGATCGTTTTCTTCGTGTTCCTTTTCACTTCCACATATTTGTCGATATTTCGAATTGAAAATTCTGTTTAATATCAAAGCGAGAAAGAAGGAATGCTGTCGAAGGTGTAATGTTGTTTTACACCGTCGACAACAAACAATTGCAATTTCTCGCCTTTTCATGTTCTCCGACGTTTCTATTCAAGCGTTGAAGAGGTTGAAGAGGCTGAAGAATATCGGATTGATCTGCTTTAGAAATATGTACGAATGCAAAATAACATGTGTACCTTTCAATTCACTAGCATTCGAAATTGCAGTCACATGGATAAGCTGACAGCAAGACGGACGAGGTGTTTGAATTGATATATTACATTATTAATGGACATTAGATCGTATCGTTTTTTTAGTTTTTCTTTGTGATATCAAAGTAAGAAATCGGTGGGTTATGCCCGCCCGGTCGGAATCCTGGCTCTTTTTTCTGTATGGACGTTGTTAATTATGTTTGAAAGTGGTGACACAAAATAAAAGCTGGTCATGAAAATGAAACTATTTATTGTTATGCCAATATTTGTAGAAAATTTTAAAAAAGTCGACAACAATTGCAAATCAAATTTCATGTACTTGGAACCACGGCAACTTGCGGTGACTTACGTTGAAACATGTCACTACCTTCACACTAAGAAGTTCGGAGAACAATTTTTGAAGATATCAAATCTCCTAAAGTTATGCAAATCAACAGATCAAAACATGGATACTATTCAAAAAACCCCTAACTTAACAACCATAGAACCTTAATAACCATAGAAGCTAAATTGAAGAGATATCAGTTTTTACCTAAAAGAAGTGAGCATAAATTCGAAAGTGAATGTCAAAATGTTAACCGAAGAGCTTGAAAAAATATATTTTATGATTGTGCATCCAAGGAAATTCTAAAGGACTGTAAATAAATGGTTATACACATATTCCCTAAAACTACATCTATTGAGTTTTTTACCTTGCCTCCGTTGTAAAATAAAAAGAGATTTTGCCATTATCGATTTTCCATGAATTTCTTTAAATTTTGGCTGAGAAAAATATTTTTCGCCACAACATTTGAAAATCGAGTGTAACAAATTCTACAAGAGATAAAAAACTATTTTGTTAATCTATTTTTTATTTTTGTAATTGGTGGTTATAGTGGTTATTGGATCACACATTTGTTTTTATAGCCAAATAGAGCAAACTGATTATTCAAAATCAATTTATAGCATTTTTATGCAAATATTGATTAATCGATTATCTTCCGCAATTTATTCCAATTATTCGTTATTAGAAAAATTTGTTATGCGAACAAATATTTAGAATAAATTATTCGATAAATCGAAAAAAGTTTACAAATTATATATACACTGAGATCTCTCGGTAATGTGAGAATTCGGTAAAGAGAATCTCCTCTTTTCTTTGTGTGAACTATCTAAATAGTGAATGAAATTTTCTGGAAATTTTGTTGTTGTTTATTTAATAATCGTTTTATTTCACTAATCTGTTGTATTTAACAATTCCGACGTTCATATATGTTTAGTACGAGAGATGCCTAAGGACAAGCGAACGGTTTTAGCCTTGGAATGGAAAATTCAATAACTTTTACAAAAGGGATCGAATGTTACCGCATCAGATAAAAAGTATGGAAAAAGTTAGGAAATCACTTCCAATGAAAAATACCTTTAAAGTCAAGTGAAATAATAATGAATAATGAATGAAAGCGCTCCAAAGATCGAAAGACAAAGAGTTAAATTTTTATTTTGTGCAAATGCATATGGATCCCACAAAATCAAACTTTTTTATAGGCAATTTTAAGAACCCTCAAACCGTACACTGCAAAAACCCAAAGTCAGCTTGGATGACTTTAAAGATTGATTTCACTGCTCCATTTATTAATTGCGGATCTAGTAACTGTTCAAGTTCCGGACAAATTGCATGTTCTTTTAATAACACCGTGCGACAGTACTTTGTGGAGCTGAAGCAAACCACATACTTCACGTCATATGAAGTATGAACGGTGTACTCAGTTTTCCATTTGGTGATATACATCCAAAGAATGTAAATTTTTAATAATTTATTTTCGTACTTTTGCGAGCCGTACATATGTGATATGGGTATCATATAAAGGAGAAGAATATCTGCAAAAATACTTCAGACTTACTTTACTTTTACTCTCTTCAATATCTTATTAATCCCGCTTGTAAAATTTTGTCAAAATGGAAGAAATTCTATTTGCCATCTTATTGTTGTCGGGTGTGACCTAGCAATTTTTAGACATTTTTGCTTCTGCTAAGTGATATCGGAATCGGTCTCCAACACAAAAAATACAACCTAATGTAAATTTATTCAGGGGTGTTCTGTAATCACAAAGCAAGAAAATCAGTTCAATTAAAAGCTTGTGTTATTTTAGCGTAAACACTTTTTTCGTTGAATTTTCACATGCACTTTTTCTTTAATTCGATTTCAGTTAAATAACTCATCAACTGAATGGTATTGCAATCAAAGTTATTAGAGCAACCATTTTGACGGAATACTACAAACAATTGATATTTGACATATTATTGAAAACCCCAAATTTATTCTGCTCGAATTGAATCCATTACATCTGCGAATTTGGATGCGACTTGAATAAAACCGAATCAAAGAACACCCCTGATTTTGTTCGCATCGATTTAAATAGCCCTTAAATCATATACAATAGATGCATGTAATACAAATTCTATAATAACTTAGTTGGAAATGTTTAAAAGTTGTTGTTCATTCGAACCTGTTTTATTTTATTTATTTATTACACGTTTGAAGGGACAGGTTGAATAATTTCAATGTGATTTGCTTTTCATTAGCAAATGTGAAATGATGAAATGTAGAATACATAACGTGACCATCTCTTTTTGGGCAAAAAACGGAATTTATGAATTCAAAAAGCGGGATTTGGCGGGAAACGGGACAAAAACAAGTAAGGAAGGTTAAAGTCGTGCGTGGCCGACTATATGATACCCTACACCTAGTCAATATACCCTGTAAGAAGGTCGTTACATTTGAACCTGGTATATATATACTACAAATTTCATACTTTTATCTGTATTTGTAAGAAAATTTGAACACAAACTTTGAATGGGAGCTATATATAAATCTGAACCGATCTAACACATTTTAGCATAGGTTTTCCGAAATATAAGACGTATTCCCAAATTTGATGAAAATCTGTTACATATGTGATTTCTAGCGCGGAATGAATTAAATCGGGGGAGTCATTTATATGGGAGCTATATATAAATCTGAACCGTTGTGACCCACTTTCGTCATAGATGTTTGTAGTTCAAATATGAGCTGGTTTGCCCAATTTTAAGCAAATCTGTTTAATATGCTATTTCTAGAGCGAAAATAATCAATATAGTGACGAAATTTGTATTGGAGTTAAATATATATATCTGAACCGATCTGGCCCATTTTTACCAGAGTTGTTTCTAGTTGAAATATAAGTGGTTTTGCCAAATTTTAAGACAATCTGCTAAAATATGTGGTTTCTAGAGCGGAAAGAGTCAAATCATAGGAGACATTTGTATGTTAAATGTTCCCTTAAAACTGGAATCAAAGTGACAATTTTTAATCGATGTTGTACCAAAAATATTGTAAAACGAAAAAGCGGGACTTTTTGTAAGAAAGCGGGTTTATGCGGGATGGAAAATTTAAGCGGGACTGGACATCAAAAAGCTGGATAGTGCCGCGAAAAGCGGGATGGATGGTCACCTTAAGAATATATGTGAAAATTCGAAAAAGAAAGTCTCAAATTCTCGATAGATTTGAATACGGTTAGGAAAATGTGAGTTTTTTATTTACGATAGGAATGACAAACAAAATACTTCCTTTTATAAAAGGGGAGAGATAAGACTTCCGGCGTAAAAAGAAAACGACTCAAAAGAACCGTTTTAAGTAAAACAGTTCTAAGCAAGATTATTCGGCCTTTTTAGGCCGAATGCTTATTTGGGATAGAATTAAAATTGTAGCCGTAGCCGAAAATTCGGTGGGGCTCTAAGAAAACTTTTTAGTGTTTCCTATTTTGATTTGCTACCAACAATTATTTAATAGGTAGACTACACTCAATTATCGTATGTATGTATGTACGTGGTTTATGATGATGTATGTTCGTATGGATGTGGTTTAGGCAAATTATGGCTTAGTCCCATGAGTTAAATGGGTTTGAAACATAAAACATTTCTATCGCGTTCTCCATATATTACATATTACTTTGTTGTCACCTTGTCAATGTCGTTGGCGGCGTTCTTTTCTGTTCCGCTGCAGAACAAATGCCCAAAGGAATTCTTTGACCACAAGAATTAAGACGTTTTATTTATCGTTTTTGCGCACAACACAGCCCTCAAGAAAACTGTTGCATATTTAATGGGATGTTTAAGATATTTGAATTGAAGACTTTGCAAGAGTTGGAACGGATCACGCATTTTCCGTTGTAAACATTTTGCACTCGAGGGCCGCTTGACATACTAACGCACTCTTTTCAAATACATCTGATTTGAATATTTTAGTTTTTTAGCGAGTTGGTAGCATGTTTGTCTCCCAGCGTGGGGGTTATGGGTTCAATTTAGACCAGAGGCTCTGGTCTGTCGCTTCAAAAATGAGATATAATGCTTCCGACACAATTCCCATATTCAAAGGAGAATATAAATGTAATTTGTATTTTACTTTTTAATATGAAATTCTATTAAATTGATTTGTTGGACAGCGTATGTACACATATCAGTAGATTTAAATGATTATTTGACTTTTCGAAACATTTTGACATTTTCGAAAGACTATAATCTAACCTCGATTAAAAATGCAATTTAAGCATTTAAAAAAATTCATGAAATCTTTCTTAGAAGCTATGAAATACAGTTTTTCATTCATGAATTTTTGTCATATGTTTAACGACGAAACTAAATATAGTATATTTGTGGTAGAAATGTGGACATTTTTATCTACTTCTTTATATAATGCATATGAGTCAATCCATGTCAAGCAGTACGATTTTTATCCTCGATAGCTGGGACTGTTTCGGAAGTTTGTGTATGTATTCTTCGCATAAAAATTCTGTAAATAAAGGCATGACGACCATTTTAATGGAAATCTCAAATTTTGGAACATATTTTCATCCCTTTGAAAATGCAAAATTTGCAAATCTAGTAATTTTTCATCATTTTTATCTGTTTTGATATATTTTAGGCATTTTTATTGGATTTTATTGAATTCCAATGATTAAACGAACAAAAGTTCAGTTCTTGAGTTTGAATTCGCGTTCATTTGTCGAAGAGCAAAAACAACATCATGTCTATTAACTATCATTGGTTGCGTCCATTCCCAACTAGAGATGGGCGCTACTCACGTGATTCACGCGTGAATCACGCGTGATCGTGAGCAAAATTTATTTTACTCACGTGAGCGTGCGTGAACGTGAGGAACGAAAAAATTTTCGTGCGTGAATGTGCGTGAGTATAATTTCTGCGTGAATCACGTGATTTTTTCGTGAGTCGCACATATTTGTTACTTCAATTATTTTTATTATGTTTTGTTTAAAACTGTGAAATTTTCCATTCAAAGTAAAAGTCATATATATACATATATTTATTTCTAAAACAAAGTGCTTCGTATAATTTTTCTATTATTTAAGTAAGCATTCCCTGCGCCAACATTAGGCACTGCATTTATATGAGAAACCCCCTTAGTGTTACTTCAATTAAAAAATCACATAATATCGTGGTATATGCTTTGTTTTCCACTTGGATTTTATGTCTGTATCTGATATTTAACTTATTTTGAGTTAAACTAGAGATGTAGTATATTTTAAAAAATACGAATTTAAGACAAACATCGCAAACGTAGACTGACGTAAATAATAAATTTTCGGAATTACGCGGCGATGCTCATTTCAAATTACAATAGGAATAATTATTTCTTTGTTGAAATTGTTTCGTGATTTACGTGAATCACGTGATTCACGCGTGAATCACGCGTGATCGTGAGCGAAATTTATTTTACTCACGTGAGCGTGCGTGAACGTGAGCAACGAAAAAATCTTCGTGCGTGAACGTGCGTGATTCAATTTTTTTCCTTCGTGAGCGTGCGTGAACGTGAGCCAATAATCACTCACGCGCCCATCTCTATTCCCAACCTCTCTAAAACCAGTTGTTGTGGAATAGATCACATAAAGAACTTCGTGATTGCAGTATAACGACACTTCAATGAAGGAATTGTAATAACACATTAAGTTGCCTCCACTGGTAGCCGAGTTCGATTTTCAGGTGTTCCGCACGAGATAATGACTAAAATTGAATTTTCGCTTGAAGTGCATTACACAAAATTGCCTAGGGAATTATCCTGGGTATATATTCCATTAAAGCAAATTATTCTAAAACCAACAAAATTCTCTCATGCTTAAGGTCATATGTGGACGTAAATCTTGCCACGAAATTTTATGCATAAATTTTCATCTATTAAACAAGGCACGCCATGATTGGTGATGGGACACTTTAACCAGCTCCACATCAAGGAACAATGAACTCGCTCTGAAGTGAAATTCCAACATCGCCATGTGTTAATTGTCCAACGGAGGTTGGTCGAAGTCAATATGTCGATCCTTTGAGATCTTTCACATGTTACATCCACGGGAATGCACGGGATGGGAAACCCAGTCATAAAACGAAAAAATTCACAAACAACCGCCCAGAATCGACGAGCTGTTATGCGAAACAGACTGGCGGGGGGTAGATGAAATGCGAGAAGACGGGGCGATGTAGAAGAGAGAAAATATTTATTTAAGAAATAGACTGCTATAAAAACAAATCAAAATAATTATTTTATGAGTATGAAAAACAATTTCCATTTTCAATAGCCCCCGCTGCACTGTGGGTCGAATTATTATGTTATTTGATTAATACAAATTTTTCAACGTCGTGTTTAGGCGTTAATTAGCCCAAACTTTTATTAGATAATTCTCTATAATTTATTGAAACAAACTCGAGAAATGGATATCTTAACGAAAATTCACATGCTTACGACAGAGGTTTGCAAAATTTAGAATCTTTAGTGGGAGGGGGGCTACTGGGCGACATACAGTGGTCCCAAAATCGATTTTTTTGGAATTTGGAACGGAAAATCTTGGCGAAATTTCCCATGCTTATACCAGAAGTGTTGTACAAAATTCAGGATCTCTAGTGGTCATGGGGGCCACAGTCAAATTTTGAAACGATTGGCAAAAGCACAATCTTCGATTGCAATGATATTTGACACAAATAGAGCGATCCTTAGTACCAACAAAAAATGTGCAGAAAGGTGTGTGCCTCAATTATTTTGAGAAACATAATATTAAAAACAGCAACAAACTAATATTTCCTGCCGAGATTGGTTTCGTATTTTAACTGAAATGTTTGGACATTTAGATAGCTTATAAAATAAACTGTTAGAAAATTGGTGCAAATGTGTTACTTCAATTAGAATTCTAAAGACAAAATTTCCAAAAAGGTCCCATTTTATTTTTTATTTTGTGTTTCGAAAACGACAACATCATTATTTCGTTTGTATTTTCTTTCTAGGAAAGTCAAATTTACTTTAATATTTTGTAAACAAGACATTATTTAGATGTGTTTAAAGCCCTTCCTAAATTAGTTTGGTTAACAGACCTTGCCGGTGGGTCCTTTCCAAAATTGGCAGTTTCTCAATACAAAAATATTTTGTTTCCGATAAATGCTCCGATTAGAAAGTGTTTATTATATTTGTTAATCCCACTTCTTATTCCGAAAATTTAGTAAAAAGCTCCATTTCCCGACTGCAAAAACTTGTTAGCCATTATTTTAGGTGTAATATTTTCTACATAAATGATATCAAAGTTCCAGTAGATTTTAAACAATTTTTTTCATAAAAAATATTTGATTGCCATTGATTGTCTCATACATATTATTAGCACTTTCCAAAAAGGTAGAACTTTAATGTAGACTGTAATTTTCCGCTTTATAATTGTTATACGATATGAAGTCATTTCGGGTTAATTTGTAAGGCAAGAGGATTTGAAAATCTGTTTTCTACACAAAGATCCCACTGTGTCCGTCCATCAATGTAGGAACGGAGGGACTGTTCATTTGCATACACAAATAATTATTTATTTAAATAAAAGAAAGGCATACTCGTGTACAAGTACACTCAGCAAAATTTTTGTCTAAATTTCGTTTAAACGCTCAACAGTGTATAGTTACCTCTACTTTGAAAGAAATCTAAAAGATGTATCTACCTAAAACTGGCTTTTTTCTTGATCTTGAAGCTCGCATTGGATTGCAATTTAATTTTTACAATATTTGTGGGCTCTTTTGTTATCTTTGCCTTGATACACCTCCCGAACGCATCGTTCGTGTTTAAACCAGCAGGTGATGCAAATAGTCAAGCTACCTGTGATATTAAAATAAAAAAAAAACAATTGGAAAATAAATACAAAATACAAGTACACATCAAACTATTGTCGCACTTCCCGCTAATAAATGCTTCCTAATGTAAGTCGAAAGGGGCCGAATGTTAGGACGCATTAAATTAAACCCCAAATAGAGAATGAAAATGGACTCCAAATTTGACACACTGACAGTTCAAAAACAGACATAAAGAGGTGTTGAAGATCGACCCTATGATCGATATCAGCTGATGCTGGAAGGTTGGAAATCGACCATATGATCGACATCTCCTGATGTGCGAATGTCAATATAGTAACATCGAAATATAGATGGCGTTAGCGGTTATTTTATGGCTGTCAAAAAAAAGTATTAAAAATCCAAATTTTGTGTTGTTTTAATAAATTATCGTCTCTAGACTCTGTCTAGGGGAGACCAACAGGGCCACCATTCTGGTTGGAACCTGTTGAAAAGGAATTTTTATTGTGCAGCAATTATAAAACATAGGAAAAAAAATTTAATGTAAATTTTATGGAGGATAATTCAGGCAATATTAAAAAAGAAAATTGAAAAAGTTAAAAAAATGGCGTAGATATCGACCAAATATGAGCATTTCCTCCGCTAGTCATCACTGAAAGATTCAAACCATTTTTTTTCTTATTCAGTAAGGTCCATCAGTCCATCGTAGAATTTTTCTTTATTTTTTACTTTTTTTTTGTAAAAATGGCAGCTGTTTGCAAAAAACATGAATTTTCATCAAAAGATTTGAGCAAAGAAATTGCATACATTTTGAACGATGGTCAATAGACAATATGGCAAAGAGTAAATAGAAAAATGTGCCAAATCGGTTCAGTAGATTCGGAGATATTATGCACATCAGTATGAAAAAATCGTTGCGTGAAAAGCGCAAAAGAAAAAATATACTGATTTGTACCGACTCAGTCGCGCTAATATCTAAGCGCTGTATCTTCGGAAATAACTTGAATTTCGTTAAGCGGAGACGATTAATGTAATCTTGAAAGTAGATTGGATTTTTAGATAAAACAAAAAAATGGAAAGACATTTTTCAGGGTGGAATCCAAATTCGTAAGTGCAGTAACAAATGAAGTCATGAAATTCGAGTTTCACTTCTTAACTATCTGCCGTAGTTGATATTATATATATGCATAATCCTATGACCACGTGGATTATGACGGACATGGAAATATGATACTAATATTTCCAACAACGTCAGTATCTTAACGGCTCCACGAAAAAGACCAAAGAAATAATGAAATCAACCACCCAAAAATGAAAAAAATAAGAAACGTAATGTCAAACAAAGAAAATGAAATAACCTTATATTGCATGAGACATAAAGAAACGAGAAAATCCAATTGGAAACTATAATCTCTCTCAAAAAAAAAAATAATAAAAAATAGTTGTTATCTCACATGGGTATTATTTAAAAATCAGGAATGATTCCCTTCTCTCGTCTATGCCCGAAGACGGCTAAGTAGAGTATAGATTTCCCCCATACGAAAATTGAAAGATTTGTAGTAGTGTATGCAATTATCCACCAATTACACTGCACAATGGCCCAGAATCGATTTCCAATTACCAAGGTAACGTATTTTAAAAAGGAACGAGTAAAGACCTAGAATTATTAAATACAACAAAGATATAATTTAGGTATTCGAATTTCGAACATTAAAACAATATTTACTCTTGAATGAATTGCAGTACTATCTGTGTTTTTGGACATAGTACCGCAAATGAATTCCGATTGGCATACAATTTAGCTTGATGATAAAGTGAAATTGTCAATGAGACATGAGTAATTTTGGTTTTGGAACTAAAAATCCGAAAATCCAAGCGGGCAAAAATTACCCTTAATACCAAACCAAAATATATATTCTGTTTTGGGCCATTGAAATGCATATTAATTCTGAAAGCTGATACAAAACAACAAAACTGGACTTGGCATCTTTGCAAGATATAACTTTTCAAAATTATTTGTAATATTTGATTTTAAATGGGATATTGTCCTGGCTCAAGACCATTTTGCATCTATATGACATATGGTGACATTTATTACATGTTTGCACACCACCACTATCATGATTTCCACCGTGTGAAAGGTGTCGTCTGCTGGCTTCGGAGTGACTTTTCAACATCAAACCCGGCCTCTTCAAGGAAATGATTCTCACAAACGAACGAGAAGAACAAATCACTTTTTGAATATTCGCTTACAAAATCGCACCAATTAATAAAATACACATGTCACTTTACTTTACATCTCATTGAGTTGCACATGTAAGTATGTGTATTTGGCTGGGTCGCAGTCCATGCAAATGGAAAAACAATTTCCAGTCACCACACGAAAATAAAGTTTTGGATTGTTTAATGATGATTTGCAAAATATTTCGTTCCTAGATCAAGTCGTCTGTGAGCTAAACGCTCATGAAAATACCTCTAAAAATCATGTTTTCCCGTGTATTTTTTGTGTTGGATTTTTGTTATTTTTTCTGAAATAATAGATACTTGAAACCATTTTAAATATAAAGTTTTATTCTTGTCTTAGAGAAATGGTTGGTCGAATTATTGGACGTTTATAGTAATTTTGTGTGTTTTTTTTACAGTGACAACTGAACATTTTTCGGATTTGGTAGTAGTATTTTATAAAAATACCTTTTATGACAGTACCTTTCGAATGATGCCTAAGTGATGAACATCGGAATGAAATTGACTCCGCAGCGCTAATTTTTGTAAAAAGAGTTTGAACATTTTGGCTCTGAAAACCATTAAATGAGTTCACAAAAATGGAGTCAGTGACCTCTTTTTTCGTCCGATATTCATCACTTAGGCTTCATTCGAAAGGAATTGATTCCTTCTATTTATTTTCTAAGACATCTCTTACAAAATGTTTCCAAGAAATATGAGCTTTTAGCTGTAGCCTTGAAAAAACACAAAAAATCTTTATAAACCTTCAATAATAGTTATTCTAAGAAAAAAATAACAATTTGTATTTAAAGTGCTTCCAAGGGTATATTAATTCAGAAAAAAATAGACAAAAAGATTTTTAGAGGTGTTTTCAGGAGCATTTAGCTCACAGAAGGCTTGACTGCCGTACCAACGCTCATTTCAATATTTGATATGAACTGGGATATTCTCCTGGATTTATTTGTAACATTCTTGATTATGTAAATATTTCTTATTTAACTCGAGATTCAACATAACAATCCGGTGTATTCAGTTTTAAAAGTGTCTGGAATGAATGTAAACTAGATTCATCAGATCTTAGGATGCAAGTCCAAGGCATTTCCATGATGAGGGGTCATTTTTTCCATTTTGTCTGCGATTATAGTCTTCACAAATGATATTCATATTTTAAATATAATTGTTTTGAACTATTTCTTGCAACACAAAGTCGCATATTCAAGCATATCAGCACACAGGGAAATCCATTCCATTGATAATTAATATTTTTTGGGTTAAAATCAGAAAAAAATACAAAAGATATCGTCCAGAAGGCTGGCTATAAAATCGACGAAGTCAGTAGCATTTTTAAATATCAAATGTTTTTATAATCTCATTAAACCTAAAAACTATTTATGATTTTACCACGCCTCCTTCTAGTACCTCTCACACAAATGCCCCCATCCTCGGTCAAGTATATCCTTTATAACTTTAAATCATTTTAAATCATTTTTGAAAATGTTTGAACAATGTTGTTATAAATGTACGATGGGTACATTTGCTAGCCTCTTCTTGTATATCCCACACAAGTAATTTTTTTTCAGAGTGTATATTTTCATGGTGTTATTGTTGTTATTCTTCCAGCCATTTTCCAAACTTTCTTTTTTATCAATAAAACAGGAAAACGCATGCATATTTGTATATGTAAGTGTGTGAGATGTGGTGGAATGTGTGCGAGGCTTTCACAGACCAAAACGACTAAGTTCATTCTGCGCCTTATTTCGTTTAAATGTCAAATCACATGATTCTCAGCCATTTCATTTTGTATTTATTTGATACAATAACAACAGCAATAATAATTCAAGCGACCATGCAACGAAACAATAATAAACAAACACACAAAGTAAAATACAAAATAATTTATCATGTTTTTTGTTAAGTGGAGATGATCATTGTGGCAAGTGAGCCACCCACCCAACCAAATGTATATGTACGGCCAGATCAGATCAGATCAGATCAGACCAGATCACATCAGATCAGTTCATTTCAGTTCAGTTCAATTCAACTCAGATCGGAAAGTGTTTTGTTTACGGAAAATCATTGTATTTTCTTTATTATTTGGAATTAAAATAAAGTGAAATAGAAACGAAAAAATGCAAGAAATAAAATAACAAATCGCCAAATCCCCGAATCCCCCAATCGCCCATTGCAGATACAATTCCAGTAAAAGAAGGAAAAGCCCAAACAAATCGTTCTGGGGGGGAGTGTATGCGCGTTTTCCCATTTCTAATATTTATTTATTTTCTCATTTTGTATAGTTTTCAGATTCAATTCAATTAAAACGAAATCAAATTCAAAATCAAAATCAATTCCATGCAATGTAATCAATAACAATGAGAAGAGAATAAAAAGTAATAGAAACGAAACAACAACAAAACGGAAAATAGTGATTTTGTGATATTTAAGAAATAAAACGCAAAGAATCGAATAAAACCAAAGTGAATTAATTCCAAATTAAACATTACGGAAAAGAAGAAGCAGCAGAGGCAGCAAATAATAAAAACAAATGAAATTCCTCCAGCAAGTTGGTGATTGTTGTTGTTAATGGTGCCCCATTAATGCCAACTGAGTGAGTTAGTGTTTATTTGTGTTGCCGTTGTTGCCACTCACTACCAGTGATACGTTTACTGCCACTATAACCGCTGCTCCCGAGGATTTACTGGTCCGTGCCACAAAAGAACAATAGTCAGCCAGCCAGCCAGTCATTCAGTTGTCGAATAAAATTCCATCATCGCTAGTGTAGCATCAACATCGTCCGTCGCTGTTGCAGCTGTGTCGGTTGTTGGCTGGCCGGTTCGAAGGAGTCATCTGTCGACTGGACAGACCGCGAACCAAGCGCCTCACACACTCACGCACAGCACCGACCGCATAAATTAACCAAATCCAAAATAGCCATAATTGTTGCCGTTATAATTATTGTTATTGGCCGTTCGTTGGTTCGTTCGTTTGTGTATTCATTTGATACTCATTAAAAACGTTCAACAAATTTGCTGTGGTAAGTAACTAAAACGCCAAACAACATTGCAATGAATTTTATTTCAATATTTTCTTGGTCATTCTCAATTCTACTCTATTCCATTCCATTGAATTTAATTTGTTTATTTTTGATTAACATGAATATGGAACGTGAACCAGATGTGGTTTGTTCATTTGCCAACATGAATATATTAGCAAAAATGTTATCCTGGACCACATCCAAGTTGTAAAAATTGAATTTTAAAATCAAATAAATATGAATTGCCGTCTACCTTGATTCTGATTAGAATTTGTTCTGAAAGAAACTTCTCCACATCGCTTGAGAAGAGGGTATGACTAATGCACTGAGAGAATCTTCCTTCGTAATATTTATGAACCGATTTGATAGAAAAACTTGTCAATTTCCAGTCACCCCACGAAAATAAAGTTTGGATTGTTTAATGATGATTTGCAAAATATTTCGTTCCCCCCCTAAAAGTTATGTTTTTCCCGGGTATTTTTTTGTGTGTTTCATTTTTGTCTTTTTTTCTGAACTTTAAATATAAATTTTTATTTTTGCCTTAGAGTAGTTTATAGGTCGAATTATAGGACGTTTATAGTATTTTTGTGTTTTTTCACAGCGACAACTGAAAACTTTTTCGTATTTGGTGCTAGTATTTTATAAAAATAAATAGCTGCAGTCAATACTTTTCAAATGATGATGACTTCAGAATGAAATTGACGCCGCAGCGCTTATTTTTGTAAAAAAGATTTTGCGAATTTTGGCTCTGGAGTCAATTTTTCGTCCGATATTTATTTGGGCGTCATTCGAAAGGTAGTGATTCAATCTATTGAATGAAAAACCACAAAAATAATATAAACGTCCCATAAAAAGACCAATGAGTTATTCTAAGACAAGAATACAAATTTATATTTAAAGTGCTTCCAAGGGTCTATAAATTCAGAAAAAATGTACAAAAATACAACATAAAAAATAACATTGGAAAAAATGATGATGATGAGGTGTTTTCAGGAGCGTTTAGCTTTTATTTACTTTTTAATTTTTCGCGCACTTTCAATCCCAACCGATCTACAACCATTAGACACATTTGTGGACATTTTGAACCTCCTCGCTGCTTTGTTTATAACAGACGACGCGCATGGCTATATCGTCTTAGAATATTACCACGACCTAGAATATATGGACATCTCCCAAAAAATTAAATCAGACCACTCTAATTGTTTTTAACTTTAGTTTTTCCATATTTCGATAACTTTTTCCAATAACTTGAAGTTAACTAGTTCTCTTTTATTCTCATTAAAAGTTGAAGTGTTATAACGAAAATTACTATTTGTTTATTATATTTGATGTATCTAATTAAAAAAGATCAAGAGATAATACTCTTATTTCACAAATCTTCGAACAAAAGATATTCTCTCAGCTTCATTTACATGTACATATGGAAAAACAAAGTTCTCAAAAAATCGCTGAACTTTGTATATTTCTCTCTTAAGAGCTTCAGAAGTACTTCTGTTTTTTGTATCGCCCGTTTCTATGCATAATTGTTTATAATTTTGTACTAAATCCTGGCAATATATTTTTAAAATGTAGTACTCTTTAAGCGCTTTAGAACACTAAAATTGCTGACCGACTTTTCTGTTTCTTTCTTGTTTTTTTTTGCGTAGTTGTTTATGTCGCACAGTGTCAGAGTTTCATACAACGAGTGGCCAAAACTAGAAGGAATTATCGTAGAAATGTGAAATTTGACACATGCTGATATAACAACTAAATATGATTACAGGTGAAAATTCGAACAAATTGGAGATGATTAACACAAAATATGTGAGTCATTCTATGTCAAACCGAAAAAAAATCTCAATTCGCTCTGATTTTTCTGAAAATCGCAGAAAGTATTCTTCTTTAAAAAATATTTTACACGTGTTTTAGACAAAAAATTTTAAAATTTTATTTGCAGAGTTCTGGATATTGCATTTTCAAATCGATTTAACCGATTTTAAAGTGATATATATTGTCTTCAGGAGTACTTTAATCCTATTTATAAACTATAACAATTTTGGTTACGTTTTACTAACATTTAATTATTTTCAATTTTGATTTATGTTTTTAAAAATGATTACTTCAGTACAAACACTCGAAAATCATTATGCAGCATATTTAATGGGTTAAATTTAAAAAATTCATCATAACTAAATGAACTAAATATAACAGAAATAATAGAAATAATACAGATAGTTTTCCATCTACTTAATTTCTAGGAAAAATTGTTTTGAGAAAATTAAAGTTTTTATAAATTTAGAGAGTTTACAGAAAAAATATAAATATTTGATTTGAACTGGGATATTGTCCTGGCTCAAGACCATTTTGCTTCTATATTTAATAGAATGCAAATTTATTTACAAATGGCATGGTGACATTTATTACTTGGCTGCAGACTACCACGATCATGATTTGGACCATGTCAAAAGTCTTTTCAAGTGGCTTCGCAGCGACTTTTCAACATAAAACCCGCACCAAGTAATAAAGCACACATGCCATCATACAAGCATCTCATTGAATATAGAAGCAAAATGGTCTTGAGCCAGGACAATATCCCAGTTCAAATCAAATATTGATTACAGACAAAAAAAATGCAAACGAAAAAACTAAGATTTCTTGTAAAATTCACAAAAAATTATGCAGAAGCACTATTATTATTCCTTGAATTTAATAAAATGGGCCAATTCGAGGTCGAATTTGACTCTAATTGGATTGTATAACAGGTGCGTATAAATAGCGACTTTTTTCATATTTGCATAGATATATTTGTATATGATTTAGTCGATTGAATTAGTTTAATTTCAAAGTCAAATTTAATATTATTTCGAACGAATATTTTATATATTTTGATATGTATGGTGGTTTTCGTACAAATTGATGGTTTAATTCACCTAAGTACTTACTTCGTGGACGAACCTACCCAAACCACCTCATCCAAATACTCGTCGTAACGTTTGTTAACCGAAAAGAATAAATAAAATAGAAAGGGTGTAACCATAAATTTTATATTGAAATTGAGGTGGCAATTGATGCCAGATCATAATACAATTTTGCAAAGGTGAATTTTGCACACGTAGCAATCAATTGGTTAAGATTTAGACATCTATAGCCCGTACAAATGTCACATTTGTTTTGGGATTTTCCGCTTCGCGCTATATTTCATATTTGCGCTGAGAGTGCACAACACCAATTTGTATTTTGACTTAGTTCCCATACCAATGTTCCTCTCGTTTTGACGCCTGACTGCTCTAAAATTCATATATTTTTTATTATATTTACACATTTTATGCGAATTTAATTGGTTTTTATTTAATTGTTTTGGTGTTTTCAGTTTGAAGTTTGTTGAAATTACAAGAATTCTGGTGGTCAAAAAATTATAAATTTATTTCACTACAACAAAAACTTTAAATAGACAACCATTGGAATGATAAACAATTTTTTAAATCATTGGCCGTTTTTAGGCTTATGTGTGTTGGAAAATAAAAATTATGGTAATTTAACAAAAAAAGTTTAAAAATAGAGTAAAAACGGGGCTTCACCTTTTAATTGTTTAGAGCAATTCAAAATTAATAAAAACGACAAAGAGCCTGTACAACAAGTCAGTGTGTTCTTGTCATCATCGTGTCAACTCGTCATCAATTGTCTAAATATACAAACGAAAATGGGTCAATGGACATGGAAAAATCAAAATGTATGTAACGGGTGATTCATCGTGAGGTTTGATTTAAAATGTAAATAAAACACATACATTTGAGAGTGAACTGAAGATTTTTATTTACGGTTCAGAGAACATTTACTGTTGGAAATGATATCCTCTAAATGTGGGTCACGATGAATCACCCGATAGTTTTAGTTTCACCTAAGATCATACACCCCATTATTTAAGGTGTTATGAATGAACAAATAGTGTGCTTTTTGAACAATTTCATTTGTTTCATTGTGATCACTACAAGCACTCTTAACACATTGCCGAAAGTGGGCCAATTTGGGGTGAACAGGAAAGCAATTTTGACCAAGGTATGTCGGCATAGAAATACCATCAAACAGATATGCCTATATTAGAGGATATGTTAGATTATTTTTCAATTATTTATTTTTTTATTATACCCTCACTCTACAGAGTATAGGGAGGGTATATAGGGGACCGAATTTCAAATTTGTAGCATAATCCGTGTTGTTGGTACCTTTTTTATCCCCTTTTCCCCGTTTACCCTTTAAAAGTACGAATTTCAAAAAAATCATTCATTTAGAGTTTCTAAGCATTTTGAGGGATATATACACTAGGGCGTACCTCAAAAAAAAAGTTCGCCGTACACCTTCGAATATGAAGTATTATTGAAAGGTAGTTTCAAAAAAAAAATTTTTATTTTTTTATGCCGAACGTAGGGGTCGCGCTTTTACATTTTTCTATATAACTTGTATTTATAAACGGATTTTAAAATGTGATACATCGATGTTTTTGTCTCGACGAGGCCGATTTTTTTGTCTTTGAAGTCATTGAGCTCAAGCACCCCCTTCTGGTACTTACCCATCATTTCTCAGTTGCTACTACCCTAATGTACCACTCTAATAATCGAAAATTAAAGCTCGCATAAAATCATGAATCATGTTTGAGCTCAATGACTTCAAAGACAAAAAAATCGGACAAAAACATCGATGTATCACACTTTAAAATCCGTTTATAAATGCAGAAGTTATATAGAAAAATGTAAAAGCGCGACCCCTACGTTCGGCATAAAAAAATAAAAAAATTTTTTTTGAAACTACCTTTCAATAATACTTCATATTCGAAGATGTACGGCGAACTTTTTTTTTTTTACTTGTAACCTGGTACGCTCTAATATACACTGCATTTTATGATTCAAACTCCATCAGTTTGATTGGTACCATTTTTATCCTTTTTTACCCGATTTCACCCCCAAAAAGTACGAATTTTAAAAAATATTTTATAGGGCGCATTGAAGCTATAAGATGAATTTGCGTATCAAATTTTTAGATTCTAGGCCCAGCCGTTTGGTCATTGCTGTGGTACCATTTGTATCCCTTTCAACCCCATTTTACCTGATCTCTACGTTGTAAGAGAAATGTACACACCAAATTTCATGATTCTAGCTCTAGCCGTTTGGTCTGGGGAGTGATCAGTCAGTCAATCAATCACGCAACTCTTTTATATGATGTTTGCAAGAACTTGTGCGTAATATTGCACTCACAAAGAAGAAAAGTAGGAAAATAGTCTTAAAAGCCTACGAATTTTGGTCGATATGACTTTTGATCAGTAAGTGGCAAATACAACTTTTTTTGCCTAGGAAACATGTGGAGATGTGACCATTATGCTTAACGTTTTTTTAGCGATTTACAATTGAATTAGTCTCATAAGTCTAACACAAAAATCAGAAACTCATTCACTGTTCCAAATCTGCCCTTATCTCAATTTTGGAATTTTGGCACTTGTGACTTTCTTTCTTAGGAGGGCATTTCGGAATACAATCTCTTCACAGAAACGTCACAAAAATTGGCTACATTTAGACTGGCTCTATTTGAATTGACGAGTTTTGAATTTCAAATGATGTTTGAATTTCAAATGGTGTCTTTTGAATTACAAAAAATGAGTGTTGAATTTCGTTTGATAGTTTTTGAATTTCCAATGGTGCCGTTTTAATTTCAAATGGAATTTTTGAAAATCAATTGATATTTTTGAATTTCAAATGGATTTTTTGAATTTCAAATGGTGTCTTTTGAATTACAATTGAAAACGGCGTAGTGCGCTCTCTGAGTGAACGTCTGCATTGTGTTCAGCTCATTTCAGCTTGTTTATAACAACAACGCACTGTGGGCATGTGTAAAAGAGAAAAATATCGAATTAAGAAAGCAAATGATACATTTTCCAGAACATTCAAAGAAAAAAACGCAGCTTCCCATTGCCAACAAATATATGCCACTTTAACCCATTAACGCCGATAAAAAATTGCTGTTCATATGTTTTGAATTTAAAAATTCATAAAATCAACTGCTACCTGTAGACTATACACACCAACTCCCGATTACTTTCGCAATAAATATGTTAAATATTATGAAAACAAAATACGAGTCTAAATATGTATGTATGTAGATACCTTGGGATGTATGCGTAGCGCTGATTAAATTAAATATCCAAACCATTTCACTTTAAATAACATCTTCCTTGTATTTAGACACATTGAAAGACTGAAAAGGTCAAACTATCCTTTTTATAAACTTTGTCTAAATACATTTTCAACAGGGAGCTTTCGGAAAGTTCTCAGCACAAACACACAGTGGACCTTACACAGCCACTCACACCAGGCCAGGCACTACTTAATTGTATTCATTTAGGGATAATAATTCGTTGAAATTCCTTAACACACAGACGCACACACGCCCACTCACAAACAGCTAAAAGCACACACACACGCACACAGAAAGAGCCTCGCAATGTCTCGCAGGACTAAGTACACGGGCACAGGACGAACAGCAAATAACAAAAACCAACAAGCAACTGCTGTGAAGGTTAAGCGTCGCCGCCGAAAGAGGAAGTACATCGGTGCGGCCATAATTTATGTTAAAACTTTACGAAATTTAATTTAAATAAATGCCATTTAACGGCCCTTTAAAAGCAACTGCAATATCTCGTTCTCTCTCGGGGTGTGTGTGTGTGTGTGAGGAAATCATTTTGACTGGCAATGTTTGATGTTACGCCTGAGCAGCATTCGAAAGGAACAGCAAAAATGCGGTCTAAACGCTTTGATTTCGTGAACTTCAAAGAAGAAATGTAAAAGTTTAAGATCACAATTCGAAAGGAGCACAATAAACACGGGCGCGTTGGCTTTACTCTTAATCGTTATATTGGATTTGCCATCAGGAGTAGCATCCGCCCGCATACACACACAACAGCGATGTTGATATTCGGGAAACATTTTAATTTCGCTGCAAATGCTTGACACAGATTGACAGAGGCATGTGTTCCGCCACTGTGCTGTCGAAGATTTTCCGCAGAACATAAACACAACTACTCCCGAATATAGACAACACATCAAACGACGTGGAATATGAATGAATGGAGAATGTGAGAAGTTGGGAAAATAACCAGTGAACGCTACAGATTTATCATTTTATACGACTGCAACGACGAAGAGGAATACTTCCTCGAAATAAGTAGTTATTAAATTGAACTGAGAACAATTTTAGAAAATTTTCCTTAAAGCTAGTAAATATTTACTCAAACTGAAGAGCATTTTAAAGAAGTTTTACATAATTTTAACTAAAAGTGAGGAAAGTGTTCCCCAAAACTTCAGAAGAATACTTTTACTTTAGACTATACAAAAGTCAAATCAAGTTTCAGTTCGGTGAGAAAAGTAAAATCGGGAAGGATTTTTGTATGATTTTTATCATGTGACCAACATTCACCATACGTACTTCTAGTTGAAACATGACGTGTTCTGGTAAATTAAATCGAAATCTGTAAAGGTACGTGGACTTTTGTCTTTAAAAAACCTGGAACAATGTGTCTCACAAACTTACTGTCGTATCTATGCAATAGGAATTGGGAAAAGGCGTTTGAATGTCATGTACTTTCCGATTTATCCTCGTATTTTTCACACACTTCTTCGTCTTCGGCGTTCATAGCCAACATACATCTTTTTATTGTGTGATAATGAAAAACATTTAATATTAACATTTCATGGCCAATGAGCAAAAACAATAAAGATCCAGTTTATGATGCCCAGTACATTCTAACTTGTAATTGATTGCAATATATACTTCTTTCAAGTCAGAGTTTGGTTATCAATTGAAATTGAAATTACTTGATTCACACACACGCACACGCTCACAGATGTTAAGAAGATTTAACCACAGATTGTGGTGCCAAAAGCTATGGCATAAAATGTGTCCTGAGGCAGACGAGGTTTTCAGCAAATGTCAAATTATCGAAATTTGCGGTTAAGTGCTTTCCATTTGTTCTATTTTGGTTTGTAATAATTAGGATTTTGAAATTGTATATTTTCCTGGTGTCTTCTTTTATATAGAACTAAAATCAATATCATCAATAATCTATATATATAAAAATCAATGTGTCTGTATGTCTGTATGTTCCGTATAGGACGCCAAACCGGTGGACCGATTCGCCTGAAAATTTTACTGTATCTATCTTTTGGACAGAGGATGGTTACTGGATAGTCTAGGTCACGATAGGACAAAAGGGGGTGGTACCTCCCACACAAAAATATTTTAAAACTATCACAACATGCATACCGATGGGTGGATTCGCTCGATAATTTTACTGCAGCTAACTTCTGGGCAAGGGATGGTTCCAGGATATACTGGGCCATTAAACGAAAAAAAGGCGTGGCACCGCCCACACAAACTATATTTTAAAACATTCATAAAACACGTTCCGAAGTGCGGATTCTCTTGAAAATTTTATTGTGACTAACTTATGAACTGAGGACAGTTTCTGAATGGTGACTATACAATGGTCATCATACAAATGGACGTGAGACTGCCCACACCAACTATATATTAAAGTTATCACAAAACACGTAATGGATTGATTCACTTGAATATTTTATTGTAAACAACAGAGGATGACCCTTGACTACAATAGGTCATCTATATATATAAAAATCAATGTGTGTCTGTATGTCTGTATGTTGCGTATAGGACTCCAAACCGGTGGACCGATTCGCCTGAAAATTTTACTGTATCTATCTTTTGCACTGAGGATGGTTCCTGGATAGCCTAGGTCACGATAGGACAAAGGGGGTGGTACCTCCCACACAAAAAATATTTTAAAACTATCACAACAGGCATAACGATGGATGGATTCGGTCGATAATTTTACTGCAGCTAACTTCTGGGCAAGGGATGGTTCCAGGATATACTGGGCCATTAAACGAAAAAAAGGCGTGGCACCGCCCACACAAACTATATTTTAAAACATTCATAAAACACGTTCCGAAGTGCGGATTCTCTTGAAAATTTTATTGTGACTAACTTATGAACTGAGGATAGTTTCTGAATGGTGACTATACAATGGTGATGATACAAATGGACGTGAGACTGCCCACACGAACAATATATTAAAATTATCACAAAACAAGTAACGAATAACGGATTCTCTTGAAAATTTTACTGTATCTAGCCTGTGGAAAGGGGACGTTTTCTGGTTATAATAGGGGAAGGCACGACAAATGGGCATCACAAACACTATATTTTAAAACTATACCAAAATACATTGATTCACTTCAATATTTTTTTGTAACGAACAGAGGATGACCCTTGACTATAAAAAGGTCATGCTACAAAAAGGGACTATAAAGTAACACGATTTTTTTCTGCCGCTACGTTCAGGTAAGGGTTTGGTTCTTGAATATAAGAGGTCATGGTATGAACAACTGGCGCGTTTCCTCATACTCGAACCAAACAAGGTGTTCCAGTAGATGGGTATCAAATTGTTTACGCTTCATATGCATTGGGCCGTGTTTATACCGTACACCCAAACAACGCAGAATGTTATTATTTGGGAATGTTATAAGTTAACGTGAGAGGACCCACTTCAGTTTAAAATTTAAGAGCAGTTGAGAGAGGCGTGTCAGAAACTGGGGGACCACATTAATGTATGCTTCTGTCAGCTGTCATCATCTCCAGATACGAACTTTGTTTGCGACAATATTAAGAACTTGCTCGCCATCTAACCCAAAAGACATGTGGGAAAAATTCAAAGAGGGTATGAGTGAGGACATTTTGCAACATTATCGGACCGTTACGATTCTATATCATTTGCGATTAACATTTTCAACGATACGCTGATAAAAATTTAAGACATATTCCTAGCCATCACCAACAAAACTCTTAATCAACTTGGATTGATGGTGCCTGAACGTTCTATCGTTGACATTATTGATTGGGATTTGCTAAGAGAACGGCAATTCAATGTTGAAGACTTGCGTTTGTTTGTCGCAACAAAAAAACTCTATTAATTGCAAATTGTGGCCTTTGATAAAATTATAACTGCAGTAACAAATGACAGCGGCGGCCTTTTTTCTCGATGCACCAGGAGGCACAGTTATAACCTTTCTCATCACTTTGGTATTAGCGCACATCCGCACTCAAAATGGGATAGCTTTAGATATTGCTTCCCCCGGTATTGCTGCTACATTATTGGATGGAGGACGAACGGCACATTCAGCGTTGAAATTACCATGTATTATGGAATTTGTTGATTCTCCAACCTGTAATATTGCAAAAGTTCAGGCATGCCGAAAATGCTGAAAACATACAAGCTGATTGTGTGGGATGACTGCACCATGGCACATAAGAAATCCCTACAAGCGCTTAATCGGACACTTCAAGATTTTAGATCAAATACACAACCATTATGTGGAACTCTTATTTTACTATCTGGAGACTTCCGACAGACCCTTCCATTATTTAAATTTTCATGAAGTTTTTACATTTTAAAAATTTAACTTATGAATTTAAATAAATAAGTATTAATTTAAACTAATTTACAGAAGTAAAAATATACAAAACAAAAATTGCGAGCATACAAAGTTATATACATAAGGAAGACGAAAACCCGTGCAACGCCGGGTACAAAAAGCTAGTAATCAATAATAATCAGTTTCAGTTTGTCCTTTTTATAGGACTTCTAGTTTCCAAAGAATGTAGATGTTTTAATAAATTATTTTCGTACTTTGCATACCATACAAAAATGCAAATCGAACTAAAAGTGTGGAACTTCCCATTGATGAATGATGATTTGGAAAATATTTGGTTCCTATGTAAAGCATGTGAGCTCCTGAAAACATATGTAAAAATCATGTTTTCCAATGTAATTTTTTGTACGTTGCACTTTTGCATTTTTTCTGAATTAATAAGCCCTTCTTGTTTTTGAATATCTTATTCGTCGAATTGTTGGATTTTTAAGGGCGTTTTCAGGAGCGTTTAACTTGAACTATGAACAAATCAACATTAAATAATCCAAACTTCATTTTCGTCGGGAGACTTTAAAATATTTTTAATGTATGTACTACGAACCAGCCTAATGTTAGTATGGAATTATGTTTCTTTTATTTTTATCAAATATTTTCCCATTTGTGTGGGAGGTGCTTATCAATTTCTCCCGTCTCTGAACTTAAACAAAACTTGGAGAAATGAAATTTGAAAAGTTATGGAGTACACCAGTCAAACAGACAGGGCGGATAGACGTGCTAAAATGTCATGAAATGAATTTGATCCAATCATACATAGTGTCCTAAGTTACTCCTTCGATGTGCTACTCATGTCGTCTGTCCCAAATTATATATTAATTTGCATACAGTTTATTTACAGTTAATTTGTATATGATTTCTGATGATTTTTTGAAGTTATTGAGAAATCTAAATAATCCAGAATTCGTTTAGAAAATCTATTTTTAGGCAGAACCTTTTTCAAATCTTTCTCAGATGCGTTTTCTATACCCTCCACCTCCAGGATGGGGGTATACTAACTTTGTCATTCCGTTTGTAACACCTTGAAATATCAATCTGAGACCCTATAAAGTGTATATATTCTAGATCGTCATAAAATTCTAAGACGATCTAGCCATGTCCGTCCGTCCGTCTGTTGAAAGCACGCTAGCATCTAAACGAAAGTAGCTAGGACATCCAAATTCCAAAATCGGTTGGGATTGAAACTGGGCGAAATCGGACCAAAGGGAAACATTTTTCCCTCACAAGGACTGAAAATACCCCAAAAATCCCTAATATTTTACAGTATTTAAGCATGTTTTTTCAATATGTCTGCTTGTATTTACTTGACTAGACTTGAAACGTGCACCAAAAGGTGATTCTTGTTCGTAGGGAGTGAAATGGGACAAAAAGGGATAAAAGTGGTACATATAAAACGACAACAGCTAGAAACACGAAATTCGGTGTGTACATTCTTCTAATTGAGTAGATACATAATATAAAAGTATTTTTTCCAAATTCGTACTTTTAAGGGATAAAATGGGATAGAGGGATAAAAATGGTACAATCCAAACGGCTGCACCTAATGGTATGAAATTCGGTGTATACATTCCTCTGATTGTGTAGACTCGTAAAATAAAGAGATTTTAGAAAGTCGACAAAAATTGGTTGAATCATGAAGTTAGGTTAGGTTATTTTGCACTATGTACGTGTGCTAATGGATTTTCAAAATTTATACTTTTGGAATTAAAATAGAATGGAAATACAACCAATTGTAGCACCACTAACTACCAATATTTATGGTGGTTAAGTTTTTTTTTGAAAATATATAAGCTTTTTTCCAAATTCGTACTTTTAGGAGGTAATGAGAAAAGGGAATAAACATGTTACCAGGCAAATTGCGGCAGCTAGAGTCATGAAATTCATCTGACTACTCAGACACGAAAAATAAAAACGGTTCCAAGGGATACAATGGGAACAGAGGGATAAAAATGGTACCAACTAAACGGCTACAGCTAGAATGATGAAATTCGTCGTGTACATCCCTCTAACTGCGTATATAAGTAAAATAAAGGGATTTTCGAAAGTCGTACTTTTAAGGAGGTAAAATGGTAAAAAGGGGATACAAATGGTACCAACCTAATGGCTACATAGACTCGCAAAATAAACAGATTTGTCCAAATTCGTACTTATTATTACGGCAAAACGCATAGAATCATGAAGTTAGGTTATCTTACTCTGTGTACATGAGAGAGATAATTTTCAAAATTTGTACTTTTGGAATTAAAATAGGATGAAAACAGCTGTAGCTGAAATTGTACCCACTATTTAGGGTATTTAAGCTTTTGATTTTAAGATTGCTGTCTTATATTTACTTTTTGAATTGAAGTATTATTTCGATATATATAGTATAAACATATTGGTAGCCTGGCCTCGTATGTGTGGTTTAAAGTAATTAAAATTTTATATTTATTTATATATTTTTTTTAATATTTTTATTTGTTTTGGTTTGGCAATAATAAAAAATACATTTTCTTTAATGTTACTGTGTTCTATGAAAATCGACAGCAACTCTGGAATGCAATCCAAAAGTTCGGCCCGGCCGAACTTAACGCCGTTTTTAATAGTTATTATTCTAAAGCGCATAAAGAGTACAACATTTTAAAAATATATGGTCGGGATTTAGTACAAATTAATACAAAATTATAAACAATTATACATTGAAACGGACGCTTTTGCTCGTAGATTTATGAAACATGAGAATTATCTCTTAGATTTTTTTAATTAGGAACTGCAGGAATACGGACGCGACAAATATTTCCATGTCCATGTATAATAAAGTAGTAATTTTCGTTATAACGCTTCAACTTTTTATGAAAAAAATAATAGTGATGGTTATCGAAATAAGGCAAAACTAACATCTATTAGTGTGGTCTGATCTAATTTTTTGGTGGGCCTTTTTTGGGAGATGGCCATATGTGGTTATCACTTAGTAGTTAGTAGACACACCACCCCAGTCACTTGATATCTTGTGCTTGTGACAAAATAAGACTATTTAGTGCCTTCGTCATTGTTTTTGATAGCTTTCCAAGAGAAAGTTGCAACATTTTAACGTGACCTATGGATGATTATCTATATTTTCATATTACACAATTTACATAAGACGGACGCAGGCTAAGGCAATTGTCGCGTAGCCTTTCTTGTTTGTAAATGTGAGGCGGCACTATTGTCAAAGGATTGTGCTTTCTGCTACGCCCCTCGTACGAATGTGTTCAAATAGACTTCGGTTCCATTTCCATTTGTCATTTCGGCTATTGTGAGCAGAATATTTGATTTCCTGTTTGAGTGTTTAGTGGCCATCTTTCGACACCCGAAACATATTTAGGAATTTATGTTAACATATCCTGGAGGAGTGGTTGGGGGGGAGTGGTTTCCCACTAACTATAGGATGTTAGTGTCTAGGAAGTAAGTAAGTGTCGAAATTAGTTATTGTCGTTGCCAACTGATGGGAGGAATAATGGTGATGGTGTGCCGATTCATGTATTTATGAATGTTAATATGTGTATGTGTGTGTATGTGAGTACACATGAGTAATTAACATTAATAACCGTCGTAACATTAGCGCTACTGATATACGACTGTCAGCCTTCATGTTTGATGTCTTGCGAGTGTTCGCATTCTGATGTCTTTGACGGTCGACGCTCTTTGACTGTCCAAATGTTAATGATGCTGGTGCAGGTTGTCGGCATGGATAAAGTTTACTACATAGACAGACACACGGACACGTATAAATACACATAAACATATATAGGTGTGTGAGTAGTAATATCCCAACATACCAACTGACTTGAGAATAATATTATATAAAGCTTACCAACACAAAGAGTTGAGAATCCATTGTAAAATGCTTGTGTAACAATTACGAAACGAAACGCAACCCTCTTGATAATATTAAATGTGCACGCTTACTATAAGCTTATCCTTGTAATTGTAGAATAAGCTTATATTAAAATTTTGGTTTTTTGGGTAATTTTCGTTATTTTGAACTGGGATATTGTCCTGGCTCAAAACCATTTTTCATCTATATTTAATAGAATGCAATTTTTTTACAAATGTCATGGTGACTTTTATTACTTGGCTGCAGACTACCACTATCATGATTTCCACCCTGTCTAAAGGTTTCGTTCAGGTGGCTTCGCAGCGACTTTTCAACATCAAACCCGGCCTCTTTAAGGAAATGATTCTCACAAACGAACGAGAAGCACAACTCACTTGCCGAATTTGCGTTTAAAAAATCGCACCAAGTAATAAAGCACACATGCCATCTTACAAGGATCTCATTGAGTTGCATATGTAAGTATGTGTATATGCAGGTAGTGTTACCCAGCAATACTTCTGCCGTGCCAACTTTCATTTGTTTTAGTTTTTCGTTTGTTTTATTTTGGTCTGTAATCAATATTTGATTTGAACTGGGATATTGTCCTGGCTCAAGACCTTTTTGCATCTATATTTAATAGAATGCAAATTTATTTATAAATCAAATATTGATTGCAGACCAAAAAAAAACTAAAATTAATTAATTTATTAATTCAGCCCATTTTTTTGTGCATTTCAGATGTAATTAAAAATTAGTTATAACAAATAAGCCCAGTTCAAATCAATAATTGTAATGTTTATATTCACATTTTGGGCTTGTTTGGTACATTTCTCTTACTTACTTAAGTTTCTCAAGCATATCGGCACTTGGCTGATAGTTTTCGTGTGCGAACTTGAGACATTGTTGTGTGTTATAAGAATTCCTCAAACATTGTTAAAAACTCGTTGTGAATTCACTATTTTTATTTGAGATTATAATATTTTATCTGCACACATACCACTCACACCATAAAATCTCATTTTTTAGAGACATATCCTTTGTTGTCCTTCTAACTGACAAAGGTTTGTTACGACAAGTGTTACGACAACTATCTCGAATGTCAAGTGATGTGACAACAGTTGTAGTGTGTGTGTGCGTGTGCATACTTATGCCAACATAGGTATGTACACTCAGAAAAATGGTGGTCACAGGTATGAGTAAAATCCATACCTTGATTTATTTTATATTTTCTTAATTTTGTGAAATAAAAGTGGTGTTTTTTCGACTTTCGTAAAACTAATTTAGCAAGTTGTCGAAGAACACAATAATTTGGCAACATTGATTGATAACATTGTCCAAAAATGCTGGGAAGTGATCTTATTTTTCTTGTAGGTATTGTCGAGTGAGTAAAACAAGAATTTGTTTGAGGAATTTCCCAGGCACCTTGACTTACGGGAAAACCGGTTTTGCATACCTTAGCACACTTATATGCCTGTAACTTAGTATATTGTCGTGGCCTAGGACTGAATCAATATTTTTTAATTCTTCTCACTTGCAATGCAGTTCCCCAGCACTTTTACAAATTCGTAAAAACCCTCTCACCCACTAATGTACACCTTAATTCTGCATCCTTCCTCCATTTGACTTTCATTTTTAGTAATCCAGTGTGCATTCACCCTCTCGTTTGTGCAAATTTCTATACATGTGTTCTGTTTACACATTTACAAGTGTGTATTTGTACGAATATATGTATATAAATATATATGTTTATGTATATGGCTCTGATAGGTGTGTGTGTGTGTGTGTGCGGCTGTGTGTCTCATGCAATCATGTGTCCAACGTTCCAGTCAATGTTTATGTTTATAAAACTTTCCTGTGCACCCACTCTCTGCTCTTGGTTGTGTCTGAACGTCTGTCTGTCAGTCTGTCTGTCTGATTGACATCTATTTTTAGCAAATTAGAAGAGACGTCTGTTCTTGGGCCTGGTTGAGAATACGCTTAATTAATATTCCATAAAATGCAATCTCCTTGATTGGGGCAGCGTGCGGAGCGGTTGAGGTGTTAATTGGGCTGATATCGTAAATATGTTTGACATGACAAGCACTTCCACAATATTTGACCGCAAAATATGTGCAAACTTTTGCTAATCTTATACAAAGGTTGTTAGGGAAACCTGTGGCAAGTAAGTGTGTGCCACAAGCTACATTAGGGCAGAGCGAATGGAAAAATGGAGTTAAGTTCGGTTGGGCCAAATGAACATTTGTTTTTCTTGTTATTCCCAAAGTGTATCTCCGCTATAAGTTTCATTCGAACGTGAGAGGTGCATTTGTTGGGCACGACGACGAGTTTAGGTGGACGGCTCTTCAGCCACACTATCCCGAACAGCAGCAATATTTTCTGCAGTATGAGCTGTACGAGCACGCACTGGTGTTTTCACATCTCCTACAGACCCGGTTTGCTCAAATTTTTGCACGATTTTTCCGATTGTACGCACATTTGGACGATTAAATTGACCGAAAAATTACGAAGTGCACGATAGGCATATTGATTTGAACGCCCATTTTCATAATAAGCCTGAATAACTTTAACGCGTTGTTCGATTGTGTATCTTTCCATGGTTCAAATTGAATTAGTCTGAAATAGAGAAATGTCAAAGGAAATGCAGAATGTGGTTCACATTCAACATCGGCCCTTACAATTTAACCACCCCTTATTTTTTATTATTTTCATATTTCGTTGTATTTTTTTTAATAAACAAAAAAGTATGTCTTCGATTTTTAAAATAAATGTTTATTAACAGACAAGAGCGTCATAATGGAGTTCCTAGTACCTACTCTCTACAACAATTATAAACGAGATTGCTGTCGAAATTAAAATAAGTTGGCTTCCAAAAAGTTTTGGGTGTTCCTGATTAGAATTAATCATGGGGGTTTTCAATGTCTGCTGTTTGTTTAATATTTTAGCTTTATCATTGTACAGCCGTGAGCTAGCCAGTTTTTCTACGACTTTTGTGCTATTTTTAATGTTTTTTAATTCGAAATAATTGCAGTTTCTTGGTCCGATTTGTGTTTGAAAGGTCCCTCTGAAAATTTACTGATCGTTGATTATGTTTTTTTTGGAATTTTGTAACCCATTAAGGACCGCAACATTTTTTATTGTTGGTCTGAATTTGATGTAAAAACTAAAACATTAAAAAGGGATGAGAAATAAGCGAACATACAATGTTTAGCTTCCCCCGTTACACAACATAAAATCCCTGGGATACGAAAATTCTCTTTATTTTTTGCGTGAAATCCTGGCCGCTAACTCTAGTCGCAAAAGCGGCATTTTTCACTTTTGTGCCACCCTAATGTATGTACATTAGGGCGTACCTCAAAAAAAAAGTTCGCCGTACACCTTCGAATATGAAGTATTATTGAAAGGTAGTTTCAAAAAAAAAATTTTTATTTTTTTATGCCGAACGTAGGGGTCGCGCTTTTACATTTTTATACCCTCCACCTCCAGGATGGGGGTATATTCACTTTGTCATTCCGTTTGTAACACCTCGAAATATTCATCGGAGACCCCATAAAGTATATATATTCTGGGTCGTGGTAAAATTCTAAGACGATATAGCCATGTCCGTCTGTCCGTCTGTCCGTCTGTCCGTCTGTCCGTCTGTCCGTCTGTCCGTCTGTCTGTCTGTCTGTCTGTTGAAAGCACGATAGCGGCCGAACGAAATGAGCTAGGAGGTTCAAATTTTTCCCAAATGTGTCTTATGGTTGTAGATCGGTTGGGATTGAAAGTGGACGAAATCGGCCCAGAAGGAAAAATTTTTCCCTCACAAGGACTGAAAATACCCCTAATATTTTGTGTATTTCAGCATGTTTTTTGAACATATATGCTTGTATTTACTTGATATTCGCAATGCGCCATCCCTTTATAGCATAAAAGGCCACCATAGAGTGATTTTTATTTGCAGGGGGCGAAATAGGACAAAATGGGACAAAAAGGGATAAAAATGGTACCTTTCAAACGACAACAGATAGACCCACGAAATTTGGCGTGTACATTCCTCTAATAGAGTAGATAAATAATATAAAAGTATTTCGTCTAAATTCGTACTTTAAAGGGGTTAAATGGGGCAAAAGGGATAAAAATAGTACCAACATAACGGCTGCACCTAGAATAGTGAAATTCGATATATACATTCCTCTGATTGCGTAGACACGTAAAATAAAAGAACTTTCCAAAATTCGTACTTTTTGGGGTTCAAATGGATAAAGGGGATAAAAATAGTACCTACCAAATGACAGCAGCTAGAATCATGAAATTCGGAGTATACATTCCTCTGACTGCGTAGACACGAAAAATAAAACGTTTTTTCCAAATTCGTACTTTCAAGGGATACAATGGCTACAGGGGATAAAAATAGTACCAACTAAACGAATACAGCTATGATGAAATTCAGTGTGTACATCCCTCTAATTGTGTAGATACGTAAAATAAAGAGATTTTAGATAGTCGTACACTTGAGGGGGCAAAATTGGAAAAAGGGGATAAAAATAGTACCAACAAAATGACCGCTGATAGAATCATGGAATTCGGTGTGTACATTCCTCTGACGACAAAAAATGGTAGAATCATGAAGTTGTCTTATACTGCGTACGTGAGAGATAAGGTATTTTCAAAATTTATACTTTTTAAATTAAAATAGGATGGAAATACAACGAACCAAACGAGTGTAGCTGAAAATACACTCTCTATCCCCCAATATTTATGGTATTTATGATTGCTCCCTTATATTTACTTTATGGATTGAAGTATTATATCCATTATATATAAGTATACAAATATTGGTAGCTTGGCTTAATAATTAAATTTCTTATTTTCATACAGTTAAAATTTGTTGCGGGCATTCCTCTTGTAGCTTCGAAGCACCACAAAGAAAATAAAAGTTTTAGCGGGCGAAATGGAACAAAAAGAGATAAAATATGGTACCAATGATACGACAACAGCTAGAATCATGAAATTCGGTGTGTACATCCCTCTAATTGCATAGACACGTAAAATAGAGGGCTTTTTCGAAATTTGTAATTTTAAGGGATATAATTAAAAAGAGGGATAAAAATGGGACCTACCAAACCGCTGAAGTTGAAATCATGAAATTCGGTGTATACATTCTGACTATGAAGACTTGAAAAAGGGTTTTTTCGAAATTTGTACATTTGGGTGGAGAATGGGGTGAATGGGGATATCTTTAAAAGTCGACATCCTTTAATCTGCTGGTAATACTGTGGAATGCACTCCGTGGTGGAGGGTATATAAGATTCGGCCCGGCCGAACTTAACGCCTTCTTACTTGTTCTATATAACTTGTATTTATAAACGGATTTTAAAGTGTGATACATCGATGTTTTTGTCTCGACGAGGCCGATTTTTTTGTCTTTGAAGTCATTGAGCTCAAGCACCCCCTTCTGGTACTTACCCATCATTTCTCAGTTGCTACTACCCTAATGTACCACTCTAATAATCGAAAATTAAAGCTCGCATAAAATCATGAATCATGTTTGAGCTCAATGACTTCAAAGACAAAAAAATCGGACAAAAACATCGATGTATCACACTTTAAAATCCGTTTATAAATGCAGAAGTTATATAGAAAAATGTAAAAGCGCGACCCCTACGTTCGGCATAAAAAAATAAAAAAAAATTTTTTGAAACTACCTTTCAATAATACTTCATATTCGAAGGTGTACGGCGAACTTTTTTTTTTTTACTTGTAACCTGGTACGCTCTAATGTACATGTCTCACATGTACAGGAGAATTTCCCAAGATATGTTGTTCATTAATCAACAAAATGAGCAAATAACTAACATTGACATTCGTAGTTTAACCAAGAAAACAACATATGTACTTAAATGGATACAACTGACTGGACTGGTGGTAAGAAAGTCTTCAAGAATGAACTACTCCCATGTGTCTGGGCCGGGTGGCGGCGAATAAGACAGATGAACTTTGTTAAATTACTCTAACTGGGAATGCTACTTATCAGAACGTATTTCTTTTGTTTTAATATAATTGCCTTGAAGTGAGCTTTGTTCTGAGAGGTAACTTTGAACAAGCCAAAAACAAGGTGTAAATGAAGAGGTTGAAGAGTTTTCCATGTTGTCCATATGTCTGCCCTTGTATAGAGAAACAAACTAATTCTTCCAACTGGGAGTTGGGCAAAGAAGTCTGACTTACTTGGATTACTCTGCAACACATGGTTTTTGCATCTCTTAAAAAGTTAGTGAGAACTGCTGATTTTGTTGCTGCTTCCTTTAGTTCATAGTTGGAAGCTGCAATGTAAGACTTTGAAGGTCCGTCCATCTGACACTTTATAAGTTTTGGAAGACATTGAAGAGTTTATTCAAGCTTTTCACATAACATAGTTTAGATTGCAAAAGAGCGACATTGCCACACGCATTCCTGTAAGTACCACGCAAATGATCCAAATTCAATGTTAAATTAAAATCAATGGTTGCCACAATTTTCGATATTTTGCAAGAAACAAATCGTTTAACATAATATCTCGCAACGCCAAACACGATCAACAAATTTCATCGAAATTAGAAGACTTTCGAAAAGTTCTCGTTGCGTTTACTTGGGATTCCTCTATAATTATAGTTGTCCTAATCAGGAAAGGATACATTCAAAAATAGTTGCTCTCTGACAGACGGCACTCTAATACATCCTCATTAACAATTCACCACAATTTGTTAAATTTGTATAGAAAAAGTTGTGTTTCCACCGAGGGATGAATATTTGTTACTTTATTCTCTTTTGTTTTGTTGAAAGAACTTTAGGCGCGAATTTTTCATTATAATTAGACAAAGCTTGCACTAACTGACAACAACGAAAATGCCTATTCGGCAGAACATTCTTAGAACGACTTTCGTATATTTTTAAGTTTCGGGTTTTATTAAGTTATTTCTCCTCCTCCAACCGATTTAAAAATGCAAATAGGCCTTTTCTAAAATAAGGTGATGGTGATGGTGTGTAGGTACAGCAATCCTTACATTCCAACGTATGTGTGTACTTATATAGTTAAATGCAACGAACTGGCAACAATCAAGAAAGTTTAGTCTACAAAGACTAGGCTCATTTGTGTGGGAAGTTCTAGAAGAGGTGTGTCAAATGGACACAACACAACTTAACTCCTTTTGAAGGTTATGGTGCAACTTGTCACATAGCCGGTCCTGTTATAAGCTGATTTGATGATTTGTGGGCCCAAGTTCTCCCGACCTTACAGGTAGTTTTCAAAACAAAACCAACAAATTTGGATGATTTTATTTTTTTATGTATATCCAGTGCGCGAATAAATCATACGCAAGCATCATTGAACGAATGAATCGCAGGTGGGCTCCTAGTAGTTTAATAAATGCTACAATTTTGGTCATAGAGGTCATATGCAAATACCCCATGTTCTGAGCACATTAATACGCAATGAACTGTCGCAAAGACTTTTGCCGTCACACGACTGAGAATATATTATATGTAAATAGTTAAAGTTTATGTGGGAGGGGTGGGAAGTGCACCATTCCAAATTCACGAAATATCAATATTCGCGCTGTCACAGTGTTTAAAAAAAAAAACATATCAAAACTCAATTCGAGTGGAAGGTGACACGCTCACTGGAAAAATCAAAAAACTTTTCCTTACCACTTCAACATATTGGTGCTGAGAAATTATGTTATTCAAATTATCTGAATCAGTTCAAGTGGGCGTTATAAATAAAAAATCACACATCAATGTCAGTGGATATAGACTGACTTTGACCACTTTCAAACTAACACTAAAGACAACTATGGTGTGCATAAAATGAGAAATGTCATTGTAAGTGTATATTTTTTAAATTTTTTGTGAACTGGGATATTGTCCTGGCTCAAGACCATGCTGCATCTATATTTAATAGAATGCAAATTTATTTACAAATGGCATGGTGACATTTATTACTTGGCTGCAGACTACCACGATCATGATTTGGACCATGTCAAAAGTCTTTTCAAGTGGCTTCGCAGCGACTTTTCAACATCAAACCCGGCCTCTATAAGGAGATGATTCTCACAAAGGAGCAAGAAGCACAACTCACTTGCCGAATTTGCGTTTAAAAAATCGCACCAAGTAATAAAGTACAGATGCCATCTTACAAGGATCTCATTGAGTTGCATATGTAAGTATGTGTATATGCAGGTATAGTTACCCAGCAATACTTCTGTCGTGCCAACTCTCATTTGTGTAGGCCGGGTTTTATGTTGAAAAGTCGCTGCGAAGCCACTTGAAAAGACTTTTGACATGGTAATGAAGGACGAAAATCGATTCTCGATTCCCCGATCAACTACTTTTCAATCCGATTCACAGAATCGGTTGAGATGTTGAACCACACAACCCTTAAATATAATTTTGATAATTAAATTTCTCATTTGGGTTTGTATTTAAATCTAAAATATTTAAATATGCAATTTACTGAATATGTTTGTATGTGCCTTCGTCTTCGTTTCATTAAAATGAATTCATTTTTGTTGATGTCGTCGATCCATTCACTGGCACTCAAAGAAAAATGAACCCTGCAATTGGTTAAAATTAAGTAAAATTTAGGAAAATGTACCCTCCGTACAATTTAACTTAACTATAATAAACTGAGAAGAGAATAAATGACTTCTTGATCTAAAGGATAGTTTACTGCTTACAGATTTACATACCGTGATTTGATTAATTTTTTTCATTTTTTATTTCGAGGTGCGGTGTTCAATCGCCCAGAAATTCGATTATGTTTCGTATAACATTTCTTCAAAATTTAAACTTTCTAAGAAGAATCTTGAAAGCAACTTTTAATGATAGATCCATTAGAGTAATACGATTTTAGCGAAGGCGGCTGTCGGACGAATGTATCAACATTATTCTCGAAAATGATTTGTTTATGTATCGTTGACATTTTAGTTAGTTTAATTTTCTTATTTCTTAATTCAGTTTGAGGCAATGAAGAAGATCTTGATGTTAAAATGTGAAATATTGCATTGGTAAAATTGATAACAGATTAACTGAAATAAATCTCATGTTTTCCAGTATATGTTGACATATCTAGTTATTTGTTTATTGAGATTTTTCAGCTCCTTTAATTTTTATACGATGAATCCGGTCGGTATACTTAAGGGTGGGTATTAGAGCGTACCAGGTTACAAGTAAAAAAAAAAAGTTCGCCGTACACCTTCGAATATGAAGTATTATTGAAAGGTAGTTTCAAAAAAATTTTTTTTATTTTTTTATGCCGAACGTAGGGGTCGCGCTTTTACATTTTTCTATATAACTTCTGCATTTATAAACGGATTTTAAAGTGTGATACATCGATGTTTTTGTCCGATTTTTTTGTCTTTGAAGTCATTGAGCTCAAACATGATTCATGATTTTATGCGAGCTTTAATTTTCGATTATTAGAGTGGTACATTAGGGTAGTAGCAACTGAGAAATGATGGGTAAGTACCAGAAGGGGGTGCTTGAGCTCAATGACTTCAAAGACAAAAAAATCGGCCTCGTCGAGACAAAAACATCGATGTATCACACTTTAAAATCCGTTTATAAATACAAGTTATATAGAAAAATGTAAAAGCGCGACCCCTACGTTCGGCATAAAAAAATAAAATTTTTTTTTTTGAAACTACCTTTCAATAATACTTCATATTCGAAGGTGTACGGCGAACTTTTTTTTTGAGGTACGCCCTAGTGGGTATAGTTCGATTATATGTATATGTGTTATAAACATTTCGTGGGAATCTAACATATAATAAACCAAAAATTAAAATATAAACCATCTACATTGTAGATTCTACATGCCAAATTCAGTATTCATTTGTTGGGCAGTTTGTTATGTATGTATGTATGATGTATGTCTTTTGTATTCTCCATCTTCATCTGGTATGTACATTGCATGCGATCCATCTTGCGTTGTTTGTAAGCAATATTTTGTTGTGTTTTCTTTTCAAATCTAAAACCTAAGCATCGGTAATCGATTCCAGTATAAAGTCGGAAGCGTGTAAAATCGATTTTCGATAAGAATCGGAATCGATTTACCAGCCATTACTCCCAAACTGCTATACCTTGGCGTATGATCAATATTCGTATTCAATATTAATAATACTCATACGTTAGTGTACCAAATGTACAGAACAGTACGAATCTGCAGAATTACTAACACAGTGTTTTAAAGCCTGCATAACGCAAACAAAAAGACAATAGAAACAATCAGAGAGGGGAAATCGTTATCTTAGCATGCTAGCTTTGAAACAACATCAATGTGACAGTGATGTAAAATAAAATATCTGATATTATTAATTGATAAAAAATAAAAAAAATAATTTCAAATACCCCCAAACAGCCTTCTTTTAGACGTTTTCTTTAAACGTACGAATCAAATCAATACATAACAATTGCTTTCATTGAATATGCGTGGAAATACTCCTTTATCTCAAAGTTCATTGAACTTGGCAGTGAATTATTATTATGACAAATTATCAAGTAAATAATCAGAGATATCTCTTGAAATCCATCTATATTGACACCCCCTCTCACATCGAACGGCTGCAAAGAGTTGTTGCTATTCAACGATTTGAGACATCGAAAAGAAATCGCAAAGAAAACGTTCCAAGGAACATCCTCGTTAATGTCAAAAATATGACAAATGATAATGCCGATATAATGAGGGCAATCGTTGATGTCTGATGATGTATTAAAGGAACTCTTTTTCTTGCACAGCTGCGGCACACGCTGACTTTACTGCCACGTTGGTGATGGGATTTTGACAATGCTTTCACACGACATAAGTGCAAAATGGAGGACTCCCACGACGTGTGTGCACGAGTAAGAATTTCATGGCATTGACACTAGTTTCCGAGCGTCTTGTTGGCACAGACTGCTGTAGTTTTTTTCATTTTTCACTTTCCAAACTCAGCCAGCCATATCCAGACTTTTTTTGATGAACTTTTAAGGACTCGCACATAAGTTAATCCCACAAATACTTCTTCTGCTGTCGTTTGTAGCATTCCATCAACACATAAGAGAGACACACATTCGATTCAAAGTTTCCCTATTAAAGATTTTTCTTAATCGTCAGCTTTGCAAACAACGTTTTATTCCTCGATGTACTGCGAATTGTCGGAGTATGTTTTTGAATAACGAGTATTTAATAAACTTTTTGTACACAAGGTAATTTGTAAAATTATCAAGTTTTAATTAATACAAAATATATTACTGACATACCAACAAATATGAAAATGTCAGTCCGGTTGGCTGACAAATTTTATTTATTGAATTATTTAGGCAGAGTCATCATAATGCAGCTGTAGTGAAAGTGCATCATAACGGTTCATGTTTTAATATAGCTCCTACACAAAAGTCCGATTTGACTTCCTAGAGCTTTGGAACGCAGAGTTTTAGATTTCACTAAATAATATCTGCAGTGAAAGTGGATCATATCGGTCCATGATTCAATCCACCCCCATACGAATGTTCTTCCCTTTCCCTTAGTTATGTGACTCATATTGTATTGCATTTGGAGGTAATGCACTCCACCTTGGAGTGTATCCAAAAATTCTGTCTTTATGAAAGTTGGACAGAAATTGTATCGCACCGAAGGAGTAACTTAATGCCTTACATATTTTGATCTGCCTCAGTTCCTGTTTATAGTTCGCTGGACCAGGGTGTTTAATATATATATATATATATACACTAATATATATATATAACATTTTCCCCATTCTTAGTTTGACATTGCATACAAATGATCCAAAACCATATTTCATATCGATCATCGGAATCTATTGTAATTTGATATTGGTTCATAATAGTCTACAAAAATAAAAATTCCTGATACTTTTTATTTGTTTTGCTAGTACAAAATAAAATTTATTTCGATACACACTAATGTACATAGATACAAACGTCAAGTAAAAAATTGCATCATTGTTTTCGCATATCTTCTGTCTACAGCGGAGCGCTTATTGTGTCATAATGTTTGAAACACCTCGAAACATTCATCACATTCACGTTCGTTTGATGAAAGTACGATGCACAATGGGATGATGTACATGATATTATACCGATTAAACGAATCCGAATTACAATTTTCTATTGTTTTTGATTAAAATTGAGGTAAATATAATATCACATTATAACAACTGAAATTATGATTGCGTACTTATTTTGTCGTTCAATACTAGGGCTGTTAACGTTAATACAAAATTATTTTTTTTGCTCAAAATAAAAAAAATATTTTACATTGTTGCCAACTACAATATAAATATTTGTATCAAAACAAAATTTCGAAAAAAGTTTGTGTTGGCTTTTTTGGACTTAGCCTCGATAAGCATAAATTTGACTTACACTGGATATTATTTCACTTACACTGGATATTATTTTGAGTGAAAATTTAACATTTTGTTTAGATTTTTGTTATCGCAGCTTAGTTATCCAGTCTTAAAGAAAAAAAATCGGAAAACAAGCAGCCCCTTGGGCTTTTTACTTACTGAAAGTTGTTCATACTGCTTAAAGCAGGATTAAGCACAACATAAATATAAAAATATTTAGATTCATTCAAAATTAATGACAAATCGCAAATCGACTTTTGTATTGATTACGATATATGTATTTGAATAAAATACACAACAAAATCTACAAATATTTTCTCTCATAATGTAACGATATTTTAACATTTTTAATATTTGCATATGTCTGAGCAACATAATCTCACAAAATTATAGGCCTCTTCGACTTCAGCCCAAAAAAACAACCTTCTTTTCTTATTGCTGATAAAAAATTCTCAACGCTTTCCTGCTTTCCTGAAGGCTAAACATATTTCACATCTGTTCATCAAAGGGATACTAAGTGTTTAAACACTACTATGGCATATGAGTCAACAGAATCCTAGGTGCTTGGCATCATCATATGTGATGTAAAATATTCCCCAAAGATTTATAAAAATTGAATAGTTTCGACGTCAAGAACTATTCTCTTCATACAAAATATACGCCATAGTTGTGGTTATACTCTGACTCATTTCCATTTTTACAAGAAAAGAGAAACGGCAACCAGTCTCTCTCCTTTCTCTCGTCATTTGTCAATAAAGACGATCATATAGTGTGTATACCCTTCACCATAGGATTTGAAAAGAAAGATCATGGAGGATCAAATTAAATAGAATTAAAAAACAGCACATTTCCACATCAAATGTTTTTGTGAAAATAGCTGTTATCATAAATGTGGCTGAAGAAGACAACAAAAACCTTATTAAATTAAAACAAAAAAAAAACAATATTCTTTGTATGAATAATTTTAATTTTTTATTCCGAATTCCCGGGATCCCGGGACAAGACGGAATCCCAATTCTGTCTGCAACTTGCTGCTTTTCTTTCGAATAAAATAATCGAACTTTTTTAAAGTAAATTATTTTATTTCCCATAAAACAACAAAAGGTACTGTATATACTCCTAAGATATTATAAATTTTAGTGGAGAATAGAAAATTATATTGCACTTTCGACAGCCGTAATATTAATTTTTAATAATTCGTTTCCTTTAGTTTCCAAACCCTAAATTTATATTTTGTGATGGTAATATTCCCATTTTTGCTTTAGATTTTATGGATTAGTTTGGCGCGATTTTTCCACGGATATTAACATAACAGTTTGTTCGAATTTATTCATAAAAATATTAAAAATTCTAAAATTGAGTTATATTCAAATATTACTAATTGGAATTGATCAAGTCGATTTACAAATGTTAGATCCAATACAAAGTTGACAGTAAAAATATAATTTATTTTTATGTAAATATAGATTTAGATATTCATAGACATTCACTTAAAATCAATTATATTGATAGTAGGTGGTACATATCTAAAATTTCTTAATTTATTTTGATACTTTCTACAATGTTACAGTGAAAACATGGTGCAAAAATGTGCGAAGAGAAATGTAAAATTTTCTGCCGGATTCCCGCGGGAATCTCGTACAAATTTCACGGGACTCGGGAAATAGAAAACATTCAAATTCCCGAGATTTTTTCCGCGGGAAATCCCGGGATGCAAACTCTAGCTACAATGCATCTTATGTCGAAAAATGTTGTTATAGTTTCAAACTATTTTTTTTTTCAAGAAACATTTACGTTAATGAAATGTATCACTTTGAAATCAATAACTCAAAATCCCCAAAGTGGTTATTTGTGGAAACCACAGATCATCATATAAATATAAAATTGGGATACTGGTTAAAGTGTGTCACACCAAAATACATATCCTAAAAAAATGTGATTTTATTAACGAAATTCAAGAATTTGTTTAAAAACATAACTTAGCCAATTTTTTGGGTTTTTATAACTTTTTTACTTTTTATTTTACTTTTTAAATTTTTTATTTTGATTTTCAAAATTGTTACATTAATTGATTTGTTTGAAATTTTAAAGAATTTGTTTTAGTTTTTTTGTTTGCATTTTTTGGTCTGTAATCAATATTTGATTTGAACTGGGATATTGTCCTGGCTCAAGACCATTTTGCTTCTATATTTAATAGAATGCAAATTTATTTACAAATGGCATGGTGACATTTATTACTTGGCTGCAGACTACCACGAACATGATTTCGACCATGTCAAAAGTGAAAAGAAAAGACTTTATAGAAGCAAAATGGTCTTGAGCCAGGACAATATCCCAGTTCAAATCAAATTTTAAAGAATTTTATAGTGGTGAAATATTGGGTTCTATTTTGTATGATTCCATTAAAAAGTCAATCGAATCATCATTTCTTCATTAATTTATTTTAATACTTTTAATTAAAAGGTTGCAGCATTTCTACATAATGTCGTCACTATCTAATCTACCGGCAATAATATGGAATGCACTCCTGGTGGAGGTTATACAAGATTCGACTTAACGCCTTTTTATATAAACTTATATTATAACTTCACTATTTACGGACACAGTTTTGTGTCTCTACTGAAAATTGGGTTATGTTCGACAGGTGCGATATGAACATTTAAACAATTGTCACGTTCAAATTCAAAACCATTAGCATCTGGACATTGGAGTCGTTAAAGTGGTGGACGATTGCCACCCCTTTCTATAAAATCTGAAATGAGCATCTCATTATTACCGCACTCCATTGTCGGCCACTTGTGTAAGCAGTGGCCGGAATTGTGGTCATTCCCTTATTTTACACGTAGTAGTGGGTGTAGCACGCAAAGGTCTCCGGGTGATGGAGGGTATGTACGATTCGACGTGGTTAAACCCAAAACGCTCTTATCGACAACACCACCGCCAGCGACAGCCAAATTACGTAAATTTCTGTCTGTGAAAAGTTGGTTGGTTGGTTGGTTTTACGTGAAAACAAGAGCCCAACAAAAGTGGTGAGGTGGGGGTGTTCCTGCGTCTCCACACACCACACCACACCGACATCGAAACCGTCGACGACATTCGTAATGCTGGAATGAATGCTGACATGAACAATGTGAGTGATTCAGAGCCAGATTGAAATTTGCATACATTAAAAATTTATTAATGCAAATTGATGAAAATGACAAAATGGCATATATTCGTATAAAGTTTATAATAAATTATATCGTTTCGGTTCAGTTTTGAAAGAGCGGCGGCATTCGGATGTGGATTAGCATCGGGGATAGGCTTCGCATCAACAAGTGTTGGCGTTTGGAAATATGACGTTATTTTCATGTGGGCTGTATGCTAACTGCCACAATATTTCAGGGAAATTATATTGTCAACTTAATGGAGTCATTGTTATACAGGCATATACACGAGGAAAGCTACCGCGCATTTAAATCTCTTGCACTGGGATTTGGGTATTTAAAGGAAGTATGTCGGGAATGCTTGATGGAGTTAACAGTATTTCAAGTGATATCTAAGTTGAACGTATTTATTTCTCGTGTCTATGTTATTTCAGCTTCTAAAGAATGGCCAATTTAGTGGTATCTTTCATTGGTAATATGTTATTTCGACAAGGACTGCTTTTTCCGCTCGAACTATTGACAAGGACGCGGTATCATATCGCTACGGTTCGTAATTAACTGGTTCAACATTGCCATTGCAAATTACTATTAAAATATTGATAGTACATGCTCTATTTAGCGGCTCCTTTGACATGAGAAATCATTGCGAGTGTTGGTAGACAACTTCATTCACACAGTTGACATCCTTTAACATTAACAAAAATATTGAGTCCTTGCAAACTTTTCGAAATATATATATATATATATATATATAGATATATATATATATATATATATATATATATATATATTTGCAGTCGTATTAAATTGCCAGCTTGCAGGATTTCCTTTTATTTGACGAATAAAATTACGCACTTCCTAATCTTATTACAGCCGCAAATATCGTTTCTCAACTGCGGTTTAATTTGCAGTAATCCCACACAGGCCATTTCACTAAAAGTCATCTAACTCAAACCCGTTGCTTAGCCAAACACACCAAATGTTGTTAGCCATGTCAAAATACTGCTACAAATTACAGACATTGTGGTCTGTGCCTTGAATTAAGCTGATGATGTTTGTAGGGATTATATTAATCTTTATAAGCATTTAAAACAATCGGTGACTTGAATTCTATCTAATAACTATCCAGTTGAGATACGACAGAGGGTAAGGTGTTGACCACAGTAATATTCAAACTTATGTATGTATGAGTATATAAGGGGAAGTTGGCTTGCAATGCCTCCTTGAATGAGTTTTTCAGACACAGAAATCTCTTTCCTCTGAGCCAAACTGCCAGCGGTAGAAAAACATAATAATTCACTAGAGATACACGATGTTCAATAGTCCTTTGAAGAGGGGTACAGATCGTCAGATGTCGATGTTGAAATGCATGTCTTATTATTTGCAATATACATAGATGAAGTAGAAACGGAACTAGACTTGATTTGTCCATGCTATAATGGAAATATTAGTGGAAATATAAACATATCTATCCTGAGGTTGGTCGGTTGTGGTATATCTCAGAACTGGCCCCCAAAAATCTAACGAAGAACGAAATGTCTACTTGTAAAAGAGATATGGATAAATGAAGAAGTTAAACCCTCTTTGTAGACGAAAGACAATTAAAAAGCATCGAAGAAAACAAGGCTATTTGGAGATAATCTATGGATACATATTAGGGTATCCAACCGATTACATTTTATTCGATTAATCGAATATTTAGTATCAAATATTTGTTCGAATAATCAGAAATCGACGATTTTCGAATAACGAATAATTCGATTAATCCGTACCAAATAATCGAATATTCGAAATTTTATACTTCCAAACATTTTTGGAGCGAAATATCATTTTGGAAAGTATAAATAATTGCACAAATGATTTTGCATTACATCTACCAAAGTTTGGAAGGCATCATTAAATTTTTAATGAAAACTTGCTTTGCTAGCTCAGTATACAAAGTGTATTCGGAGTTGAAAACGTTTCAGAATATCATGTCACTGAAATAGAAAATATTGTCGCTGAAATTAGCATTTTGTCCGAACTGAGCGAAACAATGAAATAGTACAAATTCCAACAAAAACGAAAAGTAGAATCCTTTTTTACTCCGACTGTAACAGTAAGTGAAAGAGTTTTTTCGAAATCGAACTTTATTTCAACAAAAGAAAAAATCGCCTTAAATCCAATAGCTTTTTCAAATAAAACGATGAAACTTGAGTATGTGATATATATTCCTATCAAAAGAGCTGTCGACTTTATTCGGTTCATTAGAAATTTTGTATTTTCGAATAAACGATTAATCGAATAATCCAAAAGTACGATGTTATGGTTCATAAATTCATATATTTGCGTTAGAACTAGGACCGGTCCCTACGCACCAGGGCTTATACATTTTTTAATCGGTTTGGAATGCCAACAATGCATATGACTACATTGTATATAGCCCATTTTACACTTAGACATAGGCGCTGTATAAATCACAACAGTTGCTAATGACGTTAAGTACTTGTTTTATGTGAAACATAGGAAAAAAAAGTACGAATTTCGGTGTTTTTACATATCGTCCTTGCGCAAATTGAGGTGCAATTTTAAGTTTTTTTTTAATGAAAATATTATTTTTTTATTCAAATTATTTATATAAATAAGAAGATGAGTTTATTTGCAATTTTAACAACATGTAGATAGTCGAAATCAAAAGTCGACTTTTATGCAAGAGAAAGTCAACTATTGTCTTCAAAGTCGATTTATATAGATCCTAATCAGCAGTTGCCCTACACTACAATACATTTAGTGACAAGATGACTTTCAGTCATCGAAATAAGGTGTCTGCTTCCATGACTAAAATTCTCTTTCGTTAGAAAGCACATATAAATTGGCCTAATACTTTGTTCAGGCAGTAGCTCATAATACACAAATTATTCTTGACAACATTTTTAAAAGCAGAAGGGAAAATTACAAAAAGGATCATTTTAGTAAAAATATCTGATTTTGAAAAAATCCTAAAATTCTCGAAATTTCAATAATGCAGCTGTCAAATGTACGTGTGAGCTTGTTGACACAGACTTTTGATTACAAATAATATTTTTTGATATTTTAAAAACCATTTTGAAAAAAAAATGTTATTTTTATCAATCTATATATATAAAAGAGTTGCGTTACTGACTGACTGACTGACTGACTGACTGACTTATCATTGACCAGCCCCCAGACCAAACGGCTGAAGCCAGGGTCATGAAATTTTCAGGGTAGTTCCCAAATATGACGTAGACGTCGACTAAGAAAGGGTTTTACGAAATTCGTACTTTTAGGGGATAAAATGGCCCAAAAAGGGATAAACATCGAACCTTCGTCCTGACTAAACGGCAGTAGCTATAAACATGAAATTCGGTGAGTTCCTTGCAATGACCATGTAGACGAGCTACAAATAGGGATTTTTCGAAATTTGTACTTTTAAGGGCCGAGCGGGACAAAAAGGGATAAAAATGGTACCAACTAAAGTATTACAGCTAGAAACGTGAAATTTGGTACGTAAATTCCTCTGACCATGTAGAAACGAGGTAAAATTGGAATTTTTGAAATTTGTACTTTTAAGGGACGAGCGGGACAAAAAGGGATAAAAATGGTACCAACTAAAGTATTACAGCTAGAAACGTGAAATTTGGTATGTAAATTCCTCTGACCATATAGAAACGAAGTAAAATTGGATTTTTCGAAATTTGTACTTTTAAGGGACGAGCGGGACAAAAAGGGATAAAAACGGTACCAACTAAAGTATTACAGCTAGAAACGTGAAATTTGGTATGTAAATTCCTCTGACCATATAGAAACGAAGTAAAATTGGATTTTTCGAAATTTGTACTTTTAAAGGGACAAAAAGGGATAAAAATGGTACCAACTAAAGTATTACAGCTAGAAACGTGAATTTTGGTATGTAAATTCCTCTGACCATATAGAAGAGAAGTAAAATTGGATTTTTCGAAATTTGTACTTTTAAGGGACGAGCGGGATTAAAATGGTACCAACTAAAGTATTACAGCTAGAAACGTGAAATTTGGTATGTAAATTCCTCTGACCATATAGAAACGAAGTAAAATTGGATTTTTCGAAATTTGTACTTTTAAGGGACGAGCGGGACAAAAAGGGATAAAAATAGTACCAACTATAGTATTACAGCTAGAAACGTGAAATTTGGTATGTAAATTCCTCTGACCATATAGAAACGAAGTAAAATTGGATTTTTCGAAATTTGTACTTTTAAGGGACGAGCGGGACAAAAAGGGATTAAAATGGTACCAACTAAAGTATTACAGCTAGAAACGTGAAATTTGGTATGTAAATTCCTCTGACCATATAGAAACGAAGTAAAATTGGATTTTTCGAAATTTGTACTTTTAAGGGACGAGCGGGACAAAAAGGGATAAAAATAGTACCAACTATAGTATTACAGCTAGAAACGTGAAATTTGGTATGTAAATTCCTCTGACCATATAGAAACGAAGTAAAATTCGATTTTTCGAAATTTGAACTTTTAAGGGACGAGCGGGACAAAAAGGGATAAAAATGGTACCAACTAAAGTATTACAGCTAGAAACGTGAAATTTGGTATATAAATTCCTCTGACCATATTGAAACGAAGAAAAATTGGATTTTTCGAAATTTGTACTTTTAAGGGACGAGCGGGACAAAAATGGATAAAAATGGTACCAACTAAAGTATTACAGCTAGAAACGTGAAATTTGGTATGTACATTCCTCTGACCATATAAAAACAAATTAAAATTGGATTTTTCGAAATTTTTACTTTTAAGGGGCGAGCGGGACAAAAAGGGTAACGACTAAAGTATTACAGCTAGAATCGTGAAATTCGGTAGGTAAATTCCTCCGACCATATAGAAACGAAGTAAAATTGGATTTCTCCAAATTTGTAGTTTTAAGTGGCGAGCGGGACAAAAAGGGATAAAACTGGTACCAATTTTACTATTACAGCTAGAATCGTGAAATTTAGTGTGTAAATTCCACTGATCATATAGCAGCGCAATAGTTTGATTTTTCGAAATTTGTACTTCTAAGGGGTGCGCGGGACGAAAAGGGATAAAAATGCTGTACAATCCTGTGTTACCAAATAAAGTACATATTTTTAGGGGAGCAAAAACACATGTTACCTATAGTGATTTTTCAAAATGTGTACTTTTTGGGAAAGAGGTGCAAAAAGTTATAAACTGGCTGGCTGAATCTAGAAACATGAGATCGAGGATATAAATGGTTGTAATTTTTTGTTCAAAACTTAGTAGAAAACTATACATACGAAGTAGTTCAGCTAAAATAGTGCATATCGACAAGCACATTCCTTTGACTGTGTGTGAGTGCTAGCTAATAGGAGCTTACCAAATTACTATTTTAGATTTATCTATATCCACCAAAAGAAAATTAAATAAATACTATCCAAAAACAGATACGGATAAAATTAATGAATAACTTGCTTTTTCGCGTGCGAAGCAGCGGGTACTGCTAGTTTGTCATAAACAATTCAGAGTGGGATCGCGAGTAGTTTCTGAGGTACCAGCAAAAATGTATTAGTACTCGAGTGTTACAATGATTAGCGCTTTAATTTAAGTTAAACAGAGTTCACTGTAATATTTGTAGGTTATTTAGTGAAAGTATTTTCACTTATCAAACTTGTTGAGCGAAATCTCAATACAGAATAATTGTTTTGTAAGTATTTGTAGAAAAAGTGGTCTACATGTGCTTGTGATTCTCTCAAACAATCGACAATATTATTGAAAGTGATTTTGATACCCTCCACCTCCAGGATGGGGGTATACTAACTTTGTCATTCCGTTTGTAACACCTTGAAATATCGACCTGAGACCCTATAAAGTATATATATTCTTGATCGTCATAAAATTCTAAGACGATCTAGCCATGTCCGTCCGTCCGTCTGTTGAAAGCACGCTAGCATCTAAACGAAAAGAGCTAGAACGTTCAAATTTTCCATAAATAAGTCTTATAGTCGTAGATCGGTTGGGATTGAAATGGGGCGAAATCGGCCCAAAGGGAAAATTTTTTCCCTCACAAGGACTAAAAATACCCATAATAATCCCTAATATTTTAGCGTATTTAAGCATGTTTTTTGAATATATCTGTTTATATTTGCTTGATATTTGGTATGCGCACTCCCCTTATAGCAAAAACGTGCACCATAAAGTGATTTTTATTTGTAGGGGGTGAAATAGGGCAAAAAAGGGATATAAATGGTACATATTAAACGACAACAACTAGAAACACGAAATTCGGTGTGTATATTCCTCTAATTGAGTAGATACATAATATAAAAGTATTTTTTCCAAATTCGTACTTTTAAGGGGTAAAATAGGAATAGAGAGATAAAAATGGTACCAACCAAACGGCTGTACCTAGAATAATGAAATTCGGTGTATACATTCCTCTGATTGCATAGATAAGTAAAATACACCGATTTTTCAAAATTCGTACTTTTTGGGGTTAAAATGAAAAAGGGGATAAAAATAGTACCAATCTAATGACCGCAGTTAGAGTCATGAAATTCGGAGTATACATTCCTCTGAGTATGTAGACACGGAAAATAAACTGATTTTTCGAAATTCGGACTTTTTGGGGTTAAAATGAAAAAAGGGGATAAAAATAGTACCAATCAAATGACCGCAGCTAGATTCATGAAATTCGGAGTATGCATTCCTCTGACTGCGTAGACACGGAAAACAGACGAATTTTTCGAAACTAGTACTTTCAAGGGATACAATGGTACAGAGGGATAAAAATAGTACCAACTAAACGACCACAGCTAGAATGATAAAATTCTAATTGCGTAGAAACGTCAAGGGGGTAAAAATGGTACCAACCAAATGGGCGCAGCTGGAATCATGGAATTCCGTGTATACATTCCTCTGACTGCATAGACACGCAAAATAAAAAGTTTTTTTCCAAATTCGTACTTTTTCTTTTACGGCAAAAATTGGTTGAATCATGAAGGTTATTTTGCACTATGTACGTCTGATAATGGATTTTCAAAATTTGTACTTTTGGAATTCAAATAGAATGGAAATACAACCAACTGTAGCACCCACTATCTACCAATATTTATGGCTTTGAAAATATTTTTGAAAATATAAATATAAGAATATTTATTTTTTGAGTTGACGTATTGGTAGCGTTACCTTATAAGCGTGGTTTGAAATAATTAAAATATTATATTTATTTATAAAATTAACTTTTCAATATTTGTATTTGTTTTGGTTTGGTTATATTAAAAAATATATATATTTTCCTGTAATATTACTGCACTTCTACGAAAACCGACAACCTCTGTGGAATGCAATCCATGGTGGAGGGTATATAAAGTTCGGCCCGGCCGAACTTAACGCCGTATTTACTTGTTATAACTATCATTCTGGATTCCTTCAATGAACTGTTTGACATTCTATATCAGGTCTTATTAATATATGTTTTCGCATTTAATCAAAGTATAGATTAAACTACTATTAATAATCCTAAATGTTCTCTTTATACCAGACCCACAATTTTTAGAAATTGTGGAGATTTGTCGAATTTTTAAGTTACAATTTTTAATCGATAACATACCACAAATAATGTAAAATGAAAAAGCGGGATAATGCGGGATGGATGACCACCTTAATTATGCTGGACAAATTAAACATATTTCTGGAATTGAAATATTTTAGATTCGAAATTCTAAAAAGATTAAAAAGATGAGCCAGTTCTCGTCCAGTTCTCCAGTCGAATAAAATATAAATTATTATTATTGGTGTTTATGATTTTTAAATATATTTATTTTTTATTTATTTATTTTAAAGAAATATAGTACATCAATTCTTAGCTTATATATTATTATTAATTTTAAAATGTTCTTAAACAATATTTGTTTGTTTGTTTGCATTTCATTATTATATTATGAAAATTTACTTTTAATTGCTGTTACGTATCGCAAGGATTATAGATTTGGCTTCGATAAAAACAATAACAGAAATTTGTATTTTCGTTTGAATCGGAAACCATGTTTCTGTAAGACCCTTACACCTTAGTCTACATCCAAAGTTGTTCTCAAAGTGTAGGTTACAACTGTCGGCTGATTGAAATGGAAATTCGTCGACCAGGCATATCTAAACATTTTCGTGGTTAAGCTACCAAAAACCTTCTCCTGTATAATTTGTATTTGTATCGTGGCTCGATATTATTATGCGAGTCGAATCACTGATTTCAAAACCATTTATGTTCGCAGAAACTTGTGAAGGGTCTAATTTAGTCGGCTCCGTCCGACTTTAACTTTTCCTTATTTGTTTTCAATTAAAATATTGTAAACCCCGACATGAAATAAATAAATTCGCATATAAATATTGAATTATTGTCGTTTGTTGAAGGAGAAGTCAACACATCGCTTGAAGGAGAAGTCAACACATCAACTACACTAAGTTACAAGTCCTTTGACTACGATAAATTAAGAATCATCCTAATTGGGGCGTAGCAATTGCAAATCCTGCTTCTGTCACAGACGTTTCTTTTCTTTGCTTATTTCTTCACTTTGATAATGAATCGCATTATGCCAGAATGTATAAAACCTCAATTATTTTGGCTAATAATCTCTTTCACAGAAGCTGTTTGAAATCTTCTTTGACCAAAAAGAGCTAATTTGGTTTTTAGTTTGAAAAGGAGCATGTTTTTTCCGGCACTCCGTTTCACTGCTGACATCCAAGATAGACAAACTAAGCTGAATTCAGTCTATTTTTATTGTATGGAGCATCTCAGGGAATGGACTTTAAAGCCAAGTAGGAGGTTACATATTTATTTTGTTTTAAAGGCAGCAGAATCTTGAAAATATATTACTTTTTCTATGACTTTTATCTGCACTGGCGCTGTCGCAAAATAGGGAAACATTGCTCCACCGCATGGCTGGAGCACCGCTAACTATGAGCCAATGTTCTAAGGTCGGTCGGTAGATCGGTTATCATTTCATTTGGCATTGCATTGCAGTGGTCAACTTGAATGTCACACTTGACTGAACTGCTAATCGGATTTCGTCATTCCGTCTTTGTTAGCCATTGTGTTTCAATCCCTGCGGATGGCGGAGTGCTCCCCTAAATTTGGATTGATTTCAGGAAATGAAATGGCGCCCAACCAAAGCATTGTTTGTTTCCTTTTTTGGGGCGAAACAGGGATGTTGAGTAACGCCAGGAATAACGCAAACTGAATGCGTTCCTTGCAACAAGTCATTAGTTTTTACTCAATTGTTTTTTGTATACGCTGTTGTCCTGGCGGTTGCGATGGGGTTGGTGTTCCCAAACGTTGGAAGGTGGTGGGAACAATAAAACGATATAAATCTTGAAATCATTGCAAAGTATTAAACCAAACCTTTTGCACAGTGGGTAATAATAATGACCTGCTAAAATGACTCAGAAAAATAGTCTTCATAAATTTAAATATAGTTCAACAAATTTACTCAAAGTCAGAGTAAATATGAAACATTAGGCGACGAAAGGAGAGTTAATGCGTTGTGTTGCCTTTGATTTGTTATTTAACCTATTAAAGTTCAGAAATATGGCATTAAACAGGTGTCCTCATGTGGGGGCAGATGGCGATAATGGGCTAATATCCTGATACTGTTCGGGGACAGTTTAACATGTTTTCGACCTCAATCACCATTTGATAAAAATTCAATTCCATCCTTTGTGTTCATATATATCGTATTGGTGTTTCTCTCGTGGAAAGCCAAAATCTGTAAAAATTGCTATTTTTACAAATATAAAATTACAAATTAAAATGAAACTTTCATTCGGCTTTCTTTCCTTTGTGGGATAATCGCCCACTGTGCAGGATTGTATATCTTCTCGTGTTATGCTGATTTAAGCCGCACTATAATAACTTCAAACAGTCTTGTGTGTTCATCCATTCGAGCATGTCGTAAACACTTCAGTGTAAAAGTATTTTGCAGTTGTTCTATCAAGGATGAATGGGTAGGTTGGCGGTAAGTAAGGTGCTGTGCTCCTGAATGGGGTGTTATTTTATTGTTCTCTCTGTGATTTCATACGATTATCCTCTTCATTTTTATCATGTGTTGTTGTTCTTAACTGGCGCACATACACACACACACACTTATAAACGAGTGTTTGTATATATGTCCTTTACTTGGTTTATGTGTATATTAGTGTGGCACGTAAACGGGAATTATTTATTTAAAATCAATCGAAAAGGGATACTAATTGAATTACAGACTACAGGGAATTGAGATTTTTAATGCAATTCTCTGAGCGTTTTGAGCTGCAGCAGCGTGGTTGTTTTGCACAAAACGGTGTCTAAATATTCTTAAGAAAAGTTGTTAAGGTCTGTAAAGTGGAAAATTTCGTTCTTAACTTTAATAATAGTGCCTAGGTTTCTAACGTTAAACGCCGTGACTCAGGAAAGATCGTTTATGATTTGAGTTTTTTCGCAAATCACGTGGTTTGAGTTCTAATATTTGCAGTCATGTTGTAGACGATACTATGGGTAGCGAAAAGGATTATTTTATGATGATTATTTCTGTTTCGTGAATTATATCTGTCGATTAATTTCCTTATAGAAATTCGATGAATTGAAATAAAATTCGAATCGAATATTTGAACAACCTTTAGAGCTACGAAAATGCGAAAAAGTCATACACTTTGGGGTACATCGCAACAAATCACGAATGTCCATTTCAAGGTAGCCATTACAAACTCCGTTTTTTCATGAACTGCCACCCACTTTAATATACGTATATCTACTTACGTGCATACATGAAAGCTTGTGTGTCCATATATGAGGATTTGTAGTTTTTATTACTTTTAAGACTTCCATAGTTTTATTTCTGGTCTCCTTCATTATACGTGTTTATGTTCGGGTCATCTGGGATTATAAACACACAATCACACGAACAGAGAAACGTATTCATATCTACCAGCACGTGGACTCTATTTCCGACAACTAACACAGCATATTTCACACACACATCCATACTTACGTAGGTGGATGGTGTCATAAGTGATGGAGGAAATGTAAGAAAGGGCACTTTGTACAAAATCCAAATCCAATTTGCCTGGTCGTCCTGGTCGTTATTTCTTGTCTTGGGTTATAAAATGTGTCCCAAAAATGCACGCAACGTTTGTTTATTTACAAAATTTTCAATATTTTTCAAATAAAGTATTTGAGGTTTAGAAAATCCACAAGTTATTGTTGAGAAACATATTAATCATTGCCATTGTAGTGGTGGAAGTAGCGGATTATTCTTCTGCAACTGGCCACCCAATAAAAGTTGATAGTCCATACAAAATTCGACAAAAGATTGTGTATGAGTCAGCACACCCATCGCGAAGCTTATGAAGCGCCTTACCAACTGTTAGTAAAAAATATTAAATCAAAAATCGAAAACATACTTTTTGTTATTAAAAAAATTATATGGAATTAGGAAAATATTAAAAATATATTTTATAAGGTGTGATAATTTTATAATAAATAAAATAAATTAATTTTATAATAAATAAATAATTCTTACGAATAATATCATTGCTAACTCCTACCAGAAAAAATTAACATTTTTAAAAAATTGCATTATAACAAAATTCCTGATTTTCGATCTTCTTTAGCTTCAATTTCATATATTTCGGGAAATGCAGATTTAAAAATTACAAAAGTTCATTAAAATCGGAAAACCTAAGGAAAATTGTTCTTCCGTTTCTCGTGGAATTAATCTAGATTATTGTCTGGCGTATTTTACAAAAAAAAATATCATTTTTATACAAAAGTATTTCTTACAGTGTTTTAAGAAAATAAGACAAATTTTCAATGAAAACAGATGATCTGCAAGAATAATTTATCTGTTATTCGCTCTTGCTACGCCGAATGCCGAATAGCAGTTTATGGCGAAGCCGAACATTCGGTGGACCTGTAAAAGATACCTAAAACCGGGTTTATACTTTTTCTTTGAAGATAGCTTTTAATTAGAAATGTGTGTGCTGATGAGTCGAAACAAAGTCCGGGTATCTTGTTGAAGAATCACCGGCCGGAAATCATGATAGAGGCAGTAAGCATCCAAGTAATGAATGCCAACATGCCATTTGTAAATAAATGTCCCAGTTCAAATCAAAGTAATTTTCCATATATAATTGATTTGAAGTGATTGCAACAGAATAGAAGGCCACAAGTAATGTTGATAATATTTCGATATATGTAATTAAAATTGTGAACTTTCGAAAAGGAGAACTGAACTGAGAAATCGTACAATTTTACTAATAAATTAAAAAAATATCCATATAATCTACAATATGGATTGTACATATTGAGAATAACTATAATGCTGTTTCAAAATATAAATTTATATTTTCGAAGTTACATGAAATAGATCAGAGAAAATTTAATACTTTATTGGAAATTAATATTACATATGCCGATTTTGCTGTCGTCACAATTTCTCCAATAAATCTGGATATATGCTATCTGAGTTTATAAATGCATTGTCTCCTTGAAAAAATATTAAAATTGAATCGATCTCATATTTTTTCTAAATTCTTTAAAACTTGATTTCAATATGTTTGTTATGCGAAATAAAATAATTTACTTTAACAAAGATCGAATTTTTTATTGGGAAAAAGAAAAAATGCGTTTTTATATAGGGTGATTCCAAAATAAATCGACACAAATAACGACATTTTTGACCTGACCCCTTTTGATTTCTTTAAAATTTGGTATGTTTGTTCTCCTCCTCCGAATTTTATATGTTCGCATTATTCATTATTTATGATTCGTAAAAGTTGGCAATTTACAGTATTTCTAGAAATAGACGCACTACTTTAAGTTCAATTATTGCCCTCATGCATTATTATAAAACACTATCATCAGAAAGCTCTTGACGACTGCTTCAAAACGATATAGCACATTGTCCAAGTCCTCGTGGAACAAGGATGTTCACAATGACTGTCCTTGAATACCCTTACATAACGCCTTTTAGATTTTTTACAAAATTTGTCAGAGAATAGCCCACAAATTTCTATAAAACTAACTAAAATCTAAAAAATAGACTAGTTCACAAGTAAACAGTGATAAAACAGAAATTGAGAAACTACTTCGCGTTCTCCGGGAAATAAAAGAAGGGCAAAATGCAAACCGTAACTAGCATGACATCTATCTATAAAATGTCTATGGCTGGAATACAAATGGAGGCTAGAATGTTGCTAGAATGTTAATTGGCGACATAAATTAGGAAAAAATAATGAATACAAATTTACTGAGTTACTAACCAAACGGCTGTGGCTAGAAACTAGAAGGGATTTTGCGAAATTCGTACTTTTAAGAGGGTAAATTGGGGAAAAGGGATAAAAATGGTATCATCGCCATGACTAAACGAAAAATTCGCACTTTCTGACAGTGAACTGGGGCAAAAAGGACTGAAAATGGTACACATCACATCACTAAAGCTGGCTGGAATCATGAATTTCAATGTGACATCTCGCAGACTGAGTAGACACATTTCATATTTCGAATTATGTACTTTTAAGGGGCAAACTAGGGGAAATGAAACCGATGAAGCTGAAATCATGAAATTCATTGTGTATGTTTCTCTGATTGTGTAGACGTGAAATTTTCGAAATTTGTATTTATGGGGGAAGCGGGAAAAAGTTTTGCAGCCAAAATCTTAAAATTTGATATGTGCATTCTCACTCCGACTGCGTTGGCATGCGACATAAATGGATAAATGAATTAAAATTAGGGAAAATTGCATTTCTGTCTTCTAGGTGGTTATCTGGTTATATCTAATTTTCGTCTTCCAGGTTATATTATGGCGATACCATCTAGATTCTTCCACAACTTCATTAATCCATTCCACCAGATCGGATGAAAATTGGGAAGTATAAATATTTGAAAGTGTCCAGTGTTCCACTGAAATTGATGTGTGGTGATGTAAACAAACATTTTTTTATTTATAATGTCGACTTGAAGTGATTCAGATAATTTGAATAATATATAAAATGAAATTATTTGAAAAGTAAATAATAATTTCAATATAAAGTTTCTAGACGAACAACCTATAAATATTTATATATTTTCATTTTTGTGAAATAAACTTAGACTTAGACCACTATCATACTAATTGGCACATATATACATACATATTCAGCTTGAAGTTGGTAAAAACTGAAAATCATTGCAACATGTATTTCCATTGAAGCCGAAAACTTATCCAACCACCCACTGTAAATGTTGTCGCAAAAACCCGGCACACACACGCACACAAAAGATGAAATTATGGCCTAAATCCGTTCGAATACCTTTGTCCTTTTCGTGTTTTTGTTTTGGACAAAGAAAAATTGTTGACTTTTGTTGGCTTAAATTATTTTCTAAATGGCCTTCTTATATGGCCATGTAGGTGTGACTATTTGTGTGAGTGAGTGTATGTGTGTGCGTGTGTGGCAAAGTGGCAATATATTGTATACACACTCACACCCGCGCACATCCAAATCCATTTTACGCATTTCGATTTCCTTTAACTTTTTACGGTTGCTTTGGTTTTTATTTCTTTCCGAATTTCTGGGTTGGGATGTGCGGTCATCAAGGAAGTCTAGGCGGCAGTGCGTCAAATGTTGGCAAATAAATGGGCATTATGATGAAAACGGCCATCAATGGTTACTAATTTTGAAATTTGTTTCGTTTTTTTTTTATCACACACAAACACTTGTACATTCATGTATGAACACCCACTATCTCGTCCTCTTTCTGTTTTGTTTCCTTCCTCGCACCCTTGGTAAGGCTTCAATGATTTTTTGTAATGAATTTTTTATGTGCGAAAATAAAATTGATTGAATTTTTCCTGAACGGCGATAAAACGTTTGTCGGCAATGCGGCAAGAGAAGGCGCTGAATCTGACACATTTTCACAATAGCACTCATCCACTCATATGTATGTACGTATGTATATTGGGAATATCGTGTCTGACTTTAACAGGACGTTTTCTGTGTGGAGGAGAAGTAATTGTACGGTCAAGTCACTTCCAACGAAAATCGGACATCAATGAAACAATTTTCATGGTTTTGTGAGTTTGCTGTATGTATTTTGTATGTTTTTTAAATGCCCTATGTAGTCATCCATCACTTGAAAAAAGAATACAATAAAAAGTTAAAATCACTTTTCACAACTTTGGACTTCACGATCAGCATTTATCCTAGTACAAATGTAATAAAACTTGAAAACTAGAATGCACTAAATGAAGTAATGACGGATAACACGAGATACCCTAAATATAGATTTTTAACTCTGCCCCATCTAATACCTGACCCATTGAGAGCTTTGAAACTCTTAAATATTGCCAATTTTTGAAAATTTATTGGCTAGAACATGTTAACGCAGCAAATGAAAAAGGGGCACACACACAAATATACACGAAGACGAAATGAATACATGCTTTTGTTTGCTAAATGTTGTAAAAATATTTAGTTTTCTTAGCAAATATTTCCTCAGCTTCTGGATTGCTTTTCAAATTACATAGGAAATTGGATACTAAGCTCAATGCAGTATCTTTGTATAAGGATTAGTATATTTATATGAAAAACAACTTTTATTTGATGCATTCAAGTCAACTGACAATATTGTTTAAATATAAATATATATAACAACAGTTTCTGGTAGTACTGGAAATTTCTCAAATCCGAGAATTGCAAGATGTAGACTTGAGACAACCAGACAGAGAATGGAGTAAGTATTTGCATTTTAATAATATGCCAGTAGATTGGAAAGTTGCCAGTATTCAAGAAAAATATATTTAAGAATATATTTTAGAAAATGATGAAGAGCTTCTTAATAATTACTTTTCTCATACTTCCCTAAGGAAAATTAACTGTTCCAGGATATGTCTCTGGCGGGTAGGGACTGGTCACTTTTACTTGGATTTGTCATTGAAGGTAGGGCTGTGGAGTCGAGGCAAAATTGCTCGACTCCGACATCAGCATTTTATAATGTTACGACTCCGCATCCTACTCCGGAGTCGACTCCGGATGTTCAATCAATAATATTTAGTGTTGTATTCTTTCAATAATTATAATAATGTCTATGTTTTAAAAGAAAACCCATTTTATTTTATTTTATAAAACAAAACAAAAAAAGGTATCCACATCTCTATGTAATATTGTTATTGTTAAGTATTTTTTAAAGTTGAGTATTTTTAATTCATTATGAAAAATACTATGGAAGCAAAACAAAAAGATATTCTACAACTACTAGTTTTTGTGTTATATGATTAGTGATCGACTGATTGATTGATTTTCTATGAGTTTTGAATGCAATACATTCGAATTTCAGCTATTCGATCAAGTAAATTCTTCTTACGAAGATGAGTTATTTTGATGGTTAATATAGCATAAACTTTAGTTTTACATTAATTTTTAACAATTATAAAACATTCTAATTGTGATCACAGAACATGTCTTAATTTTTTCCCATTTTTTCAATTAAGAACTTTTCTTTCTGACATTTATAAAAAATGACATTTCTCATTTCACACCATAATTGTCTTTAATGTTAGTTTGAAAGTTGTCTAAGTCACACAATATACACTGACATTTATGTGTTGTGGTGTAAACAAACTTTTTATTTATAATGCCCACATTAAGTGATTCAGATAATTTGAATAACATACAAAATGAAGTTATTTGAAAAGTAAATAATCATCCTTATTCCAGTTGTCGTCGTCGATTGACGTTGACTCAAGTCACTTTATATCAACGTCATCGTCAATTCAATGCTAATTTTGTATTCTGCAACACTATTGGGTCGACTACGACTGTTTATCGATAATTCACAAAAACAAAAAAAGCATCTCTAAATTTCAGTCAGCTGATTTATGTTGTGTTGTATTTTTTCGGAAAAATATTTTTTATTTCTGATTCGAGTGATGAGAAATGAAATACAATCTAAATTGAAAAGAAAATTTGCTAGACAGGAGTCCATTTACCAGATGAAATGTGAGTGGTAAAAATTAAGGAATGTTGGTGTGTGTGTTTTGTTATTTCTTCAAAAGGTTCCAACGTTACTTTCGTGTCAATAAAATAACATTTTTGCATGGGCTGGAAAACAATCCAATCGACATCAAAATTAAGTTGTCTAGCCGACACTCAGCTGGAGCGGTCGACGCTGAAACAACTTTAAATTGGGACTATGAAAAATGCTGAAAGAAAGGAAGCTTCTGTATCCAAGCCACATTCTACCTCTTGGACATCACATTTATCGCCCAGAATGGCACGGTGCCCTCAAAATTTATCAAATATGCTCCAGCGGGCTGAGTGTGAATTGCTTGAATCGTTCTCTACCGGTAGCATTACGCTCGACTGTTGGCGACAATTTTCTTCTAAACTTTTCATTTTACTGAAACGCCATGTTGTATGTCTCGGCGGACCAAAGACATTTAAATTTTTTGTTATTCCATCAAAATTTCTATCAAAATTAATTAATTAAATTTTTTCAATATTGTTAGCAAAATAAATAAATTAATTAAATTGTTTCGCGTTTTTTATTTTAAGTTTTTTTTCAATTCATCCACAATTTTATTTTTTATCATTTTTGAACACTTAGAAAATTTAAAATGTTCAAGTCGTCACAAAAAAACGACGACGACAAAAATTAGAGTCGCGTCAACACAATATCAACGTCACATAACTTACAGAATACCAAATATGCGTCGACGATGATGATCTCAATATTGACAACGCGAATACCAATTTACAATCGTCAACGCATGACGTTGTCATTTTGTGTCGACGACTACCGGAATCGGAATAAGGGGAATAATTGCAATACTAAAAAGACGAATAACCAGTAAATATTTATATATTTTTTTATATAAAATATTTTATGTTTTCTTTAATTTTAGGTAAGGAAATAATACATTTGCGAATAAATTTTTTTTTGTTTAATTTTGAGAAGAATAAAAGTGGTCTAAGTCTATACATCTCCTGAAAGTAGTGGTTCCCTTAGTGGTAGCAACGTTGTCGATTTTTTTTATAAAAGTTCGAAAAAGTAGTACGATATTCTACTAAAAAAATTTTGTGCTTCGGTAGAAAAAAAAATAAAAAGTAGAAAAATGAATATTTTTCAATTGACTCAAACATTGCACATTTGAGAACGGATAAAGTGTGACTTAGACCACTATTATTCTCACTGGCACATATGTTCTTATGTGTGTGGCTGGCCGACATCCGCAGCTGCAAATGGTTAACGGCGTCAATTTTTCTTCTGTCCATAAGAAATGCAAGTGAGATCTAGGACGAACTCATTCATTTTGAGACTCACAGTATTGCAGTGTTCGTAAATTTGTTTAGTTGATTTGCGGTCCCTAATAAAAAACGTTCTATGAAGTTTGTGATAATATAACAAGCTTAGATGGCCAGCAGACGGACGGACAGACAGACATCGTTAAATCGATTCAGCTGGTGATTCTTAGCCGATCCGTATACTTAAAGGTATGTCTAGCTCAATTATTTTTTGGTGTTACAAACATTTGGCGCGAAACTAACTTATAATACCCTAGTCCACGAAGTGGTGTAGGGTATAAAAAGTGGCATATTCTAAACAAATTAGCACCGAAAAGAGACTTTTTTGTACTATGAAAACCCGGTTGAGACCGTGTTTCCCGGTTTTTCAATAACAGCGATTTTAAAAAACAGTCGATCTCAGATGAAAAACCGGGTGGACGCGGTTTTCGGTCTCGGGTTTGATCACTCTACTTGTGTCAGTTCAATACTGCTGCTCTTAGAACCACCATTAAAGGGTATGCTTTTGGCCGTAGCCCAAAGGAAATTTCCCATTACTGTTTTACACTTTCGGTCCTAGAATCGGTTTCAAAGAACATAACTTTGACCATTCCTACTATATATGTATATCCGATGTAATTTATATATTACCAGTCCTGGAATAATTGCGTCGAGAGTGCCACAAAAGGGGGTACTTTCGAGAATCCTTATTTAGGGCCAAAAGGGTAGAAGTGTTGAAAATGGTGCCAACCAAACAAGTGGAGGTAGACTCATGATATTGAGTGTGTGTCGATCTGACTGCTTAGACGTGCAAAATAAAAAGATCTTTAGAAATTCGGCGATAAAGGGACGTTGTTGCTATGCCATTACATCCAACTATTCTAAAATAATTTTCACGACCCTACAAATGATAGTGTCGGGAAAAGTATGCAAATATCACATTTTGCAAAAAAAAATATTATCATTTTTAAATCATTTAATTGTATTTGTACGTAATGTCGACGTCCTTCAATCTGCCAGTAATACTGTGAAATTAGAGTAAATAAAAATGTTTTTTTTTTTCAATTAATCGGTTTGTAAATGAGTTTAAGTTTAAAAATAACCGGCTTGAACTGGTTTCGGTTTTTTCATGTGGATATGATTAAAAATAATATGATATAGATTATTGGAAATTAGTGCCGTGTTAAACGTGTTTCAGACACCAAGAAATACTCGAGCTGGCCCCAACTTTAAGTATGCCGAAACGGCTAGAATCACCAGCTAAGAAGATTTAACGATTTACATAGCGTAAGACATAATATTTAATCTTACTCACTATGCTGTCTACAAAGCTAGTTTAGGGCTGTTTTTCTATAAGCTGGGATAACAAGCTGCGACAACAAAAACGTTAATAAAAATTAAAATTTTTGCTCAAAATATAAAATTATTTTTTCATATTTTCACCAATTACAATATAAATATTTGTATCAAAACAAATTTTCAAAAAATTATTTTGTGTTGACTTTTTTGGACTTAGCATCGATAACCATAATTTTGACTTACACTGGATCCATAATTATCCAGGCTAAGTCCAAAATTTTTAACATAAAATTATTTTTTCGAAATTTGTTTTCACACACTGATTGATATTGCTTTTGGCGACAATTTTAAAAACGAATTTTTTATTTTGAGTGAAATTTTAATATTTTATTTAGATTTTTGTTATCGCAGCTTAGTTATCCAGTCTTAAAGAAAAACAGCCATAATATAATAATATGACGTTTCAGATGTATTCAATCAAATTTATGAGATCCATTCAAAACCTTGTAATTGGAAAGAGTTTTTCGTACTAATTTCAATTAGAGAATTTTCATGTCGCAATTAAGTATTACAGCTAGAATCGTGAATGTTGATATGTAAATTCCTCTGACCATGTAGAAGAGCAGTTCAATTTTTTTTCGAAATTTGTTCTTTTAAGGGTGCTCGGGACAAAAAGGGTTAAAAATGGTGTACAACTCATTAATTACGTAAATGGATATTTCAAAATTTCGAGGATGCGGAACGACAAGGGATCGACGTAAAGTACATGATTTTACAAAATGTGCAAACATTTAAACAGTGGCCGGGGGTTCTGCGGTTGTAATGTTTTGTTCGAAACAGGGTAGAAAATGATAAAAAAGGGAGTTCAGCTAAAATAGTGCACATCGACAAGCACATTCCTTTAACTGTGTACGAGGTTTCCAAAGTATAGGAGGTTTCCAAAGTACTATTTTATATGTAACTATATCCATCAAAAGGAAATTAAATAAATACTATCCAAGAACTGAGACGGATAAAACTACTACTTTATCGCGTGCAAAGCAGCGGGTACTGCTAGTTTGTATATATTTGGTGTGGACCCACTCATTGTATGTAGGGAGATTTTTATCCCAAATTTAAAATTGTATGTTAATAATATGATTTGCATTGGTTCCAAACATAAATGTATTTATATTATTCTCAGTCTCAATTACGTTCCCATTCTCTGGGACATTCCTTTATATGTGTCATTTCATTTAGAAACAGGTGTATATTCAACGAACCTAATGCGAGAAGGATTTTAATGTCATTGTTTCATGGGAACAACTCTTTAGGTTCATGTTCATGTTTGTGTCTGTGTGCAATTCAATTTAATAAATGTCTCTTCCACTTCCAGCAATTCGTCAGTACTCTCGTGCTCTCGTACTTCTGCAATAAAAACTGTTTAATTGCCGTAATAATTGCAAGCGTACAATGCTGATAAGTTTTCCATTGCTACGACAGCTACTGTACGAACCAGTCATCGGAACGTGCACTCAGACACTGCTACAGTCTGTGCTACAGGAGCGTAACGAACTACCGAAAAATTTGAAGTAAAGACAGGAGATTTTTCTCAATTAGTAGTAGTGGGAGGGAGGAATTTTTAGCGCTGTAAACGGAAAAGTCTCAAATACAAAAGAAAAAAAATAAAATATATTTTTCCGAAATGTCTAATGGATAATGAAGAATTAAAATTTGAATGGACTTTTTTGGATTTTTTGATCTACTATTCCACCACAAAAAATATTTAGATTGTCCAATATCATGTGTATAGGACTAGCAGAACAACTACAGCATTTTTTTGAATAACTATGTATATATCGGCACGAAAATGAAAAACTGAGAACGATTGCAAACTGATGAATGGATTTTTTCTATTCCTAGAACCAAAAACAATGTAAATAAATATTCTAAAAACGTCTTAGTATTCTTTTATTTGATGTGGTTTTCAGTATCTGGTATTTGAAGGTGTTACAAACTGAAAGACAACAGGGGTATATCGGCCGCCCTGCGCTGAATGTCACGTAAACAGGAGCAAACGCTTGTGACGCTGACATGAGTATCACGTGTACACGTTTAGATGTTGTACGAAACACACACACTCACAAAACACACCGCTACAACCACACCATGCTAGGATAACAGCGCGCGTGTGTGTCTGAGTTGTTAGAAGTTTTAATTGCCCACAAATACTTGGAAACATTCACCAATACAAACGCATGTATCATACATATACATATCTTGTATAACACACAACACAGGTGCACTCGCGTGTGAGATCATGTGCCATTAATAATAATGAAGACAACAATTTCAAACGAAATCAAAGCATTTTACAAAAAACATGTGAAAAGCTGTAGTCAAAGGACAACAACAAGATGACAGATCCGAAGAGGGCCCTAGGTGGTTGATAGCGTTTGTTGAAAAGCTATGTTCAGGAATAAATGTGATAATATAATAACATATGATATTCGGGAAAAAGTAATATCCATTAGATGTTACCTTATTTTAAACATGGAACTAGCAAATATCAGATTAGTGTTACGACCCAAATTTCAATCAGATTCTCGAGAATGTGTACAATTGTGGTTTGCTGTGAATTATAGCATTCCTTGAAATATTCTTGATCGTGATAAAATTCTAAGTCATGTCCGTTCCAAAGCACGCTAACATCTAACCGAAAAGAGCTATTAGGTCAAAATGTTCAAAGAATACGTATAATAATAGTTTTGGATTGGTTGGAATTGTAAATGGGCGAAATCGGGCCAAAGGGGAAAAATTAATTTCAGCTATTTATTTTAAGGAAAAATGTAAAATAAAACACATAAATTTGAAAATGAACTTAACATTTCTATTATCAGTTAAAATAACAATTTCGAGCATAGCGACTGGAGAGCCCATTTACTGAAAATAGCACGCAAATGTAAGTTGAATTTTGTACGCTTTTGGTTCGAGATCCTTAAGTAAAATACACCAAGTTTTCGAATACAACACGCCATGCCGCTGAGAACGATGAAGAATCGATTCGCCACTGTCTTCTTTCTCACAACACGTTGTTTTTCGTAATACAGCTGAACGATTTGGAGACGCTGTTGTGGTGTGAGTCTTTCCATGATGACTTGCCAAATGATACTGAACAAAAAAGAGAAAGCAGTTTGATATGAGTCATGCATCATCAAAAAAAATTATTTTTACATTTTTAGATTGTTTTTATTTTTTCTTTAGGGTTTTATGTTTTAAATTATTACCCAACAAATTAAAAATTTTTTTTTAATTTATTTTTTCAATTTTCTGTAAAATATTCATCACAGTTCGTAAGAGAAGGTATATCTAAAAGACTAACCATTTCTAAACTATAATTATTTTCTAACTCTATTCTTGACTTCACATGCCGCAGGGAAGAAATACGTGGATTGGAAGATGCTGCCAACATGTTGAAGAGGTCCTCATTTTGCTTTGAATGTGTTCTGCAATCTATATTTTTTATAAAATTTGTTAAGAGACTCCTGTGCTTCTTCAGAAAGCTCTCCAATTGGCAAAGACTGGTACTCAATTATATCTTTGCCATGCGCCAATATTTTATGGACGGTCGGGGTCAACTTCTTCTGTGGATACATTTCTGCTAAAAGAGATGCAGTTTTCGACGCATATTCTCCATATTTTGTAGAATTGACATTTTCTTTGCAGTTTAAAACATCAAAGATCGTCCCCAATCTTTTCACGATTTGATTGTCAATTCCAGTGATTCTAGTTACTGCCTCATCATTTTCAAAAAATCTCCTAGAAGTGTTTCCATCGTTTGAGTTACCGTATCCGTGCTTGGGACAGCCTACTTTTAGTCCAACTTGTTTAAAAAAAGCATCCTGTATTTGCTTCTTTCCGATCTTTTCCTTATCCTTTATTGATGTATTTTCATCGAAGTTTTCCTCCTCTTGTGGTAGGGTATACGCCAGTTTTAGCAAGAATTCCATACACCTTATCCTTGCGTGCAATGGTGACATTCCATATTCGTAATTCTCCTCATTTGTAGAATCGTTTAAATTACCAAAGTTCTTCTGACTCTTTTTGCAAATCGGGCATGACATTGTTGAGGTTGTTCCTGTCAGTTCGTTTACGACTTTTCCGTCAACCATGGTCAGATGGAACTCGTAATTGCATTCAATATATTTTCCTTCTCCAATTTGCAGCTTTGTAGGCTTAATCTTGCTTATTTGTTCTTCAATGTCCTTCACGGTGGTCCTTATGAGTTCTGCCGATTCCCTTGCAAACTGAAACATTATTGGTCGGCAATAATGCACTGATGACGGACGTGGATTTTTCCAGTGTAGGGAAACATCAGATTTAAGCCGCAAAGGAACAACAGATGCCATAAACATATTTCCGTCCGATATTGTAGCGTCATCGGAAGATATCCTTTGCTTATAAACGCTTTGTCCGGATGATCCATCGCAGCCCCATTTGCTGATCAATGTCAACTTCTCAGGAAGAATTTTCACCTCATTTTCAGGAAGACTCTCCAACAACCGTTTTGCTGTATGGCCCATGAGATCCTGCAGATTGGCTTTCGCAGAGACCTCCGTAAACTCCGTATGCAGTGGTCGTGAATTTATTTTGGCTTGCGTAAAATGCTTGTATCCGGGTAAAACGTCAGCGCCGTGTCGCGTTAAAGATGTCCGTAGTTTCTCATATTTCTCTTTGGAAAGTTCTAAGTCCATAAACAAGGCCAAGGCTTCTTCGGATCCATACTTTTAATGTGTGCGTTTGTGGGCGTGGGAATGCTTTCCTTAATCCTTTTTAGTCGCAGTGGGCTTGCATCAGCAACATATTTGGTTATCTGCGACCTAACTCTTTCACTATCCTTTGTAAATTTAATAGACAGCGCGTCCGATAATTGCTTCGTGGTCAAGTCATTGGTGGCATCGGCAAGTTTCCTCTTCCTTGTGAAAATTGAACACTCCTCAATACTTTTTTTTGGCCTTCCTTTTGCTCCTCTGGTTGATGTGGTGGGTTTATCTACTGCCAATATATCCAGGATGGTGTCTTCATTAAGCCAGTCCTCGTATTTGGAGTTGAAGTTCTGAATGGTTCGATTAGATTTCACCCATTTTGCCTTAATATTTGCATATATCAGATAAAATTTATTTTTTATAATTTCGCTTCTCTCAATATTTCCGTATTAGCTATCAAGTTCTAAAGCAGCTTCCGTGAAAAAAATTGGTGTGGTTGACTTTCTAAACAGTTCAAATAATTTAAAATTGTTCAACGCCATGTCAGTAATTAAATTGTTTAATGGTTTCAGTAATTGTTGCGCCAACTTTCAGTCGTAGAGTAATCCAGGCATTATCCTTATTTTGCAATATATAGGCTTATGCTACCATACCTAAAAATAAAAAATAAAAATAGGGACCATAAGTCAATATTGTTCTTGACCATTTGTACGCCAAAGTATTGTTTAAGTGAGGTACGTACCTGCTAATTTCAATGAGTAGTTTTTTTTTTTCAAACTATTAGATCAAACTACTGTCAGTCAAAACATGTCTTTTTAACCTTTTTTACCTCTAGAAGCCAAACGGGCACGTACGGGCAGCTAAAATTGTTGAATTATGTAAAGAAATAATCAATGAACAGGTTTTGCAAATATGGCAAATATAGAAAAATATAGATTTTTTTATTTTCCGTTTTTAAATAGTGATTTACCAGGAGAAACACAAAGCAAACAGTTAATTTTTTTATCATTATACATTTAGTAAATACGTCAATCAATACAAACAAAAAATAAGGCGATTCGTTACCTATTTTTCGTGATATTACACCTGAAATCGCAACAAATTCACTAAAAATTGTGTGTTGTTTTGAAAACCGAAAATCGGTCAACTTTGAACGGCTATATCTTCTAAACTAAAAATGTGATATTATTAAGAGTGGCAAATTTGAAATCGTTGAAAAGTTTCCTATAACATGGGTTTATTCAAAACTTCGTCGGCGCTCATGAAAATTTTGATTTTTGCAACCTCGTTTGCTCTACGGGCGCTACTGTGCGCCGATTACTTTGACTTTAAGAGGTTTTTGTTTCACATTTAAAAATGGGACGATATGCGCTCTAACAAAATTGGGAAATATTAAAAACTTACTTCCAAAGTAGTGAGTCTTCAACGCAAACTGTAAGAAATTTACGTGGACATTTTTCGTGTTTTCAGATGAAGCTCATTTTCATCTCGGTGGCTTTGTCAATAAGCAAAATTGCCTCTTATGGGGTTCAGGGAACCCACACGTGACTATTAAGCAGCCAATGCATTCACAACTAGTCACTGTTTGGTGTGGTTTTTTGGCTGGTGTCATCATTGGTCAGGTACTGACAAATTGGTTGATCGGACGAGGTATTGCCGAGCCAGTGGTGATAATAATATTGTGTTCCACTATTAAATGACAAAGTTCAACCTTTCGAATAAAACCAGAAATTTGAAAAATTAATCAGTACTTTTTTATAGTCGATTCTAATTTATAATTTTAAATGGTAAAAATGTTTGATAACGGTATAAGCTGGCATGCGTGCTTTATTACTTGGTGTGATTATTTAACTAATATCACTACTCAACAAAATGAAAAAAATTTCATGTACTCCGGATGCGATAATTTTTTCTGTGTAGATAACCTTGACATGAGCTCGAAAAACGCAATAAAATTTTTTTTTTCGTTTGGTTTTTGTTTTATTTTTTTTTTTTAAATTTTAAAATTTTTTTTTTGGTTAATTTGTTTCGTCCGGCATAACTCGGGAACCACTAGCCCGATTTAATTGAATTAAATTTTAAAAAATTTAAAATTACAATTCCCTTAATCTGTTCATATATTGTTTTCCTATACAAGCAACAGTTTCCAAGTTAAAAATGAATATATAAAGGAAAAAACTTATTTTTTGCCTAAAGATTTGATTTTTTTTTTTTTAAATCCATAAAAAATCCAAAATGAAAAAAAATGTCAAACCTTATTACTTTTACGTAAAGTCACATAACCTATGAGCAAAATGAGACAAAGATCATGAAAATCGATGCACGCGTTTCGCTTTTATTCGCAATTGAGTAAAGGTATGAATTTCAAAAATTTGCTCGACATATGCACAACTTTGTCTATGGTAAGGTTTTTTCTTTTTTATTACAAAAAAAATTAAAATTTGTTGGGTGACAAAAATATATGACTTTAAATTAAAAAACAATTCGATATATGTACAAGAAATTATCCTAAGGATATCAACATTAATTAATTATAAAAAAGTTTAAAAAAAATATCTAAACACAAAAATAAAAACCTTCAAATTAAAAATAATTATGTGCTTTTGTCTTTCTTTTATATTGTTGTGGGTCTGTTTCTCTTATCAGGAACCAGATATAGTCCCCCATCATAGCTTCGTTCCAAAATCCTTGGTATCGGTGCTCAATTTCTTTCATTTGCTGATGAAAACGCTCACCATGCTCGTCACTCACATCGCCCAGGTTGTCCGGAAAGAAGTCCAAGTGCGAGTGTAGAAAATGTATCTTAAGCGACATATTTGCTCTATTTTTTTTATAATTTTGGAGTAGTTGTTCGACGATCTCTCTGTAATTTGAGCTTTTGTTGTTTCCAAGAAATCCGGAAACAATTTGCCGAAATGAGTTCCAAGCTGCAGCTTCATTTGGTGATAAAATGTGCTCAAACTGTTGGTCTTGCAACAACTTTTTAATTTGCGGACCGTCGAAAACGCCTTCCTTAATCTTTGCCGATGAAAGGTGAGGAAAAATGGTTTTTAAATAGGCGAACGCTTCGCCATCTTTGTTGATAGCTTTCACGAAGTTTTTTATGAGTCCGAGCTTTATGTGAAGAGGTGGGAGAAAAACATTTTCCTTTTTTATGAGTGGTGTATATTTCACGTTGTCGCTGCCGGGGATGAAGTTAACTCTTTCTGTCCAACTCCTCCTGGTGTAATGATGTTGACGATCGCGGCTGTCCCAAAGGCAGAGAAAACAACAGTACTTTGTGAATCCACCTTGTAATCCACAAAGGATACCGATAACCTTAAGGTCGGCACAAACTTTCCAATCGTGCCTCTCATAGTTAAGGCACTTTAGTAGATTGTCCATGACTTCGTATGTTTCCTTGGTGTCAACGGCATGAGCAATTGGAATCGAAGGTTTCTCGTTGCCGTTGTGCAGTAAAATTGCTTTAAGGCTCTGCTTGTTGCTGTCGATGAAAAGACGCCACTCTCCTGGATCGTAAGAGTACCCGAGTTCACCAAATAATCCGGGAATGTCCTTACAAAAACAGATGTTGTCTTTTTTTGTGTAGTACCTTGCGTATGGTTCATGACGCTTCCTGTAGATTGTTGTCACCACACCAGGAGCCAAGAAACCGAACTGTTGCATGCGCGATGCATGCAACTCTGCATCTTCCTTGGAGAGTTTCAATTCTCTAACCCAATCGTTCAGTTCTGCTTGGGAACATAAGCGTTGACCTCCATGCAATGTATATGTTGACTCGCATTCTGATGTGGTTTCTACTGTCTCCGGATCTGATGTTGGATGTATCGCCTCATTATTAGATGCCCATCTTGAAACGGACGGTTGCGGGTCCACTGGTTCTTCGGAAAATGGCACTGGAAAATTCACTGTTGAAACAGCAGCGTAAGTCCATCGTATATTTTTTCCCACGCCTGTTTTTTTGCTAAGACAGAAGTAGCAATCTGCTACATGGCAAAGCGGAGCTCTCCAAAGCATTGGCATGATGATTCTCGGCTGTCGTCTGAAAGAATTTCAATAATAAGTTATATATGTTCTTGAATTTCGTAATCTACACTTACCTTGAGTCAGCTAGCTGTACGTAGCACCTTGGACATAGAGCACTTGGTGTCCACCGCTCATCTATGTTTGAGACCTTTAAATTGAAGCTCTCTTCAAATGAATCTCTCAATTTAGGTGAAAAACAACGCTTGTTTTTTTCAGAAACGTATTCTCCGCACATGTAACAAAAATTACTTGGATTGGTATCCTCGCGAACGTTTGCTCATTTTAACTATCGCGTTCGTCGACACTTGTTGAATGAGTAAAATCGATCAATGAAGACCTATTTATACTGTGTATTGTTTAGTATTTTACTGACAGGTACTTATAAATGGGTGTATATTTTTTTACGGTGGCTACATACCTGTTTCACCATGTGTGAGTCTTAAATTTTCCGAATAATGACCACCCTTAAATGTGGGTTGCATTTCTGTAAAAAATCATACAGGTAGCCAACGGAAAACCCAAATAATTAAAAAAGTCCCCTTTCCTTTTTTCCTTTTAATTGTTCACGCACATTTATTAGCGTTTATTACTTTGCTTACGCAATCATAAAAATTAAATAACCCTTTGTTTATTCCGTTTTGTTAATTCTGAGAATCAAAAAAAAGAAAAACCTTACCATAGACAAAGTTGTGCATATGTCGAGCAAATTTTTGAAATTCATACCTTTACTCAATTGCGAATAAAAGCGAAACGCGTGCATCGATTTTCATGATCTTTGTCTCATTTTGCTCATAGGTTATGTGACTTTACGTAAAAGTAATAAGATTTGACATTTTTTTCATTTTGGATTTTTTATGGATTTAAAAAAAAAAAAAATAAATCTTTAGGCAAAAAATAAGTTTTTTCCTTTATATATTCATTTTTAACTTGAAAACTGTTGCTTGTATAGGAAAACAATATATGAACAGATTAAGGGAATTGTAATTTTAAATTTTTTAAAATTTAATTCAATTAAATCGGGCTAGTGGTTCCCGAGTTATGCCGGACGAAACAAATTAACCAAAAAAAAATTTTTAAAATTTAAAAATTAAAACAAAAACCAAACGAAAAAAAATTTTTTATTGCGTTTTTCGAGCTCATGTCAAGGTTATCTACACAGAAAAAATTATCGCATCCCGAGTACATTTTGACTGTTGACTAGTGTATTCGGAAGGTGAGTTGTGCTTCTCATTCGTTTGGTAGAATCATTTATTTAAAGAGTTCGGGTAGTGTGTTAAAAAGTCGCTTCGAAGCCACTCCTGTGAATGCTCTCACATGTCGGAAATCATGATAGTTTGCAGCCAAGTAATAAATGCCACCATGTCATTTGTGAATAAATTTGCATTCTATAAAATATAGATACAAAACGGTCTTGAGTCTGAACAACATCCCAGTTCAAATATATATAATGTTATTTATTTTGTAAAGGGGGTTTTCATGCTATCATGAATATCGTCATTTTTAATTATTTTGTGTCTACAAAATGGGTCATAACACATGTAGATATTGTGTTACAATGTTAACAATTAACAAGTAAAAACGGCGTTAAGTTCGGCCGGGCCGAACTTTATATACCCTCCACCATGGATTGCATTCCACAGAGGTCGTCGGTTTTCGTAGAAGTGCAGTAATATTATAGGAAAATATAATTTTTTTAATATAGTCAAACCAAAACAAATACAAATATTGAAAAAATAATTTTATAAATAAATATAATATTTTAATTATATCAAACCATTATCTATTTCAAGACAAAAACTAAATATTCTTATATTTATATTTTCAAAAAGCTTAAATACCATAAATATTGGAAGATAGTGGGTGCTACAGTTGGTTGTACTTCCATTCTATTTTAATTCCAAAAGTACAAATTTTGAAAATCCATTATCAGACGTACATGTGTAAAGTGCAAAATAACCTAACTTCATGATTCAACCAATTTTTGCCGTAAAAAAAAAAGTAGGAATTTGGAAAAAATAATTTTTATTTTTATTTTGAGTGTCTATGCAGTCAGAGGAATGTATACACCGAATTCCATGATTCCAGCTGTGCCCATTTGGTTGGTACCATTTTTACCCCCTTGACATTTCTACGTAATTAGAATTTCATCATTCTAGCTGTAGTCGTTTAGTTGGTACTATTTTTATCCCCCTGTACCATTGTATCCCTTGCATGTACGAATTTCGAAAAATCCGTTTATTTTTCGTGTCTATGCAGTCAGAGGAATGTATACTCCGAATTACATAACTCTAGCTGCAGTAATTTGGTTGGTACTATTTGTACCCCCTTTTTCCATTTTAACCCCAAAAAGAACGAATTTCGAAAAATTCGTCTATTTTCCGTGTCTACGCAGTCAGAGGAATGTATACTCCGAATTTCCTGACTCTAGCTGCCGTCATTTGATTGGTACTATTTTTATCCCCTTTTTTCTTTTTAACCCCAAAAAGTACGAATTTCGAAAAATCTGTTTATTTTAAGCGTCTACGCAATCAGAGGAATGTATACACCGAGTTTCATTATTCCAGGTGTAGCCGTTTGGTTGGTACCATTTTTATCCCTCCGTACCCATTGTATCCCTTGAAAGTACGAATTTGGAAAAAAAAACTTTTATTTTTCATGTCTACGTAGTCAAAGGAATGTATACTCCGCATTTCACGACTCTAGCTGCGGTCATTTGGTTGGTACTATTTTTATCCCCTTTTTCTATTTTGACCCCAAAAAGTACGAATTTCGAAAAACCAGTTTATTTTCTGTGTCTACACAGTCAGAGGAATGTATACTCCGAATTTCATGACTCTAGCTACGGTCATTTGATTGGTACTATTTTTATCCCCTTTTTTCAGTTTAACCCCAAAAAGTACGAATTTTAAAAAATCCGTTTATTTTACTTGTCTATGCAATCAGAGGAATGTATACACCGAATTTCATTATTCTAGGTCCAGCCGTTTGGTTGGTACCATTTTTATCCCTCTATTCCCATTTTATCCCTTAAAAGTACGAATTTGGAAAAAATACTTTTTGATTATGTATCTACTCAGTTAGAGGAATGTACACACCGAATTTCGTGTTTCTAGCTGTTGTCGTTTAATATGTACCATTTTTATCCCTTTTTTGCCCCATTTCACCCCCTACAAATAAGAATCACTTTATGGTGCACGTTTATTCTGTAGGGGGAATGCGCATACCAAATATCAAGCAAATATAAACAGACCTATTCAAAAACCATGCTTAAATACGCTAAAATATTAGGGATTATTATGGGTATTTTTAGTCCTGGTGAGGGAAAAATTTTTCCCTTTGGGCCGATTTCGCCCCATTTCAATCCCAACCGATCTACGACTATAAGACGCATTTATGGAAAATTTGAACGTTCTAGCTCCTTTCGTTTAGATGCTAGCGTGCTTTCAACAGACGGACGGACATGGCTAGATCGTCTTAGAATTTTATGACGATCAAGAATATATATACTTTATAGGGTCTTAGGTCGATATTTCAAGGTGTTACAAACGGAATGGAGGTGGAGGGTATAAAAACAGAACTTTACCGAATTTTTTCGTGCCAAAAAAATCGGGAAAAATCAATTTTCGCTCTTTTTGGATTTTCGCTATTTCTAAAAGACTTCGAAATGTAAATTCGTCTTTAGTAGCCACTAAACGTACCTTCAATTGAACATTAAACAATGTATGTCGATTTTATGAATGAGTATTTTATTTTTTTTTTGCATAGTGCATTCATTACCCATTGACTCATTGCCTTTTTCCATTGTCATAATTATTTGGAAATGGCACGGTGACATTTATTACATGGCTGTTCACTGTCGGATCCGTTCGACTTTGCTGTGTAATTTCGACGAAACCTTCGAACTCTTTAAGTCTGGCGTTCGTATACGCCACAGAAAGTGGTAGAAGGTTATAGCTTTATTAAAGAAACAACTTTCGGGTGCAGCTCGACAAAGGAAGATATCTTGTGTCATGCACATGCAACAGTATCATGCTCACATTTGTTGGCATAATTCCTTGTCATTGCCCTTTAGGATGTTTTTGTAAGATTTTTGTATTTTTTATGGTTATATCATCTTCGAGAATGCATGTTCATGTACAAACACCAAATCTTTAAAACGGTAGGGTGTCTGTGGATGCATGTGGGGCAGATGTGCACAGAGCATATGTACGTACGTATGAATGCACTGTCCATATATAACCACATTGCCTGACATCCATACGTCCTTGCATTTGACATACATATATTCAAATTGTACGTCTGTAAAATGACATTTGAATATGGCATTGGACCATTGTGGCATCCTGAGTACGAGAGTTGCATTCCTGCATTTGATGTGGCTTTTAAATAGAAAAATCCGACTAAACTTTTAATTTTATATTTTTAGATATCTGTTCTTGCAACTCTCCTTCTATCATATGAAATGTAATTTAACATTTTTATACCCTCCACCTAAGGATGGGGGTATATTTACTTTGTCATTCCGTTTGTAACACCTTGAAATATTCAACGGAGACTCGCATAAAGTAAACCTATTCCGTATCCTGGTAAAATTCTAAGACGATTTAGCCATGTCCGTCTGTCTGTCTGTCTGTTGAAAGCACGCTAGCTTCCGAACGAAATGAGCTAGGAGGTTGAAATTTTCCGCAAGTGTGTATTATGGTTGCAGATAGGTTGGGATTGAAAGTGGGCGAAATCGGTCCAGAGCGAAATTTTTTTCCTAACAAGGACTGATATTATATTATATTTAGATTATTTAAGCAATTTTTTGAAAATTTCTGATTTTTATACACTTGATCTTTGTTTCGTACCTTCCTCTAGCAACGTGTAATCGCCAAAAAGTACGAAAAAGATTTAGCGGTGAAATGGGACAAAAGGGATTAAAATGATACCAATGACACGACAGCAGCTAGAAACATGAAACTCGGTGTGTACATCCCTATATTTACGTAGACACGTAAAATAGAGAGATTTTTAAAACATGTAGTTTTAAGGGATACAACTGGGGAAGAGGGATAAAAATGGTACCAACCAAACTGCTGAAGTTGAAATCATGAACTTCGGTGTATACATTCATCTGACTGTGTAGAAGCGAAACATGATGGATTTTTCGAAATTTTTACTTTTAATTTTCTTTTAGTTTTATTCGGCTGTAGGCTTTATTTGAAAAACAGGTGTTGTTGTTTTTGATAATTTATTTATTTAATCCCAATATTTCGATTGAAATCTTCAATCATCTTCAGGGGTGACTATACAAAAAAAATACACATTTTTTTTTTTTTTTTTTCAAAAAGTTTAACAAATTTATGGATAATTACATTTTTATATGTATAATATTATCTGCAGTCCGAGCGTGCGTGCTTTCGCCTACTGATGACAGTTTTGATCGTCTGTATTTGTCTACTGTGTAACGATAGATTTTGTGTAACGATAGATAGGCACACAATACACACACACAACATAACACACGGAAGGCTCACCACACAAGTCAACATGACTATTTACAACACCATAAAACAAAAGTACAACAAAAATACACAAAACATCACAAAACAATATTCGAAAGGTAACAAACAAACAGCCAAATTAAAAACATCCACAACTTTTCTTATAAAATGTAAAAAGATTGGTATAATACCAAATTTTATAAACGACACAACAAAAAACATACACAGCATTTTCAAAATTAAGAAACAAATACCACCAACTATCAATAAATTACTTAATAAGCATATATACAATTTTCACAACAAAATTTTAAATCTCTTAATACAACACAAACATAAACAAATGCATGCAAATCGAGAGACATTGCACAGAACGAAGAAGCATTTATCTCAACTTTTAGACGAAACAGACATGACAATATTTATGGAGAGCGAGCACTCGTTATATGAGAGTTACACACAACAAAATAAAACTACTCACATTAGAAAATTACAAACGTTAAAACAAAAACACAACATTGAGATGAACGTACATAACAACAACGGATGGTTTGTCAACAAAACAAACAAAAGCATACCAACAAATACCCAATGGTTGTTGTCGCTAGGTCCGAAGTATGCAACTCCAAGCACAAAAACAACATTCCCGCTTTTTAAAGTTATAGCGGAGGGAGAGGAGTGTATTCAGACCATAGAGAATAAAGAACAACAAGAAATAGCGAGAACAAGACTCGTATCTCTCATAGACGACCACTTACAAAAAACAAGACTAAGCACAAGGGATAAAATGACACTTGACACAGTGGTACAATCGAAAAGATTTTTAAAAGAAAATAATGACATTTTAATACTTAGTGCTGACAAAGGGGGAAAGACAGTTGCAATGGAAAAAGAGGATTACCAATGTAAAATGAGGACAATATTACAAGATATGTGTACATATAGAAGACTAAAGAAGGACCCAACATCGAGCTTACAAAATAAAAATAACACATTAATTGACAAGATGTTTAATACAAAAATTATTAACGAAAAGGAGAAAAATAGATTGACGACGAAGATAGCAATGGCTCCAAGGATTTACGGACTACCAAAGATACACAAGGAAGGAACACCGCTTCGACCGATATGCTCATCTATTAACGCCCCAGCAAATGAATTATGCAGGTACCTGGTGGAGATACTCAAAAACTTAACGAAGGATTCTGGATACAATGTAAAGGACGCAAAGGATTTTAAATCGAGGATTACGAATACACATATTGACGACGACGAAATACTAATCTCATTTGACGTGGTTTCACTATTTCCAAGTATACCAGTAAACTTTGCAATAGCAACAATAGAAAATAAGTGGGACGTCATTAAGGAATACACTAAAATACCCAAAGACCTTTTCATAGAACTATTGACTTTTTGTATAAAGGACACACGTTATTTTAAATATGAGGACAAAATTTACGAGCAACGTAGAGGAATGCCGATGGGGTCACCAGCATCGCCAATAATTGCAGACGTTGTGTTGGAAGTATTACTTGACCATTCAATAGAGAAGATGACTACAAAACCCCGAATCTTGACGAAATACGTAGACGATATATTTGCAATCTTAAAGAAAAATAACGTGGAAGAAACATTGCAAATATTAAATTCATTCAATAGACAAATTCAATTCACCATGGAGAAAGAACAGGACGAAAAACTACCATATTTGGACGCGGTAGTAAAAAGACAAGGAAATCGGCTAAAATTAGATTGGTACCAAAAACCAACATCGTCAGGACGATTAATTAATTTCACATCTAAGCACCCCAGACAAATTATTATCAACACTGCGACCAATTTTATAAACAGGGTCTTAGATATAAGCGATGAAGAATTCCATAATGCTAATTTAAGTAAAATCAGAAAAATTTTAAAGAAAAATGACTATCCAAGAAAAACTATAGAAGACTTAATAAGACGTAGGAATAAAAAGATAACAATAAGCGGTTTCTCTGAAAGACTTAAACAATCAAATTTGTATGACAAAGACAAATATAACTTAGCATTTAAGACTGACAATACTGTCAACCACTTATTTAGTAGGACGAAGACAAAATTAGAATATGGTCAAATGTGGTCTACAAAATCAAATGTAATGGGGACAAAACCAACGTATGCCAGAAGGTATATGTTGGTACTACTAAGACAAAATTAAAGACTAGAATATCATCTCACAAATCTGACCATAAGGCTATTAACAGACCATTAGAGCAGAAGACAGCTCTTGCAGCGCACTGTACCATCACAGACCATACACCAAATTTTGACAATGTAGAGATACTGACAGAGGAGAGAAATTATAATAGAAGATACACTCTTGAGATGTTACATATTATTGACGTTCCTACCAACAAAAGACTTAACTACAAAACTGACACAGATAAATGCGCCAAAATCTATCGTTACACAGTAGACAAATACAGACGATCAAAACTGTCATCAGTAGGCGAAAGCACGCACGCTCGGACTGCAGATAATATTATATATATATATATAAAAATGTAATTATCCATAAATTTGTTAAACTTTTTGAAAAAAAAAAATTGTAATGTAAATGTGTAATTTTTTTTTTGTGTATAGTCACCCCTGAAGATGATTGAAGATTTCAATCGAAATATTGGGATTAAATAAATAAATTATCAAAAACAACAACACCTGTTTTTCAAATAAAGCCTACAGCCGAATAAAACTAAAAGAAAATTAAAAACAACATAGGCACACAATACACACACACAACATTTTTACTTTTAGTCGGAAAATGGGGCGAAAAAGATAAAAATGGTACCAATCAAACGGTTGCAGTTAGAATAGTGAAATGCGGTGTGTACATTGCTGTGAATGCGTAGAATCGAAAAATAAAGACAGCTTTCGATATTAGCACCTTTAGGATCAAAACGGGATAAAATTGGTACCACGCAAGCGGCTGTAGCTAGAATCATGAAATTCACTGGTTACACTCGCTATCTTTTTAGACACGCACAATATGGGCACTTCTCCAAAATCGTACTTTTAGGGTCAAAATTGCAAAAAAAAGGATAAAAGTGGTACCAAACAATCGGATGTACCTAGAATCATGCAATTAAATGCGTTCATTTCAATATGGACGCGAAACATAACGAATCTTTGAAATTTGCACTTTTCTTATTGAAATGATACGGTCACTCTGTTTGTAGCTGAATCAATAAATTGCAAATGGTAGAAATTGGTCCTGATGAAACATGTTTCTCCCTAATGACGACTGATAATACATCTAATACTTACATTTTTGGAAGAACAACCGACAGTTATCGTTACTTAACGATAACGACAATATCGTTAGAAAACATGAAGGTCCATCAAATAAATTGTTCCCCGAATATGTTTACAGTATGCTTTGAAGAATGGTGAAGGGTTAAATTTTGTATTCATTTTAATATCGCGTTTTAAGGACCAACAGAAAAATTACAATAAATTCTTAAATAATTATATCCTTCAAAAATGTCAAGTCCTTTTAAGCGCGAACTCCACGAACAGACATTTTCATAGGCCAAAATTAGTGTCGCACGGTGTAACATATAGATACAAATATATTTAAGCCATCTGAGGAGTATTTACTACATTTTATTTCCGATCGGATTGATGACACAAATTAAATCCATTTACTCCAAAATGATGTAACGAGCTTTTGAACTGGAATGTTTCCAACAAAGTTACGACTGCATCCAGTAAATGGAGAATAAGTGCCACAATTCATTTTATTATCTGATCGAAAACTTTGTTACGATGGTCCGACACATCAGCTTTCTCATTCAAATGCAAATCAAAGAAATTATTCAAATAGAACAGCGGGTGGTTGGAAATGTAGACGTTAATGAATCATAGTCAAAAGCGAGACGGTACAAATCTCTGCTCGGGTTAGACTCGCAAACAAGCTCAGTGTCCTTTTGTGCGTTGGTAGGTGTTGTCGTTGTTGGCATCATTAGTTGCAGACATCACTTTGTAGTCAATGTTGTTATTCTGTACATGTCACCGGAGAAAAGGCTGCGTACGATACACGGAGGGAAATAATTCTTGCGATATATCTGCATGGAAATTTTATATATTCGTACAAGCATTTTATATAAAAACTTGTACCCAAATACAAAAATCCTTACTTGTAAACCAAATATATTTACAGGTATGTAAATGAATGTGCTGAGGAATCGTACGATCAAACCAGCATTATTCTAATTCAATTGAATACTTTTCCCTCGAATGTATTATTATTGAATTATAGCAATTATTCTTATTCTTATTTTTAAGTAATGTCGAAAGTCTTGGGAAATTTCTCCCACTTGAATTATTGTTTTTCTTTATACAGGCTTGTGAAATAAAGTTTTTCATCAAAAACCAAAAATAAGTTCAGACGTTTCAAATCCTAGCAGTTTCGTCATATTTCGTATATTTCATTTAATCTTGAAAAAGATTGAATGCGTTTCGAGCTAACATTTTTCAGGGTGTATTCGTGCATATATGTTGGGCAAAACGGGCAAACGTGAGTATAGTTCGGTTTTAAAGCCGTTAACATGAATGTGTTTTGTAAAATGCAAAGCGAACACAGGGTCATATCAATATACACACGATGAATGTATGGTTTTGTGTACAACTGTGTGTATGTGTGTGTTACACGTTTACATTGTAAAGTTATACCTTCACTTTCGTAACGCATCGCCGCACAGTGAGTACAGTTATCAGAAAGACGGCGTTCTTAAAAACCGAGATTTTGGCGACACAAAAAGCGTTGGTCCTGAAAAAATATAAGCTACACATACCTACACGTGTCAATTTTCTCACCTTCAAGAAAAATGTAGGTAAATAGGAATATGGATTGGTTTAAATAAATTGGAGTATGGATTGTACTCATTAGGTCCACACGTTCCTCTTATAAAACAAGTAAGGAAAGGCTAAAATCGGGCGGGGCCGACTCTACGATACACTCCACTTTCTATCCGTATACAATTTAATTCGGCGAAAAAGCAAAAAGGATTTTTGTATCCTGTCAATGTATGTGTTTGACAAAAAAAATGTTAAATCGGAAAGAACATATGTATGGGGGTGTATTGAAATATAATATGTATAGTTTGGCCAAAATCGGTTAAATATTTGGGAGCAACATTTGTATTTGGGCTATATCTAAATCTGAACCGATCTTACCCACTTTCACCATAGGTTTTTGTACTTGGATTATAAGCTGTTGTGCCAAATTTAAAGAAAATCAAGTGCAATATGTGGTCTCTAAAGCGGCAAAAGTCAAATCGGGAGCGACATTTGTATGGGAGCTATATCTAAATCTGAACCGATCTTACCCAATTTCTGTATAGGTGTTTCTAGTTGGATTATAAGATGTTGTGCCAAATTTAAAGAAAATCGGGTACAATATGTCGCTTCTACAACGGAAAATATCAAATCGGGAGCGACATTTGTATGGGGGCTATATCTAAATCTGAACCGATATGCCTCAAATTAAATAGCGTTCGTCCTTGATCCACAAAACTTATTTGTGCCAATTTTTGTTAAGATCGGACTATAATTTCGAACTGTAATTTGATTACAACAATATATGGACAGACGGACAGACAGACAGACGGACATTGCTAAATCGACTCAGAAAGTGATTCTGAGTCGATCGGTATACTTAACAATGGGTCTATCTCGCTTCCTTTTGGGCGTTACAAACAAATGCACAAAGACATAATCCTCTCGTGGAGTGTAGAATGAACTGCGACGAAAAAGACTTTTTATCTCCAGGGAAGTCCGGGAACGGTTTCCCGGGAAAGTACGAATACGAATAATTAAGCATTACAACTTATTTAAAATAGTGCACGTTAGTATGCATTGCAGTTTGAAACAGTAAACATATACTTTAGCGAATGATTCGATTTGTTCGGATTTAAGTTATCGTTCACAAACTTCAAAAATGTGTACATATTTTTGCTTTCAAATATGGAACATTCACTATATTATAGTACTTAATTTTAATAGAAAATTATTTTCATTGAATTATTTGAAAATGATTCAGCAATTTGCTATTAAAAATGTGATAGGTGAGTTTTACGAGATGGTGACTTGGGATTAAGACATCTTAAGGAATACATTAAGATATTGTTTATGGTCCGATTGGACTATTCTATAAGTCGTTAGGACTGTCAAGAATTTATATCTGGGCACGAGTGGGTTAGATATTTCAGGGGTTTTTTGCAGGGAGATCAAAAAATATAAAAATAAGTTTAAAATAGTACTACCACTGCAACAAAATGAACACATTAAGTAATGATAGTTCTTTGTCTTATATCGAGCCCTATTTGACAAAAAGACGTAAGCACCACCATTTTTTATTTTCGCGTTTTTAACATCATCTCTGAAATATGCATAGCTTTACGGCTTATATACCTAATTTCATTGTACCTTCTCCTGTATAATTTTGTTTTTGGCGCTTACGTCTTTTTGGCAAAAAAGGCTCGATATGTTCGCCATTTCTTTGTAGTTTTGAAGTTTTTTTCACAAAAGTTTATTGTATATTTCTAGTTATTTTCTACTTTTCAGATTGCATTTAATGTGCATTGCCGACAATAAACTTTCATTTCCATGTTATCTGTAATTAGTGCTGTATATGATGATTAATTTTGACTAATCGGTACTACTCGACACATTTAAATTGATATATTTACACCCATCACCAACCCCCATCATATGGTGGTTTGTCATTCCGTTTGTAATACCTTCCGTTTGCACGTGATAAAATAACCGTTTGCAGCAAACGTTTCACAGGATTTGAGAAAACGTAAATAAACGTTTCATAGGGTTTGTCATAAACAAAAATCGTTTGCGATAAACGAATTCCGCAATCGAACTTTTTATGACTAACTTTTAAGTGAACTAACGTAAACTTCTAAGTCGGGTAATAATTGAGGCAAAAGGTTTAATTTTTATCCGTTTTATACCCTCCACCTAAAGATATTCAATTTGTCATATTGTTTGTAACACCTTGAAGTATTCATCAGAGACTCTATAAAGTATATATATTCTGGGTCGTGATAAAATTCAAAGACGATCTATCCATGACCTTCTGGCCGTCTGTCTGTAGAAAGCACGCAAGCTGCCGAACGAAATGAGCTAGGAGGTTTAAATTTTTCATAAATGTGTCTTTTGGTTGCAGATCGGTTGGGATTGAAAGTGAACGAAATCGGTCCAGAGGGAAATTTTTTTCCCTAACAAGGACTTAACCCTAACATTTAGATTATTTAAGCATTTTTTAATTTCTGTTTTGCATGCACTTGAAATATGTTGCGTACATTCCTCTTGTAGTCTAAAAGCACCAACAAATGGTACCAATGATACGACAATAGCTAGAAACATGAAATTTGGAATGTAAATCCCTCTAATTGCGTAGATACGTAAAATAGAGCGATCTTTCAAAATTCTTCTTTTTGGAAAAAAGAGATACAAATGGTACCGACCGAATCGCTGAAGTTGAAATCGTGAAATTCGGTGTATACATTCATCTGAATGGGAAGATGCGAAACAAAAAGGATTTTTACGGAATTTGTACTTTTATGCGGAAAATGGAGCGAATGGGGATAAACATGGTACCAACCAAACGGCTGCAGCTATAATAATGAAATTTGGTGTGTACAATTATTGACTGTGGTGACGCGAAAAATAAATAGATGTGCAGACAGTCAGGCTGTAGCTGGAATCAAGAAGTTGCAAATGGGGCTTGAGGGAAATGGTTTCAACCTAACAACGGCTGACAATACACCAAGTATTTGGGGATTTTTGTATTTATATATAGTAGAGGACCTAAAGTCGACAGCCTGTAATCTGTCGGTAATACACTCCGTAGTGGAGGGTATATAAGATTCGGGCCGGTCGAACTTAACTCCTTCTTACTTGTTTACCTTTAGGTATATTCAATACAAACCTATAATTTGTACCACTTGTTTGTTTGTTCGAAAACACAGTGTGCTGCTGTCTGTCACCATCCACCACCACCCCAAACACTTACTACCTTAATCAATTCGGGGCGTTACTAACACATATATGTGGCTGGGATTTTTATCTGCTGGTGACATTTGGCACTGGTTGGATAGTGTTGAAAAACTCATCCAGAGTGTGAGGAGGTGGCACAAGTCGTGAACGAAAAAAACAAACGTGGTGCGATTAACTAATGGCTTGGAAGCAACATGAAACAGAGTCGACGAGGAACGCGTGCGATCCAAACGTTCTAAAAATCCATAACGATACAAATATGGGTCACCTTGTCATGTGAAAATGGACATGACCTTCATCCGAGTATGGCGGCGGGCGACTCTAATTTGGAGCACTTTATCGCCCATTTTAAAGTAGCCTTTTGTCTTTCGTGTCGCCGGTGCTTTGCGCTCCGAAAGGACAGCTGCTAAAAGTGAATGTGACAGAATGTAGACAGGAGGAAACCTTGTACGGCTCCCAAGTGCATTTAAAGGTGGCTTTGGCAACTACAATCCTTTCGCATGTCCGCTCTCCATTCATGAGGAGCTGTATGTCGCGGTATGTGCTTGTGTGTCTGGTTGTGTTATCTATTTGCTTCCAGTGGTGTGCTGCTGTCACCAACATTTGGTGTCTCCTCTAACATTTGGCAGAAATCCAAAATCAATATTCGCAGCTGAACAGCAGCATGTCTGCTGCTGTTGCTTTTAGTGACTTCACTTTCTGTGCTTGGAGACGTGTGGGAAAACTGGTTCACCCACAGCAGGCAAGGACGCTTTATCAATGTGTCAATTATCTACTGTCCAATATTGGACAGTATAGTCGTGCATACATGTATGTGTGCGTGTGCGTTGGAAGATAGAAGAAGTTAATAATCACAAACAAATGAAATGAGATATGTGCCCTGAGAGGACGACCGTTATATAATTTTGCGAACGGCCCCTGGTGGTAAATCTGTAATGCTCCGGCCCATAATTTTTGAAGAAAATCCATGGAAACGTAATGGCAAACTATGTCTGAAATACTTGTCGTAAAATTAGACTTGATTATGAATAGTTAAACTATCACTAATGGAAAATAAGCATTTTCTATAAATACCCGTTTTTGAGGATATTCCTGGTGTCAACCAGAAGAGTTTCACTGAATTTTAATTTACTTCAACGTAGAATTATCTAACATGGATGGCGATACTTCAAGTGTAATAAAAACTAAGGTTTTTGTGGGGTGTTTTCAGTCGTTGTTTTGGGGAATTTTTAACCCTCAAGACCGATTTGCCCCTTTCCCCCATTTTCCCTAAAAGTACAAATTTCAAGTATCACATCTACTCGGTCAGAGCGAAGTTTGTATCTATTCTAGCCCCAGCTGCTTGGTAGATATCAATTTCATCCGTTTCCCCAGTTTGGCCCCAGAAGTACGAATATCAAATGTCCCTTCATTTTATGTGTCTACGCAATTTCTAGCTGTTGTACGATTTTTCCCCATTTTTCCATTTCGCCCTCTAAACGTATAAATCACATTCTGGTGCGCATTAACGCTACTACGCTATTTATATGAGAAATTTACATACCAAATATCAAGTAAGTACAAACCACAGGTCGTAAAAAATGTGCTTAAATACTCCAAATTATTGGCTATTGGGTTATTTTTTGTTTGTCCTTGCTATTGTTCCCTCTGAACCGATTTCGTCCATTTGCAATCCCTCCTAACCCCTTTCCTTTATATACAATCAAAAGACAGAGAGGCAGATCGTCTTAGAATTTTACTATTACAGGCCGATATTGCACCCGGTGATATAGTAAAATGGGTGATTGGATTTATTACCCTTGTTTTTATACCCTCCACCTCCAGGATTATACCCCCATACTAACTTTGTCATTCCGTTTGTAACACCTTGAAATATCGACCTGAGACCCTATAAAGTATATATTCTTGATCTTCATAAAATTCTAAGATGATCTAGCCATGTCCGTCCGTCTGTTCGTCTGTTGAAAGCACGCTAGCATCTAAACGAAAGGAGCTAGAACGTTCAAATTGTCCATAAATGCGTCTTATAGTCGTAGATCGGTTGGTATTGAAACGGGACGAAATCGGCCCAAAGGGAAAAAATTTTCCCTCACAAGGACTAAAAATACCCATAATAATCCCTAATATTTGAATATGTCTATGTATACTTGCTTGATATTTGGTATGCGCATTCTCCTTATAGCAAAAAAGTGCATCATAAAGTGATTCTTATTTGTAGGGGATGAAATGGGACAAAAAGGGATAAAAACGGGACATATTAAACGACAACAGCTAGAAACACGAAATTCGGTGTGTACATTCCTCTAATTGAGTAGATACGTAATATAAAATTATTATTTTTTGATAAATAATGGTTTGAAATAAATAAAATATTATATTTATTTATAAAATTATTTTTTCAATATTTGTGTTTGTTTTGGTTTGGCTATATTAAAAAATTTATATTTTCCTGTAATATTACTGCACTTCTACGAAAACCGACAACCTCTGTGGAATGCAATCCATGGTGGAGGGTATATAAAGATCGGCCCGGCCGAACTTAACGCCGTTTTTACTTGTTTTTGAATATTTTTTTCTGATCATAAATCATATACAGAGAGAAGAATACTATGGAAGGGGGTGAATCTGTTGCATCGATTCCGCGCATTGCGGAGCTGATGGGGTTAATGACGAATTCCATAACTTCTGCCATCATTAAGCGTCCCTTGAAACGATAGTCTGCACTGCTCGCAACCAATTCTTCTATAAAAACAATTCTTAGTTTGAAAACAAAAACAAATGATCTCGAACCTGAGTAAGAGTTTCAACAAATACTATGAAAAGAAAAGATCAAATAATAAACAAGTAAAAACGGCGTTAAGTTCGGCCGGGCCGAACTTTATATACCCTCCACCATGGATTGCATTCCACAGAGGTTGTCGGTTTTCGTACAAGTGCAGTAATATTACAGGAAAATATAATTTTTTTAATATAGCCAAAGCAAAACAAATACAAATATTGAAAAGGTAAATAATATAAATAAATATAATATTTTAATTATTTCAAACCACGCTTATAAGGTAATGCTACCAATACGTCAATTCAAAAAATAAATATTCTTATATTTATATTTTCAAAAATATTTTCAAAGCCATAAATATTGGTAGATAGCGGGTGCTACAGTTGGTTGTATTTCCATTCTATTTTAATTCCAAAAGTACAAATTTTGAAAATCCATTAGCAGACGTACATGTGCAAAGTGTTTCATGATTCAACCAATTTTTGCCGTAAAAGAAAAAGTACGAATTTGGAAAATTTTTTTATTTTGCGTGTCTATGCAGTCAGAGGAATGTATACACCGAATTCCATGATTCTAGGTACAGCCGTTTGGTTGGTACCATTTTTATCCCTCTATTCCTATTTTACCCCTTAAAAGTACTAATTTGGAAAAAAAATACGTTTATATTATGTATCTACTCTATTAGAGGAATGTACACACCGAATTTCGTCTTTCTAGCTGTTGTCGTTTAATATGTACCATTTTTATCCCTTTTTTGCCCCATTTAACCCCCTACAAATAAGAATCACTTTATGGTGCACGTTTTTGCTATAAGGGAATGCGCATACCAAATATCAAGCAAATATAAACAGACATATAGGAATTATTATGGGTATTTTTAGTCCTTGTGAGGGAAAAAATTTTCCCTTTGGGCCCATTTCAATCCCAACCGATCTACGACTATAAGACGCATTTATGGAAAATTTGAACGTTCTAGCTCCTTTCGTTTAGATGCTAGCGTGCTTTCAACAGACGGACAGACGGACGGACGGACATGGCAAGATCGTCTTAGAATTTTATGACGATCAAGAATATATATACTTTATAAGGTCTCAGGTCAATAATTCAAGGAATGACAAAGTTAGTATACCCCCATCGTGGAGGTGGAGGGTATACAAATTTGTGCTGATTTCATGACACAAAATTTCTATTTTTGTTGCATAGTGTTATTCTTTCCCCTCCTCGAATACGCATTAGACCGGAAATGGTGGCCTTTTTATTCCTCTTACGTGTAACTTTAACCGCATAATGGCCAATTACAATGGCCACAATCGACTTCAATGACGAGCAAATGGCCACAAACGATTTTCCATTAACAAAAGTAATGCCATTTTCATTCACTGAGCACATGTCAGTCATTTCAACAATTTCCGCTCTTTTTCACTTTCCAAATGTCTGGCGATGAGTGATGAACAAAAGTTCTAATCGCAAGTGAAGATAAGCAGTTATCTGGGAGGAATGTTACTAATTTCGTCACCCGACCAACAACAAATGTTCCCGCCATTACAACATGGACCATTTATGGGAAGGCAAAGGCACAGTATGGCTGTACAAATGAACATCCATCTCGAGACAATTTTGGCTCAGTTGCTGCCGCCATGTGCCACGTTTGCTGTGATTCGTGCAACACACTGCAGCCTTAAGTATCCGCTCGAACATTAAGTAGGATATAATAGTTAAATAGCAAGTTGTGGCAACCCACAAATCCACTCGGCATGCCTCCATATTGTCTCCACCGCACCCTTGACATTACATCACAAACAAGCTTTAAGTGCACTTAAATTTGAATCATTTCCAAACCCATTTGTAACGAAATTTCATATTTAGTGGTCAATTTTGTTTAAATATACAGTGAATGGCAACACAACATCAACACTACATTTGTGATAAGCTTTAAGAATTTAAAATATCCACATTCAATAATTTTTTGTCTAACGAAATAGTAAAATAATGATACGATTTCTCTATTTATTTATTATGAATTACAATGCAAAGTAAATTAATATTGGAATTATACAGCTAGTACAATTGCAGCGACAGGCATGAGCCTCAGGTGGGAATCGAACCAACCACCCCCACACTGATAGCCGTCGGTAGTTTTATGAAAAATATTATAATATTATCTTAATAATATTTTTCATACTAATTATTTTCATGATAACAAAAAATAAAAATCGATATAATCAATTTTACGTTGGCGTACTTTGCACACTGAAATGCATATTTTATGCAAATATGGATTGAAAATGGTATTTGTACAAAAATCCGATGCGATATGTTTAATAAAGACTCTAGCTGCCAATCTACAGCTGTTATATAAATGTGAAAATTATCATAATAAATAATTAATATTGACGCGGACTTTCAATAGCCTGACAGAGATGGAATAGTTTCGACATAATCCGAATTTGGTTTTTGCATTTTCTTCAATTGCTTTAGCGTGGGCGTGATTCGCCACCTGAAATGCAAAATGTCGAAACCCACATTTTCTTTCTTATGTTTTCAGAAGAAGCAACAAACGTTCAATTGCAAAGTTCGTATTACCTGAATAAATTCTATATTTCTGGACGTATATGCCTATAATTTTCTGAGAGTATTTAGTTCAGTCATACGCAAATATAAAAGTTTAAATTTTATTTTTGGAGTCAAATTATCGTTACTCGATGAAAGAAAGTATTTGTATATTTTCGTTATGAAATCTTTATTTCTTGGCGCACATGTCTACAATTTTGTCATATTGTGAATTTTAGTGAAATGTGACTTAATTGTGGTTACGTCTTTTTGCATTTCAGTCTGCATTCGGTTGTTGGAATACAAAAAAAAAAGAAAAAATTAAATAGTAAATTTGTGTTTTTTCGAGCTCGAGGATATTTTGTAATTACGATGAATTCATATTTCATATTTTATTAATTAATTGGAATAAAACAAAATTAAAGATAAAAAATGAAATTTATGGTTTGGCTGCATTCATAAGTTTATTAAATAAAATGATAGGTATATTTGTGCGTTTATTTGTTATATCTAATTTGTTGCGTCGCAAAGTACATTAGGTTTACGACGTTTTTCACATACGTCACAATTGTATCGTGTTCCAGAGAGTATCGACCGATATCTTAGAAGAATTATCCTATTTCCTCTACTAGATATTTTGCAATAACACCAATTTCTCCAGTGAAACTCCGTATAACAAAGTAGTCATAGTCAAAGTAGATATGTGGTCATATCTTTTTAAACCATATACGAACCTGCGAATCATATGTCTAAAATTATTGTACCTAATATACCCAAAATGTGTTTATAATCATTTTCTGATATATTTTTTGTAATTATAATCTATGTACAAGTACAACATCGCACTACATTCTTCTTTTTACGATGATTGGAATAATAATTACACTTCTTTCGTTCGTAAAATAGATGAATGCAATTGCTCTTACCCAACTTAGTTTGGTTGCATGTCCTACTTCGGTTTTTAGTAGAAATTGGGATCTTATTTTTAGAAATTTTGACAAAAAGAATAAATGATATTATTGTGGCTGGTCTATATCTATATTCTAAATGCCAATTTTTTCCAACAATTATTTTTCAGGGCGTAGAAACAAAAAGGTATAATAAATAAAGTAAAAAACAACCCCATTATTTTTCACCTAATTCAGACTAGAAATATAAGTCTGAATTCATACGAGAGAAATGAAAATTGCTTTATTAAATAACTAATTCTCCACTTAACTAGTCTCTAAGAACTTGTTATTTAATACAATGACATCTTATTTGATCGTATTAAACTAAGTTTTATTTTCTTATATGAAATGTTTCAATTTGTTCTCCGATTTTATGAAAATATATTAAATCGCTTCATAAATCTTACACAGTACAACACATGATTTGCCAACTCAATTCTGAGAACAGTATGTGAAATTATACCCAAAAAGAATAATTTCTGCATCATTCGTTTTGTCTTCTTACCTGCCGAAATATTTTTAATATCGATTTGAAGTTAGTACTATATTTATCACGTTTTAGGCCCTGTTGTTTGACATAGCTCGATAGCCACTAGCCGGATTTAGTTGAAATAAATTTTAAAAAATTAAGAGTTACAATTCCCTATATATTGTTTTCCTATACAAGCAGCAGTTTCCAAGTTAAAAATAAAAAAAAATCAGAACCACAAGCGTCAACTTCTGCAAGCATGGATATTGCCAATAATTGAAAAAATGTTCTGAATTTTGTTTTTATGCATATTATAATTGCGTATTAATTGCATATTATTTTATTTTCATAAAGTTTTTATAAATTAATTTTTTTTGCATGATAATTTTTTAATTTTTATTTTTATTTTATTTTTTGAAATTCATACCTTTACTCAATTGCGAATAAAAGCGAAACGCGTGCATCGATTTTCATGATCTTTGTCTCATTTTGCTCATAGGTTATGTGACTTTGCGAAAAAGTAACTACACTTGAAACTTATTTCCGTTTTGTATTTTTTATGAATTTAATTTTTTTTTATTTTTAACTTGGAAACTGTTGCTTGTATAGGAAAACAATATATGAACAGATTAAGGGAATTGTATTTCTTAATTTTTTAAAATTTATTTCAACTAAATCGGGCTAGTGGCTGTCGAGCTATGTCAAACAACAGGGCCTAAAACGTGATAAATTCCCCTATACGATAGTACTAACTTCAAATCGATATTAAAAATATTTCGGCAGGTAAGAAGACAAAACGAATGATGCAGAAATTATTCTTTTTGGGTATAATTTCACATACTGTTCTCAGAATTGAGTTGGCAATCAACGAACTGAAAAATGTTGTACTGTGTTATGAAGGGTAATTCCTTCAGTCTACAGGGTAAGGTGGGAGGGTAAAATCATTTGAGCTTAAGACTGCAGTTAAGTTTGGACCGAAGCCGCTCTAGAAGTCAGTCACGAGTAGACAGCGGAATGTATGCATATTTTGATTGGATGGTTGTATCCAAATTATAATGCCATATAAATGTTTGTTATCAAAAATTTATGACGAAACGAAGTTGTCGATTTTCGTAGAAGTGCAGTAATGTTACAGGAAAATATATTTTTTTAATAAAACCAAAACAAATACAAATATTGAAAAAATAATTTTATAAATGAATAAAATATTTTTATTATTGCAAACTACGCTTATAAGGCAAGGCGTTTATATATCGAAATAATACTTCAAGTCAATTCAAAAAATAAATATACTTATATTAATATTTTCAAGAAAGCTTAACTACCATACGTATTGGTAGATAGTGGGTGCTACAGTTGGTTGTACTTCCGTTCTATTTTAATTCCAAAACTAAAAATGTTGAAAATCCATTATCTCACGTACATAGTGCTTCAACTTCATGATTCAACAAATTTTTGCCGTAAAAGTAAATAGTTAGAACTTGGGAAAATCTTTTTACTTTGCGTGTCTATACACTCAGAATTCCCTGATTCTAGCTGCGGCCATTTAGTTGGTACAATTTTTATCCCCTTTTCCCTATTTTACCCTCTTAAGAGTACGACTTTTATTTTACGTGTTCACGAAAGTAGAGGGATGTACACACCGAATTTTATCATTCTAGCTGTAGCCGTTTAGTTGGTACTATTTTTATCCCTCTGTACCCATTGTATCCCTTGAAAGCACAAAACCTTTTATTTTTCGTGTCTACTCAGTTATAGGAATGTATACTCTGAATTTCATCACTCTAGCTGCGGTCATTTGGTTGGCACTATTTCTACCCCCTTTTGCCATTTTAACATCAAAAAGTACGAATTTCGAAAAATCTGCTTGTTTTACGTGCTTGTTACCGAATTTCATGTTTCTAGCTGTTGTCTTATCATTGGTACCATTTTTATCCCTTTTTGCCCCATTTCACCCGCTTTTTTGTACTTTTTGGTGTTTTCATGTTGGTTGAGGAATGTGCACAGCAAATATCAAGTGTATAAAAGCAAAAAAAGGGGAAACTTTTTCCCTCTAGGCCGATTTCGCCCACTTTCAATCCCAAGCGATCTGCAACCATAATACACATTTACGGAACCTCCTAGCTCATTTCGTTCGGCAGTTAGCGTGCTTTCAACAGACAGACGGACGGACGGACAGACAAAAAGATAATTGTAGTTTTCTCTTTTCAAGTGAAGACGCTACATTCGCACGCTTTAAACAAAGACAAGAAAGAAACAGAAAATGTCGATCTGCATCTGCGCTTAAAGATTATTACATTTTAAAAATATATAGTCATGATTTAGCACAAAATTATAAACAATTATACAATGAAACGGACGCTACAAAAAACTGAAGTACTTTTGAAGCTCTTATAGAAATATTCAAAGTTCAGCGATTTTTTGAGGACTTTGTTTTTCCATATAAACATATAACTGAAGGTCAGAGGTTAACTTTTGTTCGTATATGTGTGAAACATGAGAATTATCTCTTAGATTTTTCTAATTAGGTACAGCATAAATTCGTTATAACATTTCAACTTAAAAAAATAAAAGAGAACATATTAAATTCAAGTTTCGCCACAGTAATAGTAAGGAAAAATATAGATAAGAGCTATTAGTGAGGCCTGATTTATTTTTTTGTGGACCTCTTTTGGGAGATGCCCATATGTGAATACGAGACATATTCTTACAACAAGGAGATAATTTCTACATTTATTTATATATCTTCATTAATTCTTTCTTTCTTCCTTAGGATGCCAGCAAAAACGCTATTAAAACACAACTTTTCACCCGTCAACGAAACTGTATACAAATGAAACTAGAGACCATAGATAGTTTTTTATTTCCTGAACTAATTTTCCTTTAGTTTTCAAAGGATATAGACGATTAGGTATTAAACGAAAGAGAAGAAGAGTTTAACATTGACAACACATTTCATGTATCCCCTTTAAGAAGTCAGAGTTTATTTTGTTAATTGATATTTAACATTTAGTGGAGAAAACTTGAAACTGAACTTTAGATGAAGTGGCAAGTTTTGTTTTAGAAGATGAAACGTTAAAGTACATTTCTATGAAAGAGTGGGAAAAGAATTTTTTACTTTATTTCACAAAAAACTAAATAAACTACTCCAGAACTTAATATTGACAACGTATGTTTGTCTGTAAACACAGTAATAAGGAAGCTCTCCATAGATGATGTCGCACTCACATACAAACGAATGGGTATTTATTTCCGTCCCCATCTTTTGGAAAAAGTTTTTATAAACTTACTTTTTTAATCTTATTTAAATTTCATTGTCATTGGTTGAACTAAATGGTGATGTGTGTGGGTCTGGGTGTAATAAACATATGTTCACTTATGGCTCTCACACATCCAATGCATGGAGGTTCACTACTTTGCTCGTATTACTTGGCACACGGTACTCCATCAAACAGAGAAAAACTAAAAACTAAAGACGAAGAGTAAACGAAACTTTTGTTATAAAATTAGCTGCACTTTTTCCGCACCACAACACCGACAGTGGTGTTATGGTAATGCAAGGAGGAGGCAACCTCAGTGTCATCAAGATCATCCGCATCATCATTGACGGCGACATCAAACTGACATTATTTGCAAGTAATTGACAGCTCCAGGATGTGTTTGTGTTTCCCTGCTACTCATACATGCGCACGTACATCTCTCGTGTTCCCGGTTATTTCTCATCTTCATCCACACTCTGCATCCTTTTTGTATCATATGCCCGAGGATGCGTGTACGTGTGTGTGTGTCTGGGCCATAAACATTTCTCATTTTACAATTGGTATCAATATGCTACTGTTGCTGCTGCTGTTGGTTGGCAAGATTTCTACACATTCGACCCATTCCGTTGAAGTAGTTGAATTCTTGTGATATCAGCTTCGCCAACACCATCATCATCTTGTGCTTTTTCTGCAGCATCTACTCCGTATCCTTCTCCGTCATAACCATTAATATTTATGCTTATGGAAATTGACACTTTGTGGAAATACGTTTTTCTTGCTTGTGATGAGCTGTCGTCTCCTCTTTTTCCGTCACATGGTGTGTCATTCCGTGACTTCTTTTGCTGGTGGAGCGTTACACCAGCTACAACCACACCAACGGCACTGATAGTAATAGAAGTGACAGCAATTTGTTGAATGTGCTTTTTATGACAAAATACATGTCTATGTGTGTATAAATTATTAATTTCCCCAAACACTTTTGGTGGATTTCCCATTCTGGATTCGTTGCGAGTATAAAACATGAGTTCCCATATTACTGCATAGATATAAACCAACACGGAGAAAAAATTGTATTATGCTTATGGTTGCCCGCAAAAAATATACACATGGTCAGGCATTTTGTATAGAAATAATAATAATACCAAATATAAATACATATAAAAATATAATATTTGTGCTTTCACATAAGTAATTGAATGTAATTCCAGCAATTATTTTGCAGCGTGTAGGTACGAGCAAAAATAATTGCAATACAATGTGTGACGGCGGAAAAAGTGCGTATAATTGATGTTTTCCGATTTATGTCGATGCGCTCCGAAGATATAAAGAAAATGCATAAAAGCAACGAATTTAATAAAAACTCTCTCTTTTTCACGAACTTGTGTTCTGTCTGAATACGCCTTCATTTGTCAAAGAATCCTGGGTACGAGGGTAAATTGGGTCGTAATCGCTTTGGAGTAGCAAAACAAAGTGGGAGGCATGTTTTAGTATTACTATCCGAAAAGAAAACAAGTAAGAAGGCGTTAAGTTCGGCCGGGCCGAATCTTATATACCCTCCACACGGAGTGCATTCCACAGTATTACCAGCAGATTAAAGGATGTCGACATAGAAGGCTACAGTCGTTTGGTTGGCTGTATTTCCATCCTATTTTAATTTCAATAGTATAAATTGTGAAAATACCTTATCTCTCACGTAAGACAACTTCATGATTCTACCATTTTTTGTAGTAAAAGCAACAAAATAAAGTATGAATTTGGAAAAAAAATTTACGTGGCTATGCAGTCAGAGGAATGTATACTCCGAATTTCATGATTCTAGCTGCTGTCATTTGGTAGGTACTATTTTTATCCTCTTTTTCCATTTGAACCCCAAAAAGTACGAATTTTGGAAAGTTCTTTGATTTTACGTGTCTACGCAATCAGAGGAATGTATATATCGAATTTCATTATTCTAGGCGCAGCCGTTAGGTTGGTACTATTTTTATCCCTCTATCCACATTTAACCCCTTAAAAGTACGAATTTTTAAAAAATACCTTTTTTATGTATTGTCTCCATTAGAGGAAAGTACACGCCAAATTTCGTGTTTCTATCTGTTGTCGTTTGATAGGTACCATTTTTATCCCTTTTTGTCCCATTTCGCCCCCTACAAATAAAAATCACTCTATGGTGTCCTTTTATGCTATAAAGGGAATGCACATTGCAAATATCAAGTAAATACAAGGTAATTTGTTCAAAAAACACGCTGAAATACTCTAAATATTAGGGGTATTTTCAGTCCTTGTGAGGGAAAAATTTTTCCCTATGGGCCGATTTCGTCCACTTTCAATCCCAACCGATCTACAACCATAAGACACATTTAGGAAAAATTTGAACCTCCTAGATCATTTCGTTCGGCCGCTATCGTGCTTTCAACAGACAGACAGACGGACAGACGGATAGACGGACAGACGGACATGGCTATATCGTCTTAGAATTTTTCCACGACCCAGAATATATATACTTTATGGGGTCTCCGATGAATATTTCAAGGTGTTACAAACGGAATGACAAAGTGAATATACCCCCATCCTGGAGGTGGAGGGTATAAAAATCTTAAAATTGTAAATTGACGATATGTAAAAAATGGCGAAAAACTGTTTTTAATGTTTTATATCAAAACCAATTACCATAAGTAAATACAATTGAAGACCAGAGGGTCTTTAAATAATGTTAAAACGGACATTAAAAAATATTTACTTTGAACTGGGATATTGTCCTGGCTCAAGACCATTTTCCATTTATATTTTATAGAATGTAAATTTATTTACAAACGGCATGGTGACATTTATTACTTGGCTACACACTTCCACCCTGTCTTGAGCCAGGACAATATCCCAGTTCAAATCAAATATTGATGAGCGTATTGCTGTGTAACTATAGAGAGAATCATTTACTTAAAGAGGACGGGTATGTTGTTGAAAAATCGCTGCGAAGCCACCTGAGGAAACCTTTGACATGGTGGAAGTCATAGCATCTAAACGAAAGGAGCTAAGAAGTTCAAATTTTGCATGAATACGTCTTACACAGGCCTGTCACAGATTTCCATTCCGATCGAAAGTGGAATTAATTCCGTAGTTTTTTTCTTCAGAAAACAAAAACAAAATCATTAGGAATAAAACCACTTTTGGTTTCCTAAATGGAATTGACATTTTTAGTTAATTAAACACAAGAAAATGGTCAAAATTTTTTTTTTTGGATTAAATAATATTGTTTTCAAAGGGTTTTGCCAAATTGTGACATAGTTAACGTTTATTTTAATTACACAATCATAATTTTAATTATTACTAAGAAAGCAATATAATTTTTTATAACTTGTCAAACATAGTATTGCCACCTATTTTTGTGCAAATCACTATGTTCGTCAAAGAGGATCCGAAGCATCTGTCAAGTTCGCCGACCTAATTTTTCAACAGATTGCTGACCTCTCTGTGTCCAGTATTTACGTACTTCCAATATATGTTTTTTGTTTTGATAAGCATATCATTGCCATATCGAATGCGAAAAACTAGGGATGTTCATGTCTTTGGGAATTGACAAAATCGATCGGAATCTGAAGAACGTAAAACGAAATCGATCGGAATGGTAACTACGCAATTAAACCATTCCGAACAAATTCGGTGACAGGACTGATAGTTGTAGTTCGGTTGGAATTGCAGGTGGGCGAAATTGTCCCACAGGGAAAATTTTCTCCCTTACAAGTACTGAAAATTCCCATAATATATGTGTTGTCATTTATTTTGGTTCAAGACCAAAGGTTGTGCTGAAGTCTTCAGCAGAACCCAAAATTAGCAAAAAGGCAAAGCGAGACCTTTATTGTTGCAGCTAAAAGTTGACTGCGCAGTTTCGATGGGCGCTACCCCATTTCGTCAGAACTTTCGCAACGAATGTATGTCTTTGACTTCATATTAGTACCAGCGGTCACATATGACATAATATTTAGAGTATTCCATCATTTTGTTTTTGAATATTTCTGCTTACATTTGTTTGATATTTGGTATGCGCATTCCCCTTATAGCTAAAACGTGCACAAAAAGGTGATTTTTTTTGTAGAGGGTGAAATGGGTAAAAAAGGGGTAAAAAATGGTACCTATCGAACGACAACAGCTAGAAACACGATATTGATGTACATTCCCCTAATTGAGTGAATAACATGACTATTAAGGGGTACTATAAAGGGGTAAAATGGGAATAGAGGGATAAAACTGGTACCAACCAAACGGCTCCAACTAGAGTAATGAATTTCGGTGTATACATTCCTCTGACTGCGTAGACACGAAAAATAAAGGGATTTTTCGAAAATCGTACTTTTAGAAGAAGGGGATACAAATTGTACCAACCAAATCACCGCAGCTAGAGTCATGAAATTCGGAGTAGACATTCCTCCGACTGCGTAGACACGAAAAATAAAATGGGTTTCACAAATTCGTACTTTCAAGGTGAGGATTTCGGGTGTACACATACAATACACAGATGTGAGTTTCAAAACACGTACATAGATATATATACAACTTATAACATCATGTTAACGCAAGCACTCATACAGAAGGATCACTGATGATTTGTCCCTACACAGGACAATGACGCTTTGCGTTTTTTCGAAGTTGCGTCGCTGCTGAATTAGTACTAATTTTCACTGTGCGTCGTTAGATTTTCGAAGTTGCGTTGTTTTGTGTTCGAGTCTTTAACTTTTTTTGAACTTTTTTTTCCTAAAAGATGACACTTTTGTTTTTAAAACAGAAAAATCTGCACTAGGATTTATAGCTAGCAAGGATAGACTGACTCTTCTTCTTGATGGTAATGCAAATGGTGATTTCAAATTTAAACCATTTCTCAATCAGAAAATCCAAGAGCTATGAAAGGTTGTTCACAGAATCTGCTTCCTGTCCACTGGCGAGCAAACAAAAAAGCATGGATGAAAGCACCATTATTTCAAAACTGGGTTTCAACTTGTGCTATTCCAGAAAAAAGCTTAAACTTCAAGGATTTAGTCCTAGTAGACAATGCTCCTGGCCATCCAGTTGATGTTGATGAGTTGTCGGAAAACGTGAAATTTGTATTTTTGCCGCCTAATACGACATCAGTTATTAAGCCGATGTCTCAGGGAGTAATATCGAATTTTAAAAGTTATTACCTTCGACGAAAATTTAAACTTCTTTTAAGTGAGACTGATGGACAAGATAAGCCTACCATGCTAGAGTTTTGGAAAAAGTTCAACATTACGAATGTCATAGAAATTATTTCTGATTCGTGGGAGGAGGTTAAACCATCTTGCGTGAATGGTGTTTGGCGCAAAATATGGCCTGAATGTGTTCACAGAATATGCACTGCAGAAGTTGATGGTACACCAGCTGTTCGTCATGAAATTTCTAATTTAGCTAGAGAGTCTAATTTCGAAGGTATGGAGGAGACTGACATACAGGGTGGCTGATGAATTTTGCTACATTAAGAAACTCAAATATTTTTTTTCAGTGTATGGAATTCATTTTTCTTTTGTTCATGTTAAAGCTCATTCAATTTTATTAAATATAGCTTAATTAGTTTTAAAAATAATGGAATTTAAATGCCCCCCCCCCTGCTCGTTGATGCATATGGGGCATCTTACCAAAAAGTTGTTCATTACTGCTTGGAGAGTTGAGACAGGAATAGCCGCAATTGTTTCTCGAATGGATTGCCTTAGTTCATTCAAATTTGTTGGTTTTGCTTTGTAGGCTTCCTGTTTGCAATAACCCCACAAGAAAAAGTCAGGTGCAGTAAAGTCAGGCGACCTGGGTGGCCAACGGAATGTGGAGTTTCTGGATATCAGCTTATTGGAAAATTTTCGTCGCAATTCTGTCATAACAGGTTGGGCTATGTGAGGAGCTGCACCATCTTGCTGAAACCACACAGAGTTGAAAGAAATTCTCATTCGGCGTAATTCTGGATAGAAAAACTCTCTCAACATGCTCAAGTAACGGTCTCCAGTAACCGTAACGGTGTGACCGTTTTCTTCGAAGAAGTAGGGCCCCACAATGCAGCGTGATGAAACTGCACACCACACTGTGACACGAAGTGGATGCAATTCCGTCTCATGGAGTATCTGTGGGTTGGAAGCACTCCATATTCGACAATTTTGTTTGTTTATGTTGCCGTTTAAATCGAAATGGGACTCGTCAGCCATGAAAAGACAGTTCAACATGTTTCCATCCTCTTCCACCATTTGAAGCATCTTCTGGCAAAATTCCAAGCGAATCGGCAAGTCTGCAGCGTTCAGTTTGTTGGCCATTTGAATTTTATATAGGAATAACTCCAAATCTTTGTGCATAATTGACTGTAATGAATGTCTGCTTATACCCACTTGAGCAGATAAGCTTCTTGTCGAAACACGTGGATTGTTTTGTATGGCAGCAGCTACAGCACCGATTGTTTCCTCCGTTCGAACTGAAGGGTTTCGATGGTAATGTCTTCTATTGACTGTCCCATGCTCGGCAAAATTGTTTACAAGTCTCATTATGGTCTATCTGCTTGGAGGATTGCCGCCAAACGTGCGCCTATACTCTCTTTGAACCGAAACTAAGGACTCCAGTGCGTGATAGCGGTGGACAATCCAAATTCTTGTTTCAGTGTCCCAGTTATCCATTTTTGTTAAATGTAAAAGTCAATCCGCAAAATAAAAAAAAATTAACCAGATTCATTAAATAGAAAAAAAGTTATTCAATTTTTTTTGGTAGCGGCTTTCATCAGCCACCCTGTACATGAATTGCTAAGCCCGCACAACCAAGAATTGTCTAATGAAGAACCATAGCAACTGGAATTGCAATTTGCTAATGAAGAAGATGACAGTGGCCGTTCAATAGATATCTTCGAACAACAAAAAGTAACCTTCAAACTAATTTCCAAAGCGATGTGTTTGATTAACGAAGCTATGGAGACTTTATAAAAAACGATCCTGACAGCGGTAGTGTCCCAAGAAAGCCGACTTACGACAGACTCATCCGACAGTGATTGATTTTTATTTTGTTTTTATAAATTAATTGCATATTTTAGTTTGTTTTAATTGAATTTGTTTTTTGGTTTTTTGTATGTACATATGTAATAAAATGTTATATTATTTTTGTTTTTAAATGATTACTTTGTTCATTTTCTTTTTTAAAAGTAGTATTTTCGTAACCCTGGAACCTATCATCGATCTTTACATGGTTTGCTATAGAAAATAAGAATTCACTTTGCGTCGTGTTTTTTTTTGGAACGTAACCACGACGCAAAGTGAGGTATTGGTGTATATGGTCAAATGTGTGTATGGTTGAGTGTGGTTCTCCTCCTTTACATTGCCAAAAACAAAGATTTCCTTCGTAAGAAGAAATTACTTGATCGAATAGCTGGAATTCGAATGTATTACATTCAACACTCATAGAAAATATATTAAAAAATTTAACATTTTCGTGTGATGTTACTGCACTTGTACGAAAATCGACAGCCTCTGTGGAATGCAATCCATGGTGGAGGGTATATAAAGTTCGGCCCGGCCGAGCGTATCGCCGTTTTTACTTCTTCTATATTATATAGTCAATTAGACCGTATTTAACATGTTCTGTTTTCCTTACTTTCAGGTAATTTCCTGCTGAATCTTATGAGTACAAGGTAAGTAAGCTTTATTAATGTTGTTGGTAAATAAGTAATTTTATAAATAGGTAACCACCTACGTCGCTGTTTATTAAGTTATTAAGCAAATCACCAGTTTTTGCAGTTGGTGTCGACTGGCAAACTGATATTGCAATTTACTTGACTTTGGCTATAATGTCGTTGTCGTCAGAGCTCACAATACGCATACATACATGCGTGGCATTATGAAAATACATAAGTAAGTACATGGATTATGGGAAATACTCTCCCTGTGTGGGTGTGTAATTGTATTAAATTCGAATGAAAGGGGTGCCACTTCATAAAAAGGATCAAGGACATTATGTGGTTGCGACAGTTGCATGACTTTCAATTTTGTGCCTGTGTCAATGGGAGTCGGTATAATAGGCGCAGCGACAGACAGTCCGCCCCCATGTGAACATTACCAAAGGTGCACTACCCTATTGTACACCTGTAATCTCCCACGTATTCATTCATTTGCCATGAATGCAGTTCATTTGTTGGCTTTGCAGTCATGGCAACAGATGCACAAAATGTCCTGAAGTAATAAAGGATAATAACTCTGCTGAACGAACATACACGTGTATGTACGTATACATGTGCATATTGGCATGGTTGTTATGAAAACCTATAATGTTTGAAAGCATTTTTTGAAATGGCTTTCATATATTTCCACTCCCTAATGGCTCTCAACGGGAACATAGGATACCAGTGAAAGAGGGCGGGTATTTACATTAAATTGTTTACTATACTTTGAACTTACATTTGCACTAGTCTTTAATGTAGCTCAGTTAACCCAAAGTTAGGAAACCCAAACAACTTGAGCGATGTCCATAATCAGTCAACGATAGATAGACGATAAAATGTATAGTTTTAAAGTCTCCAAAATTCCCCAGTGTTTCATTTGTTGACATTTTATGCGCGAAGATTTTTGAAAGACTGAAAAGAGTGTAGCTAAACGTCATTTAAGTGGCCGACTTTTTACATCGATTGACTTCGGTATCATGGCAATCAGAATTCACATTTTGAATTTTAGCGGAGAAAGTTTTTTATGTGAACTCGCTCAAAACCTTTTTAAAACCCTCACTCTGCAGAGTAGGAGGTATACCATTTGGGACAGAAAAAAAGTGTAAAGCATTGGAGGAGTGACTTAAGATCCTAAGTATGTACGGACTATGTCCGCTTCACGACCTTTGAGACCGTCCGCCTGTCGGACTGGTGTGCACGATAACTCTGAAAGCGAGTTAAGGAATATATTCTGTATTCCTATGTTAAATTAAAACCAATGTAATTTCATCACGGATATTCGGAATTACCTATATTTTGGTATATGATAAAGTTTTTATAATCAATTTAAGTGTACAAAATATGGCGGGTTTTGACACGCCCCTTTTAGTACTTCACACACACACCACTCTAACCTACGCAAAATTGAAGCTGTTATAACTTATTTGATAAAATTGACATTCCGCAATGTTTTTATAGACGTTGCACTCTTGGAATATGGAAGATATTGCCGCAAACTTTCCGGTACCTCTTTCACAAATTGCCATCTTTGGTGAAAATAAAACTAATATAACTTGCATTCGGATTGTAAAAATCAGCTGCAATTTGATATTTGGAAATGTTTTTTAATAGATTTCAACTTTTGAAATATTTATGCTTTTGCCACGCCCCTTCTAGTACCTCCCATTAATTAATTAATCTGGTCTATACTTGTGCCACTATGGCTTGATATTTGATTAAGTTTTTACAGCTGTTTTGTAAATGTGGAAGTTGGGACCATGTGCCAGTACTTTCCACACAAATTATCCGGCCATAAGAAAAATTGAAGTCCTTATAATATCCATGCATATGTTCTCTGAGAGTGAGTGCATACTTACTTGTTACATCAATATTTTATAGAACGCGAGATTATTTCCAAACGGCATGCTGGTGCATATACTGCAAATAATATAGCAAAATATGGATGTTTTCCTGGGAGAAATATGTGTCTTATTTTTCTCACTTTTTTAATATTTTATATAAAAGTTTGAAATTTTTAAATACACAACGATACATTTTAAGCATAAGTTTTTTTTTCTAAAAATCTCGGCTTCTGGATCGATGTATCGTCGGTGTACGTAGGTTTTTCAGCACACATACCATCATAATTTATTTTATAGATTCTATTTATATGTTATTTTATAGGTTACATTTAAAAGATCAAATCAAAGACTGACAGAGAACGAGCTACTAGAACAGGTATCGTTAGGAAGCTCCCAGTCTGTTAATGGATCTTCCGCTGATACCTCAGCTTTTATAATCCAATAGTGCATGCGGACAATAATTCAACTTAAAGTAGTGCATCTAAAAAACTAAAACTCTTTAAATTTTCAATTTTGACGAATCATAAGATACAAACTACATTTAATAGTGCCAAAATGTTGACGTCAAATGACGAGGAGAACAAACGTGTCAAATTGTATACAAATCAATAGGGGTCGGATCCAAAAATGCTGTTTTTATGTCTTTGCAATTAACCATTACTTATAAGTGTATATAATACTAGTAAGAGTGCTACTTCGCACGCGGAAAATCTTCGCGCCTTTTAATACAAGAAAGCTGGAATTTTTTGTATTTTGTCTCACTATTAACTACCCAGCAAAAAGAGAGCACCAAAGGAGTGAAGAAGATGTTCATTTTGTGAATCGGAAGTAGTGAAAATGAATTTAACATGGAGTTGTCATAGTAGGGATGTCCTTTATTTTGAAAGACTTAAAAGTTATTTCATTTAAGTGTTACAAAGGAACCACTTTTTCACTAGTTTCTATTTCTATTTTAAAAATCCGCCGTTACCGGGGTTAGAACAGCGGACGTTCCGGATGTTACTACAGCACTCTAACCATCAAAGCTATCCTCGGTTGTGAGCGCTGAATCTATCTATCTATCTATATATATATATATAACCTAAATTAATATTAAATTAAATTAACTTTAAATAAAGTAGCACTACTTAATTTTACTGATATTTTGTAGTATAAATAAATGATAAAAAAAAATATTTCAAGTGCATAATTAAAGCAATAACTTTGTATTTTTAAGCAGAAATTTGTAATTGTTAAAATTATACAAAATTAATTAATTAATAAAAGTAATAAAAAAACAAAAAACGGGGGTTTCCCGCGCCACGATTCGAACACCAGACCTTGTGGGTGCAACTCGGACATCTTACCTCTGTGACCCCATACTAAAAATTCGTCACATTCACTTGTGAAAATGCTATTCGTGAAATGTTACGGGATATTAACATATTATCGCCTCTTTTGGAAGTTGTCTAAAAGAACTTCCTCAAGAGCACATTTGGATTTTGAGATGCGATACTTCAAATTTCATGCTTCTACCAGTCTTAGTTTACATTAACAATCGTTTCAAGTTAAATATTAATAAACTAAATAAACTTGAACTTGTTAAGGGGGAAAACTTGAAATGATTGTTAATGCTAAACTAAGACAGGTAGAAGCATGCAATTTGAAGTGTATTTAAAAATTATTTCCTCCTTAATTTAAGCCCATAATGTGATATTGTGAAAATCCATGGAAGGAGACATGTCCTTTGCAACTTTGATGTCCTTTTAAGTGTAAACCACCAGACCATAGAATGAAAAACCAAGTATGTGGTTAGTTTGTTCCCATTCCCATTTTCCCATTTTTGTTGCGTACATTGATTGATCTGCGATTACACCGTATTTGTGACAATAAAATAGTATTTATAATTGATACAAACATGTTTTATTGTCAAAGTAGTTCATATAATAATTCAGCATAAAATTATTAGGATGACTTTTATGATTTTCATTTAAAAAGTGGAAAAGTTGTTCGTTGGTACCAAACCAAAAGCATGTCACAATATTATCTTACAAATGCAGTGAAGAATTTTGTGTCTTAAAATTACTTTTCATCTTTAATAAATCATATTTGAATATAGAGCTGTCAAATTGGTTTGCATAAGTATTCTTGCCAAAGGCAGCCGATATTAGAAGCCACATATCCCACTGTGATCATTGTCGTATAGACATGTGCTGTGAGAAAATTATATTTGGTTTTATATAGCTCCCGTACAAGTGTCCGTTTCGAAGTGAATTCACGCATCACGTTCAGACCAAATAAGTCCATGTTTTGATATCGCCCATATACAAATATGCCTGTCCATGTCTAGAGAGCAGTGTTTTTTGCATTGTCGATTTTTGAATTACACAGGGTTTCTCACTGAAAGCAGGAAATATTATCCAATCTTCGTCTTCGTACTGTGGCGAAACTGTCTTGTTGTGAAATGGAATGAAAATAATCTCCCTTTTTGTCAACCACAACTGTTTAAGGGGAAAGAGGGGAAATATTCTTATCCCATCAGATGTCTTTTATCACCCAGCAAAATCACATCAACAAACTACCACAAATAAATATTTATAAATAGGTATGTACGTATGTATGTAATTTGACGATCTCTCCTCTCACTCACTATACACCGCGAGATGCTCGGAAGGGTCCCGCGTATATTTTTCATTATTACCCAATCTTGGCTTATCGCATCCCATCCCATCGCATCGCTGCGTATCTTATCAGACATTCCACCAGAAACAATGGAGCGTGGTGACATTGACATTACTCTGGCGCACATGACGCTTTCGTAAATCACTGGTGTTGGTGTACCCCATTCCCACCCCCTCGGTGTCACCGGTTCTTGGTGTGTGTGCCAAGATAAAACTTTAATTTCGAATATAAAAATATAAAAAAATGTGTCTAAATGTTGAAACCAGAATACACCGCGTAACGATAGTTATCAGCCACAAGTTTATTTTATTGTTGGCCATTTAGGATACCTCAAATAAAAGCCACACATTTCGCCAGAAACCGTTTCTTCTGACGTACTTGATTGCGATGTTTAGACATGTTTTTGTCGCGTTTTGTTGCCGAAATCACGTAAATGTGATAATTTCTCTTGTCGGAATAGAAGTTTATCTCAAATTTGTGGACGGCGATGACAATACAATTTTACGGAAGGGGGCTGGCTGTCTGTTCAGTCACTTCAGTTGTAATCACTTTTTCAACGCCCCTAACACACTGAGGAGTTCTACAAGATTTTGGGTTGAAGTGTTGCGTTAAGTTTTCGGTAATAAATCAGTTCAAAAATGTCTAATGATTCCGAAACAAGTGCTTAACATTTGGAAACAGCTTTCAAATAATCGTAGGAGGCTACCGAGGTGTTTCTCATGTTTCTTATTTTCACATAGAAACAGTGGTTTAGGAACAGCCTCCACAAAATTGAGAACAAATAGATTTTTTTGTGGCACAAAAAATCATAAATATGAAAAACAAAATCGGAAAAAATTGCTATATTTTCTAACGTAGAGAACAATGTCTACATGTACAAGTTTTTTTAATATTTTAATAAAAAAAAATTTAAAAAAAACACACAAAGGTTTGACCCTTCAAATTATATGATATTAACATATTTTTACGTCTTAAAATAAAGAAATTTTAATAATTTATTTTTTATAGAATAAAATAATTTTTTAAAAAATAATTTAACATTTTAGTAAAATAAAGAAAAATTTCAACCAATTTTTCGGAAAAAAATAGACCAGTTTGTTAACCGATTTTCGATTGGGTTCCATTGACATTGTAAATTTTGAAAGTGTTGAAAAGAAAACTAGCCCAACTGTTCACAAATTTTGATCGCCAAACAGTTAACAAACAACGCGGTTTCCTCAAACTTAAACTCGAAGATTTAAACTTCATAATATTGCCACATTTCACAACTGTCATTGTTTGAAAGAATTACGACAAATCGGGTTGTTCTGGGGGCTTTTTCAAACGTAATTAAGATTACGTCTCTGTTCTCCGTATTCCGCATCAATGCATCTCGTACACCCTTCTGAAAGTAATAGAAAGTTTTATATTTCGGTTTGCTATGTTTCAACACATGCTGCGATTGATATGTTCATTAGGATTAATTTAGATTCCTTTTCAATGCATTTCAATTCGTTTTCTTTTAATCCAATAGTTAGTTTAGTAGTAATTAGTCGTTCGTACTCTTGAAGACATTGTCACTTAGATTTTATGATTATTAACAATAAAACACTCTACCATTGAAGCTGATGTGAGACAGATTTGACAATTCGCTCAGCACATCTGTTCATTATGGTTTATGTCTCATTTTCTCGAGAAGCTGAATAATTCAGAAGGACATACATATTCATATAGTATTACATTCGGAAGTAAAATGCATGTTTGTTTTCTTTCCGAGATTTGCATAGGAAATGAAGATGCATTTTCAATTAGATGTGATGACATTTGGAAATGGCGTGGGATTATAATTTAAAAATCATCTTAAGAACTTTAATGCCGCCGCTTAAGTTGAATGCTGGTGTAAAGTTATGGCTGTTATCTTGCAGAGAACTCCATTTGCATAACATTTAACTTGTTTCTACGCAGCACACATGTTTTTGCAAACAAAAGTAAAATTGCTGAGATGAATATTAGACCGTAACGAAAATACAAGTATGTATTTGATGCATTTTTTTGTGGGCATGGCATTGATAAGAGTCATGGCGAATTCGAAACGGCACACACTGCTCCCTTACATAGGGGTGGGTGATTCCATTGGAACGGGTGTGACACTTTTGCTAAAATATGTTTGAATATCTTTCATATTCATTGACTGAGACTTTTAATACTTAGTAGGGACATAAATACTGTCACAAACGTTTTATGCTGTAAAATAAAATGTACTGAATGTTTTTGGACCATATATTTTTTAATATATTTATTGATGTATATTGTATCCACAAAGATTCTACTTATTCGAAATGTCCTGCTTATACCTTAAGTCGCACTGGCCAATCGTCAATAGCTGCACGAACCTCGTCCATTGGAAAATTGGCCACAGCTCTAACCAAAGCAGTCTTAAGAGATCCAATGTTGGAGTATCTTTTGTGACAAATCTTGTCCTCTAAAACCGTCCACAATTTGTAATCCAAATCTGGACTGCCTGAGGGCCATTCTTCAGAGGAAATGAACGCTGGCAAATTGTTTTGAAGCCAGGCCTGGGACGTTTTAGCCTTATGGGCCGGCTAAAACGTTCCTTAGATGAACGATCGAACAGAGCGTGGGCGGCCCGACCGGTGCCGGTCTCTCACATCTTCAGTCTACTCAAACAGTTTTATGCACCGGTAGACGAACATGCGGCTAATCCCGAGTGGCCGGAGCGTTTTTTTTTTATTCATTTCACACTTGAAAAGCGCTATTACAGCGATACGGTTCTCATTATCTGACCACTCCATGATGAAAGTTGAAACAATTTTAAAATCCCGTTACAATCTTTAACGCTATTGAGGTTAGCTTTCAAAACGCTTATGACATACTAAGTATATTGTCAATTGAAAGCGTCAGCTTAAATGGAATATTATTACAAATATAAATATGTTTTTTATTGGAGATATACAATAAACTAGAGCGCTTTGGGTGTGACCTTAGCTTTGAAGAAAATCTTGATGTTTTACTTATTTTCTTGAATTCTGCAATGTTCTTCCATTACATAAGTTTAATTTTTGCTAATCAAAAGACTAGTTCATACACTTCCTTCTAAAGTATACGTTACCGACATCTCTTTATGAATATAGAAAATATAGGATATTTAAATTGTATCGGGCGTGATATTTTGACGGAAATTCTGTTACGACACTAGCCTATATCTCGAAAAGCAAATGATCAGAGCTATTGTTGTCGTTATTTTTTTAATATAATCAAAAACATGTATTATTAGAAGTATAAACATTACGAATATTTATCGATGTTTTTTAAAATTATAAATTGATTTTGAAATTTTGTCGAAAAAGGGTCACTTTACGTAGAATCACCATTGGTGAGTCACCAATAGACACAAATTAAAAAATTACTTGCTTCGAATTTATTTATATTATATTATTTTGAAGGTAAACTGAGAAAATGCATTTTTAGTCGGAATTTAATATTCCGAGTTTTCTTTTTTTCTAAATCATAAAAATATTATTTTTAATTAAATTTCCGATTTTGTCCAATGCTAGTATGGGACGGATCAGTGTGCGGCCGTCTGGTGTTCCCGCAACCAAATGCAATTCTTTGCATGGACTTAACGGTCGAACTTCAGACCCTTTTTACATATTTGCTATTAAAAAAATAATTTTTGCTGTTGTTTCTATTTGTTGGAAACAAATAAAAATCGAAACATGATAAAAATATTCAGTTATTTTTGAAAATATACTTTAATAAAATCACATTTAAATATATAGGTCCGATCACAACTGTTACTTCGATAAATTAAAGGTACTTATGATGACCATGGAAACAAATAGTGGTTTAAAATGTCCTAAAAATAAAAAAAAGAATTTTTTTGAACGAAAAAATATAAAAAATAGAAGAAATATCGAATAAATTTTGTTTTATTTTTTAATAGCTAACATTTTCATGAAGTAAACAATGTTTATATACATCCATACCGCTTTTCGCGGGATTATCCCGCTTTTTGGTGTTCAGTCCCGCTTAAATTTTTCATCCCGCATTATCCCGCTTTTTTTTAAATCCCGTTTTATATTATTTTTGGTACGTTATAGTTTCAAAATTAGAACTTAAAAATTAACAGACAAAGGTGCACAATTAAATTCCGGATTAATTTTGAAAGGAAAAGGTCAGGTTGTTAAAATAACTTAAACTGTACATTGATAAAATTTAATTAAATTAAAAAATAAATAGAATACTGAGTTAGAATGAAATAATAAGAAATTATATAATAATGGTATAAAAAATCACTTTCAATATTCAATATATATTTTTGAAAATCATAACCTACAATATATACAAATGAAAGAAAAATTAAAAATTAATAAATTTTTTAATATAGTCGATTTTTTATTTTTTCGTTACATTTCGGATTTTTCCTACAAAATCCCACCAAATCCCGCTTTTTGAATTAATATATCCCGCTTTTTGCTCAAATTGTGACACTCTTTGTAGACTCTTAAGTTGTTGTAAAGTCATGATTTTTTTAATTTTTGGTTAAATGACGCGAAAGCCCGTTTTACAAATTAGATAACAGAATATGTTGTTATCTATCCGGGATATCTGGGATCCTAACGAAGAAGACAATGCTTATTTGAAGGAAATCTAATAATTGTATAAGCTATAACCTTTATTGCGCCCTTATATATATCGTTTTCGAGTTTAGAAAGCCAAAATACATCAGAAAATGTTATACATGTTATACATAAAACAGTATTATTATTCAAGGTGCGTTAGAGTAGCCCAAAATTTGAAATGTTTGGAATGGCATTATTTTTTCCTTTCCATTTGACAACAGCAGAAATTGAATTAAGTGGAAATTGGACTACGCAAAGGGGAGGCGCAGATGGACTTAATATTGGAACTGCTTTCTAAAGAGAAAAGGTTACTTTTTAATGTTAATAAAATTGTGGTAATATTTTACAATAAAGAGGCACATAATCTGAAATCTCCTTTCGAACAAGGTGGACAAAATGAAAATTGGTTGGCGTTAGCTTTTGATTACAACAGCTCCTTTTGAACAAAAATAAAAATCGATAAAATTCAACAAAAAATTAAAATTTGAGAAAATCTAAACTTTTTGACTCGCATCACATTTTAAACAACACAAACTTTGCGAGTGTGGAATATTAACCACCAATGATTTCATTGACACCTTAAAATGCGTTCTAAATTACACTTCGTATTTTGTTTAAACCCGAAAACGAACGTTTTCAATAATTTAAAGATATTATTTGGAAAAGCTTCACAATGTCAAAATTAAACTACAGTTCTTTATTACAATTCCTTTAAGAATTAAACCTGTGCTAATTTTATAAAGGTAATTTTTTGTTCGTTGCGTGTTACAATTTTTTGTAGGTTATTTTGCAAGAAAATCGTTCAACAATGTAGATGTTTTACTTCACATATTCACGAAAATGCTGGTTGGCCTGGGTGTAACAATATTTTCGGTCTTTGATGCAACTTTATTTCGCCGTATATCGGGTAATTGGGCCGTATAAAGAGTAATTAATGTTAATCAAAGTTGCGTTAAATTAAAAAAAAAAACATTTATTGTCAAAGGGCCTTTAAAAGGCAGGCCGTATAAAGAGGTATCGGTGTCTTCATGTGCCGCAAACGTAATGACCAAATGAATGTGAAACCCCCCATCCTCTTGTGTGGGGAATGCAAATTAATTAGAGCAAAAATGTAGAAATTGCGCGCCACTTACAATTTCAATTTGGCAAATGCACTTTTTTCGAAACTGCTTTTAACTAAATATGAATTCAAAGGACCCTTAACCATGTTAAGTACTTTCTAGTACTCGGACTGTGGTGAAACTTAGCTGATGCAAATGATTTCAGCAGATTTCAGACATGATTTTGTTGCCTTTACCTTTGCAGTCGTGATGCACAAACATAATGTGTTCACAATTATTATTATTTAACTTACATATATGTTAACAAATATAATTGTTTTCGTTTGTAATGCTCTGTTTTGCTGGGTACAAAGGCCTTAGGACATTTACTCTGCTGGGAACAATGCTAACTTTGTGTCTGCACTCGAAAAGTTAAACGATTTTACGATTTTTATCAGTACCAAACTTACACACAGAAAAAAATGGAATTCGATTTCAATAAAACGGCTTTGGGTGCTACAACTAATACAACAAATAATATTTTATTTTATTTTATTTTATTTTTGTACTTTTTAATTGTATTGAAAAAAGTATTAAACATAAAAATGGCATTTAAAGGATACTACGAATAAACAAATTTTACATTGGTTATGTTCCTCCGCGACACCCTCGAAGACACAAATCTGTAAAACAATTACAAAATGTTTGCATATTTTTTCGAATGATAATTTCGTCAAGCAAAACGTGCTACAAGTTTTTAACATATTCATTATTTCGTTAGTATTTTCCTCGCTAAGCAAATCAAATAAAGTTAGTTTCAAATATTACACAAAATTCCGACGAATAATTCCAATGATAGTTCTACAAGAACATATTTATGTCGAAGGTCAGAGTTAATTCAGTAAAGACTTCATAAACATCGAATTCTTTTTCCAACATAAACATATTTATTAAATATTTCTAACCAAAGTTTGGTGGAGGTGCATTGGTCCGTTTAAATGTTACAAGAGGTCCGTGAAGCAAACCTTGGTGCGAACCCCTGGTCTACGTAGTCAGACAAGAAATATGATTTTTTTTAGTTGTCAACTTGAATAAGTAAGTAAGCTCTCAGACAACATACAAATATGCGGAGTTTAGGAGAAATTAAATTCTAAGTAGGGCAGGATAATTAGTGTGGAAGGTACGTGTCACATGGTCCCAGCTTCCACTTTTATAAAACAATTGTAAAAACAAGATCATTGTGGATTCCATGCACCAATATATAATTTATGCATGATTTAATATTACCTAGGATCAGGGTCGTCAGATATGGCGATTTCGCATTAGAAAATCACCACATTTGGCGACTTTTTTGATTTGGCGACATAGCGATTTATAAAATAGTTGGCTAATTTTTGGGAAATTCTTATGTATTTATTAATTCATCGATTTTTTTATAAGTGATCATTTTTATATGTGATCATAACTACAAAATTCACATTTTTTGTATTTTTATCGAGAAACATATTACATAGAAACATAAAAATATTACCAGATTTTTAATGCTTATGCACAATTTTCAATTTTAAAATGCGACAATTCATTATCCCAAACTAAATTTACCTTTGTCCGAGAAGTCTTAAAAAAGTTTATGAACCCTAGCGTACCATTAGATGTATATGAAACTCAGTGGGGAAAATTATGATTTATAAATTGGACTGACTATTTTAATGATGAAATTCCAACAAATTTACTTATTTACTTACTAATTTATTACCATCATGCAGCAGGTACATACCACTTTAAAGAAATATCACTAGCCGTTCTTAATATGTTAGTTATTCCAACCAGTAATGCCTGTGTCGAAAGGGTATTCTCAATTATGAATTATAACAAAACTAGGTCTTTTAAGAATAATAAATCACATGAATACCAATAAAATTTGTGGTAATTCTTTTACATCAACTAATGAAATGTTGAAAAGATTCATTTCCTATACAATGAGATTGAAGTATATAACAGTATTTATTTATGTATTTAGTTTTAGCATCTTGAAATGTAATACTTGATTTTAAATTGCTATATAATTTACCAATATTTAATTTTTTTACATGTTAATGTGCCTTACAAGATTATACATACATTTATACATTAAATAAATATTATTTTTTAAAAAAAAATGATATCTTCAATTTTGTTGTAGTACGGGCTAACACCTGTTTTGGCGATAGAGGCACAAAAAATCGGACAACCCTGCCTAGGATATAGACACTCGTGTGGGAGGTACTTGAAAGGGCGTGGCTAAAGAATAAATATTTTTTAGCTTTAAAGCGATTATAAAAACATTATCAAATATCACATTGCAAATGGTTTGGACTATCCGTATGGATTTTATGTCGGTTTTATTATAACCAAAGTTTATGCCATTTTATGTGGGAGGTACCAGGAGGGGTGTGGCAATATCGCCCATATTCCACGCGAATGTAACTTCTATAAAAGCATTTGCCAAATATCAAATTTCACAGTATTCCGATCATCAGTAGATAAGTTTAATTTTATGTAGGTTAGGGTGATTTGTGTGGGAAGTGCTAGAAGGGGCGTGACAAAACTCGTCATATTTAGTGCACTTAAAGTCACATTATTATAAACATTATCAAATACAAAAATATAGCTGAGTTTGAGTATCGATGTGGAAGTTACATTAATTTTAATTTAACATTGGACTATGGATCATTTGTGTGGGTGGTACCAGAAAGGGCGTAGCAATTCGCCATTCTTCGAACTTAAATTTTACTTAGTGCCGGATTAGCTTCTACATTCGTAAATAATGTAAAAACATGAACAAATATAAAGTCATAATGGATTTCAGACACCGGTATAGGACTTATAAAGGATGTGATTTTACCTAGGGTAGAGACATTTGTGTGGGAGGTACTAGAAGGGGTGTGGCAATATCGCCCACATTTCAAGTGTATCAAACGTCCATAGCGCATTGCCAAATATCAAATTTCACAGTATTCCGATCATCCGTGTAGAATTTATAACGACTTTAATTTTATATAATTTATGGTGGTTTGCGTTGGAGGAGGGGCGTGACAAAACCAGCCATATTAAGTTCACTTAAAGCGATTATAAAAACGTTATCAACTACCAAAATATAGGTGGTTCCGAATATCTGTGTAGAAGTTACAGCGGTTTTAATTTAACATAGGAAAATGGGTCATTTGTGTGGGAGGTACCAGAAGGGGCGTGACAATTTTGCCCATCTTCGAACTTAAACTGAGTTTGGGGAAAATATTACCATGTACAAAGTTCGAATTGATTTCTTAACTCCTTTCAAGAGTTAGTTAGTTAGTACGGACATGGCTCAAACATCTTAAAAAGTTGTGAAACGGATTTGGTCCAAACATTCATCCAGGAGCGTATAGCTCACAGACGGCTTGATCTGGAACGAAATATTTTCCGAATCATCATTAAACAATCAATACTTTATTTCCGTGTGGTGACTGTATTTTTTATTTCTATGGACCACGACCCAGCCTAATATTAACGTATATATTCCCATAGGGTCATAAATATATTGTATTTAGTAGTAAATAAATATCGGAATTTCAAACACCCTCTATGCGTTAAACTTATTGGCTGCAACCCTCCTACTGTGTAGGGTGTCACACTTCCAGACGAATTTGTTTCCGAGTCTGTTGCCTATTGTAACATTAATCCATTCTTCCGTTGCATGTCTGGGTATTTTTATGTTAAGACGGTAACTGTGTGTGTGTGTGCGCATCAATATGACCATGACATTGCTATCGACGAATGGACGAATAAGAAATGAGATTCTCTGGAGGGCTGTCTGCGTCAATGCAGTAGATATTGCACAACGTCGAATCTCCGGAAAAATGAGGAATTAGAGTAATGGTGCAAATAGTCCCATCTCTTAATTGAATTGGTAGTCAGTCAAATCAACCCCCCCCCTCCTCGCTGTTTTAGCCGTATAGTTTATATTGTTAACAATGGGAAGGAAGCCCTTCAACTATGAAACCAGTTGTTGGTGTGTTCTTGTCTGCACTTAAGGGAAATAAGGACGAACGCGATGTTGATGAAGCTTTGGCCCGACCAAAGTATCGGCTAAAGCTTGATTTTAAAGTGATTGTGTTTGGCTTTTGATACATCCTAGTAGATGTAGTTTTCATAGTTTTCAAAATGCGTTTTAATATCTGATTTTTTTTTTCAATGTTAAATTCATTCTTTGATCGGGATTGTAATATTTGGATTGGAGTTTTTGGATGAAACTGAGTTATGTCACTTTGCCGGAAAGTGTCTCCTTATTCACCTGTTCTACCTCTAACTGTGTGATTGTTATTACATTGATCTACTTTTCTGTGAAATTAAAAATGTTAGACGAACTGTGCATTTAGCGAAAGTGCTCATATGTATGATAGAAATATGAAAGATAATAAAAAAATAAAATTGGTGTCGACCAAATGGCGTATACTTTCCTCTGACTATTAATGCTGAAAATATTTGCAAAACGTTCTTTTATATTTTATATTACTACGATCTAGCAGTGCCAGTTATTTGTTATCAGTTTTATCCATCTCTGTTTTTGGATAGTATGTACTGAGTTTTCTTTTGGTGGATATAGATAAATCTAAAATATTAATTTGGAAACCTCCTTTAGATAACACTCATGTACGATCGAAGAAATGTGCATTTCGAAGTGCACTATTTTAGCTGAACTCCCTTAGTATGTATCATTTTTATCATTTGCTACAGCTACCCTTTCTTCATTTTATAACTTTTTGCACCTCTTTCCCAAAATGTACTCCTTTTGAAAAATCACTAAAGCTAACATGTGTTCTCGTTTCTCTCCTGAAAGCATCTACTTTATTTGGTACCACGTTTATCCCTTTTCGTCTCGCATCCTCCTTGAAAGTACAATTTTTGAAATATCCACTTATGTTCCGCTCACCCCGTAAAAGTACAAAAATGCCTTTATAATGCGCTTCTATGAGGTGTGAGACATTTACGTATCAAATTTCACGATTCTAGCTGTAATACTTGTAACACTGCTTAAAAGTACAAATTCCGAAAAAAATCCATTTGTGATGCGTGTCTACAAAATTTCTCGATCCTAGCTACAATACATTAGTTGGTACCATTATAATCCCTTTTTGTCACGCTCATAAGTACAAATTTCGGTAAATCCATTTAGATTGCGCTTCTACGTTATCAGAGGAATTTACACAACAAATTTTACGACTATAGCCGCAATACTTAAATTTGTACTATTTTTATCCCTTTTTGTCCAGCGCACCCCTTAAAAGTACAACAGTAGACCACATTTCATTGTCTAGAACGAAATTACTGCAATAAGGAGCTTGTCCACGATATATGATTATCAAAATATTCCCAGATTATTGACGAATCAACAAATCATTCATAATTTGTTTTTGTTTTGGTCGAATTCTTTGAAATAAAACATTTTTTTATTTTTTGGCGATAATGGTGAATTTTTCGAAACAAGGAAAAAATTCATCTGAGCCGGATGGCGAAGACCTTTAAGCTAGATATTGCAGCGACAGACCAGAGCCTCACGTGGAAATCGAACCCATAACCCTTACGCTGATAGCCGTGGCTCGGCCATCTCGATTACCGGGGCGAACAAGTATTTTCCTTGATTTTATTTCATTTGTATGTATGTCTCTGTGTAAATGTTTGAGTTAATTAATAAAATTATTTTTTTAAACAATTTTATACTCTTTCCAAATATGCACCGAAGACTTGTTCTATTTATTGCTCAGAGTGTACCCACCATTTGTCCAGTTTAAATAATAAAGTTATTATTACGCGTGATAAAAAAACCGGCAACAATACAATCATGCTAGTATTTGCTAGAGCAGTTCTGGAGACTCTCGCAACATCAAACATGAGATGGCCACCCACTCATGTCCGCTCTCAACAGACGCTTTATGGGCGTCGGGCTGCTTAAAGATGTTTACTTGCAAAGTTTTAATTAAAAGCCGAACGCCTGTAGAAATTAGTAGCTGACACTGATAAGCAATGAGATTCCAGTGATTTATAGCAAGCTAATACCTACATTTGACTTAATTAATTAATTGGAATCATACTTTTACTCGTCAACAATTCATAGAAATTTATTTATACCCTCCCACAGGGTAGGACAAGACTTAAAGCACTAGGTATATTTAGACCAAATCTGTTTCATGATTTTTAAGCTGTTTGGGACATTTGTGTCCGTTCAACAGCGTCCGCCACACAGTGGGATGATTTCATACATTCGAGTCCTCGTAGAGTTATGAAACTTGTCACTGAGCATTTTCTTAATGTAATTAAGAAAATACCCTCCATATAACTCAAAATTAATTTTTCATAAAAAATTGTGTTTTTTTATCCGAATGTCGTGACATATTGCACAGAGTTAGTGGAAGATGGTGGACAGACTCTTGCGCTTTTTTTGTTGCAGTGAAAAGACGGAGCTATCTTATTTTTCTTCCAAGGAAAAGTTACATTACAATTTTCATCAGTCATCAATTTTCATCTTTAGAAGATACTTAAAGTAGCTATGTAAAGAAAAAAACATATTTGAATAACGAGTAGGGTAATTTTTACACTCAAAAGAAATAAAAAGAGTCGAAAAATTCGGAGAAGATTTTGTTTTTTCTAATAGTTTAAAGTTCAAACTAAAATTTTATGAAAAAATATGGTCTTTTCTTGGTCTTCAAAAATTGAGAATGTTTTGAATATTCATCTTTAAAATTAAAATATATAAAAATTAATTAAAAATAATGTATTTAAGATTGAATAATTTTGGGAGTTAGGGGAGTGGAAGATGGCGCTGCTGACTTGTTGGGTGTTGTTGTTAGAGTAGGTCATCAAAGTTATTGCGTCATCAATGAGAGTTTCTTGTGGTTGTTGTGGACTGTACGTTACGTTTGTCAGAGATCACCGATTGGCCAAGGGTAATTATTTGCGTGGGCGGGAGTGCTGAGCTGAGGTAGACGGTTTATTTGATAAGTGGACATAAATTCTCAGAGTATGAGAATTTATGTACGAATAAGCGGTGGACGAAATGAAGCAAAGGGAAGTTGCTTATTTAAATTGTGGAGAAGGGCTCACCAGGTGAAGATGTTAACCTTGTTGGTTGATGTTAACCTTGTTGCGGTTGCGAAGTAAAAGAGTTTCTGTTTGCTCCCGAACTTGCCAAGAAATTTCAAAAGCTATCTTAAATGTATCTATTTTGACAATTCATGTGTGCTGACATTTTATACAATGCTTTTCAAACTTTAAATACGTATTCTAGCAATTCATTACAATTCAAATAGTTTCGCTTATAACTTAAACAAAATTAGTATTAGTGGCTGAGGACAATGTATACGAATATTCGATTCCGCCTAAAAATGCATTTTTGAACAATATGTTCACTCAAATTATCACTACAAAATATTTTGTACATACAAATCGCTGCAGAGGACCTCAAAAATCTATTTCGTTTAAAAAATCTCGCAAATTTTTCTTTGTTAGACTTTTAACTTTTAAAACGATATCCAAAAATTAACTTCGAAGCAAGACAGTTTCCTGTTTATTATTCATGTTTCCTGTTTATTAATTATTATTCATGTGAATCCGTCCGTGTGGTTGTCTGATGTCCACGATTACTTTGAAAATGAGCTAACGAACTTATTCAATCTTTACATATGACAATATTTTCCCAAACTTATGATGTTTCTATTTTTAATTCCCAAGCCTAGAATATAAAATTCTTCTAATTCAAAATGAAATAAAAATTGTCAAATTAGTTTTAAAATATATTTTTAATACTTTACTTTATTCTCACAGTCAAGAGTTTACAAGGCTTGCAAGACTTGCTGTATGTCGTTAGAATAACATTATTTTGTCTTGACCGGATTTTAAGCTGGTCTCTTCCGCCTTGTTGGTGTGCACATAGCAAATAATTGAATTCGCAAAACTAAATTGATCCGATTAACTTTGGAAGCATTCTTGTTTTCTGCTCTCATTTAGGTGATTGCAATTTTAGTGACACGCATTTTTTAGTGTTATGAATTTAATTAATTATATTTTCATAATCTTGCTTCCTTTCCACTTCACCATAATGTCTGTGTAACACTGTTATTCGTGCTACATTAGCACCGCTCTCTACTTGCCACCATACCAACGTTTTTTCTTTCATCTAATAATTGTGCACTTAAGTTGCTCGGTATAGTTATATAAACATATATTTCTATTAGAGTCCGGCCGAATAGTCGGATTCGGATCCTATTCGGTAACCGCATTTAAAGAATCGATTTTCAAACATATGCGACGGTGAGTGACTTTTAACAATTTTTACATTTAAGGTGGACGTGTGGCAAAAACGGAATGAATTGCAGCTAGAATCGCACAAACTGACTAAGTGAACGGGCAGCATAAAGGATTTTTCAAATAATTTAGAGGCGTTCGACCCCTTAAAACCCCGTATTACTCCTTAATGGATCATCTTTCGAATCAAAAATTACGAAATATTTAAGAGTGGGAATTATAGTATAATCGACTTCAGCTTCGCATTCGGCCGAATATAAGAATTTTGGACCGAACATCTTACCAGTTTCGGCCTGAAGAAAACACTTCGTTTGGGCTCTAATTTCTATGCAACAACTAAGGCAGCATGTTTAAGGGCCACGCAATGAACTCATTACTTTTATTAATATTTTCACATTTTCCTAATGGGATTTTCCATTTAAAAGCATGCAACACTAAACGGCCGGCGGTGTCGCACATCACAATGGAGCTTTAACGGGGTCTGTGGAGAATGCAGATACTTGCAATAAAATCCAAACATAGTGCTGCTCTAATCGCCTGAAATGTATCCTTTATTAAGGAGAAAGAAACAGATTGCGGATGCAAGGCTCATTGTATGACAAAAGCTGTTAAAAGAACACTTTGAAGTGTAATTACTTACTTTATGGCCAGGCACTGCATAGTCGATGTTTCATTGGTCATAAAGACATTATCACTCGGTACGACTGGAATGCAATTAATTGAGAGAATCGCACAAACACTTGCTCTGACTATGCGGCAGGTTAATTAAAGTCGTAGGACATGTGGTTGGCGAAAGAAATCAAGGAATATTCCACTCTGCTTCTGCTTCTGCTTCGGTTTAGTTGAATGTTTCATGTTTAAGCAGACATGCGTGCATGTTGTCCCAGTGCTGTAGTGGGACAGCGGACCAGAAAGCCTTGGTTCCACCAGATACAAATGTACGTATATACCTACGTGCATTGTATGACCACGGCGGGTTACATGTTGCTTTTGGCGACTCAACGACCCACTTTTCGTGTTGGAATATAAATACTACGAGAATAAATCGCGTGACTTGGTGGAATTTAAAATGCAACCTTGATTTCCAACTCTAGGACATCCGCCTCACACATACATTCATACATACCTACATACATACAGACAATGATTTAAGAGGCAACGAACATATTTGCAATTTAATAAAAATAAAACAAAAACAGAAACGAACACAAGCGAGAGAAACAAACAACTGAAGTTCCACCCGACGTATGAGCAATATTCGCGTGCAGTGCAACTGCGGTTAAATTACTCATACGCCACGCTGACCCCCGCCATTGCGGTGAACACAAATTCATGTGTATGAAAATAGAAAAGCTGCCACTAACGAGCTGACTTGACTGGCTTTAAATAGGGTTTAAAAAGTCATTAATTTTACGAGTATTTCGTTTTGTATTATTCTCATATCGTAGAAGGGAGCAGAAAGTGGTTCTGTTTTAACTCAAAGGTCACAGCGCAATGGTTGCAAAGAAAGAATAATTCGTAATTAGAGTTTTTGCCACTTCTGTGTGGATTGGACCATCCATATGCCCTTATGATTTGACTAGAGGCTACAGATTTACGATGACCTTTATCAAATTTTGGCAAATTGTGAGTAGTGCCGATTTGATATAACCGTTGTCCAAAAAAATTGGAAGGAAAGTTATAAATTGTTGACAAAACCAAATTTTGTAAATGACCTTTGCTATAACAACCTCTTATACACTCCGGTGACAAAACAATATTGCAGATAATTTTGTTGAAACTGTGTCAACTGTTTAGGCATAGTTCGCCATACGTACCCGTTGCTTCGCACGCGAAAAAGACTGTTATTTGTTATTAGATAATAAACAACTGGATACAGTTGTATAAAATGTCTAAAATTGTAATTTGGAAATCTCATATTGGATAGCACTCATACACAGTCAAACGAATGAGATTGTCGAATTGCACTATTTTAGCTGAAGTCCCTTCGTATGTATAATTGTTATCATTTTCTGCCCAGTTTAGAGCAAAAAATTACAATCGCAGAGCTTTTATATCTTCGATCTGATGTTTTAGATGAAGCCCGCCATTTTATAACTTTTTGCACCTCTTTCCCAAACAGAACACATTTTTTAAAATCACTTTAAGTTAAGCTGCAATATTTAAATTGGTACCATTTTTATACCCTTTTGTCTCTCTCCTCCCTTAAAAGTACAAATTTCGAAAAATCCCTATTTGTAGCTCGTCTGCATGGTCAGTGCAAGGAACACACCGAATTTCATGTTTCTAGCTATTGCCGTTTAGTCAGGACGAAGGTTCGATGTTTATCCCTTTTTGTCCCATTTTACCCCCAAAAATACGAATTTCGTACAACTTCAGCCGTTTGGTCTGGGGGCTGGTCAATAATAAGTCAGTCAGTAACGCAACTTTTTTATATATATATATATTAAAATTAATCGATTATTAAATTTCTTATAGAGCATTTTAATTTTGCAACTAATAGAGTTTTAAAAGTATATTTATAGAGATGGGATATGACGCTGTTTGGATCTTATTGAGGAGCATCGCTACGTTCGGCATTATGCAGACAATCTACAAATAATTCAGATTAACTACACTATGCAACAAAAAATAAAAGATTGTACCTGGGTCTTTTTAACAAACGCCTAAATTTGTTTATGAATATACAGTGTGTTCTCGATTATTTATGATAGGAAATTTAACCATTTCAAGAAAGGTGTCATTCAACTCATCCAAATAAACAGGGTGGTGTATAATGTGCTATAATGTTTTTTTAATTTTCTATAATTTTTTATTTATGCGATTATTAATATTTCTTAAATACTGTATATACTAGAGATTGGATTAGCTTTTAAAACTGAGTCGGACATACAACACTTTTTGACTAATTTCGCAAAATTTCGGGTTGAAAAATAAAATTAAATAACGAATTCTATCGAACAAATAAATCAAATCATTTGAAATAAATTAAACTGGAATGTTTAAAATACTAAAAACGTTTATTGTGCATTATTTCAAGGTTTCAACATTGAAAATGAGAACAAGAAATCTTTATTCAACAAAATTCGAAGTGCAACTTAGTAGGCATTGTTTAATGTGTTAATGAAGCCCTGTGCCATTTGGCGATTTTTTTAAATTAATTTTTCTTTTTGTCCAAAATGAGCTGTTGCAATCACAAGCTAATCCCGGGTAAATGTGAACCGGTCTTGATTTTGCCAACCTTGCGTTAACATTAAAATATAATGTTTTTTCGATTCTGCTATTTTAAGAATGAAAGGAAAAATGATAATAATTAGAATGCATTTTAAAAATCTTCTTTAATGTGTTCAATTTTTTGACGCAGGCGTCAATCGTAAACGACGCCTTGGTGTGCCCAACGCACACTTGTCGGTGTCAAGAGATCTGAGATCATCAAGAGATTGTCGGTAGTCTTGTTATAACCGATGTTTTCAATCGGTTCACATTTCTGAAGGTTTAAGTAGAACAATTTTGGTACCCCGTATTCCAGACTATCTCGATACACACGTAACCATTGTCTATTCATTTAAAAAAACATGAGTATGTTTTTTTGTAGAGTAGTTTCAGGAAGTTCTAATTTCGTCTGGATTGTATATTTTATGGAGGAGGTGTACTGAACTCTTCTCGAATAACTGTTTAAGTCGATTTTTGGGATTTTGAATTATTGAAGCCAAAGTGCTACATTTTCCGTGGGATTTTATTAATGCAATACTGTGGATTGCACACCGTGGTGGTGGGTATATAAGATTCGACCCGGCCGAACTTAACGCCTTTTTACTTGTTGTTATCTTCTTAAGCCACATTTATGGTAACACTTATGTCCACAAAAACATTTGATGTGGATGTGAGCAGGTATTTTACACTTTTTAATGCTTCTGCGAAATTTTTCCTGCGGGATTTTTCTTTTCTAATTTATATTTATAAAGACACAAGGTGCCAGTTAATAAAAAAATAAATTTTTACCGAAGCCGCAATCCTAAAATAAATTTGTTTTCCTTGTCCTTCTCGAGATATATCGATTCGGAATAATATTTTTCTGTTATTATGTTTTTATTTAAAAATTAATTGCTGGCATTTGGCTCATCCCTATGAGCTATTTAATGATATTCGAAGAAAGCATAGATTTAATATTTCTGTTCTAAACAGCTAAGAGTCGACCCTCAATTTTCATTACACCATCACCAATGTATGTAACATTTGTTACAGACAAAAAGTTGTCATAACTAATATATAAAGTTTCATTAATTATGATGGGACCGAATACGTTTCATTGTTGTTGAGGTGTTTGTCCGTCCATCTATCCGTCAGTATGGCAGAATTGTATATATGATATCTTTTGAAAGCAATTAAGCAATACATTAAAAATGTACACATACTTACCCAGAGACGGGCGATATTGGCACTCCCTCCCGGTCTAATGTCCCAGAACCTAAGTTCTTACGATCCTTCATCTTAGGTAAATTTAAAACCTTAAGCAATACTACGCTTGAAAATCTATGGCTTTAAATTTGGCTGTACTTTGACAATAGTTTTATTGAAGTTGGAGCATTCACCGCGCCATGTGGATGCTCGAAATTAGTATACTGAGGATAGTGAGCATATATATGCTCATGTATTTGTATAACCGACTATGACTTTCTTGCTTGTTGTTTATTTATATTATTTATTGTTATATATTGTTTTATATTATTGCTCATAGTTCTTATATCACGTAAAAATACTGCGTCATTGTATGTCAATTTAGATTTCTTTACCCTGATGTAGTCCACATTAAAAAACAAGTAAGAAAGGTTAAAGTCGGGCGTGACCGACTATATGATACCCTACACCTAGTCATTATACCCTGTGGTGTAGGGTTTTACAACGTCGTTACATTTGAACCGGGTGATATACGATACAGCTATAAGAGAAGAATGTTTAGTACATTTTACACTTCTATCTGTATCTGTAAGAAAACTTGAACGCATACTTTGAATGGGAGCTATATATAAATCTGAACCAAGTTGTAGTTGATATATAAGACGCTTTCACAAATTCACAAATTTGATGGAAATCTGTTAAATATGTGGTCTCTAGAGCGGGAAAAATTAAATCGGGGGAGTCATTTATATGAGAAATATATATAAATCTGAACCGATGTGACCCACTTTCACCATGGATGTTTCTATTTCAAATATTAGCTGATGTGCCGACTTAGAAGAAAATCTTTTAAAATATGTTATTTCTAGAGCGGCAATAATCAGTTTGTTGGCGAAATTTGTATTGAATATCTGAACCGATCTGGCCCATTTTTACCAGAGCTGTTTCTTGTTGAAATATAAGTTGTTTTGTCAAATTTGAAGAAAATCTGTTGATATATGTGGTTTCTAGAACGGAAAGAGTAAAATCGGAAGCAAAATTTGTATGGGAGCTATATCTAAATCTGAACCGATTTTCTTCAAATTAAATATCGTTCGTCCTTATCCCATAGAACTTCGTTGTGCAAAGTTTCATTTAGTTCTAACAACAATTGCGACCTGTACTTTGTACTAAATCGTCTCAAAAAGTGATTCTAAGTCGATCGGTATACTTAACAATGGGTCTATCTCGCTTCCTTTTGGGTGTTACAAACAAATGCACAAAGTCATTACACCCTGTGATGTAGGGTATAAAAAAATAGTTTAGTAATACGTTGACAGTAACAGGGAATATTCATGGGAATGTTGTCATTATTTATTTTATGGAAGGCCCAATAAGGGAGAAAATATATATAAATATATTTCTAAAATATAAATCTAAATAAACACATACTCAATTCGTGGTAAAATATTCGTCTTTTTGACTGCGGTTTCCGGATTCACAAACTTGCACCTTCTCACAGTCTTACAATTTCCCTCAACCACCTTTATTTGTTATGCAAATTTCAATCATGACGACGGAAAATATGAAAAACTGTTTTCCATCAGCCAAATTGGATTCGAATTCATCCTAATCAAGGCTTCGCTTAAAATAATAAAACTGGCGTCACGCCAAGTTACATGCGTCAGTTGCATCTTCTTCGTACCTGTTGTTTTTGTGCGAAGCCTTCCTTTAAAACGTGAAGTAGATATTTATTTTAGCAGCAGAAGCGGAACTAAAGGATATTTCTGATTTTAACTGGCGCTCAGTCAAAACAACTGCACGAGGAACGCAGCTCACTGAGTGAATGAATGAATAAAAAATGAAATGAATAATAAAAATTGCAAATATGCTTCTTCCTCCTCTTCTTCGTTTTACACTTTGTGCTTTACGCAGCATATTTATGTAGCTTAAGGAGAATGGCACACAAAACGTTTTGTACACATACATTTGATGTCACCGACAAAGACTGTACAATTCCTCGTCCTTCCTCCTGCTGTCGCCATGTCAACATCAGGAGACACTCTAACCTCGCCCTTTGAGTAACCTGTTACTCCTGCGGCGAGCAAGGAAACGAGCGATGCAAGGAACACGGATAATTTCGTCACTTAAATATTTTACAATTGAAATGTTAACCTTAAAGCTGGCGGTGTTTTTCGTGTGACTTCATAATATTGGACAAGTCCCTGGTGTTGTCACAACAACGTCGAATGTTGCTGGTGTTTTGTCATAGTACATACACCGCTGTTGTAATAAGAGTAGGGTTTCTAGAATGGTGTTGGGCAATAGTGTCTGGTTTAAAATTTCCCCTTCGCCCTAATACTGCCCATTCTGGTCAGTTTACAGCATAAATGGAAAGGCATCTTGCTGTCTTATTAACGAACGCCCAACACCGTTACCATGTTGCCCTAAATGTTGACATGGTCATTCAAGGGAGATGCAAATATGCCCATTATTAACTTGCGCACTTCTTTCGACCTACACTGCACAGTAGGGTGCTTCAAAAAATAAATGTTTGGTTTTTCAATGCATACCCTCTAATTTGTTTGAACAATGACTAAACAATTCCCCAGCTTCGTATGCTTTGGAAGATAAAATGAGTAGTTTAGTTTTCCTAATATGTTTCTACACTTCTACGTGAAGATGGCGTTCACCAATCTACCGGTAATGCTGTGGAATGCACTCCGAGGTGTAGGGCATGTAAGATTTCGTCCAGCAGAACTTAACGCCTTTATACTTGTTTTTTTATGTTGAAATCTATAAAAAAATTTGGGTGTCCATGAATTTTTCAAAATTCATGGACCCCTTCCTTTCCTTTATGAGATGAGTTATAATATATTCATCATTTACTGTAGGGTACGGTTGTCTACTGTTTCTTTTTCAACCTTTCTAAATGTCATCATGCTGCTTTCGTGTCAATGGCAACAGCAATTTTGACAGCTCGACAAGCGTCTAACAACCACAAGACCCCCCCCCCTCCCCACACAAAAAAATAAATAAAAACCTCTTGTTTTCTTTTGCATTGTGACAGACACAGTCATACAAAGAAAATGCCTTTGAAACGTGAGCGGTGAATGAAGTTATACATCCTTAACTAAATTGGTGTATTTGGAAGTGCTTCTGAGAATATTCATTCTCTCCAGTTCCAGTTCTTTGGATATTCTGCGGAATGAAAACATGATCTCTGCTCCCATCCTCTTCAAGTGAACTCCACTTAACTAAAAGGAAAATAAAAATTTTATTTTCTTTCTGCCCGCAACTGAAATTGTACATTCATACATATTCATTTATATGTATGTAAACAAAATTATATATGTCTTTAATAATTCAAAGTATTTGTAAAATAAACGCAACACCGTTGTAGTTTATGACCCAAAAGCCAGAAAATCATTATCATCTTAGGATATATGTAGATGCAAATCCTTGTCAAAACAGTGTCGGTCCATGGTTTTAATTCTTATATATTTGCGAATACTTCACGATTTGTTATTCCTCTATAGAAACCATATATTTTATCCATTTTTAATTTAAGTTTTTTTGAAACTTTAAATTGTAGCAAAAGCTTTAAAATTGTAAAAACTAAGGAAATTCTTTCTCACGGCTAAAAGTTCCTTAGTTGCTACTGTTTCTTTTGTATAGCCTACATATCGTTACCAAAATATAAAAAAGACTCAACTAACATTTTTTTGCAAATCGATATTTTTATTTATTATCACCGAAGTTGTTGTGTTTTGTTAAAATAACCGAAAATCTCGATTTGCAAAAAATGTTAGTTGAGTCTTTTTTATATTTTGGTAACGATATTTGTTCATTTTGTGTTTTGCCGTCGGTAGAACCTATAATATGAGACTGTCTGGACATGCTGGTTGGAAGGACAAATATGAAACGGATGTTGTATTCTTTTGAATGTCAACCAAATCCGTTGAAGTTACAAATCGAACAATCCAAAATGGGTACGGATTGCATAGATTGGGTTGATGTGAACTGAATATGATTAGCGTGTTTTTAAATATCGCTGTGTTTTTAGTCATTAAGGGAAGTTAGATATTCAATTGGGCGAAATTGCATTCGTATCCAATAAGTGTCGATGGCTATTCATCCAATTCATACCCGTGTTGTATAATGTCACTAATGTTTTTTCTTAAATGTTCTTTTTCTTGCAGGTACGTTCAATTATTATTTGCTGTCAGTTGAGCTGATGCATACATTGTAAGTAAATTCATTTTTTTTTTGATTTGGAAAAACATTTTCATTATAAGATAATTCCGTTCAAATGTTGGCCCTGACTACGCCGTAGGTGGTTTTTCAGATCTGCGATCTCTCTTTCCGACAAATGTTGGCTTCCAAGTCTTGAATCGTAGCTGGCTTTGACTTCAAAGAAGACAATTCTAAGGTGTGATATCGCACGAAAATCAATTCTCAATACAGCCATTGTGGAATGTTTTCATGCGAACTGCGGCAAAAATTAGAAGAAAATGAGCTAGGATATTGTAATTTTGCACACATCCCTCACATCGAAAAAAGTTTTTTTAATCCGTGGCTGTCGGCTTTACAGAGAAGTGCAGAACCGTATTAGGAAAATTGTTATATTTTTATTCACTATATTTGTTTACTATTTGAAATTATAAGGCATACTTATGCACACTGCACTTTGAATTAAATTGCATTGCCTCATTATCATAATAAAATATAATCCATTGATATATATATAAATATAATAGTGCAATTGTAATCAAAAAGTGAACATGAGACAGCAATCTTCAAAAATGTGCCCCAAATATTATGTGTATTGTCAGTTGCAGACAAAGTGACTGAAAAGTAAAAATTTCAAAGATTCGTTATATTTCGGGTCCACATTGAAATGTAAACGTCTAATTTCATGATTCTAGGTACATCCGTATGCTTGGTATTAGTTTTTCTCTTTTTTCTTTTTTCATTTTGATCCTAAAATTACGAATTTGGGAAAATACTTATATTTTGCCTGTCTACGAAGACAGACGAGTGTAAACACTGAGTTTCATGATTCTAACTACAGCCGTTTGCTTGGTACCCAATTTCATCCCGTTTTGATCTAAAGGTACGAATATCGAAATATATCTTTATTCGCAATGCACACATCGAATTTCACTATTCTAACTGCAGCCATTTTCTGCCTAAAAGTACAAATTTCAAAAAGTTCTATTATGTTTCACGTCTATACAGTCAGATGAATGCATACAGCGAATTTCATGACTTCAATTTCAGCGGTTTGGTTGGTACCATTTTTATCCCTCTTTTCCAATTTTATCCCTTTAAAGTACGAATTTTGAAAAATTCTCCCTTTTGTACGTGGCTACGTAATTATAGAGATGTACACACCGAATTTCATGTTTCACACCATTTTTATGACTTTTTTCCATTTCACCCGCTATATTTTTTTTGTTTTTTGTAATTTTTGGTGTTTTCACGTTGGTTTGGAGGGAAACAAGTGTATATCAAGTGTATAAAAAGCAAAAAATTAAAAAAAAAATCTTAAATAATCTAAATATTAGGGGTATTTTCAGTTCTAGTTAGGAAAAAAATGTTCCCTCTGGGCCGATTTCGCCAACTTTCAATCCCAAGCGATCTGCAACCATAAGACACACAAACGGAAAATTTGAACCTCCTTGCTCATTTCGTTTGGCAGCTAGCGTGCTTTCAACAGACAGACAGGCGGACACGGCGGACAGTCTTTGCCGCTGCTACTCACAAGCTTCAGAAGTGCAAAAGTAAGTGATAACTCGCGTTTCTTTTGGTTGCAGTGAGAAGACGGAGGTAGACGTAGCTAACTTCATTTTCTTCTAACGTCGAATTTTATAAACCCAATTCGCTCATATCTAGCAAACTACCAACCAACCCAAATATGCACCCACAACAACTATAAGTGGTTCCATATTCCGCACCACAGCTTGGACATAACTTGACGGCGAATAAACAGACACATGGAGTGAAAGAGATGTAACAGAAGCTCAACAAACAAATTCACCTCCAACAATGTTTACCACTCATTGTTGTTGTGGGCGGTTCTCTAATAAGTTCATGAGAAACAGCAGTACTATATTGAAAACCCATCAGCCTACAGCAAATGGTAATGTGAAAGGTTTTAGATACTTGAAAACGCTGTGCGGCGAGGTTTTCGGGTGTATATATAATTCGCATGTGGGCATCTCCCAGAGGCCCGGACGCGACATTCGCACGCTTTAAACTACGCCAAAAACAGGAAAGAAACTGAAGAAGTCGATCAGCATTTTTAGTGTTGTAAAGCGCTTAAAGATTACTACATTTTAAAAATATATAGTCACACAAAATTATAAACAATTATACATTGAAACGGACGCTTCAAAAAACAGAAGTACTTTTGAAGTACTTTGTTTTTTCATCGTTTATTTTATTGAAATAAAAGGGAACAAGATAACTTCAAGTTTCATAATATTAATAGTAATCGAAATAAGGAAAAATAGAGTTAAATGTGGTGGACCGTTTTTGGGAGATGGCCATATGGGTATCTCCCAAAAAAAGGTCTACCAAAAAATGAAATCAGACCACACTAATAGCTTTTAACTTTATTTTTTCCTTATTTGAAGTGTTATAACGAAAATTACTAAAATTGTTCACTAGGAGTGGAAATTTTTGTACCGTCCTTTTTGTCGCGTCCGTATTCTGCTGATGAACGGAATACAGTGAAATTTGATATTTGACAATGCTTTTATAAAGGCAACATTCACATGGAATATGGGCGATATTGTCACACCCCTCCTGGTACCTCCCACTCAAAGTGGCATAAACTTTGGTTACAATAAAACCGATATAACATCCATCATTTGCCATTTGATATTTGAAAGTGTTTCTATGGTAGACGCTCGCAAATTAGGACCGCTTTGTTTTTGAGGTAATTCTAATTTCTGAATTATTCTAATTTCTTTTTTTTTTTAAATAAAAAATGAGTAAACTTACTTCCAAAAACTAAAATAAAACACTTTTATTTTTTTTAATTCAATTTTATTTATTCAGTCCAATACATTAAATGTATTTTTTTAAATTAAAACAAGTAAGAAGGCGTTAAGTTCGGCCGGGCCGAATCTTATATACCCTCCACCACGGAGTGCATTCCACAGTATTACCAGCAGATTAAAGGATGTCGACTTTACATAGAAGTACAGTACCATATTACGAAAATTGTGTTATTTTTTATGAACATTATTATATTCGTTTACTATTTCAAACTATATAACGCATATATATATAACTTATAACGCACTGTTTAAAATCGAAAATCAGTCGCCATTAGAAAGAAGCATTTTCAGATACAGATAAAGTGATAGGAAAAGTATAAATTTTAAAGATATCCCCATTCGCCCCATTCTCCGCCCAAATGTACAAATTTCGAAAAAAACCTTTTTCGAGTATTCATAGTCAGAATATATACACCGAATTTCATGATTTCAACTTCAGCGGTTTGGTAGGTCCCATTTTTATCCCTCTTTTTAATTATACCCCTTAAAAGTACGAATTTCGAAAAATAAATCTATTTTACGTGTCTATGCAAATAGAGGGATCTACACACCGAATTTCATGATTCTAGCTGTTGTCGTATCATTGGTACCATATTTTATCCCTTTTTGTCCCTTTCGCCCGCTAAAACTTTTATTTTTTTGTGGTGCTTCCAAGCTACAAGAGGAATGTCCGCAACAAATGTTAACTGTATGAAATTAAGAAATTTAATTAATAAGCCAAGGCTACCAATATTTGTATACTAAAGGGTGATTTTTTAAGAGCTTGATAACTTTTTTTAAAAAAAAACGCATAAAATTTGCAAAATCTCATCGGTTCTTTATTTGAAACGTTAGATTGGTCCATGACATTTACTTTTTGAAGATAATTTCATTTAAATGTTGACCGCGGCTGCGTCTTAGGTGGTCCATCCGCTTAGTCCAATTTTGGCATTTCCACGTTTTTGAGTAACAGAGACCCAATTGGTGCGAACGGCGACGAATCGGTAATTGATGGTCATCATTAACACTGGCCGATACAGCTGCGATATTTTCTTCAGTTCGCACTCTACGTAAGCGTGTTGGTGGTTTAATGTCCAACAATGTAAATTTGGTGCGAAATTTAGTCACAATAGCCCGAATAGCCGCTTCAGTGGGTCGATTAAACTGACCATAAAATGGAAGCGCGCAATGAACTTTCTTAACAGAGCACGCATTTTGATAATAAAATTCAATAATTTGCAAGCGTTGTTCGTTTGTAAGACGATTCATGATGAAATGTCAAAGCATACTGAGCATCTTTCTCTTTGACACCATGTCTGAAATCCCACGTGATCTGTCAAATACTAATGCATGAAAATCCTAACCTCAAAAAAATCACTCTTTATATATATAATGGATATAATACTTCAATTCATAAAGTAAATATAAGGAAGCAATCATAAATACCCTAAATATTGGGGGACAGAGAGTGTATTTTCAGCTAGAGTCGTTTGGTTGGTTGTATTTCCATCCTATTTTAATTTCAAAAGTATTAATTTTGAAAATACATTATCTCTCACGTACGCAGTCCAAGACAACTTCATGATTCTACCATTTTTTGTCGTAAAAGCAACAAAATAAAGTACGAATTTGGAAAAAAATATTTTACGTTTCTATGCAGTCAGAGGAATGTATACACCGAATTCCATGATTCTATCAGCGGCCATTTTGTTGGTACCATTTTTATCCCCTTTTTCCAATTTTGCCCAATCAAGAGTACGACTATCTAAAATATCCTTATTTTACGTATCTACACAATTAGAGGGATGTACACACTGAATTTCATCATTCTAGCTGTATTCGTTTAGTTGGTACTATTTTTATCCCCTGTATCCATTGTATCCCTTGAAAGTAAGAATTTGGAAAAAAACGTTTTATTTTTCGTGTCTACGCAGTCAGAGGAATGTATACTCCGAATTTCATGATTCTAGCTGCTGTCATTTGGTAGGTACTATTTTTATCCCCTTTTTCCATTTGAACCCCAAAAAGTACGAATTTTGGAAAGTTCTTTTATTTTACGTGTCTACGCAATCAGAGGAATGTATATATTGAATTTCATTATTCTAGGTGCAGCCGTTAGGTTGGTACTATTTTTATCCCTCTATCCCCATTTAACCCCTTAAAAGTACGAACTTAGAAAAAATACTTTTATATTATTTATCTACTCTATTAGAGGAATGTACACGCCAAATTTCGTGTTTCTATCTGTTGTCGTTTGATAGGTACAATTTTTATCCCTTTTTGTCCCATTTCGCCCCCTACAAATAAAAATCACTCTACAGTGCCCTTTTATGCTATAAAGGTAATGCGCATTGCAAATATCAAGTAAATACAAGCTAATATGTTCAAAAAACATGCTGAAATACTCTAAATATTAGGGGTATTTTCAGTCCTTGTGAGGGAAAAATTTTTCCCTCTGGGCCGATTTCGTCCACTTTCAATCCCAACCGATCTACAACCATAAGACACATTTAGGAAAAATTTGAACCTCCTAGCTCATTTCGTTCGGCCGCTATCGTGCTTTCAACAGACAGACAGACATACGGACAGACGGACAGACGGACATGGCTATATCGTCTTAGAATTTTACCACGACCCAGAATATATATACTTTATGGGGTCTCCGATGAATATTTCAAGGTGTTACAAACGGAATGACAAAGTGAATATACCCCCATCCTGGAGGTGGAGGGTATAAAAACTAATGGCAAAACATAACAATTCCGTCCAATTACATCACATCTATTTTTAAATTAAAAAAATAAAATAATAAAGTTAGAAGTTATTGAGGAATAGACTGCACAATGGCTAAATTTACAACTAATCTTTGTTTGACATATAATCAGTTATATTTGTTTGTATTTTTGTTTTCATCGAATCTGAAATATCATTACGGAGAGCCAAAAAATTGCTTATGTGCTTAGTGGAAAACAATTCACTGTCATTGCACCATTTTATTAAATTATTAACGCTTCCAATGGCTAGACAACTGGTAGGACTTCAACAACATCACCTTCGCTGCTCGGAAAAATCGCTTGGAAATTAGAATTTTAAATTCGAATTTCAGTGCGTTTAATGCTTTGAAAACACTGATTCTAATTTCTGGACGTTCGAATTGCTGAAAACTCTAATTTGTGAGCGTCTACTGTATAACCACTTTAAACCTAAAAAATATTTACGCACACAATTGTCTCGATCTATCCTTCATAACTTCTATACCGGTGCATGGAATCCACTATGACTTGATATATGATCGTTTTTACAATTGTTTTATAAATGTGGAAGCTGGGACCATGTGATTCGATCCTACTAGTACCTTCCACACAAATTATCCTGCCCTACGTTAAATTTAATTCCTTATAATTTCCGTATACACAGTGGTGGCCAAAACATATGCAACTAAGGGTTACTTACTTTACTAGGCTCTGTAAGTTTGTGAATATGGATAACAAAGAAAACAAAGTTGTCAAAATAAATATTAATACACCATTAAGACTTCAAATAATTAACAAAATGCACATATTGTGTTGAAATTTCATTGTTATCTTTTTATCGAGAAATATAAAAATCGGCGTCGACAAAACATATGTAACTCAACAATTTTGTTTTATATAACGTCATGTTTGGAATTTATTTTGATTTTTCGTTGTTTGTATTTGTAAATAATAAGCCCGTGTAAAGAAATTTATAAGAATATTTAATTTTATTTTGTTATTTTTTCTATTGAAGTTAAAATAGAGTTTGTATGGAAATGACATGCGATAAATTCGGATCTTAGCTAAGACAACGGTTGTGACTGATTATTTTTGTGGAATACAACGCAAAGATATTGTTCAGAAATATAATATTCAATATTTCGCATTATTGCTAATTTTTTAAAAGAAATCAAAAATTGCTGTTGTACACTGCAGCGATTGGCCGCCTAAGATAAGAGGACTCATTTGTCTCTTCCTATAAACGAACTGGACAATATCAAGTATAAGTTTATCAATACCAGCAATAACATTTGCTTCTTCAAAGAGCAATTGTTTGTCGTTATTTTACTGTTTTGCTAAGAAATTCAAATACAATACTTCGATTTCATGTATATCTGTGTGTGCATCCATTGTTTTTCTTATTTTAACTTTTTTTTCTGTAAAAAGTTAACATGGCTTTAACATCAACATTCGTTGTTGATGTTATTCCTCAACGTTGTGCCGGCAATAACAGACAAAGAGCGAGTTATCCCCTCTTGTATACTTACGCTCTTTGGTATATATAAGTCGGTTTAGCCGATTGCATCTTACGTACTTGGTACTTGTTTCTAACCACTTTGGTGATTGGAGGTTTTCTGTTGAAGTTTTCTTTTCTCTTTGAACCACATTCAATTATCGCATTTTTCTTGTTATTTCTTATCTACGCATGTGTGTGTCCTTATCTATACATTTATTGGACCTTATAAATTTTTATTTTAAAAGATTGCATACCTTAAGGCTGAAGAAACTTGTGCTTCATAGAGTGTTGTTTTGCCTTTTTTATTTAATAAATTTTGCCCCTGCAGTAGACTGTGGACATTATTATTTTTGTTGATTTGAAACTCAACGAAAACAACAAAAAGACGATGAATTAAATGAATTGAAGAAGGTTTATGTGCAAGACTAAGAGTAAGATATTCAACGTAATCATTTGGGGTATTGTTATGAGCTATTCCTCGAAAACTGTAGGTCGGAAGCTACAGGAAAGAGTTATGAATTTAACCCCCTCGTTTTCTAATTCCAAGCGAGTGAACGCAATGCAAACGGGAATGTGAACGCAAAAAATGGTATTATTTAAATCTCTTGGCGTTTAGTAGGTTTACCCAGAATTATTTTATCTGATACAGGACAATAAATCTAAAACCAAACCACAAAAACAAAACTCAACGAAAAATCACGTAAGTGAACGCTTGTGTGTTAAATAACTCCAAAATTTGGATGAAGTGACGCGTTGCGTTTAGAGTAACTCATTAGTCGAATTATTGGAGGTGTACTTTCACTTAGAATCGATTTAGAATCACTTTTTGAATCGATTTAGCAATGTCCGTCTGTCCGTCTGACTGTCCATCTGTTCTTGTAATCAAAGTACAGGTCGCAATTGGAGACAGAACCAAATGAAACTTTGCACAACGAAGTTTTTCTGGATAAGGACGAACGCTATTTAATTTGAAGAAAAACGGTTCAGATTTAGATATAGCCCCCATACGAATTTCACTCCCGATTTGACTCTTTTCACTCTAGTGGTGAAAATGTGTTAGATCGGTTCATATTTATATATATCTCCCATACAAATTTCGCTCCCAATTCAAATTTCTCTCCCGATTTAACTTTTTCTGCTCTAGAATCCACATATTTTAACAGATTTTCTTTAAATTTGCAAAATCTTATCTTATATTTCAACTAAAAACACCCACGGTGAATATGGGTCAGATCGGTTCAGATTTACATATAGCTCCCATACAAATATCATTCCCGGTTTGACTTTTTCCGCCCCAGAAACCATCGAATTTCTTCAAATTGAGTAATTGTGAAAGTAGGTCACATCATTTCATGTTTGGATATACAAATATTCTTCTCTATTTAACCTATGATTAGGAAACATACAAAAATCCTTCTCGTTTTCACTTTTTTATTCTGATAGAAAGTGGAGTGTATCATATTGTCGGCCCGCCCGACTTTAGCCTTTTCTTACTTGTTTTATTCTGAGATGATGGTGGGTGCTGTCTTGAAGATCATATGATGAGCGTCAACTATAGTAATTTTATTGTGGATTTTCTAAGTAAAACTAAATAAAGGGTAATTTTTTAGTTATTATCTTTTTGGCAACACTGGTTTAAACACTGTCAAACATCTTCAGTTTGGTCTATAATTTAACCATGAATCGTCGTACAAACGAACAACGCTTGCAAATTATTGAATTTTATTATCAAAATGCGTTCTCTGTTAAGAAAGTTCATCGCGCGCTTCCATTTTATGGTCAGTTTAATCGACCCACTGAAGCTGCTATTCGGGCTATTGTGACTAAATTTCGCACCAAATTTACATTGTTGGCCATTAAACCACCAACACGCTTACGTAGAGTGCGAACTGAAGAAAATATCGCAGCTGTATCGGCCAGTGTTAATGATGACCATCAATTATCGATTCGTCGCCGTTCGCAGCAATTGGGCCTCTGTTACTCAAAAACGTGGAAAGGCCAAAATTGGACTAAGCGGATGGACCACTTGAGGCGCATTCAAGGTCAACATTTGCATGAAATAATCTCAAACATTAAATTATATGGACCGTACTATCGATTCAAATAAAGATTTCATGCATTTTTCTGAATTTTATGTGTTTTTTTTTTTTGAAAAACTTTCCTATAGCTTTTAAAAAATCACCCTTTAGAAGGACTCAATACCTTTCGAAATTCGAATGATGTCTGATGATGAATATCGGACGAAAAATGACGTCACTGACTTTGTTTTTGTAAAAGTAGTTCAATACCAAATATGTTTTTTCACCATCACTCCAAAGGTATTGACTGTAGCTATTTATTTCCCAAAAAAGAAAAGTTTTCGGTTGTTACTATAAAAATCACAAAGAATACTTTAACAGTCCAATAATTCGGTAAATTCAGAAAAATGGGAAAAGAATGCAACAGAAAAAAATTACACCAGAAAAATATATTTTATTAGGTTCACTCTGCATCTATCTCCACTAAAAATATGTGATTTTGAATACCAAATCTCGATGGCTTTAAATGAATTCGAGTTCCTCATCCTGTTGTACCTTAAAGGGACTACAAAGTTTAGAAGGATAAGAATTTTTCAAAACAATATGTTAGATAGTAATTCGCACCAATGCTGTCTGCATTAGTTTTTTACAATAACAACCATTTAAAGTTTTCCCACTTAGAAAGTAAAAAATTAGTAAACTAAGGGGGAAAACTGGCAGCGGTCGGCAATGCTAAACTGAAAGCAGAAAGAAGCATGCCATTTAAAGTATATATTTAACACATATACCGATGTGTTAAATACGGGGGGTGTTGAATATACTTAAGGATAACATTTTTTAATGTTATCCTTCATATTGCAGCACTGATTGGATTGGACATGAAGACCTAGTCCCCCGTTTACTTGACCAGTGAATACATTTCATGGTGAAGGGAAGATGGATAGGAACCGGCACCTGATCTTAATTCCCTTTTAGCCTTTTTGGGGCTCATAATATCCTACCCTAATATCCTACAAGTATTCAGTTATAGTACTCGTACAACATGACTTCCTGATTACATAAGAGCTTTCCTCGCACCATCCACTAATTGTGAAGAGATTATTAATGTTTCCTTTCCAAAATAATTCTATGATTTGCCAGTACAATAAAGTACAGAAAATGCTATAACAATTGAAGTCATTTTAATTGGTATCAGCACTACAACACATCATTTGTAACAACAATAGCAGGAACATGCAAACTCTATCTGCAACAGGTGCCAGTATTTCCCTAATTTGGCCATTTCAGTATCCTTCTACAAGGGCACAGACGGACGGACGAACGAACAAAGAGTCTCTCTGTTTGCCCCCTCTCGCTGTTGTTGTTGATATAAGGACTTGACATTGCTATTGTTGAAAGTTGAAGCAACAAACTCAGGTCGCAGGAGATGAAAACAAATGTTCTTTTGCCGTCGCAGAACGAAACAATGATGTACGCATCTCGGCAGTATAATTTTTGCTGTAATTGTTTCTTTCACCAGCAGTAGCAGCAGCAGTACACAAACATAGACCGTGTATAATAGGTACATTGGGATGGATCGCGTAATCAAAGGTTGTTATTAGGAAATCTAGAATACGTCAACAAATTAAAAAATATATTTTTTTGTCTTAGATAATGGCGGACAATTCATTTCGATATAATTTCCATTATAATTCTCATTTAGAGATCGACGGACTTTATCGCATTACAAAATGACACTTACAAAAGTGCCACAATGTTAACGGACCTTATGTCACTGCTACAATATAACGAATGCTAGACTCATTTCTAATTATTTTATTGACATGTTTTGAATTTGTTTCCACGATTTGTCTACAGTGTGGACAAGCAAAGGTGACTTTTTCTTCGATGTTTTTCAAAACAGGGGGACAAATCTAGAAATGTTTAGAATTTCTCCATTTCAGTACCTCCGTAAGGTTATGGCACATCATTATCCTCCACTTTTGTACCCTCACTCTACAGAGTAGGAGGGTTTATATCTTTTGGAACTGAAAAAACTGCAACGCATTGAAGGAGTGACTTAAGACTCCAAGTGTGTTTCGACCAAATCCGTTTCACGAATTTTTAAGCCGTATGAGCCGTGTCCTTCCGTCTGTCTGGCTGGCTGGTGTACACGATAACTCTCGAAAGGAATTAAGGAATCGATTAAAACTTTGCACGTGGTAACATTTTTCCCAAACATAGTTTAAGTTCGGAAATGGGCGAAATTGACACGCCCCACGTACGTCCCACAAAAATTGCCTATATTACCATTTAAATTAAAAGTAATATAACTTCCAAACGGATGCTGGGAATCAACTATATTTTGGTACTTGATGAACTTTTCATAATTACTTTAGGCATACAAAATATGGCGGGTATTGCCACGACCCTTCTGGTACCTTCACACAAGGTGGGTTAAAATAAAACCGATACAACACACATACGGCAAGCCAGAATCCGTTGCAATTTGATATCTGTAAATGTTTTTATAATCCCTTTAAACCTGAAAAATATTTATGCTTCAGCCACACCACCAGAAATGAAGATTGGATTGTTTAATGATGATTTGCAAAATATTTCGTCGCTGGGTCAAGCCATCTGCGAGCTAAACGCTCCTGAAAACACCTCTAAAAACCATGTTTTTCCCGTGTAATTTTTTATGCTGCATTTTTGCCCAAGTTCTTTTCTGTATTAATAGACCCTTGGAAGCACTTTAAATAAAAAATTTTATTCTTGTCTAGAATAACTCGTTGGTCGTATTAAAAGTGTCATAATACCCATGGACATTACATTCCCTTGTCCATAAAGTGGTGTATTGTCATAAAAACTTTCTTACTTCGTGAGAACAGAAAGACTAAATTGAAGCTGAGTTTTGGTACAGACACCATTATATAACAAAAAATAATAGCTAGCGAAAATACAATGCTTACAAAATCATTGGATACTTGTAGAAGCTATGAATTGTTTCTTTTCGTTGGAATGCTGGAGTGAAAAAATGAAATAAATTAATTTATTAGTGTTTTTCTATTTTTGTGGTTTTCTGAGCAATATTCTTAATATTAACAATATTCACTGTTTTTACAGGTACCTTGGACGAAAATTGGAATTTTAATAATGACTTTAAAAAAGATTTTTCATAAAAATATGTAACGCCGATTTCTAGGTTGGGGCACCAACAGAACATTTAATTCAATGCCCTGCGACCAAATGTTAGAAAACTATGTTCCGATTATTCTTTCTTTTTGTCGGTATGTTGTATCCGCTTCAGAAACTAGAAGTGGACAACTATTAACTAAATTTGCGATTCACCCTATTGTTCACATCTACATACATATGTTCGAATGGATGGACATTGTACACTCAATGACAATTGTGCTGATACACTTCTGCTTATTCATACATGACATACATATGTACGTACAGCTGTTAACAAATTCATTGTGATAAACTAAAGTGTAGAATATCTGGATGTATGTATGAAGGTGTATGCGTACAATCGTATACCACTCTGCGGTGCACAGTGGAGGAATTCGAGAAGAATTGATGCTGTCTGTTGTCTGCTTTTTCTACACGTTTAAGCCATTTTTTATATAAATATTGATTCTTTAAATACTTTGTGGCTAATGAAGACTGCTACAGAAAACACTTAGTGTTATTCCGTTTGGAACAGCTTGCAATTTTCATCGGAGTCCCCACAAAGTGTGTGAGCTAGTTGTCAATCGGTTGGGATTGCAAATCGGTCCAAAATTTGTCCCTAACAAGGACTGAAAATACCTTCTGATATTTAAAGTATTTAAGCACGTTTTCAACGCGAACCAAAAATACTTTTGGGGACTAAAATGGTACCAATCAAACGACATCCGGTAGAAACGTACGTAATAGCGTACATTTCGAAATTCGTACTCTTAAGAAATAAAATGGAAAAAGTAAGACAAAACTTGTATTCAATAACTTTAATTCATTGATGCACAAAGTCGAAAAAAGTCGACTTTTGGCAATTGTAAAGTCGATTTCGACTTTTGGACTTTTTCATCCCAAAAGTCGATTAATCGATTAGTCGGAAAGTCGATTTATAGATCCCTACTTTAGGGTCACGATATATGAAATGAATGAAAATTCACATAGATCTAGCTGAAGTTTGCACGATTGGCACAATAGTGCTGAATGAGGGTTCTAGGATCTCAAATAACTTTTAGAATATGTTTACATAAAGTCCAATATATCTCATTTTGTTTAGAAAATAATATGTTGCTAGAGATCTATTAATATGTATGTATATCTATTTTGAAGTCGAAAATGGCTAGATTATGTTAGGACTTGATGTTATGGATAATGGCGTTCTTATTCTGTTAACTGACCAAATTATTTTATGTAGAACCTTTAAGAATGAGATTTTTTCAATTAGATATTATACAATAATTTTCCAATATGAACATTAGGATGGGTCACGAAAATAAATAGCTGCGGTCACAGCCCAGAAATGAAGATTGGATTGTTTAATGATGATCTGCAAAATATTTCGTCACTGGGTCGAGCCATTTGTGAGCTAAACGCTCCTGAAAACACCTCTAAAAATCATGTTTTTCCCGTGTAATTTTTTTATGATGCATTTTTGTCCAATTTTTTCTCTGAATTAATAGAGCAATTTAAATATTTTTTTTTTATTTTTTGTCATAGAATAACTCATGAGTCCTATTATTGGACGTTTATATTGATTTTTTGTGGGTTTTCATGGTGACAACTAAAAACTCTTATTTCTTGGAAATGTTTTGTAAGAGATGTTATGAGGAATAAATAGAAGGAATTATACGGTTGAATTTTAAATCTTGATTTACATTTACATTCCTCTGACTGACTAGACTCGCAAAATAAAATAATTTTTAGGAATTCGTACTTTTAGAAGAATCGAAACCGGTAAGCGTTTGTGATCCGAATAATTGTAAAAGTAGTGAACAAAACGATAAATTGTTCGTGACCTTCAGCATTATTCTCGTGTCATTTGATCCATCAAGCTACTTTTGGTAATGTTATAATGTTATCATTTCACCCTGAATTACAATGATTTTTGTATATAAATAAGAAATATGGATCTATGAAATGAAGAGCGGTCTTGCGCCTCAGATATAATGTCCAAGTTTACAGAAGAGTTCAGAAAACTCGTTACTCTCCCCTTTGCAAATAAATTTTCCACAAAGGAATGATGAAAGTATATAGATTTTTGGTCCAATTCAACCACTGTGCATTCTGATATCGGCGTCTTTACACCTGGCCGGATGTTGGTAACACCGCAACGGAATTGAAATGTTCTTTCATTTGATGATATCAGGCCAATTAAGTCCGTTGCAATGCGGGTTTCCTTTCAGTTCAGACATAAACTGAGGTGCTGTTTAATCATCCGTTGTACTAATTGAATGTAACCCACCTTACGATACGATACGACCAACAACAGCAAAGTATTCCAATACTTTTAACAAAGAGAAAAATGCTTTCGTCTGGTTCAAAAATGGTGAAGAGTTTTCAGTAGGTTGAACCGACTTGTTCATATATAGGGTACATATGCTGAATCAGAACTACGAGCATCTTCACGGAAGTTAGAAGTACTTTAATTTGATGTATGGTCGGATTATTTGTGTAGGATGTATATTCGTGCCAATTGTGGAAATTTGATTTGATTTTATCTTAAATGGGGACATTTTGTAGGAGTTACTAGAAAGCATAAAGAGAGTGAGATTTTCAAATAGGAAATAGTGACTGATTTCGATTATACCTATTTTAAGCTATGAATATGGGTCATTCATGTGGGTGGTACCTGAAAGGACTTGCCAATTTCGCCCATCTCCGAACTTAAACAAAGTTTGGGGAAATATTGCTATATTTTGTATTCATACAGCTTATAAAGCTGTGAAACTAATTTCGTTAGAGTTTTAAGCTTCTCCTTCATGTGACAGTCTGTCTGAGTGTTTGTACATACATACATACAGAGTGTTGCCAGTCGACAACATGCGATAAGAACATGTTGCCTTGCCTCTGTGGAAGAATAAATGTATGTAAATTTAAAACGTACATATGTAGTAACGACCAGTCAGACATACTTTTTACATGTTCATACACAACTCTGCTGCGTTGGAATGAGGATGTGGATGGAATATGTCTACTTAAGCGTCTCTGTTTAGTTGCGGATAAGGTGAGGACACACCTCAATATGTATGTTTGGTATTTAACACTCGTTTTAAAGCTATACAATGGGGTGAACTAGTTTTGGTGTTGTTTCAAGGCTCAAATGCCATACGATGTACCCTTAATAAAAATCCCACCCTGTGCCAAATTGTAAGAAAAAGTTCTTCCGGAAAATACATTTTCTAAATGACTTCACAATTAAAGCGATTTACCTGCATTTTAAACGCCCAGTGTGTCATTCCTACATCCACATTGCTTTAATTTATAAATGATGGAAACAATAACACACTAAGATTGATATTATTTCGTGGGATATTAGGTTCACCTACAATGTAATAGTCCGCATAACAATATAACTAAATCTGAAACCGATTTGAACAAAAATTCTACACACATTTGTATACCATAAAATTACGAAGTTCCCATTCTTCGTGGGAACAGATTAGTACTCCAAGCCACAGTGGCCATCATAGTTCAGTGGGAGTGTGCACTTCTTGCAATCTGAAGGTGTTGTGTTCCATTCCCGGCCTTTAAAATGGCAAAATACAACATTGTCACTTTTCGTCATAAATAGTCAATTCGAGTGCTCAATGTCAAGGTAAAGAACAATTGTCATTGAACTAGTAACACAAAATACCACGTCATCTAGTGGAGGCGCCAACCTTTGAATTATTAAATTAATTACTTTTAATCGATCCATTAAAAAACTACTAATATTATAATTTACGTCGTGGTGCCTTTATTATTTGTACTCTCATTTTTATACACTCCACGAGAGTATTATGACTTTGTGCATTTGTTTGTAGCGCCCAAAAGGAAGCGATATAGACCCATTGTTAATTATACCGATCGACTTAGAATCGTTTTATCATTGTCCGTCTGTCTGTCTGTCCATCTATTCTTGTAATTACGATACAGGTCGTAATTGTAGCCAGAACCAAACGAAACTTTGCACGACGAAGTTTTTCGGGACAAGGACGAACTAAACTGGGAACACCGTGGTGAAAATAGGTCAGATCTGTTCAGATTTATATATAGCTCCCATACAAATTTCGCTCCCGATTTGACTTTTTCGGCTCTAGAAATCACATATTGTATCAGATTGTCTTTAGATTTGGCAAGACATCTTATATTTAAACTAGGAACACCTATGGTGAAAATATCAGATCGGTTCAGATTTATAAATAGCTCCCTCGCAACTCCCGATTTCAGTTTTTCCACTCTATAAACCACATATTTTAAAATATCTTCTTCAAATCTTGTAAAATATTTCAACTAGTTTTAATATAAGTCCGATATATGTCTAATTAAAGGAAATTATGATGGCTACAAATGTTGAGAATATCTCTTTCACATAGAAAAAATAAACAATGTAAAATAGAAAAAACGGGAACAAATATTTCTTTTGTTCTTATGCGTCTACATGAAGGTTATATAAACGGGTGTAACCGTGAACCTTGTATTTCCGAAATGAGAGTACAGATATTAAAGGTACTTTCGACAAAAATCGGAATTTTAGTAAAAACTTAAAAAATAAAAAATATTTTGCGTTGATGTTATGCAAACAATGCAAACAAAAAATGTTTAGGTCTCGAACACAACATTTTCTTTTGCATAGTGTATTCACTCAAACTAAGGAAACTATTACTTAATTTGAGATAAAAATTAAATTAAAAAAGTTTAACTTAAACTGAGGAAAATGTTACTCAATAATTCAAATAAACGATTTTACTGTAGAGTATGCAAACATCATATAAAAATGGCAATATTAATTAATTCTCAAACGTTTGGCATGATACTTCTGCATTAATTAGTGGAGTTATAACACCATGATTGCTGTCAAGGCTAAGAAGGCACCTTCGCTGTAATTGTTTGGAATAATTAGTTGCATTATTTAAGAAGAAAATCATGCAAGCGAACGAGAATTGCTTTTTAGACTAATATTATTTTCTAAACGCCCTGAAGTGTTTTTATAATTTTTCCGCATTAAATTAGCTCTTAGTCTAGGTAGAAGATACCATTTTTAACAGACCCTGTAGGTGTTGCGACCCACTCCGCAGCTAGAGTACTCCAAGTAAATCCCGTTCTCGCCAACTCATCCGCTCGTTCGTTTCCATAAAAGTCCCTATCTATTTAAGAGTGACTTCAGACAGACAGCTCAGTCTGGACAGCTCATCAATGCACTGACCTACTAATCTAGATGTTGTGCGGTTACATCTTGGAGACAAAAGGCCAGCTTGACTGTCTACAATGATTCCCATGTGACCTGTTGTGGGAATTTGACTTCGAATGGCTTGGCGAATGTCACCTTAGGAGTGCTACAGTCGAATGATGGTCGAAGTGTGTGGGGAAGTTTTTCTAGAATGCGGACATGTCCGTATGTTATGTATCTCCAAGATAATAAGGCAAATAGCCGAAGTGCACTGCTCGATGCTGCATCCATGATGTGCATATCAATAGGGAGGGAGTAATGACCATGCACCTATACAAGCTGATCTTTTAACATATGTAGAGCTTTAATATTCGCCCCTGCCTCTGTAAGTGGCCACCATAAGTGATATAGGGCGTATAAGTGATTATATGCCGTATTATGGGTGCATGCTTCGACAACCCAATTTTAGGCTTAAGTCCCCAGCGGCTACCAAACATTTTGCGACAAGTGTAGTAAGCTACTTTCTTCACTCGATTTTTAGAGTTTCGTTTCCAGGACAGCTTTGAGTAAAGGCTATCTGATCCCGCGATGTATTTGGGTGTGATACATCGCGGGATCAGATAGCGGAAGCTCGCTACCACGTAAACGGGAATCTTGGTCGTTTTGGTAAAGAGAACCAGCTCCATTTTGCTTGGATTCACTCCAAGTCCACTGGAAGGTGTGGAAACTGACCCGATATCAGTATTAAAACGTCGTCCGTATATGCCACTCCCTTAATTCTTTTGAGGAAACTATACACATACATAATTAATTTTCCTCCTCTTAAGGAAATTTTAACTGAAGTGGAGCCAAGAACATGGGGGCCTAAATTGGAGTGTGGAATTTACTCTAATTTAGGAAGACTATTTATATGTTTATGTTTATAAGTGATGATTTTATAAAAGGATGTTATTTTTCAGTCTTCATTAATTTTTTGATACATTTTTAGTTTTGCGTCTTGAGTGTAAAACGCAAGATCTAATAAGAAGTACCCTAAAACATAATTAGAAATTTACTATATGTTAATGAGATTTCAATAAAATGTTCTCGTAGAACTCAGAAAAACGAAATGTAATTACCACAATTATAAAATAGTCGGCCAAAATTTCTTTCTGTGAAATAATCGATAGGCGGAAATGATTAAATCAATTTTTCCCTATTCTTTGAAGTGTGTTCGTACCCAATTTTTTCAAGGTAATTACAATAAATGAATAAAATAGAGAATGGTACGCAACGAACGAAGGAACGACCTCTGTTCACCGAGAAACATAAAATATTCAAAGGACATCATCTCAAATACTTTGTGTTACAAAATTTACATTTATTTTGGCAAAATCTGGGCTTTTCTTTTATTGTCGCAACTAAACACTTGCAAATTTGTATTTCATAGTAAATGGTTTATATTTGAATATATAGAATGAGTGTTCTAAACAAAAAGGAACATATTATAAAGCCACGTAACCATGGGAAAATGTCATCACTCTTTCGAACATATGTCTGATAAACATGGCTAAACGGATCATTGGCATTGAACCCTTGCCGTAGGCAGATTATGTGATATGTATGTTAATATTTTATTTACTTTTGTCAATATCTACATTAGACCGGTTAAAATATGTGTGGTAAAAAAATATACCAAAATTTTGAAAGACTTGTCAGATAGTCATTACCTTAACTGGTAAATAACTCTGCCTGCGGTTTGATCATAGTTATGCTACATCGGATGAGGTCAATTGTGATACCGACGTCAATACTGGCCAGGTAAGTCGGGTCATTCCCTGGGATGTCCACATTCCTTGCCATCCAATAAGGCGAACATCGAACTTATCTTGGACTGCGCTTGAATTTAGGATCAGCAAATCCATGGCTCTGATCGCCAGTGCCAGTGCTCGTCACCACTCCGTAACTTCTCTGATAGGCAAAACTTCGGCTTGGTAACCTCTGCAGATATTGAGTATTCTTAGAGCCAGCTTAATATGCAGTTGTGATAGAACATCATCGTCGCATAGAAATATGTATAAATGTATGCATAACTCTAGCTCCTGACACGGAAACAAACCAGTGTTTATCATGCCATTCGTGAGAATTTGTGCGACTTGAAGTGTTGTATTCTGAGCTGTTGCCACGAGTGTGCGTGTTTGACGATGTCACAAACGTGTTAATGGTGAGGGAGTGCGTGTTTTATTGTCATTGACAAATATGCGTGTGCGTTTGTATTGTTCTTTTAATTTATTTTATTAAACCGAATTATGTTTACATTTGTAGACGAAAACAGTGTCACAGGCTGTCGTGGCCACAACTGGTTTAATTTTATATAAAAAAAACAAAAGCGGCAATTTTGTTTATGGAGCCAGAAATGTTCCGTGTGATTTGTAAAAATATAAATGAAATAAAATCTAAATGAATCGGGAATATTTTCAGTCCTTGCTAGAGAAAAAACTATTAGTCGTATACTTTCTGCAGACGGACATGGCTAGATTGTCTTGTCATTTTCGGTGAGAGTATGATACCCGAGGCCCCAAGATTTAACTATATTTTTGGATATTGGACCTAAAAATAAGAAAAAAGTTCGAATCTTATCGATATCTCGCTTCGTTATCGAGTCATCGTACATACAAATTAAAAAAAAAAACGACTATTTTTTCCTTGATGGAATTGATAACTTTTTCAGTTATCGATGGGTTGTGGGGTAGTCGGAAAGTAAGCATCTGAGGTCCATTAAAAAGTTATCGATTGTGGTAAATCGATAAAAATGCATTTATACAAAGGAATTAAATAACAAAAAATAATTATTAAAATAATTTTTCATCTGCATAACAAAACTTATTTTAAGAAAAAGAAAAAACAAAAATTGTTATGAAAAAATGCAATATGGCCATATTATTTTGTTTACAATATAAAAATGCTTTTGGAAATGCAGCAATAACGATGTTTCTCCACTTGCATTGCCCGCTGAATATATCATTGTTCCTTTAGACTTATTACTTAAAATTTCTTCACATTGAGCGGACCACCTTCTTCGGAAACATTGCACAATATCTCGATAACTACTACTCAATGATTTAAAGAATACTTTTTTTCAATTTCGATAACTAATACAGTTATCGCAAAATGTTATTTTACGTTTGCGTTTTTTTATTTTCCAAACATTAACAACCGATAGCTCGATAACTAAGCGAGTTATCGATAATAGCACACTATTTTTCTTCTTATTACTTTGAGGTCCTTTTTCCAAAGATATATTCTACAATTGAGACCTCGGATATTGAAGAGTTAAATGGTTAAAATGTTCGCAATGTTTTACGTAAATGTGCAGAACACATTCCATACTTAAAATGTAAGGATAAAGTGGATCCTTATGCCAATAGAATATGCAAGTTGACTGGAACTCCTCTGAAGATGGGAAAAATCTTTATTTGTGTGGCATATCTGAACTTATCGTTCAGATGTTATAGACCCTGCCGTAACTGCGGAGAGAACCCTAATCCTAAACGGGATTTATGATTATATTATGTATAAGATCATATTCATATACATATTAGGCCTGTTCAATTGGGCCACTAGCTTAATTTTTACTCGCTTAACAAGAAAGTAGCTTACTACTCTCTTAGCATTGCTGCAAGATTTTTCTTGTTAATTCATTACAAAAAAACAATGGGTAACAATGTTGCCACCTTATCAAGTATCTTAATCATAAGCTAGTAAGTCCAATGGAACAGGCCTATTGTTAGGCTCAGATTCAATAGCGGACAAATGAAGTATGTATATATAAAAAAGAATTATAGTTTTTGAGAATGTTCGTTGGCGTTTGAATATGCTCTATTTGGCGTCGTCCTCTTCAATTTTTCGCACAGGTCTAAGAAGTGACCTTTGGGGAATATTGTGCACCACAAATAGTGACGACAAACACCAAGGATTCTGTGTTTAACAAGAAAACATTTTGGATTTTTTAAATGGAATTTTTGAATTCCAATTGATGAAGTGTTGAAGAATGTCTAGTATTAAATAAAGACACTGTGTCTCATTGTCTGTGGTTTCTTTTTTGGTTTATTGCTGCAATTCTTAATTTAGATAAGATTGTGTCGTTCATTCATTGCTGCCCATTCATGACGACGACGGGTTTCAATCCCAAAGAACATCGATATGATGTTGAAAACTCAAATGGAAACCACACAACAAATGTTGATGGCGTTGTTCTCGTCGTTGTCGTTGTCGGTGTCGCTGCCTGTGTCCTTGTTGGGTTGAACAACAATAATTTCATAATACTATAGCACATTTCCTATCCATTCATAATAAGATTGTTGCCCGGAAGTGAGTGGGGTCCTGTGCGCATACCCTCATTGCGGTGCCTTTTCCTAATGTTATTAAATATCTGACGTTTACAACTACAACTACAACGAACGAACGGAGGAACGGAGCAGTAGATATCTGAATATCTTGCAAGTTCAAATAAAACAATTTAAAGAATTTATTACAAGCAAAGCTATAAAAGCCATCATCCAAAAGCATTCATTTCCTTCATAAAACTTCTTTTAAATGTCTTCGGCATAAAACTTGGTGCTCGTCCAAAGATTTGACGACCAGGAAGCGGTTGAGGAAACAAACTTGTCTGGGGCTATGCGCCACAGAATCCTTGCAAAACTTGAATCTCAACCACCGAGGAGCAAGTTGTTTGATTAAAGTGTTCATCTTTTGGTGAGATTTCATTTTGAGTACGCTCTATTTCCCATTCCCCACTTCTGACACGTTAACGAAAGACAATTTTACACTTGGAGAAATTGGTAAGGAAGAATTCTTTTTTTTTTCAAGTTTAGCTTATAATAATAAAGAGTGATTTTTTTGAGGTTAGGATTTTCATGCATTAGTATTTGACAGATCACGTGGGATTTCAGACATGGTGTCAAAGAGAAAGATGCTCAGTATGCTTTGACATTTCATCATGAATCGTCTTACAAACGAACAACGCTTGCAAATTATTGAATTTTATTATCAAAATGCGTGCTCTGTTAAGAAAGTTCATTGCACGCTTCCATTTTATGGTCAGTTTAATCGACCCACTGAAGCGGCTATTCGGGCTACTGTGACTAATTTCGCACCAAATTTACATTGTTGGACATTAAACCACCAACACGCTTACGTAGAGTGCGAACTGAAGAAAATATCGCAGCTGTATCGGCCAGTGTTAATGATGACCACCAATTTTCGATTCGTCGCCGTTCGCACCAATTGGGTCTCTGTTACTCAAAAACGTGGAAATGCCAAAATTGGACTAAGCGGATGGACCACCTAAGACGCAGCCGCGGTCAACATTTAAATGAAATTATCTTCAAAAAGTAAATGTCATGGACCAATCTAACGTTTCAAATAAAGAACCGATGAGATTTTGCAAATTTTATGCGTTTTTTTTAAAAAAAAAAGTTATCAAGCTCTTAAAAAATCACCCTTTATTTACATGGAAAGAAAATCATGAAATCGGATCGTATGTAAGTAATTATTGTTTGGAAAACTAACTACTGATTTGATTTTGTCCCATATAGGGTTTTACAACAAGGTGGTGTTATTTTGGTGTTCAAAGAAAAATGCGATTTTTTGAGATAAATGAACGGATGTTTATTTCATAATAAAGAGGAAGGTATGCCGTTAATAATGAAAAACAACATCAGCCAAATGGCCACCACGACCACGCTTACAGGACCATATCCTTTTCATGAAATTTTCCATAACCAAATCGCAAAGTGGCTGCCCTATGTCCTCGATAGCCTCACGAATTATATCTTGAGGTCTTGAATCGACGCTGGGCTGTTGGCGTAGACCTTATCTTTCAGGTGGCCTCGAAGGAAGAAGTCGCAAGGTGTTAAATCACAAGATCTCGGTGGCCAATTGTGATCACCTCTTCGAGAGATAACACGGTCCGGAAACTTTTCCCGTAAAAGATTAATGGTTTCGTTGCTTGTGTGGCACGTAGCGCCGTCTTGTTGAAGTCAATATCATCTCTCGATAGCGCAATCCATTCACCGTAACTGTTGATCCAACCACATTTTCCAAAAAGTAAGTTCCAATGACCCCGCCGGACCAAACAGTCACACAATGAGGATGGAGAGGCTTCCCAACAATAACTCTTGGGTTATGCGACAATTTTGCTTGTTGACGCAGCCACCGAGGTGGAAATGGACCTCATCAGTCAAGATGATTTTTCGATGGAATTCCGGATCATTTTCATTCATGAATTTTAATAATTTCAATGCGTTGTTGAAGAGTGTGTCGTTCCATTTTTAGTAATGGCGTAGTTTCTACTTGTCAAATGTCAAAGAATAAAAGCTTCAAAAGTGACAGCTACCGAAATACGGGGTAATTGAAAATAACACCTCTTGTTGGAAAACCCTGTAGAAAGTATTTTTGAAAAGATGTTGCTGGGTCCATTATTTTTCAGGGTGTAGTGTCGAACGCTTTTATTTACTACAGGAAATAATAGCCAACTGTGTATACAAAGTATTTGCGTTCGATTTTTTATTCGAAAATGATCCAGTTCCCACTCTAAAAGTAAACAAATTCAAAAATCCCTTTGTGTTACGTGTCTACATAATTTGAGGGATGCACACAACGGATTTTACGATTCTGGCAACACTATCCTTTTTTGTAATGCTTCCCCATTAAAGGTATAAATTAAAATAAATTCATTTACGTTGTGTGTCTAGTTGCCAGACAATTTCAACTCCCACACTTTAGTTGACACCATTTGTATCCCTTTTGTCCCCGCTACCCATTTTAAAGTACAATTTTGAAAAATCTATGTACGCTGAACGTCTACGAAGTCAGAAGATTGTACACATCTATTTTCACGATAGTAGCTACAACACTTTGTTTGGTACCATTTTTCTCTCTTTAGTACCACATTCCTTGAAAACAAAGTGAGTAAGCTTCAGTCGGCAGAGCCGACTTATGTATGATCTCACTCTCAGATAACATATATACGGAAGATATTTGTGTGGGAGGTACTATAAGTTCGTGGGACATGATCAAATATCAAGTCGTAGTGGATTCCAGGTACCAGTATTGAAGTTCTAAAGGATTTCATTTTTAATGATAGGGACAATTATAGTGGGATGTACTAAATTGTAGGGGCATGGCATAGGTTTAATGTGATTTTAAAAACATTTTCTAATATTAAATTGCAACTGAATGCAACGTCTATGATAATATTGCCGAATGTCAAATTTCAAAGTATTCTGATCATCCGGAGCGTGAGAAAACTCGCCACATTACCAATACCAAAATATTGCTGATTCGGAATATCCGTGTGGATGTTACATTGGTTTTATATTAATATTGGAATATGGGCTATTTCGCCCTTCTTCGAACTTAAACTAAGTTTGGGAAAAATACACATTTCGAGTGTTACCGTGTACACCAGCCAGACAAACGTCCGTCCGTTGACTTAAATTGCTTAAAAAACCGTGAAACGGATTTGGTGGAAAGTCACTTCTTCAATGCGTTACACTTTTTTCTGTCCCAAATGATTTATCAATTTATGTAGCGAGTCACGTATCCAAAGGAATGTAAACATCGACTTCATGATTCCTCCCTCTTTGGCACGTTTTTTCTTTAAAAGTACAAATTGCGAAAAATCCATTTCGCGATACCAGCTGCAACTCTTTGGTTGGTACCATTCGTATCCCTTTTTTGTCCCGCTTCTACGTCAAAAAGTATGCATTTTGAAAAGTCCCATTATTTTGTTTTTTATTATTATTTTATTTGTGGTTGTAAAGTCAAAAATTGTGAAAAGCACCTTTAGAAAAACTCGCGTAACTGTTTATCATATTGAGAATGCCAAAATAATTTTTTGGTATGTGATTGTTGACTTCATGTGGAATATTTGTGTCAGAAAAGTTTCCTAGATAGAGAAAGTTAGAATATATGCAATTGCAACCACGAATTTTGTGTATTTTTCTACAATTGCAGCGATTTCTGCGACTTACTTCATATATGTTACAAGCGGCCTTTAGTCAGATCCGTAGGCTGGATCGCGAGAAAATCATAAAACAAACAGTATGAAAATCATTTTAGCCGTATTTCACGCGAAAATGAAAATTTTCCAAAAATATTCAATTTTTATTTTTTTGTTTATCGTGTCATACCGCAATATCCACTTTTTGTAAAATATTTGGAAAAAGGATAAAAATGGTACCAATGAATGGATGAAGCTGAAATCTTTAAATTCGCTGTGTGCGTCCCGAAAATGCGTTTTCTACACGACATTGCCAACATTTAAAAAAAAAACGTTATCGAGTTTACAATAAATCTTCTTTATATATTTGGGCATTAATGGCTATGTGCTTATTTCAACATTCATAGTGCTCAATGTCAAACGTGGAAAAGTGGCTGTGAACCATAAAACCGCGAATAATAGGAAATTTCGAACACTTTTTAATCGTAGCAATAGGTAATCTTCTTCAGATTAAACTGTAGAAGAATGATTAAAAATGACTCTTAAAATTAAGGAGTTTTTCCGCTACCCTGAAAAGTAATGTCTCTGTTCATAGCCACTTTTGAATATAAGTCCTCGATATGTTTATCTAGCAAAATTAAAAAAATAGTTGAAAACCGGCAATAAGAAAATAGGAGTTGTTGTCATACGATCTATTTTCACTGTAGGATTTCCGTACTTTTATAAATTTGACTAAGTACCGATGTAGTGTGAAGCTAATATGGTAAATCGGAATGACATTTATATGGGAGCTACATGAATCTATGAAGGCCATAGGCGTAGGAATGGGGTGGTCTAGTACCCCTCCCCCCCCCTCCAAGGAAGATTTCTTAAATTTATCAATCCCAATAGTAGGGGTATTCACACAAAGATTTATTGTACAACTTGGGATCTAATTCTATGTATGTGAAGACTTTTCAGAGAAAATATTGCTTCATTACATATTAGCGTTAAATAATACAAGAAAAAAAAAAGAAAAACATATTCAATTTTTATTCACTGCCTGGCACACAAATTAAATTTGGTAATTGTCGACTCAAGGAATCGCTGACAGCGGAAACTATTGCGCTAAAAATGTCTTCAAGAGATAGCAATCAACTGCAATATGTAGAGAAAAAATGTTGATAAAAATATTTATTCAAGTTAAGAAAGTTTTTCGGAGATTCGTCGAATTAAAACTTGGCTAATATCCACCATGAACTAAGATCGATGTTTAAATTCGTCAAACTTAAATATAGAAAACGAATTAGTAAAACAGTTTGTAACTGCTGACAATGACAATCTTACGCTAGTGATCAGTAGACCTCGGATTTTTTGCATATCTTTGGCATAATTGTTTGGCACAATTTTTTTCCATTAGTTTTTCTTAATTTCCCCATGCTCTCGAATATTTTACATTTGGATGATAAAACTTCTAAATGCAAAGTTGATTTCAAATCGCATCAAAAATGGAAAATATGCAAAAATCCGTGGTCTAGTGACTAGCTACGTTGGAGTTTACCGGAAGTTACTGATGTTAAATTCCACACGAACAAATATGGAAGTGGGATATTGTAAAGGCTGTGGGAGGCTATAGCCTCCCCAGCAGAAATCTATTGCTACGCCCCTGATGAAGACATATGCCCGTATGCTTCACTCTGAAATTGGGTATTTGTATGTGAAATGCAATAAAAGATGTGAATTCTAGAGCAATAATAGTGTAAACAAGTAAAAACGGCGTTAAGTTCAGCCGGGCCGAACTTTATATACCCTCCACCATGGATTGCATTCCACAGAGGTTGTCGGTTTTCGTAGAAGTGCAGTAATATTACAGGGAAACATAATTTTTTTTAATATAGCCTAACCAAAACAAATACAAATATTGAAAAAAATAATTTTATAAATAAATATAATATTTTAATTATTATATATATAAGGCAAGGCTACCAATACGTCAATTCAAAAAATAAATATTCTTATATTTATATTTTCAAAAAGCTTAAATACCATAAATATTGGTAGATGGTGGTTGCTCCAGTTGGTTGTATTTCCATTATATTTTAATTCCAAAAGTGCAAATTTTGAAAATCCATTATCAGACGTACATAGTGCAATATAAACTAATTTCATGATTCAACCGATTTTTGCAGTAAAAGAAAAAGTACGAATTTGGAAAAGAAAGTTTTTATTTTGCGTGCCTATGCAGTCAGAGGAATGTATACCCCGAATTCCACGAATCCAGCTGCGCCCATTTGGCTGGTACCATTTTTACCCCCTTGACGTTTCTACGCAATTAGAATTTCATCATTCTAGCTGTAGTCGTTTAGTTGTTACTATTTTTATCCCTCTGTACCATTGTATCGAATTTCGAAAAATTCGTCTATTTTCCGTGTCTACGCAGTCAGAGGAATGTATACTCCGAATTTCATGACTCTAGCTGCGGTCATTTGATTGGTACTATTTTTATCCCTTTTTTCATTTTAACCCCAAAAAGTACAAATTTTGAAAAATCTGTTTATTTTAAGTTTCTACGCAATCAGAGAATGTATACACCGAATTTCATTATTCTAGGTGTAGCCGTTTGGTTGGTACCATTTTTATTTCTCTATTCCCATTTTACCCCTTAAAAGTACGAATTTGGAAAAAATACTTTTATATTATGTATCTACTCAATTAGATGAATCTACACACCGAATTTCGTGTTCCTAGCTGTTGTCGTTTAATATGTACTATTTTTATCCCTTTTTGCCCCATTTCACCCCCTACAAATAACAATCACTTTATGGTGCACGTTTTTGCTATAAGGGGAATGCGCATACAATATATCAAGCAAATATAAACAGAAATATTGAAAAAACATGCTAAAATACGCTAAAATATTAGGGATTATTATGGGTATTTTTAGTCCTTGTGAGGGAAACGTTCTAGCTCTTTTCGTTTAGATGCTAGCGTGCCTTCAACAGACGGACGGACAGACTTTGCTAGATCGTCGTAGAATTTTATGACGATCAAGAATATATATACTTTATAGGGTCTCAGGTCGATATTTAAAGGTGTTACAAACGGAATGACAAAGTTAGTATGCCCCCATCCTGGAGGTGGAGGGTATAATAATAAAGTGTAAATCGGAGGTATATTTGTATGGGGGCTTTATCACCACCATGACAGAAAACTTGATCAAGACCCCATATAAAATGTGAATTCTAGAGCAGTAATAGCGTAAATCCGTGGGATATTTGTATTGAAACTATATCTAAATCTGAACCGATTTTCTCTAAATTCAACCGCATTCCTAGCTCTACAAATTAAACGCAGATGGGACTTAGTGTTTGACATGTTCGTCCCAAATTAATATAATTTTTCCGAAAAACTTAAAATTTTCGATCATTCGAATTGTTTTACTTAAAAAAGTTAACAAAAATCAGACACAGTTCTGAAAACCAACCCAGAAAAACGTTAGATCCCTCTTACAATAATCATTCAAATGCTTGTCCTTCTTCGGACAGATTTGAATAATGCCTAAATTGATGCAGTGAGATCTTATTTGTATATGAACACTTTTAATAATTAATGCATAACAACAATTTGATATCTTAATGATATTAAAAGCTATTGTGTCTATTTGGAATAACATGCCAAGAAAAGTCTGTAAATTAAATAAAAATATTTATTTTGTATATGTACCTAATAATATGAATAAGAAAGAATATAATTGACTTTAAACTTTTCCAAGTGTACATATTTACGATGGCATAGGAATTTGGCCTTAACCTTTTCCGACAACTCTCAATTTCAGAAATGTTCCTTCAGCATTCTCTACAATGGGTCAAGTTTACGACCACCTACAAACATAGGTTTAGCAATAAGGGACGGCAGTAGAATGGCCACACACAAATCTACAAACATTTCATATGTGCATTAGGAACACAAGCTACCCAACATACCAAATGACTTGAAAATAATATTATAATAAGCTTACCAACACAAGCCTCAAGCTTGAAAAAGAGTTGAGAATCCATTTGAAAATTCTTGTATAACAATTGTAGAAAAATCGAAACGGAACCCTCTTGATAATATTAAATGTGTACGCTTACTATAAGCTTATCCTTGTAATTGTAGACAAAGCTTACGAAAATGATATTGTCTTAAGCTTATCCTTGTAATTGTAGAATAAGCTTACATTAAAATTTTGTTTTTTTTTTTGGAAATTTTCGTTAATATTAATTTATTCTATTAGTTCAGTCCATATTTTGCACATTTCAGTTGTAATTAAAAATTAGTTGTAAAAAAATAAGCCAGGACAATATCCCAGTTCAAATCAATAATTTTAATGTTCATATTCACATTTTGAGTAATTATTTCGCAGCTTAATACGATTTTTAGCGAACGTTCGCGTGTCTTTTATGAAGTTGTTCTCCGTGTTGCCCACTGATAAAGCTGTATCTATGACATAAAGAAATTTATTCTTTAATATTTTTAATTGGACTTACTTCTTATAGCAACACTCGGTGGTATTATTATTAGCTTGGCTGCTATTAAATCTTCATCCAATACATTAGCTTTTTGGTTTTTATTATTAAAAAGAAGTTCAATTATTTCTTTTGTTTCCCTTCGAACACTTTTTTATATTTATTGTGCATTATTAATTGTTTTATTAAAATGTTACCAATTTTTTAACACAACACAATTACACGTACATTCACTTTGAAATCGAACACTAAACACAAAATAAATTTTGCCGAAAAATGAAGCGTACCTTGTTGACATTTTTCACCAAATGAAACACTACATGAAAGGGTGAAAGTTCGTGTACGAACTTGAGAAACTGTTGTGTATTATAAGAATTCCTCAAGCATTGTTAAAAAACTCGTTGTGAATTCACTATTTTTATAATATATTTTCAAGTTGCATTGCGGTTTTATTCCTATTTGGTATGCTGGGTAGTACTCAACACATTTGTATGTGATGCATACATGAGAATGAGATATGCACAGGGCCGGCTCTGCCTCCAAGCGAAATGAGACATTTGCCTGCAGATCCAGGGGTAAAGTAAAATAATTTTTACTACACGTTATATCAATTTGCATCGATGGCGTCTTTAATATTTATTCTACAATTTTGGTATTATAGAAAGAAGGAAATAAATAAGACGTACTAATTGTTCAATTTTTATGGCCTTTTCGTGCCAGCAAAATACGACAATTCTTTGGCTAACTGTTGTGGAAAAACCTTTAACTTAACGTTTATCCAGGAGTAATCGGACTTGTACTCCACTTTAAATGTTGATTTTGGCTTAACGGACTCAAAAAATAAATAATATTTAGTTCCCGGCAATTTTTTACATCTCTATTGCATATTGTAATTGCAATTGTACAGTTTGACCCACTTTGAGTAACAATTCGTTATTCGAAAATCATTATCCACTTGGCCATATTAATCGCATAAAATATAATCGATTGGCTACCCCTGCACATATGCCCAACGATTTAGTTTGTTTTTTACTCATTTATGTTCGGACGCAAAATGCCTATGGGCTCATGATACCCTTGGACCGACCCCAGGTGTACGTATGAATGGATGTCTGTATGTATGCCGACCACAAAACCAAGCCAAGTTTGCTGGTTTTGCCTACTGCCATAAAAACCAAATGGTTGAAAGTTATAAAATAGTGCCACCAGGTTTTTCGGTTTGTTGTTGTTAGTATTAGCATTGCCATTATGAGACGCAATCATTGGATATTTGCCACATGCATGTCCATGCATTTTGTCAGCATAAATGTCAAAAAAACTTATCAACAGAAATCAAAAATGGACAAATTGGTCAACCCAGAAGTGAAGATTCGATTGGCTGTGAGCCAAACGGCTAATAGAGAAAGATAGAGAAAGTTAGAATATATGCAATTGCAACCACGAATTTTGTGTATTTTTCTACAATTGCAGCGATTTCTGCGACTTACTTCATATATGTTACAAGCGGCCTTTAGTCAGATCCGTAGGCTGGATCGCGAGAAAATCATAAAACAAACAGTATGAAAATCATTTTAGCCGTATTTCACGCGAAAATGAAAATTTTCCAAAAATATTCAATTTTTATTTTTTTGTTTATCGTGTCATACCGCAATATCCACTTTTTGTAAAATATTTGGAAAAAGGATAAAAATGGTACCAATGAATGGATGAAGCTGAAATCTTTAAATTCGCTGTGTGCGTCCCGAAAATGCGTTTTCTACACGACATTGCCAACATTTAAAAAAAAAACGTTATCGAGTTTACAATAAATCTTCTTTATATATTTGGGCATTAATGGCTATGTGCTTATTTCAACATTCATAGTGCTCAATGTCAAACGTGGAAAAGTGGCTGTGAACCATAAAACCGCGAATAATAGGAAATTTCGAACACTTTTTAATCGTAGCAATAGGTAATCTTCTTCAGATTAAACTGTAGAAGAATGATTAAAAATGACTCTTAAAATTAAGGAGTTTTTCCGCTACCCTGAAAAGTAATGTCTCTGTTCATAGCCACTTTTGAATATAAGTCCTCGATATGTTTATCTAGCAAAATTAAAAAAATAGTTGAAAACCGGCAATAAGAAAATAGGAGTTGTTGTCATACGATCTATTTTCACTGTAGGATTTCCGTACTTTTATAAATTTGACTAAGTACCGATGTAGTGTGAAGCTAATATGGTAAATCGGAATGACATTTATATGGGAGCTACATGAATCTATGAAGGCCATAGGCGTAGGAATGGGGTGGTCTAGTACCCCTCCCCCCCCCTCCAAGGAAGATTTCTTAAATTTATCAATCCCAATAGTAGGGGTATTCACACAAAGATTTATTGTACAACTTGGGATCTAATTCTATGTATGTGAAGACTTTTCAGAGAAAATATTGCTTCATTACATATTAGCGTTAAATAATACAAGAAAAAAAAAAGAAAAACATATTCAATTTTTATTCACTGCCTGGCACACAAATTAAATTTGGTAATTGTCGACTCAAGGAATCGCTGACAGCGGAAACTATTGCGCTAAAAATGTCTTCAAGAGATAGCAATCAACTGCAATATGTAGAGAAAAAATGTTGATAAAAATATTTATTCAAGTTAAGAAAGTTTTTCGGAGATTCGTCGAATTAAAACTTGGCTAATATCCACCATGAACTAAGATCGATGTTTAAATTCGTCAAACTTAAATATAGAAAACGAATTAGTAAAACAGTTTGTAACTGCTGACAATGACAATCTTACGCTAGTGATCAGTAGACCTCGGATTTTTTGCATATCTTTGGCATAATTGTTTGGCACAATTTTTTTCCATTAGTTTTTCTTAATTTCCCCATGCTCTCGAATATTTTACATTTGGATGATAAAACTTCTAAATGCAAAGTTGATTTCAAATCGCATCAAAAATGGAAAATATGCAAAAATCCGTGGTCTAGTGACTAGCTACGTTGGAGTTTACCGGAAGTTACTGATGTTAAATTCCACACGAACAAATATGGAAGTGGGATATTGTAAAGGCTGTGGGAGGCTATAGCCTCCCCAGCAGAAATCTATTGCTACGCCCCTGATGAAGACATATGCCCGTATGCTTCACTCTGAAATTGGGTATTTGTATGTGAAATGCAATAAAAGATGTGAATTCTAGAGCAATAATAGTGTAAACAAGTAAAAACGGCGTTAAGTTCAGCCGGGCCGAACTTTATATACCCTCCACCATGGATTGCATTCCACAGAGGTTGTCGGTTTTCGTAGAAGTGCAGTAATATTACAGGGAAACATAATTTTTTTTAATATAGCCTAACCAAAACAAATACAAATATTGAAAAAAATAATTTTATAAATAAATATAATATTTTAATTATTATATATATAAGGCAAGGCTACCAATACGTCAATTCAAAAAATAAATATTCTTATATTTATATTTTCAAAAAGCTTAAATACCATAAATATTGGTAGATGGTGGTTGCTCCAGTTGGTTGTATTTCCATTATATTTTAATTCCAAAAGTGCAAATTTTGAAAATCCATTATCAGACGTACATAGTGCAATATAAACTAATTTCATGATTCAACCGATTTTTGCAGTAAAAGAAAAAGTACGAATTTGGAAAAGAAAGTTTTTATTTTGCGTGCCTATGCAGTCAGAGGAATGTATACCCCGAATTCCACGAATCCAGCTGCGCCCATTTGGCTGGTACCATTTTTACCCCCTTGACGTTTCTACGCAATTAGAATTTCATCATTCTAGCTGTAGTCGTTTAGTTGTTACTATTTTTATCCCTCTGTACCATTGTATCGAATTTCGAAAAATTCGTCTATTTTCCGTGTCTACGCAGTCAGAGGAATGTATACTCCGAATTTCATGACTCTAGCTGCGGTCATTTGATTGGTACTATTTTTATCCCTTTTTTCATTTTAACCCCAAAAAGTACAAATTTTGAAAAATCTGTTTATTTTAAGTTTCTACGCAATCAGAGAATGTATACACCGAATTTCATTATTCTAGGTGTAGCCGTTTGGTTGGTACCATTTTTATTTCTCTATTCCCATTTTACCCCTTAAAAGTACGAATTTGGAAAAAATACTTTTATATTATGTATCTACTCAATTAGATGAATCTACACACCGAATTTCGTGTTCCTAGCTGTTGTCGTTTAATATGTACTATTTTTATCCCTTTTTGCCCCATTTCACCCCCTACAAATAACAATCACTTTATGGTGCACGTTTTTGCTATAAGGGGAATGCGCATACAATATATCAAGCAAATATAAACAGAAATATTGAAAAAACATGCTAAAATACGCTAAAATATTAGGGATTATTATGGGTATTTTTAGTCCTTGTGAGGGAAACGTTCTAGCTCTTTTCGTTTAGATGCTAGCGTGCCTTCAACAGACGGACGGACAGACTTTGCTAGATCGTCGTAGAATTTTATGACGATCAAGAATATATATACTTTATAGGGTCTCAGGTCGATATTTAAAGGTGTTACAAACGGAATGACAAAGTTAGTATGCCCCCATCCTGGAGGTGGAGGGTATAATAATAAAGTGTAAATCGGAGGTATATTTGTATGGGGGCTTTATCACCACCATGACAGAAAACTTGATCAAGACCCCATATAAAATGTGAATTCTAGAGCAGTAATAGCGTAAATCCGTGGGATATTTGTATTGAAACTATATCTAAATCTGAACCGATTTTCTCTAAATTCAACCGCATTCCTAGCTCTACAAATTAAACGCAGATGGGACTTAGTGTTTGACATGTTCGTCCCAAATTAATATAATTTTTCCGAAAAACTTAAAATTTTCGATCATTCGAATTGTTTTACTTAAAAAAGTTAACAAAAATCAGACACAGTTCTGAAAACCAACCCAGAAAAACGTTAGATCCCTCTTACAATAATCATTCAAATGCTTGTCCTTCTTCGGACAGATTTGAATAATGCCTAAATTGATGCAGTGAGATCTTATTTGTATATGAACACTTTTAATAATTAATGCATAACAACAATTTGATATCTTAATGATATTAAAAGCTATTGTGTCTATTTGGAATAACATGCCAAGAAAAGTCTGTAAATTAAATAAAAATATTTATTTTGTATATGTACCTAATAATATGAATAAGAAAGAATATAATTGACTTTAAACTTTTCCAAGTGTACATATTTACGATGGCATAGGAATTTGGCCTTAACCTTTTCCGACAACTCTCAATTTCAGAAATGTTCCTTCAGCATTCTCTACAATGGGTCAAGTTTACGACCACCTACAAACATAGGTTTAGCAATAAGGGACGGCAGTAGAATGGCCACACACAAATCTACAAACATTTCATATGTGCATTAGGAACACAAGCTACCCAACATACCAAATGACTTGAAAATAATATTATAATAAGCTTACCAACACAAGCCTCAAGCTTGAAAAAGAGTTGAGAATCCATTTGAAAATTCTTGTATAACAATTGTAGAAAAATCGAAACGGAACCCTCTTGATAATATTAAATGTGTACGCTTACTATAAGCTTATCCTTGTAATTGTAGACAAAGCTTACGAAAATGATATTGTCTTAAGCTTATCCTTGTAATTGTAGAATAAGCTTACATTAAAATTTTGTTTTTTTTTTTGGAAATTTTCGTTAATATTAATTTATTCTATTAGTTCAGTCCATATTTTGCACATTTCAGTTGTAATTAAAAATTAGTTGTAAAAAAATAAGCCAGGACAATATCCCAGTTCAAATCAATAATTTTAATGTTCATATTCACATTTTGAGTAATTATTTCGCAGCTTAATACGATTTTTAGCGAACGTTCGCGTGTCTTTTATGAAGTTGTTCTCCGTGTTGCCCACTGATAAAGCTGTATCTATGACATAAAGAAATTTATTCTTTAATATTTTTAATTGGACTTACTTCTTATAGCAACACTCGGTGGTATTATTATTAGCTTGGCTGCTATTAAATCTTCATCCAATACATTAGCTTTTTGGTTTTTATTATTAAAAAGAAGTTCAATTATTTCTTTTGTTTCCCTTCGAACACTTTTTTATATTTATTGTGCATTATTAATTGTTTTATTAAAATGTTACCAATTTTTTAACACAACACAATTACACGTACATTCACTTTGAAATCGAACACTAAACACAAAATAAATTTTGCCGAAAAATGAAGCGTACCTTGTTGACATTTTTCACCAAATGAAACACTACATGAAAGGGTGAAAGTTCGTGTACGAACTTGAGAAACTGTTGTGTATTATAAGAATTCCTCAAGCATTGTTAAAAAACTCGTTGTGAATTCACTATTTTTATAATATATTTTCAAGTTGCATTGCGGTTTTATTCCTATTTGGTATGCTGGGTAGTACTCAACACATTTGTATGTGATGCATACATGAGAATGAGATATGCACAGGGCCGGCTCTGCCTCCAAGCGAAATGAGACATTTGCCTGCAGATCCAGGGGTAAAGTAAAATAATTTTTACTACACGTTATATCAATTTGCATCGATGGCGTCTTTAATATTTATTCTACAATTTTGGTATTATAGAAAGAAGGAAATAAATAAGACGTACTAATTGTTCAATTTTTATGGCCTTTTCGTGCCAGCAAAATACGACAATTCTTTGGCTAACTGTTGTGGAAAAACCTTTAACTTAACGTTTATCCAGGAGTAATCGGACTTGTACTCCACTTTAAATGTTGATTTTGGCTTAACGGACTCAAAAAATAAATAATATTTAGTTCCCGGCAATTTTTTACATCTCTATTGCATATTGTAATTGCAATTGTACAGTTTGACCCACTTTGAGTAACAATTCGTTATTCGAAAATCATTATCCACTTGGCCATATTAATCGCATAAAATATAATCGATTGGCTACCCCTGCACATATGCCCAACGATTTAGTTTGTTTTTTACTCATTTATGTTCGGACGCAAAATGCCTATGGGCTCATGATACCCTTGGACCGACCCCAGGTGTACGTATGAATGGATGTCTGTATGTATGCCGACCACAAAACCAAGCCAAGTTTGCTGGTTTTGCCTACTGCCATAAAAACCAAATGGTTGAAAGTTATAAAATAGTGCCACCAGGTTTTTCGGTTTGTTGTTGTTAGTATTAGCATTGCCATTATGAGACGCAATCATTGGATATTTGCCACATGCATGTCCATGCATTTTGTCAGCATAAATGTCAAAAAAACTTATCAACAGAAATCAAAAATGGACAAATTGGTCAACCCAGAAGTGAAGATTCGATTGGCTGTGAGCCAAACGGCTAATAGACCCCTCGGGAACAAAATTATTATTAAGGCTTGATATATTAAGGCTTGAAACGAAATTTGTTTGCAAAACATCATTAAAGAATCCAAACTTTTTTGCGGGGGGTGGGTGACCTTTATAATAATAAAGGGTGGTTAAATTTTAAGGAGCGATGTTGATTTTGAATAAAACACAAATTATTATCATTTCATTATGATAATATTGACATGCTTCAATTATGTATGGAACAAAATATAGGCCAAATGGCCGCCGCGACCTCGGCGGCACACCATCCGATGGTCCAAAATTTTCGATGACGCTGCGGCATAATTGAGGTTCTATGCCGTTAATGTGCCGAATTATCTCATACTTTAGCTCTTGAAATGTTGCTGGTCTATCGACGTACACCTTTTCTTTCAAATAGCCCCAAAGAAAGAAGTCCAACGGTGTCAAATCACATGATCTTGGCGGCCAATTGACATCGCCACCACGTGAGATAACAGAGCCATTGTTTCGTTTGCTGTGTGGCAAGTGGCACCGTCCTGTTGAAACCAAATATCGTCCACATTCATATCTTCCAATTCCATTCATATCTTCCAATTCGGGCCATAAAAAGTTCGTTATCATCTCACGATAGTGAAGACCATTCACAGTATCTGCCTGACCGGCCTCATTTTGGAAAAAATGCGGCCCGATGATGCCGCCAGCTCATAAACCGCACCAAACAGTAACTCTTTGTGGGTGCATTGGTTTTTCGACAATCACTCTTGGATTATCATTCGTCCAAATGCGGCAATTCTGCTTATTGACGAATCCACTGAGGTGAAAATGTACCAACTTTTACCGTAAAAGTAAAAGTAAGAATTTTGAAAAATCTAGCTGCGGCCATTTGGTTGGTACCATTTTTATCCCTGTTTCCTCTAAATAAATCTCTTTATTTTACGTGACCACGCAATTAGAGGGATGTGCACACCGAATTTCACCATTCTATCTGTAGTCGTTTAGTTGGTACTATTTTATCCCTCTATACCCATTGTATCCCTAGAAAGTACACATTTGAAAAAAAAAAACCTTTTATTGTTCGTGTCTACACAGTCAGAGAAATATATACACAGAATTTCATGACTCTAGCTGCGATCATTTGGTTGGTACTATTTTAACCCCTTTTTCCGTTTTATCCCCAAAAAGTACAAATTTCGAAAAATCCCTTAATTTTACATGTCTACGCAATCAGAGGAACGTATACACCAAATTTCATTATTCTAGGTGCAGCTAATTATGGGTATTTTTTAGTCCTTGTGAGGGAAAATTTTTTCCCTTTTAGCCGATTTCGCCCACTTTCAATCCCAACCGATCTATGACTATACGACACACTTATGGAACATTTGGGCGTCCTAGCTCCTTTCGTTTCAGACGGACAGACGGATTGTCGGACGTACGGACGGACATGACTATATCGTCTTAGAATTTTATGACGATCAAGAATATATATACTTTATAGGGTCTCAGGTCTATATTTCAAGGTGTTACAAACGGAATGACAAAGATAGTATACCCCCATAAAAACCTTAACCTTACAGGACATGTTCTTATTTTTTAAAAGCTACGATGAACATTCTAACCCTCTAGCTTGGATGCCACTATATAAAAAATGTGGACTCAAATGATCGGCAAACACATAAAAATGTCGTTAAATTGTTTTGTATCCTATCAGACGGCATATGTATGGCTATGTTTACCAAAGAACACACACACACACAAGGACAGTAATTGTGGCGATGGCGACAGTAATGAGTTGGCTACTCGCCTCTGGCAGTTGACTGCTGGCATTGGTGTTATTGCTTTTCATAAATATTTGTGCAACAACTTCCGTTTTGTCTGGGTGTGGACCCATTTCCAGTTCTCATATATTTTATGAGCTGTCATTCGCCCCAGCACCCTATTGCTGTGTATTTGTTGTTATATGCAATTTTTAGTCATAAATGCTGCGAGTGTCCTTCTGTCCCATTACAGCGAACAACATCGATACCATTATCGTTTATGTAGATGCAGGTAGGCTACGAAGGCAAAGACCATCCAGCTCGTAGCTACAGCAGCAGCTTGTAGACGGTGGAAAGCGAATTCAATATAAATTTATGTTGTTTACAATGTCGTTTCCATTCATTCATGGGAACAAGCGAAAGCTTGTTATTCTTCCGTGGGAGTCCATTAAAATGCGAATAGAAGCTGTTGGCCCACCAATTTCGTATCCGCAGCAATGTGGCAGTTGCCGAGGATTCTTTATTAGCATCATAGCATCAAGCATAACAACGAATATATGTATGTATGTACATAGACATGTGGGTGGATATTGAAATTATTCGTGTTTTGTTTTTACGTCGTTCTCCTTCTCTTCCCTGGGCTATGCTAGGCTAGGGAAAAAAGGTCAAATTTCCTACAAGGAAAGAGTGGGGGCTCCAAAGCGGTTTTCGGAGTTGGTTCCGGCGAGAAAAAACTGGTCTATTCTCATTTCCGACTTTCTGGCAGCTGCTTTCGTCTTTAGCACAGCGGTGACCTTTTGTTTCTTGGATCTAACCACATAATCATTGAGGATCTGAATAGACTGATTTTTTAGTCCAAGTTATCCAAGGACGTAGGGATTTTTATGGGAACGAACGAGGAAACGTGTTCGAAAAGCAATCTAACAGAGATTATGCGTCACTTCAGCATAAATTAAATATTAATATTAAAAAATAATTTTGTTCTCCTTTATAAAGCACTTTCGAATGTTAAATCCGCCTGCGCGCTCCCCTGTCCATGATTCAATTTTCAACAGATTTCGTTTCTGCTATTTTATTGAATGCATTTTGAAAAATCACCTTTAATACTTGGGCCACTTTACTGAACATATTTTCCAATTTTATAGATATTAGTTCGGCTTTAGTCTAATATAATGTAATGTGGCCATGCTCGGTTATGGCATTCGATTTCTAGAGCCCTAAGTAAGCAATTCGGGAGGGACATTTGTCCGGGGCTATATCACAACTATTGTTTGCATTTTCGTTTTGGTGTTATTGCTTTTCATAAATATTTGTGCAACATGTCGCTTGTCTGGATATGGACTCATATCCACCACTGATTTTTAGCATATGTATAAGGAACCAATGACGCTTGTAGCATACATGTAGTCAGTCGCGAAAAAACTGCAAAATCCATAACTCGCGGTTCTACATTCTCTATCGAAATGTGATGCATACAAGTCATTCTAGCTACACCAGCGAAAACGATGGTGATCATAACTTGGTGGTGGATATAAGAACACATGAGATGAGATGAGATGTTCGACATTTTCACCCCTCGGCGTTGTTTTGGTTGGTTGTCTAATAAATTCGTGGGGAAAAAGCTGTATCGTGTTGAAAACCCATCAGCCTAGAACACAACGCTTTTCAAAAACGCCGATTTCAACGATACCTGTGGCAATATAAAGGGTGATTTTTTAAGAGCTTGATAACTTTTTTTTTTAAAAAAACGCATAAAATTTGCAAAATCTCATCGGTTCTTTATTTGAAACGTTAGATTGGTCCATGACATTTACTTTTTGAAGATAATTTCATTTAAATGTTGACCGCGGCTGCGTCTTAGGTGGTCCATTCGGAAAGTCCAATTTTGGGCAACTTTTTCGAGCATTTCGGCCGGAATAGCCCGAATTTCTTCGGAAATTTTGTCTTCCAAAGCTGGAATAGTTGCTGGCTTATTTCTGTAGACTTTAGACTTGACGTAGCCCCACAAAAAATAGTCTAAAGGCGTCAAATCGCATGATCTTGGTGGCCAACTTACCGGTCCATTTCTTGAGATGAATTGTTCTCCGAAGTTTTCCCTCAAAATGGCCATAGAATCGCGAGCTGTGTGGCATGTAGCGCCATCTTGTTGAAACCACATGTCAACCAAGTTCAGTTCTTCCATTTTTGGCAACAAAAAGTTTGTTAGCATCGAACGATAGCGATCGCCATTCACCGTAACGTTGCGTCCAACAGCATCTTTGAAAAAATACGGTCCAATGATTCCACCAGCGTACAAACCACACCAAACAGTGCATTTTTCGGGATGCATGGGCAGTTCTTGAACGGCTTCTGGTTGCTCTTCACTCCAAATGCGGCAATTTTGTTTATTTACGTAGCCATTCAACCAGAAATGAGCCTCATCGCTGAACAAAATTTGTCGATAAAAAAGCGGATTTTCTGCCAACTTTTCTAGGGCCCATTCACTGAAAATTCGACGTTGTGGCAGATCGTTTGGCTTCAGTTCTTGCACGAGCTGTATTTTATACGGTTTTACACCAAGATCTTTGCGTAAAATCTTCCATGTGGTCGAATAACACAAACCCAATTGCTGCGAACGGCGACGAATCGACATTTCACGGTCTTCAGCAACACTCTCAGAAACAGACGCAATATTCTCTTCTGTACGCACTGTACGCATTCGTGTGGTTGGTTTAATGTCCAATAAAGTAAACTGAGTGCGAAACTTGGTCACAATCGCATTAATTGTTTGCTCACTTGGTCGATTATGTAGACCATAAATCGGACGTAAAGCGCGAAACACATTTCGAACCGAACACTGATTTTGGTAATAAAATTCAATGATTTGCAAGCGTTGCTCGTTAGTAAGTCTATTCATGATGAAATGTCAAAGCATACTGAGCATCTTTCTCTTTGACACCATGTCTGAAATCCCACGTGATCTGTCAAATACTAATGCATGAAAATCCTAACCTCAAAAAAATCACTCTTTATATCAATGCGACCAATTTTAGAATGATGTCTCTTAAAAATGATGTCTCTTAAAAATGGTTTTGATTTTATCCAGAAATGATTAATACTTTTAATACTTTTAAATGGTCGAACGTGACAGTATCATGGTATTTATGTTGTTTCTGTTGCACTTTTTACGAAATTATAATTAATGTACTTTTTTAATCAACAGAAGTATTCAATGTATTTATTTTCACATAATAACAGTAAACAACAAAATTTTGTTTTTTATTTATTGTTTTGTAATTTTTCAAGTTTCTGACTGTAGTTTTCAACTCTCTTTATTTTTTGCTTCAGTTTATGCCCATCTGGATTTAAACAATAAACAAGTTTTTTTTTTATAAATAAATTATTTACAGATTTTTTTTTAATTTTCACACTTAAGAGTCGCACGTGACCAAGGACACAAATTTTCTTATTTTCCAGTAAGTTTCCAGTTTTATTTTAATTGTATAAAAATTTCTGTTTGTACTCAAAATTTGATGAAATTTCTTTCTGCGTGTACTTTAGACACAGTAACAACAAATGTTGTTTTTCAATGTCGAATGTGACATTCTTTCTTTTTTACTATTTGTACCCCCTGAAAGATTTTTAATACCTCTCTTCAAGAACTGTTATCAAAACAAAACATGCGAAAGAAACATTCAGACGAGTAAAGTTGCACTTGCGCGACTTTGCGTTCGAATATCTCAAGATATGATATGATTTAATAAAAAATGCGTCTACATTAGTTAAATTTGATTATTTCTCTGTGAAAATGTGAACAAGTGTTTAAAAGAACTTTTAATTTTTTTTGTCTTGGTGGAGCTTTCTGTGGAAATGCCCATATGCAATTTTCATAAAAAATGTAAGTACATATACAACTGATAATACTCCATACAGAAGGATCACTGATCTAAAAATCTAACCCTGTTATAACACCTTCAAAATCGGTAACGTTTTTCAGGAGTTACAGACGATGTTTTTAACTGTTGAATGGGTCAAAAGCCGTGAAAAAATTCAATTTTTTTTCCAAAAATACGTATACAATATTTTTATGAGAAGAATACATACAAAAATATACTTTCAAAACAATCGCAGCTATCGAGGTCAAAAAGCGTACCGCTTGACGTGGAATGACTCATATACAACTTATAACATCATGTTAACGCAAGCAAGAGTTGTCTCTACATAGGACAATGAAATACGTATATGGTCAAATGTGTGTATGGTTGAGTGTGGTTCTCCTCCTTTCCATTACCAATACAAAGATTTCCTTCTTAAGAAGAAATTACTTGATCGAATAGCTGAAATTCGAATGTATTACATTCAAAACTCACAGGAAATAATGAAAATGTTAGTTAGAGCCTTTGGCATTTCGGCCGACGATATACTGCATATGAGGGGCATAAATGTGTGTGTTCCACTTCGTATACAGTATCACACAAAATAACAAAAACAAATTGTGAAACCAAACATCACAAACTTCCTCACTTGCACCTGATTTTTAATTTCGCCCATTAATAAAGGCGTTTCAATTATTTGGCAGTAGTTGCACAAGTGTGCGTGACAACCATATCAATGTATTGGTTCTCAATTGTATGTTCGTTTACTGCGGTGCAAAAAAGTAATTATGTTTCATTTGTAGAGTTTTTCTTTTCCCAGTCTTTTTCATTTACGGGAAATTCGCGCAATTAATTAATTTTAAAAACAAGTAAATTTGTCAGTATTTTATTTAACATACATTATAATAATATATTTATGTATGTGTGTGTGTTTATAATATTATAATTTAGTTAACCTTTCCACATAAAGTAGTTTGTAATGCAAAACATATATTTTTTAAAACAAATGAGGATTAATATGATTTTTCTTATAAAGAGCACATCATTTGCTATCACGTGCTAGGTGAGCTTAAAAGCACAAAAAATAGCTCGCCCTACTGTACGAATTTCACGAATTTCATTAAAATAATGTTTTTCATTCTAATTGAATTTATTATTCGAATGAATTCTGTTGCTTTGTACTATCTGTATATCGTAATAACCCAGAGGTAGAAGCACGAGAGAGAGAGTGATAAACGTATGAAAACTGAAAAGGAAAAATTCTTCTCCTTAAATAACTTATGGCGTGTTATTCGTAGCTTGGGACGTGTTTTGAAATGTAAGGCGGAAACAGTCACATAGCTCAGCTCACATACACAGCACGTATGTTTGTGTATGTTTAAGTGCACATATGAATTTCTGTGGAATAGGAGCTCTGGAGGTGATAAACCCGAATCTACATCACTTGGCCTGTGCATTGGGACCTCCATCTTTTTATGTAGTTAGTAGTGCGAATTAAGATATTTGTTCTTCATGATAAAGGATACATGCTATGAAAGCGTTCCATTAAAATTAATGTGTTGACGTTGGTACAAAGAATAGTTTCTTTGATGCAATAAAATGTTACCTTACCGTACCTTTGTAGTATAGGAAGGCATACTAAAAATATCAAATGTTTTTATACAGTAGTATGGGTCGTGAAAATATATTGATGTGGTCACCACCCAAAAATGATGATTGGATTGTTTAATTATGATTTACAAAATATTTCGTCCTAATTCCATCCATTTGTGAGCTAAACGCTACTGAAAACATCTCTAAAAATCAAGCGTTTAGCTCAGAGACTACATGACCCAGCGATGAAATATTTTGCAGATCATCATCACACAGTCCCATCTTCAATTCTGTGGGTGCCTGGAAACTATTATTTGTATGGACAGCGACCCATCCTACTGTATAAATATAAGGGCCGATGTTGATTTAAAAAAAAACACAAATTATTTAGGAATTATTCTCATTTCTTTTTATTATGATATTATTGGTATGGTTCAATTATGCGTGGAACAAAATGGCCGCCGCGACCTCGGCGCCACACCTCTATCCAATGGTCCAAAAATTTCGATGACGCTGCAGCATAATTGAGATTCTATGCCGTTATTGTGCCGAATATCTCATCCTTTAGCTCTTGAAATGTTGCTGGCACATGATCAAACCACATGATCTTGGTGGCCAATTGACATTGCCACCACATGAGATAACACGGCCATTGAATTTGTCGCGCAAAAGAGCCATTGTTTCGTTAGCTGTGTGGCAAGTGGCACCGTCCTGTTAAAACCAAATATCGTCCACATCCATATCTTCCAATTCGGGCCATAAAAAGTCGTTATCATAATAAATAAAATACCATAAAAGTTCGTTATGCCTGACCGGCCTCATTTTGGAAAAATACGGCCCGATGATGCCACCAGCCCATAAACCGCACGAAACAGTCACTCTTTGTGGGTTTTGGTTTGGCATTGGTTTTTTGACAATCACTCTTGGATTATCATTCGCCCAAATGCGACAATTTTGCTTATTGACGAATCCACTGAGGTGAAAAAGTGCCTCATCACTGAAGATGATTTTCCTCGAAGTGCACGATATGCATTTTAATTTGAACGCCCATTTTCATAATAACTGTAACGCGTTGCTCGATTGTGTATCTTTCCATGGTTCAAATTGAGTAAGTCTGAAATTGAGAAATGTCAAATGAAATGCAGAAACAACTGTTTCCTTGTTTGTTTAACTATGGATTAGCTTTTCGGAGGAATTTCCAGCACACTCTGGCATCTTTTCTAATTTTTATTCTTCCACGATTATAATTTTCGTAACGATAGGTACCCGCCCATTGTTTTTGGTTTATTTGTGAAATATTTTCATTCATTCCGATTTCAGTTGATGATTACATTGTGGAACAAAATGAAACTTTTTCGAAAAACTAGGACGTATGAACGTAAACGAAAATTCCTTTCTTCAATTCTCATGTGGATTACTTCGAGCATTAGTTGGCAAGAGATGAACAAAGTGAAAGATTTCATCGAACATGTGCGCCTATTGCGCGCTATAAAGACAAGAGTATTCATTGTAGCTGACTTATGCGGCGCATTGTTTGATAACGGTATATAATTTGAAGGGATATAATATATATTTTAGCTCTAGTTTTCTTTTATTCGTTGACTTATAGTGAAATTTGACTTAGAATATTTTTACAATTCAGACCACTCCCCTAAAGTTCAGCTTTATAGGACAGATTAGCACCACTTCGGAAAAAGTACGAAATTAATGCATTTTAAGTTTTGACTTATTTCTGACATTTAACTTGAATGTTGAGATTTATCGTAGAATTTTATGGCAAATATTTTTGTAGAACATGTTAAATCTCCGTTTTAGGAATGTTTTTACTCTTTTACAAAAAGGGATAAAAACCACCGTTTCTGCAGAAACTATTGTGCAAATATTAGGATAATTAAAACATTATAAGTATCTATATATATCTATATATATAAGTTGCGTTACTGACTGACTGATTTATCATTGATCAGCACCCAGACCAAACGGCTGAAACCGGTTCATGAAATTTTCTGCGGGGACGCTGACTAAGAAAGGGGTTTACGAAATTCGCACTTTTAGCGGGTAAAATGGGACAAACGGCAGTAGATAGAAACATAAAATTCGGTGTGCGAAATTTGTACTTTTAAGGGTGGAAAGGGACAGAAAGGGATACAAATTGTACCAATGTAAGCAATGCAGCTATATTCGTGAAAATCGATATTTACATATCTTTGACAACGTAGACTTGCAACATAAATGATTTTTCCGAAATTTGTACTTTTAAGGGCGAGCGGGACAAAATGGTAGTATTGTAACTAGAATACACGCATCAAGGATATTGTCCTACTACTTAATAGACAATCATGTTCTCGTAATAAAGAAAAACGAATTTGAACAACATTTGTAGCGGAAGGAGACTTTAATCTGAATATATGTGAATTGTAACACATTTTATTTCAAATTTTGTATTTGGAAAAACATATTTTTTATTTCATTCATCGCCTTCAAATCTGAGTTGAAACTTTAAGAAACAAACGTTTTAACTGTTACATTTCCATCGCCTGGGCTGTGTGTGCGGCACATTCATTTCGTGCGAAATGCTCTCTCTCCATCTACTCTTTCTTTTTATTGTGATTTTTTCGCAATCATAAAACAAGTCTACGCAATTAAAATTTATGATTGTATCAAACGCCATGGCCATGGTTCATGAACAGCAGCAGTAGCAGCAGCAGCAGCAGCATATGAAGAAACACAAGCATGTCACATGGCGAAGAACACTTGTCGAAATTCTTTGCACTCGAGGAAGGCATTCGCATGCCTTGCTGAAGCATCCCTGTGAAATATATACAATTACTTTTCGTTTTTTTTTTAATATTTTCTTAGATTTTCATGTCGGTGTCTTTCTGTTGGTTGAGATGAAATGCGAGCAATTGATGGCAGTATTTGTTAAAATGTGCGTCTAGTCTTTTACTTTTTTATTCCAATTTTCATCTGAAGAGTTCGGGATCATATTATCCCGCCTCAGAGTCTGCTTTGAAATTGATGCAATTTGAACCCTGTAATTATGAAGATATTACACCATTACACCACGGTGCACGGTACACATTTCTCTGTTTATGATAATGAGTTCAGTTTCAGTAGGACATTTATTCCAGGGAATTGGTTAATGAAGCAACATCAATGATGGAAAAAAGCTTATGTGGGAGGCAATTCTTTGAATTTGTCGTTTGATGTAATTTCGGTGTAATATTAGTTGGTTTGTAAACACTGCTAAATACACGTTATTACAATTAAGGGATAGCTGACATTACTGCGTATAATTTTATATCCAAGTATACCACAAAGGAGCAAATACGCAGAGCGATACCTATTATTAGCAATTTAAAATTTTGAGTTGCAAAGGCAATCCCTCGCCCTTTTGTATCACTACTTAATATATGTATATAATGAGTGTGCATAGTCAGCAGTAACCTGTGATGAATTTTAAAGCGATCACGTGTTCTTTAATAGAATAAAAAATAGCCAGTCCAGAAGTTAGCTACATTAAAATGCTGAAGAGTATCGTTCCGATGACTGGACATTAGGATAAGTCGCGAAAAATAAAATGAAGATTGGACTGTTTAACTATGATCTGCAAAATATTTCGTCACTGGGTCAAGAAATCTGGGAGCTAAACGCTCCTGAAAACACCTCCAAAAATCATGCTTTTCCCGTGTAATTTTTCATGTTGCCTTTTTAGTCAATTTTTCCTGAATTAATACACCCTTGGAATCACTTTAAATATACATTTACATTCTTGTCTTAGAATAACACATTGGTCGTATTATTGTTTTTTTTGTGGTTTTTCATGGTGACAGCTAAAAACTCACATTTCTTGGAAACATTTAGTAAGATGTGTTATGATAGAAGGAATCAATGCTTTTCGAATGATGCCTAGATCCTGAATATCGAACGAAAAATGGCCTAACTGACTCCATATTTGTAAAATAATTTAATACAGTAGATGGATTTTCAGTACCAAAATGTTAAAACTCTTTTTATAAAAAAGAGCGCTACGGCGTCAATTTTCTTCCGATGTTCATCATTTCGGTATCATCCGAAAGGTCTTGACAGCCGAAAGGTCATAACACCAAATATTAATTTTTCAGTTGATACTATGAAAAAAACTATAAAGGTCCAATAATTCGACCAATAAGTTATTCTAAAGCAAGAATCAAATTTTATATTTACAGTGCTTCCAAGGGTCTACTATTTCAAAAAAAAATTGACAAAAATGCTGCAGAACAGACGGGAAAACATGATTTTTAAGGGTATTTTCATTTTTCATCATTAAACAATCCAAACTTTATTTTCGTGGGGTGACTGGAAATTGAAATTGGACTACCGGACTACCTATACAGAACACACAGACACAAATTGATTTTTATATATTGAGCCCTATTTGCCACAAAAGCTGTAATCGCCAAAACAAAATTATTTTAATATAACGAGGGCTTATTACATAAGTGACTATGAACCATTTTCTCGGAAATGCGTTTTTGATGCCAAACTATTCTCAGATTTGGATGTCATCTGTCATATAAATTTGGAGAAGAAATTTTTTCTAAAGCCATTTTTTCAAAATTTTCTGATTTTTTTCTATGAACATACAACAACATACAAAAATATAGTTCAAAAATGGAGCAGCATATAACTGAAGGTTGTAATTCGCTACAACGATTTTGTTTAAACATTTTTTAGATTTAGGGCATATCGTACTATCAAATTCCATCATTACGCGGTTAATAGCATTATGGTTCCCAAGTTATCAGGCTAATAGGATAAATAGTGGCTGTAAATTCAAAATTGTGAAAAGTACCTTTAGTAAAACCCGCGTAACTTTTTATCATATTAAGAATACGAAAATATTTTTATAGCATATGATTGCTGACTTCATTCGGGATATTTGTGTCAGAAAATTTTCAGAATCCTGAACAGAGAAAGTTTAAATAATATATATATATATTAATAAAAATGCTACCAATCTGACGGATGAAGCTGGAATCTATAAATTCGCTGTTACATCCCAGAAAATGCATTTTCTACACAACATTGCCAACAATTCACAAAAAACGTTATCGAGTTTACAATAAGTCTTATTTATATATTTGAGCAATAATGGATATGTGCTTATTTCAACATTCATAGTGCTCAATTTTAAATGTGCAAAAGTGGCTATGAACCATAAAACCGCAAAAATAGGAAATTTCGATAACTTTTTAATCGTAGCTATTAGTAATCCTCTTTAGATTAAACTGTAGAAGAATGATTAAAAATGACTCTTAAAATTAAAGAGAAAAACAGTTTTTTCGCTACCCTGAAAAGTAATGTCTCTGTTCATAGCCACTTATGGATATAAGCCCTCGATAATTAAGTCGTAACTGAACTTCATAAAGCTGTGTAATTTTCCGATAGTAAATTGTCACAAATTATCGAGTTTCATCGTAAAAACAAGAATCAAAATTGGAGGAGCTTTCTTTTTTGGCAAGTAAGTCTCGATATTTTGAATAGATTTTTTTATTAAACCATATACACACTATGAAAAGTTCGGAACTGGATATCACAGATATACATATTTTCTGTTTTTTTTTTTAAGGAAAGCGTGATTTGATGAAACCAATAACCCATCTTGTACTAGAGTGACAAGTGATATCTCCTCCTCCATCGTTTTTTCGTAACTCAGAAGCATCGCTTAATATGAACCTAAACGTCAAACACTTTGTCGAAGTAGTACTTATGGTTTTCCATTCGATGAATTATTATTGATTGTGTAAAATTGCTAACGTCAATTTGCAGCTTTTTATTATGACATCGAACGAATGAAAAAAAAACCAACCAACAGACTTTGTCATAATCCCCGAGGATATGCTACGTCGACATACACACACGCTTAAGTTGCACAATCACACAGACAGGAGAGTGAAGTGTCTTTATTATCACATTTTATCACATGACGAACAATAAAAAATAAAGAATATTTCATTTCATATGGTATCTATCCGTGGCAATTGTTAAAAGTGACAAATACATTTGTATCTATGTACGTAGTTGCTCTTGTCTTTGAACGTGGAAGGGGCACGGAGTCCATGGAATGCTGGCCAAGGATGTGCAAAGAGCAAGTGTCACAGACACATACGTGTACATCCTGCCGACTTTGTGTTATCAGCACTTGGGGAAGAGTATCTACGCGCAAATGTATGTGACGCATCGCAATTTTTTAATGCCCTCATTTCACTTTGAATTGTTTTTATATTTTCCCCACCACAATGAGATTTTCACGAGAGGGAATTTGTATTCGTATTTAAATTTCCGACATAATCTTCAGCAATTTTCATGAATTCACATTTAATGCTCTAAAGTTAAAAGGAATACTAATAAAATTAAAGATGCATATCCGTATTCCTTTAATACAAAAAGTGTCGCTAAGTGCAATTTTGACCGAGGAAAATATTCTAGGAGATTAGCATTTTTGTGATTGGATACTAGCGTGAGTTCGCTAGAGGAACGAATGGAAGGACATTATAGTCTTGTAATTAGTTGAGAATTCAGAATATATATGTGCATTTCCAGGGTCCCGAACTCGACATTCGAACTAATGTGAAGTGAACATCATAACGTTCGTTTCTCGTTTCCATTTTACGATAGCATATTAGTAACGTAGACCAGCAAAAGGTAGGTTCGGTCGAGTGTTGTATAAAATATATTGACAATAAAGCTACATAATTTTGGTAAGTAATACAACTTGGCCTTGAATTGTACGCTGTTCTATGCTAATTCCATTTCCTTGGTTAACTATCTTCAAAGGACATGGGAATAACAGTGTTTTTATTATTTTAATCTAAAAATTAGGGTTATGTGTCAATTTTTAGAACATTGAACTTTTAACTTTACATTGTAAAGTGTGTTGAATACTTGACATGTAAAGTTCAATATTTTTATTATTTGTGGATTTTACGCCAAGTCGTTGGCGTATTAGGTGAATGAACTATAGTATTATGGCATAAACAATGTTCTCCGTATGACGGCGATGCACAGTGTTTGATTTGCTTTTTTGCAGTGAGAGTGCTATAATTTTTGGAACTGATTTTTTTAACAAGTTCTATTACGGGTAATTCCACAAGATTTCGACCCAGTATGGATTTTGAATCTCTTGATTTTTATGAAATTTAGCACAAGTTAATAATCATCAGAAGGCCTTCCTGTCCTCTTTGCGAATCTATGAGGTGTATATTAGACCGGTCCTTATTTCTTTTTTTCGAATTCGTATGACGGCAAGCGCTAAAACTTCTCTATTTGAACCTAAAAATACACAAAAAAAATTTGAGCTTGATTGGACAATTTTTAGGCGTGCCCCCGCCAACAATTGTTTGTCATTAAAGTTAGTTACTATCATATAATGGAAATTATCACCTTTGGTGCTCTTTTTTTGACATAACTCGAGAACCACTAGTCCGATTTTGTTTAAATAAATTGAAAAATAATTAAGAATTACAATTCCTTTAAAATGTGTATATATATATGTGTATTTTCTATATAATCAACAGTTTAGCCGGTAAAAATAAATGTATGAAGAAAATAAATATTTTTTGCCTAAAATATTAATATTTTTTATTTTTTAAATTCATAGAAAATCAAAAACGAACAAATACATTTTAAAATTAAAAATCTAAAGCGATGACAACCAAAAGACTTCGATCGGATGATGACATTATGTTAATTGGCGTGATGGACCACCAAATTACTGGAGCTAAATTACCAGGAAGAAAACAAGTGCTACAAGTTTTATTTTATAATTTAAGAATAGTTGGCTTAAATTTAAGAGAAAGTTCTAGATTAGTTGTTGCTGAGGTCAGCACGTTTTGGCGAAAAGCACGAATTCCAACACACCATGAAAAACACTGCATTGAGAAGCTGGAAAAATTATACAACAAGTGGAGAGATATTACAAAGCATCATGGTCGAAAAACAGAACGTCAAAACAGGAAAGAAACTGAATTTCAAGATAAATTAGATGATTTATTCGATATCGCACATGCAAACGCGTTTGAATTAATTAAAATACAAGAAGACAAAGAGTTCTTAAAAAAGCAACGAGAAAAAGGTGGACCAGGTTGTATGCTAGGAACGGATAAAATTGTAATGCAGAAAGAAAAGCGAAAGCCAGTCCAGAAAGAACAAGAAAACCAGCGTCGAATAAAAGAAGATGAACGAAAAGAGTTATACGAACAACAGATTCAAAGAGGTATACAATTAAATATTCTATCTTTTAAGCAAATCAGAATTATTGTTGTAAAACAGGTATGATTGACATTGACGACGAAAACGATATTGAAGTTGTAGCATCAACATCAACATCTGTATCAAATCCAAATCCAGGTACATCAGGTAAATAGATCATCAATTCGTCGAATGCGTCAGAAGCATCGTGCAACAACAGCACAAAACATTGCAGCAAACTTTGATGTAAGTACTGTAATGTGGGTTTTCCCTATGCTTCTTTTTTATGTTTTGAGTATAAATTAAGAAACTTGAGTTTTTATTTCCAGATTCCACGTAGTTTTGTTTTGCACTGGGATGGTACAATGTTACCAGAAATTAGTGGCAGGGAAAAAGTTGACCGCTTGCCAATCATAGTCTCATCTCAAGGTATCGATAAACTACTTGGCATTCCAAAGTTAAAATCTTCGAGTGGAAAAGAAATATCAGATGCCGTGTTTAATTCAATAAATGAATATGAAATGCTTGATCTAGTTCAAATAATCTGCTTCGACACAACTGCTCATAATACAGGAGTTCAAAGCGGTGCTGCTGCTCTGCTTGAAGGAAAACTAGGTCGCGATTTATTATATTTTCCCTGCAGACACCATATTTACGAGTTGTTGATCCGTAAAGTGTTTGAAATTAGAGTGGCTACTACAGCCGGTCCAGAAGTGCTAATTTTTAATCGCTCGGATTGGATCGAATCGGATTGGAATGAAAGATTTGACTACGCTCACGGATCACAAATTTGTAAAAACCTATCTGTAGTGAATGATGCAGCTGAAAGAGGCGCCAAATTCATTACAGATTATAATAATAAATTAACCCACAACGAAGAGGAGAAACAATTCCTTTTTCGGGTGGTTAAAGAATATAACATGAATTATCCCACTTTTAAAAAGACTTCACTATTAAATTAAAATAATATTAATGTTACTATGAGTATGAAATTAATAAAAATATTTAAGTTTATTCTTAATTTTCAAATAAATGTAAATAAAATAAAAAATATATATATTTTTGCCTTATTTCTCATAATAAAAACAAAAAGGTGCTTGGGGCACGGCTAAAAATTATCCAATCGTTGTCAAATTTTTTTTTATGCTAAAACGAATATTTTTAACGCTTGCCGTAACATATATTCGAGAAAATAAATTTGTCCATATAAATAAGGACCGGTTTAGTGTATATCCTTGTAGCTCAAGGACTTCAAACAATTGAGAACATCGTTAATCTTTGATTATACTGACAAGCATATATTTTATTCTCTTAATTTATTTATGAATTTTAGCCTATTTTATCCAGATATCAAAATTTCAGAATGGAGTGTCATGCCAATAGGTTCAGAAATTTTCAAATTTATTACCATTTTCAGCAAGAATAATTGTATCTTTTACGGTATTGCCATTTGATTTAACCGAGATCTTATAAGAAAATATGAAATTTCTAACTATGGACCAAAATGTCAAAATGATAGACAAGGAACTTCGATGTCTCATTACTCTCGCGAAACATCGTTCTGAGAAAATACTCTGGTTTACGCTCTCACGGGAGCGTTAAGTAGTGCCTTAAGGCGCCATTTTAAATAGAAGAAAATATTTAAATTTTCGAATATTTTGCATGGAAAATCTAAACAACAAGTATAGTATCTTTCACGATTATATAGCGAGAGAGATTTCCATTTCCATTTACTTTTGTTTTTAATTGTTGTTCGGCTTTTAATTTGTTATTTCGATTTAAAATTTTCCAAAATTTCGGCAAACATAAATTATAAATTATACGTTAACATAATTTCAAACGAAAGGTAATAAAAATAATTCCATTTATAGAAAAAACAAAGAATCACTGTAAACAATGCAAGCATTCGCACTTCACCGCGTAAATCTACGTCTATGTTTGTCAATTGTATGTCTGTAAATTTTAGCGCATCCCTCAGTGCCTCTCTTGTAACTGAGTCTTCTTTCCGCAGCGACGTCAATAATGTGTAACATTTCTAAAGTATATTTTCTCGCGTAGTTCCTCTCTTCCTCTAATATCTCAATGTTGTCGAAGTTAGGTTTATGACCAGCTACTTCTAAATAATTGTAAAGCCAATGAATTGATCTCGAAGGTGGTGTGTCGCGCAATATAACCACGAATATGACCGACGAACGAATATGCACTAAAAACAACAACATCCCGTAGCCTCTTAAAAGGACTACAAAGTTTCAGAACATTTTTCAAAAAATATGCTAAATACTTATTCACGCCCTATAAAAGGTATCGGATGATTTATCGTGAGTTTAATTTAAAATGTACAATAAAATATGTAAATTTGAATATGAACTTCGTAATAATACAGCTGAAAAGTTTGCATACTTGCCAAACGATACTGAAAAAAAAATGACAAAACACTTTTAATATGAGTCATGCATGATCTGTCAAAAAAGCCTATTAGAAATCAATGAATCTGTCGATATCTGGGTTGACATTGTTTTTAAAATTTTTGAACAAAAAAGTGTCTAACATATCGCACTTGGGTAACAACTCAAAACTATCTCTCTTTAACTTTTTTGGCGCTCTCTCCCATACAAATGGATCCACTGTGCATTGTTTAGTCTCCTCCCTATTTGTGTTTTGAGAATATCTTCTTTAGACTCAAATATAGAATTATATTATAGTTGTTACCCTTTTGTGGAACAAGTGCAATATATTTTGCAATAACAAATTTTTATCACAATCGGAAAACTTTCGAAAATTTCTCTCCGAGAGCCTTTGTATGAAAGTAGTGAGATATTTCGATGGAAATCGGCACCAATCTTTTCGGTTGTTTCCAATATTCAAAAAGAGTGAATATATTAAAAAACCCTAGACACCCTAGTCCCCAGGTCAAGTCGTGTGTGAGCTAACCGCCCCTGTAAAATCATATTGATCCGTACAATTATTTTTATGTTTCACTTTTGTCTATTTTTTTCTAAATTATCGACCCTTGTAAGCTCTTTAAAAATAGGTCGAATTATAAGATGTTTATAGTATTGTTGTGTTTTCTTCGATGTGACATTTGAAAACTTTTTTCCCAACAAAATAAAGTTTTAGTAAAAGTGGTCTGCTGAATATAAAGTATATAGCACATAAATGGGTCCAGTTAAGTAATCTTGGCGTTATTAGAAACAAGTCAATAAAGCTACGGGAAAACGTCGACCGAACTAAACAAATGATTTTCGTGTGCTAAGTACTTCTATTTTGTACTTAGAGCCTAATAATTTAGCTGAGCATTCGAAAATGCGAAAATTAATTGACGCACATATCTATGAATAATGATAAATTTAGTATTATAAAACGAAATTCGGTGCTTTCGGTCCAAAACGATTTTCAAAAACTCTACTGAAATTGCTTACTACCATCTGTCATATCCAAAAGAAGTTATCCAATGTTTAAAGTACACTTTTACATTGAAAATTCGTCTTAAAACCCTGTGATAAATGGTTTAGAATATGACTAATTGTAATTTTGTACATGTCGGATACAACTATATTTCCGGACTTTGAAAAAAAAAAATGAAATTGTAAACTCTAGGGAGGGAGTATCGGAAATAAAGCATTATTTATAAAGTAGTTTAATTGTATTTTTTGTGTAGGCGGTACAAAGACAATTTTTTGTCGATTTCGCAGCAAATTGGTTCAAGTTTAAGAGAAAATATTCAAATCATAAAAATATATTTTTATTTTTTTTTCTTATTTATTTACCTTTTCGACTTTTTAATCAATTTTTATTAACAGCTAATAGTGTCAGTGAGACAGTCTATAAGTTTTATAATGTAGCTCCTGGTACTTATTCCACAACAATTATAAACGTGATCGCAATCAAAATTAAAACAAGTAAAAACGCCTTAAGTTCGACCGAGCCGAATCGTATATACCCTCCACCATGGAATGTATTCCACAATGTCAACTTAACATAGAAGCGCACAACCATATTAGGAAAATAGTGATATTTTTTATGCACATCACGATATTTTTTACAATTTCTATAAGGCATTCTTATGCGCACTGTTTTAAATAAATAGTTATGCTTCATTATTATTATATTAATAGTCCTCTACTATATAAAAATAAAACTTTTTAATATAAATATTTTAAATATAATAAATAATATAAAACTTCAAGAGTCATCAAAAAGTGAAAATGAGGCAGCAATCTTCAAAAATATGCCCCAAATATCAGGTGCATTGTCAGTCGATAGTAATTTACGATCGATTACAATTTATAAAGCTGAATTTTTCAAAAAAAAAAATAGTTTAGATAATCTAAATATTAGAATGTATTTTCAGTCCTTGATAGGGAAAAATTTTCCCCTCTGGGCCGATTTCGCCCACTTTCAATCCCAACTGATATGCAACCAAAAGACACATTTATGGAAAATTGGAACCTTCTAGCTCATTTCGTTCGGAAGCTAGCGTGTGTTAAGATGGACTGACAGACAGACAGACGGACATCGCTAATAGTTAATATAAAATTATTTTTTGAAAATTTGTTGATACTCACACGTTTATTTTGTTGATGACTCGAATGTGAATAATTTTTTTCATTGATTGAAAATTTAACTATTTATTTGGGGTTTCGTTTACGCAACTGAGTTATCATACCGTTTCACATAGCATTAGTCATTAGTAAAATCATCCTTACAAACATATTTGAAAACAAAAACTAAGTGAAATTCACTAGCATGACATCAATATCAACAGTCAGCAATTTCGCTCAAAAATTTTCCCTCACAAGGATTGAAAATACCCATAATAACCCCTAATATTTTGGAGTTTTTTAAACATGTTTTTCAATATGTCTGTTTGTACTTACTTGATATTGGGCATGCACATTCCCCTATAACAAAAACGTGCACCATAAAGTGATTCTTATTCGTAGGGGTAAAATGGGAATAGAGGGATACAATTGGTACCAACTAGGGTTTGCAGCCCGGGATTTCCCGCGGGAAAATTCCCGGGAATTCGCAAATTTTTCATTTCCCGTATCCCGGGAAATTCGTACGGGAATCCCGCGGGAATTCTGTAGAAAATAGATAAATATTTACATATTTCTTCGTATATTTTATCCATCATTTCCACAATAAAATTAAAAATGTTGTATACAAATTTAGATCTCATAGCTTTTAATCAGGTATGTCAAATATTGCAGGTGGGTGACAAAATATTTTTAAGCTGCGTTCGGATGTAGACTCAAAATTCACTTTTTCGGATTTTTCCTATCAAGCTCCATATGAAAAAATTAAAATCCGGGGAAAATAGATTTTGGGCGTGTATACGAACACCAAAAATAAAGAATTAAAAGTTTTCGAAGCGACAGGAGAAATAACAAACATTTCATTTAATGCTCATGAATGATCGATCTCCGTCGCGTCCACATTTTCCAATAAAATTTATTTTTTAATTAATTTTGAAACTTGAAAAGATGTTTGAATTCACGTTTCGCTTTATTATATGAATTCTGTAACAGTTTCGTTGTGATATATATATTTATTTTACTTTAATAAAATGTGAATGTTTCATAAAAAATAAGCTTAACGCATGGTAAGCAGTATGTTGACGATTTCCCGTGCTGTCCCGGGATCCCGGGAAATTGAAAAAATAATTCCCGTTTCCCGGGAAATAAAAAGTACGGGAAAATGCAAACCCTAGTACCAACCAAACGGCTGAAATTCGATGTAAAAATTATACCAACTACATGACAGCAGCTAGAGTCATGAAATTCGGAGTATACATTCCTCTGACAGTGTAGACACGAACAATATAAAGGTTTTTCCAAATTCATACTTTCACGGGATACAATTTGAATAGAGGGATACAAATTGTACCAACTAAACGGCTACATCGAGAATGATGAAATTCGGTGTGTACATCCCTCTAATTGTGCAGACACGTAAAATAAGGAGGATTGAAAGTCGTACTCTTAAGGGGGTAAAATCGGAAAAAGAGGGATAAAAATGGTACCAACCAAATGGCCACAGCTAGAATCATGGAAGTTAGGTTATTTTTTTACTTTCAAAATTTGTATTTTTCGAATTAAAATAGGATGGAAATACAACCAACTGTACAAATATTTATTGTATTTAAGCTTTTTTGAAGATTGTCTTATATTAACTTCTTGAATGGTAGCCTTGCCTTATAAGCGTTGTTTGAAATAAAGAAAATTTTATATTTATTTCAGTTTTTTGTTTGTATTTTTTTTGTCTGAAATCAATATTTGTTTTGAACTGGGATATTGTCCTGGCTCAAGACCATTTTGCATCTATATTTAATAGAATGCAAATTTATATACAAATGACATGGTGAAATTTATTACTTGGCTGCAGACTACCACGATCATGATTTCGACCATGTCAAAAGTCTTTTCAAGTGGCTTCGCAGCGACTTTTCATATATCGACGAAAATCGGTATATAAAGTTAAACTTAACGACGTTTTTACTTAACTTTTTTAATCTGTTTATGTAATTTTCCCTTAATTTGGGTCTCCTCTGCCTTTTCCAATTACTCAGAGTGTAAAATATCAAAAGTAAATGTCCCCAACGCATCGTCCAAATAATCGTACACCGTGCGATGACAAAGTTTCAGAAATACTTTTATAATTTCATAATTTTGGTTTATTTTGACCTCCCCTCCCGGTATAATCAAATAATAATGGCGTACGTTTTATGTTCTTTCAATTTCAGATTGTTTTTTGGTAACATTTACATTAAGTGCAATAATTCGGAGCAGAGTGAATAATCAAAATCGGCCTTCTCCATGTTGGGCAAATTTACGTCAAATCATGTTCAGGTTTATCATCAGTATTCACGTACTGTTTCATTGAAGAAACCGAAAAAGGTAAGTCCAATTTTTATTCACTTTTGTCGTGACCGTCTGTCAACTCTTTTTCTTTTTGTTTTGGATTCTGCTTTCTGCTTTCGCAAGAATTACTTATGCTTTCGATGTCCTTCATTATGTGTATTACAACAAATTATTAATGTTAATGTCAAAGACAAAAGGAAACGAAATGTCATTATCCATTTCATATTTTTTTATTTCCCTTCTTGTGACCCAAATTGGGGTGGTGGTAAATATAAATCTGTGCATTCTGTTTTGCTGTTGTATGCATATGTATGTCTGGATATATCCTCATTAAAGCCAGTCCATACCATTAATTGATAAAGTCAGTCAGTCCATAATCGCATTGTTTTGTCAGTCGTTGTTGCTCGCCGAGTGTGTTGGAAATGCATTGTTCCATCAGTTAAGTATCCTCGATTCCATCCGGTCGTGTTGTCGGTTGTGGATGTGATATCATTGTAATTAATCCTTATAAATATGTATATTCATATGTATGTATACGGTATTGTGGTCAAAGGATTTTAAGTCAGCTGAAAAGCGAAGTGCATTTAATTTTTTGAAATATTGGTCACATTCTGTCGTATTTACAAAGACTTGTGTGCGGAATTATTGTACCGAAAGAACCACAATTTTTACCACGTCTGGTAAACCTAAAGTTAGTAGTAATCAGCAGCTGTCAGACTTGCTGGAAATGGTGGTAAGTTTGTATAATTTTTAAACATTTTACTTTCGCCGGAATTTGGCCAAAAGTTCTATTAGTGTTTTTACCCAATAGACAATTATTCGAAAATGAATTGTTTCTATTTATACTCTACGCTATTATGTCTAAAGGTGTAGTATTGATTGATTTCATGTCCAATGTTTGTAACATTTAGATCCTTCCACGTCGGGTTCATAAATAAAAAAAATATATTTTACAGTCACCACATGGAAATAAAGCTTGGATGATTTGCAAAATATTTCGTCCTAAAGTCTCAAAATCATTGGTTACCAGTGTATTTCAATGTTGCACTTTTTTCCACATAGAATTTCTGAGTTAATAGACTCTTGAAAGCACTTTAAATATAAGTTTTTATACTTGTCTTAGAGTAAGAGTCGAATTATTGGACGTTTGTATGTAGTATTTTTCAGTCTTTTCTGAGTGACATCGGAAAATGTATCTTGAGCGAGTATTTTATTAAAAATGTCTAATCGACTGATGTCTAATGCTAAACTTCCGAAGAAAATTGACTCCGCGTCGCTCATTTTTGTCGAAATAGTTTCAAAATTTTTGTTCTGATAAATCATCTTTTGAGTTACCATTTCAACAAAAATGGACCCATCAATGTACTTCACAAACAACATCATACTTTTCACGAGAACGAAAACAAATTATTTTTAAGATCGATTAAGATTTCGGTAGAATATTTTTTTATTTATTACGACTTTATAAGATATATTTTTGAAAAAAAAAATGTATAAAGGTTAAAAAAGGTTGAAAAGTGTGTGCAAAATAATCAATCAATCAATTTTTTCGTGAAAATATATGTGGCTGAATGTAGCACTTTGACAACAATAACTTAAAATCTCCAAGAGTGGTTATATGTGAAAATCACAGATTTTTCACCTGGACATCATTCGAAATGTATGGATTCCTTGTATTCATTTTTGCAGAAAGGTTACATAAATCATTTTCTGTTGTATTTTGCCTTTCTAAACTCGAAACAGTATTAAAATCCAATTTTATGGATATTTTTTAATTTTTTACAACAATTTTCGTCGACGGTAACTCTAAGATTGGTTCTCTCATTTTGGAAATATAACCTTGTTTTTTTCGTATATATTCTATATATTACAAAGAGTTTTTGAGCTTGTTACAAAAAATAAATCACAATTTTTCTTAAATCCTTTTGCGTCTACAAAGATTGTCGTAACGTCTAATTCAAACCCAAGAAAGACATTTATATATAAAGTGCTTTTAAGGGTCTATTTAATCTGAAAAAATTGTGCATAAGAGCACCAAATATTTGGCACATCACCATTAAACAATCCAATCTCCATTTCTGGGAGTAACCGCAGCATTGTTTTCGTGACACAACCTAATGTACAATTCATAAAACTTGTTCAAATTACTCAATAGGCTCTTGTAAAATCGAATAGGGAATAAACTAATGTGTCCCTTCATCTGAAGAAACCAGGCCAGTTGAAGTCTTGATATTTTTTCGTAACTTTAAGATATAAAATATTTGTGTTTACATTTCTTGTCGAAATACCGGTACCATTTGACGCTAGGAATGTTAAAATGATATAACTTTCTAGACCCAGCCATATTATTGATATGTCCCGTAAAATTTCTTAGATGAAACTTTCCGTCCATCTTTCAGGTTGATATCAAATTCACCAAAATGCGCAACATTTTCAAATATATTTCAATTTGAAATATCGATGTTCGTAACAGGAGAGACATGTTCCCAGACTGAAGTAATTAGTACTTGCAACATTATCAATGGGAACCCTTTTAAATCTACTGTAATAAATATCATTGACCTTGTTTGTTTTTGGGATATTGTCTATTTGTTTTGTATTGCCTATTACCTTCCCTAGGCATGCGTTCTGGGAGTTATATTTCAACGCTAACCCAATTTATTATTCTTTGATAAAGTGTCTATCACTGCGTCCAGCGTATCAGATTACCAGATGTTTCTGATGCTAGACATACCTCGGCTATATTAAATCCAAATAATTTAAGAAAAACATTCAATATATTCTCATCTAGATTATTTATGTTACCGTGGTCGCCAAAAGAAAGTGGACGCAACGAATTTCAATTTGCAACACGTAGCTGTTGCTTAATTTCACGATACAACAGAATATTGCTAAATGCCGAAAGAAACACTTGTGAAATAGTTGGGAAGATATCAAAAGTCAAGTCAGTAGAGTGATTACAAACATCGCTTGTAATCACCTGCGATTTTTTTGACTTCCGATCAAGTTCCACGCTTTTTCTAGACACGGAAGATTTAGTCTAAATTGTAAAGCAAACACGCTTAATTGTTAGGTAGTGGGAGGTGATAGATTTTATCACTCCTGTTATACAAATTTTGAGATGAAGTTTTTGAAGTTTGCCTCAGAGAGTAAATCAAAATTCCGAACGGTTTGCAAGATATGAGCCTGAGAATATGATCACTTTTTCCAATAATTACACCGAGGGCTCAAATCTCTGGGGGCCCATAAAAAAAAAGTGCATGACTTTGGGGAAGAAAAAAAACACGGGTCTTTTTTTTTGGTCTTTTATCATGTAGCGGTGTCCGTATATGGTTATTTTTTTTCGTGTTGCACTGTGTAATACTTCATATTCGAAGGTGTACGGCGAACTTTTTTTTTACTTGTAACCTGGTACGCTCTACTGTATATGTTTATATTCTGAAATTCGGTTTATTTATACGTAGACTTTTAAAATAAAAGGTTATTTCTAAATTTGTACTTTTAAGGAGTGAAATGGATAAATGATACAAAGTTAAAATCATGAAATTTGATATGTACATTCCTCCGGCTGCGTGCTTTCGCAAAATAAAGGCGTTTTTAACAATTCACACTTTATGGCGAAACGGGCCGAAAATGGTAACTACCCAACGGCTGCAGCTGGAAAAATTACATTCAGCGTCGCTCCGACCGCGTAGACGCGAATAATAGGGAGATCTTTCAATATCCATACTTTTCGAGTCGAAATGGGGAAAGGGATACAAATGGCTGCAGCTAGAATTATAAAATTCGGTATTTATGAAAGCATTTTTCGAAATCTGTACTTGACGGATCGAAAGGGGATCAAAAAGGACCATCCAAACGGCAGGAGCTAGAATCAAAATAAGATTACTTTTGGAAAGTCGGTCTGATCGATCTAACCGCCTTTTTACTTAAACATCCTGGTCGAACCACCCTATTAAAGTAGAGGTATGTGGGATGCACTGAAAATGATTTTTTGTGATCCCGAAATTGTCTCTAGATGACCTTTATAACTAGAGGGTGTCTGGGACAACTTTTATTTTTTGTATGGGGACCAAACCTTACTTACATATCTACAGATTTTTAATTTGATGGTAGGGATTTTCTCTTTGAGGAGAACTCATCACAGAATTATTTCCAGAAAGTCGTGGTGTATCTACATCCGCCAAACCTCGAAAACTAGTGCTGAAAACCCTAATTATTCGATCGGAGATTAGGGTTCTCAGCTCGAGTTTTCCAGAAAAATATGATTGATTTTGGATTGTGGTTTAAGGAGGTAACAAAAATTGGTGATCTCTCGTTGCAATATAACTTAGGACAGACCATTTTCTTAAATGTGAAATTTCTTCTGGTGCTCACTGTACTTCGAAGAAACCGCCGAATAGTTCGTGGCGAAGTTTTCACTTCTCAGCGACTGGGATACCTCCTAAATGGGATGCAAAACTGCGTAAAACATGACTAAGCTTCGTTCAATCGTCTGCACTTGATTACGTTCAGACAGACAATTGGCGTGAAATTGATATTTCTTTGGGCAACACCTGACAAAACAATGCGAGTGAACGAACGGCTTTCGACAGAATGCCTCGGTAGGAACGTGAAATATGGATATTTGTTGTGGCTGCTGCTGCTGCTTCTTTTATCATCAATTCCGGGGAATGCCTCCCGGTTGTGATATTTATTTAACTTTGCTTTCACTATAACTTTTTGGGTTTTGCTTTCATTTTTTTCCTGTAGCGTGTAGCGTGTAGTGTGTAGAGTGTGGGCGCAATAAAGTGTCCGTGGATTGCATGCCAAAGAATGAATATGCAAATTGTAATAATTTGCAATTTATACAGTCTTGTTTTCTCTCTCTCTCCCTTTCATCCTTTCGAAAATCTCTTTATCTAGACAAATAAAGAACAACTGTTGTCGTCGAGTGCAACATAAATAAACCCTGCGGCGCCTGAAAGGAAACACAAATCCTCGCGTAGACTTTTCCACTCTGCGGCACGAATTGAAGTTGAGGCAGCACCATAGCACGGATCACACACAGGAGCGGATAAAATAGCACCGCTTTTGTTTCTGCAGCTGGTGGTTACATGAACAGCACGGAAATCAAATTTGCCTTGTGCGGCGAATGACAACATTTCATCCTCCCACCGCCCGCCTCGTGGACACACAACATTCGAACAAAGAAAAGTAGTTTTCGCCAGGAAACATCAGAGCAAATAAGGACACCATCCAGCCAGTCAGTGAGCGCGCGGGACGGCGTGAAACGGATACGAGTGGGTGTGGTGGCGTTTTGTAAGAAGAAAATTATAAAAATTCCGCAATACCGGAATATGTTGAAGCCTAAACGCCAAGCCAAACAGAAACCTAAAGCAAAACCGGTAAGCTTGAAATCGCTGCTCCCACCCACCACCAACCGCGTCCCAACCACCCCCTCGACCCTCCGTTTTCTTTTAGTTTTGCAACTCCCACTCCCTGCCATTTTCCACTTTGTTTTTGATTTTGAGAAAGCAGATTATAATGAAATTTCTTCCTTATACCAGAACATCCTTGTTTCCTTCTTCCTTGTCGTTTTCCTTTTTCAATGCTTTGTTTTTGTTTTCGCCCTCTAACTTCACCTTTTTCCCGCCTATCTGATCTATTTAATATCTCTATCCTGTTCTATTTCTGTCTTTTCTATCACAGTAGACTTAATACCTTAAAATATATCGATACACTTTAGAGATACATGTACGTCTATGTCTGTATGCCTGTCTGTAGCTACGTACAGATAGAGATAAACTTGTGTTTTTTTTTTGGTGTGCAACTTGACTAACTGCCAATTCGCTTTTATTTTACTTAGTTCTATTATCGTATATAACGTAAGAGCCGGAGTACTTTACTCCAAATACTCGTACATTCGAGTCGGGTCGAATCGACTCCAATCAATTCGATTTTGCTGCCGATTGTACTCTTTGCGAATATCTATCTATCCATCTATCTATGTATTTTGATTGTATTTTTGTATTCGTATTTGTGTGAAGTCCATAAAAAATAGAGAATAGAATTTGATTGCTTCTGTGTTTCTAGCAATGATGTCCAACCTGTAACCCGAAGTTATTATTTTAAATTTCCAAATAAAATATATTGAAAATTGAATATTGTCAGCTTGTAGGCCAACTGCATTGGAGTGATAACTATACAAACAATAAGATAGAATTAATAGAGTAATTAAATTTAATGAAAGCAGCAAGCTTTTTTAGCAAGTCAAGTTAAAAAATGTCCTATGCATATTAGGCTGCGGTATATTTTAGAAATTAGCCCAAAGTTGAATACTTTTATTTTTCAGAAGTAAAATTTTTCTTTTTGTTTTCATGTTTTTTTTGCATGATTTTATGTATTTATTCATAATTTAATGCAATGCGAAAAAATATTTTTTGTTATTATAGATTTTGAAAATTAAAAAAGTTAATCAAGAAGGAGTAGTTCGCGTTTTGGAACTAAAAAATCTGAATTTTTCTACTACATATATCTAACCCATTGACCAAAGGTGCAATTTCGTGCAGGCAAAGGTTACCCAGCAAAAAACGGGGAATCCTTCAACTTTTCTAAATATATATTTTGTTATTTAAGGCTTTTAAAGGAAAAAGTTATGTTAGTTCAAAGTCGGACATATTTCAAAAAAGGTATTTTTGTAATATTTATTACAAACAAACAAAATTTGGCACAAACACAATTTTAACGCCAGAATAAAGCTACGAAACCACAATTTGTAATAAAAAGATAGACTTTTCAATTTCAATGTCTCTACGAATAAAATCTGTAATAGATTCTGAAAAAATGCTTAATAATATGAAAAAAAAAAACAAAAACATTTATTTAAATTAAAAAAAGAAAGTATTCAATGTTTGATGTGAACTGGGATATTGTCCTGGCTCAAGACCATTTTGCATCTATATTTAATAGAATGCAAATTTATATACAAATGGCATGGTGATATTTATTACTTGGCTGCAGACTACCACGATCATGATTTGGACCCTGTCAAAAGTCTTTTCAAGTGAAATACAAAAAATATGAATTGAAATTCAAAAATTCCATTTGAAATTCATAAAATGTCAATTGAAATTCAAAACTCGTCGCTTGTAATTCAAAAGACAACATTTGATGTTCAAAAGTCGTCATTTGTAATTCAAAAGTCGTCAATTGAAATTCAAAAGTCGTCATTTGTAATTCAAAAGTCGTCATTTGTAATTCAAAAGACATCATTTGCAATTCAAAAGACATCATTTGAAATTCAAAACTCTTCATTTGTAATTCAAAACTCGTCATTTGTAATTCAAAAGACATCATTTGAAATTCAAAACTCTTCATTTGTAATTCAAAAATTATTCCATTTGAAATTCAAAAGATTCCATTTGAAATTCAAAAATGTAAACAAAATTATTTAAGAAAAATATACATTAGGAGGGGTAGCATTTATTTTTTCTGCAAATTTGGATAGTCTGCAGTTTTGAAAACAGATTTAATAAAATGATAAGCAATTAATAATTATAATGATGTAAAATGGCGGTAATTTCATATATAGTTTATAACTTTCACCAGCTCAGAGATCATATGCATATAATTTATAAGGACTTGCATTTTACTTAGGGTCGTATTATTTGTGTGGGAGGTACAACATACTACTATTTTACAGGTATAAAGTGATTGTAAAACCATTTCCAATATTAAATTGTTACTGATCAGTTTTATTTTAACCAAAGCTTATTTCAACTTAATTCAACTGGTGTCTTTTGAATTTCAAGTGATGTCTTTTGAATTACAATTGAAAAGGTGTAGATAAAAAGATATTAAATATGCAATCGTTGAGTGCTAGATTCCATATAAGATCCGACTGGAAACCTTCCTGCGGGGTGCCTCTATTACAAATATATATTGGTGCTGAAAAGCTGGGCATCGCAGTGATTCATTGGCTGTCCACTCTTCCGGCTAGTCTCTAAGAAAAGCATCCACTGAACAATAAAACGAATGCTTTGGTCGCTTGTCCTATTAATCCATAAAAATGTAATTAATTTATTGTTGACCCTCACACATATGTTTATATTGCTGGATGCTTAAGGTACCGTTTTGAATGGTGGAGGCAATAAAAAGAAGATGTGTAAAAAGTATAGTTTCGTGCCCACACATCTTAAATAAAAATGACAAAATGCATTATATTTCCCCATATGAGCCATAGATGAGCAAAATGTCAATTTTTACATGGCATGTCGAAGAATAGCCTTATTATTAAATGTTAATATTTTGGGGTCTCTAGTGCAAATCCCAACACAGTTCTGTGTGGGCAATACTCGGGCCACAGGTTGGACAAAACTGTACATGTTAGCTTAGTAGTAAGTAATACATTTTCAATATTGTTGCCTACTTTAAGGCTTAGATTTCAATATATATATCTTATCTCTAAATCATATACAAATCAGAACGAAGCTTGTTGCTGTCTATATACTCGTCTATTGTATTGTTTCGGATTATTTTGTTTTTTATAAATTTAAGATAGTAGTAGTAGATATGCATTTCTATGTATGTATGTCAGTAAGTATATGTTGCCGTGACTGTGTGCGTATATTTGAAATTGTTTAATTCAACGTTTGCCTTTCACACGTCCATCTAGTGATATATTGGACATATTTTGATAAAACTAAAAGAGCGAGGATTTTCCAGAAGAAGTTTTAATTTATGTTATTATGAAATTGTGTGTTGATTCCAACAAATCAGATTCAATTTATATTTATAAATTTGTTGTAATGCGACCTATCAAGTGCTTTTATTGTGTATCGAGTACCAAACAAATCTGTAAATATTCGAGTACTCGACACAAATACTAGGCGTGTTGGCAGTAATGTTTTAGGCGGTAGTAATTCTTGTTAATAGGCGCTGCCTTGCTCAGTCTCAAATGGTTATTTATGAGTTTTATATAAAACACTACACATCTACGTCAGGATGAAAATATCTTTGTCAGTATGTTTTCAACATCCATTTTTATGGGCTAATTGCCGACTTGGGTAAACTAGAAAGTATGTGTGTCATTTGTAAACGCTTTGCTACAGAAATTCGTACGAGCTCAAGGAATGTAATTTTTGTGTTCTTAATTGAATCTACTCACAATATTATTTTCATTTTAAATGTTGGTCACTTTATGGTTCTGGTGTATATTATTTCTAGTTTGAGTTTCGTAAAGGTCTGGGAATTTGAAAGTACAATGTATTTAAGTATTACATGTTTACTTCTAAGTGCTTTATCACAAAAACTATATAAAGTCGCATTTCGATTCTGAAACCTATCTCTGAGTAGAGGTGAGTAAAGGGAACTAACTCACTTCGCATTGTATGCTATATTCCAAGGGTGGAATTTCGATCTGATAACAATTACCCTGCAAAAGGATTTAGAAGGAAAAATGTTGTGTTGGTCCATAGTCATACATTTTTCAATAAGGGTATTTTTAAAATATTTATTACAAACTATACAGGCTAAAAATGTTGGCAGTTGTAAAACCGCGAGTCATAAAGATGTTCCGGTTAAATTTGTGATTTGAAATAATATAAAAAATAAGTATAGCATGGCAATTTTCCAATCACCGCTTTGTATTAAAAATTTCGATAGAAAAAAAAACTAATTTGCTTAATGAAGTGCCGCGGCAATTGACCGGTTGCATTAATCGAAAGATGCGTTAAATGAGGTTGCACTGTGGACAATAAATCAACATCCAAATTTGACATAAGTGTGTCCGATAGTTGTAGGTCGGTTGGGATTGAAAGTGGGCAAGATCGGTCCACAGGGCCCCCAATAACCCTTAATATTTAGATAGCATAAACTTTCACCATAAAGCAATTCTTATTTGTAGGGGGTGAGATAGGACAAAAAGGGATAAAAAATGGTACCTATCAAATGACAACAGCTGGAGACATGAAATTCGGTGTGTAGGAGGACATAGAGGGATAAAACTAACTACTAACTGAACGGCTACACCTAGAATAATGAAATTCGGTGTATACATTCCTCTGATTGCATACGACGCGCAAATTGAAAGATTTTCCAATTTGTTTCCAAATTCGAACTTTCAATAAGTAAAATGGGCATAGAGAGATAAAAATAGTTCCGACCAAACGGCTACACCTAGAAAAATGAAATTCGGTGTATAAATTAAGTTTTTAAGGGGGTAAAATGGGAATAAGGGGACACAAATGGTACCAACCTAATGACCGTAGCTAGAGTCATAGAATTCGGTGTATACAATCATCTGACTGCATAAACTCGCAAAATTAAAATGATTTTTCCAAATTCGTATTTTTATTTATACGGCAAAAATTGGTAGAATCATGAAGTTAGGTTAGGTTATTTTGGCATTAAAATAGGATGGAAATACGACCAAACAGATGTAGCTGAAAATGTTCCAATGTTTTAAAATAATTAAAATTTTATATTTATTTATACAATTATTTTCTCAATATTTTTATTTCTTTTAATTAACATTTTAAATTTAAGATTTTCGTGTAATGTTGCTGCACTTCTACGAAATCGACAACCTCTGTGGAATGCACCCCACGGTGCAGGGTATACATTTTTTTAATTTTGGTCTCCATTTTTAAAAATTAGTACATCAGTATTTCCCTCAAAATGCGCTAAAATCATTTTCGATGTTCTCTGAAAATGTTATGCTGAAGATTCAATAAGTTATATCAAAACAACAAAATAAATAACAGAGAATGTTCCCGACTAAAATTAATATTTGGATTGTTTTCTGCGCTGAACAAAAATATTTCGGCTTTATCACTCTCCACTCGTGAGCTAGCTAGTGTTGTTATGATTGTAGCACTATTTTTGATACATTTTTTGTATAAAATCCGCAATAACTTCAACATTTTTGATCCAAACCGAAGGTTCAAGACTTGTTTGCGTCTTTATTCTATAAAATGAAAATTTATTCACATAGGTTTCTGGCCCGTGACTACCATCTTCAGAAGGCTTCGCATTAATTTTTCAACAAAATATCCGAACTTTTCAAGTTCCAAGAATTCTTAAGACAATTTGACCGGACTCTGTTGATTCGAGGGATCAGTATTTTTTAAACAAACTAAACACGGGACAGCTTAAAGCTGTCAGCTCTGCTTTATGTGCTACTGCACAACCGGAAAACCAGAAATCACTTAATGACAACCCCAGCGATTTCAATTAAACCTTGGCAGAAATATATCGATATGCTTACCATTAAAGCTTATTGAATAAGCGCCGTGACTTGCGGAATAACTAATTAAGTTCTTTCAATTGATATCAACAAATTTTACATTTGCGCTGTCGTACAAACGTAAACATGTTTACGTTATGACTTTGTTTGGTAAAAAGTGTAAAATAAATTGCCAATTTCGCTACAACAACTGTTTTTTCGAAATGTTGTTTGTGTCATTTCCTATTGACACAAAAGCAAAAAACAATATCCATCCAATACATAAGTTTACATGTTGTTGTAAATAATTCTAATAAAATTCTTCCCACTTTTAAACTTTCCACATAAAGACCAACTTCGATTATTTTATTACTTTTGTTGTCATAACTGAGTCGCGGCCTATCTATTTAGAAATTGCTGACTGCAGCTGCACCATTGCAGACTCCAACAACAAATCAACTCACAGTTCTGAACATTTTATGTCTGAGGTCTTCCAGGTTGCAGCCCCCATTAGGTTTTTTTTGGCTGTGTACCGTGTTGTGCCCACTGTATGGACCCATTTTCATGCAGAGAGTGTTTCAACCGGTGGTCAGAGCTAATCTACCATCGAGAATGACAAATGTACTATTAGCATAATGTAAATTTTTAATTTCACAATGGTTAAATATGAGTCATTCCATGTCGAATGTTACGATTTTGACCTCGATAGTTTGTGTATGTATTCTTGTCATAAAAATATTTTATACGTAATTTTACCACAATTTGACTGTGGTAAAATTGCGGTTTTTCCAAAAAGGTGTGTTCATCCAATCGCATGTAACTCCTGAAATACTTCACCGATTTTAATGTAATTTACCTCGTTTGGTGGGTAATTTTAATTACATTTAAAGTGGTATGTTATCGTCGCTTTAGATTTTATGATTAATGATTACATTAATCCGTTTTTTTAATTTTAAAGTTGTGTTCTTAAATGTATTTTTTTTAACTTTTTATTGCAAAATAATCCAAAATTTCAGTGAAAATCATCAGAATGACACATTTCTTCATTAGTTTATTATTATTAACAAAATCAAAATAAAGTAGTTTAGTGAAAATATATATTTTTGATTTGAACTGGGATATTGTCCTGGCTCAAGGCCAGTTTGCATCTATATTTAATAGAGTGCAAATTTATTTACAAATGGCATGGTGACATTTATTACTTGGCTGCAGACTACCACCTCAATACTTAAAAGTACTGATATGCTTGATTTCAGGAATTACATGCAATTGAATGTTTCTCCAATCCCAAATTTGCTAGGAGTACATTTTCTTCTCTCAATTGGAGTTGTAATGTAATGTCGCCACCAATTGTTTGAACATAGGGATTTATGAGCTCATATACATATATTAGCAGTAGTATACTAGCATTCAATACTACAGGCGCTGGTTATCATAAATTATCAAGTTCTTCTACGTTCGCTGATTTGTGTAGCACATTAGCACAACAATAAACACAAATATATCACCTTCCGATATCAGTTGACAGTTGAGACATGCATTCGTACCTAATCAGACGAACGAACCCGCTTATAAAAATGCAAAAACTATAGAGGCCTATAATAGGAAGAAGTATCAGCAGCTCATAAACGGTTCAAAGGAACCCAAAGGAACTAAATTTTATCTTCAAATGATAGTGGTCTAAGTCAAAAATCCAAAAAAAAAAATAGATATCCCAATTTTTCTCCTTATTTTGATCTGATCTCTAATTTAAGAACTTTTATTTTTGACATTTATAAAAAATGTACCATTACAATGCAATTTTTTAAATTTTGAGAAGAATGAAAGTGGTCTAAGTCAGTACATCCTCTGAAAGTTATAGGTACCAACGTTGCACAGTGGGACCTTTTAACATTTAACACATTTACAAAAGTACAATTTTGTTGCAAAGAAGACATCATATGCTTTAAAAACTCCTAGACTTACTGGGAGCTTTAAAAGCAGACGCCTAATAAAGTGTTTTTTCTTTTCAAAAACGTTATATTTCTTGTTAGTTTACATTTACTTTTTTGTTACCAAACTAATCATTATTCATTTATTTCTGCTATAACACAACATATATTCATATATTTACCAATATAATTATAGTTAAGTAACTGAACCCTGCCCCCTTCTCCAGAAGCACATGCCGACAAATAGAAATACGCGTTTATATTGTTCTTTTTCGTGCTCAACAATATATATGTACAAATTTTTATAAAGCTATTCTCTAAAATAGGATTGCCACGCCCCTCCCAGAGCTAGTTTTGTTAAATATATAGATCCTATCTGAGTGAAGTTCCAAAAATAGACAAATGTTTTTATATATATTTACTTTATGAGGGAGGTGCCACACCCATCTTTCAAATCCCGCCCATTTGTGTCTTGCCTACGTAAGTGAAACCTTAATGATCTCACACATAAATTCAGGAAACTCGATGTCATGTAAGAGAAAATACTCTATAACTGGTTTAATTTTAATGGGATGTACCACGCCCCTTTCAACAATATCGTCAATTTTCTCCCAACTACTTAGATTAATAGTGAATGGATTCACATAAAATTTCAGAACTCTCAGTGTTACAGAAATGAATATATTTTATAATACAGTATCTATCGCTTATCTACACGTCGGTTATAAGCATTTCCCGCTTATATGCATCCAAACTTGTGCAATTTCACTTTGTCATTTAAAATACACGGAAATTTTTTTATTTATAAGCATTCGTTTATATGCATTTCTCACTTTTATGCATCAGAAATTTGGAGAATTTAAAGCAATACCATGAAAAGAAAATCGGATATATGCAAATGCAAACCACAAATTTTTTTCTTAGAATATCCTACGACTATATCGAACTTTTATATTTTATGGTACTAGGGTATCCAATTATTCGGACTTTTATGTTCTTCGATTAATCGTTTATTTAAAAACAAAGAATTTTCAATTAATCGAATAATGACGTCGATTAACCGATTATTCGAACAATTGCTCACTTAAATAAAAGATAATTAATAAGAGTTATATAGACAAGAGAGACAGAGTTATATAGACAACTATATATTGAACGTTTATTACGTATCTGATTTTATTTAAAAATTGTAGTTTCAAATTCGAAATTCAAAAGAAGTTGACAAATTTCTTGTCAAAATAAAGAATCTTTCCTTAATTGAGCATAATATCAGAAGGTATCCATTAACTTTTTCCGAATATGGATCATGTGATTTATAACAGAACTGACTTTATTATCACGGTGTTAACATCAATTTTGTTTGCTATTATCACTTTTCTATAAATATACTATTTTAAATAATCCCGAAGCTATTGGCCAGTTTTTGCTATTTTTAAATGAAGTCGGATAAATCGTTCCCGAGTTATTTTAATATCTGTGGAGCATACATTTCAAAAATTGAAAAATATTGGTTATTGGATATTATATTTTGTGTTTCATAGTTTTTTACCCAAATGGAGCAAACATTATTCGAATTATTCGAAAATCATGATTTCTTCATTATTCGAACAAATACTTGACAAAAATTATTCGATTAATCGAATAAAATTTAATCGGTTGGATACCCTAGTTGGTACCTCTAATGGAACCACTACTTTCAGAGGATGTACTGACTTAGACCACTTTCATTATTCTCAAAATGAAAAAAATTGAACACACAAAATTTTTAATTTTTTTAGCAAGTAATATTTCCATACCAAAAATGAAAGAAAACTAGTTTATTTTTTTTTTTTTTCAATTTTTTGCTATATGTAAATATTTACAGGTTGTTCGTCTAGAAACTTTACATTATAAATAAAAAATGTTTGTTTGCAACGCCATACATCAATATTATTATGACTTAGACCACTTTCAAACTAACACTAAAGACAGGGTACATTTTTTATAAATGTCAAAAACAAAAGTTCTTAATTTAAAGATCTGATCAAACTAAAGAGAAATATTGGGACATCTCATTTTTTGGATTTTTATACATAAATATATATATTCATGGAGCCATGCACCTCTGATCTATATAACCGGGTTTTTATGTATGCACAGATTGAGGATCTAACCGAGTTTTTATATATGCACCGATGATGCATATAACCGAGTTTTTATATATGAATTTCCCGCTTATATGCACTTAAAGTCGAACATTTTTGGGAATGCATATAAGCGATAAATACTGTAGATTTTAATTTTGGATGGGAGGTACCACGCCTCTTACACAACTATCCAAATTACTACCCAATAAACTCTCACAAAACTTCAAGACTCTGACAGTCATAGTACTTCAAATATGTTGCTTTTTAAAAGCGAAAAAAGTAAATTTGTGTTGGAGGTGCCACACTTTTATTGTAATAACATGCAATTAGGCAAGTATCGACAGCCAGGTTAGGTTAGGTTGAAAGGCTTGCCCGCTGGTAGTATATACAACATCTTGTGTATACGCAACCAGGCGAGTTCACTCGGAGACTATTTGTCCATTGTGATACCCTTGAAGACAAATAATTAAAGAAGAAATATATTAATGGATAGAGGAGGAGGATTATAGAAGGAGAAGAAAAAGTGATAGCAAGGAGAGTCCGGAGGGTTCATTTTAGTGTCAGTCAATATTAGATTGTCTGGTGTTTCTACTGGAGAACCAGCGTGCGTATGCTCGTAGTACATGGAACGTCCGTCGCCTTGGAGCCATTCCTGCACATTCGTCTGCCATTTCGTTTCCAGGTACATCCGTGTGACCCGGTAACCATACAAGTGTGACGTCATGTATTCGGAGTCGGTCTAGAGACTCTAAGCAGTCATGTACGCATCTTGATCTGATGGTCTTGGAGTTTAATGCTTTAAGAGCTGCCATACTGTCCACATATATTCTGAATTTGCATATCCTTGCATATCTCAGAACGCATAAAGTGTGACTTAGACCACTATCATTCTAACTGGCACAAAGAACTGATATCGATGGAACTACAAATGATCCTCAATAAATCGTGACACTGAAGAACATTTGAACATTTTGTTTCCACCTGTAATGTTTTACTTAATACGTAATTCTTACATATCAAATATTTACACGCCAAAATATCATTAAATCTCAAATTTGTCTAAAGGGGTGCTTGTGCTTCTCCGATAACCAAAAAGTTTTTAATTTACAAAAGTAACACGGTTCGACAGTCCAAAAAATGTGGGAGGTCATACTATTTGTCGAGTAAAACAATAATCTGTTTGTGTAATTTCCCAGTCAAACTCAATCTCTTGACTTACGGCTTAAAAGCTCGGATTTACGTACCTTTACACACCTATAAGCCTATAACTTAGTCGATTATCAACTGAATTTCAGTTAGTGTGTCTATAGGGATGATAACACTAATTATCATCGTATCAATTCTAGTTCGGCGAAGACTTTTCAAAGATAAATATTGCATCACTAATACTGTATACAACGTATATTCTTTTGAAATATGTTAGTATTTTGCTTCGACCCCACAGACCTGCAAATACTAAACCCTAAACCTTTCCCAAAGATTTGATTTTTATAAAAAATATATATTAAACAAATTTTAATATCGTTTTCATGCACAGAGATACCAAACGGCCAAAAGTCCAATTTTTAAAATGTTTTGATGTCAAATGAAAGATGACTATTGAAATAACATCATTTCAGATTTTAAAAAATATATGTTCTACAGTGGTTCTACAGTGGTTCCAACATCAAAATTCTAGCTTGCAAATATTCTAACAAAAAATCCTTTATTTACAACTTCGAAAAAATAGTAGGCCATGGTTTCTGTGTCAACTTTTTGGTTTCATTTATGTATACTGTTTGTGAAATTCGCGTCCGTATTTTCATGTGTTTTAGGTGTTCAAAAAATAACCTTTCAAAAATAAAAACATCCAACATTGATTGGAGTAAGACTATAAGAGCAGGAGGGAGAAGAGTTTGTGACTACATACCATTTAGTAGTCCAAGGGATCATAAGTGAGTACTATTAATATTAAGATGCTGTTTTTTGCAATATTTTCATTAGAGCCAAACGGAAATTTTCTCATTATGAAAAAAGAGTGCGTCACGCCCAATCGCACCAAGTAATAAAGTACACATGCCATCTTACAAGCATCTCATTGAGTTGCATATGTAAGTATGTGTATATGCTGGTATAGTTACCCAGCAATACTTCTGCCGTGCCAACGCTACTTCTGCAATTGCTGGGTAACTATACCAGCATATACACATACTTACATATGCAACTCAATGAGATGCTTGTAAGATGGCATGTGTACTTTATTACTTGGTGCGATTTTTTAAACGCAAATTCGGCAAGTGAGTTGTGATTCTCGTTCGTTTGTGAAAATCATCTCCTTATAGAGGCCGGGTTTGATGTTGAAAAGTCGCTGCGAAGCCACCTGAATGAAACCTTTAGACAGGGTGGAAATCATGATAGTGGTAGTCTGCAGCCAAGTAATAAATGTCACCATGCCATTTGTAAATAAATTTGCATTCTATTAAATATAGATGCAAAATGGTCTTGAGCCAGGACAATATCCCAGTTCAAATCAAATATTGATTACAGACCAAAAAAATACAAACGAAAAAACTAAAATTACGATTTACTTTTGCATACAACGTACTATGTGTGTATTGCCAGTCTTATGTTGCCACAAATTAATTTAAATGGTAAGAATAAATGTTCCATTCTCTATGGAAGAGTCTCTCTGGTTGGCTCATTAGTACATTCATTTATATTTAAGAGATTTTCAATTAATGGCAAAAAACTAAGAGAGTGTTCGATAATAATTTGCCTAGGGTTACCAACTATTCGTTATCAAGCGTACAAAATGATGTAAAAGTTTGTAATGCCCATGGGCTAAGGAAATTAATATAAAAAAGCAATAGTACCACTTTTGAATATAAATATCGATCATTCCATATCAATCTAAACGACTTTCGTAAAAATACGTTGACAGCTAAGATTTTTACGATTTACCCACACATATAGAGGGTTTATATTCAAAGATGGCTATGAACCATTTTCTTGAAAATGACTTTTTGATGTCAAACTATTCTCTGATTTGGCTGTCATCTGTCATATAAAGTCGAAAGTCGGTTTTTATACATAAAAAGAAAATAAATAAAATATTTCAAAACCGAAGGTTGTTGTTGTAGCAGCTTTAGAGGGAGCTGAGGTGATAATCCTTAAGTCTGAAGTCTTTTGCATCTTCTTCGAGGTTGATGTTAATGTTAAGGGAATGGGATTTTAATCGAGTTACACCACTATCCTCCGCTAGAGGCGCTGCTGTTTATGTTAACAGCCATGTTGTGATGAGAAAATTGTTGCAGAAACTCTTATTTATGATGAAAAGTGAAAATTGTGTTGAATTTTACCAGTGCGCCGGCCGAACCCAGCACCTTCAGATTGCATGACGCGCACACTTCCACTGAGTTATGAAGGCCGAAAGTTGTAATTCTCTACAACGACTATGTTTAAAACATTTCGCGGTTAGTAGCATTGTGCCTTTAAGTTACAAATGTTGGCTGTACCCTAGGGAAAAATTAATTGTCCCAGGACAAGTCCTAGAATTGGTCCCCGGTGGGTAAGGACCGGTCCTGGTTCTAACCCAAATGTATGAAGGATCCCTTTTACCATGGTTTGTCATTGGAGGGGGTGCATTGACCCCCTGTGATATGTCTTGGACATTAGGCTGGGTCGCCGTCCATACGAATGGAAAAACAAGTTCCAGTCACCCCACGAAAATATACGTAAACGTTTTCAGGAGCGTTTAGCTCACAGATGGCTTGACCCAGTGACGCGATATTTTTTGTAGATCATCATTAAACAATCCAATCTTCATTTCTGGGGGTTGACCGCTGCAATTTATATTCGCCACCCATTCTATTGGAAATGTCCGCAGTCTGTTCTAAACTACCAGTTTAAAACCGGTCTCATAGGACATATCTTGGACCATACCTCAACAGACATGCCCTAGGATTGGTCTCAAAGAACATTACCTGGAACCGGTCTCATAGGATATGACCGGGCATCTGTTTCAAAGGACATGACTTGGACCGCACTTCAAGAGACAAGTCCAATGCTTCTTGTCTTAAAATCTTAAAACCGATCTAGAAGAACATGAATTGTACCACACTCGATTTGAAAATTATAGTATAATATTATCTAAATTGTTGACAGAGGGCTTAACTGCGTGGATGTAGCAATAATGATTACACGGAGATCTCTCAGATATAATTTTTAACGAATATGTTAGATATTTGAAGAGTTTAGAACATATTTTCCGGAATTCGCCACTTTTTTATTATTATGCGACAATTATCGTATTATATGTATAAAAATATACAACACCTTTATTTAAATATACATAAGAAATGAGAAGTGAATTGACCATTTTGCACACTTTGGGATCAGTTCTGTGATAAATCCATATCGACCTATCCCAGGATAGGTACGTTTATAGCAATTGCATAAAACAAAAATTTCATGCATGAAAATCATTTTAGCCATATTTGTGTTTTCTACACACCATTACCAACATTTCACTAAAAACGTTAACGAGTTTACAATAAATCTTATTTGTATATTTAAGCATTAATGGCTATGTGCTTTTTTCAACATTCAATTGGAGATTTTTTAAATACGCTACGGGAAATGGATGGCAATTGCTATAAACGTACCTATCCTGGGATAGGTTGATATGGATATATCACAGAACTGGTCCCAAAGTGTGAATAAATTGTGTATTCTCTTGAGGTGCGTTCCAAGTCATGTCCTTTGAAACCGATTCCAAGTCATATCCTTTGATACCGATTCTAGGACATGTTTCTTGAGGTATGGTGCAAGTCATGTCCTCTGAGACCGGTTCCAGGTCGAATCCTTTGAGACCAGGGGTCAATTCACCCCCTCCAATGACAAACAATGTTAAAAGGGACCGGTCCCCTTCATACATTTGGGGTAGAACCAGGACCGGTCCTTACCCACCAGAGACCAGTTCTGGGACTTGTCTAAAAGTAAATGTATGAAAGAACATTGAATTGTTTCACACGTCTCCGATTGCTTTAGAATCACTCTGTAGAACAATTAATTCTGGCAATGTTTTGATAAACTCCAAACTGATCGCTGAAAAGACAACAAATATTTAATTTTCCCAGACATGGCAACCCAGCCCTAATACTCTAATACAAAGAGAGAGAGAGCAACGCATTTTATTAATCAGTTTGCGTTATCTCCACTGTCCACCGTACAACCAACCAACTGACTTCTACTCTGAATTTATATTTTGACGTTTCATGGTGAGTAAAACTCGTAAAATCGATCGAAAGAGATTTTGACGTTTTGACCAAATGATTCGTTTCGTGTTTCATGAGCAGTATTACTTGAATTGAACTGAAGTCGCGACGTTACTTACAATCACTTTATGTTTTCAATATTGCACAGATAAATATATTCGTATTTATCTACATACATACATATGTACATTCATTCGTACGTACAAATGTATTGTTCAAATGTACAAACATTCGTATAATTGATAAAGTTAACAAATCTAATGCTTTCGGTCGGTCGGTTGAGTACAAACTACAGACAGACTGCTGAAGTGAACTGGAGCATTGTCTGCTTCCCGGCCGTGTCACACACACATCACAATCAATATGTTCTTCCACACCAATTGGGTATTTGTAAGTTGAATCCAATGAATCAAATCAATCCATCGTCCATGCAAACTTTACGAAGATCTGAAATGCTAAAATACGCTTCGCGAGACAGCCACAATTCTCTCGATGAACTGTTTCAGTCGAATTGTGCAAAATGTAAATACTGACTCGTACGTTCAAAAACAATGTGCGGCGCAGTGCCGTGCCGTCCCGTCTCGCCCGACCCAATTAGGCGACGGATGACCGAAAACAATATCACATTTTATGTTTTACTTTTTTTTTTAATGTGTTCATGCGAAAGCAACAACAAATGTATAAATACGAATATGAACAGAAACACAATACAAGAATCGGTTAGCGAAGTAGTGGATGGCAGTGTTGCCAGGTTTCTTCATAGCTTTTCCCCTTAAATCGTCCTAAAACTCCCCTAAATAAGAAGATATTACAAATCAGCCAGTTTTTAGGATTTGAAGACAAAATTCATTGCGACACACAATTATCTTAATCCGGTTGTCGGGGTGGTAACGCATAGCACGACGACCCACAAAAAGTATATACAAAAATTATTGTTTTACATATGTAAAGGGTGTTTTTTATTGGGGTATAGAACTTTAAGTTGGCATCACTTTTTTAACTGGCGGCCATTTTGTCAGCTGTCAAGTGAATTATATTTAGTTTGGTTTGCCATTTCATCATGAACAGGTTGACAAAAGAACAACGCTTGCAAATCGTGCAAATTTATTTCGAAAGTAATGGTTCAGTTCGCGAAGTTCACCGCAAGCTCCGTCCATTTTATGGTCGACATAATCGTCCATCAGAGCAATTAATTCGATGAGCGCATAATTTCGCGGAATGGACCTGCCAATTGGCCACCAAGATCGTGTGATTTGACACCATTGGATTATTTTCTTTGGGGATATGTGAAGTCGCTCGTCTACGCCAACAAACCAGAAACGTTAGGGGACTTGGAAGCCAACATTCGTGGCGTTATTGAAAATTGAACCTGTAGAATTGGCTATATTCGAGCCAGCCGCGGCGGCCACATGCCCGAAATCATATTTAAACATTAATGGCATAAAATTATCCTTCCAATAAAGCCAAATTGATGGACATTAAAACGATTTTCTTGTGTTTTATTTCAATTCGAAGTTCTATACCTCAATAAAAAACACCCTTTATGTATCTGAAAATAAAATCATCTAATAATGTTTTGTGTGATTATTGTTGTCGAATGTAATAGTCGGACATACACTCAGAAAAAGGTGAACCCTACAATAAGTTAAAATGAACTAAAATGTAGGAAAATTGAAAGGATTATTTTCTCATATCAAGTTCAAACTTTTCATGAAAGTAGTACATGCTTTGCACTTAATTCAATTAATTCTAGTTCAATTTGAACTTAAACTGGGAAAAATTTTACTTGGCATAAGGAAAAAAGTGAATTTTTTAATAAGTTCAATTGAACTGAAACTGAGGAAAATTTCAACAATACTTCAAGTATGAAAACTTCATATCAAAAATTCTCAAACGATTCCTTATTCAAATATTGAAATTTCCTTAAAAAAGGAGAATGTTAAAAAATGATCGTCATTTGTTTTTTAACAATGAAGTGTTGTCTCTTAACAATAATCTGATATTTGGATTAAATTAACATTCCAGCAAAGTATTGATATCGGTTGATATTAACCTACGATTAGAGTTTTCTAAACGCATTGAAATAATTTGTTAAAAGTTCATTAATACTTGAATGTATAGAAAACATTCCATAAATTTAAGTAGACTCATTAATTTTTTAGATAAAGAGTCCTAAATGAATTTTTTCCATACCAAAAAATTTGTCATTATTTTTGTTTTTAAAATCTGTGAATTTTTCTTCCACACTTGTATGCATTTAATCAATTGTAAATTTTTTTCTCTGCCATATTCAATTATTATCCGAAAGACATCACATAAAATTCAAAAGACACCAATTAAAATTCAAAATTTTTCATATGAAATTCAAAAGACACCATTGGATGTTCAAAAGACATCATTTGAAATTCATTTCATTGTTACTGGGCGAACGATGGCTTCTGGGGCATAAAAACGTCATATGGGATATGGAAATTTATTTTTGTCTTGAACTCATGATGATAGAAAACAAGTAAGTAAGCTTCAGTCGGCTAAACCTCAAGCTATAAGGAATTACATTGTACGTAGGGCAGTATAATTAGTGTGGAAGGTACTAGGAGGTTCGTGCCACAAGATCCCAGCTGCCACATTTATAAAACAATTGTAAAAACATGATCAAATATCAAGTCATAGTGGTTTCCATGCACCGGCGTAAATATTTTTTAGGTTTAAAGTTACTATAAAAACATTTTTAAATATCAAGTTGCAAATGATTTTGACTACCAGCATAGATGTTATGTCGGTTTTATTGCAACCAAAGTTTATGCCACTTTGTGTGGGAGGTACCAGAAGGGGTGTGGCAATATCGTCCATATTGTAACTTCTATAAAAGCATTCCCAAATATCAAATTTCACAGTATTGCGATTATCCGTATATATGTTATAGCAGCTTTAATTTTATGTAGGTTAGGGTGATTTGTGTGGGAGGTACTGGAAGGGGCGTTGCAAAATCCGTCATACACTTAAAGTGATTATAAAAAATCATTGTGTAAATCCACATGACTTTGCGTAGCAACTGCAAAAGAGAATTAAAAAATGTCAATAAGTCGTCGAGGACATAGACCGCTGTGGTCCACTTTCTTTGTAGATATATGTAGGTGGCAAATTTTGCATACACTGACAAACTCCGGAGAGCAAGTTTCATCCGTATATTTTAACGTATATAAACCTTCTTTACTTAAACTAAATGTTTTCAGTCAGGAAATAGATTTCAATTTCAGATTTTTCTAATGTTTTTCGACACCGACTCCAGAAAATTTCTCTAACTCCAACTCCACATCCCTGTCAAATTCAACGGTAACATCTACAGCTTGGAAATACTTTGATGATATGTATGTACGTCTAAAAATATTCTTAATCTGATAAAAGGTATTTGCTTATGATAATATTTTTCCAATGTATGCTTATTTTAGAAAAAAGTACTAAATATATTCAGTATTAAGTGGACCACCGCTTATAAAAAATCCCTAAATAATTTTTCTTCCCAAAAAAATCCCCTAAATCTAGGGTATATCCGCCAAACTGGCAACACTGCTAGATGGTGAAACCTTTGTGTTTGGAACGATGTCGCACTTGTAGATACTTCGATACTTTGTTTGTCTGTTTGTTTTGGTTTCTAGTCGGCGTTCTTTGTTTTGCTTTGTGTCGTTTCTATTTAATAAGAGCGTTGAAAAGAGTACTTCCAAAGATTGCCGCTCTTTCGGTTTCTCTTAATTACCTTCGTACTTGAGTTGATCACTGATCAGCTGTGCGTTCGGTCTTTATAAATTTTGTAATGATAACGAGAGTGGTTGTCCAACTTCTGTGTTTTAAATTAGATACCATTGACCTACAAAATGCAACTATTTTAGGCAGAATGGTTGCTAGAGTTGGGGATTTTGTATGAAAATAACGAAGAGATGTTCGAAATGTCGGTACTTGAAAAAGACAAATATGCCAAAAGTAAATGGATCAGACTTTCTCAAATCAACAGTAGGTGTTGACAACAAATCAATTAATCTTTAAGACGTTACTTTACGTTGGTATACAAATTTTCATCAAATTGTCATCTTCGATATCTAATTTGTCAAGTGGGTTTGCGCGCTATTTAAAAAGTCATGATTTTTTTAATTCATTTGTGTCTACAAAGAGGGCCATAACTTTTCTCTTTTACATATGTATATTAGAGTGGCTGCTTTTGTGAGGAAGGAAAAAATGTTGCAGCTGTTCCGGACTAAAATGAAAGATTTATTTGTTTTATGTGTTCTTCCGAAGTATTTCGAATTTATCATTGTCCGTTCGTGAGCTTTTCTTGAATAAAATTCACGATGTGAATGGTATTGAGAAAAAAACCGCCAGAAATTAAAATCGGTTCGGACTTATCAAACCATATTAAAAACTTGCAATATGACCAGTATAAAGGACAGATCTATACTATTTTAGTGCATCTTTTGATGCATTTTTATAAAATATATAAATATGATGTTAGGGGCTCTTTGGAAAGGTAAAGGTTTGATAAGCAATTGTAATTTTTAGAATGTTCTAACCCATTAAGGGCCGCAACTGTCATACTCCGTGGGTTAAATGTGAAGTAAAAACTGAAATATTGAGTTATTTGCATCGTAAACACATTCCAGTCTTATATAAATCTAATTTTTGGAAAGAAATTCAACTATTTCAAAATTTCCCCCTTAAAACTTAAAACATGAATAATCTACATAAACTTTTTAAAGGGGGGTATGAGTTTTCCTATTAGTAACCTATAGTTTTACTTCTATATAATCTCGTTCTTGGGAGGGAAATCATGGCGCACGGTTCTTTTGTAACATCTTATGTGAAGTTTTCCTCCCAATTTATCCATTGGAAAAAAATCAGATGTTTTTTTTTTTCAAAAATTAGCTTTTTGTAAGACTAGAACATAGTTCACGATGCAAATAACCACATATTTCAGTTTTTACATTACATTTAACTCACTGAGAACCAACATTAAGAAAAAAATTGTCGGTCCTCAATGGGCTAGGAAGTTCTAAAAATTGCAATTGGTGATCAATACCTCTTCAACGATCCAACAAAAACACAAATCGAGCTAAGAATATGGAATTTATTGCGGTTTTTATAAAAAGGCAACAAAATGTTATATTCTACCCTCTATTCTGGGTTAAAATGAAAGTTTTTGATATGGTGTGATAAGGGTCGGACCAGATTTTAATTTCTAGCAGTTTTTTCTAAATACCATTCTCGCCGTGAATTTTATTTAAGAAAAACTTGTGATATATAGGTTATTTTGAACGCATACAGCTCACGAACGGACAATTATTATTAGAGTGGCTTCAAAATAATTGTTGTCGATGTTCCCGACTGAAATGAAAGATTGGTTTGTTTTATTTGTTCTCCCAAAATATCATTTAAAAACCACTAGAAATTAAAATCTGGCCGAGCCTTATCAACACATATCAAAACCATGCAATATGATCCATTATAGATTTTTACGATTGTAGTGCAATTTTTGATGCATTTTTATAAAATCCCCAATATCTTCCACATTTTTAGTTCGATTTGTGTTTTTAGGGCCCGTTGGAGAGGTATTGATCGCTAATTGTATTTTTTAAAACTTCTGAACCCATTACTTGCCGCAATATTTTTCATAAAATTTGGTTCGTATGAATTTTTTCATTTCACTTTTCATTTTAAACACAGTCGCTTAAAAAAAAGACCTAAGAACACAACTCTAATATTAAAAAAATGGATTAATGTAATCACTTCGAAAATCAAAATAAAAAAATAAAATTGTAAATTGATAAAAGTAATTGAAATTACCTTCAAAACAAGGTACAGCACATTAAAATCGGTGCAGTAATTCAGGAGTTACAGACGATTGAATGAACACACCTTTTTGAAAAAGTCGTATTTGTCATAGCACGTGGAAAAAATTTTCTAATTGTTTTTAAAAAATATTTATGAGATGAATACATATACAAAATTTCAAAACAGTCGCAGCTATCGTGGTACCGCTTGACATGGAATGGCTCACATTCGAATGCCAGAATGCCGAACATCTTATTTCTTCTTACGAAAGAAATTTTTATTTTGGCAATACAAAGGAAGAGAACCACACTCAACCATATACGTATTTCATTGTCCTGTGAAGGGACAGATCATCAATGATCTTCCTGTTCGGAGTGCTTGCGTTAGCATGCTATTGTCGTTTAATTGAACATACAAGAGGCTGTGACCGGACTTATATTTCCAAAATGGGAGTACAAATAATAATTCGGTACTTTGCCGAAAATTAGAATTTTAAAATCTATCCATTAAATTATTTTGTGCTGATTTTATGAATCAGTACTCACGAACAATACATTTTTGCGTGATTTTTTATTGCATAGTGTAGAACTAACCATTAAGACGGTAGACGACACAAAATAACTGAATAGTTAAAGGATTAGGCTCCAATGTATTCCCAAACTTATTAAGATCCACTCTCTAATTTGAGCAAATTGATTTTTTTCTCAGCCGTTCTGTCTCGTGTTTCTGAGAACACATTTTTTCCGTTCTTAAACGGGGCAAGGTAATTTTCTGTTCGTTATTAAATTCATAAAAAAGTCAAAATGAAAATGTAAGTGATGCTATGATGCTGCGCAACCTATTCAATGGATTCATTGTCCTTGCGGTCGCCTATATATTTGTTGTTGTTGGTGCGAGGAAAAATGCCATTTGCTGGGAAATGTTAAAAGTTTGCCATTATACTTTTGTTTGTAAACTTTTGCAGTTTATGTACAAAAGCTTTATGTAGTTGTTATTGTCTCTGGCTTTGTTTGTTCTTCTCCGTTTGCCTTGCCACAATATTATGATAATTACTTACGAAAGTTGCTCGTAACCGCATTTATTGAGCTTCCATATGCTGCAGGCGAGCAAACAACAGAATCCCTCTGACTTCGAATGCAACTGGCAACTCGCAGCTGCACAGCTGAAAATCAGAGGTCGTGAAAGTATTTGCAGATATTGTTGCACTGAAGCAAGGTTGGAGCAGGCCAAAGGGTGATCGAAAACCGATGAACCGGTATTTCATTCATCGCTTTCGTAGGATGAGAACTGCTTAAGTACACGGAATTAAAAGTTATTCTTCCAAATGTATAAAAACATGCTTATAATACGATATGTTACCAATTTCATGTTAAGTTATCAGACTATTTTTAATGTGTCTAAAATATTTGATTTCTAGTGAGATATTCTCCTGGCTCAAGACCATTTTGCTTCTATTGCATTTTATAGATTGCAAATTTATTTCCAAATGGCATGGTGACGTTTACAACTTGGCTACCAATATCATGATTTCCACCCAGTGAAAGATTTCCTCAGGTGGCTTCGCAACGACTTTTCAGCAACATACCCGGCCTCTTTAAGTAAATGATTCCCACAAACGATTGAGAAGCACAACTCACTTGCCGAATATGCGTTTAAAAATCGCAATAAAGCACACATGTCACCTTACAGGCATCTCATTGAGTTATATGCATGTGTAGATACCCAGCAATACTTCTGCATTTCTCATTTGTTTTAGTTTTTCGTTTGATTTATTTTGGTCTGTACTCAATATTTGATGAAATTTTAATAAAACTGTGTGCTGCGATTTTTTTGAATGATTACAATCGAAAAATTCCTGGAACTAAATAATTATAATATAAAAATTTTACGATTCTCTAATCAGCAGATGCGTGGCGTGAATAGAACACAAATTATTTAGAAAATTTTTGTCATTTATTTTTATTATGATCATATTGGTATGGTTCAATTATGTACACCTCCATCCGATGGTCCAAATTTTCTATGACGGTGAGGCATAATTGAGGTTCTATGCCGTTAATGTGTCGAATTATCTCATCCTTAGCACATACTTACATATGCAACTCAATGAGATGCTTGTAAGATGGCATGTGCACTCAGGGCCGTGCGCAAGGGGGGGGGTTCAAACCTCCCCCCCAGAGAGGTTTCGAACATATACTTTTTTAAAACCTTCTAGACTTTCTGAAGCAATAAAATATACAATTTTGAAGTTCTTTTTAAAATAACTCGTCTGAAATGGTAATTTTGCAGTAAAATCATGTAAACACGAAAATTACATAAAAAATCGTGGACATTTTCTTGAATTTCGGACAAAGGTTATGAAAAATACAAGCAAACGAATTGTGCCCATTTCAAGATTGTGTAACGTAATTTCGCCACTTCTTAATATTTGACTAGAGTAATATCTTATGAACTTTTAATTGTGTACTACAATACAAGTTTGGAAATTTAATAAAAAATGTTTTAGTAATTTTAAAAAAGTGTAAATAAGAATCACTATGATATCATAATGAAATCTAAAAATTCTTAATACAAGCAAATAATTTGCTTGATGCTAACCCGTAACTTAACTATGAGTGCCAAACTTTTTACAAATTTGTAGTATATCTAATTGGAATGAAATTATTGAAAAGTACTTTACCTTTAAATTAATAATTATGTAAAAATCTACTGACGAGATGAACTTCTTCGTTTCTGCGAAAAGTATTGGAGTAACCTAAGAATTTTTATGTAGACATTTCTTACTTATTCAATAGAAAATACAGTACTTTAATTTTTAAATGAAATACAATTTGCATTTTTAAATTTCTATACTCTCTGAGTATAGATATCGGGTGGGACATTTGTATAAGGGATATATCAAAACATTGACCCACATATTCCACTTCCACAACAGATGTTCACAGTTCAGATATAATATGGTGTGGCTATTCGTATATTCCGTTTGCAATGCGTGGTTTGTAACATTTGCAATGTTACATTTTTATGGAGCTGTATCTAAATCTGAACCGATGTGACCTATTTTCACCACAGATGCAACAACAACGGTTTACTTCTAAATGTTTTGGGAGTTTGTAATGATAATACAAATCCATTTCGACAAACGAAGAAAACTGTGATATAAACATATTTCTCTTTGTTCATTTACAACAACTGATGACATGTTTACCGCAAACAATCTAATTTTTCCCACAAAAGAAACTCAAAAACGATGTTCACGTATCTAAAATTTCATTTCTACGTAATGCATTTTTTCTCCATTTTAAAATCTACTTTAAAGTTGCTAAACAATAAGAAGTGAATTTTAACTTTCTGAAATTTTTTGTCACATTTCTCACTTGAACAAGTTATTAATAGTTAATATTTTTTATTTTTGTGTACATATGTAACAAGTATTATTCAAAAGAGAAACAACAAATTCAGTAACTTGGATCTACGTAGGAAGACGAAACTCTAAAATACCAATTATTTGGTTTTTGCAATTAAATCTTCTTGCATTTCATAGAGTACAAAAAAATCTGTATTTGTTATTCGATTTTATACACATGTATTTAAGATTATAAAAATCGGAATATGCGTATAAAGATTTTGAGTAAACATCCCGTTACTTATGTAACTACAGTATAAAATAAAAACCCAAAAACTCATTAGACATCATATTTAGACCCATACTTAGTCAACAAGCAAATCCAATTTTCTGCATTTATCATAGAAAAAAATTCGATAGTTTTTTGTATAATAAATTTATCAAAGTATATATGTATTAGACTGGCTTCTTTTGTGACGAAGGAAAAAATGTTGTTGATGTTCCCGACTAAAGTGAAATATTGGTTTGTTTTATGTGTTCTCCCAAAATATTTCGCTTTAATCATTGTACGTTCGTGAGCTTAACGCATTCAAAATAATCTCCATATATCAAGTTTTTCTTAAAAAGAATTCACGATGAGAATGGTACTGAGAAAAAAGCCTCTAGATATTAAAATCCGACCTGAGCCTTATCAAACCATATTAAAAACTTGCTATATTACCCAGTATAGAGGGCAATTATAGTGCAATTTTTGATGAATTTTTTATAAAATCCTCAATAACTTCCACGTTTTTAGTTCGATTTATGTTTTTAGGGGCTCGTTGGAGAGGTATTGATAACCAATTGCAATTTTTAGAATTTTCTATCCCATTAAGGGCCGCAAATTTTTTCACTCTGTTAATACCCAGTGGGTTAAATGTGAAGTAAAAACTGATATATGTGGTTATTTGCATCGTAAACCCATTCTAGTCTTATATAAATATAATTTTTTGAAAATTTCCCACTTAAAAATTAAAACATGAATCTGCATAAACTTTTTAAAGGGGGAAAAATTGAAATTGTTAATGTTAAAGGAACATAGATAGACGCATGAAATTTAAAGTATTTAGCAGGCGTTCTTCTTTTTCATTTGATACACATATCGCATTGTATGACACGCAAAAGTACGAAACTAAATTATTGAAACATTTACATCCTTTGCAAATTAAAAGTCAAACGACCACGAAATAAAAAACTGTGTATGTGTTTTCCTATTAGTGACCTGTAGTTTCACTTCTATATAATTTCGTTCTTGGGAGGGAAATCATGTCGCACGGTTTTATTGTAACATCTTACGTGTAGTTTTCCTCCCAATTTATCCATTGAAAGCCCAAAATTTCAGATGTTTTATTTCTTCAAAAATTAGCTTTTTGTAAGACTAGAAAACAGAAAGAAAAAAATCGTCTGCACTTAATGGGTTAGGAAAAATTGCAATTGGTGATACCTCTTCAACGATCCAACAAAAACACAAATCGAACTAAAAATGTAGAAGTTATTGCGGTTTTTATAAAAAATTCAACAAAAATTTTAAAATTCTATCCCCTATGGTTTGATAAGGCTCGGACCAGATTTTAATTTCTAGCAGGTTTTTTCTTAATACCATTCTCACCGTGAATTTTATTCAAGAAACCCCTGATTTATACAGGTTAGTTTGAACTTGTCCAGCTCACGAACGGACAATGATAAAAGCGAAATATTTTGGGAGAACACATAAAACAACTTTTATTTTAAGCCACTCTAATATGTATGTATGTACTTTCAAGCAACTATTAAAAAAAGAAGTTCTACACTTAGAGAACAAGTCGGTTAATAAAAGCAGTGATTGTCTGCTGCCTATCAGCAGAAACTTTTCTACTATTACAGCAGTTTTTTATAACAGCAGTTATTCTGCAATCTGACATCACCATTCACACGGCTAAAGAATATGTAGTCTACTAAAATTGACTGCTGGTAATTAAAATATAAAAATAGAAAAGCGCCCCTTTTTATATTAGCTTGGGACAATATGCGTATCATTAAAAAGACAATCGCAATATCTTTCAGTGGTAATAAATTGCTTCATAACAACTTCTATTCAAAAACGTTTTGTTAGCATGTATATTTATTTCTGTACATATGCTTAAGGTTTTTTCAATATTGCTAAAAACAACAAACAGATGTTTACCATCTCAGCAGATCAGCAATCTGCTGTTTCTTTTTCAGCAGAAAATCTTCTCTTTCAGTAGACTTTCTGCTTTCTTTTACTGACAAATTCCTTTTCTCGAAGATCCTGGTAATAAAATATGAATGGTTGCCATACGCTCACGTAATCACACGTAATCAAATTAACATCATTTATCATTGCGCCATAGACTGACTTTATTTTTTATAAAACTAGATGAAAACCCCCCAGGGGAAAATCCTGCGAACGGCCCTGTGTGTACTTTATTACTTGGTGCGATTTCTCGTTTGTTTGTGAGAATCATCTCCTTATAGAGGCCGGGTTTGATGTTGAAAAGTCGCTGCGAAGCCACTTGACATGGTCGAAATCATGATCGTGATAGTCTGCAGCCAAGTAATAAATGTCACCATGCCATTTGTAAATAAATTTGCATTCTATTAAATATAGATGCAAAATGGTCTTGAGCCAGAACAATATCCCAGTTCAAATCAAATTAAAAAATATAATTTTTCTTCTTTAGGAAGCAGTTTCTAAAATTGAGTTGATCTCTTTCTCCCGTTTTCATGGACCAATGTCTCCTAAATATTATTTCAGGTATTTTAAATGGAACGAAAATGAAACAAATCTCCATAAAAGCATGTAGATGCATTTCGAAAATTCTGTTTTAGTAGAAAGGTAAATGCATACATTCGTTAAAAAAAACGTTTTCGGTCGTTTACATTTATTACAGTCTTTTTAATTATAATTATTTCTCAATTCTAAAATGTACATGGTCCTACCTCGAACCTTTTATCTTGATTTTACTAATTCTCAATTGGTCATATCTTTAAAAAATCTTTTTTCGTCCTCTAATATTTCATAGAGTGCAGTTATCCCACTAAGTTGCAAAGAAATCGGAAATGGTAATTGAAAAAGTGTTCGGTTTGACATGAACGCATTCAAATTGTAATATATTTCTCTACAAAGTAACGCCAATATAATAAAATCGGAGTATAGATTTAAAATTTCTAAAATTAGCCAAAAAATCGCCAACTATTATATAAATCACCGGCATGTCGCCAAATCGAAAATAAAGTCGCCAAACAGATTTAAAATTCGCCACATTTGACGAGAAACCGCCATATCTGACAATCCTGCTGAAATAAATGAAAGTGTGGATTTTACTCTGATCTAGGAAGACTATTATTCTGAGTGCAGATCATGTTTTAAAAACCCATCAAAATGTGGATGCTTTAGCATTTTTTCTCTGTGAACTTTTATCTTTCCTTTGGGTATTTAAACCTTTTTGGGAGAATAAAAATTAGCGAGAAGTAGGAGCAGTCTGACATTCACCAAATAAATAACTAAATTATTCGGTTAAACCGGAAACCGGTTGCCACAAGGACCATTATTTTTACTACTCTGACAATGACCCATGTGCTGCAAAACTTTTAAAATGGGACTGTGAATTTAATTTGAACTTGCAGATGATGTGAACTCATGTGAGCACTTTCTTGTTCGGCATGTCACGTACGTACGTATGTGGGTCTGTTCATATCTGCATGTATGGCCAGTGCAATAAGACTCGGTGAGGTTAGACAACATGCAAATAGAACGTTTTAAATATCACTGATATGACCCCCTTGGAGCAGGCTTTGTTCTCGCCACTTGAATAGTCAAACACATTTGAACGCTTCTCCAGTTACATTTGAATAAATGTAAATGTAAATGTAAATAATAACGACTATTGTTTGCTGTTCGGATCATCGGAGTGCATATTCCAATGGAATTTCATTTTGACATGACGTTTGTAATAACCAGTCAGTCCATCGAAGCGGCATTAATGAAAGATGGAATTTTTGCTTTAATTGCAGCAGCATAAATTACACGTGGAATGCTTGGCCTGTTCGCATCCGAGTATTTATTATCAACCAACTGTGAAAGCATTCATTCAATATTTCGTCCTTGTGATGCATTTCAAATTTCATATATTTACGGATTGATTGCTATCCATCTCCCTACTCCCACTCTGCTGCAATCACCAGAGTGGCCTGCGAATGTATTCAAATTATTTTTAACCCCAGAATATTTCAATTGTACGTGTTTCATCGACTGCCATTTAGTACAACAATAGTAGTTGAAAATTTATTGAAAATGGAATTGCTTTAGCAGATGCAAATTAAAAATATCAAATCGCCTGCTCGGGTGCGTAATTCCTTGTGATTGAACTACTTTGTCGATAGAGGCTACTGTTTTCTCCATAACTTTTTACATATTTAAATATTTTCACACGCGTAGATGCGTTTGAAAGATATTTTCTTATGGGTTTATAAAACTGAAAATATTTTTTTGACAATAAAAAATTAAAATAAATAATATATTTTATTTTTTTTTTTGATGAGCCGATGCCGCTTCGATTTGGACTATGGAAGTAGTCCAATATGTGTAGTTTCATTTGCAAAAACAAATTCACAAATCGAAAGTTATAGATGAAACCGTAAGACAAATAAATGTAATTTTTCAAATTAAATGACTAAATAATAAAATAAAATGAAATATATGGAAACCTTATCGTTAAATTTATCGACCTAAAAGCCAAAGTTTTTGAAAGGTGAAATCAAATTAGGTACATATCACTTCTGCAAAAACTGGACAGATTGATATAGTCCTCATGCACACTCAGAAAAAAGTGAATCCTATAATGGGTTAAAATGAACTAAAATTTAGGAAAATTGAACTTCGTATAGCGCTAAACCAATATTTCCTCATATCAAGTTCAAACTAAGAAAGTAGTTACTTAAACTGAGGACAAGTAAAGTTTTACTTAAACTGATGAAAATGTTACTTGATACAAGGAAAAAGTGAACTTAAAATAAGTTAAGTTTAACTCAAAAATTCAAACAAATGGTTTTGCTTCATAGTATGCAAAACTAATACAAAAAAGATAACATGAAATATTTCTCAAAAGTTTCATGATACTTCGGCCATAAAGAGTTGAGCTATTACTCCACGATTGCTGCGAAGGTAAGATAGGCGCCTTCGCAGTGGTTGTTTAGATTAATACTTGAAGTATTTAAGAAATAAGTCTCTGCAAACGAACGAGAATTGATTCTTACAGTAATATTCAAGAATTTTCCAAACAATTTCAAGTGACTTTTTATAAGTTCATTAATACATAAATGTATAAAGAAAAAACAACATTTTTAGTAAAAATTTCCTAAATGGATTTTTTCCATACAAAAAATTTCTGATTTTTTTCTTACTTTTTTATTAGATCCGAAGAAATGTTTTTAAGTAAATTCACTACCCTATTTTTAGTAAATGAACTATTTACTATGGTTTTGAAAGAAGCAAACCTTACTCATACTTAGTTAATTTTCCAACTTTTGTTGAACTAAATTTGAGTTTTTGAAATTTTGAATATTTTGCTGAGTGCATCTGTGTCTTCCATCCGTATGCGGTGTTTTCACAGAGGGAGGCAAATCTTATTATAACTATGAAGCAGAAAAGTGTCTCCGAAAACAATGGCTAACATATTCCCAAAGTGGCGAAAATATTTTCCAAAATATCGGATGTTTTACATGTTTCAAATGGTCGTTACTTCTTTATTTACCGCAGAGATGTGGCAAGAAGTCAACATATAGGCTCAGCAAAAAGAGAGCATCCGAAAAAGATGCTAATCTTCTGATTCGGAAGTTTGGCTCTCCACCAATGAATTTTGCATGAGGTTGTCATACTTAAAAGTTAATTTTAAGTTGTGGCAAAGACACTACTTTACATTTAAAAAGTCCGCCGTTGCCAGGGATAGCGGACATTCTGGTTGCTACTACGACGCTCTAACCATCTCAGCTATTCTTACCATTTTCAGGTAGACTTGGCAATAGGCAACTTAATGGTTATTTATTATTTGCGTTATATATGAGTTTATGATATATAACGCAAATAGATATCAAATTAAATTAGTTAATATTATTTAATGCTATGGACATTACGAAGTACTAATAACACTGTCCAACAGCATTTTTGGAACAGAGTAGTGAACAATATAATTCTGAAAGGGCATGTTGAGTAGATCATTTTTGTAGTATAATCCTATAGTCCAGCTGTTCTGGGATTCTTTTTACAGTGGGTCAAAGTTCATTTTTGGTCGAATTGAGCATTATACTAAGCGAAAAAAGTGTTGTAAGTTAATGTCTGAGAGAATTCTTATTGTGGACCTTTATGAGGACCATTTTTGTGGAAGATCTTAACACTCTAGCTCCTCTATTTAAGGGTCAATTTAACCCTATTTCGAGAAAATAAAAAAGTCCTTTCAAACATTCTACGAAAAAAATATTCTACGAAAAAAAATTGCCGGAAAATATCAGTGGGGGTCACCAAAGACACTAATATTGTAAATAAAGATCTTCACGCTTAAATTGCAAAATTACACGCCAACTTATACAAGAAAATTACTAGGGTTAAAATTGGTCCATGGTTTTTGGAAGATCGATCATTTTCGTCAAATAAGGTGTATATTTCGGTAGAGCACGGTGAACAAAAAATACATATTGAATATATTTTATATTTTCAATATTCAATATTTTCATTTTCGCGGGAGATATGGCTAAAATGATTTTGTTTGCATGACATTTTTTTTAATTAATACCCAGCTGCAAAATGCTACAATTCGCGGTTCCAATTGCATTTATTTCAACTGTCTATATCTGGGTTTCTGAAACAATTCTGTCACGAATATTCACTATTCTGCAATCATATGCCAAAAAATATTTTGGCATTCTTCATAGGATATCAATTTACGCGGTGTTTTCTAAATGCACTTTTCACAATTTTTGATTTTTTATGGGGTCGCATTCAAAAGTCGCAATTTGTTGGACAGTGTAATTACTAAAAAAATTAATATTTGAAGTACATTAGTAAAAGATCAATTTAAAAAATTGCTTAATTTAATAAATTTATACAAAATAAGACATTGTTTATTTATAAAAATAATACAAAAAGATTTACGCTGAGCCACGATTCGAACCCGAAACTTTCTGGGTGCATAACGGACACCTTATTTAGCACTATCCAAGCGTTGAGAATTTTTGCATTTACAATTACTTACATATGAGTCATTCCATGTCAAACGGTACGGTTCATGACCTCGATAGCTACGATTGTTTTGATAGTTTTTGTATGCATTTTGGAAAATAAATACAAATATTTTTCATGAGTTATGATCTATTTAACAGTGTAGAAATGCTACTTATTCAAAAAGGTGTGTTCGTTCATTCAATCGCCTGTTTCGAAGGTAATTTCAATTACTTTTAAAATGTTAAAGTAGTGAGTTCGATTTTTTAAAGTTTTTACAATTTTTATTCTTTTATTTTGATTTTTGAAATGATTTTGATCTGTGTGAATTTGAAAGCGGAGAAATGATGGGTTTCTATTTTTTACGATTTTTTTACAAAATCAACTAGAATTTCAGTGAAATTCTAATGATTTTTTTCATTATTTTTTTATATTGAAAAGTTATACGGACCTACACGAAATGGACATTCACGACTACTATCAAAAAATTAGCCAAAAAATCGCCAACTATTATATAAATCACCGGCATGTCGCCAAATCGAAAATAAAGTCGCCAAACAGATTTAAAATTCGCCACATTTGACGAGAAACCGCCATATCTGACAATCCTGCTGAAATAAATGAAAGTGTGGATTTTACTCTGATCTAGGAAGACTATTATTCTGAGTGCAGATCATGTTTTAAAAACCCATCAAAATGTGGATGCTTTAGCATTTTTTCTCTGTGAACTTTTATCTTTCCTTTGGGTATTTAAACCTTTTTGGGAGAATAAAAATTAGCGAGAAGTAGGAGCAGTCTGACATTCACCAAATAAATAACTAAATTATTCGGTTAAACCGGAAACCGGTTGCCACAAGGACCATTATTTTTACTACTCTGACAATGACCCATGTGCTGCAAAACTTTTAAAATGGGACTGTGAATTTAATTTGAACTTGCAGATGATGTGAACTCATGTGAGCACTTTCTTGTTCGGCATGTCACGTACGTACGTATGTGGGTCTGTTCATATCTGCATGTATGGCCAGTGCAATAAGACTCGGTGAGGTTAGACAACATGCAAATAGAACGTTTTAAATATCACTGATATGACCCCCTTGGAGCAGGCTTTGTTCTCGCCACTTGAATAGTCAAACACATTTGAACGCTTCTCCAGTTACATTTGAATAAATGTAAATGTAAATGTAAATAATAACGACTATTGTTTGCTGTTCGGATCATCGGAGTGCATATTCCAATGGAATTTCATTTTGACATGACGTTTGTAATAACCAGTCAGTCCATCGAAGCGGCATTAATGAAAGATGGAATTTTTGCTTTAATTGCAGCAGCATAAATTACACGTGGAATGCTTGGCCTGTTCGCATCCGAGTATTTATTATCAACCAACTGTGAAAGCATTCATTCAATATTTCGTCCTTGTGATGCATTTCAAATTTCATATATTTACGGATTGATTGCTATCCATCTCCCTACTCCCACTCTGCTGCAATCACCAGAGTGGCCTGCGAATGTATTCAAATTATTTTTAACCCCAGAATATTTCAATTGTACGTGTTTCATCGACTGCCATTTAGTACAACAATAGTAGTTGAAAATTTATTGAAAATGGAATTGCTTTAGCAGATGCATTTACAATTACTTACATATGAGTCATTCCATGTCAAACGGTACGGTTCATGACCTCGATAGCTACGATTGTTTTGATAGTTTTTGTATGCATTTTGGAAAATAAATACAAATATTTTTCATGAGTTATGATCTATTTAACAGTGTAGAAATGCTACTTATTCAAAAAGGTGTGTTCGTTCATTCAATCGCCTGTTTCGAAGGTAATTTCAATTACTTTTAAAATGTTAAAGTAGTGAGTTCGATTTTTTAAAGTTTTTACAATTTTTATTCTTTTATTTTGATTTTTGAAATGATTTTGATCTGTGTGAATTTGAAAGCGGAGAAATGATGGGTTTCTATTTTTTACGATTTTTTTACAAAATCAACTAGAATTTCAGTGAAATTCTAATGATTTTTTTCATTATTTTTTTATATTGAAAAGTTATACGGACCTACACGAAATGGACATTCACGACTACTATCACTGTGCGAAATGCACGTATTTAGACTGAAGACAAAATGTAGAAAAATTAAAATTAAACTTTTGTCTGTCATGTTTACACGTTTTCTGGTTAGTGATTCCACGCAAACTGCCGGATAGATTTAGCTTTGGTTAACCAGACATTGGGAAAATGAATGAGAAATTATTCGTTTCGTACAGCTTTGATGCGGGCGATTGTGCATTTAATTAATGATTTTTTTTTTCATTTTTGGTATTCCGAACGGAAAGTAAAAGAGTAGATCCTAAAAGTGCAATTAAAAGCCAAGTAATTACAAATGAAAAGGATATGTGGAAATCGAATTCCATTCCGTCTTAACAACTTAAGTTAAATATTTGACCATTTGTGGATACAATATAGAAAGATAGATGTACATGTTTTTTTTGTGTCCAAAAAAGTACAAATATTAGCCAAAGCATGGTGATGTGTAGGAGGAAGTCTCGACAAAGTTTTCGAACATATTTTTAATTCTTTTAAACTTCCGACAAATCGCGATATCGGATGTTGCACAAAAATATGTATTTTACAAAAAATCAAATTTAAAAAAGACAAAACAAACAAAAAATTGTCTCCCAGGAGAAAATCCAGCATAAAGCTTGACCCAATTTAATATGTGTATATTTAGCATAAAATGGGCGAGATCGACAAGTCGACACTCTAATGCTATTAAGCTTCATATGCCCTTCAGCCGGATATACCATTTGAATCATTTTTTTGTCTTGTAACACATTGATGCATACAGATTCATAGAACTTAATTTAACATTTTTAAAATCATGTGCCATTGTTTTAATTGGTCACTCGTGAAATCGGCATTTACTTCTACTACAAAGGGCCATATGTTTTCTTGAAGTATACATTACTTTCTTCGCTACCCAGCAAAAAAATGGAAGTACTTTCGTAGGAAGCACATTTTAATCGCATCTCAAAATCCAAAGGTGTATTTCCCGGTTTTGAGGAAGTTCTTTTAGACAACTTTACGAACAATATTTTCACAAGTGAATGGGAACGACTTCTTAGTATGAGGTCACAGGGGTAAGGTGTCCGCTTTGCACCCAGGAGGTCCCGGGTTCGAATCGTCGCTCGGGAATCAACATCATCATGAACATCTTTTTCACTTCATTGGGTGCTCTCTTTTTGCTGGGTAGCATTATGATATAATTTAATGAATGATTTTTTTCTCGCTATTTAAGCAAAAATGTATCTGATTTTTTACATTTCTTCTACATTTATCCATAGGCATTTTTTTTGGAAGAAATCATTTTTTTCTCTGTTTTTTTTTTCATGATAATTACATTTAATTGAAAATATAACCTGTCATGATCGTTCTTATATTCCTTCTTCGACGAAAATTGGCATTTTATCTTTAAAAAATATAGAAATAAAAAGATTTTAATGTCGCTTACGAGTTTAGAAAGCCAAAAGACATCAGCAAATGTTAAACGCAGACCTACAAAATGTTTCTAAATGTTATTACATCATTAACGAAGCGACCTCTTCATAAAAACGCCCGAGGGTCCCTACTTTGGACCACTGTACTGTACACCCGAACCATGTACTACTTTGACCTAAGGTAAACGCCATATAACCCGCATGAACGAGTAGAATATATGTGACGAATTTCATCAATTATGAAGATGATGAAAACTATCATGGGTCGATTAAATTTAAATGGAAACATTTACCCTTTCTCGTCGTATATGATAAATGCTTTTGAATGTATATGATCCTAAATCAGGTTATATGCATAACACCTAGAGTGATTATATTCCTACATTGCTTAATCTCTCTCTCTCTCTCTCCGTATTAGTTAATGTTTTCAAAGTGTTTACGAGCGGATTTGCAACGTTTTTTATTTCAAAAGAAAACAACAACAGTTTCAACAACTTAAATAATTTTCCACAAATTATTTAATGTTGTTATCAAATATCATGTTGTAGAAGTTCCCCGATGCCATCCAATTAATTCGTTTTATAAGCCAAATGAATTTAGAATGAAATAAAGAACACAAACAATGCAACAAATGAATGCAGCTGCCACAATTCAAGCACACCCTTCGGCCATGTTTTATCGTTGTTTTCAACAGCGACCACTTCAGGAACTACGGCTTTGTTCTCTTGAATTATTTGTCCTTGCCCACGAGTGAGTACGTACTACATGTGCACATGCACATGTTGAACATTTAACAAATTGCAACAATCGGTTGCAACAACAAGCGCCACTTTAAAGTAATGCGAATAAAAATAAAGGAAATCGGTGAAGAATTGCGCATTAACACTTGCATACATTCACATCCGCACACATGCAGATCCAGCTGTATATGGCCATTGTACATGTGTGTAGATGATGATGCTCATGCAGGAGACGTCGTCTTGAGCCATCTTGAGAATGTGCGAAAAGCGTGCACGCTTCACATTGGCCACATGACGAGAGGAAGTAACATTCCGCGCTCACATATGCGTCAGATGGATTCTCGGGCCACAAAATACTAAGAGGATTCACTGTGTGGCGCAGACACAGGAATAGTTGTCGCTGTTGCTGGCGGAAGGTGCACCTTCTTGCGAATTCTTGAAAAACATTACGTGAATACCCCTGAGGGATAAGAACAGAAACGTGCTTTATTTCACTGCCACATTCTGTAGCACCAAAGCATCGGGTTGTTTTTTCCCCCATTTGTGGTTGAGATGAAATGAAAAGTACAACATGTGGAAACTCATTGTGAAGAGGGGCTTAAATCCAGAAGAACAAAGACTCCGAATGATAACTTTCAAGCAAATTGTGTTGTGGCGATGCGATTAAAACTGTTGCGTAAAGTTTTCGCTTTTCTTGCAGCGAAAGTATCCTTTAAGGACAACTCATACTCTGCTCAACATATTTGGTATCTATGGAATAATAGCGACATATGGATGGCTTGAAAGCACCTCATCCATTGCCTTTTTGATGAATGGGTGTTGCATTTTTCCAATTCTAAAAAATAAATTCTAATCCTTATCCCTTTCTGAGCATGTATGGCAGATTTCATGATGGACTTTTAATTGTGTGCTGAGATATTACTTAAATGCAATAGAAAGTTCTACTTTTTACTTTTTAAATTTAAAAGTACAAAACACAAAAGTACATTTAATGTTTTAAAGGAAAAGTAGAAAACGTTTAAGAATTACACTGTCCAACAGCATTTTTGGAACAGAGTAGCGACTCTATAATTCTGAAAGAGCATGTTGAGTAGATATTTTGTAGAATAAACTTATAGTTCAGCTGGTCTGAGTTTCTTTTTACAGTGGATCAAAGTTTTAATTTTTTGCCGAGGATAAGTGAGAAAAGTGTTGTAAGTTAATGTTTGAGAGAATTCTTATTGTCAGAACTATATTGTGGATCAATTCATCAATTATATTTTTGTGGATGATCTTAACCCTCTTCGAGAATATCGAAAAAAGTCCTGTCAAAAAGCACATATAAGGATTAAAACGTTCTACGAAAAAAATGCCGGAAAGCTTCAGTGAGGTTCACCACAGTTGTAAACACACCAACTTATACCACAAAATTAACTAGGGTTAAATTTCGCCCATGTTCCGACAGAAAATGTGAATATTTCGGCAAATCACGCTAAACCAAAAATACAAATTGGATAATTTTGCAAATTGTCATTTTCTCGGGACATTTTTCTTTTGTATTTTTCTCGCGATCTATCCAATGGATCCGGCGGATTTTTTCCATGTGTATTACGAACCAGTTACGGAAATAGCGGCAAAGTCCAAAATTCACGGTTGCAATTGCATTTATTTCAACTTTCTCCATCTGGGTTTCGGAAACAATTCTGCCGCAAATAATCCCTATTTAGTCTGTAATCACTTGCCAACATTTATGCTATTTCACTCTTATTTTAGCCTGAATTTAGAAGCAAAATCTCATAAACGGCCACGTAATGGTATTTGAAAACATGATATACCTAAATCTAGAAAACTTTTTAAACACGGATATAGGAGTGAAATAGGATACATTTTGGCAGTAAAGTCAAAACTTGTGAAAAGTGCCTTAGAAAAACCCGCGTAACTTCCTATCATTCAAAGAATACCCAACAATTGCAGCTTTTTCGCTACTGACTACCTTTGTGTTACAAGCAACATTGGTTCTTAATACAAATGCAAAAAAGATACAAATCTAAAAATTCATCATTTTAGCCATATTTCCCGCGAAATTTAAAATTTGGCAAAATATATTTAATTTGTATTTTTTGTTTACCGTGCTCTTCCGAAATATCCAAATTTTTTGTTCAAAATTACCGATGGACGGATTTTATCCCTAATAATTTTGTTGTATAAGTTGACACAAATAATGTTCTTTGGGGACCCCTATTAAAATTGTCCGGCAAATCCTTAAATATCCTTTTTGAAATGATTTTTTATTTTCTCGAAAAAGGGTCTAATTGACCCATATAGAGAGGAGGGGGAACAATCATAAAATTCCAAAATATTTCTGACAATAAGAATTCTCTCAGACATTACAATAGTTTTCTCCCTTCGACCAAAAATGAAAACTTTGATCCACTGTAAAAAGAAACTCAGACCAGCTGGGCTATAAATTTATTTTACAAAAATTATCTACTCAACATGTCTTGTCAGAATTATAGGGTCGCTATTCTGTTCCAATCAAAAAGTCTAAATTTGTTGGATTCTATCAATACTAAACGATAATTTATTTTCCTGTTGACTGAGATTCCAACACTAAAATAAAGTAGTTGAATTTAATTAATTCCAGATTTTTTCAAGTTTATGCCGTTAACAAATGCTAGAGCTAATCAACAGTAGATTATAATAGAATTTGAAATATTTTACTGTCAGTTGCTCGAACGCAGATGCATGAAGTGTCTCACCTAATTTTTACAAGGGCTATATCAAAACGTGAATCTACATATTCCACCTCCACAACAGATGTCCCCAGGATAAATATAACATGGTGTGGCTATTTACATAATGAGGGTGCACTACGTGGTTTCTAGGGCATTAGGATGTAAAATGTTAAGAGTTTATATTTCAAGGACCATTGGACGGAATCAGTTCCTGCCAGCAATTTTAGAAAGAACAATGTTGACGCCTTCAACTCAATGCAACAAAAAAATTAAAAATTTGTGTCCGAGATTTAAATATTTATTTTTTGAGTGCATTGGCGCATGCTGATTCATAAAGTCAACACAAAGAAATTTTATATTTACATTTTGTTATTTTTTTTATTAAAATTCCAATTTTCTTACTCTCATTTAATATACTCTAATTTTGAAAGTTTATCTTTAATTCAACTTAATTATGATGGCATCACGATTTTTAAAAATATATTTTGTGTATACAAAAATGGCCATTACTTCTTAATTTATCCATAGATCTTTTTCATATAAACATTATTTTTTCGTTTGAATGTGAGCTATTAAAAAATAATAAAAAAAAATATATATTTTTGAATTTATTCCATTCTTAATAGTTTTTTCTTTTCTTCTTTCACTTTTGATAATTTTACAGGAGAAGCAAAAACTGAATAATATGAAAACCATTGTGGTTACTATAGCGATTGGATACTTTAAAAACACATTCTATTACATTAGAAGGTAGATCGCGTTGTGTTTTGCATTTCGCTCATAAAGTCGCCATATTTGCCATAAATAAGGCTAAAATTTGGCGAGGATGTGTATTTTGCTCTAATGCACTATTTTTAATCAAAAACTCAAGGTTGGGTTTTTGTGTTGGTTGGCCCTTTTGCATTTTCGGTGATATGCGGAATAAATTATTCGCTTTTTTATTTCGGTCTGTAGTCAATATTTGATTTGAACTGAGATATTTTGCCCTCGCTCAAGGCAATTTTGCATCTATATTTAATAGAATGCAAATTTATTTACAAATGGCATGGTGACATTTATTACTTGGCTGCAAACTACCACTATCATAATTTCTGGCCTGTGGATGCCTTTATAAGGTGGCTTCGGAGTGACTTTTCAACAAAATACCCGAACTCTTTAAGTAAATGATTCTCAAAAACGAATGAGAAAATCGCACCAAGTAATAAAGCACACATGCCATCTAACAATCATCTCCTTGAGCATGTGTATATGCAGGTCCATAAATTTGGACCATGTACTGGACACATTTTTTGATTCTTGCCATATGTTTCTGAAAAACTATATATTAGTTCATCTTCAAAATGACATATAACACAGTGCGACAGTCCATATTACACTTAAGCTGGATGACATACTTCCAAACTATTGACGAAATTGAGTTAATTGACGTTTTTAGTTTTTCATTTTCTCGCCCTGTTGTCCCTTAAAAGGACTTCAAAGTTCCAAAGGATACAATCTTATACAAATTATTTTAAATACTTATTCGTACCCTATGATACCGCCACAAGCATCAAATTAAGGATGAGATTACCTGCTAAAAATACTTTAAATTGCATACTTTAACTGTACTATTTTAGAATTAACAACCATTTCAAGTTTTCTCACTTAAAAAGTAGAATTTTAATAAAGTAATTAAACTATGGAGGAGAACTGAAATGGTTGTCAAAGCTAAACTAATAAAGATAGAAGCATGAAATTTGAAGAAGAGATATTCTCCTCTTGAATTTGACACTTATAGCGTCTACATAGACATAGGTGCGTATAAGATTTCAAATTAATATTTGAAAAATTGGAAATTTTTAGACATGTGAAAGGGCAACAGGTTGAGGAAATGAGAAACTAAAAACGTCAATGAACGCCATTTTAGACATAGTTTCAGACATATATCATCTGCTTCAAGTGTAACAATTTTTGATATGTCCAAAATATCGATTTTCGATATATTCCGGTTCAAGGTAGTAGCGTACGTAATACTGGCGCCGAAATCGATCTTATCTCGCATGATGCGCAATGAATTGTTACACAGTAAAAGGGTCTCCTTCTTGAGCATTACAGCTTTCGACGGCTTGTGTATGTACATTCTCTCTCGCTCTCTCTCTGGTTTGCAGCATCTTCCGATGTAGTGAAACAATTTGGACTTGTTGTTATTTGAAGCAGTAGTTTTCTTGATATTTATTAGACTCGGTGGGTTATTTTTGTCTCAAGATACAGACATTGTGACACTACCTCTACCGAAATATTGGAACTAAAAAGTGTTGTAAATCGTCCAGAAAGCAGGACGAAGCAGATACTACAAGTGTTCGTTAAGATTTGAAAAGTTGATGCGACAACATTTTTTTTCTTACGAAGGAAACTTTTGTATATATTTATTTATTTGTATTTATTTTTAAATAATGTTAAAGAACTATTTTGATCTAACAACATCTCTGTTCTTTGTGGTTTTTATATCATTCTAAAGAGCAAAACTTAGGTTGTCTCATATATCCGAACTCCGACTAACACCGAACCTTTAGTCATGGGAAATAAATTATAATGTATTTTCTACAATCAACAAAGTTTTCTTACACAGTGCTTTGTTGAACATTTCGGACTGAATGATTAAAATATTGGCCATCGCTGTTAGCCAAATATTGATGGACTGATATACGTTAATTACATGTTAAGTTAAATAAGACCTTCCAAGTGTAATCTAATATATATTATATTATATTATTATCTATATATGTTTAATTTATGTAAATTTCAATGTAAATATGTAAATATATATGTATGTATATTTTTAAATTCTGTACAAAATGTTATTGAAATAAAAGTGAACTGGTTGTAAAAGTCAAGGCATTAAAGGTATAAAGTCAGTCAACCCCTTTAACCCCAGGAAAACCCCAACAATTTCCCCCCACTCTTATTTTCACTTTCCCTTCTCTCTCACACTCTCTGTCTGTCTGTCTGTCTGCCTCTCTCCCTGTCTACATATAATGTGTTTGAACTCAATATAAATCCGATTAGCATAATTACAATATAGAACATTTTTACCATTTGTTTATTTTTTTAATAAACTTTTTTCTCTTCCTTTTTTCTTCTTCTTCTTCTTCTACCTTAACTCTTCAAATACTACAAATATTTGTTTACTTTTGCACCTTTTCCCCCTTCCAACTACGATTATAACCAATTGTACTTTATCGATTTTGTTCTTTTCATTATCCTTTAAATTGAATTGATTTTAAATGGATTGGTTTCTGTTTATGAATTTATTAATTCCTTACTAAATTTCCACACACACTTCTTTTTTGAGTTGATTTTGTTTCCTTTCATTTCATAACAAAACAAATATAATCCAAACAAAACGCGTTTCAACTCCAAACAAAAACTAAAACTAACCATTGCCACGTTGATCCTTTCAACAAACATGATTTGTCCAACAAAACAACAACAACAATTTAATACAACCGAACAATGTATTTGTCGACGTGAAAATGCATTTGTTGTTTGAGTGTGTGCGTGCGTGTATGTCCTGTACTTCTCAAAAAACTCAACCCAACAAACGAAACAACAACCTCCCCTGTATGCGCACACAAATGTAACTTCGCACCACCCTAACAAACCCCCTCCCCTCTGTGTTCCAAACCAACCACCAATATTCACTCTCACTCCTGGCCCAAATCACAATTATGCCCCACCAAAATCCGTTAAAATGTAAAACAAACAAACGGACTTGTTTAATATTCGTCCTGTTCACATCCAACATCCAACACCCAACATACACATGCACACACACACTTACATACATGCAAATACATGACCATAATTCCAATGAACTGTTGTACTTGTCAATGCCAATACCACGAATACCTCCAACACGACCACCACCACCTCCACCACCATCTATCTCGCCAATCAATTTCCAATACTCTCGTACAACATGACATGATTAGATTCCATGGGGATTGAAAAAAATCTGTTGGGGACTGATAAATATAACTGTGCCCAGGGTAAGCTATTTAAATGAACTTCACCTCTCTTTATTGTATTGTTTGTCTTGATTGTTTCATTGTTATTATTGCTATTGTTTTTATTTTCATTTTCTTTTTGTTTGATTTACCTTTCGTTTCGTTGTTGTTTTCCGTTGTTTATTTATGTCTTGATTTCGTTCTGAGTATCAGTTGACACACCTCATCGCTCAGTCGTTTGCGGTGACCGGTATCCAGTATCCAGTCGTCTCGAATTAACTATCCACTCACATCCTGTAGTACTAATAATCCTGTCATCAACAATGACACTTCTACTTACAAATGTCAAACACGCACTCACTCCACAGCTAACTTCTGGTTGCGACTGCATACTTATCCATACTACACTAACGGCACTAACGGCTCTACTAACGGGTGTTTACTTTCGTGGCGAGGGACTTTAAATTGAGAGGAATTCCAGGTTAAATCAACGAGGATATTTTCGAAGGTTTTCCGAATTAGATGAAAATTCGTATTGCAAAATATTAATATAAATTACTTTCAGAAACTTTTGAAACTGAGGGTTGCCACACTTTGCAATGTAGGACATTTCGAGATTCAAGTACTTCTATTTTTTGTGTGGAAGATATTAAGACGTTTTGCTGAACAAATGATAGTTTTTACCGAAAACAAAATTTAACAACAGTTGATGTTTCAAAAAATATATTGGGGATGTTTTTCTTTAAGCTGGAATAACAATCTGCGATAACAGAAACGTTAATAACGCGTTAATTTTTTATTCAAAATAAAAAATTCCTTTTTCACATTTTAGCCAACTATAACATATGATTAAAACAAATTTGCAAAAAATATTTTGATGTCGACTTTTTTGACCTAGCCTTATCCAGGTTACGTCGAAAAATTGTAATATAAAAATATCTTTTAAAATTTGTTGATAACATTGAAATAAAATAAATAAAAATAACATTTTATTTGAACTGGCATATTGTCCTGGCTCAAGACCATTTTGCATCTATATTTAATAGAATGCAAATTTATTTACAAATGGCATGGTGACATTTATTACCTGTATATACACATACTTACATATGCAACTCAATGAGATGCTTGTAAGATGGCATGTGTACTTTATTACTTGGTGCGATTTTTTAAACGCAAATTCGGCAAGTGAGTTGTGATTCTCGTTCGTTTGTGAAAATCATCTCCTTATAGAGGCCGGGTTTGATGTTGAAAAGTCGCTGCGAAGCCACCTGAATGAAACCTTTAGACAGGGTGGAAATCATGATAGTGGTAGTCTGCAGCCAAGTAATAAATGTCACCATGCCATTTGTAAATAAATTTGCATTCTATTAAATATAGATGCAAAATGGTCTTGAGCCAGGACAATATCCCAGTTCAAATCAAATATTGATTACAGACCAAAAAAATACAAACGAAAAAACTAAAACAAATAACATTTTATTTTATTTTCACATCTTAGTTATCACGGCGAGTATTTCTAATTTTTTCTCAGAAACTACTGGAGATCCAATCTGAAAATTTTCAAATTATGTATATTATAAATGTAGCTGCTTGTATGGGTATTTAAAATAATTAAAGACAAATAAAAATAAAAATTTATCAAAATTAAATTTAATATTTTATTCATTAAAAACTAAGAAATCTATCGCAAAAATATTCTACCAATTGTCTTTCATACAACAAATGATATGAATAATTGAATAACCCCAGTTTGCCACAGTTTTCAAAATTGGTCAAACTTAATATTTTGCTATACCTAACGCTGTTGAAACTCTCAAAATTCCTATTGCAATATCAAAATTCTATTCGTATATCAAAATGCGAAGAACTTTTTTGTTCAGAAAAAAAATCAACATTTTTATTGAATTAGGAAAATTTTATTTTGAATTTGAATTTGTTGTGACACTAAATCTGAATCGTATCCATCTTGTCGGGTATGTGGCCAACGGAAAACGGAACTAAAACGTTCGGATTCAAAAATATTCTCAACACAGAACTGGGTCGATAATTTGGCGTATTACCACTTCCAAAAGAACCAAGCGGGTATCCCGCTTAGTTAAATTGTCAGGGTTATCCAATTTTCATAAGGTGATTTCTATAGCAGAACAGACACCACTTATCACACTAGAATTAATGGTAACTTTCTTAATTGATTTTTGTTTCTAAATTAATATTCCCAGATGCTACTATTGTCTTCAAACAAAAATACTTTTTGAATACTCTACAATTCGGAATATTTATCTAACATATACAGTCCTCGGTTGGTAAATAAAACACATCTAATATTAGATCAATAAGAATATTCAATAAGGAAGCAACATTCCGTGTTTTAACTGTTTTTATGAAAATGTTTTCACTTAAACCAGACCTTGGATAAGCTTTCAAGGACACTGGTGAAATCAAATCAATATACAAACGGTTATAAGCCGCCAACAAAGTTAAAAGCCAAGTTGTTCATAGTTGTTTGGGCGGTGATTGCATTACGGAGCTGCAACCGATCGCTTGGACATTGGCAAAGCATTGATTTGACTACACAGTCCAATAATCATAATGTTTGTATCACCTCATAGCGATTTTCTGGTTGTTTTTTTTTTTTTTTTTTTTTTTGCTTCGACTTTTCAACGTTAAATAAACATTAATATATATTTGAACAAAGTAACAGTCCGAATATCATCTGTATTTGCGCTTGACTAAATATCGAATTATTTGATTTATTTTTCCACCTCTTATTACGTGAACACTTGGAATGGCCGTACATTTGCTTGGAAAATAACGAAAAAGGAAGCTGTTAAAAAAACAATCGCCTCAACAACCGCAGCGAGTTCTACATTTAAAAGTGGCTGGCGGCGACCACCTTTAAATGGAATCTAATCAATTTTAAGAATCATGATGTACACAGATTTAAACAGGGTGCGCCGAGAGTAACGGCCCGATTTACTAATCAACTTTTATTTGTTGCGAAAGAATTATAAATAGGAAATTGAGATGACGAATATTGGAACTAATCTCGTTACATTAGATCCTTTGGGGAGTAGAAACTACCCCATGGAAAATGCACTGTTAAAAAGTATAGATGAAATTACTATTAATAATCTTAAATGCTCCCTTAAAACTAAAGCCAAAATTTAGAATAAGTGACAATTTTTAATCGATAACGTACCAAAAGTAAACAATTCGAAAAAGCTGGATAATGCGGGATAGAGCGGGACGAAAAGCGGGATGGATGTTCAACCTAGTTATGTCATACTTTACTGTGTCCGACGAAAAACGAAAGTGAAAGGTTCACATTCAAAAATATTCTCAATACAGAACAAGTTCCATGGTTTAGCGCATTTCCACTTCCAGTAGACACAAGCTAGTTTCCCGCTTATATAAATTGTCAGGGGTTTCCAACTTCCATAAGGATATTGAGATAACGAATATTAAAACTAATCTCGTTACGTTAGATCCTTTGGGTAGTAGAAACTACCCCATGGGAAAATGTACTGTTACAGAACTAGTCCTGTAACCTAGGGAATTCACACATTTCTTCCATATAATTTTCTCCTAAATCTTTATGGACTATAAAGTATAAATAAACTCAATGCCCCAATATCTTATAGATATATAAGGCATTATTCATTTCCTTCAGGATATCGAAGTACATGGCCCTAATCATGATTCCCTTAATGAACACCAAGATCTGTATCCCGGCTGCATTCCTATCACCATTTCTCACATTTGCAGATATAAATAACATCACATCGCGATGCGCTACCCCAAATGTATTGACAAGACGACTCATAATCGTCAATACACGGCGTTTACCATGAGTGTGATTGGTTTGTGTTCAAGATATGAATCTGAAAATTCGGATATATAATGGCTATTTACTTTGTTATGTATCAGAACGAGCTTTCTTTGAATGTATATAAGGACTTCACCAGGAACCGGAAAAATTAAATACATTTTTGGTCAAAATGAGAATTAATGTAAAAATTATCGTGCTTTTGAGCACGACTGACTGATTAGTTATAAGCTGCACTCAAAATAAAAAAATATTTTTGAAATTGTCGCCAAAGGTGTGTGAACAAAATTTGAAAAAATAATTTTATGTTAAAAATTTTTGACTTAGCCTGGATAATTATCTAGTGTAAGCCAAAATTATGGTTATCGAGGCTAAGTCCAATATAGTCGACACAAAATTTTTTTTTTTGAAAATTTCTTTTGAAAAAAGAATGTGAAAAAAGAATTTTTTATTTTGAGCAAAAAATAAATTTGTATTAACGTTTTTGTTATCGCAGCTTGTTATTAACAAAAAACAGCCCTATTGTTTTGCTGTGCGCATCGCGCTATTTGTTTCAATATTGAAAAGGATTTCAGAAGTTAAATTTTTAACAAATACTGGGTGACTAGTATTGTTGGTTTAATCGAATTTTAAATTTTATGATTTCGAAGCTTGACGTTGAATATTTTCGTATCCAAAAGGGTTAAAGAGCTATTATATGCATTAAAATGAAAGTCTGACGTCTTGTCTATAATGATGTATACCGTCGCATACCTTTGTGTCAGTCGTATTTCTTGACAACGGGAGTTTTTCCAAATAACCCGGCTTAGAATAAAATTTTATCAAATAATTACTCGCCATATCAAAGTAATTTCGAAAGATTATCTAACTAGGTATATCTCGATGCAATGGCGAAGTTAGCTCTAATTATATATTCGATCTTTCAGCCCATCGATACATTGCTTCACTCCGATCAACAACTTCTATCAGTAGAAAAACTGTATAGCAATTCGGTGAACTGGAATTCGTAAACTGGAATTGAGTTCATTGAAATCCCACCAGCTTGTTAGAAGTGCTGACATGTTATTCAAATAAATGAGAGTTATTACTCTGGAAATACTGTGCGATGACACCGCCACCATCATCGTCTGACTGGTAGCACAAACAACCAACCAACCATTCAGCCAACCTGCCACATGATTGAGTTGATCTTGATTTAGACATTCTTGCTTCTTTGTTTGGTAATTGTTTGTTTAAATGCTGCCAACTTTGTTAACGTTGTTTATGTTATAAACACTTTTACATACATACATAACTCTTTAGTTTACATAAATATATATACATACATATAATCTTGTTGTTGTGTTCTTTATCTGTACTTTTTGTGTTTTTCTTATTTTTCTTTTTATTTTTTGTTATTTTACTTGTTTGGCATCGTTTACCATTCTGTTCTGTTCTGTTTGATGAAATGTCCCCCAACTCCCCACGCTCGCTGTCTACCACTCGCTCTGCTAGACTGTTTGATGTTCCCACTTAACAAAGAAATGTATCCCCTTTCCCCCGTAGCTAATATTAGAGAATAGTAATCCTACCAAGAACACAGATACTCCTTCGATATCGTGAATATATATTGTATATAAGTTTGATGTGCATACTGTTGTTAGCTGTTATCGCCATTGTTTAGTTATTCATTGTTATTGGCTGATGTGAAACAAAATGTTCAGGATAAATTATCCTTCAGCTGAAAACATGTATGCTAAGGTTCTTATCGAAGAGAATGGCTTAAGGTTCGCAATGCGTTTGCACAATTCGCACAATATTTAATTTTTATAGAAAACACAGGTGGAGTACACAGTATGGGTTATACACAGAATAGCATATCGGTTAAGACACCATCTTGTCATTTTCTCATTATTGTGAGTGAATTTATTTTACTCACGTGAGCGTGAGGAACGAACAAATGTTCGTGCGTGAATTTGCGTGAGTCTAATTTCTGCGTGAATCACGTAATTTTTTCGTGAGTCGCGTATTTATTATTTATTAATTATTTTATTTTCATTATATTTTATTTAAAACTGTGAAATTTTTCATTCAAAGTAAAATATATAAACATTTATTTCTAAAACAAAGTGCTTCGTATAGTTTCTAATTTTCCCATTATTTAAGTAAGCATTCCATGCGCCAACACCAGCCACTGTATTTATATGGGAAACACCAGTTCAATTAAAAAAATACACATAAGTGATGTCGTGGTATATGCTTTGTTTTCAACTTGGATTTTATGTCAGTGTCCGATTTAAACTTATTTTGCGTTAAACGAGACGATATATTAAAATATTAATTTAAGACAAACATCGCAAACGTAGAGCGATTTAAATAATATAATTTTCGATAATGTTTACTAGAACAAACAGTTATTGAATTTTTACCGATGGATTTCGATTCTGAAAAATCCGATCCCTTTGTACAAATAACCTTGTTAAAAAATCAACAGCAACAATTAACCTCCCAAATAATGTGAAATTAAAATCTTGCATGCAGTTTGGCACTAGGGTTTGCATTTTCCCGTAATTTTTATTTCCCGGGAAACGGGAATTATTTTTTCAATTTCCCGGGATCCCGGGACAGCACGGGAAATCGTCAACATACTGTTTACCATGGGTTAAGCTTATTTTTTCCAATAAACATTCACATTTATTAAAGTAAAATAAATATATATTGCACAACGAACCTGTTACAGAATTCATATAATAAAGCGCAATGTGAGATCAATTCAAACATCTTTTCAAGTTTCAAAATTAATTAAAGATCAGATATATCTTATTTTATTGGAAAATGTGGACGCGACGGAGAACGATCGTTCACATTAATAGTGAGTAGAGCATTAAATGAAATGTTTGTCCTTTGTCCTGTCGCTTCGAAAACTCTAAATTCTTTATTTTTGGCGTTCGGATACACGCCCAAAATCTATTTTTCGCGGAGTTTATTTTTTTCATATGGAGCTTGACAGGAAATATTCGAAAAAGTGGATTTTGAGTCTACATCCGAACGCAGCTAAAAATATTTTGTCATCCTACTGCAATATTTGACATATCTGATTAAAAGCTATGTGATCTAAATTTTTATACAACATTTTTAATTTAATTGTGGAAATGATGGAAAAAAATATGCGAAGAAATATGTAAAATTTTCTACTGAATTCCCGCGGGATTCCCGTACGAATTTTCCGGGATACGGGAAATGAAACATTTGCGAATTCCCGGGAATTTTCCTGCGGGAAATCCCGGGTTGCAAACCCTATTTGGCTCGCCCTGTACTATGACAATATTTAGCGTAAAATAACCAAAACCTGGCATAAGCCGTATATATAATTTTTTATCTTGAAAATCAGGAAGGTATTTCAATTTAAGGGTTCACAAATCTCTGATAGATCGATTTGTTGCATAAAAATCAAGAAAATGAAAAAATTATATGATTGGCAGAATTTTGAAGAACCAATCCATGATGCAAAGTTAATGTCACGCTTATAGTAATAAGCGAAAGAGCGAACTAAATTGAGTGAATTAGAATGTACTTGAGTGAAAGAGTAAGACATTTGAATCCCAAACGCCACCTAGTGATCGTCGCATCGACTACGCATACTTTATCCATCCATTATCTTTGGAATATGTTTTGCAGTCATCGCTGTCGCTTCAATTGATGCAACACGCTTAATGGTGTGTTCTGCGATAAATGGTTCCTGACTTTGATTGATCAATTTTAATGTTGCCATAGTGAAATTTCCAAGAATCAAACGATTTTATCGAGTACTGATAAACTCGATACATCGTTCAACTTAGTGCTATGAAAAAGGTTTACGAAAACTCAAGTTTAAACCTCAGCTGGTTTTTTGATTCTATTCAGCATTATCCGAAAAAGGAATGGGTCAATTTGCGCTCTCTATAAACGTTATACACATTGTCTTGAAACTGGTTGCGTAATTAAATAAATAAGTTGAACTTACTATGACAAATATCTTGTAGCATTGAAAAGCGTACCGTCCAACATTAGTTATTCCATTCATTTGAAAACACTATGCAACAAAAAGATAAAAATGTTGAGTCCAAGCCGAAACAATTATAAAATTCTAACACAAAAAATGTTTCTGTGTAAAAGTCTATGGATAAATGTAGAAGTCTTTATAGACGCAAAAGAATTTAAAAAAGTCATGATTTTTTAATTTTTGTTTAAAACTAATTTTTGTTTAATATTTGTTTGAGTTTTAACAAAGAAAACAAGGCATTTTGGAAATAAATGTAGAAGTTATGTTCCTAATGTAGAAGTGGAATGGAATTTAAAAAATCATGTGTTTTACGAAGTTTTTGCTTAAATTTATTCAGTCCTACGTGAAATGAAATATTCTGTTATCTAATTTGTAAATTAATGTTTCGCACTATTTAAACAAATTAAAAATATGATTTAAAAAATGTGTATCATAACTTCTACATTTATCCACAGATTTTTTTGTATAAACATCCTTTTTGCGATAGAATGTTAGCTATTAATAATTAGAACAATATACTTTTTTCCACGTTTTTTATTTTTTACGATTTTTTTTTGACAAAAAATATAGAAAAAAAAAATAAAAATAATTTTTTTTCTCAAATTTTTAAAGACTGTTCCTAAACCACTGTTTCTATGTGAAAGTGTAATTACTATATTATATTATAAACTGGTGTTATCGATCTTATATTTCCAAAATGAGGGATCAAATTGGAATTTTAGTAAAAAATATGGATATTTTTTTTGAGCTTCGAAAGCCAAAATACATCACAAAATCTTATACATGACATTTCAAAAATGTGCCCTAAATATCAAATGTATTGTCAGTCGTTATTTGGTAGAAACAATTACCCTCAAGCACGATTTTCCCTATTTGCAATTTCTTGATTCCAGCTACAGCCCAAATGTCTGTACCATTTTGATAGGAAAAGAACTAATATTGAAGATCCAATATATTTTAGCTACAGCCGTTTGTTAGGTACCAGTTTTACCCCTTTTTCCATTTTGACCCTAAAAGTTCGAATTTGGACAAATTCGCACCTCTTATTTTCCGCATCTATGCAATCAGACGAAAGCAAATTTGAATTTGAATTTTTACATTATGTCGAAAATTGGGGGTGATTTCTACATGAGGACTTTTAAATTGAAGTCATCATTTGCCCAAAGTCGGGATTCATTTAAAATTGTCGTTTCAAGGGAAATTTTCGCGAAGTTAATTGTCCCTTCGTTCAGGCCATCTAGAGCTTTTGTCAAAGTATTTGTAGATAGGATTGACAATCCCGTCGCTTCTATCTGTAAAGTCATCTACTATTCCAAAAAACTGAATGACCCAATAAAAAGAAGAACTTCTTTTTTCATTATCAAAGTGCCGGTTCGATATTTTTAAATAATTTTGTTTTAAGAGATAATGTCAGCGAGACGCTCCGTAAGTTTCCTGTTGGAGTTCTTTGTACTTACTCTACAGCATTTATAAACGTGATTGTGCTAACGTGTTAGTATTATTTTTGTATGTCTGTATTTTTCATAAAAGCCAATATAACTAACATTTTAGGTTCCCTTTTTGAGCCCTAAATCTAGGATTTCATATTTTTTGAAAATCGGAAAATGAAGTTCTATTTCTTTTATTCAGAAGTACAAATTTGCCAACTTTCATTAAATTCGGAGAACCTAAAGAAAATTTCTTTTCCGTTTCACATGGAGTTATTCTATGGATTAATGTGGTGTTGGTTATAGTGGCTGATCTCACGAGAGCGTTACGTAGTGCCTTAATGCACCGTCAACTTAAAGTTTTCCTCCGATTTTTACGAAATATTGTGTCATGTTGAAGAGAATATATTCATTAAATTAATTTATTCTATTTTTTAATATAAATTACAATAGACGGCACTTGTAATTCCATTAAAAACCTACCCAAGAATTATCCTCCTGCGATTTGGATGTAATTTGGCATATTCATTCTTCTAGGCTTGTGTTTCATAGTGGTCCAAAGTTATTGATGTCTTCGTCTTCTTGACGTTGGTGTCGTCTGAATAGACTTCATCTCATATTTGCGAATCTATGTCATGCATGGTATGTCCTCTTTTGAGCTATAGAATGTAGCAAAATTAAAAATTATACGCAAGTGGCCATTTTGAAACACCTTTTTAGGAATAAGGTAAACAAAGCTAAAATTAGATTGCATTCGAGTCAGGCAGAGAAATTCGGGTAGATCCGAATCTCTACATGTTTTGGTTGCAATAAAAGAAGCACCTTAAAAACTCGCGGAGTTAGGCTGAAAATCGAGATATTGAGACCCAAAACTCAAAATAAAAAAAGTCGCATTTTCTATTTGTTCCCTTATTGGATGACTTGAAGGATTCTTTACAGTTGTTTTGCCTTTAGTATTGATTATAGTATTCCTTATTCTTACTTGATTTAGTAACAAAGAGTTATAAACACTTTGAGGAGAACTTAATAATCACTTTAAAAGTCATTTTTTGGCACAGTCTATCCCAATGTGTTTGTTTGTTAAAACCACAATTATTCATTTATTCTTCAAATTAAATCTAAATTTATTTAATTGTTCTCCTCAACTCAGTGCTCGCCACCTGTTTGCCAACCAACTGTGCTGGTGGGGGTATACATAAATGAGAATAGAATGTCCTCTATTGTTTTAATCAATTTTTGTTATTTTGCTTTGCTTTCGACATCAATTACTCTTTGGGAATTTGTTTGTTTGGTTTATCTGCATTCAATGAGAGCTCCAACAAGGACACGAACACTAGGAATTGTTCATGTACTTTGCACAAGTATCCCTTGTCCATTAATTACTGAACTAACTGCTTGGCATTGTTATATATTGTTTTCGGTCTGCTTTGATTCTTCTCTCACACTTGCTCTCTGGCTCCCCAAGCCAGAGCTCACCTCACCTCAGCTCTTCCGTCGATAATCCCTTGGAGCCAGTGCACATGTTGCTCGGACATGCTTTCGCATGGGTTGGATGGAAGAAATCCAAGTGTTGTCGTTACAGAGGAAAAGTGTTTAAATGTAACGCCTATGTACAGGCACCACTCGTCGCACGTGGCATGTGGCATGTGCTGAACGAACGCTATTTGTACTTAGTTTCCATGCCAGGACTAACAACCCTAGGCAACACTAATTTTTGGCAGAGTTTGCGCCCTTTGTTTAATGTATTTTGGGCATATGCAATTTTCTGTCGGGTGACATCGGTTTAGCCATCAATTGCGATTTTATTAAAAAGTTCTCTAAGCAATGGTAGGGCTCATCACATCTTGAAAAGTAAAAAAAACGATGGGAAATAAAGACTAGATTATTTTAAAAAATGGAACGTTGAAACCACACAGTTTGGAAGTTGTATTAACAAACACTACCCTCACTCTACAGAGTAGGAGGGTATATATCATTTGGGACAGAAAAAAAGTGTAACGCATTGAAGGAGTGGCATAAGACCCCAAATTCGTTTCACAACTTTTTATGATGGAGGCTGGTGTACACGATAACTCTCGAAAGTAGTTAAGGAATCAATTCAAACTTTGCACGTGGTAATATTTTTCCCAATCTTAGTTTAAGTTGGAAGATGGGCGAAATTGCCACGCCTCTTCTGGTACCTCCCATACAAATGAACCATATTCTTATGTTAAATTAAAACCATCGTAACTTCCACACGGATGTTCGGAATCCGCTATATTTTGGTATCTGATAATGTTTATACCCTACACCACTTCGTGGAGTAGGGTATTATAAGTTAGTTTCGCGCCAAATGTTTATAACACCAAGAAATATTCGAGCTAGACCCACATTTAAGTAGATCGGTAGATCGGCTTATCATCACCAGCTGAATCGCACTCTACAGGTCGCAATTTTTGTTGGATTGCCATGCAATTTGGCGGAAATCGGTTCAGATTTAGATATAGCCTCCATACAAATATCCATATAATTTACATTATTATATTTGAACTAGCAACCGCTAACGGAAAAGTGGACCGCATGGATCCATGTTTTGATGTAGCCCCCATACAAATGTACCTCTGATTTACAATATTACTCTTCTAAAATGCATATTTTACATCGGATCTTGTTCAAATTTCCCAAACAATGTTACATTTATACTAGAAACTCGTATTTTGAAAGCCATGGGTCAATGTTTTGGTATAGCCCCCATACAAATGGGCCCCCAGTTACACTATTATCGCTCTAGAATCCAAATCTTACATTGGATCTTGATAAAATTTGGCAGATCATGTTATATGTCAATAAAGAATACCTACTTTGAAGGTGATCTATAAGGGTCCACTTTTTAATGTAGCGCCCTTACAAATGGCCGCCCATTTTTATTATTACCCCTCTAGGAGCCACATTTTACATCAGAAGTTTATCAAATTGTGTAGATTTTATTATATTTCAACTAAGTATACATACTATGAAAGTCAAATATATGAGTCCATACTTTGGTATAACCCAAAGGGTTATACTACATCTTACATCTGTTCTTGATCAAATTTTGCTTATCATGATATATTTCAAATTGGAATACCTACCTTGAATGACAACTAGAAAGGTCCATGTTTTTTCACAGGCCCAAGTGTTGTTATAGGCCCCTTCAAATGTCCGTCCGATTCATTCTATTACCGCTGTATAATCTGTATTTGTTATTGGATCCTGATCAATTTTTCCAGATCATGTTATATTATGGTAATATTGGATCAATTACCGTATTATTTACCATATTCGTTAAGAATATAATGTATATGAACTACATAAAATTGTTTGTGACCGGATTTTCAAGATGAAAACATCGCTGAAGAGGGCTTGAGAAGTACTTTCTTAAACGTTGTTACAGCTCAAATATATTTACAGCTTAAGAATATACTTTTTCATGTTTAATTTTCATGTTTAATATTTTTCTGATGTCAAATTTCAGGATGAAATCCAAAGGGTTCTTTTATAATTTTATTATATTTTTTTAATTTTTATTATAATTTTCTCTTCAGAAGAATCATAAAAAACACATATTTTTGTAGGAAGATCGAGATTTTGTGGATATTTCGTTAGAGCACGGTAAACAAAAAATACAAATTGAATATTTCTTCCTAAATACACAATGATTAATGATAACCCTTCGGTAGATTTTTTACATTAAACCACCAACACGCTTACGTAGAGTGCGAACTAAGCGGATGGACCATTTGAGGCGCAGTCAAGGTCAACATTGCATTACATTAAATTATATGGACCGTACTATTGATTCAAATAAAAATTTCATGCATTTTTCTGAATTTTAATAATGTATTTGTCTATTTTAGGCTCTTATAAAAATTCAAGATAAAACAAAATAAATATCGACATGCTCTCCGAGAATTGCCTGTACCGGCATGTTTAAGTGATAAATTACATTTCCAATTTGTAGCTGTTTTAATTGATTTTCTGTCCTTCGTAGTTTTTATTTTTCATCTGCTGGTACTTTAAAGCCAATAGATGCAGCATAGTAGCTCTGGATGTGACCACATCCATTGTTGTTGGTTGCGTGATTAGGACTGACAAATGACAAGCTTTAAGTGGATGATTTGCTGAATGAATTACGGCGGGGTGGCGGGTTCGTTTCACATCCTCGTTTCTTCTTCCGGTCTGTGACTAGGCCACCCCGTCCGCAGAGAAATGCGTACACACAAACCGGAAAGTGTCGACACAGCCAATTAATGGAAATTACAAATCATGACTTTGAAGGCAGCCGAGCCAGGTGGTTAATTGTGATTTTTCCCACTGATTTCGCCAAGTAAATAATTGTATTAATTAATTATGTAATTACGTGCGTATGAATGTGCGTGAGCGCTAGTCGCAATTTAAATAAGTTATTCATTTCCTGCAGGAACACACACATACACACACTCGTACTCGTCCACAATACAGAACGTGCCACGTTACAATCGGGTCACAACTTAATTTCATCGACAGCTATGCCCGTGTGTGCTGCGCACTTGTGTGTATGTGTGCGTGTTTGCGTTTTATTATGGAAATCGGCTTATTGAAATTGGATTCATTATTTTTTTATATTGGAAATGCCGCATCCTTTATTTGGGGTCCGCTCGCTCTAATATGCAACACGTATCCTTTCGACGCACAACCACGAAGTAGTGAGCTCGACGCTTGTTTTTGCAACACCCGCGTGTATGTGGATGTGTGTTTTTCTAGAGCATACTTACCGCCACACATACTCGTATACTCACATATCTATGACTATACTCGTACGTACTCACATATCCATATTACGTTTACATGCTAGTTGGAGCTAGTGGATGTAGATGTTTATTAGCTCGGAGCGTTCCTAAATCAGACATGTTGCCTTAGTTGTCTGCAACTGTAAATTATGTAGGACATAAAGCAAAAACAAACGTTTCCACATTTTATAGACCGTTCACAATGACGAGAGTGCCCTGTCGAGTCTTAAGGATTCGTTTTCAATGAACCATGACAAAGGACTGGGTCTGCTATATCCAGCATAAAAGAATGATAATGTCACGATGTGATTGTTGCTTTTTATATGGTTGTTGCCCCTAAAGAGAAAGTTTTATTGCATGTTTCATAAATTGCAAAGACGCTACAGGAGTCAGGTTGTTGGCATGAGTATGCTAGACTAGCTTTCTGCGAGAAGAAATCGGTCCCAACTCAATCAATCAATTTAAAAGATATCCGAATGTACCGACCGATCATATCCGACAAATTGCAAGTAAACTTCGTAAGACCATTTTATGTCATTAGTGTTTGAATATAATTTGAGACCCATACACCGTCGCGGGTTCAGATGAGCTCCGCAACTCGGCAGTACAGAATGTTTGGGCAATTGTAATCGTTCCTGTCTAACGTTCCTCTGGCTGGTATTAACAGACACAATGTTGCATAAAATTACCTTAAATGTAATGCTATTATTGGATTTCGCAGTTAATTTTAATATTGAATCCATGAACTACACATTAAACTGGAGTGTATTTGTGCGTGAATAGTTATATAAAGTTTACGATTATATGCTCGTACTATGAACTGTGAGCGTTATGTTAGTTGTTCGCTTAGTATCGCTTCATAAAACAGCAAACACATACTTGACTGTCAACATTTTCCTGGATGTATTCCCTGTTTAATACGTGCAGTTAATAATCGGTGCACAGTGGGAAAGTTTCGTAATTGGAATCATTAGATCATATATTTTTTTAAATCCTGTATGAGGAAACTAAAATATTGCAATTCTGAAGTCAGCTTTAGATTTAAAGCTCTGTCTTTATTTTATATATTTATTGGCTCTGAGTAATTTCATGTGCCCATAGAGTCGGAGATTTGTATGTAAAATTGATTTTTTAGTTTCGTTGGTGAGTAGTTGAAGGAAAGTTTTGTTAAAAAATAAGCTTTAGACGGAATTGAATATGATTCTCACAAAGGAATGAGAAGCACAACTCACTTGATGAATATCCGTTTAAAAAATCGCACCAAGTAATACACCTTACAAGCATCTCATTGAGTTGCATATGTAAGAATGTGTATATGCAGGTATGGTTACCCAGCAATACTTCTGCCATGCCAACGCTCATTTATTTTAGTTTTTTTCGTTTGTTGTAATTGTAAGTAAATGTGTATTCTACAAGATACATATATATGCAAAATGGCCTTGAGCCAAACGAAAAAACTAAAACAATTTTTAATATTTAAAATTTAATGGCTAATGTTTGAAAAATACTCAATTTTGTATGGGTATTTCAAATTTGTTTCATAATAATTTAGTTTAGACTTTAGTTAATCTTCTAAGCTTTTTGTTTTATTTTTTAAATGTCTAAACATACACTTATACCATTAGTCAAATACGAATTACTTTTTTTCTGATGATAAGTTAATTTAAAACTACTTTAAGTACTTACTACTATAAATATTAATAATATGATATAATAATATCATGTTATGAATCTTGTCGCTTTAATTTTTTCTCATTGAAGTTCTCCTCTCCCTGGAGTTCATGTTTTTAGGCAACTTATAAATTTTATCTTTACACAGCCCAAAGTTTTTTATTTTTTTCTTATTTTTTTAAATTTGGATAGATTACGAAGAGACAGCTTTAAACAGAAAAGTATTGCATTAAAATAACTCTAACCATATCTCCCGCGAAATATAAAAAATATTTTTTTTTTAAATTTCGGCTTAGAAAAAACATGGACACGTGGAAACAATGTTGCCCTGCTATAAACAAGTTTAAAGCAAGTCCTAATTATAAGGAAAAGTCCGAATTGTTATGATGAAGAGTTTTATTTTGCGGTACACACATACGGGTAGTTCCACAAGATTTCGGCCCAACATGGATCGACCCTCATCGATTTTGATGAAATTTGACACATATATTCTACCGTTTACTCCATATGTCAGTTGTTAGTTCACATTTAACCCATTGAAAAAATGTGCAACCCTCAATGGGTTAAGAAGTTCTTAAAATTGCAATTGACGATTAACACCTCTCAATTAGCCCCTAAAACACAAGTCGAGTTTTTTTTTTCGAACGCGAACTGACAATGATATCATCTTTTAGATGATATCAATATCATTACAATCTGATGACGCGATCTAAAGTTATGATATCGATAAAGAAGCCATCTCTTCAAAAAACAAAAAAAAACTCCTGCGATAACCAACTTTGGACCGCTGTATAACTTAAACCACAAACTACTTTAAGCTACGGTAAACTGTATATTACCCGCAACCACTAGTAGAATGTATGTGCCAAATTTCATCAAAATCGGAGAGGATGAAAATCCAAACTTATGGTTTTTGGATCGTTTTCTATTGGAAATACCCATACGTGAAATTCAGTGTTTACACTCGTCTGATTGCGTAAGAGGATTTTTCCAAATTTGTACTTTTAGGGTCGAAATGAAAAAAGGAATAAAACTGGTACCAAGCAAACGTCTGTTGCTAGAATCAAGCAATTCGTACTCTTTGCATCAAAATGGTACAAACTGTTGCTGGAATGAAGAAATTGCAGATAGAGGAAATGAATAATAAAGCATCAATATTTATGTAAGACAGTGCACATAAGAAATCCTTACAGTTCGAAATAGTAAACAAATATCGTAATGTGTATACAAAAATTAAAATTTTCCTAATGTGGTACCGCACTTCTATGTAATGGCGACAGCTTCTAATCTGTCGATAATAACATTAAAAATCGATCTCTTTTTGGATGTTTTAAATACGAAACAAACCTCGCCAAAAATATTACTTTTTATTTATTAGTCAGATATCGTTTACAATAATTAAGAAACAGTCATTTCATGAAGAGTATTGGACATGAAGAGTAGCATTCTTAAATCTGCCATAATCCAATTTTACTCCAGTTTAGTTAAAATTTCTTTGAGAGAAGAAGACTAAATATTTCAAAGCCAGAAGAAATAGTACATCATCATTATATTAAAACGGCATGCATGCATTTTGTGGTACCATTTTACGGCGTTTTATAGGCTCAATATATACAAATTATATAACATTGGAAAGCTCTTGCCCCCCTTGCAGAATTATATTTTGGTTAACGTTTTTATTTCGTGTGTGTTTTGTTGTTGTTTTCGATTATTTTAAGAGAGCTCACTTAACTCATTGTTTGTGTTTTTATGTTTTTGGTTTTGTTTTCTTTTATCTCGACATCTCGCTCTCTGAGAGAATGAGCTATGAGCAAAGAGACAATCATTTGTGTTTGAATGGGTGTGTGCTTTGCTTATTTTTTTGCATTGCAAGGTTATTTCTCCATTTATCTTCGAGGATTTCTCCTTAGATTTAGATGATTTTTTTATGGTTTAGTGGATAGAATTTGTTAATAGTGTGGATTTCTATTGTAATAAGTGGATTTTTGAGGATTTAGAAAAAGAGAAGGGGAAAGCTGCACTGCACCGGCGGTTGTTTTAATTTTTGCTATATGTAAACTTTGGCTACTGGCTGGAACTTGAATCTTGCAATTGTGGTGAAAATTCCTCTTACAGCGTAGAGGTGTGATAAGAAGGTATTGGAGGAAAACGAGGAAAAAATGGTACCATCTGTCTGAACATATCATCATATTCGACACGTGCATTACTCTACTTCAGTAGACGCGCAAAATAAACGATTTTTGTAGTTCTTAATATTTTGTAATTTTTAATAATGAAATTCGGAATGTGTTGACGATCATGATAAAGATGATTTTTCAACTTCGTACTTTCTGAAGAAATAAAAATTCATAAACTATTGTAGCTATATTCAAAAATATCAACAAATTCGTACTTTAAGAACTTTTTGGGGAAAATGAAGAAAGGAGTACAAATGATACCATCCAAATAGTTGTGGATTTTACAGGTACTCTTTTAAAGGGCAACAATTTGCAAAGTTGATATACATTTCGAAAATATGTTCTATTGTTGAAGACAATTCCAGATACGACTTTAATTCTTTTATTAATTAAAAAGATTTAGAGATAATTAAAAAGATTTAAATTCCCACAAAAATTGCACTCGTATATCGAGTGCTGGGTTCTGCTAATATACTCTAAATAGGGTACAAAATTTACTTAAAAACATTTATTTGGATCTAATAAAAACTTCTTGCAATTAGGTAAACAGAAATATAATGAAGACATTTGTTCTATGGACAAATTCCATTTAGGAAGTTTTTAATTACAAATATTTTTACTCCTTGAAATAAAGTTAATGTGTGTACTTAAATGTATGTCAAGTTCTTCATACATTCAAGTATTAATGAACTTATAGAAAATACTTCAGTGTGTTTAGAAAATATATGAATAGTAGTCTAAGAGGCACATCTCGTTCGTTTGCCTAGACTTTCTTCTTAAGTATTTCAAACATTATTGTAAACAATCACTGCGAAGGCGCCTACCTATCCTTCGCTGCAGTCATGTTGAAATAGCTCAACTCTTTATGGTAGAAGTAATTTGAGTCAGACTCAGTAATGAAATTTTCCTCAGATTGAGTAAAAATTTACTTGATTTAAATATAAATTTACTTAAATTTCGAAAATTTATCTCAGATTTTTAACTTATTCCGTGGCATACTTTTTCTGGGTGCTACTTAGGAGGGTCACCACGTAGTCCTCATACCCACAAGGGGCCAAAAACTTTTCTGTGAAATTTCGTCAAGTTATCTCTTTTAGTTCAAAAGTTACCGAATAATTAAAAACGATTTGGAACCAATGTGCGTCATTCGTTTGTTTGCCCCTAAATGTACAAATTTTGATTTTGAATTTTTGAATTTACTTTGTATTGTATTTCATTAAATAAACAAGTGAAAATCAAAATAAAATTATGGTATTAGGATCAACCAACTTTTGTTTTTAGAACGTGTTTTTTGCGGGCTGTGAATCAATGAGTGATAACAAATTACACTTTTGGGGGACATCTCCTGATGGTAAATTGATTCATATAGACAAGAACCTATGACTCCAAAAGATGGATTCATATAAAATTCAGATATCACAGATGAAAAATCGAATTACGAAAATAAGTAAAAAGTCGCAACTTCATTCACCAAAAATGGGTTAACAGACCCAAACGGCATTAAGTTTTCGGCCTGTGTAATATCTGTTGTTGTATATGTGTGTATGTATGTATTGTATCGAACTTAATCGATATCGCCTTCCTCAACCCAAACTACGAAACGTTGAAGAACCCTTGCAGTAGGAAGATTAATCTTCGTTTTGTTATTTCGGCCAGATAGATACACAAAAGTTTCTTCTACCAACACCTGCATCAATGTGTGCGTGTGGTTATCGGGCTGTGTATGTGGCCTGCATATGTATGCACGTTTGTTTGTACGGCCGTCGTTCTCCCTCTGTCACGATGGGCCGGTGTGCGTGTGCTCGTGTGGAAATCTAAAAACAAAATGAAAATCATAATAAAAATAATCTCATCTCGGCAGCATCCATCAGCTGTGCAAAGGTGACAGTGTCGCGGGCGGCATCGTTGCAGTCGAATCCCAGCCATATCGCGCGGCAGTATTCATTCCATGGCCGAAGGAAACTTTCGCGGAAACTCAGAAACTTAATTTGTTGTGTGTGACCGAGTGTCGACCACCGACTGCAAATCGTGATTTTAGCCAGCATTTATTTATTTTCTGCCTTCTTTGTTATGTTGGTGCAATTTCGAAAAGTAATCATGTTTTAATGGTTTCACCGGTTCCGTATCCTTCCGGTTGTCGCTGTCGTTATCGTCGTTTGGCATTGCCAGTGAATGAAAACTTTTTTTGAAAAATTTTAATTAAACTGGAATCGTCTAATTAATCGTTGTTACCGCTGTCGCTGCCGCCACAACTGCAATGCCTGTAGATTCGCCGCAATTAACGCAAAAGTATCTGAGGCGTGTGTCGAAAGACTTTTCCACGGTACGTCGGTTCAGCTCGACTCCGGTGGACACCAGCGATTTTCCTCTATCGCCTAGACCATCAGCGCTCGGCATACGTCCCCGCCGCCATGCCCGCAAGCGTTCCTCCATTTCGTCGACACTTAGCAAAGTGCTGATATTAAATGTGCGTGATTTATTACGTGCTGCCGATCCGCAGGATAATGACGAGGTACGTCAGCTTCATTTATGTGTATTGTTGTTGCCGCTGCTGTTGTTGCCTTACCCTAAATTCCCCCAACGGTGGTGGCGCAGGGCGTAGTGTTCATTCACTCCCTTTCCCTCTCCCCGCCTGACGACGTTGTCTTTATTACAGATTTACTTTTCATTCATGTTTGCCCTTGTGCAAGTCATCCTTATCAGTCGGTTTGTTTTCGCAGTCACTGCAGATTGTTGTGTTAACAGAACTCAAACGGAAAAACTGCTGTAAACATGCGAAAATGTTTCAGGCAAAGTTTGAGGAAAGTTAACCGTTTGCTCGAGCGTTTGCTGCGCCATCACTCCCCATCACCGTCGATCGATGGATGAAGAACTCGGTTTGCTCTCCTTCCATCCGGAATAATCAGCTTGATATGTTACAATTTCATTAAAACTAAATTCAGCTGAAACAAGTTCCCAACTTTTATCTGTGCCCTCTTGCACATTTGTTAGAAACACGGAGTGGGTTGGATTGTATTACGCCGAACTATGTTTCAGTTATTGTTGCTCGGAAACGCTGACTTTTAATGGACAATTTCATTAACACGCGCCGATATCCTTCACCGTGACAGTGAGTGAAACTTTCGAGGTCACCAATGCAAAGTCGATGTCTTTATCGAAGGCTGATGACGCTAAGTTGACATGCAATGGGAAATTCTAGAGCAATCAAAGCCGAAACCGAGTAACCGGTATTTCACTTCTAACCCTATGTCAGTTATGGAAAATAGTCATCATCATTCTGTTGAAAACTAATCTGGTAAAAAATGTCTGAATTGTTCTCTAAAGTGGCTTCAAAAAAGTTGTCGATGCTCCCAAATAAAAAAAGTTTTGTTTGTTTTATACGTTCTACAAAAAATATTTCGATTTTATTATTCGCAAATCAGATATTTATTGAAAAATGCAAGTTATTAAAAATGTGTTCTCTCATTTTGGAAATGTGGGTACAATCTTACCCGCTTATATGTTCGATTAAAGACAATTTTTATGGATATAAATGTCTCTTTCACTTAGAAGCAGTGGTGTAGGAACAGTTTAAACAAATTTATATAAAATTATAAAATCGCCTAAAATTGGAATTTTAGTAAAAATATTAACAAATATCTACAAAAACTTTTTAAAATCGTTTTCTACACCATTTTCAACTGTGATTCAAAAGACATCACTTGAAATTCAATAAATATCAATTGCAATTAAAAAATTCCATTTGAAATTCAAAAATATACATTGAAATTCAAAACTCGTCATTCAAGCGACACTATTTGAAATTCAAAAGACATCATTTTAAACTCAAAAATGTAAACAAAGTAAAATCTATATTAGGTGGGTTAGCATTTATTTACTTCTTGAAATTCTGCACATTTAATGAATTAACAAGCAAATTAACAAATTTCGTATATAGTTTATAGAATTAATAAAAGACTTGCAGATACGTGCTACTTCGTATGCGGAAAATGTTCAATACAAATACAAATAATGTTGTATTTTAACATATATTGATTGATTAAGTTATTGTACTGAGTAATAAACTGTTTTCTGAGTTGGTGTACATTCTATACTAAAGGGTGATTTTTTAGCTATTATCTTTTTGGCAACACTGGTTTAAACAGCTGACGCACGTTTCGTGTTTTGTTTCACTGTCAAACATCTTCGGATTGGTCTATAATTTAACCATGAACAACGAAAAAACAAACGAACAACGTTTAAAAATTATTGAATTTTATTATCAAAATGCGTGCTCTGTTAAGAAAGTTCATCGCGCGCTTCCATTTTATGGGCAGTTTAATCGACCCACTGAAGCGGCTATTCGGGCTATTGTGACTAAATTTCGAAACAAATTTACATTGTTGGACATTAAACCGCCAACACGCTTACGCAGAGTGCGAACTGAAGAAAATAACGCAGCTGTATCGGCCAGTGTTAATGATGACCATCAATTATCTCTGTTACTCAAAAACGTGGAAATGCCAAAATTGGATTAAGCGGATGGACCATTTGAGGCGCAGTCAAGGTCAACATTGCATGAAATAATCTTCAAACATTAAATTATATGGACCGTACTATCGATTCAAATAAAGATTTCATGCATTTTTCTGAATTTTATGTGTTTTTTTTTTAAATATAGCTTTTAAAAAATCACACTTTACATATGAAATTACATAAATTTTACATCTTTTTTACATTATAGTTATTATAATTATTATAATTATCTGTTTATCAATTCATTAAATCTTTTTTGTAAACTGAATGATAACCAAATTTCCAGAAATAAATAAATGATACCCCACCTAATGTACATTTTGCTTAAATAGTTTTGTTTGCATTTTTGTATTTCAATTGACGAGTTTTGAATTTCCGATGGTGTCGTTTGTATTTCAAATGACGAGTTTTGAATTTCAATTGATATTTATTGAATTTCAAATGGTGTCTTTTGATTTACAATTGAAAACCAACCAGACGCTTTAAACACAAATTGTAGATGTTATTGGGAAAGCGGCCAGCTCATTAAGGGGCAATATTTTGGGAGAATCAATCTTTAATTACAGCAGGGAACATCGACAACATGTTTCTCAAACGAATGCACACTAATTTTAATAGGGTTTTCGCTAGATTAGTGACAAATAAGTGGCATAGCTGCAACATGATGTGTTTGTGTGTAACTTTAAAGCAGTTCTGTAGCTAGAATCGTCTTTAGCGTGCTGAAATACCTCGAAGTCGCAGCATAATTATTTCGTGATAGACATGACTGATCTCTATGAATAACTAGTAGCTCGCTGGCAATAATTTCACATTGAAAGTTTTTCAAATTTTGCAGATTAAATTATATTTCAACTAAGAATACATACGATGGCAGTCAAATATATGTGTCCATACTTTTTTATAACCCAAATGTGAACCTACATCTTATATCGGATCTTGATGTTGATCATGATATATACCTACGGCGAATGACACTATATAGGCCCATGTTTTGGCACAGGATCCAAGTGTTGTTATAGGCCCTCTTCAAATGTCCGTCCGATTCATCCTATTACCGCTGTATAATCTGCATTTGTCATTGGATCTTGATCAATTTTCCCAGATCACGTTATATTTACTTTACTGCTGGAAAATTGTGTCAATTACCATATTCGTTAAATTTGACTAAAGATGAATTTATTGTAAACTCTATAATTTATATGAAATACATAAAATCGCTCCAATGAAACACCTGTGTTTAGTAATCAAAGCGAGGTATATACACTGGGAGTGGTGTAGCTCATTATATAGTCGGCCCCGACCGCCTTTAGCCTTTCCTTACTTGTTCTGAATATCAAATATATCATTTCAATTTGAATTGTCGCCTTCACAGCTTTTTAGAATAATAATTGAGGTATTTAAGAGATAAATGTCGACAAACGAACGAGAACTGTTTCTTAAATTACGTTTGAAGAATTTCCTAAACACATTGAAGTACTTTCTCCTCAGGTCAATGATACTTGAATGCATGAAGAACTTGATATAAATTTATGTGCACATATAAGTAAATATAAATTTAAATAAAATTTTAAGTTAAAATTTGATAAAATTTCTATAAATAACGAAACTTTCAGTTTAGTCAATTCGTTAATTTTCCTTCTCTTAAGGAACTTTTAACTAAAGAGGAGTACATTTTTTGATCTAAATTAGAGTATGAATGTTACTCAGATTTAGGAAGTCCAGGTAAATCTCTTTCAAATAGTTTTCGAATATGGCGGTCCCGAAAAGTTTGAAGTATGAGTTTTCGGTGAGGAATATGAATAATGACTTGGAACAGCTATATTACGGGGGATTCCCTTGCAGATTTTTCTATATCCAATAGTACAAGTTTATTATTATATTTATTATTAAGAAATATTTGTGATTCTTTGGATATGAACAATGATTTCCTTTAAAATCAATTAGATCATTAGACAGAAACATGATAAATTAAAATATTAATATTATCGAATAATGCTCAGTATTTAATATTTTCACAATTGTTTTTCAGAAATACCATTCCGAACTCATCAAGTGATTCTCATTTTTGTAATTTGTGAAATACCAAATGAAAACTTCTGGATTTTAATTGATGTGTTCTGGATTTCAAATACAAATTTCTGAAAACCAAATGATGTGTTCTGAACTTGAAAAAGAAATTTCTGAAAACCAACTTTCAAATGGAATTTATAAAAGTCAACCGACGAGTTTAGATTTGCAAATGGAACTTCTGAAAATGAATTGATGACTTCTGATTTTCAAATAGAATCTCTGACATACAATTGATTTTTTTTCTGAACTACATTTGGAAATGGTGTAGAAGATATTCTTCTTATACTCCATGACAAATGTAATCGTTAAATAGATGAAACATTTGGAATTTAAAAATAAATAAAATATTTAATTATATTCCTCTTTGCAGTAACAAAGAAATGTCTCGAAGACAATATTCGTAAAATAAATATTTAAAATAAATCATTTAGTTTTCTCTTTTCTCCAATTCGTCGAAAACTAAAGATGCGTTCTTGGATTTTAAGCCTTCATTATCATCCTTAGTTTCGCCTGATCACTTTGTTAGCAATGTATTGACTGTTGTATAAAGATGAGGTGATTTTTCGTAACATGTACACTAGCCGATTTGTGGAACGTTATCCTGACCTACCTATCACGTGATATAAATGCGAGGAAACAGAACAAATCTGACAGACTGTAAAAATTTGCATGGGATGCCCTACTTACTAGTCGTCCACAGATTATTGTTGTTCGCATTATCTATCAGACGCTTTGAATGAATGCTGGCATTTTGATTTAATGTCAAAATTTCAAGTGATGGAATACAGCGGTTTTAATATAAGTACTTAGGTGAAGAAGGTATCCTAGATTGATACAACTGGCAACTCAATCTCTCTACCATTTACATATTTGCATATAATCGTAGGTATAAATCGAAACTAACACTGACATGAAGAGCGACATAACTCACTAACTAACGCCTTTCAGACCTACTACAACTCAAACAAGTAAGAAGGCGTTAAGTTCGGCCGGGCCGAATCTTATATACCCTCCACCTCGGAGTGCATTCCACAGTATTACCAGCAGATTAAAGGATGTCGACTTTTAAAGATATCCCCATTCACCCCATTCTCCACCCAAATGTACAAATTTCGAAAAAACCCTTTTTCAAGTCTTCATAGTTAGAATGTATACACCGAATTTCATGATTTCAACTTCAGCGGTTTGGTAGGTCCCATTTTTATCCCTCTTTTTAATTATATCCCTTAAAATTACAAATTTCGAAAAAGCCCTCTATTTTACGTGTCTATGCAATTAGAGGGATGTACACACCGAATTTCATGATTCTAGCTGTTGTCGTATCATTGGTACCATATTTTATCTCTTTTTGTTCCATTTCGCCCGCTAAAACTTTTATTTTCTTTGTGGTGCTTCGAAGCTACAAGAGGAATGCCCGCAACAAATTTTAACTGTATGAAAATAAGAAATTTAATTAATAAGCCAAGCTACCAATATTTGTATACTTATATATAATGGATATAATACTTCAATCCATAAAGTAAATATAAGGGAGCAATCATAAATACCATAAATATTGGGGGATAGAGAGTGTATTTTCAGCTACACTCGTTTGGTTGGTTGTATTTCCATCCTATTTTAATTTAAAAAGTATAAATTTTGAAAATACCTTATCTCTCACGTACGCAGTATAAGACAACTTCATGATTCTACCATTTTTTGTCGTAAAAGCAACAAACGAATTTGGGAAAAAAATATTTGACGTGTCTATGCAGTCAGAGGAATGTACACACCGAATTCCATGATTCTATCAGCGGTCATTTTGTTGGTACCATCTAAAAATCTCTTTATTTTACGTATCTACACAATTAGAGGGATGTACACACTGAATTTCATCATTTTCATCATAGCTTTATTCGTTTAGTTGGTACTATTTTTATCCCCTGTAGCCATTGTATCCCTTGAAAGTACGAATTTGGAAAAAACGTTTTATTTTTCGTGTCTACGCATTCAGAGGAATGTATACTCCGAATTTCATGATTCTAGCTGCTGTCATTTGGTAGGTACTATTTTTATCCCCTTTTTCCATTTGAACCCCAAAAAGTACGAATTTTGGAAAGTTCTTTTATTTTACGTGTCTACGCAATCAGAGGAATGTATATATCGAATTTCACTATTCTAGGTGCAGCCGTTATGTTGGTACTATTTTTATCCCTTTTGCCCCATTTAACCCCTTTAAAGTACGAATTTAGACGAAATACTTTTATATTATTTATCTACTCTATTAGAGGAATGTACACGCCAAATTTCGTGTTTCTATCTGTTGTCGTTTGAAAGGTACCATTTTTATCCCTTTTTGTCCCATTTCGCCCCCTGCAAATAAAAATCACTCTATGGTGGCCTTTTATGCTATAAAGGGATGGCGCATTGCGAATATCAAGTAAATACAAGCTAATATGTTCAAAAAACATGCTGAAATACACAAAATATTAGGGGTATTTCCAGTCCTTGTGAGGGAAAAATTTTTCCCTCTGGGCCGATTTCGTCCACTTTCAATCCCAACCGATCTACAACCATAAGACACATTTAGGAAAAATTTGAACCTCCTAGCTCATTTCGTTCGGCCGCTATCGTGCTTTCAACAGACAGACAGACAGACAGACAGACAGACAGACAGACAGACAGACGGACAGACGGACAGACGGACAGACGGACAGACGGACATGGCTATATCGTCTTAGAATTTTACCACGACCCAGAATATATATACTTTATGGGGTCTCCGATGAATATTTCGAGGTGTTACAAACGGAATGACAAAGTGAATATACCCCCACCCTGGAGGTGGAGGGTATAAAAAGTGAGAGATAACGACGAACTAACAGCTTAATCCGCATTCCAAAATGTTTAATGTATAATATGCCCAGCCCTAATAACCCATGGTCACCCCATAATAGTAATGTTGTATATAATTATGTGAACGCCGAATTATTGTTTGTTAATGTTGTTGTAGAACGTACTTATCCGGAGAGAAATTTAATTTCCGATTTCTTTTTACTTCATTTCAATATTAGTTTGGTACACAAATCCTACATCACTTTTTGCTCAGTTGTTTTGATTCTTTTCCTGTCGAGTATCATTTTCGTTCGTTTCGTTTTAAATATATATTCTGTTGTGTAATTTATTTTGAACATTTATTTGTTCATTCATTGTGTGTTTCTTGGAGCGTGTGCTTATGCCAAATATCGAGTCATGTACAAATATCGAGTAACTTTAGCTTTGAATTCGAGAACTGTGTACTTTTCTTTACTATTAACATTGACATTGACATTTTGTTGCATCTATTTGTATTGACTTTGCAACTTTCATTTCTTTTTCCATTCCCCACATTTATCCACACTTTGATTGCTTGTGCCGCGACGACGATGACGACGACTTGCTGTGCCATGAATGAATACCATCGAGAACAGCATCAGCCTCGCAGTTGGATTGAGACAAATTTTCAGAAGCGTGAATGCATCAAATTCGTACCATGCCCCAAAGACGAAACAAAGTAAGTAGCCAGTTATGAGCGTTGTGATTTATTTTCTTTAGAACTATTTGAAAAAAAGGTTTACAAACGACAATGGCATTTTCATCATTTTGTATATTATCGTTCTTGTATAACTCCTAGAGATTTTATTATTATTATTTGTGTCGGTCTCCAACTTTTATTGGTTTTACAACGAAAATAACTTTTTCTTGAGAACTATTTGGATGGAAGGATACACGCAAAATGAAAATGGTTTGTACCCAACTCCAGTATTCTGCTGTTGTTACAAAATGAAATTCGAAAAAACGGAATTAGCAGCACCGTCAATTTTTGAAAATAAACGGAGACAATTTTGGTACCTGCTGGTTAACCGGTTTTTATAATCCACAACATTCAATCTTCCAAACTAAAAAGAGATGGAAACGTGCAAAATATATTGTGGAAGTAGAGAAGCTGCTGAGTTTATTAGATAACGTGGAGGGCAGTATTTGAGTCAAAATATCGGTATGCGAAGAAATATTGGTGTAGGGAGAAAAAATAAGATAAAAACCAAGAAATTAAGAAAACTAAAGATGAGCTGTCACATATTTTTAATGTTTGTAGTCCCTTAAAAAATCTGAAGACTCTTTCAAAAGTTATTACAATATTAATTAAGCTATCTCTTCATGAAAACGTCCAAATTTGGGCCACTGTACTACTTTGAGATGCAATAATTTAAAATAAAATGCTAAAAATTAGTTAAGAAACTCCAAAAGTAACGATTAGCGATCGATTGGAACAACGCTTTTAACAAACGAAAGAATGATTTTAGTCGGGATCATGCACAACTTTTTTGAAGCCACCTTAAAGGTAGTTGTTTTAATTATTTTTAAGGGCGTACGGTCATAACGCCCAAATCGATAAATGTCATACAGCCCAATAATCGGCATATCGTCCAAATTTGGGCAATAAAAATGTCATAATGCCCAATAAAAATATCAGAAAGCCAAAATAATTTATTTGGGCTTTCTGACCCAAAATTTGGGCTTTATGATCTTCTCTTGGATTTTATGACATTTTTGTAAAATTAATAATACTTAGAAACCCATCTGAATGAAACTGTTGTATGTTAGTTGTGTGTTTGGTATCGCTAGGGCGTGGTCGAATACGAGCATCCTCCAACTCGCTTTTTCAGTTATCAATAATTTATAAAGTGTAGTATCGTCCACTCAAAAGAATTTGGATACGATCGGATAGAATTGTTCAACAAAGTTTACAGTCTAGCTACGAAATGTTCTCAGTTGTCTGATTTGTAATTTGTAACGTCCAAAATAGTGTTTCATTGGTCGTTATCATCTCAGTTTTGTTTCGTTTCGTTTCGAGTCCGTGGTTATTGGTGATAGATGTGAATAGTGAATTAAAGATTTTCTCCTATGAAGTATGCCCAAAGCCGGCTACGCAAAGTAAAGGTTTTCAGCGTTGCCGGCCTTTGCGTGATTAGAGATTTACTCCTATGGTGTATGTCCAAAGACGGCTATTGTCCAAAAAAATCGATAAATGTTACAACAACACAATCAACGCATCATCGTTTTTGGGCTTTATGACATTTTCAATTTGGACGTTATGGCCGTACGCCTTTTTAAGTTGTTTAATTATTCTTTTAGTTATTTTAATCATTTGTTTATTGCTGTAGAGCAAGTACCAGGAATTCCATCATAAAACTTAAGGAGCGTCTTACTGACACTATTATCTATAAATAAAAAATATTTAAAAAAGAAGACGTACTTTTTTGATTATTAAAAACATCACAGGGAATAAAGATTAAGTTTTCTTAAAAAAAAAACTATATATCGATCGAAAGCTCCAGGTATATTCTTTTCAAATCCGAAAAGTGAAAATCGATTGCTAACCAACCAAGTTACAGGCATATATGTGTACAAAGGTACGAAAACCCGTCTCAAGATTTTGGCGGTGTCTGGAAAATTACAAATAAAAATTCTTTTTCTACTCGACAATGCCTACAAGAAAAACAACAGCTACAAGAAAAACCATATTAATTAATAATTTTTATTTTTGTTTCCATATGTAACAAGGGATATTGAAAAGAGAACCAACAAATACGATAACATGAGTCTGCGTAGGAAGGTGAAAGCAAAAGTGAAGTCTCAAATTTCAATTATTTGAGTTTTTTGTAATTCGAAATTATTTAGAAATTCTTCTTATTTTTATTGGATTTCTTCGAGTACAAGAAAAACTGTATTTGTTATTCGAAGTGATATATAGCAATGATTTTTAAAATGAAGAAACATTTAAAAATATTTTTTTGTTTAACCGATTTCTGCAGTATAATGATTTTAAGAAACGTCCTGTTGCTCATGTCCTGTATGAATTAGAACCCCAAGACTCTATACAAATCATATTTAGGCCAGACAAGTTTTATATATTTATTAAAAATTAAATTCGGGCATGATTAATCTTTTGCGTCTACAAACTACTTCTTCGTTTATCCATGGATCTTTTGCATATAGACAGTGTTTACTTGGTTGGAATTCTGGCTATTAAAAAATAAAAAATAAACGAATCCAAAATAAATTTTTCCTTCGGCAATTTTGTTGTTGCATAGCGTAATCTATATATATAAAAGAGTTGCGTTACTGACTGACTGACTGACTTATCATTGACCAGCCACCAGACCGAGCGGCTGGAGCCAGGGTCATGAAATTTTCAGGGTAGTTCCCAAATACGAAATACGGTTTTACGAAATTCGTACTTTTAGGGGGTAAAATGGGACAAAAAGGGATAAACATCGAACCTTCGTCCTGAATAAACGGCAGTAGCTAGAAACATGCAATTCTGTGTATCCCTTGCAATGACCATGCAGACCAGCTACAAATAAGGATTTTTCTAAATTTGTAATTTTAAGGGAGGAAAGAGACAAAAAGGGATAAAATGGTACCAATTTAAGAATTGCAGCTAGAATTGTAAAAATCGGTATTTACATTTCTCTGACAACGTAGTCTTGCAATATAAATGGATTTTGTGAAATTTGTACTTATAAGGGGTGAGCGGGACAAAAAGGGATAAAAATGGTACCAACTTTAGTACTTCAGCTAGAATCGTGAAATTTAGTACGTAAATTCCTCTGACCGTGTACAAGCTACATCAAAATGGATTTGTTTTTTTTTAACTAAAGTATTATAGCTAGAATCGTGAAATATATCCACCAAGAGAAAATAAGTAAATACTATCAAAAAACAGAGACAAAAAACTAATGACAAATAACGGGCTTTTTCGCGTGCGAAGCAGCGGGCACTGCTAGTTATAATTATATATAAATACGTTTGTGGTGCCACTTACTACTTGAGGTGTTAAAGAGGGTTTCATTTAATATTCCAAACACGCGAAAAGTTTTAGATTTTTTTTTTAAATTCGAATTTAGGCAAATGTATTATAAGGATTTCTTTTTGTCCAAAAAAGTAATTTTTAACGCCCGTTAATGTCAATCGATTTTAATTTTGTTCGCTCGAAAGCTAATTTAACAGAGATTTCAGGTTCTATACCCCTTCCTTGTAAATATAATACTCAAATACACAAATTTATTAACATTTATTACATTTAACATGACGTTTTTATCCTTTATCAAACAGTTTCAAATATTGAGTAGATCTGTGCCCCCTCCCCATCGTGTTCCAATTTCCTCCAAATTGAGATTCTGCTATATTTAGATGGAAAAAAAGTAATAAGTCCATTCAAAATATTTACCATGTATTTTGCAAAATCTCCTACAGTTCTTGGGCTACTTTATCGATGCCATAAAGTTAACGCCAACATTTTTTATGGATACTTCTTTTTAATAAAATTACAATATTCGTTGAAGGTACCTTTCGTATTTGGACCAAAATTGTAAGTTTAATAAAAAATGTGTATTCTTATTTTTTTGAAAATAAAAAAATATTAAAATATATTTTTCGTGTTTTGAACGCCATAAAATGTGATACACTGCCTTTCGACAAATTGTTTGTTAACATTATGTGTGATAAATTCAAAACTATGCCGATATCCTTAGTCTATAATGCCATTTATATTCAGTTTATTATAATTTTAATTGTAATAAATAAAATAATATTAAGAACCTAAACGCTCCCGCGAGAGCGCTCACATAAGAGAGTATTATATTATTTAATGGCTGCCAGACTATGTTCAGTTTACGTGGACACTCACCTTCACAGGAACGTCAAGCCGTGCCTTAAGGGAATGTTATGAATCTAAAGTTTTCAACAACAGTAATAGGAACAGTGGTGCAACTGCGTCCAGTACTGAGCCCAGACAAAAAGTCATTGATCCGTCGATACAATAGAGTTATATATAGGTTTATACTAATGCTGTCATATATGTATTTTAGGTTAGGTCGCGGTCCATAAAATTAAAAAATTATTTCCAGCCACCAACAGAAATAAAATTTTGATTGTTCAATGATGATCTGCAAAATATTTCGTCGATGGATCAAGCTATCTGTGAGCTAATTGCACTTTTTATCTATTTTTATACCCTACACCACTTGGTCTAGGGTATTATAAGTTAGTTTCGCGCCAAATGTTTGTAACACCAAGAAATAATGGAGCTAGACCCACCTTTAAGTATACCGATCGGCTTAGAATCACCACCTGAGTCGATTTAACGATGTCTGTCTGTCCGTCCGTCCGTCTGCTGTCCATCTAAGCTTGTTCGCACTCTACAGGTCGCAATTGTTGTCCGATTGTCATGAATTTATTTTTTCTGGCCAAGGACCATGAATTTATTTTTTCTGGCCAAGGACCATCGGTATTGAATTTGGAGGAAATCGGTTCAGATTTAGATATAGCCCCCATACAAATGTCGCTCCCGATTTGACATTTTCCGCTCTAGAAACGACATATTGTACCCGATTTTCTTTAAATTTGGCAGAACATCTTATAATCTAACTAGAAACACATATGCAAAAATTGGGTAAGATCGGTTCAGATTTAGATATAGCCCCCATACAAATGTCGCTCCCTATTTCACTTTTTCCGCTTTAGAAACCACATATTGTACCCGATTTTCTTTAAAATTGGCACATCATCTTATAATCCAACTAGAAACACCTATGCAAACATTGGGTAAGATCGGTCCAGATTTAGATATAGCCCCCAAACAAATGTCGCTCCCGATTTGACATTTTCCGCTCTAGAAACATCATATTGTACCCGATTTTCTTTAAATTTTGCAGAACATCTTATAATCCAACTAGAAACACCTATGCAAAAATTGGGTAAGATCGGTTCAGATTTAGATATAGCTCCCGATTTGACTTTTTCCGCTCTAAAATCCACATAGTGTACCCGTTTTTCTTTAAAATTGGTACAACATCTTACAATCCAACTAAAAAAACCTATGGTGAAAGTTAGTAAGATCGGTTCAGATTTAGATATAGCCCTCATACAAATGTTGCTCCCGAATGTTTAACCGATTTTGGCCAAATTTTACATATCACATCGGTCACATCGTTCCAGGTTTCAATATACCCCAGTACAAATGTCCTTTCCGATTTAACATTTTTTGTCAAACACATACATTTACAGGATGCAAAAATCCTTCCCGATGTCAATTTTTTACCGAATTGAATTGCAATGAGAATTGTTTGGGTGATGCCCATATGTCCATACTTTGGTATGACTTTGGTTAACTACTGTATAATTTGTATTTGTCTGTCGGACAATTGGATCAATTTCCATATTCGTTAAGTTTGACTAAAGATGAATTTATAGCATATAAATTATATGAATATAATTGAAATATAATTTGTATGAACTACATAAAATTGCTCCCATGAAATACATGGGTTTAGTAATCAAAGCGAGGTACATACGCAGGGAGTGGTGTAGGGTATTATATAGTCGGCCCCGCCCGACTTTAGCCTTTCCTTACTTGTTTATAATGGAACAAAACGTTCCACAACCAACGACAATTGCTAGCCAGGAATGCGTGGACCCAAGTCGTTCGTCTCACGTGAATTCGTCAGCTGAAACCGACATAGTTCTATTTAAGAAGAAGATTTTTTTTAGTTTTTTCGTTTGTACTTTTTTGGTCTGTAATCAATAGTAATATTTGATTTCCACCTTTGACAGGGTGGAAATCATGATAGTTGTAGTCTGCAGCCAAGTAATAAATGCCACCGTGCCCTTTTGTAAATAAATTTGCATTCTATTAAATATAGATGCAAAATGGCCTTGAGCCAGGACAATATCCCAGTTGAAATGAGAAGATAAATATATTAGATAGATAAATATATATATATAGATAAATATATTTTATATTTATCTGTAATTAATTTTTGTCTAAATGTCAAAATGTTGTTGTCAATCACATATCTCGTGGTGACCCAGTTTCGTTTAGCCCAAATTCTTGATTCACTTTTCTTCGTCTGTTTACTTTGAAAGTACTCATCGGCTTCACTTCTGCTCCGGAATAAACATTGGAATCTGTCTACATTCAGCTCACAGATACAAGCACTCACACGCATACATACATACATGTATTTAGCCAAGAGTCATAACGAGATAAATCATCGCAGAAAGTCAAGTGTAATCTATCTTGTGACAGCGATGGAAAACATGGAACAATTGTACTATTTTTGGTACAATTTGAAAAGCTTTGAGTGGTTATGTTAAATAAGACTCCTCTTACATATATATCGGCTGAATCAAAAAATCAAATTTGTTGCACTTTTGCAATGTTGTTATTTTGGCTGGCGCTTTTTGCGCTGATTTTTATTTTGTACCTTCTGGTGCAATTGAGCAGTAATTTTGGTACATAATTTTAATATTTTTCTGTGCCATCACTGTCTTGTGAAAGTAATGACTGCCGCACCTAGCTCCCCCTCCTCTTACTCACGTACACATACATGCATAAAGAATGCTATTCTTGAAGATAGAATGCATGATTGTAGTTAGTGAATGCGATATCATAGGATGCGATTATAACACTTCGCTGAGATGCTTTGTCGCATCTACCCGTAGTGTTATCCAAACGACAACCAGACTTACCAGATACATTTTTAACTTATCCTCAAAGTGATCTGAAACAAATAACCAATAAATATTTATTTGTTCCTTTCTATTATTACGGTCTTGTAATCAATAAATTTTATTTGAACTGCGATATTGTCCTGGCTCGAGACATTTACATTTTATAGAATCATAATTTCCGTCCTGTGACCACCGAAATGAATGATTTTGCATTCTATAAAGTATAGATGGAAGGAGGTCTTGAGCCAGGACAACATACAAGTCTAAAAATATTTCAAAACATGGATAGAATATCCCCAAAAAATAAAAGAAATCCCCAGATTTGGAGACAAATCCCCACATCTGGCAAGTCCGACGACAACCAACGTGCAATGAATGTACACTTTACATTTGGGCGCTGTTATCTGGTATTGCGTGCTTGCAGTTACTGCTGTTATCAAGGTGACAGATACGAACGTCAGAATCTAGATCCAGTTGAGTCTACTCGGTGACCTAATTAATGTATTACGTCGAACGTATCTCATCTCCAGCAAACATTTGGAAAGTTTATCTGTTTATTTCGTTGTTTTTATTTTTTATTGCCAACCCTACGTTGTTTACTGGACCAGTATACATAGAATATCCACTTCTAAGAGTCCCGTGTGATATTAAGTTTGGCATTTCCAAGTATGTAATTTGATATATACATAAGTTACATATATTACACAATATATGTATATATTAACATAATACAAAGCCCGCGAATCCTTTGCGGCTTGTCTCCAGGTAGTTTGGTATATGGTATTAAAGGGGAATAAAACTAGTTGCACAAAAGCTTTATAAATTATGTACTGATCCTCGAAATCATCGGTTATTTGATATATATTAAACTCTCCAGAATGTGAAAGGGTGATTGATGTTAAAGTAATTAAATTAACTTCTTAGTTTCTGTGTTGTTTGATTAGTGATCGATTTGATTGAGTTTCTGTGTGTTTTGATTGTAATACCACACTCAACCATACACACATTGACCATATACATAAGTATTTCATTGTCCTGTGTAGGGACAATTCATCAGTGATCCTATTATATGGAATGCTTGCGTTCTCGAGTTGTTATCACATTTTATGACAATACACATAGCGTATAATTCGGATTTGTAGTCACTGAATTCCCGGGAAATAAATTTAAATTTCCAGGGAATATAGGAAATATCAAAAATATTTTCTTGATTATTTTGAGCACTAATTTAGTTCCACTATATAGATGGGAAATTGTAGATATATTTCAAATTCATATATGTGGGATTCTCTGCAGAACGTAACAAAAATGTGGCGTGAGCGATTGAGACTAAAATTTTTCAAATTCAGACGCACGAAGATGCGTCTGAAAGGTATTTGAATCAATATCATATTTCATTCAATATGATACTATGGCTAACATAGTATCTGGGATATCTTTAAATTTCTTGTTTTCCCACAGGAATCGACGAAATAATTTCGCAAAGATGAATTTACTTTACATATGAAACAAGTAAGAAATAGTCTAGAAATAGGGATAAAATTAAATTTGTTCAGCTGGAAACTTTCAAGAGAAATCTAACAGAAATAGAAATATATCCTTCTGTATATTAAAAATAAAAACAATTAACTGGACTATTTCAAAGTTTTTATTATTTATGAATTTATTTAATTAATATCAAAATTGTTATGTATCTATTGCTTTTAACGTTTAAAATATATTCCCCCTGTTTCTGTGAAATATTTTCATCTATAGACGAATGAATCTTCTAAATTAAATACGTCATAACTTTTGACGCCTTCAATTCTGACGATTAGTTGAGTAAAATATTTGTAAAATGAAATATAATTTGTAAAATAATTTGAGAAAAACATTCGGTTTTAATTTGCAATATGCCAGTATTTAAAAACTCGCAGGTTACTAAATGTTGATATTTTAAAGCATATTGGACATATTATTCTTTTTTCCGGGGAATCCCGGGAATGTAAATTTTCTTTCCCGTTTTCACGGGTCATGAAAAAAGGCCGGGAAACCCCAAAGCTGACGTATAATATATATAGTAGTAGTTTATGAACAGACTTGTGAACAAAACTCATTTATCTCTTCCTATAAACGAACTGAACAATTACCAAGTACCAGGGATTGGAGTAGGGTATCATACAGTCGGACCGCCCGACTTAAGCCTGTCCTTTTGTTTCGTTTGTTTGAAATGATTTTAAAATTAGTAAAAATTTGTATGATCGTTTTATTTTGATTTTCAAAATGATTATTGTTTGAGCCTGTAAGCTTATTTACAGACTGTTTTGACGGGTTAAATGGATCCAATTCTCAAATCAGATCAAATCCTTCTTGGAACAAAAACACTTATTATTCTTTTCCTTTATTTATGTGTACTGTTGTTGTATGTTTGAGTTTGGGTACATGGAAATGTGTACTTCAATTATATTGGTATGAAAATAAATGTAGAGTGCACTTTTGTTGTTGGGTTGTATTCGTGTAGATGTAAGTATGTATGTAGGTTGTGTATGCTGGTCGTGGGTGAAGGGATAGTGTCGCGGCGCTACTTCGTTTCTTCGCGTTGGGTTGACGACTGATCCAAGCACGCATAGAGAAATGAGAGAGCCACGTCGATCTTGCAATCGCATCGCATAGCAAGAGAGAAGAAGATGCCAGTAGAAAAAAGGATGTCACCCAGAAAACATTTTGTGTTCGCATGAACACAGACAGTTGCGAAAAATTGAAACAAAGGTTTTCTCTTAATTTGCAGTTTAAAAATGACCGATTTATTCAAATGTATTTAGGAAACTAACATTCAAAATTTACAAAACTGTTGCTAAGCTGCAAAAAAGATTACAACAAAAAATACATTACGTGCTAGGATCTTGCTAGACTGTTGCAAAATATGAGTGACATGTTTGCCACGTTGTTGTTGTTGTAATTTATAAAAAACTGGTTTTGAGTACAAAAATGTTAAGGAGATTATGATCTAAAAGAATGTACGATAAAGCTGAAGGAAACTAAATACTGGAATTGCTGCTGCACAGTGGTTTTAACGAACAATTATATCGGTGATTTTTTGGAATTTTGAATTTAAAAATAATGGGTTCTAATATTTACATATATTTTGCAAAAGCAAATATAATTTAAGTGAATATACTCAGAAAAGTCAAAGTATTGAACAGTAAATCGTTAAAATTGGAAATGTTTTATTTATGCTACAAAACATTACAAATGTGAATTTGTATATTTTACAAATAAATTTGTGTTGACGTTGATTTACATTTAACTCGTTCGGTTTTCGTCGCATCTGTTTTGTTTTCGGTATTTGTTTACATTTCACGAAATTATATATGTACATATATAATTTGTCCAATACTGTAAAATTGTGTTTTAAGGATACCCCAGAGGTGGAGGGATGCATTTTTAGGTGATATAAACTATGTTTGATATATTTCGAATTTAGAGCGAATCTTAGAGTACTTCTATCTTGTAAACTGACGATAATATCTATTACACAACAACGCTCTTTTCTTTTTTGTTGTTGTATGTAGATAAACCACAGTACCACAAAGAAGAATGAAGTAGAAAGCCGTGAGAAGTGGTAATATTTTCTTCTAGGTGACGTCGAGTAAAACACGAATCTGTTTTGAAATTTCCGACAAACCCCCAATATCTTGACCTTGGGGTAAAACCTTACTTGATTCACCATTATCGCGAATAATAGGGAATTTTGTATTCCGCTGCAGGCTTAAAATATTAATATGAATATAACCCTGGAATAGGTTCCACTTCTTTGTCTTCTAATCTAAAGAGAAAGCTGAAGGAAATACCATTAATCATGGTTGGAAATTCGAGGGAACAATTCATTCCCAGGGAAATTTTATTCGCGATAACGGATATTATCAGCCGATTATTAATTACCTACAAGATTTGAAAAGAAGAAACTAAGACCTCTCGATCGATATATACGCTCCATTTTTAAAACTTGCACAATCTATGGGCAGTCAAATCTTACTATAAGTAACCCAGCGAAAAAACTTAGAAGTAGTTCGAAATTAATGACATTATCATTACTCCTAAATTATGCATCCAAGCAAATTCATTCTAAATAGTTTCTCAATTCTTGGGTAGGATGGAAATATTTATTTGTTCAATTTCGATCTCAACTATTTTTTAGTGAATAATGTTGGAGTGTCAAAAAATACTGTACTAATGGGACCATTTTTCGTAAATGAAGAAGGAACGATTGTTATGAATTATTTTAACAAATAGTTTTAAAATTTTCATTCATTCTTCCAATGACAACCCTATGTTAAAATCATGTATGACTCGCCCAAAAAAGAATTACTTCCATATCATCTTTTCACCAGTTGAACCCATGTTTAACCACTTCTTCGTCATGTTATTTTTTGCTGGGAAGCAAAAATACACTCTTTATACGAAATTTAAAATATTCACGCCTTAAATTACGAATGTCATAAAAATTAATTTTTAGAGGAAAAATATCTCATTGAACATTTTGTAAAATCTACAAGAATTCAGATATCACATTATTTTGGAATTACATAGAAAATATTTCCCTTCAAATAGTGGGTAAAAAGATTTGCATTTGATTTTCAAAAAAGAAACATCCAAATTCCCAAAACGGAGATAAGTGTTCCACAGTTGGGATTGTTTAAGACAATGCCATGCATTCATTTGCGGCATAGATGCAATATTTTCTAATTAAGAAACCAACATATGGGTTTGAAATATAATATATGAAGTATAAAAATGAATAAATAATATTAGAAAATTTTCACAAAAATTTACTTTTAATCAAAACTTCAACAACTCAGTCAAGTACTAACGTATTTTTTAAAACAAAGTGGCGTTTAACTCCATAATAAACGTCCTTTGTAGCGGTTCCTTCCCACTGTACTTTTAACGTACATTAAGCAAACATAGCTAAGCTTGAAAAATTGAAAACAAGAATGTGTTTGCTGGACAAATGCACACACGTTTTGTTTAGCTAATGCTGAAGTCGCGAGTTCTTCTCTGGAGTAGAGATTGTTTGTGAGCTGAATTGTTATTGTTTTTGTAGTTAAAAGGCACAGACCGCCTAATAGCACTTTTTGTCTCTTGCCGGAAATTTTGTCTGAAACTTAAAGACATCATGAATTCAATGAATGAAAACAAAAATACAAATAATGTATATTAAGTGGGGTAGCCTCTATGAAGAGACAATACTAAATGAATAAACCGTATTTATCAAGATATTTATCAAATATAAAATTTATATATTTTATATCAATATTTTACCAATTCGTTAAATGTTTTCTAAACTGTGGAGTATCCAGACTTCTAAAAATTAATTAATTAATGCTACTACACCTAATGTACATTTGGCTTAATTAGTTTTATTTAAATTTCCAATATCAAATAGAATCTTTTGAATTTCAAATGTAATGATTTTTGAATTTCTTGATATCTTTTGACGAACAACAAAAAAATATGTATTTGAAATAATCAGTTTTCGTCAATAAATTTATTTTCTTAATTTCATAATTATCTTTTTACGTCATTCGAATAAGCAAAAATGCCCGAGATGTAATAAGTGATGCTTTAAATCCAGAACACTGTCCAATAACAGCGCAACAAGCAATCAAACATTTGCTGGAACAACAAAGAGATTGTGGTGTTTGGCGTTTATTAAATTATAACTTTTAAACGTCGAACAAATCGTTGGAGCTTCATTCAACCTCGGAATTCAATCAATATTTGAGGAGCACCAACTGTGAATTATTATGCAGCCAAAGTCACGCCAATTTTTGCTCGAGCGGAGCAGAGTACAAAGTCTGCAGACTTTGATTTGGTTTTTTGTTGGTATTCCATGGATATGAATCAATTGGTCCGTCTGGCTGTTGCGTATATCCTTGAGTTGATTGTTGGCATCTTGAGAGTGCGTGTGAAGCACATCATAATTGATGAGTTTTTATGGGAACACTCACACACACACTTTCAATTGATAATTTTCAAGTTCAACATATTTTCAATGTCTCCTGTCCGTCTGCCAGCTCAAGTATGTCTCCCAAGGATGCGTGCATTGTGTGAATGTGTGAGTGCGTCTGTTCGGCATTTCTTTTATTCGACAAATTTTCATAGAGAATAATTGAAATTCATTATTTACTTGGAGGGTAACAGATGTCAGTGGCAAATACATACTTCTTTCGAAGCACACCTTCGCAGCTACCGCTGATCCAGTCGTTGGTTGGGTGGGGGCGAAGAATAAAAGAGAGTGCACAAAATATCCTCTTCTGGGCCAACAGACATACATATATGTCTAAGAGTGTGTGTGTGTGTAAGTGCGCGCCCGAGAATGTCTGTGTATTAAAAGCTAAGCACACGTACATGATGTTTTGATATGTATGTCGGGTATGCGTCCTGCTGTGCTAGGATCTTTCTGGGTACGTGGAAAGTATAAAATTTAGAAAATGCCCACGTGGTATTTACGATACGTACGCCGGGTAAGAAGTGTACACATTAGGGTTAGTTTTTCGACACTTTTCGACCTATTTTCCCACGTTAAACCAAATAAATTTTATTGCAACTTAAATAAAATATTTTTGTTAAATATATGTGTCATCCCAAAAAATTAAATTTTAGGATTTTTTTCCTAAGACATGTTTTTTACCGAATACTTTAAACGATTTTTTGAAAATTCGGCGTCATGTGATTTGTTTTCCCCGATTTGGCATGGAATGATTCATATACTAATGTAAAACTAAATCTAAATATGAACAAACAAAAGGGCGTAAAGTTGCCACTTTGTGTGGGTGTGGCAATATCGGCCATGTGAATGCAAATTTTAAAAAAACATTGCCAAATATGAAATTTCACAGTATTCCGATAATCCGTATAGAAGTTATAACAGCTTTAATTTTACGTAGTTTATGGTGATTTGTGTGAGAGGTACTGGAAGGGGCGTGGCAAAACCCGTTATATATTTTGTACACTTAAAGTGATTATAAAAAAATCCGTGTGGAAGATACATTGGTTTTATTTTAATATGGAAATATGGGCCATCTTCGAACTTAAACTAACTTTGGGGAAAAATATACCCAAAGTTTGATTTGATTCCTTATCTCCTTTCGAGAGTTATCGTGTACACCAGCCAGCCAGACGGACATGGCTCAAACTTAAACAGTCTTGAAACGGATTCGGTACAAACATACTTGGGGTCTTAAGTCACTCCCTCAATGCGTTAAACTTTTTTCTGTCCCAAATGATATATAAAAGGTACTTATGGTGGATACAAATGTTGCGGATCTCACTTTCACATAGAAAACGTAGTTTAAGAATCGTCTTCAAAAAATTGGGAAAATTTTGATTTTTTTCGGAAAAAAATTGTTGGCACAAAAAAAAAATAGAAAAAAATCGGAACAAATTATTGTTTTATTTTGTAATAGCAAGTATACTAACGTAAAAATAATGGATATATGAAAAAGATCTATGGATATATGTGGAAGTTATGGCGCTCTTTATAGACGCAAAATAATTAAAAAATGTAAATGTAAAAAGTAAAGTCAAATTGACTTGTATACAAATTAAATATAAATCATAGTATATATTACCCTCCCCATAGAATGGAATTTATATTAATTCTGAAATGGCGTTTTTAGTTTTTCATTTCTTCATTTGTCGCCCATTCCAGGCCCACAAAGTTCCAAAGCATACAATTAAAAAAAAGAATATTTTATATACTTGTTCGCACCCTATGATAACGGAAGTAGTGTTAAATTAAAGAGGAGAATATCTATTAAAAATACTTGAAATATCATGCTTCTATCTGTATTAGTTCAGCATTAACATTTATTTCACGTTCACCCCTTAGTTTATATATAACTTGATTTTTAAGAGACAAAAATTTAAATGGTTGTTGATACTAAACTAAACTGACCCGGCAAACGTTGTTTTGCCTTCAAATTTTATTTATTTATCGGTGGAGGTAAATAACATTTATTTGAAAAAAAAAAATGTGAATAGTATGTGAACTATTAAATGATAAAAAGTATATGAATAATATGGAGAATGTTTTTTTTATTTATTTATTATGAATTACAATACAAAGTAAATTTATATTCTAATTTTGGGTCCAGGGATTGAGCCGGGGTGACTAAGACCATTGAGCTAGTTATTACAGCGACAGATCAGAGCCTCTGGTGGGAATCGAACCCACGACCGCCACGCTGATAGCCGACCACGCTACCAACTCGACTACCGGGGCGCTCATGGAGAATGTTAGTGTTATTCATTATAGTGGACCCGGAGAACTTCGTCTCACAGACATTGTCATACGTCATTTCAAATTGCAGAAAATCTGTGGTCAACTGTCCATTGCAATTGATTTTTTTAATATTTCCTGGATGGTGTCGATTTTAAATTGTATTTTCCCTCATTGAATCACTCTGTGATAAACAATATTTTTATTTGTTGTCAGGTGCGAAAATGATCAAAGCGGGACCATGCGACATACAGTGTGAAAAACATTCATTCTCCAGACTGAGGCCACAAACACTCAATGTTATTTATTGATTGTCATGGCGAATGCGGGACGAATTGGAAATTGGATTCGCTTAAACTCGAATGGCATATCGGTTGGAATCATTGTAATTCTCGGAATGAGAACATCCTCACCTTTCAACTTTTCTTTTAGTATTTTTGCGTGAATCACAGTGCTCACGCTGTGAACGCTAAACGCGTTCCGTTGCATAATTTTGGTTGATTGATATTGCAAAGCAATATTGTGCGGCAGTAATCCAGGAACATCGGTTGAATTCTATATCTCAGTTGGATAGTTGCTTGCTTCGTCTTCGTTTGTTACACGGTCGATAGATTTGAAGGAATGCAGTGAACCAGTGATGCACTGCCAAATGAGTAACAGTCGGATAGCGTTCGTAAATGGGAAATGAGAATATACGCCAAATCGGCGCTCCGTTTCTTGAAATCATCAAACGGTACGCGTAAAAATTCATTGCGCTGCTGATTTCATTGCGCCGACCTTCTTGGATTGAATCTGCGTACATCAATAATATCTGCTCCAAATGAAGTCATTTGAAAGCATCCGTTATATTTCTGAGTGTTCGATAGAAAAGGAAGTTATTATGGTCTTTCGCCATGAAGCAATGGTGGTAATTTAACCTTGCCACTGAGACAGCACAATCCAGGCGTTTCTACAGTGAACTTCAATGCACCGTAAACATAAACGACATCTATCATGAAGATGGCATCGTAAAATCACTCCATACAAATCGGGGATATTTCGGGGTATTCTTCATCGAAATCGGTCCATGCGTTCTTGAGTTATAAGCGTAGTAACTAACGACACTCTCTTTTATATATATAGAAGATAGATTAATAATTCATTATTTAATACTAATTTAATTAAATATTTATTTGTATTACCTATTAGTTTATATTAAATAAATAATTTGTTAATTAAGTTTTTATCGCTATTTTATTACTTTTTTCTCGTTGTTATGTTTTTTCTCACACTTTAATTCAGCTTTATTTTTTTTTTTGCTGAATAGTCCTTTTAATTTTAATTTATATATTTTTACCATATATATTTTTCACTTTTTGGGGTTTTAAAGATATTTTATTATTTATTTTTCCTTTACATATTTTTTATTTGTATATATTAATATATCGTCATACTTGTTAATATTTTTTTAGCATTTCAATTAATTTTTGTTTTAATAGTTTTTAAGTAACTACTGTATTTAGATTTATGAAATTTTTGTTAATTACTAACCGGCTGATAAAATAAGTTTCCTATTCTGTTCTATTCGGTTCAGTTCTACCGAACAAAAGGTTTGCTTCAGTTATTCGTCATTCACAACAGGAGATAGCTGAGATGGTTAGAGTGCCGTAGTAGCAACCGCTGTTCTTCCTCCGGTAGCGGTGGATTTAAAAAAATGGAAACTAGTGAAATAGTTGTTCTTGTTTGCAACTATTTTACAATAACTTTTGTCTTTCGAAATAAAGGACATCCCTCCTATGACAACTCTATGTTAAATTCATTGGTGAAGATCCCAATTTTCACTACTTCTGAATCGCAAGATGAGCATCTTTTTCACTTCTTCGGTGCTCTCTTTCGCTGGGTACTGGTGGTGAGGTACTTAGAATTATTTAAATTCCTGTAGGAAATCGCGAGGTGCAAACTCCTGAAATGAGAAAATTGTTTGAAATTTTGATTTTTTTGAATGTCCTCTATAAATGCAGTGCATTGCGTTTGTGGAAGGAAGATATGGTATTGGAAGGAGGAAAGAGGGAGTAGTGTTTGTTGACTTTTGTTTTAAACTTCTGAATGTCATAATTAGCTGGGAAGATATCTGCCGGAAGTCGATTCCACATACGCATAGTACGGGCGAAGAACGAATTCATTCTGTAATGTGTGTTGTGGTCGGTTGTCCAATCAACAACAAATGGGTGAGAGTTCCTGGAAAGTCACGTATCTCACGGGCGTTATAAGATCACGAATATCCGAAGAACAAACACCATGAAATTATCGATGGAACAAGGACACACAACCAACATTACGACGATGATCAAGGGAAACAATATAATTGGATATTCTAACACCATCGCCTCCTCCTCCTCTGGACACAGTCAAGTAGCTCCAGTAAAGAACCTGGTCTGATTTAGGTAGTGTAGATATTAAGAAGATCAGAGGGAGTGAAATATTTCTTGCACCGCTTTAAAAAGTCTCAAGTGTTTAGGCTGCTTCTTTCGACACATCAAATACACGTTTTGTCCAACGAACATCGCATTGTATTTTCGTGCCTAGAACATCAAGAGTATCTGATTGCTCAATATTGACACCGTTCATATAACTATTTTTAATAATTATGATTCTGCCAGTCGTTAAAGAACTTTTCGTAATATCTATGAAACATGATTTGTAATGCACATATCAATGAAAATAAGTTTAACAATTTTCTTTTGTGAAAACTAACATCTTCATGAAGTAATTCTATGAAACACTTCTTATTATTTATGAATATATTATATATTAAGAAAACACTCCCTGAACTTAAGAAATATCTACTGAAATACTACGAAGCATCATTCTTACGGAGTGGTAGGTGAGTCTAAAAACAACCAAAAAGAACACACCCTAGTGCATAAGTATCCATAGATCTTAACGTGTTGCTTAAAAGTTGGCACATGTTGGCATTTCAATTTCTTGCTTCCCTTTGTTATGACAGCAATCATCATCATTCCAAACCATCTCCCAGCCGTCCATGTTTGTGTATATGATTTTCGACTTTAATCTGCGGAATCTCCGCACCACGTGCGTATTAATTGTGCGCCTAACGTGAGGTTTCTGCCATGAAACGGTTAAAGTTAATTGAATGTAATTCATTACTCAAATTAATGATTCGGTTTGGCTTTAATAACGCTGTCATTGTGGCAGATAAACATAAATGGTGCGTGTAATTGGTGGCAACTACAGGCGGTTGTAAACGATATGTTGCAGTCCAGTTTCAGGCAAATTTAAGTAATTTTCCGCATATTTATCATTGTGGTGGCTGTGTTTGAAATCCAGTAAAATGTCCATTCACTATACGCCACGGTCCATAATAACGTCGGCTTTCCTATTCAATAATATATACAGTCATCTTCTTAACTATATATTACATACTTAATTAAAACAAGTAAGCAAAGTCTAAAGACTATATGATTCCCATTATTCGGGAACTATTTTTGTTCGGGTACTATATCGTTAACCGATGTGACCTTCTTTCACCAAGTATGTTTCCAGCAGAAATATAACGGTAAATGGTATGTGTCTGAGAGAAAAAAGTTAATGCGGGAAGGAAATTGTGAGGGTTATATTAGAGATCGAGACGATGTGATCCACTTTTACCATAGATGTTTCTAAATCAAATATGATGTGTTTTGTCCAATTTACAGCATATCGGTTAAAATATATTGTTTCTAGAGCGGAAATAGTCAAATCGGGAGCGTCATTTTTATCGGGCCTATATATAAAGCTGAACCAATCTGACCCACTTTTACCATAAGGTGCTGTGTCAAATTTGAAGAAAATATGTAGATTCTAGAGCGGAAAGAGTCAAATCGAGAGCGAAATTTGCATGGGAGATATATGTATATAAATCTGAAGCGATCTCACCCACCTTCACCACAAATGTTTCTAGCTCAACTATAAGGTTTTGTGCCAAATATGAAGATAATCTTTTAAAATATGTGGTTTCTAGAGCGGAAAAAGTCAAATCGGAAGCGACATTTGTATGGGTGCTATATCTAAATCTGAAAAGATTTTCTTAAAATTAAATAGGCCCACAAACCTTACATGTGCAAATTTTGGTTAAGATCGGACAATAATTGCGACCTGCACTTTGATTACAAGAATAGACGGACAGACAGACATTACTAAATCGACTCAGAAGTGTATCTAAGCCGATCCGTTTAATAAACGATGGGTCTATCTCGTTTCCTTTTGGGTGTTACAAACAAATGCACAAAGACATAATACCCTAGTGAAGGGTATCTATCACTTACGCTTACGTTAATTTCAAGGGTAGATATAGAGACGTATATATATAGCTAAATCGCCTTCTTTTGGGAGCTACAAATAAAAGATGTGTTTATTACCCGGCTAGTTATCCAGAAAGTGTTGCGTCATTTGCCTTCCACACGAATTTGGGACAAGCTGAATATAATTTCAATTACTTCACAAATTAATTTAAGTTTTTTCAATTTTATTTTTTATTTTCGAAATGAATATATTAATTAGTTTTATACACTCCACGAGAGTATTATGTCTTTGTGCATTTGTTTGTAACACCCAAAAGTAATCGAGATAGACCCATTGTTAATTATATCGATCGACTTAGAATCACTTTTTGAATCGATTTAGCAATGTCCGCCTGCTGTCTGTCTGTCCGTCCGTCCATCTATTCTTGTAATCAGAGTACAGGTCGCAATTGTAGCCAGAACATAATGAAACTTTGCACAACGAAGTTTTTCGAGATAAGAGGAACGCTATTTAATTTGAAGAAAATCGGTTAAGATTTAGATATAGCCCCCATACGAATTTCACTCCCGATTTGTCCCTTTTCACTCTAGATACCACATATTTTAACAGATTGTCTTCAAATTTCCCAAATATCAAATATTTTCAATAAAAACACCCATGGTGAAAATGGGACAGATCGGTTCAGATCCCGATTTGACGTTCTCCACTCTGGAAACCACATATTTTAACAAATATTCTTCAAATCATGCAAAATATATATATATAACTAGAAACACCCATAGTGAAAATGGATCAGATCGGTTTAGATTTATATATAGCTCCTATACAAACTATATGGCTTGACATTTTCCGCCCCAGAAACCACGTATTTTCACCGAATTTCTTGAACTGGTAGAATCTATTGTGCAAGTGGGTCACTTTATTTCATGTTTGGATATAGTCCCGATACAAATATTCTTCTCGATTTGACAAATTGGGTCAGGTCATATTAGCCTATGATTAGGAAACATACAAAAATCCTTCCCGTTTTCATTTTTTCCTTGATTGTGTATGTATAGACAGTCGTCATAGGAATGTACATACCGAAGTTCGTTATTGTAGCTGGCCAGTACCAATTGTATCTTTGTCCACATTTCCCCTCGAAAATCACGTTATTTTATGTGTACACGCGATTAGAGGGATGTACACACCGAATTTCTGGTTATTAGCCATTGTCGAATCACTGGTACCATTTTTATCCCTTTTGCCCCATTTTGGGAACTTTGGGATTTTCGGGTTTCTATTCAATCACACTAGAATACTGACAACAATATTTGTTCTTTTTTCCCGAACAATAATTAACTTTTTAACAATACATGTTGTTAAACGCACACATACGTGTACGAATAGATGGTGTTGTTTATCAAAGACTACGTCAATCTTTAGTATAAAATATCTCTCCAATATTCATAATTGTAATTACCATGAAGCATGACAAAACAACTTTTTAAAATATTTGTTTTGAATACTTGTACTTTGGGTGACCAATAATACCGTTGAAAAGAGTAAGGGTGTGTTTCCGGATGACGATTAAAATTATACACGAACGAATAATACCTGACGAACGACTCATAAAGTGGGTTTTTGTAACACGTTTAAAAGCTTTCGTGTTATGATGTGAAATTATAAAAGCTTTCTTTTATTTGTCAATCAACAATATTGTCATCATGATTTTTTGTCATTTTTCGATAATTTTATTCATAGAAAAACAAAAAAGAAATCAAATCTAATAACTGGCAGAAAAAATTATTTGTTTACAAAATAATTATTTCAAAATAATTTGTGTAAATATCTTTTGTGGACATAATTGGGATAAGATATGATATTTGTTCCAGTTGCCCCTTTCCAACGGTATGCTAGGAGCAGGAGGAAGGATAGTTTTCGTTTAAGTGTATACATATGTGATGAATTTTTGTGTATGTGTGTGCCAATATTTTATTTTCATTATTTCCGTTGGAATAATCGATATAACCGTTGTTAACTGATTGTTAAAAGAGAAAATAAATTTACATTTTACAAAACATGTAATGTACATATGTACATTTCAACCATTCTTTTCATTTCTGAAAGTACACGAACGGGTTTTTCTAATCATCCAGATTTGACATTTGTGACGATTGGTTTCGTGTTGTGGAAACCCAAAAATACAGAAAAGCAAACGAAAGCTTTTGTGTTTTACTCAAAAATTGGCATTCCTTATACAGAAACGGAAATCAAATTTCGAACGTCGTTTCGACGAATACAATGAGTGAATCGTCATCCGGAAACAGACCCTTAAACGTGTTACAAAAACTAGATTTATCAGTCGTTCGTTAGGTATCATTCGTTCGTGTAGAATTTCAATCGTCATCCGGAAACACACCCTAAAAAAGTACTTTTTTGGTATGAGATAAAAATATATTTTTTCTGATTTCAATCAATTTCAAATCATAAGACGAAAACTTTTAAAGGTGTTACAAGAACCAAATTTATGAGTCGTTCGTCAGGGTATCATTCGTTCGTGTAGAATTTCAATCGTCATCCAGAAACACACCCTAAAAAAGTACTTTTTTGGTATGAGATAAAAATATATTTTTTCTGACTTCAATCAAATTTCTTCTACATTTAAAGAAAATTGTCAAATCTTATCTTAATCTTTTGATATTTCAAATACTATGATTGTCGTCTAGAAACCTGCAGTGGCACAATCCATTTGGGAACCGTCCGTGTATACCTTAGTATCGTAGCCAACAAATCGCTTCCCCACATCTTTCTTGAGGGGAATTTGACCACCTTTGGGGTGCTGGTGTTCGAAGTATTTGCAGAAGTTTTCCTAGAATTCAAGCTTGTCTTTTTCTGCAAGATCCGGTAACAGACAGACGGACAGGCAGTAAAGTAAAATTGTGTGCACTTTTCCACATTTTCCCACTCGTACCATCAGTAATGGCGGAACTAGAGTAGTTTTATTAAACTTATTTAATTAAAAACAAAACAATAAAAATATAAATATAAATATGGTTTTTCCTAGGAATTTAAAGAATATCATCGTCAAGTCAATATTTGATCTAGGCAACAAGCAATACTTTAATTTCGACAATGTTTGGCATTCGCAAATACATTCAAACGCACTTACGTGGACCACGAAATAATACAATTTTAAATATGTGTACAGGGACAGACGTCAATTGGCAAATAGTCTAAATATTTCTTTAGAAATTTTGCCAAGGAACTGGAACATTATTGTGGTACCAGCAGAAGAACGCATAACTAAAGAACGATGAAATTATTTTTGGTGATTTGTTGCTTGGGTTTAATCTCACTTGCTCATGGCTTTGGTGCTCGTGGTGCTGCAATTCGTCGCAATAGAAAGCAATAACTCAATTTGGCTTTTCTTATAACTTGTATTCCTAAAAACAATTTTATTATTGTCTTTATATGAACATCGCCCATATCTACAGTTTGTGGTCATTTTATGATTTCTAAAATAATAAAACGACAAGCAAACTATATGTATATTGTATTTTTTGGGGTAGGGTTTAAAGGTTCAACCACATACGCACGCTTGCCACCTGTGGCCTATATACAGTAAGTAACGGATATAAGAAAAAATTCGATTTTAAGATAGTTTTCTCAGTACTAAATTTAATTCATGTAAGAAAATCTCTTTCAAGAAGAAACTCGATAAAAGAACTAATTGTCAATCAGCATAACTGTCAAATTCAGGTCAAAGTTGATTTGACTGATTTTTTTGGTCCTTTCCAGGGCCGTGCGCAGGGGGGGGTTTGGGTGTTCAAACCCCCCCCAGAGAGGTTTCGAACATATACTTTTTAAAACCTTCTAGGCTTTCTGCAGCAATAAAATATAGAATTTTTAAGGTCTTTTTAAAATAAGTCATCTGAAATGTAATTTTGTAAAATAATGAAAACTCGAAAATTAAATAAAAAATCGTGGACACTTTCTTGAATTTCGGACAAAGGTTATGAAAAATACAAACAAACTAAACGAATTGTGCCAATTTCAAGATTGTTTAATGCTAATTTCGCTAATGGACACCAAATTGTTCGGAAAAGTTTCATTTTAATTAACCAATACCACATCTTGACATTCGACTAGAGCAATATCTTATGAACTTTTAATAATATATAAAATAATAATAAAAGTTTGGAAATTAAATAACAAAATATTTTAGTAATTTTAAAAAAGTGTAGATAAGAATCACTATGATATCATAATGAAATCTAAAAGCATTCTCAATAAAAGCAAATAATTTGCTTGATGGTAACCCGTAGCTTAACTATGAGTGCCAAACTTTGGACAAATTTGTAGTATATCTAATTGGAATCTAAATTAATAATTATAAATATAAATATTATAATTCGAGACGAAATTCTTCCTTTCTGTGAAAAAGTATTAAAGTAGCCTAAGAATTGTTTATGTAGACATTTTTTAGTTATACAAAAGAAAGTATACTTTAATTTTTAAATAAAATACAATTTGCATTTTTAAATTTCTGAGTATAGAAATCGGGTGGGACATTTGTATAAGGGATATATCAAAACATTGACCCACATATTCCACTTCCACAATAGATGTTCCTAGGTCAAATACAATATGGTGTGGCTAATCGTATATTCCGTTTGCAATGAGTGGTTTCTAACATTTGCGATTGGACATTTTTATGGAGCTGTATCTAAATCTGAACCGATGTGTCCTATTTTCAACACATATGCAATAACAACGGTTTCAGTTACTTCCAATATTTTCGGAGTTTGCAATTATAACACAAATCCATTTCGACAAACGAAGAAAACTGTTTGATATACATAAACTTATTTCTCTTTGTTCATTTACAACAACTGATGACATGTTTACCGCAAACAAACTAATTTTTCCCACAAAAGAAACTCAAAAACGATGTTCACGTGTCAAAAATTTCGTTTCTACGAAATGCATTTTTTCTCTGCGTGTAGGTCTCTATTTTAAAATCTACTTTAAAGTTTCGAAACAATAAGAAATGAGTTTTAACTTACTAATATATTTATATTTGTCACTTATGTCAAATATTTTTCAGAGTTAGTATTTTTTGTACATATGTAACAAGTATTATTTAAAAGAGAAATAACAAATTCAGTAACTTGGATCTACGTAGGAAAACGAAACTCTAAAATACCAACTATTTGGTTTTTTGGAATTAAAATTTCTAGGTGTTTCTTCTTGCATTTCATCGAATACAAAAAAACTGTATTTGTTATTCGAATTTATACATTTTTAAGATTATAAAAATGAAGAAACATTTCCAAATATTTTTTATTTAATCGGAATATGCGTATAAAGATTTTGAGTAAACATCCTGTTACTCATGTCCTATATAAATTAAAAACCCCAAAACTCTTTAGATATCCTATTTAGACCCATACTTTGTCAAAAATCATATCCAATTTTCTGCATTTATCATAGAAAAAATGCGGGAATGAAGATTTATCGCCGAGGAATTTGAACGTTTTTTGTGTAATATTTCTTCAAAATATATATCGAGGGCTTATATTCAAAAGTGACTATGAACCATTTTCTCGAAAATGAGTTTTTGATGCCAAACTATTCTCAGATTTGGGTGTCATCTGTCGTATAAATTTGGAAAAGATTTTTTTCTAAAGCCATTTTTTTTTTAATTTTCTGATTTGGCTATCCCCTCGCACGTTAGTTTGTGACTGCATAAGTGGCTATGAACATAAAAATAATAGAAATAAAATAGTTCAACAATGGAGAAGCATAAAAAAGAAGGTTATAATTCGCTACAACGATTTTGTTTAAAACATTTTTCTAGATTTAGGGCAAATCGTACTATCAAATTCCATCATTTCGCGTTAATAGCATTTTGATTCCCCAGTTATCAGGCTAAAATATGAAAAATGGTGGTTGTAAAGTCAAAAATTGTGAAAAGTATATTTAGAAAAGTATATATTTCTATTACATATATTGAGAATACCAAAATATTTCTTTAGCATGACTTCATGGGGAATATTTGTGTATGAAAAGTTTCAGAATTATGAATGAAGAAAGTTAAAATATAAGGAATTGCAACGGCGAATTTTGGATTTTTCATCAATTGCATCGATTTTCGCGACTGGCTACATATATGTTACAAGAGACCAATCTGACGGATGAAGCTGGAATCTTTAAATTCGCTGTTTACATCACAGAAAATGCTTTTTCTATACAACATTGCCAAGATTTCATGAAAAAAGTTATGGACTTTACAATAAATCTTATTCTTATTTCAACATTCATAGTTCTCAATTTTAAACATACAAAAGTGGCTATGAACCTTGAAACCGTGAATAGTAGGAAATTTCGAAAAAAATTTAATCGCAGCAATTAGTAATCCTTTTTAGATTAAACTGTAGAAGAACGATTAATAATTTCTCATCAAATAAAGAAGATAATCAGTTTTTTCGCTCTCCTGAAAAGTTATGTTTTTGTTCATAGTAACTTATGAATATAAGCCCTCGATATGTATGTATGTAATTTCAAGCAACTATTTAAAAAAAGTTCTTCTCTTTGAGAACAATTCTGTTAATAAAAGCAGCGATTGTCTGCTGCCTATCAGCATACACTTTTCTGCTATTACAGCTGGTTTTTTTGGCATAACAGCTGTTTTCTGCAATCTTACATCACCATTCACACTGCTAAAGAGTTTGCAGTCCGCTAAAATTGGCTGTTGTTAATTAAAATATAAAAATAGATAGGCGTTCATAAGCGAGTTTAGCTCGAATTTTCTTTTATATTAGCTTGGGACAATAAGCGTATCACATATAGGGCCCGCCATCTAACTTTTTTTCAACTATTCAACCGTTGGAATATTATTTGTGGGGTGCCCGAGGCAGCCATTTGAATGAAATTATTTGCCATTATTAACCGGAAGGATTGTACTTTCAAATAAAAAAAGACAATGTCTGTCGGACGAATGTATCAAAATATTTCTCGAAGATCCTGGCAATAAAATACGAGTGGTTTCCAAACGCTCCAATAAAAATTTCATAAAAAGTTGGAAAATTAACTAAGTATGAGTAAAGTTTCCTTCTTTCAAAGCCATTGTAAATAGTTAATTTACTAGAAATATACAACCCTAGATTTACTTAAAAAAATTTCTTTGGATCTAATAAAAAGTTCTTACAATTGAGTAAATTCAAAGAATAAATTGGAAGAATATTTTCAAGGTTTTAAGTGAGAAAAAAATCTGAAATTTTTTGTATGGAAAAAATTCCATTTAGGAAATTTTAACTTAAAAATGTGTTTTTTCCTATAATGAAGTAAAAATGATTGCTGAAATGTATGCCGAGTTCTTCATACATTTAAGTATTAATAAACTTATAAAAAACATTTGAAATTGTTTAAAAATTATTGAATAATACTCGAAGAAGCAATTCTAGTTTGTATGCAGAGACTTATTTCTTAAATACTTTATGAATTATTCTAAACAACCACTGCGAAGGCGCCTATCTTGCCTTCGCAACAATCATGGAGTAATAGCTCAACTCCTTATGGCAGAGTTATAATGAAACTTTTGAGAAATAGTTCATGTTGTCATTTTTTGTATCAGTTTTGCATACTCTGATGCAAAACTATTTGTTTGATTTTTTAGTTAAATTGAAATTATTTTAATTTCACCTTCTTTCCTTGTATAAATTTTATTTTATTCCTCAGTTTAAGTAAAAATTTACTCGCTTTGAGGGAAAAAATCAGCAAAATTGTCCTCAGTTTGAGTAAATATTTACTTGATTTGAGTAAATATATACTTAGTTTTAGGAAATTTTCAGCAATATTTTACTAAGATTTAGTAAAAATGTACTTAGATTTAGGAAAATTTTGCTTAAATTTAGTAAAAAAAATACTAGGATTTAGGAAAAATTTACTTAGATTTAGGAAAATTTCAGCAAAATTCTACTTATATTTAGTAAAAATGTACTTGGTTTCCTAAATTTTAGTTAATTTTAACATATTATAGGGTTAACTTTTTTATGAGTGTAGATGAAAACCCCCCCCCCCCAGGGGAAAATCCTGCGCACGGGCCTGCTATCAGTTCACGAACGGAGTTCATGATAAAAACGAAATACTTTGGAGAACGCATAAAACAAACCAAACATTCATTTCAATCTGGAACATCGCCAACTTTTATTTTGAAGCCCTTTCGAAAGTTCTATTTGAGGAAAAACTTTGATTATAATTGTGGGGTTGAGATTATATAGAATTTATATCAATCTGGGACCATAGCAGCGTGTATATCCCTGATCATTATAAATTCGAATTCTAATAATTTGTTTAGTGGTAGTACTCGACACCAACTGGAATAATCAATCAATGAATGATTTTGTATGATGTTGCGTTTAGACCAAGTTAACAAATCATTAGCGTGATATTCTTCGTTAGCCGACAGAAAGTAATTAATTACTTGCACAGATTATTGAAAAGTATCATAAACAAATTTACAAATTTCTTCTTACTCTCACTTTGCTTACAGATGTTGCTGTGGCCAAGCGCGACAAACACATCAAACCATCGCCGGCATCGAGAGCGGATCGCCCGGTGATTTATGGATGCCCCAGAAGCATACGCGGCCCCAGCCCACAGATGCCTATGGTACGATTGAATTTCAAGGTGGTGCTCATCCCACAAAAGCGCAGGTTAGTTGGCCATTATCATTTCGAGGAGAAAACCAAACAAAAGTTTTCTTTCCATTTCCCATTGCGCGCTATCCGGCGCATCGTCGAATTTCAGTCATTGTCATGTAATTCATTAGCGTTGACTGGAAAAGGAAAACTTTAATCTTCGTTTGCATTTTATTTTCTCACATTTTAAAGTTCATAATTATTTATCTGCAATAAACTGATAAAACACACACTCTCTTCAAATGAATTTAACTTTGCAGTATGTGCGTCTGTCATTTGATACCCGTCCAGAACTGTTGGTGCAGCTCTTTACCAAAGAATGGAACTTAGAATTACCAAAACTCCTGATAACAGTACAAGGCGGCAAAGCCAATTTTGAATTGCAGCCAAAATTAAAGAAGGTATGTATCATGTTTTTCCATGTGACGACAGTCAATTAAATTAAATTATTATTATTATTAAAATATGTAAATTATACCATTATTATAATTTATTCAAAACTGTTTTGAAAGTGTGCGTTGCTGTTGGTGGGTGTAACAAAAACAAACGTTTTAAACCACTGAATTATTAAGTAGTAAATGATTGGAAAGCTTGGAGTGTATATAAGATAAGAAGCGATTTGCTACGGCGGACTTAACGCCTATTTACATGACACAACCTGTGGTACTCTGTGGAATAGGGTATTTTGCTCGACATGCACTTTCGAATTTTAATTAATCGATAATTAGTTAATTACAGCTAAATGAATTTAATTCAATGCGAGCCAGTACTTTTCTATAATGAATTACAATGCAGCCAATCATATGCTTCAACAACGGAGTTCGAAATAAAGTCTGCAAAAATGTCTATAAAGAGTTTGCGAGTAGTCTAAATATATATCACACGAACGATTCTGACGTATCTAATTTTATTCAAAGAACAATATAGTTTCAAATTTGAAATAAAAAATAAAATGGAACAGTATTTATAAAGAATATTTTGTAATAATCAAATAATGCCATAAGGCACTATTTTTAGCTGATGAACCTAACAGATTATTATTTCAAAATTCGAATTTAATAACACTACATGCTATATTTTATATGTGTACGTTGGATTTCGTTCAAATTTATAATTTAATAAAGTTAACTGCTTAGATCATTGGTGGACCTTTCCAAACCTGCCCAAATTTTCTTCGTTAACTATATAACAAAGGGACGAAAGCAGGCTAAAAATCCTCGGTTTGAGTAAATACCGGGAGATTCATCATATGTTTTATTTTACATTATAAATCAAACGATGACGAAAATTTCTTCTAAATTTTCTTTTGATTAAGTAAAAATTTACTCGTTTTGGGGACAATTTTTCTATAATTTGAGTATATATTTACTTGCTTTGAGGAAAAAATTAGCTCGAAGTCAAAGAATGCCCTACTTTCAAGGAAAAGTTTGAACTTCATTCAACGAAATATTGCTATAGCGCATTTATTTGTTCATATATTATAAAGTAGCAGTGCCCGCTACTTCGCACGCGGAAAAGCCAGTTGTTAGTTATCAGTTTTGTCCCTCTCTGTTTTTGGATAGAATTGATTGAATTTATAAATTTAAAATAGTAATTTTGAATCCTCTCAGCTTCGAACAAAAGTTACAACCACAGAGCCTTTTATATCCTCGATCTCATGTTTCCAGATGTTTATAACTTTTTGCACCTCTTTCTCAAAAAGTACACATGTTGATAAATCACTATAGGTAATCTGTGTTCTCGCTTCTAAAAGCATGTACTTCGGTACCACGTTTATCCCTTTTCGTCCCGCATCCTCCTTATAAGTACACATTTTGAAATATCCATTTATGTTCCGCGTATACGTAATTGAAGGGCTGTACATCACTTTTATCCCTTTTTGTGCCGCGCACCCATTAAAAGTGCAAAATTCCGAAAATTCAACTTTAATGCACTTTTACGTGGTCATACCAAACTTCTCGATTCTAGCTGTAATACTGTAGTTGGTACCATTTTGCCCCCTTTGTACCGCTCACGCTTTAAAAGTACAAATTCAAAAAATCATTTTATGTTGCCTGTCTACGTGGTCGGAGGAATGTACACTAGAGCGTACCAGGTTACAAGTAAAAAAAAAAAGTTCGCCGTACACCTTCGAATATGAAGTATTATTGAAAGGTAGTTTCAAAAAAATTTTTTTTATTTTTTTATGCCGAACGTAGGGGTCGCGCTTTTACATTTTTCTATATAACTTCTGCATTTATAAACGGATTTTAAAGTGTGATACATCGATGTTTTTGTCCGATTTTTTTGTCTTTGAAGTCATTGAGCTCAAACATGATTCATGATTTTATGCGAGCTTTAATTTTCGATTATTAGAGTGGTACATTAGGGTAGTAGCAACTGAGAAATGATGGGTAAGTACCAGAAGGGGGTGCTTGAGCTCAATGACTTCAAAGACAAAAAAATCGGCCTCGTCGAGACAAAAACATCGATGTATCACACTTTAAAATCCGTTTATAAATACAAGTTATATAGAAAAATGTAAAAGCGCGACCCCTACGTTCGGCATAAAAAAATAAAAATTTTTTTTTTGAAACTACCTTTCAATAATACTTCATATTCGAAGGTGTACGGCGAACTTTTTTTTTGAGGTACGCCCTAATGTACACGCCTAATTTCACGATTCAAGCTACGCTGAAAGAATTATCTTCATAATATTTATGATTTTGTTTTATCCTCAGCGAAAATTTTCATTAAAAAGTCGCCAAAGAAAGATTTCATAAAATGTATGAAACATGTTTCATAAAGCAATTCTGCATTCGAAGAACTTTTGTCATAAAAATTCATTATTTTTCATAATATTATTTATGAAAATGTTCATAGATTTTATGAAGAAACTTCATTAATTTTATGAAAGAGGTTCATAAATAGTTAAAATTTACACTGAAGTTTCCAATTTAAACAAAAAGCAAAAAAGGTCTGACTTGTTGACTAACCATTCAACACACGCCACCATTGCGAGAGTATGTCTTGTCAACGAGTATGTCTTTCACTTAAATCAGGGTTCATACTTATGTCAGAGTTAACAGAGTACAAATGAGAAATGCTAGCATTCAATGAATAAAGTCGACACAGTAAAAGTGTAGTTGTAATTTATGAAACATTTCATAAAACCTATGGAATCCTTCATTATATGTATGAAGACATTTCATAACACAAATATATTTTGTTTATGACATATATCATAATTTAATTTTATGAAACTAAGTTTCTCTAATTTAACAATTTTGTTTTATGAAATGTTTATTAACAATTTGTATGAAACATTTCATGTTATTTATGAATTTTACATATTAAGAAACAAGTAAGGAAAGGCTAAAGTCCGTCGATGTCGACTATATGATACCCTACACTTTCTACTCCACTACATTTCAATTCGTTGAAAATGTGAACGACATATGTGTGGGAGCTATATATAAATCTGAACCGATCTCATCCACTTTTACCATAGATATTTTTAGTGTTAATATAAGATGTCCTGTCGAATTTGAAGATAATCGGTTAAGGTATGTGGTTTCTACAGCGGTTAACCTCAAATCGGGAGCGAAATTTGTATGGGAGCTATATCTAAATCTGAAACGATTTGACATTTTTCTCACAGATGTTTCTAGTTAAAATATGAGGGGTTGTACCAAATTTGATCAAAATCGGTTAAATTCTGTGGTTTTTAGAGCAAAAAAAGTGAAATCGGGTGCGACATGTGTATGTGAGCTATATATAAATCTGAGCCGATTTGTCCCATTTTCACAAGAAATATTTCTAGTTGAAATATAAGATGTTAAGTCAAATTTGAACAAAATCTGTTTAAATTTACGGTTTCTAGACCGGAAAATGTCAAATAGGGCTTTATCTTAATCTGAACCGATTTGACACATTTTCACCACAGATGTAAGGCGTTGTGCAAATCTTTATGAAAATCTCTTCAATTATGTAGCTTCTAGAGCAGAAAAAGTCAAATCGGGAACAACATTTGTATGGGGGCTATATCTATATCTAAATTAAATAAAGCCCGTCTTCGGTATACAAAAATCGTTTGTGTCAAGTTTCGTTAGAATCGGAAATAATCGCAACCTGTATCGTGATTACAAGAATAGATGGACAGACTTGTCGATCGGCATAATAAACCATGGATCTATCTCGCCTCCTTTTGGGTGTTACAAACAAATGCACAAAGACATTATACCCTGTGGCGTAGGGTATACAAATTCACTATATTTTTGAAAAACCATTAAGAAATCGCTTCATAAATATTATGAAGGAAAATGCTTTTAGTGTACATTACATTAGTTGGTACCATTTTTATCCCTTTTTGTCCCGTTCGGCCCTTATAAGCATTTCTAAAAACTCATTTAGATTGCGCTAACTACGTAGAGTTAGAAGTCTTTGTACACCAAATTTCACGACTATAGCGGCAAAACTCATATTGCTACCCATTTTGTCTCGCCCACCCTTTAAAAGTACAAATGTCGAAAAATCCAATTGAAACCACCTCCTAAAAGTAAAAATTTCAAAATATCCATTTATGTGGCAAGTCTGCGTTGTCTGAGAAATGTAAATTACGGTTTTCACGAATATATCTTCGAATATTGGAATTTAAATTTCACGATTCTAGCTGCAATACTTTAGTTGGTACCATTTTATCCCTTTTTGCCTCTTTCCTCCCTTAAAAGTACAAATTTCGAAAAATACCTCATGTTAGCTCGACTGCATGGTAGGAGCAAGGCTCACACCAAATTGTTTCTAGCTACTGCCGTTTAGTCAGCAGAAGGTTCGATATCGTGTACTCTCCGAGAGAAGTTCCCCTGTATTTTTGCCTTCAAAAGATACAGCAACTGATTCAATTCCATAAAGATTAGTTGCATAGCTCGAAAACATAGTCGAATATTTTTGTTGTTGTCTTTTTAATATTGTATTTGCATATTTCCAATCGATATATTTTATTACGCCAATGTACGAATGCTTTTCCATTAAACGAATCAAATTAAAACAGTGTTTATTTCGTCTCGCTTTCAGGAAATACGCAAAGGATTATTGAAAGCAGCCAAAACCACAGGGGCATGGATTTTTACGGGTGGCACCAACACAGGTGAGAGCTTGAAATCATCATAAATAATTTCCAATCAATCGCCGATATTTATTTCACAGCATGACCATGGGGACGACTCACACACACACACACACATACAGCAGCAACTTTGCTTTCCCACCTGAACGTTGTTTAATTTGCATGTTCTGTCAACAGAATTCGGAACGTGCTTTGAAATGAACACAGCTTTTTCAATGTAATCCCTCTGTACAGACGCTTTTCGTGCAACACAAAAAATATAATGAAGTTATTCGTTTCAAACGGGATCCGGAAACGGATCCCGTCCTGTTATGTTTTTGACATATTTCATTTGTATAATTACGGAGCAACAGGACATTTTGTGTTGATGTGTGTGTATGTGTGCGTATCCATGGAATTATGGTCAAAATTTAAATTTTGCTGTGTGTGTGCGTGTCGATGTACGCTGTAAATGTGTTAATGCGTCATATTTATTTGGTGTTCTTTTCTTTCCTTTCCTTCCTTCCCTACTCTGCTGCTTCTCTTGTGCTATAGGTGTAACCAAACAGGTTGGCGATGCTCTGCTGCTGGAAGGCCAACAACGCACCGGACGTGTCGTCAGTATTGGCATAGCGCCGTGGGGTATTGTCGAACGCAATCACGAATTGCTGGGTCACAACCGTGAGGTGCCCTGTCACAGCATCAGTTCCCCAAGGTGAGTTCTAATGGCGGTAGCTGGATGTGTCGCCCAGCATCCCTGTAAATACATACATACTCGACATACATATTACTAACCAACGTAAAACAGTAGTTTACAACTATTTAAACAATAGGGATTAACTACATCACAGTGTTTTGAAGGCAGCAAATGTCCCAAATCAAAAATAACCTGAAAAGTAAAAATTACCCAAAATGAAAAAAATGATATTATGCCCAAAAATAGACGCAATATTACCGAAATGAATAATCGCACAAAAAATTGGGTCGTTTTTCATCTAAAGTCGATTGTTTGAAACGCTCTATTACGAGTAACATGTTTTCAGTCAACTTTTCCATCAATTATGATACGAAATAATTGGCAGTCAGGGTCTCGCAGTTCTCTTTTTTAAAGAAGTAAGGACCAACGATTCCACGGGCCCAACAAACACATAAAACTCTGAATTTGTATACACTTCGTCTTAGCATGGAGAACATATTCAATTTGTCATTTCGTTTGCAACACCTTGAAATAGTCATCGGTACCCCATAAAATATATAATATTATATCGGAAACGCGAACTTAAAAGTTAAATAGGCGAAAAGATATAAAAGTGGTACCTATAAAACGACAACAGGTAGAAACGTGAAATTCGGTTTATAAATAATTGCGTAGAGTTGTAAAATAAGAGGATATTTCTAATTTCGTACACTAAAAAGAATAAATAGGAATAACAAAATTTAGAAATCAGTACTTTTAAGGGGGGATGCAGAAAGGGAATGAAAGTGGTACCAACGGATATTGCTAGAATAATAAAATTCGGTGTATAATAAATGTACTACTAAAAAGTAAAAATGGCGTTAAGTTCGGCCGGGCCGAACATTAAATACCCTCCATAATTGATTGCTTTCCACAGAGGCTGTCGATTTTCGCAGTAACATTATAGGAACATGTAATTTTTTAATATAAAATATATAAAATATATATAATTTATTATTTCAAACATGTTTATATTATATATGGGCATCTCCCAGTGGCCCGGACGCGACATTCGGACACCTTAAACTATTCCAAAAACAAGAAAGAATCTGAAAAAGTCGATCAACCTTTTTAGTGTTCTAAAGCGCTTAAAGAGTACTACATTTTTTAAAATATATCGTCAGGATTTAGTACAAATTAGTAAAAATTATAAACAATTTTACATTGATACGGACGCTACAAAAACACGGAAGCACTTTTGAAGCTCTTATAGAAATATACAAAGTTCAGCGATTTTTTGATAACTTTGTTTTTCCATTTTGTTCGTAGATTTATGAAATATGAGAATTATCTCTTATTTTTTTTTTAATTAGGTACGGCAGAACTACGGACGCGACAAAACGGGACAAAAAATTCCACTCGTAGTAAAAAAATTTAGTAATTTTCGTTATAACACTTCAACTTTTAATAAAAATATCAAGTTTCATAACAAAAAAGTTGTCGAAATAAGGAAAAAATAAAGTTAAAAGCTATTAGTGTGATCTGATTTCATTTTTTTGGTAGATGCCCATATATCGAAAAAATACGTCAAGTCAATTCAAAAAATAAAATTAAGAATACTGCTGTTTTCAAAAAAGCTTAAATACCAAAAATATTGGTGGAAAGTGAATGCTACAGTTGGATGTATTTCCATCCTATTTTAATTCCAAAAGTACAAATTTTTGAAAATCCATTATTTCTCACGTACACAGTGCAAGATAACCTAACTTCCTGATTCACCCAATTTTTGCCGTAAAAGTAAAAAAGTACGAATGGGGAAAAATCATCTTTTTTTTGCTTTTGTTGTTTGTACCATTTTTATCCCCTTTTTTCATTTTAGCGACCCCCCCCCTTAAAAGTGCGACTTTCTAAAATCTCTTTATTTTTCGTGCCTACTCAATTACAGGGATGTATACACCGAATTTCATCATTTTAGCTGTAGCCGTTCAGTTGATACCAATTTTATCCCTATGATCCCATTGTATCCCTTGAAAGTACGAATTGGAAAAACATTTCGTTTCTACGCAGTCAGAGGAATGTATACTCCGAATTTCATGGCTCTAGCTGCGGTCATTTGGTTGGTACCATTTGTATCCTCTTTTTCCATTTAAACCCCAAAAAGTACGAATTTGGAACAAACATATCTACTCATATAGAGAAATGTACACACCGAATGTCGTGTTTCTATCAGTTGTCGTTTGATAGGTACCATTTTTATACCTTTTTGCCCCATTTCACCACCTACGAATAAGTTATGGTGCACGTAAGTACAAGCAGACATATTAAAAAATATGCTTAAATAGTCTAAAATTTTTCCTTTTGGAACTAGCTCCATTCGTTTAGATGCTAGTGTGCTTTCTACAGACGGACGGACGAGCATGGCTACATCGTCTTAGAATTTTATGACGATCAATAATATATATACTTTATAGGGTCCCAGGTCGATATTTCAAGGTGTTACAAACGGAATGACAATGACCGCCATCCTGGAGGTGGAGGGTATAAAAATGGAGAGTACTTAAACTTGATTTTAAATTGGAAATTTATTTAAAAGTGGTTATGAACCATTTTCTCGAAAATGAGTTTTTGATGCCAAACTAGTCTCTGATTTGGGTCTCATCTATCATATAGATTTGGAGAAGTCATTTTTTTCTAAAGCCATTTTTTATTAAATATTTCTGACTTGGCTATACACTCACACCTTAGCTTGTGGCTGCAAAAGTGGCTATGAACATAAAAACAAAATAAATAAAATAGTTCAAAAATGAAGCAGCATAAACCCGAAGGTTATAATTCTCTACAACGATTTTGTTTAAAGCATTTTTCAGAATTTTTCTAGATTAAGGGTATATCCTACTATCAAATTCCATTATTTCGCCGTTAATAGGCTTTACTTTCCAAGTTATGAGGCTAAAATAGGATAAATGTTGGCTGTAAGGTCAAAAAAGGTGAAAAGTATATTTAGAAAGATTGCCATATTAAGAATGCCAGAATAACTTCATGGGGTATATTTGTGTCAGAAAAGTTTCGGAATCCTGAATGGAGAAAGTTAAAATATAATCTATTGCGACCGCGAATTTTGGATTTTTTCAACAAATGTAACGATTTTTGCGACATGTTACAAGCGGCATAGGTTCTTAATACACAAACGAAAATTCAGTCGTTGCGCGAGATCTACATAAAACACAAATGTCATGCATGAAAATCATTATAGCCATATTTCCCGCGAAAATTAAAATTTTCGAAAAATATCCAATTTGTATTTTTTGTTTACCGCACCCAACAGTAATACCCACTTTTTGTAAAAAAATGAAAAAAGGGATAAAAATGGTACCAATCTGTCGGATGAAGCTGGAATCTTTAAATTCGGCGTGTACATCCCAGAAAATGCGTTTTCTACACAACATTACCAACATTTCATTAGAAACGTTGTCGAGTTTACAATAAATCTTATTTACATATATATTTGGGCATTAATGGCTTTGTGATTGTTTCAAAATTCATAGTTGTCAATTTTGAAACATCCAAAAGTAGCTATGAACCATAAAAGCGCCATTAATAGGAAAGTTTGAAAAATTGTTAATCTTTACTTTTCCTGATTAAAAATCAAAATGTAGCAGTTCTTTGGTATTGCACGAAGTGTTGCATTATTTTACCACAACAAAAATCGTATTTATTATTTATTATTTTTTATTATTATTACATAAATAATAAATAATTGGAAAATTGAGTACATCAACCCAGACATTTTTGTTTATATTTTTCACGTGGAATTATTTTCGAAACAACCAATACAATACCCCTCTGTGGCGCTTAAACACCATTTTCGGCATTCCACACCACACTGTGCCTCACTCGGCTGGTACATTGGCTTCATTCTACTTCGTGGAAGAATGAAAGTGTAAACAGCTACAGAGGGTAGGTTGTGAGTGCGTTTACTTAGTGTTTCGTTGTTCTTTACAACAAAAATAGAGTTCATCATACGCCCGAGGGTTCCTGGGAAATTGAATAGCAAATTAGTAAATAAACAGCATCTTTATACTCGTTTCCTTCTGTTCTGTATGTATACTCGTATACTCGTACCTAATAACAATGATATGTCGATGTTCGACATGTTTTTAATTGTTTTCAAATTTAAACTTTTGTATTTTTGTCTGCTTTCAGATCTAAGTTGGCCGTGCTAAATAATCGCCATGCTTACTTTTTGCTGGTCGACAATGGCACTCAAGCAAAGTATGGTGCCGAGCTGATACTGAGACGGAAATTAGAGAAATTCATATCCAATTTGAAACTGCACCCCTGTAAGTTAATGAATGTTTTGTTTTACAAACAGAAAATAAATAATAATGACATCATCATGACACATTGCAAAATGGACAGAATACAATTTTAAATAATTACGTATCTACACTTAAGACTTTTGGTACTTTGAACAATCGATCCGCAGACATCTCCAACTAGTTTGTTAAACACTTACCAATGGTCGACCAACGACCACTTAAACATACGAATCACCAAAAAATAATATATACTTACCATAAAAAAAGGATATACTCAAGTGCACCCCTAGATTTTTAAATCTGCAGATTATTTCGTTGCTGTAGATTTAATGTAATGATCAAGAAGATAAAAATGAGATAGAAAACAGATACTTACCATATGGTTTCTGTATCTCATTTCAGGTGGCACCTACAAGTCATTTATGGTTTCGCAACTAGGAATTTGCAAAAGATAATTTTCATGCAATTGTAAAACTTTTTCTATTAAACATCATCCATATGGACGGTGTATTTATTTTGCAGTTTTGTATAGACCCCACACAGAAGTAAATCCAAAAACCAATTCAGATCAACAAATTTACTCCAGTTAAGATTTAAGACTTATTTCAAAGCCTGAATAAATAGGGTAGTGGAATTACTAATAACATTTCTGCGGATCTAGTAACGGATCTTACAATGGAGTAAATTCATACTTGTGCATAATAAAATTTCCTAGTACTCAGAAAATACTGGAATAGTAGTCTAAGAAGAAATTTTCGATTGGTTGCCGTTACTTCATAAACACTCCAAATATTATTCTAAACAATCACTGGGAAGGTGCCTACCTTCCATTCGCTGCAACCATGGAGTGATAGTTCAACTCTTTATGACAGAAGTATCATTAAACAATTTATAATTATTTCATTATTTCATGCCACTTTTCATGAGATTTACATACACTGAAGTAAAATTAGTTATTTGAATTATTGATTCACATTTTCCTTATTTTAAATTGAACTTATTCCAAGTAGACGTTTTTCCTTGTAAAGGGTGATTTTTTAAGAGCTTGATAACTTTTTTTTTAAAAAAACGCATAAAATTTGCAAAATCTCATCGGTTCTTTATTTGAAACGTTAGATTGGTCCATGACATTTACTTTTTGAAGATAATTTCATTTAAATGTTGACCGCGGCTGCGTCTTAGGTGGTCCATCCGCTTAGTCCAATTTTGGCATTTCCACGTTTTTGAGTAACAGAGACCCAATTGGTGCGAACGGCGACGAATCGAAAATTGGTGGTCATCATTAACACTGGCCGATACAGCTGCGATATTTTCTTCAGTTCGCACTCTACGTAAGCGTGTTGGTGGTTTAATGTCCAACAATGTAAATTTGGTGCGAAATTTAGTCACAATAGCCCGAATAGCCGCTTCAGTGGGTCGATTAAACTGACCATAAAATGGAAGCGCGCAATGAACTTTCTTAACAGAGCACGCATTTTGATAATAAAATTCAATAATTTGCAAGCGTTGTTCGTTTGTAAGACGATTCATGATGAAATGTCAAAGCATACTGAGCATCTTTCTCTTTGACACCATGTCTGAAATCCCACGTGATCTGTCAAATACTAATGCATGAAAATCCTAACCTCAAAAAAATCACTCTATATAAAGCAAAATTTTACTCAAATAACATCTGTTTATCGATGTAGGGCTATCAAATATTATTTTTCCATAAATCGCAGGTGTGAATACCGAAAAAATACAACTTTGCCTTTCTGAAATAGATAATCATATTGAAAAAGACTTTTAGTTTCTAAACCTTTGGTCACCCCACTCTTAATTTTTGATATTTTGTAGAGAATAGAATACGCTAAAATACAAAACAAGAAATATTAAAGATATGTTCTTCAGGATATTCAAAGATTAATATTATTTCTATTTTTTGAGTCCTTGAAGTGCTAACAACCAAATCGTTAAAATCTGATGATGCGATCCAATGTTATGATATCTTCGCAAAAACACCCATGACCACCAAGTTTGGACAACTGCTACGGGAAAATGCTATATTACCCGCATCGGCTATTAGAATGTACGTGGCAAATTTCATCAAATTCGAATAAGGTCAAAATCATGGACAATATTTGTCCATGTTTTAATATAACCCCCGTTAACAATGTCCCTCCTGATTTGACTTCTTAACGTTCTAATGGCACACATTTGTAATTAGTCTAACCAATTTGATACAGTGCGTTAGATTTTACCAACGATGACCTTAAAGTACTATGTTATTTCCGGAAGTATTGGGGTGATCTTGTATATATTCCGAAGACGATTTATTCAAGATGTATTATTTAGTGGAAATAGTGGCGTCATCTGCCCAAACTTATGTTTTTGCCGACGTGAGTGGTCATATCACTCAGGTGATTCCCTCAAATTCGTCCGTTTTCGTCTTTTTTTTTTGCATGAATATTTTTAATCTGAAGAACATGTCACCAAGGATAAATTAATCGACAATACAATAAATAACTAGATCTTCATCGAACAACATACGGACAGATAACTGAACTCCCATCGATAATGTATTGCTTCAATAATTCTTCGCTGCACTCCCTTCCTAGCATGTCAAACAAATAGTCAATTGTCATTGCATTATAATCATTATACATTCCAACCCACTGTGCCATAAATTCGTTTATCCCTTGCAACGTTAACTTGCACTTTCACGAACACAAATCGTTTAACAACATCAGAGATCATGTTGGGGCTTTGTTAGGAAGCATTCCATCCTGGAGGATGGCATGGAGTGTTGATGCAATAAAACAAGCAACAATTTGTCGTGTAATTTGTCCCCTTAAACAATTACTTGTCACACTTGTGCACACGTCACAGACACGCACACTGACACTGACACCTACACAGACAGGCTCCTACTCATCCCCGGAATATTTCATATTGCATTGACGTGCATAATTCGAGTTTACAATGATGGGAGTAGGTGGTGGTGGCGGCCGTCCCATCATCACATATTCCTCGTGTCCTTTTCTTTGGGTTGATTCTGATGTGATAGTTTCCGTCTGTTTGTTGTTTTCTCTTCTGCAGTTACACATTCCAGTACACCCGTAGTTTGTCTTGTTATCGAAGGCGGTACAAATACGATACGTGCAGTGCTCGAGTACGTGACGGATACTCCACCCGTGCCTGTGGTGGTGTGCGATGGCTCTGGGCGTGCTGCCGACCTGATAGCGTTCGTTCACAAGTAAGTACAAAATAATCATCCTTAAATGCAGCAACAAAAACCCACACACACATACATACACGCATATAGCTCACACTCACTCACACACACACATCAATGTATGTGGAAGTGTGTGTTTGGTGCATCAAACTATACAATCGCTTTAATGTCTATTGCCAGCAGGAACATGGGAAAGGCCTTCTCAAAGCAGGCCTGATAGGAGGCCTTCACATGTTCTAGGACTAATTCCTGGTGGGTACGGACCCGTCCAGGCACTAACCCAATTATATGAAGGTGACTGGTTCACGATCTGGTGTATTTGTGATAAACTTTTAAAATAGGAACAGTTTCGTACAAAATTTACTAAAAATATGAAATCAGAAACACAAAATCCAAATAATAATGAAATTGTGGTCCATAGTATAAAACCTCTTAAGTTCGATACATTTTATTTTTAGCAATTATAATTATTGGTAATTTAAACTACAAATGTAATTAAGCTGTTCGTTTTTGGACTCAATTTTAGTACTCACAATTTTTTTTTTGGTGTATTCTCAAATTTTTGTGTTCGATATAAGGCCCGGCATCACGACCTATACACCTCGCTCTTTGCCGCTGGTCTGTTAAGGTCCTAGGGAATTGATACACGTGTGTGTGAGTGAGATGTGAGCACTGAGCACCGTATGCAAAGTGCAAATTAAAGGTTGCATTTCTGTACACATCCACCCAAACTCGCAAACACTTGGCTGCATCCTCGGCAAAGGCGCTGCATGAATGTTGATCTTTTTGTTAGAAAAGGGACCCACAAGGAAACATAAAATATATGAAGAATGCTCTTGAACTATATATTTCATATCAAATACACTATACAACAAAAAAATAAAAATGTTGTATCTGAGACCTGACAATGTATTGTTTTTGTGTACATTGTGCCATACTGATTCATAAAATCAACACAAACAAAAAATATGTGTCATACAAAAATAAACTTTGAGGTCTGTATCGCATTTTTTATTTTTTGTTGCATAGTGTTTTTAATGTAATGTTTAAAAAATATCTACGGTGTGTACTGTGGTTTGACATGTTAGCTGTTGGGTCTCCCAAAGTTGGCAACAATAATTTCGCTTCATTCGATGAACTTTTAAGGAGAGACTTTAGTTTAGACGAATATCTTAATCCAGTAGATATGTCTTCAATTTGGATCTCGGAAACGAAATATTTCAACGACTATTTTTATGGTCCGATCTAATGAACAAGCTTCAAGAAGTAACCAACAAAAATATGTTAACGTGTTCTGAATACGTCATACCATACATTTATTTTAATTTAATTCGTATTTAATATTTATTTTTGTAATGTTTCAAATCTGACTCTCTAATATCAGAGTAATTGCTGGAGAATCTTTTAGAAAACGCAAAAGAAATGCTTAATTCACATAACTCACTCTGTCAAGGACAGTCATTTAAGTTAATTTCAGTATTGTCGATACCTCCAATAAACAATTTAAGACTGGATAACTAACAAAACTGCCATAACAAAAACCTGAATAAAAAGAGAAAGAGCAATATCAATGTGTGCATGAAAACAAATTTTGAAAACATAATCTTATGTTAAAAATGTTTGAATTAGCCTGGATAATTACCCAGTGTAAGTCAAATTTATGTTTATCGAGGCTATGTCCAAAAAAGTCAACACAGAATATTTTTTAAAAAATTTCTTTTGATACGACTATGTGAAAACATTTTTTTAGTAAAAAATTAACTCTTTATTAACGTTGTTGTTATCGCAGCTTGTTATCCCGGCCTAAAGAAAAACAACCGTTATATGAATCTGAGGTAGATATTGGTAGGTAAATCGCAGATCTTTTCAACTGCTGTAATCAGCTTTTGAAATTTACCAAAATTATAATATTAGAAATCTAATAATCTAATCGAATAAATAATTAATTCACCATGCTGTATATTAGTAGTTAAGTTGAACGTTTATTAACAAATCCAATTTAACTAATTTCATTTAGCACTCTTTCTAAATATACCTAAACTGCCATGACATTTGATACTATTTAACAAGCTGGCTGGACAACTCACATTTGTAAATAAATTTGCATTCTATTAAATATAGAAGCAAAATGGTCTTGAGCCAGAACAATATCCCAGTTCAAATCAAATATTGATTACAGACCAAAAAAATGCAAACGAAAAAACTAAAACAAACGTGCGTTGGCACGGCAGAAGTATTGCTGGGTAACTATACCTGCATATACACATACTTACATTTGCAACTCAATGAGATGCTTGTAAGATGGCATGTGTGCTTTATTACTTGGTGCGATTTTTTAAACGCAAATTCGGCAAGTGAGTTGTGCTTCTCGTTCGTTTGTGAGAATCATCTCCTTATAGAGTCCGGGTTTGATGATCGTGGTAGTCTGCAGCCAAGTAATAAATGTCACCATGCCATTTGTAAATAAATTTGCATTCTATTAAATATAGAAGCAAAATGGTCTTGAGCTAGGACAATATCCCAGTTCAAATCAAATATTGATTACGGAGAACTCCTTAGTCCATCGTTTAATGAAGCCAAGAACACCATATGCTTTGTTATCCATAGTAATAATATGATTATTGAAATTCAGTTTGGAATCCATTAGAATATCAAGGTCTACAAAAGAATCAACTAACTCTAACTCAGTTCCTCTAATATTATATCTGACAAATCTTTGATTCGATCTAAAGAAACGCATATGTCTGCATTTCCTTAGGTTGAGTTCCATACAATTCATGTCACACCAGCGTCCAAAACTATCTAAGTCATCCTGCAATGGATTCGAAAATTCTGGCCAATTATAAGAAAAAAATATTTTTACATCATCTGCACTCATTAGAAGTCGAGAATTGATGATAGACCCCGGAAGGTCATTTATGAATAGTAAGAAAAGAACCGGCTCTAGATGACTAGCCTGAGGAACACCTGATGGAATCAGAATTGGTCTAGAATAAGAATTACCAAATTTGACAATCTGAGAGCGATTTGAAAGATACGAAGATATCCACTTCAAGAAGTTAAAGCTAAAACCTATACGATCTAATTTATATAACAAAAGTTCATGGTTCACTTTATCAAATGTCTTACTAAAATCTGTATAGATGACATCAGTCTGATTACCCTGAACAAATTCATCAATAACGTGAGAAGTAACTGAATCATCACAGTAGAAAAGCCCTTACGAAATCCATGTTGATATGGACTCAATATAGAAGAAACTCTATGAGATACAACTTCAGCAACCAATTTCTCAAATAGCTTCGAAATAGCTCTCAACTTAGCTATCGCTCTATAGTTTGACACATCAATTAGACTGCCAGACTTATGGATGGGATCATTGAATGAACTCCTCCTATATTCCAGTAATGAATATTGACAAGTATCCACCGAAATCTCGGAGGGAATTTGTCTTCCCTCTGCATCTATTTCTACTTTAAGTAATTCCAGCTAATCTACAACAGATATAGGGTGGGCCATTTAAAATTTTAAATTAGAATCGGCTATAAAAAAGTACCAATTATTTTTTCAAATTTCTGGTTTTATTGGAAATGTTGAACTTTGTCATTTAATAATGGAATACAATATCATTCATATGACTACCACGACTGGCTCGGCAGTACCTCACCCGATCAACCCATTTTTTCAGTACCTGGCCCAAAATCCACACCAAACAGTGACTCTTTGTGGATGAATTTGCTTCTCAATAGTCACGTGTGGAAATGAAAATGAGTTTCATCTGAAAACACGAAAATTTCCCACGTAAATTTCATACAGTTTGCGTTAAAAACTTACTATTTTGGAAGTAAGTCCCATTTTGCAAATGTCAAACATAAACCAGAAATTAAAAATGAATGTTATTCTACCTTTCAAAGTCAAAGTAATTGGTAGTACAAATTTAAAATGTTACATGCCCCCATATATTAGCATGGTTTCACGAATAGACTGACACCGCTAATTTTACTTAGAATTTCAAGAATATAAAATAATAGAGAACGTCGCAAGGGCTTATTTTCTTCATTGGGATATCTAGCTATTAGACAATAAAACGAAATATTTTGTTTTCTGTTTTTAAAATTATATTATGTTCATTTGTCCATAGATATTTGTATTGCAAAATAAACAATGCGTTGTTAGGACGAATAAAACAAATTTATATTATTACCTTTAATTTAGCGTATAAGCATGTATTAAATATTACGAATAGAAAATTATCACTAGCAATTAATAAGGTTTTGCAGTCTAGAACGCCAATATAGTTCAGAAAATTTTACTCATAGTCCTTCGACAAAATGATTGTAAACAAGTGTCATTGGTTGGGGGCAAAAAACTGCATGTCATCTGTAGGGCATACGAACCCGGTCACAATTACATTCAATCTTTTAAAAGGAGGCACATCCTTTTCTTTCATCACAACATTTTCTGTTTTGCTAAGAGAGCTCCCAAAAAGCGATTGATTGAAGGGGAGGATAAGGGTAGGCAGACCCGTTTACAATGCGGTCGTTGATGGTTGAGGTTTCACTCTTCGCCAAAGTTTCCATTATTTTAATTAATTAATTTGGCCATTTTCATTCATTCGTTGTGTGTTCTTTGCCATTGGACCACAAATTACAATAACTTGGTTAAACTGCGGTCCTTGCTTTCGTTTTCATTTTCGTGTTCGTGTTCGTTTTTTAATTTTTACTTATTCTATGAATCTTTTAGTAGTGAGGACATTGGTCGCTCGTCCCCGTCGTTAATTAATTCGTTTGTGCCACGTTTGCAACAATGTTTGGACGTTGTGCGAAATTAAACTGCTATCAAGGCGAAAAACATATTATTTATTTACATTTGACAGCTTAAGTTTTCCTTTGTTGCTTACACGTGTCCACCGTCCAACTTTCAGATATGCCTCCGATGGAGATGAACAACCCGTCTTGGAGTCTATGCGGGACTACTTAATTGGCACGATACAGAAGACATTCGAAGTGGCCCCCGATCAGGCGGACAAACTTTATCATGAACTGCTGCAGTGCACGCGCAACAAGAATTTGGTAAGAACTCTTTCTTCTCCCTTTTGGTATGATTTAATTTTGAATGGATGTGAAATAAAATGTTTAAATTGTGGTTTGTTTTGCCTGTGTTAATATTTGTCAATTGTGTGTTTTTTTATTTGAAATTAAATTTTTGTTCAATTCACATACATACATATATCCAACAACGGATTCGTTTCGTTTAAGTACGATGCCATAAAGTTTGCGTTTTTCGTCTCACTTTAAATTAACCTACACTCAGAAAAAAGTGAACCCTATAATGAGTTAAAATGAACTAAAATTTAGGAAAATTGAACTTCGTATAGCGCTAAATATTATAAATATTTCCATATATCAAGTTCAAAATTTTCCTTGAAAGTAGTACATACTTTGAACTTGATTTTAGTTCAATTTTCCTCAAACCAAGTAAATATTTACTCTAACTGAGAAAAAATCCATTTTTTTTCAAAGTTTTTCCTCAAACCAAGTACATTTTTACTAAATCTAAGTAAAATTTTTGCTGAAATTTTCCTAAATCTAAGTACATTTTTCCTAAATCCAAGTAAATTTTTACTAAATTTAAGTAAAATTTTCCTAAAACTAAGTAAATTTTTACTCTAACAAAAATTTTTTTTACTAAATTCATGTAAAATTCTACCGAAAATTTCCTAAAACTAAGTAAATTTTTACTAAATCTAAGTAAAAATTTACCAAAATTTTCCTAAAACTAAGTTACTCAAATCAATTTTGCTGATTTTTTCCTCAAAACATGTAAATTTTTACTTAAACTGAGGAAAATTCTACTTGATACAAGGAAAAAAGTGAACTTGAAATAAGTTAAATTTAACTAAAAAATTCAAACAAATGATTTTGCTTCAGAGTATGCAAAATTATTAAAAATGGCAACATGAAATATTTCTCAAAAGTTTCATGATACCTCTCTGCCATAAAGACTTGAGGTATTACACCATGATAGCTGCGAAGGCGCCTATCGTGGTTGTTTAGAAAAATACTTGAATTATTTAAGAAATAAGTCTCTGCAAAGGAACGAGAATTTCTTATATTCAAGAATTTTCTTAACAATTTCAAGTGATTTTTTATATGTTCATTAATACCTACTCGGCATAAATTTCAGTATACGCATTAACATAATTTTAAAAAAAAGTTAATGCTAATTAACTAATTTCTTAATTCTTAATTCTTAATATTTTTCTTACTTAAAACCTCGGAAATTGTATTCCACACAACTATAAATTTACTCAATTGTAAGAATTATTTATTAGATTCAATGAAATGTTTTTAAACAAATTTACTACCTTTTTCTAGTAAATGAATTATTTGCTATGAGTTGGAAATAAGGAACTCATACTTAGTTAATTTTCCTACGGTTAAGGAAATTTTTGCTGAACTGAAGTAAACTTGTTAAACTAAATTGGAGTATGGATTTTACGCAAATTTAGGAATGCTATTTTTCTGAGTGTAGGATGTTGTGATAGAGAGCGAATTATTTTATCTAATATTTACTAATGAAAGTCAAGAGGCTATGAAAGAAAAATCTCCCAAAAAAATCGTCAGAAAACCATTTGAAAATTACCTAAAAACCCCATACAAAATGGGCGATATTCCATATGAAATATCACCCAGAAATGGTTCTTTATTCGTAATTAATGGACAAAGTTTCCAATATAAAATACCGGCCATTGGACGATGTTTCATAAATTAAAATATGAAAATGACATTTTGGGTGATTTTAGTAAATGTTTTTATAAATTCAACACAGAAAAACTTTACTCTGTTTAGCGGCTTTGGACTTACTACAGATGAGATATATTTTTGGGTGATTTTTCACATTAAATATTATTCAAATTTTTCTTATGAAAAATGACCCATTGTTTGGGTGATTATTCATTTGGGCCATTTTTCATTTATTTTTGGGCATAATTTATTTACATCGACGAGATCAAAAATGTGGACACATCCATTGATCCACATATCATCACAGTTTGTGTGTACATTTTGATCCATATCGCACAGTGGGCAATACGAAAAGAACGACATAACCGCTTTTGAAGAAATTTTACGCAGCATAGCTGAAATTGACAATTGCAACTGTATGTTCGTTTCAATTCCAAATATTCTTTATGAATTTTGAAGGGAAAATAAAATCTAGCGAAATGTCAATTTAGTCCAGAGGTTAGTCCGAGATTTATGATATTAGGCTGATTCCAAAATAAATCGTTATCAAATTTGTCACGTTTGATCTCCTCGTTGCTGCGAATCTTTTGACGGTAAAATTTTCGTATTATTCAAAGTAGTTTGTATATTGTGAATCGTCAAAGTTGGCTATTTGCAGTGATTCTAGAAATAGATGCACTACATTAAGTTGAGGTATTTTTCGCATGTATCATCGGATTATAAAACTTCAGGTATCAAATACCGTTAAAATACCGAAATATATTTTTTTCTATGCCGTTATCGTAACGTTATTCTTTTCGGTATCCAAACTTGGTATGACTCATCGCTCGTGAATTTTTTGGAGATTATCTCGTATTATTTTGGTGCCACGCATATAACACAGCAAACTTGTATGTTACCTAGGATTATCCACAAAGTTAATGTATCATGATTCATCAAATAACTTAGTATAATATTTTTATATTTCGCTAATATTCACACACAACTGATAAATTCCTTCGTAAGACGAAATGACTTCATCGTAATCGCTGGAATTCGATTGTATTCCATTCAGAACACATAAAATTCAATCTCAAATAGCAATACATGAACTAAAGAATGAATTGTTGTTTATTATGATGTGTCACGAAAATAAGTAGCGGCGGTCACCCCCAGAAATTAAGATTGAAATGTTTAATGATGAATACAAATTTTTAATCATGGCTAGAATAACTAGTTCGGCCACTAAGACAAGATCAAAATTTATATTTTAATTGCTTTCAAGGGTCTATTGTTTCAGAAAAAATGCAGCACAAAAATAAAAAAAACATTATTTTAGGGGTATTTTCAAGAGCGTTTAGCTCACAGACGGCTTGATCTAGGAACGAAATAATTAGTAAACAATCCAAACTTTATTTTCGTGGGGTGACTGGAAATTGTTTTTCCATTTGTATGGACCGCGACCCAGCCTCTTGTTTATAACGTGTTCTTTACTAAACACAAACCTTCCCTAAAGAATGTATGTACTGCCAGTCACATGTTGAAGATCAACATCAAGATCAAGGGTTGAAGGGCATCATATTATAGTTTAAAATTATGATCATGTCTCTTATCTGCGTGTCATCTCCATGTATTTTAACCCGTTGCCATCAATCCAAAACCAAAGGACGTTTTTCCGCTGGCCAGAGTAATTGGAATAATTTTATAATTATAATAAATTACAAATCCGAATTGGACTGTTTTTACTTCAGTTTTGCTTCATACACTGTCTGCAGGACATTAATACAGTGAAATTGTCTTTGTCCATCATTTGTTTCCTCATTTTATTTACTTTCATTGTCCGGCCGACACGTAATGACCCTCGTCTCGATGGTTGTGAATAACAATGACGACAACGCCGAATATGCCATCATCAGATAACGATATTTCGCATACAAGAGAAGCCCGAAGGCGAAGCCCAAGAATTGGATCAAACCATTTTAACGGCCCTTTTCAAATCGCAGCACTTAAGTCCGCCGGAGCAGTTGAGCTTGGCATTGACGTGGAATCGCGTCGACATTGCACGCAGTGAAATCTTTGTCTATGGCCAGGAATGGCCGAACGGTAAGTCTGAGATGGGACCCAAAAGCAAAACGAAAATAAAAATCGACAGAAACCGAAATAATGAAACAATATAAAAATTACTTAAATGGCAATTTGGCCATCTTCACGCAATTGCTTTTATTAATGGTGGGCTTTGCATAAAGTTTAAATAATTTTCTTCTCTTCCGTTTTCCATCATTTTCTATGGACGCGTTTCTGTGTGTGTTGTTTGTGGTGCGTACGTTTTCCTTTGTCCCTGAAGGAGCGCTGGATGAGGCCATGATGCAGGCACTGGAACATGATAGAATCGATTTCGTTAAATTACTTTTAGAAAATGGTGTTTCAATGAAGAAATTTCTGACAATACCACGCCTTGAGGAGCTTTACAATACCAAACACGGTCCAGCAAATACTTTAGGGTATGTATGGATGACAAGGACGCAACGTCAACGTTCATCATCATTTCCACTTCATTTACTTTTCATTAAAAATATCCGGATGTTTATTCTCAACAAAGGATATGGATGCGGAGAGAATAATTAAAAAATATATGTGTATTTCATATTTCCCCTTCCCTTCCGCTTCATTTCTACTTTCAGCTATATTTTACGCGATGTACGTCCACATATACCCAAAGGATACGTTTATACTTTACACGATATTGGCTTAGTTATTAATAAATTAATGGGTGGTGCTTATAGGTATGTACTCACTCTTTCCTGCATTTATATTCTTTTCTTTTGCTACTATTTTATTGATATCCTCTGTTTGTTAAATTAACGATACGACAATATGATTCCTTATTCCGAGCAGACATATGTATTCTCAATTAAATAGCTATTTCTGCGAATTTAATATCTATCGTAATTTTTATATAAATTAAGAATTTGTCGCCTTTGAATTGAGGTAAAACGATTCTACGTCATTGGAAGTGTAAAAATGGAATTAGAAAACTGGAATGATAACAAATATCTTGGATAATATTGTTGCCAAATGAAGGTCATTCCTGCTTCACATTCATGTTAACAAATTTAGTTAGAAGTCAATTGATTACAATGATTTGCCGTGATGTAAAGAAGAACTGTCCAATTCACATATTCAATTATGACAATATTGAAACTGCACCAATCACAATATTTATAAATCAATTTTCATTCAATTACAGGAATGATACATATAATTATCAGCGATAATGAAAATTACCACAATTATTAAGTATCAGCATAATTGAATGTATAAATTAATATTGATAATAATTGCATTGGAGAGTTCAAATATTCTTACAGTTTGTGGTTGTTGTTGTTGTTGTTGTTACACAAAACCAGCCATGTGTTTTGTGTGCAGAGACTTCATTAAAACCAGTTGAAACAAACATTGTAATTGAAATATATATTCAGTTATTACACGGAGCGACAAAATGACATAAATATGATAGTCCTTAGAAATGTATACATAATTCTGAAAGCTGGCACGAAATCTGGCAAACCTGTGTACTTCGTTGTTCATTGTCTGACCGAGTTTGCGTTTAAAAAGACTTGACATTTTTGAAGGATATAATGATATTTTTTTTGTATTTTTTCTGCTAGTTCAACGCGATATTGGTACCAAAATAAAGAATACTCTTTGGGTAATCTAGGAAGCTTTTGATTTTAGGAAGTGGGACAAAAAAGTCGAAAGTCGATTATCCTTCAAGGCATACTGTAGAAATGTTCGAGTAAAAATATATATTTTATGGGTCTTAATATTCTACTACATATATCCAAATTTCTTCAATCGAGGTCAACAACCGTACCGCTTGGCATGGAATGACTCACATCCTTTTAATTGCTCCTCAAAAAGTTAAATGTTGGTTACCGAATAAATATATATTTGTTATATTTTGATTAAACTCTAGATCTGACATATTAATGCTGTGTACTAAATTTTTAATTTTCTTGTGTGCTATACAGGACTTAATTTTTAATGAGTCAAGTTATACACATTATTTTTTAATTTTAGAATTAATGATTACAAATTTCGATGCCAGATGTGGTGATTTTTCCACAACGTAGATTTAAATGTATTTAATATTTTTTTAAAATTTTTATTTAAATCTTTAATATATAAATGAATGCAGGGATATTGTTCTTAATATTGGATATTGTTCTTAATCTCTTCGATTTTACGAAACTAACAAGAAGGCGCAAATTCAGTACGTAAACGGTAATTTTTACTACAATTTCCACACAAACTAGACGTAATAATCAGCTAGTCAATGAAAAATAGGAGTTAATAATAGCGACTTTTTAACAACATACCCGGCCTCTTTAAGTAAATGATTCTCACAAACGAAATGAGAAGCACAACTCACTTGCCGAATATCCGTTTTTAAATTAAATCGCACCAAGTAATAAAGCACACATGCCAACTTACAAGCATCTTATAGAGTTACATATGTAAGTATGTGTATAGTTACCCCCATGCCATTTGTAAATAAATTTGCATTCTATTAAATATAGATGCAAAATGGTCTTGAGCCAGTTCAAGTCAAATAAGAATTAATTTAAAAAAAATTTTTGTCTCGTCAATGAAAAATGGGAAAATGTTTAAACTAATCGCGTAGAGTAATTTCGAAATATCTAAATACAGTCAGACCTCGCTTAACGCAACTAATAGAAATTCTGACAGTTGCGAAAGCGGCGGTAATCGCGATAAACGAATGAAATGTTTAGTTTCGCCATTTATAATTTGAAGTAAAGCAAGAATTAAGCACTATACTGACTTATAATGAGAGTTAGACAATTCATTTTAAAATTAGCATTTTCTTTTTCATAATTGAGGTGTTTCGGTAACGAGGTTTGCTGAATTGCTGTCTGCAATTTATAAATCAAACATGTGTTATTGGCATGAAAACTGTCCCTCTCAAGAATATTCAACAGGATGTGAACTAAGAGTATTCCAATCGATTTGGTAATATTGTCCCCATATCAAGCATCAAAAAAATCTACTCTGCATAACCATATTAAATGCAGCATTCAAAAATATGTTTAATATAGGATGGGCCATTTAAATCGTTAAGTTTGAACTACCGACTATTTTTTCAGGTTTATGTTTGACATTTGCAAAATGGGACGCTCGAACGAAATTGGGAAATATAAAAATCTTACTTCCAAAGTAGTAAGTCTTTAACGCAAACTGTAAAAAATTAAATTGGAAATTTTTCAAGAAGAGATCGGCCTTCAGCTCAGCCTTCATGAATCACATTTTCATCTCGGTGGCTATGCCAATAACCCACACGTGACTATTGAGAAGCCAACGCATCCAGAACGAGTCACTGTTTGGTGTGGATTTTGGGCTGTACTGAAAAATTGGGTTGTTCGGATGAGGTACTGCCGAACCAGTCATGGCAATCATATAAATGACAAAGTTCAACCAGAAATTTGAAAAAATAATCAGGCCTTTTTTATAGCCGATTCTAATTTAAAATGTTAAATGCCAAAATATAATTTTCACATTCGACATGTAATTGTAATGTGTCATTTACTCCGGTACTTGAGTAAGATTTTCGACCCCAACGTATTTTGTTTTTTTTTTCTGTAATTGAATTGCTCCCATTTAAGAGCTTGCTTCTTATCTGACAAAACTTTGGCCACTTCGAGTATGATTTCCATTTCCATTGAATAAACTCAAAAGTTAGTTTTTAGTTAGGCAAATCTTACTTTAACTGTTTTCAGATGGCGTAAGGATATTACAAAAGCTTTGATCTTTCAATTTATGTCCTTTTGCCCTACTATTATTATCACATTGTCGCTGACCTTAAAGGTCTGATGAAGTCATTGTTAGTTGATAAGAGAGAAAATATCTCTAAAGGGATGTTGCTGAAACTTTTGGGTATTTTCTTGGTAAAAAGGCGAACAAAATCAATTAAAAGTGAATGCGGACTTTGTCTTGTGACACTCTAGTCACCAGAACTTTATACACATGCCGCAAAAGGACAGGCAGGTGGGGGTGATGAGGGTATGGGGTTGGGGATGGAGATTGAGATGGCGATGGCGTTTGTGTGATGCTGGTAGTGTCTAGACTCTATAACTTTGAAATCTTTCCAATAGGAATCATTAAGCAACGATTGTGATAAAAATATTTGAAACAATGGGTGTGATTCCCCCACAAAAAGAATTGTTCAAATGAAAAGGTCGAATTACCTGGCCATGAGGAATTTGCCTTTGTCGTCGTCGGAGAATTCATTTCAACTGAAATCGTCATGATTGTCATCTAAGGGAACGTTGACCAGCTTTATGGGGATGGATAAGCTAGAGTGCCTTTGCAGCTGATGAATGAGATTCAGTTGCCTTAGAGTTAGTGTAACAGTCAGACGCCATTCATTTAAGAATTGTTCCATTCTACAGCCTCTGTGCTCGCATTAAAATGTGTGGACGATTAAAGAACAATTAACATTTTAATTACTCATTTAACAGTTAACTGACTGCTTATTACATTTCGGGATAACATTCCAGGCATAAAGATATTAATTTGGCTTAAACGACGTCTTTCCCGATTAGTTGGGTGCAGACGGATGTAGAGGTAATATATACCAATACGAGTGAAATCACACAACAGGATATACAGCGGAATGAAAGTTTGGGGCGACTCTAACCAGAATCGCAGATTTTGATATTTTAAAGCTAATAAATACATTTTGCGAAATTTAATGGTCGGCACTAATGTCGGGAAGGTTTCATCCTGAAGGCTAGGATACAAAATAATGTTTGTGTTGGTAGTTTGGGTAAAGTAAATATTGTAAATATTTGAATATTTGCAAGACCCACAGTGTGTTTTTACCATAACTTTGAATATGTTGGTCTAGTCAAATCTTCAACTGATTCCACAACATCGGTTTCACTAAAAATAGTTGGTTAATTTTCCCGATTTTTATATATATAGTGGAGTATTATGTCTTTGTGCATTTATTTCTAACACCCTAAAGGAAACGAGATAGGCCCATTGATAATTATACCGATGGATTTATAATCAATTTTTGAATCGATTTAGAAATGCCCGTCTGTCTGTCCGTCCGTCCGTCTGTCAGTCCGCGAATCTATTCCTGTAATCAAAGTACAGGTCGTAATTCTAGCCAGAAACAAATGAAACTTTGCACAACGAAGTTTTACAGGGTAAGGACGAACGCTATTTAATTTGAAGAATATCTGTTCAGATTTAGATATAGACCCCATACGAATTTCACTTCTGATTTGACTTTTTCCACTCTATAAACCACATATTTTATCAGATTGTCTTCAAAGTTGTCTTCTAGTTATATTTAAACTAGAAGCACCTGCGGTTAAAATACGTCAGATCGGTTCAGATTTATATATAGTTCCCATTCAAGTTTCGCTCTCGATTTGACTTTTTCTGCTCTTCAAATTTGGCAAAATATTTTATATTTCCACTGGAAACACCCGTGGTAAAAATGGGTCAGATCGGTTCGGATTTATAAAGAGTGATTTTTTTGAGGTTAGGATTTTCATGCATTAGTATTTGATTGTGGGATTTCAGACATGGTGTCAAAGAGAAAGATGCTCAGTATGCTTTGACATTTCATCACGAATAGACTTACTAACGAGCAACGCTTGCAAATCATTGAATTTTATTATCAAAATGCGTGCTCTGTTAAGAAAGTTCATCGCACGCTTCCATTTTATGGTCAGTTTAATCGACCCACTGAAGCGGCTATTCGGGCTATTGTGACTAAATTTCGCACCAAATTTACATTGTTGGACATTAAACCACCAAGACGCTTACGTAGAGTACGAACTGAAGAAAATATCGCAGCTGTATCGGCCAATGTTAATGATGACCATCAATTATCGATTCGTCGCCGTTCGCAGCAATTGGGCCTCTGTTACTCAAAAACGTGGAAATGCCAAAATTGGACTAAGCGGATGGACCACTTGAGGCGCAGCCGCGGTCAACATTTAAATGAAATTATCTTCAAAAAGTAAATGTCATGGACCAATCTAACGTTTCAAATAAAGAACCGATGAGATTTTGCAAATTTTATGCGTTTTTTTTAAAAAAAAGTTATCAAGCTCTTAAAAAATCACCCTATATATAGCTCCCACACAAATTTCACTCTCTATTTGACATTTTCCGCTCTATAAACACTAATTTTAACGGATCTTTTTCAAAATTGCCAAAACATCTTATATTTCAACTAGAAACACCCATGATGAAAATGGGTCAGATCGGTTCATATTTATATATGTATAGCTCCCATACAAATTTCGCTCCCGTCTTGACTTATTCCGACCCAGAAACCACGTCTTTTCACCGAATTTCTTCAAATTGAGCATAACACGTTCTAACTGGTAGAACCTATTGTGTAAGTGGGGGTCACTTCATTCCATGTTTGGATATAGCGACGGTACAAATATTCTTCTCGTTTTTGACGACAAATTGGGTCAGGTCATATTAGCTTATGATTAGGAAATATACAAAAAATACCTTCTGTTTTCACTTTTTTACCGAATTGACTTTAGCAAGACTTTAGCCTTTCATTATTTGTTATACCCTACACCACAGGGTACAAGGTCTTTGTGCATTTGTTTGTAACACGCAAAAGGAAGGGTCTATCTCCATCCATTATTATACCGATCGACATAGAATCACTTTTTGAGTCGAGTTAGCCATCTCCGTCTGTCTGTCTGTCCATCTATTCTTGTAATCACTTCGCAATTATTGTACGATTCTAACAAAACTACACATAAACGATTTTTGCACGTCTAGGACGGACGCTATTTTATTTGAAGCAAATCGGTTCAGATTTAGATATAGCCCCCTTACAAATGTTGCTCTAGAAGCCACATAATTCGATTTAATTATGTGGCTAAATTGTGCACAACACCTCATATTTCAACTAGAAACATCTGTGGTAAAAATGCTTCAAATCGGTTCAGATTTAGATATAGCTCCCATACAAAATTCGCTCCCGATTTGAGGTTAACCGCTACCTTAACCGATTTTCTTCAAATTCGGCAAGACAATTTATATTTACACTAGAAACATCAATGGAGAAAGACGATAAGATCGGTTTCGATTTATATATAGCTCCCATACAAATGGCGTTCACGATTTTCACCGAATTGTATTGTAGTGGAGTAGAAAGTGTAGCGTATCATATGTTCCTGTGAGTAACGTCTATCGATCGGAAATTATTTCGGAATTCTTAACAACGCGAAGCGAACTGTTATTTTATCGCCCTTATTGACATAAATAATATTTAAATAAATTTGTATATCCCTCTTTGAAGTCCTTTAATAAGGAGAAAAGTTTATCAAATGGAAAACTGAGTCCGCAATTCATCTATATACGATCTCTAGTTTCGCTTGTATATGGCCAAAAAGTACTTTCCAGTACTTTTCATTTTTTTAATATTAAACTAATAATATTCTTTTTTAAGGCTTAACTAATAAAACTATAGGAACACAATTTAATTATGTGGTAGAGTATGAATAAGGTTTTCACATATTTTTTTGAGAAAAATAGTGTAAATTCTCCTGGATATAAAAGGATACAATTTGCAAAGGACATCATTAAAAAATAGAGATTGTTCTCTTTCTTTTCCTACTCATAGTGGCTAAAACTAATGGGTAGAAACTTTGCACTTAACTTAAAAGAGAAATGGAGAAAATATCGTCAAATAGAAAATTAAGTACACACTTACCTAGAATACATACATTATCCAATCAAATTAAAAATAGTAAAACTTAATCATTATTACATATTCTGAATAAAATTCGGTATAAATATTCGTAGAGATATTCTCCTTCTCATCTACACTCAGAACAAAATATGCCACGGATTAAGTAAATATGTACTAAAACTATGGGAGCTTGAATATCATATAGCGCTGAGGCAAAATTTTTCATATCAGGTACAAACTTTTCCCTGAAAATAGGATATGCTTTGAACTTGATTCCAGCTCAACTTTTTCTCAAAACAAGTAAAATTTACTCAAACTAAGGAAATATTTTTTTCAAACCATTTATACTCAATCTGAGGAAAATTTTTCTTTAAGCCAAGTAAATTTATAATCAATCTGAGGAAAATTTTCCTTAAACCAAGTAAATTTGTACTCAGCCTGACTATAATTTTATTTGTTATCTAAACCTGTTACTCAATAATTCAAATAAATTATTTTGCTTCAAAGTATACAACAGTCATATCAAAAAACCTTAAACATGAGACGTTTGAGAACTAATCGATGTTGTCATTTTTAAATACCCTCCACCACGAGTGCATTCCACAGTATTACCAGCAGATTTAAAGATGTCGACTTTACATAGAAGTACAGTACCATATTACGAAAATTATGCTATTTTTATGCACATTACTATATTTGTTTACTATATTATTATATATATATTTTATTATATTATTTTACTATACAGTTTACACAGTTTAAAATCTACTACTATAAATAAATACAATGCTGTAATTGTGAAAGTGAACATGCCTAAGCATAAGAAGCATTTTCTTATTTTGATAAGAAAAGTACAAATTTAAAGATATCCCCATTCGCCCCATTCTCCGACCAAATGTACAAATTTCGAAAAAAAAAACTTTTTGTTTCGAGTCTTCATAGTCAAAACACCGAATACACACTGAATATATACACCGAATTTCATAATATCAACTTCAGCGGTTTGGAAGTTCCCATTTTTATCCCTCGTTTTTAATTATATCCCTTAACACATTGAGTGTTACGTCGTACGTGTCCGTACGACAGTGATTGCTTTTACTTACAGCCAAACAAATTGTTGGCCTCCTAGAAAGGTTTGCGTCAAAACCGCTTTGGCACTCAATGCGTTAAAAATCCCTCTATTTTACGTGTCTAAGCAATTAGAGGGATGTACACACCGAGTTTCATGATTCTAGCTGTTTTCGTATCATTGTACCATATTTTATCCCTTTTTGTCCCATTTCGCTCGCTAAAATATTTATATTCTTTGTGGTGCTTCCAAGCTACAAGAGGAATTTCCGCAACAAATTTTAACTGTATGAAAATCAGAAATTTAATTAATAAGCCAAGGCTACCTATATTTGTATACTATATATATATATATATATAATGGAAATAACACTTCAATTGAAAAAGTAAATATAAGGTAGCAATCATAAATACCCTAAATATTGAGGGATAGAGAGTGTATTTTCAGCTACAGTCGTTTGGTTGGTTGTATTTCCATCCTATTTTAATTTCAAAAGTATAAATTTTTAAAATACCTTATCTCTCACGTACGCACTATAAGACAACTTCATGATTCTACCATTTTTTGTCGTAAAAGCAACAAAATAAAGTACGAATTTGGTACCATTTTAATCCATCTGCTCCCATTGAACGAATTTGGAAAAACCTTTTTATTCTTCGTGTCTACTCAGTCAGAGGAATGTATACAGCGAATTTGGTTCTAGCTGCATCCATTTGTTTGGTACAATTTTAGTACGAATTTCGAAAAATTCTTTTGTTTTATGTGTCTACGCAATCAGAGGAATATATACACCGAATTTCATTATTCTAGTTGCAGCCGTTTGGTTGGTACTATTCTTATCCCTCTATCCCTTTAAAGTACGAATTTAGAAAAAATACTTTTATATTATGTATCTACCAAATTTCGTATTTCTACCTGTTGTCGTTTCATAGGTACCATTTTTATCCCTTTTTGTCCCATTTCGCCCCCCTATAAATAAAAATCACTCTATGGTGCCCTTTTATGCTATAAAGGGAATGCGCATTGCAAATATCAACTAAATACAAGCTAATATGTTCAAAAAATAGGCTGAAATGCTCTAAATATTAGGGGTATTTTCAGTACTTGTGAGGGAAAAATGTATCCCTCTGGGTCGATTTCGCCCAATTTCAATCCCAACCGATCTTCAACCATAAGACACATTTAGAAAAAAATTGAACCTCCTAGCTCATTTCGTTCGGCCGCTATCGTGCTTTCAACAGACGGACAGACGGACATGGCTATATCGTCTTAGAATTTTACCACGACCCAGAATATATATACTTTATGGGGTCTCCGATGAATATTTCAAGGTGTTACAAACGGAATGACAAAGTGAATATACCCCCATCCTGGAGGTGGAGGGTATAAAAATATTTGTTTTGTTTATCTTGAGCACTAATTAAGTTCTACCATATAAATGGGAAATTGTGGATATATTTCAAATGCATTTATTTAAATTACTGACAATAATAGTGACCATTTGATACTATGGCTGACATAGTGTTTTCCCAAAAAAAGCGACGAAATAAAAGGTGAAAATCTTCTCAAAGACGAATTTACTTTACATATGAAACCATTAAGAAATGATCTAAAAATAGGAATAAAAATAAAATTGACACCTGGAACCTTTCAAGAGAAATCTGATATGAATAGAAATATACCCTACGATATATTTAAATTACCCTTGACTGACTGCACTATTTCAATGTTTATATTTTTTATGAATTTATTTAATTAAAATTAACATTTTTAATGTTTCTATTGCATTCACAATTTAGAATATTTTCCCCCTGTTTCTGTAAAATAGTTTCCTCTCTAGATTCTAGGCGAATGAATTTTCTAAATTGAAGACGCCATAACAATCTCAGTTCTTTGTTTCTTTAAACATTTTTTTATTTTGAATCTAGTGTACGTGTCAGTTCACTTGTGATTACAATGTCCAATATTATAACTCCTTCAATTCTGACTATTTGTCTAGAGTAAAATATTTGTAAAATGAAAAATAATTTCTAAAATATTTGACAAAAAACATTATTTTTCAACTTGTAATATGTCAGTATTTTAACCCATTCACACTCATTCATTCCTTTCTTATATTATTATACTATTTTCGTAATAACAACTACAATAATAAAAAATATTTAGTTTTAGATTATTAGTATTTTGTTTTGTTCTTATCGATCACTTGTACCATATGAGTTTAATAATTATTGCATTCATATTGAAAATGATCAAAAAGTTCGAAAATCTTGCAATAGTTTATATGGACGTGTACGGTGGGCGGTAATGGGTTAACAAATAACACTTGTTACTAAAATGAAAACAGTCCGGGAAACCCCAAACCCTACTCATGTTACGTCTACCATGAAGAGTTGAGCTATTTCACCATGACTGCTGCGAAGGATAGATTGGCGCCATCGCAGTGGTTGTTTAGAATAATGTTTCAAGTATTTAAGAAGAAAGCCTTGACAAGCGAACTAGAATTGCTTCTTAGACTACTATTCATGTATTTTTCTAAACACACTGTAGTATTTTTTATATGTTCATTAATACTTGAATGTATGAAGAACTTGGCATACAAATATTTTTAAGTAAAAGCTTCCTAAAAACTTCTTCCATACAAAAAATTTCGTCATTATTTTATTTCTTAAAAGCTAGTTAATTTTCTTTCGCATAAGTATGTGTATACTTAATTGTTAGAATTGTTTACTAGATTCAAAAAATGTTTTTAAGTAAATTGGCTTTGAAATAAGGAAACTGTATTCATATCTACTTAAATTTCCATCTCGTAAGGAAATTTTAACTATACCGGAATAAAATTGTTAAACTAAATTGGAGTATGGATTTTACTCAGATTAAAGAATGCTATTTCTCTGCGTGTATGCTGATGTGCTGGACTTTGTTCATATTCCGATTTTAAAACAATATACAAGCCATTCAACAATTCAACTATGGCGTCCGCATTTAAGGATCTCTTGAATCGAAAAATTGCGATGGGAGATGTATTTACTAGAATTTCTCAAAAGTTTCAATGAACTTGGGTAAGTGATTCCGTTGAATGCGAACAATGCCTTCGCCAGCACCAGCCAATATCCATGTGACATTATGGGGGACAAAGTCTAAATGTTTAAATATACTCTTGAGTAGAGTTCATGTAAACTTTTGCACAGAAAAGTACGACACCTTGGTGGAATTGCAAAATGGTGTCAAATTGTAAACAGCGTTGCTGCCGAGCGGAAGAAGTGGTCGTTGTACTGCAGGAGCCGTTTACAGGCCGTTTGTGGTACATTTTATAATCCTTTAAATAGTCGTCGACATGTGATTGCATGATATTATTTAACGCTCACAGATTTGTTTGTAAAGCCCAAAAGGAAGCGAGCTTTTGAATCGATTTAGCCATGTCCGCCTGTTTTGTAATCAAAGTACAGGTCGCAATTAATGTCCGCTCCAACAAATTATTGCAAAATTAAGTTTTGTGGGTGAAAGACATGAGCTATTTAATTTGATTCAAATCGGTGTTGATTTAGATATAGCCACTACACAAATGTCGCTCCCGATTTGATTTTGTCCTCTCTACTAACCACATAAGTTAGCTCATTTTGTTCAAATTTCCCACAACAGCTTTCATTTGAACTATAAACATCTGGGGGTGAAAACCACATAATTTAAATGATCACATTTGCCACAGCGCATTATTTTACAACAAATTACATCGCAGGTGAAAATGGGTCAAACCAAACCAAATGTCGCTTCCATTTTGACTATTTCTGCTTTAGAAACCACATAATTTAACCGAATTATTATATTTACACTAGAAACGTATATAATGAAAATGTGTCAAATCTGTTCAGATTTAGTTTTCCGCTCTTGAAACCACATAACATAAACGATTTTGATTAAAACACGTTAATTTTCACCTGGAAACATACATTGTGAAAGTGGGTCTTATCGGTCCTTGATATAGGACACATGCCAAAATCAACAATTAAGGAAAGGCTAAAGTCGGACCGGCCGACTATATGATACCCTCCACTTTCTACCCCATTGTAATTCAATTCGTTAAAATAGTGGAATCGGGAACGATTTTTTGTATGGGTCATGGACCATTGTGACCCACTCTCATAATGAATGTTTCAAGGTAAAATATAACGCGTTTTGCCAAATTATTTAAAAGTATTCTGTAAATGTATGTGTTTGACAAAAAATTTTAAATCGGAAAGGACATTTGTATGGGGGTATATCAAAACCTGGAACGTTGTGGCCCGATACGGTAATATGTAAATTTTGGCCAAAATCGGTTAAACAAAATCGGTTAAATTTGAACCGATCTTACCCACCTTCACCATAGCTGTTTCTAGTTGGATTATAAGGTGTTGCATCAAATTTGAAGAAAATCTATTTCTAGAGCGGAAAAGACAAATCGGCAGCGACATTTGTATGGGAGCTGTATCTAAATCTGAACCGATGTTACCCGCCTTCACTATAGGTGTTTCCAGTTGGATTATAAAATGCTGTGCCAAATTTGAAGAAAATTGGGTGCAATAAGTTTTTTCTAGGGCGGAAAAACTCAAATCGGGAGCAACATTTGAATGGGGGCTATATCTAAATCTGAACCGATCTTACCTGCTTTCACTAAAGATGTTTCTCCTTTGATTATAAGTGTTGTGGTTTCTAGGACGGAAAAAGTCAAATCGGGAGAGATTTGTGTATGGGGCTATATCTAAATCTGAACCGATTTGCTTCAAAGTAAATAGCGTTCGTCCTTGACCCACAAAACTTTCTTGTGCCAAATTTTGTGAAATTGCGACCTGTACTTTGTGCATTTCCAAATCGACTCAAAAAGTGATTCTAAGCCGATCTGTGTAATAAACGATGTGTCTAACTCGTTTCCTTTTGGGTGTTACAAACATAGACATAATACCCTAGTGGAGGGTATACAAATAGATCAATTATGTGGTTTGTTTATATACACGGTTTATTTGTATAAACATTGTCCCACAGTCTATACATGATGTTGCGGAAATTGTAGAAGTTCTTCAGAAGAAAAATAAAAATTAGACAAATAAAAAATATACTACGTGACTATGCGACTGTGCTTATCGAAGAATTTGTAAAAGTCGAGGATTCGATTCCATCCACAGACTCTGTAAATAAAATTAAAAATTATCAGTTGCTAAACATTTCGTGGACTACTTCAATATGAAACGGAACAAATATTTTCCTTAGGTTCTCCGATTTTAATGAAATTTTGCACTTCTGATTATGGGAAACAAAATATGAAATTATAGACTCCGGTAATTTAAAAAATCTTAACTTTTTTCTGGAGATAGAAATATATTTTATTATGTATTAATTTCAAGCAAATTGCATTTAGTTTAATATAAAGTTGTAAAATCTTAAAAAAAATATATTTTTTTCTTCGATTTTTTAAAATATTTTTTTATTTACACATAAAAATGTCAGTAAGGCACTCCACAAGTTTCCTGGTGTAGTTCCAGGTGCATACTGTACAACAATTATAAACGTGTAAAATAATGAATACAGCTTATTATATTTTGGCCTTTCCACTGACCCTTCGTGTGCTAGGCAGTTTGCATAAAATTCGCAATAACTCCAAAGTTGTTAGTCCGATTTGCGTTTTAAAGGACTCGCCTGAAAAATAGTGATCGCTTATTGTGATTTTTTGTATTGCTTATCCCATTCAAAGTTTTTCAACATTTGTTTAACCCTTTAACCCACCTGGGTTCATTTGTGTCCGAGATCTAGAAATTTATTAAATTGAGATATACTGTTTCTTAAGAAATCAATTAATTATAATCAACACAAACAAATTTTATGGCTATATTTTGTTCACATTACTTTACTAAAGTTCCAACTCTGGTCGAAGGTGGCTTCAATATGTGTACTCTCATTTTGGACAAACAACAGATATCATCCGATTATATATTGCATGAGAGGAGACTGACATTCACATTGAAAGAGTGGCTTATGAACAGTCTCCATAAAATGCAAAAAATACTTTTTTTCTGATACGAAAAAACCATAAAAGTAGATAAAACCAGCTAATATTCTAACGCAAAAAAATAAAACAATGTGTACATGTAAAAGATCTATGGATAAATGTAGAAATTACAAAAGTATTGGAAGTATTTAAACTAGGCCTTGTTTCTTTTGCTAAATTATCTAATTTGTAAAGGGGCTTTTCACGCTATTTGTAGTCTTTTTTAATCTTTTCCGTCTACAAAGAATGTCACAGACATTTTACAAACCATCGTTAAACAATCCACAGTTTGTATGTATTATTATCGTTTCGTGACAAAGGCTAATATACTTGTTGCCTGATCCCTTTAAACATTTGTCACGATTTCTCTTCAACAATTTATTGCGTGAGATAATCCATTGCACTTTTGTCAACAAAAAGGAACTGGACTGATGGCCAATTTCATTAAGATTTTTGCCAAACAAACTGTTGGCAGCACAAACACACACATACGTCATCGGCAAAGCCAGTAGTCAGGGCTAGGGAGCAAAGCATTTGGTTCCAATAATCTCTACGGTTCCTGTCAAACAGGCGTGCAGGAGTTGTTGTAAAATCGACACACACTTAACATTTTTCAATTTCAGTTTGTATTCATATGCATGTTTGTTTTCTATTCATTTTCAGATCTTATTATACTCGCCGAAAATTTCGTCCTATTTATGCCAAAGTTATGAATAGTTACGCCAATGCACACCGAAAGTCCTCGACGTACCAACGATTCGCCGGCGCGAATTCATTAAGTTTGGTCACTGGTCTTCTGCCTTTTACATCGGAAATGGCTCTTTTTGAATTTCCGTTCAATGAACTTCTGGTAAGTCGGGCCTGGTTGGAATGCATCACAACCGGAAGCACAGACACTCGAACAAACATTGCGAGCATTTGCATTGACGCATTTTCAATTCTTCCAACTAGATTTGGGCTGTGCTAACCAAGCGCCAACAAATGGCACTGCTAATGTGGACACATGGCGAGGAGGCCTTGGCCAAATCGTTGGTGGCCTGTAAACTGTATAAAGCAATGGCTCACGAAGCTGCCGAAGACGATTTGGATACAGAAATTTATGAAGAACTTCGTTCGTATGCTAAAGAATTTGAAAGCAAAGGTAAGTCAATGTTCGGATATTCAAAAACAAAGAAGAGTCAATATGAGATCATAACAAAACCATAGGTTTGTTAACCTCAGATTATATTTAAGCGAAGTTTAATCATGATTTTTTAAATATATCTGAAAAACTGAGTTAAAATTAACTACAATTTAGGAAAGTTGAGCTTTGTATAGCGTTAATGATATTTTGTATACCAATTTCCCACTTTATTAGGGAATTGGGACAAGAAGCTTTAAACTTGAATCTAGTTATTTTTTCTCAGACCAGTAAATGTTTTCCCTAAACCAAGTACATTTTCACTCAAACAAAGTAAATACTTACTCAAACATTTTCACTCAATCTGAGGAAAATTATCTAGTTCAAGAAGGAAAATAATTAATATAAGTTCAGTTGAAATATAACTGAGGAAAAAGTTGTTGAATACTTCAAATACAGGGTTTCCCAACAAGAGGTGTTATTTTGAATCACCCGGTATTTGACATTTGACAAGTAGAAACTACACCATTACTAAAAATGGAACGATGAAAATGATTCGGAATTCCATCGAAAAATCACCTTCACTGATGAAGCCCATTTCCACCTCGGTGGCTTCGTCAACAAGCAAAATTGTCGCATCTGGGGTTCGGAAAACCCAAGAGTTATTGTTGAGAAGCCTCTCCATCCTCATCGTGTGACTGTTTGGTGCGGTTTATAGTCCGGCAGGGTCACTGGACCTTACTTTTTGAAAATGAGGTTGGATCAACAGTTACCGTGAATGGAGTTGATTAATGATTTTTTTGTGGTCGGAGTTGGATGGTATTGATCTGCACAAGGTTTACTTTTAACAAGATGGCGCTACGCGCCACACAAGCAACGAAACCATTGCTCTTTTACGGGAAAGTTTCCGGACCGTGTTATCTTTAGAAGAGGTGATCACAATTGGCCACCGAGATCTTGTGATTTAACACCTTGCGACTTCTTCCTTTGAGGCCACGTGAAAGATAAGGTCTACGCCAACAGCCCAGCGTCGTGAAATAAACATCCGATCATTTATCTCAAAAAATTACGTTTTTCTTTGAATACCAAAATAACACCTCTTGTTGGAAAAACCTGTATATGATTTTGCTTCAGAGTATTCCAAACTAATGTTAAAAATGACAACGTAAAATAATTTTCAATCGATTCAGGACAGTTCAGCCATTTAGAGTGTACGTTGGTGACTTAAAACCGAAAATGATATTATTTTTTTATATATTATTTTATTTTAATTTTTGTACTATAATTTATGTTAAATTAAAAGTAATTATGAGGCCAAAAATTAAAAAAAAAATGTTTTTTGCTGATATGACAAAAAAAACGAAAGAAAAAGTATTTTCTTTAATTTCTTTATATTAAACATTCTAGCGGAGCAAATACTTTAGTGAATATTTTGACATTGGCCTTTATAGCATCAAGAAATATAAAAGTTATGGAACTTTTCGTAGAAAAATTGTTTATTTTGTTGCAAATATCGTTTTGTGATTGCAAGAAAAAACATAAGAAATGGGAAATAAATTATTTAAATTATTGGAAAAACATGGAGCGTTTTTTAATTCGGGTGACTTCTACATTTATATATAGATTTTCTTGTTTTTCCTTTTTTCGTTAGGCCGGCACATAACGAACTACATCATAATAATAGCGGATTTCACCATCTGGTGTATATGTGATAAATAGGGTTTCAGAATTGCATTTTTAAAACATCATTGTATTTCTAAAGTAATGTAATTTGTTTTTGTGAACGTACAAAATTGAGTAAAAATATCAAATTGATCAAAAATACAACACCAAATACATCGGATCGTGAAATCAGCTAATAAAAATCTCTATTAACAAATACATTCTCTTACTTCTACAAAATGGGTCATATACATATGAACATCTCTCAGTGGCTCGGACCTTAGATGCTATTATAGAAATATACAAAGTTCAGCGATATTTTGAGAACTTTGTCTTTCAATATATACATGTAAATGAAGATCAGAGGATATATATCGTTCGTAGATTTATGAAATATGAGAATTATCTCTTAGATTATTTAATTAGATATAGCACGAATACGGACGCTACAAATATTTCCAAGTGTAGTTACTATAGAGTTATATTCGTTATAGCACTTCAAATTTTAATGAAAATGAAAGAGAACAAGTTAACTTCAAGTTTCATAATTGTAATATTAATAAGGAAACAATAAAGCGAAAGATATTAGTGTGCTCTGATTCAATTGTTTTGGTGGACCTTTTTTGAGAGATGCCCATATATATATATTTTTTCTTGGCGACAATGTTTTCTTCGTTAGAATTAAAAAAATAAAATATTTTTTTTTGGATTTTCTCTACTTTCATCGTTTTATTCGTGACAGTAAAAACCATTAAAAACATTTCTATACCTGTTCCTAAACCAATGTTGTTTCGGTAGCCCTCATAATTAACTTTGATTTAACGTAAAACCATATACGATTGGACTCCCAACCCTATAGTAAAATTGCTAAAGACACCTTCGACCAAAATTGAAATTTTAATAAAAAAATAAAACCAGATATCCATAAACAAGTAAGTAAGCTTCTCAGAGAACATATATACGGAAGTTGTAAGGAATTACATGTTACTTAGGGCAGGATAATTTTGTGAAACTTACTAAGAGTTTCATGTCATATGTTCCCAGCTTCCACATTTGTAAATAATGTAAACACATGATTTAATATCAAGACATAGTGGATAGTCCATGCACCAGTATTGAAGTTATGAAGGACTTAATTTTACCTAGGATGTATACAATTGTGTGGGAGTTACATTTAGATTCAATGTGATCATAAAAACATTTTCAAGTATCAAATTGCTAATAATTTTGACTACCCTTATGGACGTTATGTCGGTGTTATTGTTACCAAAGTTTATGCCACTTTGTGTGGGAGGTACTGGAAGGGACGTGTCAAAACCCGCCATATTTAGTATACTTAAAGTGATTATAAAAATATTATGAAGTACCAAAACATAGCTGATTCTGATTCGATTTCGCCCATCTTCGAATTTAAATTAAAATTGGGAAAAATATTACCAAGTGCATTGACTTCTACTACTACTACACGAGAGTTATCGTGTACATCAGCCAGGCGGACATATGGACGGACATGGCTCAAACAACCTTACAAGTCATGCAACGGATTTGGTACAAACATACATAGGTTCATAAGTCACTCCTTCAATGCGGTACACCTTTTATTCTGTCCCAAATGATATATACCCTCCTACTCTGAGTGAGCGTATACAAATGACGAATTGTAGAAACAAGGTGACCAGTTACAATGATTTGCCATTTTCGGCATTGGCACGTTGTTGATTTATGGGCATCGGTCATTTATCATTTAATGATGTTTTAGGGAAACCCCATAAATTGCACGTCGCCTTTAGTGAGATAACCACATCTTCGTCTGTGCATAATGTTTACTGCGGCATCAGCAGTTTGTGGCACATACCGACGTCCTGTTAGCACCACATGTTCCATATCATCGTAGTGCAATACTTTGAAGGATAGATTCGAAGAAGAGAGACTTCTACTATTACATAGGAACGGTGGAGGCCTCTTTAGGATTGGATTTTTCTTGTTGTTGCCTTTCAGTCGTGAAATATTCGTATTAAGTAATAATTGACAGAAGCTAAAATGATTGTAGTCGCAATGAACTGTTAAAAATCTATTCATCCCTATTTGGAACCACTTTATTTAAGATCAGAAATGTTTTACATACATACATCAGTTAAATCGGAATAATACATTTTTCGAACCACTGTGCACTAATCATCATTTTTGTTTTGTTGTTGTTCTTATCTTTGGTCAATTAGGCATCAAGCTGCTTGATTTTAGCTATAGGACTGATGGCGAAAAGGCTCAACGTTTGTTAACCTGTGAACTGCATTCGTGGTCGAACCAAAGTTGTCTGTCCCTCGCGGTGGCGGCGAATCACAGAGCACTCCTGGCACATCCCTGCAGTCAAGTTATATTGGCTGATTTATGGATGGGCGGACTGCGAACACGAAAAAACACTAATTTTAAGGTAGAATATTCCGTGTTCTGCGAACATAATCCGATTGTATCAGAGTTAACGCTTTGCCTCCGTTGCATTTCCAGGTCATGCTCGGTTTAATTCTGCCATTTTATATCAAACATCTAGACTTTAAATCAAAAGAGGAGCTACAGCAAATGCCCCAAACCGAGGAGGAGCATTTGGAAAATCAAAACTTGGACAATGACGACTCTGACCGTTCTCATCCGGACGCTGAGGTAAGTTCGCGAATTTTTGAAGACGGCCGTTTTTCTTTATTTTAATCGATTTAAATTTTTATTTGAGCGGTTTTTGTTTATTTCGATTATTTGAGTATCTCTATCAGTGGCCTTTTTTGATATTGGCGTTTTTATATTTATGAATATATTTGGTTTTTGTGTTTTTAATATTGTTTTGTTTCACATAAATATGTAATTTCCAGAAGAACTTCCTCCGATTCCTTACCCCATGTATATAAATAAATAAATATATATAGTATATACCGAAACCTATCTTCTCTCAGTAATACCTGCCTATTGTTAGTATTTTCCCATGGAAATTGTTGTTTTTAACTATTCTTTTTAAAAGTTTTTGATGTACCTATACTACTACTATTACTACTTTTACTACTATTACTACTGTTATTATTATTGTCGTACTACTTATTTTCTAGAATCCTCTCACAAAAGCGAAAAGATCAATTTCCTTGAAATATAGGATGGGCAGTAATAACAATAATGCGGAAAAGGTAGTAAATCAAACTATGTAATATCCTTACATACCCACACCCATATCCATACATAAATAAATACTTGTCCGACTATCTATCTATCTATCAGTTTATGTACTAAGTCCAACAGATACACCCCTAAATGTGTTCCTTCCCTACTAACTACTGACTTACTGATTTAACCAACAGATGTCAACAATAATTAACCAGTGTTTTGTTAATTTACATATTTAGCTGTTGTTATTGTGTCTGGTCTTGTTAACCGTACCAACTTTTCTTTTTGTTCGTTCAAATTGTGATTATGTTGAAAATGTTAATGTAAATATGTTGATTTTTATTTTTCATTTCTGATTTTACGATATATAAGTATATAAATGAAGTAATTTCTAGCATCTCGTCATCCATGAATCTTTGAGGATTCCAGCGAGCAATACGAAAAAGTATTTTACATACTGGCCACAATGTGAAGCTAGTTAACGGCTATTCACCCTGACGCCGCACAGTGGTCAAGAATAAAACGCCATCGGCCAAAATTCAATATCTTTTAATTTAGTGAACATTTTTGAGTTTTGTAAAAAACTGAAATTAGAAAAGCATTATTTTGAGATGTTAACATTGAAAGGCGGGCAATGGGGTATATTTTAGAAATTAGCCCAAAAATTACTACTTTTACGATTTAAAAGAAAAGTATTTGTTTTGTTTTTATGTTTAGACATATTTTAACGTATTTGTTGATAATGTGCAGAAAAAATTTTTTTTTTTTCGTATTTCGGAATTTCTCTTTCCGATTCTGAAAATTGACAAACGAACTGTTTTATTAGAAACTAGTATTTTGTACTCGGCGTTGCACGGGTTCATTTTTCCCTATCCCCCTACTTCGTATGCTTTGGAAGATAAAATGAGTAAATTTGATAGTTTTAAAATATTGCTTGTGTGAGAGGTCCTATCATGACCTAGTATATCCAGGAACCATCCTCGGTTCAGAAGATAGATAGAGTAAAATTTTCAGGCGAATCGATCCACAGATATATGTGACTTTATATCAATGAAATGCATACACATTAAGAAAACATTGTCACTAGATCAAATGTTATTGCATTGTACAGTGTCCATTTAGATCTGAATTCTATAGAGACTAAAATCTGAAAAACTATATAAAATTTAGTTTTTCTCTAATTACATAATTAAGCAATTAAATAATTAACGTCACGTTGTTTGTTTGGTTTTATGGTCTGAAAGTGGCACAAAGTATCCGATATTCTCTAGGCAAAAGATAGCCCAAAAATAACATAAAAATCGCCAAAATTTATTCCATATGTCTTTGGGCAGTCCAATTTGCATATAGTCCAGATAGTCCAAAAGTGAAATATTTCTCATATATATATATTTACACATATATTTTTGTGTGTTATAAATTATGTCATGTCTGCTTCTAATCTTGCAAATTATTCTATGCTTTTGCATAATTTATGATTTTCCAAAGTGTAACAATGTAGACAACAACAACAAAAGAAATATTTTTTTACATATGATCTACTCGTTTACAACTTGAGATTTTTGAGGCATTCCATATGGAACATATTTGACAATCGTATTGAACAACAAAGGATTAAGACAGTTCTTAAGTCAGAAGACTGAAATGAAACAATCTGAAATATGATTAACGAAAATATTCTTCGCCACCAGAGGAAGTAGCCCGTACACTTAAAATTGTCCCTATGGGCTGTTTCAAACAGTCTACTAATTGGTTATCATTCCATTGCAGCAGGCTAACCAGATGAATTTTTTCCTTTTCCCCAAAACAGTCACGAAAAATCCCCAATGATCCCAGAATACAAAAAAGTGGTTTTATTTCAAAGAATTCGTCCAAAACAAATTATTAATGATTTGTTGATTCGTTAACAATCGGGTTTTTTCTTTAAACCGGGATAACAAAAACATTACTAAAGAGTTAATTTTTTACTCAAAATAAAAAAATATTTTTCACTCTGTTGCCATCTACAATACAAATATTTGTATCAAAACTAATATCGAAGAAAGTAATTTTGTTGACTTTTTTGGGCTTAACCTCGATAACAATCAATTTGACTTACACTTGATAATTATCCAGCCTAAGTCCAACATTTTTAATATAAAGTTGTTTCATACACACATTTTCAATGATCCTTTTTTGTCGATGACATTTTCATTCTCCTACCTTTATAATAATATCTTTCTGAAGATGGTCGTTAAGATCTAAAATCAAGATCAAAATATTGAGCAGTCATGCAATAAACGTGACCGCGAAATTTGTAAATAAATTTGCATTCTATAAAATATGATATGGTCACGAGTAAGGACATTTTCCCAGTTCAAATGAAATACAAAATATTTTTCAAAGTACTTCGAATATCCCCACAAAATCCCCAAAATATTTTATGAGACCTCCACAAAAACCCCCTGTCTCCATATCATATTTTTTATCCTTTTGACCATCATAAAATCCCCATGGTTGGGGAGAAATCCCCACATGCAGTCGCGATTTGTGTGCGTAGCTATTTACTTTTCCATGTAATTACATTTATTTCATTCTTTAGATTAAATGTATGTAAAATAATTTTGGTTTATTTAATTCCATCCATATACAATTGACATATTTTAAAGACAAACATGATAAAATACTACAAAACTGGAAGAAGACATTCGTTGGCATTTGTCATCAAGAAAGTGTCAATATGTCAAATGTCACACAGAAGAACCCAATTTCACGTTACTGCTATAAATATAATTGTCCCACACTCCCCACGATGATGAACTTGGCACACTGAAAACCAAAGAATGCCCTTTTCCACTTTCGAGAAATACATAAATAGGCCATGAGTACTGTTGCTTGAAATGGCTACAAACACAATAAAGGTTTGTTTATCATTATATCATACACACAATCTCTGGATAACATTCGTTTGGGAATGCAGCCTATGTAATAAAGTAGCAAGGGTTCAATACTTCGCTCCCAGATAATTCTTACAATAATAATTCTACACATTTAGTGTTTTGTCTCATCACGTGAGACAATTTACTCCAAAATCTTTGTCCGTTTCCCGCCTGAAAGTGCGATGTTCGTTAAGAACATTTAACACAGCGCACAGTGGGTTAGAATCAAAATCCATCGGCCAAAATTCAATAACTAGTTCTAGTAGACATTTTTGGGACATTAACTTCTGAAAAGTAGGTAGTAGGTAAAAAGATCAGTAAATTTTCTTTATCTCCATGCTAAATTTAATAACAATCGGAGTTCATTTACCTGAAATATGCCCAAAATCCAAAATAATAATGCTAATTCAAGTGTTATTAGGGTTTTTTGGGCATAGTATCGACAAATTAACTCCGATTGTTATTAAATTTAGCATCAGCATAACGGAAAATTACTCAACTTTTTATCTGCGTACTTTTAAGAAAATAATGTTATGAGAAGAAAATGAGTAAATTGTGTTTTGGAACAAAAATCGGACTTTTTGCACTAAATATATTCTATCTTCCAAAGGTGCAATTTCGGGCGGGCCGCCTTTACAAATATGTATATATTTCGTTAAAGGATAAAAGTTGTGTTGGTTCAAAGTCAGACATTTGTTCAAAACGGATATTTTTTAAAATATTTATTACAAAAAACTATATTTGGAACATCTCTTAAAATGTGTGAGAAACAGTTCGACAAATTCAAAAAAGGAAATTACGTTTTTACAATTTTCAAATTGTGAAAAACGTGAAAATCTGTAATACAAAACAAATTAAAATTTTTTCTTCACATTATGAACAAGCACGTAAAAATATGGTAAAAACACATAAAAAAACAAAAAATAAAAATTTTATTTTTCTTCTTTTCTTTAAAATCGAAAAATACGAAAAGTAGTCAACTTTGGGCCAATTTCTAAAATATATCCGATTTCCCGATTTTTAATGTTAATATCTTGGGTCCTTATCTAATTTTGGTTTTTTACAGAACTCAAAAATGTCTACCTGCACAAAAGTTATTGAATTTTGGCCGATGGATTTTGATTCTGAACCACTTTGCGGCGGCCCCCGGGATAGGAAAAAACCCTTTTTAGTCACTCGTCTGCGTTGCACAGTGGATCCAAATCTTTTGTTTTTGTGGTTTTGGAAATTAAAATTTTCCAAATTTCACTTATCGAAAAAATTAATTACTTTTTCTGCCTATGTAATATAAATTTGGTTTCGATACAACGTTTTATTTTTCACCAATAAACATTGTATGAGGTTGTTTCCAAAAATATAGTCAGATCTCGGGTATCATACTTTTGCCTGGTTTTCGGGGGTAGAAAATAGTTTTCAAAATTACCAATATTTCAATACGAAACAAATATTTGCAAAGATTCTCAAATCGCATAGCACCGATTTGAAAATGTATAGGATATTTTGCAAGTCCATATGTTGACTTATTAGGCATACCATATTTGTAAAAAATCCAAAATTGTCTACATATTTCCCTATTTTGGTTATTTTGTCGGAAAAATTTGGAAACAAAATGTGTAGAGTTACGCATAGAACATTGCGTAAAATGAATTTGTGTTGCCCAAAAAGATAGTTTTTACGAAATTTTGAATTTTACGTGTAGTGCAGCGATAAATTAATGTTAACTGTGAAATTTTTATTGTTTTTCCTTATATACCCTCATTAAGATACATTAGAATGGGCCACGAAAATAAAATGCAGCGGTCACCCCCCAGAAATGAAGAATGGATTGTTTAATGACGATCTAGAAAATATTTCGTCACTGGGTCAAGCCATCTGTGAGCTAAACGCTCCTGAAAACACCTCTAAATATCATGTTATTCCCGTGTAATTTTTTTATGTTGCATTTATGCCCATTTTTTTCTGAATTAATAGACCATTGAAAGTACATTTTTTTATTCTTGTCTTAAAATAACTCATTGGTAGAATTATTGGGCGTTTATATTGATTTTTTGCAGTTTTCAAGGTGACAGCTAAAAACTCATATTTCTTGGAAACATTTTGTAAGAGATGTAATAAAAAATAATTAGGAGGAATGATGCCTAAAATATGAATATTTCGAATGACGCCCAAATAATGAATGACGGACGAAAAATGACGTCACTGACTCCATTCTTGTGCAGGCGATTCACTGCCAAAATGTTCAAACACCTTTTACAAAAATGAGCGCTGCGGCGTCAATTTCATTTCGATGTTTATCATTGGTATTGACTGCAGATATTTATTTTTAAAAATTCTACCACAAAATACGAAAAATTCTACCACAAAAAGTAGTCACTGTGAAAATCCACAAAAAATTACTATAAACGTCCAATAATTCGACCAAGACAAGAATTAAAATTTGTATTTAAAGTTCTTTCAGGAGTCTATTATTTCAGAAAAAATGGGAAAAAATTTAGCACAAAAAAATTACACCGGAAAAACATTATTTTTATGGTTATTTTTAGGAGCGTTTAGGTCACAGATGGTTTGATCTAGGAACGAATTTTTTTTGCAAATCATCATTAAACAATGCAAACTTTATTTTCGTGGGGTGACTGAAACTTGTTTTTCCATTTTTATGGACGGCGACCCAGCCTAATATACATATAATAATCTTATACATTTTGGAAACAGGACTGCATCCAGAAATGGATAACTACTATAATTCGCTTATCCTACTTATCCTGGACAATTAATTCTCGAAACGCAAAGCACCAATCACAAATTTAATACTCAAATGTTATCCACGGACATACCCTCTAATGAGTCAAGTCACAATCGAATTGATGGAATTTTTCTAAACTATACCATTTTTGGGATTATATTTCCGTTTTTAGGACTTGTGAGATTTTTGTACGCTAAACATTTGCATGATAAGCAAGTGCGATTTGAGAATTTTTGCAAGCGAAATAATGTTTTGGCAGGAAATCTTTAGAAGTGTAAAATTTTATCTATATTTATATTTATGTAATATATTTCTCTAATATAATAAGATAATAAATAATTTAAATAAAAATTGTATTGAGATCGAAACGAAATCATGACAACAGCATGATTATGGTTACTGTCGTTTTGTATCTACGATGATAACATTTTATTCACGTTTACCCTACTTTACCCACTAAAAGTACGAAAATCCTTTTTGACTACAGACCTTCGTTTTACTAGTCCCAAGCTTCATAGTCGTGGCTTCAGTCTTTTGGTCTTCACGTTGCTCAATGAATAATTTAGTCACTCACCCAACAATTTGAAAATTAGGGAAAACATGTCAAAGGGTACCACTCGGAAAAAATAATTGACTTGGTTTGAAGTGGAAGTTACATAAACATTAAAATGATGTTTTTGATTTTTCGAAGATAGATCATCATAAGACATGAAACATTTGCCGATCCGCCAGTGTAAATAAAAATGTTGCTACCCCCTAATAAATGCACGTAAACTAATTCAATTTTTGATATACATTGAACCCGTTCGCAAAAAAGCTTAGTGCTTGCCTGCACTTAAAATGAAACCTTGGATAGCTCTGTTTATATTCATAAAATTTTTACAATTTATGTCAGATGTCATTTTTTACGATCATCCGACTATATTACATTTTTTCTTTTTATTTTATTTGCCCAAACACAGTCGTAATTTTTTAGTCGTTACGAGTTGTTAAAAGATATAGCCGAAATATTTTGGGGTATGCATAAAACAAACCAAGGTTTCATTTGTGGTGAGGACCACCGCAACATTATTTTTCCATATAAACAGTGGTTCAGAATCAAAAATCCATCGGCCAAAATGATAACTTTTGTTCTAGTAGACATTTTTTTTTTTTTTTTCACTGAACCAACACTCAGGGGATGTCCCCTATAAATGCAGTGCATTGCGTTGGTAGAAGGAAGATAAGGTATTGGAAGGAGGAAAGAGGGAGTAGTGTCTGTTGACATCTGTTTTGAATCTCTGAATGTCGTAATTGGAGGGAAAGATATTTGCCGGAAGTCGATTCCACATACGGATAGTACGGGCGAAGAACGAATTTATTCTGTAATGTGTAGTGCGGTCGGTTGTCCAATCGACAACAAATGGGTGAGCGTTCCTGGAAAGTCGCGTATCTCTACCGAACGTTCTCACGGGCGGTATAAGATCACGAATTTCCGAAGAACAAACACCATGAAAGTATCGATAGAACAATGACACACAACCAACATTACGACGGTGTTCAAGGGAGACAATAGAATTGGATATCCTACCATCACCTATCAACACCATCGCCCTCCTCTGGACACGGTCAAGTAGCTCCAGTGATGAAGCTGGAGCTCCCGACCATATATGGGAGTTGTATTCCATCTTTGGTCTGATGTAGGTAGTGTAGATATTGAGAAGATCAGAGGGTGTGAAATATTTTTTACATCTTTTTAGAAAGCCTAAACATTTGAAGGCATCTTTCGACACATCAAATACATGCTTTGTCCATCGAACATCACGTTGTATTATCATGCCGAGAACATCGAGAGCATCTGATTGCTCAACATCTACACCGTTCATTAAAATCGACGACACCGTTGGATCAGTGAATCGTTTGTGAGACAACAAGGAGCACTGGGTCTTACGTGCATTAAAATCTACTCTATTCTCACGACCCCATTCAGAAATGGCCATCAAATCCTGGCTAAGTGACTCATCCATCAATCGCCTTTTATCCTCAATTTCTTGACGACTTGGTCTATGATCGAATGAGTATGAATGACAGAGGTTGCTGTCATCCGCGAATGAGTATATTGGATTCACAGTCCGATCCAAGAGGTCGTCGATGAAAATAAGAAAAAGGGAGGGGGAAAGGACAGAGCCCTGTGGTACTCCTGCGGTTAACCTATGCTCGTCGGATGAGAACCCATCTACAACAACACGTATAGTGCGATCTCTGAGAAAGCTCGATATAAATCGAGAGAAGTCACTACCAACACCAAAAGCGATAAGCTTTGATATGAGTGCGCCGTGCCAAACTCTATCAAAGGCCTTGGAGATATCTAGAGCAACGACCTTACTCTCACCAAGCTTGTGAATAGATCGATTCCACTTTTCGGATAGCAGTGTCATCAGGTCTCCCGTAGATCGATTCCTACGGAAGCCATACTGTCGATCATTAAGTAAGCCATTAGTTTCTAAATACCTCACAAGATGGTGGTTAACCATACTCTCCATAACCTTCGAAAGCGCTGAGCAAATCGCGATCGGTCGATAGTTAGCAGGATTATTAGCCTCACCTTTTTTAGGGATGGGCTGGATGTTCGCAATCTTCCAACGCGCTGGGAAAACCCCTGCACGGTATGCAAGGTTGAAAAGATTACGAAGGGGACGGGCAAGCGTCGAAGAGCTGAAATGCCATCCGGGCCTGGAGTTTTATTTACGTCGAGATTTGCGAGAACCCTTTTAACTCCACGTGTTCGAAAAAATATCTGAGGCATGGAACTAGATACATTTTCGATCACGGGGAGTGGTTGATTGCTTTCCGGCAAGGATGAATTCCTTGCAAACATTTCAGCCAATAGGTTAGCTTTGTCAACCGGGTTAGTGAATATCTGGTCATCTTTAACAAGAGTTGGGATAGATGAGGAGTTATCCTTTACTCTTCTCACAAATGACCAAAAGCTCTTACTTCCCCTGGGAGAAGCAAGAACTTTTGCACGAAGACGTTGTTCGTACAGAAACTTTTCACGTCTAAGTACCCTGGCACACATGGTTCTTGTCTGCTTGCGTAGCAGATCAGTAGTGGCATTTTTATTTAAACGCCATTTCCTGAATGCTTCCTCTTTGGATCTGACAGCAGCCTTGCATGTCTGGTTAAACCAACTTTTGTTAGATGGTTTATCCGAAATAACATTAATTGGAATAAATGACTTCATTCCAATCAAGATAATATTTTCAATCATTTCAGCCGCAGCATCTATATCACCATTAAGAAAACAAAGTTTCCAATTGAAATGCTGGAAAAAGTTGTTGAGCTCGGCCCAACGTGCCTTTTCGTATATATATATTGTCCGCTTTGGGGCTGGGGTCGAAGCGACACGAAGAGCGGAATACGAAAAGGATGCTGAAACAATGCAGTGATCCGAATTACCAAGAGGTGCTAGAACGTTAACTTCATACTTTTCAGGGTGTGATGTTAAGAAAAGATCAAGAATATTAGAGTGTTGCCCTTGGACACACGGAATGTGAGTCGGTTCATTCACTAGTTGCGTCAAATCATTATGCGCGGCAAAAAGCTCGGCGTATTGACCCTCCGGTGTTGAGTGACTCGAATGGGCAAGCCAAGAGGAATTATGGACATTGAAATCGCCAGCAACCACAATTTCACTGTCAGGACAATCCTCTAAAATTTTTGTAATTGAATCGGAAAGGGCGTCAAAGCCATTTAGGGATACCTCCCTTTCCGCGTTTGGACTTCTATACACAAATCCGAAATGTAGTACGTGTGTTCCAATCTTGAATTTAACCCAAAGGGAGTTAAATTCTGGATTTTCAGAGTTTAAGTTATGCCGGCTCTGAAACACTATATCATTACGTACGTATACCAAAAGACCTCTGTGGGGGACAAAGAGGGATAGGGTGTGATACCCAGGAATGTGAAAATCCTGTGGATCAGAATCCTCACACACCTGGGTCTCACAAAGAGCAAAAACATCAGGCCGATGGAATTGTACACGGCAAAAAAATTCGCTCTCAACCCTCGTACATTGGCAAATTGTACTTTAAACTTACCCACCATTAGAACAGACAAACAAGAAAAAACAAAACAGAGTCAGTATGCAGCTACAGTTGACAAACTCCTCTCCCTGCCGTTGCTGTATTCCCCCAATGCTCAGTGTTATGCCTTAAGCATTGGGCGAACAACGACAGAAAGAGAAGAGTGACAACTGCACTGCACGAATGGGAAGGGGGGGGAGGGAAGGGGACAACGCACACACTACGTAGCGGACATAAAATGTGTGGTCAGTGATGTGCGGCTGTTGTGGATGTTGCTGCGATGTTATTGTTATTGTTGTTGTTGGGTTGTTTGGTTGTTTTGTTGTTTAAGGTCGGCGCGGCGCGGTTATTGTTATTGGTTGTTTTTCATGTTTTTTCATTAGTTCTATTTTGTTGTTTTTGATTTCTGTAATTGTTTCTTTTTTATTTGAACACAAAACTGAACGGCACACAACACGGACGACAGAGAAACACAAGTGCATCGGACGACGGACTGACAAACACTCAATTCTTTCTGAGTTCTGTAAAAAACAAAATTAGACAATGACCCAAATTATTCTGAGATATTAATTAAAATCGGGCAATCGGATATATTTTAGAAATCGGCCCAAAGTTGGCTACTTTTCGTGTTTTTGAATTAAAAGAAAATAAAAATTTTTATTTTTTTTTGTTTTTATGTTTTACGTATTTTTTTATTTTAATTAAAAATAAAAATTAAATTTATTAAGTGTGAACATACACATTGAGGATAATTTAATTGGTATTCAGGCATATGATCAATGTTAACTCCTGAACGAATTGCAGTACTATCTGTGTGCAGTTTTCATGCAGTAATTCCATTTGTCTGCTAAATCAGGTATTATTTTGGGTTTTTGAACATATTTCCGGCAAATGAATTCCGATTGTTATAAAATTTAGCATGAGAATAAAGGAAATTTACTCACTTTTCAGAAGTTAATGAGGAGAAAATGCGTAAATTGCATTGTGGAATTAAAAAATCTGACGTTTTGCACTAAATGTTTCCTATCTTCCAAGGGGGCAACTTCGTGCAAAAGTTACCCTGAAAAGACGGGGAACCCTTCAACCTTTCCAAATATGTATATATTTCGTTAAAGGCTTTTGAAGGCAAATTTTGTGTAGGTCCAAAGTCAGACATTTTTTCAAAAAGGATATATTTTTAAATATTTATTACAAACAAACTATATTTGGCACAACTGTAGTTTTCATTATGACGAAAAGCTAAGAAACAGCAAATTCTAATAAAAGAAATTTGAGTGTAAAATCTCTTAAAATGTGTGAGAAACAGTTCGACAAATTAAAAAAATCTGAAAAAAATTATTTTTCTTTAAAATTGAAAAATATATCAGATTTTTAATGTTAATATCTCAAAATAACCCCTAGGTCCTTGTCTAATTTGTTTTTTTACAGAACTCAAAAATGTCCACTAGAACAAAAGTTATTGAATTTTGGCTTGTGGGTTTTGATTCTGAACCACTGTGCTTTATTTAATAAACATATGTATGTACATACTTACAGGGAATTTTCATTTTGCTTTTGCCGAAATGAACAATGCTTGTCATTATACCTATATTTGAGTTATCATGCCATGCTACTGGTGATGCAAACGTTGCATACGATTATTTTTGATTATTTACCTTAGACGTGACGTAGTGATGTGCATAGATATATAGAGCCTGTCATTTGTGTGCATATTTTACAATTTATTTAATATGTGTGTTTTCTTCTTTCCAAATCAAGTATAAATTGTTACAAATTGAGTTGACATCGCCATCGCCCAATTATAGTCTAGCAAATTCGACCAATGTAAGTTTAAGCATCATCTTTAACCAAAATATCGAAAAATATTAGAGAATTTGTGTACTAATGCTTTCATATTTTTGGTTGGCTTCCTAGAAAAACAAAACAAAAAACAACTTAGAGATTATCTTCATGAAAAACTGTTATTATTTGTCGTATATCGCGAATCATTTCGAAATGTCGACAAATCATTCCATTTTTTGATATCGTCAAAGCCAGAAGGCTAGTTTTAAGTTCTAAATGTATTATGTACCATTATTTTGTTTGTAGGAACCACAGACTTTTCATTTGTTGCTGCGTAAAGAGAATACACTTTAATCGATGTTAGTCCATAGCACACGGCTTTAGATCCTTATACATTATATACATGACATCGTACCTACATTCTCTTCGAATGCGATGATCAGCGACAGTTCCATTGCACTAAATCACCACAATTGTCTGATATGTGTATTCATTTGATTGACCTTTGGATACCTTGGAGCTGCACAAGTTGGTTGCGAATTCCTTGGAAAGAAAACCAATAGAGAGTAATCACAATTAGAGCATGTACACGACGAGTTTTACGGTTTAACCCAACAGACCAAAATATGTATTATTTCTTTAAATTTGTGGACACAGGACATGTCTAAGTTGCCTGGGTTTTAAGAGTTTTGTATCTACATGTAATTCTTTGAAGCCTGACGACAACGGTGTAAACAGGACCTAGCCTCTAAGAAATAGCTTTTAAATTATTGTTTATTACCCATTTCAATTAGAACGGTATGATTTTCGATTAAAATTGGCGTTGATCACATATTTGATTTTGTCGAAAATTTGTAAAGGGTGTCCCAAGAAGAGCGCAATTTTTTAATTTTAAATAAAACACAGATATTTAAGAAAAAATCGTGAAACTTTATTATATCGGAAAGTAGACAGAATGAGGTTATGTATGGAACAATATATCGTGCAGATGGCCGCCGCGGCTTTGCTGGCATGCACGCGATCTTTTAATGAAATTTTCAATGACCGTTTTGCATGAATGCTGCGGTATTTCATTAATGCAGCGTCCAATTTCGTCTTTTAAGGCTTGAGTCGTCGTCGGCTTATTCGCGTAAACCATCGACTTCAAAAAACCCCAAAGAAAAAAATCTAATGGTGTTAAATCGCACGATCTAGGTGGCCAATTCTGATCTCCAAAACGCGAAATAACACGACCGGGAAATGACTGATGCAGCAATTGAATTGTTTCTCTGGCTGTATGACATGTGGCGCCGTCTTGTTGGAACCACATGCCCTCCACATTCATTTCATCAATTCTAGGCAAGAAAAAACTGGTTATCATTTCACGATACCGAACACCATTGACTGTTTGCGCTTGGCCTGCCTCATTTTCATAAAAAAAGCTCCAATGATTCCTCCAGCCCAAAAACCACACCACACAGTGACACGTTGAGGATGCATTTGCTTCTCGTGAATCACTCGAGGATTTTCCGCACCCCAAATGCGACAATTCTGCCTATTGCGAAGCCATCAAGATGAAAATGGGCCTCGTCACTGAAGATGATTTTATCGGCAAAATCAGCATTTTCATGTTGTCTCTCCAATACCCAATTAACGAACTCCCTTCGTTGTCCATGGTCAGTTGGCTTCAGTTCCTGAGTCAATTGAACTTTGTATGCATGAAGATGCAAATCTTTCGTCAAAATTCGCTGCAAAGTGGATTTGGAGACACCAATTTGCTGAGCTCGGTGTCGAATTGAGGTGGATGGAGTTTGAGCGACATCATCACGTACAGCTGCGACATTTTCGGTCGATCGACCTGGTCGATGGCGCGTTGTTGTCTTTACATCACTAACAGACACAGTTTAGTGAATGGTAATCGAGGACAAGAATCGATTCTCGATTCCCGATCAACTATTTTTGAATCCGATTCTTAGAATCCAAGAATCGGACCTGAGAATCGATTCTTAATCGGAATCGGTAGAAATTTTTAACCATAAAACTCGAGAGGTATAATTTTAACTAAATAGTATAGAAAATGCCCACAATAACAAAGTTAGGGTACTTAAGAACGATACACACACTGTCCAAATGTTTTGATAGCCTCTCCCTACAAGCGAGAGTGGACTCTAAATTTGCATAAAAATATCTCCAATCCATGGTGGATTGACGGTCCATTGAATGATACCATTGCAAAAGTATATAATTTAATGTTCACCTTTACTTTTAGGAATGAAAAATACATTTAACATTTCGAAATCTGCGGACACTTTTATTATACCCTACACCACTTCGTGGGCTAGGGTATTATAAGTTAGTTTCGCGCCAAATGTTTGTAACACCAAGAAATAATTGAGCTAGACCCATCTTTAAGTATACATATCGGCTTAGAATCACCAGCTGAGTCGATTTAACGATGTCTGTCTGTCCGTCCGTCATGCAATTGTCGTTTTACAACAGCCTTCTGGTGCCTTCTTTATTACTATAGCTTGAAATGTGGAATGGAGAATGGTTTGAAAAAAAGTTGTCACCTGGTTTAAATTTTTATATTTTCCATTTAAAAATGTTGCAAAGGTATTGATTCCTTAGACTGATTTATATAGATTGATTCCTTAGAACATTTTACAAAATGTTTCCAATAAATATTAGTTTTTCATCGTTGCTTCAAAGAACCACAAAAATGGCTTTAAACGTCCAATAATAAAAAAAATAAAATTGCCGGAAACTATCAATGAGGATCACCAAAGTAGCAAACAAAGCTCTTGATAATTAATTCTAAGACTAGGATATATTTAACGTTCTTTTTTGAGCATAACAAAAATACACTGGAAAACATAATTTTTAGATGTGTTTTCAGGGGCATTTGGCTCACAGATGGCTCGACCCAGCGACGATATATTTTGTGTTCATCATTGTCCAATCCAATCTTCATTCCTGCTCTAGTTCTAGACCTATATAAGAATACATCCGAATCGGAAAATGTGTTTTTTTGAAGCCAAAAAAAAGTTATTGCTTGGACACTTTTTATAAAGTAGATGTGCCACGCGTCTGAGGAAGTATCTTTTTCTAAAACAGCATTAATAGAAAAAGATTAGCTAATAGGTTGTAAGTACTGCAAGAAAACTGGATTCCAAGTAATGAAGTTGTACAAATGAAGAAATACAGAAATGAAGTTTCAAAAAATAAAATGTAAAATTAATACAAGCAAATGTACATAAAAACATTATTTTTAAAAAATGTATTTTTCAATGAATTTTTATTTATTTTTATACTGATTAAAATGTTCATTTTTTTGTCCCATTTGTTATGTTCTGTTTACAAACATGTGCTTTTTACTTTTTTGTGAAAACAGGATTAAAACTGTACATTTAACTGTTTGGGGTTGAGTTCCCCATTTTAGGAATCGCGGGACTTTTTTATATAATTTTGAAAAACATTTCGGATACACAAAAAATGTCACATATATCTATTATGCTTCTCTTCTTACTTGAACGAAACAAAACACCTAACAAATAATAAAATCGGTCACTAATCAAACAAAAGAAATATACAAAAATATTTTATTAATTCTTTTTCTAAATTTTAATTTGTGGTTGAAGGTAATTTCACTATTTCGTCTACATCTAGAGATATATGCTAAGAGAATTTACAACTAGATTCGCCCTCTCTCAGCAGAAATATTATGTTGGCTGCAGATGTCTAACACACAGCACTGAGAAGTCACATCTTACACAATGTAAAAATGTTTCGAAAGTGATGAGTAAGTGCATTTGAATGTTCGGTTATTCCAAAACAATTAGTTTCAAACAGTAACGATTGAGTGAATTGGTAGGCACTTGAGTGTTTCGATAGTAACTTTCCACCAATCATGAGTTCGTGTATTTGGTTGATTCATTTTCTTTGGTTGAATCTAGTTGTAAATTCTCCTTCCAGAAAAAAATTAAATTAAAATATCCATATGCGATTTTATTCCTCCTGATTTTCGAATACAGAAGTTCACTTTACGCACAAACACTTTTTTATGTTCGGGGCTAATCAATATTTTGAAAACTTGAGTATTAGCGTTATTCACAAATGCGGAGTTTTCACACATTTCTTTGTAGTGTCTGATTCTATAGTTCTAAAGATCGTTCCACCCTGACCCATGTAGATAAGTGAGCCAAATATTAAAAAAGGAGTTTAGAAATTAATTTTAAATGTGTAATCTATGAGTCGCTCTAAGCATAGCTTCCACAAATTGGAGAGTACGACACATCCAAACCACAAGGACTCGCAGGGCACCGGAAACACTGACAAGACGAAACGTGCATTATTAGTCTGTAAACAGAATTATTTAAAATAATAACTACACGTATATAGATTTGTTAATACTTGCCTACATACATATGTATTTTAGTTTGATTTGTGTGTTTGTTAGCTAGTTGATAGAAGCTTGAATGATAAACAATTTGAACAACTTAAATAAATCAAAGAAACAATCAATCAAATTTTATTGATACCGTGAAACTCCGAATTGAAACCTTTGCAGGCACTTTTGGCGGACACATATTCATTGCGTGACACCAAAGTTCATGAAAACGGAAAAGTGAGTAAAATGCATTTGTATTCAGCTACATTTTCATCTTCAGCACATTCATATCAACTCATATTCGAAACCTCCATCCTCATCATTTTATTGGTATCGGCAAACTATTTTTTTTGTTATTTTGTTTTTGGTTTCGGTTAATGGCAGAGGATAAGAGTATCCTTATCATTCGTTTCGCTTCTTTTGAAATTAAGCACACTTGTACACACATACACCCCCCAAAAAACACTGTTTGAATTATCACCACCCTGTATTACGTATTATTACTATTACTACAAATTCAGATTTTATTTTTTCTAGTACCCAGTACCCTCTTAATAAACATAGATATCCCGTAGAAACTCAAAGTCTGAAAAACACCCGTAATTAGTTTGAAATCATTCTAGCCACCTAACTTCAAAGCAAGTTAGCTCATTATTACAAATGAGCACAAAGTATGACCGTCCAGTCACCAGCATTGCCATTGTGTATTACCCCCTCATTTTCTAAATACAGCTGAGTGAACGCATCACGAATGTGAACGCAGAGAAAATTTATCTTTTACTTTTTAAGGAGGAAAACTTGAAATGCTTGTTAATGCTAAACTAATGCAGACACAGGCATTATATTTAAAGTATTTAATATGGTTTGATAAGGCTAGGGTCGGATTTTAATTTCTAGCAGGTTTTTTTTATGAATACAATTCTCACCGTGAATATTATTCAAGAAAAACCTGATTTATAGAGGTTATTTTGAACGCGTCCAGCTCACGAACGGACAATAATGAAAGCGAAATATTTTGGAAGAACACATAAAACAAACCAATCTTTCATTTTAGTCGGGAACATCCACTACTTTTATTTTGAAGCCACTCTATAGTCCAGGTGGTCTGAGTTTATTTTTACAGTGGGTATTGCTGGGTAACTATACCTGTATATACACATGCTTACATGTGCAACTCAATGAGATGCTTGTAAGGTGGCATGTGTGCCTTATTACTTGGCGCGACTTTTGAAAACGGATATTCGGCAAGTGAGTTGTGCTTCTCATTCGTTTGTGAGAATCATTTACTTAAAGTGGCCGGGTATGTCGTTGAAAAGTCGCTGCGAACCTTTGACAGGGTAGGAATTATGATAGTGATAGTCTGCATCGAAGTAATAAATTTCACCATGTAATTTGTAAATAAATTTGCATTTTATTAAAATAGATGTAGATGCCAAATGGTCTTGGGCCAGAACAATATCCCAGTTCAAATCAGTGGGTCAAAATTTTATTTTTTTGGTCGAATGGAGCATTGTATTAAGTGAAAAAACCAATGTCTGAGGGAATCCTTATTGTCAGGATTATATTGAGGAATTTTAAGAGGATTATTTTTGTGAAAGATCTAACTTTTGTTTTAGAAAATCGAAAGGATTAAATTGTTCTACAAAAAAAAATGCCGGAAACTTTCAGTGGGGTTCACCAAAGATGCAAACAAAGCTCTTAATTAAACAATTCCCACAGAAATGTTGTTGGCTGGACTGAGCACAAAAGAACAATCAATGTTCCTTTGGGATTTTTACGTAATTTTATTAATCACACCCACACACACACAGAGAGAACGATGGCTAAGCAACAAATTTATCAAATGATTCTACAGAAAACAAACACACATTATTAAGATGAATGTTCTTTATGTATTATAACAACTACATATATACATACATATTTACTTAATTTTATGATATACATACATATGTACGTACGTCTACTTAGTTTGTATTTGTATCACAAATGACTAATTTCAGGTTAATCTCACTGCCGGAGCGGATGAACCCCCCTCCAAAGTTAGTTTACGTAAACTTTATTTGTCTTATTCTTGGCTATTGTCGCTTCTCCATAGAACTACTCACTACTTTCATTGCACTTTCTTATATCACTGGCTATTATTTAAAAACATATTCGATTCGCTTACGATGGCGCCGAGAAGCAGCTTTTCTTTCAGTGTTTGTTCTGGTTGAGATACACTTTCATACCCACACATATACTACGTAGAAACTATATATATATGCTATATGCCATTTATACAAAAATCAGATCGAATATCATCACTGTGCAACAAAATTGTGAAAAAAGTATGTTTCAACAACCATAATGCGGATTAGGGCGTCCAAATAGACGAAATTTTAAATTGTTGTTTTTTGCGAAGTTGTACAAGGTTTGACCTTTTCGTGAAAATGTCGGAAAATCTGAAATCGATCATGAACATATAAAGAGTGATTTTTTTGAGGTTAGGATTTTCATGCATTAGTATTTGACAGATCACGTGGGATTTCAGACATGGTGTCAAAAAGAAAGATGCTCAGTATGCTTTGACATTTCATCATGAATAGACTTACTAACGAGCAACGCTTGCAAATCATTGAATTTTATTATCAAAATGCGTGCTCTGTTAAGAAAGTTCAGAAAGAAAGAAATTGTGTTCAGCGACGAAGCTCATTTTTGGCTCAATGGGTACGTAAATAGGCAGAATTGTCGATTTTGGAGTGAATATCAGCCAGAAGCATTGCAAGAGCTACCAATGCATCCAGAAAAAGTCACAGTTTGGTGCGGTTTATGGGCTGGTGGCATCATTGGACCGTACTTCTTCAAAGATGATGCGAATCGTAACGTAACTGTGAATGGTGAGCGCTACCGTGAGATGATATCCAACTTTTTTTTGCCCAAAATGGAAGAACTGAACTTGGTTGACATGTGGTTTCAACAAGATGGCGCTACATGCCACACAGCTCGCGATTCTATGGCCATTTTGAGGGAAAACTTCGGAGAACAATTCATCTCAAGAAATGGACCGGTAAGTTGGCCACCAAGATCATGCGATTTGACGCCTTTAGACTATTTTTTGTGGGGCTACGTCAAGTCTAAAGTCTACAGAAATAAGCCAGCAACTATTCCAGCTTTGGAAGACAACATTTCCGAAGAAATTCGGGCTATTCCGGCCGAAATGCTCGAAAAAGTTGCCCAAAATTGGACTTTCCGAATGGACCACCTAAGACGCAGCCGCGGTCAACATTTAAATGAAATTATCTTCAAAAAGTAAATGTCATGGACCAATCTAACGTTTCAAATAAGGAACCGATGAGATTTTGCAAATTTTATGCGTTTTTTTTTAAAAAAAAGTTATCAAGCTCTTAAAAAATCACCCTTTATATTGGTTATTGAAACACATTATCGCTGTTGCATAGTGTTGACACTTTATTCGGATCGTTATGCAAAATCCAAAGCACATTGTTACGCACAAATGCATATCTCTAAAATAGTGATATTATTATTTCAATAGATTTTATACATATTCGTAAATAGTTCGTACCAATTCCGTTTTTTTTTTCTTTTCTTGTTTCACACCAAAATCTGAAAATTAATTAGAATTAACCTAAATTTAATTCTAAGCATTAACATTTCAATACAACTAAAACAAATGCACATATAGCCACCTGAAATGCAAAATGACGTAACAACCAAAAATGCAGATTTTATAACGAAAATCTACAAATGTGTTCTTTCATAAAGTAGCGATATTATGACTCCAACGTTTTTATATATTTATATTTTATAAACTACCGTTTTTACTTTTTTATTTGCGTACGACTGAACTGCATAATCTCAGAAATTTGTAGTCATATAACCTAGAAAATATAGAATTTATTAACAAAATACGAAATTCGCAATTTAACTTTTTATGAAAATTTGGGTTTTGCCACTTTTCATTTCATGTGACGATATTCGTCAAATTGTGGCATCTTATGGCAAATGCAAGTTTGACTAAGCTCACACAGAAGAAACGTAAACTGTGTTTCAAATACAAAATTAGTCACCTCAATTAATATATTCTCTAAAATAAAAGTGAGCGGCCACCGTAAACCAATTTGTTATGGTATTCAATAGATATTTTATATTCAATCAAAATTAATAAATTTCAGAAACTTCAAGATTTTCATATTTTGTTTCGTACAATATTCTCTTCATTATGTTCTATCGGAGAATTTAATACTTTCGTCATCGACGTCACCATTGTTTATATCGAGGGCTTATATTCAAAAGTGGCTATGAACCATTTTCTCGAAAATGAGTTTTTGATGAAAAACTATTCTCAGATTTGGATGTCATCTGTAATATAAATTTGGAAAAGACATTTTTTTCAAAATTTTCTGATTCGGCTATCAACTCACGCGTTAGTTTGTGACTGCATAAGTGGCTATGAACATAAATAGATTTAGGGCATATTGTACTATCATATTCCATCATTTCGCGTTAATAGCATTTTTTATTCACAAGTTATCAGGCTAAAATAGGATAAATAGTGACTGTAAAGTTAAAAATTGTGAAAAGTATCTTTAGAAAAACCCGCGTAACTTTTGATTATATTAAGAATACCAAAATATTTCTTTGGCATGTGATTGCTGGGGATTATTTGTATCAGAAATTTCAGAATTCTAGATGAAGAAAGTTAATTAATTTTGAATTTTTCAACAATTGCAGCGATTTTCGCTACTGCCTACATATATGTTACAAGCGACATTGGTTCTTAATACACAAATAAAAATTCAGTCGTATCCGTTTGCTAGATCCGCGAGAAAATCATAAAACAAAAATGTCATGTGTGAAAATCATTTTAGCCATATTTGCTAGTGGCTATGAACCATAAAACCGCGAATAATAGGAGATTTCGAAAACTTTTTAATCGTAGCAATTAGTAATCCTCTTTGGATTAAACTGTAGAAGAATAATTCATAATAACTCTTAAAATTAAGGAGAAAGTGTTTTTGTTCATTGCCACTTATGAATATAAGCCCCTTCAAAGGCTATTATGACTTTGTGCATTTGTTGTATCAGACAAATATATTTGTACTGTTGAAGATATATATTTTTTATTCGAAATACATCTGCAACTTTTAATTATAAAAGAATATATTGACGAAATTTTGAATGGTTAGAACAAATGTTTTTTCTAGATAAGTTGTTTTCTAGATAAGCTCAGATGGTATGAAAAGACCCCAAGTATGAAATGAAAATATCTCCAAAGATTTAGAGGCCATTTCATAATGAAATAATAAAAAGGAAATATACCCCAACGAATCAAGTGAAGCAAATTAAATTAATACCAAATTAGTTGAAAACATTTCTGTATTATATGATGATATATATTATTTAAGATTACAAAAAGCTGCCGGAGGAGCAAATCCTAAAACAACGCATAATCCTTTACTCAGCGTATCTTTGGACATACCGCCGAAGAAGAAAACTTAAGGCCGGCCGAATTTCTTATGTAAATTAAATAAACACCGAATAAAATAAGGCAATCTACAAGGAACAAAGGAAACCATTGGAACATTTGAGGAATGTTTCATTACACCGTCCGACAGTCCATATTACACATGAACCAGATGACATACGCCTGAAACTATAGGCGTAATGGAGTTAATTGTTTTTCATTTCCTCATCCCGTTGCCCCAAAGTATACAATTTTTCAAATGTTATTTTAATTACTTATGCCAGTATAATAGAGTGCGAATAGAGTCTGATATAAGAGTCATGTTAAATAAGAGAATATCGACTAAAAATACTTCAAATTGCATCATTTTATCTGGATTAGTTTAGCATTATCAACCATTTCAAGTGTCCCATCCTAAAAAGTAAAATGCGACTAACTAAATAATCAATGGGGGAAGTTGAAACGATTGCTCGTGCTAAACTAATACAAACTTTGTACTTTGGAACTTTGTAGTCCTATGATGAAGAGACAGGGTGAGGAGGTAAAATACTAAAAACGGCAATTAACTCCATTCTGCCTATAATTTCATACGTATACCATCTGGTTCAAGTGTAGCGACATTTTGTTAATTGTCGTACGGTGTTATGAAATATATCAAAAATTAAAAATGAAACAACTCCCGAAAAAGTATATAGTCCCCAATTTATGCTCTTCCCAATTTTTGGAGGTTATTTAATTTCTGGGATTATTACGTAGCAACTGAGCAATCTCCTATAAAAATATTTGACGTTTATAGAAGTTTATGCAATCCTTCATTGTGAACAAATGCCCAAATATTTAACAATTCGAGCAATCGCCCAATTTATTTCACAACAACTGTGGAGCGTTTGTGCATTTTGTTATTATACACTATTATCTCAAATTACAGTAACTATCGTGTTAAATAACAATTAATAATAATAGAGCGATCAACAGTCATCATGTAAAAAAATCTACCCTCCACCATAGAGTGCAGTATTATTTAGCTTATATGGTCTTCGATGCACCGCTTTTTGTTACTCATTAGAGACAACTCTTAGTTTTCTGACCTTTTTAATTCCGCAAATAAAAACAAAACAAATTAATTACTTTAACTAGAAATTTTCCTAAAGCATATCCGGCTGATTTCACAATCCCAGGTGGTCTACAACTTTTATTTTATTTTAAGGTTTTATAAACATATGAATATGGGGCCTTTTCGGAAATGCATCACTGCAGTCCAAGTGATGTGCACCTATGATTAGTTGATACAGCTGATGCATATCACCTGATGTACATGCTTGTCTGTGAAATTGCAATTACGAACACTAAAGCCATACCAATGGGAACATTATTTTCCCCAAAAGCGAATTCATCCTTCTTATCGAAAAGAGTTTTAATTATTAATGACTGGCATCCACATCGACCCTAAAAATCGTTAAAAGTAGTAGTAAAACATAAATAATTAATTAGTAGTTCAATGTTATTTGCGCAAAATATGTTTTATTGTTTTAGAACATCTAACACATACATTGTTACCGTGGACTGTGGTGATGCATTTCCGAAAAGATGTGAAATTATTTTGTTTATTTTGGTACACTCTACCCACTGTAGTGATATGCACCTCAAATTAAAACTAATTTGAGTAATACAGTAATGACTAGTTTCTTATTCACGATATATAGCATTTCATAATCTCTTTTCTATATTTCTATTATCCCTAACGATGGCTAACTAAACGATTTCTAATAAATTACCACAAATCTATCAATATTTAAAACTTTACAATTTTTGAAGTAATCACATTTGTGGGTATTGGAATTCCCATTGCTATTATGATATTATGTGAACATTGGAAACACTTGGAATATTAAACTATTTGTCGAAAAATAAAAGATTAGGCAGATTAAAATTCCCAAAATTTTTTGAAAATTAATTTCATAATAAGGGTGATTGAGATAATATTTTTCGTCTCTGATATTGTTTGTATTCATTTGTTGTGAAATATATTTATCCATCTTTGACTATTTGATATTATTTATCTTTTTACAACTTTTACACGTGTGGTACGACTATTTATTGGCTTAGCACATTTTCTACTCCGACATTTGCCACAAATGCGTTTATTTATACAATTCATAGTAGATTATTTAGTAGATTTGGTGTTCCTTCATTATATCTAGTTTCCATCGCATGCAAAAATTCAAAAACAAAAAATCTAAATAAGAGAATAACGTGGAATGAAATGGTGTCTTTTATTCCCGATATTGATATTTTATTACATATTATCTGTGTACTCTTCATTAGACTCATTTAATGTGTTTATGGGACAGTGGTTTTATGGTAATTTCCTTGTCTGAATTATGCTCAGTCATACTTCCAAATCGAGTTAATTGTAAATAACTTTTGCATAAGTGTATATACTCGTATGTACTTTAGCTTGAAAGTGATATAAGAAATACGGGAATTGATATCGAAAATAATGCAAATTTTATCTATTCCCCTTCTCTCGTTATTGTTATGATGACGTCACAAATCACAGGTATCACTGACAGACTCGGATCCATCACAGTTTCGCGATTTCTTCCACCACACGGACTATGAAGTGAAACAACACCAGCCGCTGAGACTCAAGAAAAAGGTCTATGAGTTCTACACAGCGCCAATAACTAAATTCTGGGCCGATTCGGTAAGTGTAAGTCGCGATTTTTATTCGGGACTGGGGTACTAATGTAGACCTCTTATGAGGTCTACATGTGGTTTATTTAATTTGCGAATAGCTATAAATTGTGTTTTGATAAGATTTTTTTGCGAACAAAATCTGCCGCTAGAAAAAAAACTAATTTTTAATTTAAAGTTGGAAAAAAAGTTCTTAAAATTGTCCTTCAATGTGCGCAAAGAAGATATATAAATTTGATTTTTTGCAATGTTTCGTCAAAAACAAGTACTTAATCTCTGGCAAACTACCTATAACTATACCAAAAGATACCCAGCGGGAAAAAGTAGGCGTACGCAAGGACTTCTCAGCGAGGCGCAAGGCACGCTTCCTGCATTCTATACTCATCTCGCCATCTAGAAGGCTTACAAAAGACCTTCTGGTAGGCCCTTCCCGATGGCCTTCTAGAAGATCCAAAAATAAGGCGCAAAATTAAAAAAAATATGACGAACAAATGGACCAGCATTTATTCAATCTTTCTGGCATTGTTATTGACAGTATATTAATTTTCTGTTTAAATCTTTCAACATTTTTATTTGTGTCGGCTGGAATTTGAACTCTTGAACTTCGCATTGCCAATCGGACGTGCTACCTTCTAAACCTCGTCAAAAAGCTTATAGAAACACACGGCCCTTCCATTAAACGAACACTTTCTCCACAGCCTTCTCTTGGTAGGCCTTCTAGAAGGGAAGTAGGAATGAGCCAAAAAAATAGTTATGCGTTTACAACAAAAAGTGGGAAGAAGGGAAGGGCTTCTAAAATGTATTTTCGTAGAAGGCCTTCAGGAATGGGTGTCGGACGTTCTGAAGAAATTATGAAGGATATGATAAATATTTTGGTAAAAAAGTAAGAGAAGTTAAGTATTTTTTTGTGTTCCATCCACTATATGGATTTGTACACAGTACAAAAATAGTAGTAGCCGATAAATATATGGTCGTGGATGTTAGTGGGCACGTCTAAATAATAAAGTTGTTCCCTACTTCCACTGTTTATAATTAATTCTATACATTGTAACATCGGGATATTATCACATATATCTGTCTTCTAGAGCGTAAATAAATCATATTGGGTATTTGTTCTATATGAAAACATGGACGGATGAAATATAATGCCAAATTCGAACCCAATCGGGTTCCAAATATAAACACGCACCAAAAATGACATTTGTATAAAGGCTATATTTACATTTGAACCGATTTGCTTAATATTAAATAGCGTTTCATTTGAATCGGTGAATAACTGCGACCTGGAGTTTGATTACAAGAACAGATGCACAGACAGACATGCTTCTAAAGGAAGGCAATGAAAATGTCTATTGGATCTATCTGATAGGAAACGAGAAGGCCTTTCTAAGTGCCTTCTGAAAGAAGGCAGTCAAGAATTTATTATCTATAGGATTTATAGGTGCGCCGAATCCTTTTTCATGCGCGAAGAAGGCCTTCTGAAATGCCTATTTTCAGAAGGCATACAGGAATGTGTTTCGGATCCGAAGAGAAGGCATTTTAGAAGGCCTTCCAACTTTTCCCACTTGGTAGGTAACATCAGCAGCTATGTATGTGTAATAGAGGCTAAATACAATCGAGTCATCTGGTCTTTAATTGATATTGATATACTGAAAAGTCACATTTACTAGTCATGTATGTACATATATAAAAATTATATACGATTCGAAAGTAGAGACTGAGGCCTTTCATTTGATAATGATATCGTATAAATACGACACCGCATTAACAAGTTATTTGAATTTTTATAAACTTTAAACTTTTCACTTTAACATCGATTAAAAACCAGACTAATACTTATTGCTTGGGAATGGGTTAATGTTATATTTATTGAGTTTTACAGTTTTTTATTTAATCGATTTCCTGTCTGTTCCTCTCGTAGATCGCGTACATGTTTTTTCTGGTCATGTTCACATTTACGGTTTTGGTTAAAATGGAGCCCATACCCCGATGGCAGGAAATCTATTCGATTGCGTACATTGCAACACTGGGCTTTGAGAAAATCCGTGAAATCGTCTCCTCCGAACCCGTGGCTATAACGTAAGTTATTCTTGTAGTGCCCATCCCACCCTGTATCAGTTAAATACGAGGTTTTTTTCTTTTGAACCCCTTCGACAGACATAAATTCTCGGTGTGGGCTTGGAATATGTGGAACCCATGTGATGGCGCAGCGATAATACTCTTCTTCATCGGACTCTCACTACGATTCCGACCCAACACCATGGACATTGGCAGAGTGTTCTATTGCGTTGACAGTATTTACTGGTATTTGCGTATTCTCAACATTCTGGGTGTTAACAAATACTTGGGTAAGTTATCCTTCGTTTATTTAGGATGAAATAATGTTCTCAACTCATATTTACAACCAACACATTTTTCATTTTCTTTTCTTTTCCGTTTAGGTCCCCTTGTGACAATGATGGGCAAAATGGTGAAGAATATGATTTATTTCGTTGTACTCTTGGCCGTGGTCTTAATGAGTTTCGGTGTCAGCAGACAGGCCATACTTTTCCCAAATATGGAGCCGACATGGCGTCTAATAAGAGAGGTGAGTCCTTTACGAATGTCCAGCAAATACACTTCAGAGAAACATTCCCTTGAAAGTTGTGTGTGTGTGCGTGTGTGTATACATAGATGTGAATGTAACCGAATCATCATGGAAAAACACAGCGATAGGATGACGCTCCATCCACATCTGCATACATATACATGCATACATGTATTTTATATCCTTTCTGTGAAATATTACAAGGTTGTCGTATGTGCTACAATACAGCAAACATTGTCTGTCATTCCTCTAGCATAGTTCGGTGTGCATAAGGATCCAATCCATCCAATTCATTCTAGATGGGGTAGACATTCTTCCATGTAAAAATGTGTAATCGTAATTTCATTGAGATTTATGTTTGTGTGCATGTTACTTTTCATACTAACACTTTTGAAAGGTACTTCAAGTTCGATAAAAAGAATGACAAAAAAGCCTCAGATTGTCTCTGCTGCTGATGGCACACAAATTGCTTATGGCGATGACAAAATGTAAGACATGCATTATCTGTAGAATAAAGGACTTGAGTTCGGGAACACATTTGCTACTTTTTTTCTATTGCCTTTGGCTGTCATTGTCAGCTGCATCCTTTCGGAATAGTTTTTTAAAGGGTTGTTGTTTTCCTAAAGTGACAGTTCTTACACCACTTTGCCAATGTCCACTTTGATCTTAATGAAATGTTACAGTTTCAATGTGTAATACGAAGGTATTTTAGAAATTCGTTCATTTTACTGGTTTAATGGAAATAAATTAAGAAGTTTAGTGATTATACTTAACTTGGTGTAAAATGATCCCCCGTATATAGGGGGCACCACCCGATGATACTTAATATGGCAAAAAAAATTCGGAGGAAAAGTATTTCTGGGGGACTAAAAGAACATCGGTCAGAAACGTGTGGAAAAAAGCACAGGGGAAGTGCACTAATTACAAAATAGAATAAGTAGGCCCAAAAAGGGGACCAAGTAACGAATACATGATACTCTCCACTATCTACAACACTAAATGTTTTTTATTGATTTGAACTGGTATATTCTACTGGCTAAATACAACTTTGCCTCTATATTTTATAGAATGCAAATTTATTTACAAATGGCTTGGTGACATTTATTACTTGGCTACACACTACCACTATCATGATTTCCGATCTGTGAAAGTCTTCGTCTGCCGTTTTTTTATATTTGAAAATATCGGTGACACGTTCGTAAGCGGATTGTAACTTGATGGGCGCTATCGTAATTCACAATTACCATTGGTAAAATCATAAGCGGTGTAATCGGGAAGTGCATTCGATATTATCCCATTATAACTATAGATTTGTCGGGGAGATATAAATCGTAATATAGTGGCAATATTGGATAAAACATGTGGTTTATTGAGTAGAAAAAGTAAAATCTGCAATGACATTTGTATTAGGGCTATATATATATATACATTTTTAATTGGAACAGAAACGGAAATAAAATAAATTGGAAATAAAGGAGAACAAGATAACATCAAGATTCATAATAAAAAAGTTGTCGAAATAAGGAAAAAGTAAACTTTAAAGCTATTAGTGTGGTCTGATTTCATTTTTTGGTAGACATTTTTTGAGGGATGCCCATTAGGGCGTACCTCAAAAAAAAAGTTCGCCGTACACCTTCGAATATGAAGTATTATTGAAAGGTAGTTTCAAAAAAAAAATTTTTATTTTTTTATGCCGAACGTAGGGGTCGCGCTTTTACATTTTTCTATATAACTTGTATTTATAAACGGATTTTAAAGTGTGATACATCGATGTTTTTGTCTCGACGAGGCCGATTTTTTTGTCTTTGAAGTCATTGAGCTCAAGCACCCCCTTCTGGTACTTACCCATCATTTCTCAGATGCTACTACCCTAATGTACCACTCTAATAATCGAAAATTAAAGCTCGCATAAAATCATGAATCATGTTTGAGCTCAATGACTTCAAAGACAAAAAAATCGGACAAAAACATCGATGTATCACACTTTAAAATCCGTTTATAAATGCAGAAGTTATATAGAAAAATGTAAAAGCGCGACCCCTACGTTCGGCATAAAAAAATAAAAAAAATTTTTTTGAAACTACCTTTCAATAATACTTCATATTCGAAGGTGTACGGCGAACTTTTTTTTTTTTACTTGTAACCTGGTACGCTCTAATGCCCATATGTTAGCAGATGGAAAAGAAAAGGAAAGACCAAAAAATCGAAATTCCCAATGTTTTTCTAAGTAGTAAGCATATGGAGTGAAAATGTAATAAACATTTTATAAACTGTGCTTTGCAATTTGAATTTTTTTAAGTTTTGTTCTCAGAAGTATGAAAGAACACATAACTATAACTTTTTTCTTTACCATCATAAAGTTCTGAAATTTGGCATTTTGATATGTCCCATTATTTCTGATTTTTGAAGAAAAAATGCGTGCAATGCAACGACTACTCCGATTATTATTGGTCTGTATATCTGCCTCGCAAACTCAATTGAATGAAAACTGCTTCGGACCTAAATATTGATAAGGGGGAGTAGCGTCCCTTGAAACGATCGTCTGCCCTGATAGCAACCGAACCAAATAAATGTCACACACTTCTTTTTAAAATACTTTGTTTTTTTTTTTTCTATGAGTTTTGAATGTAATACATTCGAATATCCGCTTATTCGATCAAGTAATTTCTTCTTAAAAAGGAAATCTTTGTTTTTGGTAATGGAAAGGAGGAGAAACACACTCAACCATACACACATTTGACCATATAAATACATATTTCGTTGTCCTGTGTAGAGACAACTCATCAGTGATCCTTCTGTATGGAGTGCTTGCGTTATGAAGTCATAAGTTGTATATATATCTACGTTATATGAATATCACACCTGCGTATTATATGTGTACACCCGAAAACCTCACCGCAAAGCGTTTTGAAGAGCATTATTCTACCTAAAACCTTTTCTCATTACCATTGTTTTTTGTTTAGGAAAACAAAAACAAATGATCTCGAACGTGAGTAAGAGTTATTACAAAAACTATGAAAAGAAAGTATCAAATAATAAAAAATAAATAAAAAAAAAAACAAAAAAATAAAATGATTTTGGACTTTTGTCCGTTCGTTACCTCTGTGCAATCTTTTAATTGTTCATAATTTATTAAGCAATAGGGCTGTTTTTCTTTAAGCCGGGATAACAAGCTGCGACAACAAAAACGTCTATAAAGAGTTAATTTTTACTCAAAATAAAGAAATATATTTTTTTCACATTGTCTTCGACTACAATTTAAATATATGTCGAGGACTTATATTCAAAAGTGGCTATGAAAAAAAACACAACTTTTCTGGAGAGCGTAAAAACTGATTTTCGCCTTAATTTTAAGAGTAATTATTAGTCATTCTTCTATAGTTTTATTAAAGAGGATTGATAATTGCTACGATTAAAAAGTTGTCAACATTTCCCATTATTTGCGGTTTTAAGACTATAAACCACTTTCGCATATTTCAAAAATTAGCACTATGAATGTTGAAATAAGCACATAGCTATTAATGTCCAAATATATAATTAAGATTTATTGTAAACTAGTTAACGTGGTTGAATTTCGTATACTTTAACTTTCTCGATCCAGAATCCTGAAACATTTCTGACATAAATATTCTCCATAAAGTCAGCAATCATATGCCAAACAATATTTTGGTATTCTCTATATGATAAAAAGTTTCGCGGGTTTTTCTAAACAAACTTTTTACAATTTTGGACTTTATAGTCAACATTTATCCTATTTTAGCCTGATAACATGGGAAGCAAAATTAATGGCAAAATGATGGAATTTGATACTACGATATACCTTAAAAACTAGAAAAATGTTTTAAACAAAATCGTTGTATAGAATTACAATCTTCGGTTTTATGCTGCCCCATTTTTAAACTATTTTATTTGTTTAATTGTTATGTTCACAGCACCTTTTGCAGTCGGTATTTATTTGATTTTCTTTTGGTGGATATAGATAAATCTAAAATAGTAATTTGGAAACCTCCTATTAGATAGCACACATATACGGTCAAAGGAATGTGCTTATCGGTTTGCCCTATTTAAGCTGAACTCTCTTCGTATGTATCATTTTTATCATTTCCGCGTTTACGTAATTAAAGGGTTGTACACCATTTTTGTCCCGCTCACCCCTTATAAGAACAAATTTATTGCGCTTCTACATGGTAAGCGGAATCTACGTTGTCAGAGAAATGTAAATACCGATTTTTTACTAATATTTAAATTTAATTTAATTGGTACCATTTTTATCCCTTTTTGTCTCTTTCCTCCCTTAAAAGTACAAATTTCGAAAAATCCCTATTAGTAGCTCGCCTGCGTGGTCATTGCAAGGAACACACCGAATGTCATGTTTCTGGCTACTACCATTTAGTAAGGACGAAGGTTCGATGTTTATCCCTTTTTTGTCCCATGTTACTCCCTTAAAGTACGACGTCTACGTCATATTTGAAACTACCCTACAAATTTCAATTATAAGTCAGTCAGTAATGCAACTCTTTTATATATATAGACGACAGCCAAATCAGAGAATATCATCCAAATCTCGAGAAAATGGTTCAAACTATTGAATAAATCCCTGGATATATCAAAACAAATTAGTGTTAGCTTTTTTGGGCTTAGCCTCGATAATCATAAATTTGACTTTCACTGTACAACTACCCAGGCTAAGCCCAAAAATTTTAACATAAAATTATTTTTTCAATATTGTTATACCATCACTCTACAGAGTAGGAGGTATATATCATTTGGGACAGAAAAAAGTGTAACGCATTGAAGGAGTGACTTAATACCCTAAGTATGTTTGGACCAAATCCGTTTCACGACTTTTTAAGATGTTTGAGCCATGTCCGTCCGTCTGTCTGCTGGCTGGTGTACATGATAACTCTCAAAAGGAGTTAAGGAATCAATTCAAACTTTGTACATGGTAATATTTTTCCTAAACTTAGTTTAAGTTCGAAGATGAGCGAAATTGCCACGCAATCAGAATCAGCTATATTTTGGTATTTGATAATGTTTTTATAATCACTTCGTACCTCCTCCCTAAGTGGGTAGTGAAAATCATTTGAAATTTTATATTTGAAAATGTTTTTATAATCACTTTAAACATAAAAAATATTTACGATTTAGCCTCGCCCCTTCTTGTACCTCCCACACAATTGGATCTGTCCTAGGTATTATTAAATCCTTCATACTTGTATACTGGTGCATGGAATCCACTATGACTTGATACTTTGATACTTTTTTACAATTGTTTTATAAATATGGAGTTCCGAATACATGTTTTCTGAGAGTGAGGGTATATATAAGTCGGTTTAGACGACTGAAGCTTACATACTTGTTTTATACTTACATTGATGCTGCAGTTGTCGACAACTTTAAAAAGTTTTTATACCCTACACCACTTCGTGGGCTAGGGTATTATAAGTTAGTTTCGCGCCAAATGTTTGTAACACCAAGAAATAATCGAGCTAGACCCACCTTTAAGTATACCGATCGGCTTAGAATCACCAGCTGAGTCGATTTAACGATGTCTGTCTGTCCGTCCGTCTGTCCGTCTGCTTGTTCGCACTCTACAGGTCGCAATTGTTCTCCGATTGTCATGAAACTTTGCAAAAGTTATTTTTTCTGGCCAAGGACCATCGGTATTGAATTTGGAGGAAATCGGTTCAGATTTAGATATAGCCCCCATACAAATGTCGCTCCCGATTTGACTTTTTCCACATATAGTACCCGATTTTCTTCAAAATTGTCTTAACACCTTATAATCAAACTAGAAATACCTGTGGCGAAAGCGGGTTAGATCGGTTCAGATTTAGATATAGCCCCCATACAAATATCGCTCCCGATTTCACTATTTCCACTTTAGAAACCACATATTGTACCTGATTTTCGTTAAATTTGGCACAGCATCTTATAATCCAACTAGAAACACCTATGCAAAAATTGGGGAAGATCGGTTCAGATTTAGATATAGCCCCCATACAAATGTCGCTCCCGATTTGACATTTTCCACTCTAGAAACCACATCTTGTGCCCGATTTTCTTTAAATTTGGCACAGCATCTTATAATCCAACTAGAAACACTTATGCAGAAATTGGGTAAGATCGGTTCAGATTTAGATATAGGTCCCATACAAATGTCGCTCCCTATTTCACTTTTTCAGCTTTAGAAACCACATATTGTACTCGATTTTCTTTAATATTTTATAATCGAACTAGAAACACCTATGCTGAAAGTGGGTATGATGGGCTCAGATTTAGATATAGCCTCCATGCAAATGTCGCTCCCGATTTGACTTTTTCCGCTCTAAAATCAACCCGTTTTTTCTTTAAAATTGGCACAACATCTTATAATCCAACTAAAAAACCTATGGTGAAAGTGGGTAAGATCGGTTCAGATTTAGATATTGCCCGCATACAAATTTTGCTCCCGAATGTTTAACCGATTTTGGTCAAACTTTACATATTATATTTCACCAATAAACATACATGGTGAAAGCGGGTCACATCGTTCCGATTTAAAATTTTTTGTCAAACACATACATTTACCGGATGCAAAAATCCTTCCCGATTTCACTTTTTCAGCGAATTGAATTGTAATGAGAATTGTTTGGGAGATGCCCATATGTCCATACTTTGGTATAACCCAAATGGGGCCCATTCTGATCTATTACAGCTCTAGAAACTACATCGTACATCAAATCTTGCAGATCATGATATTTTTCAACTAGGAATACCTACAGTGAATGAGAAATATACAGGCTCATGTTTTGGACCAGCCCCAAAATTTTGTTATAGGCCCCTTTTGAAATGTCGGTCCGATTCATCCTATTACTACTGTATAATTTGTATTTGTCTGTCGGATAATTGGATCAATTACCATATTATTAACCATATTCGTTAAATATGACTAAAGGTGAATTTATAGTAACTGTATAATTTATATGAACTACATAAAATTGCTCCCATGAAATACCTGGGTTTAGTAATCAAAGCGAGGTACATATGCAGGGAGTGGTGTAGGGTATTATATAGTCGGCTCCGCCCGACTTTAGCCTTTCCTTACTTGTTTTTATTTTGAGTGAAGTTTTAACTTGTTATTTAGGTTTTTGTTATCGCAGCTTATCACTCTTAAAGAAAAACAGCCCTAATATAAATAATTTTAAAATCGGGCGATCTCATCAGCAAATATTTTTTCCTTTAACTCAAATATCTCTAAAGCTAATTAAAATAACGCACATATAACACATATACAAGTGGACATTCATCAGCACCATAAATGTGCATTCAGTACATAATTGTACATTTGGCAATCATTTCGAAAATTGTGGGTCACCCAGCATCCCCTACACCAACTAGTGATCCAAAATGTCTACTTTGAAAATCATCTGAAATTCTCCACTGCTCCAAGCATGTACAATTTCGTCAAAATATCTTTTTTCGTTCAAAAGTTACAGAATTAATTCTTAAAAATCGATTTTTAACCACTGTTCGGTGTAACATTGGTAAATTGGTGTATATTGATATTTAACATTAATATTTACAGTCAGTTTCCGTGCCTGCAAAATGCATCCAGGCTACAAATTTGTGTGCCAAATCTTCTATAATGTGTGAGAAATAGTTCGACAACAAAGAAATTAACTTTTTATTCCATTTTCAAAATCTGAAAAAGGTGAAAAATTGTAATACAAAAAATTGTCACCGCATTATGAGCAAATATGTAAAACCATGCCACAAAAAAACATAAAAACAAAAAATAAAAATTGTAGTTTTCTTTTAAATCGAAAAATACGAAAATTAGTCAACTTTGGGATAATTTCTAAAACGTATCAGATCGCCCAATTTTCAACGTTAACATCTTAACATAATCCTTGGGTCCTAGTTTAATTTCAATTTACAGAACTCAAACGTATTTACTAGAACAAAAGATATTGCATTTTCATAGATGGAATTTGATTCTGAACCACTGTACGACGTAGGATAACTATAAAAATTTCATATTTGCACTAAAGTCACCACTTCGAGAAGCTGGCCAATTGCAAATATTTTTAAAAGATTCGCAAAGTTAGTTTTTTCCACATAAATGCCTTACTGGTTTAGTTGATATTTCTGTCTAGGAAAACTACGAAAACTTCCGCTAAAATGTGTTCTGTTGTTCTTCTTCTTCTTCTTTTTGAAACTGGTAATTGCATTTGCTGTAATTAAATTTGTTGTAAGCCAAGTCGAGTGAATGCTAATGGAGTACATACACAATTTGTTAAGAACTTACATAGCCGTATTAACCCCATTGAATATACATTTACATATACATATACATATTTATTTAACGTACATACTTGAATTAATTTGAATTAATTAATCGATAACATTTTTGTCTTTTGCGTCTCTCTTTTTTTCTGTCTTATGGTATTTGCTCATCATCATCGCTCACTTTCATTCTTCGTTCATTAATTAAATTAAACCATTTTGTGGTCGTGTTCTAACTCTCATGTGTTTTCTTTATATATTTTGGATGTAAATGTTGATGTGACCTGATGGACACACCAATCCAATAATAATACGAACCGATACGAAAAACGCCCAAACACACACGCACACATACGTATATATGGTCATTTTTGTACATATACACATGTATGTATGTAGGTTATAGCGGGGTCCATAGTCGCACCCGGATTTCTGGGAGCTATAAGTCACGGCAGCCGATCGCACAATGCCCGCGATCCAACAGGTGGCATTAGTGGCTACATGACATCGTATCATCGTGGCCATGCGGCACCAACAGCAGCAACCACCACAACAACAAGCTCACATCCGACACCACCACCACCACAACACCACGCCACGACATCCGGCCAGATCCTCCACAGATCCGAACTCTTAAATAACCTCACTGGCAACCCAATGTCCAATGTAAAGCAATCAGTCCACCTTTTTTGAATGAATGAACTCCACTAGATTCGATATGAATACAAGCAAACTAAGCGATAAATTTGATGTTGTGCTAGCATCGTGATACTCTCTTTCGTTTCTTCTTCTGTTTTTCGCTCTTTATTTTTGTCTACCTTCCGTTCTTATGCGTCCTGTTGCGGCTCCAACCCCTTCACGAACGAAAAATGAACTCCTCTTGATTTAATTCGTTTGAAGCTTTTTAACGTCTTCTTCTTCTTCATTATCTATTTGCTCCTCCTACATCTCTAACCACCTGCCACCACTTATATTTCTCTTTGTTTTTCCTTTGAAGAAAAGTAATCATTTTCTAATTTAGTTTAAGTGTCGAACATATAGATTTTTATACAAAAAACGGATATCCGGTGCATGACTCAATAACTAAAGCGTATGTCAAATATATGTATGTATGTATGTAAATGTAAATAGATGTGTGTGTATGTACTCTATATTTGTATACTTGAATGTAACATTTAATCAAGTAAATGCATCGTCGCCCATCCGCCTCCGATGGACGATGGACGATGTCCTAGACTGTAGTCAATGACTGATGTAAATGAAAATGGAATTCCAAAAAAGTTGAAAATCAACACGTTTTGGAATCGAATGGCATTTGTAGTTGAATTGAATGGACATGGCTGGATTTAGTGACAGGCGTCAAATGCAAGGAGATGTCACACAATAATGACATCACATACAATAATAATAGTACCTGCTTATGTGCGAATAATAATGTTGCTGTCATATCAATGACAAATGCATAAAGAATTGTAAAATACAAATTATAACTTTAATAAAACGAACAGAGAAAAAACCATAATAATAAATAAATATATACTGCCTGTCATCAGAACTATGTACTCGGTGTTGTTTCTTCTTGTCAGTGTGTGTGTATGTGTGCGTGTCTGTATATATATATGTTTGTATATATCTGACAAGTGCTTCTGCTGCATTTTAATTAATTTAATTGACAACGATTTTATTATCATTTCAGGTCACCTATCAGCCATACTTCATGTTGTACGGTGAAGTATTTGCAGATGACATTGATCCACCGTGTGGCGAAAATCCAGGTCAAACAGCTTGTGTTACAGGTCAGTATAATGAAACCAAGTCACATATTTATATCTGGCGGTAGTCGGGAAAGAGGCGTACCAATTTCACGTTGCAACGAGTTTAGGAATTTTATTTATTTATTTATTATGAATTACAATACAAAGTAAATTTATATTCTAATTTTGGGTCCGGGGTTTGAGCCGGGGTGACTAAGACCATTGTAGCTAGTTATTGCAATTATCTTAACAATGCATATTATGAAAGTGTTGTAAGATTGTCGTATACTTTATAAATATATATATATTGAATTAGAAACCCTCCGTCCGAATAATCTAATGTTCAATCCGAATTATAAAGAAAATCCCAAATTTACACAAGATTTGAATTAGTGATTTAAAGTGTTGCCAAGCAATACAAGTAAGGAAAAGTTAACGTCGGGCGGAGTCGACTATGTGATACCCTCCACTCTCAATCTCTATAATATGAAATATATGGCTTCTACTGCTGCCAGGAGTACCTCAGGGCTCTGTCTTTTACCCCTCTCTTTTTCTTATTTTCATCGACGACCTCTTGGACCGGTCTTCGAATCCAATACACTCATTCACGAATGACAGCAACCTCTGTCATTCATAATCATTCGATCATAGACCAAGTAGTCAAGACAGTGATGCCAGATTTTATTTTTGAAAGTACCTACGCGCTCCAAAAAAAATCCCTTTTTCCCCTACGCCTCTCTAATTATATCCCTACATTTTTCCCTACTAATTTAACAAAAAAAATGATGACAAAAAAACTTTAAAAAATGGTATGCGATTTATTTAATTAAATTAAAATATGATGTACTTTAAAGATACATTTTTTTCTATGTTTTTTATAAACAAAAAATAATAATTCAGGTACAAAAAATAATAATTCAGGTACAAAAAATTAACAAAAAAAATCATTTTGGTATTAAGTTAAGTTAAATATGTGACCTTTTGACAAAACAACTGAAGTCTTATTTAAAAACGTAATATTAAAAAAAGTATCTGCCATTTTCACAATCTCCGGTTGGGAGCTAATTAGCAGTTATGAACGTCAAATCGCACAATAAAAAATTGTGAAAATGACATATTTTTTTATATAACGTTTTTAAATAAGACTTCAGCTGTTTTGTCAAAAGTCCACAAATATTTTACAAAATTCTTTTAATTGTATAAGAATTATGTTATTTTATGAAAATATTTATTTCGATACATTTGGTATCCTAACTATATATATTTTTAGAATTACACATTTCAAAATGTTTATCACTACATTTAAAATTTACGCAGTCAACTCCCTCGCTTTGCATTGAGGATCGAATTATGCAGATTGCATTCACAATTTCATGACTAAGTTTGTTCCTTTTTTTTGTTTTTATATCAGTTATAACTGAAAAAATTCTTTCCGCATCCGCATTAGAGTGAGGTAGTGAAAATGCAATTTTTATTAATTTGGATAAATAAGGAAACAATAATTTATCGGCATAATCCTTGGCTTTAATTATTTTGCACCAAAATTCAAGTACGTCCATTTTTTCAAACGATTTGATTTCATTTTTTGAAAAATTGTATTCTAAGGTTCTCCACTCTTGGGTAAGACCTTTTAAATTTATATCGTATTTTCGGCATAATAATTCAAATTTAAACGCATCTTTCTTGTCCCCTATAGCATCTGAAGGTTTTAAAAACTCGAGTTCTTTATAAATAGTTCCCGATTTTAGTGGTAGCCTTGCTTGAATCTCCTCTGTTGCAACAATGTAAAAGTTTTATTTGAAGCATGGTTTTTTCTGGCATCTTTTTTAAAAATTCTTCGCATTCACAGCCTAAAATACATCTTTTATTGGCAATGATATGTGAGGTGATCGAACCGCACAGTTTGGGCGCAATTCAGCTTTTTTAATAAAATTTTGGCCAATTTTAAAAAAAAATTTTAGAGATTCAGAATGAAGAACATGAACCAATATGTTTTTGGACTGAAACATGGCATTTATTGCGTTTAAAAAATTTAAAACGTATTCTAAAAAGAGAAGGTACGCTTTGTTGCACTCGTTATTGAATTCGTTACAAATCCATTCAGCTGACTTCAATTTATCGTAATTATACGTATATTTAAAATATTCTTTTAAAGCTTCCCAATTTTCTAGAATACGTTCTATACACTTTTGACGAGACAACCAGCGGGTTTTCGACGTCCTCAAAATTTGTTTTTTTTCTTCATTGAAAACAACCTGGAATTCTTCTAATTCCGCACATCTCTTTGAACTACCAGACAAGTAAGTGCCAATTTGACGAAGTAGTTCCTCTGGAGCACGCGGCAGTTGCATGCATGCCTTGCTAGCAATAAGTGCAGCCGAGTGGCAAATACAATTGATTGTAACTACCTGTGGATTGTCCGCCATTAGATGAGAAGCAAAAGAGTTGTGTTTACCAATCATAGTATTAGCTCCATCGCAACACAGGCCAATAATATTGCCAAATGGGATTGAATAGCCCAATAATTTAGTTTTAAAATTATAGTATAAAGTGATTGCAGTTCCATCGGCTCCCACTGGTATTAGGTCAAGCAATTGTACAGAAATTCTTTCACTTTCTTCGTCAAAAAATTTTACGAGTACACACATACTTTTCTTGCGCGATACGTCGGTGCTCTCATCCACCATGACTGAAAATTTACGAGTTTTTAACTTGGATATTAGTTTTAATTTTTCTTCCTCGGCCAAAACGTTTTCAATAATTTTTGTACATTTGGTTCTTCCTAATCTGCTTGTTTTTATTATATCTGAATCTGGAACTGCATCTTTTAAAAGCGGCAATAGATGGTCAATAACTTGTAATGCAACATTATGCTCAGCAAAGAACGTACAGAGTTTCAGTTCAAAATTTGTTACCGGATTCTTACTTATTGACTGTTTCTCCAAAAAAGTGTCCAATACCGGTGTATTTTTAATAGATTGAACATTTTTTATATGTGATTTGCCAAGACTATGTTTTACAAGCTCCGATTTTCCACAATTCAAAACTTTTCCACATGCGATGCATTTACACTTATATTTGTCACCCTTTATTTCACGCAGCCAGCCTTTGAAAGCATCTTCTTCCAGCCACTTGTTGCAAAACTTTTGTTTTCGATACTTCTTCGACCTTTTATTTTCTTGGGAAGAATCACTTGAAGACATTTTCTGTGTAGTAAGAAATTGTAGGTGTTTTTATATGTTTAAAACAAACAAAAAGAACACAATACCTGATTTATGATTTATTTTCTTGGAAATACTCCGTATATCAACCAAAATGCAACAAACGACTGATTGCAATACATACATATGTATGGATAAGTTCATACGTTGCCACATCAACTTCATTTAATGTGAATATGTAATCTACCAGATTGATTAAAAAATAGTAATGTAAACACTAGCGCTTAAAAATCGCCAGTTTGGGGATTGCATACGATCAAACCAATTGGTGGAAAGGCAACAATTTTATCATGGGTACGAAAGCATCGATCATTTTTCAAAAAAAGAACACAATAACAACAATTTTCTTTATAATTTATTTTTTCTGAAAAAGTACCTACATTTAGCAAATATTAAAAAATCGGCCCCTTTTTCCCTACGCCCTCATTTTAGCTCAAAAAATACCTACAAAAGGGAAATTCCCCTACTTCTGGCATCACTGAGTCAAGAAATTGAGGACCAAAAGCGATTGATGGATGAGTCACTTAGCCAGGATTTGCTGGCCATTTGTGAATGGGGTCGAGTGAATAAAGTAGATTTTAATGCACGTAAGACCCAGTGCTCCTTGTTGTCTCACAAGCGATTCACTGATCCAACGGTGTCGTCGATTTTAATGAACGGTGTAGATATTGAGCAATCAGATACTCTCGATGTTCTAGGTTTGAAAATACAACGTGATGTTCGTTTGATAAAACATATGTTTGATGTGTCCAAAGAAGCATTCAAATGTTTAGGCTTTTTAAAACGATGTAAGCAATTTCTCACACCCTCTGATCTTCTCAATATCTACACTACCTACATCAGACCATAGGTGGAATACAACTCCAACATATTGTCGAGTGCTCCAGGATCTTCCCAGGAGCTTCTGGAGACGTTTTTTAATAAAATTTTCCTATATTGATTTTTTCTTATTTCTTTCATATAACCTAGGAATTTTTCTTCTTCGCAAGTATGAATTTAATCAATTATAAGAATTGTCCTTCTCTTATGGAAATTGTATCAATTGTATCTTATTGAAATTGTATCATTTTTGAGAGTTCATACCCCAGTTCATCCGCCTTTTTGGGAATTTTTCCGGACAATATTTTTTAGACAGTATTTCTTATTAATTATAAATGACGTGTTTGTTTTTCGCCATTCACGGCCGGACACAGCTCCTATAATTTTTAATTATGATGAAATAACAGTAGCTAGAAAATACGTAAAGTAAAAGGTAAACATTTGGTCTAAAAAATGTTCGACGGGTGGTAATAACTAAAATACTATGTTATATATTTTATTTATACTTAGGAAGACTTTTCTTTGAGTGTACCCATATTAAAATAACCAACCCATATATTATTATTATTTTTAAATAATTCCCATATATCCTAGGTGGAATATAGGGCCTCTATAATCCAACGTAATGAATGCGTTTCTGGGTTCCGGACTATTATTTTAACTTTCAAAAATTTATAATAATGTATTAAAGGTTTAGGCTCGCTCATTTATATGAGAAAAATTTAACCTTTGAATGAGAAAACCAAAATGATTAACCGGGACTTTATCGCTTCGAAAAACTATTGTCCCGGTTAGTTAATTGTCACTATAAGAAAATGGCCCTTGGAGTTAGTCTAGGAATGGCTTTTGTCCGAAATGCTGTAAATATGTTTATGAATGTATCTTCACCGTGATATAAATGAAATTCGTACCAAACAACCGGTCACCGTGTCTTGTCACACTATACATTGTCCCTTATACAAAACGTGTATAATTTTCATGAAACTTTTCTTTTTCAGGTCATTGGGTGACTCCGATAACAATGTCAATGTATTTGTTGATAGCAAATATTTTGCTGATCAATCTCTTGATTGCCGTCTTCAATAATATATTCAACGAAGTCAATTCCGTCTCACATCAGGTAAGAGTCATTTGTAGTGGCCAATGGCCAATGGCCAATGACCACTGGCCGAATGCAATCGATTGACATTTAAATTGAAATTGTCGTCTGTTTGCCGACAGGTGTGGATGTTCCAACGCTTCACCGTCGTCATGGAGTACCAACAGAAGCCCGTCCTACCGCCGCCCTTTATTGCCTTCTGCCATTTCTATTCGCTGCTCAAGTATTGTATACGCAAAGCCAAAGGTGAGAGAGGGATGAGAAAATTAAGTTTTATTCCCTGTGAGTTTTCATTATCAGCTCCTAAATATATTTAACCAATAATGTTTCCTTTTTCCACTTTTACTTTTTTATGTCTGCATTTTGTTGCACTTGTTGTGTGTTGTCGTTTTACATTACGTTGCGTTACGTTCTTACGTTTCTCTCGTACTTGCCACACGCCACATGCCACATGCAACATACAACACATACATGCTCTGCTGTGTCTGTCTGTGCGCGCGCGTGTGTGTGTCTGTGCATTTGTGAATTTGTGTCTAACAATTACCAACAATTAACAATTAACCATCCATTACCGTAACTCTTCAAAATTTACTAACCGTATCTAAATGGCGATGCCGATACCGATACCGATACCGATACCGAATGATGCGTGGTTGTGTCAACCATCCTGGCAATGCATACTCGTACATACGTATTCGAATTCGAATTCGAATTCTGATTTCGATTTCGACCAATGCTAATCATATTCGATCGTATTGCGTAATAATCATTATTAACTCTTATAAATGTTTAATTAATTAATTCTTTTTCTTTCTCTAATGAATGTTTGTTTGTCTTTTCTTATCGAAAATACTCGTACATACTCGTTTGTGTTGTGTGGGTCATCCTTATTGCCATCCCAATGTAATCATTGCTTTTGTAATACTTTCTCTCTCATCACAATGTGTGGAATGTCCTGGACGCGCGTGTGTCTGTGTGTGGAATAATTGAAATCATCACATTGATTAACAACCAACAGGATTGGAAGTGCAGCGTGACAACGGTCTGAAGCTCTTCCTCGAAAAGGACGATCTGGAGCGCTTGTACGATTTCGAAGAGGAGTGCGTTGAGGGTTTCTTCCACGAGCAGGAAATCATTTTGAATCAATCGACAGAGGAACGGGTCAAAAACACGACGGATCGTGTGGAGACAATGGTTCAGAAAATCGAGGACATCAATCAAAAGGAAAATCTTCAGACTGCCACAGTTCAGGTGAGTTGAGATATCCTCAAATGCTGGATGAAATACAAACACTAAATTTGTGTAAAAGTGACCAAGTTTTATTTAAAAATTCTCTGGCTTATTTTACTCTCAATTACTATTTGCATCATGAAGCCAGCAACCAATTTAAGAAAGTATGCTATTTATTTTTATTTACTGATCACGTTTTGTGGGCGAAGCAATTTTCTTTAGAGCCATAAGGCTGAAATTTGGTACATATATGTACCCTAGGATAATTCCATCCAAAACGACCCAAACAACAAAACAATAGTTTTGATTCATCCTCCTCCCTGATTCTGATGTAATGTGGCATTTACCAATCCTTTATCAATGTTGTAGACCAAGTGAAATTGATAGCTATGGAAGCTAAGACAATGTGTTTGTAAAATTTAAAGCAGAATATATACGTATTTTTGATTGTGGCGGCTATGTGAACTACTGTTTTGCTTGCCCTTAACATCGTCCATATTTTAGATCTTGACATTAAAAGCAAAAAATTTACACAATTCAACCTGAAATCTCCCACAATTGGTAAAACTGGTAAATATTTGCAAACTTTGGAAATTCCCAATCAGGCTTAGTGGAGTTGTTTACCTGAAACGAAAGTGAATGCAAATTAATTCAGAAAAAGTAAATTAAAATCTGCTCATCAATATGTTGATTTCCTCATATTCAGATTCCAAGGATAACAACATATAAATTATAATTTCACTAGTCCGGAGACTTAAAAAAATATAAACTTTATTTGTTGATAATGAGAATACAACTGAACTTTGTTTTACATTATTTTCTTATTGATACTTTACAATTTTGATTTATGCTAACTTAAGCTATTTCAAAGTATTGACTTAAGTAATTCCACGGAATTGAGTCGTCAGCGTCTGCAGTCAGTTACTTTCGGTTAAATTGGGTTACGTGTGTCAATGCTCTGTATTTTCAAGCGTTGCACATTTGTGGGGTGAATGTTTTAATGTCTTTGTCATTAACACCTCCCCTCTTAATTCCGAGCGTCCTCGATCGGTTAAAAATATGGTATGTGAGAAATGCGTGTTATTCCTTGTGGTTCTGTCTGCTGGTTTTCTGATAATTCTGGCATGGAGATATGTGTATGATTACATGGATTGATAGTGGGTGGGTTGATAACCAATTCCCTTTTTCTTCTGCAGATTCCAGATTTTACAAGTAAAATAATGGATAGTAGGAGTGCCAGTGAGGAGAGTCCAGAGTTTGTGGTTAGGCTCCATACATGTTTGTTTCCCAACAGGCTTATAGCTTGGGTGTTATTGTTTTGAAGTTCTTTAATTATTTCTAAAGATACCGTTTCTTCCACATTAAACGTAGTGTGTTTTGGTTGTAATATAGCTGGTAGAGGTTGAATATTTGTTACTTCGAAAAATTCGTATGATTTATCAAATATTTTAACCGTTGCGTTATGAAATTGTAGGACATATGTACCGGTAAGATTTTGAGGCTCTCCATTTATGTTGACTGTTCCCCTGAACTGATTTAGCAGAATTGTACCAGGAGATATTTCTTCAACTGCTGGAATATGGCGATTATCAATTACACTGCAGTTTGATGTCCTGCTGTTTATTAGGTTATTTAAACAAGTATTAGTTTCTATTTCTTGTAAATTTGTCTTCTTACATATAGTAATATTATTATAATTTTTGCATTGTTTTCTTATACCATATATTGTTTTGTTACATGTTAATACATTTTCGAATGCTAGTTTGTTTACAAATTTATCGATTTTTACAGGTTTTATTAAGAGTTTGTTACAAAATGAGTCATTTGTTATTGGTATACTTATGATATAAACAAGTGAGTTGGTATTTGACGCGATTTTTATCTCTGCAAATTCAAACGTTTGTTCAATATTAACAAATGGTATAGAATCTTTAACTATAATATTTTTTACAATATCTATTTCTTCTGGAGACAGTATAAATGAGTTTACGACTCCTAATTTTGCCCAATGAATGGCATACTGAATATTAATTATTTCTTGTTTAAGTATATCGATTTTGAATTTTAATTTTGCTATTAGCTTTTCTCTAGCAACATCGTTATAATTTATAGTTCTAATTATCTCATTTGTTGTTCTCGTTAACTCGTTGATTTTTTCTAACGAAAGTTTATTGATGACGACCTGTTTATTGTTATTGACCAATATTTGATTGGTTTTTTGCGTTAATATCTCAAAATCATCATGGTCAGGATTCCCTGCGATCCATTTCCATGCTGATCCTATGAAGTTTAAGGATCTTTTCATCCTTGGTTTTAACCTATCCAAGTATCCTTGTATCTGTGTCATTTCGTGGCTGAGGAAGGGATGAAGGAAGTGGTAGTCACTAATATTTTGAGATAATGTTTTCTGCATGGTGTCAATTAGGTCTTGATATTTGTCAATTTCTATGACGTGGATGATTTTGAACGTTCCAGTCTCGAGTTTTGCCGGTCCAGAATCAAGGGTTACAATTTGAGAGTTCGAGTAGTCGAGAATTTTAATCTCCGCCATTGTCATGGTAGAAAGTAATCTGAAATATATTTAATTAATTTCTAATATTGTTTTTGTGTATGATTCTTCCGGATTCTGTAATGATAGTTGTGTTTTTATTTTCCTTAACTATTTCTGGTCTGTAAGTTTTGCTAAGTTTCGTCCCTAGTCTTTTGTTTTCTTTCACAAAAATCTCCTGTCCTTGCTCATAAGTTTTAGGTTGGGATCTAGATTTATTATGATAGTCAATATCACCTAATTGTTTTTCTTTAAGTTTTTGAGATATTTCGGTTCTTTCCTTCTCCAGGTCCTGGGGGTCTGTACTAACTTTCTTCCCGAAAAATGCTTCGACTGGTTTTCTCCGAATAGTCGAATGTATCGAATTGTTATACTCATAGATTGATCTATGTAGAAGTTCTGAAAACGATTTGTGAACGTTGTCTGACTTCAGACAACGCATTATCTCTGACAGAGTCGAATGAAAACGTTCGATTTGTCCGTTCACGGTGCTGCTGTAAGGAGGAATCTTGAAAACTTTCACATTGTACTGATTTTCTAGCATGAAAATTATAGATTTGGAACTAAATGACTTTTCATTATCGATTACTATTATTTCCGGCATTCCGAAAGAGATGATGATTTCTCTTAGGGGTTCCTTAACATCCTCTACTGCTCTGGATTTAAGAATTTTCGCCTGAGCGTATTTCGAAAATTTGTCTATGGCCGTTAATATTGGCTTCTTCTCCGTAATGTATAGATCTATATGGACAATCTGCCCAGGAAATTGTGGTATTGGTGTTTCCTGTATAGCGACTTTATTCGGGTGCCTTTCATATTTGTTTTCTTTGCATACCTTACACTGCTTTGTAATCTTTTTAATTTTCGCATGCATTCTGGGAAAATAAAATTTCGTCAAAATTTGCGCCTTATTTTCCGTACTGTTCCGATGAGCCCTATCATGTTCTTTTATTATCTCTGCTTCCTGCTCTTCATCATTCTTCAGATCGACAACCATGAATCTAGTGTATTTTGCCTTGTACTGGGAAAAGTTATCGCGAAACACTTCCTGTATTTTCCCGAAAATTTCATAAGTGGTCTTTAAACAGTTTACAACAGATGGATTCAGACATTTTTTCAAGATGTCGGTGAGAGTCACTTCCGTAATATTAGGTTCATTTATTATGTGTCTATGATAAGTAGGAAAAACTATCTCGAATTTATAAGACGGTTGGTCCTCTTCTGATGATATAAGAATCTGATTTTTAAATACGTTTATTGGAGCATCAGTGTACTGTATTAGATTTTGAGATGAACTATCGTCACTATGTTGGGTGGAAGTCATGGAATTTATTTGATTTGTGTTCTTGGGTGGTCTAGATAAAGCGTCCGCAACTATATTAGTATTGCCTGGTTTGTATCTCAGTTCGTAATTAAAATCTTCAAGGAATGCTTTCCACCTCTTGAGTTTGAAGTTTGCATTCTTGTTATTTAAGGCGTATGTCAATGGAAGATGGTCCGTATAGATCTTAATCTTTGCGGAACCATATAAGTAATTTCTGAGAGCTTTAAGAGCCCAAATAATCGCGAGCATCTCTTTTTCATTCGTTGCGTAATGCTCTTCAGCCTTACTGAATGTTTTTGATAAGAACACAATTGGTTTATTGTCCTGGGACAGTACTGCTCCCATGGCGTAGTTAGAGGCGTCAGTTGTCAATTCAAATTCTTTATTAAAGTCCGGGTACGCTAGTATTACGTCCTCCGAAGAGAGTGTTATTTTCAGTTTGTTGAATGCATCTATTCCATCCTGGTCAAGTTGTATAGCCATTTTGCTAGAGGTATGTTTAGACGCACGTCCTGCCTCCCCTCTTAGAAGTGCCGTCAGGGGTTTAGCTATTTTAGCATAATCCCTGATGAAACGTCTGTAAAAATTAGAAAGACCCAGGAACGATCTTAGGTCTTTTAGCGTTTTTGGAAGAGGAAAGTTCATTATTGCTTCGACCCTCTTGGGATTGGTCTTTATACCCGCATCTGAGACGATGAATCCTAAAAATTCGACTTCCTGCCTAAGGAATTCGCATTTGTCCAATTGGACCTTCATATTTGCGTTTTCCAATGTTCCGAATATAGTCGACAGGTTCTCAAGATGTGAATCTTCATCTTCAGCAAATACGATTATATCGTCCATATAGACGAAACAAATTTTTCCGATATGGTCTCTGAGAATATCGTCCAGAGTCCGTTGAAAGATGGACGGCGCATTCCTTAGCCCAAAGGGAAGTCTGGTAAATTCGTATTTACCATTGTTAACAGAAAATGCGGTTTTCTGTCTGTCACTTTCCTTAAGTGGTATTTGATGAAATCCACTTTTCAAGTCCAAGACTGAGAACAATTTGTTTTTCCCCAATTGAGGAAGAATATCATTTATCTCTGGAATTGGATATCTATCTGGGATAGTTTCTGCGTTCAGCTTACGATAATCTATAACCATTCTAAATTTTCTCTGACCAGATGCGTCCAATTTTTTCGGTACAATCCAGATGGGTGAATTGTACGGGGATCGTGAAGGTCGAATAATTCCCTGATCTAATAACTCCTGTATTTGTTTTTCCACTTCCCCTTTCAAATGCATGGGGTATGGATAATACCTGGAATATACCGGTTCATCATTAGTGGTCTGAATATCTGCAACTACTGCTGATGTGTATGTAAGTTTCTCGTTCGGCTCATTAAATAAGGATCTGTGATTCTCAATTGTAAGATCTAATTTATGCTTTCTTTCGTCATTCAAATGTTCTGTCCTAATGTCGATAGTATTCACAGACCTGGATATTTTCTGTTGTATTTTGACTTTCATTTCTTTATTTATCAGCATGTAATCTTTTGCTGCGTAGATAACTGCTGATAATTCCTTTAGACTGTCATTTCCCAGTATTCCGTCAAAGGATTTAAGTGTTGGTAATAAAAAAAATTTGAGCGGGTCGTTGTTTTTGTTGAAAAGATTAATGAAGGTGTGCTGTGTTATGGCAGTCTTTCCGCCCACTGAGTTCGCGAAGAAGGCATTTTCGTTTTTTAACGGATTTCTAACAAGGCTGGGTCGGATATAATTTTTGTTTGATCCGGTGTCAATTAAAATTTCTAGAATCTGTCCGGTATTCGTCCTACACTTAAAGAAAGGTAGCGACGAGTTAGTTAATCTAAAAAATGAATGTCAACGAATTCTTGTGTTTCTGTCTGGTCTCCCTCATCAAGAACATCGTATTGGTCCGTAATATAATCATCAAAAGGCGGCAGTTGCTGCTCATTTTCGTAATTTTCTAAATCCGACCTGTACTCTTCAGCATTTGGACCAAAGTTTTCCTCTGTGTTCAAATGAAAATTTCTTTGTATCTTATCGGGCTTTCTCAATTGATCAGACTGATCTGTAGGTCTTTTGCCGATGTAGTTATTATTCGGAGCTGGCCGATTCATATAATTTACAGCTCGTGATCGCATGGATGGATCTATCTCCATTGGTTCAGGTCTAGGTTGGGGTTTCGGTGCATTTGGTCTAGGTGGTTGGAAATTCTGATTTGGATACGATTGTTGATAAGCCAATCGGTCAGTATTATTACGAGGATACACAGGTGTGGTTGCATTATATTGTTGAAAATTAGGGGAAGGTTGCGGCATGAATGCCAACTGTGGGTGAAACGATGTTTGGTTTTGGTATTGAGCTTTTGGGTATAATGGTGGAGTTGGTCGAGAGTTCTGTTTGTTATTTCTACCTATATTGTTATGGGAGTTTGCAAATTGAGCCCTTGCAAATTGGTTTTCCATTTTCAGACATAATTGAAGTGCCTGTGGAAGGTCTGTCGGTTCTTTCATGCCGAGATGTATTGACATCTGACCTTTTAAGCCTCTTATAAATATATCGAGAGCCTTGTCTCTGTAAGTTTGCGCGAGAATATCGAGTGATTCTCTATTTATGTCTAAGCATGACAGTTTATTCATTATAAGTGACAGATGGGCATATACTTCTTGGTAAAAGTCCTGGATTTTATTGTTTCCCTGAACCAGTGTTGTCATCTGATATTCTAATGTGGTCAGGTCACGCTTATCCGCGTAATGGAGGGTCAAACATTTCGAAATACAATCCCAGTTGAGGGGTGTATTGTACGATTCTAAAGCCGCGTCGGCGTTACCGACAATCTTATTCCTTATTGTATTCAGAATTGCAAAGTACTTTGGCGTGCCTTTGCATGAGTCGTACAATTTGAGAATTCTATCTACGCTCTTCTTCCACGAACTATATTCCGATGCATTTCCTGCAAATTCGCGTAAGCTTTTTACGACATCGGGAACCTTATCTAAGTCCGTTAGGTTATTCCTAAATCTATCCTCAATAATTTGGTCGACACCAGCTATGTCAGCGCTTGGTCGCATGTGCTGCCTAATGGCGATTTGACACTGTTGTGCGCAAATTCTCGCAATCGTCTCTTCCGTAATTGCAGTATGTCCGTCATTATTGTTTTGTCCATTATTATTGTCAGGATTAGGGATGTTGAGGATAGGAGGTCTAATGAGGTTGTTTGGATTAGCCATTTTCAATACTATTTAGGTGTTCGTTAATTTTTCTTACAGATTCTCAATTTATTTATGTTATTTTCCACTGTTATTTATATTTTTTCCACTTATTTTCTAGATATTATTTTTGTTTTTAGGAATTCTAATAATTTTCTTTTTCACTTGCAACTAGATGTGTGCTTAATGTAAATTCCCGTAGGAATCGCAATTTTTCCTTAAATAATTCTCACTTTTGTGGTACACTTTCGTTTTACTTACTTACTACTTAGTTTAACTTACAGAACTACAGCTGCTAACATGACGATTTGAAACTCCGACCTGGTCCTTTTCCGTATTTCGTGTACTAGGGTGTCAGCAAGTTTACACTTATCCTCGCCTGATAACCTGTTGATTACACAGCTAGCAGTGGTGATATCCTGTGGGATGTTGGGTGTTGATGTCCTCTCGGGTGTTGGGAACTGATATCCTATGGGATATTTGCTGTTGATATCCTATGGGATATTTTTAATGTTGGGCGCCAATTATAATTTCACTAGTCCGGAGACTTAAAAAAATATAAACTTTATTTGTTGATAATGAGAATACAACTGAACTTTGTTTTACATTATTTTCTTATTTATACTTTACAATTTTGATTTATGCTAACTTAAGCTATTTCAAAGTATTGACTTAAGTAATTCCACGGAATTGAGTCGTCAGCGTCTGCAGTCAGTTACTTTCGGTTAAATTGGGTTACGTGTGTCAATGCTCTGTATTTTCAAGCGTTGCACATTTGTGGGGTGAATGTTTTAATGTCTTTGTCATTAACATATACATACAAATGTAGACATAAATATGCATACGTACACACACGCTAATATATACATACGTATGTATTTCTTGTGTGTGTGTATTTGCATATTATCATCAACTCAAATTTCATTCACCCAAACACACTTGCGAGTCGAAAACACACTCAGTGCTGAAAAGAGGCATCTTCAAAATCGTTGAAAGAAGATTTTCCTCTTCGCAGATGAATGGAGTATGAAGTATGTGCTAGGGTGCATCCAAATAGAGGGTGAAATTGCCGTTTTTCTGATATAAACCGTTTTTTGCGGAAAAAAATATTAAATAAATCTATTTTTAAACAATATTTTTCAGAGAGTCGGATATTAATTGTTTGAGTTATGCTTCCGGCCGACTTGAAAAGAAACAAATTTAAGATAAACGCGTTTAAAGTTTTGGATACTAATAAAAACGACTAAAACAGGCGAAAAATCTAAAAATCAAATACAAATGACGTACGAATTTTTGTGGTTTTAGCAATTAGAACGACTGAATATACAGTTTTGTTATGTTTTGTATTTTATCGCAGCGAAAATGAAATATTTTTCACTGCGAAAAACTGTTTGAGACTGCTTTAAAATAACCTGGTTTCCGAGAACCGCACAGGCATGTGCCTGTGTCAGTTCATGTTCGTAGCAAAATAATAGAGATTTTTTAATATTTAGATATTTACCTGCTCACTTTCTTAAATGCAACGAGTTACTTCACTCAAATTTTGGCGTTTTCGTATTATTTATATTTTAAGCGTTCACTTACTTTTACTTCTTTAAAGGAATCAGTTTTAATTTCTCATAGCCACCCTGATATACGCACACAGATTTACCTTTATGTGTGCGTGTAATTGTGTTTCTTCATCCATGTTAACAATTTCTCGTACACATTCCAGTTTTCTGCTCCACATGAACTACTCTTCATAATCCATGGCTGAATTGGCGGCTAGGAAACGCGCATTTAAAGAAATAATGGCATTTTGATTACGTTTGGTAGCACATTAACAATTTATAGACTGCAGTTTGCGGCATATAAAATGCAAAAGAGCATAAATTTACATAATAATTTTAATAATTTGACAATGATTATCAGGATACTTTGCAAGCACAACGGCGTTAGTACTTTTTATTTACGATGATAGTATTGCCATTTTTGGAACAAGTGGGGTACAATTTTGTAAGGACGTGTCTTAGAGTGTCGACCGTGCAACCCAGATTTATTTTTCTGTAAAACATCAGATTTAAAAATGGCATTAAAAGAGATTGTCACATTAATTTGATATTTTTGACAGTTTTGAAAAAAAAAACGCCCAAAATTCACACAAGGATTTTACGCAAACTACTAATTAAGAATGTTTTATAAGGAATATTTTCGTTTTCCAAGATTTTCAACATTTCAACATTCTTCTTTCTCAGTAGGATTTGTTTCTGATTTTTCCACACTCGTATTATACCCTCCATCTAAGGATGGGAGTATATTCACTTTGTCATTCCGTTTGTAACACCTTGAAATATTCATCGGAGGCTTCATAAAGAATATAACTATTCTAGGTCGTGGTAAAATTCTATGACGATCTAGCCATGTCCCTCTGTCTGTTGAAAGCACGATAGCTGGGAGGTTGAAATGTTCCCTAAATGTGTTTTATGGTTGCAGATCGGTTGGGATTGAAAGTGGGAGAAATCGGCAAGAAATTGCAAACGGGGAAATTCGATTTAGTTAGATTTGTATATTTTGAAAAAGTGTAAAAAACTCACCCTTTTCCATGGTGTGGTGTAGGGAATAGTTATTGAAAAAAAAACAACAAAACACTATATCTAGCTTTTGGGAATAACCGGAGTTGGAGTCGGTTTCGAACCATTATGAAATGCTGGAGTCGCAGTCGACCAATTTTGCCTCGACTCTTCAGCCCTGGTCATAAGTTAAAAAAGTGTACAATTGTTTTGATCATTTGGCCGGGCCGAATCATTCAATATTTGTAATTTCTTAAGTCCAGCTACAGCCCAAATGCCTGTACCATTTTGATAGTAAAACTACTAATATTGAAGATCCAATATGTTTCGCGTTCAGAGTGGCATTTCGTGATTTCATGATACGAATTTGGAAAAATGCTACTGTTTTCCCCTTAGTTGCCGGCAATCTATATGGAAAACTTTTTTAATTTTCAATATTTACTTTTGCAGAATATCGAATTTCGCCTGCGCAAAATGGAAGAATCTTCTGAGCAAATATTGAGTCACTTGGCTGTCATACATCGCTTCATGGCAATGCATACAATGGGACCAGACGACTTGCAGGCATCCAATTTGAACATTGCAGCCGGTGAATTGCAACGAATACGCACTGTGTCGATATCGGACAATGAGGCTGGCAGTGGGGGTGCTGGTAGTGGAGGCACCGGGGGAGGCGGTGGCAGTTCCGGAGGAGGACTTGCAGCTACCCCACACAGTCTACAAGTATAACAAATCCATTTGAATGGCTTTGATGATGTAATTCTCACCATGCTCCCTTTCTAGGTAAATAATAGGAGACGCTTCAACCGTTCGCTCACTGAAGTACGCCCGGATGCGTATATTTTTGACGACGGCACACACTTTGAGGTAGTGCCCGTACCGGAAGAACCTGACGAAGTCGCGAAATCTAGAGAAGCACTCAACGAGCAAGTGGTGCGAAAAGTGTCGGTGCAATCCGAATCGGATTCCGATATTTACGTGCCGCTATCGCAACGCCCATCGACATGTGAGACTGTGAAACGTACGCCGTATGTAACCGTCAGACAAGACACTGGTGCTAGCACCGAAAGTAAGGACACACTAACTCCACTGGGTCACGACGACGACCAGACATTGGTTGGAGAAACATCCGATGAAACGGGACCAGATGTAAACTTTGAAGGTAAGCGCACTGCATGCTCTCTTTTATAAGCACTTCCAAACTAATACATTCCAACACGTGGTGTAGCTGCCAGACATCGAGCTATGCGCCAACGCACGGTTTCCTTATGTCGCAGAAATTCTGAGACATGCTCAATAATAGGCGACATCAGTCGCTCCCACATAAGTCTGAATCAATTGCATCTATCGCGACGACAAATGAGTCTGACCCATTCGGAGCCAGACAGTGACAAGGAGGCAGCCGCCGCAACAGGTATGTTGAGGGTTCATTAACTAAATCCATCTATTCCCCCTCCAATGAGAATTATCGCATCACATCGCGGCCGTGATCCGTTTTCCATTTGTAAATTTTAGAGGACACGGCCAGAAGGATGTGATGCCTTATCGCCCACTCTGTACTCTGTGTGTGTTGTGTCGTAATAGTGTGGTGACTGACTGTGTCCTCTGTTGTCCATTCATGTCTCCCTCCCCCCAACTCATTTTCGATCCATCTTTCTTGAAATTGTGTAAAATATGTTTCTGAAATTTAAATTTTATTTTTTCCAAATCGAAAAACAACCACTTTTGTAAAATGCAATTTAGGAAAGTCTGTACTGCATGCAAAGCCTTCGAGAAATATTCTCCTGAAATTGCATAGCGAATACACTTCGATTACGGATGAATTAGAGAATGTTTGCCATATGATTGCCTCGCCCACGGTGTCGTTACCGAGCCACAAGAGTAAGTATTCGATAATGTATTCAATGCTAATATTTTATATTCCTAGAGAGCGGAGCAGGTGGAAGCGCGACGAGTTAATAACGGGGTCTGCTTGATGCAAACATGTTTAGAGTTTAAGACGCAAGTGCTAATCTGGAGAAATCCTTAGTTTAAATGTACATATAAATCTCAGCGACATACCGGAATCATGATCCAAACCATAATACCAAAATTAACAATTCCAGGGCTTTTTAATGTCCAATGATATTTGTTGCGAGTAGTTTTGCTAAGACGCCTATGGTTTACGCGATAACGATGAGAATTGTAAATGCCTAACAGCATTTCTTTGCCAGTCGTCATTAGCACACAAACAGATTTTTTAAATTAATATTTTGAACAAATTTTACATGCTTGAAGCAAAGGAGCTTTCCAATTGACCCTCCAAATTTTGTCACCTCGAAAATATCAAAATTTGAAATCATTGCGTAAATTACAATTATGTACAAAGAACTTGTGTGTATCTCATTTAGTTTAAGAGATGTCTCTGATTTAGAAGATCATTATCGATCAGACGTTCTTCCGTATGATATTTTTGAACATTTCTGTATACATTGTGATCCATCTAGTTTTTCTTTAATCATAAGCAATTTTAATATGAACAGCTTGACAGAAAGTCAGTATCATATCTCTCAGAAACGAAATGAATCGATTTGCGTTGGAACAACGTTGCCAAATTATTATTATGTCCTATGGTTCCTATGTGGAACAAAGGGCCACTACAAAGTTATTCGATTCAATTCTGTTTGATGATAGGCGTTTTATTTCTCTCCAGCTTAGACCCGTTTGTAATACTTCACATTCCTGGGGAGTCCAGTCGATGGCAGTCTTAGCTATGTCACCAGTTGGTGTCCGCAACTTATGTCCAATCCAGCGCCTCTTCCGGTTGAGCATTTCAATCTGAATGGCTTTTTGATTGGTGCTACTCCAGAGCAGGGTGTTAGATATGGTTTCGGGCCAATATATTCGTATGATTCTACGTAGGCAGCGATTGACAAACACCAGTACGTTGGCAAATAATGCAAACTTATTTCCAAAGTCTACGCTGTGCCGAAAAATTAAGTTTATTGAGAAGAAGTTTTGGCCGAAATGAGGCACCCGCATCTGCTTTACGAAGCGCATTTTCACATCGGAGGCTATGTTATTAATAGAGAGCGGAATATATTGCAATTGCATATTTTGATTGGACGGTTGTATCGAAATGGTAATGCCACACAAATGTTTCTCATCAAAAATGTATTCGAAATCCATAAACATATTTTTTAAAATTTTGCATATTTTATGCAAAGTGCATATTTGCATAAATAGAGCTTATGCTAAATATATGCAAACATTTTAAGCTTGTATATCGCCCTATATTTTATATAATAAACCGAAGTGATGTATTATAGCTAATTACTAGATTAGATATGATGGTTTATTATCTTTAAATCGCTCTCCTAAAAATATACAGAATAAAAGATGTGACGTTTTTGCTGTCTAGTTATTAAGCAAAACTGCCGCATCTGGAGATCGGAAAATCTGTACGTTATCGTCGAGAAGCTAATACATCCTCCGAGTGGCAGTTTGACGAGGATTTGGTGGAAACACCATTTCAGTTGAGGCATGATAATCCTTTGTTGAAACCGGATATTGAAGACATGTACTTGGGCGATCTTTGGTTTCAACAGGTTGGGGCGCATTGACCACAGCCAGGCCACAAACGATCTTTTGGTAATCATGTTATGGGCACTTTGATAGCTTCGAGACTTTTTAGACTGTGAAGGGCTGATTTTAGCCAATACTCATTAACCATTCAGGCTTAAACATAATCAGCTCTTAGCATCAATTCTTTTTATACACTCCGCGAGAGTATTATATCTTTGTGCATTTGTTTGTAACACCCAAAAGGAAGGGAGATAGACCCATTGTTAATTATACCGATCGGCTTAGTATCACTTTAGCAATGTCCGTCTGTCTGTCCGTCTGTCCATCTATTGTTGTAATCACGATACAGGTCGCAATTGTAGCCAGAACCAAACGAAACTTTGCACAACGAAGTTTTTCGGGACAAGGACGAACGCTATTTAATTTGAAAATCGGTTCAGATTTAGATATAGCCCCCATACGAATTTCACTCCCGATTTGACCCTTTTCACTCTAGATACCACATATTTCAACAGATTTACTTCAAAATTGGCAAAACATCTTATAGTTCCACCAGAAACACCTGTGGTAAAAATGTGTTAGATCGATTCAGATTTATATATAGCTCCCATACAAATTTCGTTCCCAATTTGAATTTTTCCGCTCTAGAATCCACATATTTTAACAGATTTACTTCAAAATTCGCGAAACATCTTATATTTCCACTGGAAACACCTGTGGTAAAAATGTGTTAGATCGGTTCAGATTTATATATAGCTCCCATACAAATTTCGCTCCCAATTTGAATTTTTCGGCTCTATGATCCACATATTTTAACAGATTTTCTTCAAAATTCGCAAAACATCTTATATTTCCACTGGAAACACCTGTGGTAAAAATGTGTTAGATAGGTTCAGATTTATATATAGCTCCCATACAAATTTCGCTCCCAATTTGAATTTTTCAGCTCTAGAATCCACATATTTTAACAGATTTTCTTCTAAATTTGCAAAAAACTTACATTTCAACTGGAAACACCTGTGGTAAAAATGTGTTAGATCGGTTCAGATTTATATATAGCTCCCATACAAATTTCGCTCCCAATTTGAATTTTTCCGCTCCAGAATCCACATATTTTAACAGATTTTCATCAAAATTGGCAAAACATCATACATATATTTAAACTAGGTACACCTATGGTGAAAATGGGTCACATCGGTTCAGATTTACATATAGCTCTCATACAAATTTCGTTCTCCCAGAAACCGCGCATTTTTAGAGAATTTCTTAAAATTGAGCTTAACACGTTATACTTCAACTAGAAGAACTTATTGTGAGAGTTAGTCACTTCATTCCATGTTTGGATATAGCCCCGATACAAATATTATTCTCGATTTGACAAACTGGACCAGGTCATATTAGCCTGTGATTAGGAAACATACAAAAAATTTTCCCATTTTCACTTTTTTACTGAATTGATTTGATTGATTTGACTGAATTGATCCGATAGAAAGTGGAGTGTATCATATAGTCGGCCCCGCCCGACTTTAGCCTCTCCTTACTTGTTTTTTTTTTTAGTTTTCTTCTAAATGCCCATCGTCTTAAATTACTTTAATTTGTTTAAAACAGTTACATACATATCTATATATATAAAAGAGTTGCGTGATTGAGTGACTGCGTTACTGAGTGACTGACTGATCACTCCCCAGACCAAACGGCTAGAGCTAGAGTCATGAAATTTGGTGTGTACATTTATCTTGCAGTGTAGAGGTGTGATAAGACGGGGTTTTTTGAAATTCGTACATTTAATGAGTAAAAAGGGATAAAAATGGTACCACCGCAATGACCAAGCGACTGGGCCTAGAATCTTGAAATTTCAAAATTCGTACCTTTTGAGATCGAAATCGGGTAAAAGGGGATAAAAATGGTACCAATCAAACAGATGGAGCTGAAATCATGAAATGTATTGTATCAAAATGTGTTCATTAAAGGTGGAAGCGGATCAAAAGTGATAAAAATCGTACAAAGCAAATTGAGGCTATTAGAAATTCGGTGTGTACATTGCTCTGAGAACGTAGACGCTCAACATAAATTATTTTTTTTTTGAAATTTGTGGGTAAACATGGTACCATCTAACATAAATGTTTTTTTTAGAAATTTGAGACAAAAGGGATAAAAATAGTACCTACCAAATTATTGCACTAGAATCGTGAAGTTCTCCGAATTTAAACCAAGTCTGGGAAAAATAATACTTTGTTCAGAGTTTGAATAAATTCCTTAAATAATTTTCTACTTTATATTTCTTTAATTTGTACAAGGGAGACAAGTTTTATTTTTATTAGGTGCCGACAGTCGGTCTGGTCTGTTGGCATCATTTAAACGATTGTAAATAATGTACCTACTATTTATTGTAAATGTCAGCGTAAATGGAAATTTAATTCAATGTCTTCTCTCACTTTTAAAACGATGACATTTAATTTGGTTCTGTCTTCTTAAACGTTTACATTGCAGCATCAGTGGATCGGCCCAAAACGGAAATGTCGAAGGCAGAAGCTGCCGCGTTGCTGGAAAAGCAACATTTGAAAGAGTGCGAAGAAAGTGATTACCAGATACTTGAAGGCCTCTTCCAGGCTCGTGCCTCCATCGATGATACCGACGATTCATACGATGTAAGCCAACAACAGCGTAATCTTGGAAAATATACGTATTGGTAATCTAATTTGATTTTGATTCTCTTTAGGCTGGAGTGTCAGTTGATTATAGTCATCGGTATCCGCTGCGACGAGAAACTGCCGTTGAACTCTCGCCATCCAAGCCTCCGACGGGGGGCGGGGTGATTGGTGGTGATAGCAGCGATACAAGTGGCACAGCCGCCGGAGGCTTCCAGGTGAAAAATGAACGTCCTTGGCAACGCAACTCCTCAATGGAGCAACAGCAAACATATCATTCTCCGGTTGTTCCGCAACGAGCAACAAGTGAATTCTTAAATCCACCGTATGAGAGTACCGGGCGACTTTTCAAGAAGTCCAGTGAAAGTCTACAGAAGAACTCCAGCACAGATACCGATTACTCCGCCCATCCATATCGCTTCATAAAGCAGAGCTCAAACGAGACCACCACCTCTATGACCGGTTCGTACAACATTGATACGCCGTCACTAACAGCGGAACCGTCACTAGATGCCGTGGACATCCAGTCACAAGGACACGCCGCCACAGTGCTCGAGAGCGGTGTTAGCTTGAGTGGAGGTGGCGGACTCAGTACCTCGGCCCGCTATCAGCCGTTGCGAACATCATCGGTGGGTGCTTCCGATGTGAAGCACCCAACCGAGGATGTCTCCACTTCCGCTGATTTCGGAACAACGGCCATAAGTGGACAGGTGCAGCCACCTCCAAGAGCCATGCAGCTGAAGAAACAGTTTAGCTTGGACCAGGGCAAACAGCCACAACCTCCACCGATACCACCCACTACACGCATATCACACGCCGAAACGCCCACCACAGTTACCGCATCTGCATCCTGCACCCAAACGCCGTCAAAAGTCACAAGTGGCAGTGGTAGTGCTGCTGCATTGCCTTCAACGGTTCCCGCCAAATTGCTTTCCTCGCTTAAACCACCGCTTTCCAGCAAGCTCGGCATGAACATACTCAAGGAAAGTAGCTCGAGCACTGAAGAATCCAAAGACGGCGATTCCGCCGCCGGCACCTCTGCCCCAATAACCATCCCACAAATCAGCACCGATCTGGTCCAAGACGAAATCGCCAAGCTGTCATCGAACATCAAGAGCAGTACCGAATCGGAGAAGGATCCCCCCTACAACGAGACAATGTGCTGATTTTTGTTGAAACTCACTTCCGTCTTTGGTCTCTCATCGCCATCCTCCGCGTCGGCGTCGGCGGTGGCCACCGCGGCTCAAAGTGCACCGCAACGTAGCAACAAATTTCTGTCGATTGTAAATAAATTTTAGGCTAAGCGTGTTTTTGTTCATATACATATACATATATTATTATTGTTAGTATTTTTTAAATTTTGTACAAAATCCAAATGATGTGCATATACAATACAACAACATACTCGTATTCGTACTTTCGGTTGTTAACACATGCATATCTACACACACACACACACACATGTATGTATGTACTTACGATATTCCCGTATCGTCGCGACATACGCGTATATGTCGGTGTAGGTATGCATGTAACGTGTAAATGATTAGAATTACAATTGATTATTGATTATTGCAAAAAGACCATTTATGTATGTATGTATAGTCTTAGTGTAAAATGTATGTATGTATTCTTATGCAATCTACTCTAGAGTAACAATTTTAAAATGTCTGTATGTATGAATGAATGTACATGTCCGTACTTCAGCGCTTTTAATATTTTATGTCTGTCTGTATGTATGTATGTACTTACAATATTACCTATGTCAGCAACTCTTTATTGCCATTTAATTTCTTTAGGAGTAAATTATGATTATGAACACTTAAGAAACGCTTTCTTTTTATTATTTCAATATTACGACAAGTTTTAGCCGAAATTCTAGATTATCGAAGCAAGTTGCAGTTGGAGCTTGCTTAAAATTCCAGTCTTACATAAATGAAGTTTCTAAATTTGACTAAAATCTATTCTCCGATTTAGTTCAAATCACTTCAAAGTCATAGTGAGTATATAGTTGATATACAATTTGAAATATGTAGCAGGTAAATAAGGTTTAAGTTTGAAGAATGAACAATTTTATACCAAAACGAACCAATTAACGAAAATCTAATAAAAAACGTTTAAATTCCTCAAATTGAGTAAATGTTTTGCGAGATTTCAAATTTCAAAGAACCAAATACATTTGCCGTTACATATACATATATAGTTATATATACACAAAATGTTTCCGTCTCTCCATTTTATTCTAACTCTTAATAGGAGCACATGACCAGGGCCGTGCGCAGGATTTTCCCCTGGGGGGGTTCACTCAAAGGAATTTGTCAGTAAAATAAAGCAGAAAGTCTACTGAAAGAGCACATTATCTGCTGAAAAAGCAGATTTGTTGATCTGCTGAGATGGTAAACAGCTGTTTGCTGTTTTTAGCAATATAGAAAAAACTTTAAACATATGTACAGCTCAGTATGACCATTAAATATACATGTTAACAAAACTTTTTTGAATATTAGTTATTAAAAATCAATTTATTACCACGGAATGATATTGCGATTGTCTTTTTAATGATACGCATTGTCCCAAGCTAATGTAAAAGGAACGCTTATCTACTTTTATATTTTAATTAACAGCAGTCAATTTTAGCAGACTGCAAACTCTTTAGCAGAGTGAAATGGTGATGTAAGATTGCAGAATATATGCTTTTATGCCAAAAAAACTGCTGCAATTGCAGAAAAGTGTCTGCTGATAGACAGCAGACATTCGCTGCTTTTTTATTAACGGACTTGTTCTCTAAGTGTAGAACTTCTTTTTTTCAAATAGTTGCTTGAAATTACATACATACATATATATTTTGAAGAAATATTACACAAAACACGATCGAATTCCTCGGCGCTTGACCCCTCTTCAGGCCCGCATTTTCTCTATGATAAATGCAGAAAATTGGATATGCTTCTTGACAATGTATGGGCCTAAATATGATGTCTAATTAGTGTTGGGGTTTTTAATTTATACAGGAGTTACATGAGTAACAGGATGTTTACTCAAAATCTTCATACGCATATTCCGATTAAATAAAAACATTTGGAGATGTTTCTTCATTTTTATAATCTTTAAAATGTATAAATTCGAATAACAAATACAGCTTTTTTGTACTCTATGAAATGCAAGACAAACATGACAACAAAATTCAGTAAGTTAAAACTCATTTCTTATTGTTTCGCAACTTTAAAGTAGATTTTAAAATAGAGACCTATATGCAGAGAAAAAATACATTACGTAGAAACGACATTTTAGACACGTGAACATCGTTTTTTAGTTTCTTTTGTGTGAAAAATTAGTTTCTTTGCGGTAAACATGTCATCAGTTGTTGTAACTGAACAAAGAGAAATATGTTTACATATCGAGGGCTTAGATTTGGATGTCATCTGTCATATAAATTTAGAGAAGAAATTTTTTTCTAAAGCTTTTTTTAATTTTCTGATTTGGCTATCTTCTCACACGTTAATTTGTGACTTCAAAAGTTCGATAACTTTTTAATCGTAGCAATTAGTAATCCTTTTTAGATGAAACTGTAGAAGAGTGATTCATAATTGATCTTAAAATTAAGGAGAAAACATTTAGAAGTAACAGCAACCTTTGTTGTTTCATATGTGATGAAAATAGGTCACATCGGTTCAGATTTAGATACAGATCCATAAAAATGTAGCATCGCAAATGTTACAAACCACACATTACAAACGGAATATACGAATATCCACACCATATTATATTTGACCTGTGAACATCTATTGTGGAAGTGGAATATGTAGGTCAATGTTTTGATATAGCCCTTATACAAATGTCCCATCCGATTACTATATTCAGAGAGTGGTATATCATTCGTTTGATTTGAAAGAAATTTAAAAATTGTCCAAGTTTGTCCAAAGTTTGGCACTCATATTTAAGCTGCTTGATGCTATCCCAAGCAAATTATTTGCTTTGCTTTAAGAATATTTTTAGATTTCATTATGATATCATAGTGATTCTTATCTACACTTTTTAAAAATTACTAAAAAAATATATTAAATCTCCGAAATTAGCATTACAAAATCTTGAAATTGGCACAATTCGTTTAGTTTCCGAAATTCAAGAAAGTGTCCACGATTTTTATGTAGTTTTCGTGTTTTTACTGCAAAATTACCATTTCAGACGAGTTATTTTAAAAAGAACTTAAAAATTCTATATTTTATTGCTTCAGAAAGTCTAGAAGGTTTTAAAAAAGTACATGTTCGAAACCTCTCTTGGTGGGAGGTTTGAACCCCAACCCCCCCCCCTTGCGCACGGCCCTGCACATGACTAAAACATAAATTTACCTAAATGATCAGTGTGGAGTGACCTTTAAGGTAGAACGTCAAGCAATGATATATGACTTTACGTAGACTTCTATGATAAGTTATCTGAAGTAAAATCAATCAACAATTTAATGTCCCTCCATCCAGTCTTAATATAACCCTAGTAATTTTAGTTGTCACTTTGTATTACCTCCACATCATGATATTGTGTTAAATATCATCAGCTGAAATACATTTCATTGGTGATGATGATTTAATGTTCTGTTTTTATTCCCTCCACGTTGTATATATTAGAGTAGGTATCTTAAAAAGCTGAGCCAGTTGCATTAATTCAAATTAATGACATTAATTAATGCAAACTAATTCAGGTTTGTCTTATTTATTGATCAAATTCCCTGGAAAATCGCCAAAAAATGTGTACCCTTTGAGCTGGTATATGCAAGCATATCGCAATTGTCGCTTAAAGGGAACAAGGGTTTTCTACTGAAAAGAGAAATGAAACGCTTTGAAACTGTGGACAATTTGGAAAGTTGGAAATATACCTTAGGATAATGTAAGTTTCTTTAGAATTATTTCACCAATAGCCATTTCACACTGACAGATAAACTTGAAATTTTACAATTGATATCGTGTTAAGGTCGATTTCTCCGTCAGTGTGAAAACTCCAAACCAAAAACAACACCCTGTCTTGTCGAACTCGTTGAAGGTAAGTCCAGGAGTTTCTTGGGTGGAATTTGACTTCGACTGACATAACTTTTTGATGTATCATTCATTCAAAGCTCTGATTCCTTGCGTAGTATAGATGGAGAGATTGGTGACAGACATCCCATCACGTTACTTTTTAGAAATATATTGACTTTGGACCACTCAGTTCTTCTACTGCTGTTTTTTTGCTCTTCTCAATACAAATATAATAGGGTTTCAGTCTAGCATTTTTGACACATCATTGTATTTTAAATTTAATATTATTTGATTCTGTAAACATACACAATTTACTAAAAATGTCAAATTTATCTAAAAACAGGACCACCTTCCGTACTACACTTGAACCGGAGTGAGTTGGCGTAGATTTCAATAGTTTTCCAGCTTCCCCATTTACTTTTTCGACATGCATGACGCGTCATTATTCATATTTGATTGTTTAAATTGATTTACTATTTCCACTTTATCACGAATTACAAGACCAACTCTCTAAATACACTGATTATACAAGTTTGTCTTTAGCTTGGCAAAACCCGCCGTATTTAGTACACTTCAGGTGATTATAAAATGCCAAAATAGAGCTGATTCCGATGATCCGCGTGGAAGTTACAAATTAAAACTAATTTGACATGGTCATGGGATGTTCCACACAATGACCCATACTCCTTGGTAATTTCGCCCATCTTCGAACTTTAACTACGTTTGGGAAAAATATTACCATGTGTAAAGTCTGAATAGATTCGAGAGTTGTCGGGTACACCAGGATGGACGGACATGGCTCAAACAACTTAAAAATCCGTGTAACGGATTTGATCCAAACATTCTTAGGGTCTTATGATATATACCCCCTACTCTGTAGAGTATAAAAATCGTTTGAAATTTCGTAGAGAGTTCGGAACGAAATCTGCAGGATATGTCGGAAGACCACAGACTATGTGCAGAATTATCTGACTTAAGAAAGAAATCTCAAGATGTGGTTTGCTGGGAATATTGAAAAACTCGTCTTTCATCGCAAGCGAGTGTAAAATGAAAGTAATGTTTATAATGAAGTTCATAATTAAGTTAAAGAAAAAACATATTTATTAATTGCCCTTACTTCATTGTCGTTAGAGCAAAAAAATAAATACCATTATCGTTACCGAAATAATTCATTTTCAAATACTGTTTTCGTTACTTTTACCGAAATAGTTCGTTCTCAAATACCGTTATTCGTTGCGTTATCCAAAATACTGTAAACCCTTATTAAGTATTTAAAAATTTGATTTGAACTGGGATATTGTCCTGGCTCAAGACCATTTTGCATCTATATTTAATAGAATGCAAATTTATTTACAAATGGCATGGTGGCATTTATTATTTGGCTGTAGACTACCACTATCATGATTTCCACCCTGTCTAAAGGTTTCATTCAGGTGGCTTCGCAGCGACTTTTCAACATCAAACCCGGCCTCTATAAGGAGATGATTCACACAAACGAACGAGAATCACAACTCACTTGCCGAATTTGCGTTTAAAAAATATCCCAATATCCCAGTTCAAATCAAATCAAATATTGACCAAAAAAATACAAACGAAAAAACTAAAAGTATTTACAAATTTTAAGATTGGTGGTTAACAATTTTTTTATTCGTCCGGAATTTCCCGGGATCCCAGGAAATAAAATAAATTGTCCCGCTATCCAGGGAAATGAAAATGTCCACTAAAAGAAAAATTCTAGTGCGGAAGAATTTCACTAATAAACGCCAATTCCACACAAATTTTAGTTCACACATTATATCTGAATTATATATGAATTCACATATCTTGGAATCGACTGGAGATATTTACATAAGATTAAGATACGTTTCACTTAAATCTTCTCTACACCAAAATAATATTTACAACAAAGAATTCTGGTAAGTTGTTTCCATAATTCTATACGCGCATATATCACCATGTTTTCCCAACCTGCGCCTTTGACCGGGAGTTACCCTGTATGCATCAAATGTAATCGAATAATAAAAATTCCACACTGGTTCAAAGTCTTGTGGAATTACCCATTCAGAGACAAAAAATTAATTTACATCTATTGATATATACATACCCGTTTTGAAACTTTAAAGGAAGAAAGATGAGTGGGAGTGTAATATTTCGTATAAAGTTTCCTATCGATGCCATGCAAATCGACATGATTTTTGACCTCAATAGCTTTTGTATTATTCTCATAAAAATATTTCATACGTATTAATGAAATTACGATTCTTTCATAAAGATGTGTTCATTCAATCTGTAACTCCTGAAATACTATACCGATGATGATATCACTCAGTCAGATATTTTAAAGTTTTTACAACTTTATTTCTTTTATTTTGATTTTCAAGGAGTGTTCATAGAGTATCTTATTTTCAAAATATTTTATGCAAAATGATCCAAAATTTCAGTGAAAATCATTCTGATAAGTTTATGAACAGAAGGCAAGAAAACAATAGAAAATCTAAGAAAGTAGTTGATGGAAATCATTTAACACGAGAGCTGCTAAAAGAGATATAATAAGAAATTTTTGTCGCGTTTGGGATCACATGTTTATTGTTGAGTCTAATAAAATACGTGTGATAATGGCTGAAGAATCATATCTTTCCGTAGAGAGATTTGAAACGTAGTACTAAAGAAAGTAGAAAGTCATGTTCAACCTTCCTAATTAGAGTTTTTGGTTCTAGTGTGGATATTATTCAAAAGTCTAAAAGTATGCAATAGAATTTTTAATTTATTTTTACATTACATATTACATTACACTTACAATTTGTACAAATTAAATGTTAAAAAAACAAAGTCATATTGCGGACAATACTCGTACAAATCGCAAATAAATATATACACCCAACCAACAACAAACAGCCACAATATATAGAATATTTTTTATAATGTTTGTTAAAATGTCATTTACTTTTTACGTAATTAGAATTGTTAATTGTTGCTAGAATACGCGTTAAAAATTAAGTTTTGTATGCATACATTCCGCTATGCATCTGGTTAATATTGATTCTGCACATATTGAAATGTACTCACTTAAGATTAAGATAAATTAAGCAATAGCTTGAAAAGAACACCTGATAACTTAATACTTATGTTTCCAAAACGGAAGCGGATGTAGCGAAATGATCACTAATCACAGCGTAGTTGTAGAGATGGGACCAAATCCCAAATCATAATCACCGAGCTCCAGTATTTACGATAGTGGTCTAAGCCCAGTCGGCAATTTCACTTATGTATATTCATGATCTTACCGTTATTTCACAAAAGAAACGATTGTTAATGTTGTAGTAGTAAAGACATTACTTTCGATTATTTTTCATTAAATCGGTTTCAAATTAAACTGAACTTTCGTGGCACTAACTAAAAGAATCCTAGTTTGTGTTTTATTTCATTTTCAAAGGCCACATCTTATTATAAACATCGACGTGTGCATGAAATGCAGGTCATATATCACAAAATAGTACAACGGTGGTAAAATGAGAAAATTATAGGAATATGTCATGAACACAAAAAAAATCAACTGTAATAATTCCTTAGGAGAAACATATGAACTCAATGGTTTTTGTCTGTTTGTTATATAAATGTCAAACAATTAAATTAAAATGTCAAAAAATTCGGCTTCGGCTTTAACATCCGACTTCGGTTGGGCACTATAAATATTATATTATGAAAACATAATATTATTTTTATTCGATATCAAAGAAGAATACAAATGTAGCGGTAACATTTATTACTTCGCTGCATATTACCTTTATCATGACTTCTGGGCCGCGACGACGGTCTTCAACAGGCTTCGCAGCTATTTTTCAACAAAATTCCCAACTTTTTAGTCTATAACTCAGCCAAACGTATGAGAACCACAACTCACTTTTCAAAACAAAAACGATCGCATCAAGTAACGCACACACTGGCATCTAAAAGCACCCCATATGTATTTGTAAATTTCGATAAGATATATACACTTTTTCAAATATGTTCTAGCAAAATCGAATATCCATAACAGAAAAATTTAACAAAAATGGTTTAATTTGGTTGGTTTTTAAGAAATACTTTACATTTGGCCCTAATTTCAAAGTAATATAGCTTTCTGGGCCCTACGGTGGGTGTTTTCAGTAAAATGTATTTCTTTTTCCGTCCGTCTGGCTGGTTGATATGATTATATTAAAATGTTTGAAATTTCGATGTGTTACTTGTTTAAATATATTTGAAATCTATACGAAATTTTCGACTTTCATTAAAAGAGATATGAAAATTTTCAAATGAAGGGAATTATTTAAAATTCACTTCATTATTATTCTTATTTGCTTTGCTATAAGAACAATAATGAGAGTAAAACTAAAATATGTGAATTTTAAATTTCCTTCATTTGAAATTAAAATTTAACTAATATTTCAAATTTCCCAGTTTTTGGGACTTTTTAAAAAGTAGATTTTGATACAAAATACTTATATTGTTCAATTAAAGCAATTAAAATTCGTTTTTAAATTAAAATGTAGACCTTTTTAAATTGTCAGAATATATAAAAAGTCAACGCTATATTCAAGTGAAATTGAAATGGAATATTAGAATATTTATTGCGGCGGAACTTTTTTCTTTAAAAAAGGCTGATATATGCCCAAAAAGAGAAACAAAATAATAAACGTATCATAGTGTAGAAAAATGCCACATAAAAATTATACGAGAAAAACATGATTTTTAGGGGTATTTTCAGACGGCTTGACCAAGGAACAAAATATATTGCACATCACCATTATTTTTTATTTATGCGGACCGCGACCCATGCAAATAGTATATTTGTATATACCCACCATGAATGTTGCCGTACTGCGCGCATTTGTTTTTAAAAATAGAACAAACGTGGGGTTTCTGAAGATGACCGGTTCTTGGTATAAAATTGATTTTAAATCCGTTTTATAATAAAGCCTAAAGACTAGTATCGTCGATTTGACTAACAAATGTACCCCAATGAATACAGCTCTGCAATATGCTGTAGATTAGTGATCATTTTGCTGAATAAGAAATGCGTGTACCTAAGAAATGCGACTTTGCAATTAAAGCGTGAATCAATAGAATGTAGCACATATCTGTATCTATGTATGTACAAGTAACTCATACAACCTGAACTAAATGTCCTGTCTCTCTACTAAAGTTAGTTATATTAGCAGAATGAACGAACGAATCGAATATGTATGAATTTTTTAGAATTTTTAGATAGTTTTAACAAAATACCGGAAAAACAAAAAAAAAATAAATAAAACTACTCTATCTATTGTTAAATCACCATCTAAGGAAAATCAAATTATCTTTTAAGCTACTACTTCATATGTATGTTACATGTGTATGAAATATCTCATAGCTGCAGTAGCTGAAAATGCGAGAAACGGATTTCAAGCAAATCGACAAAATACAAAATGTAGATTAGAGGCATTGAATTGTATTAGAATCAATCGCATAATACAAAAAGAAGATATTACTTTATTTTGGTTGAGATTTTAATTGAAATTTTAATAAATATATTTGAAAAAGAACAACGCCCGATTGCTATTTTATTTCATATTTGAGATTTTTAAAATACAGCTGATAATAGATGAAGAAGAAGAATCATATCTTTCCGTAAGAGTTTTTTTATTCAATAAAGTCAACACAAAATATTTTTTTTGAAAATTTCTTTTGGCACATATATTTATATTGTAGTTGGCGACAATGTGAAAAAATAATTTTTTATTTTGAGCGAAAAATTAAATTTTTATTAACGTTTTTGTTATCGCAGCTTGTTATCCCGGCTTAAAGAAAACCAGCCCTAATAAAATTATTAATTATTCAACAAGAACTGTCAACAAAAATAAGATATATTTAAAATTAATATTCTTAAAATCATGAACTCACTAAACAACAGTTTTCAAAGTGAGACTTCACACAAGAAATAGTTTCGATGACAAACAACTTTTTAAAAACATTTAAAAAAAGAGTTTATAATGTCTACATAGATATCATTATAAAAATATTTTCAAGAGTTTATATAAATGACAAAAAAATTAATAGTTTAAGTTTCTTAGACCCTTTTTATATAAAATCTAACGATGATATCAACTATTTTGCCAACGGGGCTGAATTTAGTGATGTAATTAGGAAACCACAGGCTTTTGTAAATTAATTAAAATTATTACAATATAAGTCAAATGATAAATCTTATGAGCAGTATTGCAATTACTAATGTCGAAGTTTTCTGGTATAAAGTGGGAAATTTAAAAAATAATTTAAATGATTTATATCAATTTGTCACATATGTTTTTTACTTTGCCTCATAGCAGTGCTTGCGCAGAGCGCGTTTTTCTAAGCTGACAATAATGAAACATAGGTTAACGAACAGGTTGAAGATAAAAACTTGACGTGAAGTTGGAGGATTGGGTACTGATCTCATTGAAAAGTATGGGAAAGAAGTTACCAAAAAGTAACTAAAAATAAATACCAAAATGTGATTTAATTTATTTTTTAGTTTAGTATATATATATATATGGGTCAAAAAAATGAACTGTTGCGTTCACCCCCCAGAAATGAAGATGGGATTGTTTAATGATAATCTGCAAAATATTTCGTCACTGGGTCAAGACATCTGTGAGCTAAACGCTCCTGAAAACACCTCTAAAAATAATGTTTTCCCGTGTTATTTTTTCATGTTGCATTTCTGTCCAAATTTTTCTATGAATTTATAGACCCTTGGAAGCACTTAAAATATAAATTTGTCATTCATTTGCCATATTATTGGACGCTTATTGATTTTTTGTGGTTTTTCAAAGTTACAGCTAAAAACTCATATTTCTTGGGAACAGGAGATGGTTTTTCTGATCCAAAAGTCTTTTTACAAAAATGAGCGCTGTGGCGTCAATTTATTTCCGATCTACATGATTTAGGTATTGACGGCAGCTATTTATTTTTTATGAGATACTACCACAAAATACGAAAAAGTTTACAGTTAACACTATACACTATGAAAAAAATACATAAAAATTACTATAAACGTCCAATAAGTTACCCTAAGACAAGAATCAAAATTGTGTACGTAATGCATGAGAAAACACAATTTTTAGGGTGTTTTCAACGTGATATTTTGCAAATCATCAGTAAACAATCCAAACTTTATTTTCATGGTGTGACTTGAAATTGTTTTTCCATTTGTATGGACTGCGACCCAGCCTAATATATATATATATATATATATATATATGTATACAAATGAATTGTTTTTGTTAACTTCATGTAATCTGTTGTTTTCTCGAAATAAAAACTAAAAAAGTGTGCCACTCTTTGTGCCACTTTTTCTAACAAATGTGCCACTTTTTTTGAAGAAATCCCCTTTTTGTGATACTTTTTGAAATTTCTCAGCGGTAACACTGATTCCATGGCGTGCACGTGAGAGAGAATTGAAACGAAGTACAGTACTAAAGAGAGTACTAAAGAGTTGTGCATATTTTTCAAAAGTCTAAAAGTATGCAATATAAATTTTAATTTATTTTTACATTAATTACATTACATACAGTAGCCCCCCTTTCGATTGACCTTACTAGCTTAATATTTGTATGGAATTTACTCGCTTAACAAGAAAGTAGCCTGCAACTCGCTTAGTTACCGAGTAAGTTGGTGCCAGATTTTTATCACTGATTTATTTAAATAAAACCAGTGGATAAAAATGTTGCCACTTTATCAACTCTATTCATTTTAAGCTAGTAAGCCCAATCGAACACTTGGCCATAACAAAACCACCCCATAGTTAAATTAAACACATTTAAACAATCAAACAACATTTAAAATTAAAATTATCGATGGAGTGGGAGGCCGTATTGTCACTACAGTTTCTAGGCTGATTTCGAAGTTTTCTCAGAGAGATCGCAAATCCGTAGTACATTCTGGTGGAAACCGGCGTAAAACTTCACGGTATGAAGATTCCTTGATCAAAAGGACGCTTCAAAAGAATCCTACTGTATCTTCAAGTGAGAAGTCGTTTAAATTTGCACTTTAGCGAAAGAACGATCCATAGATGACCTGCAGAAGCCCCATTATTTGAGTTTAGCAAAGGATACATCGAATGGAGTGTTCACAATTTAACACTGTGTTATTCTCTGATAAATCCAAGTACGACATAAAAAAATCAGATGGAATAATACATGAACGTAGACCACAAAGAAAAATATGAAATCGTAAGCATTGTTTTTTTGATCAAGGAATTGGTTCAACTCACAATATTGATGCAATAATGAATCGGTTCATGTATCGTGACATAGTAATGGAAATGATATTGTCATATACTGATGAAGAGATGCCATTTCAATGGACGATCTAACATTATAACTATCCTAAATACTCCTCTAAAGTTTCTAAGACCTAGCTACTCGGCAATAGGATTGAAGTTCTTGATTGGCCAGCTCAATCCATCGATCTCAATCCTATCGCAAATAATTGAAAATCCTAAATGCCTCATAGATGTACTTATGAACCAGAATAAAGATTCGCAACCAAATATTAATTTCAACATTTTTTGTTACCAAATAATGAAGGTGTTTTAGTTTTGTCTGTCTTATATTCTGTCTTATTATATTATATTCTGGTCCTAAATTTTTTATGTATATGATTACATTACATAAATTATACAAAAAAAGTGATCTTTAGGACAATACTCGTACAATATATATATATATATATATTTAAAAAAGATCATATTTGATATTTTTTAAATGGACAAAAAAAGCTAATTCCTGCCGAAGGCCGGACTTTATTTAATTATTTTTTACTAAAATTTCATTTTTTGCCTTTACGATTTGTATTCTCAGTTTGGAAAAGACGAACATACCAACGAAGAATTCAATTTGTAAGAGTTCTATAGATACATTTACAAACAGCATACTTTGTTTTATTGTACCATAACGAAGAAAATGTATATATGCGTCGTTTGAAAAACGTCGTCGTTGAAAAAAAAATAATTTTATAAATAAATACAATATTTTTATTATTTCAAACCAAGCTTATAAGGCATTTTATTTGAATTTCAAAAGTACAAATTTTGAAAATCCATTATTTCACGTACATGGTGCAAAATAACCTAACTTCATGATTCAAGCAATTTTTGCAGTAAAAGTAAAAATTACGAATTTGGAAAAATCTTTTTATTTTCAGAGGAATGTATACACCGACTTCCATGATTCTAGCTGCGTCCATTTGGTTGGTATCATTTTTATCACCTTTTTCTATTTCATTTCCTCATCCTGTTGTATTAGTTTAGCATTAACAGCCACTTCAAGTTTTCCCTCCATAAAAAGTAAAATAAATGAATAAACTAAAAAACGAAGGGGGAAATTTTGAAATAGTTGTTAATACTAAACTAATACAGATACAAGTATGAAATTTGAAGTATATTGTTTGACATTTATAGACAATATCGTAGGATGAGAATAAGTCTTCAAAATAATTATTTGAAAAATGTTATCCTTTGAAACTTTGTAGTCCTTTTAAAGGGGCGACAGGATGATCAAATGAAAAGGCAACAATCTCCACTTTGCCGATAGTTTCAGACGTATTCGGATGACATACGTTGAAGTGTAACAACTTTTATTAAAACTTTGTCGTACGGTGTAATCGGGCATGCCCGACTTTAGCCTTACTTGTTTTGGCGCAGCGGAATTAGTTTGTAAACACCTTATCTCCTTAAATCACCCTCCTCCAGCCATTGTCTAGGTGGCGCGATGTTCGTTTGAAAACTTAAAAGCCCTCCTTAAATATGCGTCTAGTCAGATGAATCATCGTACATATTTATTTGTATACTTTTATTTGTTTTTTTTGCATAATCATAAAAAATGTTTACTTATTCAATCTTAAATTTAAATATGATCATTGTTCTGCGGAAATTAAAATATGAAATGCCGAAAGACTGTCTTTTATAATTGAAATTACAAAACATAAAAACTAATAACTTTATATTTACATGGCAGCTAAAAAACCTTAGAACTACGAAACAAATAAATTAACTTAAATTTATACGCACAATAATAGTAACATTTGGTATGGGAAACGTCCTAGATCTTCTGCCAACTCCAGTTGGCTATCACAAACTCTTTGCAGGTGATGTATTGTATGATCGAGCAATTGTTTTAATAAATTGCACAATAACACAGTGTCTGAACTTTATGTTTCCAACAAGTCGGACACACAGCTGGTAACACTAATTCTAGGTCGGAAGCTGCCTGAGGTAAGTTGTATTTTTTATGTATTCGTGATATCTGGCTATGGCTTACAATGACAGTTAATAATAAAGTATATGTATAATAGAACTTTCATTTACACCACATCGATGGACAATCAACCAAACAGAAATTATCCTTTAAATGTGGATACACATTAAATGCATTGCTTTTTTCTCACTAAATATTTTCCAAACAGCTTAAATTTCAAAAAACACCATCATCAACGAATTAGATTTACGATTTACCAGCTGTGTTTCTTTCTGTTGCATTTTAAGTTTTTCTGTCATTTTGTAAAGTAAAGATCGCGGCAAGTATATAAGTAATGCTATGGTTGGGACAAGATGGTCGACATTCGTTCACTGTGGGCGGTGCATTCAGTGACTCTCTGCATTTAGGTTCGATGCCTCGGTAACGCCATCACTGGACACCGTGGCTTGATGCATCAGTTTATCCATTTCCTCTTTGGTGGCGCGTTTGAAGAACCCAGCCCTGTACATGCCGTACGTTATCAAGGCCAAAGCCAGCAGCCCGCCAATGACGGCCAGTATTATGACCCATATGGGAGTGCCAGTCAACTGATGCTTCGAAATGATGTTGTACTCGATCTTCTTGGTGATGGCCAACGTTTTGCCCAATGGATCATCGCTCTTCTGCACATCCAGGCCGACCACTATCACAAAGAATTCCCAAGGTTCGATAAGAATCTGATTGACTTCTGACAAGTCCACGTGATACTTCATGGTCACCGTTGCGGGTTTGTTAGGTTTGAAGTCGTACAGTGGGATGATAGCTCGCACACACAAAGTCGTTTCGGGATCGTTGCAATTGAAAACGATTGTTCGATTGACCGGGAGGGTGCCCTTCAAATCATCACCGATCAAGTCATACGACTTGGCGTTGGCGATCCGAGCATAGTTTCCCTTATTGGCAGTAAAGGCGGCAGCATCACGACGTCTCCGGCGATGGGAGGTTACGGTAGACATAACCGAATCTGTAACATGGTTTCACGTGGTTAGAAAAATAACATTTCCACTTGTTGCAAACAACTTACCTCCGAAAGACTCTTCCTTGACCGTAAATTCATTGACGTGACCCATGTCCATGGAATTGTAGTGCATGCCATTACCGCCCTCCTTGGTGTATGTGGTTGTGAATTGTGTGGAGAAACTGGACGTTTTCTCCACGGCATTCATTAGAATTTGAGTATTATTCTGATAAAACTGGACATCCTTGATTTGTGAATCGTACACAGCTTGCATCGTGATGTTGTTCATGTCGACAATGGAAACCAACTTCTTACTACCGGGTATGGTGTATGCAACGGGTATATCGAAAACAATACGCATGGAACCAACATTGCTAGGGCCAATGCTCTTAATCTGAAATTGGGAAGAAATCGTGCCAAATTAACGTTTGATTGGTTCTTTGTTTTTGTGATCTAGACATTGGGCTGTATAAGTTAACATAATCAAAGCGTTGTGGTCCACTCCCTAGACAAGCACGTAGGGAGGAACTCGCCTAGGTTGTTCCGAGCTGAAATACTTAAAGCTGGGTCTGGCTCGATTATTTCCTGGCGTTAAACAAATTAGCCATACCTTAAACTACCCTATTCACCCTATACACGAAGTGGAGTATATTTAAATAGGAAACATTTTTATTACTGTAACTACGCCCAATAATTAGCACGTCCATATAAGCAGAAATTGCTTGTGGTGGGATGGCCGACTGTTTTACACACCTATCGCCAAATCATGAGTCAGATATCACCAACAATTTAAAAATATCGCCAAAACGAAGCATTCACAGAAATTTGCTAAAGCCAGGTTGTTTATGGGGCGATTTTATGTAGTTCATATAAATTATAAATTAATCTTTCTCAAATTTAACGAATATGGCAGAATTGATGAACATCTCTTTGCATTGTGTTACTCTTAGATGTGATGGGCCAATACACAAACAAAATCGGTGTGATCCCACTTCATTGTAGCTGCGCCTAGTGAAAATTTTAACACTTATTTTTATTATTATTGGTTGTAATAAGTTGAATCCAAAGTGTTATCAACAAATCGACATCTATTTTTCCGGCAGGTATTCCGCGAGTAAATATAACATGATCTGGAAAAAATGAGCAAGATCCGATGACAAATGCAGATTTTACATCGGCTATAAGATAAATCGGACGGACATGACCCACTTTCATGGTAACTGTTTCTAGTTAGAATATAACATGATCTTGAATATTGTATCAATAATCAATGTTAAATTTGAATTCTAGAGCAGTAATAATGTAAATTGAAGGGATATTAGTATATGAATCTGAACCGATTTCCTCCAAATTCGTTGGGCTCAAAAAGTGACTTCTGCAAAATTGCATGACAGTCGTCTACAATTGTGACCTGTAGAGTGCGAACAAGCTTTAGATGGACAGCAGACGGACGAACAGACAGACATCGTTAAATCGATTCAGCTGGTGATTCTAAGCCGATCGGTATACTTAAAAGTGGGTCTAGCTCGATTATTTTTTGGTGTTACAAACATTTGGCGGAAACTAACTTATACTACCCTATTCCACGAAGTGGTGTAGGGTATATTTATAAACAATTATACATTGAAACGGACGCTACCAAAAACAGAAGTACATGGTGGACCTTTTTGGGAGATGCCCATATGCATTCTTGTTTCTCTTCTTTAAAGAGGTATACAAACAGGCTTCCACTATGACATTCAGATGTTTATTTGACCAGAAGAATACACTATGTCATTCTAAACGATACACATGTTTACTATCCTTCTTTTAAGAGGCGAATACCGAGAGCTGATGTCAATCCTTGTGAGAAACGGGAAATATTTACTCTGTCCAAATAGCTTTGAACGATTGCAGTGGAGAATGTGTTTGAGTTCGTCCGAAAAGGGACAATGCAGATCTGGCATTTTATACATTTTAAGATGAAGGATCTAAGTTTCAGAGGTTGCACCGTTCTAAAGGACACACAAACGAGCAACTATTTTACTTACCTCGTATACATTAATGACTTCAGCTGTATTGGAGACCTTTTCCAGGTTAATATGTTCCGTTGAGGGAGTTCTGAAATACCAGCAAATATTTAACATCGCATTTCTGACACACTGCAATCATACCCACTGTCACACTTACCCAACAGCTACGATTTCGGTGAATTCCGCCAGTGTGATAACATCTGTGGCAACATTGTCGAAGGCATTCAGTTCTTTGCCTGTGCTGAAGACTTTGGCGGTCAAAGTCATACTGTCACCCGATATACTGCTGGAATCATATATAATGGTAATGGTATCCTTGGAGCCCTTGTCCATGTGTTGGCCATTATTAAGATCGCACAGCAGCGTGGAATCCTTACTGTTCAGCTTACAATTCGAAGGTATTTTAGCGAATGGCATGCGATTCGACGATGTGATATTTATTTGCGGTAAATAGGCCGTCTCGCCATTGTTGGAGACTTCGTAGGAGACACTGAACGTCCGACTGCTACCCAAGATATAAGTACGACTATAAATGAGAGCGAGATAGGACACAACTTAGTGAGATTTGCTAAAATAGTTGCATAAGATGCATAAGAACAAAACGTACTCCAAATTACTCTTGACTTGCAAATCAGCCACACAAATTTCTGTGGCACATCCGGTGCTGAAGATGATTTTTTCCGAGTAGCTCTTGGGTTCCACAGGATCTACAGCCGCACAAGTCTCACAAAATACTATGGAAGAATGTAAGTGTTGAATATGAATGAAATTAGACACGATTTAACAACCTACCTTCGGAGTCTGGTACACCGTGGACTAGCTGGTAATGCAGTTCCATTTCGATGGGCTTGAAGATGTCTCCAACGCTGTAGCGAACATTGCAATCAATGTCCTTGCATTGCGTTTGAGTTGTGGCTGTAGGATTGAACTTCATTTCATTGCTGTTCGTCGATGCAATTTGAACTCGTTTCACTTTAGGATCAATAACAACGTGCATGGCCAAATCTTGCGTCTTCACTTTGGTTGAGGTTGTCGCGATACTGTAGCACACAGTTACCGGGAACGAAGTCTGTTCTGGTTTGATTTCGCGGGTCTTTGACGAAATGGTAGCCTTGATGGAAACCACTGGATATGAGCGGTAGAGGAAGACGGTCTCGGCATTGGGAGCTCCTATGGCAAAATCATTGAAACCGTTGTCATCAATATCCGAGCCCTTTGAGAGACCATGACCGAACATTGCAGTTCCATAGGACGACTGGGCGCTTCCGGTGAAGTCAAACCGTTGGCTGTGCTCTTCCCGCAGGCCACGTGGCCCGCCGAGATACACAAATACCGAACCGTCTCCAGCAAACGGAGCGCCAACTGCAATGTCATTGAAGCCATCGTGATTAATATCGCCCAATGAGGTTAGGGTGCTGCCAAATCTGGCCTTTCCTTTAAATGGGGAGGTAATCAATTTGCGTTCGAAATTCAACTGTAAAGTAATTAATATTGGTGAGTCTATTGGGAAACTAGTTAGAATACAAAGAAGATTGACGTACCCTCCCTTCGTTGACAAAGACGTAAATGGCACCATCATCGAATGAACCGGAAATACTGTGTTGCGGGGCAGATACGATAACATCCGTCAAACCATCACCATTGACGTCCTCAGCTAGAACAGCGTATCCGAAGTATTCTCCAAATTGATTTCCACGGAAAACAAAGTATTTCGTTATCGTATCTCTGATAAAGTCGAAGATATAAGCCTATGGAATACAGACAGACAATTGCTCAATGGACAAATCAAATGACCTAGATGTGCGTCCTCTTACCTCTCCAGACTGTTCGTTAGCCTGTGGTGCTGAAGCCACATACATTAATTTCTTGTGATCATTCGAATCGAAATATCCCGAACTAACCGAGTATCCGAAATACGAGTCATCTGGTTGCTGAAACCTATTTGGGTTTGGAATGTCAGTTTCATATTTCGTCAGAAGACCGGGCTCAATGTCGGCCTGTCTAGTAATTCGAGAAACACTGCTGGTATCGCGGCGGCTTAAACTGGGTTCGTCGGTCTCCACAATTTTGCGATAACGTATTACCGAGCCCTTCCACGTATGGATGCCGGGAGCGCCAATTAGAAATTGCTCGTTGTCGGCCGTTATATGGACACTGAGACCTTGTTCAGCTAACATATAGTAGTATATTCGATTTCCATCCTCATTCCTAATTTGGTCTTGTTTTCCCCGCAATGGCGATATTTTGGTTACATTCAGCGGCTTTTCGGCCAATGTATCACGAATCCAGTAACAAACGCCATGCATCAGATAATCAGCTGGTGCTGGTGTTATAAATCGTGGTGCACAGACAATGAGCTTATCAGTATCTTTCTGACCGCCGTCTATGGCCGCTCCCAACCACTGAAAGTCGCGTTTCTCCGAATCGTATGAATACTCACTTGAGCCCAGATTTAAATTACCACGATCCTCAAACACATACGTATTGCACTTGGGTGTTCCACTGAGGGTACAGCGATATATGGCACCGGTTTCGTTAATATTTCGTTGCGGTTCCAAAGTCGACTGAGCTCGAGGAGCACCGACAATTATGCTGCAATTGATATGAATAAGAAATTAAATTGTAGTGAAGACGGTCAAATTCTTACTATCTAAATATTTTTATAGCTTCATTATAGTAATACTACAATCACAATACATGGTATAGAGGTTTCAAGAGAGACAAGAAATCTCACTCTTTGTATGTTAAATTGCAGAAAGGCGAGCTATGCCATCGAACAGCAATAACATTTGCTTCTGCAAAGTACAATTGTTTGTTGTTATTTTACTGTTTTTATAAGTTTTTGCTATGAAATTCAAATATATTTCAAACATTTAGCAATCAAACACACATATAAATTTCGTTTTCGTTTGCTTGTTTATTTTAATAAATCTAACATAGCTTTAACAGCAACATTCGCTGTTATTGCTCAACGTTGCGCCGGTAATAACAGACAAAGAACCAGGTATCTTGTCTTGTATATTGAAGGTCTTTGGTATAAATAGACACTGTACGATGTAGTTTAAGTAAATCTTGAATGTTTGGAAAGCGTACTAGAGGTTAAGAATATCCCTTGTTATACACTCCACGAGAGTATTATGTCTTTGTGCATTTGTTTGTAACACCCAAAAGGAAGTGCGATAGACCCATTGTTAATTATACCGATCGACTTAGAATCACTTTTTGGATCGATTTAGAAATGACCGTCTGTCTGTCCGTCCATCTATTCTTGTAATTAAAGTACAGATCGCAATTGTAGTCAGAACCAAATGAAACTTTGCATAACGAAGTTTTTCGGGATAAGGACGAATGCTATTTAATTTCATGAAACATGTTTCATAAAGCACAAACCAATGAAAAGTGTCATAGAATTTATGAAACATTTCTTAGAAACTATGAAATGCAGTTGAACTTTTCATCATGCCAGTTCATTATTTTCATAATATGATTTAAGAAAATTTTCATAGATTTTATGAAGAAACTTCATTAATTTTATAAAAAGTTTCATAACTAATACTAAAGTCTCCAATATAAACAAAAAAGTAAAAAAAGGTCTGACTTGTTGACTAACCAATCAACACACCATCATTGCGAGAGTCTTTGCAATGAGTATGTCTTTGACCAAAATCAGGGTAAACACTTATGTCAGAGTTAACAGATGACAAATGAGAATTCCCAGCATTCAACCGAAAAAATCAACTTTTCATAAAAACTATGAAATCCTTCATTATATTTATGAAGACATTTCATAACACAAATATTTTATTGGTTATGAAACACTTCATAATATTTAAGAATTTTTTCTTTAATATTATGAAATCTTTCTTTGATCTATTGAAACTAAGTTTCAATAACTTAACAATTTTGTTTTATGAAATGTGAACCGTTTATGAAAAAATTTTATGAAACATTTAATTTTATTTATGTACTAGCTGAACAACTGCCCGCTTCACCAGGCAAAAAAAAAAATCAAACGGTAAAATTAAAATCTGCTTTCATATTAATTTTCATTTTAATTTTTGTCCTGATCGGTAATATATGTACCAATTATAATCAAGGTTCTTCCCTGAGATACTAAAGAAATGGATATGTTCCATGGAGAACGTTAGTTTACGGCGAATAATGGAAAAAATGTCAAAATCAAATTGATTTTTTGTTAAGTGTGATTCTCCTCCTTTCCATTACCTAAACAAAAAACTTCATTCGTAAGAAGAAATTACATTACATTACATTCAAAACACATAGAAAATCAATCAAATTGTTCACTAATCAAACTACACAAAAACTAAAAAAATAATATAATTTCCGTTTTCTTGACTTAATTCGGCTGTTGACGAATGAATATTTCTCTTTTTATAACATTTCTTTACTATTGTGCTAAGAAAATCCACAGAAAAAGTGTAATTTAACAAAAATCAAAAATGCCCCATCTTTCAAATCCCGCCCATTTGTATATTGTCTAAGCAGGTTACAACTAAACTAACTCACACAACAATATAGGAATCTCGGTGTAGAATATACTCAAAATCAGGTTTTAATTTCGTATGGGAACGTTGATGCTAGATGAACTTACACAAAATTGCAGCGCTCTGGGTGTCATAGAACTGACAATATTCAATAATAGGTTTTAACTTCGTATGTGAGGTGCCACGCCCACTTTTCTAATACCGCCCATTTTTGCACAACTACGCATGTTTATGCTAGATTCACTTACACAAAATTTCAGCGCTCTGGGTGTCATATATATATGGGTGTCAATACTGCCCATTTTTGGCACAACTGTGCAGACTAACAATTAGTGAACTTTCACAAAGGCTCTAGCTTTCAAGACTCTAGCTGCAACAGTATTCCGAATATGCTAATTTATAAAAAACGATTAAATCTCCAATTTGTGTGGGAGGTGCCACGCCCACTGAAAATATCAAAAATTTATATAGCCTATTTTCACCACCGATTCAGTATGAACATACTGTGAAAATTTCAAGAAGATCGGTTCAGTAGTTCAGGCTGCTAAAAAGAACAAAAAAACATACAAACTTACAAACACACATTCATTTTTATATATAGATACATATTAAAAAAATTCACTAAATTTATGAAAAACTTTTTATGAAATTGCTTCATAAATATTATGAAGGACAATTCTTTCAGTGTATGATCTTCGAAATATCCTTTCATTTGGCTACGCAATCGGGAGATGTACACACAGAATATCTTGTTTCAATCCCCTTTGTCCCATTTCTCACTTTACATACCAAATTTTCAGTCCTTTTCATTTGCAATCGCCCAACATATCATCAAGACGCTAACCCATTTCATTCGAAAGCTAACAGACAGACGGTTGGGCACCAAACTAATTTCATTTGGTATTATACCACGACGCAGAACATACATATGGGCCAATCCGAAACATGGTATACCTAGGCCAGAGTTTTAGAATTGTTCAAATTACATATATTTGTTAATGAAATATAATATATATATATCATAAGCTTTTTAATGATCACTTTATTTATGACAGGTATATATACACTCCACGAGTGCATTTGTTTGTAACATCCAAAAGGAAACGAGTTAGACCCATCGTTTATTATACAGATTGGCTTAGAATCACTTTCTGAGTCCTTTTAGCAATGTCCGTCTGTCCATCTATTGTAGTAATCAAATTACAGGTCGCAGTTATAGTCGGATCTTAACAAAAATTGGCACAAGTAAGTTTTGTGCATCAAGGACGAACGCTATTTAATTTGAGGCAAATCGGTTCAGATTTAGATATAGCCCCCATACAAATGTCGCTCCCGATTTGACATTTTCCGCTATATAAACCACATATTGTACCTGATTTTCTTTAAATTTGCACAATATCTTATAATCCAACTAGAAACACCTATGAAGAAATTGGGTAAGATCGGTTCAGATTTAGATATAGCCCCCATACAAATGTCGCTCCCGAATTGACATTTTCCGCTCTAGAAACCACATATTGTACCCGATTTTCTTTAAATTTGGCACATCATCTTATAATCCAACTAGAAACACCTGTGAAGAAATTGGGTAAGATCGGTTCAGATTTAGATATAGCCCCCATACAAATGTCGCTCCCGATTTGACATTTTCCGCTCTAGAAAAGACATAATGTACCCGATTTTCTTTAAATTTGGCACAACATCTTATAATCCAACTAAAAAAACTATGGTGGAAATGGGTAAGATCGGTTCAGATTTGGATATATCCCAAATACAAATGTGTCTCCCAAATGTTTAACCGATTTTGGCCAAACTATACATATTATATTTCACCTATTTCGTTCCAGGATTCAATATACCCTCATACGAATGTCCTTCCCGTTTTCACTTTTTCACCAAATTGAATTGTATTCGCATAGAAAGTGGAGTGTATCATAGCCTTCATCATTTAGTCTTTCCTTACTTGTTTTAGTTATATATTTCGCTCTACATAAGCTTTGTGATCAGTAAAAAATTATTCAAAAAACAAGACTTTCATTTTCGATCCGGTTTTCAGAGAATCTCACGTTAGTTTGTTTATATTCCCTTTTTATAAAAATTGATAATTTATTAATTTCACATCGTACCTTGAACGGGTTTTGCAGTCACGAATGCAGATTGCGAATTCCACAAGAGTATAATAACATTGTTCTTATGGCGAAATGCAATCAGAATGTGTTCACGATGTCAAGAACGTGTGAAAATCGTTGTCTGATATGAATCATTTTTGATTTGTAAGACCAAAACTCGAGCTCAACGTTAAACAATAATGAATAATTATATTTCACAGAATTCTGTGGAAAGCAGCAACAGTGGCGTTATGTCACCTATCCATTTGAATTACTCATTTTTTACAGCGATAACAACCGTTTTCGATTAACCGATTAGGACTCATCATCCTCGTCATAATACAAAACAATTTTTGTACTTGTGTGCAAAAATGTATACTTAATATTTTGTAGAAAATCTTGGAAAATAACTGACAGAACCAATGTAATACGTCATATAAGAAGAAGGTTGCACATAAAAACACACAAACACATTCATAGAGTTTTCATCATTCAGCCATTTTCATAATTGGCCGAAGTTGTCCCGAAGAATGTGTTTATGATGTGACCTAACCTATAGTGGACTTGACCCGCACAATGGGAATCGGAATTTGTTTGGCACCAAGTATGCCCTTATTCAATTGATGTTTGTTATACCCTTCACTAGGGTATTATGTCTTTGTGCATTTGTTTGTAACACCCAAAAGGTAACGAGATAGACCCGTCGTTTATTATACAGATCGACTTAGAATCACTTTCTGAGTCGATTTAGCAATGTTCGTTTGTCTATCCGTCCATCCGTCCGTCCGTCTATCTATTCTTGTAATCAAAGTACAGGTTACAATTATTGTCCGATCCTTACAAAAATTTGCAAAATTAAGTTTTGCGGCCCAAGGACGGACGCTATTTAATTTGAAGCAAATCGGTTCAAATTTTGATATAGCCACCATACAAATTTCGCTTCCGATTTGACGTTTTGCGGACACTTTGAAAGCCTTTCCATACTTGTTTTCTGCTTGAATTTAGTACGTTCGTACTCAAATCAAGTAAAATTTACTCAAAATGAGTAACTTTTACTTTAAACTACAAATGTACGTAAATTAAAATATGTAAGTAAATTTTTAGACTTAGAGTGTTGGTATTCTAGTTCAATTTAGATATAGCCACCATACAAATTTCGCTTCCGATTTGACGTTTTGCGGACACTTTGCAAGATCCTCACCTAATTGAATTGCAATGGCGAGAATAATGACGAGATAGTTGGTCCCGCCCAACTGTAGCCTTTCCTGACTTGTTTTCTGCTTGAATTTAGTACGTTCGTACTCAAATCAAGTAAAATTTACTCAAAATGAGTAATTTTTACTTTAAACTACAAATGTACGTAAATTAAAATATGTAAGTAAATTTTTAGACTTAGAGTGTTGGTATTCTAGTGTAATGGGAATATCGAATCTGGAATTTGGAAAACTCGTCGAAACTGAAGCAATGCACAACTTTCGAAGAAAAAATTAAAAATATGGGCGAAATAAAACAAACGAAAAAACATGTAAAAAGGCATTAAGTTCGGCCGGACAGAGTGCATTCGGCAGTATTATTTGCATATTATGATATTTTTATGCAAATTGTTATATTTGTAAAATCATTAAAACGTAGCAAATCCCCAGGACTTGACAACATATATTACAGTTACCAGCCATCATCAAGTTTTGGTGAAGCGAAATACTCCCGATGAAATACCCTAATGACTGATTGTTAACGTACCCAAGAAAAACGACATAACTGAGCATAGAAAATGGAGGGGTATAACGTTACTGAACATGATTAACAAGCTTATATTAAAAACAAGAGACTATCCGACGTCATGCAACCTGGACTCAGAGAAGAACAACTTGGCTTCCGTCCACACCAGTCTTGTAAAGACCACGTCAATATGTCATTTGAATTCATGAATTCTCGACTACGCAGACGATATTTGCCTTCTTACCCATTCCTTTGCACTTAAATCTGAAGCGGCGAGCTGTGTGCACCTGAAGATAAATACAAAGAAACAAGGTCAATGCGCTTAAACGTGGAAATTCTGAACGTCTAAGCCTACAAATGATGTTGAATCGTTTTGTTACTTGGAAAGCCTAAGAGACAATACAGGCGTTTCTAAAAAAGACACATTAATAAATCTCGGCGGGCATTCGGATTTCGAACCCTGTGTGGAAGTCAACAGTCATATCTCAATTTTAATGTCAAATCAACGTTATTCTACGGCCTTTAGTCATGGAATGCTGCACAAAGAGGTATTCAAGGCATTCAGGCATTCCAAAATAAATGTCTACGAAAAGTCTGCGAGTATTCTGGCCCAGAATTATTGCTAACAATCAGCTATAGTCAGTAACACAACAGCATCCAATTGAACTGGAAATCAGAAAATGCAAATGGATAGGTCACATGCTAAGGAAACCTGCAGATGACATCGAAAGGCAAGTCATCGGACCCATTGGAACCCTCAAGGCAGCAGAAGAAGAGGACGTCCTTCACACACGTGGAAACGGCAAATTGAAGAGTAAGCTGATATTAAACGTAAGTCTAGCGTAATAGTTTTCGACTATATATAAATATAATACTAATAATAATATAATAGAGGAATTTACACACAGAATTTCATACTTCTAGGTGTTGTCGTTTGATTGGTACTACATATTTTTATCCCGTTTAGAGGCTACTGTTTTCTAAATTCCATACCTTCCGACATAGTACACATATTTTGACACGCGTTTGAAATGTATTTTCTTATGGATTCAAAAAATTAATTTTATTCAAAAAATATTTTTTCTTGACAATAAAAGGCTTCTACACTGCATTTTGGGCTAACATAATCTTCTGAATTGGGAATAAAAATCAGGAGAACATTTTTAATTTTTGATGCGTTTTGCAGATAATCTCGCATATGTACTTTATGGGGTCTCCGATGAGATGAGAACGACGTAAAACGACATAAAACCCATAAACAATAGAAAAAATCTTATTTCTAGCAGATGTTTTGTTTTATTCGTTAGAATGCTGTTATGAAACATATTTTTTATTAAGCTATTGAATTAATCATCCTCTTCATATATTTTTGTGTCGACGTTTCATTTTTTCGATTTCTTTAATTTTTTATTTATTTTTATTACTGTTAATTTGCAACATTTAAAATGTATTCAGTACTTCATGAGTACTTTTATATAAACGGATTTTAGGATTTACTAAAAACACTAACCTAAAATCGGGGTCGTGTCAGAATATGTTCACTTTTATGGAAAAATGCATTTAATTTATTGAGTAGTAAGCACATTGCCATCGCATACCTATACTGGAGTGGAGGGTGTTATAGTTATTTTTATATAGGCAACCACAAGGAAAGCCATCAATAACTGAAGCATTTTCAACAATTAACCCAATTTGAATAACTGCCCAAACAGCCAATTAACATTGACATTTAATGCCAAACAAAGAAAGAAGTTTTCGCGAAACCATTCACTGTCGACAATATTTTATTTCAAGATAAACGACAACGAAAGCATTTGCGAAGGTGACTGTGGCAGAGCTGAAGTCAGTCAGTTGCTGCTCTTGTCTGTGCTTTGATATCAGCACAAACCCCGGTAATCTTATCATTATTTTTTGTAATCGGCCATAAAAACAAAACTGAATCAAAGGTGGGCGGTGCACTGCGGTAGAGGGCGAAGGGGGCATTATCGATGATAAACGGACGTCTGATAGAAATGATTAATTTTTCGTCAAAATCAAGGAAAATATAAATTCGTGGCTTCAAGGCTCGAGATACCATCCCGAAACCAGTCAATGGCATTGGTATTTCGTTCGGGAACCTTGGTGTGTACTTCGATAACGAATCCAATTTCGATTGAAAATGGGGAGCTTAAACGACACTCATAGACAATCATATGTACATGTGTAGATGTAGTTTGGGAAGTTTGGGAAGACGCACTGAATATTTAGCAAAAACGAAATTGAAATGTGTTGATCTGTTTGTGAAGAGGTGAAGTTTTCAAGACTGTTATATGTATGTATGAATGTACAATTGTACATACATACACATGTCGGTATGAATGTTTGTATGTTTGCATTTGCAAAACAAATATTGACTTCATTTGTGGGTATTTGCCAACAACATTATCGCATCGCATCCCATACATACTTAAATATATTTATTATCGTCAACATATATATGCACATACATACATACAACCAGAGATAAAGACGCTGAGGTATGTACGAGTACATATGTATGTATGTATGTATATGTCGGTATGGCCCCGTCGTAGTATGACTTCATTCGATTCATTTGTCGATATAACTGTTGAAAGCGAAAAAGGCAAACAATCCTACCCGGCGTCGATGACAAACTTTTCAATTTCAGTTATGAATCACTCTCATCACCTCCCTTCCGAGTGCTACCGCATGTGTGACATGTTACCCGGATGAGCCTTTTCAGGCGGTGGAACTTACCCCAGTGGCCTTAAGTTAAGAGCAAAGCCAAAATACGAAGATTCGTATTTCTTCATGTCCGTGACAAAGCCGGGATCTTTAATGATGACATTCGGTTTCGGCGACAGATTGAAGCACTCAACACTGACACTACAACACAACAGCGTTAGGCCCAACACGCTTAGGGTGCCACATGGTGGCAACTTTGATTTTGGCGGCAGCATTTTAAATTTTGCCATGGCTTTTATGCGAAGCTCTTTTTAACACAAACACACACACTCGCTCGCTTGCTTGCTCACAGACAACCGTTCTAATATTTGATTTATTGCGAATAAAAAAGTGTTGAACAACCCAACCCATGTATCGCGCAAATCGTACTAAACGTTCTATTCTCACGGTCGTCCGAAGAAAACTAACTGTCAGCGGAATACGTGCGCTCTTCATGCCGGGAATATCGTTTGCGGACCTCTCCACTCTACGTATGAGTAATGCCATCGACTGGTATTAGCACTGGCGCGTACACCAAATGCCGAAACCGGGTAACTGTGTTTGCTTGCTCGCTCCCCACACTCAGCACTCTCTTTTGACTCGTTTTCGCGGAAACTGTTAACTGATATCGCTTCATTGGACCAACCGCTCATATTCTCTCCCCGTAACGCTTTCGAATTCAAATGTGTGGTTTGATTTTTGCGTTTTTTTGTTTACAGGTGTTTTGGTTTTGCTTCTTTTGTCCGATTTTCAGTGTGTGTGTCTGTGCTCTTATTGTTAATATTTTGTATTTGTTTGAGATTTCTTATGCAATTCAGCTTGGATCAATTCTAGTCACGTTTGATGGGTTTGAGTTGGGAAAATAAACAATATGATGCATTGTTATCAAGTTGTATCGAGTATATAAAGTGAAAGTGAATCATCACAATATAACCAGCCTAATTCGAATTAATAATACAGACTGATTGCAATATGCAAATTCAATAATTAAAATCATAGCGGACATTGAACGGAACAGTGAGCGCATTTCTAGGATATTTTTGGCAAATTAAAATTCCATCATAATAAAGAAACGATAAAGATAAAAACTTTAAGTACGCTCGGACTTATATACCCTCCAACGCGTAGTGATTTCCACAGTTTTGACGGTATATTAGATTACGTCTGTGTTACGTGTAGTGCACAGTAGCCTAATGATGCTAGTAAGATGGTTCAGGAATAATGGGCTGGGTGTAAATCCAATCTCCTGCGACTTCAAAATCGTATAGGTCGGCTTTGACTAATAGAATACAAAGCATAAAGTCGCTCAAAAATAGTAAGTCCGTCGGCCCGGATAAAATCCCAGCGGAACTGCTCCGGTATGGTTCAGAGCCTATTGTACAAACTATTACATCAATGATCAGAGAAGCCTGGAATACAAACAACGTTCCCACAGAGTTGAAAAAAGGAATAATAATAACAATCCCAAAGAAAAGGGACCTCACCTCAATGTAAAAATTGGCTAAGAATAACTTTGTTAAATGCCATCAGCGAAGTTATACTACTTCAACGTATCTCTTCAGCGTTGGACTCCGTTTTACACAAAGAACGAGCTGATTTTCGACCAGGGCGATCATGTGCTGATCACTCAACTCGTTGCGCATTATCATTGAACAATCAGTAGAACTTAACTCACACCTATATCTCATATTAATTGATTTTGAGTGAGATATCGATACTGTGTCTCGCGAGACGATATGTGGAACGCACTCATTAAAAAAGGCATACCTGCACATATTGTTACACTGATTAGCCAACTGTACAGAAATGCTTAAATTCCAGTTCGCTTCAATGGAAGGGAAAGCGTATCCTTCGGTGTAAAAACAAGGATGCATCCTATCGCAACACATAACCAGGCATCATATGACATCATATGAGTGTCAATAACATTTTTGGCGATACTGACTACGCTGACGATATTTGTTTTTCCCGCATATTTTTGAACACATAAAAGCCAAGCTGGAACGCCTGCCAGAAAATGCTGCCAAAGTCGGTCTGAAAATAAAAGCTAATGAGAGTAGGAATCATAATTGTAACTCCGTTTTCTGTAGACGAGCAGGTCACCGAAGAAGCTGACAGATTTTGCTACCTTGGTAGTAAAATAATGAAAGACGGGGGATCAGACATCCATCCCGCATTTCACCCGGATGGATGGTGTTATATATATAAGTTGCGTTACTCTCTGACCGAACCTTCGTCCTGACTAAACGGCAGTAGCTAGAAACATGAAATTCGATGTGTACACTGACCATCTAGACGAGATAGGAATTTTTCGAAATTTGTACTTTTAAGGGAAAAAAGAGACAAAAAGGGATACAAATGGTACCAATTTAAGTTTTGCTGCAGTATATTCGTGAAAATCTGTACTTACATTTCTCTGACAACGTAGACTTGTCTTATAGTCGTGAAATTTAGTGTTTTATTTCATCTGACAACGCAGATTAAATGTTTTTTTTTTCGAAATTTGTACTTCTATGGGTGAGCGGGACAAAAATGGTACCAACTAAAGTATTACAGCTATAATCGTGAAATTTGGTGTGTAAATTCCTCTGACAACGTAGAAGCTCAATCTAAATGGATTTTTTGCCAACTAAAGTATTACAGCTAGAATCTTGAAATGTGGTATGTAAATTCCTCTCACCACATAGAAGCGCAATATAAATGCATTTTTGTACTTTTAATGGGTGAGCAGTACAAAAAGATATAAAAAATAGTACCAACTAAAATATTGCAGCTAGAATCGTGAAATTTGATATGTAAATTCCTCTAACTATGTAGAAGCGTGGTACAATTGGATTTGTCGAAATTTGTTCTTTTAAACATAACATAAATGGATATTTCAAAATTTGTACTTATAAGGAGGATGCGGAACGACAAGGGATAAAAATGGTATCAAACAAAGTACAATTTTTAGGGGAAGCAAAATCACAAGTAACCTATAGCGATTTTTCAAAATGTGTACTTTTTGGGAAAGAGGTGCAAAAAGCTATAAAGTGTCCGGCTGCATCTAGAAATATAAGATAAAAGGCTCTGCGGTTGTAATTTTTCGTTCGAAACCGAGTGGAAAATGATGAAAACTATACATACGAAGGGAGTTCAGCTAAAATAGTGCACATCGACAAGCACGTTCCTTTGACTGTAGATGAGTGCTATTTAATAGGAGGTTTCCAAATTACTATTTTAGGTTTATATATATTCACCAAAAGAAAATTAAATATATACTATCGAAAACAGAAATGGATAACATTAATAACAAATAACTGGCTTTTCGCGTGCGAAGCAGCGGGTACTGCTAGTGTAAAATAAAACACTTAAATTTTAAAGTAAACTGCAAAGTAGGGTTTTTCGAAATCCGGGATTGCAAAAAACAGCTACTCCTTAAAACAATAAAAATTGGGGAATTTTTCATTATAGAGTAATTTCGAAAGGTTTTGACCCTGTGTGGATTTTGTTTGACCTTCTACGATATTGATGACATATGATGCATACATTCTAGTTTTTGTTGCGATATTGACATATACTCGTATGTATATACTAGCAGTACCCGCTACTTCGCACTCGGAAAACCAGTTATTAGTTATCAGTTTTATCCATCTCTGTTTTTGGACATTATTTATTAAGTTTTCTTTTGGTGGGTGTAGATAAATCTATAATTGTAATTTTTAAATCTCCTTTTAAAAAGCTCACACACCCAGTCAGCTCTATTCTAGATGAACTCCCTAAGAATGTATCATTTTTATTAGCTTCTATCCTCTAAAGTTATACATTTTTAAAAATATTTTTTATTTTGTAACACTTTTATCACTTCTCGTAAAACTTCGTTAAAACTTTTGAAAAATCCATTTATGTTTCGGGTCTACATAGTTAGAGGGCTGTACACACCGACTTTCACAATTTCAGCTACACATTTAAAAAAAATCCATTTATGTTGTGCTTCTACGTGATCACGATTCTAGCTGTTATACTTTGGTAGTAACTTTCGAAAAATTCATTTACATTACGCTTCTAAGTGGTAAGAGGAATTTACCCACTGAATTTTACGATTCTAGGTACAATACTTTGGTTGCTCCCATTTTTATCCCTTTTAGTCCCGCTTCCTCACTCAAAAGCTCAAATTAAAAAAAAAACGTTTATGTTGCGATCCTACGTGGTCAGAGGCTTTTACAGACCGAATTTCTCGATTCTAGCTGCAATACTTTAGTTGGTACCAGTTTCATCCCTTTCTATCCTGATCACCCTTAAAAATACAAATTGATGTAAACACTGGGATCAGTTTTTGATTGCAACTCCAGACTCTACTAACTTGCTTCAGACCACATAGCGACTTCTGGACATTATTCTTCTTCTAGGTCACTTTGGACATCCATTTGATAAATATCATGTTGAGCTCCTAAATTCAAAAGTAGTGCGAAAAAGATCACATGTCATCTACTGTGACTCAAGTCCAATGTCAACTGTGCGAATGTGTTTATTAACTATTTCCATGACGTCAGGAACTAGGAACAAATTACCATCATATAAGAGGAAATAATGTTTAATAAATTTCCAAGTATGTTTGTTCCAACACCATCGCCCTCCACTGAAGACGGCTAAGTAGCTCCAAGGAAGATCTTGGATCACCCGACCATGTATTCCATCTTAGGTCAGATGTACGAATATAAATATTGAGAAGATCGGAGGGGGTGAAGTATTTCTTACACCGCTTTAAAAATCCTAGACACTTGAATGCTTCCTCTGACACATCAAAAACAAAGTATCTTCATGCCCAGAACATCAAGAGTGTCTATTATTTTGTCTATCAACAGAAAAGACTATGTCGTCCCCTGAAATGCAAAAAGATGTAACAAAACAAGTAAAACGGCGTTCAGTTCGGTCGGGCCGACTCTTATATACCCTCCACCATGGATTGCATTCCACAGCATTTCCGGCAGATTGAAGGCTGTCGTCTTCACGTATAAATGCAGTAAATCAATCAAAATTAATCAATATTATTTGATTAATATTAAAGACTACGCCAACTTTTGGAGCGTGTCTACAAATATCTTTGTTATTGCTTGAATTTCAGTTTCCTAGCTATTGTCGCTGCACTGGTACCATTTTATCTTTTTTTCAAATCGGCATATTTGCCTCTTTTTCACTAATTTACAGCAAGCCAAATTAATTCTTTCAATTTTACGATATTTCTCCAAATATGACAAAATTTGTTCTTCAGATACTGATGACAAATGCACCCATTTCTTTCGTGGTACGACTTGAAGATCGGAATTAGCACTATCTCCAATTTCATTAGGCTTATGTTGTCGCTTCTCATTAACTCCGTCAAAAATGTTTGCTGGGTTATGAACCATATCCAATGAGTATTTTCACATAAATCAGCTGTATAATGGGAGGCAGCGAGAGAGACAGTAAACAGCATGCATAGAAGTATTCGATTGAGCATCGACGGGAGACCTACGAGATAATTGCGAAATAGCATCTGCATGTGCCAAAGTTGTCAAACCAGTAGTTTTAAATTTCTTTTGCGCTGTGAGATTATCTGTTGCATTTTCGCTTGCTCTTATAATAAGTAAATACTCATGGAACATATTCTCAAGCTCTCTAATTTCAGCAGACAACAACGATACAGTGTTTACCAAATTGATGCAACATTTTTTGACTATTTCCAATGCACTGTGCTTACTAACTTAAGAACAGATGTAGTGATATCTGCCAATACAAATATTACATTTAATAAATTTTTCAGAGCGTAAAGATTTAAAACATTTTCCATACGATACTCTTGGTGGCGCAGTCGACATCGCAAACGTCTGCTACAAGCAACAGCCAGAGAGAGAGACTCCTTTAGCGATGGTAGTTTTGATATATTCGTAATATATAAATATGACGTGATATATAACTATAACTGTGCTAACTATGATCAACTGACAAAGATAGTTAATAAAACATCAAATAAGAAAACATTCATTTGGGAAACATCAATGTTCAATCTGCCAAATGGATATTATTAAAATTTTTAACCATTGAATGTAATACTTTTTTCTTACTAAATCTTTATTTTTCATACATGAAATACGCCATCACTGATGGATTAGGTTAAACAATTTGTTTCCTTCCGTTGAATTTTAAACATACAAATGTTTGGAATAAGATGGGAGTCATTCCTTCACTGCGGGCATGTCATTCAATGAGTCTCGGCATTTATGTTCGATGGCTCGTTAACGTCAACACTGGATGCCGTGGCTTGATGCATCAGTTTATGCATTTCCTCTTTAGTGGCGCGTCTAAAGAATCCGGCCCTATACATGCCGTACGTTATCAAGGCCAAAGCCAACAGACCGCCTATGGCAGCCAATATTATAATCCATAAGGGAGTGCCTGTCAACTGATGCTTCGAAATGATGTTATACTCGATCTTCTTGGTGATGGCCAACGTCTTGCCCAATGGATCATCGCTCTTCTGCACATCTAGGCCGACCGCTATCACAAAGAATTCCCATGGTTTGATAAGAATCTGATTGATTTCTTTCAGGTCCACGTGGTATTTCATGAACACCTTTGCGGGTTCGTTGGGTTTGAAGTCGTACAGTGGAATGACAGCTTTCACGCACATCGTCGTTTCGGTATCGATGCAATTGAAAACGATTGTCCGATTGACCGGCAGGGTGTCCTTCAAATCGTCACCGAGCAAGTCATACGATTTGGAGTTGGCGATTCGAGCACTAAAGCCAGCAGCATATCGACGTCTCCGACGACGGGAAGTTGCGGTAGACATGACCGAACCTGTAACGTGATGTGAGGTTGATGCAATTACATTCCCACTTTCTGCAAACAACTTACCTCCGAAAGACTCTTCCTTGACTGTGAATTCATTGACATGTCCCATGTCCATGAGATTAGCACCCTCCTTGGTGTAAGAGGTTATGAATTGTGTTGAGAAACTGGATGTTTTCTCCACGGCATTCATTAGAATTTGAGTATTATTCTGATAAAACTGGACATCCTTGATTTGCGAATCGTACACAGCTCGCATCGTGATGTTGTTCATGTCGACAATGGAGACAGTTTTCTTACTGCCGGGTATGATGTATGCAACGGGTATATCGAAAACAATATGCATGGAACCAACATTGCTCGGGCCAATGCTCTTAATCTGAAATTATGAAGAGATCGAGATTTTATGAACATGTCTGGATATTGCTCATATTCAAAGTATCTTTAGGGGCTGTTAACAAAATAAAAATTTTGACCTAGCAAATACTTAGAGAACCCTAGCGTCACGATGAACTCTAACTTTATGCCATAATTTGGTAAGAGTATGATGTTCGAGGCCCCAAGATCTGACAATGTTTCTAGAAATAAGGCCGCAAATGAGAAATAAATATTTCGGCATTTTATCGAGATCTCGTTTAGTTGTTGAGTTGACGGGAAATCCCGATTTTGTTTTTGTTCGAATGGGCTCAAAACCGAACATTAGAAGAAAAAATCCATAACTTTTTTGTTGTCGATAACTGCCTTCGGATATCATACTCTTTCCCCATCATTTTAACAAATATTTTGGATATTACAGACTTATGGTGTTTTATTTGTTGAGGTTTTTCATATCTAAATAAAAAAACCCAACCTTCTTCCAATGTTGCTCACAAAGAGTGGACAAATTGCATGCATATGCAGTCCTCTATCTGTTAAGGAGAAGCACCCTTATCAACAACAAAGAACACTTCATAGATTACGCGCGTCTCAGAAATTAGCAGGTTTTGATGTAGGCCTTATTGGTCAACACACAATAAAGAGAGGGAAGACAATTTGTCGGAGCCGACTATATTACACGATATACTTTCAATCTCATTTCACAATACAAAAGTATGGAATATGTGGCTTCTATTGCGGATAAAAATCAAATCGGAAGGAACATTTGAATAGGTTTAGGTGTCACAAAAAATAATACCTTGAAGTATATACAAATATTATTAGAAACGATTATCTCCCTATGTTCAGCGTGAACTTTTGTTACGTGTATCTTTCAGGTAAGTGATGGCTTTCGCCGTGTTTTGGTTTCGCTTTACATTTCACATGAGTAAACAGTAGGTGTGATGAGTTCCACGTGGAAACGAATGATCAACACTTTATCTATAGCGTACACAAAATATGATTTCTTACATAATCATGTTCAAGATACATTCTATTAGCCATTTCAATAATAAATGCACAATTTTGAACTTATAATATGCCCTTTTCCATAACAAAAACATTTCAATGTGACAAATTGGAACTGAAATGTGGCAACAAAATAAAGTGTTTTCATAAAATCATATTATTTTTGTTAAATTGTGTGCAATTACCTCAAACACCTCATGAGGAATTCATGTAAAACATATCATATTGACCGTGTAGGGTTTTATCATATTTACAATAGATTTTCGGTACTGAAATCTACATCACTTTAGCTTTCCTTAGAGCATAATCAGGCGAAAGAAAAGTGGCAAAATTGACGTGAAAGTGGAAGTCGTCACACCAAGTTCGTGATATTCTTCCACTTTCATATTTTTATGTGTTCAGATATGTGTTACAAATAAAGAAAGTGACCCAAGTACTAAAGGAGATTTTTCAAAATTGCATTCTGAAAGGGGTTTATTTGATCTCTTGAAGCAACCAGAATTCGCAATTCTCATTTTGTTTGAACTATCAATTATTTTCTTTTCTAATTGATGTAAATGAAGTCAAAGTTAACGTAAATATTCAAATCGAATCACAACTCCGTAATATTATTCTTTTAACATTGCACATTTTTCGGCGTTATATTATTTTTTACAAAAAAAAAAATACTAAAAGATTCAACAAAAAGCATCACATGAAAACTGAAGAAAACAAAAAGCAGCCGATAGCTAACCTATTGTTGTTTAAGCTATTTTAATGGCTAAGGCAAAATGTCGTCGTGTAGAGATCAGTGTTGCCACGATGCCTGGTACTTGAAATCGAATTTTGTGTAAAAAGAAAAATCACAAGAAGCTGACAAATGTTCAAAAATATACAATTTTAATGTAAGCGTAATGTAAAATATTTAACTTTAGAAACGTATATGAAAATGTTTAATTTCTCTCGAGAAGTTTATGACATGCACAGCATGGCGATCAGCAGAAAAATATAATTGAAGAAAATTGTATGTATACAGGGTTGATGAATCTGTTGAGATTTTTACACTTCAAAACTTGTATAAATAAATCATAGTATTTTGTCTAGATCTAAAACACCACAAATGAAATGATTGTGCACAAGTTTAAAGTGTTTTGTTTTTGTGTTTGTGCTGACATATTCATTTTGTGTAAAAGTACTTAAACACGAAAAATATTAAATATTAATTTAAAAGTTTTAAACAAATCCCAATTTGCCTTACTGGAGATTTAAAAATATTTCTTGTACAAAACAATTTTGGGCCTTAGCTGAATTTCGTTGGTTGGTTGTGTAGGCTTTTTATCCTTCGATTATGAAAAAGTTAATAGGATTAGCTCAGCTCAAGAAAACCAAAGGTTACTGGCGATCTGAGCTAAATGAATTTCAAACAAAATGCAAATCCGTTTTCCTGCATTACATACGATGAATATTTCTCGGGCCAAATGTGCTGTCATCTAGAGAAAAAAGTAAGAAAAGGCTAAACTCGGACAGAGCCGACTATATAATACAATCCACTTTCTATCTCATTACAATTCAATTCGGTAAAAAAGTGAAATCGCGAAGGATTTTTGTATCCTGTAAATGTATGTGTTTGACAAAAAATGTTAAATCGTAAAGGACATTTGTATGGGGGTGTAATGAAACCTAGAACGATATGACCCGCTTTCACCATGTATGTTTATAGTTGAAATATAATATATAAAGTTTGGCCAAAATCGGTTAAACATTTGGGATCAACATTTGTATTGGGGCTACATCTAAATCTGAACCGATCTTACCCACTTTCACCATAGGTGTTTTTAGTTGGATTATAAGATGTTGTGCCAATTTTAAAGAACATCGGGTGGTTTCTAAAGCGGAAAAAGTCAAATCGGGAGCAACATTTATATGGGGGATATATCTAAATCTGAACCGATCTAACCCGCTTTCGCCACAGGTGTTTCTAGTTAGATTATAAGGTGTTAAGCCAAATATGAAGAATATCGGGTACTGTATGTGCTTCATAGGGCGGAAAAAGTCAAATAAATCTGAACCGATTTGCCTTACTTGTGCTTACTGACACTTACTTGTGCCAATTTTTGTTAAGATCGCACTGTAATTGCGACCTGTAATTTGATTACGACAATAGATGGACAGACTGACAGACAGACGGACATTGCTAAATCGACTCAGAAAATGATTCTAAGCCGATCTGTATAATAAACAAGTAACGAAAGGCTAAAGTCGGGCGGGTCGACTATATGATACACTCCACTTTCAATCCGAATACAATTTAAGTCGGTAAAATAATGAAAACGGGAAGAATTTTTGCATGTTTCCTAATCATAGGCAAATATGACCTGACCCAATTTGTCAAATCGAGAAAAATATAAAAATACGCGATTTCTGGGGCGGAAAAAGTCAATCCGGGAGCGAAATTTGTATAGGAGATATATATAAATCTGAGCCGATCTAACACTTTTTCACCATGGGAAAACCACGTACTTTATTATACTTGAACTAGAACCACCTACGGTGAAAGTGGGTCACTTCGTTCCTTGTTTGGATATAGCACCGATACAAATATTCTTCTCGATTTGACAAAGTGGGTCAGGTCATATCGGTCTATGATCAGGGCACATCCAAAAATAGTTCCCGATTCCAATTGAACTGTATTCGGGTAGAAAGTGGAGGGTCGACCCCGAACGACATTAGCCCTTCCTTTCTTGTTATTATGCGCGTTCGTCCGTCTGCTTGTCTGTCCATGTATTATTACAATAAAAGTACAGGTCGTACTTATAGTCCGATGTTAGAAACAATGCTATTAAAAATTTTACGGGGCAAGGCTTTTGAATTTGAAGCAAAATTCCTTCCACTCTATAAACGACATATTTTAAGAGGCTCTAGATTTGACTTTTTTTATTCTGGCCAATTTGACACAATTTTGAGAATTGGAATTTGAAAATAAAAAGCTTTTAATAGGTTACAGGGTTCCATACAGTCCGACTTCATTTAAAACAATGTTTTTGTTGAGGAAAGGCTAAAGTCAGGCGGGGCCGACTATATGATACCCTCCATTTTCGATGTATGCAAATTATAAAAATGTACTACCGAAATTCGGAGTCGGTGACCGCAACTTTAAGATCGTTAACTCCAATTTTCGGTCGTTATTCTCGCCCTAGTAGACAAGAAATAACAAGTTTAGTGCAAAACTTTGAGTCTACATATTAATTGTGTGAAGCTGCCGTGCCAGTGAGACAACGGGTTGGTCGAAGTGACGAAAATATCGCTGCCGTTCAGGCGTCCGTACCAAACGATCACTCCAAATCAGTCGATTCGCGACGTTCTCAAGAAGTGCGCATCGCCAAGACCTCTTTATGGCGAATTTTGCGTAAGGATCCTAGTTTACACCCATACAAGTTCAAGCTGACTCAAGAATTGAAGCCAATGGCTCTGGAGAAGATGCGCCAAGATGATGAATTTCATCGCAAAATCATCTTCAGTGACGAAGCTTATTTTTGGCAAAATGGGTTCGCCAATAAGCAAATATGCGTTACTGGTTTGGTGAAAATCAACATGTGCTTCATGAATCAGCACAAAAAATAAATGTTTGGAAGGTGCCACAAGCCACACAGAACACGTTACAATCGATTTATTGAAGAGTACGTTTGGTGAGCGTGTTATCTCAAGAAATGGACCAGTCAATTAGCTGCCTCGTTCGTGCGATTTAACACCTCTAGACTTCTTTTTTTGGGGCTACGTCAAACATTGAACGCGAAATAGCGGCCGTTACGGCCGCAATGTGTGACCGAGTCATCGAAAATTGGGTCCAACGAATCGACCGCTGCCGACGTGCCCGTGGTGGTCATTTGAACGAAGTCGAGTTCCATCCATAAATGTTTTGATTGTATTTCAAGTCGATCATAAAGTTTTGGAAATATTTCAAATGGTTTGCGTTTTATTTAAAAAAAGTTGTCAAGTCCTTATTGGAAAACCCTTTATAAGATTTTGTGCCAAATTTGAAAATCGATTAAAATATGTGGTTTCTAGAGGGGAAAATCAAACCAGATATCTAAATCGATTTGACTCACTTTCACCACAGATGTTTCTAGTTGAAATATAAGATTTTGTGCTAATTTGAAGAAAATTGGCTTAAATATGTGGTATCTAGAACGCAAAAAGTTAAATGGAGAACAACATTTTTGTGGGTGTTATATCTAAATCTGAACAGATCTTGTCTAATTTCATCATAGACGTTTCTAGTTCAATTCTAAGGAACCGTGCCAAATTTGAAGCGGGTACGACTATATGATACCTTCCACTTGCTATCCGGCGTTAGGTCATAACGCCATTCCATTACACATTTGATTGACCATAGGATCTATAGTCAATTTCGAGAAAGAGGCTTAATACTCTACATATACAAATGTATGTATGGAAAAATGTCTAAAAAAGAAATGTTTCCTTCGCCATCTAAGAAAATGCATATAGTTAATCGGACTGTATCGACATAAAGTTCTACGATGTACCATTATACAGCGACGTATGAATGGTGCCCATTCCCAAAAAATCGATAAATTTCAACTTATTTTTTCACATTTCTCCGCTTAACTTATAAACCACATTTCACCATGACTGATTAGTAATTCGTAATTTCGAGTAATTATTTTACTCACCTCATAGACATTAACGACTTTAGCTGTATTGGAGACCGTTTCCATGTTAATATGCTCCGTTAAGGGAGTTCTGAAATACCAGCAAATATTTAACATCGCATTTCTCAAACACGGCAATCATACGACCGCACTTACCCAACAGCTACGATTTCGGTGAATTCCACCAGTGTGATTACATCTGTGGCAACATTGTCGAAGGAATTCTGTTCTTTGCCTGTACTGATCACAGTGGCCGTTAAGGTCATACTCTCACCCGATATACTGCTGGAATCATATGTAATGGTGATGGTATCATTCGAGCCTTTGTCCATGAGTTGGCCATTATTGAGATCGCACAGCAGCGTCGAATCCTGATTGTTCAGATTACAATTCGAAGGTATTTTAGCGAATGGCATGTGGTTCGACGATGTAATATTTATTTGCGGTAAATAGGCCGTCTCGCCATTATTGTAGACATCGTAGGAGACACTGAACGTCCGACTGCTACCCAAGATATAAGTACGACTATAAAGGAGAGCGAGATAGGACACGACTTAGTGAGATTTACTAAAATAGTTGCATAAGATACATAAGAACAAAACGTACTCCAAGTTACTCTGGACTATCAAATCAGCCACACATATCTCTGTGGCACATCCGGTGCTGAAGATGATTTTTTCCGAGTAGCTCTTGGGCTCAACAGGATCTACAGCCGCACAAGTCTCACAAAATACTATGGAAGAATAATCACCATTAATAAATTAAACTAGCCACGGTTTGACCACCTACCTTCGGAGTCCGGTACGCCGTGCACTAGCTGATAATGCAGTTCCATTTCGATGGGCTTGAAGATGTCCCCTAGGCTGTAGCGTACATTGCAAGCAATTTCCATGCATTGCCTTTGAGTTGTGGCCGTAGAATTGAACTTCATTTCGTTGCTGTTCGTTGATGCAATTCGAACTCGTTTCACTTTCGGATCAATAACAACGTGCATGGCCAAATCCTTAGTGTCAAATTTAGTAGAAGTTGTCGAGATACTGTAACAAACAGTTACCGGGAATGACGTTTGTTCCGGTTTAATTTCGCGGGTCTTTGACGAAATGGTAGCCTTGATGGAAACCACCGGATATGAACGGTAGAGGAAGACGGTCTCGGCATTCGGAGCTCCTATGGCAAAATCATTGAAACCATTGTCATCAATATCCGAACCCTTCGAGAGACCTTGGCCGAACATAGCAGTTCCATAGGATGGCAGAGCGCTTCCGGTAAAGTTAAACCGTTGACTGTACTCTTCCCGCAGCCCTCGTGTGCCGCCTAGATACACAAACACCGAACCATCTCCAGCAAACGGAGCGCCAACTGCAATGTCATTGAAACCATCATGATTGATATCGCCCAATGAGGTTATGGTGCTGCCAAATCTGGCTTTCTCTTGCAATGGTGAGGTAATCAATTTCCGTTCGAAATTCCACTAGAAAATTACTAAAATTAAATAATCACATCGAACTAAGTAGAGCACAAAGATCAGCATACCCTGCCTTGGTTGATGAAGACGTAAATGGCACCATCATCGACTGAACCGGAAATACTGTGATGCGGGGCAGAGACGATAACGTCCGTCAAACCATCATCATTGACGTCCTCAGCTAGAACAGCATATCCGAAGTACTCTCCAAATTGAACTCCACGGAAGGTGAAGAATTTCATTATCGTACCCCTGACATAGTCGAAGATATAAGCCTATGGAATACAGACAGACAGACACTTGGTCAATGGACAAATCAAATGACCTAGTTGTGCGTCCTCTTACCTCCCCCGACTGTTTGTTAGACCTTGGCGCAGAAGCCACGTACATTAATTTCATGTGATTATTCGAATCGAAGTATCCCGAACTAACCGAGTAACCGAAATACGAGTTACTTAGTTGGTGAAACTTCTTTGGGTTTGGAATGTCAATTCTGTATTTCGTCGAAAGAGGGGACTCAATAGCGGCCTTTCTAGTATTGCGAGTTAAGTTGAGTTCGTCGGTATTCTCCACTTTCCGATAACGTATTACCGAGCCCCTCCACGTATGGATGCCGGGAGCACCGATTAGAAATTGCTCGTTGTCTGCCGTTACATGGGCACTGAGACCTTGTTCCGCTAACATGTAGTAAACCGTATTCCTGCCACCATCTACAATAGTTTGGTAATCTCTATCCTGAAATGGCAATATTTTAGTTACGTCCAGCGGCTTTTCGGCCAATGTATCATGAATCCAATAACAAATGCCATGCATCAGATAATCACTTGGTGCTGGTGTTATAAACCGAGGTGCACAGACAATGAGCTTATCAGTATCCTTCTGTCCACCGTCTATGGCCGCTCCCAACCACTGGAAGTCACGCTTCTCCGATTTCCATTCATATTGAGTTGGATCTATATCTAAGTTGCCACGATCCTCAAACACATACGCATTGCACTCGGATGTTCCACTGAGGGAACAGCGATATATGGCACCGGTTTCATTAATATTTCGTTGCGATTCCAAAGTCGACTGAGCTCGAGGAGCACCCACAATTATGCTGTAATTAAATATATTGAATTAAATTTAGAGAATAAAGTCAAATATTATATATAAACACACCCACTGTACATTTTATCTAAAAGAGGCAATCAGCTATGTTCTGCAAGTCAATTAGAGTCAAATTCGACACACTTTCGACAAAATATCAGTTTGCAAATGTCTACACTAAAGCTATTAAAATTGTACTTTTTTCCTATGATATGAGAAATAAAAGTATAAACAAAAACTGCACATACAAGATATTAAATGTATTTATATATTTTCGCCATAAATTATATACTAAAATAAATTATACTAACATCACATGTCTTGTGCATTTTTGTAATGGAGACGTATGAGTAAATACACTGACAATGGCAACTCTGGAAAAAAATATACACAAAAGAATCTTCCTGGCCAATTTTATTAAATTCATTCAAAAGCCCAAAAATTACATCTTTAGGCATGAGATAATAGTAATAATAATAATATATGGCCCGGGAGCTTTCCTTTAGCTTATTTTTTTGTGAATATTTTCGAATTTTCTCCCCCATTCAACTCGAAAAACACAAAACGCGCGAATAGAGGTCAAAAGTCTAATTGATGGTGAATCGGAATCGTTTTTGAAATCTAAATGAACTTAAATTGCAGAACAGTGGGGGATTGTTTTTGATTTAAAGGATTAGTTTGGTGATGTTAAAGGAAACATCACAAAATAATCAGGATGATAACTAACCCCCCTTTTCATAAAGTATGGTTAACCTACATTTAGAGCTAAATAACAGTTTGTGTAGATTTGGAGAAAATGGGGCCAGATAGAGAATTACCCCAGACTACACCTTTGTTACCCCAAGTCTCCTCTATAAATCGCTCTGACCTGGATAATTTTATGTGTTAAAAACTCTTGGAGAATTCAAAATGAAACACATACAATTTGCAAAAAGCCATGGAAGGTGCTTTTATATACTTACATACCTGTATATACACACACTTACATATGAAATTCAATGTGATGCTTGCTTGATGACTATGTGGGTTTTGTTACTTGAGACTATTGTTTCGACTGATATTAAGAAAGTGAGTTGTGGTTCTCATTCGGTTGGTGATAATTATTGACTGAAAGAGCACTGGTTGAAAACCCGACCCGAAGCCCTATGAAGAAGGTAGTAGTGGCAGCCAAGTAATAAATGTCACCATGTAATTTGGAAAAGAAATTCGCGTTCCATAAAGTATAGATGCAAAAAGAACTTGAGCCAGGACAATGTCGCAGTTGAAATCACATATTAATTACAGGACGAAATAAATCCGAAAGTAAAAACTATTATGTTGTTTGATTAGTAATCGATTTGATTGATTTTATATGCGTTTTGAATGTGATTTGAATTCTAGCTATTCGAAACAAAAAATGTCTAAAGTTGAAACAAAAATGCATCTTCTTCGACACATGATGTCTTCGGCCCGACCCGGTTTCGAACCTGGGTTGCACGGTCGCTGGCCAAGATATTCCATACTCCGCACCACAATGTGATTATAACTTGATGGTGAATTAAAAGACATGTGAGGTGAAAGAGATGTAACAGAAGTCCAAAAAACAAATTCATCTCCAAGAATGTTCAACCCTAATTGGTTGTTATGGTCAATGTTACCGTTGTGCGATTAAAGTTTAAACTTGCAAGCTTTTAGACGTTCTGCAACTTTATGTGCAACTATTTCAAACTCTCAAATTTTGACACATTCTGTAATTTTGTGCAACATGATCCCTTTTCTTTCAAAAATAACAATTTTTAAAGAAATTCGGTAGAAAATCGATGCGAAGCATCCTGAAGAAGGTCGTCACGGGCCGAGTCAAGTAATAAATGTCAACATCAATCGACGGTGAATCCGATGAACGCCTTCCGTTACCTTAATAATGTCCAACAAATAAAAACAATATTTTTAAAGACCATTTTAAACATACAAAATATTTGCTCAAAACAATTTTTTGTATTTCTGAGGCAATTCCAGAGCACGTAAAGAATATTGTCAGAATTCCATGATCATTAATGACAAATAAACTATCTAACAGGTTACAAGTAACCATTTTGTAGATACCGAAACAGAAGATCGGTTCCAAGTAATGAACTGCTACAAAAATACAGAAACCAAGTTAAAAACAAATACATTATTACACAAAGAGATGGTTAGCCATCTTCTTCAATGTTAATTGTTAATTTATTATACCCTCCACCTCCACCTAAAAATGTGGGTATATTCACTTTGTCATTCCGTTTGTAACACCTTTAAATATTCATCGGAGACTCCATAAAGTATATACATATATTCTGAGTCGTGGTAATATTCTAAGACGATCTAGCCATGTCCGTCTGTCTGTCTGTTGAAAGCACGCTAGCCACCGAACGATGTGACATCCTAGCCTAAATGTGTCTTATGTTGCAGATCGGTTGGGATTGAAAGTGGGCAAAATCGGCCCAGAGGGAAAAAATCCCTAACAAGGACTGCGAATGCCCCTTAATATTTAGACTATTTAAGCAATTTTTTGATAGCTTCTGTCTTGTATGCACTTGAAATTTGTTGCGTACATTTCTCTTGTAGCCTGAAAGCACCAAAAAAGGCATAAACATGTTACCAATGATACGATAACAGCTAGAAACATGCAATTTGCAATGTACATCCATCATCTAATTGCGTAAAAACAATAGATTGATTTTCAAAATTTGTATTTTTAAGGACTGCAATTGAAAAAGAGGGATAAAAATGGTAACACCCAAACAACTGAAGTTGAAATCATGAAATTCGGTATATACAGGGTGGCTGATGAAAGCCGCTACCAAAAAAAATTGAATAACTTTTTTTCTATTTAATGAATCTGGTTAATTTTTTTTATTTTGCGGATTGATTTTTACATTTAACAAAAATGGATAACTGGGACACTGAAACAAGAATATGGATTGTCCGCCGCTATCACGCACTGGAGTCCTTAGTTTCGGTTCAAAGAGAGTATAGGCGCACGTTTGGCGGCAATCCTCCAAGCAGATGGACCATAATGAGACTTGTAAACAATTTTGCCGAGCATGGGACAGTCAACAGAAGACCTTACCATCGAAACCCTTCAGTTCGAACGGAGGAAACAATCGCTGCTGTAGCTGCTGCCATACAAAACAATCCACGTGTTTCGACAAGAAGCTTATCTGCTCAAATGGGTATAAGCAGACAGTCATTACAGTCAATTATGCACAAAGATTTGGAGTTATTCCCATATAAAATTCAAATGGCCAACAAACTGAACGCTGCAGACTTGCCGATTCGCTTGGAATTTTGCCAGAAGATGCTTCAAATGGTGGAAGAGGATGGAAACATGTTGAACTGACTTTTCATGGCTGGCGAGGCCCATTTCGATTTAAACGGCAACATAAACAAACAAAATTGTCGAATATGGAGTGCTTCCAACCCACAGATACTCCATGAGACGGAATTGCATCCACTTCGTGTCACAGTGTGGTGTGCAGTTTCATCACGCTGCATTGTCGGGCCCTACTTCTTCGAAGAAAACGGTCACACCGTTACGGTTACTGGAGACCGTTACTTGAGCATGTTGAGAGAGTTTTTCTATCCAGAATTACGCCGAATGAGAATTTCTTTCAACTCTGTGTGGTTTCAGCAAGATGGTGCAGCTCCTCACATAGCCCAACCTGTTATGACAGAATTGCGACGAAAATTTTCCAATAAGCTGATATCCAGAAACTCCACATTCCGTTGGCCACCCAGGTCGCCTGACCTTACTGCACCTGACTTTTTCTTGTGGGGTTATTGCAAACAGGAAGTCTACAAAGCAAAACAAACAAATTTGAATGAACTAAGGCAATCCATTCGAGAAGCAGTTGCGGCTATTCCTGTCTCAACTCTCCAAGCAGTAATGAACAACTTTTTGGTAAGATGCCGCATATGCATCAACGAGCAGGGGGGGCATTTAAATTCCATTATTTTTAAAACTAATTAAGCTATATTTAATAAAATGGAATGAGCTTTAACATGAATAAAAGAAAAATGAATTCCATGCACTGAAAAAAAAATATTTGAGTTTCTTAATGTAGCAAAATTCATCAGCCACCCTGTACATCAATCTGACAGTGTAGTCGCGAATCATAGAGGAATTTGTCTAAATTTGTACTTTTAAGGGGAAACATGACGCGATAGGGGATAAAAATAGTACTAACCCATCGGATGCTGTTATAATAGTGAAATTCGGTGTGTGTATTGCTCTGACTGAGTAGACGCGATAAATAATGATATCTTTCAATATTGATATCAAGCAAATGGATGTAGTTAGAATCATGAAATTCGGTGTTTACACTCGTCTGACTGCTTAGACCCGCAAAATAAGAGTACTTCTCCAAATTCGTACTTTTTAAGTTCGTAATGAAAAAAAGAAAAAACTGGTACCAAGCAAACGGCTGCAGCTAGAATCATGAAATTCGGTGTGTACATTCCACTGTGGACGCGAAAGATATGATACAAGCATTTGATCTGTAGCTGGAATCAAAAATTGCACACAGGGGAAATCGAGGAAATTCAGCCTGAGGGAAAATGTTTCTGACGATTGATAATAACATAATATTTTAGGCACATTTCTGAACTTTGCGTCATATCATAATAATGAAGCATCACAATTTATTTCAAACAGTGCGCATAGGTGTGCCCTATAGTTTGAAATGGTAAACAAAAATCGCAATGTGCAAACAAAATATCACAATATTCCTAATATGGTGTCGCACTTCTATGTAAAGTCGACAATCTCTAATCAGCCGACAATAAGATTCGGCCCGGCCGAACATAACGCCTTTTTACTTGTTTTTGTTTTGTTTCTTGTGCTTTGTTCATATAAAATCCTTTAAGTAGCACTTTTGTACTTTTTTGTGAAAATCTGGCTTTTTGTGAAACTACTTTTGTGCCAGTCTTTCAAAATTCCCGGCGGTAACCTTGCTTGTGGGTGGTTGTTTAATAAGTTCATGGAGAAACAGCTGAGGTTTTCGGGTGTATATATGTATAATACGCATATGTGAATTTTCATAAAATGTAAATACTTGTGTTTACCAAAATAAGTAATATAGAAAAAGTACATTGGAAGAAAATAAGTATTTTCAATTTTGATGTCTTTGCAACTGCTAATATCAGTCTCTTATGGACGTAATTTAAAAAAATAGATATCTATCAAGGATTATATACCAATTGTGTAAAGCATATTTGTACCAGTTAGTATGATAGTGGTCTCAACGACACTTTACCCGTTTTGAGACATGTGAGACAATGGTTTACGATTGAGTCAATTGAAAAACATTCTTCCATCGAAGCACAATTTTTTTCGTAGAATATCCTACTACTAACAGGCATGTCACAGAAATTTTACGAATACGATTTGATTTCGTATTTCCAAATCGTAACGTTTTACTTTTGGTTCTTCAAATCTTGCTGGTTTTGATGAAACCGAAAAAATGGAAATCGAATATTTCCTATTAAAAATATGGTCAATACTAACCCAACGCCGTCAATAATTTCAGTTCGGCTCCACACTCTGATTGGCGTTAGTGATTAAAATTAAATAAAACTAAACAAACAAAGACGTTTTTTATTTTGTTTTTATTGTGATACGTGTTCTTCACGTTTGCCTTCCAATCTACCCATTTTTCCATTCGGAAAGATTTATAGAAGGCGGTCCAGTGCTATTTAATTTTTCCGACAATTCTTCCCACAGACCACAACCACCTTGTCTCCTTTCACATATCGAGCGATGTTTTTGTGTTTGCCCCTTTAAACATATAAAAATTAGTTATTAATTTTAACATTAAAACAAAAACTTACGTTTCTTTAACGGAGTATTCTTCTTCAGATATTTCTATTTTTGTTTTGTCTAAGGGTTGTTTTGGTTAAGGCTGCCACTTTTTTATTTAAAACATATGACTAGATCACACAATTGAGCAGATGGCAACGCAACATCAATAACGTTTTTCAGTTTTGGTACGATTTGGATTTCTGTGACATGCCTGATACTTTATACGTTTAAATAGTTGTTAAAATTATCATACTCAACGTAATTAGTATATTTTTTAAGAAAAACAATTAATTTTGAACAGAATTCCAAAAAATTGGAGTTTAAGTTACTTAAAATCTCATTTAAAGTTACTTAAAATTTCAATCTCACTTCAGATTTTGTGATTGGTTTCAAATCGATTTTTTTTTCGTTTTACTTTTTTGGAGAAGCTAAATACGTTTTGGTTTCCAAATTCGTACGATTTGGATTTCTGTGACACGAACTTTTATAAAAAAATCGACAACGTTAATGCCTCAAAGGGAACCACTACATTCAGAGGACGCATTGACTTAGACCACTTTCATTATAATCAAAATTGAAAATAAATAAACAATTGGAAACAGTTATCTCCATAAAACTAAAAGAAATATTATTCGGAAAGGTAATGATATTTTTTCGAGCCAGAATTTTAAAAATCAATAAGTATTGCGCATATTTGCAGGTGGTTCGTCTAGAAACTTTATAATTAATTATTTGATTCACATAAAGTCGACATTATGGCTGTTTTTCTTTAAGACTGGATAACTTAGCTGCGATAACAAAAATCTAAATAAAATGTTAAAATTTCACTCAAAATAAAAAATTCTTATCTAAAATTGTCGCCAAAAGCAATGACAATGTGTGTGTGAAAACAAATTTGGAAAAAATAATTTTGTGTTAAAAATGTTTGACTTAGCCTGGATTATTATCCAGTGTAAGTCAAAATGATGGATATCGAGGCTAAGTCCAATAAAGTCGACACAAAATATTTTTTTGAAAATTTCTTTTGATACATATATTTATATTGTAGTTGGCGACAATGTGAAGAAATAATTTTTTATTTTGAACGAAAAATTAAATTTTTATTAAAGTTTTTGTTATCGCAGCTTGTTATCCCGGCTTAAAGAAAAACAGCCCTATTATTAAAAAATGTGTTTAAATTACCACACATCAATGCCAGGGACGTAGATCCCTCCCTTTCAAACTACTACTAAAGACAATTTTGGTGTACATAAAATGAGTAATTTCAAAAAGAAACGTCTTTAAATTAGAGAAGTGATCAAAGTAAAAAAGCTAGCATATCTATTTTTTGGATTTTTGACTTAGAGCACGCTTAGGTAAGTGTACCTACACAAGATGTTTTTGCTGGATAGTATTTTTTTGTAAATTAGCGTAGACAATTTTTTAAATGTTTTCAGGCGCCTATTAATGTTTGGATTTTAATTTCGGATGGATGACATGGAGTTTCTCCAAAAAATCTAAAAGTGTGTTGTGGTTGTCGCTGCAAATACTAGCTACAATGGCAAAGTGCAACATTTGCATTGCCTTTCGCATAGAAGCCATAATTTCTCTTGTGTTTTGAAAAACAAAAAATTAAACACATTTGCGTTTTGTTCATAAGAACCCATTATTATTATTTTTTCAGAAATAAATACGGCATTAGTCAGCCGGCTCAATATCTGGAGGCAAAAATAGAATATAAATTTACTTTGTTTGTTTTGTAATCTATATATACAACAGAGTTGCGTTACTGACTTATTCACTGATCAGCACCCAGACCAAACAGCTGAAGCCAGGGTCATGAAAATTTCAAGTTAGTTACCGAATATGACGGAGACGCGGACTAAGAAATTAGTACCTTTAGGTGTGAAATGGGACAAAAAGGGATAAATATCGAATATTCGTGTTGACTAAGCGGCAGTAGCTAGACATATGAAATTCGGCGTGTGCCTTACTCTTATCACACAGACACGCGAAATTTGTACTTTTAAGGGAGGAAAGAGACAAAAAGGGATAAAAATTTAAATATTGCAGGTATATTCGTGAAATTCGGTATGTACATTCCTCTGGCAGCATAAACTTGCAACATAAATGGATTTTTACGAAATTTTTACGTTTAAGAGAAAAATGGTACCAAACACAGTATTACATTTAGAATCGTGAAATTCTGTGTATATTCTGATCACACAGACACGCAATATAAATGCGTGTATATATTTTCAAAATTTGTGAGGCGATCGAAAGAGGATAAAAATGGTGCCAACCAAGGTATTATAGCTGGACTGGCTAAACTTTGTACCAAATACAGTAACAACATATATGCACTTTTTGAGAAAATGGAACTAAATGTGATAAAACGGCCGTCTGCATCTTGAAACATCGGCACAAGTGAGCAATCTATATCCATTAAAATGGAATTAAATAAATACTATCTAAAAACAGAGACGGATAAAACTGATAACAAATATCTTGCTTTTTCGCGTCCGAAGTAGCTGGAACTGTTCATAATAAATAAAGCTCCTAACACTAAAAGTAGTGCAAATTCCCAAACTTAGTTTAATATTGAAAACGGGGAAAAATGCCACGCCCCTTCTGGTACCTCCCACACAAATGTCCCATATTCCGATATTAAGGTAAAACCAATTTAACTTCCACTCGGATATTCGGAATCAGCTATATTTTGGTTTTTGATAAAGTTTTTGTAATCACTTTAAGTGTACAAAAGTAGGCGGGTTTTGCCACGCCCCTTATAGTACCTCCCACAAAAATCACCCTAAACTACGTAAAATTAAAACTGTTTTAAGTTCTATGCTTTTATAGAAGTTGTATTCATATGGAAAATGGACGATATTGCCACACCCCTTCTGATACCTCCCAGACAATTGACTCTATCCTAGGTGAAATAAAATCCTTCACAACTTTTATACTGGTACATGTAATCTTCTATGACTTGATATTTGATTATGTTTTTAAATTGTTTTATAAATGTGGAAGCTGGGACCACGTGCTGGAAGGAACTAGCAACACAAATTATTTCGCCCTAAGAAAAATGTAATTGCTTTTCTATAATTTTCGTGTCAAAAATCTAAGAAAAATCAATTTTTACTATTTGCCACTGTTTCATATTTTCAAAATGGGACTACAAATATTAAAGGTTCTTAGACAAAAATTGATCCGGTCCGAATCTGATCTACCCTCTACCATGGAGTGAATTCTACAGTATCACCGGCAGATTAGAGACTACCCACTTCACGTAGAACAGCAGTAGGAAAACTTATGAATTTTCTTAAATAAATTATGATGAATTATGAATTCTTAATGAAATTATGATTATTATAGCTTCGAATTAAAATTATTGAATTAATTTTAAAGTCCTCGGCCACTAATAGGACAAGTCTACAGAAATGTGTCTTATAACGTATAGTATGCAAGTGTATTCCAAAAGGCAGTAAACTTTCAAAAAATTTGCTTAAATACTAGAGATTATTGGCGGGAGTTTTATTCGTTGTTAGCGAAGAAAGTTTTCCCTTTGTATCGGGTTTCAATTCCAACCTTCCACACAGTTAGAGAAGCATGCATATCGAAAGTCGTTCCTGTTTTATCATAAAAGTACGAATTTTGAAAATTCGTTCGCATTGGAATGGGAACGCCTAATATTACGATTCTAGCAGCAGTTGTTGGCTTGGTACCAGCATTACCCCATTTTGTTCCTAAAAATAAGAATTTGGAGATTGCGCGTCTACGAAGACAGAATTGGATTTCATGATCCCAGCCGCAGCCCTTTGATTGGTACGAAAACTACAGATTTTCAAAAATTCCTTTATGTTAGACGCGCAACATAAACAGAAGAATGTAGACATCGAATTTTATGATTCTAGCTGCAGCAATTTTTCTCCCTTTTTGCCTATTTTGAGTCTACTCAGCCAAAGCGATGTATGCACCGATTTTAATTATTCTAGTTGCAGCCGTTTGAATTTTACCATTTTCATCCGAATTTAAAAAATGCCTCTATTTTACGCGCAGAGAAATGAACACACAAAATTTCACCTTACGAGCCATTGTCGCTTCACTGGTACACTTTTTGTCCCATTTCACCCCCTAAACGTATAGATCACATTATGGTGCGCGTTCACGCTATAAAAAAATTGAATATGTCAAATATCTTTAAAAAATAATTTTGTGTTGATTTTATGAATCAGCCTGCCTTATATGCACAAACTTTCTTTTTGTTTGGAAACACATTTATTACTATCATTAATCCACATTTTCATGTAGTTCCATTAACCTACAAATAGTGCTAACCGAGAGTTATTGATGTCAGTTTGTGTGGATATTGACATATATAACTCTTGGTTAACTCTTACGGAGCTATATGTAGTATTAATTAATGAGTAAGTAGTACTAATTAATCTATGTAATACTAGCAGGACCCGCTGCTTCGCACGCGAAAAAGCCAGTTATTTGTTAATTTTATTTGTCTATTATTACTTATTTAATTTTTTTTGGTGGATATAGATAAATCTAAAATAGTAATTTGGAAAACTCCTATTATCTAGCACTCACACACAGTCAAAGGAATGTGCTTGTCGATATGCACTATTTTAGCTGAACTACTTCGTATGTATAATTTTCTACCAAGTTTTGAACAAAATATTACAACCATTTATATCCTCGATCTCATGTTTCTAGATTCAGCCAGCCAGTATATAACTTTTAGCACTTCTTTCCCAAAAAGTACACATTTTGAAAAATCACTATAGGTAAAATGTGTTTTTGCTTCCCCTAAAAATATGTACTTTATTTGGTAACACATTTATTTCTTGTTGTCCCGTATCCCCCTCTTAAGTACACATTTTGAAATATCCATTTATGTTCCGCGCTTACGTAATTAAATGATTGTACAGCATTTTTATCCCTTTTCGTCCCGCGCACCCCTTAAAAGTACAAATTTCGAAAAATCAAACTACTGCGCTTCTATATGGTCAGAGAAATTTACACACAAAATTTCACGATTCTAGCTGTAATACTAAAGTTGGTACCATTTTTATCACCTTTTGTCCCGCTCGCAACTTAAAAGTACAAATTTCGAGAAATCCATTTATGTTGCAAGTCTACGTTGTCAGAGAAATTTAAACACAAAATTTCACGACTATAGCTGAAATATTTTATTTAGTACTATTTTTATCCCGCTCATTGTTTATAAGTACAAAATTAGAAAAATTAGTTGGTACCATTTTTATCCCTTTTTGTCCCTCTCGCCCCCTAAAAATAAAAATTTCGAAAAAATCTATTTTTATTTCGTTTCTATATGGTGAGAGGAATTTACATACCACATTTCACGATTCTATCTGCAATACTTTAGTTGGTCCCATTTTTATCCCTTTTTGTGTCGCTCGCCCCTTAAAAGTAAAAATTTCGAAAAATCCAATTTTACATCATTTCTATATGGTCAGAGGAATTTACATACCAAATTTCACGATTCTAGTTGTAATACATTATTTGGTACCATTTTTATCCGTTTTTGTCCCGCTCGCCCCTTAAAAGTAAAAATTTCGAAAAAATCTAATTTTACTTTGTTTCTATATGGTGAGAGGAATTTACATACCAAATTTCACGTTTCTAGCTGTAATACTTTAGTTGGTACCATTTTTATCCCTCTCTTCCCTTAAAAGTACAAATTTCGAAAAAATCAAATTTTACTTCGTTTCTATATGGTCAGAGGAATTTGCATACCAATATTCACGATTCTAGTTGTAATACTTTAGTTGGTACCATTTTTATCCCTTGTTCTCCCGCTCTCTCCTTAAAAGTACAAATTTCGAAAAATCCAATTCTACTTCGCTTTTATATGGTCATAGGAATTTACATACCAAATTTCACGATTCTAGGTATAATATTTTAGTTGGTACCATTATTATCCCGCATGCCCCTTAAAAGTATAATTTTCGAAAAATCAAATTTTTCTTCGCTTTTATATGGTCAGAGGAATTTACATACCAAATTTCACGATTCTAGGTATAATATTTTAATTGGTACCATGTTTATCCCTTTTTGTCCCTCGCAACCCTTAAAAGTACAATTTTCGAAAAATCCAATTTTACTTCGCTTTTATATGGTCAGAGCAATTTACATACCAAATTTCACGATTCTAGCTACATTACTTTAGTTGGTACCATTTTTATCCCTTTTTGCCCCGCTCGCCCCTTAAAAGTACAGATTTCGAAAAATCCAATTTTATTTCGCTTTTATATTGTCAGAGGAATTTACATACCAAATTTCACTATTCTAGGCGTAATACTTTAGTTGGTACCATTTTTATCCCTTTTTGTCCCGCATGCCCCTTAAAAGTACAAATTTCGAAAAATCCAATTATTCTTCGCTTTTATATGGTCAGAGGAATTTACATTCAAAATTTCACTATTCTATGTGTATTACTTTAGTTGGTACTATTTTTATCCCATTTTTGTCCCCTTAAAAGTACAAATTTCGAAAAATCCAATTTACTTCGTTTCTATATGGTCAGAGGAATTTGCATACCAAATTTCACGATTCTAGTTGTAATACATTAGTTGGTACCATTTTTATCCCTTTTTGTCCCGCTCGTCTCTTAAAAGTACATATTTCGAAAAATCCAATTTTACTTCGTTTGTATATGGTCAGAGGAATTTACATACCAAATTTAACGATTCTAGCTGTAATACTTTAGGAGGTACCATTTTTATCCCTTTTTGTCCCGTTCTCCCCTTAAAAATACAAATTTCGAAAAATCCAATTTTACTTCTTTTCTATATCGTCAGAGGAATTTACATACCAAATTTCACGATTCTAGCTGTAATACTTTAGTTGGTACCATTTTTATCCCTTTTTGTCCCGCTCGCCCCTTAAAAGTACAAATTTCGAAAAAATCCAATTTTACTTCGTCTCTATATGGTCAGAGGAATTTACATACCAAATTTAACGATTCTAGCTGTAATACTTTAGGTGGTACCATTTCCCTTTTTGTCTCGCTCTCCCCTTAAAAGTACAAATTTCGAAAACCCCAATTTTACTTCGTTTCTGTATCGTCAGAGGAACTTACATACCAAATTTCACGATTCTAGCTGTAATACTTTAGTTGGTACCATTTTATCCCTTTTTGTCCCGCTCGCCCCTTAAAAGTACAAATTTCGAAAAATCCAATTTTACTTCGTTTCTATATGGTCAGAGGAATTTACATACCAAATTTCACGTTTCTAGCTGTAATACTTTAGTTGGTACCATTTTTATCCCTTTTGTCCCGCTCGTCCCTTAAAAGTACAAATTTCGAAAATTCCAATTTTACTTCGTTTCTATATGGTCGGAGGAATTTACATACCAAATTTAACGATTCTAGCTGTAATACTTTAGGTGGTACCATTTTTATCCCTTTTTGTCTCGCTCTCCCCTTAAAAGTACAAATTTCGAAAACCCCAATTTTACTTCGTTTCTGTATCGTCAGAGGAACTTACATACCAAATTTCACGATTCTAGCTGTAATACTTTAGTTGGTACCATTTTTATCCCTTTTGTCCCGCTCGTCCCTTAAAAGTACAAATTTCGAAAATTCCAATTTTACTTCGTTTCTATATGGTCGGAGGAATTTACATACCAAAATTCACGTTTCTAGCTGTAATACTTTAGTTGGTACCATTTTTATCCCTTTTTGTCCCGCTCGTCCCTTAAAAGTACAAATATCGAAAAATCCCTATTTGTAGCTCGTCTGCATGGTCATTGCAAGGAACTCACCGAATTTCATGTTTATAGCTACTGCCGTTTAGTCAGGACGATGGTTCGATGTTTATCCCTTTTTGGTCCATTTTATCCCCTAAAAGTACGAATTTCGTAAAACCCTTTCTTAGTCGATGTCTACGTCATATTTGGGAACTACCCTGAAAATTTCATGACCCTGGCTTCAGCCGTTTGGTCTGGGGGCTGGTCAATGATAAGTCAGTCAGTCAGTCAGTCAGTCAGTCAGTCAGTCAGTCAGTAACGCAACTCTTTTATATATATAGATTTATTTACTTTGAACATCAATTCAGTTACATTTCTGGTTGCCACTTCTACCTAACAAAGTTGCTAACTACTCAGTAGCAAGCGCAGGTTACGCTGCTCTACCCCCAGTACCAAACGATTTTTTACCCTCCACCTAAGGATGGGGGTATATTCACTTTGTCATTCCGTTTGTAACACCTCGAAATATTCATCGGAGACTCCATAAACTGTATATATTCTGGGTGGTGGTAAAATTCTACGACTATCTAGCCATGTCCGTTTGTCTGTCTGTTGAAAGCACGATAGCCGCCGAAGGAAATGAGCTGGGATGTTAAAATTTTCCCAAAATGTGTCTTATGGTTGCAGATCGGTTGGGATTGAAAGTGGGTGAAATCAGCCCAGAGGGAAACATTTTTCCCTAACAAGTACTGAAAGTACTTCCTAATATTTTGAATATTTAAGCAATTTTTGTAAGTTCTGTTTTATATGCACTTGAAATTTGTTGCGTACATTCCTCTTGTAGCGTAAAATCACTAAAAAGTAAATACACGTTATAGCGGGCAAAATGGGACAAATTCCTCTAATTGTGTTGATACGTAAAATAGAGGGATTTTTTCAAAATTCGTAGTTTTAAGGGATACAATTGGAAAAGAGGGATAAAAATTGTACCAGCCAAACAGCTGAAGTTGAAATCATGAAAATCATGATTTTTTTTAGAAATTTGTACTTTTAGGCGGAAAATGGGGCGAATGGATATAAAAATGGTACCAACCAAACGGATGCAGCTATAATAATGAAATTCGGCGTGTACACTTCTCGTACCATCTGGATCTAAATGGGATTAAATTTGGCAACAATCAAAGGGTGTTAGCTAGAATCATTATATTTAGTATTTGCACTCGTCTGTCTACGTAGACGCGAAAAAAGCAGGAACGATTTTTTCTAAAATCGTAGTTTTAGGGTCAAAATGGAAAAAAGAGTGGAACTTATACCATTTCATTTTTTCAGTTTCAGTTATGCCTCAGTTTCAGTTATGCCTCTGGCATGTTGCCCGGATGAGCCTTTTCTGGCAGTGAAACTTACCCCAGTGGCCTTAAATTAAGAGCAAAGCCAAAATACGAAGATTCGTATTTCTTCATGTCCGTGACAAAGCCGGGATCTTTAATGATGACATTCGGTTTCGGCGACAGATTGAAGCACTCAACACTGACACTACAACACAACAGCGTTAGGCCCAACAAGCTTAGGGTGCCACATGGTGGCAACTTTGATTTTGGCGGCAGCATTCTAAATCTTGCCATGACTTTTATTCAAAGCTCTTTTTAACACAAACACTAACTCGTTCGCTTGCTCGCAGACAACCGTTCTAATATCTGATTTATTGCGAATAGAAAACTTTTCAAAAACCCAACCCATGTATCGCGTAAATCGTACTAAACGTTCTATTCTTGCAGTCGTCGGAAGAGAACTAACTGTGAATGGAATATGAGCTCACTTCATGCCGGCAATGAGTAAGTGAGTAAGTATGAGTGATGCCTTATTTTCGTACCGCATTCACTGTAGGTCATGTTATATTAAAATTTGTATCCGATGTAAATGTCGATTCTAGAGCGGTAAACGTATAAATCTACATCTGAACCAATTTTCTCCACGCTCCATAGCGTCCGTCCGTAGTCTAAAATAATTACTTCTGTCAAATTTCATGACCATATGGCAACAGGCTGTTGATTCAATGCCAATCGGTATACTTAAAGTTGGGTCTAACTCGATTGGGGTTATGCAGTTACAACAACAAAAATTAATTTTCCGAAATTTAGAAAAAATTAAAAACTTTGGACTAATCGACGGCCTGGCCGAACTTATCACCGTTTTTACTTGTTATACCCGACACCACTTCGTGGAATAAGGTATTATAAGTTAGTTTCGCGCCAAATGTTTGTAACACCAAGAAATAATCGAGCTAGACCCATGTCTGTCTGTCCGTCCGTCCGTCTGCTGTCCATCTAAGCTTATTCACACGATTCAGAAAAAAAATATTCCTCCAATTTAACCTATTACTGGTCTAGAATGCACATTTTACATTGGATCTTGATAAAATTGTCCCCACCATGTTATATTTCAACTAGAAACAGCTAACGTGAAAGTGGAATACGTGGGTCCATGTTTTGATATAGCCTCAATTCACTATTACTGCTCTAAAATACACATTTGACATCAGATCTTCTTCAAATTTTCCAGATCATGTTGTATTTCAACTCGAAACACCTCCTATAAAGGTCAGCAATATGGGTCCATGTTTTGGTATAGCCCCCATACAAATGGGCTCCAGTTTACACTATTATCGCTCTAAAACCCGCATCTTACATCAGATCGAGACAAAATTTTCAGGATCGTGTTATATTTGAATTAGAAACAGCTGATGTGAAAGTGTGTTACATGGAGCCATGCTTTGATATAGTTCCTATACAAATGTACTTCCGATTTACACTATGACTGCTCTAAAATCCACATTTTACATCGAGTCTTGATCTAATTTCCCACATCATGTTATTTTTAAACTAGAAACACCTACTGTGAAAGTCCCCAGGCGCAGCTACAATGAGATATGATCACACCGATTTTGTTTGTGAATGGGGCCCTCACATGTAGGAGTAATATAATGCAATGTTCATCAATTTTGCCATATTCATTAATAAATATTCATATTCATTTGACTAAAGACTGACTGTATAATTACACTACATAAAATCGTCCTATCGATACTAAAACACCTGGGCTCAGTAAAGTGTCAGGTATACACGCAGGGAGTAATATAGGGTATCGTATAGTCTTTATTCATTTGAAAACTAATACATTTCATTGAAAAGCGCAAACATCATGTTGCATTTCTTGAAATCAGCTTATTTCACTGACTATAATCGTCATAATAGGACTGACTATGTGACAAGTGGCACAACCTTGTTATAACCACACAGTGCTGAAAGGGATTCTCTTTCAAATTAACACACGTATCCTGGTCTATATTCCTGTGTAAAATAAAACCTTTTATAACTTCTACACGGGTGATATAACGGATATACGGAGTACTGTGTAATTTCATCCTTGGCTATATTTTCATAGATGTCACACCCGTTCTAGTACCTCCCACACAAATAGGCATAAGTTTTGTTTAAAATAAAACTGATGTAACACTCACTCGGTTATTCGAAGTCAGTTGCAATTTGACGTTTTAAAATGTTTTTATAGTCACTTTATTCCTACAAAATATTTATGCTTTCGCCGTGCCCATTACAGCATTTCCCATACAATTGTCCATATCCTAGGTTAAATTAAATCTTTTATAACGTCCATACCGGTTCCAGACTGATCATGTTTTACCACTGTTATACAAATGTGCTACTAACCTACTATTACCTCCCACACAAATAACACTACTCAACAAAATGAAAAAAATTTCATGTACTCCGGATGCGATAATTTTTTCTGTGTAGATAACCTTGACATGAGCTCGAAAAACGCAATAATTTTTTTTTTTCGTTTGGTTTTTGTTTTATTTTTTTTTTTTTAATTTTAAAAATTTTTTTTGGTTAATTTGTTTCGTCCGGCATAACTCGGGAACCACTAGCCCGATTTTATTGAATTAAATTTTAAAAAATTTAAAATTACAATTCCCTTAATCTGTTCATATATTGTTTTCCTATACAAGCAACAGTTTCCAAGTTAAAAATGAATATATAAAGGAAAAAACTTATTTTTTGCCTAAAGATTTAAATTTTTTTTTTAAAAATCCATAAAAAATCCAAAATGAAAAAAAAATGTCAAATCTTATTACTTTTACGTAAAGTCACATAACCTATGAGCAAAATGAGACAAAGATCATGAAAATCGATGCACGCGTTTCGCTTTTATTCGCAATTGAGTAAAGGTATGAATTTCAAAAATTTGCTCGACATATGCACAACTTTGTCTATGGTAAGGTTTTTTCTTTTTTATTACAAAAAAAATTAAAATTTGTTGGGTGACAAAAATATATGACTTTAAATTAAAAAACAATTCGATATATGTACAAGAAATTATCCTAAGGATATCCATATTAATTAATTATAAAAAAGTTTTAAAAAAAATATCTAAACACAAAAATAAAAACCTTCAAATTAAAAATAATTATGTGCTTTTGTCTTTCTTTTATATTGTTGTGGGTCTGTTTCTCTTATCAGGAACCAGATATAGTCCCCCATAATAGCTTCGTTCCAAAATCCTTGGTATCGGTGCTCAATTTCTTTCATTTGCTGATGAAAACGCTCACCATGCTCGTCACTCACATCACCCAGGTTGTCCGGAAAGAAGTCCAAGTGCGAGTGTAGAAAATGTATCTTAAGCGACATATTTGCTCTAATTTTTTTATAATTTTGGAGTAGTTGTTCGACGATCTCTCTGTAATTTGAGCTTTTGTTGTTTCCAAGAAATCCGGAAACAATTTGCCGAAATGAGTTCCAAGCTGCAGCTTCATTTGGTGATAAAATGTGCTCAAACTGTTGGTCTTGCAACAACTTTTTAATTTGCGGACCGTCGAAAACGCCTTCCTTAATCTTTGCCGATGAAAGGTGAGGAAAAATGGTTTTTAAATAGGCGAACGCTTCGCCATCTTTGTTGATAGCTTTCACGAAGTTTTTTATGAGTCCGAGCTTTATGTGAAGAGGTGGGAGAAAAACATTTTCCTTTTTTATGAGTGGTGTATATTTCACGTTGTCGCTGCCGGGGATGAAGTTAACTCTTTCTGTCCAACTCCTCCTGGTGTATTGATGTTGACGATCGCGGCTGTCCCAAAGGCAGAGAAAACAACAGTACTTTGTGAATCCACCTTGTAATCCACAAAGGATACCGATAACCTTAAGGTCGGCACAAACTTTCCAATCGTGCCTCTCATAGTTAAGGCACTTTAGTAGATTGTCCATGACTTCGTATGTTTCCTTGGTGTCAACGGCATGAGCAATTGGAATCGAAGGTTTCTCGTTGCCGTTGTGCAGTAAAATTGCTTTAAGGCTCTGCTTGTTGCTGTCGATGAAAAGACGCCACTCTCCTGGATCGTAAGAGTACCCGAGTTCAGTACCTTGCGTATGGTTCATGACGCTTCCTGTAGATTGTTGTCACCACACCAGGAGCCAAGAAACCGAACTGTTGCATGCGCGATGCATGCAACTCTGCATCTTCCTTGGAGAGTTTCAATTCTCTAACCCAATCGTTCAGTTCTGCTTGGGAACATAAGCGTTGACCTCCATGCAATGTATATGTTGACTCGCATTCTGATGTGGTTTCTACTGTCTCCGGATCTGATGTTGGATGTATCGCCTCATTATTAGATGCCCATCTTGAAATGGACGGTTGCGGGTCCACTGGTTCTTCGGAAAATGGCACTGGAAAATTCACTGTTGAAACAGCAGCGTAAGTCCATCGTATATTTTTTCCCACGCCTGTTTTTTTGCTAAGACAGAAATAGCAATCTGTTACATGGCAAAGCGGAGCTCTCCAAAGCATTGGCATGATGATTCTCGGCTGTCGTCTGAAAGAATTTTAATAATAAGTTATATATGTTCTTGAATTTCGTAATCTACACTTACCTTGAGTCAGCTAGCTGTACGTAGCACCTTGGACATAGAGCACTTGGTGTCCACCGCTCATCTATGTTTGAGACCTTTAAATTGAAGCTCTCTTCAAATGAATCTCTCAATTTAGGTGAAAAACAACGCTTGTTTTTTTCAGAAACGTATTCTCCGCACATGTAACAAAAATTACTTGGATTGGTATTGCATTCAAATCCTCGCGAACGTTTGCTCATTTTAACTATCGCGTTCGTCGACACTTGTTGAATGAGTAAAATCGATCAATGAAGACCTATTTATACTGTGTATTGTTTAGTATTTTACTGACAGGTACTTATAAATGGGTGTATATTTTTTACGGTGGCTACATACCTGTTTCACCATGTGTGAGTCTTAAATTTTCCGAATAATGACCACCCTTAAATGTGGGTTGCATTTCTGTAAAAAAATCATACAGGTAGCCAACGGAAAACCCAAATAATCAAAAAAGTCCCCTTTCCTTTTTTCCTTTTAATTGTTCACGCACATTTATTAGCGTTTATTAATTTGCTTACGCAATCATAAAAATTAAATAACCCTTTGTTTATTCCGTTTTGTTAATTCTGAGAATCAAAAAAAAAGAAAAAACCTTACCATAGACAAAGTTGTGCATATGTCGAGCAAATTTTTGAAATTCATACCTTTACTCAATTGCGAATAAAAGCGAAACGCGTGCATCGATTTTCATGATCTTTGTCTCATTTTGCTCATAGGTTATGTGACTTTACGTAAAAGTAATAAGATTTGACATTTTTTTTCATTTTGGATTTTTTATGGATTTAAAAAAAAATTTAAATCTTTAGGCAAAAAATAAGTTTTTTCCTTTATATATTCATTTTTAACTTGGAAACTGTTGCTTGTATAGGAAAACAATATATGAACAGATTAAGGGAATTGTAATTTTAAATTTTTTAAAATTTAATTCAATTAAATCGGGCTAGTGGTTCCCGAGTTATGCCGGACGAAACAAATTAACCAAAAAAAATTTTTAAAATTAAAAAAAAAAATAAAACAAAAACCAAACGAAAAAAAATTTTTTATTGAGTTTTTCGAGCTCATGTCAAGGTTATCTACACAGAAAAAATTATCGCATCCCGAGTACATTTTGACTGTTGACTAGTGTAATTAGGCCCTATGTAACATTAAAGAGTGAGGGCCATATATATCCTCACTCTTACGGTTTAACCGGCAGAAACTTACATCCTTATTTCCTATATATTTAAAGACAAGTCTCTGAAATAAGAAAAAAATAAACAGAAAAAGATATAACGTTTATTTTTGGTAGCAACCTTCATCAGCCACCCTGTGTAGACGAACAATTAATTGTAAATTAGTGTAGACAAACCGAATGTAAACAAACAATAAACAGCTGTTGTCAAAAATTGCAACAATTAAAATCCTAATGATAGTTTGCATAAAGTGCAAAAGTGGCAAACTTAACTAGTTCGCGGGCAAAAGATTTTCAGAACACTAAATTTCGTGCAGAGATAACATCCCTGCACTAATCTCCCAACAGCCCTGCACTAAATATGTTTCTACCTATGGATGGCAATAATATGAAGTTAGGCTTAGGCTTTGAATGAAGAACGAATAACGATAACTTATGATGGAATAAAAATGTATATTTTGTGTCCATACTCTACACCACTGTGAGAAATAGGGCATTATCCATGCCAGGGAAAACGACATTGACGCGATGTGAGAGATCGTGGGTTTTTTGCGGTTATGAAAACCACAATTATACATCACTATAAAAAGATTTACAAGCAAAGGTTGATTTACGTGGCCGCTCTCACGGGAGCGTCAAGCAGTGCCTTAAGTCAACGTTTTGAAGACAAAATAACCAAAGGTTACTCATCCGTTGACAGAGATCCGAGGATGGTAGCATACAACAGCTACTAGCCCTCCTATCGATGATACGTCTCTTAGCCTTAGCTCTTTGTCATAGTAATCGTCTTCCAGAGGGTTTGAAGAAGTTACGCGGATCTTAATTGGTACGGATTGGCTGTAATCCCTTTTGCCTAGTGACCGTCCCATCATGTGATGATCTGTTTTTAGAAGCTTACTCATGTGTTCCATGATGAATACTTCTAAAAATAAACAGACGAACGATATAGCATATGCCAACGAAACAAGGACAACGACAACAAATTAGTGGAGATTCTGGACTCTTCGTCAGTCCATGCGAGCAGTGACATCGAACAATCTCAGACTAGACAGTATCTCTTTGGAGATCGGTGACAAGAGGCGCTTCTGAAGACGCCTGGAAGAGATGGCTCTGTTTTCCGAAGAGGAATATAGTATCACATATATATATGCTCGCATTGCGAAAGCGGATGCATATCCAAGAAACGAAGCCGCTGATACTGTACCAGTCCTGACAGTCCCCGAAGGAGTTCAATCAACTATAGATGCCAAACTAGTTTGACAAAAGCTGTGGAAGAGTTGCCTGCGGCGAACTTGGTATGTCACAGACTATTAAATATTGTTTTAATTAAATACAGGAGTATTTGTGGATTAGATTCTCTCCATATACGGCAATTTTGCATGTCAGACATAAACTAGCAAATTTCTTTTTAATAAAATTTAAATAGTAAACTGTCAAATAAAGACATAAATGCCGATGACTCAAATAAAAATAGTACGTTCTGTTTTTGTAGCATGTACGCCACACTGTATTATGTTGATTATTCAAATAGTGGTAACATTTTACATCTTTTCATGACCATGCTCACTAATAAGACTGTAACACAAAATCTGTATATGGTGGACTAGCCTTCGGTGATACTTATCAAATTACATAACCTCTACCCGTCTCTATTCGCTTGCCAGCGGTGACGATATTGACTCGATGTACGTATCTCTTGTGGTTATGGTTTCAAACGTTCTATTTAAAAACACCACTGATCTGGCAAACGAGAGAAGTCATCACTATAAAAATATTCACAACCAAAGGTTACTCATAGATCTGAGGAGGGTTGCAAACTACTAGCCTTCCTATCAATGACATCGTTGATACGCGTTTTAGCCCACGTATATGTTTACAGGAAGGGCAACAATATATTCTCGGGTTTTAGGTCATGGTGGTTGGAAGCAGTGCCGAGGATCTGAATTGATAGAGTAAATAAACAATGCCAGGACACTGGGGTGTCCCAGTCTATAAGAGCGGAAAAAATTGTCGAATTGCTAAACCTGTACACCCTACCTTTTTATACCCTCCATCTTATGACAAAGTGAATATACCCCCAATAGATGGATAACAAGCAAAAAGACCTTAAATACCCTCCACCACGTAGTGCATTTCACATTATTACCCGCATATTAAACATATTAGGCACTGTTTAAAATAATTTTTGATGCTTTATTATTCACTCATTCCTTAGGCTCGATTTTCTCCTCTAGATTCCAGCCTCAGACCAAATGTCTTTACCATTTTGATACGAAACCAGTAAGGAAAGGCTAAAGTCGGGCGGGCCGACTATATGATACACTCCACTTTCTATCAGAATACAATTCAATTCAGAAAAAAGTGAAAACGGGAAGATTTTTTGTATGTTTCCTAATCATAGGCTAATATGTCCTGGTTCTATTTGCCAAATCGAGAAGAATATTTGTATCAGAGCTATATCCAAACATGGAATGAAGTGACCCATTTCACAATAGGTTCTTCCAGTTCTCAATTTGAAGTAATTCGGTGAAAATACGTGGTTTCTGGGGAGGAAAAATCAAGCCGGGAACGAAATTTGTATAGGATTATATAAAAATCTGAACCGATCTGACTCATTTTCATCCTGGGTGTTTCTCATGGAAATATAAGATATTTTGCCACATTTGAAGAAAATCTGTTAAAATATGTGGTTTCTGGATCGGAAAAACTCAAATCGGGAGTGAAATTCGTATGCCGGCTATATCTAAATCTGAACCGATTTTCTTCAAATTAAATAGCGATCGTCCTTATCCCGAAAAACTTTGTTGTGCAAAGTTTCATTTGGTTATGGCTACAATTGCGACCTGTACTTTGATTACAAGAATATATGGACAGACGGACGGACATTGTTAAATCGATTCTGAGTCGATCGGTATAATTAACAATGGGTCTATCTCGCTTCCTTTTGGGTGTTACAAACAAATGCACAAAGACATAATACTCTCGTGGAGTGTATAAAAATCCATTATTTTTCGCGTTCACAGTGGAATGTACACACCTAATTTCGTAATTCTAGCTACAGCCGGTTGCTGGTACAAGTTTTAATACTTTTTTAATTTTGATCCGAAAAGGACAAATTTTAAAAAATCCTCTTTTTGTGAAACAACGCAGTCAGACGAGTTTATGCACTGAATTTCATAATTCTAGTTACAGCCGTTTGGTTGGTACCAGCTTTATCCCCGTTTGATTGTAAAGGTACAAATATCAAAATATATCTTTATTTTTCGTGTCTACGCAGTCTGAACAATGTACACACCGAATTGCACTATTCTAACTGCAACCGTTTGGTTAGTATCATTTTTATCCCCTTTCTTTGTAGTTGATTGTATCACCCAAAAGAAAACGAGGCTTAGAATCACTTTTTGAGTCGATTGAGTTATGTTCGTTTGTCTGTCCGTCCGTCCGTCTATCTGTCTGTCCTTCCATCTATTCTTGTAATCGAAGTACAGCTCGAATACCGATCCTAACAAGTAAGTTATATTTAATTTGAAACAAAACGGTTCAGATTTAGATATATCCCCCATACAAATGTCGCTCCCGATTTGACATTTTCTAGATTCCGCTCGAAGTGCTTCAAATGTGGTACCGTACCTTACAGTTCAACTCAAAAACATCTGTGGTTAACGTGAGTCAGGGACAAATGTCGCTCTCGATTTGACTTTTTCCGCTCTAGAGACAACATATATAGTACAAAAATTGTTCCCGATATCACTTTTTCCCGAATTCATTTGTAATTGGGTAGAAAGTGGAGGGTATCATATAGTCGGTCCCGCCCGACTTTTGCCTTTCCTTACTAATTTTTCTAATGAATTTCGATATATTTTGAAAAAAATCTAAATATAAAAACTAAAAACAAACAATACTCCTGCAAAAACGTCTCAATATCTTTCATAGAGCAAGAATTATATCTGAATGAGTAAAAATATACAAACATGAAACAATTTTCAATTAAAAAAGTCGTATAACATATATCATGCGATACCAGACGCGCACCAAATAGTAAAGGGATATTCGGAAAGCTTTGTGCTTCTCATTCTCAATGAGAATCATTTATTTAAATATAAAGTTGAAAAATCGCTGCGAAGCCACCTGACGAAATCATGACGAAATAGTGTGCAGCCAAGTAATAAATGTCACCATGCCATTTGCAAATAAATTTGCATTCTATTAAATATAGATGCAAAATGGTATTGAGCCATAAAATTTTTTCTGTTCTCTAAATATATGTAGATGCAAAATGGTCTTGAGCCAGGACAATATTCTAGTTCAAATCAAATAAAACAAAATATTTTTTGTTTTTACTTTTATTGTGTTTTCGTAGCTTTATTATGGCACTGGGTTTGTACCAAATAAAGTTTGTTTGCAAGTAAGTACACAGCCAGAAACATGAGCAAATTTCCTTTATCTTTATCTTTAATATTACGCCATTATCATTTGCAGGAACTATGCCCAAGAAAACATAATAATACCTAACTTTGCAGGCAAATCGAATTAATTCAGGTAAACTGAACACAGGTGATATTGCAATGCATTCAGGGGTATAAATTGACGTTGCCTTAATGTTCGTATACACGTATATCAAATGAATTCACCTCAATGGACTTCAAATTCGTCCACATTTGTTGTATTTTTTAATTCTAAATTTTTAACTATTACTTTTTAACAATTTCACAATGGCAGGCAAACCCTTTTTAACCCGATTAATCAGTTTTTGGTGTGCATTTATTTAAATTTTTTAGTAAAGGCACGCTATTCAAAATTATTTTTGTTTTCGTTGGAGATGCTGTAATTATTTTTTCTTGACTTGTGCCTTGGTGCATAAACGCATCTCTAAAATTTTTTCACAATTCTTCATTAATCTACTTTAGTTTTCTTCGCTTGGATCGTTTGTTCAATTCTTCAAATGACTGGTTGTCTTCCAAATTATTTGATTCTTTTATTTACGCCTTCTATTTCGTTCGTTTAGCCACTAGACACTGGGGGTCCAAAAAAAACTTTCCTTAGAACAATTATCTAGTTTATAAATCAGTAGAAAAGTTTTCGATTTTCCCATTAATTGTATCTCTTTATTCAATTGTTAAAAAATCGTATTTAAAACAAATAAATATTTACAATTGGAAAATTCAAAAAGTAGTCACATTTGGGACAATTTTAAAAATATATCCGATTTCTAAGATATATTCTAAAATATATCAATGTTAATATCTCAATGTTATCCTTGGGCCTTTTTTACAAAACTCAAAAATATTTTCAAGAACAAAAGTTATTGAATTTTGGCCGTTGGATTTAGATTCTGAAATTAGACAAAGACCCAAGGAACTAAAAAATATAACTTTTTAATGTATCTCATCTTCCAATTGGGTGCAATTCTAAATATGTATTTATTCTTCAAAGGAAAAAAGTTATGTTGGTTCAAATTCATATTTTTTCAAAAAGGATATTTTTAAATATTTGTTGCAACTAGACTTTATTTGGCACAAACACAGTTTTGGCGCCATAATATAGCCGAGAAAAAATACTCTTAAATAGTGAGAGAAACAGTTCGACAAATTCGAAGAAAGAAATTACGATTATATTGAATAAAAATCAAAATCTGCAAGAGGTGAAAATCTGTAATACGAAAGCAATTAAAATTAATTAAATAATTTTAAAAACATAAAACCAAACAACAAATTTGGGCATGTCACTGTGGGACGCATGATTAGGCATTTGTACCAAAGATTTCACATGAACTTTCTCTCGCGTTCCGTGACTCTAAATCTCAAACATACTTAAATACCGACAGACATCAGCTCCACTTACAAAACTTCTTTCGGGGTTTCTTTGTGCCAAGTGACTGCAAATTTTATTATTCCGTGATCACATTGTTTCACATCTTTTCACAAAAGGACAAATTTAGATGTTACCATCCTCATTTTCATTTCATTCTCATTTTCATCATTAACAAATAAGGAAAGGCTAAAGTCGGGCGGGGCCGACTATACGATACCTTATACTTTCTACGCCATTACAATTCGGTGAGAATTTTGGTACGTGTTTGCAGGTGAAATATAACGTATTCTGAAAAAATCTGTTAAAATATGTGTTTTCTAGAGCAGAAAAAATGAGGTGTATAAAACATGTGGCTTACAGAGCGTAAAAAGTCTAATCGATAGCGACATTTGTATCTAAATCTGCAGCACTTTTTGTAGGGATGGAACAATAACTGCGACCTGTTCTTTGACTGCAAGAATGGGTGGAAAGACAGACGGCGATGGCAAAATCGATTCAAAAAGTGCTTCTAAGTCGATCGGTATACTAAACAATGGGTCTATCGCTCTTCCTTTGGGTGTTACAAACAAATAAACAAAAACATAATACTCTAGCGGAGGGTATACAAATATGATCGAAAAGGTAAGTTCCTTCAGTCATAATTTTTATACAAAACTATCAAATAGTGGTCCACGTTAGAAATGGTGCTTCGGTCCCAGTCCAAATTTCAAGGAGTTAATAAAATTATTTATTTGTGAAATTGAAATTTGTTAGAAAAAATTAGCTATGTGATGAAAAACACATACGTAGTTATCTTTGTTAAGAGTCTTTACACATGAACCACAAACTAATCAATTAGCTATAATTTAAACGTATAATAAAAAGAGATTTCAACTGCAACAATATTTTTTAGAAAACCTAAGCATAGCTACTATTAGCGCGACGGCGACGATATTTCCAAATTACCATGGTCGAATTGTAATTAGGAACTCAATCGAATAAGGTGGACGCACTAAAAATCACTTTATTACCGTTAGAGCCGATTGGAAACGTGTTCTTTTTGTTAAATCGATTTTTCTTTTGACGATTTACAGAGCTAAACTAAATTTTATGACAAAAATAAAATTATATCTGAGAATGACAAGGCATTCCACAGTTCTTCATAACTACACGGTTTTGAAAATCAAAAATTGCACTGTGCAACATTTTTGAAGTCATTTCAAAATAACCATATACGGACACCGCTACATGATAAAAGACCAAAAAAAAAAAAGACCCGTGTTTTTTTTTCCCCAAAGTCATGCACTTTTTTTTATGGGTTTGAGGCCTCGGTGTAATTTTTGGAAAAAAGTGATCATATTCTCAGGCTCATATCTTGCAAACCGTTCGGAATTTTGATTTACTCTCTGAGGCAAAGTTCTAGCTCTTGTCATAAAGAACAAAAATTGTGAACATATAAAATCAAAAAAACTTCATCTTCAAAATCGCAAAAAACTTAAAAAAATTCGATTTTTTTTAACCTTTTTTCCCCTGTTCAGGTCCATAGGTAGCAAACCGCTGAAAATTCAGGGAAACAATCAACTACAAAAATGTACCTAAGATCTCAATAAACAACTTTCTAGAACATATGAACTTCCTAGGAAGCATTCTTAACACCGTTTAGTAGATCTTGCAGGACTGTTTCTATTAATGGTCACAGTGCGACTACAGTGCGTATGAGTGATATTATCGTTAATCAACAGCACGTATACGCTACCTACACACACTACAGCCTATAAGATTTGTTCGAGGACATTTGCGATTTTGACCTTGAAGATGAAGTTTTTTTGAAGATGAAGTTTTTTTGAGCTAGAACTTTGCCTCAGAGAGTAAATCAAAATTCCGAACGGTTTGCAAGATATGAGCCTGAGAATATGATCACTTTTTTCCAAAAATTACACCGAGGCCTCAAATCTCTGGGGGCCCATAAAAAAAAGTGCATGACTTTGGGGAAAAAAAAAACACGGGTCTTTTTTTTTGGTCTTTTATCATGTAGCGGTGTCCGTATATGGTTATTTTTTTTTCGTGTTGCACTGTGTTGTCTAACGTGGTCCAAATGTGTTTCGTTTTCCATGTGATTATGAAAATCCCAGAAATAATTTTTTTCTGTCCAAAAAAATCGTAACAAAATATTTTCATCGAGTAAACAAAGATAGAAGGCTCAATTCACCCCTCAATACTTTTTCGGTCATGGGATAATAAGTCAAAGACTTGAAACCCCGAAATCGGTGTTAGACCCTAACCACAACCATGTCGCACGGCGTTTGACGAATTTGTATGTACATACATTTCTTACGGCAATGGTAAATTCCTCAATTCCCTCCCATATTAAGAACGCATAAAGGTAAATTCGACCAACGCCATGCGTCATGGTTGTGGTCAGCGTCTGACGACCACTTGTCACAACTCTATTACATGTGGCAAGGAAACACATAGCGAAAACACTCCTGAACTCCAAACTAAAAATATTGATTCAGTGTTTTTTTCTCAAGTTTATGTATATTTGTTTATATCTCATATAAAAAAGTAATACTTATAAAATCTTAAAGTTACACATATTCGTTATTTTTGTTGTTCTCGGAATAATAAAAACTACGAAATGCAGCAAGACTTTCAATTCAATATACAATTTAAATTACAAAGCAAATTCACAATCGTTCGTGTCTTTGCTCTTTGTTTATATTTACACATGGCAGCTAAAAAGACCTAAGACTACATACGAATTACAAAATAAAATAAACAAAAAAAGAAACCTAAAACAAATAAATTAACTTAAATTTATGCACACAAAAATAGTAACATTTGGTATCGAAAACGCCCTAAACTCCTGACAAATTCCGTTGACTATCAACTTATCCGTTGGTTGGTGATGTATTTGTTGTTGTTGTTGGTTGTATGTTCGTTTGCTTGTACGCACGTACGATAATTGTTTTAAACAAATTAATTAAACGATAAAAAAGAAATTAAAACAAATTTGCCTTTTTTGTAAAACAAAAAACGGCGGGAGGTGTATTCACAGCTTTTTGGACTCGAGACAAGATCACAATGATAAGTGGCGACTTTCTTCTCATTGCATTCAATTGCTTTCCGCATTTAAGTTCGATGCCTCGGTAACTCCGTCATTGGACAGTTGAGCCTGGTGCACCAGCTTATCCATTTCCTCTTTGGTGGCACGCTTGAAGAAGCCCGACTTGTACATGATGTAGGTTATCAAGGCCAGAGCTAGCAGGCCGCCAATGATCGCCAGTATATAGACCCATATGGGAGTGCCGTACAGCTGATGCTTCGAAATGATGTTGTATTCGATCTTCTTGGTGATGGCCAATGTTTTGCCCAACGGGTCACTGGTCTTCTGTACATCAACGCCGACCACTATCACAAAGAACTCCCACGGTTCGATAAGTATCTGATTGACTTCTTGCAGGTCCACGTGATACTTCATGGTCACCGTAGCGGGTTTGTTGGGTTTGAAGTCATACAATGGGATGACAGCTCGCACACACAAAGTCATTTCGGGATCGTTGCAATTGAACACAATTGTCCGGTTGACCGGCAAGGTGCCCTTCAAATCTTCGCCCAACAACTCGAACGACTTGGCGTGGGCAATGCGGGCATACTGCTCCTTATTGGCAGTAAGAGCAGCCGCCTCACGACGTCTACGGCTGTGGGATATGGTGGAAGTCAGCACAGAGTCTGTAAATGAGAAAACAAAAAAAAATTATTGAAAGTCGAACTCCTCTGTGAGGCTATAGGAAAAATGATCCAAAAATAAAAATCGAAAAATCGTCCAAACGTATAAATTTGAGCACCACCCATACATACACATTTTGATATAAATTTCTACAAAAGGATTAGGTGTTAAATAATGTTCCCTTCAAAATAAATGTATTTTAATAAACGAAATTTTCATAGTCAGTTAATTCGGTAAACTAATGACCACAATTCGACGAATATTAGTTTTTCGTATTTGGTTTTATTTTTCTGATATTTTTCGTGTTTCCTTGTTGGAATTTCTCATTCAGCCGTACAAATAACTTACCACCGAAAGACTCTTCTTTGACAGTGAATTCGTTGCTATGCTGCACTTCCATGGTCTTGAAGTGCATCCCAGAACTGCTCTCTGTGATAACTTTGTTGCTGAATTGAGTTGAGAAACTGGACATTTTCTCAATGGCGTTCATCAGGATATGTGTGTTGTTCTGATAGAATGAAACATCCTTGATTTGCGAATCGTACATAGCGTGCATCGTGATGTTGCTCATGTCCACAATGGGTATAGTTTTCGTAGTTCCGGGTATTGTGTAGGCCACGGGTATTTCGAAAACGAGTTGCATGGCACCAACATTACTGGGGCCGTTGCTTTTAATCTGAAAGTAAAAAGAAAATTATTGCCGTGCTGTTAGCAAATGTCTCTAAAAATGAGTCATTATTTTGTTATTGTATTCGTTTTGATAAGGAACGTTAATCGTAGAGATTCAATGATTTAACACACTATTATTATCCATTTTATTGTTGAGAGGGTTTTTTAAGTTTTCTTTGAAGGTGTTCTTCACATTTGAACTATTAAATTAAAAGTACGCTCAGAAAAAAACCATTACTAAATCTGAGTAAAATCCTCATTGCAATTTAGTTCAACACTTTTACACCAGTTTAATTAAAATTTCCTTAAGAGAAAGAAAATTAAATAGCACATATATTCAAAATAGAGTAGTAAATTACTTAAAAACTTTTTTCTTGATCTATTAAAAGCTTCATATTTGTGGGGAAGAAAATTTACTAGTTTTTAAGTAAGAAAATGACGAAGAAATTTGTTTTATGCAAAAAATTCATTTTGGAAGTTTTTTCTTAAAAATATATTTATTCCTTCAAATAAAGTTAATGGTCTACTTAAATGTATGCCAAGTTCTTCATACATTCAAGTATTATTGAACTTATAGAAATACTTCAGTGTGTTTAGAAAAATTCATGAATAGTAGTCTATGAAGCAATTCTCGTTCGTTTGCCTAGACTTTCTTCTTAAGTACTTTAAATAATATTCTAAACAGTCACTGCGAATTAGAAGCATTCGCAGCAGACATGGTTAAATAAATCAACTTTTTATGGTAGAAGTGACCTGAAACGTCTGAGAACTATTCCATGTTGTCATTTTTGCTCTCTGCACTCTGAAGCAAAATAATTTATTTGAATTATTGAGTAACATTTTCCTCAGGTTTAGTTAAGTTGGACTTATTCTAAGTAAACTTTTTAGTCCGGATGAGTACAATTTTAATTGGTTTAACGAAAATTGTCTTCAGATTGAGTATAAATTTACTTTATTGTTCTGCAAATTTACTTAGTTTTAGTAAAAATTTACTTGGATTGAGGAAAATGTTTTGATTTGAGTAAAATTTCTTAAACATTTTCGTCAGAGTAAAAGCATAAAATCATCAGTTTGAGTAAATTTTACTTGCTTTTAGGAAAAGTTGGACTAGAATCAAGTAAAAAACATGTCCTATTTTCAACGAAAAGTTGGTACTTAATATGATAAATTATTGCCTAAGCTCTATACGAAGTGTCATAATGAAATTTCAAGTATTTCGAGTATGGGGTCAGGGCTAACAGTACTCCAAACAGTTTAGGAGATAGAGATATATATTTAATTATGTGTGAATATATTTGAAATTTTTCTTTATTTTCGCAGTTTAAATTTAGTAATGTGGTGGTAGGATGCAACATTCTGTAAAAACCGCGATGATTAATGTTAAAAATATCATTTTTGACGTTTATTCTCAACTACCAAACTACACCAACTCTAAAAGCACAAATTTCGAAAAAACCCTTATATTGCGTATACGTACTTAGGGGAATGTACACATCATGATTACAGCAGCAATACTTTGCCTGGTACCATTTTTATCCATTGTTGCCCAGTTTTCCCCTTAAAATTGAAAATTTCGAAAGATCCCTATACGTTTCCAATCTACACAGTCAGGGAAGCTTCAGGTGTCTTTGTATTCCATTTTTTTCAATGTATCCTTAAAAATATCCTTAAAAGTACGGATTTCAGATTCTACCATCAATCGTTTGATTCCACCTTCAATCGTTTATCTATTTTTGTCTCATTTAACCGCCAACATTTAGCAATATTGCAAGAAAATTGTTTGGCCTCTTTCACGTTATAAGAAGATCGATGACTCCTTTTCCATTGGACTCCTTAAAAGAACGAATTTCTAAAACTCCCCAAATTTCATTATTTTAGCTCCGGCCGTTTTGTCTGGCCAGTGATCAGTCGGTAAGTCACGCAACAGTTTTATATATATATTGAACTGCAGGTTGCAACCTTATTTAAAGGATTTCCCACACAAAATGTTCATCATGTATACTACTTACCTCATAGAAATTAACAATTTCAGCCCTATTGGAAACTTCCTCCAGATTAATGTGTGCCGTTCTGGGAGCTCTGCAATATCAGCAAAAATTAGCAAATAAATCTCGCACAATCGCAATGCAAATCTATCGCACTTACCCCACAGCGGCGATTTCGGTAAATTCCGCCAGCGTGATAACATCGCTGGCAGAGTTATCGCCAGAGCTTAACTCATTGCCGGTACTGAAGACTTTTGCCATTACGGTCATGCTCTGACCCGATATACTGCTAGTATCGTATATAACGGTAATGGTATCCGATGAGCCCTTTTGCATGGGTTGGCCATGGTTGAGGTCGCACAGCAGCAGGGAATCCTGATTGTTGTGCTTACAATTCGACGGTATCTTGGCGAATGGCATGCGGTTCGATGATGTGATATTGATCTGGGGTAAATAGGCTGTCTCGCCATTGTTGAACACATCGTAGGAGACACTGAATGTTCGGCTACTGCCCAAGATGAAGGTGCGACTACGAGAAAGATGAGAAGAGCGCAAATAAGTACCATGTCCTCAAAGAGGGTGTCCGAAAAGACAAAACTTACTCCAATTTGGTGGTCATTTGTAGATCAGCCACACAGATTTCTGTGGCACATCCGGTGCTAAAGATGATCTTTTCGGTGTAGGCTTTCGGTTCAGCGGGATCTACAGCCGCGCATGTCTCGCAGAATTCTACAGAACAAAGAGTGCGAAATGAGTATCGAGTACAGACGGTAGGTCTAGATGTTAGTGTTTACCTTCAGAATCTGGAATACCATTGACTAGTTGGTAATGCAATTCCAATTCAATCGGCTTGAAAATGTCTCTCACGTTGAAGCGGACGTTGCATTCCAGGACTCGACATTGCATTTGCGTTGAGGCCGTTGCGGTGAACTGCATTTCGTTGCTGTTCGTGGAGGCGATACGAACACGTTTCACTTGCGGGTCAATCACCACATTCATGGCCAATTCTTGGGTTTTCACCTTCTTCGAATTGGTCGCGATACTGTAGCACACAGTCACCGGAAATGATGTCTGCTGTGGCTTAATTTCACGAGTCTCCGACGAAATTGTAGCTTTAATGGTGACGACGGGATAGGCGTGGTACACGAAGACCGACTCGGCATTGGGAGCACCTATGGCCAGATCATTATAACCATTGTCGTCCATGTCCGCACCTTTCGAGAGACCGTGGCCGAACATAGCAGTTCCATACGGAGATTCGACAGTTTTTGGATAATCCAAACGTTGGCTGTGATGCTCACGCAAGCCACGCTCACTGCCCATATAGACAAAGACCGAGCCATCTCCGGCGAATGGAGCACTCACCGCAATGTCATTGAAGCCGTCGTAGTTAATGTCACCCAGTTTAGTGAGGGTGGTGCCAAATCTAGCCTTGGCGTGAATGGGTGATGTCACCAATTTGCGTTCGAAGTTCATCTGTAAAATGATTAGAGAATGATGGGTGAGTCATAGCACACTAGCGCCCCATGAAGATCCACTTACTCTGCCTTGGTTGATGAAAACATAGATGGCACCATCATCGGCTGATCCGGAAATAGTGTGCTGCGGTGCGGAGATGATAACGTCAGTCAGATTATCGCCATTGATGTCCTCAGCCAGGACAGCATAGCCGAAATACTCTCCAAATTGAAGACCACGGAAGACATAGTGTTTCGTTATCTTAGTTTTACTGAGATAGTCGAAAATATACGCCTGCGAAAGAAAGACCGTTAGAAAGCAATTCAGATTGACCATTAAATAGCCTTACCTCTCCGGACTGTTCGTCAGCCTGTGGTGCTGTGGCCACATACATAAGTTTGTTGGGCTCATTCGAATCGAAATAGCCGGAACTAACCGAGTAACCGAAATACGAATCGGAGGATTCGACGAAACTTTGTGGATTTGGAATGTCAGTTTCATAAGTGACATAAGTTTGGCGGGGAATTCGCGAGACTCTGCTGGTGTCGCGGCGACTTAAGCTGGGTTCATCGTTCATCTCAGTCTTGCGATAGCGTATCACCGAACCCCTCCACGTGTGAATGCCGGGGGCGCCGATAAGGAATTGTTCGTTGTCCGCTGTTACGTGAACACTGAGACCTTGTTCGGCCAACATGTAGTAGTAGTACCTCTCCCCGTCGTCATTTCTGATTTGATCTTGTTTTCCGCGCAAAGGCGATATTTGACGCACATTCATGGGCGTGTCTGCCAAGGTATCGTTGATCCAATAGCATCGGCCGTGCATGAGGTAATCGAAGGTCGTGGGAGTCACAAATCGTGGAGCGCAGACAATAAGTTTATCGGTGTCCAAGGTACCGCCGTCCATGGCCGCTCCCATCCATTGGAAATCACGTTTTTCCGAATCGTAAGAGTACTCGCTATGCTCAATGTTGATATTGCCCCTGTTCTCGAACACATAGGGTCGGCAGCGGGGAGTTCCACTAAAGGTGCACCGATAAACGGCACCCGTTTCATTAATATTCCTTTGCGATTCCAAAGTCGATTGAGCTCGAGGCGCGCCAATAATTATGCTGCAAGAGAGAAAAGGATATTCTCATAAACTATCAATCACGATTCAGTCAAAATATATTTAGAGTGATTAAATAAAAAAGCAGTGAATCGAGGAAGAGATTATGCCAGTACTAAAAATGAACATGATCAGTTCATTACACTAGCTTTTTGCGACTTATCTAAAGTTTTGATATTCCAGGTTTAGTCATTTGTCAACACTTTCGAATGACAAACAACTCCACCATGGAATGGAGTGCGGCAGAAGAAGGTCCCAATTCCACCACTTAAGTGATTGAATGCTCTATAAACACCAAGCCTAATGTCACATCCATTGCAATTGCCCATGGCAATCTATAAATTTATTTCTGAAGTTATTACCGCAAACAATACCAAGACTAAACTCATAACAAGTAGTCATCCATCTGTTCGTTGTGTGTTTCAATTTATCTTTATATATATAAAATTCTCGTCTAAATATAAATATTTCCATTGTTGGTTTTATACAATTTCGTTTGCAATTACATCCCTACTTACATATGCATAAGTGTGTATAAGTCTATTATGAAACTTATTTATTTATTTGTGATGATTTACTATGATTTAATTCATATTGTGTAATATGTCTCATGCTTATGCGTCCCGCCAACACTTTCCCATCGGAGAGTCACCATTAAGTGGAACATCTCCAATTTGGCTAATTTGCAAACCAAAATAAAAGATACAAATGAACTTGCGATCTGACTTTACCGCTTCTGGAAACCATATATTTTGACCGATTTTGTTCAAATATTTACCCTAATACCATACGGCGTGGAAGTGGGTAACTCATAATTTGGGGCTTTTGGATAGATTCGATACATTACGTTATATTCCGTCCAGAAAGTGAATAAAATCGTTCCATAATTTGATATATACACTCAAAAATTAACTTAAATTTAGGAAAATTTACATATCAAGTTCAAGCTTTTCCTTGAGACTTTGAACTTGATTCAAGATCATTTTCAAGTACATTTTTACTAAATCTAAGTAAAATTTTGCTGAAATTTTCCTAAATCTAATTAAGTTTTTCCTAAAACCAAGTAAATTTTTACTAATTTTAACTAAAATTTCTCTGAATTTTCTCGATTTACCAATATTTAGCTACAAAAGTCAATATTTGAGAAAGAAATATTGATAACACAATATTTTTTGTACTGATGCTTTTATGGCAATATCTAGCTGTGGTATATGACTCAGTGGCATAGTGAAACTGCCTCCCATACAACTTGGAGTTATAATAACTTGTATTTGCAAATATATTTAATTCATATTGACCCATTTTATTTGTTTTAACAATAGGAATGAATGTGCATAAATGTACTAGAGGTCATGGTACGCCCACTAATACATATGTACGAATTTATTGATAAGTTGGTCGTTACTCCTACAAAATGAACATGAGCAAATATTGGCCGTTTGGAATGCTGCTTCTTAAATGATATTCCATTATATTTGTAGTCAAAAGAAAAATGGACGTGTGAGTTCTATAAAAGAAACGATAAGGCCATTAAAAATTAGGGTTCTATCTGACATTTGCTGCAATTATTATCCCACATTAATTCCAATATTTTGCAAGGAATAAGAACTTAGCTATATCTATAACTAAATAACAATATAATAATTTTCGTAATAACCAGCCACTGAATTTTCATTTTGGGAAAAATTTAATTTTTAATTTGAAAATTATATTTAATGGAAAATTCAAATCTAACAAATATATAAATAATGACATATCAATTGGCTTAATTTGTGTACTAGGAGGATGTACCATCTAAAGCACTTCAGCCCAGCAGGCTTCATTTTTTTTTTTTCAAAAAATAATAAAACTTTATTTTATCCAACAATTAAGAAAGTGGCACATAAATTGTTCTGTTATGACCAATTTTGATTTTTTATTGACGTCTTCAATATATCTCAGGGAAATTATCGGCAAAATTAAACCAATGACATCGGTGTAATATTTATGACTTCTATATTGTCTTAAGATCTTAAAAAATTGTTGGTGTTGCTTTTATGAAACAGTACGACACAATTCACACACATTTCATGCAAAACTTGAAAACTCGCGTTATTGTTTTTGGCAACAACAACATTCTGTGCCGAATCTAACGTATTGAGTGATGACTTTAGAACTCTCTGCAATGTTACATCGATGCTGACATAGTTATCGTTTGTAAATACTGATCACTCAAAATAATTAAAATTAAAATATAAAAAATACAAAACAAAACTTTGCAATTTATTTCTTATTTATAAATTTTGGCTGGTATTTCAGAAACTACTGAAAACCACACTCTGAAGAGAGTATTTAGAAAGAAAACGGCAGAGTAAAAATATGCCATCATTTAACAAATAGTGGCCTTTGAGAAAAACACCCATTGGTTAGCGATGATGTCAGACTCCTATGGAATTTGTCATCTGATAATGGTGGTTGGCTCTTACTATAGGTATTTGTGGTCAATTTCATTAACTTTCCATCAGCCTTTTAAATATTCATTTTGTTTTTGTAATTGTATACTCCGAGATTTGTAGTTGTTTATTGTAAGATGGAAATTTTTAAACCCTCTATCATAACACATTTCTTATTGTTCATAAAGCATCTGAATTAATTATGTGTTCACTATGAAGTTTTTTGCTTTAAGAGGGTTTGAATTATTGTGAATCAATGATAATCTTGTTTGCAAAATCATGTCCAGAATAACCTTTGTCGCAGCTAGAGGTAGTGTTCGATTAAACACCACTTTTCACATTTACGCATATTTACAATTTTCTTAGAGTGGATTTTATTAAAGTGAATCACATTCACTACATTCCGGCTATGAAAATGACATACAAATTAATAATTAATAATAAATGCTCCAATATGGATATGATTTTCAACACATTTTGCTCGTCTTCGGTCACCTGTGTTGGGGGTTGAATTTCAAATTATTACAGACTCATGGCCTGCGAGCAATTCCCCTTTGTTCTGTATTTAATGTACAGGCTATCTTTTTATGGCAGGGCTTGCTAAACGGTGGTGAATGGACATGGGATACGTAGTAATTTATATTCAGAGCACATTTAATTATTGTGTGATGACCAAAAACGTATTGCCACTTGGAATTTTAATGCCTTATTAATATGATCTTTTTGTAATAATACAAAAGAAGAATACGTCAACCCGAAGACTAATTATACTATACCCAAAAGTGAAGTTAGTCGATTGTCCGACTGAATGGCTCAAATGAAGGAGGCAATGTTGTGTCATCTCTTGTGATCTGTTGGTCGATCGACGACTTAGGCCACTCAATTTAAAATGACTAATCTTAACTAGCAAATATGCCGCTGGATTGTACTCACCCCAATTTTCTTAAATTCATAGAGAAGCCGAAATACGACGACTCAAATTTCTGCAGGTCTGTGGGAAATTGGGGATCTCTGATTATGGCATTTGGCTTCGGCGACAAATTGTAACACTCGACACTGACATTACACAACAGCGTTAGAAACACGCTTACGGTGCCAATTAACTGTAACCGGGTTTTTGGCGGCACCATTTTCTGTTTCTTCATTGGCTTAAATTAATGGTTTTAACGTTTTATTACACAACGCAAACACACAGACACACGCACACAAGAGTAAAAACACACGCCGTGTCAATCGTTCAATAAGCCCGTTCGATTTTTAGCGACGAACAACGCAATCCGGCAAGCGTTCTTAGCAACCCAACCCAAGTATCGCGTAAAGCAGACTGAAGATGCTGGGCTTACTCTGTCAACTGAACGCCGAACGCTCTGCGTTGGAAATATCGTTTGTCTTTGTTGATCGTTCTCTCGCTCTCCACAGAAGAGCCAGTGGTCGTATGAGTAATGACCGCACACATAAAGTGTGTCCGTCAAACCAGCGACCAGCGGCTACCACAAAACCGGTAACACCATCCGTGTTTGAGGTGCTCAACGCTCTCGCTTAACTCTTTTGTGTGAAAACTGGCTTTTAGTGCTCGTTTCAAGCATTCCAACTCATACGTATGTACGTACTGTCATTAGGCCAACTCAAGCTCCAGCGGCCTACCACCCTCTCCCGCAACTAATCACAGCCACATAACACAACTCGCAACGCTCACAAAGCCGAATCGAGTCCAGCTGTTGGTTGTTGATGGGTGTTTTTGTTTACAAGAAGTGTTTTTGTCTCTTCGGATTTGTTTTGTTTCGCATTTTTTGTCGACTTTTGAAGCATGTCAAAGATTTCTCGATTTCTCATGATCGTGTACTTGGAACATCGGATGAATCATCCATCGCTGGCTGTCGTTACATTCGAATTTTGATTCGTGTTAATCACTCATCTATGAATGTGTGTCGTGTGTCTGGCTCTGGCTATGGCTCGGTCTCCGTGTATGTGTGTTAACTTAAGCTTTGTTTTATCAAAGATGTACATTTTGATAACCACACAAACGATATGTAAAATTAATTATGCAAAACCTAACTAACTATAAGGGATCGCCCCCGAGATTGACCCCTATTAGGTTTGTAACGAATTCGAGGAAGGTAGATAAGTTCATATACATTAAAGCCAAACAGTGTGTTGTTTTGGATGATGCGTACATCTATGATTAACATAATTTTGATTATTCATCTTTTTGCCAATTCCCAATGGGCATTTCATAACCGACATACAAAAGTGTTTGAGTGATTGATAATCGCGCACAGCACCTAATAAGTTCTTCAGTTCGTGCAATTTTAGCATTTTGATCAATTTATTTTAAATATTGAACAGAGAATCATATCGATATCGAAACATGTAATGCTCATTACTGTCTTAGTTCAGCATTTATTATTATTTTTTTATGACAATGATAACAATTTCCATATTACAGTCAAATGCATGTTATTCATTTAAGGGTAGATACAAAACTATATGAAAGTCAGCCGAAAACTATTTTCGGATCTCTCACTAACACGAAAGTTGAAGGTTTTGAGGGAACAAACCAAAAAGTGTCACTACTTTTTGTCTATTCAAACGGAATATTTTTCGTCAAAACTTTGGTAGAAAGTAAACAATGAGAACTTTCATATCCTAAGATTGAACTCAAATTTCAAAATATGTGTCCAACAATGTACATTTTTTTAATCTGTGGGTCATCTTAATCATGGGTCCACTTTTCCTAATAACTACCATACAAATGTTCCCAACATATGTAAAGAGTGATTTTTTTGAGGTTAGGATTTTCATGCATTAGTATTTGACAGATCACGTGGGATTTCAGACATGGTGTCAAAGAGAAAGATGCTCAGTATGCTTTGACATTTCATCATGAATAGACTTACTAACGAGCAACGCTTGCAAATCATTGAATTTTATTATCAAAATGCGTGCTCTGTTAAGAAAGTTCAGAAAGAAAGAAATTGTGTTCAGCGACGAAGCTCATTTTTGGCTCAATGGGTACGTAAATAGGCAGAATTGTCGATTTTGGAGTGAATATCAGCCAGAAGCATTGCAAGAGCTACCAATGCATCCAGAAAAAATCACAGTTTGGTGCGGTTTATGGGCTGGTGGCATCATTGGACCGTACTTCTTCAAAGATTATGCGAATCGTAACGTAACTGTGAATGGTGAGCGCTACCGTGAGATGATATCCAACTTTTTTTTGCCCAAAATGGAAGAACTGAACTTGGTTGACATGTGGTTTCAACAAGATGGCGCTACATGCCACACAGCTCGCGATTCTATGGCCATTTTGAGGGAAAACTTCGGAGAACAATTCATCTCAAGAAATGGACCGGTAAGTTGGCCACCAAGATCATGCGATTTGACGCCTTTAGACTATTTTTTGTGGGGCTACGTCAAGTCTAAAGTCTACAGAAATAAGCCAGCAACTATTCCAGCTTTGGAAGACAACATTTCCGAAGAAATTCGGGCTATTCCGGCCGAAATGCTCGAAAAAGTTGCCCAAAATTGGACTTTCCGAATGGACCACCTAAGACGCAGCCGCGGTCAACATTTAAATGAAATTATCTTCAAAAAGTAAATGTCATGGACCAATCTAACGTTTCAAATAAAGAACCGATGAGATTTTGCAAATTTTATGCGTTTTTTTTTTAAAAAAAGTTATCAAGCTCTTAAAAAATCACCCTTTATATGTTTACTAAAGTAGTAGTTTACCGCGCCTAAAATGAAATCTGGGTTTTCTAAAAAATGGCGGAAGTCCACTCGAAGAAACAGCATTCATAAATCTGAGTAAAATGCATAACCAAAATTAGCTCAAAACTTTGGTAAAATATTCCTTAAAAGTAGGTAAATAACAATAATGAAAATTTTTTGTATGGAAAAATTCCAAAGAGGAAATTTTAACTAATAAATGAGCTTTCTCTTAAAATTATGTTAATGTGTTTATTGAAGTTTATGCCGAGTTCTTCATACACTTAAGTTCTAATGAACTTATAAAAATTCACTTCAATGCATTTAGAAATCTCGAGAATACTAATCTAAGAAGCAATTCTCAAGCAATTTGACGAGACTTATTTCTTAAATACTTCAAGACATACTCTAAACGATCAGTGAAAGTGCCTATCTTGCCTTCGCAGCAATCATGGAGCAGTGGCTCAACTCTTTATGAAACTTTTGAGAAGTATTTCATGTTGTCACTTTTTTATTACTTTTACATACTCTAAAGTAAAATCATTTGTTTGAATATTTTTAGTTAAATTTAAAACTTAGTTTAAGTTCACTTTTTTCTCAAGTAAAAGTTTCAGCAGTTTAGGAAATAAAAAAATCTTTGGAGCTTTATTTCATATACCAAAATATATGTTTATGATTCAACACTGAATGAGTAGATTGGGTAGCTTTTTCTGCCTGATTCCTTTCCTTTTTCTCCAATTTAAATTTGACAGACTACAATCTGGGTTTTTTGTTAATGTTAATATCCGGCCATACAGCTAATTATCCCTTCACAATGTGGAATACTAACAAAACCAACAAATATGGGCACATGTCTTTCCGGTTCTGACAAAGGCTACAAATCAAATTTAGATCATAAATTATGATCTACCATTTTAATGGGTTTTTAAATGCCACAGCTACTGGCTCAATACATGGATACGCATACTGACATACATATATATATGAATGTACACATACAATAACAAAGGAACCATGTACCATATCTTCCATGTTACTTGCCTACCCACCCAACAACAACAACAACCACAACAAAAACTTTTGATGATTTCCAACCTTTGTACGATATTTGTACAGCAATTTCAAAGATAACATCGCTCATCAGGAAATTCAATTAAAAATTTGTATAAAAAATACTAGAAAATAGTTGCAAAAAATCGGGGTGAAAGTCGTGAATTATGATTTCTGTCCGACTGACTAGGTATGACCGGGTACTCGGTATCTCGCCTTGCCTCACCACAAAAGCGCTTTCTTCACACAACAAACCAGCCCGATCTTGGCTGGCTCAAAGACAAAAGAAATTGAAACGCTAAAAGGCGAAAAGTTCGTCCAAACCGAAAAAATACAAAAACGACAACATAAAAAGTGCTAATGACAAATGATAAACAATTTTTACGATTTGATTTGCGGCGGTGATGTGATGCTGGGATTCACAACGAATGTTTCGGGATGAATGTGGCTTTGAATTTAGCGTTTTTTTGTGAAAGATCTCACTTCACTTCGTTTATCTGGACTGAGTAGTTGCGGGGGGAGGGAGGGTCATAGAATAATGTGAAAAATAATAATTAATTTACTTCAATTCACGTCTCTTACGGTGCGGTGTGTGTGTGAGTCATCGATCCATACGATCATGCTGAAATAGTAATTGCTATTAAAACAAAATGAAAACAGACAACAGATAAAGACGGAGGAGAAGAAGAAAACATAAAAAAAGACTTCAAAAACCTGTTTCAGAAGGTTCAGAACTATTTGAGCAAATAAATACGTTGTATGTGCAAATCAGCTTCACTGAAATGCTAGCACAGCCTTGTATAATAAAATAGCAACGAATATGTCTCTAGAAAATGCGAGAGTAAAATTGACATTTTACAACAGTGCCAAATGCATTTTATAACAACATTTTCTTTGTCACAGTCTGAGAATTCCTGAATAGAGAATGGAGAGAATTCCTGAACGAAAATTCAAGAATCGAACTTTAGCTTGCAGCGAATAGAAGAACAAATAACAACAATGAAATTGAAAATAATTGACGATTTTCTGACTTAAACCACTTTTCAATTTATATTAATGAGTAATTTGTGGACAATATTTTTTAATTGGGCGAAAAATTAACTATCGGCCATTTGGGTGATATTTCGTAAAATTGCCCTTTTTGGCGATTTTTCATTTCAAAAAATGGCACAATTTTTTAGCGATTTTTCATTCGGAATGCAAAAGCATTTATTTTTTGGGCATAACTTTAGTTTCATTTAGTCATTTTTAATTTTGTTGGCCAATTTTTTGATTTGAGCCTTTTGAGTTATGACCAACTTGCAGCAGTTTTGAGTAGAAACTAAAACCGCCATTTTGAAAATTGCCCCCGCCATAATGTTTTGTATTATGCCAGTGTTGTCCATTTGGAGACTTAATTTCCAAACTATAGATTTCTATAGTTTCAAATGCTTTTAAATACTGATTTGAGTCCCTACGAATAAATCATATCAAACTGTAGTAGCTGGAAGCAAGAACACAACAAATGCTATGAACCCACACACAACTGTTCCATGGCTGGATACTGTAATTCACATAAAACACATATTTAAAACTTAGTTTTTTATTTTTTTTTTTTTTGAAACAATAATTACTTTGCCGTGATTTCACGCATAATTTACCTCATTTTTTAGTTCACCACTTTAATTGCTTTCTTCACTCGGGTACATACACTGTACATCGAAACATGCATACCCACAATTGACACACATTCTGATCTCTATTCTAAATTACCGACAGACGAACACTATCATCATTTCATCATTCTGGAAGTGTGTGCGTGAGAGTGTCTGTAGTATGTTGTACTCTAATTAGACAAAAGTCATCCTCAACAAAAGTCTTAAAACAATTTTCGGATGCTGATGTCATGTCACATTCGTGTCGAAGTAACCGACAAAAATTCAAATCTCCACAATAATTACTTACCTCCTGGTATTGGTGAATTGTGATATATCCACACACTCGTAATTTATGAACTGAATTTGAATCTGGATGCGTTCATTGTACTTTACGACAATCAGAAAATGATCTTGAATACATTCGTATGTATGTACATACATATTGTTATTATTGTTATCGAATATACATATACATATATTAAGATATGAAGCTACCATGCAACAACAGCAATTACCACGAATTCGTGCACGATCGTCGTTTCGTCGTTTTGGATGCAGCATGTGATGACAACGAGTGGCTTGCATGTGGTATTTTTACGCGCAAAATGACACATTTCGTAATCCGAGCTCAAAGTTGTATTCAATAAACTCATACATACGTACACGCATATTCACATGCAAATGTACATTAGGGAGTAGCGAAAATATGTGAATATATGTATATGTGACAGACTTGCTTGTATGCGATTTTTATATCCTCACTCTACAGAGTAGGAGGGTATATATCATTTGGGACAGGCAAAAAGTGTAAGACATTGAAGGAGTGACTTAAGACCACCAACACGACATTTTAAGCTGTCTGAGCCATGTCCGTCCGCATGGCTGGTGTACACGATAGCTCTCGAAAGGAGTTATCGTGTAATATTGGTAATATTTTCCCAAACTTAGTTTATTTAAGTTCATAGATGGGCGAAATTGCACCGATCCTTCCGGTGCTTCTACACAAATGAACCATATTCCAATGGTAAATTAAATTAAAACTAAATATAAATTCCGGATATTCGGAATAAGCTATATTATGGTATGTGATACAGTTTTTATAATAACTTTAAGTATACAAACTATGACGGGTTTTCTAGTACCTCCAACACAAATCACAATAGCCTATGTAAAATTAAGGATCTAATAACTTCTATAAGAATGATAATGTAATACTGAAATTTGATAATTTGTTATAGTCGTTATGTCCACCCAGAATATGGACGATATTGCCACACCCTCCCACATAAATTGGCATAAACCCAGGTAAAGATAAAACTAATATTTCTTCCATACGGATACTTGAATTCACTTGCAATTTTATATTTGAAAATGATTTTATAATCACATAAAGCAATAAAACATGTATGCTTTTGCAACGCCTCGTGTAGTACCCCACACACAATTGTCCCTATCCCATTCTCGTTCGTTTGTGAGAATCATCTCCTTATAGAGGCCGGTTTGATGTTGAAAAGCCACTGCGAAGCCACTTGAAAAGACTTTTGACATGGTCGAAATCATGATCGTGGTAGTCTGCAGCCAAGTAATAAATGTCACCATGCCATTTGTAAATAAATTTGCATTCTATTAAATCTAGATGCAAAATGGTCTTGAGCCAGGACAATATCCCAGTTCAAATCATTTCTTAAAAATCTCAAACAAATGATTGGAGAGTGAGGGTATATACAAGTCGGTTTAGCCGACTGAATCAACTAAAATATTTTAGTTAATCTAATGTGTTTATTTATGCCTCACTTTTGAACCAATAGCGTGAGTAAAATATTTTGTTGAAATTTTTTCTGTATCCGCTCAATTTAACCGAAAAATACGACAACTCTCCATTCCATTGTCTGCTTAACCCAAACTCGAAACTAAATCTAGAATACATTTACTGCTCCACAACCAAATCTAAAATCCACCCTGTGTTATTTCCATTTAAAATGGTTGTTTGATACAAGCAAAAGATATATGGATATATGGTTCACTGCTGAGTTATCCCCACACAGATATGAAATGAGTATATGACCAAACACAAAATTTACTTCGTAAGAGGAAAAAGGTGATCGATATACATATGTAGCTGGTATTCGCATGTATGCATTACATTCAAAACTCCTAGAAGTCAATCAAAGCAACACTAAAAGTGCAAATATAAATATGTTTGCCTGCAAACATATCCGTGTATAGTATATATAGTTTGACATTGTGCAGTTCCTGTTCATACTAAATAGCTTTCATTTGAATTTTATCACAAACTGACATATCCACAAATAAGTTTGATCATGAATGATCACGGCATTTCAACGTATTTTTATCCGACGTTTTCGTTTTCGGCAAATTTATTACGGTTATCGCTACGTCCTAATACATAAACATATATGTGTTTCGGCACTACAATGTTCTGAAGCTCGTCATATACATACATATAACCTTTGACCTATCCAAGAGTCCGTAGAAAGAATATGCCCCACGAAGAACATACCCACTTCAAAACAATGCAAATGATAGTGGATGGCTGCTTGGTAATTTCCAAGAAAAAAATCATCCAATTTCTCATAAATTTAATGAAGTGATATGAAGTCATTCTTTGTTGACACAGAGCCACTTTCGATTCTACGCCAATTGCCAGAAGCGTAATACTTTGATGTGATTGAAATGTTTCAGTTGGAATTTGAACGGGAAAGAATAAGAAAAACACTTTGAAACTAAGATAAAAATGCATGTGTGGAACCTCTCCACAGTTCCCAAGACAAAATCACGGATCAATTGGTGTCAATAATTTTGTTAATTGTCCATGCACTGTAGAAAGCAAATCGAGTTTGGCTGCCGTCAACAACATCGCCTTCCGAATATAATATCATGGTTAATTTGAAAACAAACAGCCACGTTCGTTTATATGGACCTATGTCAGTAGGATAGCTAGCAACTCATTGCAGCAGTTCTAAAGACGGAGTTTGTTCACTAATTCCGAAACTAAAATTATATTTAAGTAAAGTTAGAATCTTCTCCCGAAGCAGATTTTAACTTTATACATATTTATACCCTCACTCTACAGAATAGGAGGGTATATATATCATTTGGGACGGAAAAAAGTGTAACGCATTGAAGGAGTGACTTAAGACCCTAAGTATGTTTGGACCAAATCCGTTTCACAACATTTTAAGATGTTTGAGCCATGTCCGTCCGTCTGGCTGGCTGGTGTACACGATAACTCTCGAAAGGAGTTAAGGAATCAATTCAAACTTTGTACATGGTAATATTTTTCCCAAACTTAGTTTAAGATTGAAGATGGGCGAAATTTCCACGTCCCTTCTGGTATCTCCCACAGAAATGACCCATATCCCTATGTTAAATTAAAACCAATGTAACTTCCACACTCATATTCGGAATGGCTATATTTTGGTATTTGATAAGGTTTTTATGATCACTTTAAGCATACTAAATATGGCGAGTTTTGCCACGCCCCTTTTTGTAACTCCCACACAAATCAACCTAACATACGTAAAATTAAAACTGTTATAACTTCTACAAGGATGATCGGAATACTATGAAATTTTATATTTGACAATGCTTTTATATATGATGCATTCATGTGGAATATGGGCAATATTGTCACACCCCTTCTGGTACCTCCCACTATAAGTGGCATAAGCCTTGGTTAAAATAAAACCGATATAAATTTACCAATTAAATTGTGATTTGTGATTTGATATTTTAAAATATTTTTATAATCAAAAAAATATTTACGGTTTAGCCACGCCCCTTCTTGTACCTCCCACACAATTGTCTATATCATAGGTAATATTACATTATTATAAAATATATGTAGGTAATCCACTATGACTTGATATTTGATCGTGATTTGCAATTGTTTCATAACTGAGGAACCTAGGACCAAATGCCATTAAATCCACACAGATCATCCGGCCCTACGTATAATTTAAGTTATTATAATTTCCATAGATATGTTTTCTGAGGGTGAGTCGGTTAAGCCGACTGACGTTTTCTTACTTGTTTTACGTAAGATTTACTTCAGTTTCTGTAGGCCTTTTGTTTGGGGCTAAATTGAAATCATAACTGGTCATTCCACAAAATCCAACGACTGTTACGGGTGACAAAACCAGTCATGTCTATCAAAATATTGCCTAATGTTTCTGGTTCATAAAAGAATTACTTATTATATATTATTTTTTATATATCTCCAATTATTGAGGTAGCGCCACAAAGTAGGTCGTATGCATACTGCACTTATATTCGGAGAAGATTATCACACTTTCGGCCTTATATCTGGAATTCTTTGCTAATTTATTACGATTTTTTATTATTCATAATATTTATTTCTTTTTTACTTTTTACATAATCCCGGTACCAGCCTTGTGTGCACGTAACAGTAGGGTATCATTTGGTTTCTTACAGCCGACAGCATATTCCCTACATCACTGTCTAATCTTTCTGATCTACTCTTAACACTATCCGGTATTTCATGTCTGCTACACAACGTAACATGCCGTGTGTTTAGCTGGCATTTATATACGAACACGATGTGACAGATTTCAAAAGTTGATACGTATTTCTCAATTTGGTTTTTTATGGGTTTCAGCGTTTACGTTTTCACTTTTGGTTTATGTAGTATAAGGAACTCCAGGAAATGATAGATGGCTAAATAATTAAATCATACCAAGACCTCCAAACATTGCACAGTGTGTAGATTTGAGCATTTTTCGGACAAAACCATTATGGATCCTTTATGTTTTCTAATGATTGGGAACTTGACAATATACTTGTCGTTGTGGAGCAAAGTGTGAGAAAATTTTTATTTCTTGGCGAGTTTAAGCAAAAGTGTGAGTTTGAAAATGTTGTTGATAGTTGTAGTGGGACTAATTTTTTGTTTGATATTTTTAAACACTCGACTATAATGCAGGAATATCTTGCATGGAAAAAATCCATTTAAAAAATGTACTTAAATTTATGCCAAGTTCTTCCTACATTCAATTTAATTTTTTAATATGGGACTTAATTTTTAATATGACTTCAATGTGTATAGAACATATTTTAATAAGACTTATTTCTTAAATACTCCATCTATTATTCAAAGGAATCACTGTGAGGTCCCCATTCTGTCTTCGCAACAAACATGGAGTAACAGCTCTTTATGGCAGAAGTATTATGAACCATTTCAGAATTAGTTAATGGTGTCATTTATATACAAGAATTTCTTCAGTATCACTTTAATTGAAATTATTTTAAGTTCGCTTTTTCCCTAAATAAAATTTTCTATGAGTTTTGAATGTAATACATTCGAATTTCAGCTAATTCGATGAAGTAATTTCTTCTTGAAATCTTTGTTTTACAGAAAATCAATCAATCGATCACAAATCAATAACACCAAAACTAATAAATAAAATAAAAATTTCCCCAGTTTAAGTAAAATTTTACTTGGTTTCATAAAATTAACACACAAAGGTTTTTCTGTATAATTTTTTTTTTAGTTTTTGTACTAAAATTCCGATTTACCTCGAAGGAATCTTTAATATTTGTACTCTCATTTTGGAAATAAATGCTCGATCACAAAGAAACCAAGGCCTTGTTGCAGAACATCTATGAATAAATGTAGAAGTTATGACCTTGATTGCAGAAGTAAAGGATTTTCAAAAAATCCTAGTCATAGTGAAGGGGACATGCACTTCTAAAACAAGAGGCATAGCTTCAACATTTATCTGTAGAGTTTCTTCAACTAGGCCTTGCTTTCTTCACTAAATATTCTATTATTTTTTACATAGGTCATTTGAAGATTTTTGGAAATATAAGAAGGTGTTTTTGGTTTATATTTCCAATATGAGAGTACAAAAAATATATTAGTAAGCAAGATAAAACATATGTATCCATTAAACAAATTGTTAATGCCGTTTTCAAGTTTGGAGTGCCAAAATACATCACAAACTATTAATCACTCAAAACAATTTTTACGTGTGTTTTGAGCACAAGATAAACAATATAAATAGGTTCAGAAAGTAATTGTAAAACAGTTGTTACAACGTGCCACAATTTTACACATTGGAGCTGAACATGGAATAGAAGGTTTAATAATTTATTTGTATGACTATGTTTAAGTTGTTTTATTTTAAGGAGAAAGATGGTTGTTAATGCTAAACTTATATAGATATATATAAACTTATATATTATATAGATAGAAGCATGGAATTTGAAGTATTTTTAAGCGATATTTTTCTCTTTCAGTTGATACCAATATCGAAAAGTACGAAAATAAATCTATAGCCTTTGGAAATTAAAAGTCCTTAAAAAAAGAAAATATCACCAAATGGAAAACTGAGTATACAGTTATTATATAATCTTATTCAGATCCGAAAAGTACTGTCGCACGGTGTTATAATTTGAATGACTCCATTTCCATCCCTTTTGACTGTTACAAACAGACACACATATCCATATTGCCATGTATAGGGTATACAAGTACATATGATTTAATGTAGTTTTTGGACGTTTGAAAATTCCTGAAATTTTACTTGATTTTCTATAAAAATGCCTATTCGCTACAAACCTACAGTTGTCATGTCCTTAACTACCCTTGAGTTCTGCCACCAATTAGCTGTTGCCACTATTTGCCTCTGAAGCTATCATCAAATCCACATTAAGCTATGCAGAAGCACTTCAATTGCACTTCTTTTTGAGCCCCACTGTACAATTGATCATACATGTATATGTACGTTTAGTTACTCGTATTCAAAATGCTATTTTTATTTTTTGTAGCACTTAATTCGTGCAAGCAATTCAGCCATACAAACGCGAGTGCCAATACCATGGACCTGACCACATGCAACGTTCACCAGTCGTTCCACTCCCTCTTCCGAGCGTTGTTCGCAAATTAATTAGTTTTTTCTTTTGCATGCATTTTAAACTACACGTTCATTCATTTATACGAAATTCAATTAGTTCGTATGGATACTAGTAAAAAATATTAATTATTTAGAGAAGAAAACAATACGCTTGCCATGAGCAACAACCTCAGACATCTCAAGGTCCATTATCTCCATCATCTCGGCTAGATCTTTAATAACTTCTACGAGCATTTATGCTAGTTGCGCACGGAGAACGGTGCTAGCCAAGAAAAGTTCATTAACACAAAACGAAAAAAAAAACAAAACACAATATCGGAATGCATCATCCTCCCGCCCAGCCGCCGTCTTGCCGTGCATATCTAAAGCTTATTAAATATCGAATGGATGGATGTTGTTGATTGTTGTTGGGTTTAAGACTCGAATTTTTATTACTACGACAACAAAGAGATGAAGTGGAGTCGTTGTCACAACTACGAGTCTACATGCATGCATGTATGTACTTCCAGACGATGTCTGACAGACAGTGCATGCGGTGGAGCGGGAGGGGTCTCCACAGAACTTACAAGACGACATCGACGACGTCTTCAGTGAGTCATACCTCATATGTTTAAAATTTCGGATGAAACAAATGCACAAAAACCGATTAAGAACGAGGGTCGCCTAAAAAGTTCGATAAATAATACGATGTAATATTTTAGCTAAGTGCAATTAGATTGGTACCGCCATCTACATCTCAGTCCGGATGTAACGCCATCAAAACTTAAACACCGACTATTAGCAAATCCTATGGTTTTTAAAATATTTCAGTTTATTAAATCTGAAATATTAATATCCCATAATTTCCCATACGAGTTTAAATAATAAAAATCTTAAGCAGCAGTCAGGTAGCTGGTACACTTACCCTTTGAAACCCGAAGATACAAATATATTTGTGGATAGAGGATCTTAAAATGTGTGAGTTTTTTAGTATATATCCATGGCGTCGTCTATTTACTCATCTAAAGTATCCACTCCTTTTCTCTTCGATTTTAGAGACAACAAATTCTCGGTGTATACAATTGGTTTATCCAATATAAACAGTTCCAAAAGCTTTTCACGACAACCATTAATATTTGCTGGGTAAACATTCCTTATATATTTGCAATTGCATTATTTGAGAATAGACGGCGATGTGTCCTTGATTCGGTCATTTTAACTTTTTTTTTTGCAAATTGTCGCCCACAATATAAAATGCAGAAACAGCGACGTTACTCCATGTACTTACATGGACCTGTTGAATACTGAATTTTGCTTTTGGGCTAATCATTTCAATTGTTACATTGTACAATAACTCGAAAATTACGCCAGTTATCGGAAAAAATTTTCCTTTCTGTTTTTTATATTTTTTTATTATTATTTTTCGATATTTTTAGTTGTGATAAATAGAAAAATTTCCAGAATTTTTACTCGATTTTTCGTTTTTCTTAACCAATTGAGATAAAAATAATAAAAGTAAAAAATAGATTAAATATTCGGTAAATATAAAAAAAATTTCATTTTTGTATTTATTTCATATTGAATAATATGGCTGTTTTTCTTTAAGACTGGATAACTAAGCTGCGATAACAAAAAATCTATATAAAATGTAAAAATTTCACTTAAAATAAAAAAATATTTTTTAAAATTGTCGTCAAAAGCAATATCAATAGGCCTGTACAATTAAGAGACTTGATAAGATGGCAACGTTGCTACAAATTTGTTTTTAGTATTAGAAATACAAAAATTAAGCTAGTAAGCCTAATCGAACATTTTGAAAAAATAATTTTGTGTTAAAAATTTTGGCTTAGCCTGGATAATTACCCAGTGTAAGTCAAATTTATGGTTTTCTAGGCTAAGTCCAAAAAAGTCAACACAAAATATTTTTTTGGAAAATTTGTTTTGATACAAATATTTATTGGCGACAATGTAAAAAAATATTTTTTAATTTATTTGAGCAAAAAATAAATTTTTATTAACGTTTTTGTTATCGCAGCTTGTTATCCCGGCTTAAAGAAAAACAGTCCTAATATTTTACAAAAAAAAACATTTTTTCGATTTTTGTAAACTTTAACGATAACTGGATAACTAAACGAGATATCGATAACATGCCAACCCATTTATCGTGCTATACTGCGTGATATCATACTCTTGCCGAACAAATGCACAAAGTCCTACCTACGCGAAGCCTGCACTGGAAAATGTAAAATTTAAAATGTGTACTTTTGATGTTGACACTACTTGTGACACGAACCTCGTAAAGTACTACCAGCAGAAACCGCACGGTTTTGTGGATGAAACGGTGGGTTTCGCTTAGGTTTTGGCATTTCTGACCACAAATAATTATGGCACGAGCAGTCAGTCGTCTTTGTGTTGTCTTTTGTTTCGGAAACAAAGCAAAAAATCTCCGCAAACAATACCTACTCAGCATTTAAGAGGTTAAAATAAAACGTACACAGACCGGCCAGCCAGCCAGTCCATATGTTCCATGTTCCGTAAACAAAGTCGATTTTGTGTTCCCCCCTAAAATACGACATTTGACTCATCGCGTCGAAGTTGCAATTCCTTTTGGTTGTTTTACATCATAATTCATGGAATCTTTTTGGCACTCTGTGTCACTTTACATGCAGTCTTACATACATACATATGTAGATATGTATGTATGTATGCACTTATGTTTTCAGAATGGTTGCCAAACATAAATTGGAACAACTTTGACTGCGCATAACTGCAGATTGCAGTCCCCTTTCCAAAGTACGTATGAATCATCTGGGAATACATATTCCTGAGATACTTTTGCTACTGCATCACACTGGGACACCAGGCCATACTCCACCATACCACACACACAGCACACAACGCCACATCGCACCGTTGACAGCCGTAAATTATAAGTTTAACGGAAATTGTATCTGAAATGAATACTTTTGGCTCTGCTGCTCTTTTCAGTTCGAAACACATTTTGTTCCCTGAAATTTCATTTTCTTTTGTTGTTGTGAGATTTGATGAAAACTTAAAAATAAAAATGTATCCGAATTCTTAACGGCCACTAGAAAATATGATTTTACGCATAAATTTAAACACATACATACGCACGCACGCATGTATGAGATAAAATTAAGCGGACAATAATCGGCGTTGCGTTGTTTGAAATAAATAGGCTGGGGGTCATCAAACTCGAACGGCGAACGCCGAACTGACAACATCAACGATGACAATGTTGATGTTAAGATTTTGTTATTGTTCATCTTTCGTCAGCATGGCGGGGAAATCACGAGCAAAAAAGAAAATTTTGTTTGAAATTGAAAAATGCTTCAACGTTTAAATAAACTTTGCCAATTTCCATTTCATTTGTTATTATTTTGCACACAATGCCGAGAATTCGAACAGGAGCCCAATGAATGGAATTGTGAAATTGAAATGAAACGACAGCACAAAGCTGAATGGAATATGACGATGATGTGATCAAAAATATGACATTCAACGTGCACAACAAAGTGTTTTTTATTTGTCGGGGTGAAATGGGACAAAAAGGGATAAGAATGGTACCTATCAAACGACCACGGCTAGAAAAACGAAATTCGGTGTGTACATTCATCTAAATGAGTAGATAGATACTAATAAATAATATTATTTTCTCAGATTCGTACATTAAGGTAGAGTGATCAAAAACACGGGTTTTCTGTAATTTCGGGTTTTTCGAAAACCGTGATTTCAAAAAACCGGGTTGTCCGGTTTTCTTTTTATAAAAAACCGGTCGGACCGGGTTTTTTGGTTTTTCTTAAATCGATTAACAGGAAAAATCTGGCAGCACAACTAAGAGAGCTACTTTCTTGTTAAGCGAGTACATTCCATACAAAAATTAACTAGTAAGCCCAATCGAACAGGCCTTAAGTTTTGCTGAAATAGGAAATCATTTTGAAAAACAGCTACAATTTCTGGACCAATTTCATCATTCTGCGATTCAGATATCTTATAGAGAATAAAATACATACATATATAAAAAAGAAAATAAATCATAAATCGCCATTTTAGACGCACAGTATTGCTGTGTTCGTAATTTTTTTAATCAATTTGCGGTCGCTAATAAAAAACGTTCTATGATGTTTGTGATAGTGTAAAAAGTGGCATATTATAAAAAAGCACTGAAAAAGAAACTTGTTTGCAATACGAAAAACCGGTTGAGACCGAAATAAAAAACCGGGTTTCCTGGTTTTCCAATAACCGCGATTTTAAAAAATCCGACGGTTGGTCACAGAAGAAAACCCAGGTTGACCCGGTTTCGGTCTCGGGTTTGATCACTCTACTTTTAAGGGGTAAAGCGGGTGCACCTAGAATTATGAAAATTGGTATATACATTCCTCTGATACTGTAGACACCTAAAATAAAGAGATTTTCGAAAGTTGTACTTTTAAGGGGGTAAAATGGGGAAAAGGGTTAAAAATGGTACCGACCAAATGGCCACAGCTAGAATTATGAAATTCGGTGTATACATTCCTGTCACTGCTTAGGCACGAAAAATAAAATAGATTTTTTCAAATTCGTACCTGTTTGCTTTTAAGGCAAAAGTGGATAGAATCATGAAGTTAGGTACGATAATGGATCTTCAAAATTTGTACTTTTGGAATTAAACTAGGATGGAAATACAACCAAAATGCACCCAGTATCCCCCAATATTTAGGGTATTTAAGCTTTATTGAATATCGCTGCCTTATATTTACTTTTTGAATTAACTTGAAGTATTATTTCGTTATAGCTAGCATGAACATATTGGTAGCCTTGCCTTAAAAGCGCGGTTGAAAATAATTAAAATTTCGTATTATTTCAATATTTTTATTTGTTTTGGTTTGGCTATATTAAAAAATTAACATTTTCCTGTAATGTTACTGCACTTCTACGAAAAGCCTCGATAGCCTCTGTGAATGCGCAGGGTGTATAAAGTTCGGCCCTTTCGAACTTAACGCCGTTCTAATTTGTTTCTATTAATCCAGGTTCAGTAATAAAATCTTGTAATGGTATTGAGAGTGGATTGTATTATATAGTCGACTTTAGCTCTTGCTTAATTTTTTTCATTGGGGTTATGGGAAAAGTCATCGAAAGTTGGACCTTCCGAATACACCATCTACGGTGTAGTCCCCACCAACATTTTTTATGAAACTATATTTAAAAAGTACGTGTTTGATGAACATAAAGGCATATCATCAACAGTATACCGGAAGGCTCTCGACTTAATTTAACAAGTCATCAACTATTATCACACACATAGAAGAAAGAGTATCTTTTCTCTTGACAAAGTTTGTTCGGCTTCTATTCCTTCCTAATATTAATCAGTTGTAAACCTCACGTTCTATCCTTTCTCCCCGTACTTCCTTCCCTATTCATCTCTACCTATACATCTCCCCACACCACTTACTTGCTCCCCTTTTCACTACTCCCTATCCCTCTCCTCTAACCTTTTTTACTTCCAGGAACAAAGGATATGCACAATGGATCCAATTGGAGTGTTCAGAATGCAGGCGCGTTCTGAGCCTTATAACCTAAGTGTTAGATGTTGTTGTTTCTGGCCATAATAAATATTCCGTCATGCTTTATTTAAAATTTATTAAATTCTAAATAATATGGCTGTTTTTCTTTAAGATAACTTTGGATAACTAAGCTGCGATAACAAAAATCTAAATAAAATGTTAAAATTTCACTCAAAATAAAAAATTCTTTTTTAAAATTGTCGCCAAAAGCAATGTCAATGTGTGTGTGAAAAGAAATTTTGAAAAAATAATTTTGTGTTAAAAATGTTTGACTTAGCCTGGATAATTATCCAGTGTAAGTCGAAATGATGGATATCGAGGCTAAGTCCAATAAAGTCGACACAATATATTTTTTTGAAAATTTCTTTCGATACATATATTTATATTGTAGTTGGCGACAATAATTTTTTATTTTGAACGAAAAATTAAATTTTTATTAAAGTTTTTGTTATCGCAGCTTGAAGAAAAACGGCCCTTATATTAAATTCTTATTATCCCGTTACAAGCACCATTTACACAACTTTTAAAAACAGATTTTTAGCAAAATAATAGTTTTTAAAATACATTTCCAATATTTTATTATTCCTATAATCACCACATAAATACAATTTATATGAATGCTATTAGAGAACTGATATCTAAACGTGACTGCCACCCACCTACACCCACTCGGTGTTTGTTAAGATATCAGCTCAAATAAATAGGCGTCCCATTTAGCTAAATGAGTTAATGTGTTAATTTTAGGGAAGCAGCGAATTTTCTGAATATTTCTTAGGACACACCTTACACATCGTTTCAAATTAACCTCTTAGAACCACCTCTTTTTCCTATACTTAATTCAATAGGCTGATAGTATTATTGATAGCTTGGCATTTTTTGAGCTCTTGTAGCACTTCAAAAGTTAGTGATAGTTTTTAAACTTTTTAATAGCCCACTTTTCATTCCTAAACATCTTTCTTTGTTATCCAATATAAAAGAATAACAATTCCATGGATTTACACAATAAAGAGTGATACATCTTTACTTTTTCAAGTAGGGAGTTTCTAATTCATTCTGTGTGTCGTGTCATTCTATTAAAATTTGCAAAAATATTTGTTTGGCCTTTTGGAAAAATATAAAATTTTTCTGATCGATTTATCGAAGCCAGAAATAAAGTAAGGCAAGAGTGAGGATAGAGGACATCAAAATAATACTAAAAATAGCTGGGCTTGCTGTCGATATATGTATATTAGACTGGGTCGCGGTCCATACAAATTGAAAACAGTTTCCAGTCACCCCATGAAAATAAAATTTGGATGATGATGATTTGTATGATGACCATGATTTGCAAAATATTTCGTTGCATTTTTGTCAAAAATTGGTCGAATTGTTGGACGTTTATAGTTTTTTCATAGTAACATCTGAAGTCAAGTCCTTTCAAATGATGCGTAAATGATGAACATCGGAATGATATTGACGACGCAGCGCTCATTTTTGTAAAAAACAGTTTGAAAATGTTGGCTCTGAAAATCCGTCTCCTGTGTTAAATTATTTTACAGATAATGACGTCATTTTTCGTCCGATATTCATCATTTAGGCATTATTCGAAAGGTATTGATTCGTTCTATTTATAGTTCACCTCTTACAAAATGATTCCAAAAAATATGAGTTTTTAGCTGTCACCCTGAAAATCCACACAAACAAATATAAACGTCCAATAAAACGACTAAGACAAGAATAAAAATTTTTATTTAAAGTGCTTCCAAGGGTCTATTAATTCAGAAAAAATTGTACAAAAATCCAACATAAAAAAATACACGGGAAAAAATGATTTTTAGAGCCATTTTCAGGAGCGTTAAGCTCACAGATGGCTTGACCCAGTGACCAAATATTTTGCAGATCATCATGAAACAATCCAATCTCCATTTTTGGGGGGTGATCGCTGCAATTTATTGTCGTGACCCATCCTAATGTATATATTTGGAAATATTAAATCCATAGCAAAAAAATGTGTTCACTAAGGATGTCAATGGAGGAATTCAGTCGTATGAACGACTGAGCTGTTCAATCGACCCTGCTCACTCGGGTGATCTTCTTTTGTGTCTTGTTAGTTGAAGAATAATATAAAGTTTACACTGCATAGCTTTTGAGGTTTAGATAAACATCATTGAAATGTAAAGAAAATGCCCACAACATTGTTTGCTTCATTGTTGATTTGTCGTACGATTAGAAAACAGTTTTTCTCACTGTCTTGCTAAAAGTAACCCGTCCCTATCCCAGATACCGCAAACAAGCGGATAGAACTTGTTTCACTCCAGCAAGGGCCTACTGTACCGACGAGTACAAGTATATCACTATCTATGATTTGTGAGATAGCATCTGCTAAACGGCACATTTAATCGCTGAACTCATTTCCAATTTGGACGACAACATTTAAAATGTCTAACCAAATTTAGGTTGAACTCTATCAGTTTCGGGGCAATTCTTTTCACATCCAACAACCGATTTATCCATGTGTGTGCTTGGAAGCGTTCTCCCTCAAACATGACATGTTGCATCAGTCATACAACGTTGGATTTAACAACAAAACACATTCATAGATACATACATACATATTATGTATGGCTGTATGTCTTTATTTGTATGTATGCATTTGTCTATCTGAACAAACATGCGTTTCGTCGGAGGCAATAAAAATTCTTGACAGCCTTATTTATTGTTTTCCCCAGTCGAGAAATATCTCACATTCTGTTTGGTAATTGTATCCACTCCCTTAATGGATGTCGAATGGATTGGCTCAAATTGATTTGGGGAAAAAAGAAACGACTCCGAATTTGTTATTGGAGCAGTTCGAATGTCAAACAGCGGAGGACGGAAACACTTTGAGATTCCAGGAATGATTTTTGTATTCGAAAAATCGACCAGACATGTCATCGTCTCGGAGTGACAACGACTTCGCCAGGCAGAGTACTTTATCACAATTCGGCGTTTAACAAGTTCTGTGCCCGAAGGCACAAATGTTCACGAATTCCCCAGTTTAAAATGAATTTCTGTCACCAACAACGGCGGGCAGATTGATTCTTTACAGATGTGCTCGGTCACATTTGAGCGATTTTACGTGTCCGACAACTTCCGCGTTTGCGTCTGCCAGAGTGCTGCACGTAAAAAACGCAACAACTTCATTCATTCAGATAGAAAAAAACGAACGAACGAACTTTTTTGCAATCGTTCTCATACATGTTGTGCTATTATAATTAATTGAGTGTTCCATGGAATCACACAAGCGTATTTATTTAATTATGTTTATTAATGTTAATTCAGCAACGCAAACCCACCTCCATCCTCGCTTAACGCCCTGGCTGGCCGGCCACTCGCATTCAAATTTAATTGAATGAAAAATGTAAAAACGAGGAATCAAACTGGCGAACATCAAACGACCAACACGCACAAACACACACAGTCATATCCACACACGACACGCAGACTGGCGCACGTAATAAAATGTAATCAAATTTAAAACCAATTAATTGCATTATTATTACCCGAATGGCGAGGGGCATTATTGCGGCTGGCTGGCAGACTGGCCATCTTCGTACACACACCGATTCATACTTATATGCCGGCCGGTATTTTCGACGAGCCTGGAATATTTGTTTTTAATTTTTGTCGTTAATGGAGTGAGTGCCTTTATGGAAAGTCAACAGAACGAGTGGGCTGTTGGCCCGTCTGTAGGCCTGGATGGCTCTTTGGTCTTCGGCTATTCCTATGGCAATGGTGGTGCGCCGCTGTTTACTTTTGAGGGAAACATGAATACATACAGACTCACACATACACATACACATGTACATACAAAATAGTTTTTCGGTATCCACAGTAACACATGGCACTGTGGTTTATCGCATCCAACTTTATGCAGCAAAAAGAGGGATGTTTTCATTTCCATTTACACCCTCCACCATAGTGGGTGTAAACAAAAATTCGGGTCATTTTTTTCTTGTTGTTTTGTTTTTCCCAAATGATGATACTTTTCATTAGTGGGGGAACCGAAGATAATATTGTATTTGATCTATAGTGCATATGTGTCTGCAAGAAGCCCGATGGTAAATCAACAAATAACTTGTTTCCATTGGAAAGAATCTTTTGATTTCCTATACCCCCTAGTGGGGAGGCTTACATTGAATACTAACGCCCAACCTTAATTTTATTTATTTATTTCAATAAAAATATTTATTTTTGGATTACTATTATTTTGTGTTGTTCCCTCCCCATCATTGGTACCACATTGTAATCAGGAATAATACTGATATTGATAAGGACGACATTGGCGTTTTTTGAAAATTGGGCACAAACATTAAAAGGATTAACTATAATTTGTGCTATACAAAAATCTGAAGAATCTGGTGTTTAAATTCACACTAAAAAGACATGATTTTCGCACTTGCGAAACAAATCATCGAGATTTTGCAAGCCAAATAAAATCAAAATATTAACATTTTTGAAAAGTCCACAGTTTTGCAAATTTAAATCTCTTTGAATATATTATTACAACTGTGACAAGATATGAAGCCTAATCAAACTGCCAGGCAATGTAATTGTTATGCACTGGCGCCCAATGAGACTTCAGGTCGGTCAGTAATGTAAGCGCCATACCATAGACCAGAAATGCATATCCTCTATTTAGCTTTTCAATATCGTTCTCCACAGTTCATTTGTGTACTTTATTCGGTTTTTTTAATTTATATTTATTTCTTTCATCGTACATTGACATTTGTAATGACTTTAAAGTGAAAATTACACCCAAAATAATATTGACATCATTCGTTTTAATTAAAATAAGAGACGGGTTCATTACGACCAGCGGCCTTTAAGTACCCTCACAAATGTCGTGTAAATTAAGTTATGAATCGATTTGAAACCACAAATATTTATTTATAGCTATAGTGTTTAGCAGACCTAGACAGACCCGACAATATGAGGGTAGTCAGAAAAGTGCTATTGATGGCAGCCACCCCAAAATGAAGCCTTTGCAGCTAATGCCACATCCCTATGAAAAAGTGGGAACTAGAAAACTTATTAACATATAAATTAGTTGAGAGTTGGAATTCCATTTATGAAAATTCCACATATGAAAACTAATATAAAAAAATAACTTCTTCCGTGGATTAAATATTATGACTCTTACAATAACATTTACATTTTTGAATTTGCATAAGACTGACTAAATCATCCCGGAAATTTCTATGTTACTACATCCGGAAATATATGTAGAATTTGTTGATACAATACCATCTTCATAATTCAACCTTTCTTTACTTTCCTGAAAAAACAACTTATGAAAATTTGAATTTCGTCATTTTGGATTTCAGGTGACGATATATTCATTTGACCGCATATCATAACATCATAAACACTGATTCTATAGCTCACTTTTAATGAGAATTTTTTAATTCTACGATGAATTTTCCACCAGTGTATAAAAATATAATATTTTGTTATTATTTATAACAATATGCCATTAAACTCCACGCTGAAAGACTTATCTTCATCATATTTATGATTTGAGTAAAAATTTCATTAAAAAGTCGCAAAAGAAACACTTCATAAAATGTATGAAACCTGTTTCATAAATGAAAAGTGTCATGACGTTTCTGAAACATTTCAATGAATGTCGTACAAGTTTTTCTATAATATAAATTATTAAAATTGTATTTTATAATGAAAATTTGTATAATGAAAGTACACATTAGAATGCAATAAAGTCACGTCTGTACTCAGTTTTTATTTGTATTATTTCGAATCCTGAAGATGTCTTTCAACGAAAGACGAAATATTGATTAATAAAATTTAAAAAAACAAAGACCTAGAGCTCATTTTTAATTTAATAAAAATTAAAATAGTTTAAATAAAGGTCGAATAAATAATAATAATAATAATAATTTCTACGGAAGTTTCCAATATAAACAAAAAAACAAGAAAGGTCTGACTTTGGCTGATCAGTCGATACACCCCATTATTGCGAGAATCTTCGCAGAGTTAAAATAGAAGAAATGAGAATTACAAGTAGTACCGACCGAATAAAGTCGACACACTAATTATATATTTATTAATTATGAAACGTTTCATAAATACAACAAAATCTTTCATTATATTTATGGAATCGTTTTAATTGCTCAAATATATTATTAGTTATATCATATTTCATAGTCTTTCATCTTTCTATGAAAAAATGTATTTAAACTAAGGAAAATTTAACTTCCTATAGCGCTGAAGCAATATTTCCTCGTATCAAATATAAACTTTTGCTTGAAAATAGTAAAGGGTGATTTTTTAAGAGCTTGATAACTTTTTAAAAAAAAAAAAACGCATAAAATTTGCAAAATCTCATCGGTTCTTTATTTGAAACGTTAGATTGGTCCATGACATTTACTTTTTGAAGATAATTTCATTTAAATGTTGACCGCGGCTGCGTCTTAGGTGGTCCATCCGCTTATTCCAATTTTGGCATTTCCACGTTTTTGAGTAACAGAGACCCAAACGGCGACGAATCGAAAATTGGTGGTCATCATTAACACTGGCCGATACAGCTGCGATATTTTCTTCAGTTCGCACTCTACGTAAGCGTGTTGGTGGTTTAATGTCCAACAATGTAAATTTGGTGCGAAATTTAGTCACAATAGCCCGAATAGCCGCTTCAGTGGGTCGATTAAACTGACCATAAAATGGAAGCGCGCAATGAACTTTCTTAACAGAGCACGCATTTTGATAATAAAATTCAATAATTTGCAAGCGTTGTTCGTTTGTAAGACGATTCATGATGAAATGTCAAAGCATACTGAGCATCTTTCTCTTTGACACCATGTCTGAAATCCCACGTGATCTGTCAAATACTAATGCATGAAAATCCTAACCTCAAAAAAATCACTCTTTACATGCTTTGAACTCGGTTATAGTTGAATCTTCTCTCAAGCCAAGTAAGATTTTTGATCAAGCCAAGTAAATTGTAGTCAATATGAGGCAAATGTTCATCAAATTTATTTATTTATTCAATCTGAGTAAATTTGTACTTGTTATTAGTTTACTAAGCATAAGTTCATTTTAATGTTAATGAAAATGTTACCAAATTATTCAGATTAGTGATTTTGCTTCAGAGTACGCAGAACTTGTATATAAATGACAAGATGAAATAATTCTTAAACGTTGCATAATACTTCTCTTATAAAGAATTGCGCTATTAATACATAATTGTTGCGAAGGCAGGCAGGCCACTTCAAAGCGATTGTTTAAAATAATATTTGAAGTATTTAATAAGAAAGTTTTTGTCAAATGAACGATAATTGCTTCTTCAAGTATTTTCTAAACGCACTGAAGTGCTGTTTTATATGTTCATTAATTCTTGAAAGTTGAATAACTTGATATAAATTTAAACTTAAAACTCAAACTCATGAAGTTAAAATGGAGGAATAATGGAGTAAATTTTAATGATCTAAATTGGTTTATGGAATTTACTCAAATTTAGAAAGAGTTTATTGAGTGCAGTTGGGGAACTTTTTACATCATATTTCGAAACTTGTAAACTTTCATTGTAATTGGTGTAGATATGTAAGAGCAAAGACTTTACATTGAGTTTATCCAAAAATTCAAGTTGAATAATATAAAAACGCCGGATTGGCCAAAACATCCTGTCAGTTTTCGTGAAATTCCGAAAATATGGTTTATTATACATGAAAGAATGTTTAAAGAAGTAGAAGAAGAGTGTTTCTTGACGACGTTCCTCAAATTGCTCCCACCTGTGAAAGACATTAACTTTGGCCAACATTTTTTGCCACAAACAGGGACAAAAAGCGCAGAGATTTCTTTGTTTAACGTACAAACACTTGACTCTGGAGGATGACTCACCCGCCACAGTTGCTCTTGTTTCTCTTATTCCTAATTCATATAAGATCTACGAATATATGTAATTTATGCGATTGTATTTTGAGAAAGTAAAATTCTAAACATCGTGGAAATTGGCTTTCAAATCTATATTTGCGCTTTAAAATATATTAACTATGACAGAATGTATAAAATGGCATTGAACATTTGTATTTGAAATTTTGAATTGTTCGTCAATGAACATGCCGAACAACAATTTTGTTTTCCGGATAGCGCGCTAGAATGTCAGTTACATCGAACTATGTGAAGCCTACTGTGATGGGTTCGGTCGACTAGCATTCGCACAAAAAAGAACAAGAATTGGAAATAGTGAACAAAACTACTCAAAACTTGATTATTCAAAATGCAAATGAACCAATTAATCAAGTTTCTGATCAACGCGATTTGAAATTCAGATTAACCGATTAATCAAGATTTAGTCAGTAAGGTACGATTGGCCCTGTATGAAAGTAAATGTTTTTTCTTGAGAAGCCGTTGCCGGGCTTGGTATGCTACTCCTTAATTATATGCTTGCCTTGTCCGCGATACGATGGGTGGTGGTGGTGGTGAAGTTGCTTTCTCTGCGGTCTACTCCACTGTTCGACTGGTCGTAGAGCAGTTTCTTTGCCGTCTAAGTGATAATAATTTGTGTAAATTTTCCTTTGTCATTACACGTACAATTGCCTCGCTAATAGATTTATTTGAGTTTAACGACATGTTAAATACTTGGTATGAATGTACAAATAATTGGATTGCATTGGAGTTTCTTTTTTGTTGTTGTTGTTGTTGAATCATTATCAGTCTCGTTGTGACAACACTTACCTTGTGGGGCGTACAACCATCGAATATCCAAAATATGAGCTCCGAACTTGAGGCTTGAAGAATTTGAGATGTTGCGGCGCACCAATGACCACTTGGGGCTTGGGTGCAAAGTTAAAGGTGTGCGCAGGGGTTAACAAACTTCCAAAGAGTGCACCTATCACTAGACACTGCACTGGCAGCATTTGAGCAGACATTATCACGGGGTTATTGATTGATAACTGGGCGAGCACTGATATTTGTTTTGAGGTTTTCTTTTTCTTTTCTTTTTTGATAAGGACTACTCCTATGAGTATGTCGATATATGTATGTATGTATGTATGTAATAATCTATTATGTATTTGCTTTTCACTGCACTTGATTTATGCTCATGACTGGACTTTTGAACTTTTCAATTTGGACATATTTCACTTTATTTTCAATATTTATCACAATTTATTTCGCTTCTAGATTTCTTGTCGGAATGATAATTTCCCTTCCATTTTTCACTTCATCACTTATGCGTGCATGTATGTGCATATGTATGTATGATGTTCCCTCGTATCGTATATCCGTATGATGATATGTATTCGTAGTCGTATTCGTCGTATTTTCTTAAACTCGAATCGGATGTGGATTATTATTTTCTCGTTTTCAAATTTAGCTGTATTTCATTTAATTTTTTCTGCTGTCGTTTCGTTGTGTATTTGTTTTCACACGCAGTAAACCGCTACTGTTGGAATTGGTTGCGTTATTGCCATCTAGCTGGCGTATCTTTCAGATGCTTTTTTCACTCTGTGTGTGTGCGTATTTTTATTTATTTATGTTTATCTTGTTCTTTCTTCTGTTCTGGTGTCGTTGTCGTCACGCGCGTCCGCCCGTACTTTCCGCTGCTACTTGCTTCGCCGGCAACCGAAATCAAAATAAACACCAATTGCTTTGTCAGAGGCAGACATGCCCTAAGCTCCGCTTATTGCTGCTGCCACTACAACTGGCCGAGTGCCAGTGTGTTGGTGGGTGTGTGCGTACATGTAGTGTGTGCCACTGTGTGTGTTTGTGTCTGCTGCTCTACAACGCCTTCAATCGTTTCATGCACAACGCAGCGATAGTTTTATTGAGCGGCCATCGTCAACGACGTGATTGTATTCGTCTGCGCGTATGGGTTGTTCCATAACGCCGACCGTTCACTCACCGCTGATGTTGAACAAAACGTTTGTTGTGCTTCAAGGAGGGCACATGTATTGCTTGCCCGAAAATTTCATGTTAAATCGATCAGAGAACGACTCTTACATCTGGTATAGGAAAATAAAAATATAAAAAATAATCTTTTAAGAATAGGCTTATAATTAATTTCTTATTGGCGTCATTTATCACTGTAATTTTTGGAATCTGGGTAGTTTTTGTGTTCGAGGCCTATTTTTTGTGTAGATTGGCTACAATTGTTGCAAATACCTCTCCGTAAAATTGCGTTAAAATTATATTTTTGGCACGAAAAAAATTAAAAAAAAAATAGAAAAAATTCGGAAAAAATATTTTGTCCACATTAAAAGATACAATTTTTTATTATTTTTTATAACTGTAAATTTATATAAAATTATATTCTTTATTTTGTAATCGTTGGCAATTTAACGAAGGAAGCAATGGCTACTTATAGAAAATCTGTCGATAAATGTTGAAGTTAGGGACCTTGTCGTCTTCAGGTATGACTAAAACAATTTGACCCTGCATATCCAACCATATTTTGTAATACGAACTGACTAACACTGGGCATGCAACAAATAACATTTTAAGCAGAAACTTCTTGAAATTCTATTACTTCTACATTTATTCATAAGTTTTTTTTTTTCAACTACGCCTTGTGTTATTCGCCAAATTCCCAGCTGTTACAAAACCAAATATTATAAAGTCACAATTTCCGTAAAATATGCATCGTGTTTACAAAGAGAGTCATAACTTCTAATTTATCATAGATCTTTTCATATTTTATTGCAAAAAATCTTAATTTTTTGTACACTGTGCCTAAACCACTACTTCTATGTGAATGTCTGATTCACAGCATTTGTAGGCATCAGAATTAAATTTAATAGAACATAAATGCTTCAAATTCCATGCTTCTATCTGTAGAGTAGCTTTAACATCCCTTTGTTTATTTAGTTTCTTCAATTTTTAACAGCTATTCTCCTCTTTAAGATGGCACTTATCGTCATCGTAGAATGCAAATAAGTATTGAACACGTTTTTTTTTAATTCTATTCTTTAAAAGTTTGTAGTCTTTTTAAGGGGCTGTAGGACAAGAAAATTAAATTAAACTTTTCAAAGGTATATCATTCGGTACAAGTGTAATCTGGAGTGTTGGGCAATGCACGAAAAAATATTTTTTGTTGCATAGTGTAGTTTTATAATATTTATCAAACATTTGAACAATTTGTTCGAAGTCGAAAAAATACTAAATTAATTGTTTTAATACTTTTTAAATTTAAATTTCGCGGTAGATATTGCTAAAACCTTTTTATACAATGGAATGTGTACTGAGAACCTATGCAATTGGTATAAATTTTATATATATTTTTCTCGGGCTGGCTAACTTCAGATCCAAAAATCTCTAGACTTGAATCGTTGACGCACTTCTTAATTCGTAAGAGAATAATTTAGTTCCAATTTATTGTGCGAGACATCCAAGTATCGGGAATTACTTTTTATTTAATTTTTCCATTCTGTTTAGTTTCCCGTGATCCGCTTAGAATTTATTGAATCTGTCTGTTCGTACTATAACAATTTTCTTAGCAAATGTCAAGTCTTATTCGAATTACAGCGATATTCGAACAATGTAGAGTAATATTTTTTCCGATTTGAACTGAAAATTGTAAGGTCCAATATTTATTAATGATATCCATTGGCGTTACAAAAATTTTAAATCGATCTTGGTTCATGGTAGATTTTAGCCAATTATTATTTTGCAAATTTGGTTTTAAACACCATTCATACTTAGCTGGCGAAAATTAGAAAAAAGAAAATTTTTTTGTTTCAGGCTTAAAGAAAAACATCCCTAACAATTTCGGAAGCTTCATTCAAATCAAGCAACAATTTAGCTTAGCTAGTGGAAGGCTTTTAAATCTGTGCTACATTTTTGAGGTAATATTTTTAATTATTTTTCCAGTATTCAAATACTGTCATATCATCAGGCAAATCTACGTATTTCCTTTTACCTTACCTTTAAACTTATCACAGGCTCTAAGGAAATGTTATTTTTATTGGCAAAATATTCAATATATTTCCAGAATTATAGTAAATGTATTGCTATTAAATATTATAGGCATTTCGTGAGCCTCGCGAATGATAATATTTAACCGCCTTGCCAGACAAAAAATCAAATTGATTTTTGATTGAGTGTGATTGTCCTCATTTCTATTACCAACACAAAGACCTTCCTTCGTAAGAAGAAACTACTTAATCAAATAGCTGGAATGCGAATGTACTACACATAGAAAATCAATCAAATCATTCACTAATCAAACAACACAAAAACTGAAAAATAATATAATTACCGTTTTCTTGACTTAAGTCGGCTTTTGACGAATGGATATTTCTTTTTTGTAACTTTTGTTTATTATTGTGCTAAGAAATTCTAAAGAAAACGTGAAATTTTACAAAATTCAAATTATAATTTCCACATCTTTCAAATCCTGCCCATTTGTATATTGACTAAGCAGGTTACAACTAAATTAACTCACACTACAATTTAGCAGTTTCGGTGTCAAATACACTACACTGGATCTACCCTTACAAAATTCCAGCACTCTAGGTGTCATAGAACTGAATATATTCAAAAATTCAATTTTCCATTACCACCCATTTTTGGCACATCTATGCAGACTAACAATTAGTGATCTTTCACAAAAACTCAAGACTCTCGCTGCAACAGTACTCTGAATACGCTAATTTACAAAAAGAGAATAAATCCCCAATTCGTGTGGGAGGTGCCACGCCCACTAAAAATATTAAAAATTTAGATAGAAATTTTTACTCATGCTGCCCTTGATTTCTCCTCTACAGATTTTTCATTTTTCCATTTTTTTCATTCCATCTAGTTGTACTGAGACTCCCAATCTTTACTCTCCCAAATATTTTTTTGTATAGCACTGTTATCTTTTTAAACCAACGTTCTCAAGTGAAATGGAGAAAATACAACATCATATTGAGAAAATACAAATTGAAATTCAGAAATTGAAATTGAGAAAATAAAAATGGAAATTGAGAATATACTATTTGATATTGAGAAATGAAAAATTGAAAATGAGAAAAACAAATTGAAATTGAAAATAAAATAAAAATATCAATTAATATTGAGAAATAATATAAAAACATGTGAAGAACAGTTGACTTGAAATAGAGACATTAATATCACCATGCCATTTGTGGATAGGAGAACACATGGATGGTCCAGACAACTACAAGAGCTAAATTCTCGTGGTCCAATCAATGACATGGATGTTCATTGATGGTATTTCATCCTCAGGCGTTATACTGATGAATAGGAGACTTGGGTCATTTAAAGCACATGAGGCCAGAGATTGAGTAAGGGAATTACTAAATAGATGGGAGGAACTTGGAGGACCTAGTTGTAGTTTGCGACAACACTCCCTGACACAGCCAAATTGAAAATACAACAATATTAAATCCCATGGAAGATATATGGTCCAAAATAAAGATATATGCAAAAGCCCATCTCAACATACCAAATGTATCCCCACCTGATTTCGCGAACAGCGCTTCATTTACTTAGAAACTACAATAGACGAACAGTTCTACATTCCACGACTTTCTACCAAAGATCTATAGAATTGGATGATATGCCTGTTGGAGAATAGTTTATAGCTTTATATTGTTTTTCTTATACTATTTTATTATTATTTATAAACTTGTAATAATTTCTTCTCAATTTCAGTGTTGCTTTTACCATTTTAATATTTTAATTTACCGATATCAATTTTCTTTTCTCAATATCAATTTGTTTATTCACAATTTCATTTTCATTTCTGAATTTGTGCTAAAAAGTTCTGTGGTGGTATTAGAGGAACATTCCCTTCTATATAATACTGAATTCTATGAGAAAACTACTCATTTAGTTTCTATAAAATAAGGTCTACATGATCAACATTCTATGTCAAACCAAACACCTTTTTTGTATCACGATTTCTGATTTCGTTGGGAAGAAGGTCGTCATGGACCAGAAATCATGATAGTGGTAGTATGCAGTCAAGTAATAAATGTCTGCATTACATTTGTAAATAAATTTGCATTTGTACAATATATGTAGATACAAATTGGTCAATATCCCAATTAAAATCAAAAATTTCCAAGAAATATTTGTTTTTTAGGAAAAACATAAGGGATTTAAAACTAAACCTTAAAAAAGTTCAACTGTATTAAGAGTTAAGCTGGCTTGATCGTCCTAGAATGTTATAGCGGTTATAATAATGTAATATATATATATAGGGGATATCTTCAGATTTTGAAGGTAGAGATAATTGATTGACTAAATTAAGAAAAATGGTATGCTTGGAAATATTGACTGTCCCCATGTTACTTTGATTTATTCTACAGATACTTTTTCTAAAATCATTACAAATCACTTATCATAGACCAGCGCCCAGACCACAGGGCTGAAGACTAGTCATGAAATTTTCTGGATAGTTTCCAAATAAGACGGAAACGCAGATTAAGAAAGGGTTTAAAGAAATTCGTACTTTTAGGGGGCGAAATGGGATAAAAATGGATAAACGTCTATCCCTCGTCCTGACTAAACAGCAGTAGCTAGAAACATGCACTTATCATGCAGACGAGCTACAAAAAGGGATTTTTGAAATTTGTACTTTTACGAGAGAAAAAAGACAAAATAGGAATAAAATATGGTACCAATTTAAGTAATGTAGCTATATTCGTTAAAATGTTATTTACATTGGAAATAGATTTTTCGAAATTTATACTTTTAAGCGGGGAGCGGCATAAAAAGTGATAATGGTACCAACCAAACTATTGCAGCTAGAATCTTGAAATTTGATATGTAAATTCCTCTGCCCATGTAGAAGCTCAGTAAAATTGGATTTTTCGAAACTTGTGCTTTTGAAGGGTGGCGCGGGACAAAAAGGATACAAATGGTGTACAGCCCTTTAATTACGTAAGCGCAGAAAATAAATGAATATTTCAAAATGTGTTCTTTTAAAAGCTCACAAACACGTTCCTTTTATAATTAAATGACTTTTTGTTAAATAAAGATATGCAGCAACACACAGATAATTTTTTTTCACCTACGTTTATTAATAATATTTATTTTAATTATTTGATTTTCGCACTCCGCGCAAAATTATTATTTTGACATTGACAACTGACTTTCGTACTAGCGCAAGCTGCAAAAGCACCAATATGAAAATTTGGGATTCCCCAAAACAGATGAAACGAAAAAAAAGCAAAACCTAATTAGAACCATGATTGACCGTGTACTGAACTTAGACCGCCTAGAGGCGGTCTTGGGAACTAGAGGGTTAAGGAGGATGCGGAATGAAAAGGGATACACGTGGTACCAAATAAAGTATTTGCTTTTAGGGGAGAATCGAGAACACTTGTTACCTATGATTTTTCACAATGTGCACTTTTTAGGAAAGAGGTGCAAAAAGTTATAAAATGGCCGGCTGCATATAGAAACATGAGATCGAGGAAATAAAAGAGTCTGTGGTTGTAATTTTTTGTTCGAAACTGGGTAGAAAATGATTAAAATGATACAAACGAAGGGATTTCAGTTAAAATAGTTCAAGTCGACAAGCAGCTATCTAATATCTATCTAATAGGAGGTTTCCAAATCAATATTTTAGATTTGTCTATATCCACCAAACGAAAATTTAATAAATACTATCCAAAAACAGAGATGGATAAATCAAAAAAACTGGCTTTTCCGCGTGTGAAGTTGCGGCCACTGCTAGTAAATTATATAAATAGATTTAATCGTGGCGTTTATTTTGTCTGATTTACACATTCCAATAGATAACCATACACTAATTCGTAGTTTCGATGACTCTACTGAAACAGGGCAATTTACGTACAAGATTACTGGGATGACAAAATAAAACAAACGTTTTATATGTAAGCCGCTTAACTAATAGGCAATGAAATTGCAGATGTATTAAAGGGGACAGGGAAAATTCCAGACAAAATCCAATAAAGGACGGCTATTGTGATCACAATGAAAGTTTCTTTGGCGATAGTCGTATCCGATTTATATACAATCGCAATATTTTGTTTGACATCATACAGCTTCTTCATGAACAAAAACATTTTTTCGATAAAAATGTTTTAAATACAAACAATAAATAATAATAATAAGAAGAAATTCACACATTAACTGCAGTATTATCCTGTGGAAAATAATGCTCTCTCTGTTTTCTACGTACCAATTCCCACGTACCCAAGTGGCCCTTGTCCAGGTTCGACTGTATTAGAGCATTCTACTGGGCGTTCACGTTTCGTGGTTCAACCAATATGTGAAATAAGTCAAATACAAGTAACGGGTGGTCTTTGGTCGTTTAGAATTAAAATTGTTTTATATAATTTCATACTAATTGACTTTGTTACAAAGATAATTTTATGCCGTTAGTATTTCAAATCACATTTGGCGGTATACCACACATCATAATATTCGGTGAATTTGTAGTGTACTTTGAATCTATTAGAAAAGACAAAATCACCTCCTATTTTTCCGAATCTTTTTATTTTATTTTTTCTTTAAGTGCTATTTTTTCTTTACTCTGTTAATTTAAAGTATTTCCTACTAAAATATTCCCTACTATTACAGTTTCGGATAAAATTTTCTGAAAGCAACCCAGCGAAAATACTCTAATAAGCTGAAATCAGGAAACTCCACATTTCTTTGACCCCCACTTCTACACCTGACTGTTATTGCAAACTGGAAGTTTACAAAACCCAAAAATGGATGATTTAAAGCAATGCATTTGAAAATAAATTGACTGCTTTGTTAGATGGAAGAATATGATTGTATTATTTCCTAAAAGTGGTCTTGCATACTACTCATTTTTAAAATCCAAAAATAAAACGGTAACAGAACCTGCTTGAGGATTTAATGGTATATTATTTAGTATTTATAAGCATTTATTTCCCGTGGAAGTAACTATCCCGCCCGATCTTAAAAACCGTTAGCACAAATACCGGATTTCAGCTAGTGCCTTCGTCCATAAGACGGAATTAATCAAAACAATCGGCCCGGCCGAACTTAAAAACCTGGATTGCCTTCCAAAGTATTACATGCAGATTAGATGCGGTCGGTTTTACGTAGAAACGCAGTAACATTACAGGAAAATGTTACATTTTCCAATATAGCCAAGCCAAAACAAATACAAATATTGAAGAAATAATTTTATAAATAAATATATAATTTTAATTATTTTAACTATATATACCGAAATAATACTGTAGGTCAATTCAAAAAGTAAATGTATGCAGCTTCAATAAAGCTTAAATCTTCTAATTTTAGGGAATAGTTGGTGCATTTTCATGATTCTATCCATTTCCTCGATACCAGTTTTATCACGAATTTGCGAAAATCCTTTTACTCCACCCTTCCATTTTACATCCATAAAATAACGAAATTCGAAACATCTTTTATTTCACGTGGACGTCCTTGATCCTTCACGGATAGTCGGATATGGCTAGATCGTCTTAAAATTTTATGACGATCACGAAGACGTATACTTTATAGGGTCTCAGCCTTAGTGATCAAACCCGAAATCTGGTTAGCTGGGTTTTTCATCTGAGACCGATCGACGGGTTTTTCAAATAGCGGTTTTTGGAAAACCGGGAAACCCGAGTTTTTATGTCGGTCTCAACCGGTTTTTTCATAGCGCAAAAAAGCGTTTACTTTAGGCCAGTTTTAGACTGGTCCAAAGTTAGTACATTTGGCGTTTTTGTGAGGGGATAGCTTCGTTAATGGTCTAACACGCATTGATATCGTTGGTATCGTCGAACATAAGTGAAAAGTTAAAGGTCCTTGTATTTCAAGTAGTCCACAAATACACTTTATCCTAGAAGTTCACTCCAAACATATGATTTATTTTCTTATTTTGTATGTATTTTAGCTTATTCCAAATAAGTAATATTTCTCAAGTTCGAGGTCTTTGTAATTTTTGTGTAAAATTCTTTATTCTAACCAATATTTCACAATTTCGTGGAATTGCATCCTCAGGGGTATGTCTGCGATAAATATGTTAACAAAATTTGAATGTAAATATCACAGCTCAATGGAAAATGAAATTAAAATTACGTATTTAAGAAAAAGATCACTCACATATAAGACAACAACAATAGAAATATTACTAAGTCTGGCGTAGGTTCACTACCATCGTCGAATGCAAATATTGCACTGTTGGTTGTTTGCTTATTGCACTTGTGATCGATTTTCATGTTCCTCGCTTTCTCAATTAGCTGCCTGTAACATTTTGCATTAGCTTATTTTATTCTCTACAAGATATCAGAATTGGTTCAGAAATTATTACTATTTTTCAAAATGATTACCTATTTCAGCAAGACGTAGTTTGTAGTTTTTACGGTGTTAATACATGTCCTAAACTGAAAATTTTTGGGAAAAAGTAATGATCGGTTTTCTCTATATACTTAAATTTAAAAAATCGCCAAACGAATATTTGCCAATGAACCTCAAGCTAGTTCAGATAGGAATGTTTGAAGTCAATTTCGCAAGATTTCAGTGCGCTGAATCTTATTATGACATGTCCTATACCCAAGAACGAGTATGCACAATGCTCAACAACCAAAAAAACTGGTCCGACCGGGTGTTTCATAAAAAGAAAACGGGCAACAGAGTAAAAAATCGGTCGGATCACTTTAATCTCAGGACGATATTTCAAGCTTTTGCAATCCTATGGTGGAGGGTATAAAATTTAATTATTTAACAGTAAATTAAAAAACAAATGTTTAAGTCCAAATCAGTTTTGTTTCTACCATCCATCCTTCAATCTTTTTCTGAAAGAAGGTATATCCGAATGGGCTTAATCGTTTAAGTGTTGTGTGGATAACGGATATATGTACTCGCTTAACATCAGAGTTGTACCTATGCTATTTTTTCCGGATTGTTCTTCCAAATCCGTTTAGTATAACAACATTGATAACAATCCAGCCAGTTTATCAAGATTCTGAGTTGTATAGAAAGGAAACGAATCAATTATTTTAAAGGTTTTTTATGAAATAAATCCAACATTACTACTAAAATCCTTTATTCTTCCATTTTTTAAATCCAAAACATTTTTGATGTGTGTCCAATAATTTTACTTTCTTAAGGCGACAACCCTAATTTTAAATCTCTTCCACCCACCCGGGTGTTATCATGGAAATGGCCATATCCAAAAGTCACGACGGCGCCCACCATACTTCACCAGCCGCTGTGCTGTGCATGCATCCCAGTACGAGTACACTCAACGGTGGTGTTTCGTTGCACGCATTTCTAGTGACACATACGGAGACACAGGCAGAGAGACCCCAAATGAGAGGGAGACTTTTGAAAAGTGTTTTCTTTTTCAAATGAAATTCATTTATATTCGAAAATCGTTTTCGGCCGAAACTAAATAAATAAATAAAGAAAACTTGAACACTTTATGGTTTTCTTGTCTTTCTTCTTTTTGCCCTTCTTTCGTTCGTCTCTAAAGTTTTATAAACATAATTGATACCACTTATAAATATATATACACACATACATACATGGTGCTGGTGCATGCATGAATACATACATTTGTACGTATGAATGTGTTTATGAGGAGGGAGTCTTGACAAAACAAACAAGAGAAAAAACCTACATTTGTTCGTACATACATCCATACATACATACATACGTAAAATCTAATAAATTCGAGAAACAAATAACTCCACCGAAATAAACTTTGTGAAAAATCAACCCCGGATTCGGGAACAGTTGCAGTTGGCAGCGTACAAGGGACGAGGCCACAGCAAAGGGACATGTTGACAGGCTTACGTCAATAATCAGACACTGTTCCGCTTTCGGACGCCTTATCAATACATTTTGGTGGGTTGGTTTCCAATTGGCATTGCCTACCTCAACATATGATTAACGAAAGCATGCACACCACGCATTGACAGAGTGCCCCGTAAGTCGTTCGACGATTTTAAAACATTTTGTACATATACCCACCAACATAGGATATGTTCGCTCAGTTATGTCCGTCCAACTATGGGATGGTATCTTTTTCACTTTGCCAACATTTGCTACGTTAACAATGACGAATTCAATGTTGACTGGAATTAATATTTTTCAGTTGCACAGGTTGCACCAAAAATAGATAAAATCGATTTAAAAAGTAATTTTGACAACCTTACAATTTTTACGTATTCCAACATGAAAAAATCAATTGAACAAAATAAGCGGCTATAAAAAGCCCAATTAAATTAAGAGAGGATAAAAATCCATACAAAGAATAAGCGACAATGCTAGTTTGCAAAATAAAACACACCTATTACACAATGCAACAAAAAATGTTGCCAAAGGATTGTGTATAGCATTTTCTGGAGTATTTTGCTGTTATATACTAGGCTGGGTCGCGACCCATACAAATGAAAAAATCATTTTCAGTCACAACCCAAAAATGAAGATTGGATTGTTTAACGATGATTTGCAAGATTTTTCATCCCTATGCCCAGACATCTATGAGCTAAACGCTCCTGAAAACACCTTCGAAAATCATGTTTTCACGTGTAATTAACACTTATGTCCATTTTTATCTGAATTCATAGACCCTTGTTAAAGTACTTTACTTTAACTAAAATTTGTTATTCTCGTCTTAGTGTAACTTATTGGTCGAATTATTGGACGTTTATCCTATTTGTATTGTATTGCAACTAGAGTCATGGAATTCGGAGTATACATTCCTCTGTCTGCGAAGACATGAAAATTAAAAGATTTTTGCCATTATATCCAAGGGATATAATGGGTACAGAGGTATACAAATAGTACCAACTGAACGACTACAGCTAGAATGATGAAATTCGGTGTGGACATCCCTATAATTGCGTAAACACGTAAAATAAAGAGATTTCAGAAAGTCTTACTCTTAAAGGGGTAAAATAGGAAAAAGGGGGTAAAAATTGTACCAACCAAATGGCCGCAGCTAGAATCATGGAATTCGGTGTATACATTCATCTGATTTTTTCCAAAATCTTACTTTTTACTTTCACGGAAAAAATTGGTTGAATCATGAAGTTAGGTTATTTTGCATATGTACGTGCGATAATGGATTTTCAAAATTTGTACATTTGGAATTAAAATAGAATTTGGAATTAAATAAATACAACCAACTGTACCAATCTATCTACCAATATTTATGGTATTTTAGCTTTTTGAAAATATAAATATAAGAATATTTATTTTTTGAATTGACTATTATTTCGATATGTAAACGCATTGGTTGCCTTGCCTTGTAAGCGTGATTTAAAATAATAAAAATATTATAATTATTTATGAAATTATTTTTCAATATTTGTATTTATTTTGGTTTGGCTATATTAAAAAAAATATATTTTCCTGTAATATTACTGCACTTCTACGAAAATCGACAGCCTTTTTACTTGTTTGTGCTTCCAATATGTATTTTTAAAAATTTTAGACTATAAATATTTAGAGTGCTACGGTAACAGAATATTAATGCAACGTTTTTTTACGCCACCACTAAAAATTCACATTTCGTGGGTACGTTTTTGTATTTATTTATAAATTCTTTTAGTAGGAATCAATACCTTTGGAATGAACATTTATTATTTATGCGAAGTAAAACTCATTCAACTGGCTTGTCCAAATATTTTCATGATGCAGAAATTGAAGTTTTAAAATTATGAAAAGTGCACAATTACCAGTGTTTGGTAAGACGGCTGTTCGGAAAAAAATTGAGACCTAACCAAAATGTATCGCGACGTTATAAAAAATAATGAAAAATACAAATACATATACTCAAATAACTTTTTTAGTGTATGGAATTCATTTTGCTTTTATTCATGTTAAAGCTCATCAATTTTATTAAATATAGCTTAATTAGTTTTAAAAATAGTTTATTTTAAATGCCCCTCCCCCTGCTCGTTAATGCATGTGCGGCGTATTACCGAAAAGTTGTTCATTACTGCTTGGAGAGTTGATACAGGAATAGCCGCAATTGTTTCTCGAGTAGATTGCTTTAGTTCATACAAAAGTGTTGGTTTTGCTTTGTAGACTTCCTGTTTGCAATAACCCCACAAGAAAAAGTCAGGTGCAGTAAGGTCAGGCGACCTGTAATGTGGAGTTTCTGGATATCAGCAATTCTGTCATAACAGGTCGGGCAATGTGAGGAGTTGCACCAAACGGCAAGTCTGCTGCGTTCAGTTGTTTGACCATTGGTTTTTTATATGGAAATATGGCAACAGCAACAGCAGCGATTGTTTCCTCCGTCTGAACTGAAGGGTTTCGGTGGTAAGGTCTTCTCTAGCTCTGGCATTCTCAATTACATTAATGCTCAGAGAATTTTGGTAGAACATGCTGTTGCTGTTAATTGTGATGGTACGAGCACCAACACAGGAAACCATAACGGAGTTATCTGTTCCTTGGGAAGACAGTCGCAGCGCCCGTTGCAGTGGTTTATATGCCTATACCATTTTAACGAATTGTCGTTCTCTGCATTGTTGAGCCACATTGAACCAGGACCCCTCAATCTATCGAGATAGTTAACAACGGCATCTCGAATTCTTCGCCTATATGTGACGAAATCAGTTGCTCCCGAAGATTTGAGATACGCTCACCCAGAAGGTATTCTGTTATCTATGATTACGGATAAGAATAAATCGGGCTGTGCACAGGCCTACAGTCGAATTCTTCAATCACGAAGTCAACCTGATCAAAGAATTCGTAGATTCATTGTACCAACAATATTATTTGACTGCGAATCGTATTCAGATATGATTAATTGGAATTATGTTGGACAGCTTACTGAACCTCCATGCATTCAGCTCTATTCCCAACAATACTTGCTGACAAAATTATTGAAATTCCATGTAAACAACATTTATCCACGTGTTTATTTCAGAATTCCCAGGTCAGTCACAAGCTACTGAACGATTTGTACATGTTGTAAGCAAATCATCTCTATCTATCGTCGGTACAAGTCGTCCAGTGCACATTCCTAGTAAGATTGAGTCATGTAAGAAATACGCTAGACTTGATATTGATCTCTGAAATTCCTCTGCTATTCGTCATTAAGGTCTGATTCGAAAGGTATTCATTCCGACTAATTGCTTTTATAAAAAAATACAAAAACGTACCCAAGAAATACGAATTTTTAGTGGTGGCATAAGAAACAATCCATTAAAAATCTCTTACCGCAGCACTCTAAATAGTGATATTATCTTTAAAATGCCATATTGGAAGTGATGATATGAAGGAGTTTATCAATTTTATTGAAAATGCCATTAAAAATCACAAACAAATACAATAAACGTCCAATAATTCGACCAATAAGTTACACTAAGACATGAATACAAAAAATTATTTAAAGAGCTTTCAAGGACTATGAATTCAGAAAAAGTGGAAAAAATTACAAGTGAAAAACATGACTTTTGGAGGTGTTTCTACCAATACCCCTTCAACTGCTTTTGTATGCTCGGATTGATAAAGTACATATTTCTACAATTTTATGATGTACGTATTTTTTTGTTCTTGTTTTGTACGTACTAATTTTGGGTCACCCTGTACAAACTCAGTTCTTGGCGTTAAAAAGGCGAATCGATCTTGTGCTGCTGGATATATGTATTGTCTTTCCCATTTAAACACATACACATGTTCAAATACAACTTTGCACAATGTATATGCGCTTTTGCTCTACCCTGTGCATTTATAGTCGCCGTACATGCATGCACTCCTTGGTGCAACTGCATGAATCAAACTGTGCAGTTTTTTTCTGCTGTCGCGACTCGGCATCATGTTACACTTAAGGGGTATGATGAACATGCAACTTATGTATGATAATACGGGTCATTAGCTCGTTTGATATCAACAGAACGAACAACAATTCCTTACGCACACATGCACACATGCACACACACACACAACATCCACAAAACGCAGTACCTTTCGGTCGCTAGAATTGCTATAAGAGAGTAAGAATACTATATTCGTACGTACGCCTCTGTATGTTTGTATGGATGAATGTACAAATGTGTGCATTCACTACAGATTAAGTACTCCGACTCACGCATGCCACAATTGTGTTGTTTTTTGTGGTTGCTGCAACTTATACATATTCGTACTCATACTTGAATCGGCCCGATATTACAAAGGCAAATCCCAGTGGACAAGAGTGCCAGTAGCACATGTCAACCGATGTTCCAAGTGTGCAGTGTGCATGGACGTTCGCACACACATACGCACACACTGCAATCACTCATAGAAGATGCGTGTGGCTACGTCCATACACACTATATATGTATGTAAGTATGTGTTACATATATGCGCCGTGTGAGTAGTTGCAAGCAACACCCTACGCCTACGAAATGCACGCAGCAGTGCTTCTCATTCTGTGAGTAACAGTATGACTGCGTTTAATTCATTCGACAAACGTACACACATATGTAATATGTATATACACAGATATGATAAATACCCCATGTAAGTATGTATGTATACCTATGGACAATTTTCGACAAACAGATGAGACAAATTGAATAAAGACGATCGCTACCACATGACATGCCACTTATTTAATATGTGCGTCCAGAGCAGAACGTATGTACATCAACACTCATTTCACTGCATGTGTGTCGTATTCATTATCATCATTAGCTGCTTGAATTATATTTATGTACAGTGATGGGCATGTATACATTGGGGTTTACACTCTATTATGTACATATATCAAAAAATATTTATACGTGTAAGACAAATATAGAAAATAATTAATTTCGTTTTAATATTTACGAAAATCGAAATAAAAAGTGTGGGCAAAAATAAATCAAATTCTATTTACTTACATGTTCTTTTGTTTATTATACCAATCCGCTTAGAATTATTTTCTGAATCGATTTAATCAAAGTCACAATGGTTGTCCGAAATTTTACGCAGGGAAGGACGCAAATGAACATGAAGAAATCGGTTCAAATTTAGATATAGCTCCAATACAAATTTCGCTCTTGATTTAACTTATTTTCGCCTTCATATTGATTCTTAAAATCAAATTAGAAAAATATTTTTCATTTACTTAATAAACAAAAAATATTCCTTCGATTTTTGTAAAATAAATTTTATTAATAGTTCAGAAAGTTTCGTTTTATTAATAGTGTGAGTAAGACGTTCCATTGATTTCATGATGATGTTCGGGGTACTTTCTCTAAAGCAATTATAAACGTGATTTCTGTCGAAGTCAAAAATATTTAATATAAATAATTAAAATAACTTGCTTGATTTGAGCAGAGATATTGTGCTGGCTTTATATCATTTAGATTGCAAATTTATTTACAAATGACATGGTGACATTTAACATTTGGCTGCAAACTCCACTATCATGACCGCGACTTTTTAACAAAATACCCGGACTCTTTAAGTAAATTATTAATCGTTTAATATTTCGGCATTATCACTGTCAATTCGTGTCCATTAATAAGATTGTCCAAAACATTAAAAAAATACTATAATTCCGAAAGAGCATGTTGAGTTGATCATTTTTGTAGAATAAACTAAAAATCCAGCTGGTCCGAGTTTCTTTTTACAGTAGATCAAAGTTTTCATTTTTTGGTCGAAGGGAGCATTATATTAAGTGAGAAAAGTGTTGTAAGTTAATGTGTGAGAGAATTCTTATTATCAGAACTATATTGTGTAATTTTATGAGGATTATTTTTGTGAAAGATCTCAACCCTCTAGATCCTCTCTTAACCCTTTCGACACTGACGGGACACATGTGTCCCATTGAGTTTTCTAATCGAACTGAAACGCAATTACTCCCAACTATTTCTATAAATATTTGTCCCAACAGTAATATGATCGTTTTCGCATGCTTGTGTTCTCTGTGTTCCACAATCTCAAATCCTTCCACCGTTATATGCTGCGATCGGTTCTTTACTACTGTCAACTTAGCGCAGACTTTGCATTTTGGTTTAGTTGGTACCATTATGAAAAATAAGAAATTCTTACCAAATCTGGATGGACCAAAATTAGAAAGTATAACAGCAGCGGTACTATGCTTTGTAAATGGCAAGATACAAAGGAGGTTTTGTTACTCACCAATTGCCACACTGATATCGTAACGACCGTTCAAAGAACCAACAAAAAAGAAGAAGCCCTTGATGTTGCATGCCCTGAGCCCATTGCCTTTTATAAAGAGTGATTTTTTTGAGGTTAGGATTTTCATGCATTAGTATTTGACAGATCACGTAGGATTTCAGACATGGTGTCAAAGAGAAAGATGCTCAGTATGCTTTGACATTTCATCATGAATCGTCTTACAAACGAACAACGCTTGCAAATTATTGAATTTTATTATCAAAATGCGTGCTCTGTTAAGAAAGTTCATCGCGCGCTTCCATTTTATGGTCAGTTTAATCGACCCACTGAAGCGGCTATTCGGGCTATTGTGACTAAATTTCGCACCAAATTTACATTGTTGGACATTAAACCACCAACACGCTTACGTAGAGTGCGAACTGAAGAAAGTATCGCAGCTGTATCGGCCAGTGTTAATGATGACCACCAATTTTCGATTCGTCGCCGTTCGCACCAATTGGGTCTCTGTTACTCAAAAACGTGGAAATGCCAAAATTGGACTAAGCGGATGGACCACCTAAGACGCAGCCGCGGTCAACATTTAAATGAAATTATCTTCAAAAAGTAAATGTCATGGCCAATCTAACGTTTCAAATAAAGAACCGATGAGATTTTGCAAATTTTATGCGTTTTTTTTAAAAAAAAAGTTATCAAGCTCTTAAAAAATCACCCTTTAATAGATACATGGGTGGTGTAGATCTTTCAGATCAATTTTCATCTCTTTATGATCCTGACAGGAAATCTGGAAAATGGTGGAAGAGAGTTTTTCAAAAACTGCTTATGGTTTCCGTCTCCAATGCTTGGATTCTTTTCCAAGAAACTCGGCATGTGAAGGTACCATTAATTTCCTTTCTCGCTGAATTGGCGGTGCAGCTTCTTCATTATGGAAAAGAGAGAGCAACAATTAAACGTCGTAGCACGAGTGGTCGCCCATCAGAGCGATCAAAAACACTTTCTGGTGTTGGAGAACATCTTCCTATCGAGAGGAAAACACGCCGTCGTTGCAGAAGCTGTTCAAATGATAACAAAGAGCATCGTACGAAAATGATGTGCGTTTCTTGCAATATTCCTTTGTGCAAGCTGTGTTTCGCCAAATATCATACTAATTAACATACATTTTCATTGTATATGACACATATTCAATTCTAACTTGTTTGTTTCATAAATTAATAAAACAGCATTGAAGTTTACATATATTATGTTATTTTAGTCTTGCCTTACTTCGTTACTATTGGGACATATTTGTCCCAGGACATTTTCCTTGTTCTGGTTATCCTTTCGCGAAACGCACCCTGTGGCCAAATTTTGGAACTATAACTAACCAATACCCATCAAAAAAGAGTTCGTATTTTTAAAAAATAAATCCGTTTCGAAAGGGTTAAGGACTAGAATGTTTTTGCCGCAAAATTTCAGTGGAGGTTAATTTTCGAGGAAGATACGACTAAATTATGCATTTGTTTTGTGATTTTATCGCGATATATCCACAGCATGTGGCAGCTTTTTTGCATGTGTATGTGTGCATGTGTCAGTCGTGATGGAAGTTGCAATTGTTTCAAAAATCCAAAATTCACGGTTGCAGTTGCATATATTTCAACTTTCTCTATCTGAGTTTCTGAAAATATTATATCTCTAATATTCTCTATTTATGTCCGTAAACTCAACGAGTACGTATCTATCAGTGCTTAGATACCTAGTGTGTAAACCACATTTTGTATTTCACTCGAACAATAAAAAAAGCTTAAGTGTTATTAATGTCATATATGGCAAATTTTAAGTTTAGGTTTTGAAAATTATAATTATATATTTTTAGTTGCGACTATTCTTGTTTGTAAAGTTAAAGAGGGTCATAACTTTCCTTAAATAATTTTTCAAATAGGCCATGTTTTCTTCGTTAGAAGAAATATCTTTTATTTTTATGGGTTTAAAATAAAGCGTAGGTTGTGTAGAAAAATATACTTTTTTTAAATATTTGGCAAAATGTAGAGGTGGAATATTATTGAGTAAATCGTATGTTATCTTTAGGTACTGGCCAGTAACTGGTAAAACTTGGACATTTTTTAAGTCCAAATTTATTCAATTTATTTATTTATTTCAATGAAATTGCCCACCAAAACTTGTTTTAACTTCATATATTTATCCAACTACTCTATACGACGATATAGTTAATTTGTACAGCAACCAATTGGTTTAGCAACTATACCAAAAACTTCTAAGTTTATCACTTCGTACCTAACGGTTTACAAAAATATATTTTGTCTTTGGTCGTTCTTCTGTAATAATAAAAATTCCAAAACAGAAAAAAAACCAGTAAGGAAAGGCTAAAGTCGGGCGGGGCCGACTCTATGATACACTCCACTTTCAATCCGAATGCAATTCAATTCGGTGAAAAAGTGAAAACGGGAAGGTTTTTTGTATCCTGTAAATGTATGTGTTTGACAAAAAATTTTATATCGGAAAGGACATTTGTATGAGGATATATTGAAACCTGGAACGAAATAGGTGAAATATAAAATGTATAGTTTGGCCAAAATCGGTTAAACTTATGGGAGCAACATTTGAATTTGGGCTATATTTAAATCAGAGTTACAAGCCGACCCATAATTATCGGCGGCGGCGGCGCTGTTCAAAATGGGTCGGCGGCGGCGGCTTTCGGCTGATTTGTCGGCTCGTTCTGTCATTCGATCACCCCTATTTATTTTACAATTTTGGGAAAATGGAAGGAATAATTTGTATTGGTTTTTAACACCTTTTCTTTTATTCAATATATATTATATATATATATATATATATATATATATATATATATATATATATATATATATTATAGTTCAATATTCGTTAATATTAGACAATGTTCCCATAATTTAATATTATTATCCCATACAATTATTTTTTGGGAGTGGGATAAGAAGCTGCGATAACAAAAACGTTAATAAAAATTTAATTTTTTAACCAAAACAAAAAAATTAGTTGTCGGCAACAACAATATAAATATTTGTATCAAAACAAATTTTCAAAAAAAAATATTTTCTGTTGACTTTTTCGATAACCATAAATTGGACCTACACTGGATAATTATCCATGCTAAGTCCAATATTTTTAACATAAAATATTTTTGTTAAAATTTGTTTTTATACACACATTGGTATTGCTGTTGGTGATAATTTTAAAAAAGAAATTTTTATTTTGAGTTAAATTTTAACTTTTTATTTCATTTTTTTATCCAGAAAAACAGCCTTATTGTTATTTATAGGAACACATGGCCACGCGTACTGGAATTGACTTATATAAATGCGACTTTCAAATCAAAACTTTCATAGACGTAATCATATGTGGGATACCAAATTCAAAGAAAGGTCAATATATTTCACAGTAGTTGATTGTCTAAGTCGACAGTTATATTTTCTTTTGTAATTTTAAGTGGGTTGTCTATTTTGGTAGTAAGATTTGACTGAGTTAGAACTCCGTCAAATCTCGGCGGCGTGGTTTTAGTCGATATGAGTCGATGAAATCGGCGGCGTGTTGAAGTCGATTTGAGCCGACGAAATCGGCGGCGGCGCGGCTCGTGCAGACCCATGCGGCGGCGGCGGCTTGTCGGCTTAAAATCGGTCGGCTTGTATCTCTGATTTAAATCTGAACCGATCTTACCAACTTTCACCATAGTTTTGTTTAGTTAGATTATAAGATGTTGTGCGAAATTTAAAGACAATCGAGCTCAATATGTGGCTTTTAAAGCGGCAAAAGTCAAATCGGGAGCGACATTTATATGGGGGATATATCTAAATCTGAACCGATCTTACCCAATTTCTGCATAGGTGTTTCTAGTAAGATTATAAGATGTTGTGCCAAATTTTAAGAAAATCGAGTACAATATGTGGTTTCTACAGAGGAAAATGTCAAATCGGGAACGACATTTGTATGGGGGCTATATCTAAATCTGAACCGATTTTCACCATAGATGTTCTTAGTTTAAATATAAGATGTTTTGCCAAATCTGAAGACAATCTGATACAATATGTGGTTTCTAGAGCGGAAAAAGTCAAATCGGGAGCGAAATTTGTAAGGGAGCTATATATAAATATGAACCGATCTGACCGATATTCGCCATGGGTGTTTCTAGTGGAAATATAAGATGTTTTACCAAATCTGAAGACAATCTGATACAATATGTGGTTTCTAGAGCGGAAAAAGTCAAATCGGGAGCGAAATTTGTAAGGGAGCTATATATAAATATGAACCGATCTGACCGATATTCACCATGGGTGTTTCTAGTGGAAATATAAGATGTTTTACCAAATCTGAAGACAATCTGATACAATATGTGGTCTCTAGAGCGGAAAAAGTCAAATCGGGAGAGAAATTTGTATGGGAGCTATATATAAATCTGAACCGATCTAACACATTTTTACCACAGGTGTTTCTAGTTACAATATAAGATGTTTTGCCAATTTTAAAGAAAATCTGTTGTAATATGTGGTATCTAGAGTGAAAAGAGTCAAATCGGGAGTGAAATTCGTATGGGGGCTATATCTAAATCTGAACCGATTGTCTTCAAATAAAATAGCGTTCGTCCTTATCCCGAAAAACAGCGTTGTGCAAACTTTCATTTGGTTCTGTCTACAATTGCGACCTGTATCGTGATTACAAGAATAGATGGACGGACGGACAGACAGACGGACATTGCTAAATAGACTCAGAAAGTGATTCTAAGACGATCGGTATAATTAACAATGGGTCTATCTCGTTTCCTTTTGGGTGTTACAAACAAATGCACAAAGACATAATACTCTCGTGGAGTGTATAACAAGTAAAAAGGCCGGGCCGAACCTTATACCGTCGATTTTCATAGAAGTGCAGTAACATTACAGGAAAATGTGACATTTTCTAATATAAACAAACCAAAACAAATAAAAATATAAAAAAATTAAATAATAAGATACCTTAAATACCCTAAGTATTGGAGGATAGTGGGTGCAGTTACAGTCGTTTGGTTTAATTCCCATCCTACCTTAATCCTAAAAGTATCCATTTTGAAAATCTAACTTCATGATTCTACCAATTTTTTTCGTAAAAGCCACAAAATAAGGTTCGAATTTGGAAAAATCTTATTATTTTGTATGTCTATGCAGTCAGATGAATGCATACACCAAATTCCACGATTCTAGCTGCGGTCATTTGGTACCAATTTTATCCCCTTTTTCCCATTTTACCCCTTAAAAGTACGACTTAGGAAAGTCTCTTTATTTTACGTTTCTACGCAATTAGGGGATGCACACACCGAATATCATCATTCTAGCTGTAGGCGTTCAGTTGGTACCATTTTTATCCCTCTGTTCCCGTTGTGTATCTTGAAAGTACGAACTTGGAAAAACCTTTTTATTTGTCGTGTCTACGCAGTCACAGAAATGTATTCACGCAATTTCATGATTCTAGCTGCGGCTAAGTGGTTGGTACAATTTTTATCCTCTTTTTCCACTTTACCACCTAAAAGTACGAATTTCGAAAAATCCCTTTATATTACGTGTCTACGCAGAAGAAGAATGAATACACCGAATTTCATTATTCTAAGTGCAGCCGTTTGATTGGTATCATTATTATCCCCATATTCCCATATTACGCTTTAAAATATTTGGGATAAAATACTTTTATATTATCAATTATACCGAATTTCGTGTTTCTATCTGTTGTCGTTTGATAGGTACAATTTTTACCTATTTCGGGCAATTTCAATCGCATCCGATCTACAACTATTGGACATATTCCTGGAAAATTTGTACATCCTAACTCCTTTCGTTTAGATGCTAGGGTTTTTCAACAGACTAGATGGTCTTAGAATTTTATGACCATAAAAAATATACATACAAACGGAATGACAACTTAGTATACCCCCATCTTGGAGGTGGAGGATATAAAAAATAATTTTGTGTATTGGCGAAAAAATCAATAGCTTTACTGGCATTGTATTTTATTTTTATACCCTCCACCTTTAGGATGTGGGTATATTCTTGATCGTCATAAAATTCTAAGACGATCCGTCCGTCTGTTGAAAGCACTCTAGCATCTAAACGAAATGAGCTAGGACGTCCAAATTTTTCATAAATGTGTCTTATAGTCGTTGGAATTGAAACTGGGCGAAATCGGTCCAAAGGGACAAATTTTCCCTCACAAGGACTAAAAATACCCATAATAATCCCTAATATTTTAGAGCATTTAAGCATATTTCTATATAACTTCTGCATTTATAAACGGATTTTAAAGTGTGATACATCGATGTTTTTGTCTCGACGAGGCCGATTTGTTTGTCTTTGAAGTCAGAAGAGTTTCATGATTTTATGCGAGCTTTAATTTTCTGATATTAGAGAGGTACATTAGGGTAGTAGCAACTGAGATACGATGGGTAAGTACCAGAAGGGGGTGCTTGAGCTCAATGACTTCAAAGACAAAAAATCGAGACAAAAACATCGATGTATGATTTAAAATCCGTTTATAAATGCAGAAGTTATATAGAAAAATGTAAAAGTGCGACCCCTACGTTCGGCATAAAAAAATAAAAAAAATTTTTTTGAAACTACCTTTCAATAATACTTCATATTCGAAGGTGTACGGCGAACTTTTTTTTGAGGTACGCCCTAGTGTACATCCCTCTAATTGCATAGTTGCGTAAAATAAAGAGATTTTAGAAAGTCGATATAAAGAAAGAAATTTCTCACAAATCAAAGTTACAGACACACTTGCATGTGAGAAACAATTTTATATGTCAAATCACAACGTTTCATTTTCATTTCATATGTTTCATGCGAGAAATTTCACGATAGAAGAGTTACAGAACATGGGTACTGGAAATCGATAAAATATTTCTCGGTTTGTCGGGAATTCCAAAAGCCTAAAGGTTCAATAATATAAATAATCTTTGTCTATTTTTTTTTCAAATTTAGCTTGAAGAAAATATTTTTTTCTTTCGAGACACAAAAAAATAAAAATTTTACGTAACTTTGTCCATCCAGGATAAAATTATTCTCCTTAATTGGTTCTAGGCTAATCTGTCAATAGCCATGTAAGAGACGAAAAATATCTGTCATGACAACCTTCTGCCAAATTCCGATGATCTAAACTTTCAACGACTTCACACAAAAACATTTGGAAAATTCTATAAACCTGACAATTTAATTAAATTGACGTCGTATCGGAATTTGTTCTCAATTCCAATAAATGAGCAATTTCGACTTAGTTACTGCAACAACCCCTCATTTTGGCATTCGATTTAAGAAAAAATAAAAGTTCGTATTAATTTGTGTACTATCTGTAATTAATTACATATGTACTTACAGGTAATAAGTTTGGTAAGTGATAACAATGACATTATTAGTAATGCATTATTACTCTACTGATTAATATCTAAAATGCAACTACTTATTTTTGGGATATTTGTAAGCATGGTCAGTAATTCAAAAGGTAAGTGATGATTTGGCTTACCCAAATTTTTTCATTTCTTCTAGAGCATGTAATCACAATTTTACTATCTTATCCAGTTTTCGATATAGTTAGTATAAATACATGGACGCATGAATCGCGCTTTTCTCCAATATGGGAAAATGAGAAACAGTGGTGGTAAATACAATAAAGTTCTATATTTATTTAATCTGTGCTAGCCTAGCCAAATAGTTTGTTCAGCACCTAAATTGCCGCAATGTTTAATGAAATGTAAATAGATTGTCATAAATGGAGATGAGGAATATGAGTACGATTACTTGAATTGCTCTGGTAATGTGTAGTGACACCAGTGAATACACTTGTCCTTCACTGTACTTAAGTGTGTAATGCTTCTAACAAGTGATATGGTTATGAGTTCATTAAATGCGTATGCACTCGAACGTACATATGTATGTGTGAATGTAAGCTTTGAAATGTAATCAAAGTAGAAAATGGTATCATTTACTGTCGTTACAATGAAGAGACGATTGAATTATAATCATTTAAAAAACACACACATATGTACATATATACTTACATACATACTACTTACTACATATGTATGTATATTACTTACGACACTATACATTGGAGTGGGAGAGCCTGTGGTGGCACAGCAGTAATAGTGCGCGGAAGGTAAGGCGTTGTCAAATGCAATAATAGGCCTGTTCGATTGGGCTTAGTAGCTTCATTTTTGTATGGAATTTACTTGCTTAGCAAGAAAGTACCTTACTACTCTCTTAGTTGTGTTGCCAGATTTTTCCTGTTAATCCATTTAAGAAAATCCAATGTGTAGCAACGTTGCCACCTTATCAAGTCTCTTAATTGTAAGTTAGTAAACCCAACCGAACAGGCCTAATATCGAACTGAGCATATACAGGCTACACCACAAATATGTAATATCGGCAATTTATTGCTCTCCGGTATCAATCGATTAATATCTAAACATTATAAAGGGTGATTTTTTAGCTATTATCTTTTTGGAAACACTGGTTTAAACAGCTGACACATGTTTCGTATTTTGTTTCACCGTCAAACATCTTCAGTTTGGTCTCTAATTTAACCATGAATCGTCTTACAAACGAACAACGCTTGCAGATTATTGAATTTTATTATCAAAATGCGTGCTCTGTTAAGAAAGTTCATCGCGCGCTTCCATTTTATGGTCAGTTTAATCGACCCACTGAAGCGTCTATTCGGGCTATTGTGACTAAATTTCGCACCAAATTTACATTGTTGGACATTAAACCACCAACACGCTTTCCTAGAGTGCGAACTGAAGAAAATATCGCAGCTGTATCGGTCAGTGTTAATGATGACCATCAATTATCGATTCGTCGCCGTTCGCAGCAATTGAGCCTCTGTTACTCAAAAACGTGGAAATGCAAAAATTGGACTAAGCGGATGGACCATTTGAGGCGCAGTCAAGGTCAACATTTGCATGAAATAATCTTCAAACATTAAATTATATGGACCGTACTATCGATTCAAATAAAGATTTCATGCATTTTTCTGAATTTTATGTGTTTTTTTTGAAAATCGTGATACGGGATTTGCAAATGGTATTCAAATTAATGTCAAATAAGGTTCTAGCCAACTGATCCGTCTGAATTTTTGTTTGTGTATTAAGAACCAATGTCGCTTGTAACTAGGGTGATCAAACCCGGTATCGCGGTTTTCGGAAAACCGGGAAACCCGAATTTTTTAACTCGATTTCAACCGGCTTTTATTTTGGAAAATATCTCTTTTGCGGTGCAACTTTGACTATAATGTGCCACTTTTTATATTAGGTTTCACATATCAGAATACATACATATGAGCGAATGCAGTCAACTTACTTCAGCAACATTAATCTTATTTAGGGGTAAAAGATTTCCTAAACATTTGTATTTTTTGCAGTATGTACTAATAGACTGGACGTCAGCAATATATATGAACCAGTTATAGGAAAAACTTTCGGGGTGACTTTGGGCCCCGTAAGTTTTAAGGTCGAAAAAATAGGACTTACGTTTTTAACTAGAATTCCCTGCCTGATTAAAAGTAACGTAATCATAGCTTTCGATTGTGCAGTTTTTTCAGCGAGCTATCGATTTCACTTATGTGAACTTTTAAACAATCGTTACTAATTTTCCTGAAGTTGTAATTTTGACGCATAAACTCTTTAGAATAATGATGTAGCACATTATTCTACCTTATGATATGTGAAAAATAATAGAATCGATATAGAAATTAAATGCAAAATAAAATATATATTTATTGGGTATTTCCACAAATAACGACAGAAGAGCAATAGTTTCGAACATTCATCCAATTTTGATGAAATTTGCCACATATATTCTCTTATATTACTTGGAGAGGGTTCACCATAGGTCAAAGTTGTACGTGGTTCTAGTTTCTGAAGAGATAGCTTCGTTATTGGAAAAAATAGATGTAGGGAGAAAAGTAGTGTGTCTCAGTCTCAAACTCTAAAAAATGTATATTTAAAAAACTCGCCAAAGAATTCCGTAAGAGCGAATATGATGCATGTATCAAAGAAAGTCAAACGAAATGAAAATATTTCTCAATTTTTTATTGTTTTAAGAAAAACCGGATTCACGGTTTTCGAAAAACCCGAAAACCCGACAGAAAAGCCGGGTTTTTGATCACTCTACTTGTAACATATATGTAGTTACGAAAATCGGGGCAATTGTTGAAAAATCCAATTTCGCGGTTGCAATTGCTTATATTTTAACATTCTCCATTCAGGATTCTGAAACTTATCCGACCCAAATATTCCCCATGAAGTCATGAAATTTTTTTTATGATTTTTAAGATACTTTTCACAATTTTTGACTTTACAGCCAACATCCTATTTTAACTTGGAGCAAAATGCTACTAACGACGAAATGATGGAATGTTTTTAACAAAATCGTAGTAGAGTATTACAACCTTCAGTTTTACGCTGCTCCATTTTCGTACTATTTTATTTATATTATTTTTTTCTTCATAGCCACTTTTTCAGTCACAAACTAACGCGTGAGCGTATAGTCAAATCTGAAATACTTGAAAAAATGATTTTTGAAAAAAAATCTTCTCCAAATTTATAATGTATAATTATGCAGTGTAAGTCAAATTTATGGTTATCCAAAATCTTTAACATAAAATTGTTTTTTTTTTTGTTTTGAAAATTAGTTTTCATACACACATTGATATTGGTGCTGCCCCAAATTAAAAAAAAAAATTGAAAAAAAAGTGAAATAATGATGTTTTTCAGTAAATATGATTCTGCTCTTGAAAGCAAAAACATTAGGCTACTTCTAGTGAAAATAGTTAAAATCGAAGTTCATAAAAAATATATATATTATTATTTATACTCTACACCACAGTCTCTTCGTTTATTATACCGATAGAAACTGTGGTTTCCAAGCATTATTATGGCGTCAAAACTGCACCAAATACAGATTGGTTGTAATAACTATCAAACATGCTGTAACTATGTCCTAATAATGCCTGACTTTAATACTAGTAGTACTGTAATCCATTCAGGTGTAAACAGTGCCACTGTAAACATTAATAATTTTTAATGTTCGTTTACTATGTACAACGCCAATTAAATTCTCCTCAATGGCCCTCAAATTGACACCCTTTATTCTAAGTTTTTTACCTTTTACTTTTTAAAAATTTCGATATGTTATTTAATTCTTTTGCTCATTCATTTTCATGCGGGCTACATTAATTTAATCTGCAATGATTAGTGTACTTTATAGTTTCCATACAATATTTATATTTTCCAGAGCTGGGACATTACAATGAAAAGTGAGTCCCATATTGAATTCAGTTCGACTTGGTCGAAAGTATTTGGAAATATGTACCTTATCCAGACTGTGTGAATTCTCATAACTATTCACACGCGAGTACTATTAAATAAATTCACATACTTTCATATTAATATATTGTTGTTTGTACTCAGGCATTTCGTAACCCAGCTAAATTGCTTGCAAGCAATTTACAGTTAATATCGAACTAATTTATTATTTTCGGATATGAAAAACTCTCGAAACTTTCATAACACTCACGTACATGCAGGCCTCCCATTATGCACAATTACACACAATTGTCGTTAGAACCATCATTGTAGCGTAATAAGCGCGTAATCGATGTGAAACACCTGCGGCATTGACAAATTTGGTCTAAACAAATGAACAAACAGTCAGTCGATGGGGAAAAAGCAAATCAAGAGTCACTCGACAAGTCAACAAATTGTCATTTGAAATCTATGGGAGAATGACTGCAGCGGGGAGGGAGTAGGGGAGTGCCTACCCACAACGACCATAATGATGTGTCGTGACGTGGCTCGGTGTGAACAAACAGAGTGAACGACACAACACGGCAACTACGTGACTGACACAAACGGAAACATTTCACTCTTATGTGGCCTATTATGTTGAAATCATCTCGGAATACTAAACTTTGCCCGCCCCGGTCCGGCTTTTATAGAAGAAACAAAACGAATACGCTTAAGTGCGATTATTTCACAGATAAACAACTCGGAGCCGGAGGATTGAATACAAGCTGCGTGACTGGATGGAACTAATGAATTATCAGGGAACAGTAAACACAGAAAATTGCATCTTTTGTCCTATTACAGAACAATGCAAATCAGACAATGATTCATTAAACTTCCGTCAACTACTGATGGCGCCTTCGCAAAAAATTAACACGCTGCGAAATAAGAATAAATCCAAGGAAATATAAAATGATGGATTCGTAATATGGGAGGAGATATGCGAAAGCATCTATCCCCAAATGGGCCACTCCATGTCAAATCAATTTGCATTCGTTTTTTTAAATATTGCAAATTGATTCGAACATATGAACATTCGGAATCAGATGGAACTTCCACTATTTCAACAGATTGAATTTGGTTCTCGACAGTGATGCTTGCTTTCCATGATGGTGCAATGTTATCTACTTATACACTTAGGTATTTATAGTTAATGAGAATTGTTTGATGTGTATTTGGTAAACATTACTTGTGTGTATTCCATGTGAGCGCACTACCGTTTGGCCCTTTGTTTAACTTGTGAATTTGTTAATGACGTGAAGTTTCAAACATTAGACAACAAGTATCTGAGAAAAATCGTTTAGATCTAACGAAGAACTGTGAAACATGAGTAAGCAAACACCGAAATATCTAGAGATCCAAAGGAGTCGGTGGATCTAGCAATCCTGTGGAATCCGCAAGGCAAATGCGCTCGAGGAAGCGTACGATAGAAAAAGCTATATGTTACGTTCAACGTGAACCCAATCGATATTGGTGTTAATTGGACAAAGCAAGGACCATAATTTTCTTGTGGTAAGGATTTACTGAGACTAATTTTTAAATATTACTCTATTAGCGTAAGAGTCTATATAATTTATAATTTCATATTTATCTATGAAATATAAATACGCGACATCTCGCTGACAACAAAACGAAATTTTGATGTACTTAAAAAATTGTATGGTAAAAAAGGAATTACCCATACATGTATGTACGCTTGTACATAATCTCATACGTACATTAGGGTGAATTCGTATACTTTTAGAAAAATCTGTGAAAACTTGCCTTTGTTTCCCCTGAAAGATTTGACAAATCGTAATTTTAATTTATAAAATACTAGTATTTTGTACCCGTCGTTGCGCAGGTTCATTCTTCCCTATTCCCCTAGTTCGTATGCTTTGGAAAATAAAATGAGTAATTTTTGAGAGTTTTAAAATATTGTTTGTTTGTCCTATAATGATCTAGTATAACCAGGAACCACCCCCTGTTCAGAAGTTACATAAGTAAAATTTTCAAGCTAATCGGTCCACCGGTTTAGCGTCCTATACGTAATATACAGACACACATTGATTTATATAGATTTGTGTTTAATGTTCTTGTCAAAATGCTGGTACTGTTTTCCATAAATGTTAAAAAGATAGAGGTTTCTTTGTTCTGTTTAAACTTAATACAATCTCTAAATCCCTGGAATTGGCATATTTTCTATTTCACATGCAAACCCTAGTTATAGTAGTAAATATAAGCTAAGGACTCGTTCGTTGCCAAAGTTCATCAGAGATGGAGTAGCGCCCATCGAAACTGCGCGCTCAACTTCTAGCTGCAACACAATCCACTACATTATAATCCAGTCGAACATTTTCATAATAGTGTACAATTTTACTAGATTTCATTCCATTAATGAAACCAGTTTGTTTTTGTAATAAACTCAAATCATTAAAAATATTTCTAATTAAACATTCAAGAACTTTTCATCAGTGTAAACATATCAATAAAACTGCTTCATTGAGCATTTTGAAGCATTTTTCTTTCGGTGTGTGGTGGGTGTGGTCTGAACAATTCCTTAGAGAAATATAAAAGCCCCCTATGATGATATTAATATATGTTGATATTGATATGAAATGCTAGAAAATCGCGTTTTTTTTCATATTCCGAGAATTTCAATGTTGCCCGTTTGGTAAGGACTTGTTACATTTTTAAAATGCCAATTTGAAATCTCTATACGCAAAGAAAAAATATGGATGGGTATAATGCATGATTGGAGTTATGATTGTAGCCAATCATATTATAGTTATCATGTTCTGATCCCAATAATCACACAGCTATCATTATATCATTCCCACTCAATCATACTATTGTCGTTAAATTATCATAGTATGATAACCCTGTAAACAAAATATGTTTCCCGCAATAATATCATGATTACCAGTCATAGTATGATCCACCATCAATCATATTATTATCCCAAGTGAATCATAATATGATCTTCACGTAATCGTATTATGGTCATCGTATAATGTCCAATAAATTGCTGTTGCTATATTTTTGCAATGAATACATATAATATATAATAATTATGCTGAATTGGAATGATTATTTAAAAAAAGTAAAAAATAAAATTTAATTCAATTATTCGTATATCTTGTACAGATAGTTGGTCAGCAAATTTAAGGGTGTTATTATAGTTTTTTTTTCAGAACAATTTGATTTTGAACAATATGAATAATCTACAATAGAAATCAAAGAAAAAATTAAAAAGTAATTAAAAAGATAGCAAATTGTAAATTTGTACCTTTCAATAATTTGTATTTTACCCTTCTTCTTTGTCTAGTGATATTGATAACCAAAATTTTGAGTCTGAATGATTTAGAAAAATAAAATATTAGACGCTGAACCACAGTGAATAAATTTTTTTACAGATCACACACCACCTTTGTGTCCTTCATGAATTCCAAATCGTCCTTTATGTATTCCATTGAATCAAACTCCAACAACGTATTTCTTAGTTTTAAATGTTTTCCTATTATATTGAAGCCATCCACTGTGAACCTATTCTGTTGGCATAGTGGATCAACTGCGCGGTACTAAAATGTAAACAACAGTGATTAAATTCATTCTAACAGGTTTTTGCAAGCAAATGTAAATTTGACCATAATAGTGATGGAACTCAATCTAACGGGATTTAGCAAGCTATTATTTAAGCTATATATTAAACAAACATTATTATACTTAGAGCTGAACTGGGGCAAAAATATAAATTTCTCACTAAAACTGACAAATGTATGATTGTGGACAACTTGATAATAGTACGATTGATTTGTGACTATTGAATTGTTGGACAATTATCATTTTTTTTGTCATAACAATCTTATTCGCAACTATACAATTGTTGCTACCAACCATATTTTTATTTTTGAGGATCACAATCATTTTATGATAAAATATCAACTATGTTATGCTTAGCCAAACCCTATTATTGTTAAAATTTAACTAAAAATAAAATAATATGATTGCGACAAAAAATGTAATTGTAGAGAACATATAATAGTCGCGGTGATCATATTCAAGCATATTTGTTTCTAAAATTTCGTTTATCAAATTCGTCTCTAACATGATTCTTTATGATATCACGCGGTAGATGAGGCAAAAAACGCCAAAAACACTCACCCTAATGTACATATGTAAGTATGAAGTACTTAATCGTCGTCGCCGTTTATTTATAGAATGGGGGATTGTTCCTTAAGAACTGTTAAACTCGATTTCAATCCCTTATTCGTGCAACTGATGCAGCAGCAGCAACAACAACAGCCCAGCGTAATAAAGTTAATGAAAGCAACAATTGCTTTCTGTATAATCGGAGAACGGACGGAGTACAGCACGCAATCCCCCATGAACGGGTGGGCATCATCTGTGGAGACAATTGCTGTACCGAACAAAAACAACAACACAACGACGACGAAAACGGGCAGAGTGCATCATGGCATGATGATGATGAGTTTTATAAATAGTAACAGAAAACAAACCACAACAGCGATCCGCCGACATCAAGGGCATCCAAATCATTTGGGGTACAAATTCGAAATTTTCAGACTCGCCTTGTTGAAGACAACAAACAAAGCGAGATTGCTCTATTTTAGGGTTACCAGATGTTATGGAATGCCAATGATCCATGTGCAAGTAATTCACCTTGCTCTAGTTCAGTAATTTGGGTTTAACATATGTGCAATGTACATACATAATTATATTCACAATGATAAATATCGATCTTCTATATATTATTTAAAATTTTGTGTTGGGTACAAAAAATTGAGCCTTCGGTTTAAACTAAATTTGGAACAAGTAGTTTTCTAGCTTTTTGGTTTTGTCTGTGGAAACTGATTCATTCTGTGTAATAAGAACAGTAATTTTTACAATTTTGTAGTTTTACATATTGTTTGTGACAATACACGTTAAGCTAGATAATAAACATTTTCCTTGTGTATTTCCTATTTTCCTGGAAATACACAAGTGTAGAAATTCTTAATACAATCTTGTTTTCATAAAGCGAAAAGATTAGTGGTTTCGTTAATACGATGGACGAATTCGCTTGCCTCGGTTTTAGGCCAATTTCTTAATTTAAATGTATATATGTAAAGTATTTTGTTATAAAGAGTGATTTTTTTGAGGTTAGGATTTTCATGCATTAGTATTTGACAGATCACGTAGGATTTCAGACATGGTGTCAAAGAGAAAGATGCTCAGTATGCTTTGACATTTCATCATGAATCGTCTTACAAACGAACAACGCTTGCAAATTATTGAATTTTATTATCAAAATGCGTGCTCTGTTAAGAAAGTTCATCGCGCGCTTCCATTTTATGGTCAGTTTAATCGACCCACTGAAGCGGCTATTCGGGCTATTGTGACTAAATTTCGCACCAAATTTACATTGTTGGACATTAAACCACCAACACGCTTACGTAGAGTGCGAACTGAACAAAATATCGCAGCTGTATCGGCCAGTGTTAATGATGACCACCAATTTTCGATTCGTCGCCGTTCGCACCAATTGGGTCTCTGTTACTCAAAAACGTGGAAATGCCAAAATTGGACTAAGCGGATGGACCACCTAAGACGCAGCCGCGGTCAACATTTAAATGAAATTATCTTCAAAAAGTAAATGTCATGGACCAATCTAACGTTTCAAATAAAGAACCGATGAGATTTTGCAAATTTTATGCGTTTTTTTAAAAAAAAAAGTTATCAAGCTCTTAAAAAATCACCCTTTATCTACAATATTTGCAAGTATAATCCAGAAAAGTTCAAGTTCGGAACACGCCAATTTAAATTAAGAAATTTGTAAAAAAATTGCATTAGTAATTCAGAAAGCATCTACCGAAATCGAAACACCACAACTAAAATACATAACTTGTCATTTAAAATTAAATGAAATTTTTGTCAATTAAAATTCTACAGCCACCCCAAAATATGTTTACCCCGAAATATTATTATCTGGCTTTGTGTCGCTAATGTCTTCAGGTACCAACAATCCCATACGTCTGTACTAGGCAAGTAATAATTACATTGCTGCAATTAGTGCAACGAACAAAATTGTTTATAGAATTTCTGAATTTCGAATGAAATATGTATGTATGTATGTATGCACAATGTGCGTACCAGGTTACAAGTAAAAAAAAAAAAGTTCGCCGTACACCTTCGAATATGAAGTATTATTGAAAGGTAGTTTCAAAAAAATTTTTTTTATTTTTTTATGCCGAACGTAGGGGTCGCGCTTTTACATTTTTCTATATAACTTCTGCATTTATAAACGGATTTTAAAGTGTGATACATCGATGTTTTTGTCCGATTTTTTTGTCTTTGAAGTCATTGAGCTCAAACATGCGAGCTTTAATTTTCGATTATTAGAGTGGTACATTAGGGTAGTAGCAACTGAGAAATGATGGGTAAGTACCAGAAGGGGGTGCTTGAGCTCAATGACTTCAAAGACAAAAAAATCGGCCTCGTCGAGACAAAAACATCGATGTATCACACTTTAAAATCCGTTTATAAATACAAGTTATATAGAAAAATGTAAAAGCGCGACCCCTACGTTCGGCATAAAAAAATAAAAATTTTTTTTTTGAAACTACCTTTCAATAATACTTCATATTCGAAGGTGTACGGCGAACTTTTTTTTTGAGGTACATTGCACATATATGAAAATCAACTGGTGAATTTCTGAATTTAAATGTAGGAGTCCTGAGTTGAAAATTGAATTTCTGAAAGTTAGTGTTTGCTATGTCGCCATATGGATTATTGTACCTCCATGTAGAAATTGCTGATAAATTCATTATTTCAATTCTACCAACAGCTGATTAAAGATTGATTAAAGTATTTGTGTAATTATACCCGCACTCTACAGAGTAGGAGGGCATATATCATTTGGATCAGAAATAAGTGTAACGCATTGAAAGAGTGACTTAAGAACCTAAATATGTTTGGACCACGCTTTTTATTTATTTATCACTTCTTTATGGGGTCTCCAATGAATATTTCTAGTTGTTGCAAATGGAATGACAACATGAATATACACTTCATCCTAAAGTGGAGGGTATAAAAATTAAATTAAACAACCAAATATTTAACTCTATAGTTGAGTCTAAAGAAGATATTCGGAGACACAAAACAATGGGCGATTTTTACAGTGGGTTTACAAGAAAGGAAAAAAATAATTTTTGAGTTATCACCCTTTTGTGGGACAGGTGTGATATGCTGTAAAATTAAACGACATCGGTTTAAGATTCACATCCATATAAACTGTGTTCCATATTGAATTTCTGACGGCACTAAGTAGTAGCCGAAAGCTTTATATAATTCTTGTCAAATATTCCATATTTTACCAATACTGAACTCAATGTAAACTGAAGAACAAAGGACTGCGTTTCGATATATGCTCCATAAAATTTCTTATGAAATTTACTCTGACATTGTAAAACACACAAGTCTGGCATTTAAAACCTTGTAAGGAGTTAGTGGTGGTGGTTGTCATATAAGCGGTCCGGGTCTGATTTCCACTTATTTTGTTTCTTCACGCAGAGAAGAGATGTGATTGCTGCAACCATAATCGAAGGGCATCATATTATGATTGGGGTAAGTATTGTGTGGCTGTAGCTAATCATAATATGATCGTTATGACGATTCCATGTTTAGCTACAATCATAATTTTCAAGCATAGTTTGATGCCCTTCAATTGCGTTAGCAATAATCATATTATTCTTGTGGCAATCATATGTCTGCCTGTTCTTAAATATATCAAATTAAATACCATTTGTTTATGTACACAATGTGTAAATCAATTTGTGCTGATTATTTGTATAATTCCGTTTTTTATAGCGAAAATTTGTAGGGTACGTTTAAACTCCCTTGGGGAATTTAACGGTTACAGAATTAGTATAACAATCTGTGAAGGGGGGTGCAGGAGGAACCAAAGCTTAATGAGAAGAAAACCATTTTGGTTACCATGACGATTTTTCAGGATACTTTCAAAACACAAGAATGCAAAAACATTAAAAAGTAGATTGGGTCGAAAAAAAACACATATATATGTTGATTTTGCGCAAACCAGGTCGAACTTAAGCAAGAAATTCTTATTTGCTGTTCTTATTCCCAATTACAATTTTGGAATATTCGCTTACACATTGACAAAAATAGCTTTTAATTATCGAAATTCGAAAAAAGGAAATTCGAAACAGCGGATTCGAGCTGTTCACTCAATTTTGTAACCACTGGTCAAGAGTAAAATGGGGGGAGCTCCCTCAACTAATCACGTCGGTAATTAATGAAGTTAAGAGAACAATTTTGAATATTATTTTCATGCACCAAACTTATTTGGTCGCGAATGATTAAATTTTATGACTGACAATGTAAGCAGCACCGACACCCGCATTTCTAAATCCTTCTGAACTGCATCCCATTGTCAATTAGATTTTTTGTGGGAAATAATTACAAGACTAAGAGGGACTGAGTAAAAATTAAAAAAGAAAATTAAGAATAATACGAAAGTAATGTTCTCGTTGAGAAACATAAATTTCAATGAAACTTTTATACACGAAGTTTTCATTAGTTGAACACTAACAAAAACGCATGCGAAGTAAGACATCACAAATATTGTTCTAAATTACGTGAGATGATTAAAATCAATCACTTTAAAATCTACTGAAAAAGTTAGAAACATATTTAAATGCAGATTTCATGTAGCTCGTTAGCCTAAATTAGCGCTATTTTTTAGGATTTGGCATCTATAACTCTAGTTCTGTTAGAAAGTGTAATATAAATTATCGAAATTGTTAGGCGTTGACTTATTTTCATTATTCTCTTTAATAGGGAGACGATTTTTATTTTTTATTGTTCTCTTTGATATGAATATAGAAATAAACGGGAGAAGATTTTCTGGAGAATATCTAGTTTGAAATCTTAATGATTACACTAGGTTAGAAACATTCGGTCGAAGTGCTGTGTATAACATTTCCTTGTGTCCTATAGAGAAAAATGTTATTTTTATTCAGTTTAGTCAAAATTTCATTATGGAGGGAAAATTAATTTAGTATGAGTATAGTTTCCTTATTTCAAAGTTCATTTATTAGAAACAATGTACTTTTTACAATTGAGTATATTCATACATCTGGGTAAGATGTTTCAAGAAAGAAAATAATGAAGAAATTTTTTTGTATGGAAACATTCCATTTAGGAAATTTCTACTTAAAAACACTTTTATTCCTTCAAATTAGGTTAAATTTATGCAAAGTACTTTATACATTCAAATATTACTGAACCTATAAAAATACTTTGGTGTGTTTAGCAAATACTTGAATAGTAGTATAAGAAGCAATTCTCGTTCATTTGACGAGACTTTATTCTTAAGTAATTCAAATATTATTCTAAACAATCAATTGCAACGTTTGAGAATTACTCCATGTTGTCATCATATCCTCCACCTCCAGGATGGGGGTATACTAACTTTGTCATTCCGTTTTATATAAAGTATATATTATCGTCATAAAATTCTAAGACGATCTAGCCATGTCCGTCTGTTGAAAGCACGCTAGCATCTAAACGAAAGAAGCTAGGACGTCCAAGTTTTCCAAAAATTCGTCTTACAGTCGTAGATCGGTTGGGATTGAAACTGGGCGAAATCGGCACGAAGGGAAAAATGTTTCCTTCACAAGGACTAAAAATACCATAACAAGTAAAAGTGGCGTTAAGTTCGGCCGGGCCGAACTTTATATACTCTCCACCATGGATTGCATTCCACAGAGGATGTAGATTTTCGTAGAAGTACAGTAATATTACAGGAAAATATAAATTTTTTAATATAGATAAACCAAAACAAATACAAATATTGAAAAAATTATTTTATTAATAAATATTATATTTTTATTATTTCAAATCACGCTTATAAGGCAAGGCTACCAACGAAATAATACTTCAAGTCAATTTAAAAAAAATATTCTTATATTTATATTTTCAAAAAGCTTAAATACCATAAATATTAGTGGTGCTACAGTTGTTTGTATTTCCATTCTATTTTAATTCCAAAAGTACAAATTTTGAAAATCCATTATCTCACTATCGTACATAGTGCAAAATGACAAATTTTTGCCGTAAAAGTAAAAACTACGATTTTTTTAAAATCTTTTTATTTTGCGTGTCTATGCAGTCAGGGGAATGTACACACCAAATTCCATGACTCTAGCTGCGGTCATTTGGTTGGTACCATTTTTATCCCCCTTTTCCAATTTTACCCCCTTAAGAGTACGACTTTCTAAAATCTCTTTATTTTACGTGTCTACGCAATTAGAGGGATTTACACGCCGAATTTCGTTATTCTAGCTGTAGTCGTTCTATTTTTATCCCTCTGTACCCACTGTATCCCTTGAAAGTACGAACTTGGAAAAAAAAAGAAACATTTTTTCGTGTCTACTTCGAATTTCATGACTCTAGCTGCGGTCGTTTGGTTGGTACTATTTTTATTTATTTTTATTTATTTTTATTTATTTTTTCCATTTTAACCCCAAAAAGTATGTATACACCGAATTTCAATATTCTAGGCGCAGCCGATTGGATGGTACCATTATCAAATACTCTAAAATATTAGGTACCACCTCTAGGATGGGGGTATACTAAGTTTGTCATTCCGTTTGTAACATGGTGGAGGGCCCGGCCGAACTTAACGCCGGTTTTACTTGTTTTTATATGAGTTTTGCATACTCTGAGCAAAATAATTTATTTAAATCATTGAGTAAGATTTAGTTAAATTGAATTTAATGAGTAAATTTTACTTGCTTTGAGGAAAAGTTGAAGTTACTGTTTTCTAAAATCCATAACTTCTGAAATAGTGAAAGTATTTTCTTATCAATATATATTAAAATTAATGTGTCTGTATGTTCCGTATAGGACGCCTGAAAATAATAGGTCATGGTAGGACACCATCCACACAAATAATAATTTAAAACTATCAATTAGTACTTATTTTATCTTAAAAATCATACGAAGTAGGGGAATGAACCCGTGTAACGCCGGGTACAAAATGGTAAATTCATAAAAAAATATAATTATATATATAATTCTAAAACATATTTTTTCTTATTTTTTATGAACTAATGCCCCTTTGATTTATATTTTGTTTATTTATATTTTATTTTTATTTATATTTTGTTTTATTTTTAATAGCTAACATTCCAACGAAGAAACCGATGTCTATTTAAAAACGTTCTTGAAGTTATTACACTCTTTGAATACGCCAAATCTATAATAAAATAAAACGAAATATACCGTATTCAAATTTTTTAAATGACGCTATTTAACCAAAAATTTAAAAAAATCATGATTAAAAAATCTACAGAGATGGTCATAATTTCTAGATTTCTGCAAAGATCTTGTACATATGATGATGGAACTTATATTTACTAAATGAGGGTTCAAATATTAAAGGTGTTATGACGAAAATTGGAATTTTGAAAAAATAATGAAATATATATACATACCATACGTACCTATCCTGGGATAGGTCGATAGAGACTTATCACAGAACTGGTCGCAAAGTGTGAATAAAGTGTTACTTCACTTCTTATGTACATTTAAAGTGTGTACATTTTTATTTATAAAAATATTTTATATTAATAAAAATAGATGCGAATTTCGGAAAAATATTGGAAAATCTCTTTAAATGTTTAACATATTAAGACATACCACAGGGGGTCGATTCACCTTCCATTGACAAAGGTACCTGTCCTCTTCATATATTTGGGTTAGAACAAGGACCGGTCCCCATCCTCCAGGGATAAGTTCTAGGGCTTATCCTGGGACAGTTAATTTTCCTGTAGGGTAATTATTCCCTACGCAACTTCGTGGAATAGGGTATTATAAGTTAGTTATCCGCCAAATGTATGTAACACCACAAATATACGAGCTAGAGACACCTCTACGTGTACCGATCAGCTTAGAATCACAGCCTGTATCGATTTATGTCTATCTGTCCGTCTGCTGTCCATCTAAGCTTGTTCGCACTCTACATGTCGCAATTGTTGTGAGATTGTCATGAAATTTGGCAGAAGTAATTTTTTAGCTCAAAGAATTTGGCTGAAATCGGTTCATATATAGCCTCCATACAAATATCCTCCAATTTATATCATGTTATATTTGAACTAACGTAAAAAAATTCACATTCTACATCAGATCTTTATCAAATTTCCCATGCCGTGGTACATAAATGTGCTTCTAGTCTAAAGACCTACTTTCAAAGCCACCTATTTATATTTATGTCCATGTTTGGTATAGCAAATAAACCCCCATTTTTTACTATTACCCCTCTTGAACCCACAGTTTACGTTGGAAAACATATGATTCCATCCCATACAAATGGGGATCCAAGTTTGCACTATTACCGACATAGATCAAATTTCGGATCTTGATCAAATTTTGCAGATCATGATATATTTCAACTAGGAACACCTACCGAATGAGAACTATAGGCTCATGCTAAGGCCCCAAATGTTGTTATAGGCCCGCTACAAATGTCAGTCCGATCAAATTTTTCCACATCTTGTTATAAAGAGTGATTTTTTTGAGGTTAGGATTTTCATGCATTAGTATTTGACAGATCACGTGGGATTTCAGACATGGTGTCAAAGAGAAAGATGCTCAGTATGCTTTGACATTTCACCAATTTTCATTATTATCGCCTTATAGCCTTCATATTACATCTGATCAGGATCAAATTTTCCAGATCATGGATTATTTAACATAGGAAAACTTTCTGATGAAGTGGACCATGGGTCCCTGTTTTTTGATGTAGACCCCAATAGGTCTCGTACGTATTTTACGTATTTTCTACATTACGTTACATTTCAGTTAGGAACACTTACAGCAAAGGGCGTATGTACAATAAGATTGGATCACACCGTTTTTTGTGTATGGGTTCATCAGAGTAGCAGAATGTAAAAGTTTTTCATCAATTTTGCCATAATCGTTAAATTTGACTAACTACACATTTAAAATCACTCCCAAAAAACACCTGGGCTTAGGATTTATATAGTCGGCCCGCCTGACTTTAGCCTTTCCTTACATGTTTTTTGTGTTGATTTTATAAATCGGTATGCCTTAATGCGTAATATTTGTAGCCATTATAATTACGCTTATTTGATCATAAAAGCAGTTGTGATCTGAGTAAAATTGGAATTTTAGTAAATATATATATTTTTTAATTTAATCATAAAAAATGTTTCTGTTTATTTTATACATCACACGCAATCTTAGACACAAATACTTTTATTTTTTTTTTTTTTTGAGTGGTCTAATACGTAACAGGCAACAAGAATCGAAACACTTTTTGTGCATCATAACATAAAGATTCATAAAAAAAATAACTTTTTTAGAAAAACGATTTCATATTAAACTCTGCGTGAAATCTACAAAAATTGAGAAATTTTGGAATTATGTACAAAATATGTCTCCGAAAATAATGGTTAACAAGTTTTTGCATATTTATCAACAAAATTCCCAATGTTGGGAAAAAAATTCCAACATTTAGGAGTTTTATTAAAGTGGTTGCGATTTCTAAATCTTTGAGAATTTGAGAATTTTTACAATTTTTGGTAAAAGATTGGTAATTTTGCATAGGTCCTACCGAAGAGGTCCGTTGACCAAAATTTTCAAAAATGATAATAAATTAAATTCTAAATTATGTCTTCTTCACGAAATATAAAATAAATTAGCAACTGCAGTAAGAAACAAGAAATTAACAAGCGAATAATGATTTCCCGTTCTTGAAATAAAAATTTAAATGCGACCTTTTGGAAGTTTTGTTTTTAGATGTGTATAACTTCGGTCATAACTTTTAGTCATTCTATATGAAGAAGCCTAACAGCCTTATACCTACGATTTTTAATTTCTTTTTGGAAGGGGAACGAAAAGAGAACTATTAAAAATATTATTTTTCACAAATTCTACTATAATTCCGCTTTTACGATTTTATTTATACACTTAAAGAAAAAAGTCTGTCATTAACAGCAGCGATTGTCTGTTGTCTATCAGCAGGCAATTTTCTGCTATTATAGCAGTTTTTTTGCCATAACAGCAGATTTTCTGCAATCTTGCATCAGCATTCACACTGCTAAAGTGTTTGCAGTCTGCTAAAAATGGCTGCTGATAATTAAATTATATAAATAGATAAAAAATAAGCGTTTATAATTTAAAACCCTTTCAGATTGACGGCGAAAACGAATTTAGCTCGAATTTCGTTTTATATTAGCTTGGGGCAATATGCGTATCATTAAAAAATAATCACAATATCCTTCAGTGGTAATAAATTCCCTTATAATAACATTTATTCTAAAAAGTGTTGTTAATAAAATTGTTAACTGGCTGTATTGTTCTGTACATATGCTTAAAGTTTCAACAAATCGTTTTTTTATTGCTAAAAACAGCAAACAGCTGTTTGCTATTTAAGCAGATACAAATATGCTATCTCTTTTCCAGCAGAAAATCTGTTCTTACAGCTGACTTTTTGCTTCCTTTTACTGGCAAATTCCTTTGAGTGTAGCAATTTCAAATATGTACTCTTGCAATGAATTTGTTTTTAAATCGGAGACAAATTCTTATGTTATGCCTCGTTAGCTGATCATAACCTAAATCAGAACTATATCAGGTCATGGATAACTTGATGCGATTCTGTATAAAATTTTCTTTGGGACAATGGGACCTAACATCAATTACCCTGAAATGATTAGAGTCCATCGGACTACTTACTCTGTTCACAACGAATGCGACTTTTTATCAGCTACTATGCCCATAGGAAAGAAGCAGCAGAGTATGCATTCGTTTTATGGCTAATTTAAGTCAGACCCTGCTTAATTTACGACTTGTTCTATCACAATATGGGAGTCCATGTGATGATACGATTTCCTTTTCTCAATTATCTAGCTTGTCGTTTTGTATGTTTTTTGTCTCTATGACAAATCCAAAGATTAGCCATCTGGCCACCTCGTACGAACGTACGTAAGTTCGGATGACTTTAAAAGGCATTCCTTTCGTGAAGTCTTTACAACAAGCATAACAGAATGATCAAGTTCAAGTTGATGAACCCACTCTTGACATCTGAAATATTTCTGTGCCTGAGCGTACATATACACATATACATATACATATGTATGTATGTGCGTACGAGTATGTAAGTAAATTAGTATTACGCCGCTGTTCAAACGCACATATTGCACTTTTATGAACGCTGTGCTGTCAAGAATTTATGAAATGTGATCTTCTATTGTCATGCCCTTTTGTGTTGTTATGCTCGATTAGAACATTACAAAATCATGGAAAGCACTTCACAGTCTATGCAACCGGGAACTGTTTGTTCAAGTGTTTACTAATTAAGTAATAATGTACGAACGAATAATGTTGCCTTCTTTGGTAAAGACGCACATGCACACACACACATACAGATAAATGATTTAAACTGACTCGTTGTTTACATCACATTTTCCCATAGTTAAGCGGAGATAACAAAAACGTGCAGAAGAAGTACTTATGTATATGTATAAATGTTCCAAAGTCTTAACGAAGTTGTTAAATGGTGGCTGAATAAATATTCCATTAAAAGCCCTAAAAGGTTACCAGGAAACTGTATAATAGGGCACAATGTACAAGGAGCAATGATGATTGGGAAAACTATAAGGTTAATTTTAACAAATACAAGGCAGAACTGAAAAAGGCAAAGAGAACATCATGGGTTGCCTATTGCGAGACAATAGATAACGTAAATGATTGCGCGAGATTTAGAAGAGTCTTGTCGAAGGATCCGAAACCTCTAGGACACATCCAGAAATCGGATGGCACCTGGACCTGATGAAGGCAACAAAGTAGTTGCATATGCAGGTGACGTTGTCATATTGGTAGGAGGAAAATTTCTACCAACAATCAGCGATCTGTTGCAAGAAGCACTGAGGAAATTATCTGAATGGGCTAGAGACAGTGGTCCTAGGAAAACTGAGCTAATCCTATTTACAAGGAGATATAACATAGAATCATTTAGGAAGCCAATCCTTGATGGAACAGAGCTCAACCTCTCTCATGAGGCCAAATACCTTGGCGTCATCCTAGATCGAAAGTAGAATTGGAATAGGAACACTGAGGAAAGGTATAAGAAAGGTATAAATGCACTCTACATGTGCAGGAACTCCATAGGCAAGAGCTGGGGTCTGAAAGCAAAAGTTGTAGACTGGATCTACCGATCGGTTGTCAGACCCATTACTACCTATGGATTTTTGGTATGGTGGGGTGCAATGAGAGTGTGTAGACTCCGGGCAAAGTTAATGAAAACGCAAAGGCTAGCAGGACTGAGCATTACGGGAACCATAAAATGCACTCCACAAGCAGCATTTGATGTAATTCTGCATCATCCATCTCTGGACCACTTTACAGAGATGATTGCTGCCAGGAGCGCTATAAGACTCAAAGAATCAGGACGCTGGAAAAATTGACCATATGGTCACGCAAGGATAGTTCAAGGAGGAATACTGGGTGTCCACGAATCGGTCATCAATGGAGGTACAGACTACATGGTGCCTGTTCTGGACTTCTCACCCTTCAAGGGGCTTTCGGTCTACACTGATGGCTCAAAGATGGAACAAGGCACAGGTGCGGGATTCTATATTGAATCACTACAGATACGCAAGTCTCTCCGTCTTGACGACAACTGTAGTGTTTTCCAAGCAGAATTACTGGCAATTGAGAGGGCAGCGAGATTTCTATCGAGTTAGAACATTCCGGTGAACACGGATATAAACTTCTACATAGATAGTCAGGCAGCAATGAAATCAATCATGTCACACACTGTCAAATCCAGGCTTGTGCTGAGTTGTAAACGCTCACTAGATGACCTCAACGACCATGTCGTCCGTCTCTGCTGGGTTCTCGGACATAGCAATGTCAAAGGAAACGAAATAGCAGATGAATTGGCTAGACATGGTTCGTCCTTAGAAATCGATAGAGCTGACAACTTAGCAAAACCACCGATTGACACGTTCTATAGACTGACTGATTCAAGGAAATGGTCACAGATGAATGAAGCATGGAATAGTTTGTCAACCTGCAGGATCGCCAGGGCCACATGGCCAAAGGTCGATAGGGGCAAAACCAGAACTCTATTGGATCTAAACAAGGTAGAAATTCAAACATTGACAGGCATTACTGTACTAGGAGTAGGATCTCAAGATGGCAGTTGGACATTGAAGATCACTGTCGATTATGTGACGATGAGGACGAGTTAGAATCTATTGAACACATAATCTGCAGATGTCCAGCGCTATGTGTACGCAGCAATAAATACCTAGGAAGTTATTTCATTAGTAACATAGAAGATATTGCAACCCGCACCATTTATGACCTTTTGGGATTCTCAAAAGGTCTAAATCGGATCAGGGGTGGCTGCTTAGGGACAAGGATATAACCACATAGACAGTTGACGGCTAACAAAGAAAGGGAGCCATAAAGGCATACCACCAACAGTATACCGGATGACTCTCGACAATGTTTCTTACCTAGTCGTCAAACATTGAAAAACACCCACACATAGAAATGTTAAAACACACCCCCATTCCACTCATATCCCCTTACTTCCCTCACTCCTCATCTATCTCCAAACACCACTTACTCCTTCCTAAATCCCATCACTCCCTATCCCTCTCCTATAACCTTATACTTTCAGGAAACAAAGGGATTTTCAAAATGGATCCAACTGGGTCTCCGAGTGTTCAGAATGCAGGAGCATTCTGGTTCTTAAAACCAAACCAAAAAGCCCTAATATTTTGAGTATCCGCCGATTTTTATGATTCTAGCTGCAGTCTGTGCCAATTTTATCCATTTCAGCCTAAAAATTCTATTATCGAAAGATCATCTTCGCGTCTATGCAGTTAGAGCGACGTACACACCGAATTTCATTATTCTCTAAAGATTACAATTATTAAAACCGTTCGTTTTCTACAAAATACGAAGTGGAACTTAGTACGCGTTTTTAAGGTGTTACGTCGACCGATTTATTCCAAAGATAATTTACCAGAGATTTCAGTTTATTTGTCACTTTATTACAGACTGTGGGAGAAATGTATACTTTACAGGGTCTCAGTTCTATATTTCATAGTTTTATAAACGTTATATTTTAACTTTTTAGGTTCAGATTTAGCGATCATGCAAGCGTTACTCCCGATTTAACTTTTTCCGCTCTATGAACCACATATTTTAATCTATTTAGTCGAACTTTCCCATATTATGTTGTATTTCACATATTAGTAGTAAAAGTGGACCACGTCGGTCCATGTTTTGATATAGCCTCCATACAACTGTTCCATCCGATTTGGCGTTCGATTTTATCCATGATGAACGCAAATGACGTCCATAAAGAACCACGTTTTCATATAGAAAGTGTAGGGTATCATATAGTCGTATTAGTATTCAAGAAGTTTTTTGAATACTTATTAGCAATTTACGATACCGATATAAGTCTCAAATTATAGATTTGTTAAAAATACTTCAAATTTCTTGCTTCTATCTGTATTAGTTTAGCACAAACCACGATTTCAAGTATCCCCATTAAAAATTAAAATATGACTAAACAAAGGGGAAATTTGAAATGGTTGTTAATGCTAAACTAATACAGATAGAAACATGAAATTTGAAGTATTTTTAACAGATATTTTTGTCCTTAATTTGACAATTATATCGTATCGTATGATGTGAATTAGTATTTAAAACATTTTTTTAAAACTTTTAAGGTGCAACAGGATAAGGAAATGAAGACCTGAAAACGTATATCACTCAGTTAAAGTGTAATGACTTTGTCGTACTAGTATTAGCATATGTCCTTTAGAGTAAAAAGACGGGAGTGTTTTTCTTTTTAACGATACGATGCAATATAAAACAAGATATTTTAAAATTTAAATCGATATAACTGATATGTATGTGATATTTTTCGCTAATGATAATCTATGTCAAATTTCATCGAAATCACAACATATTTGCGGTCACTGCAGTAGTTCAGTACGTGACTTACGATACAATTTTAGCACAAAAATATAAACAATTGCTTTCGATAAAAGGCAACCACAATTTTTGGATGTTTTATTGACAATTTCCAATGATTTCTCGCGATCTGACGATAATTTTTCAACTGTAATTACATCTGTAGCAACCAACTTTGAATAAGTTACTTTACGTTTTGAAATTATAAATAAAATAAGTAGGCTTAGATTTACGAAAATAGTTTATATGCTTGTCAAATGAAAATGGAAACAATAAATCAGTATGTTTCAGTTTTTGAAATTATGGGTTGTGCTTTTTAATTCACTCACCCATAAATTGGTGACCCCGACGCTGAACATAATCCCGCAAGCAAACGGTACAACACGATGCCGAATAGGGTATTATAAGTTGCTTTAGCGCCAAATGTTTTAACAGCAAGTAATCTTGCTAGACCCACCTTTAAGTATACCGATCGGCTTAGAATCACCCGCTGAATCGATTTAACGATGTCTGTTTGTCCGTCTGCCTGTTCCCACTCTACAGGTTGCATTTAATGTCCGATTGCCATAACATTTGGCAGAAGTAATTTTTTGGCCAAGGACTTTAGGTTTAGATATAGCCACTATTACGGCTGTAGCATACACATTTTACGTGGAATCATGACAACATTTTTAGGATCATGTTATATTCGAATTAGAAACAGCTCACGTGAAGGTGGACCACATAGGTCGATGGTGTAATGTAGCCCCATGCAAATGTTATATTACAACTAGAAACACCTGCTATGAATGTCAACCATATGGGACCATGTTTTGGTATAGCCACCATACAAATGGCCCAGCTTGCTACTATCGATAAAATTTTGCAGGTCATGTTATATTTTAACTAAAAACACTGTGAAACGTCTACTCTGTCCATCACATACATCAATTCAAAAGTTGATCATTAATTTTGCCATATTCGGTAAACTTGACTAAAGATGCATTTATCTTAAAAAAATATTTAAAAGAGTTGCGTGATTGAGTCACTGACTGATCATTCCCAAGACCAAATGGCTAGAGCTAGAATCATGAATTTCTCTTACAGTGTAGAGGTGTGATAAAATGGGATTTTTCGAAATTCGTACTTTTAAGGGGTATAATGGGGTAAAAAGGGATAAAAATGGTACCAGAGCTATGACCAAACGGCTGGGCCTAGAATCTTGAAATTTGGTACGCAAATTCCTCTTATAGATTCAACGCGCCTAATAAAGTATTTTTAAAATAAATGAAATTGTGTAAAAAGGGATAAAATTGGTACCAAGCAAACGGATGGAGCTAGAATCATAAAATTCGGTGTGTACATCACACAAAATGAACGAATTTTTCGAAATTAGTACTTTTAAAGGGCAAACGGGATAAAAATGTACCAACAAAACGGATGACGCTACAATAATGAAATTCGGTGTGTATATTCGTTTTACAGCGAAGATCATAGATAAGAAGGAATTCGAAATTTGTACTTTTAAGGGTTAAATGGGATAAAAATTGTACCACAGCCCAGAACAAACGGTTGGGCCTAGAATATTGAAATTCGGAACGGGCATTACTTTTATAGCATGAATGCTAGTTTATCTATATCCAGTTTTTCTATATTTATTTATCTATGTATTTAGCTATCCTCTGTTGTGAGTAGCGAATAACTAAAGCAACCCATTTTGTTCGTTAGAACTGACAATAGAAAACTTAACAAAATATTTATTTAATATGAACTAACATATAACGCAAATTCCTAATATGCTATTCCAATGGAGCGTTTTATGTCTGTAGTCTAGAAGATGTACAGCTATTACTCAAAATAGTGGTTAGCCAACCAAATATTAAGTTTATAATAAAAAGTATTGGTTAGTTCAGTTTTTTCCCGGTTTGATTAAAGTTTTTTAATGTGTGCTAAATTACTGTCCAATCACTTTTCATATTATTTGTACTTTAGATGGAATAAAACTAAAATGCAACAAATTATCGTACGTAATATTTAAAAAAAATACCGGGCAAAAAAAACATAAAAAGAAGTTGAAATATTTGTTTTATAAAGTTACATGTGCTGAATGTGCTAAATTCGTGTCCACCACTGTAGTTTTGCACTCATGGCTCGATTTACTTATAAACAGAAATATTTATCACGAAATAACATCATCACTTTTTGTCATGAACTTATCGAACAACCTCCGTATTATGAATTTGTTTTTGCGGGATCAGAAATCCTAATCCTTATAATGTATTTTAAATTCTTTGAGTCTTAACATGGTAATTCAGATTAGGTGCAACAGGTGCCAGGCCCTAAAGACTGATTTCAGTTCAGACATCATTAGAGTAATCCTTGCAACAGCCTAACAAATCCTTAAGCAACTATATGGGATCCTTGCATAACTCATTCATAGGGAAAATATAAATAAGTAAATGCTCTTAAATGTTGACCCAAAATATACTCGTACTAAATAATTACAACAGTAGACATTATTCAAATCCATTGTAGTTAGTGCTGATCCATCCACAAGATCGAACTAAACTGTTCCAGATTTTGAGGTGTTTTATCCATGTGCGAGAGCCAAATTTGAAAAAGTTTGAATTTGTAAGAACTCATTCGAAAACTTCAATGTCGGGTTAATAGTTAAACGCCTTGCGATGATTCAACTCAAAAGTAAAAAAAACTCTTTATTTTACTTGTCTACGAAATTAGAACGGAATTTCACCATTGTAGCAGTATCCCCTTTTTCCCATTTTACCCCCTTTAAGAGTACGACTTTCTAAAATATCTTTATTTTACGTGTCTACGCAATTAGATGGATGTACACACCGAATTTCATTATTCTGGCTGTAGCCGTTTAGTTGGTGCCATTTTTATCCCTATGTTCTCATTGTATCCCTTGAAAGTACGATTTTTGAAAAACAATTTATTTGTCGTGTCTACAGAGTCAGAGGAATGTATACATCGAATTTCATTCAGAGCTGTTAAGTAATGATTAGTAATCGTAATCATTAGTAATTAGATTACTTTTTTTAAAGTACAAGTAATGATTACAATACGATTACATTCAGTTTTATACGATTAGTAATTGATTACGATTACAAGTAATCAAAAAATAATCAGGATTACTTGCGATTACTGAAAAATAATCAAAAGTAATCAAAAATGAGTTCGACTACTTTAAAAGATTACTTTTGATTACTTTTGACTATTTTAGATTACTTTTGATTACTTTTGATTTTTTGTGTAGGTATGAGAATCATAGTAGTCGGTTTGTCAAAACTTTTGACTTTTCAATATATGTCAGTTTTGATTTTTTCTGTTCTCGTTCTTTTGCCAGCTAAAACCGAAAGGTAACGGTAATCGCAAGTAATCCTGATTATTTTTTGATTATTTGTAATCGTAATCAATTAGTAATCAGAAATTGTTGAATAGTGGATTATATAATCATTACGATTCTTTTTAAAAAGTAATGTAATTGATTACTAATCGTAATCGAAATTTAACAGCTCTGATTTCGTTATATATATACATATATATATATATATCGAATTTCATATTTATGAAACGGAATGACAAAGTGAATATACCCCCATCCTGGAGGTGGAGGGTGTAATAAATGCAACCGTAAGACTGTCTAGTTTATATACCTGAAAGTCCATCTAAAGTAGAAACAACTTAATCGCTATTACAATTTCAAATGTATTCATAACCAATTTGTAACCACTATGAAAACTAGGGGAAGTGTTTTTGGTGGAGTTTTTAGAATCACCTACCACGTAATAGCCACCGATGTTCCCTAATAACAAATCATATCTATCGCGGATTTGTAGAAAAAATTCCACCGAAAAATTAATTTTCGTAATGGCGTCAAATCCGTTTCAACTTCATTTGGCTATAAAGTTTCATTTTTCAATATACTGACAATTAGTACGATTTGCTTTGTTGATTTTAAAATTGATTGTTCAGCTATTTAATAATTAGCTCGAAATATTTTTCGATCACTTTTGAGGATCATCTGTACTCTACAATTACATATGTGCCAGTTAGTATGATAGTGGGCACACTTTATCCGTTTTGAGATATGCAGTGGTTTATGTTTGAGTCAATTGAAAAATATTTTTCCACCGAAGCATATTTTTTTGTAATATCCTCGAACTTTTATAAACAAAATCGACAACGTTGGTGCAATGACTTAGACCACATTCATTCTTCTCAAAATTGAAAAAAAAAGAAATAAACAAAAAAATATTCTATTTTAATTCGCAAAAGTAATACTTCCTTGCCAAAAATGAAAGAAAGTCCAAAATATGTTATTAAAGAAAAATATTTATGAATATTTATAATATTTATAGGTTGTTCGTCTAGAAACTTTATATTTAAATTATTTTTTACTTTTTAAATAATTTATTTTTATATGTTTTCAAATTATCTGAATCATTAAAGTGGATATTTCAAATAAAAATGTTTGTTCACATCACCACTCACCAATGTCAATAGATATAGTGTGACTTACACCGCATTCAAACTAACACTAAAGACCATTTTGGTGTGCGTAAAATTAGAAATGTCATTGTAACGGTATATTTGTTATAAATGTCAAAAAGGAAAGTTCTTAAATTACAGATCTGATCAAAGTAGAGATATGATAATTTTTTGGATTTTTAGGCCACTATCATCCATATTCATTTGGATGTGTAATTTATGTGTTTTTATGTATTTACTTGTAGAAACACGGCCCACCCTAATGTACATATATCAATTCTTCTATCATACTGAATAAACGTGTTTCACATTTATTTTAATTTTCACGTAATTATTGTCACAATTTCATTATTCAGTCCAAACAAAAGCCCGGCTGGCCGCTTATTTCACATCGTCGCATGCAATGTCATTATTACTCATTTCTACTACCGTATGGCGATGAGTGGAGTGAATCATTTTTAATTTCTTAAATAACTAGTACCTGATTTAAAGGGTGATTTTTTAAGAGCTTGATAACTTTTTTTTAAAAAAAAAACGCAAAAAATTTGCAAAATCTCATCGGTTCTTTATTTGAAACGTTAGATTGGTCCATGACATTTACTTTTTGAAGATAATTTCATTTAAATGTTGACCGCGGCTGCGTCTTACGTGGTCCATCCGCTTAGTCCAATTTTGGCATTTCCACGTTTTTGAGTAACAGAGACCCAATTGGTGCGAACGGCGACGAATCGAAAATTGGTGGTCATCATTAACACTGGCCGATACAGCTGCGATATTTTCTTCAGTTCGCACTCTACGTAAGCGTGTTGGTGGTTTAATGTCCAACAATGTAAATTTGGTGCGAAATTTAGTCACAATAGCCCGAATAGCCGCTTCAGTGGGTCGATTAAACTGACCATAAAATGGAAGCGCGCAATGAACTTTCTTAACAGAGCACGCATTTTGATAATAAAATTCAATAATTTGCAAGCGTTGTTCGTTTGTAAGACGATTCATGATGAAATGTCAAAGCATACTGAGCATCTTTCTCTTTGACACCATGTCTGAAATCCCACGTGATCTGTCAAATACTAATGCATGAAAATCCTAACCTCAAAAAAATCACTCTTTAGAAAACTTGATATTCAATATTATGTATGCATTGTAAACTATACGTTCAATACCCATAACATGCTGAAATGAGAAAGAAAAACAAATTATTTGCGTTCTCGATGGCATTCACAAAACAACATTTAATATTAAGTGAAAATCTAAATTAATTGCATAAACAAATACATTCGAAATAAAATGTCAATAAAACACTTCAAGTATTTTCTCAACCGCAAATCATTACATTTTCCCAAGGCACGCCTATAGTAAAAGTGGACCGCATAGGTCCATGTTTTGATATTGCCCCCATACAAATTTGAGCTCTTAAGGCACATGTTATAACCGAATGTGGTCAGTAAACATGTTATGCGAGTGAATCACATCGGTCTATGTTTTTATATAGCCTCGATACAAATCTCCCTTCCAAATTGATTTCTTGTCACACAGTCTTTATTTGGGTATTTATATAAGTCAAATTTGTGGTTAACAAGGCTATGCCCAAAAAAGTCAACTCAAAATATTTGTTGTTTTTGAAATTTTGGTTCGATATATATATATATATTTATATTGTAGTCGGAGACAATGTGAAAAAATATATATTTTTTATTTTGAGTAAAATATTAAATTTTTGTTAACGTTTTTGTTATTGCAGCTTGTTATCCCGTCTTACAGAAAACAATAATAATAATATTTTTAAGATTTAGACAAACTTAAAATTCGTAAGAGTCCTCAACTATACAGAAAGAATATTCAATTCTATCTAAACATGTATTTTTGAACATTTTTTTCGACTACTCACGAACGAAACTTCAACATCAACTTTTTCATACAAATCGCTCTCTGGAGTTCAAGCAACCATTCGGGGAAGAAAGTAAAATCGAGATCGATTTTTGTATCATTAACCGATGTTACCTACTTTCACAGCGTATGTTTCCAGCAGAAATATAACGTGTTCTCTTAAATTAGATCAATATATGTACAGGTATGTATCTGAGAGAGTATGAGGGTTATATTAAAACTCGTCTCAGGTGGCCCACTGGCACCATCGGTGTTCCTATTCGAAATATGATGTGTTTGCCAAATTTGAAGAACATCGGTTAAACTATAGTGGAAAAAATCAAATCTGGAGCGACATTTTTATGGGGCCTATATCTAAATCTGGATTGCTCTTATCCGACATTAACATAAGTGCTATGGTAAATTTGAAGAAAATCGGTTGAAATGTGTGGTAGTTAGGGCGGTTAAAGTAAAATCAAGGGCGAAATTTGTATGGGGGCTATATCTAAATCTGAACCGATTTTCTTCAAATTAAAAAGTGTTCGTCCTTGTCCCAAAAAACTTACATGTGACGTTTTTTGTTAAGATCGGATAATAAGTGCGACCTGTACTTTGATTACAAGAATAGATGGACAGACAGACGGACATCGGTAAATCGACTCAGAAAGTGATTCTAAGCCGATCTGTATAAATGATCTACCTCGTTTCCTTTTGGGTGTTACAAACAAATGCATAAAGACATAATACCCTAGTGAAGGACATAAAAATCGAATTAAATTAGTTTTCTGTTCTAAATCAATTCAGTGCACTCAGAAAAAAGTAAACCCTTTAACGAATTAAAATGAACTAAAATTTAGGAAAATTGAACTTCGTATAGCACTAAAGCAATATTTATTCATATCATGTTCAAACTTTTCCTTGAAAGTTGTACATGCTTTGAACTTGATTCCAGTTCAATAAGAAAATTTCAGTAAGGTTTTCCTCAAACCAAGTAATTTACACACATACCTGTACAATAGGATGGGTCGTGAAAATAAATTGCAGCCGTCACCCCCCAGAAATGAAGATTGGATTGTTTAATGGTGATCTACAAAATATATCGTCACTGGATCAAGCCATCTGTGATCTAAACGCTACTGAACACATCTCTAAAAATTCTGTTTTTCCCGTGTAACCTTTTTTATGCTGTATTTTTGCCCAACATTTTTTTCTGAATTAATAGACCCTTAGAAGCACTTTAAATAAAAATTTGTATTCTTGTCTTGTCTCATTGGTAGTAGTTTTCAAGGTGACAGCTAAAAACTCATATTTCTTGGAAATATTTGTAGGAGGTGTAATGAAAAATAAATAGGAGGAATCAATACCTTCCGAATGATGTCTAAGTGATGAATAACGAACGAAAAATGACGCCTCTGACTCCATTTTTTGAAATAATTGAATGCAGGCGATGGTTTTTACGGCCAAAATTTTCAAACACTTTTTACAAGAATTAGCGCTGCGGCGTCAACTTCATTCCGATTTTCATCATTTAGGCATCATTCGAAAGGTATTAACTGTAGCTATCAATATGTTACTCTAAGACAAGAATCAAGATTTATATTTAAAGTGCTTTCAAGAGTCTATTATTTCAGAAGAAAAAAATGTAACACAAAATAATTACACGGGAAAACATATTTTTATGGTTATTTTCAGGAGCGTTTAGCTCACAGATGCCTTGATCTAGTAACGAAATATTTTGCAAATCATCATTAAACAATCCAAACTTTATTTTCGTGGTGTGACTGAAACTTGTTTTCCCATTTGTATGACGGCGACCCAGCCTACTGTACAGATTTTGCTGAAATTTTCTTAAATTTAAGTAATTTTTTCCTAAAACCAAATATGTTTACTAAATACAAGTAAAATTTTCCTAAAACTAAGTAAATTTTTTCTTAAAACCAAGTAAATTTAAGTAAAATTTTGCTGAAAATTTCCTAAAACTAAGTAAATTTTTACTCAACTTAAGTAAATATTTACTTAAACTGAGGACAATGTTGCTGACAATTTTTCCTCAAAACGAGTAAATTTTTAAATAAACTGAGGAAAATTTGCTTGATGCAAGGAAAAAAATTAACTTAAAATAGTTCAACTTATCTAAAAGCAATGCAAACAACTGATTTTGCTTCAGAGTATGTAAAACGGATACAAAAATTGGCAACATGAAATATTTCTCACAAAATGAATTATACCTCTGCCATAAATAGTTGAGCTATTATTCCATGATTGCTGCGAAGGCAGATAGGCACCTTCGCAGTGGTTGTTTAGAATAATACTTGAAGTATTTAAGAAATATGTCTTGACAAACGCATGAGAATTGCTTCTTAGATTAATATTCAAGAATTTTCTGAACAAATTGAAGTTCATTAATACGTAAATGTATGAAGAACTCGGTATGAATTTCAGTAAACACATTAACATTTTAAGAAAAAACTCATTTTTTAGTTAAAATTTCCCAAATTAAATTTCTTCTATACAAAAAAATCTTAATATTTTTCATACTTAAAACCTTGGAAATTGTATTCCACACAACTATAAATTTACTCAATTGTAAGAATTTTTTATTAGATTCAATGAAATGTTTTTAAGTAAATTTACTACCCAATTTCTAGTAAATGAACTATTTGCTATGACTTTGAAACAAGGAAACTTTACTCATACTTAGTTAATTTTCCTATTTTCAAGGAAATTTTTACTAAACTGGAGTAAATTTTTTGAACTAAATACGAGTATGGATTTTACTCTAATTTAGGAATGCTATTTTTCTGAGTGTACACTTCTTCTAAATAAATGTCGTTCCTCTCAGAGCAAATTAACACATGGATTCCACGAAACACACGAGTTCGATCACTGAATGACAATTTTATAAAAAACAGGCCGACGGTTGCTGATGATTGGTTTATTCGAGCAACATTCGCGGTTTTCATTTTTATCAATATTTGATGTGTATATTACTCAAATCCACTCTCACCTGAAGATAGAGAAGGCGAAGTCCAACGAATTGGCTCAGTTAAAGGTGGGCCTTATCTTCCCGTTGCCACAACATATCGCATGAATGTGGCGAACAATAGCATTGAAGGCAAAAGGCCAAACATTGAACACATGTACAAGCACTGCGGTCAGTGGTGGTCGGTAGGCAGGGCAGGGTATGACAGTTAGAGCAATTATCCATCAGGTAGTCAGTTTTAGCTGCTACTGTCATTCAAGCTGTCATAAACCCATTTAAATTAAAACATAAAATGCATTTGTATGAACCCCTTCCAGGTTGTGTAAAAATAAGCGCCTGTCATAAATACTGACACAAACACACACACACATATGTATGTATCATACTAAATGTGAATGCTTGTTTGTTTGTTTGTAATATGTCGGCTTCAACAGTCCAACAACAGACTCATAAATCATAATTGAAAATGGACCAGAAAAACCCAACCGCTCAACAAATAATCAATGAAAACCAACAATTAAAACGAGAACACAGAAACAACCAACCAACCGGCCGGCCGGACGGAACCGACCATTCAGACCATAATAAAACACTTTCACTGAAATACTACCCAGCATCAGGCATCGGTATCAACATCGTGCTCACGCTACAAACATGACCGCCGCCGTCCAGCCACAATTCCTGGAGTCATTTGCGGAAAGATCGCTGCAAATGAGGCGCGTCTGAAATTCTAAAAATAAAATTGTAGATTACGCCGAATTGAAGACTGCATTTTCATGAAAAGGGTTAAATGACCACAATTTGTATAAGGCAGCGGGCAGCAGGATGGATGTATGGATGGATGGATAGATGAACTACTTACGAACAGCGATCTAAAGTGCGCTCTATATGTGCGTATGTTTGTATGTAAACGCGCAATCAGTTTCGGAGGAAAAAGTAAAAGCAAATGAATTGACGCCCGCTTAATGACTTTCAAAGCACCATTTCGTAATATTTGTTTATGTATGTCACTCAGTTTGTCAATATGTATGGCTGTGCAGACATACAAACGTACATGTATACGGAATAATAATATGTATGTATGTATGCATGCATGCAGATACATTTATGGAGGTGGCTTTGAACGCAACGAAACACACATCAAAAAGCCACACTGGCAATGACATAGAGTCTTAAAATCGAAAAGTATTCAAATTATGACAATTGAGATTTTGTCTATCATCAACTATTACATTATGTCAAATCATCTCTGAAAACAACCGGCAATGTTATTATTGGTAAAATCTGCCCACAGTGGTCTTGAACAAAAATAAAAATACTAAAAATTTGCAAAAAAAAACTTCATACATTTGAATCAAGATGTAATCGTATTCATCATAACAACACAGTCGTCTAGCAATGCATTATGGAGGAATCCAAATAATACAATAACATATGTATACATATGGGCGGGGGCTCATATTCAAAAGTGGATATGAATAGAGTGATCAAAAAACCGGGTTTTATGCAATGTCGGTTTTTCGAAAACCGTGATTTCAAAAACCCGGTTTCCTTATTATAAAGGAGAGGAAAAAATGGTACCAATCAAACGGATGTATCTAGAATATAGAAATTCGATGTACAAGTCGCTCTGACTGCATAGACGTGAAAATAGAGTGATCTTTTGATATTCGTACTTTTACAGTCAAAATAGGGAAAAGGGATAACATTAGTATCGACCGAAACATCACATAATTTATGGGTTGCTGTAGTTTGTAATAGTAGACAAATATCTAACTTAACGCCTTTTTATACCCTCCTTACCATTCCGTGGTAAAATTCTAAGACGATTTGACGAGCCATACCCGGCTGTAGGTCTGTTGAAATGCAGCATGAAATCACTATAATGTAAATAAAAAAATTAGCGACTGAAATGGGAAAAAGGATAAAAAATTCGATATAAACATCCCTATAATTGCGAAGATATATAAACTATAGGGATTTTTCGAAATTTGTACTTTTTAGCGATTGTAAAAGAGGGATAAATATGGTACCAGCCAAACTGCTGAATATGAAATCATGAAATTCGGTGCATGCATTCATCTAACAACGGTGTAGACGCAAATTATCTAAATTTATAAAAATCAATGTGTGTCTGTATGATCCGTATAGGTCGCCAAACCGGTGGACCGATTCGCTTGAAAATTTTACTGTATTTAACTTCTGGACAGAGGATGGTTCCTAGATATACTAGGTCATGATAGGACAAAGGGGATGGTACCCCCCACACAAACAATATTTTAATTACTCATTTTATCTTCCCAAGCATACGAACTAGGGGAATAGGGAAGAATGAACCCGTGCAATGTCGGGTATAGAATACTAGCGTTATATATTATTATATTTTTACGGATCATTATTTTCCAAATTGCAATTGAACGCATCGTTTCACAGATTTTAGATTCGAGTGTTATAAGTGTTTCATCGTCCACCACATTATTAATGTTTCGTTATTTAGCTCTTCGTCATATAACAGAAGCTCATTTCACTCTTAAGAAATACATGAAAAACCAAAAAGGCCCGCTGCTACCTTGTTTGATTGCCCAGAAAAAATTGGAAGTACTTCTGCAGGAAGCACATTTTATTCCTATCTCAAAATTCCAACTTGCATATTTCCTACATTTGAAACTTCCAAAAAAGCGAATATCCCGTAAATACTTATTTTTTATTAATTAATTTAATACTAGTTTAATTTAGTATAATTTTGCTTTATAATTAGATCATATTAACCAAATATTTTGTAAAGTTCCCTATTGTCAATTCTTCTTAAAAATGGTTGGCTTTAGTTACTCGTCGCTCACAATAGAGCTTAGCTGAGCGGCGGATTTTTGAAAATAGAAATGGAAGGCTGTGGCAAGGTGAATCCTTTCCCAACAATAAAAACAATCTTTTGAGCTTTCTAAAATAAAGGGCATCCCCCTACGACAACCCCATATTATATTCATTGATGAAGTTCTTAATTTGCACACCTTCTTCGGATGGCATCTTTTTGTTGGGTCTGCTTAAACCCTTAACGAAGCAGATTAAAGCAGTGACGACGCAACCTGAAACTAACTAACTATTAGTGTAAATCTAAAAAGATTGTAGTTGGTGGATTACTAATGCAAACTTTTTTAAAATTATGAACATGTTTTTTAATTGCCCTACGGCAAAATGAACTGTCCCGGGACAAGTCCCAGAACTGATCCCTGGTGGGTAAGGACCGGTCCTGGTTCTAACCCAAATGTATGAAGGGGACCGGTCCCTTTTAACATTGTTTGTCATTGGAGGGGGTGAATTGACCCCCTGTGATACGACTTGGGCATGACTTAGGATCGGTCTCAAAGGATTTGGAACCGGTCTCAGAGGACAAGGCCTGCACCATATCTCAAAACACATGTCATAGAATCGGTCTCAAAGGATATGGAACGCACCTCAAGAGAATTTACAATTTATTCACACTTAGGGACCAGTTCTGTGATATATCCATATCGACCTATCCCAGGATAGGTACGTTTATAGCTATTGCCACCAATTTCCCGTAGGGTAAGAACACTCTCAGCACCATTGTTGTCAACTATTTAATGATGATTTGCAAAATATCTAGATCAAATCTGTAAGCTAAACGCTCCTGAAAATACCAATAAAAATCACCCGTGCAATTTTTTATGATGGATTTTTGTCATTTTTTTTAATTAATAGAAGCACTTGGAAGCACTTTAAATATCGTTTTCTTGTATATACTTTATTTTATATACTTTTACAAAAAAAGAAGAATCTTTCAAGGTCTGGATCCTAATTTATATTATTTCGCAAACAATTTTGCATTTATGCTAGCTATGTCGAATTTCTATCATACTGTGTAATTATGTGTCGAGCACTGCTTTAGCAAATAAGTATTCCGTCATCAGTTTTAATTCGATATCAGCTCATTTAGTCTATAGTTTCTACTCAAGATTCTTCTTTACTAGATACACTACGGAATAATATGACGATCTTAAAATAAATATATATCTACAACTAAGCAAACAATTATGTATATACAAATGAATGCGGTTAACTAAAGTAATTATAAAATCTATATCGATGTAATCGCACCCCCGCGAATAAATGATAAATGAAATAATTGCTAATTATAAATATTCATGATGTTAATTATCAGTAAAAATGACAATAGTCATATTTTAATCGAAACAGAAAAAGTTTATCTCTGTCTTGTTATTGTTTAAATTTGAAGTTATATATTCAATTTCTAATCCATTGTCATCAATCAGCATTCGGTATTTATTTGCGAGAAAATGCAGGAGAACTGAATTGTTGACGACCAATTCTATGCTAAATATGGAAATCATTCCGATTGATTTATGTTGCAATAACCCAAAGCACAGAATCTCTCGATAGCCAAGTCAATACACACACACTGGCTCAAAGTACTACATAAGAGCAGCAAACGAAAATTTAACTTTAATATAATATGAATAATATGACGATCTTAAAATAAATATATATCTACAACTAAGCAAACAATTATATAAAATGAATGCGGTTAACTAATGTAATTATAAAATCTATATCGATGTAATCGCTCCACCGCGAATAAATGATAAATGAAATAATTGCTAATTATAAATATTCATGATGTTAATTATCAGTAAAAATGACAATAGTCATATTTTAATCGAAACAGAAAAAGTTTATCTCTGTCTTGTTATTGTTTAAATTTGAAGTTATATATTCAATTTCTAATCCATTGTCATCAATCAGCATTCGGTATTTATTTGCGAGAAAATGCAGGAGAACTGAATTGTTGACGACCAATTCTATGCTAAATATGGAAATCATTCCGATTGATTTATGTTGCAATAACCCAAAGCACAGAATCTCTCGATAGCCAAGTCAACACACACACACTGGCTCAAAGTACTACATAAGAGCAGCAAACGAAAATTTAAGTTTAACTTTCGTTAATGTATTTATGTTTAAACGAGTAAGAATAGGTTAATGTCGGTTTGGGACGACTACACGATACCCTCCACACACTACTCCATATCAAAACACAAACTATATCAAAACAAGGACTGAAGTGTCCTACTTTTACTCTGGCAGTCAAAAAGAGAAGTATATATACATTAGGCCGAGTCGCGGTCCATACAGATAAAAAATAATTTCCAGTCGCCCCACGGAAATTAATTTGCCAATATTGTGTACCTAGTTCAAGCTGTCTGTAAGCTAAACGTGGATATTGATACTTCTGCTTTATATTGAATATCGATTTAGAATACATTAGCATCAAGAACTAAACTCATAATTTTAGTCTAACTATGCCATAAAAAGAATATGCAAAATTGCAGGCCGCTAGTATCATGGGAAGACGATGCATATCGGCCATTCGTGTTAATTACTCGATTATTACTGTATGTTGTCGTAGCCTACCTGTAGTTTATTAACGATATACAGACAATATACCATCACAGGTATAATGACTTTGTCCATTTGTTGTAACGCCCAGTTAGCTATGACAGCCCTACCATTAATTCTTACAATCAAAGTAGAGGCCACAATTATCGTCCGATCTCAATAAAACTTGGCACAATTAATTATTTCGGACCAGATTTGCTTCAAATTTCTCTCCCAATATGACTTCGTTCCGCTCAATGAATCCTATATTACAACCGATTTTACAGATATTCACAACCTTGTAATGGCATAGAGTGTAGTGAAAAGTATGATTTAGTCTGCCATGCCCGACCTTAGCTGTTTTTTATACACTTCACCATTTTGTCATTCCGTTTGTAATAACTTGAAATATTCATCATAAAGTATGTAATTCGGGTCCGTCTGTAAGTTGAAAGTACGCTAGCTTGCGAACAAATGTAGCTAGTTGTGGATCACTAGGGGTTGGAAGTGGTCGAAAAGACAGACGGACATTTCTAAATCTACTCAGAAAGTGATTCTAAGCCGATCTGTATAATAAAGGATGGCTCTAACTTGTTTCCTTTTGTTTGTTACATACAAATACACAATGCCCTACTGGAGGGCATAAAAATGTTTATCAAATATGTGGATTTTTACTGAAATCGAATTTCATATTTTTTGTTTTATTAGACTCTAGCGCATTTGGGATGCATTTTTAAACGCCTTTAAACAAATGAAATTTCTTCATAATATTTACAAAAAATCAAATACGAATGTCAAATAATTTATTCGATCTGGAATTATACAAAACAAATTTAAAAATCTGTAAAGAAACGCATTATTACTGTGAGCCATTGTGCTCGTTCATTTCACGTTCAATTTGTTTTTGTACTTGCATTTATATATATGTGTGTATGTAGGCCAATGAGTCAACTTATGGCCTCTTTCAAACATTCAAGCGATGACGATGAAATGTCAAAGAGTTGAATTATTTATTGACAATAAATGTTCAAATCGAAGATAAAGCCGACATTCTTAATGGAAGAACAACGAAAGCTACGACGTGGATGTTTTCTTTAATTTAGTGAAGTGTTACAATGTCAATAGATTTGTCTACACGTCTAGATTTATATATTTGAAAATAAAATATGGGGTCCAATCACAGGATTCGACAGGATTGATATATTGTAAAACACGTATAAATTTCCAATGAACACAAATAGGAATTTTTAGATAACGTATATTGGAACTATTGTGGTTAGGTTTTGTTTAATTTGGTCGAAATTCATTACAATAAATAAACACTAATTTCGATAGTAACTTTGTAACTTTGCGAAAGGATATCAAGGCACATAATTTTGCAGCACACCGACGATATACAGTGGTGGCCAAAATTTAATGTTTGTCTTTTAATTTAGAAATTTACATTTTTTTAATTTTGGACGGTTATCGATTGAAAAACACATGTTTCAGCCATTTAACTAAATGATACATTTAAATACCCACCCAAAAACTGATCATTAGATATTTAAAACAAAGGTTAATAAAACATTCCTCAAAGTTATTATTTTTGAAGACTTCTGATAAAAATGCACTTCTCTCCTCAAGCAACTCTACGCGTGAGTGATTATTATCACGTTCACGAAGAAAAAAACTTAATAACACAGGTTTTCTAAAAAATCCTTTATGTTTCACGTCTACACTTTCTCTTCATGTACTTTCATGTATACACCGAATTCCATGATTTTATCTTCAGCGGTTTGGTTGGTACCATTTTTATCTCCCTTTTCCAATTGTATCCCTTAAAAGTACAAATTTCGAAAAATCTCTCTACACCGAATTTCTCGTACACGCCGAATTTCATGTTTCTAGCTGTTGTCGTACTTTTTTTATCCCATTTCATCCGCTAAATCTTTTTTGTACTTTTTTGTGATTACGCGTTACTGGAGGAAGGTACAAAACAAATTTCAAGTGTATAAAAATCGGAAATTTTCCAAAAAATTGCTTAAATAGTCTAAATATTAGGGGTATTTTCAGTCCTTGTTAGGGAAACATTTTTCCTTCTGGGTCGATTTCGCTCGCTTTCAATCCCAACCGATCTGCAACTATAAGACACATTTACGGAAAATTTCCTCCTAGCTCATTTCGTTCGGAAGTTAGCGTGCTTTCAACAGAGAGACAGACAGACGGACATGGCTAAATCGTGTTAGAATTTTACCAGAATACAGAATATAAAGAGTGATTTTTTTGAGGTTAGGATTTTCATGCATTAGTATTTGACAGATCACGTGGGATTTCAGACATGGTGTCAAAGAGAAAGATGCTCAGTATGCTTTGACATTTCATCATGAATCGTCTTACAAACGAACAACGCTTGCAAATTATTGAATTTTATTATCAAAATGCGTGCTCTGTTAAGAAAGTTCATTGCGCGCTTCCATTTTATGGTCAGTTTAATCGACCCACTGAAGCGGCTATTCGGGCTATTGTGACTAAATTTCGCACCAAATTTACATTGTTGGACATTAAACCACCAACACGCTTACGTAGAGTGCGAACTGAAGAAAGTATCGCAGCTGTATCGGCCAGTGTTAATGATGACCACCAATTTTCGATTCGTCGCCGTTCGCACCAATTGGGTCTCTGTTACTCAAAAACGTGGAAATGCCAAAATTGGACTAAGCGGATGGACCACCTAAGACGCAGCCGCGGTCAACATTTAAATGAAATTATCTTCAAAAAGTAAATGTCATGGACCAATCTAACGTTTCAAATAAAGAACCGATGAGATTTTGCAAATTTTATGCGTTTTTTTTAAAAAAAAAGTTATCAAGCTCTTAAAAAATCACCCTTTATATACTTTATGGGGTCTCCGTTGAATATTTCAAGGTGTTACAAACGGAATGACAAAGTGAATATACCCCCATCCTGGAGGTGGAGGGTATAAAAAGAATTAATAAATATATGCGACTCACGAAAAAATTACGTTTATTCGTTACACACGTTCACGCACGATCTCGTGAGTAAAATAAATTTTGCTCACGATCACGCGTGAGTCACACCCATTTCTAGTTTGTATCCACTGAATTGCCACCTTTTGTTTTTTTATGGATACATTTTTTAATTTTTTATTATTTTTTCAAATTTTTGTCTAAGATACCTTTAATATTTGTACTGTTGTTTTGTAAATCTGGAACATAGAAACCGGAACAGTTTTCATAAAATTGAAAATTTGTTTGTAGGAAAAACCATAAGAAATAGGAAAATTTTTTAAAAAATATTTTGTTTTATTTATTAAAAGCTAACACTATAACGAAGAAAACAATGTCTATATAAATGTTTAAAAATGTTGCTTAAATAGCGCGAACAACTGCTTTATAAATTAAATGATGTTAATGTTAGCTACTAGAAAATGAAACAAAATATTTTATTCTAGTTTTTCATCTTACAAAAAATATTTTTTTCGAAAAAAAACTTCTCAATTTTTTGGAGTCTGTTCAGCGTTTTTATGTGAAAGTGAAATTCCTAACATTTGTAGCCCTCATAAGTACCTTTAGTTGAACATATAAGTGGGTGTTATCGGGCTGGATATTTGGACATTTTTTTGTTGCATAGGATGTTATTTTTTGTTATATTTGTTTCCATATCAGAGCTACATGAAGTCTCACTATGACATAGGTAGAGTGAAATGTGATGGATGGATGCTCATTATGTGGTTATTTTTTCCACACTGGTGTTAAACCAATTAAATGTGCCTCTTCTTTCGGTTTTTACTAATTCCATGCGAAACGGAACTGAAATTTTCCTTAGGTTCTCCAATTTTAATGAAACTTTGTAAATGTATACTTCTTAATAAGGGAATAGAATTATATTAGGTAAATCGAAAATGTTTAAAAATTTGTAACATTTTTCTCGTAGCCCTATCTAAATGTACACCTAATTTCATGATTCTTACTCGGAACCACTTTTATCCACTTTCATCCCGTTTCCCATAAAAGAACAAATTTCAAATACATGGCAGAAATCGTCAAAAAATTTGCTTAACAAATATTCGGGTTTATTGGGGGCATGTTTAGTCCTCCTGAGGGAAACTTTTCTCATTCCGGACCGATTTTTCAATCGCAACCGATCCCCAACCATTAGACATATATATAGCTTATTTCTTCCGGCTTTAGGTTTCTCCAGATTTTTCTTTTTTATACAAAAATAAAATATAATTAATGAAGCGAATTTGAATGCGAATTAAAACAATGAATAATTATTTTCTTTTTATTTTTAGATTTTATAATTTATCAAGCTCTCTTCAAATAATAATTCACTGATGATAATCCAATGATGACATTGAACGTTTTGCTTGCTTTTGCGATTAAAATCACAATTATAGATTGGTAAATACTTTATTTACAAAGAGGGGGAAATCCCAAGAAATTAAAAATAATTCCCACTCTTCCGGGAAAAGAAAAACTCTAGAACTGATAATAAAAATCTTGACAAAATGTATAATTATATTTCTAATTTTAAATTGTAATAAATTAATAAGAAATATAGTAAGTGGCTAAAAAATAGTAAAATCAAACCTCGACTCGAAGCCGATACTTTCTGGATGCAAACATATATTCAAAACTATTCTGCCTACCATCCTAAATAAATATCTCTACAGACATGGTGGCCAAATGTCGGCATGATTGAGACAAAACGGTAAATGACACTCTATTATCCGGCTAACTTCATTCAATATACATTTCTAAAGTAGAAAAACAATTAAAGAAAGGCTAAAATGGGGCGGGGCCGACTATACGATACCCTTCCACCCCTGCGCTTATACATAGCTCTGATTACTGAAATCACGTGTTAACATATCGGTAAAACGTTTTGATGTAGCTCCTATAAAAAATTTGACCTATATTTCCCAATATAGTGAGTGTTGACGAAAATCTATTCGAATATGTAACTCCTGCATGTGTATTAGGGTGTGTTGATTTTTATAAAATTTTTGATTTTCAAAAACGTGTAGTTAAAATGTGATGGAATTCTTTTTCATTCTCAAATATATATTTTTTATAAATCGTCAAAAGAAAAACGATTTATAAAAAAACACATTGATCATTTTCTTAAACACTGATACTAAACCACTGCTTTTACGCGAAAGGGACATTTATAACATTTGTAGCCTCATAATTGCCTTAAATTTGTTCCTATAAAGTTCACTTTCATGGTAGGTATCTCTAATAATATAACATGATTTGGAAAGTCATCTGGATCCGATGTAGGATCTATATCTGAACATGGACCCACTTCACATTCACTTTGTTCGATAGATAACGTGATCTGCAAAAATTCTAGAGGAGTATTTGACTAAATCGGAGGAATATTTGTATAGGGACTTTATCTAAATCTTATCCAATTTTCTTCAGTACCGACCGTCACTGGCAATAAAAATGTTACTGCTGCCAAATTTCAGACATCGTCCAATTGACTCAGATGACGATTCTAAGCCGATAGGTATACTACAGCTCGATTATTTGTTAAAATATAAGAAACACGAATTCAAATTTTATATTTGTCCGAGTTTACTTTATTTTTGGATCGAGACTTATAGCATATCCGATAAATATACAAGGTGTCAACATGTTTGAAATCCTGGTTTACAAGATTTTCCTCTTCATATTAGGAGCAGGCCCGTGCGCAGGATTTTCCCCTGGGGGGGGGGGGGTTTTCATCTACACTCATAAAAAAGTTAACCCTATAATGAGTTAAAATTAACTAAAATTTAGGAAACCAAGTACATTTTTACTAAACATAAGTAAAACTTCGCTGAAATTTTCCTAAATCTAAGTAAATTTTTCCTAGAACCAAGTAATTTTTTACTAAATTTAAGCAAAATTTTCCTAAGTACATTTTTACTAAATCTTAGTAAAATTTTGCTGAAAATTTCCTAAAACTAAGTAAATGTCAAAATCAAGTAAATATTTACTCAAACTGAGGACAATTTTGCTGATTTTTGTCCTCAAAACGAGTAAATTTTTACCTTAACTGAGGAAAATTTTATTTTATACGAGGAAAAAAGGTGAAATTAAAATAAGTTCAATTTAACTTAAAAAATCAAACAAATAGTTTTGCTTCAGAGTATGCAAAACTGATACAAAAAATGACAACATGAAATATTTCTCAAAAGTTTCATGATACCTCTGTCATAAGGAGTTGAGCTATTACTCCATGATTGTTGCGAAGGCAAGATAGGCGTCTCCGCAGTGGTTTCTCAATTGAGCTGAGCTATTACTCCATGATTGTTGCGAAGGCAAGATAGGCGTCTCCGCAGTGGTTTCTCAATTGAGCTGAGCTATTACTCCATGATTGTTGCGAAGGCAAGATAGGCGTCTCCGCAGTGGTTGTTTAGAATAATTCATAAAGTATTTAAGAAATAAGTCTCTGCAAACGAGCGAGAATTGCTTTTTAGATTATTCAAGAATTAATACTTAAATGTATGAAGAACTCGGCATAAATTTCATTAAACATTTTAACTTCATTTTAGGAAAAAACACATTTTTAAGTTAAAATTTCCTAAATGGAATTTTTTCCATACAAAAAATTTCAGCTTTTTTTCTCACTTAAAACCTTGAAAATATTCTTCCACATAAGTTTGAATTAACTCAATTGTAAGAATTTTTTATTAGTTCCAAAGAAATGGTTTTAAGTAAATCTATTACCCTTTTTCTAGTAAATGAACTATTTACTATGGCTTTGAAAGAAGGAAACTTTACTCATACTTAGTTAATTTTCCAACTTTTTAAGAAATTTTTACTGGAGCGTCTGGAAACCACTCATATTTTATTGCCAGAATCTTCGAGAAATATTTTGATACATTCGTCCGACAGACCTTGTCGGCAAAATTGCATTTCAGTAATCAATACACTCAAAGAAATATGTCAGTAAAAGAAAGCAGAAAGTCTACTGAAAGAGCAGATTTTCCGCTGTTAAAAAAGAGACAGCAGATTTGTATATGCTGAGATGGTAAACACCTGTTTGCTGTTTTTAGCAATATATATGATATGTATATTGTCCCAAGCTAATATAAAAGAAAATTAGAGCTAAACTCGCTTATGAACGCTTATCTATTTTTATATTTTAATTAACAACAGCCAATTTTAGCAGACTGCAAACGCTTTAGCAGTGTGAATGCATCACCATTCCGTTTGCTAAGAGATTGCAGAAAACTGCTGTTATGCCAAAAAAACAGCTGTAATAGCAGAAAAGTGTCTGCTGATAGGCAGCAGACAATCGCTGCTTTTATTAACAGACTTGTTCTCTAAGTGTAGAACTTTTTTTAAATAGTTGCTTGAAATTACATACATACATATCGAGGGCTTATATCATAAGTGGCTATGAACAAAAACATAACTTTTCAGGAGAGCGAAAAAACTGATTTTCTCCTTAATTTGATGAGAAATTATTAATCATTCTTCTACAGTTTAATCTAAAAAGTATTACTAATTGCTAATATTAAAAAGTTTTCGAATTTTCCTATTATGCGCGGTTTCATGGTTCATAGCCACTTTTGTATGTTTAAAAATGAGCACTATGAATGTTGAAATAAGAATAAGATTATTGTTTATTCATCCGTCAGATTGGTCGCTTGTAACATATATGTAGCCAGTCGGGAAAATCGCTGCAATTGATGAAAAATCCAAAATTCGCCGTTGCAATTCCTTATATTTTAACTTTCTTCATTCATCATTCTGAAACTTTTCATACACAAATATTCCCCATGAAGTCAGCAATCACATGCCAAAGAAATATTTTGATATTCTCAATATAATAAAAAGTTACGCGGGTTTTTCTAAATATACTTTTCACAATTTTTGACTTTACTGTGTTGACTTAACTGGGGAATCAAAATGCTTTTAACGCGAAATAATGGAATTTGATAGTACGATATGGCCTAGAAAAATGTTTTAAACAAAATCGTTGTAGCGAATTATAACCTTCGGTTTTATGCTGCTCCATTGTTGAACTATTTTATTTCTATTATTTTTATGTTCATAGCCACTTATGCAGTCACAAACTAACGTGTGTGTGGATAGCCAAATCAGAAAGAATTGAAAAAAATGGCTTTAGAAAAAAATCTGTTCTCCAAATTTATATGACAGATGACATCCAAATCTGAGAATAGTTTGACATCAAAAAATCATTTTCGAGAAAATGGTTCATAGCCACTTTTGAATATAAACCCTCGATATATATTTTGAAGATATATTACACAAAAAACGATCAAGTTCCTCGGCAATAAACCTTCAGTCCCGCATTTTTTCTATGATAAATGCAGAAAATTGGATATGCTTTTTGACAAAGTATGGGTCTAAATAGGATGTCTAATGAGTTTTGGAGGTTTTAATTTATATAGGACATGAGTAACAGGATGTTTACTCAAAATCTTTATACGCAAATTCCGATTAAATAAAAAATATTTGTAAATATTTCTTCATTTTTATAATCTTAAATATGTATAAATTCGAATAACAAATACAGTTTTTTTGTATTCGATGAAATGCAAGAAGAAACAACTAGAAATTTTAATTCAAAAAAACCAAATAATTGGTATTTTAGAGTTTCGTTTTCCAACGTAGATTCAAGTTACTGAATTTGTTGTTTCTCTTTTGAATAATACCTGTTACATATGTACAAAAAATACTAACTCTGAAAAATATTTGACATAAGTGATAAATATATCAAAAATTTTAGTAAGTTGAAACTCATTTCTTATTGTTTCGCAACTTTAAAGTAGATTTTAAAACCGAGATCTACACGCAGAGAAAAAAGCATTTCGTAGAAACGAAATTTTAAAAACGTGAACATCGTTTATGAGTTTCTTTTGTGGGAAAAATTAGTTTGTTTGCGATAAACATGTCATCAGTTGTTGTAAATGAACAAAGATAAATAAGTATGTATATAACAGTTATCTTCGTTTGTCGAAATGGATTTGTATTATAATTGCAAACTCCCAAAACATTGGAAGTAAAAGAAACTGTTGTTGTTGCATCTATGATGAAAATAGGTCACATCGATTCAGATTTAGATACAACTCCATAAAAATGTCGCATCACCAATGTTAGAAACCACTCATTACAAACGGAATATGCGAATAGCCACACCATATTATATTTGACCTAAGAACATCTGTTGTGGAAGTGGAATATGTGGGTCAATGTTTTAATATAGCCCTTATACAAATGTCCCACCCGATTTCTATACTCAGAAATTTAAAAATGCAAATTGTATTTTATTTAAAAATTAAAGTAAACTTTCTTTTGTACAATAAAAAATGTCTACATAAAAATTCTTAGGTTACTCCAATACTTTTTCGCAGAAAGGTAGAATTTCGTCTCGCCAAGAGATTTTTACATAATTATTAATTTAGAGGTTAATTTCTTTTCAATGATTTCATTCCAAATAGATATACCACAAATTTGTCCAAAGTTTGGCACTCATAGTTAAGCTACGGGTTACCATCAAGCAAATTATTTGTTTTTATTAAGAATGCTTTTAGATTTCATTATGATATCATAGTGATTCTTATCTACACTTTTTTAAAATTACTAAACGACTTTGTTATTAAATTTCCAAACATTTATTGCAGTACACATTTAAAAGTTCATAAGATATAGCTCTAGTCGAATGTCAAGAAGTGGTATCGGTTAATAAAAATGAAAATTTTCCGAACAATTTGGTGTGCATTAGCGAAATTAGCACTACACCATCTTGAAATTGGCACAATTCGTTTAGTATTTTTGTAGTTTTCATAACCTTTGTCCGAAATTCAAGAAAGTGTCCACGATTTTTTATTTATTTTATTTTATATTTATTGCTTCAGAAAGTCTAGAAGGTTTTAAAAAGTATATGTTCGAAACCTCTCTGGGGGGGTTTGAACCCCCAACCCCCCCCCCCTGCGCACGGCCCTGATTAGGAGTATCTTAAAGAGGACTGTATCATGTTTATCCAATTATTCGGCATTTTAAATTATTCGATTAATCGTTTATAACATCGAATTTCCAATTACTGGAATAATGATATCAAGATTTATTCTATTAATCAAATTAAGCATAAGTAATAAATGATATATGTATATGTAGTTAAGATACATTTCATTCAATGCGAATTAGTGCAAGATTTTTTAATAATGTAATATGAATGAAAAAATCTCTCTGTAATGAAAAAATCTCTGCAAAATCCACTACAAACTAGTTTGCGATGAGTCCAGTTTTGAAACACACAACTATTAAAATTTTCTTCAAAATTATTCCAAAACAGAATGAAAAAATTTCTCAGACATTTCTTTTCAACGATTTTATTTGAATGACAGTACAGCTTTAAAATCGAAATAAGTTGAAACACTTTTTATTAATTGGAAATTTCATTTTCGGGATTCATTTTCAATTCGGGATTTTAGTTTAAAAGTCGAATTTATCCAATCATACTTTTTATATGTCTGTATTTATCTACGCATTAACGTATACTGAATCTCTGTAATAGAATATTTGGGACAAGTTATTCGAATTATCCATTATTAGACAGTCGTCATTTTTTAATTATTCGAAACGTAATCGTATTTTCATCTGGTTTCGAAACCAATAAAACGAGCGAGGTGAGTATTTAAAACGTATCTAATGTGTTTTAGGGAAATTTTATTAAATAGGTTGGCAACACTGCATGATAATTGACATACTTAATGAAAGAACTCGCGACACATTTGTCATGAAAGGGAACTTATATAGATGTCACTGAGTTAAGGTCTTGGCAAAGACCTAGAACCATAAAGACTGAGATATGACTGATATGGGAAAATAAACAAGTAAAAAGGAGCAAAGTTCGGCCGGGCCGAACTTTATATACCCTCAACCATGGATTGCATTTCACAGAGGTTATCGATTTTATCGTAGAAGTACTGTAACATTAAAGGAAAATGTTAAAGTTTTTTAATGTAGCCAAACCTAAACAAATAAAAATATTAAAAAATAATTTTATAAATAAATAAAAAATAATTCATTTTAAACCACGCTTATAAGGCAAGGCTGCCAATATATTTAGTACATTTATTCAATTCAAAAAAGGGATAGTTGTTGGATTTTCAGTTACAGCCTTTTTGTTGGTTGGATTTTTAATTTCTAAAGTACAAATTTTGTAAATCCAGTATCTGAAACGTACGTAAACAGGTTTCCAATAATTATGGACCTGTTTGCCTCCCGCTGAGGCTAAAGTTAATTTCAAACTCTATAAATTTCATTTATTTTATTTATTTTACGAGACGGTAATAATTTTGTACACAGAAAAACAGATGGTTTTGACATATACGAAACAACATCAAAACAATACAATTTGAATGTTACCACCATCTACATATATGTCAGACCGGTTGTAGTGTCATTTAGACTTCTGTTTAGATCGATTATATTAATGTGGAAAAATATTTTTATTTTGCGAGTCTACTTAGTCAGGTGAATGTATACACCGAATTCCATGATTCTAGCTGCGGTCATTTGGTTGGTACCATTTTTATCCCCTTTATCCATTTTACCCCCTTAAAAGTACGATTTTCAAAAATCTCTTTATTTTATGTATCTACGCAATTAGAGGGATGTACACACCAAATTTCATCATTCTAGCTCCAGGCGTTTCGTTGGTCCCATTTGCATTCCTCTGTTCCCATTGCACCGAATTTGGAAAAACCTTTTTATTTTTCGTGTCTTCGCAGTCAGAGGAATATATACTTCGAATTTCATGACTCTAGTTGCGGCCATTTGGTTGGTACAATTTGTATCCCCTTTATCCATTTTGTCCCCTAAACGTACGAAATTCGTAAAATCCCTTTATTTTACGTCTCTACGCAATCAGAGGAATGTATACACCGAATTTCATTATTCTATTTTATCCCTCTATTACCCCTTAAAAGTACAAATTTGGAAAAAATACTTGTATATTATGTATATACTCAATTAGAAGAATGTACATATACACTGAATTTCGTGTTTCTAGCTGTTGTCGTTTGATAGGTTTGATTTCCCTTTTTGCCCCATTTCACCGCCTACGAATACCAATCACTTATGGTGCACGTTTCTGCTGCCAAGTAAATATAAGCAGACATATTGAAAAAACATGATGAAATTCTCGAAATATTATGGGTATTTTCAGTCCTTGTGGTGGAAAAACTTTTCTCTTTGGACCGATTTCGCCCAGTTGCAATCAGAACCGATCTACGACTATAAGACATTGGTCGTCCTAGCTCCTTTCGTTTACATGCTAGCGTGCTTTCAACAGACGGATAAACGGACGGACATGGCCATATCGTCTTAGAATTTCATGACGATCAACAATACATATACTTTATAGGGTCCCAGGTCGATGTTTCAAGGTGTTGCAAACGGAATGACAAAGATAGTATACCCGCATCCTGGTGGTGGGGGGTATACAAATATATACAATAGATGTCCTTATAGTATTATTGGAAAATTGGAATATTCAGCCCACAAAGATGGTGAGATGAACATTTGCAAGTTTTGTGCCATCTACATTTAATTTTTTCTCACGTCATGCTCAGTCTTTATGCTTGGTTGTACTTTACATTACATTCGTTTTCAGGAATGAGAAAAAATTACACACGTAGATGACATAAATGATTTTTTTTAGCTTTCTATGCCATTCGGTGCGAAATTTTGTGGTGACATCTGGTGATCAACCATTTAAGCACCCATCAACTTTGTTTATCGAAGATACACACCATGTGTGGATGCAACTACTACTTGAAACATGGAAAACATAGAATATCATAGATTCACACCTTTCCCTTCTATAACATATCTTCACAATGGAAAACGTTATAGAGCTGGTTTTCTTTAAACCGCGATAACAAAAACGTTAATAAAAATTTAATTTTTAGCTCAAAATAAAAAAGTAATTTTTCACATTGTCGCCAATTACAATATAAATATTTGTATCAAAACAAATGTTCAAATAAATTATTTTGTGTTGACTTTTTGGACTTAGCCTCGATAACCACAAATTTGAGTAGTAGTGGACACTACTCCGCATGTGAAAAGCCAGTTACAGTGTATTTTGGTTCGAGTGAACTAATTAGTGCAAGTCCTGCTCATAGTACCCAGTAAGTTCACTTTATCCAGTATAAAATAAAATTACATTTGTCGTACTTTATGACTAAAAATAATAATTTATTACTTACTAAAAAGAAATGTTTAACTCTTCCTTGTTTCTTTGAGGCGTACATAGTTTTTCCCTGCAACTACAGTGCAGTCTGTGTCGAGTGAACTAATTAATTGGTGTAAGTCTTGTTCATTTCATCCAGTAAGTTCACTTTATGCAGTACATTTTTTTTATTTTATGACAAATGTTAAACATTTATTAAGTACTACAAAGAAATCTTTAGAAATCTTAAACACCTTGACACTTTCAAAAAATATTTCCTCCTTTTGCAATGGCATACACTGTTCCGTATCATGGAATAAATTTACTTGCATCGAATTTATTTTTTTTTGGTATCGCCTTAATAATGATCCAACTATAAAAAATTCGCAGAACTAGATTTGTAGGCAATTTGTCTGTAAAATAAATTGATTTTTTTAGTTTCGTTCGTGAGTACTTGAAGGAAAATATTATTCAAAAATAATTTTGTAGACGGAATTAAATTTTCTGAATAGCTGATGAATAGTATGAATTTTGATTTTTTCTATATCTTAAAAATTTTATTTTAAAATAATTTTTATATATTTAAAATTTAAAGATAAATATTCGAAAATTCCAAATTTTCGATTCCGAAAAAGCACCTTTGATACAATTTTTTCATAATAATTTAGTTTGGACTTTAATCTATTACAGAAAATCTTAACATTCTCCACTTTTTCTGATTCTTTTTTATTTTATTTTTTAATTAAAAGTGTCTAAACTTACATTTTTATTCATTAATTAACTGAAATTTTTTGCTGACTTTTCCTTATTTAGTTAATTTAAAAACACGTTTAATATGTTCTAATAAATATACTTCTTACTAGTACTTTTTCGGAGAAGTTTTCTGAAAGCAGCCACAGTTGATATGCCCATTGATTCAGCACAGTAAAACAACCAAACACGCTTTACAAGAAACCCGTTTAGAAATGAAGTTTCATTGTATTCCGACAATCATTTTATTTTCTATTTGTATCCAATGCACACTGGTCCCAAATCCATTTTTTATTGCATAAAGTCGAAAAATAAACATACAGTCTTGTAATTTTGCACATTTGCTAGACATATCATACGCAAAAAATCAAAATAAAATTGGGCCGATCGGACCACGCCCACCACCACCTCCCATATAAACTCAATATATGACCAATATAATTATCACCCTGTATTGGTACAGGGTGACCAAAAACAAAATTTTATGAAAGCTTAAAAGAATGAAGAGTTGTTTATTTTGACGAAATGTGTTTTTCTAAACATTAGTACAAAAGCAAATATATCATACAAATAGTATACTTTAAACTGCAATTTAAATAATTATTTCAAGAAATAAATAAAAAATATGTATGCATGTGTACAAAAAGGTGAATGATGTAGTATACCATTTTAAAGGTACTTTCAATACCTTTCAAATAAAATATTGATGAGTCTCGTACACAAAACTAATTCAGAGATATAATCATATATATGTCTATGGCTAATCAAAAACTGTGCTAAAATAAAATGACAATTTTTGGAGTTTGCCGAAAAATGCTGACGAAATATTAATTCCACCATAAACTACAACCTCAGACGAACACTTTCACATTTACACTTTGAGTCAAGTTGAGTCATACATATAACTTTTGGTCCACGACATTTATAGATTATGTTCTCTACAAATCACAAAATTACAATACCTATGAATACTAACAAGACCACAATAATCATAAAATGTTAAATATAATTTTGCAACAACTAACTCTTGCCGTCAATTTTCATAATATAGTCACTTTATTACTTTCTTTTTAAGTCTTGATTTTAATTAATTTGTAAAACTGCTTTATATCAAAATTAATCCCACTTTTTTTGAGCCGCAAAGTTTAAGTACCATTCAGGCTTGTGGTGTTGCCACCTAATTTTTTCCAGTATATTTTCTTGATTGCTTGGAGTGCTGCCATAAAGAAAATATATACATATTTACCACTTTCCAATTTTAGTTTTTTTTGAATTTCTGCCAAAAAAAATGGATTTGGGACCATAGTGCAATGCAAGTATGGAATGCAATGTATATCCAAACTCTGCATTAGACTTCTTTTTAGTAAGTTGCACCATTTTTCATATCTCCTATTCAATTATTTGTTTTATATTTTTATTTCCCGTTTTACACAACATTCCTATATACACTATTTAAACATTTTACGTTTACTGTCTTTACGCAGTGGAATTATTATTTCCGTTTAATTTCATCAATGCTTTTTAATATTATGTATCTTTATTAGCCATTTCTTCCTATTGTTTGACTTTATTCCCTATTCTAATTCTTCCTTTTTCTTCAATGGCCCGGGGAACCTTAAACCCTCACACCCTTCAGCAGCCTATCTGTTCAGCACATATCCAGCATTTTATATCCAAACTATAAACACTAAATATGAATATTCAGGCGATCACATGCCTGTGCAAAGTTAAGCATATATTTAACCTATATTTAGAGAACAGTTTGATAAATTTTAAAATGTTTTATGGATAGAATTGACCACTATGTATATAGGCTTAATACATTTTCTGTGCCGAATAAAAGAATATATAGATGTTCCAATTTTACATTTATTTTGGTGGTTAAAGTTTGAATTGTAATACAGTTCTTTTTCGGCATAAAATATTGATTTTTTATAAATTACGTTTCTTATAGCTAAGAAAAGTCGGCAGTTGTTACTACAAAATTAATTTGAGAGTCTTTCGTCTGCACCTTCGTTGCACTTTGGACGCTACAACATATTTTCGAATATAAGTGATTAGCTTTTGGAATTTTGAAAATAGAAGTGGATATTACATTGTCCGATAGTCCATATTCCACTTGGACCAAATGATATTTGTCTGAAACTATAGGTGAAATGGAGTTAATTATTATTATTAGTTTTTCATTTCCTCAACCTTTGGCACCCTATGATACCGGTGTACGTGTCAAATTAAAGAAGAAAATATGTGCTAAAATTACTTCAAATTGTAAGCTTCTATTTTTATTAATATTTTAATTATTTTAAACCACGCTTATAAGGCAAGGCTCCCAATACGTCAATTCAAAAAATAATTATTCTTCTATTTATATTTTCAAAGTCATAAATATTGGTAGATAGTGGGTGCTACAGTTGGTTGTATTTCCATTCTATTTGAATTTCAAAAGTACAAATTTTGAAAATCCATTATCAGACGTACATAGTGCAAAATAACCTAACTTCATGATTCAACCAATTTTTGCCGCATAAGAAAATGTACGAATTTGGAAAAAAACTTTTTATTTTGCGTGTCTATGCAGTCAGAGGAATGTATACACCGAATTCCATGATTCCATTTGGTTGGTACCATTTTTACCCCCTTGACGTTTCTAAGCAATTAGAATTTTATCATTCTAGTTTTAGTCGTTTAGTTGGTACTATTTTTATCCCTCTGTACCATTGTATCCCTTGAAAGTACTAATTTCGAAAAAATTCGTCTATTTTCCGTGTCTTCGCAGTCAGAGGAATGTATACTCCGAATTTCATGACTCTAGCTGCGGTCATTTGATTGGTACTATTGTTATCACCTTTTTTCATTTTAACCCAGAAAGTACGAATTTCGAAAAATCAGTTTATTTTCCGTGTCTTCACACTCAGAGGAATGTATACTCCGAATTTCATGACTCTAGCTGCGGTCATTAGATTGGTACCATTTTTATCCCCTTTTTTCATTTTAACCCCAAAAATCCGTGTATTTTACTTATCTATGCAATCAGAGGAATGTATACACCGAATTTCATTATTCTAGGTACAGCCGTTTGGTTGGTACCATTTGTATCCCTCTATTCCTATTTTACCCCTTAAAAGTACGAATTTGGAAAAAATACTTTTATATTATGTATCTACTCTATTAGAGGAATGTACACACCGAATTTCGTGTTTCTAGCTATTGTCGTTTGATATGTACCATTTTTATCCATTTTTTGCCCCATTTCACCCCCTACAATTAAGAATCACTTTATGGTGCACGTTTTTGCTATAAGGGGAATGCGCATACCAAATATCAAGCATATAAACAGAAATATTGAAAAAACATGCTTAAATACGCTAAAATATTAGGGATTATTATGGGTATTTTTAGTCCTTGTGAGGGAAAAATTTTTCCCTTTGGGCCGATTTCGCCTCATTTCAATCCCAACTAGGGTTTGCATTTTCCCGTCCTTTTTATTACCCGGGAAACGGGAATTATTTTTTTAATTTCCCGGGATCCCGGGACAGCACCGGAAATCTTCAACATATCGTTTACCTTGAGTTAAGCTTATTTTTTTCCAAAGAAACATTCACATTTTATAGAGGTGGTATGTGTGCTTTATTACTTGGTGCAATTATATTATATATATATATATATATATATATATAGTATATAGTATAGTATATAGTATATTCGGCAAATAAGTTGTGCTACACATTCATTTGTGAAAATCATTTACTTAAAGAGGTCGGGTATGTTGTTGAAAAGTCGCTGCGAAGATACCGGACAAAAACTTTCACAGGGTGAAAATTATGATAGTGGTAGTTTGCATCCAAATAATAAATATCACCTTATCATTTGTAAATAAATTTGCATTCTATAAAATAGAGATGCCAAATAGTCTTGAGCCGGGAGAGTTCCCCAGTTCAGTAAAATAAATATTTATTTCACAACGAACTTGTTACAGAATTCAATTCAAACATCTTTTCAAGTTTCATAATTAATTAAATGAATGCAATCAAAATATGCAAGTGTATATTTTAATTAAAAGCAGATAATGCATTTGTGGCCTCATCATATATTTCTTATTTTATTGGAAAATGTGGACTGCTAATATTTATTAGTGCATTAAGTAAAATGTTCTTGTCTGTTATTTATCCTGTCGCTTCGAAAACTATAAATTATTTTTTTAGTCAGCTATGTTGACCCTTTGCAATACAATATTGTTACTTGCGGTTTTCTATAGCATTGTTTAAAATATCTTGGGCGTTCGGATACAAAATTTACTTTTTCCGAATTTAAAATTTTTTTCATATGGAGTTTGACAGGCAATCCCCACCACTTTTACATCCAACTGCAATATTTGACATACCTAATTAAAATCCATATGAGCTAAATTATTGTACAACATTTTTTATTGTGGAAATGATGGAAAAAATATGCGAAGAAATATGTATAATAATATGTATGTACGGGATTCCCGTTCGAATTTCCCGGGATACGGGAAATGAAAAATATGTGAATTCCCGGGAATTTTCCCGTGGGAAATCCCGGGATGCAAACCCTAATCCCAACCGATCTACGACTATAAGACGCATTTGTGGAAAATTCGCTCCTTTCGTTTAGATGCTAGCGTGCTTTCAACAGACGGACAGACATGACTAGATCGTCTTAGAATTTTATGACGATCAAGAATATATATACTTTATAGGGTCGCAGGTCGATATTTCAAGGTGTTACAAACGGAATGACAAAGTTAGTATACCCCCATCGTGGAGGTGGAGGGTATAAAAACTAAAAACGCCAAGTAACTTAATTTTGTCTATATGCTACCTATATCAAACTGTCTTGAAATTGATTGTACTCCTTTTGAGGAATATTTCAACGAGACTTTCACGATACTAAGAAAACATTATTTACCATGGCTTCCACTGTACATAAGGTCTTAGTCCACGGAAATAGCATTATAAAGTCGGTAGGCTTGCCTACTGGCTGCCTTTCGGAAGAAGCTATGGAAGCCAGTATTAAAGTATTTAAGAGTTTTCGAACTGAAAGAGCCGAAAGTTTCCACGAAAGGCTAGCAACGAGGACATAATTCACCGTCTTTTGGTAACTTCTGACCCACATACGTCTGCAGAAGGAGAAAAAAGTCAAATACTTGTTATCTGAAGTATATATGTAGTATAGTAAAGTATTTGTATAGTATATATATATATATATATATAGTAATAGCTTTTTGTACCCGGCGTTGCACGGGTTTTCGTCTTCCTTATGTATATAACTTTGTATGCTCGCAATTTTTGTTTTGTATATTTTTACTTCTGTAAATTAGTTTAAATTAATACTTATTTATTTAAATTCATAAGTTACATTTTTAAAATGTTAAAACTTCATGAAAATTTAAATATTTTTTTCAGTGTTTCTTTAAAGAAAATGAAACAGTTCTAAGAATGTATTTTGTGTCTATTAGTTAAGTTAGTCAGTATTTCATTGCAGTGCTTCGGGATACACGATATTTACAATTTTTCCACCTTGTTCAATAAATTAAAGTTTTAGGGTTTGAGAGCAAGCATGTGAAGAACATGGATTTTCCTGATTCAATCCACAAACTTCAAGTGATTGTGCTGTACTTTGATTAGCAATCAATGACGTTGGGCATTAGTCGCTTAAATTATTAACATCGTTGTTTTTTTCAGCCGATATAGCACGGACGTAAAACCACTCTTTGTTTCCATAGTTTGTGGTAATTTGTGGGAAGACTTTCTCGATTAATTGTTGAATTGATTCCTGAATGACATTTTTTGAAAATGTAATACTCCTTTTCACTGCATCAACTGATACTTTTCCATTACCAACATCCAGTAGATATTTCGAAAATATAGCTGCTGAGTCATTGTGATGCAGATGTACACGCATATTGGTGGTCAGATTAATTTTTTGTACATATCGCCAGAGATGCGGGTGCTGATTTTGGAATTACTGGAAGGGTCTGTCGGAAGTCTCCAGCTAGTAAAATAAGAGTTCCACATAATGGTTGTGTATTTGATCTAAAATCTTGAAGTGTCCCATTAAGCGCTTTTAGGGATTTCTTATGTGCCATGGTGCAGTCATCCCACACAATCAGCTTGCATGTTTTCAGCATTTTTGCCATGCCTGAACTTTTGCAATATTAAAGGGTGGAGAATCAACAAATTCCATAATACATGGTAATTTCAACGCTGAATGTGCCGTTCGTCCTCCATCCAATAATGTAGCAGCAATACCGGGGGAAGCAATATCTAAAGCTATCCCATTTTGAGAGCGGATGTGCGCTAATACCAAAGTGATGAGAAGGGTTATAACTGTGCCTCCTGGTGCATCGAGAAAAAAAGTCCGCCGCTGTCATTTGTTACTGCAGTTATAATTTTATCAAAGGCCACAATTTGCAATTAAAAGAGTTTTTTTGTTGCGACAAACAAACGCAAGTCTTCAACATTGAATTGCCGTACTCTTAGCAAATTTCAATCAGTAATGTGAAGATTAAGAGTTTTGTTGCTGATGGCTAGGAATATGTCTTAAATTTTTATCAGCGTATCGTTGAAAATATTAATCGCAAATGATATAGAATCGTAACGGTGCGATAATGATGCAAAATGTTCTCACTCATACCCTCTTTGAATTTTTCCTACAGGTCTTTTGGGTTGATGGCGAGCAAGTTCTTAATATTGTCGCAAACAAAGTTCGTATCTGGAGAGGATGACAGCTGACAGAAGCATACATTAATGTGGTCCCCCAGTTTCTGACACGCCTCTCTCAACTGCTCTTAAATTTTAAACTGAAGTGGGTCCTCTCACGTTAACTTATAACATTCTCAAATAATAACATTCTGCGTTGTTTGGGTGTACGGTATAAACACGGACCAATGCATATGAAGCGTAAACAATTTGATACCCATCTACTGGAACACCTTGCTTGATTCGAGTATGAGGAAACGCGCCAATTGTTCATACCATGACCTCTTATATTCAAGAACCAAACCCTTACCTGAACGTAGCGGCAGAAAAAAATCGGCACGTGTTACTTTATAGTCCCTTTTTTATAGTCAAGGGTCATCCTCTTTTCGTTACAAAAAAATATTGAAGTGAATCAATGTATTTTGTTATAGTTTCAAAATATAGTTTTTGTGATGCCCATTTGTCGTGTCTTCCCCTATTATAGCCAGAAAACGCCCCCTTTCCACAGGCTAGATACAGTAAAATTTTCAAGAGAATTCGTTATTCGTTACTTGTTTTGTGATAATTTTAATATATAGTTCGTGTGGGCAGTCTCACGTCCATTTGTATCATGACCATTGTATAGTCACCATTCAGAAACTATCCTCAGTTCATAAGTTAGTCACAATAAAATTTTCAAGAGAATCCGCACTTCGGAACGTGTTTTATGATAGTTTTAAAATATAGTTTGTGTGGGCGGTGCCACGCCTCTTTTTCGTATAATGACCTAGTATATTCTGGAACCATCCCTTGCCCAGAAGTTAGCTGCAGTAAAATTATAGAGCGAATCCACCCATCGGTATGCCTGTTGTGATAGTTTTAAAATATTTTTTGTTTGGGAGGTACCACCCCCCTTTGTCCTATCGTGACCTAGACTATCCAGGAACCATCCTCTGTCCAAAAGATAGATACAGTAAAATTTTCAGGCGAATCGGTCCACCGGTTTGGCGTCCTGTACGCAACATACAGACATGCAGACACACATTGATTTTTATATATATAGATATATAATAGTATAAATATATATGTATTTGAAAGTGTAATAAATAAATAGAAATTTGAATGTATAAACTAAAATAAACATTTAGTGAAAACAAAACTCATTTTCATTTATACTTTTGCGCCACCCTGTATTAGGTACATTTTATGGTGTCATATTTTATTCTTCAAAAATGATTTATAAAGCCTGGCCAACACAGCTTAATTAAAAATGTTAAGCCACATTAGCTAATTCGCTATCTTGGAATAACGATGATTTGGATTTTTGTTTGCAGTGTCATATTTGAGAGACTTGCATTACATGTATATAAAAGTAATTAATTATCTAGGGAAGAACTGTTTTTGCCAATCATGGCATCGCAGTACGTACATAGATACTCCAAAATTCAATTATGTGAGATTTGACCCCACACAACTTTTTATTGAAAAAAAACGCTGCATTGTTATACACTCCACGAGAGTATTATGTCTTTGTGCATTTGTTTGTAACACCCAAAAGGAAGGGAGATAGACCCATTGTTAATTATAACTCATTTAAACTACAAATGTACTTATAATCAATAAATATTCAAAAATAACGTTATTAACAACAAAACCAATTAAAAAAAATAACGTTCACTCTATACAGGTTCGTATTGTTCACTCTTTGGAGTAACTATTACAAAACTTTTGCTCTTCAAGTAAGTGACATTTATTTGGTTCGGTTGCTAGCAGGGCAGACTATCGTTAATCCCCACCGTGGATTATTTGTACTGTATATGAGTTTCGCAAACTCAATTGAATGAGAACTGCATTGACCTTTCATATACACCCAAAAATCATAGACAGTGGTTACCGAATTCAAACAAATGCCCATACTTTCACAATTCGCGAAAAATGCGCACAGTTCAAGCTGTTCAAGCAACAACAATACCTCACTTCATTTCATCTGTTTTTTCCTTTCTATTTATGTATGTATGCACTAGCAAATACCCGCTACTTCGTACGCGGTGTAAGGATATTTATTTCGGGTAAATCGCTTGAAAAAACGCTTTATGTTGCGCAATTACGCATTCACACCAAATTCTCGATTACAGATCCTACGTAGCTGGAGGAATTTGTACACCGCATCGATTTTTCCCCTTTGAACAAATTAAACAAAAAATTGTGCCATAAATTTATACGTAGTCAATAGATTAATTTAATCAAATTGAAATAATTTCTAACAAAAATAATATATCATAAGAGTAGACAATTTTTGCCCGTTTCTATATATTATTATATAACTATATTATTATTTCTAGACTTAGTTTAAATTTGGAGATGGATGAAATGGATATACCCCTTATCCATATTCCTAGTAAAATATTCGGAACCTATTATATATTGATATTTGGCAAAAGTTTTCTATAATCACCTTGAGCGAACGGCAGATTTTGTCACGCCCCTTCTTGTACCTCCCACACAAATCACCATTACGTAAAATTAAATTAAAAAAGTTACAAAACTTCTATGGGGATGGTCGGAATACTCTGAAATATGATCTTTGCCAATATTTTCACATATACTTCCATAGATTGGCATAAGCTTTGGTAAAAAACTGATATAACTTATAACTTTCATACCGATAGACGAGATCAGTTGCAATTTTAAATTTAAAAGTGTTTTTATAATCACTTTAGACTTAGAAAATATGTATGCTTTTGTCACAACCTTTGTCCAATAAATCCTTTACATATAACTTATATACCAGTGCATGCCTTGAAATATGAAATTTATTTCGACGGGGCTTCTTACTATAATGTTCGCACGGAACTTCACGATTCTAGTGCGATATTTTGGTAGCTACTATGTTTATCCCTTTTAACCTCAAATTACTACAAATTAATTTATGTTATGGTACCCACTTACCATTTTTACCCCTTTTTGTGCCGCCCTTAAACGTACAAATTTCCGAAAATTTATTTATGTTGCGCTGCCACGTACTCGGAGAAATGTACACAGTGCCATGGCCTTTTCGTATTCTAGACGAAAACATTGGTTGGTACTATCCGAATTTCCCCAATTTTCCACACCGAATTTCATGATTACCTTTACCTTTTTTACGAAATTCGAAAAATTCCTTCATTTTTCGTTTCTAAGCGTTTTGAGAATTAATGAAGAATTAATGTCATAATTCCCGCTCCGTCTGTTTGATTTCTTATTGCCTTCAACCCCAAAAATACGAATTTTGCAAAAATATTTTCTTGGAAGCATTCGTGATATAAGAGTAATGTCCGTTCCAATTTCAAGATTATAGGTTATACCCTTAAAAGTACAAATTTCGGAAAATTCCTTGGTGTCACTCATCTACACTGTAAGGCGAATATACACACCGAATTTCATGATTGTAGCGTCAGCCGTGTTTTTTCTCGTCTACCCTTTAAAAGTACGAATTTCGAAAAATTCCTTCATTTTGCGTTTCTATGCATTTTCAGGGATGTACAGGCCGAATTTCATAATTCCAGCTCAGTCTGTTTGATTGGTAGCATTTTAATCACTTTTTACCCGATTTCGCTCTCAAAAAGTACGAATTTTGCAAAAATATTTTCTTGGTCGCAATCGTGCTATAAAAGTTCTGAATTTCAGGATTCTAGACCCAACCGTTTGATGTGGGCTGTTGTACAATATTTACCACAATTTTGTTTATTATTATAAGTCTATATATACAAATATCCTTACAGACTAAAAGACTAATGTACATATATACACTTATGAACTACTTAATTATTAGGTATTTAAATACAATATAATTTTTCTTTTAATAGAGTTTTTATTTTCCGATAATTCAATGATGTGGTAGTATTTATTAAATTGAACACACAAGCGGCGGAAAGGATCATTATTAGCGTAATTTGTGCGGAAGTAATCAATGTGAATCAACTGAAAATTTCTAGTAGGTCTTTGAGGTATATTTATAAACATTCTATTCATGATAAAATTTGACCACGACCACGTAGACAAAATAAAATATGAATAGTATAAGATGGATCCCATATAACAGAACAATACTCAAGTATGCAGCGAACCAAAGAGGTATATAATTGCTTAGTGACTGAAAGATCAGAAAACTCCTTACTCCAACGCTTCATAAAACCAAGAGCACTATAAGCTTTGTTTACTATCATTCAAATGTGAAGTCGAAAGTTCAGACGTTGATCTAACAAGATTCCGAGGTCCAGAAAAGTATCTACAGTATCGAGTCCGTGATCACCAAGGAAATAATTGGTTCTAGGATGTTTAACTCTAGAAAATGCTATATGTTTACATTTCAAAATATTTAGTTCCATTGAATTTACTTTACACCATTCATGAAAGCAATCAAGATCAGATTGTAGGTAACATTGCTCCAACGGGTCATTAAACGACCGAAATATTTTTACATCATCAGCATACATTAGAATATTGGAATGTCGAATTACAGATGGAAGGTCATTACTAAATAGTGTAAATAAGACAGGGCCAAGATGGCTTCCTTGTGGTACACCGGAAGACACCACAATTTCCCTATTTCAAAGGAAATTGTGGAATTTTACCCTTTGGATTCGACCACATAAATAGCATTTTAACCAAGATAATAATGAGTTACTATATGGGCTTTAGTTAATGAGTTACTTTATCTAATTTTTTCAAGAGAAGGTTATGATTAACTTTATCAAAAGCCTTACTAAAATCTGTGTAAATCGTATCCGTTTGCATTCGGCTTTTAAATCCATCATTTACAACTGTAGTAAGTTCCAATATATTCGTTATGGTTGATCGGGATCTACGACTACGTGTTGACAACAGGACAACAATGATGAAACTTGATGAGATAACATGTCAGTTATAATTTTCTCCAAAAGCTTTGGAATAGCGCTAAGTTTTGCAATGCCTCTATAATTAGATGCGTCCATCTTGCTGCCAGATTTAAACATTGGGATTATATATGATTCTTTCCAAAGAGGTGGTAAATATCCATAACATAATGATCTATTAAAGGATACGAAAGAACATCAGCACAATATTTTAGTATGTTAGTGGGAATTCCATCATGACCAGGATTAAATGTACTCTTTAATGACTTCAAAATTTCCAAGACCGTACACCTACTTATATATGAAACATTTACTGGTGAATATTCAACTATGTTATAAGGATAAGAACTTGACTGATCAAATGTTTTATTAGAGTAAGTCGTTGAAAAAAGTTAGCAAACATGTTACTAATTGATATATCATCAGCAACAATGGAGCCAAATTTCAAAGAGTTTGGAAAAGTACGTAATCGGCGTTTGGAATTTACAAATTTATAAAAAGATTTAGGATTACTTTTCAGTTGGTTTTTCATAGATATTACGTAATTATTGTATGCTCTTCTGTTCTCAGTATTGTATATAATATAAGTATAATAATATTGTAATTGTATCTTGCGATGGAATATTTAGAAAAGTCAGTAGAAGAACCAGTTTTTTTTGTATATTTTAAATAATTTGTTTTTCTTATTCTTGAATCTTGCCAATTGATTAGTGGATCAATATTATCACGTTTTAATATCTGATTTAGAAATACAATTATGCAATGCACTGTAGAAATTTTCTATCACAACGTCTAAAACCATGGACGAGAGAATATCATTCCAATTAATAGTGGATAAAAGTGTGTTGAGTTTAGAGTAATCTGTTTTGGAAAAACAGTATTCTTTTTTACTTCTAATACATTTTGAAGTGTTTGTAAAAGAGTTTGAAGGAATCATAATTTTTAAATCAATTGTAGGATGATATCGATCTTCAGGGTATGTCACCGGATTAGATGAGTTCAGCGAAACTTTCGACGGCTGGTTAACAAAAATTAGATCTAAAAGTTTACCAAATAAGTTATAAACATTATTAACTTGAGATAGTCCATAATCTAACAATGATTCAATGCATTCATTAACACAGGTGTTTGCAACAACATGCAATAGAACATTCGAGTCAAATAACTGATTCCATGTGATTACAGGTAGGTTGAAATCACCAAGAACAATTAGGATATCACGTGAAGTAGAAGATTGGAAAGCCAATTTAATTGCGCAAACATGTTTGGTGTAAAGTGAAACATCAGAACCTGGAGGAATGTAAGAACGTGAAACGAATAAAGACAAAGTTCTAAATCGAACTTTTACTGCTACAAATTCAATACCAACAACGGAAGACAGTATAATTTGTTCGGCAGGAAAGTAGATGGAGACTGCAATTAGAACCCCACCGCCTGTTTTTTACTTTTATCCACACGATCACATCTGAATATCTGATATTTTCCACATACATAGAATTTCGGAATTTAAAATTTTTTCGTAAGCCAAGTTTCAGTAAAGGTAATAATATGATAATTCATATTGAAACTATCAATATATAAATTAGCCAATTTAGAATTTAAGCCTCTAACGTTTTGATAAACTAAATGAGCATAATTATCGGAAGGTAGATCTATTAGTTTTTTGATACTTCACTTGACCGCAACGGTAAATATGCTATATCAGATCGACCATTATCTCTATACAAATTAAAGTAGTCCAAAGTTTGTGGGTTTTATTTAGGATTAGCTCTCGCTTAATCCTTCTTTATTTGACCGGTATGACCGAGTTCTTTGAGTTCCGTTAGTAAACTAAAACTAACCCTAGCTTAAATATTGTCTCGAAGATATCGCTGCCCATTGCCGTTGCTACTAAGTGAATCAGGCAGAATGCCTGACGTAGCTACTCGTGTGTGGTGTCGTGTTGCCTTAACATAAAGATGTTGCTGCCCGTTGCCGTTGTTACTATGGAAGCAAGCCAGCATGCTTGACGTTGTTGTTCATGTGTGGTGTAGAGTTGCTCGAGAGGCCGCAGACATGGTGTCAGCAAAATAACGGTGGGAATGCAAATTAATAAAATCACGGAGTTAACTGTAGCGTGTTAACTCCTCCCTCGCTTAAGCGAGAGCCGTCCTCGGATCTTCCGAAACTGTCAATGGCAGCTTGGATGGCACAGCTCTGCAGATCCCTCTCTCGTCTCCGGCGTAATTTGGCGAAGCAATATACGATCACAGCCGCCACCATTATGAGGGTGAACGTAGCTGGACCCGCGATCAGCGTATTTTTAATATTCCCGATGATTCTCAAGTTCTCTACGCTTAACCTTTTGAGATACGGCAGACTTAATAATTCCTCATGGCCAGTTATGTTGATACTCGTAATCGCTGCTGAGCCAGGTATTTTAAATGGCAACCCCTTTGTATTTTCATAGGTGGTTCCATTAATTTGGATCTCACCCTCGAAGGTAATTAAGAACGTTCCCGTGATTGTTTTGGTGTTTTCTGTGGTTCTTACTCTGGCAGTGTTGTCGTTGACTATGATGATGCCGTCGTCGACGACGACGACTGGCTCGAGGTGGCTAGGTCGGGTAGTGCAGTGAGCTAGGCGGCCGGAGTGGACTTGTTGGGCACATGAGGGATGGGGCAGCTCTCTACAAAATGTTGACGTGAGTGTGGCAGTACAATGCCCTATCGCAAGTATTTCGTTCTCGCAATCGGCAACGGTGTTCTCGTCAAAGTGCAGGACCTTTTCGTTATGCTGAACTGGAAACAATATTATTTTCTTACATACTATTCTTGGTCTAGGGTACTTAATTAGGAAATGTAGGAAATCATTATCTAATAAGACCTTAACGTATGAAGACTCCATTATATCTGTTACAGTTGTGTTAGTAGAGTATCGGTACATAATTTTTCTTAAGTCTTCAGAATCTAAAAGTAAAGGATTTATAATCCCTATCTTTGCAAGGGTGACGGACAATAGCAATGTCTCGATTTCCGAAATAATAATCCTATTTCTGGCCAATAGTGTTTCATACAAATGGCCCGTATCGATCTGTCCTTTTCCTGATTCTCTTATTATATTATTGACAGCATCTGTCAGCCTATTTATCTGGTCCTGCGTCTTTGTATTTATGGCTATCTGCGTATTTTCCGCATTTATTAGTTCTTGCTGTTTGAATTTCAGATTCTCAAAGTCGTCAAAATCTGGTGTCCCGGCGATCACTTTAAGGGCCGTACCTAATACATTAATGCTTCTAGCGTGCCTGTGGTGGACGTTTAGTGACGCCAAAAGATTCACTATGTGTTGTACATCGGACACCATTAGTCTCTTCATGTGGGATAGGGGAAAATGGTCTGTGAGTCGTGTCGTTTCCTCAGCTATCTCTGCGTACCTGGTCAAGTTCGAACTATGTCTTAGGTAGTCGAAGTCCCGCCAAATGATGACACTACCGTCCATAATGGGAATGTAGTCCGAGTTAGTGTAGTTCGTTAATTTTGGTGTCGTTGGCCATATGAGTACTGTCACGGTCAAAATCCTAAAAGATGAAGTTAGAAACAAAATAGTCATAAACGAGGAAACGATGGTAGGATGACTTCTTTATCTCAAGTTGTCCTTATGGACCACCCTCCCTTTAATAAGAACCGTAGTTCCCAAGTCTGCTTCTACTTTTTCTTCAGAATATAGTGGGGTAAGTTTATTTCCTAACCTCCTGTTGTTTTTGACCAATACAGACTCTCCCAATTGAAACGTTCTATTCTGCCTGGAAATATTGTTTCTTTCCAATAACGCCCGTTGAGCCTCTGTTATTCTTTCTCTTATCTCCTCCCTAATGTCAGAAGATGCGGAGTATATTACGTCAATCGGTCTTTTCTTCGTCACAAAGTGAATTGTCCGATTATACTGTACCGTTGCAAGTAAAATGATTTCAACCGTGCTGTCGATCTTCTTTTCCAATTTAAGGCACCTTGCGATCTCCAGAAGAGTACTGTGGAACCGCTCGACTTGTCCGTTCGAAGTGCTATGAAGGGGGGGCGCGTTTGCAACCGAAACACCAAACTGGTTCCGTAGCATGGATGTATTAGTTTCGGATTTTAGTGATGGTTCATTGTCGCAGTAAATATTTTTTGTGTCCGGGAAAAAATTCATTAACTGTATAATTGGGGGCGTCAAATCTACAATAGTGCGCGAAGGAATTACCTGAACCACAGCGAATTTAGAAAACTTGTCAATACACGTGAGAAAGTATTTTTTGTCGGTGGAAAATATATCAATGTGTAGCATTTCCCCCGGATAAGATGGTATAGGGGTTGCACCAATCTCTTGTCTACACGGGTGCCTATCGTATTTCGCCTTTGTACAGATCCTACAATTTGCCACGACCTCGCTTGCTAACTTAGACATTCTCGGAAAGTAATAGTCAAGGAGGATTTGCTTGACATTTTCTTGAGCCGCCCTGTGAGCTCGGTTATGTTCCGTATTGACTATTTCTGTCTGCTCATTTTTGTCGAAAATGTCCAACACCATTTTCTTACAGTACCAGAATTTGGTAGATGGGAAGCATCTAACCAGTTCGTGTTGAATGGTAGCCAACGTTGGCAAATCGCAATGTATTGCGTTCACCACGTTTGGGTTCACTGCCAGTTTGGCCTCTTCGATAAGAGCGTTCTTATCCGAGAATTCGATGACATGTCGAGTTTTTTCAGAGAATAAAATGAAGTTTTTCTTTCTCGCGAATAGTGCTTCTTCCAAGACTATTTGGTTTCTGAAACAGTTTAGGGGTTTGTTTGTCGTTTCGATCGTGTATGTAAAGGAACCCTCGCTGTGAACGGTCGCAACATCGGAATGTGTTTCCTGTTCCAAGGTATGGATATTCTGACGTGACAAAGCGTCCGCGACGTAATTCTCCTTACCAGGCTTGTAGAAAATCTTTGCATTTTGTTCGTCTATAAATGCTTTCCAGCGCTTAATCTTAGCGTTAGGGTTTCGTTCTGAAACTGCAAACGTAAGTGGCTGGTGGTCCGTATAAATATTCAAGTCTCTCACGCCATAGAGATAGTTCCTAAGTTTCCCCAGTGCCCACACTATGGCCAGCAATTCGCGTTCATTTGTAGCAAAGTTCAGTTCTCTGTCTTTAAGTGTTCTGGAGATCATGGTGATCGGTCTACCCCCTTGTGACAGAACTGCCCCCAAACCCAATGAAGAAGCATCTGTAGTCAAATCGAATGGCTTCTTAAAGTCTGGGTAAAGGAGTAAAACATCCTCGGAGGCTAACATCTCCCTTAGCTTGTCAAAAGCCTGAGCTTGACTCCCATTAAAATCCACCTGGATTTTCTTGGACTGATGGGCACTGACTTTGCCATTTTCACCCTTCAATATATCGGTAAGAGGCTTTGCTATTGAGGCAAAATTCTTAATAAAACACCTGTAATAACTTGCTAATCCTAAAAACGATCTTACGTTGAACAGCGTCGTTGGGCGTTCATAGTTACGGATTGCATTCACTTTATCGGGACTCGTCCTGATGCCATCTCTGGATACGACAAATCCGAGGTATTCGACACTTTTCTTAAAAAAATGTGACTTTTCCCTAGAGACCCTCATATTTGCCTCATACAGTCGACGCAGTACCCATCCAACATGTCTGACATGCTCATCTTCGTTTTCCGAGAAAATTATCACGTCGTCCACGTAGACGTAGCATGTTCTCCCTATCTGCTCCCTAAGGACGTCGTCAATTGCTCTCTGAAAAATACTGGGAGCATTTTTCAAGCCGAAAGGCAATCTGCAGAATTCGTATTTCCCGTTTCCAACGGAAAATGCAGTCTTCTCCCTATCCTGTTCTGCGAGAGATATTTGATGGAACCCGGATTTTAAATCAAGAGTGGTGAAATATCTAGCCCTGCCCAGGTTTGACAGAATAACCGCCACATCCGGAATAGGGTATTTGTCGTCAACGGTCTTTTGATTTAATTTCCTAAAGTCGATGACGAGCCGTTTCTTGGCATTGCCATATTCATCCTTGCCTTTCTTATCGACCACCCAGACCGGGTTGTTATATGGCGACCTAGATGGCCTGATTATGCCATTTTTCAGTAAGTCCCGCACTTCGCCATTAACGAAGTCAGCCACGCCCATTGGGTAGGGATACAATTTTGAGTAGATCGGTTCGTCATTTTCAGTGCGGATAGTTGCCACGACATTCGTATTATAAGGCAGCGCTTCGTTAGGATTCGCAAAAACTCCTAAAACATTTTTCATCATTTGTTGAAAATTTTTGGCAACGGTTTGAGGCACTATTATGTCCTCCACCTGTGTAAAGTTCACATTGGCACATTTCAAAAATTTAATCTCTTCTGAACCAAATTTTGTCTGGATTTCCTTGTTCTTAAAATCTAACTTTGCACTTGTCTGCGTTAGCAAATCAAGGCCAATTATACCATCGAAGGTTGAAAGTGACGGCAATATGAAAAATGCAGTATTTGTATTAAATAAGTTGATAGTACACTTCTTATTGACCGTGTTAAAACCATGGATTGATTTCACTAGGAATGGTTTGTCTACCGGAACTATATTACCAAGTTCCTTTAGGGGTTTTATGTAGTTCTTGGATGCCCCTGTGTCAATTAATAATCTAATAGTTCTCCCTGCGACTGTCCTTTCTATGAACGGTAGCAGAGAGTTTTGTCTAAAAAATTAATCTGGTCGAAATCTTCTTCATCATCGATCTCTGATGCCACCGACTCCGCTTTCTCCTGATATTCGTTTGGATCCTGTTCGTCTGTTTCCTGCGAAACAAAATTGATCCTTTGCTGTTTAGGACCTGTGAATCTAGCAGAGCCATTATGTTGTCTCTTCAACGCTTGTCCGGAGGCCTCATTATTAAAATACTGAGCCCGCGATGGTTCAGCGTGTTGTCCCCGCACCTCGTTGTCATGGTACGGTAAGTGAGATGGACGACTATTGCCCGCCCGGAATTTTGTCGATTGCCTAAATCGTACAGAATCATCAACATCCATTGGTTGGACGGGATCCTCCCTCTGGGGAGAATTGCTGCGATAGCCCTGACGTTTTGAAAAATGTGGATTTTTAAACGCTTGGCCACCTGAAAAATTGTTCCTATTCTGTCGTTTCTCCTCAAGGGATTTTGCGTAGTTGGTAGCAAAAATGTATCTCTCGTGATTAGACTCAACCTCCTGCGCTAATGCCAGAGCCGAAGGTAAATCGTTCGGCCGGGCCGAAAAAAGGACATCACTCAACCCCTTTTTAGTTCCAGATATAAACACCCGGAGTGCATCCATTCTATACTTCTCATTTATGGATGCCGCAGTGGACCTGTCATATGTCATGATGGTCTTGTTCGTCAAAAGAGTAAGTTTTTTCTCGACCTCATCGTAAAATTGCAACAGAGTCATATTCCCTTGACGGAGAATGGAAAGCTCCTGTTCAATCAAATAAATAGGGCGTTTGTCAGAGTACGTGAAATCAAGGCGATCAATGATTGCCTTGAAGTTAAGGACTGTGTTAAAGGACGACAGTATCATATCAGCTGGTCCCTTTATCTTATTCCGAATTATGGCAACCGCCTGGTAGTGTTTGGAACTACCATCAAAATTTTCAAAAATTTTATAGGCGGTATGTGCCGCCTGACGCCACGAGACGTACGTTTCCTGCTTCCCTTCAAAGTCCGGCAAAGATTTCACTATGTCCAGTGGTTCGTCGCATTGTCGCCCTGCAACTATTTCTATTTCTTGATAAGGTTCCACCTGAGGAGTCGTAAGTACAACCTGGTTAAACCGCTTGTTCACTTCCTCTAGTTGTTTCTCAAATGCGGTCTTTTGCGTCCTTAAGGCTGTGGAAATAGCAACCTCCATCATAACCCTAATTTGGTCCGGTGTCATCGCCATTGTGCTTTCGTTCCACCAATTGTCCTGCCTAGAGTCACTTACTTTCCTATCCACCGTCAATTTGCCAAGGCCCTCGACTACTTCTTCTAACACAGATTGTTCCCTACTCATGAACTACGGCCCTTGCAAAGATTTACAATGTTGTCCTATTTTCAAGTAATTCTACTTACACAATAATATAATCTATCTTTATTCCTTGATGCCGTTGTTGCCTTTGATGCTGTTGTTGCTTTTGATGTTGTTGTTGCTTTTGATATGCTGTTGTTGCTTTTGATTCCGTTGTTGCTTTTGATGCTGTTGTTGCTTTTGATGTTGTTGTTTTGTTGCTTTTGATGCTGCTGTTGCTTTTGATTCCGTTGTTGCTTTTGATTCCGTTGTTGTTTTTGATGCTGTTGTTGCTTTTGATGTTGTTTTGTTGCTTTTGATGCTGTTGTTGCTTTTATTTTTATTCTTGTCTTTCAAAGGTAAAGGTTTTACACTTTTTTGAATTTTGTCCTTGATAATCAATCACTTCACTGTTGTTCAACAATAATATGATCTATCATTACTCTTTGAAGCTGTTGTTGCTTTTATTTTTACTCTTGTCTTTCAAAGGTAAGGGTTTTAGTTGACCTTTTTTTAATTTTTGTTCTTGGTAATCAACCACTTCACTGTTGTTCACTAAAACTTTTCACTAAAGCCCCACGTTGGGCGCCAATTAAAGTAGTCCAAAGTTTGTGGGTTTTATTTAGGATTAGCTCTCGCTTAATCCTTCTTTATTTGACCGGTATGACCGAGTTCTTTGAGTTCCGTTAGTAAACTAAAACTAACCCTAGCTTAAATATTGTCTCGAAGATATCGCTGCCCATTGCCGTTGCTACTAAGTGAATCAGGCAGAATGCCTGACGTAGCTACTCGTGTGTGGTGTCGTGTTGCCTTAACATAAAGATGTTGCTGCCCGTTGCCGTTGTTACTATGGAAGCAAGCCAGCATGCTTGACGTTGTTGTTCATGTGTGGTGTAGAGTTGCTCGAGAGGCCGCAGGCATGGTGTCAGCAAAATAACGGTGGGAATGCAAATTAATAAAATCACGGAGTTAACTGTAGCGTGTTAACTTACACATATTCGTGTGTATAGAGATTAATCCCTTAAAAGTACAATTTTCATCTTATCAGTGATCAGCGCTGTAAAACAAATATACACATCGAATTTCATTATTGTAGCGTCATCCGTGTTGTTGGTACCTTTTTTATCCCCTTTTCCCCGTTTACACTTTAAAAGTATGGATTTCGAAAAATTCGTTCATTTTGCATTTTTTAGTATTTTGAGGGATGTACACACCGAATTTTTATCCCTTTGTACCCGATTTCACCCACAAAAAGAACAAATTTTAAAAAAAATTTTTATTGGGCGCGTTGAAGGTATAAGGAGGATTTGCGTACTAATTTCAAGATTCTATGCCCAGCCGTTTGGTCATTGCTGTGGTACCATTTTTATTCCTTCTTACCCCATTTTATCCCCTAAAAGTACGAATTTCGAAAAACTCACTTCATATCAGATCTCTACGCTGTAAGAAGAATGTACACAGCAGATTTCATGATTCTAGCTTCAGTCGTGTTATTTTTACCATTTTTGTCCCTTTTTGCCCCATTTGACCCCCCAAATCATATCCGATATCAAAATCTTATCCGATCTGCCCAATTTTTGCATCAAATAGTAAGCAGTCCACAAATTCCATTGAGATCGGTTGAAAAATGTGGATTTTAGGGCGATAAATTAACAACACACTTTTGGCAGTCCTTTCCTAACTTCCTTACGATATACGTAATAAGTTTATACATTTTGGAAAGAGGACTTTATTTAAATATAATTCGCTCAACCGGACCATAAGAATAAGAACAATTTTCATAGAAAATAATTTAATTAGACATTCATTTTCGAAACCTAAAAAGATGACAAAGTTTGACAAAGTTGAAGAAGAAATTATGTTTTTTTTTCAATTTTCAAAACCAGAAAAAAGTTAAAATCTGTAATACGATTTTTTGTTTCCTCAATAATATTGCTTATACGCCACCAATACGGTGATAGGAGAAATGCACAATTTATAGTAATGAAGTCTGTTGCGGAATATCCGATAAATATTTATTGTATCGAAATATCCATAACTTAACTAGTTATTACCACTCCATTCAGCGTACTCGAATTAGACTTACCCAGAGCAAATCTAACGTTGTTTCATTATACCCTCCAGGATTCTAAAAATATCTAGCAATGTCTGTCCGTCTGTTGAAAGCATGCTAGCATCTAAACTAAATGAGCTAGGACGTCCAAACTTTCCATAAATGCGTCTTATACTCGTAGATCGGTTGGGATTGAAACTGGGCGAAATTGGCACAATGGGACAAATTTTTCCCTCACAAGGACTAGAAATACCCATAATAACCCCTAATATTTTAGAGGATTTAAGCATTTTTTTCAATATGGGCATCTCCCAAAAAAAGTCTACCAAAAAAATGAAATCAGACCAAACTAATAGCTTTTAACTTTATTTTTCCTTATTAGACAACTTTTTTATTATGAAACTTGAAGTTAACTTGTTCTCTTTTATTTTTTTAATTGAAGTCTTATAACGAAAATTACTAATTTTTTTTACTACGAGTGGAAATTTTTGTCCCACCCGGACGCGACAAAACGGTCGTAGTTCTGCTGTGCCTAATTAAAAAAATTAAGAGCTAATTCTCATATTTCATAAATCTACGAACAAATATATCCTCTGACCTTCATTTACATGTATATAAGGAAAAACAAAGTTCTCAAAAAATCGCTGAACTTTGTATATATCTATAAGACCTTCAAAATTACTTCTGTTTTTCGTAGCGTCCGTTTCGATGTAAAATTGTTTATAATTTTGTACTAAATCCCGACGTTATATTTTTAAAATTTAGTACTCTTTATGCTCTTCAGAACACTAAAAAGGCTGGTCGACTTTTTCAGTTTCTTCCTTATTTTTGGCGTAGTTTAAGTCGTGCGAATGTCGAGTCCGGGCCACTGGAAGATGCCCATATGTCTTCTTGTACTTACTTGATATTGGGTATGCGCATTCCCCCTATAACAAAAGCACCGTAACACCATAGAGTGATTTTTATACACTCCACGAGAGTATTATGTCTTTGTGCATTTGTTTGTAACACCCAAAAGGAAGAGAGATAGACCCATTGTTAATTATACCGATCGACTTAGAATCACTTTTTGAATCGATTTAGCGATGTCCGTCTGTCTGTCTGTCCGTCCATCTATTCTTGTAATCACGATACAGGTCGCAATTGTACACAGAACTAAATGAAACTTTGCACAACTAAGTTTTTCGGGATAAGAACGAACGCTATTTAATTTGAAAAAAATCGGTTCAGATTTAGATATAGCCCCCATACGAATTTCACTCCCGATTTGACTCTTTTCACTCTAGATACCACTTATTTTAACAGATTTTCTTCAAAATTGGCAAAATATCTTATAGGTTAACTAGAAACATCTGTGGTAAAAATGGGTCAGATCGGCTCAGATTTATATATAGCTCCCATACAAATTTCGCTCCCGATTTGATTTTTTCCGCTCTATAAACCACATATTTTAACAGATTTCTTTCAAATCTTTCAAAATATCTTATATTTCAACTAGAAACATCCATGGTGAAAATGGGTCAGATCGGTTCAGATTTACATATAGATCCAATACAAATTTCGCTCCCGGATAGACTTTTTCCGCCCCAGAAACCACAAATTTTCTCCGAATTTCTTTGAAGTGACCACAAAACGTTATATTTGAACTGGAAGAACTTATTTTGAAAGTTAGTCACTTTATTCCATGTTTGGATATAGCCCCGATACAAATATTCTTTTCGATTTGACAAATTGGACCAGGTCATATTAGCCTATGATAAGGAAACATAAAAAAATTCTTCCCGTTTTCACTTTTTACCGAGTTGAATTGTATTCGGATAGAAAGTGGAGTGTATCGTATAGTCGGCCCCGCCCGACTTTAGCCTTTCCTTACTGGTTATTCGTGGGGGTGAAATGGGGCAAAAAGGGATAAAAAAGGTACATATCAAACGACAACAGTTAGAAACACGAAATTCGGCGTGTACATTCTCTAATTGAGTAGATACATAATACAAAATTATTTTTTTCCAAATTCGTACTTTTAAGGGGTAAAATGGGAATAGAGGGATAAAAATGCTTTTTGTGGCTAAAATGGAAAAAGGTGTTAAAATAGTACCAACCAAATGACCGTAGCTAGAGTCATGACATTCGGAGTATACTCTGACTGCTTAGACACGAAAAATAAAAGGTTTTTTCCAAATTCGTTCTTTCAACTAAACGACTACAACTAGAATGATGAAATTCGATGTGTACATCCCTCTAATTGCGGAGACACGTAAAATAAAGCGATTTTAAAAAGTCGTACTCTAAGGGGTAAAATAGGAAAAAAAATGATAACAATTGTACCAACCAAATGGCCGCAGCTGGAATCATTGAATTCGGTGTTCCTCTGACAAAATAAAAAAGATTTTTCAAATTCGTACTTTTTACTTTTAAGACAAAAATTGGTTGAATCATGAAGTTATGTTATTTTGCCCTATGTACGTGAGATAATTGATTTTCAAAATTTGTACTTTTGGAATTAAAATAGAATGAAAATACAACCAACTGTAGCACCCACTATCTACTATTATTTATGGTATTTAAGCATTTTTGAAAATATAAATATAAGAAAACTTATTTTTTGAATTGGCCTGATGTATTATTTAGAAATATATTGTGTAAACGTGTTAGTAGCCTTGTCTTATAAGCGTGGTTTGAAATAATAATAATATTATATTTATTTATAAAATTATTTTTTCAATATTTGTATCTGTTTTGGTTTGGCTATATTAAAAAAATTATATTTTCCTGCACTTCTAAGAAAATCGACAGGCTCTGTTTAACGCAATCTATGGTGGAGGGTATATAAAGTTCGACCAGGCCGAAATGATCATCGTTTTTACTTGTTTTTTAAGGAACACAAATGTTTTCATTAGCGTTGCTGTTTCAAAAAGGGGGATTTGCGGGGGAAAGCGAGTTTTTGCCGGATTTTGTAAGGAAAAAAGAGCGACCGTGAAGATTCTGACCAAAATATTTATAAAGAAGAATGACGTAATTTGTTTTTAATAATTGTACAAATTCTATAATTTATTAATTGTGAACAATACGTTCTAAAGTATATGGAAACGTCCATGTGAAATCAATAATAAAAATAGTGTTTTTGAAAGTGACCCATTGTTACTTTAATACATGCCAAAATTTAAACCTATCATATGTGGTTCCTCAACTTGCAAAGTGAGAAAAATGGTTTCGAGCGTTTAGCATAATTAAGTCATTATACCATCACTCTACAGATAGGAGGGTATATATCAATTGGGATAGATATAAAGACCCTAAGTATGTATGGACCAAATCCGTTTCATGACTTTTTATGATGTCTGAGCCAGGCCCGTCCGTCCATCTGTCTGACTTTCGAAAGGAGTTATGGAATCAATTCAAACATTGCACATGGAAATATTTTTCCCAAACTTAGTTTAAGTTCCAACGTTGTATTCTCCTGCAATATGGGCCACTCCCCTTCTGGTACCTTCCACACAAATTGGCATAAGCTTTGTTCAAAATAAACTAATATTACTTCCATTCGGATTGTCGAAAGCAGTTGCAATTATATATTTGAAAATGTTTTTATAATCACTATACATATAAGCCTATAAAATATTTATGTTTTTGTCACTCCTAGGTAAAATTAAATCCTTTATAACTTCTATACTGGTGTCCTGAATCCACTATGACTTGATCATGTTTTTACAATTGATTTGTAAATAAGGAAGCTGGAACTAAATAAAGTTTAAGCCCTACATATGTTTTCTGAGAGTGAGTATATGTAGAAGTCGGTTTAGCTGACTGACGCCTACTTACTTATTTTAAAGATATTGAAAACACATTTAATATAATACTGTCGAAGATAACTTTTCGTAATATTTTGAAAATTCTGACATTTTGACAAATATATGATACATTATTCTAGGTCGCTAAAAAGTTGGGTTGTTTTATGAATACCTCATAAATAGTTCGGCTATATCTTTTACCAACAACTAGAACATTATGACCTCTAAAAATTATCTCAAAAAGTATTTAATTGATTATTAATGTAAGTTATTGTAGCTGATATGCTTGCGAGTAGGGTTTGGAGTCCGGGAATTCACGTCCAAATTTCCCGGGAATTCGGGAAATTTTTAAAAATATTTAATTGATTATTTTGAGCATTAATTTGTTTTACTAAACAAATGGGAAGTTGTAGATATATTTCAAATTCATACATTTACATTACTGACAATAATAATGAGCAATTGTTGATAATATATTACTACAAATAAAACTTTTTAAATTCGCTTAGTCGCTATTTTTTGCGAAACCCAGCTTGGGGAATACAAACTTTTTGTGAGGATATTTGCAGGGTATTTATTGTGAAACAAAAATATCATGCTGACAATACTGTGGCTAACATAGTGTTAATACTCATGATATCTAACTTCAAATTTCATGTTTTCCTAGAAGAATCGACGAAATAAAAGGCGGAAAATCTTCTTAAAAAATAAATTACTTTACAAACCAGTAATAAATGGCCTAAAAATATGGATACAATTTAAATTGTTCACCTGGAAACTTTCAAGAGAATTCTAATAGGAATAGAAAAATATCCTACGATATATCTAAATAATCCTCTGAATGAACTAATAACTGGACTGGAGAGTATATATCATTTGGGACAGACAAAAATTGTAACGCATTGAAGAAGTGACTTACGAAACTTTTCATTTCCGATTTCACGGGAAAGGAAAAAGTCCGGGAAACTTACGAATAACAAACATATTTTTATACACTCCACGAGAGTATTATGTCTTCGTGCATTTGTTTGTAGCACCCAAAAGGAAACGAGTTAGACTCATCGTTTAGAATCACTTTCTGAGTCGGTTTAGCTATCTCCGTCTGTCTGTCTGTCCATCTATTGTTGTAATCAAATTACAGGTCACAATTATAGTCCGATCTTAACAAAAATTTAATTTGAGGCAAATCGGTTCAGATTTAGATATAGCTCCCATACAAATGTCGCTCCCGATTTGACATTTTCCGCTCTAAAAACCACATATTGTACCCGATATTCTTTAAATTTGGCACAACATCTTATAATCTAGCTAGAAACACCTATGGCAAAAGCGGGCTAGATCAGTTCAGATTTAGATATAGTCCCCATACAAATGTCGCTCTCGATTTGACCTTTTCCGCTCTAGAAACCATATATTGTACCCGATATTCTTCAAATTTGGCACAACAAAAGCGGGCTAGATCGGTTCAGATTTAGATATAGTCCCCATACAAATGTCGCACCCGATTTGACATTTTCCGCTCTAGAAACCACATATTGTATCCGATATTCTTTAAATTTGGCACAACAAAAGCGGGCTAGATCGGTTCAGATTTAGATATAGTCCCCATACAAATGTCGCACCCGATTTGACATTTTCCGCTCTAGAAACCACATATTGTATCCGATATTCTTTAAATTTGGCACAACATCTTATAATTCAACTAGAAACACCTATGCAGAAAGTGGATAAGATTGGTTCAGATTTAGATATAGCCCCCATACAAATGTCGCTCCCGATTTGACATTTTCCGCTCTAAAAACCACATATTGTACCCGGTTTCTTTAATATTGGCACAATATCTAATAATCTAACTAAAACATCTATGGTAAAAGTGGGTAAGATCGGTTCAGATTTAGATATACATTTATTTATATATATACAAATGTTGCTCCCAAATGTTTAACCGATTTTGGCCAAACTTTACATATTATATTTCACCTATAAACATACAAGTGGGTCACAGCGTTCCATGTTTCAATATACCCCCATACAGATGTTTTTTCCGATTTAACATTTTTAGTCAAACACATACATTTACAGGATACAAAAATCCTTCCCTATTTCACTTTTTTTACCGAATTGAATTGTAATAGGATAGAAAGTGGAGTGTATCATATAGTCGGCTCCGCCCGACTTTAGCCTTTCCTCACTTGTTTGAAAATATCGCTTTGTGAGATATTGCGACTCAAACCATGTGTATAAGAGTGGTTTACAATATTTTGGGTCATCTTTTATATTTCATGAAGTAAAACATTTCAGAAAATTTCCAATGAAAAAAACGAGAAAATCGAGATTAAAAAAAACACAATTTTGCAGGATGAGCAATTTAAGCGGACATTAAAAAGCAGGATAATCCCGTGAAAAGCGCAATGGTTGGTCATCTTAAATAGGGACCAACAATTCATTCATTAAATTAACAATTTAATTATAAATTCATTATTAGTTTTCAAAGCTTATCAAAAATGATTTTATCTGTGGATTTGCTCATAGTGAGTAGATATGAGTAACACAAAATAAAACTCTTTCCAGTTCAGTTTTCAGTTCTCAATCTTTAAATGCGTTTTTCTCGAATGCTAAAAATGACGAGTGGAAGGATTAAGCCGACAATATGTACGTGGCCTATTCGCTTATATTTCCATAAACTACACAAGCAGGTAGATAAGCTGCTGTAGATAAAGACTGTGTTGTGAAATTAATTCTCATAGTCTAGCCTTTGATTCGAATCCTAGCCTTGGTCTGTGCCATACTATTCTGCTATTGAATCTCAAATTTTCAAAGGTTATTGTATGCCAATGTCTGTCTGTCTTTCTATTCCTGTGTTTGTTTGTGAAATAAAATGAACATTTTGCATTTAATTACGTTCTTTTCAATGATTATCCGTGTAAATATTTTGAACGATTAACAGTGTAAAGCGCTGTGAAATTTACAACTAAATACAAACATACATACATTGGCATTTGTTTCAATGGAATGCAGAATGTAAACAATACATCTGTAGGACATTTACTTTTGAGGTGGATTAAACAAATATAAGGAAGGATTAACGTGTCTGACTGGTAATTGATCCCCTTGACTGGCTGCAAATGAAATGAAACGAAATCAACAGCAAATGTGGGGGATTCCTCAAAGTCAGACAGCCGTGCGGCGCGGACACAAAGTGATGGAAGTTTTGTAAAATTGCATTTGTCAAGGAGAGGACGGCCAAATATGTATGTTCGTCGTAGTCGCACACCTGCGAGTCACTCGATATCAAAGTTCAATTCAATTAACCATTCGCAGCAACAATCCACATTGGAGACATGTGAGTATGTTTGCGTAGAAATATTAATTGTTTACTGCTGCTGTTAACTGGTATGATCAGCCAGTGAAGAACCATACACCAATTGGCCAAAGCCATAAGAACGAATCCATGCATGCATCTGCGAGTGGGGGAGAGAAGGAGCCGTATGCACTTGCATGGACATGGGACACTGCCCCCACTTACCTACACGTTGTTGTTGCGTTGCAATTGTACGTAATAGAACAACAAATGAGTTGTCACTTTGATGTTTGCATAATAATCGGTTTTGTTTGGTCATCCATTTTATTTGATATTTGATACTGACGGCCGGCCTCAGCCCACATCCATTACACACAGATGCACACTCACGTACTCCGAACTAGAATGTCCATGAAGAAGAAGAAGAAGAAGGAGAAGAAGACCTGAAGTTAAGTATGTACGTACATATGTATGTTGTGTGTCTGCACTCAGTCTGTATTACGTCAGTTCGTTGCTGTTGCAGTTATTGTTGGCCTGCAACCTTGTTGGCTGCTTTGTTTTGTTATTTGTTAATAAACCTATAATAAGCTCAAATAGTTGTAAACTCTTTCTTTAGATGACATATCAAGTGGATGCCCAACAAGTAGTGAGTGCTCTTTCGCTAAAGGGCAAAGTGAATGTTCATATGTATGTAAATGCATATGTTTGTACATATCCTGCGATGCAGATAAGGAGCATGACGGCCTTCAATCAGGCCTTTTTTGAAGTCAATAGGCCTGGCAGTCGCATACTGACTGCTTAACACATATACGCTGGGATTGGAGAGCAAATTATTCCATACTCCCTTCTTTAAGAAGACGCACTTAGCCCATCGGACGCCTTTCCATAGAATGCAAACATTGCTTTCTAAACGATGAAAGTAAGGGTTGATTCATATATAATTCTTTTAATTTTTAATAAAACACATATAAAATAGTTTGATGTCGGACTTTTAATTATGACGTGAAAAAACATTCCAATCAAGCGTATTCTAAAAGATTTTGGCGAATGCTGTGAATGAATTTAGAGCACATAAATGTTAAAAATGTTTAAAATTTCAATTTTAGAGGTTATTTTATTTTATTGAGTATCCAAGTATCGTATTGGAATTTCATTTATTTCATGTAATATAATTGCTCATGAAGTCTTCTTATGCATTAAAAAGAGTTATTTCGTGTTCGTATTCCCTCATATACATTGTAAAATAAACATGTTCCAATAAGTCGATAAGTTTATAGCCATGCCATGATGATTATTATTGGAACGATTTATTAATTAACAAAACAACCTTAATTATTTTAGGTTGAAATGTCAAACAAAGAGAAAACGTAGTAAATTATAAAAATTATCAGTTGCCACCAGATTCTAATTTTTATATTTATACCCTTCACTAGGGTATTATGTCTTTGTGCATTTGTTTGTTAGACCCATCGTTTATTATACGGATCGGCTTAGAATCATTCTCTGAGTCGATTTAGTAATGTCCGTCCATCTATTCTTGTAATCCTTACGAAAATTGGCAAAATTGAGTTTTGCGGGCCAAGGACGGGCGCTATTTAATTTAAAGCAAATCGGTACAGATTTAGATATAGCCACCATACAACTTTGCTCCCAATTTGACGTTTTGCGCTCTCGAAACTATTTAACTCAGCTGTGGTGAAAGTGGGTTAGATCGGTTCAGATTTATATATAGCTTCCATACAAATTTCCCAATTTGACTTTTTCTGCTCTAGAAACCATTTTGATCATATTTGGCACAATGTATATTATTGCCAGTAACAAACATCTATGATGAAAGTTAGTTAGATCGGCAGATTTATATATATATATATATATATATATATATATATATATATATATATACAAGCTGAACCCCGCCCGCTTCGCCAGGCAAAAAAACAAATTGTAAAATTAAAATCAGGTTTCATATTGATCTTATTATATTGATATTATCGTGGTTTGTGATATATACGTTCCAATTTTCAGCCTTCTAGCTAAAAAACACTTTTTTCCCGTGGTCAGCAATATATACGTTCCAATTTTTAGCTTTCTAGCTTAAAAACACTATAGCCACGCCCACTAAACGAATATCCAAATTTCGGCATCAAATTGATCTTTCTCGTGGTCAGTAATATATATGTACCAATGTTTAGCCTACTACCTCTCAAAAACACTTTTGCCATGCTCCCACCGCCCACGAAACGAAAATCCAAATTTCGGCATCAAATTGATATTTATTGTGGTCAGTAATATATATGCACCAATTTTCAGCCTACTACCTCTCAAAAACACTTTTGCCACGCCCACTCCGCCCACAAAACGAAAATCCAAATTTCCGCATCAACTTGATCTTTCTCCTGGTCAGTAATATATATGCACCAATTTTCAGCCATCTAGCTCTCAAAAACACTTTTGCCACGCCCACTCCGCCCACAAAATGAAAATCCAAATTTCTGCATCATATTTATCATTCTCGTGGTCAGTAATATATATCTACCAATTTTCAGCCTTCTAGCTCTCTGAAACGCTTTTGCCACGCCCACTCCGCCCACAAAATGAAAATCCAAATTTCGGCATCATATTTATCATTCTCGTGGTCAGTAATATATACGTTCCAATTTTCAGCCTTCTAGCTAAAAAAACACTATTGCCACGCCCACTCCGCCCACAAAATGAAAATCCAAATTTCGGCATCATATTTATCATTCTCGTGGTCAGTAATATATATGTACCAATTTTCAGCCTTCTAGCTCTCAAAAACACAATTGCCACGCCCCCTCCGCCCACAGAGCAAATTTTAAAAAATTATATAGCCTATAGTTCCTTCCAGACCTACATCTATCTGTACTGAAAATTTCAACAACATCGGTTCAGCCGTTTACACGTGATTGCGGAACAAATAAACAGACAGACAGACTTACACTAAGGTTTTATAATATTAATAGGGATATATATATATATATATTTCGAGTCCGATTTGACATTTTCCGATCTCGAAACCATATATTTTGACAGATTTTCGTCACATTTCGTACAACACCTTACATTTGATATAGAAATATCTCTAGTTAAAACCAGTAAGGAACGACTATATGATACCCTACACCACTCCCTGCGTATATACCTGATTACAAAACCCAGGTGTTTTATGGGGCGATAAATTATACATATTTATGGATAATTTAATCCAGATCCGATGTAATATGAAGGATTTAAAACGATAATATTGAAAATTGGTGGGACAGTTGTATTTGGAAATATTGACCCATATGGTCTAATGTTCGAGTAGGTATTCCGAGAGTAAATATAATATGATCTAGAAAATTTGAGCTAGATCCGATGACAATGCAGATTTTACATGATAAATTGGACGGACTTTTGTAGGGGGCCTATAACAACACGTGGGGTTGTACCATAACATAGGCAATTATAGTTTAGGCATTCCTAGTGGAAATGAGTCATGATCTGCACAATTTTATAAAGATCCGATGTAAGATGTAAGTTCTGGAGCGGTAATAGTGTAAAATTGGAGGACCATTTGTACGGGGATTGTGCCCAAATATGGACACATATATTTGACTTTCATAGTAGTTATTCCGAGTTGAGATATAACATGATTGTTGGTCCTAGAGGGGTAATACTAAAAATGAGGCAATTTATAAGGGCGCTACATTAAAAGTGGGCCCATATAGATCACTTTCAACGTAGGTATTCGTAGTTGAAATATAATATGATCTGTAAAATTGTATCAAGATCGACAGCACGATGTGGGTTCTAGAGCTGTAATAGAGTAGAATAGGGGCCCAATTTGTATGGGGTTTATACCAAAATATTGACCCATATATTTGACTTTAGTTGAAATATAATATAATCTGAAAAAATTTATAAACTTCCGATGTAAAATGTGGGTCCTAGAGGGGTAATTATGAAAATGGGGGACCATATGTAAGGGCGCTACATTATAGATCACTTTCAAAGTAGGTATTTTTTATTAAAATATAATATGATCTTCAAAATTATATAAAGATCCAATGTAAGATGTGGGTTCTAGAGCGATGATAGTGTGAACTTGTGGCCCATTTGTGATATAGATGGCTTTCAAAATAGGAGTTTCTAGTCTAAATAAAATGTGCCTTTTAGAGCAGTAATAGCGTAAATCGGAGTTACATTTGTATGGGGGCTATATCAAACCATGGACCCATCTGGTCCACTTTCCCGTTGACTGTTTCTAGTTCAAATATAACACGATCCAGAAAATGTTGTCATGATCCCATGTAAAATGTGTATTCTAGAGCAGTAATAGTGTAAGTTATAGGGTTATTTGTATGGAGGCTATATTTAAATCTGAACCGATTTCCTCCAAATTCAATACCGATCGTCCTTGGACCAAAAAAATAATTTCTGCCAAATTTCACGGCAATCGGACAACAATTGCGACCAGTAGAGTACGAACAAGCTTAGATGGACAGCAAACGGACGGACGAACAGACAGATGGGGCAAAAAGGGATAAAAATGGTACATATTAAACGACAACAGCTAGAACCACAAAATTCGGTGTGTACATTCCACTAATTGACTAGATACATAATATAAAAATATTTTTTCCAAATTCGTACTTTTAAGGGGTAAAATGGGAATAAAGGGATAAAACTGGTACCCAACAAACGGCTGCACCTAGAATAATGAAATTCGGTGTATACATTCCTCTGATTGGGTAGACACGAAAAATAAAAGGGTTTTTACCAAATTCGTACTTTCAAGTGATACAATGGGTACAGAGGGATACAAATATTACCAACTAAACGACTACAGCTGAATGATGAAATTCGGTGTGTACATGTCTCTAAGTGTGTAGACACGAAAAATAAAGAGATTTTAGAAAGTCGTACTCTTAAGGGGGTAAAATAGGAAAAGGGGGATAAAAATGGTATCAACCAAAAGGCCGTAGCTAGAATCATGGTATTCGGTGCATACATTCCTCTGACTGCATAGACACGCAAAATAAAAAATTTTTCCAAATTCGTACATTTTACTTTTACGGCAGAAATTGGTTGAATCATTTTGTTTTGTTGTTATGTTATTTTGCACTATGTACGTGAGATAATGGATTTTAACAATTTTTACTTTTGGAATTAAAATAGAATGAAAATACAACCAACTGTAGCACCCAATATCTACCAATATTTATGGTATTTAAGCTTTTTCAAAGTATAAATAGAATAATATTTATGTTTTGAATTGAATACTTCAAGTATTATTTCGATATGTAAACGTATTGGTAGCCTTGTCTTATAAGCGTGATTTGAAATAATAAATATATTATATTTTTTATAAAATTATTTTTTTAATATTTGTATTTGTTTTGGTTTGGCTATATTTAAAAAATTTAATTTTCCTGCAATGTTACTGTACTTCTACGATCTCTGTGGAATGCAATCCATGGTGGAGGGTATATAAAGTTCGGTCCGACCGAACTTAACACCGTCTTTACTTGTTCTGTTCTAGATACCAAATAATTTAGAAGATTTGGATCAGAACAAGTTATATTTCAGCTGGAAACTTACATTGTGAAAGAAGGTATTATCGGTCCATGATATAGGACATTTTCCAAAATCATCACCTAATTTAATTGCAGAGGCGTAGAAAGTGAAGGGTATCATATAGTCGGCCCCGCCCGACTTTAGCCTTTCCTTACTTGTTTTATTTAAAAATATATGCAACAAATTATTTTTTATACCCTCATTCTACAGAGTACGAGTGTATATATAATTTGGGGCAGAAAAAAGTGTAACGCACTGAAGTGACTTAAGACCCTAAGTATGTTTGGATCAAATCCGTTACAAGACTTTGTAAGCTTTTTGAGCCACGGCCACCTGTCTATAGGAAGGCCTGGTCTATATAAAAGAAACCAAAATGGTGTATGAAGGCCTTCTCTCCTTATGGAGGTACAATCAGCAGTCAGGCCTCCTTTTGGTACGTCTTGTCAATTGTGCCGTCAATTGCATGTGTATGAATTTGTGTGTGTGAATATGTTTTGTGTGCGGACATGTGAATGGACATTTAAATGTATAAACAAACTGCGTACGAACGTTCGAACGAACGAGTAAGTTCTAGTAAGCGGGCACTGAGCAACAGACAAATACCTAAGGGAAAGGAACGAAGTTTGTTGTGGTATGATAAATTTCAAAACAAACTCGGCAATAGATCTATATACTGGGGATGTAACGAATGTACATTATTTTTAAATCAGATAAATTTGTCCTATTACTGCAAAAGTTCGTGTATGGTAATAATTTCATTTCAAGTTTTGAATCGGTTTACAGACAATGATATTCTTTTTTCCTGGACTTTTGGAATTAATTTAATCATTTCCCGGGAATTACCGGTGAATATTAAAATACATGAATAGCTGTGGCAATTATTTATGTCAGAATTCTGAAGGGTTTGTGTCAACTTTTGTACCCGGCGTTGCTCGGGTTCATTTTCCCCTATTCCCCTACTTCGTATGCTTTGGAAGGTAAAATGAGTAATTTTTGATAGTTTTAAAATATTTTTTGTGTGGGAGGTACCACCCCCCTCCCCTTTGTCCTATCATGACCTAGTATATCCAGGAACCATCCTCTGTCCAGAAGTTAGATACAGTAAAATTTTCAGGCGAATCGGTCCACCGGTACAGACACACATTGATTTTTATGAGATTAAAACAAATTATTGTCTAATTACTTTCTGATACAGCAGCGATCGAATAAATTTTAAAATATCCCGTATATATTAGAGTGGCTTCAAAATATAATTGGATGCTCCCGACTAAAATAAAAGTGTGGTTTATTTTATGCGTGCTCCCAAAATATTGCGATTCGTAATTGTTCGTTCGTATGCTGGACACTTTCAAAATAACCTCTGCAACTGAGGTCGAAAGTCCTCAGTGTTTTCCGATAGCCATTCGGCAGGTACAGATTGCATTTGTAGCCTTTTCATCACTCCATTATATTTAAATTGTTTTCGTTTGTGTGCTTTATTACTTGATGCGATTTTTTGACTGATATTCGAAAAACGAGTTGTGCTTCTCGTTCGTTTGGGACAATCATTTGCTTAAAGAGTCCGGGTATTTTGTTAAAAAGTCGCTACGAAGCCACCTGACGAAGACTTTAACATGCCGGAAATCATGATAGTGGGAGTGTGCAGCCACGTAATAAATGTCACCATGCCAAAATTTCATATAAAATGGACTGTCCGAAAATGTGAATTGATTTGTTGCTCCACCTGATCGGATAGTTTGGTCGGATTTATTCCTAGCTCCCTATTTCTGGCACATCATGACCAGAACGTTCTGCAGAATATCCTATTGAATGTTCATATCAGGTCAAATATATATTTTGCGAATACAAATTTGTATTATCTTCCGTTTAAATACATTCGTTGTATCCCTCGATGTATTCAAAACGGTGCCTTAAGGCACCACTTGACGCTCCCGTGAGTGCGGCCACATTAGGGCGGCTCGCTGTAAATATGGTTACAGTTGCCCACGAAAAGTTTTTTCTGCTCCGACAAAAAAATATGGCGTATGAAATCTCAAAGCGAAATTCATATAATGGCAAATAAGAAAACTGTTAGTTCAATTCGGAAAATATTTCTTCTCACATATCTCATTTAATGCCAATACGATTACAATTTTTTGTGTAGGATATAACGTTAAGAATAATGTTAGTCTCAATGTCGCTATGTATTATTCATGTCGATTATGCACGCCGACGGATGGCTGCGGATCGGATTTTTTCCGCAGTTGAGTATTTTGGTATTATATAAGCCGATGGTAATGCCGTTGCGGAAAAATTCGTATTATGTATTCCTCATGCGACTCACTTCACATACAAAAATATCCGACAGAAAATCATCGCTGATTTGATGCGGATAAAGTACTTTTTGGTTGTTTTTTTATTTGTTTTAATTTCTAATGGAAGCTAAGAGGTAAGATGAGAAAAAATTAAATGTAAATGTTAAATGATTTGTTTGTTTTTGTATTGCCACTTTTTTCTTCCAAATTTATAAAAAAACCAATTGATGAATACATTATAAAATGTTAGAATTTCAATTATTTTATTTAATTTCAAATCTAATAATATGTCAGCGCACTTTATTGGTTACTTTTGTTTGTCATTTGCTTATAAATGTCAATTTGACAGCTGTAATGTAATATCGACTTTATGTTGGTAATGCAGTCATCCGACGGATTACATAATACAATTTTCCTCACAAAGTGAGTCGAGTGCGGATCGAGTCAATCCGATCCGCAGCAAATCCGTCGGCGTGCATAATCGACATAATTAAAATGCTGTATTAGAACAATAATTTAACACAATATAATATAACAAAAAAGACAATAATTAATTTTGAAAAAATATTTTTTTTGTTGTGTGAAGAAAACGTAAGATCTGAAAACCACAAAAACATGTTTTTAGCTCCTTCCGTTTAGTTTTGTATTTTTATATAAGTACATATATGGGTGGTTCAAACTCAAAGTCAACGAATTGAATTGTTCTTTCGAAGAGTCACACAACTTTTGTTTGTGAGTTGCTCATCGAAAAAGCAAGAGTTTCAAAAATGTGCGACTCCTGCTTATGACAAGAGTAAAGAGTTTTGTAATTTGAGTCATTTTTCGTGACTCAATTCAACCTATGATTTTAATATATATAAATTGACATATATAATTCTAATTTTAACTCTAGAGTCAACAGCTTCTTCCATTTGTTTCTATAAAATACAAGCCGCCTCAATGTACATACAGATGTATATAATACCATACCTATACATGAATATTCATGCAAAGTGTCGAAGTGTTTGTCGGCAATTCTTACGGTGGTTACCACTGTAGCGGCACAGTGGGACATAATTATTTAATTATATCAGATCTCTTGTTAATCCATTCGTTAAAATAGTCAACTGCAGGGTGGCTGATGAGTTTCCTATATTAAGATGATTTTATTTTGAAAGCGTCCAACACACGAACGGACTGTGATGAAGCCTATATATGTTTGGAAAACGCATAATCTTCATGATATTTAAGATTATGTTATAGCATCAGTAACAAATTTAATTAAAAGGTCGCCAATGAAGCACTTCATAAAATGTATGATCATGTTTCATAGAACATAAGTCAGTGAAAACCTTATTTTTTATAATATAATTTACTGCTTACCCGACAGAAATTTTCTTGTCCACATTTCATTTAGTTTGTTTGTGATTATTGATCGATTAAGCCTGTTTTCTGAAATTATTTTCATTCGTCTGATGCGAACGATCAAAAATCACTCAATTATTACTTGAATTCCATAACACGTAGATAAGAAATATTTTAGCTACGAGGTCTTTGCGTGCTTTTCTATAAATACAACAAATTATAGACACCTGCGGATTATAGAATTTTTGGAATAATTGGGTGATTTTGAAAATAATTTAAAAAAAAATAAATTAATTATAATTATGTCGGTGGTACACAGCTGAAAATAACTGCCATTAACAATTTCAAACAAATGACGTGTTCCACTAAATGACGAAATCATTTAGATTATTGAGCGAAGTAGGCCGTGGAATCACTGGCAGTGTTTGGTAAAAAAAAGAATTATTGCACCACCTGACTGGTTTTGATTGCTTCATTAATAGACAGCTAATTTTATGCAAATTACATTTTAATACATCTTTGTATGAAATATACATATCCTTATTGAAAATATGCTAACATAATATTGGTTATATCGATTTTTTAATTTTAATCATGAGAATCATTTGGGTTAAGCCGTCATTTAATTATTACCACCCTTCCAAAATATACTATTGCATAAAAATCGGGTGTATATCCAATATTCTAGTAATTTCTCCAAAGCCGTGAGTGATCGTATATTCATACTGAGTGCTCATTTACATTACTGCACAACATTGGCCAACGGCACAGTTCTTCCACAGTTTGTACGTTGGAATTTCTTCAATCCGCATATTCAATTTGTTCACTTAGCTGCAATTCTCGACGAAGCCGGTACAATTAATTTCTACGCCATCAAAATATACTTGTGCTCTCAACGTGAGCGTTGGGGAGGATAATCCCTCGAATTCCTTCGTAAAAAAACTTTCAAGAGTACGTTATGTGCCGATTTAACAGCGAAAAGTTCGTTATAACTAATTCTTGACATGGTATTTCGGTTGGAATCATTGGGATGCGTGCTGTCAAAACGTCTTCACATTCGTGCATTCCTTTAAGTAGTTTTGCTTCAATATGCTATTTATTAATTTCACTTCCCAGTGTCATTGCAAAAAATAATCTGATTTTAACTGAAATACAGTGGGTTTAAAAATTCGGTTGTATAGTTGTCATCATAATTTTCGATAGAAACGGAATTATCCAATTCAATGTTTTTCGCAGTCAATGTAGCATGTTCGCTCAACCAAATACGATTTTGAGCAACGTATGAAAACACGAACCGTCAAAAATTTAAATATAACGCAGCATTCGCAGTATCAACATTTTTAGCGATTTTTTTCTTTAGCGCATGTCCAGCAATTGTTTTGAAAATACTCCAGATTGGCTGTTCCACAACACATGATTCTGTTCGTTCTCTGGAGATTGCCCTGAAATCACCAGTAATGTGAAGCGGAAATCAAAACTGTGGCCATCTTAGATCTTTGTTTTTGCATTGCATACCAATTAGGGTCCGGGAATTCCCGTCAAAATTTATCCGGGAATTCCAGGGAAATAATTTTACGGGTAATATTAAAAAATACTTTATTGATTATTTTAAGTACCAATTTAGTTTCACTTTATAAATGGAAAACTGTAGATCTATTTCAAATTCATATATTTGCATTACTGGCAATAATAAACATTTACCGTGACTCTCATTAATATTCGACATTCTCATTGGTAAAAAATCAAACGCCCATTAATCCATGTACGTTATTTAAACATAAAACTTTATTTTATAATCTTAATTCACCATTAGATGAGCTTCAAAATCCGCGAAAAAAAATTAACTGATTACAAATAACAAAAAACAACGCATTACTTCATTTACACCAAAAATCATAGCATCATTAATATTCGGTTTTTCTTAAAAAAGGATGATTAAGAAGACAAAACCGTGATTTTGTGAACATTTAGTATTTATTAGGCGTAGGGAAACGCCTTTTTCACGATTTGGCATAATTTACACGATTTGTCTGGTACAGGAAATTCGTATTTTATACCATTCTTCATGTAATCGCTTTTTCAGTTCGGATGTGAAAGTTGTTGAGTGGTCCAATTCATTCCACAAATATTCGGTGGGGTTCATGTCTGGGGATTGGTGAGAAGGATGGATCACTTTTGGGCAGTTATACAGAACCTACTCCTGGATTAAAAGAGTTTTGTGTATCGGATCAATGCCCTGATAAAATTTGAAGCTGTCCTGAACACCAAGTTTTTCGCGCTTGATTTCGATATTTCTCTTAATATCTTCAAATAACATTCTTTATTTAGAACTCCATCAAAAAATACCAATGCGTTGTTTTTTGTTATTTGTAATCAGATAATTATTATTTTTTTCGTGGATTTTGAAGCTCATCTAATGGTGAATTAAGATTATAAAATAACGTTTTATATTTAAATAACGTACATGGATTAATGGTCGTTTGATCTTTCACCAATGAAAATGTCGAATATTAATGAGAATCACTGTATACACCATTTTTATTACATATAAAAATTTTCTGAGTTGTCAATTTTGTGAAACCCAGCTAGGGATTCACTCTACCATGAAAGTAATTTCAATCTACCATAGTCAAATATTTCTTCTTTCCATCTTAAATATAATGTACATCAGTACGAAATATTTGAGTAGAATGGCTAAAAAAATATCAATTAAAATAATATCAAGAAAATAATTCTTTTATGGAGGCTTTTCGGAAGACGATTGACATTTCACACTAGCGAATGATACTCTGACAAAGGACTCATAAATTGGGATTCTGTAACACGTTGAAAAGCTTTCGTTTTATAATTTCGTTCGTATGTCAATCAACAATATTGCCATCAAAGTTTTTTGTCAGTCTTTGTTAATTTTCTGTGCAGAAGAAGGCAACCCTTCCATCTGGCAGACAAATTATTTGTTTACCAAAAAATAATTTTAAAATTGTTTGTACAACTACCTTTTGCTGGCATGATTGTGCTAAAATACGACATTAGTTCCAGTTGCACCTTTCCAACGTCCTGCTAGGGGCAGGATAAAGAATAGTGTTAGTTTAAGAGCAAATGTGACGAATTTTTGAGCCTGTGCATGTCTATTTTATATTTCATTATTACCGTCGAAATAAACGTGGTACCAATTCTTAACTGATTATTTAAAAAAAGAAAATAAATTTTCCATCTGAAAAAACGAAATGTACGTACATTTCTGAACGTACATGAATGGGTTTTTCTAATCGTTCAGATTTGACATTTGTGACGATTGGTTTCGTGCTCCGGAAACCCAAAAACAGAAAAGCAAACGAAAGCATACCAAACAAAGCTTTACTCAACAAGTAAAAACGGCGTTAAGTTCGGCCGGGCCGAACTTTATATACCCTCCACCATGGTTTGCATTCCACAGAGGTTGTCGGTTTTCGTAGAAGTGCAGTAATATTACAGGAAAATATATTTTTTTAATATAGCCAAACCAAAACAAATACAAATATTGAAAAATTAATTTTATAAATAAATATAATATTTTTATTATTATTTCAAACCACGCTTATAAGGTAATGCTACCAATACGTCAATTCAAAAAATAAATATTCTTATATTTATATTTTCAAAAATATTTTCAAAGACATAAATATTGGTAGATAGTGGGTTGGTTGGCAGTTGGTTGTATTTCCATTCTATTTGAATTCTAAAAGTAAAAATTTTGAAAATCCATTATCAGACGTACATAGTGCAAAATAACCTAACTTCATGATTCAACCAATTTTTGCCGTAAAAGAAAAAGTACGAATTTGGAAAAAAAACTTTTATTTTGCGTGTCTATGCAGTCAGAGGAGTGTATACACCGAATTCCATGATTCCAGCTGCGCCCATTTGGTTGGTATCATTTTTACCCCCTTGACGTTTCTACGCAATTAGAATTTTATCATTCTAGCTGTGGTCGTTTAGTTGGTACTATTTTTATCCCTCTGTACCATTGTATCCCTTAAAAGTACTAATTTCGAAAAAATTTCCGTGTCTACGCAGTCAGAGGAATGTATACTCCGAATTTCATGACTCTAGCTGCGGTCATTTGATTGGTACTATTTTCATTTTAACCCCAAAAAGTACGAATTTTGAAAAATCGGTGTATTTTACTTATCTATGCAATCAGAGGAATGTATACACCGAATTTCATTATTCTAGGTACAGCCGGTTGGTTGGTACTTTTTTTTCTATTTTTATCCTTCTATTCCTATTTTATCCCTTAAAAGTACGAAGTTGGAAAAAATACTTTTTTATTATGTATCTACTCAATTAGAGGAATGTACACACCGAATTTCGTGTTTCTAGTTGCTGTCGTTTAATATGTACCATTTTTATCCCTTTTTTGCCCCATTTCACCCCCTACAAATAATAATCACTTTATGGTGCACGTTTCTGTTATAAGGGGAATGTGCATACCAAATATCAAGCAAATACAAATAGACATATTCAAAAAACATGCTTAAATACGCTAAAATAGAAAAAAAATGGGAAAAAAATTTTCCCTTTGGGCCGATTTCGCCTCATTTCAATCCCAACCGATCTACGACTATAAGACGCATTTGTGGAAAATTTGAACGTTCTAGCTCCTTTCGTTTAGATGCTAGCGTGCTTTCAACAGACGGACGGACATGGCTAGATCGTATTTATAGGGTCTCAGGTCGATATTTCAAGGTGTTACAAACGAAATGACAAAGTTAGTATACCCCCATCCTGGAGGTGGAGGGTATAACAATTGGTATTCGTTATACGGAAACGCAAATCAACTTTCACTCGTCGTTTTGACGAATACAATGAGTGATTCGTCAGCCGGAAACTCCCAGTTAAATTAAAGACGCCATAACAGTCTATACAACTCGAGTTCTTTGCTTTAGATATACGAATTTCTTGTTTCCTTTGTGAATGTGACTTATTCCCGAAAATGAAGGTTTTCATTCACGTTTTCCAGGAAATTGAAAAAAGTCAGGGAAACCCCAACCCTAATTACAACTCTTGATAAAATGCGTAGTGCAGCGAATAGTTGGGCGTCCTGTCCTGGATTTCCTGCTTTATTTGATGACTTTTTCGAACTGGAATTACGAACCAAACAAAAATGAATCAACAAAATATGTCCTTCTTACCGTCAGTTCAGACAAAATATTCATAAAATATAACGATTTTTTGCATTTTGTCCGAATTTTCTGACTTTTCTTTATAACTATATAATTTTTTGTATTCCGAAAACTTTCGCATATGCATTGCTTGAATTGAGACTTATAGCCACGGTTTCATCCTCAACTATCCCAAAGTTTTTTCATCTCAAAACCTAGTTCGGACTACAAAAAATCAGCCAAATCGGTTTAGCAGTTCTCAAGTGATGCGATTATCAACGAACATCATTTCATTTTTATTATATAGATACAACATATTATAAAAACATTTCATTACTCAAATATATATTGTTATAATGAAACTAAGTTTCACTAATTGAACAATTATGAAATGTTCATGAAAAAAAATTAATTTATTACTGAATTGTTCATACATATTAAGAAAAATTCACTAAATTCATAAATTTAATTTCACTAATTTTATGAAATCGCTTCATATAGATTATGAAGGATGATTTTTCGTCTATTCAGTGCATTACCGAAAAACAGTACTGAGAATATAAAAAACTGCATATCTATTGTGGATTTATTATTATTACTAGCAGTACCCAGTTAAAAAGTTATTTGTTAACTTTATCCTTCTCTGTTTTTGGGTAGTATTTATTTAATTTTCTTTTGGTGGATATAGATAAATCTAAAATAGTAATTTGGAAACCTCCTATTAGCTAGCACTCACACACAATGAATGTGCTTGTCGATATGCACTATTTTAGCTAAACTACTTCGTATGTATAATTTTCTACCAAGTTTTGAACAAAATATTACAACCATTTATATCCACGATCTCATGTTTCTACATTCAGCCAGTTAGTTTATAACTTTTTGCACTTCTTTCCCAAAAAGTACACATTTTGAAAAATCACTATAGGTAACATGTCTTTCTGCTTCCCCTAAAAATATGTACTTTATTTGGTAACACATTTATTCCTTGTTGTCCCGTATCCCCCTTTTAAGAACAAATTTTGAAATATATTTATGTTATGGTTCCCTTTATCCCTTTTCGTCCCGCGCACCCCTTAAAAGTACAAATTTCGCAAAATCCAAATTTCCAAAACCCCCCCCCCCCAGAGAGATTTCGAACATATTCTTTTTAAAATCTTCTAGACTTTCTGAAGCAATAAAATATAGAATTTTTAAGGTCTTTTTAAAATAACTGGTCTGAAATGGTAGTTTTTGAATTTCGGACAGAGGTTATGAAAAATAAACAAACAATCTAAACTAATTGTGCCAATTTCAAGATTGTGTAATGCTAATTTCGCTAATGAACACCAAATTGTTCGGAAAACTTGCATTTTTATTAACCGATACCACTTCTTGACATTCGACTAGAGCTATATCTTATGAACTTTTAATTGTGTACTTCAATATAAGTTTGGAAATTTAATAACAAAATCGTTTTGTAATTAAGTGTAGATAAGAATCACTATGATATCATAATGAAATCTAAAATATTCTTAATAAAAGCAAATGATTTGCTTGATACTTGTAGAGCGCTAAGATGTAACATTTGCGATTGGACATTTTTATGGAGCTGTATCTAAATCTGAACCGATGTGTCTTTTTTTAATCACAGATACAACAATAACGGTTTCTGTTACTTCCAATGTTTTGGGAGTTTGCAATTATAATACAAATCTATTTTGACAAACGAAGAAAAATGTTTGATATACATAAACTTATTTATCTTTGTTCATTTACAACAACAGATGGCATGTTTACCGCAAACAAACTAATTTTTCCCTCAAAAGAAACACAAAAACGATGTTCACGTGTCTAAAATTTCGTTTCTACGAAACGCATTTTTTTCTCTGCGTGTAGGTCTCTATTTTAAAATCTACTTTAAAGTTGCGAAACAATAAGAAATGAGTTTTAACTTACTAAAATTTTTTTATATTTCTCACTTATGTCAAATATTTTTCAGAATTTGTATTTTTTGTTCATATGTAACAAGTATTATTCAAAAGAGAAACAACAAATTCAGTAACTTGGATCTACGTAGGAAGACGAAACTCTAAAATACCAATCAGATCGACTTAGAATCACTTTCTGAGTCGATTTAGCAATGTCCGTCTCTCCGTCTGTCCATCTATTGTTGTAATCAAATTACAGGTCGCAATTATAGTCCGATCTTAACAAAAATTGGCACAAATAAGTTTTGTGTATCAAGGACGAACGCTATTTAATTTGAGGCAAATCGGTTCAGATTTATATATAGCCCCCATACAAATGCCGCTCCCGATTTGACATTTTCCGCTGTAGAAACGACATATTGTGCCCGATTTTCTTTAAATTTGGCACAACATCTAATAATCCAACTATAAACACCAATGCAAAAATTGGGTAAGATAGGTTCAGATTTAGATATAGCCCCCATACAAATCTCGCTTCCGATTTGTCATTTTCCGCTCTAGAAACCCCATATTGTAACCGATTTTCTTTAAATTTGGCACAACATCTTATAAACCAACTAGAAGCACGTATGCAGAAATTAGGTAAGATCGGTTCAGATTTAGATATAGCCCCCATACATGTGTCGCTCCCGATTTGACTTTTGCCGCTTTAGAAACCACATATTGTACTCGATTTTTTACATGTAGCACAACATCTTATAATCGAACTAAAAACACCTGTGCAGAAATTGGTTAAGATCGGTTCAGATTTATATATAGCCCAAATACAAATGTTGCTCCCAAAAGCTTAATCCATTTTGGCCAAACTATTCATATTATACTTCACCTATTTCGTTCCAGATTTCAATATAGCCCCATACAAATGTTCGATTCAACATTTTTTGTCAAACACATACATTTACAGGATACAAAAATCCTTCCCGTTTTCACTTTTTCACAGATTTAAATTGTATTCGGATAGAAAGTGGAGTGTATCATAGAGTCGACCCCGCCCGACTTTAGCCTTTCCTTACTTGTTTTCTATATTGCTAAAAAACAGCTGTTACCATCTAGCAGATACAAATATGCTGTCTCTTTTTCAACAGCAGAAAATCTGCTCTTTCGCTTTCTTTTACTGACATATTCCCTTGAGTGTACTGATAGGTGGATTACTGAAATGCAATTTTGACGACGATGTCTGTCGGACAAATGTATCAAAATATTTCTCGGAGATCCGGGCAATAAAATATGAATGGTTTCCAAACGCACACGTAATCACACATAATCAAATTAACGTCATTTATCATTGCGCCATAGACGAGTGAACATTGATTATTAACAGAATTTTCACGTGCTTTATTTTTTGTAAAAAAAATTTGTACTCAGAAAAATAGCATTCCTAAATCTGAGTAACTGCAATTTAGTTCAACAATTTAAAAAAAAATTCCTAAAAAGTTGGAAAATTAACTAAGTATGAGTAAAGTTTCATTCTTTCAAAGTCATAGTAAATAGTTCATTTACTAGAAATAATATCTTATAGATTTGCTTAAAAACATTTCTTTGGATCTAATAAAAAATTCTTACAATTGAGTAAATTCATACTTATGTGGAAGAATATTTCCAAGCTTTTAAGTGAAAAAAAAATCTGAAATTTTTTGTATGGAAAAAATTCCATTTAGGAAATGTTAACTTAAAAATGTGTTTTTTTCTAAAATGAAGTTAAAATGTTTACTGAAATGTATGCCGAAGTATAATGAACTTATAAAAAACATTTGAAATTTAAAAAATTCTTGAATATTAATCTAAGAAGCAATTCTCGTTCGCAGAGACTTATTTCTTAAATTAGTGTGATTTTTTTGAGGTTAGGATTTTCATGCATTAGTATTTGACAGATCACGTGGGATTTCAGACATGGTGTCAAAGAGAAAGATGCTCAGTATGCTTTGACATTTCATCATGAATCGTCTTACAAACGAACAACGCTTGCAAATTATTGAATTTTATTATCAAAATGCGTGCTCTGTTAAGAAAGTTCATTGCGCGCTTCCATTTTATGGTCAGTTTAATCGACCCACTGAAGCGGCTATTCGGGCTATTGTGACTAAATTTCGCACCAAATTTACATTGTTGGACATTAAACCACCAACACGCTTACGTAGAGTGCGAACTGAAGAAAATATCGCAGCTGTATCGGCCAGTGTTAATGATGACCACCAATTTTCGATTCGTCGCCGTTCGCACCAATTGGGTCTCTGTTACTCAAAAACGTGGAAATGCCAAAATTGGACTAAGCGGATGGACCACCTAAGACGCAGCCGCGGTCAACATTTAAATGAAATTATCTTCAAAAAGTAAATGTCATGGACCAATCTAACGTTTCAAATAAAGAATCGATGAGATTTTGCAAATTTTATGCGTTTTAAAAAAAAAAAAAGTTATCAAGCTCTTAAAAAATCACCCAATATAAAAATTAATCTGTGTTTGTTTGTTTGTTCTTTAAGCAGCCTAAACTACTGAACCGATCTTCTTGAAATTTTCACAGTAGGTTCATGCTGAACCGGTAGTGCAAATAGGCTATATAATTTTTTGATATTTTCGGTGTGCGTGGCACCTCCCACACAAAATTGGGGTTTTATTCGTTTTTTATAAATTAGCATATTCGGAGTACTGTTGCGTCTAGAGTCTTGAATTTTTGTGTGTCACTAATTGTTAGTCTGCACAGTTTTGACAAAAATGGGCGGTATTGTAAAAGTTGGCGTGGCACCTCCCATACGAAGTTAAAACCCAATTTTGAATATTGTCATCAATATGCATCTAGCATCAATATGCGTAGTTGTGCCAAAAATGGAAGGTATTGGAAATGTGGGCGTGGCACCTCCCATACGAAGTTATAGCCCATTTTCGAATATATTCAGCTGTATGACAAATACAATAAATTTTTAAATTTTATGCGATTGCATCTAGCATAAACCTGCGTAGTTGTGCAAAAAATGGGCGGTTCTGGAAAAGTGGGTGTGGTATCTCACATACAAAGTTAAAACCTACTATCGAATATTGTCATTTCTATAACACCTAGAGTGCTGATAATTTGTGTTAGTAGATCCAGTCTAAATAGTTGTGCAAAGATGGGCGGAAAGTGGCCGTGTCCCTTCCCATTCGAAATTAAAACATGTTTTAGAGTTTATTCTACACCGAGATTCCTATATTGTTGTGTGAGTTAATTTATTTGTAACCTTCTTAGACAATATACAAATGGGCGGGATTTGAAAGATGGGGATTTTTTTATTTGAATTTTGTAAAATTAAACGTTTTCTTGGGATTTTTAGCACAATAGTAAAGAAAGGTTACACAAAATAAATATTCATTCGTCGAAAGTCGACTCAAGTCAAGAAAACGGAAATTATATTAATTTTTCAGTTTTTGTGTTGTCTGGTTAGAGAACAATTTGATTGACTTTCTATATATTTTGCACGTAGTACATTTGAATTCCAGCTATTCGATTAAGTAAGTTCTTCTTACGTAGGAAGTTTATTGTTTTGGTTATGGAAAAGAGGAGAATCACACTCTACCTAAAATAAATTTGATATTTGACAATTCTTCCTTTTTTCGCCGTAAACTAAAGTTCTGTTTTCAATATTCTCCATGGAACATATCTATTGATTATAAGTGGTACATATATTACCGATCATGATGGAAATATCAAAACTGGATGAAACAATGATTGAATATCAAATGTTATTTTAATTAGATTTTTTTGTAAATAATAATATTATACCGATTCGTTTTGTGTAGACAAGAAAAGTAAAAAGGTTATCCCCTGGACTTAATTCCTGTTTCTGGCTGTTGTCGCTTGATTAGTACCGTTTGAATCCTTTTCTGCCATAAAGAAAATGTTTTATCAGGTGTAATAGGAATTATTTTTAGACCTTGCCAGAGAAACTTTTTCCCACAGGAACGATTTCGCCCCACCGATCTAAGAGGCATTAGGCACATATCGATGTCTTAATCTAGAAAGGGCGTATCTAGATTTTTCGTTTTTTGCAGGAGATGGAAAATACTTACTAAAATTCGAAAAATTTTAGACATAATTAAACAAGTAAGGAAAGGCTAAAGTCGTGCGGGACCGACTGTATGATACCCTACACCACTCCCTGCGTACATACCTGATTACTAAAACCAGGTGTTTTATGGGGGGGCAATAAATTATACATCTTTATTTATCTTTAGTCTAATTTAATGAATATGGCAAAACTGATTGGCTGTAATAAGTTGAATCTGAAGTGTTATGTAAACAAATCAGAAACTGATAATGAGCGGTGGCAATTTCTTTGCGTAATGCTCCACTTTTGCTGTAAGTGTTCCTACCTGAAATATAACGTGATGTAGAAAATACGTCTAAAATCGGGATCCATGGTCCACTTCATTAGTAAATGGTCCTATGTGATCTGGAAAATTTAATCCAGATCCGATGTAATATGAAGGATTTAGAACGATAATATTGAAAATTGGTGGGACAGTTGTATTTGGAAATATTGACCGATTTGGTCTAATGTTCGAGTTGGTATTCCGAGAGTAAATATAATATGATCTAGAAAATTTGAGCTAGATCCGATGACAATGCAGATTTTACATGATAAATTGGACTGACATTTGTAGGGGGCCTATAACAACTCGTGGGGTTGTACCATAACATAGGCTATTATAGTTCCCTTTAGGCATTCCTAGTGGAAATGAGTCATGATTTGCACAATTTTATAAAGATCCGATGTAAGATGTAGGTTCTGGAGCGGTAATAGTGTAAAATTGGAGGACTATTTGTACGGGGATTGTGACCAAATACCAAATAACCAAATATATATAATATATATATTATACCAAAAGATTGACCCATATATTTGACTTTCATAGTATGTATTCTTAGTTGAATTATAATATAATCTGCAAAATTTTATAAACTTCCGATGTAAAATGTGGGTTCTAGAGCGATAATAGTGTGAACTTGGGGCCCATTTGTATGGGGGCTATTCCAAAACATTGACCTATATAGATGGCTTTCAAAATAGGAGTTTCTAGTCTAAATTGAACATTGTGTGGGACATTTGATCAAGATCCGATGTAAAATGTGCCTTTTAGAGCAGTAATAGCGTAAATCGGAGTTACATTTGTATGGGGGCTATATCAAATATATATACCCATCTGGTCCACTTTCCCGTCATGATCCCATGTAAAATGTGTATTCTAGAGCAGTAATAGTGTAAATTATAGGGATATTTGTATGGAGGCTATATTTAAATCTGAACCGATTTCCTCCAATACCGATCGTCCTTGGGCCAAAAAAATAACTTCTGCCAAATTTCACGACAATCGGACAACATTTGCGACCTGTAGAGTGCGAACAAGCTTAGATGGTCAGCAGACGGCCAGACAGACATCGTTATCGATTCAGCTGGTGATTCTAAACTGATCCGTATACTTAAAGGTGGGTCTAGCTCGATTATTTCTTGGTGTTACAAATATTTGGAGGAAGACTAACTTATAATACCCTAGTCCACGAAGTGGTGTAGGGTATAAAATGTTAATGCATTTTTAATAAAAATAGACATCAAATTTAGAAAAAAACTCGAGATACGCCTTTTCTAGATCAAGCCATCGATATACGGAAAATTTGAACCCCAAGCTCATTTCGTTCGGAAACTATGGCCCCCAAAGAATGGTTCAAGATGACAGAACCATTCACAGAACTACTGCAATTTGCCCCATTGTGCACTGCATTGATGTCTAAAGCCAATAGACAGTGCGAGTACCTACGTCATTAACGTGGCTTAAGTTCAGTCACATCCTGCTCAGCTTTTATGGCTGGCTACAGACAAAGTGATTTGCTCCGCTCGTCTCCAACCGCATCTATTTATACTCCTTAAGATGTTGGTTGACTTGCGGTGGTGGTCAGTGTTTGACGAGTTGTTGAACTATGAAAGTACGGGTACTTACTTGATCTTTTGTCTTCACTTGTTTACTTACGACCACTTATCATAACTTACATTGCAAATAACAAACAAACAAACACATAATTAGCATTAAATGCGATTACAGCTCTTATGGCCAACTGTGCACTTCCGAAGCCAATAATGGACGGACGAACGCTCACGTCCAAATCGCACTACACTAATACGGCTTTTGGAATTCAAAGTTCATATGGAATCACTACTAAACTAGTGTGTTTAAAATGTTTCTACCAAAGAAATCAATTCTACAAGTTCTCATTCCTATTACACTGACAATTTAAGAAAGTTCAAACATCTAGATTTAGCCTTTCATGAACTCTTTAATGATTTTCTTGTAGGCCATTCCTCATTTTATTTGGTCTTTTTATTTTTAGCAAAGAAAGCTCGACAATTTTAAAGCAATAGATCTGTAAACAGGGACATCCCGCAATTTAGGTGTCCTGTAATGACTTATATAGAATCTACCACCCAACGATACATAATCTTGAACAAGCTGGAAAGATGTGGTAAATCGACCCAAAACTGAGTTGGCATCATTTGTTTTAGAAAACTGCAATTTAAAGAAAATATATTGGAACAATTGGAAAAGGCTATCATTGTCACGCAGAATGGCTATCAGTATGAAGTAATTGTAGTTTTTTTTCAACAAGTAAAGAAAGGCTAAAGTCGGACGGAGCCGACTATATGATACACTCCACTTTCTATCCTATTACAATGCAATTCGTTAAAAATGTCAAATCCGAAAGGATTTTTGTATCCTGAAAATGTATGTGTGTGACAAAAAATGTCAAATCGGAAAGGACATCTGTATGGGGGTATATTGAGACATGGAACGATGTGACCCGCTTTCACCATGTATGTTTATAAGTGAAATATAATATGTAAAGTTTGGCGAAAATCGGTTAAACATTTGGGAGCAACATTTGTATATATATAAATAAATTTATATCTATCATAGGTGTTTCTAGTTGGATTATAGGATGTTGTGCCAAATTTAAGGAAAATCCGGTACAATATGTGGTTTATAGAACGGAAAAATCCAATCGGGAGCGACATTTGTATGGGGGCTATATCTAAATCTGAACCGATCTAACCCACTTTCAGCATAGGTGTTCCTAGTTGGATTATAGGATGTTGTGCCAAATTTAAATAAAGTCGGTTAGAATATGTGGTTTCTAGAGCGTAAAAAGTCAAATCGGGAGCGACATTCGTATGGGGGCTATATCTAAATCTGAACCGATTTGCGTTCGTCCTTATCCCGAAAAACTTCGTTGTGCAAAGTTTCATTTGGTTCTGGCTACAATTGCGACCTGTATCGTGATTACAAGAATAGATGGACAGACAGACGGACATTTCTAAATCGATTCAAAGTGATCAAAGTGATTCTAAGTCGATCGGTGTAATTAACAATGGGTCTATCTCGCTTCCTTTTGGGTGTTACAAACAAATGCACTAAGACATAATTCTCTCGTGGAGTGTATAATTACTAAAACGAAAATTTTCTAATAACCTTTTTGAATTATGATATAGAATTTTCAATTTGGAAAAGGATTTTGAAAGGAGCAGACGTATTTGAAAATATAAAAAAGAATAAAATATCGAGATATTGCCATAAACAATTTTGGCTAAACTATTGTGACCTTTGGATTTCGTATTTGTCCAATTTTGCTGTATAATTTAGGAGAACCTAGGACATCAATATTTATATTCACGACACACAATTTTGCACATCTATTGAAATAGAAGAAAAGGTAATGTTTTGTGGCACATATCCTTACAACCTCATGGCATAAGATACATACATACATATATAGAATAAGAATACTATTATTATCGGCTTATAACCAATGAAATCTGTGCAGATGTATAAAAATCCTGAATATCCAGGTTCTTTTTAATTCTTAGATGTATAAAAACCTAACTTTTCCTGATTGTCATATACATATATAAAGAATTTCATTTCACAATCATTAACCCAAACTGAACTATCAACTACAAGACAAACTTTCTAAGTTGCAGCGATCGCTTCTTGGGGATAATGTAAGTAGTACATAATTACATTCATCACACTAGGGTGATTCCATTGGAACGGGTGTGACACTTTTCCTTAAATATGTTTAAATATCTCCCATATTCATTGACTGAGATTTTTGCTATATATTGCCAATTGAAAACCTAAGGTTAATCGGAATATTATTGCAAATACAAATATGCTTTAGCGTTTAAAATATAGGAGATATACTACAATCTGGAGCGTCTCGGGTGTGACTTTAGCTTTGAAGAAAGTCTTGAGGTTTTACATATTTTCTTGAATTCTTTAATATCCATTACATGACTTTATTCATTTTGGTAATCAAAAGAGTTGTCACATCTCTTTATGAATATAGGATATTTAAATTGTAACGGGCGTGAAATTTTGACGGAAATCCTATTACGACACTAGTTTATATCTGGAAAAGGAAATGATCAGACCTAGTGTTGTCATATATATTTTTTTTAAATATAATCAAAAATATGTATTATGAGAAGTATAAACATTACGAATATTTATCGATGTTTTCTTAAATTATAAATTGATTTTGAAATTTTGTCGAAAAAGTGTCACTTTACGTGGAATCACCCACTATTAACACCCTAACTTACGTTTTTATCAGTATATTATATATTTTTAAGTTTATCGTTTGTTTTATTTTGGCCTGCAATCAATATTTGTTATACCCTCCACCTCCAGGATGGAGGTATATTCACTTTGTCATTCCGTTTGTAACACCTTGAAATATTCATCGGAGACCCCATAAAGTATATATATTCTGGGTCGTGGTAAAATTCTAAGACGATATAGCCATGCCCGTCTGTCTGTCTGTTGAAAGCACGATAGCGGTCGAACGAAATGAGCTAGGAGGTTCAAATTTTTCCTAAATGTGTCTTATGGTTGTAGATCGGTTGGGATTGAAAGTGCACGAAATCGGCCCAGAGGGAAAAATTATTCCCTCACAAGGACTGAAAATACCCCTAATATTTAGAGTATTTCAGCATGTTTTTTGAACATATTAGCTTGTATTTAGTTGATAGTTGCAACGAGCATTCCCTCTATAGCATAAAAGGGCATCATAGAGTGATTTTTATTTGTAGGGGGCGGAATGGGACAAAAAGGGATAAAAATTGTACCTATCAAACGACAACAGATAGAAACACAAAATTTGGCGTGTACATTCCTCTAATAGAGTAGAAACATAATATAAAAGAATTTTTTCTAAATTCGTACTTTTAAGGGGTTAAATGGGGATGGAGGGATAAAAATAGTACCAACCTAACGGCTGCACCTAGAATAATGAAATTTGATATATACATTCCTCTGATTGCGTAGACACGTAAAATAAAAGAACTTTCCAAAATTCGTACTTTTTGGGGTTCAAATGGAAAAAGGGGATAAAAATAGTACCTACCAAATGACAGCAGCTAGAATCATGAAATTCGGAATATACATTCCTCTGACTGCGGAGACACGAAAAATAAAACGTTTTTTTTCAAATTCGTACTTTCAATGGATACAATGGCTACAGCGGATAAAAATAGTACCAACTAAACGAATACAGCTAGAATGATGAAATTCAGTGAGTACGTCCCTCTAATTGTGTAGATACGTAAAATAACGAGATTTTAGATAGTCTGCATAGCCACGTACAATAAATAAATTTTCCACTTTACTTTATTTTGTTGCTTTTTCGACAAAAAATGGTAGAATCATGAAGTTTTCGTATACTTCGTACGTGAGAGATACTTTTGAAATAGGATGGAAATACAACCAACCAAACGACTGTAGCTGAAAGTACACTCTCTATCCCCCAATATTCAGGGTATTTATGATTGCTCCCTTATATTTACTTTATGAATTAAAGTATTATATCCATTATATATATAGTATACAAATATTGGTAGCCTTGGCTTATTAATTAAATTTCTTATTTTCATACAGTTAAAATTTGTTGCGGACATTCCTATTGTTGTACGACAACAGCTAGGATCAAGAAAATCGGTGTGTACATCCCTCTAATTGCATAGACACGTAAAATAGAGCGATTTTTCGAAATTCATACTTTTAAGGGATATAATTAAAAAGTGGGATAAAAATGGGACCTACCAAAACGCTGAAGTTGAAATCATGAAATTCGGTGTATACATTCTGACTATGAAGACTCGAAAAAGGGTTTTTTTCGAAATTTGTACATTTGGGCGGAGAATGGGTCGAATGGGGATATCTTTAAAATTTATACTTTTCTTATCACTTTGTCTGTATCTGGAAATGCTTTTTTTCTAATGGCGACTGACAATCGCCTAATATTTAGGCATGTTCACTTTCACAATTTCAGCATTTTATTTATATATAGTGGTCGATTTTAAAAAGTGCGCATATGTATACATTATAGTTTGAAATAGTAAACAAATATAATAATGTGCATAAAAATATCACAATTTTCGTAATATGGTACTGTGCTTCTATGTAAAGTCGACATCCTTTAATCTGCTGGTAATACTATGGAATGCACTCCGCGGTGGAGGGTATATAAGATTCGGCCCGGCCGAACTTAACGCCTTCTTACTTGTTCTGAACTGGGATATTCTCCTGTCTCAAGACCATTTTGCTTCTATTTTTATAAAATATAAAAGCCAGGAGAATATCCCGGTTCAAATCAAATAATATATAATTTTATTTATGCTATCACACTATCTTTCCACTTATAACCTTACATCTTCTACGTTCGAATAAATAGTCTTTATTATTGTAACCTTGACCAATATATTTTTGTGTTTATAAATATACATATATCGTGTTTAATTAAATTTGATTGAATTAGATGAAACACAAGGCAACACAGGTCTTCAATCCTTTCCGTGATGTACGATTCTCTAATTCTCCCTCATTCTATCCTATCTCTATTTTTAATTATGTAACTGGCTGTCAAAGATCGCCCCATTTCCCTGAGCAATGTCGAGCTTAACTTTGCGACAGCGGTTTCGATACGCATCAGATCCAAAGAGTTGGTGAACCGTCCAGTAGTGCAGCATAACTTTTAAGCATATGGGCTTGTCAGATTAGGAAGGACCATACAAGATCCACCGGAACTCGCTTGCATTTGCCTCAGGCAGAAGGCCTTCATCCGGATATTGCAAGAATACGTGTAGCGTAATTGGGTTGATTTTCTTTGCAGGATTGAGCGACTTGACCAGACGTCAACAAGATTTGTATGTCAGGCAGGTCGGTGTAGATGAGACGCGTGTAACCGCTGTATAAAAAGGACTGTCACCAAAATTTAACATATACCCAGCCGAAAAAAGAAGGCGTAAGTAAGTAAGGCTATCCCAACCGCCTTTTTATCGTGTTACCACAATATGAGTATTAAATTAAAACAAATAAAAACGTCCTTTCAAAAGGACTTGAATAGAATGAAATGAAGTATGCAGTTTTGGTATGTTGAGTCACTATTTTCATAAAAATATATTTTATATGTTACAAATTCAATTGCGACGACTGAAATAAATTTGATTTCAAACGTGGTGTTTCGGTACACGAATAGTCTTCCATTACATGAATTTTTTGCATCATCCCCTTTAAGTAGCATTGGCTTAAAAAAACGAGGAATAGCCGATAAAGCTCTGCTTGCGAACAGCTCCCGTGAGCGGAAATCTCCCTTGTGCGGACAAATTTTGTTTTCAAGGCCAATTCCGCTCTACTAAACGGACATCTCCACTTTACGGACAAAAACTTCGACGACAGTGAGTGTCCACTTATGAGAGCTTTCACTGTATGTGGTCTCGAAAGTTATTTACACATATATATGTCTTCTAGCGGTAAGAAATCATATCGGGCATTTGTATGGGGTCTATATGAAAACATGGACCGATGAAATAAAATGCAGTGTGCCAAATTTGAACACAATCGGTTAAAATAAGGTGACATTTGTATGAAGGCTATATCAACATTTGAACCGATTTGCTTAATATTAAAAACATTGTTCTTACTTCGAAGAAATCCACATATGAAGTTTCATTCGAATTGGTAAACAATTACGACCTGAAGACAAGAATATATGCACAGACAGGCAGACGGACATACATTCCGAATTTTACTCAGAGAGTGGCACAGACAGACAAACGAACAGACTTAAGCTAGATCGACTTAGAAAGTTGTTCTATGTCCATTTGTATTATAGACGTGGGTCTATATTGACTTCTTTTAGTTTTTACAAACAAAGGCACAACGACAACAACAATAAATCTAAGCAATCCTAAAAAACTTTTCAATAGTAATTTTAAAGTCTCCAATTATTTTACATAAATGTATTTTAATTTACTTCCAATCTTAATTCTCCTTCCGCCTTATGAAAGATATGTCAAGATGAGGCATCCGTACTGCCTTCATTCTCCTGGCATACCAGGCCTGCCAAAGGAAGACAATGCAGAATGTTCATTGGGTCTCTCTAATAGAGGGAGAAGCGGTTTCTACTTGCCTTCTAAAAGAAGGCAGTCAGGAATTATATAGGATTTCTAAATGCTGATGATGTTGTTGTTGTGGTAGCAGCTTTAGAGGGAACTGAGGTGATAATCTGGCTGCATCTTCTTCAAGGTTGATGTTAATGTTATGGGAATGGGATGTTAATCGAGTTATACTGTTATCCTCCACTAGGGGCGCTGTAGTTTTTATGTTAACAGCCATGTTATGTATGTAATGGCTGTTTGTTTCTTCCCTCGAGCTTGGAACAATCAAAAATGACAATTTTTATGTGAAAGTGTATTCGGATGAGAAAATTGGCTGCAGAAACTCTTATTTTATGATGAAAAATTTGTTGATGTTGAATTTTACCAGCGCGCTGGCCGGGAATCGAACCCAGCACCTTCAGATTGCAAGACGAGCACACTTCCACTGAGCTATAAAGGCCACAATTATGATGATCAGACATTCCGGTAAGACATCTGGAATGCCTATTTTCAGAAGGCATACAAGAATGTGTTTCGGATACGTAGAGAAGGCATTCTAAAAGGCCTTCAAGGGTAAGGTAAATCAAATCGCTTATCTGCTCCAATATACCGTGTTTCCATACAAAACTTTTGCTAACTATTGACATGGATTCGAAAAAACAAACCCCTTTGGCTCCAGGTACATATGTTAAAAAATGTTCGGTATTAAAATACGATTAAAAGTGGGCGAAATCGGCCCAGAAGGAAAGCACCATGAAGTTAATAAAAGTTTTAGCGGGCGAAATGGAACAAAAAGGGATATTTCAGCTAGGAACACTTACAGTAAAAGTGAAGCATTACGCAAATATATTGCCCACTCTCATTACCACTTTCGGATTTGTTTACATAACACTCTAGATTCAACTTATTTATCATGATGAAAATAATCCTTATGTTTTTCCCTAGGCGCATACATTTTGTCATATTCGTTAAACTTGGCTGAAGATGCTTTTAATCGGGCCCATAAAATATCTTGGTTTGGTAAGCGAAACCAGGTATATACACAGGGAGTGATATAGGTTATCATATAATCGGTCCCGCCGGACTTTAGCCTTTCAGCAGTTTTAACGAATTCATTTTGAATTCCACGAGTTTGGGGAGATGAGTTCCACCGCCCTATAACACGGCAAAGTTTTGATAATCTCAAGACCGCCATTTACTCGCTGAGGAGCCCATGTATTGGCAAGGCTCCGTTCCAATACAGTCGGCAACCGCTGACTGCAAACCGAAAAACAAGTAACACTGCGGATTTATAAGGATCTTAACGCAAAACGACCAGACGACGACCAGACAAAAACGCCCGCGCAGCTCAGCGGCTGAAATGCATTTCCTTGGGAATAGTATACAAAAACAGTATTTTGGAGAATAAGACTGGATTATTTTCTTATATGGCACTGTGCTTGTGCCTAATAACGATGGCCCTGTACCGTGGAATACACTCTTTGATTGTGGGTTGGCTTAAGTCTCATCTTTGTCTGTCATGAAATAATATCTCTGTCATATAGTAATATTTTCACTGATCACACGCAGACACGAAAGTGAAGTGTTTACGATCGAGCGACACTTATATCGGAGACAAATTGGTAAACAACGCTTTAAACGACACATTAACCATTTACCTGCACACATGCGCAACATATATATATATGTATATATATATATATATATATATATATATATATATATATATATATATATATATATATATATATATATATATACAAGTCAACTTAGGTATACATATTTATGTGATTTGACTTGTATTTATTCACGTTTGTTTGTATAATCCCCAGACGTACGCCATACATACGTACGGGCAGACACACTTTTCATTTCATGAAAACCGAATGGGCACAAAGCAAAAGACGTTAGCGTGTTCTCAGCCGCGGCAGTGGCACGAATGTGCGCGTCCTTCTGTCTCTTTGACTGAGCGTGGACAGAAATGGTTTTCTAACAAATTAAAACATTAATTAACAAACACCAGTTAAACTTAAATTAACTTTTACAACTGACGGTTACTTTGGGCATGTGCCGTTCATGGACTGTTTTTCGAAATCTGGCATTCGAGTGCAACTAGACGAATGAAAGTCGTAAAATCTAAAAACGCCTCAATGCTGTTCGCTTGCTCCCGGCAGCAGCATATGTACTCGTATGTATGCAGGTCTGTAATCACGGTGGGACGTAGTTGCAAACAGCAAAATAATCTCGCAAAAAATTTACTGTATGATTGTTGAACATTTCTGTTGGCATACGTTTTAATTAAGTTTTAAAGGCAAGCCGAGGTACGAGAGTGAATTGAAAAGTTGTTGTTTATTATTATTTATATTTTGAACCTTGGCTGCCAATTGAAAGTTTGACATTCTTAGAATGATTTGAGCATAACTTGTGTTGTTTAAAGTGAGAATTTGTATCAACGAAAAAATTGAATTAATCCGTGAACATATTTGGACAATGACTTTCGACAGGAGTGCATCGATCAACTTACTTCTACTTTTGGCGATGAAGCCCCATCCTTGGCCACTGTGAAACGCTGGTATAAGGAATTTCATCGTGGCTGCAGTTCGTTCAGGAACAAAAGTCTTGAAAGTCGTTCTAAATCGATTGTTGTGCCAGGAAATATAACATTTAGTTATTAAGAAATTGTTCGTTTTGGATCCCGCATAATTTTTGACAAAAGCTCAAAAAGATGCGATTTTGAAGTCATTGTAAACAAAGTAAGTTATTTTCAAATGACAAAAAGTTTTGAAGATTATTATGCTTAAAACGGTCAAACAATTTGTACTGCCTTTGGGTTCGATTCCAAACAGATGCTTTGTTCTGTCGCTGCAACAACAAGCTACAATGATCTAAGCGTTCCACCATAATCCTTGGACTCAAAATTATAATATAAATTCATTTTGCGAAACCCAGCTAGGAGAATAGAAAATTTTTGTGAGTATATTTGCATGATCTTTATTGTGAAACAAAAATATCATACCGACAATACTATGACTGACATAATGTCAATATTTTAACCCTCGTGCTGGGTATACTTTAAATTTCTTGTTTTCCTAGAAGAATCGACAAAATAAAAGGTGAAAATCTTCTTAAATAACGATTAACTTTACATATGCAACCAGTAAAAAATTGTTAAAAATTCGGATACATTCAAAATTTTTCACCTGGAAACTTTCAAGAGAAATCAAATATGAATAGAAATATATCCTACGGTATTTTTAAAGAACTAATTATTCATTTAATATTAATTTTTTTATATTACTTTTACATTTTAGAATATTTTACTTTGTTTCTGTAAATTTTTTATATGAATCTTGCAAATTAATTACGTCATAACATTCTCCGAGTTATTTGCTTCCTTAATCATTTTTAAATTTTGAATCTAGTGTAGTCACTTGTGACTGCGATTTAAATGTCCAATTTTATGACGCCCTTAATTCTGACGATTAGTCTAGAGTAAAATATTTGTAAAATGAAAAATAATCTGTAAAATATTTTGACAAAAACAATCGTCTAATTTGTAATATGTCAGTATTTTAACCTATTTTTTATTTATTACTACAATAATAAAAAATATTTATTTTTAGATTATTATTATATTATATTGTCCTTCTCGATCACTTACAGTTAAGAGACTTGATAAGGTGGCAACATTTTTATCCATTGTTTTTTCTTAAATTTATCAACAAGAAAAATCTGGCAGCAACATTATGAGAGTAGTAAATTCCATACAAAAATAAGCTAGTAAGCCCATCCGAACAGGCCTATAATTTAATAATCAGGAATTACATTCATATTAAAAGCTATCAAAAAAGTACGAAAACCTTGAAATAGTGTACACGGACGTGTATGGTGGGCGTTAATAGGTTAAAATAACACACCAGTTACTAAATGTTGACATTTTAAATCATATTGGACATACCTAAAATAAATTATATTTTTCCCGGGAATGAAACTTTCCATTCCCATTTTCCCGGGAAATGAAAAAAGTCCGGGAAACCCCAAACCCTACTCACAATTCAAGCGATGTATATGTGTATCTCCAAAGGTAATAGAAAACCTTTTAGGAGAATGCTTGACCGCTGAAAACATATGTAAGATCAGTGAATGGATGGGGCTGGTGATCACATACATAGTTAACCAGGCACTACGCAAATTGATAATAGAGTCGGTGGACCAAACCTGAAGAAAACGGAGTGTGAACAGCATGAGGCAGCAGTAAGAGTTGATCGCCTTGCAAACCAGGCAGCAATATCGCGAGAGTGGTAACATTTTGATGAATTGTGCATGGATTCAGTCCGGACTAAAGAAATCTTTGAGAGATTCCACACCTCCAGTGACGCAAACAAAATGAATGCTAGCATCCATATGGAGAAGTGCTATGTCGAAACGGCTACAACCTCGGTATATGCCTCTGTGGTGAGAGAGATATGACGCAGGGTGGCACAATTGCCGAGACAAGTCCATCACTTTTTGGGGTGTTAGATCTTTGGACTTAGACTATTTTGGCAGAGCAGGTGAGATCCGATCGGGTGCAAAGTTGGATGTTTAGTCGGGCTTTTGGAGTATGATACATAGACGACATCCTTGTAGAGATAGACAAGTAGCTGGATGTAGCCGAATGCTAAAGCAACCTCCAGCACCTGTCGTTAGCCGTATTGTATATGGTCCCGACCCGGGAACTTCACGTTGTTGTTTGTGACATAGGGTAGCAAAATTTACTCTTCTTCTAGCCTGAGTCAAAAGTATTCCTAGAACTTGCATCCTGACATGAAGTGATATTAACGTCCTTTTTTAACTAACTTTAGTGGTAAGAACATGTCGCTCGTGGCACGGTGGTCCATTATGCACGCATTCAGGAATGCATTGAAAACGACAATCAATAGAGAGTGGTCTGACGATCGGAACGGACGTGAATGCTTTGAGTACAAATACTTGTGGGCATAGTATGCATGAAATCGTGATCAAAACTTGCAAGAAAATTCTATTGATCTGGAGAAAAGTACTTCTATTGCTCCCTGTGCATTTACAATCCAGCCTCGTATATATGCATTTAAGTAAGTATGAATCGTCTACGTGTCAGTCAGTCACTGTGTCCGTTCATCCATCTATTTGCCTATCTGTCTGTTTAGATGTTCGTCCGTCTGTCTGGCCACATACATCTGAATAAAATGCATTTGCTGTTTGGCACACAAAATGTGTTAGATTGATATTCACTTAAGGACGTTGCACAGTGCTTCGTCCACATATCGAGATTAAACAAAAATCAATTTGATTTCTACTCGGACTCATTTTTTTGCTATACTTTATTTATTTACAAATGGCATGATGACGTTTATTTCAGGCTGCCCACCACCTTTATCGTGATTTTTGGCAAATAAGGGCCAGAAGATAAAAAATACGCTCTTTTCAATTTTAAAAATCTGAAATTGGAAAAAAATAAAAAAGAAGTAAATTTCGGGCATTAGCCAAATCATATTAATTCGCACTGTGCACATGCACTGTGCACTATAGATCGTACGTAGAAAAACTGTGTACTCAGTTGAAATTTTGGTGATCTTTTCTCCTTTTACAAGACTTTTATAATAATTTATTTTCGTACTTTTGCGAGTCAAGGTAAAATGGGCTTACTTTTTAATGGGGAATTTCAAAATTTCTTCCTCAGGTCAAATAAAAACATGTAAAATTGTCTCACGGTGTTATCAGTTTTCACATCTTAAAATTATCTCTTTTAACAAAAAATATTTACTAGGTCGAAATTGGTTCTGGTCCACTGTGCTTCGTTTAAGACTTGTGTTATCCCACCTGACGTTTATTAAGGATATAATAGCTTTTCTCTCCAGTTTAAATTTAGTGGACAAAAACAAGCATTGACAGTAAAAATACAAGTAAATTATTGTTTATTTCTGGTGGCGGGTGGTGGTGCTCTCCATGGAAGATAACGTCCTTCATATTGTGATGTCACACTTTAAATATCTGCTAAAGTCTTCAAGTTTTTGTAGCGTCGTTGCACTGTGCATCCGTAGCAAACAACGCGTCGGTTGTTGCATGTCTCAGCAGCGCTAGAAAAGTACAAGCTCAAGCATTTGCTAGACTTACCAACAACAACAACGTCATGGAACAAAATTGTAGGTTGTCTACATTGTACTCGTACGTACGAGCTGCAGTAAACATTCATGGAAATTCAACTACACTGAACCAATTATAAGAGTTAAATATAAAATAAAAATATCCCAAAAATAATGGGATTCAGTCGAGAATCAAGGCTGTACTCAATACAGTCGGTCATGCCAAATTTATTGAATATAGTTATATATTGGTTAGTCGCAGACATTTTTTCTTCGTTTTTAAGATAATGAATTGTATAGCTTGCTTCAAATTGTTTTATTAGACGTCACGTCACGTTACATTTTTCATTTATTTTTGATATCCTAACAAGGTAGTATGGTGAAAAAACGTATGAAGCAAACTTTAAAATTTAATATCTCAAAAACGAAGAAAATCCGCATTTTGAAATTTCGTACACTTATAGACAACTATAAGAGCTTTCTTTTACAATTTCAAACATACATTTTACATATCAAACAGGGCTAATCGAAAATTGTGCTAAAATAAAATAACAATTGTGGGAGTTGGCCGAAAAAATAATTCCACCATAACCCACACACTCACTTTTACTTTAACTTTTGGTCCACGACACAACACTTAAGAGAACTGACAAGACCACAAAAATCACAAAATGTTAAGTATAATTTTTCAGCTACTTACACTGACAGAATTAATCTCACTGTTTGAACGTCAATCTTTAAATGCCTTTCAGGTATTGCCACCTAGTTTTCTCCAGTACATTTTCTTGGCTTAATGCATGTCGAAAAACACTTTGGTTTTATTTGTCAGTTACACTAGTTAAATGCATATTAAAATTATTATCAAGATTATCGTATCAAGGTTATTATCACACAGAAATCAAATGACGTTCAAAGCAGGAACTGATAAAAATAGAGTATTTTGCAAAAGATTCTGCACAAAAAATAGATGAAAGTTTTAGCGTTACACATAATACGCACAGATATTGGGATACACACCTTCTTAAGACGCCGATTTAAACAAACAATATGATAATTGTCGGAAAATGTGGATTATGCGGTAATTTTTCTGTTCTCAAGCGAAGGAATGTGGGAAGGAATGGGTTAAGTCGCTCTGGGAGTGTTACTCTCTTTGTCTATATCAAATACTCTGTAGAGTGAGGGTATAAAAGGCACTTCAATGTGTTTAGAAAATACTTGAGTAGGTATCTAAGAAGCAATTCTCTTAATTCTCTCTGCTAACTATCCGATTGCGATTTGCGCTCGAATGTTACGGAGAGTATGGCTAATCACCATCTTGTGAGCTATTTAGAAACCAATGTCTTACTTAACGATCAGTATCGCTTCCGTAGGTATCGATCTACGGGAGACCTGATGACACTGCCATCCGAAAAGTGGATTCGATCCATCCACCAGCTTGGTGAGAGTAAGGTCGTTTCTCTAGATATCTCCATGCCCTTCGATAGAGTTTGGCACGGCGCACTCATATCAAAGCTTATCGCTTTTGGTGTTGGTAGTGACTTCTCTCGATTTATATCGAGCTTCCTCAGAGATCGCACTATACGAGTTGTTGTTGATGGATTCTCATCCGACGAGCATAGGTTAACAGCAGGAGTACCACAGGGCTCTGTCCTTCCCCCTCCTTTTTTCTTATTTTCATCGACGACCTCTTGGATCGGACTTCCAATCCAATCTACTCAATCGCGGATGACAGCTGTCATTCATACACATTCGATCATAGACCAAGTCGTCAAGAAATTGAGGATAAAAGGCGATTGATGGATGAGTCACTTAGCCAGGATTTGCTGGCCATTTCTGAATGGGGTCGAGTGAATAGAGTAGATTTTAATGTGTGTAAGACCCAGTGCTCCTTGTTGTCTCACAAGCGATTCACTGATCCAACGGCGTCGTCAATTTCATCAGTGATCAGTGTTGATATTGAGCAATCACATACTCTTGATGTGTCGAAAGAAGCACTCAAGTGTTTAGGCTTTTTAAAGCGATGCAGGAAATACTTCACGCCCTCTGATCTTCTCAATATCTACACTACCTACATCAGACCAAAGATGGAATATATAGATGCAAATATATAGTCGGGTGCTCCAGGATCTTCCCTGATAGATGACAGTTGGATATCCAATTCCATTGTCTCTCTTGAACACCGTCTTAATGTTGGTTGTGTGGTTTCGTGGTGTTTGTTCTTCGGAAATTCGTGATCTTATACCGCCCGTGAGAACCTTTGGTAGAGATACGCGATTTTCCAGGAAATCTCAACCATTTGTTGTCGATTGGACAACCAGCCGCATTACACATTACTGAATAAATTCGTTCTTCGCCCGTATTATCCGTATGTGGAATCGACTTCCGGCAAATATCTTTCCCTCCAATTACGACATTCAGAGATTCAAAACAGATGTCAACAGACACTACTCCCCCTTTCCTCCTTCCAATACCTGGTCTTCCTTCCACCAACGCAATGTGTTTGTTTGAAACTTTCTTTAAGTTAACTAGCTACAGTTACGGATGGTTTTTAATCAACTGTAGGAAATTTTTTCAAGTACCACATATACATTAGAAATTCATTGAAAGCATATTGAATTTATTTTCTAACGATCAATATATATTGAACTATATATACTATATATGACTATACCTAGGAACTACATGTGTGTAAATGCTTGAACTACATTTTATGATATATTTGATTAAAATGATGGTATGTTTTTCAAACAGGTGTCTAAATATTACCTTGACAAATGTATAAAAAGAGTAGACAATTATTCACAATTCTCTAAGCAAGTTCTTTATATATTAAACAATTTTGAACTAGTTGTAAGTAAAAATGCACTCGAAATTTAAAGAGAAAATATACAACAATTCAAGTTGTCATTGAACTAGATGTTAGGAAAGGCTTTTACTCAATTTCACGGATATATTTTCAATTTTCTACAGAACATAATTTCCCATACAAATTTTTTCCAATATATTTCGTTCTCAAATTTATGATTTTTTGTAGACGAGATAGACCAGGAAATACCCGGAGAAGGTTCGAATAAGCAGAAGCTTTGGAGGCATGTCGCACATGGAGAGAAATAAAATAATTAGCAATAGATGGAGAAAATTTGAATTTATTTGTTACGGCCCTTTGTTCCAACTAGGAACTTCGAAATAAATATATATAGCTAATTTTACTGCTTTTTAGGAAACTTTAAACAAATCGAAGTAAACTGGAGTATGCATTTTACTCTAGTTTAGTAAACATTTTTTCTGAGTGTAAATAAATGAAATCTTACAAATAAATGACGATAACTCGACATCTTCATATCATAACTTGACCAGTTCCATCCCAATTCTGCATGTGCCTACGCCTGCCCAACTGACATTCGCCAACACTTTCTTGCATGTCGAAAAGGATGTACCTCTCTATACAAGTTCCAATGGACCTTTAGGTGCCATCTGTGTACAATTTGAGTTAAGGACTGCTACCAGAAATCCCACCCACCCACTATAGGTCAAATGACCTATTTCACTGACCAAAAGTCATAAAATTTAAAGTCTGATATTATGTTAACTAAAATGTATAGAGATAGCTTGGAAAATGTAAATTGTGAAGAATTAAGAAAAAAAAATAAATCTTTCGGAGAGCCTATGAAACTAACGGCCCTTAACCTTCTTGGGACCAAAAATAATTAATTTAGTTTTTTTAACATCACATAATTAAAAATAACCAAAGGCTGAATTGGAACGTAGGTCACTATAGTATACCCTACACAACATTCTAACCCCCTGCATGATTGAAATTCGCGAATTTATGAATTTTATAAAGACATTATCCTATTCATTTTTGCAATACTAAAATTGAATGTATCTATTATGAAATTGTTACTAAATTCTTTCTATATTTTTCTTGTGTTATATATAAAGAAGTCAAATCGGAAGAGATATTTGTATGTTGATAATATCAGGAAATTTACCACAGTAAACTGTCCACTATTGCCATAATTTCTCCTCGTTGAATTGTGATATAAAAAAATTACGAGTACATATTGTGATATATGGTTCTTGTGCGATATAAGATCAGGATGGGAGTTTATAGTTTCATGTCAAATGTTTGTAACATTATTGAACTGTTAATGAAAAAATCGGATCAGATTTAGATATAGTTTCCCCATTCTGGTCAAATTTGACACATTACTCTTATTTTCATCAAGATGATCTACTATTAATCTAGATATAGGTCCATGTGTTAGTGATATGGTGTATCATATAATCGGTTCTACCCTACTTTAGCCTTATTTAATAGCTTTGCTTACATATAACCTATTTAACTTAAGTCTAAATTGGTTTCTAAGTGCAAGTCTTTTAGGATGTTGACATAGTATCGACTGAGATGTCCCACTTCAATTCCATCGCTAACCAAAAGAGCACAAAAGTGCAAATCCACATGTGGTTAAATACATTCATAACAAATCGACATTTTATTTTCCGTTTTACATTTTCGTGCCTAAGCTTGACAACTTTTTAAAAGCTTACATAATTACTATATTTGCAATTTACTATAATCACTCTAAGGCTGCATTGAACTTCATTAATTTTTTTACACACCAAGACAAAATTCAAATGTTTTTTAATAAAAATATTGAATATATATTTAGAAATGCATTTTCTATACTTATACTTCATATTATTTTTTGGCAAAATATAACAACGCACATTCCAAAATTGATAACCAAAAATGCCGCGTTAACAGTTTTATACTTACACCTACGGAATATTTTTTTGGAAAAAAACCAAATTCATTTTTATTTACTTTGATGTATTATTTATTAAATTATATCAGCATAAAATTAAAATTAAATTATATCAGCATGTTAGAATTTTGACGTTTGGCCACTGAAATGGGTCATTTGACCTATAGTGCCACTCTGGGACGTGTATGCTACAGTTGTTATCAAACAGAGTCCTCCCTATATGAATGCGAAGGTCATTGACGGGAAATTCTCATTTGATCTGTAGGGTGGCCGATGAATGCTGCTACCTGCTACTTAATGCTGCTGTTAAAGGAGTTTTTCTTTGCAGAACTGCGTCGAAAGTGAATCCCTGTGTGGTTTCAACAGGATGATGCTACTTGTCATATAGCCAGGTCCTGCTATGAGAGAATTGCTGCGAAAGTTCCCCAATAAGCTGATTTCTAGAAACATGACATTTCGTTGGCCCCCAAAGTCTTCTGACTTCACTGCACTTACCTTTTTCTTGTGGGGTTATTTCAAGGGGAAGTTTATAAAACAAATAAAAAAATTGGATGATATAAAGCAGTGCATTCGAACGACATTTGAGACAATCCTTACTGCAACTCTGCAGGAAGTAATGAATAATCAATGTTGCACATGCGTCTCCGACTATGGATGCCATTTAAATTCTATTATTTTTAAAAGCCGTTAAAATTGTTCAATAAATATGTATCCGTTGTCAAATGAACAAAGAAAAATAATTTATATGAATTAAACAAAAAGCTATTTAAGTTTCTAAAAGTAGGATCATTCATCGGCCTCCCTATATGTTCCTGTTGGCCAAAAAGAAAACACTCCAGTACTCGTCGCACTAGCAGCCGAATGCTTGCAATCTATATCGAGAAACACAACATGAAGCAGAGCTTATAATGCTTCCGTATAAGTTGTGCGCTTCTTTTGCTCCTAACGGCTGGTAGCTTTTTTCACCTCGCACAAATAAATGTTCCGTAAAGTGAAGCTTCCTTTCTATGATAATGTCATGATACTACGCACTGTTAAAAACAACAGCGCTAAGCCGTTCATGTGACGTATTTTGTTCCTCCTCGTGGGTGTTATATCCAGATAAGAGGCGACAAGACACCATGCCGAGACTCACAATGATGCGTCGACTGGCCAGCACGCAGTGGATCAGATTTTAATTTTTTCATTCCCTGATTGGACAACGTTGTCATTATTGCACCAAAGGGGATGTTGTTGAAAGCACGTTCTATATACAGACAGGCTGCCAGAGTGAATTCTTATAACAGAGTGGTCCTTGCTACAGTTGTAAGCGTTTGGTTGTTCGATATTAACCAAATGCTCATCAGCAACTGGTTCACGTAATACGATTTTGTTGTTTCGCATCCATGTATGTCGAAATCTGGAGGAGCATTAAGATACTGGTAGATAATTTAAACAATTTAGGTAATTCCCGCTGCAACTCCTATTTGTAAAAATCATTAAAAAGATTTAATAAATATTTGTTAATCTTCAAATGAACAATGATAATAATAATTTTTCTTAATGTATCAACATTCATCAGCAACCCTGTACTTGGATTAGAATCAACTCTTTATTTATAAGAGACAGTGTTTCCCAACATTACATGTAAGTATTTTTATATTTGGATAAAATTGTTACTATATAATGATTGAGCCTGTAGAAATATATTTTTGTTTTTGCAGGAAAACATGTAATTACTCATAATACCAAGGCAACCATCAGATGAAATTATGCTTCTATGGAAAATGGACAGCACTCAATAGTGAAGACTTTTTAGTAGTAAAAAATGTCCGCATTCTCTTCAAATGTCAATAGGTCTTAATTCTTTCAGTGTACGATTCATAGATACTTGTACCAGTAAACACACACGTATCTATGTTCTCGTACATCCGTACGTACATGCATATTGGCTTAGATTGTTTCCGATTGTATGGCATCAGTTTGGAATTATTATCAGCATTTTTGGTATGCTTTCCTTATGGTTTCATATGTTGTCTCTGTGCGATTTCCACAATTTCAGACTCGGATCAAAATACCTGGACAGCAACGGACGGAATAAATCCGATTTCCATTTGGTTTTAATTTTGTTGTTGTTCTATTCTGCAGTGCTGCGTCATCACAATAAGCGCTGATTTAAAGAAAATACTCGTCAACAAGCAATGCGCACTGCTTATATGCAATATGCAATGTGGTTCTTGGCCATATTAATTAGTAGTAGGTGCTCGGCATCGACATGCCGTTGTTTATGCAACAATGATTGCAACTTGCAAGTTGCAAGTTGAGTGTGGCAAGCATATACTTAGAGGCAGACAGACGGGCATTTGGACAGATTGACGGACTGCATGTGAATTTTGCTGGTGATTTGCATTCTCCAACAGTGTTTTCTGTGTGAGTTCTTCGTATACAATGTTGCTGCATTTTCGTTGATGTCTGTTTACCTAAATACAACGTGCTACGCCACAAAGCACGCCCAACTACCTGGCCATTTAGATCAATGAACTCAATAAAACTGTTATGGCATGAAAAGCTAGTAGGCGTGTAAAAAATAGCAAGACACTAAAAGCATTTTACCGATGTCCTGGAATAATTCCATATTGATCTGCCCATTTTGAACTGGACACGCTTTAAAGTAGCTCTGAAGTAGAATTTAACGCTGAACTGCATATTTAAATTTTCAATATTCTTGTTTAAAAGAAATATAAAATATTATTTTTGATGAAAAATATAGAATGCAATGCGATTGCAGGATATTTTAAGGCCCAACCTAAATCAGCACGGAAAATTTTGATTACATGTATTCATATGTACGGAGAAAAAAATGATTGTTTGCATGCAAAAATTTTATATTTGGTACAACGATTCTATGTAACAAGTAAGTAAGTTCAGTCGGTTAAACCGACTTATATTTACCCTCACTCTCAGAGAACATGTGCATGGTAGGGGAATTGCATTTTACTTAGCGCAGGATTTTGAGTGTGGGAGATACTAGATGTTTGTGACAATTGGACACAGCTTCCATATTTGTAAATAAATAGAAAAACATGATCAAATATCAAGTCATAATGGATTCCCTGCGCCAGTATAGAAGTTATGAAGGATTTAATTTTACCTAGGGTATAGACAACTGTGAGGGGGTACTAGAAGGGGCGTGATAAAAGCATAAATATTTTAGGTTTCATGTAATTTGGAAAACATTTTCAAATATCAAATTGCAACTGATTTTGACTATCCGCATGGATGTTGTATCGAATTTATTTTAACCTAGGCTTATACAACTTTGTGTGGGAGATACAAGAATGGGTGGGACAATGTCGTCATATTCCAAGTGTGGACGACTCATACACTTGGAATATGACGACATTGTCCCACCCATTCTTGCAGCATTACCAAATGTCAAATTTCATCCGTATATAAGTTATAAAAGCTTTAATTGGGAAGGTTAGCGTGATTCGTACTAGGGTAGGGTAGGTACTAGAAGGGGCGTGGCAAAATCCGACATACAGTGCTTATTACATTGATTTAAACTTAACATGAGAATATGGTCCATTTGTGTGGGAGGTACCAGAAGGGGCGTGTCAATTTCGCCCATCTTCGAACTTAAACTAAGTTTTGGAAAAATATTACCATGTGCAAAGTTTGAACTGATTCCTTAGCTCCTTTCGAGAGTTATCGTGTACACCAGCCATCCAGTCAGACGGACGGGCGGACATGGTTCAAGCAACTTAAAATGTTGTGAAACTGATTTGCCCAAACCTTGTTCTGTCCCAAATGATATATAGCCTCCTACTTTGTAAAGTGAGGGTAAGGGTTTGTGGTTTCCCGGAAAACGGGAATAACAAGTTTCATATGACATACGAGTCATTCCATGTCAAGCGGTACGGTTTTTGACCTCGATAGCTGCGATTGTTTTGAAAGTTTGTGTATGTATTCTTCTCATAAAAATATTGTATTCGTATTTTTTATTCAAACGCCTGTAACTCCTAAAATACTTTACCGATTTAATTTATTTTTTCATTTTTTATAGTGTGAGATTGCACCAAAAAAACCTGTTTTTTGGATTTTTCATTATCTTTAAACCTCGTGAAATGAAAAAACATCACTTTCAAACTCACACAGTTGCTTAAAAATAGACCTAAGCACACTTCTTTAAAATTTCAACAAAATGGATTGGTGTAATCATTTTGAAAATCAAAATACGAGAATTAAAATTGCAAAAATTTTAAAAAATCGAATCTTGCTATAAAGCACCATGTCAATATTTTAAATGTAATTGAAATTACCTTCAAAACAAGGTATAACACATTAAAATCGGTAAAGTATTTCAGAAGTTACAGGCGTTTGAATGAACACACCTTTTGAAAAAAGTAATATTTTTTCACTGGTAAATTGATCATAACTCGTGAAAAAATCTTTTTTTTTTCAAAAATACGAATACAATATTTTCAAAAACCGTACCGCTTGACATGGAGTGACTCATATGTAGTTTAAAATACTGACATATTACAAATTAAAAACGAATGCATTTGCAATATTTTACTCTAGGCTAATCGTCAAAATTGAACGCGTCATAAAATTGGAGATTTAAATCAGAAGTGAATAACACCTACACTAGATTCCAAATTTAAAAAAGTGTTTAAGGAAACAAAGAACTCTTATGACTGACAATGTTGTGATTCGTTCGACTACACCATTTCCTAAAGACGAATTGTAATTCAGAAATGATGATGAAAATAGCAATGGACACATTATACAATTTTTTAACATCAATTAAATAAATTCATAAAAACAATAAAGCGGGACCTACTACATGATACCCTACACACCTCCCTGCGATCCTATTACATTGTAGCTGTGCCTAGGGAAAAATATAACGATTATTTTCATAGGATTGGAAGTAATAAGTTGGCAATATCTTTGCACAATGCTCCACTTATGTTGTAAGTGTTCCTAAGGTGATAATAATAAAATAGTGGGAAATTTTCCGGTAGATATTCCGAGAGTAAATGTAACATGTTGTGGAAAATTTGACCAAGATCCGATGACAAATACAGATTTTACAGCGGTAACAAAATAAATCGGACGGACATTTGTAGGGGCCTAAAACAAAACTTGGGGTTTGTACCACAGCATGGACCTATATCGTTCCCATTCTAGGTAGGTATTTCTAGTTAAAATATATCATGATCAGCTAAATTTGATCAAGATCCGATGTAATATGTAGGTTTAAGAGCGGTAATAGTGAAAACTGGGGGCCCTATATGTATACCAATATATGGACCCACATATTTGACTTTCGTAGTAAGTATTCTTAGTTGAAATATAACATGATCTGTATAATGTAATAAACTTCCGATGTAATATTTTGGTTCTTTGTAAGGGTGATACAGTGAAAACTCCCATAAGCGGACAGCCACCGTCGACCAAAATTTGTCCGTTCTTGGGAGGTGTCCACCTATGGGAGTTTGATAAAAAAAGACAAAATAATTGTTTATTTAGAGCATTAACATAAAATTCAATTCATATCTAATAAACAAAAAAGCTTTAACGAAAAAAAAAATTAATAAATTAAAGTAATACATACATAATATGTATCTTAGTTATTAAAAAATTCATAGTAAGGCACTAAAAGGCACATAAATTATACGCATTTGTACATGTACATACATACATACTTATTTTGAAATAAAAAAGTCTTTTATAGTTTTTTGTTTCATATTTGCTTGCTTTTCTGTCGTTAAACGAGTTTGAAGGTGATTTTCTAAATTTTTTACAAATGTAAAAGCTGTATAATCAGTTTTTACAAATTCTTTGATGTTGTAAATATATTTCAAGGCATCGGTACAATTCAGAACTTTATTTGGAACTGCAATCCAATTTTCTTCATCTAAAGCTTCTTCTGGCTCCACATCACTATCACTATTCTCTAATTCAATGACAATGTTATTATCTTCTGTCATAATATTTTCGTCAATGGTAACGTACTCTTCAGAGTTGCCTAATCCACAGCCTTGTATCAATGATTGCAACTCTATTAGTGGGATATCATCTTCGTCATCAAAATCCCGTGAACTGTATGCATTTTCATCGAATCCGGCCTTACGGAAACAGTTTTGAATTGTTTCGGCGGTCACCTTATTCCAAGCAGATGAGATGAAAAATATAGATTCAAGGATATTGATTTTTTTTGCTACATCTGTATTTTTATCAAAAGCTGTTATCATATCCTTTACTATAAAACTTCGGTAGTAGAATTTGAAACTACGAATGATGCCTTGGTCCAGGGGCTGGCAAATTGATGTTGTGTTTGGAGATAACCAGATAACTTTAATGTTTTCGAGTTCAACATCTCGGGGATGAGAAGCTGCATTATCCAAAAAAAGAGCTATTTTTCGTTTTTCTTTCCCCATTTTATGGTCCAATTGAAGTAGCCATTCAGTCATAATCTCTCTATTCATCCATGCCTTTTTATTTGATTTCCAAATGACTGGTAAATTAGATACGGGCATAGTTTTGAACGCTCTTGGCCGTGCGGCTTTTCCTATAACCAACGGGACTTCCTTTTCTCCTACCATATTCGCACAAAAAAGCACAGTCAACCTTTCTTTAGAAAGCTTACCACCGGTACATTTTTGATTTTTGGAAGTGAGCGTTTTGTTTGGTAGAGCTCGAAAAAAAAGACTGCTTTCATCCGCATTATACACATTTTTTGGTTCGTAATCACAAAGGATCAGTTTCAATCTTTCGTTGAACTGGTTAACGTCTTCTTCTGACACCGCTGCTGCTTCTCCGCAAATGAATTTAAAACTGATATTATGCCTCTTTCGCCACTTTTGGAGCCACCCACTCGATGCTACAAAGTTCGTTATGCCCAATTTTATTGCGCACTCTTTTGCCTTCTCTTGAATAACAGGTCCAGATAGAGGGATATTTTGGGCACGAACTTTCGAGAATCATTCAAGACACATTTTGTCAAGTTTCAGGTTGTTCGAATGGAGTCGAAACATTTTTTGATTGGAATTACTGCCAGACTGCCATTGGGAAAGCAAATTTTCTTTATCTTTTAAAATGTTTGCTGCTTGTGTTTTACCGATGTCAAACCTAGAACAAAAATGTAATGAAATGGCAATCTCATTTTATTATAATTATTGTGCACTTACTTTGATGCTATTGTTCGAATTGATAATTTAACTTTTTGTGAGGTTTCTATAATTTCAATCTTTTCTTTAAGCGTCAAACAATTTTTTTTGGTGGCATTGCAACAAAATTAATCAAAACAATATTTTTTTGACTTTGCTTCACAATATAATCAGCTGAGTAAGTATATGTAGTTGCCAGATGTATACTATTGTTCAGCTGAGTAAGTATGCACATACATAGTTGCCACATGCATATTATTGAGAAAAGTCTGTATGCACATATTTACACGTAGGCTTTTTATAGCGCCTCGTGTTCTATTACAAAAAAGTGTAATTGTTGATATTTTGTTTTATGTTGAATTATTTTTGTCCTCTTTTCAGAGGTTTTTTGACCAAATAATGCACAATTTTGCTGTCCGCGTCCGTTCAAGGGAGGGTCCGTTCTTGGGAGGGAAATTTGCTCTGAAAAATCAATTTGGTGCAACGTTATTCGAAAATTGTCCGCATATGGGAGGTGTCCGCTATTGGGAGTTTTCACTGTACATTAAAATATGGACCCATATAGATCACTTTCAAAGTAAGTGTCTTAGCAAAATTTTATCAAGATCCAATGTATGATGTGGGTTCTAGAACGATAATAGTGTAAACTGGTGGCCCATTTGTCTGGGGGCTACACCAAAACATGGACCTATTTAACTGGCTTTCGATGTTGGTGTTTCTCGTCCAAATGTAACATGCAGTGGGTAATTTGATCAAGTTCCGATGTAAAATGTGCATTTTAGAGCAGTCATACTGTAAATCGAAGGTACATTTGTATGGGGGATATATCAAAGCATGGGCCTTTTTAGTCCGTTTTTACTTTAGCTGTGTGTTTCAAGTGGCTTCGCAGCGACTTTTCAACATCAATCCCGGCCTCTATAAGGAGATGATTCTCACAAACGAACGAGAGGTCGGGTTTGATGTTGAAAAGCTGCGAAGCCACTTGAAAAGACTTTTGACATGGTCGAAATCATGATCGTGGTAGTTTGCAGCCAAGTTCAAATCAAATATTGATTACAGACCAAAGAAATGCAAACGAAAAAACTAAAACAAATGAGCGTTGGCACGGCAGAAGTATTGCTGGGTAACTATACATGCATATACACAAACTTACATATGCAACTCAATGAGATGCTTGTAAGATGACATGTGTACTTTATTGCTTGGTGCGATTTTTTAAACGCAAATTCGGCAAGTGAGTTGTGCTTCTCGTTCGTTTGTGAGAGAACGAGAACGGCCTTATAGAGGCCGGGTTTGATGTTGAAAAGTCGCTGCGAAACCACTTGAAAAGACTTTTGACATGGTCGAAATCGTGATCGTGGTGGTCTGCAGCCAAGTAATAACTGTCACCATGATGCAAAATGGTCTTGAGCCAGTACAATAATCCAGTTCAAATCAAATTATGTAATATTTTTAATCATAGTATGCAATGAATTTTACTTCCATTGACATGGACTAAAATTCCCGAATTAAATTAAAGATAACGTAATAAAACTTTGCTCAGCCGTTTATATATTGGGGTCTTCTTCACACAAAATACCTTACGATTGTGCAGTATTTTCACTTGGCATTGGAAAACTGATATTTTCTGAGATTTCGATGGAACCTAGCTCTTATTATTCCCTCCGATATGGTAGCATATTCGAGAAGTGATTTTTTTTGCTTTTATTGGCATTAGCGTGCCAACTCCATTTATGCGTCGACGGGTGTTCCCTTAATATATGAAATAGTGGCCAGATGTAAGCCGATAATGTCCAGTTATAACGTCAAATTCTTTGCTTACTTGCTCCATTCTTGGTCTTTCGATGAACGTCCTGACATTCCATGTTGCAATCATAATCCGCGTCTTAAAGCCAAAGGTCGTTAGTAATAGAGATGTTTTGCATATATGGGTTACTGGCCCATAGCATAACCTTTATTTAATTTATTACAAATAATAAAAAACCCATTACTTCATTTACATCAAAAATTATAGCGTCATAATATGAAAAACATATTTTTGTTCACATTTAGTACTAGCAACGTAGGGATACGCCTTTTATACGTTTTTTGCATATTTTCCACTATTTTTCTGGTAGAGGAAATTCTTATGTTATCCCATTCTTTGTGTAATCTTTTTTTTTGCAGTTCGGATGTGGAAGTTATTGAGTGACAGCCAATGCGGCCGTCCAATTCATCCCACAAATTTTCAGTGGGGTTCATGTCTGGGGATTGGGGAGGAGGATGCAGCACACCTAAACGCCTAATTTTTCGCGCTTGACTTCAAATTTTCTCGTAATATCCTCAGATAACTTCTTTTATTTAGACTTCCCTCAATAAATAGCAATTTTCACCAATGCGAATATTAATGAGACTCACTGTACGCCCAGATACATAATTATGTTCGGATATTTCTCTCTTCTCTCATTTTCAGCTAGTCGTCCGCAATTTGTAAAAAACATTATATAGGATTTAGTTTTATTTACCACCAATCTTCATATATTACAAAAATTTTCCAGATTCAGTATCATTCTGTTTAATATTTATTTTAACGGCGACATTCGCATTCAACAATATTCAGATGTTCACTCCGATTTCATTCGTAAGTAATAACGGAGATAATAATATAACGGAGATAACAGATCAGTTTTTCGCGATATCTAAGCGACAAAAAATTGTAAATAAAAAGGATTTTTTTCACTCAAATAAAATAAATATGTTTTAACATTGTCGCCAACAACAATACCAATTTTGATTGACTATAATCAACGCGTATTTATACAGGTGATAGCACTAGAACAACAACAAATTCGGCAACAACAAAATACAAGTAATTTTTTAAATGGGATTTGACAGTTTCGGTAACTTTTGAATGAAAAAAATTTGTATTATGTATGTATTTTCTAAACTCGAAATAAAATTCCAAATTTCCCGAAAGGTACATTTTATATATCACACCTGCTCCACAAAAAGGTAATAACGTTATTATACTTTCTTTTTCACATAAAAATATTGGCTTAGCGATTGCGCTGGCTAGGACATGTCGGTCGAATGGAACGGAGCGTTCGTTCCAAATAAGCGTTAGATCACAATTGCCACGGAAACAGACAGAGAGACTCCTGTGGAAAGACCACGTGGAAGAAGATGCCAAAATCCTTTCTTGGGGATCATTTACTAATGCTGTATAGACACTGAATGAATCGTGAGTTGTACGAGCTGTACGGAGAAATCAACATATATATATGGATAAATGTTATGTGGATAATACATTTTGTAGGCGCAAAAGAACTTTTAAAAATATCATAATTTTTTATCTTTTTCTTTAACCCATTAGCGCCCTCTGTCCCAATGTGAGAACATCTATTTAAAGCCAATTTTTTTCCATAGATAAATTTAGATATGACCTTGTTTATTCGTATGGATCCCAGCTATTTCCGCGTTATTTAATCAAAAAATCATATTTTTTAAATCTTTTTCGTCTACGAGGAGAGTCATAAATTCTACATTTATCCATCTCAGCTATAATAAAATGTAAATATTCTGTTCTGTAATATGTAAAGGTTTTCGCGTTTTTTTATCAAAAAAAAAATAACATCTACATTTATCCATAGATCTTTTACATATCGAGGGCTTATATTCATAAGTGGCTATGAACAAAAACACAATTTTTCACGAGAGCGAAAAAACTGATTTTCTCCTTAATTTTAAGAGTAGTTATAAATCATTCTTCTATAGTTTAATCTGAAGGATTACTAATTACTAATTGCTACGATTAAAAAGTTTTCGAAATTTCCTATTATTCGCGGTTTTATGGTTCATAGCCACTTTTGCACGTTTAAAATTGAGCACTTTGAATTTTGAAATAAGCACGTAGACGTTAATGCTCAAATATATAAATAAGACTTATGGTAAACTCGATAATGTTTTTATGAAATATTGGCAATGATGTGTAGAAAACGCATTTTCTGGGATGTATACAGCTAATTTAAAGATTCCAGCTTCATCCGTCAGATTGGTACCATTTTCATTCATTTTTCCAATTTTTTTACAAAATATTGATATTGCGGTAGGGCATGGTAAACAAACAATAAAAATTGGATATTTTCATTTTCGCGGCATATATGGCTAAAGTGATTTTCACACATGACATTTTTTATTTTATGATTTTCTCGCGATCTAGCCAGCTTGTAACATATATGTAGTCGGTCGCGAAAATCGCTGCAATTGTTAAAAATTCCAAAATTCGCGATTACAGTTGCTTATATTTAAACTTTCTCTGTTCGGGATTCTGAAACCTTTCTGACACAAATATTCCGAATGAAGTCAGCAATCATATGTCATAAAATATTTTGGTATTCTCAATATGATAAAAAGTTACGAGGGTTTTTCTGAAGATGTTGGGAACCAAAATGCTAATAACCACGAAATGATGGAATTCGAAAATGCGATAAATCTAGAAAAATTATTTAAACAAACCTTCGCATATGCTGCTGCATTTTTGAACTACAGTGGCCGACAAAAGTCAACATACGACCCACATTTTTGCGTGTTAGCGAGTTCCAAAACATATTTGAAAAAAGTAATGATGCGGTTTTGTTTGAAATCGTGTTTTATTCATATAACAATAACAAAATGCATTACTTTAATATAAAAACACAAAAGATATTAACAGAATACGCAGAAAAAACCTTGACAAAAGTCTACATACGGTTTGAGATGAGACATAAAAAATGCAATTTAACGTGACAAAATGATACTATTATATAATTTAATATTTTGTTGGTCCACCATGAGCATCTACAACAGCCAGCAATCGTCTGGGCATTGATGCAACTAAGTTTTCCAATTCCGCAGGTGATATTTGTCGCCATTCCTCTTCCAGCTTGTTTTTTAGCGTTTGGGCGCTAGTTATGTGATGTTTTCGGATCCTGCGTTGCAGAATATCCCACACATGTTCAATAATATTCAGGTCGGGGCTTTGTGGCGGCGAATAAAGTTGTCTTGGAGCATGGTAAATCAGCCAATCTTTAAAAAATTGGGCTGTGTGCTTCGGATCGTTATCTTGTTGGAAAATCCAGCGCTCTCCGAGGTTTAAATTATCGACCGATGCCTTCAGATTTTGTTCCAATATGGATTTATATTGATAGCGATCCATGTTACCCTCAATAAACGCAAGATTTCCAACTCCAGACGCCGCGACGGCACCCCAAACCATTACGTTGCCACCACCATGCTTTACCGTAGCAAGTAAATTCTTCGGATTCATTGCCGTATTCGCTTTTCTCCATACTTTGGCTCTCCCGTCACTTCCAAATAGATTATACTTCGACTCGTCCGTAAATAAAACCCGCGTCCAGAAGTCTAATCCCTTGTCCAAGTGTTGCTGGGCGAATTCAAGGCGAAGCTTACGATTCTTTTCACTTATAAGAGGTTTTTTGCGTGGCGTTCTGCTTCGGAAACCATTATTATTCAGACTTCTTTGAATTGTTCTTGGATGTACAATTGTATCCGACCTTTCTGCGAGTTGTTTGGACAACATTGTAGCATTCACTTTCGGGTTTTCATTAACTTCTTTTAAAATGAAGCTTTCATCTCGTCGACTACATAAGTTTTTTTGGACGCCCACTTCTGGGCTTATTTTCAACAGTACCCGTATTTTCGAAGTTTTTGCATATAGTTTGGACAGTTGATTTACTTAAATTAACCATTTTAGCTATTTCGCCTAAAGATTTCCTTTCGTTTCTGCATTTTATTACTAAATTTCGAATATCAGTTGCAATTTCTTTACGAGAAGCCATTTTCGCGGACTAATGTTTCTTGAATTATATTTATTTAAAGAAGAGCAAGCACAAGACAAATGACAATACAAATTTCGCCAATTCTCCTATAAAGTACATTATAAAAAATGACGTAAAGCATGGGATGCTATGTCGTATGTAGACTTTTGTCAAGGTGTTTTTGTTTATTTTGCCAATATCTTTTAAGTTTATATTAAAGTAAAGCATTTTGTTATTGTTATATGAATAAAAAACGATTTCAAACAAAACCGCATCATTACTTTTTTCAAATATTTTTTGGAACTCGCTAAAACGCAAAAATGTGGGTCGTATGTTGACTTTTATTCATATTATTTGTATGTTCATAGCCACTGCAAAGTCACAAATTAACGTATGAATAGATAGCCAAATCAGAAAATTTTGAAAAAATGGCTTAGAAAAAAATTTCTTCTTCAAATTTATATGACAGATGACATCCAAATCTGAGAATAGTTTGGCATTAAAAACTCATTTTCGAAACAATGGTTCGTATACATTGTTTTCTTCGTTAGAATGACAGCTATAAGAGATATAACAAAATAGTTTGTTCCAGTTTTTCGATGCGGATTGGGATTTTTCGTGTCAAAATTCGCCACATTTGTTGTCATCATAATTACGTTTAATAGAACATATAAGCGGGAGTGATCGAACCTATTTTTCTCAAATGAGAATACGATTATTAAAGGAACCTTTTACGAAAATAGGAATTTTAGTAAATAAAATAAAAAAATATTTGGTGTTGATTTTGTACGGCGTTATCTAGTGTTGGGAAATTTTATGGTTATCCAGGATATGTCCAAAAATGTCAACATAAATTATATATGGAGGATGGAGTTGTGCCGGTGGTCCAAATTTTCGATGACGCTGAGGCATATTTCTAAAAATTGTCCGGGAATTCCCGGATCCCAAACCCTTCATATGTGTCATGTGGCTCACGCGTCTGTATTGAATGTTCCCTTAAAATCTCACCTACTACGTGATATAAAATGATGTTCTTAAAAAACAAACTTGAGTCCAATTTGAACAAAAATTCTCACAGAAAAAATTCAAAAACTCTTTTTTACGAAATTCGAAAATTTTCTCCAAATTTCTAATTCAAATATATTTAAAACAAAAAATTCATTATTTTTTGGTATTCATAATAATAATATAATATCATCCAGCCAGACGGAAGGATAGATTTGCAAACTTTGAAATTCACATGCCTAGTCGTATGGCCTCCAATGCTTATAATTAATACACACTTTGCGGTGGAGGATATACAAAAATAGTTTATACATATTTCATCACCACCTCTTTTCTCTGTGCTTACAACCGTAGCACGAGAAAATGCCGAAAACATACGAAGCTTGTCAAAAAAAACATGCTCTTTTTCTGTCCACCGCTGCATGGAAAGAGTAGTATTTACCAGTTATTACACGCATCGAATTAGTAACACGAACACTTAGCGAACAGGAGGGTTTGTATTCGTTTTACAAAACAACATGTCAATAATTATAATAATAATTACGAATTGCATGTCAGAATGGCCGAACTTATACAATGTATGTATGTCAAATATGTTTCAGAGTTAATATTTTTATTTCTGTGTACATATGTAACAAGTATTATTCAAAAGGGAAACAACAAATTCAGTAACTTGGATCTACGTATGAAGGCGAAACTCTAAAATACCAATTATTTGTTTTTTTTTTTTGAATTAAAATTTGTAGGTGTTTTTCGTCCTGCATTTTATAGAGTACAAAAAATCTGTATTTGTTTTTCGAATTTATACATATTTAAGATTATAAAAATGAAGAAACATTTGCAAATATTTTTTATTTAATCGGAATATGCTTATAAAGATTTTGAGTAAACATCCTGTTACTCATGTAACTCCTGTATAAATTAAAAACTCCAAAACTCATTAGACATCATATTTAGACCCATATTTTGTCAACAACCATATTCAATTTTCTGCATTTATCATAGAAAAATGAGGGGCCTGAAGAGGGTCAAGCGCCGAGGAATTCGATCGTTTTTAGTGTAATATTTCTTCAAAATATATATGTATGTATGTACTTTCAAGCAACTCTTTGAAAAAAATAAGTTGTACACTTAGAGAACAAGTCGGTTAATAAAAGCACCGATTGTCTAGCAGCAGACACTCTTCTGCTATTACAGCAATTTTTTGGCATAACAGCAGCTATTCTGCAATCTTACATCATCATTCACACTGCTAATGAGTTTGCAGTCTGCTAAAATTGACTGCTGTTAATTAAAATATAAAAATAGATAACCGTTCATAAGCGAGTTTAGCTCGAATTTCCTTTTATATTAGCTCGGGACATTATGCGTATCATTAAAAAGACAATCGCAATATCTCTCCGTGGTAATAAACTGCTTTATAATAACTTCTATTCAAGAAAGTGTTGTTAACATGTATATTTAAGTGGTCATATTGTTCTGTACATATTCTTAAAGTTTTTTCTATATTGCTAAAAACAGCAAACAGCTGTTTACCATCTCAGCAGATCAGCAAATTTGCTGTCACTTTTTCAGTGGAAAATCTGCTTTTTCTTACTACAATGCAATTTTGCCGATGAATGTATCAAAATATTTCTCGAAGATCCTGGTAATAAAATATGAATGGTTGCCAAACGCTCACGTAATCTATATATATATAAAAGAGTTACGTTACTGACTGGCCAAACGGCTGAAGCCAGGGTCATGAAATTTTCAGGGTAGTTCCCAAATATGACGTAGACGTCGACTAAGAAAGGGGTTTACGAAATTCGTACTTTAGGGGGTAAAATGGCCCAAAAAGGGATACACATCGAACCTTCGTCCTGACTAAACGGCAGTAGTTAGAAACATGAAAATCGGTGAGTTTCTTGCACCGACCATGCAGAAGAGCTTCAAATAGGGATTTTTCTAAATTTGTACTTTTAAGGGGCGAGCGGGTGAAAAAGGGATAAAAATGGTACCAACTAAAGTATTACAGATAGGATCGTGTAATTTGGTATGTAAATTCCTCTGACCATATAGAAACGAAGTATAATTGGATTTTTCGAAATTTGTACTTTTAAGGGGCGAGCGGGACAAAAAGGGATAAAAATGGTACCAACTAAAGTATTACAGCTAGAATCGTGAAATTTGGTATGTAAATCCCTCTGACCATATAGAAATGAAGTAAAATTGGATTTTTTGAAATTTGTACTTATAAGGGAAGAGCGGGACAAAAAGAGATACAAATGGTACCAACTAAAGTATTACAGCTAGAATCGTGAAATTTGGTATGTAAATTCCTCTGATCATTTATAAACGAAGTAAAATTGGATTTTTCGAAATCTGTACTTTTAAGGGGCGAGCGGGACAAAAAGGGATAAAAATGGTACCAACTAAAGTATTACAGCTAGAATCGTGAAATTTGGTATGTAAATTCCTCTGACCATATAGAAACGAAGTAAAATTGGATTTTTCGAAATATGTACTTTTAAGGGGCGAGCGGGACAAAAATGGGTATGGTACCAACTAAGGAATTACAGCTAGAATCGTGAAATTTGATATGTAAATTCCTCTGATCATATATAAACGAAGTAAAATTGGATTTTTCGAAATCTGTACATTTAAGGGGCGAGTGATACAAAAAGGGATAAAAATGGGACCAACTAAAGTATTACAGCTAGAATCGTGAAATTTGGTATGTAAATTCCTCTGACCATATAGAAATGAAGTAAAATTGGATTTTTTGAAATTTGTACTTTTAAGAGAAGAGCGGGACAAAAGGGATACAAATGGTACCAAGTAAAGTATTACAGCTAGAATCGTGAAATGTGACATGTAAATTCCTCTGATCATATATAAACGAAGTAAAATTGGATTTTTCGAAATCTGTACATTTAAGGGGCGAGTGGGACAAAAAGGGATAAAAATGGGACCAACTAAAGTATTACAGCTAGAATCGTGAAATTGGGTATGTAAATTCCTCTGACCATGTAGAAGCGCAGTATAACTGAATTGTTCGAAATTTGTACTGTTTAGGGAGTAGGCGGGACAAAAAGTAATCCAATTTAAGAATTGCAGTTATAGTCGGAAAATTTGGAGTGAAAATTGTATGTAAAGCGCAATCTAAATGGATTTTTTTCGAAATTTTCTTATAGGGGGAGAGCAACAAGGGATAAAAGTAGTACCAACTAATGTATTGGAGCTAGAATCGTGAAATGTGGTGTGTAAGTTCCTCTGACAACGAGAATAGCAAATCTAAACGAATTTTGTACTTATAAACAATGAGCGGGATAAAAATAGTACCATCTATAATATTTCAGCTATAGTCGTGAAATTTTGTGTTTAAATTTCTCTGACAACGTAGACTTGCAACATAAATGGATTTCTCCAAATTTGTACTTTTAAGTGGCGAGCGGGACAAAAAGGGATAAAAGTGGTACCAACTTTAGTATTACAGCTAGAATCGTGAAATTTAGTGTGTAAATTCCTCTGACCATATAGAAGCGCAGTAGTTGGATTTTGCGAAATTTGTACTTTTAAGGGGTGCGCGGGACGAAAAGGAATAAAAATGCTGTACAATCCTTTAATTACGTAAACGCGGAACATAAATGGATATTTCAAAATTTGTACTTAAAAGGGGGATACGGGACAACAAGGAATAAAGTACATATTTTTAGGGAAGCAAAAACACATACTTATTGTGATTTTTCAAAATGTGTACTTTTTGGGAAAGAAGTGCAAAAAGTTATAAACTGGCTGGCTGACATGAGATCGAGGATATAAATGGTTGTAATATTTTGTTCAAAACTTGGTAGATAAATTATAAAAATTATACATACGAAGTAGTTCAGCTAAAATAGTGCATATCGATAAGCACATTCGTTTGCCTTTGTGTGAGTTCTAGCTAATAGGAGGTTTCCAAATTACTATTTTAGATATATCTATATCCACCAAAAGAAAATTAAATAAATACTATCCAAAACCAGTAAGGAAAGGCTAAAGTCGGGCGGGGCCGACTATACGATACACTCCACTTTCTATCCGAATACAATTCAACTCGGTAAAAAGTGAAAACGGGAAGAATTTTTTATGTTTCCTTATCATAGGCTAATATGACCTGGTCCAATTTGTCAAATCGAAAAGAATATTTGTATCGGGGCTATATCCAAACATGGAATAAAATGACTAACTTTCACAATAAGTTCTTCCAGTTCAAATATAACGTTTTGTGGTCACTTCAAAGAAATTCGGAGAAAATTTGTGGTTTCTGGGGCGGAAAAAGTCTATCCGGGAGCGAAATTTGTATTGGATCTATATGTAAATCTGAACCGATCTGACCCATTTTTACCATGGATGTTTCTAGTTGAAATATAAGATATTTTGAAAGATTTGAAAGAAATCTGTTAAAATATGTGGTTGATAGAGTGGAAAAAGTGAAATCGGGAGAGAAATTTGTGAGGCAGCTATATATAAATCTGAACCGATCTGGCCCATTTTTACCACAGGTGTTTCTAGTTGAAATATAAGATAGTTTGTTAAATTTGAAGACAATCTGATACAATATGTGGTTTCTAGAGCGGAAAAAATCAAATCGGGAGCGAAATTTGTATGGGAGCTATATATAAATCTGAACCGATCTAACACATTTTTACCACAGGTGTTGCTAGTTGAAAAATAAGATGTTTTGCCAAATCTGAAGACAATCTGATACAATTTGTGGTTTCTAGAGCGGAAAAAATCAAATCGGGAGCGAAATTTGTATGGGAGCTATATATAAATCTGAGCCGATCTGACCCCATTTTTACCACAGATGTTTCTAGTTAACCTATAAGATATTTTGCCAATTTTGAAGAAAATCTGTTAAAATATGTGGGGCTGTCCGTGTGGGGGCTATATCTAAATCTGAACCGATTTTTTTCAAATTAAATAGCGTTCGTTCTTATCCCGAAAAACTTAGTTGTGCAAAGTTTCATTTGGTTCTGTGTACAATTGCGATCTGTATCGTGATTACAAGAATAGATGGACGGACAGACGGACATCGCTAAATCGATTCAAAAAGTGATTCTAAGTCGATCGGTATAATTAACAATGGGTCTATCTCTCTTCCTTTTGGGTGTTACAAACAAATGCACAAAGACATAATACTCTCGTGGAGTGTATAAACAGAGACGTATAAAATTAACAAATAAGTGGCTTTTTCGCGTGCGAAGCAGCGGGTACTGCTAGTACAGGGTGCGGCTAAAGTTACTATATGATGTAAAACAATTGCTTGCGAGTATTTAACTTTTTCTTGTTTTCCTATTTCAGAAATTAAACTTGGGAGAATATTTAAAAATGGAACGCTATACAATTGCGCAATTACGCTTGGAATTTGCTAGAGCACTTTTAAATCTCGTTGATCAAAATGAAAATTTTTTGTCAAATTTAATGATGACCGACGAAGCGCATTTTCACTTGAACGGTTTCGTAAATAAACAAAACAACAGATTTTGGGGATCCCAAAAATCTTCATCAGAAATCTTTACAACTAAAGGACAACATTCAAGAAGAAATTGATCGTATACCACAAGAAACACTCAACAAAGTTATGGAAAATGCCATAAAAAGAGCACATTTTTGCGTTAGAGAAAACGGTTCTCATTTAACTGATATTATTTTTCATAATTAATGTAAAAAAATAACATAAAATAAACTTTCTTTTTATCATAAATTTTTTTGTTTTTTTCGTTCCATTCAATAGTTATTTAAAAAACAAATCATATAGTTACTTTAGCCGCACCCTGTATTATTATATTGTTAATGCAGCCAGATGTGAAAAACTACGAAAGTAAAGTAGAACAAGCAAGAGCACAGTGGTTTCAAAACCATTTTATGGAATTACTTCTATAACTTTTTTGGGGGAAATATATTTTGACGAAACTGCACATGGCATTTTCGTCCATCTTTGAACTACTATTAGAAACTGAGTTTGGGAAACATATTACCATTTGCAAACTTAAAATTATTGTTAGAATAATGAAATCCGGTGTATACATTCCTCTGACTGCATATACACAAGCAATAAAAGGTTTTTCCAAATTCGTACTTTTAAGAGATGCAATGGAAACAGAGGGATAAAAACGGTACCAAATAAACGGCTACAGCTAGAATGATAAAATTCTGTGTACATCCCTCTAATTGCTGCCTTATATTTACTTTTTGAATTGACTTGAAATATTATTTCGATATATATAGTTCTAGCTTTTTTACCCGGCGTTGTACGGATTCATTCTTCCCTATTTCCCTACTCCGTATGCTTTTGAAGGTAAAATGAGTACTAATTGATAGTTTTAAAATATAGTTTGTATGGGCCGTGCCACGCCCTTTGTCCTATCATGTCCTCCGTCCAGAAGTTAGCTATAGTAAAATTTTTGAGCGAATCGGTCTACCGGTTTGGCTTCCTATAAGGAACATATACATTGATATATATATATAGATAAACATATTGACAGCCTAGCCTTATAAGAGTGGTTTAAAATAATTAAAATTTTATATTTATTTATAAAATAATTTTTTCAATATTTTTATTCGTTTTTGGTTGGCTATATAAAAAAAAACATGTATCATTTCCCTGCAATGTTACACCAAGTCAAGAGCTTCTGTGAAATACAATCCATGGTGGAGGGTATATAAGGTTCCATCCGGCCGAACTTAACACAGTTTTTACTTGTTTATTATTGTAATAGTTATTACGAAAATAATTGAAAAGTGATTTAATAAATGTTATGGCATCTTTAATTTAACCAATTCATTCGTCTAGAGTGGATTATATTTTAGAGAAACAGGGGGAAAATATTATAAATGTAAAAGCAATAGTATCACTAAAAATGTTAATATTAATTAAATCTTCTATATAATAAAAATGAAATGATGTTCATTGGTAATCGCATCACTTAAGAACGGCTGAGCCAATTTGGTTGATTTTTGTTAAAAACTGTTCATAGAAGTCCGAACTAGGTTTTACGACGAAAAAAACTTTTGGATAATTGCCCGGAATAGTGGACAACCTGTGAAAAACTAGAAGTACCTTTTTCTATAGGATTTTTGAATGAACTCGATAATAAAAGTCTCGATTGAAGAGGTGGTTTTGCGAAATACTTTTCTGTTATGATCGCTATGATTCTGCAAAAAAATCACTACTCAAACACATGAAACATTTTAATGAAAGGTCAGAAATTATGGATAAACTGTAAATCGTAATATTTTATGCACTTTTATGATAATCGGCGATAGGAACGATGATTCATTTTTGCACGATTCACTTTTGCCTTTCATCGACCAGTCTGTAGATGACTAATCCAACGCTGTTCTACGCCGCAATGACAGGAAGTATTTTCCATCAATGCATTAGATCGACACTCATTGGGATTACAAAATCGCAGATGTGATGTTTGGTTCCGACAAATGTTTATCTAATACGAATATAGTTTTCTATAATTATCTCAAAATATTTCAATTCTCTGTCTTATTTGCAACCGAAGGATAAAATTGACAACAAGGCTTTGCCTGAAGACATGTAATTGATATTAGTTCAAGTAGGAACGAAAGCATCCAACTATCAAATAAACGACGCGTTCAAGAGTTGGAACGAAGCTTATTTTTCCAATGAAACATTCACATATTATTAAAGTAAAAGTAAAGTATATTTCGCAACGAGCCTGTTACAGAATTCATATAATAAAGTGCAATGTGAGATCAATTCAAACATCTTTTCAATTTTCAAAATTAAATAAAGATCAGATATTTCTTATTTTATTGGAAAATGTAGACGCGACGGAGAACGATCGTTCACATTAATAGTGAGTAGAGCATTAAATGAAATGTTTGTTCTTTTTCCTGTCGCTTCGAAAACTTTAAATTCTTTATTCTTGTCGTTCGGATACACGCCCAAAATCTATTTTTTCCGGATTTTATTTTTTTTTCATATGAACCTTGACAGGAAAAATCCTTTTTGGATTGTTTTGGATTTTGAGTCTACATCCATACATACCTGATTAAAAGCTACGTGATCTAAATTGTTATACAACATTTTTAATTTTATTGTAAAAATAATGGAAAAAATATGCGAGGAAATATGTAAAATTTTCTACTGAATTCCCGCGGGTTTCCCGTACGAATTTCCCGGGATACGGGAAATGAAAGATGTGCGAATTCCCGGGAATTTTCCCGCGGGAAATCCCGGAATGCAAACCCTACATTAGACCGAACGATACAATATGCACGAAACAATCAGATCCGGTCATATGATGCAAGGATTCTTTTGGATATTTTTATCAATCCCTGCCAGGGATTCCGGCTTCTGCCGTTAAACTTTCTTGAAGTCGTACAACTTATGGCAACATGGCACGACATGTGGCATTCTAATTGTGTTCGAGTTGCATTCTGACCAATCTAAACAATTATTTTCAACACAATTGATGGAAATTGTCAATGAAAAACTCGCTGTTTACTTTTCGACCTTCTGTATGAAAAACCATACTCATTCGTGAGATGTTAAAATTCAGGTGGGCAAACATACACACATTTGCAGCAGTATACTTCCGATAGAATTAATCTCCCATTTTAGTTTTTGGCACAAATTTAAGTAGCTTTTGAAATGCATTTGAAATATGATTTTGAACTTCACACAACAATCACAAATATACTCATTAAAAAATGAACAGTAAGGTTTCTGTCGGGTCAGCTAGTAAAGTCATTAAAAAAGAAACTGAAATTGTCCAGTCATTAGTTTTTACAAAGGGTAATTTAAATATACAGGAAGATATATTTCTATTCCTGTTAGGTTTCTCTTGAAAGTTTCCAGGTGAACAAATTTAATTGTATCCCTATGTTTAAACCATTTCATACTGGTTCCATATGTGAAGTAAATTCTTCTTTAAGAAGATTTCACCTTTTATTTTGTCGATTCTTCTGGGAAAACAAGAAATTTAAAGTTAAGCCAGATAGCACGAGTGGCTAAGTGTTGGCACTATGTCAGCCGTATATTTGTTTCACAATAAAGATCCTGCGAAAATCCTCACAAAAGGATTGTACAGTAGCTTTCGCTTAATTGATCCCCACATCACTACAATGAAAAGTTCCCACATAAAGTATACAGGGAAATCCCCGTTTAACCCTAGGATGGTCATTGTGGTCTGGCCAGACCAAATTTTACTTTTACCGAGTGTAATTTTGTGTCTAGGCAAAAAAAAAAACACAAACGGGTTCCGTTTGGCCTGATTCGGCCAAATAATTAATGCAAAATTATCGATGAAAGTCCACAAGCATTTTCATGAAGTGTTTAAACAAATTCTGCGTGTGGCGCGTAAAGAAATTCTGAGCATTTAGTGGTCCAAGAGTCATTGACCATCCTATGGTTAAATGAGTTCCGTTTAATTGTGTTACCCTCTTAATTGATGCATAAAATAAAAACAAATTTAGGCAATCACATACAAAAATGTGTACAAAAATCCCCGCAAAACATGGTCATGGAAATATGAATTCTTAAAAAGTATATGTGTGGTAACTCTTTAAATCATGTTTTCATTTTTCACATGTCATCATTTCTGAAAAATTTATCAGTAATTAGATAAAAGTAGTGCAAAAATGAGTGTAAGAAAACTTACAAGTTTAAATATAAAACAAAAATTAAAGCGCGCGGAATACAATCCCTAGCTGGTTTTCGTAAATGGCGACTTATCGAATTTAAAAAGTATTGTTTGTTGTATAATATAAACAAATGGTCATTATGTAATTGGTCAATAATGTAATTATACGAATTTTAAATACATATATCTACAATTTCCCATTTATATTGTTAAAATAAATTAATAATCAATAAATATTTTTTAATATTCCCAGTATTTCCGGTAAATTTAAAATCGTTTCATGGGAATTCCCGTCCAATTTTTTCGGGAATTACCGTGAAAAACGGCTCGGACCCCAAACCCATAACGTAATTACAAAAAAAAGAAAACAATTGAACAGCATTGTCATAAAATATTAGCTAATAAAGACGGTGGACTTGCGAAATCTTATCGTTAAACCCCCAGGAAGGTTTCGAACATATACCTTTTAAAACCTTCTAGACTTTCTGCAGCAAGAAAATATGGAATTTTTTAGGTTCTTTTTAAAATAACTCGTCTGAAAACACGAAAATTACATAAAAATCGTGGACACATTCTTGAATTTCGGACAAATGTTATGAAAAATACAAATAACCTAAACGAATTGTGCCAATTTCAAATTGTTCGGAAAAGTTTCATTTTAATTAACAGATACCACTTCTTGACATTTGACCAGAGCAATATCTTATGAACTTTTAATTGTGTAAAGTTTGGAAATCTTTTAGTAATTTTAAAAAAGTGTAGATAAGAATCTATAAGAACATAATGAAATCTAAAAACATTCTTAATAAACGCAAATAATTTTCTTGATGCTAACCCGTAGCTTAACCAGAGTGGCAAACTTTGGACAAATTTGTAGTATATCTAATTGGAATGAAATCATTGTAAAGCAATTTACCTCTAAATTAATAATTATGTAAAAATCTATTGGCGAGATGAAATTCTTCGTTTCTGCAAAAAAGTAATGGAGTAACCTAAGAATTTTTTATGTAGACATTTTTTACTTATAGAAAAGAAAGTACAATACTTTCATTTTTAAATAAAATACAATTTGCATTTTTAAATTTCTTTCAATTCAAACGAATGATATACCCCTCTCTGAGTATAGAAATCGGGTGGGACATTTGCACAAGGGCAATATTACATATTCCACAACAGATGTTCTCACATTTCGTTTCTACGTAATGCATTTTTTCTCTGTGTGTAGGTCTATATTTTAAAATCTACTTTAAAGTTGCGAAACAATAAGAAATGAGTTTTAACTTAATGACATTTTTTGTCATATTTCTCACTTGTGTCAAATATTTTTCAGAGTTAATATTTTTTGATTTTTGTGTACAAATGTACATGATAAGTATTATTCAAAAGAGAAACAACAAATTCAGTAACTTGGATCTACGTAGGAAGGAAACTCTAAAATACAAATTATTTGGTTTTTTGGAATTAAAGTGTATAGGTGTTTTTCGTCTTCGAAAGAAACAAAGAAAGTTGTGCTTCTCGTTCGTTTGTGAGAATCATCTCCTTATAGAGGCCGGGTTTGATGTTGAAAAGTCGCTGCGAATCCACATGAAAAGACTTTTGACATGGTCGAAATCATGATCGTGGTAGTCTGCAGCCAAGTAATAAATGTCACCATGTCATTTGCAAATAAATTTGCATTTTATTAAATATAGATGCAAAATCGTCTTGAGCCAGGACAATATCCCAGTTCAAATCGAAATAAAGAAACTGTACTTGGTATTCGAATACATATTTTAGATTATAAAAATAAAGAAACTTTTCCAAATATTTTTTATTTAATCGGAATATGCGTATGAAGATTTTGAGCAAATGTCCTATTACTCATGTCCTGTATAAATTAAAAACCCCAAAACTCATTAGACATCATATTTAGACCCATACTCTGTCAACAAGTATATCCACCCAAAATGAAGCGACAATGTACGTCTGTATGTCCATACATTACATTACCATACATTTTAACAGATTTTCTTCAAATTTGGCGTAACACCTTACATTTCAACTAGAAATATTTCTGGTGAAAATGGGTCGAATCGGCTCAGACTTATATATAGCTCCCATATAAATGATGCTCCCAAATTGACTTTTTTGCTTTAGAAACCACATCATTTAACCGATTTTAATCAAATTTAGCACAACACCTGTGTCCAAAAAAACCGGTTATTTTAGAAAGACGGTTTTCGGCTTAACCAAATTTTTTTTTAAAACCTGGTTTCGGTTATATTTTTTTAACAAAGCCGGTTAAACCGATTTTGTTAAGTTCAAGTGGTAATTTTGTAAGCGATTTTTTTTGTTTGTTTTTGATAAAAAACAAAAAAAAACAAGCTGGCTAAATGTTGATGTAGGAGTAACAGTCACCAAGGCATCATATAAGTAACTTAGCTTTTCAGTTGTTTTCTTTGTTTTGTCAAAAAATGCGAAATCGTCATATAAAGTCGCCTGTCTTTCTTTTTCTTTCGAGCAATTTTGGGGTTTTGGATGTGGATTATTGTCTGGTTTAAATCAAACATTAAATTACAAGACTCTTCGACGTCACCACGTACATCCGAATCTGAACTGTTGTCTAAATCTGATTCTACAGAAATTTTGGGGAATAGACGTTTGTATAATTCATTTGCAAATTCCTTTGTATCGGATTTTGATGAGTATTTCAATACGCCATCGTTTAACGGAAATTTTCCGGAATTTAAAAACAGTAAAACTGTATTCAATGTTTTTACTCTTCTTTCTTCCAGTCTCGCCATCAGTCTTTGGCACAAATCCTGGGCGTACGTGTCTTCTATCTTTTTTAAATTGTTGAATAAAAATTAGTGTATTGCTTCAGCTTCTATGGGTGTTGCTGAGTCCTTTGACAGTTCTTTAATTGCTAACACAAGACGCTTTAGAATTTTACTTATAGAAGTTAATGTGTCTATCTCAATCGAAGAAAATGGGGCCAGTTGTAAATCTAGTAATGCATGGTTCACACATTTTTGTATGCGTAGGAACTTGTCCATCATATCCGACAGTGAACTCCATCTGTTTTTAACATCGCAAATAAGACGAAGTTCTTTGCCTTCTTGTTGTTGAACATAAGCTTGCAGAATATTTTGCTTTACAGAAGTCTTGTTGAATGCTTTCACGTACTGTCGAACCTTTTTTATAGCATTAAGAATATTCGGAAATAAATCAAAATCATTATCTATCTCCATAAAATTATCTTCGGAATCAGAATCCTCGAAGTAACTGTCACAATCATCAGGTTGTTCATTTTCAATTGTAGGTTGCTTTATGTATATGGTGTCCACAACGCACAAATGGATTGAATGATTAAGACACAGCTAGATTGTGCTGAGATGTTTCTCCATATTTTCTCATTACTGAGGCAACCACGTCTGTTAATTCAAAATGCGTCAAGTCTTTTTGTAATCAACTCTTGTATATTATCTGCTGTGCCCGCAATTTTCATATGTTCAAGTCCCAGATTATATATTTCAAACGATCGACTGGTTGGATCGTACGTTCTAAAGGAAACGCTAATGTGTTAATAATTTGAAATGTCGCTCCACGCGTCTACGATTATTGAAAACCTGCCATTTTGTGACTTAATGGACTTTAATTTGTTAATAATTTCACACTTTTTATTTTTATACTCGTTTTCTATTAGACCACAAATTGTGGATACGCTTGATGGCATTTTGAATCCTTTGAAATTAAGTAACGCGGCAATAGCTTTCGAATTCTTCAGGGCTCTAACAGACATGCCGTCCTCCGACACACATATGGCCAAAATTTCACCGAGACATTGGGATTTCTTAAAGTTTTTTTATAAATAGTGGCTTTCGGACCAATTTCAATTTTATGAATATTGCGCAAATGTTGTATAAGTGAAGATGTTGATGAGCCACCGCAACAGAAATTCTTTAAACATTTGTTACATTTTGCTTTACCTTTCCCATCTTTCTCGAAAAACTTCCACACGTTGTTCATATTGAAATGTAAAGGTGTTCTGTTGCACTTTACGGAGCATTCACAAAGGTATAGTCCAACAATTTGTGATATTTTTTCACATTCACTGAGAAATCTTGTATAGAGGAATGGTGGAGACTGAAAAAACAATATTTTTATAAACTTGGAAATGTTGTACCTTTATGCACTTTCATGTACTTATATACATAAGTTAAAACTAGACGATTTACAAAATTGTTGGGGTTTTTCACACCAATGCCAATGTTTGTTTTTCTTTTGCCACAAACATTAGTATGGCCATCTTCGAAATTGTCTAAGGAAGGTAGGTAAAAGTAGATGATAGACAATACTATTTGTTAACCAAAACCTTTCATTAAAATGTAATTAATCGATCAAATGTGAATAGAATTTTACTTAAACAGTGAACATTTCTCTTATTATTGTTATAGTCTATAATTTATCAAACACTCTTAAAAAATAATTCAATTATTGTATTTCTGTTACTCTGTTTTTTTTATTTAGTTAAGAAGACGTTGGAAGTATTGGCTCTTTTTTACGATTACAATTATGGATTGGTAAATACTACATTTACCGCTATCTCGGGAAATGAAAAAAATGTAACATGAAAATGTGACATGAAGAGTTGAAAGTTCATACTTCAGTAACTTCTCTTTTAAAAATGAAAGCAGTGTTCACTGGAGAGGGCTTCGCTCCGTAGACAAACGTGTGGAACAGCTTGTATTCTCCACCATCCATCATGATTAGCTTCTTTCATAACAAAAGGCTTTGAAGTCTCAAATAAATTTGTTCTGTAATATCGCTAAAAAACTTTTTTAACGCCGCCTTTTTATTAAATTAATCGGAGTTGTTCATTTGAAAATGGTGCAAGACCATCATGATAGGTTAGGATGTAGTGGCAGTCTGAAAATAAAAAATTTTGTTGAAATCGCCAAAAATGGAGATTAATTTAAACATCAAAAATTATTTCTTGTAAAAATGTTATTATACGATTAAAGAATTTTTTGATTTTACAAGGAAAGCAACAAAAGTAGTTGTAGAAGCATTTTTAAAAATTTTTGAAATTGTAAATTTGAGGTATTTGCAAAATATATGTGGAGTTTTAAATGTGTATTCTGTACCATACCGCCAGATGGTGAATTTCAAATTAAATTACAATGTCTTAGATTCAATATTTCGTAATTACATGTTGCGCGTTCTTGTGCCAATTTATTTTATTGCAAATAGTGTGGAATTAGTCAATCTTTTTGGGTGCATTTTTATTGTACAACTTGAAATTTGAATTTGACGAAATCTACTAAATGATACAACTATTTCCATGAAAAAGCATTGAGAGAAGTAAAATGAGATTCCAAAATGCACAATAAATCTTCTTCCACAAAAGCAAGTAGGGAAAGACTAAAGTCGGGCGATGCCGGCTATATGATACCCTGCACTTTCTACCTACTACAAGTAATTTACTACCAATTCTAGATTAATTTAAAATATTTGTGAAAGTTCAATACCGGACGAATTCGAAACGTTATTCTTTATGAGCAAATGACACACCAAATCTGGTGGTATATTTGTATGGGGGCTTTATCAAACAATGGGTCGCCGAATTTAACTATAACGATATGTGCCAAATCTGAGTAAAATTGGGAAATATTTTGTTTCTAGAGCGGAAAAGTCAAATCTGGAGCGACATTTGTATGGGAGCTACACCTAAACCGATGTGACGCACTTTCACCGCAAATGTTTCTAGTTGAAATATAAAGTGTTGTGCCAAATTTGAGCAATATCGGTTAAACTATGTGGTATCTAGAGCGAAAAAAGTTAAATCGGGTGTGACGTTTATATGAAGTTGTATCAATTTTTTTCCGATTTGCTTCACATTTAATAACAACCGTCACTGGTGCGCAAAAAACAATTGTACCACGTTTTGTTGGGATCGGATAATAATTGCGACTTGTTCTTCGATAACATGAATAGATGGATGGATGGATTATTAATTTATTTTCCAGGAATATGTTTTTTTTTCACTAAATTGTGTTTATTTTACTGTTTATTGTATAAATACTGAAAATATATCAACAGTACCTGACCCGAAGTCTTCCCCGAATTAATCTCCATTTTTGGAAATTTCAACCCTCTGTGCGACGTCTATATTGTCCAAGTCTGCAAATCAGCTAAACGTCTTTATATCTAACAATAGTGATAGCGTTGGCGAAATAGGCGTTGAAAAGATTGGACGGTTTCTAAAAAACGATAAACTCATGTGTTCAGTGTGGGTACAATAAACATCTGGGGGGTGGGAGGTTGGCAAAAAGAGGTTAAAAAATAAAACAATAATTAATCCTTGAATATCATGTCCCATAAAAGGGTAACAACTCAAAATCTAAAAATTAAGTTAAAGAACTGAATGTATAATTTTATATTAACTTCAATTTTGTTGTACGGGCTAATTTGGTCAACTTTTTATTGAAATGAAACTAATTTATTTCATTTTTTACCCAACGTTTCTCTGGCTTGTTTCCAGCTTCTTCAGGGGTCTGTTTATTTGAAAATCCTACCAAATAAATTTTTCAATTACACATATGTTATTGTTCTCACACAGTATTAATTCTACTTACAATTAGTTTGCATTACATTTGTCATTATTACTTATTATTATAAAAAACTGGACATCACTCACAATTAAGTATAATTAAAATAAATAATAATAACTAAACATAAAAATCACAGTAGAGCTTAACACTAATATCACAGAACTTAACGTTTCAACTTATTGCGACGGAATTCTGTAACTTTGCATTGTCTTTATTTTCTTTGGTGTTGATTGAATTTTTCAGTCTCTCTTGTATGCGTAGGCTCTCTAATGTGTATCTCTTATTTTCTTTCCTCTCCATGTCAAGTATTTTTACGTTCTTGAGATCTGCTCTGTGTCCCTTCTCTTTAACGTGTTGTGCTAAAGCTGTGCTTTCTTTTTCCTTTTTAATATCTGCTTCATGTTCATGCAGTCGGACGCTCAGCATTCTTTTTGTTGTTCCAACGTAAACTCTGTTACATGCTTCCGTCTCATTCCCCTTGCATGTAATCTCATACACTACATTAGCTAGCTTATGTTTGTCTGTTGTTGTTGTTCTTCGCGAGAAGACTGTGTTTAGTGTGTGGTGCGACGTATAAGCAATTGTTGTATTCTCGTCGTTTATGATGTTGTTCATTATTTGAGTCTTCGCTCAAATTGAACCTTTTTCAGATGAAACTGTTTTCAAATTGAATGAAACTTATTTCAGAAAATAATAAATGTATTTTTTTAAATGATTAATTCCGGAACAGAAAATTTCATCGGGTTTTCCGAATTTGAAGGTGACATGGAAAATCAGGAATTTCTTCATAGGGCATTTAAAAAAAATTAACTTTTTTGAGATAGGAGATACAAATAATTGTTTGCAAAACTTCAAGCAAATTGCTTATAGTTTAACATAAAATTATCAAATCATAAAAGTGATATTTTCTTTAGTTTTGTTCTTATTATTTTATTTTTATTCAGAAGTACAAATTGGAAAACCTTCATTAAATTCGGAGAAAATTTCCGTTTCGTTTAACATGGAATTAACCAATTCAAAAATATTTTGTATTTTCTAAAGTAAGTTTCATTCAATTTGAAAAAAGTTGCATTTAATTTGGAAAAGGTTTCATTTCATCTGAAAAAGGATTCATTGGAGCTATATATAAATCTGAAATTCGAAGAAGACCGGTTTCTAGAGCGGAAAAAGTCAAATCCGGAACGAGCTTTATATGAGAGATATATAAATCTGAACCGATCTGACTCACTTTCACCATAGATGTTTCCAGTTAAAATGTAAGGTGTTGTACCAAATGTGAAATCGAGAGCGAAATTTGTATGGGGGCTATATCTAGATTTGAACCGATCTGACCCATTTTCACAGCAGGTGTTTCTAGTTCAATTACATGGTAATGTGCCAAATTTTAAGCAAATCACGTGAAATATGGAATATATAGAAGTCAAATCGGGAGCGACACTTGTATGGGGGATATATCTAAATCTGAACCGATTTCCATCAAAGCGTTCGTCCTTGGCCCGAAAAACTTACTTGTGTCAATTTTTTTAGGATCGGACAATAATTGCGACCTGTACTTTGATTACAAGAATAGATGGACGGACGAACAGACAGACAGACGGGCATTGTTAAATCAATAAGTGATTCCAAGCCGATCTGTAAACGATGGGTCTATCTCGTTTCCTTTTGGGTGTTATAAACAAATGCACAAATTCCCTAGTGGAGGGTATAAAAACAATAAATTGGAATTTTCAATAAACATTATCCGACATTGAGTTGCCCACATATGTAAGTATGTGTACTTTGTTTTCATTTTTTATCCCGAAATCCTAGGAAACTGGTGCGGGAATTTCCGGGAAATTTTAATAGAAATAATATGGTAGCCCTATGTAATATGACAGTACTAGGAATTTTCTACACAAAAATATACTTCCAGAAAATGTGATCGTTCTTTGTTCTGATATACCCCCCTTCAGATTTACCACCCGATTTGACATTAAATTTTACCAATTGTGATCGTAAAGTATTCCAGTGTGCACCAATTTTAAAAAGTTTTCAAATGTATCCTGCATTAGACTTTCTTCGCTTACTTTGTGTTTTTGCGTCACACTACTATACAACGTACTTTTTTAGTAGGAATTCTAATTGTAAACAAACAGTTGCTATTATTTACGAGTGGGTGGTTGTACTTCTGTTAATTTATGTCTATCCCATTTAATGTTTTAAATAGTGAGAAATTATCATAATAAAGATTTTCGTATATTTCAAAATTGTTCAGCAGAGTTGGTAATTTTTGTGAAATTTTAAATAAACAAAAATGACAGAATTGATGTCAGGTTCCATTGAGAGGGTAGTAGCTTTTTGAGACAAATAGCACAGATAGACCAAAACAAAAACATGACACTGTGCAGCAATTATAAAACTTAGGAAACACTTTTATTGCACATATATATACAAAATGGCCAAGAGTGAACATGTTTGGAAAATCATTGCAGTTGGTGTGCATATTTCCTCCTATAGGCATCATCTGAAAACATCAAACAAAATGTTTTCTTTTTCAGGAAGGTTATAACTATCATCCATCGTAGGATTTTTTCTATTTTTAATTTTTTACAGTTGTCTTGTTTGGAAATAACAGGGCCGTGCGCAGGGGGGGGGGGGGTTTGGGGGTTCAAACCCCCCGAGAGAGGTTTCGAACATATACTTTTTAAAACCTTCTAGACTTTCTGAAGCAATAAAATATAGAATTTTTAAAGTCTTTTTAAAATAACTCGTCTGAATTGGTAATTTTGCAGTAAAATCATGGAAATTACATAAAAAATCGTGGACACTTTCTTGAATTTCGGACAAAGGTTATGACAAATACAAACAAACTAAACGAATTGTGTCAATTTAAAGATTGCGTAGTGCTAATTTCGCTAATGGACACCAAATTGTTCGGAAATTTTTCATTTTTATTAACCGATACCACTTCTTGACATTCGACTAGAGCTATATCTTATGAACTTTAAATTGTGTACAGCAATAAAAGTTTGGAAATTTAATAACAAAATCGTTTAGTAATTTTAAAAAAGTGTAGATAAGAATCACTATGATATCATAATGAAATCTAAAATATTCTTAATAAAAGCAAATAATTTGCTTGATGCTTGTAGAGCGCTGTATCTATGGAGCTGTATCTAAATCTGAACCGATGTGTCCTATTTTCATCACAGATGCAACAACAACGGTTTCTGTTACTTCCAATGTTTTGGGAGTGTGCAATTATTATACAAATCCATTTCGACAAACGAAGAAAACTGTTTGATATACATAAACTTATTTCTCTTTGTTCATTTACAATAACTGATGACATGTTTACCGCAAACAAACTAATTTTCCCACAAAAGAAACTCAAAAGCGATGTTAACGTGTTTAAAATTTCGTTTCTATGAAATGCATTTTTTCTCTGCGTGTAGGTCTTTATTTTTAAATATACTTTAAAGTTGCGAAACAATAAGAAATGAGTGTAAGTTAACATTAAAATAATAATAACATTAAAATGTTTGTTATATTTATCACTTATGTCAAATATTTTTCAGAATTAGTATTTTTTGTATATATGTAACAAGTATTATTCAAAAGAGAAACAACAAATTCAGCAACTTGGATCTACGTAGGAAAACAAAACTCTAAATACCAATTATTTGGTTTTTTGGAATTAAAATTTCTAGTTGTTTCATCTTGCATTTCATCGAATACAAAAAAACTGTATTTGTTATTTGAATTTATACATATTTAAGATTATAATAATAAAGAAACATTTCCAATTTTTTTATTTAATCGGAATATGCGTATGAAGAGTTTGAGTAAACATCCTGTTACTCATGTCCTATATAAATTAAAAACCCCAAAACTCTATAGGCATCCTATTTAGACCCATACTTTGTCAAAAAGCATATGGAATTTTCTGCATTTATCACAGAAGAAATGCGGGACTGAAGGGCTTATGTTCGAAAGTTACTGTGAAACATTTTCTCGAAAATGAGTTTTTGATGCAAAACTATTCTCAGATTTGGATGTCATCTGTCATATAAATTTGGAAAAGATTTCTTCTAAAGCCATGTTTTTTTTAATTTTCTGATTTGGCTATCCCCTCGCACGTTAGTTTGTGACTGCATAAGTGGCTATGAACGTAAAAATAACAGAAATAAAATAGTTCAACAATGGAGCAGCATAAAACCGAAGGGTATAATTCGCTACAACGATTTTGTTTAAAACATTTTTCTAGATTTAGGGCATATCGTACTATCTAATTCCATCACTTCGCGTTAATAGCATTTTTATTCCCCAGTTATGAAGCTAAAATAGGAAAAATGGTGGCTGTAAAGTCAAAAATTGTGAAAAGTATATTTAGAAAAACCGGCGTAACTTTTTATTATATTGAGAATACCAAAATATTTCTTTGGCATGTGATTGCTGACTTCATGGGAAATATTTGTGTATGAAAAGTTTCAGACTTATGAATGAAGAAGGTTAAAATATAAGGAATTAAAAAATAAGGAAATTTTGGATTTTTCATCAATTGGAGCGATTTTCGCGATTGGCTACTTATATGTTACAAGCGACCAATCTGAATGAAGCTGGAATCTTTACATTCGCTATATACATCACAGAAAATGCGTTTTCTATACAACATTGTCAAGATTTCATGAAAAAAGTTATGGAGTTTACAATAAATCTTATTCTAATTTCAACATTCATAGTGCTCAATTTTAAACATACAAAAGTGGCTATGAACTAAGTGGCTAAAGAGTTTGCAGTCTGCTAAAATTGGCTGTTGTTAATTAAAATATAAAAATAGATAAGCGTTCATAAGCGAGTTTAGCTCGAATTTTCTTTTATATTAGCTTGGGACAATCTGCGTATCATATATATTGCTAAAAACAGCAAACAGCTGTTTACCATCTCAGCAGATACAAATCTGCTGTCTCTTTTTTAACAGCAGAAAATCTGCTCTTTCAGTAGACTTTCTGATTTCTTTTACTGACATATTCCTTTGAGTGTACTGATGATGGATTACTGAAATGCAATTTTGCCGACAATGTCTGTCGGACGAATGTATCAAAATATTTCTCGAAGATCCTGGCAATTACATATGAGTGGTTTCAAAACGCTCCAGTAAAAATTTCCTAAAAAGCTGAAAAATTAACTAAGTATGAGTAAAGTTTCCTTCTTTCAAAGCCATAGTAAATAGTTCATTTACTAGAAAAAGGGTAGTAGATTTACTTAAAAATATTTCGTTGGATCTAATAAAAAATGCTGAGAATTGAGTAAATTCAAACTTATGTGGAAGAATATTTCCAAGGTTTTAAGTGAGAAAAAATCTGAAATTTGTTGTATGGAAAAATTCCATTTAGGAAATTTTAACTTAAAAATGTGTTTTTTCCTAAAATTAAGTTAAAATGTTTACTAAAATTTATGCCGAGTTCTTCATACATTTAAGTGTTAATGAACTTATAAAAAACATTCTTGAATATTAAATTAAGCAATTCTCGTTCGTTTGCAGAGACTTATTTCTTAAATACTTTATGAATTATTCTCAACAACCACTGCGAAGGCGTCTGTCTATCTTGCCTTCGCAACATTCATGGTGTAATAGCTCAACTCCTTATGGCAGAGGTATCATGAAACTTTTAAAAAATATTTCATGTTGTCATTTTTTGTATCAGTTTTGCATACTCTGACGCAAAACTATTTGTTTGATTTTTTTTAGTTAAATTGAAGTTTTTTTAATTTCACCCTTTTTCCTTGTATAAAATAAAATTTTCCTCAGTTTAAGTAGGAGGATATATCATTTGGGACAGAAAAAAGTAAGTAAGTAAGTGTAAGTGTAAGCATTGAAGGAGTGACTTACGACCCTACGTATGTTTGGACCAAATCCGTTTCACGACTTTTTAAGGTATTTGAGCCAAGTCCGTCCGCCCGTCTGGCTGGTTGGTGTACACGATAACTCTCGAAAGGAGTTAAGGAATCAATTCAAACGTTATATATCGTAATATTTTTCCCAAACTTAGCTTAAGTTCGAAGATGGGCGAAATTGCCACGCCCCTTCTGGTACCTCCCACACAAATAGCCCATATTTCAGCTATATTTTGGTATTTAGTAATGTTTTTCTGATCACTTTAAGTGTACAAAATACGTCGGAAGTTGCAATGCTTTTTTAGTGCTTACATTCTCATGGAATATGGGCGAAATTGCCACACCTCTTCTGGTACCTCCCACACAAAGTGGCATAAACTTTGGTTACAATAAAACCGATATAACATCCATACGGGTACTCAAAATCATTTTGAATTTGATATTTAAAAATGTTTTTATAATTACTTTAAACCTAAAAAATATTTATGCTTTAGCTACTCCCCTTCTTGTACCTCCCACACAATTGTCTCCATCCTGGTAATATTAAATCCTTCATAACTTCTATACGGTGCATGGAATCCATCATGACTTGACATTTGATCGTGTTTTTACAATTGATTTATTAATGTAGAAGCTGACATCATGTGACACGAACCTCCTAGCACCTTCCACACAAATTATCCTGTCCTACATAAAATGTTATTCCTTACAACTTAGGTTTATATGTTCTGTGAGAGTGAGGGTATATATAAGTCGGTGTAGCCGACTGTAGTTAAGATCATGTTCAACAAGATCTTAAGTCAAACACCCTACGACGGACGATAGATAATACTGTAACGAATTAATAAAAATTAATTATGCCAAATCGTGCCCTAAATATTTTTATGTAGAAACAATTTCCCTCAAGCCCGATTTTCACAATTTGCAATTTCTTGATTTCAGCTGCAGCCTAAATGTCTGTAATATTTTGATAGGACATTTTCTAAATTTCCAATATGTTACAGAGTGGAATATACTCACCTAAAGTATGAATTTAGCTACAGCCGTTTGATTGGTACCAGTTTTACTCCTTTTTCATTTTGACCTTAAAAGTATGAATTTAAATAAGCTCGTACCTTTTGAAAATACTGAATGACATGATTCAAGCTACATCCATTTTATTGTTGTCCCTTTTTATCCCATTTAGATCCTAAAGGTACGAATATCGAATGATCTCTTTATTTTTCGCGTCTACGCAGTCAGATAAGTGTACACAATGAATTTCATTATTATAGCTGCAGCCCTCTTTTCGAATTGTACCCCCTAAAAGTACGAATTTTGAAAAATAGCTCTATTTTACTTATCTACGCAATTAGGGCGATGTACATTCCAACTTTCATGCTTCTAGCTTCTTTTACTTACCTTTTGGTGCCTTCACGCTACAAGAGGAGAAGTCTAAATATTAGGGGTATTTTCAGTCCTTGTTAGGGAAAATATTTTCCCTCTGAGCCGATTTTGCCCACTTTCAATCCCAACCGACCTGCAACCATAAGACACATTTAGAGACAAATTGAACCTCCTAGCTCATTTCGTTCGGCGGCTAGCGTGTTTTCAACATACAGACGGACATGGCTAGATCGTCTTAGAATTTTATCACGACCCAGAATATTAAGGTGTTAAGGTGGAGGGTATAAAAGAAGTTTCGTGAAAAGAACAAAGGAAAAAAATACTGTTTTGTAGCAACTCCGCCAGTTTCTAAGCGCTTTATCGTTGTCTGTCTCTCTATATTTCAAGGTTTAGAAATATCATGTTCCATATTTTATCAGCGATACAAACTCTACATTTTCATGGGATCTTGATTGTCCATATGATCTTATATTTCACCTGGAATTACCTGCTATAAAAGTGGAGTTTTCATACAAATGTCCCTTCGTTTTCCAAATATATTTCTAGAAATCACGTACTACATCTGATCGATTTGACGCGTACCGTACCGATTAATCAAAACCAAAAAGCACTATTTGATTGGTACTATTGTTATCCCTTTGGTGACGCTAAAAAATATCGCTTAAATCTCTAAATATTATGACATGATTTATATTTTTGTGGCACAATTTGTATATGCAATTGTTATACATGCAGAAATATGCGAAGTTCTGCGCAGTTTTTGCCTTCTGAAGTAGACTTGTGCTCGAGGGCCATCGTCATAATCTACTTTCAAGATGAACGATACATCTTTAAGTATAAACTTCCCTCAGGACTGTTTCATATACAGTTATCTCATCAGAACGACCAAAATATCATCATTGTTAGCTTAAATAACTTAACTTAAGTCAGTTATTGGAGTATACTCTATCATTCAAAATAACACAATTAACATATTTCGTAATAACCAATCCAAAGGCGATTTCCGACTCTGTGCCAGAAATGATGGTGTACAATTTTCTATCAATACAACACAATAATGATAGAATAAAGTTTGCTTCGAAGAAGAGATTTAGTCTCCTTTCTTGCATGTTCTCGTTAATGAGGAGAAGCTTCTAGCTAGAAAAATATTTGAAACTAGATTTCGTGTATTTTCAAATTATTCCCGACATTTTGTTCGACAATGAGGCGATTAAATGGAAATACTAAACATAAATTTAATGAATGAAATTGTTTCGTTGTTCTCCTTTTTTGCTCTCTCTTTCAACGCGCATTCTACTTTCAATAGTTACAACGAGTACCAGCAGAATGCAACGCAGAAATCATTTTTAGTTATTCTTGCGCACGGTGGGCCAGAAGACAGAATTGGTCAAAAACTACAAAATGCTTGATTTTTAAAGGTTATGTTTTTAAAGGTTTTAATAGTAATAATAACAGAAATGATATCTATTACAAAATATTTGACGAAGTACAGCGAAGCTGTAAATAAGCCAACTGCAAATTTAAATTTGCCTATATTAAAAAGTGGCTATGAGCTATTTTCTCTAAAATGAGTTTTTGACGCCAAACTATTCTCAGATTTGGATATGTCATATAAATGGGAATTTTTTCTAAAGCCATTTTTTTCTATTTTTTTACTTGGCTAACCATTCACACGTTAGTTTGTGACTGCAAAAGTGGCCATGAACATAAATAATAAATAAGTAAAATATTTCAACCGCGAATTTTGGATTTTTCAACAATTGCAGCGATTTTCGCGACTGACTACATATATGTTACAAGTGTCATTGGTTCTAAATGCACAAACAAAAATTCAGACGGATCCGTTCTTAGATCGCGACAAAATAAAAAAAATATCATTTTAGAAATATTCATGTGAAAATGAAAATTTTCCAAAAATATCCAATTTGTATTTTTTGTTATCGTGCCCCGCAATATCCACTTTTTGTAAAAAATTGGAAAAGGGATACAAAATGGTATCAATCTGTCGGATGAAGCTGGAATATTCAAATTCGCTGTGTACATCCCAGCGTTGCGTTTTTCATGAAAAACGTTGTCGAGTTTACAATAAATCTTATTTATATATTTGTGCATTAATGGATATGTGCTTTTTTCAACATTCATAGTGCTCAATTTTAAACGTGCAAAAGTGGCTATGAACCATAAAACCGCAAATAATAAGAAATTTCGAGAACTTTTTAATCGTAGCAATTAGTAATTCTCTTTAGATTAAACAGTAGAAGAATAGTTAACAATTACTCTTAAAATAAGGGAGAAAATCAGTTTTTTTCGCTCTCCTGAAATGTTATGTTTTTGTTCATAGTCACTTATAAGCCCTCGATATGTATTTCAAATAATTTGTCACACCATTTTGATTCTTAACTATATAAAATACACAGAATTTACGAAGAAGTTACGAATGATAGAGCTAAAATACTATTTGATTTTCTTCTCCCTACTAACAGGTTTTAACTCAAACAGGCTCAAACAGGAGGTTTTCGATGACACTTTTGTCACGGATTCACTGTCCGATCGTAGTAATGGACAGATAATATCAGAGAAGCACTCATTCTCGGACCACTGTTATATCGAATTTCCTAGAAATATGAGAAAGACAGGTGACAGCCAATTTACCAATGCTCTGAATGCTGCTATATTGACGCAACCGATGGACTCAGGTGAATTGGCCGAAATCCAAGGCCGAAAAATTGACTGAGTCTCTGAAAATTGCTTGACTATTAAAAGACCAAACAAAAGCAACCTGGAGCACCCCGGTAGTCGAGTTGGTAGCGTGCTCGTCGAGTTGACAGAGTGGGGGTTCGCTTCCCACCAGAGGCTCTGGTCTATCGCTGAAACTACAACTATCTACAATGGTCTTGGTCCCCGGCTCAATCCCTGGACCCAAAATTAGAATATAAATTTACTTTGTATTATAATTCATAATAAATAAAAAACATCCTTTGCGGAGCGCAGAGGAGGGTGTATAGAGGAGCGTCTCAGACACTGCAAGAAATAACTCCGGAAGGCTCAGACGAACCCTAGCGACCTTTCCGCGGTGGGATTGTGAAGGCTTCAGCAATATTTTACATGTTTTGTTTCCGACCTCAACTGCTCTCCCCTTCCCACCTTTCTGAATAACATATGGGCAGATTCGTAATCATCAACGCCGAAAACCAAGTGTCTTTAGTTTTAACACAATCTACGATTTGTTGTTCGCCATCTTAGATTCATTATGAATATTTATATTTTGGCTACTGATTCGTTATCGTTATTGTTCCAAAGTTGCGAGAAATTACCTCTTCAGTGCCCCGGGGTTATGAGGTTTAGTCACGCAAGTCGGGGTCCTTGCCCACTGTGTCGCGTGGCTTGGCGTCGTATGCAATCATGGCAAGGTGTACGATGTACATAAATATGTGTGTACATCATACACATTTGCAATTGCATGCAACACCAATGTAGTGGCAGCGATGATAATATAAGTCGTCGTATTGTGGTACTCCGCCGCTATTGAGGCATGCGGCGTGGCATGCCATGGTAGTGAAAATAACTCATTAGATAGATTCCTCAATAAATCCTGTGGAAAGTGGCAGATTCATTCATTAAGTTCATGTTGCCAGTATCATTAGCTAAACGTAAGTGCATCAACTATTGCACGAAAATTGCCAAGTAACTGCCAGTCTGCCTGCATTGGAGAACCGTGGCAAAGAACAATCAAGTTGCTCGCTCGTTGCTGTTGGAGTTATGACCAAATAAATGCTCGATATTGGCACTGTTGCAGGTTCCCAGTTGGAAAAATAGACAGACTTTCGTCTTTTTCGTCAACGATACCTTGACGAATTTTTGGATTAAAATGTCGCCAATGATCATGTAATAGACACGATCGTTCATGACAACACGCTGGACAAAGACGTACGTGAAGATAAGACCATCTGAAATGTAGATCCCTTTCAGTCAGTATAGAATTGTATCGCGCAGGGCTCCATCGATTATTCCATCGGAGTATTTCTTAAACAACGGACGTAGAAGGTGTGCATTGTGATCACCTGAGGTCCTGCACCCGTCTTCTGGGATATCTTAAAGGTGTTTCCAACTGGGTCAGGTTGCATATGTTGCTTTTGCTGTTGCATGGCTGCACGTGATGCCTACTTTGTTTGGTTTATCAACAAAACTCATTGCACTTTAATATGTAGGTAACACGCAAATACTCAATAAAATCTCGTCAATAATTTGCAAGCATTTCGGCGATGTGGCGAGTCGTGTGTTGCATTTTGCGGTGGTCCCTGTGAGTTGTTCGCAAAAATAACTGAACCGTTGAAAAGTTTAGTCAAATTCAAAAACTCCAAAAGTAGAACTCAATTAAAATATTTGAATAAAACATGCATACATTCCCATGTACATATGTGCATAGAATTTTCTAATTACATAATTTGTTGGAAATTATTTTTAGCACTTCGAGTACGATGTGTACGTCATCGCAGAAGAAGCATTTTGCAAACGTAACATCGATCTCGATTAAGTCTGTCCCAAATTGCTGCCCGTTTAAACTTAATCGAGATCTAGTTTGGAAGTGAGCACAAGTGAATCGGCGAAAGGACATCAGTTTTGAAAAAGTTATTTTATTCCGTTTCATCAGATTTTCTATGACACAAGAATATTCCATGAGTTTGTCGTTCACTTTTTGTAGTTACACATATAAATTAGAGCGATTGATTGGTTTAGGAGCCCGCTCCTACGGGAGCGTCAAGTAAAGCCTTAATGCATCGTTTTGAATGGACCACATCACTCGGAAAGGTCTGTTATATCCAGTCTGGAAGATTGAGATATTTAATTAGATCTCTAGATATCTCGTCAATGTCGTGTAGCAATTGCTTCCCAAAGGTTGCATTGTTTCCAATTGGCAAATGACTCGTCTGTGATAACTTGTTATACGTTCCTTCTATTTTGTCTTAGAAGGTCTCTAGAACGTTTTTTGTTATATTGAAGCCAGGTTTGTCTGGATACTTGATAAGTGTCTATGTTTTTCCTCCTGAAATTTTCCCTGGCTAGATAGTGCATGAAGATACTACTTTTAACAGATCATATAGGTGTTGCGACTAACACCATAGCAAGTGTACTTAAACAACACAACTGCTCGTTCGTTCCCAAACAAATCCTCATGTCCAGGGATACATATTATTCGGTTAGATCTAAGAAACAAAAAGGGCAGTTTGACTTGACTGTCCACGTGGTTCAGAACCAATGTCCTTCGGCTAAGATTCAATAACTTTTGATTTTGTAAAAAAAATTTTGAGTTTTGTAAAAAATAGGCAAAGATCACTTAACTATTTTGAGATTTTAGCAAAGAAAATCGGGCATATTTCCTAGGTTTTAAGGCCCAGATGCACATAAAATACGCCAAGTTGTCGAATACGAATCAAAGCTGCAGAGAACACGACGACGGTTTTTCTCACAGAACGCAGATGTGGTGTGAGTCTTTCCATGATGACTTGCCACACGATACTGAACAAAAATGACAAACCAGTTTGATATGAGTCATGTGTGATCTGCCAAAAAACAATTGAAAATCAAACCTCACTATGAATCACCCTATATTTCTTGTTTTTATGCTTTTGACATTTTTTACGTGTGTATATTTTCATAATTCTCAGAAGAAATATAATATTGTATTACAGAATTTAAATTTTTACACATTCTTTAAACTGAAAAACGTAACATGACATATAAATAACAAATAAATAATAAATAAAATGAAAAATGAAAAAAGTGAAAAGTGAAAAGGTACCATACAAAAAACAAAGAATTAAAAATTCATCCCGGATTTGAGGGTCATTGGGATGAATTTAATTGATATTCATGTATACAAACTAGGGAATCCAACCGCTAAAATTTTATTAAAATATTTGTTCGACTAATCAAAAGGCATCATCAAATATTATAAATAGATTTTGAATAATTCGTTGGCTTTATTTGTCAATATTATATATTTAACGAAGGAATTGCACACAGATTGGTTTAGATAGGTCCAACGACGATATAAACAATTAAATCGTAAATTTTAAATGTGTTGTCATTTATTTTGGTTTAAGACCAAAGAAGTCTTCAGCACAACCCAAAATTAGCAAAAAGGCAAAGTGAGACCTTTATTGTTGCAGCTAAAAGTTGACTGCGCAGTTTCGATGGGCGCTACCCCATCTCGTCAGAACTTTCGCAACTAATGTATGTCTTTGACTTAAATCAGGGTTCATATTAGTACCAGCGGTAACATACGACAAATGAGAAGCGCTGATAAACAAAATATTGCGAGCACATGCATAACATTGAATTGGCAATGTGAGATTTTTAGTGTGTCGACTTAGTTCGGTGGAATATTTTGTTTATCAAAATATTTTAGAGTATTAAAGCATATATTTTCAATATGTCTGCTTGTACTTACTTGATAGTTGGTATGAGCATTCCCCCTATAACGAAAACGTGAACCATAAAGTGATTTTTGTTCGTAGGGGTTAAAATGGGGCAAAGGGATAAAAATGGTACATATTAAACGACAACAGCTAGAAACACGAAATTCGGTGTGTACATTCCTCTAATTGACTAGATACATAATATAAAAATATTGTTTCAAAATTCGCACTTTTAAGGGGTAAAATGGAAAAAAGGGATTAAAATGGTACCAACCAAACGGCTGCACCTAGAATAATGAAATTCGGTGTATACATTCCTCTGATTGCGTAGACACGTAAATAAACGGATTTTTCAAAAATCGTGCTTTTTGGGGTTAAAATGGAAAAAGGGGATAAAAATAGTACCAACCAAATGACTGCTGCACTATGGTCCCAAATCCATCTTTTTGGCAGAAATTCAAAAAAATTAAAATTGGAAAGTGGTAAATGTGTATATATATTCTTTATGGTAACACTCCAAGCAATCAAGAAAATATGCTGGATAAAATTAGGTGGCAACACCACAAGCCTGAATGGTACTTAAACTTTGCGGTTCAAAAAAAGTGGGATTAATTTTGATATAAAGCAGTTTTACAAATTAATTAAAATCAAGACTTAAAAAGAAAATAATAAAGTGACTATATTATGAAAATTGACGGCAAGAGTTAGTTGTTGCAAAATTATATTTAACATTTTATGATTATTGTGTTCTTGTAAGTATTCATAGGTATTGTAATTTTGTGATTTGTAGAGAACATAATCTATAAATGTCGTAGACCAAAAGTTATATGTATGACTCAACTTGACTCAAAGTATAAATGTGAAAGTGTTCGCCTGAGGTTGTAGTTTATGGTGGAATTAATATCTCGTCAGCATTTTTCGGCAAACTCCAAAAATTGTCATTTTATTTTAGCACAGTTTTTGATTAGCCATAGACATATATATGATTATATCTCTGAATTAGTTTTGTGTACGAGACTCATCAATATTTTGCTTAAAAGGTATTGAACGTACCTTTAAAATGGTATACAACATCATTCATTCATTCGTCAAAATAAACAACTCTTCATTCTTTTAAGCTTTCATAAAATTTTGTTTGTGGTCACCCTGTACCAATACAGGGTGATAATTTGTTGGTTATATATTGAGTTTATATGGGAGGTGGTAGTGGTCCGATCGGCCCTAGCAAATGTGCAAAATTACAAGACTGTAGGTTTATTTTTCGACTTTATGCCATAAAAAATGGATTTGGGACCAGTGTGTGCTGCTGGAGCCATGAAATTCGCAGTATACATTCCTCTGACTGCATATACACGAAAAATAAAAACATTTTTCCAAATTCGTAATTTTACTTAGTTAGTTTATTTTGCCATATGTACGTGAGATAATGGATTTTAAAAATATGTATTTTTGGAATTAAAATAGAAAATATTATATTTACTTATAAAATTATTTTGTTCAATATTTGTATTTGTTTTGGTTTGCCTATTAAGAAAAATATTTTCCTGTAATATTACTGCACTTCTACGAATATCGACAGCCTCTGTGGAATGCAATCCATGGTGGAGGGTATATAACGTTCGGCCCGGCCGAACTTAACGCCTTTTTTTACTGGTTTTATTTCAACTGGGATATTACCCTGTCTCAAGACCATTTTGCAACTATGTTTTATAGAATGCACTTACATTTGATTAATTTTTTTCTTTTGAATCGAAAAATAGAAAAGTAGCCAATTTTGAATAAATTTCTAAAATATAAAATTTTTACAAAAATAAAGATGAGTACTAGATCAAAAGTTATTGCATTTTGGCCAAGGAAAATTAATTCAGAACCACTGTGCGTCTGAACTTCCGGGACCTTTTGACCTTAGCTTCTCTCATATCAATGATGAGATCGTGTCCAAGTTCTCCACCGCATTTCCGTCTTCCTTCGTGATGGCCAGAACCAGACTCGTGCTCTTCTCGAGAGGTTCATCGAACATAACAACTGTCCAGTCGTCCTTTGAAACCTCTTTGTTCTGTATTTTAAGGCACTACAGCACCTTACCAGCTGCGCCTTCTTACTAGACATTAATACAAAATGGAAATTTCAAAATTAACAAGTGAGGATGCCTCCACGATCTAAACTTTGGCTCATTCGGTAATATATAGTGTGCTAAGAAATCGGCAGGACATTTTATGGGACCTTCATCAAGGCATGGAACGACATAGTCCGCGTTTAGGAGGTGGGTTTGTGATACCACGGATCCTTATCGGAACCAACCTGTGCAACTAACGAAATGATTTATCTTGTTGATGTCTGTCAAGTCTCCGAAGCGGATCCCAGTGTCATTAAACTTCATTGTTACCATAGCCGTCAATAGCTTCCGTCCTTGACCCGCGATGGTTGCTTGTGATATGTAATGTTTGGACCTAAATAAATAAATGGACAGACAGACGGGCATGACTAAATCGATTCGGAAAGTAGATCGTTATAGAAACGATGGGTCTATTTCGCTTCCTTTTCGGTATTACAACAAATGCTCAAATCAAATGAATTTGCAAATTTTGCAAATAAGAATTCCACACTTGCTAAGTTTTCGATCCGACACTTTCAAATATTCTTTTCGTCGTTCAGATTTTTTTGAGAGAATTTATGAGATACACAGACTGATAGACACCACTGACTATATCCTCATATGTTTAGTCGGGGCAATTACTTACAATTAACAATTATTTCAAACTATAGCTAAAATTTGGCTCGAGGTAACCGAAAAGAAGGAAAATTAGATGGTTTCACCAGATTACATCATTTTAAAGACCCTTCGGCAGACAACGTCAACATAAATCATCAGCAATGTGTTGCACCAACACGACATAAGCAATGTTGTTAACGCTACTTAACAGAGCACGCGGTTAAGTTGGTTGATTAAGGTAAACAAAGGGATTAGAGTCCGTCCGCAGTCGCAGGCACTCGTCCGGAACACATGTATTGGCAATGTTCACAAAAATATCTGTTGGACGAATGTGGCTAGCAAGCAAGCAAGTGCCGATGGAAACGCGAATTTAGTCCAGTTGCATGCAGCAGACAGATTAGACACGTGGGTTTTTCTCTCTCTCTCGCTATCTCTCTTTCCTCCATTACACTGTCCTACAAAATGAGCGTTTTATTATTGACCTTCTTGGGACACATACGTACATAATTTCGCAGTACGCTTTTGTGTTTTTAACACGAATCCGGTCACAAAAGAACCACAAAAATGTGTACCAGACATTCCACCCATTTTCGTCACATTGAAAATGCGGTATGCCCCTATGCGTTGCTTCTTGCAACAACGATATGACCTTTGGCTGAGCAATTTCAATTGTGGAATTTGGAACAGCGACGCGTCATCAATATCGATACGTTATAGTGGAAACACTTCAACACAGGTAAATATAATAGGGTGGCCGTTATTATGTCAAAATCAATATTTGCAATTACTTTAAATCACTTAGCTCAATTTTTTTAATAATCATATAGGTCATACTATGTTGGCGCAAACGGCAATATATTGGGCTATTGATTCAGGAATCAATACTCAATGTTAAGAATACTTTGTCAATGATATGACGGATCTAAGATAATAAAGTGCAACCTCGATTAACGAAATGAAGCGGCAGTTTGGAAGAGATTCTAATGTAAGTTTCACGAACTGTAGTGCAAAAATTCCCTCCAGAGACTCTAGGGCTAATGGTTCCCTAGGAAAGGATAATCTATGGAAACACTGTTACACAGACGGATCTATGATGAACGGGAAAACAGGATTAGGATTCTACATTGAATACCTATCCATCGAAAAATCATACAGCCTCCCAGACCATAACACTGTTTTTCAAGCAGGGGTTACGGTGAGTGTGTAAAACGGCTAAATGAACAAAGTAGAGGCAGGAACATAATAATATGCACAGATAGCCAAGCTGCGATTACTAAACCCACGGTAAGAAATGTAAGGAAGAGATAAACAAAGGGCAACTGTAAATCATATGTGTGCCAGGACACGAAGGTAATGAATAGGCAGACGAACTGACCAGAGGATGATCAGGCCTCGAATCTGTGAATATGATAAGCGCCAAGCCTTTCCAGGCAACGAAAACTGAGCTAGGGAAGTGGGCAACTACAGCCCACAGATTAACCTGGAAGTCGTCCACAGTAGGCGGTACGACCAAAGTCTTATGGGCTGGTTCCAATGAGAGCGAAACCAGACGACTGATGAGGCTGAACAAAATCGAACTCAGCAGCACGGTGGGACTTCTCACTGGTCACTTACCCCTGAGATCGCATCTACGCCGCATTGGGCGTTCGGACTCGGATGAATGCCGGGCCTGCGGGGAGGACACCGAAACAGTGGAACACTTTCTCTCGCACATATATATATATAGGGTGTTTTTTATTGAGGTATAGAACTTCGAATTGAAATAAAACACAAGAAAATCGTTTTAATGTCCATCAATTTGGCTTTATTGGAAGGATAATTGTATGCCATTAATGTTTAAATATGATTTCGGGCACGTGGCCGCCGCGGCTGGCTCGAATATAGCCAATTCTACAGGTCCAATTTTCCAATTGCTGTGCACGGTGGCGAATCGATTCATTCGGGTCCTCTTCAACACTTTGCTCTACAGCGGCAATTGTTTCTTCGGTGCGCACTGTTCGACGTCTCTGCGGATGCGTATTATCACATAGAGTAAACGTAGTGCGAAAACGATCCATGGTTAACCGAATTAATTGCTCTGATGGACGATTATGTCGACCATAAAATGGTGAACTTCGCGAACTGAACCATTACTTTCGAAATAAATTTGCACGATTTGCAAGCGTTGTTCTTTTGTCAACCTGTTCATGATGAAATGGCAAACCAAACTAAATATTAATCACTTGACAGCTGACAAAATGGCCGCCAGTTAAAAAAGTGATGCCAACTTAAAGTTCTATACCCCAATAAAAAACACCCTTTATATATATATATATATATATATATATTAGACCGGTCCTTATTTCTTTTTTTTTTAATTCGTATGACGGCAAGCGCTAAAAGTACTCTATTTGAACCAAAAATACACAAAAAAAATTTGATTGGACAATTTTTAGGCGTGCCCCCGCCAACAATTGTTTGTCATTAAAGTTAGTTACTATCATATAGGGGAAATTATCACCTTTGGTGCTCTTTTTTTGACATAACTCGAGAACCACTAGTCCGATTTTGTTTAAATAAATTGAAAAATAATTAAGAATTAGAATTCCTTTAAAATGAGTATATATAGCGTTTTTCTATATAATCAACAGTTTAGCCGGTAAAAATAAATGTATGAAGAAAATAAATATTTTTTGCCTAAAATATTAATATTTTTATTTTTTAAATTCATAGAAAATCCAAAACAAACAAATACATTTTAAAATTAAAAATCTAAAGCGATGACAACCAAAAGACTTCGATCGGATGATGACATTATATTAATTGGCGTAATGGACCACCAAATTACTGGAGCTAAATTACCAGGAAGAAAACAAGTGCTACAAGTTTTATTTTATAATTTAAGAGTAGTTGGCTTAAATTTAAGAGAAAGTTCTAGATTAGTTGTTTCTGAGGTCAGCACGTTTTGGCAAAAAGCACGAATTCCAACACACCATGAAAAACACTGCATTGAGAAGCTGGAAAAATTATACAACAAGTGGAGAGATATTACAAAGCATCATGGTCGAAAAACAGAATGTCAAAACAGGAAAGAAACTGAATTTCAAGATAAATTAGATGATTTATTCGATATCGCACATGCAAACGCGTTTGAATTAATTAAAATACAAGAAGACAAAGAGTTCTTAAAAAAGCAACGAGAAAAAGGAAGACCAGGTTGTATGCTAGGAACGGATAAAATTGTAATGCAGAAAGAAAAGCGAAAGGCAGTCCAGAAAGAACAAGAAAACCAGCGTCGAATAAAAGAAGATGAACGAAAAGAGTTATATGAACAACAGATTCAAAGAGGTATACAATTAAATATTCTATCTTTTAAGCAAATCAGAATTATTGTTGTAAAACAGGTATGATTGACATTGACGACGAAAACGATATTGAAGTTGTAGCATCAACATCAACATCTGTATCAAATCCAAATCCAGGTATATCAGGTATCTCCAGAGGTAAAACAATTTTTTTTACACCAAGACTGCTTTCAACTTTGGATAAGTGCAAAATCACTGATGGTGCTGCAGTTCATATCCTAAGCGCAACTGCTGACGCGTTGGGATATGATATCGAAGATCTTATACTAAATAGATCATCAATTCGTCGAATGCGTCAGAAGCATCGTGCAACAACAGCACAAAACATTGCAGCAAACTTTGATGTAAGTACTGTAATGTGGGTTTTCCCTATGCTTCTTTTTTTATGTTTTGAGTATAAATTAAGAAACTTGAGTTTTTATTTCCAGATTCCACGTAGTTTTGTTTTGCACTGGGATGGTACAATGTTACCAGAAATTAGTGGCACGGAAAAAGTTGACCGCTTGCCAATCATAGTCTCATCTCAAGGTATCGATAAACTACTTGGCATTCCAAAGTTAAAATCTTCGAGTGGAAAAGAAATATCAGATGCCGTGTTTAATTCAATAAATGAATATGAAATGCTTGATCTAGTTCAAATAATCTGCTTCGACACAACTGCTCATAATACAGGAGTTCAAAGCGGTGCTGCTGCTCTGCTTGAAGGAAAACTAGGTCGCGATTTGTTATATTTTCCCTGCAGACACCATATTTACGAGTTGTTGATCCGTAAAGTGTTTGAAATTAGAGTGGCTACTACAGCCGGTCCAGAAGTGCTAATTTTTAATCGCTTTAGCAAATACTGGATTAATATTGACAAATTAAATTATAAGAGTTGTTTAGAAGATGAACACATTATTACAGTATTGACTGCTGAAGAACGTGGAACAATTTTAAATTACTGTCTAGATAACGTAAAACAAGCTCATAGCAGACGCGACTACAAAGAATTATTGCAATTAGTTGTCACTTTTCTTGGTGGTACGGTGCCGAATTTTAACACCTTTCGTATACCTGGTGCAACTTCTCATGCTCGATGGATGTCAAAATGTATTTATGCACTTAAAATGTATTTGTTTCGTAATGAATTCAATATGACCAACCAAGAGTTAAACGGTATACGTAGTGTCTGTCTGTTCGTAGTTCGTATTTAAGTAAAAGCCTGGTTTGGATGCACTAAAGCAATTGAAGCACCAAATCAAGACTGAAATTTAATTAAAAATATTATGGCTTATCCTGAAAGGGATATAGCTCTTGCTTTGCTACAAAAAATCAGCAATCATTTGTGGTATTTGTCGGAAGAAGCAGTCGGTCTTTCATTCTTCGATCCTAATGTAAGTGTTGCAATTAAAAAAAATGGTTCAGGCAATTAATGTTGAAGCAAATACAGAAAAATGCAAGCGAATAATAACTAATCCAACAAATATCGGCACATTTGCGCAAAAAGATTTAAGCGATTTTGTAAATTCCAATACACACGCATTCTTTGATCGTTTAGAAATTTCAAAAGAATTTTTGCAAGTCGATCCATCGGATTGGAATGAAAGATTTGACTACGCTCACGGATCACAAATTTGTAAAAACCTATCTGTAGTGAATGATGCAGCTGAAAGAGGCGCCAAATTCATTACAGATTATAATAATAAATTAACCCACAACGAAGAGGAGAAACAATTCCTTTTTCAGGTGGTTAAAGAATATAACATGAATTATCCCACTTTTAAAAAGACTTCACTATTAAATTAAAATAATATTAATGTTACTATGAGTATGTAAATAATAAAAATATTTAAGTTTATTCTTAATTTTCAAATAAATGTAAATAAAATAAAAAATATATATTTTTTTGCCTTATTTCTCATAATAAAAACAAAAAGGTGCTTGGGGCACGGCTAAAAATTATCCAATCGTTGTCAAATTTTTTTTTATGCTTTTTGGGACTAAAACGAATATTTTTAGCGCTTGCCGTAACATATATAAAATAAATTTGTTCATATAAATAAGGACCGGTCTAATATATATATATACATACATATATATATATATATATATATATATATATATATATATATATATATATATATATATATATATATATATATATATATATATATATATATTCTGGGTCGTGGTAAAATTCTAAGACGATTTTGCCATGTCCGTCTGTCTGTTGAAAGCACGCTAGCTTCCGAATGAAATGAGCTAGGAGGTTTAAATTTGTCCTAAATGTGTCTTATGGTTGCAGATCGGTGGGGAAAAATTTCCCTCACAAGGACTAAAAATACCCATAATAACCCCTAATATTTTCAAGTATTTTCTCAATATGTCTGCTTGTACTTACTTGATATTTGGTATGCGCATTCCCCCTATAACAAAAACATGCACCATAAAGTGATTTTTATTCGTAGGGGTAAAATGGGGGAAAATGGATAAAAATAGTATATATTAAACGACAACAGCTAGAAACACGAAATTTGGTGTGCACATTCGTCTAATTGAGTATATAAAGGGGTAAAATGGGAATAGAGGGATAAAAATAGTACCAATCAAACGACTGCAGCTAGAATGATGAAATTCGGGGTGTACATCCCTCTAATTGCGAAGGCACGTCAAAATAAAGAGATTTTAGAAAGTCATACTCTTAAGGGGGTAAACTAGGAAAAAGGGGATAAAAATAGTACCAACCATAGACACACCCACATTTTTCTAAGTTCGTACTTTTTACTATTACGGCAAAAATTGATTGAATCACGAGGTTAGGATATTTTGTTCGATATGTAAATTTAGTGGGAGCCTTGCCTTATAAGCGTGGTTTGAAATAATACAAATATTATATTTATTTATAAAATTATTTTTTCAATATTTGGATTTGTTTTGGTTTGCCTATTAAAAAATATATTTTCCTGTAATATTACTGCACTTCTACGAAAATCGACAGCCTCTGTGGAATGCAATCCATTGTGGAGGGTACATAAAGTTCGGCCCGGCCGAACTTAACGCTGTTTTTACTTGTTCAATCTAACCTAACCTAACCTAATTTAAGTTTATTTTATTTTGGCTTAGCATTTGTTTTGTTTCCATTTTCAAATGAAAAGTGTTAGCTTTGCATACAAGAGTTCGCATACAATATACTGCTAAATAGATTTTGAATTTTTTGTTTCTATTCTTCATTTTAGTGTTTTTAATCTGTTGCTGCTTATTAATTATTCTACATATATTATTATTATATGAACAATATATTTTATACACTCCAGCACTCATTTTGCGCTTTAGATTCAGATACAACTTCATAGAAATGTTACTCCTGATTTTACTCTTTCGCCCTAGAAATTCCTATATCCCGTCATATTTCACTTAGAACAACGGACGATAATTTTATATAGCAACTCTTCAATTTGACTTTCACCCCTATAGAAGTCGAGATATTTGTTTAGATCTCTAATGATTTTTAGAGTTTATGTAAAATCAGTCTAGCTACGCGAAGGTAAAAGATATATCCGAAAAATTTTGTGGGTAGTCATAAAACAAACAAAGCTGTTTTAGGTGTGGAAACCCCAATTTTTTTCCATAGAAATCGACCCATTCTTGTATACAGCCACAACACAACACGGCTGTCGAACATTTTGCGACTAGTATAGTAAGCTTATTAGCTTTCTTCACTCGATATTCAGTGTTTCGCTTCCAGGACATCTTCTAGTCAGACTTCACGCCCAAATATCGGGTGATTCATCGTGAGGTTTGATTTTCAATAGTATTTTTTTGACAGACCACGCATGACTCATATCAAACTGCTTTGTCATTTTTGTTCAGTATCGTTTGGCAAGTCACCATGGAAAGACTCACACCACAACAGCGTCTCCAAATTGTTCAGCTGTCTTACAAGTCGTCGTTCTCTACAACTTGGCTTGTTGTATTCGACAACTTGGCGCAATGTACGTCAGGATCTCGTCCTAAAAGCGTACAAAATTGAGCTTGTGCATGAATTGAAGCCAGGCAACTTAAATTTGCCTTTTATTTTCAGTCAATGGGCTCTTCAGTCGCTATGCTCGATTGGACCACCTCAAACGTAGTGTGGCCAACATTTACATGATATAATTTTCAAACAGTAAATATGATAACTGTTTTATTTTACATTATAAATCACACCTCAAGATGCATCACCCGTTACTTTGCGTGGTCAGATTGCGCACTGTATATATAGGGTGAATCATTTAAAACTTTAAATTAGAATCGGCTATAAAAAAGTACTGATTATTTTTTTAAATTTCTGGTTATGACAAAAGTTGATCTTTGTCATTTAATAATGGAACATTGAGTTCATCGTATGACTACCACGATTGGCACGGCAGTACCTCATCCGATCAACCCAATTTTTCACTACATCCCAAAATCCACACCAAACAGTGACTCGTTGTGGATGCATTTGCTTCTCAATAGCCACATGTGGGTTCTCTGAACCTCATATGCGACAATTTTGCTTATTGACGTGGCCACCGAAATTTTTCCAAGTAAATTTCTTATAGTTTCGATTTTTTTAAAGAGGTGTGTTCATTCAATCGCATTTTTGCATTAAAATATTATTGCTGTGGATCATATATGGCCCCAGGCCAACCTTACTGACTTCCAAAGAAGAAAATATATAGAAACTGTATTTTTATGAAAGCACACAACGAACAAAATTTTGCATTTTTTGATTTTGACATTGTGAAGTTTATCTAAAGAAATCTTTTATTTGTTGAAAACGTTCGCTTTCGGTTTTCAACAAACCACGATGTGCCTTTTTAGGCAAAAAGGCCAAACGGCTAATGATATCGGTCTGATTGCGTAAACTAAAGCGATCAAGAGACAAAATGGTAAAAGGGGTATAAAATTGGTGTCGACTAAATGGCTGCAGGTAGAGTCGGAAAATTGGGTGTGCATATTCCTGTGAATGCGTAGGCACGTAAAATAAAATATTTTCCAAATTTCTTAGTGTTGTTGCTGGAAATAGGAATACGATTAGTTTTAATTAATACTATATGTTTGGGATAATACAAGTTTTGGCCATTCCAGTTCACATCTCTCATTATTTTGAAGTCCACTAAAAATACATAAAATTTATCGAAATAGATAAAAATGGTAAAAAGGCAGATAAAAATGGATAGCATTTTTTATTTTCTCACTTTTGGAATTCGGATATTTAAAAAAATAAAATCTAGTAATATTTCCATCGTTTTATCATTTTGATGAATTTTAAGTAGTATTTTTATTGGAGCTCAATTTGTAAAATTATGAGAGACGTGAACTGGAATAACCAAAACTAAACATTGTTTAAAAAATGCGTTTGCTGAACAAAAGCTATGTATCGATCGAAAATCGTTTAACAAACAAGTAAATTACAGGCTTATAAGTGTGCATAGGTACGAAAAAATTAATGTTTACCCGTAACTCAGGATTTTGGGGGTGTCTGGCAAATATAGATTCTTGTTCAACCGACAATATCTACCAGAAAAATAATATCACTTCCCAAATTCTTCACCGTCACACAGTGTTATCGATTATGTGTGAAGTAAGGGAAAATCAGTATATTGGGGTACAATGCTTGTCATAAATGTGTTGAACTTTGAATAAATGTATTTTTTGATCAGTTGAATAATAATAAAAAACACCCAATATCCTGAAAATAAATCGATGGATCAAACCAGCATTTAGGAGTCATTCCAATAATTCCTTTATTTATATACATCGATAACCAATGCACAATCCGTTTATAGAATTTATTTATTTTGTGGCCGCAAATCGAATCAATGCAATTTGGAGCAACCCACATTAAATTAAATTAAATTTATTGAGACTTATAATTTTCTTTAATAGTCAGAACAAAATGATATTTCTAGAAAACTTAAAACTAAAAACAACACATTGTGTTAATAACATATTAAGCAAAAGTTGACAAACTAAAACTTGAGTAGTAATTAAAGCGCACAACCAATATGTGCTTAAATATTCTAAAATATTAGTAAATATTATGTGTATTTTTAGTCCTTGTGAGGGAAAATGCTTTCCCTTTGGGCAGATTTCGCCCATTTTAAATCCCAACCGATCTACGACTTTATGACGCATTTATGTAAAATTTGGACGTCCTAGCTCCTTTAGTTTAGATGCTAGCGTGCTTTCAACAGACGGACGGACATGGCTAGATCATCTTTGCATTTTATGGCGATCAAGAATATATATACTATAGGCCTCAAGTCGATATTTCAAGGTGTTACAAACGGAAAGTTAGTATACGCCCATCCTGCAGGTGGAGGGTATAAAAAGAACTAACCCCTGAGTATAAAAGGAGTCCTACCAGAGTAAAAGTTTCGATCAGGAATATCGAGTTGTTCCTGTATGATTGCAATCACAGATAAATAGTTGATGTTTGACCACCTAATGTTTGCCTCAGAAGACAATATCTCCTGCATAACGCTTCCTTCGAACCAAACCAGCCCTTCTATAAATCTACGCATCACTCCAAGTGCAGAATCAGACAAGGTAGAGAGCGAAGAAGTCCCCTAAACCCAAATCCGGAAATTAGTGTATTACATTTTTGTTAGATACAGAGTGACTGATGAAGGCTGCTACCAAAAATAAACGTATATCTTTTTTCTCTGCAATCAATCGGTTCCTTTTTTCTTATTGCGGCTCCTGTTATGGCAGAATTGACAGCGAAAATTTCCAATAAGCTGATTTAAAAAGTTACACTTTTCGCTAGCCTCCACGGTCTCCCGTCCTTACTGCACCTGATTTTTTTCTTGTGGGGTTATATTTTTGTATTTTTTGCACATGCGCCACCGAGAGTGGAGGTCATTATTTTTAAAAACCATTAAAAAGTTTTTTTACCAATAATGTATAAGAATTAAAAAAGTTATTTTAGTTTCTTAGCAACCTTCATCAGCCACTCTGTATTAAATGTATAAATAACTCGGTGTACTTTAACTTTATTCGCTACACTTAGAATAAGAGCAAATCTAAGTAAAATCCACATACCAATTTAGTTCAACAATTTTACTCCAATTTAGGAAAGATTTTCATAACAAATAGTTCATTTGCTGGAAAAGCGGGTAGTAAATTCAAAACATTTCTTTGAATCTAATAAAAAAATTCTTACAATTGGGTAATTTCGTACTTGCGTGGAAAAAATTTTCCAGGGTTTTCGCGCTAATGAAAAGAATTATTCCAAGGGTTTTCATTCTATCGAATTGTATATTTGTATACGAAATTGAAACCATAGGTTCGTAAATCTACGGCACATTTACAAACACATAGTGTTATTTGAAAAAAAAATAAACTCAATTCAATTTTATAAACTAAAAAAAAAACAAAGTAGAAACGTTTTCCTATTTGGAATTAACGTTAAACTATAAGAGTGATGAGTAAACAGTACAAAGGTATAACTGCTGCGAATAATTTATATTTACAAAATTTAAGTTCCAAATTTATTCAATATTTCGATGTTTTCGCCTTCGTTTAAAAATGTTCTTAAAAGTCTCACAGCTCCTATAGAAGCATGCTACTGTCTCAGGGAGTCGCAGCTCCCCCTTTAGGTAGACCTACTCTAGAATAATATTTCAGTTTTTTGTGGAGTAAAAGCAAATAACGATATCTGAAGTTTAACACAATTCAATGAATTCCTTGGAAAAATGTTATCTATTTTGATTGGAAATAGACAAACTAACGTCAAATGTTTCTCGTTCAATGAAAAAGTCATGCTTTGGCCGTAATATAAATTCTGCTTTAATGTATCTATTGTTTGTTGCAGTACGACGTACGTTTCTTAACGACACCGATAGAATAGCCTGCGATGAAACCAAGAGCAGAAGTAACATTCAATGCATCCCAGAGATCAACAACGAGAAAACAGCCACAACAAGAACCACAAAAGCTAAACGCCGCCTTTCCTTGGAGATGGTACAGCCAGTGCAGTGATCAAGTATTTTTTTATTATGCCATCAAAGTAATAACTTAGATCTAATTGTGAGATATTTACTAAGGAAACAATAGCAATTGTAACAAAAATAAACTAAATATTTGCAGGCATCTGTTGTTCTATCTCTCGTTGATTTAACATTAACCGAAATAGGATTGAAGAATGATTTTGGTATTGTATTGATATCCTCGAAACGTATTCGAATGTATTCCAATATGGTGTGTCTTGCATTGGCAAATCTTTTAGTTAATTATTCCTAGATAAAGGAAGACGTGTCGTTTTATAATACACAAATCAATGAAAAGAATCATAGAATTTGTAAATCATTAAATTTGTTTGTCATACAAGTTTTTTATTTTTCTTAATAAAATTTATGCAAATTTTCATAGATTTTTAAATGAAACTTCATTATTTTTATGAAATAAATTAATAATCAAATTTCCAATGCAAATGCAAATCGCTAAAAGTTTGCGAACCAAAGCCGAACTGAGGTTTTCGACACTATCAATCTGTTTCCATTCCAAAGCTCTGTCAATTGATTTCATAAAATATCAGTTGAAATTCAAAAGACATCATTTGAAATTCAAAGAATATCAATTGAAATTCAAAAATGTAAACAAAGCAAAATGTATATTAGGTGGGGTAGCATTTATTTATTTCTGGAAAATCTGCAGTTTATGAATTGATAAGCAGATAATCATTATAAATATGTACAATGTCGGTTATTTCGAAAATAGCTTAAAGATTTAATTTTACCTAGGATATTGACAATTGTTTGGGAGGAAGGGAGTGGCAAAAACATGGGCTTAAATAGGTAGATGTGAGATAAGAGGTACTTTTAAGGGATAAAATGGGGTCAAAAGGATTTGACCTAGACGTACAGCATGAACGTGGCCAAAAAATAACTATAATATGTAAAATAATTATTTTTATGGTCGAAATCTGGAAAAGGGGAAACAAATGATACAAATCAAACGGCTGAATCATAAAAGTATGTGTGTACAAATCTTCAAAACTTAGAAGCGCAAAATGAGGGGATTTTCGTAAATAGGGATTTCGGGGAATAGGGGGCAAAGAGGATAAAAATGGTACCAACCAAATTGATACAGGTAGAATATAGAAATTCGGTATACACGTAGCGGAATGACAAACTTAGTAACTTCTGTACCGTTATATTGCTTGATTAAGTTATTGTAAGTTAAAAGTTTTAAACTATATATGAAATTATAGAAATTTTACATTTTTGTAAAAATGATCTGCTTATCATCTGCTGTTTTGTACCCACTCAATGTACATTTTGCTTAAATGGGTTTGTTTACATTTTTTGATTTCAAATGACGAGTTTTGAATTTCAATTGACGAACGATGAATTTTGAATTTAAAAAGAGTTTTGAATTTCAAATTATGACTTTTGAATTACAATGAACGAGTTTTGTCTTTCGAATTACAATTGAAAATGTTGTAGTGAAAGATGGTCATACCATCTTCACGATTCTGCACGTGTCTAGGTCTGCCCACAGGTATAACTTGTAGGGTCGTTTCTAATCGATCAAGATCGCCAGATTTAAAGTTCCCTCGGATGTCCTGTGCTCTAGCACCCAAATGAGGTGAATTATGAGTATTCCACCGTTGGCCATCTTCTAAGTCTATGATCACTAAGTCAACTGATTTAATTTGGCTTGGTAAATAGTGTAGGTAGTGAACAAACTAAGTTGACATTCGGTTCCTTGCAATGTAGTCCGTACCCGACTCTGTCTTAACCTGGTTCAACATAACTGCGATGGCAATTGACGATTACCCTGTTATCCCTTCTATACCAATCGACATATCGCGATGCTAAACTTTTAATGCTCCAAGTTTCGGTATGATGCACAGTCAATAAATAGAGCTCAGCGCTATTTGTGAGGTATGTTGTTGGGAGCACCAATTCAGATTTCGAATGATTAATTTCTAGCCCAGAGTTCCTGGCCAACCATAATATTTTTAGAACATTTTGCAGAATATCTCTAAGGGTTGTTGAAACTATCCTTGTATATCTGCTTACAATTCTTGTTTTTGCTGAGGTGCCGAGAATCTCACTGATGTGGTGACTGGTCAGCAAGCCGTGGAACAGATTTAAAATCCCGAGATTGAAAAGCGTCGTCATTTCCGCACCAGAATGGATATTGATGAAAGCACCTTCAGTAACAAAAAAGCCACCATAGTGTGTTCCTTATAGTAAAGAGATGAGTGAATGGAGCTCACCAATTTGTTGTAAGTTTAACCGCCAAGAGAAACATCTACTACCCCGTCAAATGTTTTCAAACTAAACAAGTTTTGTATGCGAGTTTTTCCAGAAGTTAGGTATGTGCGACAATTTGCATTGCATACGGGACACGCGATGTGACATTTTCTGCAACACGGTTGATGTAATTCCGTCTGTCGCGGTGTTAAAACTTGTTATCGCCCAGTCCTTTCTAATTTTCTGAGATGATTCAACTTCTAAAGTAAAGTAAGTGTATATCGAGCAGTAGATCTAGTGATTGATGTTCACTTAGAGATAATAGGCAGATGATAAAACTTTCCTCAACAAAGCAGCTTCGGGTACCTCCTCAACCTTACAGCAAAAAGACTGACACGAGCTCCTCTCATCCATTCGGAGTTCTCTTAATTGTTGCCTAAGCTTCTCATTCGAATCATCCACAGAGTAGTATAATATGTAGACAAATATAAATATAGTTAAAAGAAAATAATAGAATCCTGGTACGGCAACCAGCGCCAAATCCATTAGGTTAGTTATTGTTTTCGAGATATGTACAAAGGATTTCAAATTATGGATTTCTTGACAAAATCCAGAAATATTATTTTCTAGTATATCTGATCATGACTTCGTTAATTCCACGTAGCGAATGAGTAACATTTACTCAATTAATATAACTAATACGCTAATACAACAAATTATATTTTTAAGAAAGTAGGTGAACAAGATACAAACCCCTTTTAAAAGGACATCGAAGTTGCAAGTCGTATTATCACAATATGGGTATTAAATGAAACATTTTGAGCTTTCTTCCATGATTTGTATGCACTCCGCTAGGGCATTATGTCTTTGTGCATTTGCTTGTAACATCCGATCACTTTTTAAATCGATTTAACCACATACCCTTTTATCAGTCCGTCTGCCCTTCCGACCTATTGTAATCAAAGTACATTATTATTGTAATCAAAGTACAGGTCACAACTATTGTCCGTTCCTAACAAAAATCAGCACAAGTCAGTTTTGCGGCCCAAGGACGAACCTTATTTAATTTGAAGCTTCAAATTTAGCACAGAGTCTTATAATTCTACCAGAAACATATATGGTACCAGATAGGTTCAGATTTAGATATAGCTCCCATACAAATTTCGTTCTCCATTTAAGTTTTTGCGCCCAAGAGATCACATATTTTAACCAATTTTCTTGGCATAAAACTTATATTTCAACTATTTCAATTAGAAGCACGTATTTTAACAGTTTTTGATCAGAACACGTTGTATTTAATATGGAAACATACATGGTGAATGTGGGTCTCATCGGTCCATGATGTAGGACACCTGCCATCGGTCCATGATGTAGGACACCTGTCAAAATCCTCACCGAATTGAATTGTAATGACGTAGAAAGTGTGGGATATCATATTGTTGGCCCGACCGACTTTAGCCTTTCCTTATTTGTTTTTTTAAGCATTTGGAAATTTTCAGGAAAAATTTAATTTTTTGGGTCTAATTGGGTCTTTTAACACTTTCCCAAAATGCATTGGTCTACTGCATATAGTTCAGTCACACAATTTATGTTATAAGAAGATATTATGATATATTAATCCCCGGATTCTATTAATAGAGTCTCGAAAGAATGTAAATTTTGTTATTGTTTCAATAATCGATAAAGTTGCGTTTTTATAGAATTAGAGGATGGATGACAATATCCATTTTGATTTGTTTTACGCATTTGTTATTATTTGCAATTTTGAACATATTTAAATCTAGTTTTCTTTGAGAAGTTCAACAAAATAGATTTAGCTTTAGTCTACGTGACATCGCCAGATCAACAGTATGCAAAATAAAAAATATTCTTTGTCCGAATTGCAATAAGTTTTGTTTGGGATTGTTTGTCCCTAAAAGAAAATCGCGGAAAATTAAAAAAAGTGCGGTCGAATGTTATCAAAAATGTGGTTAACTAAGTTGGAAAACAACATATGGACCAGATGTTATGTGTATTTCATGTTACACTGGAGTACTAAATCAAATTCGAGATACAATCCCGTGCCCAACTTGCACTTCTATGAAACCGCCCCACTTCTTGAAAACAAATATTGTGCTGTTAGTGACTATTCAGATGCAACTTTTGAAAATGCAATGGATAGGTACAGTCACATTTGATAACACAAAATTATTTGAAAGACCTGATCCGAGATAAGGGTATATCACGATGTTAGGACCTCGTTTACAACAGCCCCCAGTGGTTTCATCCGACTTTCGGGTTACTTGTTCCAGAAAGCGAGAATGTATGAAATCTTTCGACTTATATTCCTAGTGAATGTATCTGTCCCGCGTCTCAAAGGAATTTATTGGGAATAAATACCCATCTGTTTCAATTATTTACGGCACAGACATGAAGGAAAACTTTGAAAATGTTGCCACTATACTTAATATAGTTAATTACGATCACCGTTGGCTGATTTGTTGTGACTTGAAAATGGCAGACATTCATTTGGGCTTAAAACAAGGTTCCACAAATCTCAAATGTTTCTTGTATTTCTAGGAAGGTCGACGGAAACCTTTGCACTGTACCGGCTTTAAATGGCAGTCACGTATCAGCCATAAAATTGGAAGAGATAAATATACATTCACCTCTACATATGCAATTGGGCCTAATATTTGTTAAGGCTCTTCCACAGGAAAGTACATACAAACTAAGTGCTACAGAGATCGAAACTGTTAAATAAATAATTTAATTTTTGGTACAACTTATAATATTATATTTATAAAGCTGTGTTCAATGGACCACAACTAATCAAATTACTCAAAAGAATGATCTATTCACAACAAACAAACAGTGTGCTTGGCGCTGTCTTGGAAATAATAAGGCAAATACTTACAAAGACGTAGTAAAAGAGAATCGCCCCAGTAGTCGAGTTGGTAGAGTGCTCGACTATCAGTGGGGATCATTTCCCACAAGAGGCTCTGGTCTGTCACCCAACTCAATCCCTGGACCCACAATTGGAATATATTGTATTGTAATTCAGAAAAATAAAATAAAATAAAATAAGACATAGTAAAAAGCTCTTGGAAAATGCACTTTCGCGCGCACCATTTTGAATTTCTCCCTGATAATTTGGGTGATTTTAGTGATGAGCAAGAGGAGCGATTTGGTAAAGACATCGCCAGTATAGATAATCGTTTTAAAGGGAAAAGTACATTTCATATCGAGTGGCTATGAACCATTTAGTTCAGTTGTACTCACACGTTAGTTTGTGACTGCAAAAGTGGCCATGAACATAACAATAATAATATAAATAAACAAGTAAGGAAAGGCTAAAGTCGGGCGGGGCCGACTATATGATACACTCCACTTTCTATCGGAATACAATTCAATTCAGTAAAAAACGTGAAACGGGAAAATTTTTTGTATGTCTCCTAATCACCTGGTCTAATTTGTCAAATCGAGAATAATATTTATATCGGGGCTATATCCAAACAAGTGACTAACTTTCACAATAAGTTCTTCCAGTTGAAGTATAACGTGTTATGCTCAATTTTAAGAAATTCTCTGAAAATACGCGGTTTATGGGGCAACGAATGTAAAATGTGTAAATGTGACACATTTTCACCGTAGGTGTTCTTAGTTTAATATAAGTTGTTTTGCCAATTTTGAAGAAAATCTGTTAAAATATGTGGATTCTGGAGCGGAAAAATTCAAATTGGGAGCGAAATTTGTATGGGAGCTATATATAAATCTGAACCGATCTAACACATTTTTACCACAAGTGTTTCCAGTGGAAATATAATGTGTTTTGCGTATTTAGAGGAAAATCTGTTAAAATATGTGGATTCTAAAGCGGAAAAATTCAAATTGGGAACGAAATTTGTATGGGAGCTATATATAAATCTGAACCCATCTAACACATTTTTACCACAAGTGTTTCCAGTGGAAATATAAGGTGTTTTGCGAATTTAGAGGAAAATCTGTTAAAATATGTGGATTCTAAAGAGGAAAAATTCAAATTGGGAACGAAATTTGTATGGGAGCTATATATAAATCCGAACCGATCTAACACATTTTTACCACAGTTGTTTCTAGTTGAACTATAAGATGTTTTGCCAATTTTGAAGAAAATCTGTTGAAATATATTGTATCTAGAGTGAAAAGGGTCAAATCGGGAGTGAAATTCGTATGGGGGCTATATCTAAATCTGAACCGATTTTCTTCAAATTAAATAGCGTTCGTCCTTGTCCCGAAAAACTTCGTTTTGCAAAGTTTCGTTTGGTTCTGGCTACAATTGCGACCTGTATCGTGATTACAACAATAGACGGACAGACGGACATTGCTAAATCGACTCAGAAAGTGATTCTAAGTCGATCGGTATAATTAACAATGGGTCTATCTCCCTTCCTTTTGGGTGTTACAAACAAATGCACAAAGACATAATACTCTCGTGGAGTGTATATATATAGTTCAAAAATGGAGCAGCATGTAACCGAAGGTTGTAATTCGCTACAACGATTTTGTTTAAATCATTTTTCTAGATGTAGGGCTATTGTTCTATTAAATTCCATCATTTTGCCGTTCCGTTAATTGAATTTTGCTTACCAGGCTAAAATTGGATAAATATTGGCTGTAAGGTCAAAAATTGTGAAATGTATCGTTAGAAAAACCCGCGTAACTTACTTTGGTGTGTGATTGCTGACCTCATGGGGAATTTTTGTGTCAGAATCCTGGATGGAGACAGTTAAAATATAAGCAATTGCAACCGCGAATTTTGGATTTTTCAACAATTACAGCGATTTTCGCGACAAGTGACATTGGTTCTAAATACACAAACAAACAAATAAAAGGAAATGCGTTTTCTACATAACATTACCAATATTTCATGAAAAACGTTATCGATTTACAATAAATCTTATTTATATATTTGGCCATTAATCGATATGTGCTTATTTCAACATTCATAGTGCTCAATTTTAAACATGCAAAAGTGGCTATGAACCATAAAACCGCAAATAATAGGAAATTTCGAAATCTTTTCAATCGTAGCAATTAGTAATCCTCTTTAGATTAAACAGTAGCTGAATGATCTCAACATTAAAAAGGAAATCAGTTTTTGCGCTCTTCTGAAAAGTTGTGTTTTTGTTCATAGCCACTTTTGGATATAAGCCCTCGATGTTTGTCGAAGCACACTTGTTATATATAAGCGCCAAAATAACCGTAACCACTTTTCTTAGCATAGTTTATTCCAATATTTATTATGTACTGCAATGTTGAATAATCTAATAATCATCGTATTAATGCATTACAAAATAAAAGAAAAGGATTGTGAAACATGACATATGTACATACATTTTTGAAAATATTTCTGGAGACTAACCTATATGAATTTAGGGAGAGTGTAAAATGAGATTAGAGCTCACAAAATACAATTTCCCCGAAATCTTCTACCGTGGATTTTTAAGGATAATAAAGGATACAAATTTGAAACGACATTTTCTGTACTTTTTTGATTGACATTGTAAAAATAAAAAATCATGGAAGAAAGTTCAAAATGTCATCTTCTGATATTACGACTTGCACTGAAACTGTGAAAAGTCATGGAAGGGGACATGACCGAAACAGAGTATGAAAAACCGATTATGCGGCTTTGGTATCTTGAGTCACAACTTTCATAAAAATATAGTTTGGTTGATGTGCAAAAAGTGCTGTTAAACTGTGAGAATGAGTCTCTGCATAAAGAACTTTAAGTAATTTCCGAAATTAAAGGGCTTAGAAAATGGCGTGACAGATTCGGTTCAATATTGTTACAGTATTGTCTTTCGTTGATCGTAGGGCTTTTTTGATTTATGATATGTTTTTTGCCCAAAATTTGATGAAAGTGCTTGTTTTTTCAAACAGCTGTCATTTCTTGCAAAAAAATACGATGGGTGATAGCCTTCATAATAAGAAAAAATTGTTTGAATTTTTCAGATTATGACTAACGGAGGAAACATGTACACCGCCAGCAAGGCAAATGGTCACTCTTGACGGCCCATATCTCCGCCATCCTGTAACTCTTCTAATTTTACTTCCTAAATATTGCCCAAAGTGTCCACTAATAATGTACAGTAAAAGTTTTTTTTCATAAGTTTTATAATTGCCGCACAATAAAAATCCCTTTTTCTGGTCTGTTGTAACGCCTTAATAAAGAAATTGATTATTTTTTTGGCACTGAAGATTGCATGAGGATCACTGCTGATGGTTATCACGGTCTAAAAATATCGCCACTGAAAGAAAAAATTAATAATCCCTAATAGTTCGAGTATTTAAATATGTTTTTTGAACAAGTCTGTTTATATTTAATTGATATTTGGTATGTGCACAATGAGAAGACACGTAAAATATCCAAATTCTTACTTTAAAGCGGGTAAAATGGGAATAGACGGATAAAACCAAAACCATCCAAACGGCTGCAACTAGAATAATGAAATTCGGCGTGTGCATCGACATCTGAAATAAAAAATTCGTACTTTTAAGAGGTAAATGGGAATAGCGGGATAAAAATGGTACCAACCAAACGGCTACAGCTACATAAATATTTCTTCTGTGTATTTACTTGATATTTGGCAAGTTGAATCCTTTTGTTCTTTGTGTTCCATACATTTAAGTGGTAAAATGGGGAGAAAGGGATAAAAATGGTACCAGTGAAACGTCAATAGGTAATAACCTGAGATTCGGTGTGTACATTCCTTTAACCGAATTTATACGTAAAATAAAGTGATTTTCAAAAGTTGTACTCTAAGGGGGGGGGGGGGGGGTGGAAAAAGGGATACATTTGGTACCGACCAAATGGCTGCAGTTATCATAAAGAAATTTTGTACATTCTTATGACTACATAGACGTGAAACATCAATAAAATGTTAGAAATGTGTACTTTTATTGGTAAAATGGGGATAAAATTGGTTGGGTAGGCTCGAAAAGGGTAAATGTTGGAAACATGAACCAAATGGCTACAGCTAGAATCATAAAATCTGGCAAGTATATTCATCTGATTATGTAGATGCGCAACACAAAGGTTTTTAGGGAAAACGGTGTGAAAGGGGATAAAAATGGTACCAATCAAACGGCTGCAGCTAGAATCATGAAATTCTATTTATACATTTCTTCGACTTCGTAGCAAGTCGAAATTGACGAAATTAGACATATACACATGTAACAGATGACATTTTACTATTCAATTTTCTTGTTTCTGACATTTGCTTTACAAAAATGTCATTTTTCTAACCACCCAACAAAACACAAAACCTTCGAACACCGAAGAAGCAAATTCAAATCGTTACAATTTTGAAAATGTGAATTAATTCGTTTTCGTAAAACTTCTGTGACATGCCCGATGTGAGTGAGTTAATTCTAGCAAGTCTGTTCGAATAGAATTGAACTGAAATTGGGCCAAGCATTAAGTAGGTGATTAGGTGCTTAATCGGTATCGAAATCAATGTTGTTGCATTTCTTTTGTTTTGGCGTTGTCTGTTTTTTTTTTTGCTAAATAATTGGTCATAAGCTCCATACAATGTATGGAGTCACACGCACACACACAATCACCCATATACCACACACACACACACTTTCATGGAAACCTACACAGAGCCATGTGCAACGATGCAACGACATATCCACTCAAACAAAAGTAACACGTGCTGTTGATGCAACATGTTGCCAAGCATTGGCCAACGCGAGCAACATGCTAATGAAAACATCAAATGATTCACAGCCGGAAGTTCATTTCCCGCCATAAAATCATTCAAAGAGAACATGATCGAATGGCAGCTAGCAAGCAAGCGCAAGCAACAAATGTTGGCCACATCGTCACAGGCATCATGTTGCCGCAGTCATGGCTACAACTGTTGATTGCCCAATGCACAAGGCACAAGTTGCATGCATTCCCACACATACCCATGTAAACAAACGAACAACATGTATTGGTCGGCCGGTCGGCCGCCACACTCAATCAAAACAACAACTTAGTACTACTGCTGGTACTCACTCCCAGCTCCCAACCAGCCAGTCAGCCAGCCATTCTGTTTAAACCGGCACTTGGGCAACATGCAGTTGGCCACCGTATCTGTGGCAGTGTCTAGTGTCTGCTCTGTGTGCTCGTGCTCGTGCTGGTGCTGGTGCTGAGCAGCAGACAGTGTGCACTGGCAGCATTGTATGAGTGGATGGATACGTACGTACGTACGTGCGAATGCATGGATGGATGGATGGAAATTTGCCTTTTTCTTACGTAAATAAGAATTTCGGTTTTTGAAAATTCAGTTTGTATTCGACTACCAAATGCAACGAACGGGTTTGGCGCTAGTAAGCGCAACAACGAAGAACGCCAATCGAGTGAAGCGAGCAAAAATGCATTCACTTTGTCTGTCACTGTCATTGTTGGTTGCGGTCGCCGCCGTCGTCTCCCTCTCTCGCTGTGAACTGTGAAAATACAAAACACAAAATAAAAAATAATATTTAATTGCGAAAATAAAACCAAACAAAAGCGATTATCGTATTGATGCAAATAACTAAAATCGAAAAACAACAAATGTTTAGATTGAAGTAATTCAAGAGAATTGCGAATGCCGAAATCGAAAAGTGTCGAGTGTTTGCTTTGAAGTGGAAATATGAAATATGGTCAAGTGTGAAATTCATTCGGGACTTCGTCTGTCGTTTCGCATTCCTTGCAGTGTTTTTCAAAACAAGATTTTCAAATAAAAAGTGAATATAAAATTAAATAATTAACAGCAGCAAAAGTGTTTTGAAAAGCTGTGGGTGTTGATATTTTCGTTCTTGCTGCCACCATTGGTTGTTGGCAGCTGGCTATTGTATTTAGTGCTCGTACTTGTTGTGGCAAAACGTTTTGTCAGCGTTCTCAGAAAAGTGAAACAAATAAACAAACCAAATCGTACGGACACAGGTAGTGCCGCTTTCGACTTAACTGATATTCGATACGCTTTGTATGCTGAAAAGGTATGTATTCTATTGCGGCAACATTTATTTATGAAGCCAAAAACAGACTAAATATCGATTGATTGGAAGAAGTTTGAGGGGATTTGATCCCACACATTGTCGTCTGGCCAGAAAAAAAATCGCACAGACCTCAAATGGTAGATGTGATAACCGAAAAAGTGTCCAGAATCATAATTAAATACTTCCGCTAAAGATGGCAAAAAAACGTAAACATCAATCGGAGTATTCGGAAAATTAAAAAAAGTGTCAATTGTCAGAAGCCAATTAAAAATTAAACATTTGGAAATGTCGTGTGACGGGTCGATTAAAATTTGGATTTACCCGCAGTGTGCAACTACTTTATGTGTTAATTAATTAATTAAATTAATAAATTATTTTTTTATATAAAGAGTGATTTTTTTGAGGTTAGGATTTTCATGCATTAGTATTTGACAGATCACGTGGGATTTCAGACATGGTGTCAAAGAGAAAGATGCTCAGTATGCTTTGACATTTCATCATGAATCGTCTTACAAACGAACAACGCTTGCAAATTATTGAATTTTATTATCAAAATGCGTGCTCTGTTAAGAAAGTACATTGCGCGCTTCCATTTTATGGTCAGTTTAATCGACCCACTGAAGCGGCTATTCGGGCTATTGTGACTAAATTTCGCACCAAATTTACATTGTTGGACATTAAACCACCAACACGCTTACGTAGAGTGCGAACTGAAGAAAATATCGCAGCTGTATCGGCCAGTGTTAATGATGACCACCAATTTTCGATTCGTCGCCGTTCGCACCAATTGGGTCTCTGTTACTCAAAAACGTGGAAATGCCAAAATTGGACTAAGCGGATGGACCACCTAAGACGCAGCCGCGGTCAACATTTAAATGAAATTATCTTCAAAAAGTAAATGTCATGGACCAATCTAACGTTTCAAATAAAGAACCGATGAGATTTTGCAAATTTTATGCGTTTTTTTTTTTTAAAAGTTATCAAGCTCTTAAAAAATCACCCTTTATAAAACAAAAGATTTGTGTATAGATTCGGCCCAATACATATTTTAATTTGAAGAAAATAATCAAGGCGATTCTTATGGGTAGTATAAGAGATGGTCACTCTTATTGGGCAAAAAGATTGTGAATTCAAAGATTTATGAAATCAAAAAGCAGGATTTAGCGGAATTTTTTGTAGAAAAAAGTGGGGTTGTGAAATTCTAATCAAAAACTTAAACTGACTGACTCATTTTGTAGGAGCGCAAAATATTCTTCCACATTTTATGAAGATTTTGGTAGCCTCTCCCTAGAAGCGGGAGTGTTCTGTAATATTATTTATTTATTTTTTCCAATATTTCACCAATGACAATGATCTATTTAATAGTAAATAGACAAAATTATCTCAAGTTTCATAAAAAGCTCACGACTTTCATAATATGTTATTGAATTCTACGCAAAGTCGACAGCCTAGAATCGGTAATATTGTGAAATCCACTCCATGGGGGGATTTTATAAAAGATTAGGCGTGGCCGAACTTAGCGCCTTTTTACTAGTTTTGATGTTTATTTCTTTATCAACTTTTCATAGTGTTGGATCATCAAAATGTAAAGAAATCTACAAATAATTTGTATTTACTATGGGCTAGAATTACGGGTGCTGGTGAACTGGTCAAACAAACAAGCTTATTATTGAAAGTGAATTTTTATACCAGTTAGTATCATTATGGTTTCTTAAACTGACTGACATTCTATGTCATGTATTAATATGATAAATTGATAAATTGACGTATAATGTCAAACAGTTTAAGAGTGTTTGAAATTAGGCAAATGATCAGCGCAGCATTACATTTTGTCGAAGTACATATGTATTAAATTACTATTAATAATCGCAAATGTTCCATTAAAGGACATTTTTTAAATATTTTAGAAACTGTGAACTTTTGTCGGTTATCAACAAATTTTTAAGTGACAATTTTTAAACAATAACGTACCAAAAATAATCACCCTTATCGCGAATGGAATGGGAGTATTTTCACTTATTTTTTGATGTAAGAAGGCAGGAATAACTTGAAAATCTACCAATAATCAGGATGGCAATCTTAAGGTAACAATTCATTCCCTGGGAAATTTTCTTCACGATAAGGGTGAATGTAAAAGGAAAATGGGGAAAAAACGGTACTTTTTGTACAAAAGAGAGATTATAGGGGATGGAAAATTTTACCGGGACTGGGAATCAAAACGCGGGATAGTGCCACACAAAGGCTTGACTTATGTATATTAATGATGCTCAAATATAACCATTGCATTTTTATGAGTGAATTCAATTAATAAAAAGCTAGACTATAATTTGGAAATATTACTCAAAAATGGTGTGATCAAGAAATCAGTAATAGACTTTTCAGACTGCCTTCGAAATCAGTCGATTTCAGCTTGAAATAACAAAAAATGTCAAAATGCAAATTCATTAGATATCGCATACAGTGTGAAAAGTCTTTAAAAATGTATAATGTATATATAAACTTTGGCTTTTTTATACGGTACGTGGCTTCCGCGGAAACCCACATACAAAATACTCTACTCCAATTCAAAAAATGGCGTTGCGTTACAACGTCTTCAAAAACCCGTATAAAATCAAAATCGTATAAAACAAAGCAAATGAGTACGCAGTGCGAAAAAATGAAATAAATTTGGAATGTCCATATAATTCTGAAAGCTGACACAGTACATAACTAAACTGTGCACTTAATATTTTATTGTCTGATTTTCTGGTTTTAAGAAACGGAACAAAAAAGACGAAACAGATCATTTTAAATTGTAATCCTTCAAACGGCAGAAGTTTTTTGAAGAATATATCGAGGGCTTATATTCAAAAGTGGCTATGAACAATTTTCTCGAAAATGAGTTTTTGATGCCAAACTATTCTCTGAATTGGCTGTCATCTGTCATATAAATGTCTAAAGCCATTTTATTCAAATATCACCGATTTTGGCTATACACTGACACGTTAGTTTGTGTATGCAAAGGTTGCTATGAACATAACAATAAAATAAATGAAATGGTTTACAACAATTTCTTTAAAATATTTTTCTAGATCGTACTATAAAATCCCATTATTTCGCCGTTAATAGAATTTTGCTTCCCAAGTTATCAGGCTAAAATAGGATAAATGTTGGCTGTTAAGTGAAAAAATTGTGAAAAGTATCGTCAGAATCTTAGATAGAAATTTAAAATATATGCAACTGCAACCGCGGATTGTGGACTTTTTGCAACAATTGATTCTTAAGTCACAAACAAATATCCAAACGGTTCCGTTGGTTAGATAGCGAAAATAAAATCATAAAACAAAAATCATTTTAGCCATATTTCCCGCGGAAATGAAAATTTTCCAAAAATATCCAATTTGTATTTTTGTTTACCGTGCAAAAGGTACCAATCTAACGGATGAAACTGGAATCTCTAAATTCGATGTGTACATCCCAGAAAATGCGTTTTCTACATAACATTGTCATTATTTCATTAAAAACGTTAACGAGTTTACAATAAATCTTATTCACATATTTGGGCGTTAATGGCTATGCGCTTTGTTGGTTTACGTGGTCGCTCTCACGGGAGAGTCAATTTGAAAAATACAAGAACCATCAACTTTTTCTGAAGCAAATTAACTATAATCGGAAGATGTCGTCCTTTATGGCAGAATTATCGATTCATGTAAAAATTAAGAGATTTTTTAATGGCTGCAGTGTTTAATTGTTTATTCTGCTCTCGATAACAACTACGTTTCCAAAAGCCCAGAAAAATTACAAAATTTCACTCCAGATTTGACTCTTTTCACTCTATATACCACATATTTTAACAGATTTTCTTCAAAATTGGCAAAACATCTTATATTTCAACTAGAAACATCTTTGGTGAAAATACGTTAGATCGATTCAGATTTATATATACCTGCCATACAAATTTCGCTCCCAATTTGCCTTTTTCAGCTCAAGAAACCACATATTTTAACAGATTGTTTTCAAATTTGGCAAATATCTTATATTTCCAATAGAATCTCGTGGTGAAAATGGGCCAGATCGGTTCAGATTTATATGTAGGTCCCACACAAATTTCACTCCCGATTTGACTTTTTCCACCATATAAACCACGTATTTTCACCGAATTTCTTCAAATTGAACTTAACACGTTATACTTGAACTGAAAGTACTTATTGTGAAAGTGGGTCACTTCATTCCATGTTTGGATATAGCCCCGATACAAAAATTCTTCTTGATTTGACAAATTGGTTGGAAAAGATACAAAAATCCTTCCCGTTTTCACTTTTTTACCGAATTGAATTGTATTCGGATAGAAAGTGGAGTGTATCATATAGTCGGCCCGCCCGACTTTTGCCTTTTCTTACTTGTTTACTACGCATTAGCTAATATATTGTCTTCATTAAAAATTTCATATCGTCGATGTGCTGCAAAAATATGAAACTTTTAACTCATAAAATATAAGTATTACTTTCACCTAATAACCTTCAAACGTTTTCGATTTATGCCACACCAAATATAAGTGGTTGATTAGCTTAAACATTGCATTAATTCGTGTTTTATTTAGTATGATTATAATACATATTTAAAAAATGCAATTTTGAATAAATATTAGATTTGAACGAATAGAAATTTAGAACTTGAAATAATATCAAAGACTCAATCTGATGGCAGGAGACAAATGAAAGCGAACAGCACATTTGTTCGTCGAAAAGGGGCAATATTTAGTGAATTCTTTAATATTTCGCGTAAATATTCTTTGATATTTTAGCAAATAAATACCACAAAAATATTCATTTCTGAAATACCGATTATTTTCGTCGTAACATATCATTCCATTTTTACTATCTTGGGTCTAATCGATGAGAATAAAAGAATACTATTTCCTGTACAAATGGAAATTTGTGCAAATCAAATGTTTGTCAAATGTCTTAACGCATTTACCTATTACATCATTACCTTTTACAAAAAATATTCGTTTTGGAGCAGGATATCGAATATGTGGAATGTAGATCCGTAGGATCTGCAGGATATTAAAAGTTCAGACTTTTTCCCACAAATTTTAGTTTTCTAGCTATGTTACCTTATCTTCTCTAAGTGTTTATGTTTACGATCATATAATCGATCTAAACAGAAGTCAAAAAGACACTACAACCGGACTGACATGTAGATGGCGGTAACATTCTACTTGTATTCCTTACAATGTTGTTTCGTACAGGTAAATAAAAGTTTTTAGTTTAAATATGGCTTCAGCTGATATCAAACAGATCCACAATTATTGGAATTCTGCTCACTTATTGTCGATACATTTATAATTTCAACATAAAACATTGTTAAAAAATATCCTTCAATCTGTACAATCTCTTCGGTATCCTCGCATATTTTCCATTTGTTCATGTACACAGTTTATATCGTATAAACGGAACGTATTTTGTATATCAATAAAAATATCAATATTTGAAAATGAAGGGAAAATATAAACAGAGCTATTTGTAGCTGGAATATAAAGTCCTCGCCAATAGGCTTCTGATATTTACATCTTATTGAGTAGGAATGATGACAACTACCAAAAAATAAAGCTTATGTTCGAGTTGGTGGCGTCCTTGGCTATAAGCGTGGGGGTCGTGGGTTCAATTCCCACCAGAGGCTCAGGTCTGTCGCTGCAATAGCTAGCTACAATGGTCTTAGTCACCCTGGCTCAATATATGGTACACACACTAAAAATGCGTCTAATCTATTGACGAGGACTGTATAACATACAATTTTACAAAAAGGCCTATGTGGACCATAGGGCCGTAGCAATTGAATTCCAATGGTTTCCTTTCCATGCATGGCATTTTAATTCACTTAAACCAGTCTATGGCCTGTCTTGCGATATCATCACACATCGACATTTCCTCTTTCTGATTTGAAGGTGGATTGGTTGCTGTTTCGTTACACTGTGCAACAATTTTGAAGTCATTTCAAAATAACCATATACGGACACCGCTACATGATAAAAGACCAAAAAAAAAAGACACGTGTTTTTTTTTCCCCAAAGTCATGCACTTTTTTATGGGCCCTCAGAGATTTTTTTGAAATTAAAAAATTTTTGGGAATTTTTTTACTTTTGCGGCTACCTAAGCGCTACCTAAACGGTGTTAAGAATAATTCCTAGGAAGTTCATATGTTCTAGAAAGTTGTTTATTGAGATCTTAGGTACATTTTTGTAGTTGATTGTTTCCCAGAATTTTCAGCGGTTTGCTACCTATGGACCTGAACAGGGGAAAAAAGGTTAAGTTTTTTGCGATTTTGACCTTGAAGATGAAGTTTTTTTGATTTTATATGTTCACAATTTTTGTTCTTTATGACAAGAGCTAGAACTTTGCCTCAGAGAGTAAATCAAAATTCCGAACGGTTTGCAAGATATGAGCCTGAGAATAGATCACTTTTTTCCAAAAATTACACCGAGGCCTCAAATCTCTGGGGGCACATAAAAAAAAAAGTGCATGACTTTGGGGGGAAAAAAACACGGGTCTTTTTTTTTTGGTCTTTTATCATGTAGCGGTGTCCGTATATGGTTATTTTTTTTCGTGTTGCACTGTGTTATCGACCATAAGCGAATATTTGTGATCGTCATTGGCCAGTATATACGTAGACAGTTTTTTATGAATGCCTGAATTGGTTGGAAGTCGCGTTTTGCTGCATTCCATGACTCACATCCGTAAGAAGGATTGACTTTACGTTAGAGTTGAATAAATTCAGTTTGGTCTTCTGTGACATGCTGTTCGTTTCCACACAGGTTTCAAATTTCCAAATGCTTGTCGTGCTTTGTTGATGCAGCTCGATATATCACTTCTTGACCTTCCTGACTTGTCGAGTAGCAAAATGAATCTATAAATGCGTCTATACCTATATGTAATATATTGAATATATATAGATAAATAAATAAAGTATAAAGCCAATGCTAGTTCAAAACGGAAAAATATTGACATTGGCCCTTCTAACACCAAGCCACAGAACATTCGGACAAGAATATTCAATCTAATTGGTGTTGAATGCAAGGTATTCACTGATTAAATGAAGCTTTGCTATACAAGTTTCACATTTTTCACAATTTTCCCAAAATTCATTCCATGTTTCTTATCTTTAAAGGCGAAGATTTGTTTGGTGAAATGAAAATAACGCTATGTTTGCCTAATTTAATTGTTATTTTTGCCATTGGTCGCGTCATTAAAAAAATATTATTAAATAATAAAATATTTGAATAGTTATTGGTCTCGCTGATATGGCAAACTAGATTATTAGCAGCTTGGAATTCCAAGATATTCAAATTTTAGTTTCACAACTCACATCTCTTCAGGGGCAATATATATTCAATATTCAGAAACAAGTAAGGAAGGTTAAAGTCGGGCGTGGCCGACTCTATGATACCCTACACCTAGTCAATATACTCTGTGGTGTAGTGTATAAAAAGGTCACTACACTTGAACCGGGTGATATAAATACTATACAGCTATAAGTGGGGAATATAATCCTATCTGTATTTGTAAGAAAATTTGAATACAAACTTTGAATGGGAGCTATATATAAATCTAAACCATAGGTCGATGCATAGGTCTAGTTGAAATATAAGTAGTTTTGCCAAATTTGAAGAAAATCTATTAAAATATGTGGTTTCTAGAGCGGAAAGATTCAAATCGGAGGATACATTTGTATGGGAGCTATATATAAATCTGAACCGATCCGGCACATTTTTACCAGAGCTACTTATAGTTGAAAGATATTATGTTTTGCCAAATTGGTTGACAAAGAGTACAATCGGGAGCAAAATCTAATTTTAAACCGATTTCCTTCAAATTAAATAGCGTTCGTCATTATCCCATAAAACATCGTTATGCAATGTTTCATTTCGTTCTGACAAAAATTGCGACCTGGACTTTGATTACAAGAATAGATGGACAAGCGGACGGGCGCACGGACATTGCTAAATCGACTCAAAAAGTGATTCTAAGTCAATCGGTATAATAAACGATGGGTCTACCTCGTTTCCTTTTGTGTGATACAAACAAATGCACAAAGTCATTATACCCTGTGGTGTAGGGTATAAAAATGACTTGTCATTCAGACAAATGCGACACTAATGTATATAAAATTCTTAAAGTAGACACCAAATATATTAAGACGGATAAACTGAGTAAGTTTGTCACTTTCTTGCCGAGTTCGCGTTTTATAAGAACTTGACATTTTTGAAGAATATAATTATTCAACAATTTTTTGTAATTTTTCTGTAATCCTAGAATCATTTTTCAAACCAACCACCAGCGTTTGCTTTTTGCTGTTTTCGCTCTGGTTTCGCAGGTAAGTTTCAATTATTTGAATGCCAAATTTTTTTTTGGCTTTTTCGGTTTACTTTTGGTCTGGTGCACCAAATGAAAAACATCTACATCAAATACAAACATTTGTGGTCACACTCGTGTGTGTGTCTGTATGCATCTTTTATACATATATACAAACTGTGTATTCCTGAATGCATACGTATGACAATAGCGCTCATCGATCACCAGCAGCAAAAACAAAACCATCAAATTGTAAATGAAGTGCAAACAGAAATATATATAAGCAACGGAAAATCAAGTTCATTATATTTTCTTTGGCCTTTACGAATGTATAGTACCCCAAATAAGCGTGTGTATTCCACAGTAAATTAGTCCGAACACCACACTTGGCTTCTTTTTTTAAATCTAAAAATTTTCTAATTCCCAGTGAGTGAACACAACGCATACGCGAAATTGAAAGGTGGGTGGGACCTGACCTAGTTCTAACCCTTTTTCATTGGATTGTCATTGGAGGTGTGACTTGAATTCAAGAACCGGTCTCAAAGGACATAACTTGGACAACGCTACAAATGCATGTCCGATGTCTGTTCACTAATTTAGAAAATACTACTAAAATAGTATCAATTTCCAGGTATTTCTAATTCAGTTTATTTAGTCGCACAGTGTCTTCGTATATTCAAGTATTAATGAAAATCTTCGGTTTGTTTAGAATATACTTGAATAGCAGTCTAACCATCTCATTTTCGAATTCCAATTGAGTGAACGCGAACGCGTAAAATGATATTATTTGGGATGGTTTTTTTTTAGAAAAAAAACTTACAAGGAACGAAAGTTCGCCATTTGTTAATGCGACACATTTTGGGGGTGTAGCGCGTTGTGTTTAAGAAAAAATGCAAATTTCGTTCGTTTGCCGAGACTTTTCATTTAACTACTTCAAATATTATTCGAAACAATCAATGCGAATGTGCCTAATTTGTCTCGCTGCAATAATGGAGTAATATAGATTATGACAGACGTGCCATGAAATGTTTGAGAATTATTTCATATTGTCATTTTTAATATGAACCAAAATCATTTATTTTAATTATTGAGAAACAATTAGTCAAATTGAACTTTGTAGACTTTTTGGACAAATTTAGAATTTTTTGAAGTCATAGCCATATCATGGATATAGCAAAATCGACTCATAAACTGATTCTAAGTCGATTGGATCTATCTTGCTTCGCTTTGGGTGGAACAAATAAATGCACAAAGCCATAACACCCCGCGGAGGGTATAATTTACATACACTCCATCCCACGGTACAAATCACCAAATATCAAATAGGGTTAAACTTAGAAGTGAAGTGTATGAGTGAATTAGTGGGAATTGTTTGCACTTTTCGGTTATTTTCTTACCATAAGAAGAGCATTTCGCCCGAGTTTGGAATTTCAGGTTTCAGGTTTCGAGTTTGGAATTTCAGGTTAAACAACATTGATAACATTAAGGGACCCACAGAGCCAGTAACAACAAACTGGTTGGCATTCGCAGAAGCATGGACAGCTAAACTGGAATTATGACACACGACATACAAATCATACAAAGAAATAAAAAACTATAAATGTTTTATTTCTTATGTTATTGTTTGATTTTCTCTGTAGCACATTTAATGCAAAATGTGTGAATTAGGGATGTCGAAAGGGAACGTTTTTAAAAATTCCAGGGAGACACACTATGTATTATTATATTAGATACACCCTGACAAAAATTTGGCCCAGCTTATATTATCATTCAAGGCATACGGTAGAAATTTTTGGAAAAAATATATTTTAAGTGTCTCACTATTCTACTATTTTAAATTATTTTCTAAATTATTTATTTTTTAGATTTTTTCATATTATAAAACTATTGGTACCAATATCGTTCCTAGGAATATCAGCAAAATTACAAACAAAATTTTAATGATTACGTCTTTCAAAAATGTCAAATTATTTTAAACGTGAACTCGACCAAAAAATGTACAACTAAATACATAGTTTTGCTATGTTTGGTGCCCACTTTCTGAATTTTATAAAGATTTTCATGACAACAACACGGTGTAAAAATATACTTGTGATGACTCAGATCATCAATAGACTGAAAACATAAATGGGAAACAATTTGGCTCCAAGCAAAACCGGTAAATAAATAACATGAACTCATTTTATATATTAGGGCTGTTTTCAATTTAACCCGGGATAACAAGCTGCGAAAACAAAACTGTTAATAAAGAGTTAATTTTTTACTTAAAATAAAAAATTATATTTATACCCTCCACCTCCTGGATAGGGGTATACTAACTTTTATACTAACTGTAACGCCTTAAAGTATCAACCTGAGACCTTGATCTTGATCGCCATAAAATTCTAAGATGATCTGGGCATTAACTGGGCAAAATGCCACAAGGACTGAAAATACCCATAAAAACCCCCAATATTTTAGAGTATTTAAGCGAATTTTTTAATATATCTCTTCGTACTTACTTGATATTGGGTAAGCGCATTCCCCCTATAACAAAGACGTGCACCATAAAGTTATTCTTATTCGTAGGGAGTGAAAAGGTACATATCAAACGACAACAGCTAGAAATACTAAATCCGGTGTGTACATTCCTCTAATTGAGTAGATGCATAATATAAAAATATTTTTTCCAAATTCGAACTTTTAATGGGTAAAATGGGTACATCCCTTAATTGCGAAAGTACGTAAAATAAAGATATTTTAGAAAGTTGTGCTTTTAAGAGGGTAAAATGGGAAAAAGGGGATAAAAATGGTACCAACCAAATGGCCGCGGATAGAATCATGGAATTCGGTGTATACATTCATCTGACTGCATAGACGCGCACAATAAAAAGATTTTTCCAAATTCGTACTTTTCGTGAAATTAGGTTATGTTACACTGTGTACGTGAGAGATAATGGATTTTCAAAATTTGTACTTTTGGAATTAAAAGAGGGTGGAAATACAACCCACTATCTACTAATATTTATGGTATTTAAGTTTTTTTGTATTTACTTTTTGAATTGATTAATATAATACTTCAATATTTTGATATATATATATTGTAAATATATATATATAAATGTATATATATATAAATGTATAAATGTATTGTCTAAGCGAAATAATAAAAATTTTATATTTATTTATAAAATACTAGCTTTTTGAACCCGGCGTTGCACGGGTTTTCGTCTTCCTTATGTATATAACTTTGTATGCTCTCAATTTTTGTTTTGTATATTTTTACTTCTGTAAATTAGTTTAAATTAATACTTATTTAAAACTTCATGAAAATTTAAATATTTTTTTCAGTGTTTCTTTAAAGAAAATGAAACAGTTCTAAGAATGTATTTTGTGTCTATTAATTAAGTTAGTCACTATTTCATTGGAGTGCTTCGGGATACACGATATTTACAATTTTTCCACCTTGTTCAATAAATTAAAGTTTTAGGGTTTGAGAGCAAGCATGTGAAGAACATGGATTTTCCTGATTCAATCCACAAACTTCAAGTGATTGTGCTGTACTTTGATTAGCAATCAATGACGTTGGGCATTAGTCGCTTAAATTATTAACATCGTTGTTTTTTTCAGCCGATATAGCACGGACGTAAAACCACTCTTTGTTTCCATAGTTTGTGGTAATTTGTGGGAAGACTTTCTCGATTAATTGTTGAATTGATTCCTGAATGACATTTTTTGAAAATGTAATACTCCTTTTCACTGCATCAACTGATACTTTTCCATTACCAACATCCAGTAGATATTTCGAAAATATAGCTGCTAAGTCATTGTGATGCAGATGTACACGCATATTGGTGGTCAGATTAATTTTTTGTACATATCGCCAGAGATGCGGGTGCTGATTATGGAATTACTGGAAGGGTCTGTCGGAAGTCTCCAGCTAGTAAAATAAGAGTTCCACATAATGGTTGTGTATTTGATCTAAAATCTTGAAGTGTCCCATTAAGCGCTTTTAGGGATTTCTTATGTGCCATGGTGCAGTCATCCCACACAATCAGCTTGCATGTTTTCAGCATTTTCGCCATGCCTGAACTTTTGCAGTATTACAGGTTGGAGAATCAACAAATTCCATAATACATGGTAATTTCAACGCTGAATGTGCCGTTCGTCCTCCATCCAATAATGTAGCAGCAATACCGGGGGAAGCAATATCTAAAGCTATCCCATTTTGAGAGCGGATGTGCGCTAATACCAAAGTGATGAGAAGGGTTATAACTGTGCCTCCTGGTGCATCGAGAAAAAAAGTCCGCCGCTGTCATTTGTTACTGCAGTTATAATTTTATCAAAGGCCACAATTTGCAATTAAAAGAGTTTTTTTGTTGCGACAAACAAACGCAAGTCTTCAACATTGAATTGCCGTACTCTTAGCAAATTTCAATCAGTAATGTGAAGATTAAGAGTTTTGTTGCTGATGGCTAGGAATATGTCTTAAATTTTTATCAGCGTATCGTTGAAAATATTAATCGCAAATGATATAGAATCGTAACGGTGCGATAATGATGCAAAATGTTCTCACTCATACCCTCTTTGAATTTTTCCTACAGGTCTTTTGGGTTAGATGGCGAGCAAGTTCTTAATATTGTCGCAAACAAAGTTCGTATCTGGAGAGGATGACAGCTGACAGAAGCATACATTAATGTGGTCCCCCAGTTTCTGACACGCCTCTCTCAACTGCTCTTAAATTTTAAACTGAAGTGGGTCCTCTCACGTTAACTTATAACATTCTCAAATAATAACATTCTGCGTTGTTTGGGTGTACGGTATAAACACGGACCAATGCATATGAAGCGTAAACAATTTGATACCCATCTACTGGAACACCTTGCTTGATTCGAGTATGAGGAAACGCGCCAATTGTTCATACCATGACCTCTTATATTCAAGAACCAAACCCTTACCTGAACGTAGCGGCAGAAAAAAATCGGCACGTGTTACTTTATAGTCCCTTTTTGTAGCATGACGTTTTTATAGTCAAGGGTCATCCTATTTTCGTTACAAAAAAATATTGAAGTGAATCAATGTATTTTGTTATAGTTTTAAAATATAGTTTTTGTGATGCCCATTTGTCGTGTCTTCCCCTATTATAGCCAGAAAACGCTAGATACAGTAAAATTTTCAAGAGAATTCGTTATTCGTTACTTGTTTTGTGATAATTTTAATATATAGTTCGTGTGGGCAGTCTCACGTCCATTTGTATCATGACCATTGTATAGTCACCATTCAGAAACTATCCTCAGTTCATAAGTTAGTCACAATAAAATTTTCAAGAGAATCCGCACTTCGTTACGTGTTTTATGATAGTTTTAAAATATAGTTTGTGTGGGCGGTGCCACGCCTCTTTTTCGTATAATGACCTAGTATATCCTGGAACCATCCCTTGCCCAGAAGTTAGCTGCAGTAAAATTATAGAGCGAATCCACCCATCGGTATGCCTGTTGTGATAGTTTTAAAATATTTTTTGTGTGGGAGGTACCACCCCCCTTTGTCCTATCGTGACCTAGACTATCCAGGAACCATCCTCTGTCCAAAAGATAGATACAGTAAAATTTTCAGGCGAATCGGTCCACCGGTTTGGCGTCCTATACGCAACATACAGACATACATTGATTTTTATAAATATATAGATTTTTTTCATTACTTTTAATTTATTTTGGTTTGGCTTCATTAAAAAAATTACATTTTCCTGGTGGAGGGTATATAAAGTTCGGCCCGGCCGAACTTAACGCCTTTTTTACTTGTTTTTCACTGTAGCAAATTACAATATAAATATTTGTATCAAAACAAATTTACAAAAACATATGTATTTTGTGTTGGCTTTTTGGGGCTTATCCTCGATAACCATAAACTTGATTTACACTTGAATCCAGCCCAAGTCCAATATTTTTATTTTAACATAAAACTATTTATTAAAAAATTGTTTTCATACACCCATTGATATTGATGTTGGTGGCAATTTTAAAAAGGATTTTTTATTTTGAGTGAAATTTTAACGGCGACAGTTAAAAAAAAAAGAATTTTTTATTTTGTGTGAAATTTTACTTTTTCATTTATGTGTTTGTTATCGCAGCTTAGTTATCCAGTCTTAAAAGAAAAGCTGAATAATTCACATAGAAAATATTGTATCACATTTGTTCAATTAACAATCTCACAACTCATGTTCCAATTCAAATCTGAACTCTTGTCCAATTATATACTTCATTAGCGTAGTCCTTTCAGCTTGTATGTCGATAATATGAAGTCATTACTATATATAATTGAAGTAAGATTTTAAAACCTTGTTTTAACAGGTTGTATAAAAAATGGAAAAAGATATGTTATCGTGCAACTGAATAACAAAAATAATTGTATAAAATAGATATACAGTTGGTTTAAATTTATGTATAATTGTGAAGACTCCGAATGTCTTAAAACTCGGGAACCAAAATCCAAAAATATTTCGAATTTAGCTCATTCTGCAATCACCAACCCTAGTGTAGTGTAGTAAGTATGAACATTTTCGTGTGGCATTTACACTTGAAGGCGCTCAAAATTCAAACAATGCAACCAAGCACATTAGGGTGAATTTGTTCTTTTTGTGGATTTATCTGAATGTTTGAACGAAAGAGGATAGAAAGGACCGCGACTTTTATACCATAGTAGTGGTATATGGTATAAAAATGTTTATAACACCAAGAAATAGCTAGACCCAAAATAATAAATATAAAAAATCTTTATTCCAATGAAACTTTGTCATTGCTTCAATTAAATTAATTAGTCATTGGAGTGCATTGTAATTATGATGTTATGATATCATGACATATTTTTTGTTGGGATGAATTAATTAAATTCATGCTACATTTATACAATGACGTTTTCTCATTGTTTCAACGATGTAAACAAAGATGTTCCACTGTTATATTCATGTATCGTCTGTATCGCAAATTTCGTGACCAGAGTTATCAGACAATGGTTGATCGCTTGATGGGCGCAATACTCGAGCACCTATTTACTTTCTGTATATTTGACTGTGATCAAAAATGTATTTATTTGTCGTCTTTAAGGTAAATGGTCCTAAGGTTGATTATTGTAAATAAAAAATCTTTTATCAATTTTTCCAACGTTTCGTCAATATTTGTCGATGTTTGGGGGAATTCGTAGAATTAATTAAAAATTATGCTATATTGGAGTACACGTTATACATTAAACAAATAAACGCGAACCATAACATAAAGGTAATATCACAAAGTGTTTACTTTATTTTAGCATTGCAAACTGCACTTATTTGATTCGTATTGTCAAAATTTACAATAGCAATATAAAAATAAAATGGTCAATAAAGAAAATGCTACCCTAATACATATAGTTTGGTTTCCTCTGATTTTGAGGAAACCATCAAAATATATTTCGTTGCCAAAAAACGTTCAACATAGTCAATGCTCTGACATCTGTGTGAAGTGTAAGTGATATTTATTGTGACTTTGCCTGAGTGCAAAATTGTCGAATTGAAAGTATATATGTATGTATACCTAAAAAAACATGTACAATATGTACATACATATGCTTGTGCAATAATAAAAGCGAAATTAAGTTAGTAGTACTTGGTTTATCTGAAAGTTTAATGGCACCACTTGTACATACGTCAAGAGAACATTATCGTAGATATCATGTGTTGGTTTTTCCACAAAAATAATTGGCGATTTATAGACTCTTCTGTGAGTCGTACGTAGTGGAGTGTCGAACGACCTACAGTGGATCCAAAAAAGACACTAGTATGGAAATGTTAACGTCGGGCAGCCTGACCTTTTCCTATGGTGGGTATGGTTATTAATAATTACACTAGTTTACAGTCATTTACTTAGTATTTGATTTTGTTTGAGACAAGAACAACTAACTTGAATCAATATTCGATAATAATTAGATTTAAATTTGTTGAGAAATACGCAGATATCACTGTATGTAATTTTTAAGTCACACAGTGATAAAAGACAAAAAAGACCCGTTTCTCCCAGTTTTGTCCAAAGTCATGCACTGTTTTATGGGCCCCCAAGGATTTGGCGCCTCGGTGTCATTTTTGAAAAAAAAAGTTTTTTTTTGATTTTATATGTTGTTCCAAACGGTTTGCAAGATAAGAGCACTGTGTCAATACAAAAACAATACGTAATGGCTGGTGCATATCAATAAATTAATTAAATAATTAGGTCAATTGGAAAAGTGATCTTCGATCCGCAAGTTAACTTAAAGCAAATAAAAAAGATTCAATAGGTTCAACCGACACCATCGCCCTTAGTGTCCGAACTGATTACTTATTTGAGAGGAAGGTATCAGAAGTTTGCAGCGAATTATTCCAATATCATATTTATATTGTTTGTCGGCCACTTCTATAGGGGCTAATAGGTTTTTAATCCCTTTCTTATTATACCCTACACCACTTCGTGGACTAGGGTATTATAAGTTAGTTTTCCGCCAAATGTTTGTAATAACAAGAAATAATCGAGCTAGACCCACCTTTAAGTATACGGATCGGCTTAGAATCACCAGCTGAATCGATTTAACGATGTCTGTCTGTCCATCTGCTGTCCATCTAAGCTTGTTCGCACTCTACAGGTCGCAATTGTTGTCCGATGGTAATGAAATTTGGCAGAAGTTATTTTTTCTGGCCAAGGACAATTGGTATTGAATTACACTATTACTGCTCTAGAAAACACATTTTACATGGGATGATGACCAAATTTTCAGGATCGTGTTATATTTGAAGTAGAAACAGCTCACGGGAAAGTGGACCACATGGGTCTATGTTTTGATATAGCCCCCATACAAATATACCTCCAATTTATCTTGATCAAAATTTGCACACAATGTTACATTTATACTAATAGCCCCCATACAAATGGGCCCCAGTTAAAAGTATTATCGCTATAAAACCCACATCTTACATTGGATCTTGTTAAAATTTTGCAAATAATGTTATATTTCAACAAATAGTACATACTTTGTAAGTGATCTATAAAGCCCGTCTTTTAATGTAGCGCCCTTACAAAAGGGCCCCATTTTAATTATTACTTCGCTAGGACCCAAATTTTACATGGGAAGTTTTTGAAATTTTGCAAATTATATTATATTTCAACTAAGAATACTTACTATGAAAGTCAAATATATGGGTCCATATTTTGGTATAACCCCCATACAAATTGTTACATCTTTAGAACCCACATCGAACATTGTAAATTGATATAATTTTGCATATCATGTCATATTTGAACTAAGAATACCTACTTTGTAAGTGATGTATGTGGAACCACTTTTTAATGCAGCGCCCTTACAAATAGCCCCATTTTAATGTTTACCCCTCGTGGACGTAAATTTTACATCGCATTTTTTTAAATATTGGAGATTATATTATATTTCAACTAAGAATATATACTATAAAAGTCAAATATATGTGGCCATACTTTGGAATTACCCAAATGGGCCCCCATTCTACTCCATTACAGCTCTAGAAACTACGTCTTTCATCGGATCATGATATATTGCAACTAGGAATACCTACCGTGAATGAGAAATATATAGGCCCATGTTTTGGACCAGGCCCCAAATGTTGTTTTAGGCCCACTTTCAAATGCCTGTCCGATTCATCCTATTACTACTGTATAATATGTATTTACCGGCCGGAAAATTGGATCCATTATCATATTCATACCATATTCGTTAAATTTGGCTAAAGATGAATAAACAGTATAATTTATATGAACTACATAAAATTGCTCCCAAGAAACATCTGGGTTTAGTAATAAAAGCGTGGTATATACGCAGGGAGAGGTGTAGGGTATTATATGGTCGGCCCAGCCCGACTTTAGCCTTTCCTTACTTGTTTTAAATAGGATAGAATTATTTGAGGGGGAAGTACTAAACGGTGGGGAATATCATAATATTCGCTTTCATTTGTGATACAATGTCTATAAACTCGGAGACATAATGTCCATATCATTGCTAATATCATAACAAATATTTAATGAAATGCTAAAGTCGGGAGAGTCGACTATAAGAAACATTCGCCTTTCCACCCATTACAAGATTTTTTTATCAATCCTCCATGTCACTGTCGGCAGACGGCGCGGGTTTCCGGATGCCGAATTACTCATTGTATTCGTCAAAATGACGAACGAAACTTGATTTGCGTTTCCGTATAACGAATGCCAAGTTTTGAGACAAACACAAAAGCTTTCGTTTACTTTTCTGTATTTTTTGGTTTCCAGAACACGAAATCAATCAATCAATGTCAAATCTGGAAGTTTATTTCGACGGAAATAGTGAAATATAACATAGACTTACACAAAAATTTGTCACATATGCTCTTACACGAACACTATCCTTTATCCTGCCCCTATCATAACATTGGAAAAATACAAATATCGTATTTTAGCACACTTATGTCAGCTGAAGGCTGAAGGTTGTACAAACTATTTTGTAAACAAATAATTTTTCTGCCAGTTAGCAGTGTTGTTTTCTTTTACACAGAATATTATGATTTTCTACGAAAAAATAACAAAGACTGGCAAAAAAACTGTGATGGTAATATTGTGGACTGACAAAGGAACGAAATCTTTTATAATTTCAAATCATAAAAGCTTTTATAGGTTTTACAAAAACCCAAGTCGTTCGTTAGTGTGAAATTTAAATCGTCTTCCAGAAACAATCCGTTATTCAAAACGTGGTTCTTTATGCACATGAGTAATTCACTTTCATCATTGGTAAAATTCATCTTTGGAAAATTAAAAAATCCTCGGTGTTTGCAAACATCTTTTTAAGGACGATTTGAATGGACAGAAGATAATAAACTTCAGAGAAAATTGCAGTTCGTAAAAGACTTACAGGGGGTTTCCGGTAGACGATTGATATTCGACACGAACGAATGATACCCTGATGAACGTCTCATAAATTGGGTTTTTGTAACACGTTTAAAAGCTTTCATATTGTGTTTTGAAATTTAAAAGCTTTCGTTCGTTTGCCAATCAACAATATTACCATCAAGATTTTTTATCAATCTTTGTTAATTTTATCCACAGAAGCATATTTTCTGTTAAAAGAAGACAACTCGGATGAACACTTTGACCCGCTATAAAAAGAAACTCAGACCAACTGGACTATACGTTTATTCAACCAAAATGGTCTATTCAACATGCCCTTTCAGAATTATTCGCTATTCTGTTCCATTCAAAAAGTCTTAATTTGTTGGACTGTGTAATTCTTTCCATATACAGTGACTCTCACTAACTATTATCAAACTTAATGTTCGGTTTCAAATTTTGTAGTCCTAATGTTATAGAGAAAATCAAACGAAAAATTGGGACTACAAAATTTGAAACCGAACATTAAGTTTGATAATAGTCACGCCTTGGCTTAGGCTCTTTAAATTGGTATTTTTTGTAATGCGTTGTTTTTTATTATTTGTAATCAGTTAATGATTATGAAGCTCATCTAATTGTGAATTAAGATTATAAAATAAAGTTTTATGTTTTATGTTTAATGGGCGTTTGATCTTTCACCAATGAGAATGTCGAATATTAATGATAGTCACTGTATGTAGTTTGCAAATACCGTTTGCTGACATAATTGTTTTAAAATACGATATTCATTCCAGTTGTCCCTTTCCTGCGTTATGCTATGGACAGGGTAAAGGATAGTGTTGTTTAAGTGTATATGTAAGGATTATTTTTGTATGTGTAGGTTAATGTTTTGTTATCATTATTTCCGTAAGAATAAATGTGCTATCGACTGTTAAATGATTATTTAAAAATGAAAATAAATTTTCCATTTTAAAAAACACATATTTCAAACATTCTTTTCATTCTTGAACATACACGAATGGGTTTTTCTAATCGTCCAGATTTGACATTTGTGACGATTGGTTTCGTATTCTGCACACCCAAAAATACAGAAAAACAAAAGAAAGTTTTTGTGTTTTACTCAAAACTTGACAAATTTCATTTGTCGTTTTGACGTATACAATGACTGTTTCGTCATCCGGAAATCCCCCGTTATGATGGTATCATTCGTTCGTGTAGAATTTCAATCGTCATCCGGAAACTCCCCCCATATCCCATTTGTTGTTCACGTTTATGTACGTCTCGTTACATATTTTGACTAGTTTCGTCATTATTTGAAGAAGATTGAAGATTCAAAGAAGATTGAATAAGGTTGGATTGGCAACCAACGCACAGTGGCGCCATTTGAGTTTTTTCGTTGCAAAAATCATATCTTTTGAACCGAATAAGATAATTGAACAGTTTAAACAGCATATGATAGATAACTGTTCAGCCTATGAAATGAGCGTTTGGAAAGGGTGCTACGCTCTGTAGGGGCCTAATTATGGGTTATCAAAGTTAGACTTAGTAGAAAAATCAATTTTATGGTAACTAAAAAAAATTATTTTTACATTTTTAGATTGTTTTTATTTTTTTCCTTTAGGGTTTCATGTTTTAAATTATTACCCAACAAATTAAAAAAAAAATATATTTTTTTAAATTTATTTATTTTTTATTGTTTATTTCTTTATTTATTTATTTTTTTTTTGTCCGGATGATCCATCGCAGCCCTATTTGCTGATCAATGTCAACTTCTCAGGAAGAATTTTCACCTCATTTTCAGGAAGACTCTCCAACAACCGTTTTGCTGTATGGCCCATGAGATCCTGCAGATTGGCTTTCGCAGAGACTTCCGTAAACTCCGTATGCAGTGGTCGTGAATTTATTTTGGCTTGCGTAATATGCTTGTATCCGGGTAAAACGTCAGCGCCGTGTCGCGTTAAAGATGTCCGTAGTTTCTCATATTTCTCTTTGGAAAGTTCTAAGTCCATAAACAAGGCCAAGGCTTCTTCGGATCCATACTTTTAATGTGTGCGTTTGTGGGCGTGGGAATGCTTTCCTTAATCCTTTTTAGTCGCAGTGGGCTTGCATCAGCAACAGATTTGGTTATCTGCGACCTAACTCTTTCACTATCCTTTGTAAATTTAATAGACAGCGCGTCCGATAATTGCTTCGTGGTCAAGTCATTGGTGGCATCGGCAAGTTTCCTCTTCCTTGTGAAAATTGAACACTCCTCAATACTTTTTTTGGCCTTCCTTTTGCTCCTCTGGTTGATGTGGTGGGTTTATCTACTGCCAATATATCCAGGATGGTGTCTTCATTAAGCCAGTCCTCGTATTTGGAGTTGAAGTTCTGAATGGTTCGATTAGATTTCACCCATTTTGCCTTAATATTTGCATATATCAGATAAAATTTATTTTTTATAATTTCGCTTCTCTCAATATTTCCGTATAAGCTATCAAGTTCTTCTAAAGCAGCTTCCGTGAAAAAATTTGGTGTGGTTGACTTTCTAAACAGTTCAAATAATTTAAAATTGTTCAACGCCATGTTTTCAGTACTTAAATTGTTTAATGGTTTCAGTAGTTGTTGCGCCAAGTTTCAGTCGTAGAGTAATCCAGGCATTATCCTTATTTTGCAATATATAGGCTTATGCTACCATGCCTAAAAATAAAAAATAAAAATAGGGACCATAAGTCAATATTGTTCTTGACCATTTGCAATATATAGGCTTATGCTACCATGCCGAAAAATTTACCTGTTCCCTGCATACATATGGATTTAGGCTGAATAATGCAATTTTGATATTATGCACGTGTCCAAATAAGATTTGTGCCTACCTGTAGGGACCATAAGTCAATATTGTTCTTGACCATTTGTACGCCAAAGAATTGTTTAAGTGAGGTACGTACCTGCTAATTTCAATGAGTAGTTTTTTTCAAACTATTAGATCAAACTACTGTCAGTCTAATCATATAAGGGATGGACGCCATACAATTTCTGCAACCATGTCTTTTTAACCTTTTTTACCTCTAGAAGCCAAAATGGGCACGTACGGGCTGCTAATATTTTTGAATTATGTAAAGAAATAATCAATGAACAGGTTTTGCATATATGGCAAATATAGAAAAATATAGATTTTTTATTTTCCGTCAAAGTTGAAAAATAGTGAAAAAACGGATAGTTTTTAAATAGTGATTTACCAGGAGAAACACAAAGCAAACAGTTAATTTTTTTATCATTATACATTTAATAAATACATCAATCAATACAAACAAAAAATAAGGCGATCCGTTACCTATTTTTCGTGATATTACACCTGAAATCGCAACAAATTCACTAAAAATTGTGTGTTTTTGAAAACCGAAAGTCAGTCAATTTGAACGGCTATATCTTCTAAACTAAAAATGTGATATTATTAAGAGTGGCAGATTTGAAATCGTTGAAAAGTTTCCTATAACATGGGTTTATTCAAAACTTCGTCGGCGCTCATGAAAATTTTGATTTTTGCAACCTCGTTTGCTCTACGGGCGCTACTGTGCAACGTGAAGAACTGGACAGTTTCGGAATTGCCACGAGTGCTGTATTCTGATGAATCCAAATTCAATTTGATTGGCTCCGGCGGAACTGGTAAATAGCGTATTTTTGGGGAAATTTATTTTAAAATGTCGATACAAAAACTGTTTGTTTTTGGTGATCACCGGTTTGTTTTATAATATGTAATTTTATGGATATGCATGGAAAAAATATCAATGCTCTGAAAAATAGTAAAATTAATATAAAAAGATGAAATGTGGGTTTGTATTTTAGAGCAATATGTCTTGGAGAATAAATAAGGATTAATATTTGAAAGGACCTTTTTCGACTTTTTTGTTCCACTTCCTAAAATCACAAACATTAGTAAAAAAACCGCGTGTCTAGAACTAGCAGAAAAATTACTGACAATTTTTGAACAAACAATCCTTCAAAAATGTCAAGTCCTTTAAACGCGAACTCGACCAGAAAAACGGTGTATACAATTGCGCTATATTTGGTGCCTACTTTCTGAATTTTATAAATATTTTCATGAGTCAATATTTTCACACTCAAGTAATAATAAAAAAGTCCAAATCGCATAAAAACTAATTTTTGCATTCCGAGATTTCACGCGGGAAAAATCCGGGAATTTTCATATTTTCTATTTCACGTATACGGGAAATTTGTACGGGATTCTCGCGGGAATTCAGCAGAAAGCTGTACCTACTTCTGGCACATTTCTTCACCATTATCATTATAAATATTATAATAAATATTATATTCATTATAAATATTATAAAAAATACCAAAATAATTTAACAAATATCACTCTTATTGAGATATGTGTCAGCTTGGCGATATAGTATAATCGATATGAAGTGAATATAACAAAATTGCAGGTTACAAATAATGCTAGTAACATTTTGAGATAATTTAATTTCAGAATATTTGATATCATTATGAATAAATTCCAAGAAACTGTTCTCCTGATATGCTAATATCTGTGGAGAAATATACAATTTTACTAATAAATTAAACAAATATATCCACACAATCTAAAGTAACAACTATGTATTGAAAAAGTGACAATAATGCTGCCGAGGGTATAAAAAGTTCACTGATTACACTACTCAACAAAATGAAAAAAATTTCATGTACTCCGGATGCGATATTTTTTTCTGTGTAGATAACCTTGACATGAGCTCGAAAAACGCAATAAAAAATTTTTTTTTCGTTTGGTTTTTGTTTTATTTTTTTTTTTTTTAAATTTTAAAAATTTTTTTTTTGGTTAATTTGTTTCGTCCGGCATAACTCGGGAACCACTAGCCCGATTTAATTGAATTAAATTTTAAAAAATTTAAAATTACAATTCCCTTAATCTGTTCATATATTGTTTTCCTATACAAGCAACAGTTTCCAAGTTAAAAATGAATATATAAAGGAAAAAACTTATTTTTTGCCTAAAGATTTAAATTTTTTTTTTTAAAAATACATAAAAAATCCAAAATGAAAAAAAATGTCAAATCTTATTACTTTTACGTAAAGTCACATAACCTATGAGCAAAATGAGACAAAGATCATGAAAATCGATGCACGCGTTTCGCTTTTATTCGCTATTGAGTAAAGGTATGAATTTCAAAAATTTGCTCGACATATGCACAACTTTGTCTATGGTAAGGTTTTTTCTTTTTTTTTTGATTCTCAGAATTAACAAAACGGAATAAACAAAGGGTTATTTAATTTTTATGATTGCGTAAGCAAAGTAATAAACGCTAATAAATGTGCGTGAACAATTAAAAGGAAAAAAGGAAAGGGGACTTTTTTAATTATTTGGGTTTTCCGTTGGCTACCTGTATGATTTTTTTACAGAAATGCAACCCACATTTAAGGGTGGTCATTATTCGGAAAATTTAAGACTCACACATGGTGAAACAGGTATGTAGCCACCGTAAAAAAATATACACCCATTTATAAGTACCTGTCAGTAAAATACTAAACAATACACAGTATAAATAGGTCTTCATTGATCGATTTTACTCATTCAACAAGTGTCGACGAACGCGATAGTTAAAATGAGCAAACGTTCGCGAGGATTTGAATGCAATACCAATCCAAGTAATTTTTGTTACATGTGCGGAGAATACGTTTCTGAAAAAAACAAGCGTTGTTTTTCACCTAAATTGAGAGATTTATTTGAAGAGAGCTTCAATTTAAAGGTCTCAAACATAGATGAGCGGTGGACACCAAGTGCTCTATGTCCAAGGTGCTACGTACAGCTAGCTGACTCAAGGTAAGTGTAGATTACGAAATTCAAGAACATATATAACTTATTATTGAAATTCTTTCAGACGACAGCCGAGAATCATCATGCCAATGCTTTGGAGAGCTCCGCTTTGCCATGTAACAGATTGCTACTTCTGTCTTAGCAAAAAAACAGGCGTGGGAAAAAATATACGATGGACTTACGCTGCTGTTTCAACAGTGAATTTTCCAGTGCCATTTTCCGAAGAACCAGTGGACCCGCAACCGTCCGTTTCAAGATGGGCATCTAATAATGAGGCGATACATCCAACATCAGATCCGGAGACAGTAGAAACCACATCAGAATGCGAGTCAACATATACATTGCATGGAGGTCAACGCTTATGTTCCCAAGCAGAACTGAACGATTGGGTTAGAGAATTGAAACTCTCCAAGGAAGATGCAGAGTTGCATGCATCGCGCATGCAACAGTTCGGTTTCTTGGCTCCTGGTGTGGTGACAACAATCTACAGGAAGCGTCATGAACCATACGCAAGGTACTACACAAAAAAAGACAACATCTGTTTTTGTAAGGACATTCCCGGATTATTTGGTGAACTCGGGTACTCTTACGATCCAGGAGAGTGGCGTCTTTTCATCGACAGCAACAAGCAGAGCCTTAAAGCAATTTTACTGCACAACGGCAACAAGAAACCTTCGATTCCAATTGCTCATGCCGTTGACACCAAGGAAACATACGAAGTCATGGACAATCTACTAAAGTGCCTTAACTATGAGAGGCACGATTGGAAAGTTTGTGCCGACCTTAAGGTTATCGGTATCCTTTGTGGATTACAAGGTGGATTCACAAAGTACTGTTGTTTTCTCTGCCTTTGGGACAGCCGCGATCGTCAACATCATTACACCATGAGGAGTTGGACAGAAAGAGTTAACTTCATCCCCGGCAGCGACAACGTGAAATATACACCACTCATAAAAAAGGAAAATGTTTTTCTCCCACCTCTTCACATAAAGCTCGGACTCATAAAAAACTTCGTGAAAGCTATCAACAAAGATGGCGAAGCGTTCGCCTATTTAAAAACCATTTTTCCTCACCTTTCATCGGCAAAGATTAAGGAAGGCGTTTTCGACGGTCCGCAAATTAAAAAGTTGTTGCAAGACCAACAGTTTGAGCACATTTTATCACCAAATGAAGCTGCAGCTTGGAACTCATTTCGGCAAATTGTTTCCGGATTTCTTGGAAACAACAAAAGCTCAAATTACAGAGAGATCGTCGAACAACTACTCCAAAATTATAAAAAAATTAGAGCAAATATGTCGCTTAAGATACATTTTCTACACTCGCACTTGGACTTCTTTCCGGACAACCTGGGCGATGTGAGTGACGAGCATGGTGAGCGTTTTCATCAGCAAATGAAAGAAATTGAGCACCGATACCAAGGATTTTGGAACGAAGCTATGATGGGGGACTATATCTGGTTCCTGATAAGAGAAACAGACCCACAACAATATAAAAGAAAGACAAAAGCACATAATTAAAGCACATAATTAATTTTAAAACTTTTTTATAATTAATTAATGTTGATATCCTTAGGATAATTTCTTGTACATATATCGAATTGTTTTTTAATTTAAAGTCATATATTTTTGTCACCCAACAAATTTTAATTTTTTTTGTAATAAAAAAGAAAAAACCTTACCATAGACAAAGTTGTGCATATGTCGAGCAAATTTTTGAAATTCATACCTTTACTCAATTGCGAATAAAAGCGAAACGCGTGCATTGATTTTCATGATCTTTGTCTCATTTTGCTCATAGGTTATGTGACTTTACGTAAAAGTAATAAGATTTGACATTTTTTTTCATTTTGGATTTTTTATGGATTTTAAAAAAAAAAATTAAATCTTTAGGCAAAAAATAAGTTTTTTCCTTTATATATTCATTTTTAACTTGGAAACTGTTGCTTGTATAGGAAAACAATATATGAACAGATTAAGGGAATTGTAATTTTAAATTTTTTAAAATTTAATTCAATTAAATCGGGCTAGTGGTTCCCGAGTTATGCCGGACGAAACAAATTAACCAAAAAAAATTTTTAAAATTTAAAAAAAAAAAAATAAAACAAAAACCAAACGAAAAAAAAAATTTTTATTGCGTTTTTCGAGCTCATGTCAAGGTTATCTACACAGAAAAAATTATCGCATCCCGAGTACATTTTGACTGTTGACTAGTGTTATTGAATTTTAGTCCATTTTTCAAAAATTCTAATTTTCGGACATATCGAAATCCGACGAAAACAAAAATTTCTGTAAATATTTAAGAATCAATAATTTCAAAAATCTAATTCTTGCTCCGATTTCATCTGCGAATATTTCAATGACCTACATTGTAATTTATATCACATTCTCTTCCTGTCCAGCATTGTATACCACAGAATAACATTGAATCGAAGAGAAATGATGCAAAGGGCCACCAACGTTCATTGACACTTTACATCACACAGTGTCGCAAAAGTGACCACAAAGGCAAACTGTCAATTAATCAAACAGTAAACAGTATGAAACAGCAACAAATTTGGCTGTGATTTTATGGCAATTAGGGCTTATGTTAATGGAGGTGAAATTCCAATACCGTCTAGCGATATCTGTCCGAAATGAGCTAGGGGTTCAAATTTTTAGACACATGTCTAATGCTTGTAAATTGAAAATAGAGGGAAGAAAGCTTTCTTCAAAGGAAGGTCCGGCACCGATTTTTGGAACATTTCGATGAAAGTCTAGCACTGCTGTTCTAAGATTATGGCCGTCTTTGTCAGGGGTGATAAGAATGGTAATATCCCTTAGGATAAGTGGGGAATAGTTGTTATTTGGGAAATGCCGGGGGCGCAAATCTCGGGATGAAATTCACTTTTCCGTATTTTGGGCGAATGTTTGTTTTGAACGAAATTAAAATGTTCTTTAGAACATTTCTTCTTGGTTTTAAACTGTACTTCAAAAGATTAAAAACAATTGAAGTTAGTAACTCTCGCATCCATGTTGGGAAATTTAATTTTGCAACTAATGTGGCTAAATCGTTTGGCCAATCCCGAAGCACAGGTGCAAACAAAGGTCACCTTGGCGTGAGACACAACTGCTAAGGAAACAACACTAGTTACTATATTAACCTTAATTGCCATTCACTTTAGGGCCATAGACAGTGAACAGTAAGAAACGTCAAAAAAATAATTTGGCTGGGCTCTAATGGGTTAATCGCTATCACATAGGGCGGACTACACTGCGTCAGTAGATCGCCTTGATAAGTGGTATAAATGTACAATTTAAAAAATATATGTTTTTAAATTTGCATGATCTAAAAATAATTCAATTGAAGAACAAAGATTCGAGCAAAATTCGAAATTTAAAAACATGAATCCACGAAAAAAGCAGTTGTTTGAAACCGCCGCGATCAATCGCGGTCAATAATCATTCACTGGGCTGGTCACTTGACATAAGTATTTTGGTTGCGGCGTCAAAGAACAGTTGCAAAACTGACGTGGGGAGTGTGTAGCCATATAAGTCAATCAGATACTTTTTCTTTTCATCCATTTCAATGCAGCAATGAAAAACATTTGAGTTATATATACGAAGTAATGTCATGACACAATGGCACTATATAATCGCATCAATAACGAACATTCCATTAATGTATTAATGGTACTTTACATTAATCTAACACTAATGAAAAATTCTTCATTTAATGTTAATTTAATGAAACATTTTACGTTGTATCAACTCTACATTGGCCCACGTTTTTCATTGATGCAATGTAATATTTCATTGGGAAAATTAAGTTTTTTCTTTCAGTAAGATGATGACTGGTTGGAGTGAATTCCTGACAGGAAAGATTGAGGTGTGTTATGGCACGGGCAAGGAGCTCTATGTAAGCCAACATTTACTCAGATAGTCTGTTTGCCATTAGATCAATCAATGAATTACTGGACGCTCAAAATGTCGTTCCTTCGCTGTCGACACACGTATATTGTAAGCATCTTAGTGTGGCTTCCATCGTGTACGAACGTCTCTCGTTCGCATTATCTGGTTGCCGGGGCTTAGGAAATTGTGAACCCATAAGTTGCATTATGCATTTCAATGCTTTATTACTGTTGTTGCACAAATAGAACTTTTGCGCCTTTGGAATACTGTGCATCACGTCAGTTGTCACTAATAACGACGGCATTGCATTAAATCGAGTTAGTCCGTCCCGTCAGACCATCCAATACAATGTTTCCAGTCTCATCAGCCGTCATCAACTCAGGCATTGCCAGCCAAAGCAACTACTCGCATTTTGTAAATATTTTCTTGTTTTGATTCGCGAAGGTGCGTAAAATAGTTGTGGTTGGCACGAAAGCATCGATACATTCACACCAGCTTTTGATTTATTTGCGTAATTGTCCATTGGCCTGGTGGCGTAAACAAATATGCAATTTGAGATCGCGAATGAATAAATTCAGGAACAATAAAGCAATATCGACGTCAAATTAGACGATGAGCTAATGTTGTCAAATGAAATTCAATTCAAGATAAAATTTATCAATTATTAACATCAATCAGCTGACAACTCAGTAAAGATGCTGTGACGTCACATGAATTTGTATAGTTTTATTTGTTCCATATCATTTTAATCTACATATATCAACAATTAATTACACTGTGTCTTACCAAATATTGAACATTGAATGAAACCAATATAACCCGAATGACATGCTCTTTAATATGACGCTTATAGAGTATGGCGCGTAGAGTGTGAGTAAATAAACTTTAATCTTTTTATTTTTACCTTTTAATCTTTCTAAAGACTAATAATCCAAGACAAGGGTTGGTGCGACATAAAGAATTCGGGTGTTTTGGTAAAACCCGTTGCAAAGCCTTCTGAAGAGTGTCGCCACGGGTTAGAATTCATTATAAAGATAGTAGACACAATAAATTACATTCTATAAAATACAGATGCAAAAAGGCCTTGAGTGTTTGTGCTTCTCGTTCGTTTGTGAGAATCATTTCCTTAAAGAGGCCGGGTTTGATGTTGAAAAGTCGCTGCGAAGTCGCACCTGAACGAAACCTTTAGACAGGGTGGAAATCATGGTAGTGACAGTGGTAGTCTGCAGCCAAGTAATAAATGCCACCATGCCATTTGTAAATAAATTTGCATCCTATTAAATATAGATGCAAAATGGTCTTGAGCCAGGACAATATCCCAGTTCAAATCAAATATTGATTACAGACCAGAAAATACAAACGAAAAAACTAAAAGAAAATAATATTTTTTAGTTAAAATGTATGCAAGAGAGATTTCGACAATTTTGAAACTCTGCCTTCCAACATGCAATTTTACATAAATTTCAAAATAACAGAAAGACAAAGATGCTTGTACCGTCTTAGAATTTCACCACTACCCATAATATATACATATGTATGCATACAAATTGTAAAGTCTCCTAGTAATAGTATATTTCAACGGAATAGCAAAGTGAATAGTTCCATCCCGATCGTGGAAAACTTTTTGAATGAAAGAACGATTTTCACGGAAAATTCGATGACGACCCACTTTATTAAACTCGAATGAATAAATACTTATTAATCCACCCAATGGATTATCTATCTATATTTATAAAAGAGTTGCGTTACTGACTGACTGACTGACTGACTTATCATTGACCAGCCCCAGACCAAACGTCTGAAGCCAGGGTAATGCAATTTTCAGGGTAGTTCCCAAATATGACGTAGACGTCGACTAAGAAAGGGTTTACGAAATTCGTACTATTAGGGGATAAAATGGCCCAAAAAAAGATAAACATCGAACCTTCTTCCAGACTAAACGGCAGTAGCTATAAACATGAAATTCGGTGAGTTCCTTGCACTGACATTGCAGACGAGCTACAAATAGGGATTTTTCGAAATTTGTACTTTTAAGGGCCGAGCGGGACAAAAAGGGATAAAAATGGTACCAACTAAAGTATTACAGCTAGAATCGTGAAATTTGGTATGTAAATTCCTCTGACGATACAGAAACGAAGTAAAATTGGATTTTTCGAAATTTGTACTTTTAAGGGGAGAGCTGGACAAAAAGGGATAAAAATGGTACCAACTAAAGTATTACAGCTAGAATCGTGAAATTTGGTATGTAAATCCCTCTGACGATATAGAAACGAAGTAAAATTGGATTTTTCGAAATTTGTACTTTTAAGGGGAGAGCGGGACAAAAAGGGATAAAAATGGTACCAACTAAAGTATTACAGCTAGGATCGCGTAATTTGGTATGTAAATTCCTCTGACCATATAGAAACGAAGTAAAATTGAATTTTTCGAAATTTGTACTTTTAAGGGACGAGCGGGATAAAAATGGTACCAACTAACGTATTACAGCTAGAATCGTGAAATTTAGCATGTAAATTCCTCTGACCATATATAAACGAGCGGGACAAAAAGGGATAAAAATTGTACCAACTAAATTATTACAGCAAGAATCGTGAAATTTGGTATGTAAATTCCTCTCACCATGTAGAAGCGCAGTATAATTGGATTGTTCGAAATTTGTACTTTTTAGCGGGTAGGCGGGACAAAAAGGGTTCCACTTTAAGCATTGCAGCTATAGTCGGAAAATTTGGAGTGTAGATTATGTGTAAAACGCAATATAAATGGATTTTTTCGAAATTTTCTTATAGGGGCTGAGCAACAAGTATTGGAGCTATAGTCGTGAAACGTGCTGTGTAAGTTCCTCTGACAACGTAGAAGCGCAAATCTAATTTGAATTTAAATTAAAATCAAATTTTTCCAATTTTGTACTTATAAACAATGAGCGGGATAAAAATAGTACCAACTAAAATATTTCTGCTATAGTCGTGAAATTTTGTGTTTAAATTTCTCTGACAACGTAGACTTGCAACATAAATGGATTTCTCGAAATTTGTACTTTTAAGTGGCGAGCGGGACAAAAAGGGATAAAACTGGTACCAATTTTAGTATTACAGCTAGAATCGTGAAATTTTGTGTGTAAATTCCTCTGACCATATGGCAGCGCAGTAGTTTGATTTTTCGAAATTTGTACTTCTAAGGGGTGCGCGGGACGAAAATGGATAAAAATGCTGTACAATCCTTTAAAGGGGAATTAATGTGTTACAAAATAAAATACATATTTTTAGGGGAAGCAAAAACACATGTTACCTATAGTGATTTTTCAAAATGTGTACTTTTTGGGAAAGAGGTGCAAAAAGTTATAAACTGGCTGGCTGAATCTAGAAACATGAGATCGAGGATATAAATGGTTGTAATTTTTTGTTCAAAACTTGGTAGAAAATTATACATACGAAGTAGTTCAGCTAAAATAGTGCATATCGACAAGCACATTCCTTTGACTGTGTGTGAGTGCTGGCTAATAGGAGGTTTCCAAATTACTATTTTAGATTTATCTATATCCACCAAAAGAAAATTAAATAAATACTATCCAAAAACAGAGACGGATAAAATTAACGAATAACTAGTAAATAACTGCTAGTATTATATATTCAAACATTGTTGCTTTTGTTAGTAAGCGCTTAATTGAGAAAACGTTTCGCATTCCAAAAGCAGTCTTCATAAATACACATTTTCTGGAAAGCAAAGGTTTCCCATTTCATTCCCAGTAGAACGAGTAACTGCCGTTTTTCAGTTTTCAGTTTTCATTTTTAATGTGTGTTTGTGAACAATCCGCTAAGGTTGCTGACTCTCAGCTTGGTCTGTACAATCTCCGATAACACGGTTCTGGAAATTTAAAATCAACAAACAAACTTTGTGCAAATATGTTCCAGGTTTTTGCCATTGCAATAGCAACAGACGACCTTAAAAAGTCTCCTTCATTCTATCTGCGGGCAGGCCCAATGCAATGCGAAATCGCAATCCAAGCGATAAATGATCGTTTTCGTTGTGGAATCGCAACAAACGTGCTGCGAGTGAGTATTTGCGCTGCAGGGCAAACAACTCTCGGCGTTAGTCATTCACGTCTAAGTTGAATTTATTTACTCGCATAATTGTTGTTTATTTTTTATTTATTATTTATTGTGTCTGTCTGTCCGTCTGGCTGTTTGTTTGCGCGTGCGTCCGTCTATGTGTCTGCTTCTGGCACTGCAGACATAACCTCAGACAATTTCGATGCTGATCGAAACAGAAAGACCAAAACAACTTTTAAACCTTCAATTCTCGATACGCCTTCGCATTTGGCGGCAGTTTCAAATTATTTGAGCTAATAAAATATTCCATGGAATCGTTATTTGCTTCTGTCAACTTCCCATGAAGTCAATGTACAGTCTGTTAGCGAAGTAGCGAGTGTCGTGGCAATTCTATTCTGTTTTTGAATTTTTTGATGTAATAACACACAAATGTCTCGTATTTCTCTGCTTACGAGGGAAAAATAAGGAGCAAAATATTAAGAAAATGCACAGCGACCAGTATTTGAAGTAAGTAACTAAGTATTTTTATTTATTTATTATGAATTACAATACAAAGTAAATTTATATTCTAATTTTGAGTCCAGGGATAGAGGTGACTAAAACCAATGTAGCCAGTTATTGCAGCGACAGACCAGAGCCTCTGGTGGGAATCGAACCCACAATCCCCACGCTGATAGCCGAGCACGCTATCAACTCGACTACCGAAACGCTCAAGTGACTAAGTATATTTTAGAAAAAAAAAAGAAAAAATTTAAAAGAAGGTTATATCCCTATCCCTATTAATATTATAAAACCTTAGTGTAAGTCTGTCTGTCTGTCTGTTTGTTTGTTTGTTCCGCAATCACGTGTAAACGGCTGAACCGATGTTGTTGAAATTTTCAGTACAGATAGATGTAGGTGTGGAAGGAACTATAGGCTATAGAATTTTTAAAAATTTGTTCTGTGGGCGGAGGGGCGTGGCAATAGTGTTTTTGGGAGCTAGATGGCTGAAAATTGGTACATATATATTACTGACCACGAGAATGATAAATATGATGCCGAAATTTGTATTTTCGTTTTGTGGGCGGAATGGGCGTGACAAAAGTGTTTTTGAGAGCTAGAAGGCTGAAAATTGGTACATATGTATTACTGACCACGATAATGATAAATATGATGTAGAAATTTGGATTTTCATTTTGTGGATGGAATGGGCGTTGCAAAGTGTTTTTGAGAGCTAGAAGGTTGAAAATTGGTACATACATATTACTGACCACGAGAAAGATAAATATGATGCTGGATTTTGAATTTTCGTTTGGTGGGCAGTGGGGGTGTGGCAAAAGTGTTTTTGAGAGGTAGTAGGCTGAAAATTGGTACATATATATTACTGACCACGAGAAAGATCAACTTGATGTCGAAATTTGGATTTTCGTTTAGTGGGCGTGGCTATAGTTTTTTTAAGCTAGAAGGCTGAAAATTGGAACGTATAATTACAAACCACGATAATATCAATATGAAACCTGATTTTAATTTTACCATTTGTTTTTTTGCCTGGCGGAACCTAGCTGAACCCCGCCCGCCAGGGAAATAAATAATATATAATCTGTCGAAAATATTTTTTCACATATTTTTTCTCAAACCACAACGAATTATAGACCGTTTTATAGAATGAAAGTAGCAGTTGATTGATATTTGATCGCTTGGCGTAGTCGAAGGAAAATAAGTTACAAGTCACACGAAAATTAAGTCTTCGTTTTCGTTCGACATTGTGAAAGCGGGCATTAGACTCATGCGTTCTCACAAACGAACGAGAAGCACAACTTACTTGCCGAATTTGCGTTTAAAAAATCGCACCAAGTAATAAAGCACACATGCCATCTTACAAGCATCTCATTGAGTTGCATATGTAAGTATGTGTATATGTATGTATGCAGGTATAGTTACCCAGCAATACTTCTGCCGTGCCAACGCTCATTTGTTTTAGTTTTTTCGTTTGCATTTTTTAGTCTGTAATCAATATTTAATTTGAACTGGGATATTGTCCTGGCTCAAGACCATTTTGCTTCTATATTTAATAGAATGCAAATTTATTTACAAATGACATGGTGACAAAGGTAATTATGCATCAAATTAGTTTGGATAATATTGCATGGGTGATCCACTTCCATATACAATGGAATTCCAATGACAGAAGATTGCGTTTACCTTCCAAATATAGATATAGATCTTTAAATTTAAATCAGCCGTTCGAGTGACACTAACTGGAATTATTGTACCATGTTCTACGTTATTTGTTTCTATGGAAATATGTCAAAAAACTAATATATGTACATATCGAGGACTTATATTCAAAAGTGGCTACGAACCATTTTCTCCACCTGGCTGTCATCTGTCATAAAGATTTTTTTCCTAAAGCCATTTTTCAAATATTTCAATCACGCGTTAGGTTGTGACTGCGTGGCTATGAATATAAAAAAAAAATTGTTGAAAATTGGAGCAGCATAAAACCGAAGGTTGTACTTCTCTACAACGATTTTGTTTAAAACATTTTTCTAGATTTAGGGTACATCGTGCTATCAAATTCCATCATTTCACCGTTTATAGCATTTTGCTTCCCAGTTTATTAGGTTAAAATAGGATAAATATTGGCTATAAAATCAAAATTTGTGACAAGTATCTTTAAAAACTCGCGTAACTTTTTATCATATTGAAAATACCAAAATATTTTTTTAGTATTTGATTTCTGACTTCATGAGGAATATTTATGTCAGAATTGTTTTCAGAATCCTGGATGGAGAAAGTTAAAATATAAGCAATTGCAACCGCGAATTTTGAATTTTTCAACAATTGCATCGATTTTCGCGACTTACATCATATACATATGTTATAAGCGACATTGGTTCTTAATACACAAACAAAAATTCAGCCGAATCCGTCGGTTAGATTCGTGAAAATAATAATACAAAAATGTCATGCATGAAAATAATTTAAGCCATATTTCCCACGAAAATTAAATTTTTTTAATAATATCCAATTTGTATTTTTTGTTTACCGTGCCCTACCGCAATATCCACTTTTTGTAAAAAATTGGAAAAAGAATAAACGTGGTACCAATCTAACGGCGTGTACATCTCAGAAAATGACAACATTTCATTAAAAACGTCAACCAGTTTGTAATAAATCTTATTTATATATTTGGGCATTAATGGCTATGTGCTTATTTCAACATTCATAGTGCTCAATTTTTAAACTTGCAAAAATAAAGACTTCCGTTGATTTAAGCCACTCCCTTACAGCGATCGTATTATACGGTGTCAATAGAAAAACTGGCCAAGAAGATCTACCGAATTATCTAATTCTTACTAGGCAGGGCCATGGATATTGACGTAAAAGGAGTCGTCTGGCTCTTCTATGGAAGCTTTACGTCCAGCGTAATTGCCAGCGAAATCAAAGCCCATCAGTGCCGCAGTAACAAAGCGCTCGCTCTTTTCGACGTTAAGATTTGCGTTCCGCAGCATTATTTGGCGTTTTTACAGCACATTTGCAGTATTTTTCGTCTTCATAGAAGCTTGTGCTTATCGATTTCTCTTTTCATCGTATTGATGGCGAATGAGTTATGTTTATTCTATAAAATAATATTGCTCATTCGCTATGTTCGCTTCGTTGTGCCAAAAGCAATTTAATCGATATACATACATATTATGATTTTAGCTATTCAGATTCATCCGATCAATATTCACCGATTTAAATTCGCTATACGGGGAAACACGAGGAGAAACTATTCTTCAGATGTACAAGTTCGGTCCTACAGGAAAGTGCCATAAACGTACATATCATGTACCTAGTCCAAATCATGTCCTTTTCTATATTTTAATTTTTCTATAACAACTATAAAACTATTATAGTTAAGCACATCTTCAGATTTTGAACATTAGGGTTTAGCTGCATTTTCTTAAAATGACTTTCCCTGTATTATAAATCGACGATCAGAAACTCATTTCTTGAAATTTGAGAAGTTTCCTGCCATACTCCAGATTATGTACATTGTCTTTTTCATACCTTCCACATATTCAGTGTTGCCAATTGTGGTGTTTTTCCACTACTTGTGGTGTTTTTTCATCTTCAGAAAACACCGTTTTTTAAAAGTAGTGTTTTTTCAAAGAAGGCGCTAAGGTGGTGTTTTTCATCATTTTTGCGTAGCGCTTTGTAGTGTTTTTCACTCACAATTTTTTTGGATATTATTATTTTATTTGAAGCATCAACATTAAGAAGCATGTACAATGATCCGAAGAATCATGTATATTTGAGTAAATCTTGCTTTTGAATCTAGAACCGCTGATCACATGAAGTTATTTAATGATTTGTATAGACTACTTCAAAGCCTCACAAATAGTATTATCATACCCGACGTTGATTTTGACTATATGTCTGGAAATATTGATCTTGTATTGAATAATTATTGCTACCTTGGATACACTTTTGAAAAATCGTGCACTGAGAATAATATTTCTGAGGTCGATAAAAATATAATAAAATTAGAATGTATTAAGTTTACGAAAGCCGTCATAAACCAAATAAGAATCAAACTACCCCCAAATATTGAAATACTTAAAAAATGACTATATCTAGCATGGATACTATTTTAACTACCAAAGAACAAGATGTTATTACATTTATTAAAGAATTTGGTTCAAATGAAGATGAATTAAACGAAATGGAAAAATGTTTAAAACACATGAAACTCTGCAAATGGAATCATCACGATAGAACTGATGAGTTCTGGATCGAAATTCACAATTTTAAGGATTCTGCAAGCCAATATCCATTTCGGAAACTAACGAATTTTGTAATCAATCTATTATCGTTTCCTTGTTCAAATGCCGAAGTAGAAAGAGTTTTTACTGTTATGAATTTTTATAAAAACAAAATTAGAAATCGAATGTCTTTGAATACAATAAATGGATTACTTCATGTAAAATATGGCCTGAACTTAGAAAATACTTGCTGTTCTAACTACAAAATACCAACCGATATTTGTTTAAAAATAAATTCGAATGAAGTTTATAAGAAACTACATATTTCCCTTTTATGTTTATGTTTACTTTTATTTTGTTTTGTTTATGTTTGTTTGTATGCAATTGAAATCCTTTCATAATACACAATTCCTTAAATACACACGTTAATTATATGTATAATAAATGAATTGAATTAAATAGAAATATTTTTGTGTTATTAATTTTTACTTATTGGATTTTTAGTCAGTGTTTGTAATATTTATGTGGTGTTTTTTTTCGGTGTTTTTTTCATACTATACGGTGGTGGTTTTTGGTGTTTTTTATACATTTTTCGGCGTGGTGTTTTTTGCCTCCGACGAGTTGGCAACAGTGCACATATTCACTTTGTAATTCCGTTTGTAACACCTTAAAATATTCATCGGAGACTCCATAAAGTTCTACAGAACTTAAAATTGAAATTAGACAGGGATTGCGATATTACCATTGCAAATCGGATATATTTTCATTTTCGATCTTAAAGAAAAGTACAATTTTTATTTTTTTGTTTTTATGTTTTTTACATTATTATACGTATTTTTTCATAATGCGCAAAAAAGATTTTATTTTTTCATAATATATATTTTCACCTTTTTAGATTTTGAAAATTTGAAAAAAAAACTCAATTTCTCTTTTCGTCTTTGTCGAACTGTTTCTCTCACATTTTAAGAGATTTTGCACTCGAATTTTTTTATTAGCAATATTGATTTCTTAGCTTTATTATGACGCACAAAATGTGTGTCAAATAAAGTTTGTTTGTAATAAAAATTTAAAAAATTCCCTTTTTGAAAAAAATTATGATTTGGGACTTTGAAAGCCTTTGAAAAATAAATTACCTTTTTTTACTATATGAATGGGAAATTGTAGATATATGTATTTCTAATTCAAATATTTACATTACTTACAATAATAATGAGCATTTGTTTATATTATATTACTACAAACAAAAGCTTTTATATTCACTTGTCACACTGCATGCGAAATCTAGCTGAAATGATGTAAGGTAGATTTTCACATGTCAAATTTGTATGGGATCTGACATTTGAAAATCGACCTTATGTCATTTCAGCTAGATTTCGCATGTAGTGTGGCCAGGCTAAAAGTCGCTGGATTTTTCCTAAATCCAGTCAGGGGAATACACATTATTTGCGAGGGTTTTTGCAGGATCTTTATTGTGAAATAACAATAACAACAATACTATGGCTGACATAGTGTTAATACTTCACGTCTCGTGCTATATGGCTTATCTCTAAATTTCTTGTTTTCGTAGAATAATCGATGAAATAAAAGGTGATCATCTTCACAAAGAATAATTTACTTTTCATACGAAACCAGTAACAAAGAAATGGCAGAAAGAAATAGTGATACAATTAAACTTTCAATAGAAATCCAATAGGAATAAAAAATATATCCTAAGGTTTTGTAAGACCCGTTGTTTTTATGAATTTATTTAATTAATATTAAAATTATAGTTTCCATTGCTTTTACATTTTAGAATATTTCCAAATATAGTTCAGAGTAGATCAATTCAAATGAAATTCCACTTAGAATTCTGAACCACTGTCCACCGTATAATACGATCGCTGTTAGGGAGTGGCGTATAGCAACGGATTTTATTATACCCGCTAATGTAAACTGAACTCATTACATAAATTCCGAATTATCTTATCGTTTCGAAGTATTCTATTACTTTTTTGGTATATTTCCACAGAAACAAAAAAATTAAACCATGGTACAATGCAATAGTGTCGCTCAAACAGCTGACTAAAATTTCACTTCTGATTGTCAAATTCATTGTAAACAACATGAGCCACTTGAGAGTTGCAACAAATGAATCACTCCTGGCCTTTCCCAAGTGAATGACAAGCAGAAACCTTTCCGTACCGAAATATCGTTTCCCACTTGATTTTGTGCAGCTCATTTACTTTTTGTAAGATTAGAGGAAATTGAAGATGAATTTGACAATCAAAATACTAAAATACTCAGGGCATTTATTTATAAAAATTTAATGAAATGATTATCTGAAGCAAAATCGCCCTTACCTTTTTCTCTAGAATCGGAAAATAATTTTTGCAGTGTTTTTCATGGTTCTGCTTAAAATGTTTTTTTATACCCTACACCACTTCGTGGACTAGGTTATTATAAGATAGTTTCGCGCCAAATGTTTGTTACACCAAGAAATAATCGAGCTAGACCCACCTTTAAGTATACGGATCAGCTTAGAATCAACAGCTGCATCGATTTAGCGATGTCTGTCTGTCCGTCCGTCCGTCTGCTGTCCATCTAAACTTGTTCGCACTCTACAGGTCGCAATTGTTGTCCGATTATCTTGAAATTTGGCAGAAGTTTTTTTTTCCAAAGTATTGAATTTGGAGGAAATCGGTTCAGATTTAGATATAGTCTCCATACAAATATCCCTATAATTTACACTATTGCTGCTCTAGAATACACATTTTACATGGGATCATGGCAAAATTTTCAGGATCGTGATCATTTTGAACTAGAAACAGCTAGCGCGAAAGTGAACCATGTCCATGTTTTGATATAGCCCAATGCAAATGTACATTTTACGTCGGATCTTGGTCAAATTTCCCACACAGTGTTACATTTAAACTACACACACTTATTTTCAAAGCCAGCTATATGGGTCAATGTTTTGGTATATCCCCCATCATATTTCACATTATATTTCAATAAAGAATACCTACTTTGAAAGTGATATATAAAGGCCCACTTTTTAATGTAGCTCCCTTACAAATGGGCCCTCATTTTTATTATTACCCCTCTAGGACCCACATTTTACATCGGAAGTTTATCAAATTTTGCACATTATATTATGTTTCAACTAAGAATACATACTATAAAAGTCAAATAAATGGGTCCATATTTTAGTATAACCCCCTTACAAATTGGGCCCCAATTTCTACTCTATTATATCTCTAGAACCCACATCCTGCATTGGATCTCGATACAATTCTGCAGATCATGTTATATTTCAACTAAGAATACCCACTATGAAAGTGATCTATAAGTGTCCGCTTTGTAATTTAGCGCCCTTAAAAATGAGCCCTCTATTTACGTCGGGAGTTTTTAAAATTTTGCAGATTTTATTATATTTCAACTAAGAATATACACTATGAAAGTCAAATATATGTGTCCATATTTTGGTATAACCCAAATGTGGCCCCAATTCTACTCTATTATATCTCTTGATACTATATATTACATCGGATCTTGATGGAATTTTGCAGATCATTATACCATGTTTTGGCACAGGCCCCATGGAAGATCAGGTATTGGAAGTTTTTTTGGGAGGAGGAGAAAATCGTTAATCAACGAAAGTACCGTCACTCCACTTCCTTCTATTTGGTTTAAATAATGAAAACGAACATAAACCTCACTGGGAGTTATGTCCACCTACCACCAAATCATGTATCCATTGGGGGTTATGTCACGGCATGACCTACTCGTGCCTATTTTTTCTTCGTCAGGAAATCACGGTGCACGCAAATTCTGGACACGCATCTTTCTCTCGTTTGGCAGTCGTATTAGTTTGGTGAGTTCCCAAAGGGGTGGTTATTTTAATAGTTCCCACATCTGAGTTTATATACATGTCGTATATTGCAATTGCATTACGAAAGTGCATCTTAAAATTGGCCCCATATGTGTCGACTTAGTTTAACAAATAAAAGTAAATTCCAAAAAGTTAAAAATAGCAACGACACACGCGAACGGAAGATTGCATGGATAGGTATGTGTGCACAATTATTTCTTTACTTATTTTTAGTATTTCTGGAATGCACTCAACGCCGGGCACCGGGCCATTGGCAACTATTCCAACTCTTTGTCTCTTCACTCCTTTTCCTTCAACATGCATTGGCATTTGTTATTTCCCTCCGTCCGTCCGTCCGTCCATCTATCTGCCTGTTTGTCATAGTGTCTATAAATATTGTAGATTCATACATATGTATGTAGTTATATAAACACATGTATACAGACACACACACACATACATACATGCTTGCGAACAGCCAGTAATGTTGTCAGTAGGTCGTTAATTGTTTAAGAGGAAATTTAATAAGGACATACTTCTGCCATTTACGTGAGCTTGTGTAGTTGCCTTTGCAATTGTTTGTGGTGTTTTTATTAACGTTGGGATAAAATTTGTACGGGTAAATAACGCTGCACAGAGCCAAGTTAATCTCGGGTTATGGTTGTGGTAGATTTTATCGTTTCATTCCAACATTCCTATAGGAACTCAATTTCACAGGGAGTTTTGGGTGAACCATCACAGTCAAAAGCTAACATGACTTGGTTGGTTTAATGCAATTCGCGAATTGGTCAAGGGCTACAGGAAACTGGGGACTGAATTCGAATATGATTTTTCATTGTGCAATTTTGTTTAGCCTTGATGGCTTATTTAACCACCATTAAAAGAAAATGTCACTAATATAGTAGTAGCCACTGGTGTGTGGTGTTAGTGGCCAACATGCAAGCACGTGACCACCATCCCAGTTGTGAAAATTGAGAGGCCTACCCTAAAGAGGCCTGGAAACTCGCCTGCTTCCTCAAGCAGGCATTAACGGTACATACTTTAATGCTAAATGATTTTCTCCTCCGGGGTATGTGAAAAGAATAAAGGTTTTGAGTTTGGTCTTACAGAATTGTCAAAAACCCTTGATTCCAAGAAGGCTTCTAAACCGAGGCCTCCTGAAGGTCTTCCTCGAAAACGAAGATGTTCACGCCTACCCTCTGTAGGGGGGTACGTGTGAATTTGCTCTGCATTTGCAGGCCTGTTAGTAGACAAACAGATCCCCTCTTCCGCTGCTGAGTATATTCCACGCTAGTGAATCCGTGTGTATTCCACATATGGCGACTAAGGCACAGACATAAAATATTAAATATCTGGCCGTTTCAGTTTTAATGCCAAAGAACAAATATTTATGCCTCCTTTCCAACCACCACTCCATAATATAATTAATCGATCGTTCAATTTCAAGCTTATGACGGTGGGAATATTTCATGTGGATTAAAAACGTAAACTTGAATATTACAAAAAAAAGCAGATTACCCTGCAGAGAGAGAACAGTTTATACAAGGGACGGGTATAATAAATATGCATTATACCGATCGATTTGGAATAACTTTCTGAGCCGATTTAGCTATGCCCGTCTGACTGTCCATCCATCAATTCTTGTATCAAAGTACTGGTCGCAATTGTTACCCGATCCAAATGAAACTTTGCACAAAGAATTTCTGTGAAGTAAGGACAAACGTTATTTAATTTAAAGCAGTACTTCCAGTACAGTACAGCCCAAAATCGGAAGATATATGAATACTTTTCCTGATTTGGTCTGCCCGCTCTAGAAACCGCATATTTCAAATCTCCTTTCCGATTTCACTTTTCACCTTTCTATACAACATCTCGCGACTGCAAGGTTGTAACAGACAATTTTTGATAAATTAATCTATATATCACATCGTACTAAACGTGGTAATCTTTTTCAATTACTGCTGTAAAGATGTCTCTTGTCGTTCACGAGATATCGATAAATTATCGATAAATTATGTGTAATTTTTCAAAAAAAAAAAAGAAATATTGTTGCATTTGAAATCTCTTTTCATTATACGTTTATCCACCAAAGCATTTTTTGATATCTTAATTGGTTCAGATTGCGGCAAATTTCAATTAAAAAATAAACATTAACCACCTGAAATTTAGAATGATAACGAAGGACAATTTTGAACGATTTAATAGTGTTTTAAGGCAAATTTTAACATGAACCACTAGTTTAGAGTTGTGTACCAAAACGGATGCAGAAGAACTTATTTTGAATGAAGAAGCTGAGGCCTAAGCACGTCATTCTTTAGCGTAAGCGTTATCGTATCGTACGTATTGTCGAAGGTACGACTTTCATTTTTTATTCGGTGCCTTGCGATTTTTAAAAGAATATTTTTTGTATTGGAAATTTTGGCGAGGACTTACCGGAGAGGTCAGTTCACAAAATGAATGAAGGACATTAAACCCATCTCAATTATACATTTTTCTCTAAAAATAAAATAAATTTGCACCTGCGAAACATGTTGTCGCCTTTTTGGAAGCGTGTTTTTAGAAGCGTGTTTGAAAAGGTACCCGTAACTCAAGGTTTTGAGGGTATCTGTCCGTTTAAAAATTAAGCAATTATGTACCGATTTTTAAATAGACTTCTAAATTTGTCCACAATAAGTAACTTATATTCCAGCATCTCATCTTAAAACGCTAATATTATATCACAGATATACAAATTAAAGGTAAATAAATACCACAATAAAAGTAGCTATGTGTAGTTTTTTACGCAAAATCGACATAAATTAATGAAATTATTCGATAAATTTATGAGAAATGGGTGTAGGAAAAAACCAAAGAATGAATCATATTAAAATGATTATAGAACTAAATCTGTTCGATATGATATATCGAATGACTTTTACTGTGGACGAAGATGAAAGAGCAGAAGGTTTTGGATGAAAAATGTGGAATTCCTTTTTTGGTATTTATATTTATTCGACCTTTCTCATTTTAGCTAAATAATTGTTCAAGCTCGAGGTCAGTTTTTTATTTATTAAATTCAGATATTTCGCAATTTGCGCTACTGCAATATTTACAACCGACGATGGTTGTTTAATTATAATAGTTTTAAAGTAGATGTAATTCATGAAATTGCGAAATATCGGAATTTAATTAATAAAAAACAATACAAACTAACTAACCTCGAACTTGGTTATTATTTAATAGTTGTATGTGGAATTCCCATATTAACTTTTGGTCTTCAAAATGTTTTATATTGTCTTCGAGTAGAAATCGGGCCAGTATTTCACTATTCTAAATTGTATATACATAATTTGACCGCATACTTGTCCACTGGTGGAAGAAGGGGTCCGCTTTGTGTAATGTGTTGGAAAATGTTTGTGAACATAACAAACTAAATTAATTGCGTGAAGCGAATTTGTGTGTGTTTCTCAGAATAAAAATCAAACTCGTCGGTCAACGAATATTTTTGACAAATAAAAGTTAAGAATTCCATTTAATCCATCAGATATCAAAAAATTGGTAAATACACAAACATTTGTTTTAACTTTAGAAATGTTGCAATTAGTTCAGTAAGAATTCTTAATTTGATACCTATAAGGAAAGGAAATAAAGCCAACATTTAAATTTAATGGGAAGGAGAAGACTTCGTTGCATCTACGATTTATTCATTGTCTCTCAAGATAATTTAGTTTTTGGTGTGAGTTTTTGAAACTGGCTCGAAAAATAAATTATAATATTATGAATGTGGTGGCATATCTACCATAATCGTTTTAAAGTGTATCACTGATTATTAAGATGGCCCAAAATGCTTGATGTTGGCAGACAATGAACCATTTTCTTGACTGTAAGGAAGTAAACTCTGAACACGAGTCAATTCCAATTCATTCATTGCAGAAGCTAAAGTCACATATCACTAAATGTAACATGGCTGAAGTGTGTACAGTTGAGTTTGAATCTCCTCCTTTCCATCATCAAAAAACAAATTTACTTCGTAAGAAGAAACACTTCATCGAAAACGCCTAAAAGACAATAAAAATCGATCACTAATCAAAAAAAAAAAAACATAAAATTGACAATTTTTTGTTAATTATTCTTTTCAGTGCAAATACAGTACAAAAATTCGTTTGATAGAAGTCGCAACATCGCACAGTGGTTCAGATTAGAAGTGAACATTTGGTAGGATAACAAAGATTAATATCGCTAAGGGAATAGTCACGAGCGTGAGAGCGGTAACGCAATCAAGAGCTGATTGATTGAAACTCCTTGAAATCGCAGTTTGTCTACAAAATGTGCGGCCAAGTGGCCCTCGACTACACGGCAAGTTTGTTGCTGCGATTCATCAATTGCACAAAATTAATGGATTTATGGAAATTGAACGATTTGCCATCACACCCGTGCGGATAAACAATCAGACTATGTTGCTGGATGTGCAGAGGAACAGATGCACAGATACCTGAAGTTCACATAGTCGCACCTACAATCCGTCTGCTCTTAGCGCGTAGCTAGAAACATAGACATTGCCACGCTCCACACTCTCATGTACATACCGGAATTCGTAACAACTGTTTTTACAACAACGACAACAAGCGATTCGAAGCAAAACAGATGATGATTGTACCGTACCGATATTGAGCGTTACTAGCCGTAGACTGGCAATAACTGCAACAGCGACGGAGGCAGAAGTAATGCTGTATGCCTCATGGTGCGCCATCACATCGACATCTTTGAGGGTTTGTCGCAAAGCACACATCTCAAGGACGTTGTTGCGTCTGTTGTCAAACCATAAAAGATATTAAACTTTTCTGTTGAACGTTTTATGCGATAACAAAAATAACTCGAGTCACGTTCAATTGTCTATACACACATTGCCATGTCATGCCATGCCACATGTAAGCTGGCTGGCTGGCTGTGCCATCCAAGTCTCGGTCGGATCTCTCTTCAACCATTGCAACAGCATTTCGCATTTCTAACAACAATGTTGATTGTATGTCTGGCATGTTGTCTGCTGCCTATTATCAACAACATGTTACAAAGCACAGACAGATACAAAAGTGCTGCTGACCTAGAGTCGACAAAAAATGGAACCGAAACCGAGAACCCGGACGTCCGGTTTTCATTTTTTTCTTATGAGAATGTGATGCGGCTAGTAACACAGTGCTGCAAAATTGAATGACGTAGAAAACTCTGGGAAGTTATAATATATTTCTTGTACGTGTTTTTGGCCAGACACCCCCAAAATCTCGAAACAGGTTGTACATACATTTACGCAATTATAAACCTGTAGTTTTGTTGATTATCAACTATTTCAGTTTGTCATCGGATTTATAAGAAGATCCTTAGATCATTCAATTAGTATATACTTACGTTGTTCATTTAAACCTTGAGGAATGTGTTTCATGTTTTTTTTTTTCAAAAATACAAGTTTTAGCCATTCCATTTCACAAATCACAAAATTGTGGAACACATTCTGATAATCTTTTTTTTTCAAAATTGCTAAATTAATAATATTAAGTTAATCTTTCAGTGTAGTTTTTCAAAAGTGCACTTTATCAATAAGAGTATTACGGGTTTCAAACAAACCAAAAACCCGACTTTTAATAAACTCTATGTCAACATCCAGTCACATGGAGCCACTATGTGCAATGAAACCACCCAGTAGAAAAAATTGTCATCAACAAACTCTGGACGATTTTTTAAAATAAGCCAGCCCTGACATTTGTCTATTTGTCCGTTCACAACACGCCGTAGGATAAATTCGTGTATCAAGCCGTATGGACAATGTGTTCACGTTGTGGATGTTCATCATTGTGAGAATATTTGCAATGAAATGATATTTTTCCTACGGGAAAATGTCATAGGACTTGTCCCTAGTAGGTAGGGGCTGGTCCTGGATCCAACCCATACATATGAAAGGGACCGGTCCCTATTACATAGGTTTGTCATTGACTCCGGGTGGTATGACTTGGTCATGTCCGCTGTCTTTTCTATACTATCTGTCTTTGAACAGCTCTCAAGAAACATTACTTAGACAATACCTCTAAAGTAAAGTCCGATGCTTGTACTCTAATATCAGTCTTATAATAATTATCTGTGAAAACTGTAGTATACGTTAAGCAAAATTGTTGTAAAGGTTCGCATATACTATTATTTGGTAGAGGCAATACTTTTATTTACATAAACATAAGAAATGAATATAAATGTATCTGTTATACATCCCTATTGACCTATCCCAGGATAGGTCGATAATGTCAATTTTCATCAATTTCCCGTAGGTTTAGTTCAAATTATTCAGAATTAAGCCGACACACTAAATATAAATGTATTTATTATGATTCGTTTCATAAATACAACAAAATCCTTCTTTATATTTATGAAAACATTTCAACTCAAATATATTTTGGTTAAAACATATTTCTAATCGTTAAGACATTTTTGTTTAATACAATGACATTTGTCTTTAATCCTATGAAGCTAAGCTTCACTAATGCTAAACAATATTAATATTAATCCAAACAGTTCATAGACGACATTTTCACACAAGTGTCCACAAAATCGGATAGGATCAGATGCACTAATCGCAATGTCTAACTTCCAAGAGTCAATAAAAATGCTGTGCAGTATATCTACTATTATGCTCACTGAAAGGACCGCCTATTACTTAGAGCTGACATCGAATATCGAATTTAATTTGTAGCAAAGTCGGACATTGCAATTAGAGCTAAGGTAGCCGTTATTATAGTCGACTTTGTCGCTTGTATGGGATGTTGTATGCCACTCATCTGATCCTATCCGATTTTGTGGACACTTGTGTGAAAATGTCGTCTATTAACTGTTTGGATTGTCACCTCCATTTACAATGATCGTACACCCATCTTCCAGGATGTCTTACAGACGTTTCCTACCGGGCACCGGCAGACGACTTGCAACAGGCATACACCAATACCCACGCATGGGATTTAAGAAAATGTTACAGCAAAAACAAGTCTCAGTGATGTCTCATATTTCGAACTTTTTTCTAAATTAGGATTTGCTTTCTTTTTTAAATATTTTTTCCAAACAAAAAATGCAGCAAATTTTAAAGCCAGCAACAGGTTTATGTCTGGTTATTTTTAGCCACAAAAATATCTAACTTTATTGCTATGTTTGTCTGTTTGTCGGTAGTTTGTATGTATCTGCACTGCACAGTGGTTGGATGGGACACAGTCCGTGGATAATGGCTAATTGTCTTTGCCGCAAGTTATCACTAACACCGGATGTCATTGCACCGGTCCCGAATAGAGTGAGCGAAGGCGCGCTCTTCTTTCCGTTCGGTATGGATTGATGCGTGAATCAATGTGAATGGACAATTTGAGTTCAACTGCAATTAAAGCGTAAATTGATTTTTAAATAAATGTATTTTATATGAGATTGTAACATTTTTATACTGTAGATATTTGCTGCGGAAACCTTTAAGGTACGGCATCTAGAAAGACAATTTATTGTCAACTTTTTAATTACATTTTCGGCGTAGTATATGACGAATGGCTTCCAAGTGTTGAAAGTGCTGAAATCGATGTTGACTTATGCTCACAAAAAATTATTTAACGGGGATGACATTAGGTCTTTTTAGCTTGCTTCTAATTTCGTAAAGTGTAGCAAGTTGGCCCAAACTCGTTTGTGGCACGCGATTGTATTGTTGTTGTTTTGGATCTGAATACTATACATCAATGGCTTGATTTTGTGTAGTCCATATGAAAACTTGGACCTATATATCACAGTTTAGTAGCCACTTTTACTGTAATATGATTAACATTAAATGCTAATATTGATTAACATTCGTATGGGGACTACATGTGGACGTACATCTATTCGATCCGCTTTCACGGTACGTATCCCTATGTGATCAGTAAAATTCAAACAAGATCCGATTTAAGTAAATATTTTATGAAAATTGGAACCCACGCTGATCAACGTTGAGTGAAATTGCATTCATATGCTATCAACTGCATGAGGCAGTGGCGAAATGTTGATACTTTCAAACACTGTTCGGCCGCCGTCTAGCCCGTAAATTCTTCATAAACGTACAATAAAAGTTTGTGTCGTTCTGTTTATGGGTCCGTCTGCTTCAAATACGTAGAAGTTACAAAATATTCGTGCTAATCATGTTACTTGTACGAGTATGAAGTGTGTGCACTTATATAGAATTTGGATTGCTTTTTAATTGTTGTCAGTGCGTGCCAACGTAGATATGTATGAATTCGAGTCTGTAAGTAGGGACATTAGGGTGGAACAGAGTAGCCAAGTTCAGAGTTCGTGAGTTGGACGCTTTCAAAATTGCCTCTATCAATCACAAAAAATCATGAAAATACACTTTTAATAAAAAGTGATTTTGAGAACTCCTTAACCCATTTCGCTCCATGATGGAGAAATGTTCTGTGCGACAGTGCTTAAAATAAAATTAAAAAAATATTAAAAATGTTTGGATAAAATAAAAACCATTTGCAAGAGACATCAGTGCACAACGTTCTAAAAATTTTGTTTCACTGAAATCGGCATTTGAATGTTGGTCGCATAAACCACGTCTTGAAAACGATAAATTACCCAAAATCAACATTATCACCAATTATACAGTTAATTAAATCCGCTTTATTTAGACTTTTTGACACTTTAATGTGTACGACAGTTACGTTCGACATCATGGAAATGCCCATATATAATTACTTTTTAGGCAATCTACATATACGAATTTCTCTGATTCAATACAACAATAACAACGAAGCAGAACAATGTTTAGTAAGATTTTACTAGGGATGACTCCAAGCCAAACGGAGTTCTTATTCAATAATACTATCAGCAAACATGAGAATTACAATGGTTTGTATCATTTTTTGTTGGAAACAGTCGAATAAAATAATCAAATTCGAAAAATGAACAACATTAATGAACATGAGAAACCTGTCAATCGTTTGCAATGTAAAGTAGAGGAGGACAAGCGCTGTCTTTATATACACTTTATTATAATTACTATTATTATTTATAAATATAGACATTTTAGTGTAACCCAAAATTAATTGTTGATTTCAAAATTTAAGATACTAATTGCAAGATTTCCAAAATTAAAAGTTAATGCAGTACAGCAAATATGAATTAGTCAAGTTATATTTTATACGATATTCATTACTGTTGATCTGACAATTATGGGTTTGCCGGAATCAAAATTCATCGGTCAAAATTCATTATCTTTTGTTCTAGTAAACTTTTATGAGTGCTGTAAAATTTGAAATAAGACAAGTATATTATTTGAGGATTACTTTAAGATATTAACATTGAAAACCGGACAGTCGGATATATTTTAGAAATCAGACCAAAGTTGACCACTTTTCGTATTTTTCGTTTTTAAAGAAAATTAAAAATTTTATTTTTTGTTTTTATGTTTTTAACATTATTCTCGGAAGAATGTTAATTTTACTTAATTTCCTGACCTCGCAGTAGAGCATCTTTTATTTAAAAAGCCAAAATTGTTGATTCGCTTTAATGTAAGCAACAGGTACAGTAAGAACAATTTTCGTTTCGTTTTATAAAATCTCACTATTGAATTACATTACGCACAGTCAAGGTATCTTGCGTTGACGGCCTTCACCTCTGAGGTACGTCCTGCGTTGCCAGCCTTCGGTCGAGATTAAAGATTTTCTGATCTGGGGTACCTCTCTTAATAAACTCTAGAATCTTAGATTTTATGTAGACGTAGAGGATGACGTAGGATGTCACGTAGGCGGCTCTGTCAACCTTTAGACTTTCCTCACACGATTTTACTGTCTTGCCTTACATTGAATGTGTGTTTTGTCGTGTATGTTACTGTGTGTGTAGCCGCGCGCTGAAACGACAGCAACAACATCAGTGCAGCTGCAGCGGCAACAAAAAAACACATGAAGTACAATGTCTGCCACTTGTTGGAGTGCACTTATATTCAAGGCCTGTTTGCCGAATGCAACAGTTTGTTGGGCACTTGAAATTTTAAGGAATACAAGATAACGGAGATCTATACAAATTTACAATTTACCATCCCCAGCCAATCGGCCCAAATGATAATTCAGACTTTTATTGTGTCATATGTTTAGGGTGTATGAGGGGTCGAATGTTCGATGACATGCAGATATAAAAAGTGTTCTAAAAATCAAGCAAGAATTTTGAATAAAATTCTTGTTTTTGGCAAAAAGTGAGATGAGACAGTTAAGCATTTGTTATAATTAAACATAGTTTAAAACGAAATGCGAAATTTTTCATTGTTTAGCCATATTTCGATGAAAATAATTTTCATCTCAATCACACAATGTACCCGAGACCTAATTCACTTCTACATTTATTCATAGATTTTTTCCTACTAGGGATTGTTTTCTTCGTTAAGATAGCTGTCATTACAAAATAAACTATTACTTTAACTAATTTGTAAAAGGGGTTTTCGGGCTATTTATTAAATTAAATCATACTATTTTAAAAAATTCTTGCGCGTCTATAATGAGTGTCATTACATCTACATTTATCCATAGCTTTTTACATGTAGACATTGTATTCTGCGTTGAAATGTTAGCTTTTAAAAAATAGAACAAAACATTTCTTCATATTTTGTATAATTTTTTCGCGCCACAAAATAAAGATTTTTCCGAAAAAAGCAGCAGGAAAAAATTTAAAAATATTTTCATACAGGATTGTCACTTATTTGATCCCAATAAAGTCTTCGTACACTTCACGTTACGTTTTGGTCTATTTCGCTTATAATCGGTCGTCACCAGTAAGTTTACAAACGTAAACAAATAAACCAAATGAAACACCTTCCTTTCAAAGTTAAGAAATTTAAGATTTAAGATTAAGTTATGATTTCTTGAAGAATAAATAATGCCTGGAAAATATTTATCGATAGAGGAGCGTAAGCTTATATTTAAATTGCATGTGCAGAAATAGCTCAACTGGTATCACGCTGCCGTTCTACTATCCAATCTGTCTGCTTAAAATATGAAGGACGAGTTGAAAATAAACCCAATTCAGAACGGACAAGCGCATGGTTGTCACGGAACCGTTCAGTGTACAGAAAATTAGCGTAGAACTCCTCAAAACCAATCAAAAAGAAGTCCGTCCAGAAACTGTAAGGAAAGCCGTGAATGATGTCGGATTTGAGTCCTCGCAGCCAACCATTGGCGAATTATGTAAATCGAAAAAAGCGTTTGGACTTCGCCCTTGAATATGAAAATGAAATGGAGTTCTGGAACTGTGCTATTTTCTCTGATGAGGCCAAGTACAACAATTTTGGGTCCGATGGCAGACTTAGAGTATGGAGAAAACCGGGAGAAGCTTACAACCCTAAAAACGACAAAACATGGTGGAGGTGACATAATGGTATGGGTTGTATGGCTGCCAGCGTGGTTGGAAATTTTTAAATAATTGAAGCAAGCATGGTCCATCGTGCATACATCAATTCAATTTCATGAGAAATTGGGCTTGTAATGAACCTAAATACATGGCAGGCACTAGGATGTACCTTGCGTATAATACACCTCATCTCCTAAAAACACCACCACAGAGTCCCGATCTTAATGCCATCGGAATTGGCACATGTGGAATTGGCTTGAAAAAAGCATCAGGCCAGGATCTCATTAGGTCGAAGCCTCTGCTAAAACAGATTCTTCAAGAGGAATGGAGGAAAATAGAGCAAGGCAATGAAAAAAACTTGTGGAACCTATGCCTGGCCCAACAAAATATTAAAAATAAATATTTATAGGTTTTAAGGACTTTTCGTTCAACGCCTTAATGATTTTTTGTTTTTACTTATAACTTGTATATATAGATGAATAATTATTTTTTGATTAAACACACCTGTATCAAAAACTTAAAATTTTCTTCATATATCCTAGCGCTTTAATCAAAAAAAATACTAGTTGTTGTACGAAGACATTACTGGTTCACTGTATAAGTTTCGTGTTTAGAAAACCAACATGTTACACATAGCCGTTCGGAAAAAATTATGCGTCCTTGACCATAACTGTAATTGCTTAGAAATTTGGGGACGACGAACACGAATATACAAATTATAAATAATAAAAAGAGTTTACACTTACAGGTGTCGTATATATAAAATAGATTATTGCAAAATCTTTTTCTATATTTCTCTGGGATATAATCTATCCTATAACTTAACGTATCGGATCAATATGGGTATATTCGGAAAGATTCTCCATAAGCCTTTAGAAAGAAAGTTATTATATGTAACTTATTACACAGTACGACAATTTACACCAAAGTCGTTGCACTTGAACCGGGTGATATACATACGTATGAAACTATAGGCAAATGGAGTTAATTGCCGTTTTTAGTTTTGCATTTCCTCATACTGGACACAATTTTTAAAAAAATATTTTAAATGCTTTTTTACACCCTATGGTAACGATATTAGTGACAAGAATATATGTTAAAAATACTTGAATATTATGCTTCTGTATTAGTTCAGCATTAACAGCCATTTCAAGTTTACACCTTATTCATATTTTACTTTTTAAGAGGGAAATTTTGAAATGGTTGTTATTGCTAAACTAATACGGATAAAAGGTTGCAATTTAAAGTATTTTTAGCAAACATTCTCTTCTTTAATTTTGCATTGACACCGGTAGAATAGGGTGCGAATAAGTTGCCTAATTAACTTATATACATTCTATTACCCATGTCTCACATATAATTCTTTCTTTCTAGATTTGATGTCATGTAGTAAACAACCAGAGTGATCGGACTGTTCAGAGTGGATAGTTAGAAAAACATTTGCGACGAAGGAGGAGGCGATCAAAAAGTAGCAGAGACGGGCAAAGTACCGGCATGAAACACATAAGAGGCGATGCGATAAATCAAAATATCAAAAGGAATCATACCAAAAAGTATGAGCACAATATGAATATAATCACATTTTTGAAATCCAACTATAAATACAAGCGAAGATGCACAATCGGACGCCCGGGACGGCAGCAAATGCAACATGTTCGGCGGCAACAACAAACAGATCCACATCCGTTGAGAGAGGAGAAAATGCCAGATCATAGAATTACAAAGAATATTTCCCAGTGTACAACAAAAATTAGCAAATTTCCAAGAATACTTATATTAATTATGCAGTCAACAACAACAACAACAACAACGACATTAAACGACAATGGGTTGGAGAGACCACTCGTTGTGAGAATCAAGAGGAATACCATCACAAATCGTGCATTATTTGCTGCAGCGAACAACGGCGATGGTATCAGGCGTCAAAGTAATGCCTATAAAGATGCTAATGAAGACACCAACATCGATAGCAGACACTGCCATGTTGGCGATGAAATGCACTATCAACATAGCAATTATGACAAAGTGTCAACAATCACATCAACGCCACCATTAAGGTGCCACAGACAGAAGCATCACCAAATGCAATCAGCAGCAACAACATCATTTCCAGCACCAGCTCCATCGGCATCGGCATCGACAGCGTCATCGGCGTCGCCATCGCCAGACCAGGCGAATTCTGATGAAACCGGCCGTTGTTTCACAACAACATTACGTAATTGTTGCCACCGCAATCATTCGAATCATCACGCAATGCATACAAAATTGTCTGCGTCTACTCCTCTATGCGACAGCGACATGAACAACACTAACAGCAGCTGCAGCAGACCCACCACCACCACATTGACGTCTACTGCGAATACGAATACGAGGAGCTGTCAATGGGTTGATCGATACATCACTTGTAGTCGAAGCAACAACACGTTGTCGCTGCTATTGACGTTATTTATCACATTTGCAATCGGCGTTCGCACTGCGGCAGGTGAGAGAAATCGTTCGGGCGTATGCAAATATGCCCAACTCGCAAGCGTAGAAGAAGAGCGAGCACACATCCATCCACATCGTAGAGAGATCAAAGGCTGCTTGATTATATTTTTGATTAATGTTCACTTTGATGCTGGGAAATGTGACCATTTGTCAACATTCAGATGATGGACAAATTAACAGATTCATTGACCCAAAAGTGACAAAACACTTTACCAGTGATATTTCTGAACAAGCATTGACCATTCGTCCGTGTATTTATTTTGCCATGCATGTACACCATGGACACTGTAAGAAAAAAGCGTCGCTTCATTTCTGAAATAGTTTCGTTAATACTTTGACGTTAATTCAAAGAAAGTTTCTTTGTTGGCAAGAAAGGTTGCATTATTGAAATGAAATGTTTGGAAAAGTTTATTATACGATTGTGCATCCAAGATAATTTCAAAGGACTATAAATAAGTGGTTTGTGACTACTTCCGCTCACCTCGAAGCCGTATTTATTTATAGTCCTTGCAAATATTTTGGATACACAGACGTAAAAATCCTTTCCAAGCTCTTCGGCCAGCATTCTGGCATTCACTTTTTCAATTTTGGCAATCGTTACCATTGCCGTTGCCCTCTCAAATTGATTACCCTTAGCGAAATAATTATTTTTCAAATGCCGAAATAATTAAAAATTTTATAAGTGGTCCAAGCAAAAATAAATTCTATGTGTTTCCAATGAATTTAATACAGTGCACTATGGTTCCACATATGACATTCTTTGGCCTAAAGTTAATTGTTTGTCACGCTTTATTTTTGTGTTTGTTATCAAAATCTGATTGCATTCCAAAACAGAAGAAAAATAATTTTGTTGTTGTGACTGTAATTAGTTGACAGTCCAGTCGATACAACCCATAATTGTGAAAACCTTAGCAATGAATATGTCTTTCAACTACATTAAGTCACATACTTATGTCATAGGATAAATGAGAATTTATAGTAGTGTATTATTTAACCGACACACTAAAAACCTATTTATTAGCTCTGAAACGTTTCAGAAAAAACACAAAATCCTTCTTTATATTTATGAAAACATTTCATTACAGAAACGTTTTATTGGTTATGTTATATTTCATAATCATTAAGAATTGTTTATTTAATACAATGAAAGTTTTCTTTGATCTTATGAAACTAAGTTTCACTAATTTAACAATTTTATTTTATGAATTATGAAATGTTTATGAAAAAGTTGTAGGAAAAAACATTTCATTTTATTTATGAATTTTTCATACATAATAAGAAAAAAATCAATAAATTTATGAAAAACCCTTTATGAAATCGCTTCATAAATATTATGAAGGAAATTTATTTCAGTGTACCATTGTCAAACTTAATAAAATACCGAAATTAGTGGAACCATAGTACAGTTGTGGGTGGAATAAGATTTGTTATACCGAGACTTAAGATATTATTATAAACTGACATACCGTCAGTCTCAAATTAAAACGTAGCGCAAAAACAGAAATTAAAATAAGGTTAAGGCTTTTCCGCTATTATCCTGCGGAACTCGACAAAATGAAGCATATCATATGGATTTCGTGAATATTTTTCTAAGTTAGTATTGAAATACGAATTTCGATCAGTTGATATTTTATTTTTTTTAGTAAAATTCCAATTCTCGTCGAATGTACCCTTAATATTAATACTCTCCTTATGGAAATATGTACTTCTGCAATTAGGGTGATAACTGCCTCATTTATTCATAGGCCTTGCTCTGTTCGTTAAGGTGACAGGTATTACAAATTAAAACCGACCCTTAAAAATCGGACCAAAAATGTGGAAGTTATTGCTGATACAAAAAAGCGATCAAAATTGCACTAAATAATAAATATTGGACAAACCAAAGATTATTTTTAGTCAGGAACATCCACCAGATGAAAGTTATATGGGAATTTCTTTAGTCACATACGTGACTGTCGTACGTTTCAAAGGAGTGAAAAACAAGGAAAAACTTAACAACGTAAGTAATTCTATAATTACTAAAAAGAAGAAAACATTTGATCTGCATTGTCCTAAAATATTAGCAACTAAAAACGGTGGCGTGACAGCAGTACGAATTGCGCCGGACTTTTTTGATAAAACCTTTTTTAAATGATTTGCAATATTTTATTGATGAGTTAGTAAAACTTTTTTTTGGTTTTTACGTTACATGATGTGACATAAATTTCTATATGTTTCAGGACCTACAAGACAATACAACGGCCAATTAAAATTTTGCACTAAATATTCTTCTTTCTATTATTGGCGTTGGTTGTTGTTGTAACAATATATTTGGCCATAAGAGAGCACTTGCATCAATGCTCCATGAAGCAATATTTTAAGAAAAAATGGTCTTAAAAATAAAAATGAAAAATGTTATCCTTTGAAAATTTGTTGTCCTTTTAGGGTGAAACAGGATGAGGAAATCAAAAACGGCAACAATCTATCCGGTTCAAGTGTAATATGGACTGTCGGACGATGTAACCAATATATAATTTGAACTGGGACATTGTCCTGGCTAAAGACCATTTGCAATCATTTCAAATTACCTTATTTTATACATTATTTTCGATCCACACTAGTGTCTCCAATTGTATATTTTTAAATCGAATAAATAACGCTTATACATCATATGTATAAGTGCATTTTTGAAAAATGTCATCAAAATCGGACAGAGCCAAACTCTTCACATGGAATTGCTCATTCTTTTCTATGTCATATAACCAGATATTAACAAGTAAGAAAACGTCAGTAGGCTAAACAGACTTATATATATACCCTCACTCTCAGAGAACATGTGTATGAGAGGACTGAAATATGAAGTCATAATGGATTTCAGGCACCGGTAAATGAGTTATAAAGCATGTAATTGTATCCAGCATGCTGGCAATTGTGTTGAAGGTACAAGAAGGGGAGTGGCTAAAACGTAAATATTTTTTATGTTTAATGTGATTATAAAAGATTTTCAAATATCAAAGTTATATCGGTTTTGTTGCAACCAAAGATTATGCCACTTTGTGTGGGAGGTACCAGAAGGGGTGTGGGAATATTTCACAGTATTCCGATCATCCATATAGAAGTTATAATAGCTTTAATTTTACGTACTTTAGGGTGATCTGTGTGGGAGGTACTGGAAGGGGCGAATGTGCAAAGATTGAATTGATTCCTTAGCTCCTTTCGCGATTTATCGCGTACAACAGCCAGCCATGGACGGACGGACTTAAAAAGTCATGAAATGGATTTGACCAAATATACATCGGGTCTAAAGTCGCTCCTTCAATACGTTACACGTTTTTCTGTCCCAAAGTATATACCCTTTTACTCTGCAGAGTGAGAGTATACAAAACAAGGTAATTTTTCCGTATTTTACTTTTTAAGGGTTTTAAAAAATCTAAAATTTGTTGTACCCGGGCGTGATCAGACATTTTCCCCCAAATAAGAGTACAAATATTTCATTCGACAAAAATTTTTTTAATCATTGAGTCCGGACTCAAAACTTTCTATATTTTCTGTTACATTGTGTTATTTAATGGAATTAAACAAAATAGCTTATTCGTTTTTTATGTGTAGGAATAGGTAAGAAGAAGCTTAGACATTATTCGATCTATAAGTTCCTGATGATTGCGATTGCCGCTTTATTTACTGCTTGAAGTCCTTATTTTCAATTTCTATAATAAAATTCTTCTTAAGCAGTTCTACCACTACAAATAACAAATTATTTTCAATTTTGTGGCATTGTGAGAAGTTGCAACATCATTTAAAAATGTGTCTGTAAATACGTGTGAATAGAACATGCAACGATAAGTACGGATGAATATTAGCGTGTCCGAAAATTATATGAAAAACACACAAATTACGCGAATCTTAGAGATGTGAATTCAACCCCCGGTGGTATGGCTTGGACATATCCGAGGTCTGTTCTATACTAATGAATCTTTTCCTTGTCTCAAATTTTTCATAAAAAATCCCCAATTATACCTAACTACAAAAAGTTTTGTTAATTTTAAAGAATTCGACCAAACCAAAAAAACAACAAATTTTGAATGATTTGTTGATTCGCCAACATTCACGGAATATTTTGATCGTCCTATGTCGCGAACAAGCTCCTTATTTCAAATTTCCTTGTGGACATTGAAACAGGGGTCTACTGTTGCAATTGATGTAAAGAGTGATTTTTTTGAGGTTAGGATTTTCATGCATTAGTATTTGACAGATCACGTGGGATTTCAGACATGGTGTCAAAGAGAAAGATGCTCAATATGCTTTGACATTTCATCATGAATAGACTTACTAACGAGCAACGCTTGCAAATCATTGAATTTTATTATCAAAATGCGTGCTCTGTTAAGAAAGTACATTGCGCGCTTCCATTTTATGGTCAGTTTAATCGACCCACTGAAGCGGCTATTCGGGCTATTGTGACTAAATTTCGCACCAAATTTACATTGTTGGACATTAAACCACCAAGACGCTTACGTAGAGTACGAACTGAAGAAAATATCGCAGCTGTATCGGCCAATGTTAATGATGACCATCAATTATCGATTCGTCGCCGTTCGCAGCAATTGGGCCTCTGTTACTCAAAAACGTGGAAATGCCAAAATTGGACTAAGCGGATGGACCACTTGAGGCGCAGCCGCGGTCAACATTTAAATGAAATTATCTTCAAAAAGTAAATGTCATGGACCAATCTAACGTTTCAAATAAAGAACCGATGAGATTTTGCAAATTTTATGCGTTTTTTTTTAAAAAAAGTTATCAAGTCTTAAAAAATCACCCTTTATATATAACATTTTTTAAATGTTATACTAAAATTGAGTCTAACGTTTGTACGCTTGTAGGTTAAATGAGTAAATAAAACTAATTTTGAGTACATTTTATTTGATTCGTTTAAGTACGTTAATTTGAGCAATTTTTCCTTGACAAAATTTGGGGTGTTAGTGTTTGGCTATGACTACTGTAATTATTATATCCAATATTTTCGAATCTTTGGAAATAGGAACAATACCTAGAAAACAAAATACAAACACAAAATGTTTTGTGTAAAAATAACAATAACATCTAACGTATATCGTGATGTGTCGGATGGGTGAAGCCCAATGTTTATTGGTATTTGGAGCGTCAATTATATTAAATTTTAATTTTTATTGATTTTATTAAATACTTTATAACAAATTCATCCCAAAGCTCTTTACTATATATATATTTGGAAGATGGTCGTCATCGACCAAAAGCGTGGTAAAGGTAGTAATACTCAAGTAATAAATGTCACAGAGACATTTGTAAATAATTTTACATTCCAAAATACTAAATATTCTTCAAAGTACTTCGAATATTCCAACAAAATCCCCGGAATATTTTATGAAATCCCCTATACATATTTCATTTTTTTTTTCCTTTTGACCTTAAAAAAAAAACAAATCCCCACAACTGGTAAGCCTGCTACCAAGCTTGCCACTAAGCACTAATTTCTAAAACGCAACGTAACACTTCATCCAATTTTGCCGTGTTGGTCACTTAAGTGAATTCTTGTCCTGCGTTCCGTTTTTCTGGCTTAGTTTTTGAGGCTGGTTTCGGATTTTTGTTAACTTTTTTCTAAAAAATAAAAAATCGTTGCAAACGCAAAGAAATATAAATAATACCACTTCCACTAATTTCTTGAGCTAGATTACGAAATATGTAGTAGTAGGATTCTGAAAATGTTTCTTTTCCTCTGGTGTCATTAACGCTTATGACCGAGGCTACCAATTGAACTCGCTATCATATGTTTTAGATATTTGCGTAATTTGCGTTTTTGGTCCACATTAATGTACATACATACATACAAATAGAGTATGTTTCCGAAATGAAAGTTCTCCGGCCCATATGACAGCAGTGTGGATGTAGATGTGGGTGTGTGTGTTGAAAATTAATGCCTTAAATTTCTATGAATGCTATTTTCAGCTGGAGCCTGCTGGCAGACGGTCTTAGGCAACGGCAAATGCAACGAAATCTTCTCGTTCAACGTCAGTAAGAGTGAATGTTGTGGCGCCAATCAGGAATTCGCCTACACCGATCGTGAACCAACGAATGTCGAGTACTTTTTTGCGACAGCAATTGGAGGCGGAATGGAATGCACGCCGTGCTTAGGTAGCTACCAAATATAAATTTTTAAATAGTCGTAAGAAACCGAAAAGATTTATCTTATTTGATTGGAAATTTATTAACTCACTCACTCCGTGCGGAAACTACGGCGTCATTAAATCGATATCGATGTCTTTTTTTCAGAAAGTTGTCAGAACGTCAAATGTGGACCGAATAAGAAATGCGTCAAACGCAAGGGTAGGCCGAAATGCGTGTGTGCCCCTGAATGTGGCGCTGCACGTCGAAGGCGACTGCAGCGCGAACAGGAAATGCAACGGCAACATCACAGCTTGTTTGGGGAAGCCAGCGAAGCTGGGCCACCGGAGGTTGATTTGAAAATGACACGTGAGCGGTCGCGTCAGTCACGCGACACACATAGTTTAAGTAGTAAAATTACAAAAGCAAACTTAGGTTCGGGAAAACAAAACCAAAGAAAATTAATCCACATACACATGCAACAAGACTATTCCCACCAACAGGATGTACCGGAACCACCGCCGCCACCACCGAAACGCAAAAACCAGCAGCCAAAAGGTAATCGTAGGCTGCTGATAACCGCCAATGTTGAACATACGGAAAAGCCCACCACTAGACGAATACAACTCTTTAGCAACGTAAGAACCACATATGCCAGACAACGCAACAACAAGAACAACAACAATGGTCAACATGAGGACACTGATCCCTCGGACGACTACGAGGAAGACGACTATGACGACGAAGATGCTGATGCTGACGACGACGATGAAGATGGCGACGGTGACGGTGACGGGAGCCACAGGGGCAGAGGCATCAGCTTTAACAATGGCTTCAGCAACAGCAATAGCAACATCAACAACCGCAATGATGATGCAACGAGATTTCGAAACCAGTCCCTGTCTAGACATAAGCCGAAAACTAACAAAAACAATCATGATTTACAAACAACCAAAATACAGCAACGAGATCAGTATTCCAGCAGCAGCAATAACAATAGCCACACTAAACATCCTCACCAAAATGGACGACATGCTGAGTCAACTCCAAGTCGCCATCGCAATAATCACCATCACCATCAGCGACAGCAACAGCACCAACATAGTCATCATCATCAGCATGATCGGCATGACCAACATCCACATCACCGTCATAATAGCCGCCAGCAGAATCCGGGTTTTGGCAGACGTAAACCTAACAAACAACACCACAAAGATCGCCCCAATGTACAAAAATCTCCAAAGAATCACAAGGATTATAACACCATCCCCTCCTCCACCACCACCAGCAGCAACATCACCAAGCAAGTTCCTCCTAATACCAATAAAGCGTCAGTATCTTCGGCGTCATCGGCGGCCTCCACAACCCCACAACCACAATTGTTGCTGCCGCCAACAACTCCCGTAAATTCCACAATGTCTACTGCTGGTGCTTTAGATCAAAGTCGTTTAACAAATCACGGAAGTAGAATGGCTACGTCATTCTCATTACCATTATCCATACCATCATCGTCGTCGTCATCGTCATCGGCATCGTTGCCAGCGTCTGTCGCATCAACGCATTCATACGTACAAAATGCAGTTGTTACCATGCCTGCTGCTGCTGCCTCCACATCCACATCCACATCGCCCTCGTCTTCTTCCTCATCAGCCGCACTTGCATTCATGGACAACGGCAAAGGCGAAGGAGTTTCACAACAACCTCATCATCGTGATCGCAGTGGCAAACTTAAGACAACTCCAGTCGCAGCAACCAACAGCTACAACGACGACGACAATGATAATACAATTTCAACATCGGATTCAAATTCGCACCAACATGCCGTTTCGATCGATGGCTTTTTCGATCAGTTCGATTTGCACGGATTTCCAAAAAGTCAACATGCAACAACGGTAGGTAAATTAAATACACACATATATACTCGTATAAGTAATAGGTACTAGCCTTAGCGATTCACGGGTTGCTGAACATATTAGTCTGACCTAATGACCCAATTTGAATGTTGCATTCTTCTGCTCCTAAAGATCTATTTCGAAAAAGTGCAAATTTCCTTTTTCTAGATTTTTCAGAATCATTTTTTGTTCTTATTTTCATTTATTAGTCTATAGATATTTATCCTTACATTTTAACATATGTACATAAAATTCTACAAATAACTCTTAGTTTTAGGTTTAAGGTTATGTTTCTCTTCAAAGAAGTTCTGCTTTCAGCCAGATCAAAAATATGGTAATATTTATTAAATAGAACACACATGCGACGGAAAGGATCATTATTCGCATAGTTTGTGCGGAAATATTTTACATATATAAGTTCGAAATTTCTAGTAGGAACATTTATCAGAATTCTGCTCAGCATGAAATCACAGTTGAGATTTCCTTGAAAAATGTTCATCAGGAAGGAAATGTTTAACATCGTACGACGACTATTCAACGTTGGTAACTTTATAAGATCAAGTCTGTATTCATATGATGGTAAGGTACGTGGGCTCCATCCACGACCACGAAGGCAGAATAAAAGGAATTGTTTTTGAACAAATTCTATAAAGTTTCTAGGATCCCATATGACTGAGCCGTATTCCAGAATGGGACGAACCAAGGAGGTGTGCTGTTGTCTAGTGACAGATGGATCTGAAAATTCCTTACTCCAACGTATCATTAATCCAAGTGCACCGTATGCCTTATTTACTATCATAGAAATAAGCGATTGAAAGTTAAGACGTCGGTCCAGTAAGATACCAAGATCTAGGAAAGACTCTATAGCAACCAGTAACTTCTCTCGATTTATATCGAGCTTCCTCAGAGATCGCACTATACGTGTTGTTGTAGATGGGTTCTCATCCGACGAGCATAGGAGTACCACAGGACTCTGTCCTCTCCCCCTCCCTTTTTCTTATTTTCATCGACGACCTCTTGGATCGGACTTCGAATCCAATGTACTCATTCGCGGATGACAGCAACCTCTGTCATTCATACTCATTCGATCATAGACCAAGTCGTCAAGAAATTGAGGACAAAAGGCGATTGATGGATGAGTCACTTAGCTAGGATTTGTAATGTACGTAAGACCCAGTGCTCCTTGTTTTCTCACAAGCGATATACTGATCCAACGGTGCCGTCGATTTTAATGAACGGAATAGATATTGAGCAATCAGATACTCTCGATGTTCGATGTGCATGAAACTACAATGTGATGTTCGTTGGACAAAACATGTATTTGATGTGTCGAAAGAAGCATTCAAATGTTTAGGTTTTTTAAAACGTTGTAAGATATATTTCACGCCCTCTGATCTTCTCAATATCTATACTACCTACATCAGACCAAAGATGGCATACAACTCCCATACTACACTACTTGACCGTGCCGTCCAAAGGAGGGCGATGGTGTTGATAGGTGACGGTATGATATCCAATGCTACTGTTTCCCTTGAACGCCGTCGTAATGTTGGTTGTGTGTCATTGTTCCATCGATACTTTCATGGTGTTTTTTTCTTCGGAAATTCGTGATCGTCTACCGCCCATGAGAACGTTCGGTAGAGATACGCGACTCTCCAGGAACGCTCATCCATTTGTTGTCGATTGGACAACCGGCATTACAGAATAAATTCGTTCTTCGCCCGTACTATCCGTATGTGGAATCGACTTCCGGCAAATATCAGTCCCTCCAATTACGACATTCAGAGATTCAAAACAGATGTCAACAGACATTTCCTCCTTCCAATACCTGATATTCCTTCCACCAACGCAATGCACTGCATTTATAGGGAACATCCCCTGAGTATTGGTTCATTGAAAAAAAAACAGCTCAGTTTCATTGAAAACATATTTGGTATGGAAGTTCTTCAATCTAGCAAAAGAAATGTGCTTACATTTCATAATATTGAGTTCACACCCTGATCGTTTGTACTAATAAAATCCATCCTATAATTCATTTAAGATTATGCATTTTTACATATGCGATGGAGGATATATGTCAAAATTCAGGTCTTTGTTCATTTGTTCGCGCGTAATCAGTGGCAGCTTAGAAATTCTGCTTTGCAGGTCATTTATCTCTTCATTTTTTAAAATGCAACAGCACAAAAACAAATTAATAGTTTCAAAAGGATATTGTTTTGTTGTCAAATACAATCCTTGCGATTATTGACGAAATAAAACTTCATACAAATGGCATAAGGCTCTGAATCGTCTGTGAATTGTCAGCTTAACACCGAACATTCACGCACTCCGGAAGCGACATGTCTATGGCGCCTCCATCTAGATTAAATACAAAAAATACTTGGTATGTGAACTATATAAAATATCCACATATCTTATGTAAATGTTGTATGGATATGATGTTACGTGCTGTATCATCTTTAAACTAAATATTTTGTTTCGAGAGCCGTAAAAATCAAATCGTAAGTAACATTTTATGGGGCTATATATAAATCTGAACCGATGTGATCCACTTTCACGATAAATGCTTCTATGTGAAATATGACCTAGTATTCGATAAAACATGTGGCTTATGGAGCTATATATAAATCTGAACCTATTTACTTCAAATGTCATTCCTAAATCTGAGTAAAATATATAATCCAATTAAGTTCAATAATTTTACTCCAGTTTAGTAAAAACTGCCTTAAAAGTAGGAAAATTAAAAAAGTATGAGTAAAGTTTTCAAAGTCAAAGAAAACAGTTTATTTACTAGAAATAGGGTAGTAAATTTACTTAAAAACATGTCTTTGGATCTAAAAAAATCCTTAAAATCGAGTAAATGCATATTTGTAAAATTTCCAATGTTTCAAGTAAGAAAAAATAAGGAACTTTTTGAACGTAAAATTAATCTTTAAATTAAGTTAATGTGTTTACTGAAATGCCGAATTCTTCATACATTTAAGTATTATAAAAAATCACATCAAATTGTTTAGAAAACCCTTGAATGTAAATATAAGAAGCAATTCTGTTCGTTTGCAGAGACATATTTCATAAATACTTTACTTCAAGTATTATTCTAAGTAAGCTAAATTCTTTATGGCAGAGGTATCATGAAACTTTTGAGAAACATTTCGCGTTGACATTTTTATACTCTCAGTAGGAGGGTATATATCATTCGGGACAGAAAAAAGTGTAATGCATCGAAGGTGTGACTTAAGACCCCAAGTATGTTTGGACCAATTCCTTTTCTCGACTTTTTAAGATTTTTGAGCCATGTCCGTCCGATCATCCGTCTGGCTGTTGTACACGACAACTCTCAAAAGGAGCTAAGGAATCGGTTCAAACTTTGTACATGGTAATATTTTTCCCAAACTTAGTTTAAGTTCGAAAATGGGCGAAATTTCCACGTCTCTTCAGGTACCTCCCACCCAAATGACCCAAAACTACGTAAACTTAAAGTTGTTATAACTTTTATACAAATGACCGGAATACTGTGAAATTTGATATTTGGCAATGCTTTTATAAAAGTTACACTCTCATGGAATATGGGCGATATTGCCACACCCCTTCTGGTACCTCCCACACAAATTTACATGAACTTTTGTTTCAATAAAACCGACATAACATCCATACGGGTAGTCTAAATCATTTGCAATTTGATATTTGAAAATGTTTTTAAACCTAAAATATTTACGCTTTAGTCAGGACCCTTATGGTACCTCCCACACAATTGTCCTATCCTAGGTAAAATTAAATCCATTTAACTTCTATACTGGTGCATGGAATCCACTATGACTTGATATTTGATCACGTTTTTGCAATTGTTTTATAAATGTGCCACGAATATTCTTAAACCTTCCACACAAATTATCCTGCCCTAAGTATAATTTACTTCCTTATAACTTCCGTATATATGTTCTCTTATATTTTTAGGAGATTTGGATATATGCAGAGTTTTTGGGCTAAAAACATCGATTTGTTAAACCTAGTTTTACACTTACTACTGTTGTTTTACTTTTATCTCGATTTATTTGGCCGAAATTAAAAAAGACGTATAATTTGAAATAAATTGTATATTTATATATCGAGGCTTATATTCAAAAGTGGCTATGAGCAAAAACACAACATTTCAGGGGAGCGAAAAATTTGATTTTTTCCTTTATTTTAAGAGTAATTATTAATCATTCTTCTAGAGTTTAATCATAAGAGGATTGTTCATTGATACGATTAAAAAGTTTTCAAAATGTCCTATTAATCGCGGTTTTAAGGTTCATAACAAATTTTGCATGTTTAAAAATTGAGCACTATGAATGTTGAAATAAGCATATAGCCATTAATGTCCAAATATATAAATAAGATTTATTGTAAATCGATAACGTTTTTCATGAAATATTGGCAATGCTACGTAGAAAACTCATTTTCTGAAATGTACACACCGAATTTAAAGATTCTAAACAAGATATAAATTGGATATTTTTGTGCAAATTTTCATATTTCGCGGAAATGCATGACATTTTTGTTTTATAATTTTCTCGCAATTTAACCGAGGGATCCGACTGAATTTTTGTATGTAGTCAGTCGCTGCAATTGTTGAAACAATCCAAAATTCGCGGTTGCAATTAGTTATATTTCAACATTCTCGATCCAGGATTCTCAAACATCAATCATATGTCAAAAAAATATTTTGATAAAAAGTTACGCCGGTTTTTCTAAAGATACTTTTGACACTTTTTAGCTTTACAACCATATTATTTTATTTTAGTATGATAACTTGGAAAGAAATGTGCTATTAACGGCGAAATTATGGAATTTGATAGTACGATAAACCCTAAATCTAGAAAAATGTTTCAAACAAATTAATTGTAGAGAATTACAGCCTTCGACTTTATGCTGCTCTATTTGTATACACTCCACGAGAGTATTATGTCTTTGTGCATTTGTTTGTAACACCCAAAAGGAAGCGAGATAGACCCATTGTTAATTATGCCGATCGACTTAGAATCACTTTTTGAATCGATTTAGCAATGTCCGTCTGTCTGTCCATCTATTCTTGTAATCACGATGCAGGTCGCAAATGTAGCCACAACCAAACGACTCTTTGCACAACGAAGTTTTTCGGGACAAGGACGAACGCTATTTAATTTGAAGAAAATCGGTTCAGATTTAGATATAGCCCCCATACGAATTTCACTCCCGATTTGACCCTTTTCACTCTAGATACAACATATTTTAACAGATCTTCTTCAAATCTTGCAAAATATCTTATATTGCAACTAGAAACAGCCATGGTGAAAATGGGTCAGATCGGTTCAGATTTACATATAGCTCCCATAAAAATTTCACTCTCGGAATGACTTTTTCCGCCCCAGAAACCACATATTTTCACCGAATTTCTTCAAATTGATTGTGAAAGTTAGTCACTTCATTCCATGTTTGGATATAGCCACGATTTGGATATTCTACTCGATTTGACAAATTGGACATTTTAAAAATTGGCTTTGAAAAAAATTCTTTTCCAAATTTATAATACAGATGTAAGCCAAATCAGAGAATAGATTGACATCAAAAACTCATAATCGAGAAAATGTTTCATAGCCACTTTTAAATATAGGCCCTCGTTATAATTTTAATTTAAAAAGAATTAGGATTCCAATAAAAATTACTTTGAGAGTTTAGAGCACGAAACCAAACATTTCGGGAATGAAGACAAAGCAACCCGAGTTTCGCAGGTTTATTTTTGGCGTATTAACCATAGCAAATATTATTGCGACCCACTCTAATGTGAATTATATTCATAAATGTGTTTGCAGTGATTTGTTACTTTTGATACACTCCTTTAAAATCAAAATTAAATCTGTACTTCTTATTCCCTCTTTCTTTTCAAACCCTCACAAGATAACAGACAGTATAAGATCCTCTAATCCCGTATGCGGCACTGATGGTCGAACTTACAACACGGAATGCCAATTGCGAAAGCGTGCTTGTCGTACGGACAATTCCAATCTACAAGTTGCATATCGTGGCCACTGCAAAAGTAAGTATATAAATGTAGAATAATAAAATAATTTGTATGTACATTAGGGTGAGTCTTTTGCGTGTCTTTTAGAGACTAATTTGAAAAAAAAACAGTTCCCCGGATACGCATTTAAAAACATGACTTATTACCGACCTTTTTTGAATATTTGCACTACGGAGTTGGGATATTTAGTAGAGATTTATTGCAGAAAAGAGTTGGCCAACCGAGTTGGTCACAAGAAAATGCTATTGTAAACACATAATCTATTTAGTGATCCGTTGTAACATTCATATCATATATATATGAATGTTACACTAGTATTCTTCCCATTTGCTAGCATTAGCAATGGATGAATCTCGACGTTGAAAGTTATTTAATGATACAGGAAGTAAATGCAAATACCCGAGAAAACCCTCTACGAAGCAATCAATATTAGGCGTATTTTATTTGATTAGTGGAAATAAAACTCACGTTGTCGCTAACAAACAATTGCATTTTAGTCAACGAATAATCTAATATCAATATTCTATGATCTTATTAAATATGGTGAACATCAAGAAACAAAAATTAATTTTAATGGAAATGGAGAAGGTATTCTCCAACACCCTCATTTCCGAAACCGAAACCACAACGCTTTTCTTCACTTTAATCAGAAAATGAGGGAATTACATTACAATTCAACTGTCCACACATTATGTTGCAATTGATTAATACTGTTTATTCTTCATTGATTCAGTTTACTTTGTATTATTGCACCAAATATGGACAAAGTCGACTGAAAACGTAATTTGAATGCGCTTCAAATGTGTAAAGCTGCCAAAATTATATTAAGAAACATAGGCGAAATGTTGATTTCTTAAATAAAACAACACTATTGCCTGCGAGGCTGCACATGCGGAAACTTACAGCTAGCCAGTCCGTCCATGGTTGCTATTGGAAACATGTTAGATTAATAGTTAAAACTGCATACATACATATACACGCGTGCCATACAATTGTAGAGTCGATCGAAGAGAGGATCATCATCATCGTTGACGCCGTCATCATACCATAACGATGCACCTACTTGTACGCCGCGCCAGGCAGTTCGTTCTTCCAGCCTCACTTTTGCAGGCGGTTGCCAATCTATCAATCGAAATTGCTAATGTAGTGGTTTTCTGTTTAAATTGTCCATAAATAAAAGAGAGAGTTGCCACATTGATCAAGAATATTCCATTTATAATACAAACCAAATTGTCCAAACAAACCATTTGGTCATTGCGCGTGGCAATGCATCCATGAAAAGTTACTGATGGTGCGGTTCATTTTCAATTCGATATTATAAAACTAAACAAGTTATTGTACAGAAAAGAAGGATTAAAATTGAAAGAAGTTTTTATCGGCTTTTTTGTTCCACAAAAAAATGAACAAAACTGAGTTCACAGTTTTATCGTGTTTTGGTGTCATGACCCATAACATTTTTAGCATTTTTTCACACGGTGTATACTAGACCGGTCCTTATTTATATGGACAAATTTATTTTCTCGAATATATGTTACGGCAAGCGCTAAAAATATTCGTTTTAGTCCCAAAAAGCATAAAAAAAATTGACAACGATTGGATAATTTTTAGCCGTGCCCCAAGCACCTTTTTGTTTTTAAAGGGTGATTTTTTAAGAGCTTGATAACTTTTTTTAAAAAAAAAACGCATAAAATTTGCAAAATCTCATCGGTTCTTTATTTGAAACGTTAGATTGGTCCATGACATTTACTTTTTGAAGATAATTTCATTTAAATGTTGACCGCGGCTGCGTCTTAGGTGGTCCATCCGCTTAGTCCAATTTTGGCATTTCCACGTTTTTGAGTAACAGAGGCCCAATTGCTGCGAACGGCGACGAATCGATAATTGATGGTCATCATTAACATTGGCCGATACAGCTGCGATATTTTCTTCAGTTCGTACTCTACGTAAGCGTCTTGGTGGTTTAATGTCCAACAATGTAAATTTGGTGCGAAATTTAGTCACAATAGCCCGAATAGCCGCTTCAGTGGGTCGATTAAACTGACCATAAAATGGAAGCGCGCAATGAACTTTCTTAACAGAGCAAGCATTTTGATAATAAAATTCAATAATTTGCAAGCGTTGTTCGTTTGTAAGACGATTCATGATGAAATGTCAAAGCATACTGAGCATCTTTCTCTTTGACACCATGTCTGAAATCCCACGTGATCTGTCAAATACTAATGCATGAAAATCCTAACCTCAAAAAAATCACTCTTTATTATGAGAAATAAGGCAAAAATATATATATTTTTTATTTTATTTACATTTATTTGAAAATTAAGAATAAACTTAAATATTTTTATTATTTACATACTCATAGTAACATTAATATTATTTTAATTTAATAGTGAAGTCTTTTTAAAAGTGGGATAATTCATGTTATATTCTTTAACCACCTGAAAAAGGAATTGTTTCTCCTCTTCGTTGTGGGTTAATTTATTATTATAATCTGTAATGAATTTGGCGCCTCTTTCAGCTGCATCATTCACTACAGATAGGTTTTTACAAATTTGTGATCCGTGAGCGTAGTCAAATCTTTCATTCCAATCCGATGGATCGACTTGCAAAAATTCTTTTGAAATTTCTAAACGATCAAAGAATGCGTGTGTATTGGAATTTACAAAATCGCTTAAATCTTTTTGCGCAAATGTGCCGATATTTGTTGGATTAGTTATTATTCGCTTGCATTTTTCTGTATTTGCTTCAACATTAATTGCCTGAACCATTTTTTTTTAATTGCAACACTTACATTAGGATCGAAGAATGAAAGACCGACTGCTTCTTCCGACAAATACCACAAATGATTGCTGATTTTTTGTAGCAAAGCATATCCCAGCTATATCCCTTTCAGGATAAGCCATAATATTTTTAATTAAATTTAAGTCTTGATTTGGTGCTTCAATTGCTTTAGTGCATCCAAACCAGGCTTTTACATAAATACGAACTACGAACAGACAGACACTACGTATACCGTTTAACTCTTGGTTGGTCATATTGAATTCATTACGAAACAAATACATTTTAAGTGCATAAATACATTTTGACATCCATCGAGCATGAGAAGTTGCACCAGGTATACGAAAGGTGTTAAAATTCGGCACCGTACCACCAAGAAAAGTGACAACTAATTGCAATAATTCTTTGTAGTCGCGTCTGCTATGAGCTTGTTTTAAGTTATCTAGACAGTAATTTAAAATTGGTCCACGTTCTTCAGCAGTCAATACTGTAATAATGTGTTCATCTTCTAAACAACTCTTATAATTTAATTTGTCAATATTAATCAAGTATTTGCTAAAGCGATTAAAAATTAGCACTTCTGGACCGGCTGTAGTAGCCACTCTAATTTCAAACACTTTACGGATCAACAACTCGTAAATATGGTGTCTGCAGGGAAAATATAATAAATCGCGACCTAGTTTTCCTTCAAGCAGAGCAGCAGCACCGCTTTGAACTCATGTATTATGAGCAGTTGTGTCGAAGCAGATTATTTGAACTAGATCAAGCATTTCATATTCATTTATTGAATTAAACACGGCATCTGATATTTCTTTTCCACTCGAAGATTTTAACTTTGGAATGCCAAGTAGTTTATCGATACCTTGAGATGAGACTATGATTGGCAAGCGGTCAACTTTTTCCCTGCCACTAATTTCTGGTAACATTGTACCATCCCAGTGCAAAACAAAACTACGTGGAATCTGGAAATAAAAACTCAAGTTTCTTAATTTATACTCAAAACATAAAAAAAGAAGCATAGGGAAAACCCACATTACAGTACTTACATCAAAGTTTGCTGCAATGTTTTGTGCTGTTGTTGCACGATGCTTCTGACGCATTCGACGAATTGATGATCTATTTAGTATAAGATCTTCGATATCATATCCCAACGCGTCAGCAGTTGCGCTTAGGATATGAACTGCAGCACCATCAGTGATTTTGCACTTATCCAAAGTTGAAAGCAGTCTTGGTGTAAAAAAAATTGTTTTACCTCTGGAGATACCTGATATACCTGGATTTGGATTTGATACAGATGTTGATGTTGATGCTACAACTTCAATATCGTTTTCGTCGTCAATGTCAATCATACCTGTTTTACAACAATAATTCTGATTTGCTTAAAAGATAGAATATTTAATTGTATACCTCTTTGAATCTGTTGTTCATATAACTCTCTTCGTTCATCTTCTTTTATTCGACGCTGGTTTTCTTGTTCTTTCTGGACTGCCTTTCGCTTTTCTTTCTGCATTACAATTTTATCCGTTCCTAGCATACAACCTGGTCTTCCTTTTTCTCGTTGCTTTTTTAAGAACTCTTTGTCTTCTTGTATTTTAATTAATTCAAACGCGTTTGCATGTGCGATATCGAATAAATCATCTAATTTATCTTGAAATTCAGTTTCTTTCCTGTTTTGACATTCTGTTTTTCGACCATGATGCTTTGTAATATCTCTCCACTTGTTGTATAATTTTTCCAGCTTCTCAATGCAGTGTTTTTCATGGTGTGTTGGAATTCGTGCTTTTTGCCAAAACGTGCTGACCTCAGCAACAACTAATCTAGAACTTTCTCTTAAATTTAAGCCAACTATTCTTAAATTATAAAATAAAACTTGTAGCACTTGTTTTCTTCCTGGTAATTTAGCTCCAGTAATTTGGTGGTCCATTACGCCAATTAACATAATGTCATCATCCGATCGAAGTCTTTTGGTTGTCATCGCTTTAGATTTTTAATTTTAAAATGTATTTGTTCGTTTTGGATTTTCTATGAATTTAAAAAATAAAAATATTAATATTTTAGGCAAAAAATATTTATTTTCTTCATACATTTATTTTTACCGGCTAAACTGTTGATTATATAGAAAAACGCTATATATACACATTTTAAAGGAATTGTAATTCTTAATTATTTTTCAATTTATTTAAACAAAATCGGACTAGTGGTTCTCGAGTTATGTCAAAAAAAGAGCACCAAAGGTGATAATTTCCCCTATATGATAGTAACTAACTTTAATGACAAACAATTGTTGGCGGGGGCACGCCTAAAAATTGTCCAATCAAGCTCAAATTTTTTTTGTGTATTTTTAGGTTCAAATAGAGTAGTTTTAGCGCTTGCCGTCATACGAATTCAAAAAAAAAAAGAAATAAGGACCGGTCTAGTGTATACAAATAATAAATACTAGTATTACATTGAAATTGAATTTCGCTACCCCTATATGAAATACATACCGATTCCATCAATTCTAGTAGTCCGGTTTTCTGCCGTTCATTGGCGTTTTAAGCGTACAAATTGTAGTTCAAGAGGGATGTTTGCATTGAAATTGGACTAAGAATCAAATTGAAATTCTCCATTATATGTATACAACAACAACTCTGGGCAGAAATGTAAACGTTGGAATCTTGCTGGGCAATTTTGTTAGATATATTCATACAAAATTTCAAAAACTATCAATAAACTGTCGATACTATATCTTTAAGCTTGATGGAATAATAATTGGCGTATTTTATTTATCAGAAACGTTTTTCCTGCGTAAACTGCATTTATTCGATAAATTATAAAGATTTTTTGATTACAAATGAGACCTAACTATTTACTTTATTTATTTATTTATTTATTTATTATGAATTACAATACAAAGTAAATTTATATTCTAATTTTGGGTCCAGGGATTGAGCCGGGGTGACTAAGACCATAGTAGCTAGTTATTGCAGCGACATACCAGAGCCTCTGGTGGGAATCGAACCCACGACCCCCACGCTGATAGCCGAGCACGCTACTAGTGAATGGTAATCAAGCGCGAGAATCGATTCCCGATCAACTATTTTTCAATCCGATTCCTAGAATCGAAGAATTGGACCTGATAATCGATTTTTAATCGGAATCGGTTGAAATGTTGAATCATACAATCTGTATATTGGATTCTATGCAAAATGGATCAAAAATTAAAATTTGTCTTCCGATTTTTCGCAGAATGTAGAAATTTATGTTGGTAAGAAATATTTGAAAGCATGAAGATAGGTTTGAAAAGTATTTACCTGTGAATTTATAAAAAATCAATAAAACATTTTATATTGACAACAATGACAATGTCTTTAATATTGTTAAAAAATAATTATTTTAAATCACAAATAATTATATTTTTATTTAACAAAAGCATATAGTTTGAAAGTAGCCTGTCTTCTTACAGGCTTACTGACCGTGTTTGGATTTTTTCGAGGTCCGCTGTTCATACACCGGGGAATTCGAGTTTTATGTAACATTTCTTCAACTTGCAAACGACTTTTTGAAAAAAAAGGCGACAATTCTAATGAAGATGCACTAATGAAATGATATTTTGGCGACGACTTATTAAAAATTTACTAGAAGATCTTCATATTAAAATAATAATGATTTTCAAAGTTTCGCGAAATATTGCATTGCAATTTTAAGTATATGTTGCAATATCTATGCCACATTTTGTGAACTTTTCCAAATGCTTGGAATGTATGGAGGTGTTACCACACAAAAAAACACTGTTTGGGACATATTGAGTTCCTATATTTTGAACCAATTCAATTTCTTTAAAATAATTCCACACTGCCTGTTTGTTTTTTAATAATTCCACATTTTCTTTTGTTTTTAATTATAGAATTCACAACTTAAAAATTTCCCAACTTTTAAATTTCACAAATTGTTACCGACAATTGTACATACTTCTCGGTATTTTATATTAAAATAAATTTCGATTCCGAAGCATCAATAATCGATTCCAGTATAATGTTTGACGCGTATAATCGATTCCAAAAGAATCGGTTTTGGACACATAAAATCGATTCTCGATTAGAATCGGAATCGATTCACCAGTCACTACTACCAACTCGACTACCGGGGCGCTCTACTATTTACGAAGGTTGTAACGATATGCGATAGTTACTGTCTGAGGGAATTCTTACGTAGAACATTTGAATCCTTAAATGTCCCTTTTGGAATTTTATCACAAAAAATGGACAAAGTCGACTGAAAACGTAATTTGAATGCGCTTCAAATGTGTAAAGCTGCCAAAATTATATTAAGAAACATAGGCGAAATGTTGATTTCTTAAATAAAACAACACTATTGCCTGCGAGGCTGCACATGCGGAAACTTACAGCTAGCCAGTCCGTCCATGGTTGCTATTGGAAACATGTTAGATTAATAGTTAAAACTGCATACATACATATACACGCGTGCCATACAATTGTAGAGTCGATCGAAGAGAGGATCATCATCATCGTTGACGCCGTCATCATACCATAACGATGCACCTACTTGTACGCCGCGCCAGGCAGTTCGTTCTTCCAGCCTCACTTTTGCAGGCGGTTGCCAATCTATCAATCGAAATTGCTAATGTAGTGGTTTTCTGTTTAAATTGTCCATAAATAAAAGAGAGAGTTGCCACATTGATCAAGAATATTCCATTTATAATACAAACCAAATTGTCCAAACAAACCATTTGGTCATTGCGCGTGGCAATGCATCCATGAAAAGTTACTGATGGTGCGGTTCATTTTCAATTCGATATTATAAAACTAAACAAGTTATTGTACAGAAAAGAAGGATTAAAATTGAAAGAAGTTTTTATCGGCTTTTTTGTTCCACAAAAAAATGAACAAAACTGAGTTCACAGTTTTATCGTGTTTTGGTGTCATGACCCATAACATTTTTAGCATTTTTTCACACGGTGTATACTAGACCGGTCCTTATTTATATGGACAAATTTATTTTCTCGAATATATGTTACGGCAAGCGCTAAAAATATTCGTTTTAGTCCCAAAAAGCATAAAAAAAATTGACAACGATTGGATAATTTTTAGCCGTGCCCCAAGCACCTTTTTGTTTTTAAAGGGTGATTTTTTAAGAGCTTGATAACTTTTTTTAAAAAAAAAACGCATAAAATTTGCAAAATCTCATCGGTTCTTTATTTGAAACGTTAGATTGGTCCATGACATTTACTTTTTGAAGATAATTTCATTTAAATGTTGACCGCGGCTGCGTCTTAGGTGGTCCATCCGCTTAGTCCAATTTTGGCATTTCCACGTTTTTGAGTAACAGAGGCCCAATTGCTGCGAACGGCGACGAATCGATAATTGATGGTCATCATTAACATTGGCCGATACAGCTGCGATATTTTCTTCAGTTCGTACTCTACGTAAGCGTCTTGGTGGTTTAATGTCCAACAATGTAAATTTGGTGCGAAATTTAGTCACAATAGCCCGAATAGCCGCTTCAGTGGGTCGATTAAACTGACCATAAAATGGAAGCGCGCAATGAACTTTCTTAACAGAGCAAGCATTTTGATAATAAAATTCAATAATTTGCAAGCGTTGTTCGTTTGTAAGACGATTCATGATGAAATGTCAAAGCATACTGAGCATCTTTCTCTTTGACACCATGTCTGAAATCCCACGTGATCTGTCAAATACTAATGCATGAAAATCCTAACCTCAAAAAAATCACTCTTTATTATGAGAAATAAGGCAAAAATATATATATTTTTTATTTTATTTACATTTATTTGAAAATTAAGAATAAACTTAAATATTTTTATTATTTACATACTCATAGTAACATTAATATTATTTTAATTTAATAGTGAAGTCTTTTTAAAAGTGGGATAATTCATGTTATATTCTTTAACCACCTGAAAAAGGAATTGTTTCTCCTCTTCGTTGTGGGTTAATTTATTATTATAATCTGTAATGAATTTGGCGCCTCTTTCAGCTGCATCATTCACTACAGATAGGTTTTTACAAATTTGTGATCCGTGAGCGTAGTCAAATCTTTCATTCCAATCCGATGGATCGACTTGCAAAAATTCTTTTGAAATTTCTAAACGATCAAAGAATGCGTGTGTATTGGAATTTACAAAATCGCTTAAATCTTTTTGCGCAAATGTGCCGATATTTGTTGGATTAGTTATTATTCGCTTGCATTTTTCTGTATTTGCTTCAACATTAATTGCCTGAACCATTTTTTTTTAATTGCAACACTTACATTAGGATCGAAGAATGAAAGACCGACTGCTTCTTCCGACAAATACCACAAATGATTGCTGATTTTTTGTAGCAAAGCATATCCCAGCTATATCCCTTTCAGGATAAGCCATAATATTTTTAATTAAATTTAAGTCTTGATTTGGTGCTTCAATTGCTTTAGTGCATCCAAACCAGGCTTTTACATAAATACGAACTACGAACAGACAGACACTACGTATACCGTTTAACTCTTGGTTGGTCATATTGAATTCATTACGAAACAAATACATTTTAAGTGCATAAATACATTTTGACATCCATCGAGCATGAGAAGTTGCACCAGGTATACGAAAGGTGTTAAAATTCGGCACCGTACCACCAAGAAAAGTGACAACTAATTGCAATAATTCTTTGTAGTCGCGTCTGCTATGAGCTTGTTTTAAGTTATCTAGACAGTAATTTAAAATTGGTCCACGTTCTTCAGCAGTCAATACTGTAATAATGTGTTCATCTTCTAAACAACTCTTATAATTTAATTTGTCAATATTAATCAAGTATTTGCTAAAGCGATTAAAAATTAGCACTTCTGGACCGGCTGTAGTAGCCACTCTAATTTCAAACACTTTACGGATCAACAACTCGTAAATATGGTGTCTGCAGGGAAAATATAATAAATCGCGACCTAGTTTTCCTTCAAGCAGAGCAGCAGCACCGCTTTGAACTCATGTATTATGAGCAGTTGTGTCGAAGCAGATTATTTGAACTAGATCAAGCATTTCATATTCATTTATTGAATTAAACACGGCATCTGATATTTCTTTTCCACTCGAAGATTTTAACTTTGGAATGCCAAGTAGTTTATCGATACCTTGAGATGAGACTATGATTGGCAAGCGGTCAACTTTTTCCCTGCCACTAATTTCTGGTAACATTGTACCATCCCAGTGCAAAACAAAACTACGTGGAATCTGGAAATAAAAACTCAAGTTTCTTAATTTATACTCAAAACATAAAAAAAGAAGCATAGGGAAAACCCACATTACAGTACTTACATCAAAGTTTGCTGCAATGTTTTGTGCTGTTGTTGCACGATGCTTCTGACGCATTCGACGAATTGATGATCTATTTAGTATAAGATCTTCGATATCATATCCCAACGCGTCAGCAGTTGCGCTTAGGATATGAACTGCAGCACCATCAGTGATTTTGCACTTATCCAAAGTTGAAAGCAGTCTTGGTGTAAAAAAAATTGTTTTACCTCTGGAGATACCTGATATACCTGGATTTGGATTTGATACAGATGTTGATGTTGATGCTACAACTTCAATATCGTTTTCGTCGTCAATGTCAATCATACCTGTTTTACAACAATAATTCTGATTTGCTTAAAAGATAGAATATTTAATTGTATACCTCTTTGAATCTGTTGTTCATATAACTCTCTTCGTTCATCTTCTTTTATTCGACGCTGGTTTTCTTGTTCTTTCTGGACTGCCTTTCGCTTTTCTTTCTGCATTACAATTTTATCCGTTCCTAGCATACAACCTGGTCTTCCTTTTTCTCGTTGCTTTTTTAAGAACTCTTTGTCTTCTTGTATTTTAATTAATTCAAACGCGTTTGCATGTGCGATATCGAATAAATCATCTAATTTATCTTGAAATTCAGTTTCTTTCCTGTTTTGACATTCTGTTTTTCGACCATGATGCTTTGTAATATCTCTCCACTTGTTGTATAATTTTTCCAGCTTCTCAATGCAGTGTTTTTCATGGTGTGTTGGAATTCGTGCTTTTTGCCAAAACGTGCTGACCTCAGCAACAACTAATCTAGAACTTTCTCTTAAATTTAAGCCAACTATTCTTAAATTATAAAATAAAACTTGTAGCACTTGTTTTCTTCCTGGTAATTTAGCTCCAGTAATTTGGTGGTCCATTACGCCAATTAACATAATGTCATCATCCGATCGAAGTCTTTTGGTTGTCATCGCTTTAGATTTTTAATTTTAAAATGTATTTGTTCGTTTTGGATTTTCTATGAATTTAAAAAATAAAAATATTAATATTTTAGGCAAAAAATATTTATTTTCTTCATACATTTATTTTTACCGGCTAAACTGTTGATTATATAGAAAAACGCTATATATACACATTTTAAAGGAATTGTAATTCTTAATTATTTTTCAATTTATTTAAACAAAATCGGACTAGTGGTTCTCGAGTTATGTCAAAAAAAGAGCACCAAAGGTGATAATTTCCCCTATATGATAGTAACTAACTTTAATGACAAACAATTGTTGGCGGGGGCACGCCTAAAAATTGTCCAATCAAGCTCAAATTTTTTTTGTGTATTTTTAGGTTCAAATAGAGTAGTTTTAGCGCTTGCCGTCATACGAATTCAAAAAAAAAAAGAAATAAGGACCGGTCTAGTGTATACAAATAATAAATACTAGTATTACATTGAAATTGAATTTCGCTACCCCTATATGAAATACATACCGATTCCATCAATTCTAGTAGTCCGGTTTTCTGCCGTTCATTGGCGTTTTAAGCGTACAAATTGTAGTTCAAGAGGGATGTTTGCATTGAAATTGGACTAAGAATCAAATTGAAATTCTCCATTATATGTATACAACAACAACTCTGGGCAGAAATGTAAACGTTGGAATCTTGCTGGGCAATTTTGTTAGATATATTCATACAAAATTTCAAAAACTATCAATAAACTGTCGATACTATATCTTTAAGCTTGATGGAATAATAATTGGCGTATTTTATTTATCAGAAACGTTTTTCCTGCGTAAACTGCATTTATTCGATAAATTATAAAGATTTTTTGATTACAAATGAGACCTAACTATTTACTTTATTTATTTATTTATTTATTTATTATGAATTACAATACAAAGTAAATTTATATTCTAATTTTGGGTCCAGGGATTGAGCCGGGGTGACTAAGACCATAGTAGCTAGTTATTGCAGCGACATACCAGAGCCTCTGGTGGGAATCGAACCCACGACCCCCACGCTGATAGCCGAGCACGCTACTAGTGAATGGTAATCAAGCGCGAGAATCGATTCCCGATCAACTATTTTTCAATCCGATTCCTAGAATCGAAGAATTGGACCTGATAATCGATTTTTAATCGGAATCGGTTGAAATGTTGAATCATACAATCTGTATATTGGATTCTATGCAAAATGGATCAAAAATTAAAATTTGTCTTCCGATTTTTCGCAGAATGTAGAAATTTATGTTGGTAAGAAATATTTGAAAGCATGAAGATAGGTTTGAAAAGTATTTACCTGTGAATTTATAAAAAATCAATAAAACATTTTATATTGACAACAATGACAATGTCTTTAATATTGTTAAAAAATAATTATTTTAAATCACAAATAATTATATTTTTATTTAACAAAAGCATATAGTTTGAAAGTAGCCTGTCTTCTTACAGGCTTACTGACCGTGTTTGGATTTTTTCGAGGTCCGCTGTTCATACACCGGGGAATTCGAGTTTTATGTAACATTTCTTCAACTTGCAAACGACTTTTTGAAAAAAAAGGCGACAATTCTAATGAAGATGCACTAATGAAATGATATTTTGGCGACGACTTATTAAAAATTTACTAGAAGATCTTCATATTAAAATAATAATGATTTTCAAAGTTTCGCGAAATATTGCATTGCAATTTTAAGTATATGTTGCAATATCTATGCCACATTTTGTGAACTTTTCCAAATGCTTGGAATGTATGGAGGTGTTACCACACAAAAAAACACTGTTTGGGACATATTGAGTTCCTATATTTTGAACCAATTCAATTTCTTTAAAATAATTCCACACTGCCTGTTTGTTTTTTAATAATTCCACATTTTCTTTTGTTTTTAATTATAGAATTCACAACTTAAAAATTTCCCAACTTTTAAATTTCACAAATTGTTACCGACAATTGTACATACTTCTCGGTATTTTATATTAAAATAAATTTCGATTCCGAAGCATCAATAATCGATTCCAGTATAATGTTTGACGCGTATAATCGATTCCAAAAGAATCGGTTTTGGACACATAAAATCGATTCTCGATTAGAATCGGAATCGATTCACCAGTCACTACTACCAACTCGACTACCGGGGCGCTCTACTATTTACGAAGGTTGTAACGATATGCGATAGTTACTGTCTGAGGGAATTCTTACGTAGAACATTTGAATCCTTAAATGTCCCTTTTGGAATTTTATCACAAAAAGGGTCAAATCTATATATATAAAAGAGTTGCGTTACTGACTGACTGACTGACTGACTGACTGACTGACTGACTTATCATTGACCAGCCCCCAGACCAAACGGCTGAAGCCAGGGTCATGAAATTTTCAGAGTAGTTCCCAAATATGACGTAGACGTCGACTAAGAAAGGGTTTTACGAAATTCGTACTTTTAGGGGATAAAATGGCCCAAAAAGGGATAAACATCGAACCTTCGTCCTGACTAAACGGCAGTAGCTATAAACATGAAATTCGGTGAATTCCTTGCAATGACCATGCAGACGAGCTACAAATAGGGATTTTTCGAAATTTGTACTTTTAAGGGACGAGCGGGACAAAAAGGGATAAAAATGGTACCAACTAAAGTATTACAGCTAGAAACGTGAAATTTGGTATGTAAATTCCTCTGACCATATAGAAACGAAGTAAAATGAGATTTTTCGAAATTTGTACTTTTAAGGGACGAGCGGGACAAAAAGGGATAAAAATGGTACCAACTAAAGTATTACAGCTAGAAACGTGAAATTTGGTATGTAAATTCCTCTGACCATATAGAAACGAAGTAAAATGAGATTTTTCGAAATTTGTACTTTTAAGGGACGAGCGGGACAAAAAGGGATAAAAATGGTACCAACTAAAGTATTACAGCTAGAAACGTGAAATTTGGTATGTAAATTCCTCTGACCATATAGAAACGAAGTAAAATGGGATTTTTCGAAATTTGTACTTTTAAGGGACGAGTGGGACAAAAAGGGATAAAAATTGTACCAGCTAAAATATTACAGCTAGAAACGTTAAATTTGGTATGTAAATTTCTCTGACCATATAGAACCGAAGTAAAATGAGATTTTTCGAAATTTGTACTTTTAAGGGACGAGCGGGACAAAAAGGGATAAAAATGGTACCAACTAAAGTATTACAGCTAGAAACGTGAAATTTGGTATGTAAATTCCTCTGACCATATAGTAACGAAGTAAAATTGGATTTTTCGAAATATGTACTTTTAAGGGACGAGCGGGACAAAAAGTGATAAAAATGGTACCAGCTGAAGTATTACAGCTAGAAACGTGAAATTTGGTATGTAAATTCCTCTGACCATATAGAAACGAAGTAAAATTTTTCGAAATTTGTACTTTATAGGGAGGAGCGGGACAAAAAGGGATAAAAATGGTACCAACTAAAGTATTACAGCTAGAAACGTGAAATTTGGTATGTAAATTCCTCTGACCATATAGAAACGAAGTAAAATTGGATTTTTCGAAATTTGTACTTTTAAGGGACGAGCGGGACAAAAAGGGATAAAAATGGTACCAACTAAAGTATTACAGCTAGAAACGTGAAATTTGGTATGTAAATTCCTCTGACCATATAGAAACGAAGTAAAATTTTTCGAAATTTGTACTTTATAGGGAGGAGCGGGACAAAAAGGGATAAAAATGGTACCAACTAAAGTATTACAGCTAGAAACGTGAAATTTGGTATGTAAATTCCTCTGACCATATAGAAACGAAGTAAAATTGGATTTTTCGAAATTTGTAGTATTAAAGGGGCAAAAAGGGATAAAAATGGTACCAACTAAACTATTACAGCTAGAAACGTGAAATGTGGTATGTAAATTCCTCTGACCATATAGAAACGAAGTAAAATTGGATTTTTCGAAATTTTTACTTTTAAGGGACGAGCGGGACAAAAAGGGATAAAAATAGTACCAACTAAAGTATTACAGCTAGAAACGTGAAATTTGGTATGTAAATTCCTCTGACCATATAGAAACGAAGTAAAATTGGATTTTTCGAAATTTGTACTTTTAAGGGACGAGCGAGACAAAAAGGGATAAAAATAGTACCAACTAAAGTATTACAGCTAGAAGCGTGAAATTTGGTATGTAAATTCCTCTGACCATATAGAAACGAAGTAAAATTGGATTTTTCGAAATTTGTACCATTAAAGGGACAAAAAGGGATAAAAATGGTACCAACTAAAGTATTACAGCTAGAAACGTGAAATTTGGTATGTAAATTCCTCTGACCATATAGAAATGAAGTAAAATTGGATTTTTCGAAATTTGTACTTTTAAGGGACGAGTGGGACAAAAAGGGATAAAAATAGTACCAACTAAAGTATTACAGCTAGAAACGTGAAATTTGGTATGTAAATTCCTCTGACCATATAGAAACGAAGTAAAATTGGATTTTTCGAAATTTGTATTTTTAAGCGACGAGCGGGACAAAAAGGAATAAAAATAGTACCAACTAAAGTATTACAGCTAGAAACGTGAAATTTGGTATGTAAATTTCTCTAACCATATAGAAACGAAGTAAAATTGGATTTTTCGAAATTTGTACTTTTAAGGGACGAGCGGGACAAAAAGGGATGAAAATGGTACCAACTAAAGTATTGCAGCTAGAAACGTGAAATTTGGTATGTAAATTCCTCTGACCATATAGAAACGAAGTAAAATGGGATTTTTCGAAATTTGTACTTTTAAGGGACGACCGGGACAAAAAAAGATAAAAATGGTACCAACTAAAGTATTACAGCTAGAAACGTGAAATTTGGTATACAAATTCCTCTGACCATATAGAAACGAAGTAAAATTGGATTTTTCGAAATTTGTACTTTTAAAGGACGAGCGGGACAAAAAGGGATAAAAATGGTACCAACTAAAGTATTACAGCTTGAAACGTGAAATTTGGTATGTAAATTCCTCTGACCATATAGAAACGAACTAAAATTGGATTTTTCGAAATTTGTACTTATAAGGGACGAGCGGGACAAAAAGGGTACCAACTAAAGTATTACAGCTGGAATCGTGAAATTTGGTATGTAAATTCCTCTGACCATATAGAAACGAAGTAAAATTTGATTTTTCGAAATTTGTAATTTAAAGGGGCGGGCGGGATAAAAAGGGATAAAAATGGTACCAACTAAAGTATTACAGCTAGGATCATGTAATTTGGTATGTACATTTCTCTGACCATATAAAAACGAAGTAAAATTGGATTTTTCGAAATTTGTACTTTTCAGGGGCGAGCGGGACAAAACGGGTACCGACTAAAGTATTACAGCTAGAATCGTGAAATTCGGTATGTAAATTCCTCTGACCATATAGAAACGAAGTAAAATTGGATTTCTCCAAATTTGTAGTTTTAAGTGGCGACCGGGACAAAAAGGGATAAAACTGGTACCAATTTTACTATTACAGCTAGAATCGTGAAATTTAGTGTGTAAATTCGACTGATCATATAGCAGCGCAGTAGTTTGATTTTTCGAAATTTGTACTTCTAAGGGGTGCGCGGGACGAAAAGGGATAAAAATGCTGTACAATCCTGTTGTACCAAATAAAGTATATATTTTTAGGGGAAGCAAAAACATATTTTACCTATAGTGATTTTTCAAAATGTGTACTTTTTGTACTTAAAGTTATAAACTGGCTGACTGAATCTAGGAACATGAGATCGAGGATATAAATGGTTGTAATATTTTGTTCAAAACTTGGTAGAAAATTATTAAAATTATACATACAAGGTAGTTCAGCTAAAATAATCAAGCACATTCCTTTGACTGTGTGTGAGTGCTACCTAATAGGAGCTTTCCAAATTACTATTTTAGATTTATCTATATCCACCAAAAGAAAATTAAATAAATACTATCCAAAAACAGAGACGGATAAAATTAACGAATAACTTGCTTTTTCGCGTGCGAAGCAGCGGGTACTGCTAGTTGACACATAAAGAGAGGAGCTCGAGGGTTAAGGTCTTCCATAAAAATGATCCTCATAATACTCGCTTCGACCATAAAATTAAAATTTTGACCCACTGTAAAAAGAAAACCAGACCACTGGACTCTAATTTTATTCTACAAAAATGATCTACGCAGAATTATAAGGTCGCTATTCTGTTCCAATCAAAAAGTCTTAATTTGTTGGATAGTCTAATTGGCGTGTTTCATTCACCTCACGCTTTTTTTTGCATTTATTGGATAAATTGTAAAGACTTCAAAGATTTTTCAAAAGGTGTTTTTGATTACAAATAAGACCTAACTAATTACTACGGCTGTAACGAATGTTCGCATATGAGAAACTACGAGCTTTATTTTGAACATTCACTTTCGTATTCAAAAAACGATGTCTCAATATTCGCATTTGCAAAAACGAAGTCTAACGTCAATTTCCGATATCGCGTCAATGTCGTGTAGTAATTACTTCTTAAGGGTCTTGTGCCGTGGGTTCATTGGAACTGGACAGTCGCATAAGAAGTAATCGAATGTATATTCTTCCTCTTTGTTGTCACGGTTCGGCAATGATGGTTGAATTGAAGCTTCATTGTTTACAATGGCCCGTCAGCACTGCGATCACTTTTGATACGTTCCTTTTATTTGAGTCCAGAAGGGCTCTGGAACTTTTTGGTTATGCTCGGGCCAGGTTTGTCTAGATTTTTTAAAAGTATCTTAGTTTTTCCACTTGAAATAAGCTCGGCCTAGGCAGTACATCAGTAAACCACTTTTAACACAGAACCAGAGACGAAATATTTTACAGGCCATCGTTAAACAATTCCAATTTTATTTCAGGGATGTCAAAATCATTAAAAAATAATTCACCATGTCTGGTCAGAGATAACCAACAGTTATAGAAGTAAACTCCAAACAAACTGACATCTATAACTTCATTATTTTAAAATTAAAAAAATAATTGCAATCATTTGGAAAACCAATATTGACAAAAACTCAAAAAATCTTATTAGTCTTTACCTTACCAATTCGATATTATAAAGTTAAATGGAATTACATTCAAAACACGACAGGTACAGTAAAGAATGATTAAAATTGACCACAAATGAGGACAAGGTATTGACATGTTTGGTGTACTAAATGCGGTTAACAAGGCATTGTGAAAATGGGGTGGGTTTAATTAATTTGTCAATTTTATTAAGTCAAAAAACAGGAAAAAATATTACCATATACGGACATCACTACGTGATAAAATACAAAAAAGACCCGTGTCTCCCAGTTTTGCACAAAGTCAAGCACTTTTTTATGGACCACCAAAGATTTGGGGCCTCGGTGTCATTTTTGCAAAAAATTCCAGAATTATCGGCGGCGGCGGCGCTACCAAAAATGGGTCGGCGTCGGCGGCTTTCTGCTAATTTGCTGGCTCGTTCTGTCAGCCGATCACCCCTGTTTATTTGAAAATTTTGGGAACATGGAAGGAACAATTTGTATTGGTTTTTAATACCTTTTCGTTTATTTTTTGGCAAGTAGTTCAATATTCGTTAATATTATCCAATAGAAACCAATGTTCCCATAATTTCATATTATTATCCCATACAATTATCGGAGTGGGAATCCATGGCCAACATTTATAATATGGAAGAATTTAATATTTTTTTGCTATTGTGAGGCATATTTGACTAGACATCTTGAATATCATAATCCTTCCAAAGAATGGTAAAGCTCTACCCACTTTGAAACACCAAAGATGAACAATAAGTGTCTAAAAGTGTCCGAACAGTGCAGCAGTGGTAGAAACTTTGGGCGTGATATTGATTTTTGCAGGTTTTCAAGGTGACAGCTAAAAACTCTTATTTCTTGGAAACATTTTGTAAAAGGTGTAATGAAAAATATGAATGCCTAAATGATGAATATCGGACGAAAAATTACGTCACTCACTCCATTTTTGTGAAATAATTTAATGCAGGAGATGGTTTTCACAGCCAAAATGTTCAAACGCTTTTTACAAAAATGAGCGCTGCGGCGTCAATTTCATTCCGATGATCATCATTTAGGCATCATTCGAAAGGTATTGACTGCAGCTATTTATTTTTTATAAAATACTACCACCAAATACGAAAATGTTTTCAGTAGTCACTGTGAAAATCCACAATAAACGTCCAATAATTCGACCAATAAGTTACTCTAAGACAAAAATCTAAATTTTCATTTAAAGTGCTTTCAAGGGTCTATTATTTCAGAAAAAAAATTGGGAAAAAAATTACACCGGAAAAACATGATTTTTAGGGTTATTTTCAGGAGCGTTTAGCTCACAGATGGCTTGATCTAGGAATGAAATATTTTGCAAATCATCATTCAACAATCCAAACTTTATTTTCGTGGGGTGACTGGAACTCCTTTTTCCATTTGTATGGACGGTGACCCAGCCTAATATATATATGTGGAAGCATAAGTGCACCATGACGATAAAGCCTTCCAAACACCCACTTTGCGGAGTTAGAACTCCGACAAATCTCGGCGTGTGAGCCGATGAAATCGGCGGCGGCGAGGCTCGTGCTTAAAAATGCGGCGGCGGCTTGTCGGCTTAAAATCGGTCGGCTTGTATCTCTGGTTGAGAATTTTGATTTACTCTCTGAAGTTGTAGCTCATGTCATAAAGAACACATAAAATCAAAAAAACTTCATATGCAAGGTCAAAATCGCAAAAAAAAAACTTAAAAATCGATTTTTTAACCGTTCAAAATTCAAGGAATCCACAAAAATCTACCTAAGATCTCAAAAAACAACTTTCTAGATCAAATTAACTTCCTAAACATGATTCTTAACACCGTTTAGGCAGGAAAAATATATCTTGCAGGACTGTTTCTGTTAATGGTCAGTCCGACTGCAGTGCGTATGAGTGATACGTATACACACACTACAGCCTATAAGATTTGTTCGACGACATTGGCGATTTTGACCTTGAAGATGAAGTTTTTTTTTTTTTTTCATTTATATGTTCACAATTTTCGACAAGAGCTACAACTTTGCGTCAGAGAGTAAATCAAAATTCCCAACGGTATGCAAGATATGAGCCTGAGAAACTAATCACTTTTTTGCAAAAATCTTTGGGACCCATTAAAAAGTGCACGACTTTGGGCAAAACTGAAAGAAACGGGTCTTTTTTGGTCTTTCATTACGTAGTGGTGTCCGTATATGGTTATTTTTCCATGACTTAAAAAATTACACTCAGTGTAATTCTATAAAACATTTCGGATTTTCTATCAGTGGGCACCGACTCTGCGGATGAATTAAATGTAATTGTTTTGAGGAGTCGACAATAATCGGCACCACAGTACAGATGGCATCCCTTGTAGGCATTTGAAAAATAATGCAGTGTCGTTGCTGTGACATTGAAGCACAATTCTCATTGGAAATATTATTGCCATTTCGCATGCAGTCAGAAATGGCGCCAAGGCGTTACATGCCACTGCCACATTGAATGATAAATTTGACTGTTTATTGGCTGCAAATATTTGCAGTTATTTGTTTGAGACACTCGCCACAAATGTGTCGGAAAGCAGGCAAGTGTTGCGCGAAGAATCGCACGTACTGCAGGCTACGTTAGGTCGGTCTATATGATACGGGATGTACCCTATAACATCGGTTCATGAATATCCACAGCGAATTGAATACATTGTATTGGTTTGATTGTAGACTTCTGAGAGAGTTAACTAAAATCCATTAAATTCAATTTCTTCTCTTCTACGTTTTGCTCTCTGTCTCTAGCAACCTGTGTTGGTGTCAAGTGCACAGAAGGACTAACCTGTGTCGAGGATCAGTATACTATGCCACATTGCATAGCATGTAGAATCGAGTGCCCACTGGATGGTTATGATAACGACAATGATGTAGTGGATGCGACCAGAGCTGTCTGCGGTGCTGATGGCAAGACATACAAGAGTATGTGCGATATAAATCGTATAATTTGTAAAATTGGCCGATCAATTGGCGTTGCATATCCGGGACCATGTCGAGGTAAGTAAACAACCAATAGAAAGTACAACCAGCACCAAACTGTACAAATGACGATGCTACAGCATATCCATGGATATCATATGTATGTTGAAACATACACTCGAAAAATTCCAGTGGGAAACATTTGATATTTTAATTTAGTGCTTCTTTGAAAATCTGAATAAATGTGCATTACCCAAAGTCGTCGCTGATATTTGGCATGCGTTGGTTACACGGGGAGCGTTCTTCGGCTCATAGATGTGCCCTTAACCCTGTTGCCTATGGGCAACATTGCGAGTTAGTCCTATAAAATCTTTAACATCACATATTTTGCTGAATTAATAAATTATATTTTTGTTCATATGTAACAAAGATTATTCAAAAGAGAACCAACAAATTCGGAAACTTGGGTCTGCGTAGGAAGACAAAAACAAAAGTGAAGTTTGAAATTTCTATTATTTGAGTATCTTGTAATTAAAATTGTTTAGAATTTGTTCTTTTTTATAGGATTTCTTCGAGTACAAGAAAAACACTATTTGTTATTCTAAGTGATACATAATAAAGATTTTTAAAATGAAGAACAAATTCAAAATATGATTTTTATTTAACCGATATCTGCAGTATAATGATTTTAAGAAAAATCCTGTTACTCATGTCCTGTATGAACAAATACAAATACATCATCAAAAAGCATATCAAATTTTATACATTTATTAAGAAGAGGGTTAATAAAAACACATATCTGGAGCGTATTCTAATAAAAAGTTCCCCGGAAAAAGGAACTTTCTAAATAGCTCCAAATATTCAATTTCAACTTCATTTGCTTATAAATTTGATTTTTTATATATTCTGAAAATTAAAAACATTTTACTTTCTAATTAAAACATGATTTTATTATTCACATAAAAAATATACATACATATGTTGCATCAATGTGTACTTATTTAGAAGGTTGAAAAATTGTGGAAATATTAATTGATTTATAATGTCCGTTTAGCATCTAAACGAAAGGAGCTAGGACGTCCAAATTTTCCATAAATGTGTCTTATAGTCGTAGATCGGTTGGGATCGAAATCGGCCCAAAGGGAAAATTTTTTCCCTCACAAGGACTAAAAATACCCATAATATTCCGTAATATTTTAGAGTATTTAAGCACATTTTTTCAATATGTCTGCTTGTACTTACTTGATGTTGGGTGTCTGCATTCCTCCTATAATAAAAACGTGCACCATAAAGTGACTTTTATTCGTAGGGGTTGAAATGGAACAAAAGAGGGTAAAAATTGTACCTTTTGAAACGACAGCAACTAGAAACACGAAATTCGATGTGTACATTCCTCCAATTGAGTACATATATAATATAAAATTATTTTTTCCAAATTCGTACTTTTAAGGGATAAAATGGGAATAGAGGGATAAAAATGATACAAACCAAATGGTTGCACCAGAATATTGAAAGTCGGTGTATACATTCCTGATTGCGTAGACACATAAAATAATCGCATTTTTTCGAAATTCGTACTTTTTGGGGTTAAAATGGAAAAAATTAATAAAATAGTACCTACCAAATGACCGCAGCTAAAGTCATGAAATACTGAATATACATTCCTCTGACTGCGTAGACACGAAAAATAAAAGATTTTTTTCAAAATTCGTACTTTCAAGGATACAATGGGTACAGAGGGACAAAAGTAGTACCCAATTACTGGAATGATGAAATTCAGTGCGTAGACTCGTAAAATAAAGAGATTTTGGAAAGTCGTACTCTTAAGGGGGTAAAGTTGGAAAAAGGGGATAACAATGGTACCAACCAAATGGACGCAGCTAGAATCATGTAATTCGGTGTATACATTCCTCTGACTGTATTCCTAAAAAGATTTTTCCAAATTCGTACTTTTTACTTTTACGGCAAAAATTGGTTGAATCATGAAGTTAGATTATTTTGCACTATGCACGTGAAATAATGGATTTTCAAAGTTTGTATTTTTGGAATTAAAATAGAATGGAAATACGCCCAACTGTAGGATCCAATATCTACCAATATTTATGGTATTTAAGCTTTTTGAAAATATAAGAATATTTATATTTTGAATTGACTTGAAGTAATATTTAGATATATGTAGTGTAAACGTATTGGTAGCCTTGCTTTAAGCATGCTTTGAAATAATAAAAATATTATATTTATTTATAAAATCGACATCCTCTGTGGAATGCAATCCATGGTGGAGGATGTATATAGGGCCCGGCCGAACTTAACGCCGTTTTTACTTGTTTTGTATTAATTGTGTCCAAATGCTGGTACTGATTGTGCATTTGTCCCTTGGAACTCTAAAATGATATAACTTTATAGGCAGGCGGACAGGGCTATTGTATTAGTATGAAATGGTAAAATGTTTGCTGTGTTACATTTTGAAATATATTTCAATATATTTTTACGAAATTTCCGACCTTTGTAGAAATAGATATGAAATTTGTTTTATTTTGTAATAGCAGGTATATTAGCGAAGAAAATAAGACCTATTCGAAGAAAATCTACGAACACAGCATCACGTTATAATTAACTCAGAGTAAGTACCAGGAGCACCATCATGAAACTTATGGAGCTTCCCTATGATACTATTAACTGCCGTCAAATCTGGATAAGTGTGTAGTGGGAGTAGGAGGGTATATATCATTTGGGACAGACAAAAAGTGTAACGCATTAAAGGAAAGTAACTTAAGACCCAAATACGTTTCATGACTTTTTATGTTGATTGAGTCATTTCCCTCCCTCCGTCCGTCCGTCTGGCTGATGTACACGATATCTCTCGAAAGGAGGCATCCTTTGCACATTCCAACATTTTTCCCAAACTTAGTTTAAGGTGGCCGAATTTGCCACCACCCTTCTGGTACCTCCCACACAAAATGGCCATATTCCTATTCCTAAATTAAAACCAATGCTACTTCCTAACGTATATTCGGAATCAGCTATATTTTGGTATACGATAAATCACTTTAAGCGTACATAATATGGAGGAGTTTTCCATGCCCTTCTTGTACCTCCCACACAAATCACCCTAACCTACGTAAAGTTAAAGCTGTTATAACTTATATACGGAAGATCGGAATACTGTGAAATTTGCTTTTATAGAAGTTGCATTCACATGGAATATGGGTGATATTGCCACACCCCTCCCACACAAAGTGGCATAAGCTTTGTTTGAAATAAAACTGATGTAACATCCATACGGGAAGTCAAAATCATTTGTAATTTTATCTTGTACCTCCCACACAATTATCTCTATCCTAGGTAAAACTAAATCCTGTATAACTTTTAGACTGGTCCATTGATTCCACTAGGACTTGATATCTGATTAAGCCGAAACGAATCTGAACGAGTCTAAAATAGTGAATTTCGGCAATAAATTGAAAATTATTCCAGAATTTCGAAAAGGGAAGACAGAACTTCAAAAAGCCTTCGACGTTCCGCTATATCACGTTTGCTTCAAAAGAGTGACTCGGTATATGATGCTTCATTTGAAGAATATGGTATTAAAAAAACGACTTTCCAGAAGTGGAAGACCGTCTGGTGGCATCCATTAAAGTTTTTCAAAATAAAAATATTCCAAAAGGCGGAACGTCGCTACCTTTATCTATTTAAGTGGGACAACAGACAAATTACCTGGATAAGTGGAAAACTGGGAAACCTCTATAGTGGGAATATATTAATATTTTTTACAAAATTCGAAGGTATTTTTTCATTATAAAATAATTAGAATAAATAAGAAAGCAAATTAAAAACAAGTAAGTGATTTGAAGCAAATCGAGTAAAATATGTAGCATCTTGAGCGGAAAAGGTCAAATCAGGACCCACATTTGTATGGCGGCTATATCTAAATCTGAACCGATTTGCCTCAAATTAAATAGCGTTCGCCCTTGACCCGCAGAACTTACTGTTGGCAATTCTTGTTAGGATCGGACAATAATTGCGACCTGTACTTTGATTACAACAATAGATGTACGGTCGGACGGACATCGCTAAATCGACACAGAAAGTGATTCCAAGCCAATCTGTATAAAAAACGATGAGTCTATCTTGTTTCCTTTTTAGTGTTACAAACAAATGCACAATGGCATAATACCCTAAATATTTTTTTAAGATTTGACAAAGTTAAAAAATTACATTTATAAATAAAAATACTTTATTTTTAGTGTCTACAATTTCTTATTTTTTGAAAATGTAGAAAATTCGTCGTATTTGGAAAATTTCATCAAAATCTGAGAGAAGAGACAACATTTGTGGCGATAGGTTTTAAAGCCCATGGTCATAACCCCCAAATCAGAAATACCATAAAGACCAAAAACAATGCAAAGATTGTGTTATTTTAAAAAATATCGATTTTTTGGGCGATATGTCATTACGTTTTGGCATTGTGATTATTATGTGATAACGCCCATATCACCCATATCATCTAAGACACATATTTTCTCCGAGTGTACATTAATATGTACAAGTGGATATCCATAGACAATAATTGCCATAGTTGTAGTTATGCAAAATTTTATTTTGGTTGGTCGGTGCTACCACATTTTTGTGATGTCTTGTAATTGATGTGGTCTACAATCATTGATTGCGGATTTTGTTTGCTGCACCTTAAAAATGGAAATATTATGCTTGCCACCGCGTATGCCGCACGGGTAGCAGCAAATATGTACGTACAGTGTACACACACACACGAACATGCAGTAGTGTACATATGTCAAAGGAATCCTTATAATTATAGTGTCAAGATGTTGGCTGCAATTAAGAGCATGGCTATGTAAGACTGTGTTAGGAGCCAACATTGGTGGAAAAACAATAATCATGTCGTGCTATGGCAAGGAAAAATATTTTGTTTTTACGCTTTACTACCCATTAAACCCATATACATACATACATACATACATACATACATGCATACAACTATACATACGTACTTACGTAGATAATTGCGCTTAAGTAATAGGCGCACTGTGGAGCGGCTACGATTCGAATTTATTCGCTTCTTCCGTATGTAATGCGCCATTCTTTGTTGTTGAAACTAAAATAGTATTTTCTATAACTAAAAGTCACGTAAATGTGCACGTTTTATATGAAAATAATGGAATAAACCCTTTGGTATCAAATGGGAAGTTAAATATGTTAAAACATAAGAATACAGTTTCGTGGATTTCACGAATAACCGCTTAAGACGTTTTTTGGGATTTTGGGTTATTGATGCTATTTTCCGTGGTATTCTCACTAATGTAACATTTTCCTAAAAACTAAGTTTTGTTTTGCAAAAAACAACCCTTTTCGTATGCAACTATGCCATTGGGGAGACAATGGAATATTTCGCTTCAACACGGTCAATTGACTAATTAAAATATTTTGTAAAATTCGTCGGATTTACCATGATATATTTTGAGGTTAAAAGCTACTGCCGATTTTATGAAACTTAGGGTGTGTTTCTGGATGACGAATCACTCATTGCATTCGTCAAAGCGACTAACGAAAGTTGATTTGCGTTTCCGTATAACGAATGTCAATTTTTGAGTAAAACACAAAAGCTTCCGTTTACACTTCTGTATTTTTGGGTTTCCCGAACACGAAACGAAAATATAAATTATTTTAGAAATAACCAGTTAACAGTCCTTAGTACGTTTATTCTGATGGAAATAAAGAAAATAAAATATTGACATACACAAAACTTCTCACATATACACTAAAAACACTATCCTTTATAAAACACAAATATGTTCCCAAAAGTATTTACACGAACTATTTTGTAAACAAATAATTTCAAATCATAACACGAAAACTTTTGTTTGTGTTATAAAAACCCAATTTATGAGTCGTTCGTCAGGGTATCATTCGTTCGTATAGAATTGTAATCGTCTACCGGAAACACACCCTTATATTTTATATTCGGGAAGTCATAAATCATTCGAAATGTACATACTATGTCAACTACTGGAACCACTATTACAAGTAGTAGGCGGCATCGCAATGCCGACCTCTGGAAATTGGCAAAATTGTTTGTTCCTATTGCCGCCAACCGTTAAAATTAAAAGACATATTTCGGGTTTTCACTCTTGGTAGCATATTCTGCAATCCTTGCAGAACAAACAGTTGTTCTATACTTGCAGAATTTGCAAGAGCTACAAGGGTAGATATGCTATGGGTTTTAGTCTTGCAAATGACACAAACCCCAGCAAATAACGTTTCTTTGTATTTTGTTGTTGTGGTGTAGCAAATTGTAGCAAACTTTGCTAGATCTGCAAGCTTTGCAAGATCTACAACCCCATACCAAGAGTTTACTAAATTTGTCACATTTACAACAATATTTTTAGTAATACCTACCATCAGAAACCTTTACGCTTAATACATAACTTAACTTGAAATGATTTTTAAATTCACTGAATAAATGCACAACTGCTCGTTTTTATCGAATGGGAATTTTAACGATGTCAAAATACTAATTTCAAACGAATGAATCATTAGACAGAGGTAGCTGAATATATTTTCAAACACACTTCATTTTAATTATTTAACAGTTCTTATTCTTATTTATTTATGTTTGACTTCAAAATTGTCGATTGCTGGTACATGGAAAACTTAGCCAATCAAAAAGTTTTTTTTTTTTTTTGAAAAAAAATGATGGCAGTTTATTGCACCAGAATGAATTAATTTTGGTCTCTTAACATTTTTAGAAAGAAAATTATGCCTCTAAATCACTTAGCGGGTAATAAGCAATTTACAAGCAATAACACTTTTTTAAAAATGCTCAAATCTTAACAAATTATCGAACAAATGCTGTTGAGGGATTAGGCCACTCGTTATGCCTTTTGGGTTTTTTTCGGGAAAGCAATTAAACAAATCTGTTTTGGCAAAGGGCATTTATTATATACATATACCATTAACTATATACCTACAACATTTTTAAGAGAAATGGCGGCTGTGCAGCGTTGTTACAAGGACGTCTCTGGAATTTTTTGGAATTCAAGACCTGACGCACGGCTACTTCATTTTTTAAATATTTTCCCTCATAATATTTCGTGATATCATTTTGAGCCATTTAACTCCTAAAGCGAAAGAAATTATTATGAAAAAGTAAGTAAGTAAGCTTCAGTCGGTTAACCGACTTATATATTCCCTCACTCTCAGAAAAGATATATACGGAAGTTATAAAGGCAGGATAATTTGTGTGGAAGGTTCCTAGAGGTTCGTATCACATGGTCCCAGCTTCCACATTTATAAAACAATTGTAAAAACATGAATAAACATCACTTCATAGTGGATTCCATGCACCAGTATAGCAGTTATAAAGGATAGATAGAGACAATTGTGTGGGAGGTACAAGAAGGGGCGTGGCTAAAGCATAAATACTTTTTAGGTTTAAAGTGATTATAAAAACACTTTTAAATATCAAATTGCAAATTATTTTGAGTACCCGTATGGATGTTATATCGGTTTTATTGTAACCAAAGTTTATGCCACTTTGTGTGGGAGGTACCATAATTCCATGCGAATGTAATCACTAAAAAAGCATTGCTAAATATCAAATTTCACAGTATTCAGACCATCAGTATAGAAGTTATTTTACGTAGTTTTGGGTGATTTGTGTGGGAGGTACTGGAAGGGACGTGGCAAAACCCGTGATATTTGACATACTTAAAGTGATTATGATAACATTATCAAATACTAAAATATAGCTTATTCCGATTATCCGTGTGGAAGTTATAGGGCCTTTAATTTAACATTGGAATATAGCCTATTTGTGTGGGAGGTACCAGAAGGGGCGTGGCAATTTCGCGCATCTTCGAACTTAAACTAAGTTTGAGTAAAATATGACCATATGCAAAGTTTGAATCGATTCCTTAACACCTTTCGAGAGCCAGCCAGACGGACGGATGGACATGACTCAAACACCTTAAAAAGTCGTGGAACGGATTTGATTCAAACATAGTGAGGGTATATATAAAACACGCCAACTATGGAGAAAGAAAAAGAATTACGTTCACATTTATTACAATTTTGTTAGAAATTCGAATTCCATTAACGGACATCAATATCAAATTTAATATTTGCAAACGGAGCTGTGTCTTCTTTGCTAAGGGTTGCTTTTGTAACGAACCGTAATCTTATGTAGGTCATGTGATACGAGGGCACCGCACACCGATAACAAACGCAGCAGCAATGGCCATACCATTTTTCTGAATTCTGTTATTTACAGGTATTATTTACCCACTGTGTTGCGAATTGTAGTCTGAAGTCTACTGTTCCTGTTATAAATGTAATTGGTTAAATATCAACCGATAGCAAAGTGTGTGTATTAGGGTGAGTTTATTTGTACTTTTTTGAAAATTTATTTCGTTTCGTTTCATTTATTTACAGTCTATGGAATACAATCTTCCTTACAGACTACAACTTAAACAAGTAAGGAAAGGCTAAAGTCGGGCGGGGCCGACTATATGATACACTCCACTTTCTCTCCGAATACAATTCAATTCGGTAAAAAGTGAAAACAGGAAGGATTTTTGTATTATCCTAATCATAGAATGATATGACCTGGCCCAATTTGTCAAATCGAGAATATATCGGGGCTATATCCAAACATGGAATGAAGTGACTCACTTTCACAATAGGTGCTTGCAGTTCAAGTATAACATGGTATGCTCAATTTGAAGAAATTCGGTGAAAATACGTGGTTTCTGTTGCGGAAAAGTCAAGCCGGATGCGAAATTTGTATGGGAGCTATATATAAATCTGAACCGATCTGACCCATTCTCACTATGGGTGTTTCTAGTTGATATATAAGATGTTTTGCAAAATTTGAAGAAGATCTGTTAAAATATGTGGTTTCTAGAGCAGAAATCTGAACCGATCTCACCTATTTTCACCATAGGTGTTCCTAGTTTAAATATAAGATGTTTTGCCAAATTTGAAGGCAGTTTGTAAAAATATGTGTTTTCTAGAGCTGAAAAAAATCAAATTGGGAGGGACATTTGTATGGGAGGTATATATAAATCTGAACCGATCTAACGCATTTTCACCACGGGTGTTTCTACTTGAAATATAAGATGTTTTGCCAATTTTGAAGAAAATCTCTTGTAATATATGGTATCTAGAGTGAAAAGATTAAAATCGGGAGTGAAATTCGTATGTGAGCTATATGTAAATCTGAACCGATTTTCTTCAAATTAAATAGCGTTCGTCCTTATCCCGAAAAACTTCGTTGTGCAAAGTTTTACGTGGTTCAGACTACAATTGCGACCTGTATCGTGATTACAAGAATAGATGGACAGACAGACGGACGGACAGACGGACATTGCTAATTCGATTCAAAAAGTGATTCTAAGTCGATCGGTATAATTAACAATGGGTCTATCTCCCTTTCTTTTGGGTGTTACAAACAAATGCACAAAGACATAATACTCGCGTGGAGTGTATAAAAATGCTGAACACAGACCGTCACAATCAGTTCTGGATGTTGTTTTCAACTTGGAAAACCCATGGAGAACATCAGCTTCAGTAAGTTGTAGCATACCAAAAATAACGGATGAATTTGGAGGGATATTATCACTGTAACTCAGCCTATCGTCAGAGCTAAAATTAGCGCCATAAGATTCACAAACAAACTATCAGTTTTAGCAGTAGAGACTTTATTATCGATATAACCATTAGAGGGAAATAAACCTCGAATAATAATAAAATAATAATGAAATTCCAAAAGGATTTCGGATTGTTTTTTATATTCACCCCAAAGTTTAGAATATACTGCTTGTATTAGAATTTATTAAGGAAATTAAATTCTCTAGAATAAAGTTCATACATGCATCTATCATCATAACCATCACAACCATCTTAATTTTTTTTATTTCTTCCAGAGTGATTGAATTCCGTCAAAAATATCAATTTTCCGAGTCTACAAAATCTAAAAACGAACGTTAAGTTTGAGCGTTTAGTCCAGGAGCAGTTTCTTTATAACTGTCCAAAAGTGCTCCATCCTCCTACCCAATTCTAAGACATGAACCCCACGAAAATTTGTGGGATGAATTGGACCGCGGTATTCGCCGCCATTCAATAACCTCCACAAACGAACTGAAAAAAAAACGATATCACGAAAACTAAGGTAAAATACGAATTTCCTGTACCAGGAAAACCATGGAAAATATGCCAAAACTTATAAAACGCCTAATAAATACTAAATGTTCATAAAAAGAAATATCGAATATTAATGACGCTATGCTTTTTGATGTAAATGAAGTAAAGCATTTTTATTATTTGTAATCAGTCAATGATTTTTTTTCGCGGACTTTGAAACTTATCTAATGGTGAACTTTCACCCACGCGAACGTGGAATATTAATGGGACTTTTCTAAATAAAAACTATGTGAATATAGTAGAATATGTTGGTTTGAAGCGAAATATTAAAATGTAAATTTTTTAATTTATCTTTATAAGCAAGTGAAATTGAATTGGAATATATGACACCATTTAAAAAACATTTTCCGGGAGAACTTTTTCCTTCAAATCCGGTAATGGCACATCTGTAATAATCACGCCCCCAAAAAAACTCACCCTAGTGTGTACGGGTGATAAGACCAATTGTAGAGCAACGCGAAAAAGAATACCAGGTGTATATGTATCTAGTTCAATTTAAAATGACACGTAATACATACGTATGTATGTACATTAGGGCGTACCTCAAAAAAAAAGTTCGCCGTACACCTTCGAATATGAAGTATTATTGAAAGGTAGTTTCAAAAAAAAAAATTTTATTTTTTTATGCCGAACGTAGGGGTCGCGCTTTTACATTTTTCTATATAACTTGTATTTATAAACGGATTTTAAAGTGTGATACATCGATGTTTTTGTCTCGACGAGGCCGATTTTTTTGTCTTTGAAGTCATTGAGCTCAAGCACCCCCTTCTGGTACTTACCCATCATTTCTCAGTTGCTACTACCCTAATGTACCACTCTAATAATCGAAAATTAAAGCTCGCATAAAATCATGAATCATGTTTGAGCTCAATGACTTCAAAGACAAAAAAAATCGGACAAAAACATCGATGTATCACACTTTAAAATCCGTTTATAAATGCAGAAGTTATATAGAAAAATGTAAAAGCGCGACCCCTACGTTCGGCATAAAAAAATAAAAAAAATTTTTTTGAAACTACCTTTCAATAATACTTCATATTCGAAGGTGTACGGCGAACTTTTTTTTTTTACTTGTAACCTGGTACGCTCTAATGTACATGTGTACGTTCGTTTGGCTGCTAGTCCACTTAGTTATTGCTGCTGTTGTTGCCGTTGTACGTTTATCTACGTAGATGGATGCAAAATAGCCAGCCTTATTGCTGTCGTCCTCAACATCAACATCATCGACAACAAAAATCGCGCAGAGACAACAGCAATATCTTCAGCCATCTGCAATTATAGTAGGATCTTGGCTCATTGTTATTGCTTGAGTTGCTGCTGTTACTGCTATTGCCAGTGTTGTTGTTGTTTGAGATGTTGATAACGATATTGATGACAACTATGATGTTACGATATGATGCGTACAACCACATTTTTGCATTTGATTGACTTGGGATGGGATGGGAGTATGCTTCGCTTTGCATTCCCCACTGGCAAATTGAATTGGCTGCACTACATACACATCTATACAGACTTATGAACATGTGTATGTCATATGCGCACATACATATGAACGACAGCATGCAGGCATTTTTGTCATCGTCGATTGTTGTCATCATTTCAGTGGAGATTAAATTTCCTTTTTGTGCGACAACATCTGAAACGGATTGAGCATCATTCCGAACGGTAGCCATAGAAACTGAAGCGAAATGAATGAACACTGAGAGCACTACTGCACATTGGGCCAAATATATAAAATTTTGTTTTTCTAAAGAGTTTGTTTGGCAGTGATCAGACCCGGGACCGAAAACCTCGACGATTGGGTCTTTCCATCCAAGACAGATATCGGGCTTTTCTTGTTGGGTTCGATCGGTTTGAAAAAATCCCTTCATTCGATGCGAGATTCTCAATCTCTAAACAGCTATCAAAGGAAATGGGGTGAAGGAATGAAAAGTGAAAACGGCTATTGTCATAAGTTTTATTTATTTTAAGTTAGTTAGTTTATAAGTTAGTTTCGCGCCAAATGTTTGTAACACCAAGAAATAATTGAGCTAGACCCACCTTTAAGTATACGGATCGCCTTAGAATCACCATCTGAATCGATTTAACGATGTCTGTCTGTCCATCCGTCTGTCCGTCTGCTGTTCGCACTCTACAGTTCGCAATTGCGGTCCGATTATCATGAAATTTGGCAGAAGTTACTTTTTTTGGCCAAGGACGATCGGTACTGAATTTGGAGGAAATCGGTTCAGATTTAGATATAGCCCCCATACAAATGTCTCTCCCCCGATTTGACTTTTTCTGCCCTATAAAGCACATATAATACCCGATTTTCTTCAAATTTTGCATAACACCTTATAATCTAACTGGAAATACCTGTGATGAAAGCGGGTTAGATCGGTCACTCCCGATTTGACTTTTTCCGCCCTATAAAGCACATATAGTACCGGATTTTCTTTAAATCTTGCATAACACCTTATAATCTAACTAGAAATACCTGTGATGAAAGCGGGTTAGATCGGTTCAGATTTAGACATCGCCCCCATACAAATGTCGCTCCCGATTTGATTTTTCCCACTCTACAAACCACATACTGTACCCGATTTTCTTTAAAATTGGCACAACTTCTTATAATCCAACTAAAAACACCTATGGTAAAAGTGGGTAAGATCGGTTCAGATTTAGATATAGCCCCAATACAATTGTTGCTCCCGAATGTTTAACCGATTTTGGCCAAACTTTACATATTATATTTCACCAATAAACATAAAGGGTGATTTTTTAAGAGCTTGATAACTTTTAAAAAAAAAAAACGCATAAAATTTGCAAAATCTCATCGGTTCTTTATTTGAAACGTTAGATTGGTCCATGACATTTACTTTTTGAAGATAATTTCATTTAAATGTTGACCGCGGCTGCGTCTTAGGTGGTCCATCCGCTTAGTCCAATTTTGACATTTCCACGTTTTTGAGTAACAGAGACCCAATTGGTGCGAACGGCGACGAATCGAAAATTGGTGGTCATCATTAACACTGGCCGATACAGCTGCGATATTTTCTTCAGTTCGCACTCTACGTAAGCGTGTTGGTGGTTTAATGTCCAACAATGTAAATTTGGTGCGAAATTTAGTCACAATAGCCCGAATAGCCGCTTCAGTGGGTCGATTAAACTGACCATAAAATGGAAGCGCGCAATGAACTTTCTTAACAGAGCACGCATTTTGATAATAAAATTCAATAATTTGCAAGCGTTGTTCGTTTGTAAGACGATTCATGATGAAATGTCAAAGCATACTGAGCATCTTTCTCTTTGACACCATGTCTGAAATCCCACGTGATCTGTCAAATACTAATGCATGAAAATCCTAACCTCAAAAAAATCACTCTTTACATGGTGAAAGCGGGTCACATGTCCTTTCCGATTTAACATTTTTTGTCAAACACATACATTTATATGATTCAAAATTCTTCCCGATTCCATTTTTACTGCATTGAATTGTAATGAGATAGAAAGTGGGGTGTATCATATAGTGGCTCCGTCCGTCTTTAGCCTTTCCTTACTTGTTTGGGAGATGCCCATACTTTGGAGTAACCCAAATGGGGCATTCTGCTCTATTACAGCTCTAGCTGTAATCTACATCTTACATCGGATCTTCATCAAATTTTGCAGATCATTATATGTTTCAACTAGAAATACATACCGTGAATGAAAACTATGCAGGCCCATATTTTGGCACAGGCCTTAAGTGTTGTTATAGGCCCCCTTCAAATGTCCGTCCGATTCATCCAATTACCGCTGTATAATCTGTATTTATCATTGGATCTTGATCAATTTTTCCAGATCATGTTATATTTACTTTACTCGGAACATCTGCTGGAAAGTTGGATCAATTACTTTATTATTTACCATATTCATTAAATTTGACTAAAGATGAATTTATAGTAACTGCATAATTTATATGAACTACATAAAATTGCTCCCATGACATACCTGGGTTTAGTAATCAAATCGAGGTATATACGCAGGGAGTGGTGTAGGGTATTATATAGTCGGCCCCGCCCGACTTTCGTTTTCCTTACTTGTATATCTATATTTATAAAAGAGAATGCCGTCCGTGTGAACACGCAAAACTTTATAACGGATCGTCTGATTTTCACGATTTTGGGCTTGATGAATTCGTGTTGGCCCAAGGAAGGACATAGGATGTAAAATATGATGCTGGAGTTTGAATTTTCGTTTGGTGGGTAGTTGGGGCGTGGCAAAAGTGTCTTTTAGCTAGAAGGCTGAAAATTGGAACGTATATATTACTGACCACGATAATATCAATATGATAAGATCAATATGAAACCTGATTTTAATTTTACCATTTGTGTTTTTGCCTGGCGAAGCGGGCGGGGTTCAGCTAGTATTTATTATATTTTTCATAGCTTAACAAGGAAAACTTCCTCATAATTTAGAGTGCTGGCGGTACATTGAAATTTAATTAAAATTTTGTAAAACTATTTAATTATAAATACATTAGCATAAAGTAAAAACTAATGTACTTCTACATTATAAAGCGATTTTTTAGCTTATGTATGAATGATGATCTTGAATATCTGAACTTCTGCTGTATTAATTTCTTGCCTCTATTAGAACGGGCAAATTGTAGTCTCTCGAACAGATAGTCTGGTTCTTTAGTATAAATTATTTTATGCAGAAGTATGAGACTTTTGTATTTTAGGACGACGAAGCTCACGTTGAAGATTTGGTATGAATTATTCGATATTCTGTAAATTTTTGTAAATATGTATCTAGCAATGTTGTTAAAAGCTACTTGAAGCTTTTGTGAATCTGTGTAGTTTGCGTAGATTTCGCACCCATACAAGAGTGCAGGGATTAGATAGCTTTTTGCCGGAAGCATTCTAATTTCAAATGGTGTCGCCAGAATTGGGGGATGTTGATACAATATTAATGATAGAATTATCTATATTTATAGAATAGAGTCTTGGATAGTTCAGTACTGTCAGTATAGTATTGCGTTTGGAAACAGATATACATTTTGATTTGTTCGGGTTTATGCGATGAAAGTTATTCTTCGCCCAGGCATTTATGTGATGAAAGTTATTCTTCGCCCAGGTATTTATGCTTATAGGGTCTTCACTTATCAGATCCACGCAATCCTGAATATTATTTGGTAATGCACTGTAGTAAATTTGAACATCGTCAGCATATATATGTATATTGCAGTGCCGTAGAACATTTGGCAGATCATTTATGTATACACAGAATAATAATGGGCCCAGAATTGATACCTGGGGAACACCTCTCGTAACATTTAGTGCTTCTGAAATTGTATTATTAAAGCAGACTGTTTGGAATCGATCACGTAAATACGATGATAAAAGGCAGCATGCGGACTTAGAAAATCTGAATAGTTTTTCAAGTTTTGTTATTAGAATTTTGCGATTTACAGTACCAAAGGCCTTGCTGTGATCCAGTAGTATAAGGAATGATATCAAATTTTCATCCATTTCCGCTCTTAGGTTCTCGATGACATCAATAAGCGCCGTAGTACAACTCCGTTTTGGCCTGAAAGCAGATTGCGTTTGGGATAAGAAGCTGTTCTCATCCAAATAACTTCTAATTTGCATGCACATAATGTTCTCTAGAATTTTTGAAAAGTATGATAATATAGCAACCGGGCGAAATTCATCGTCTCCTATAGGTAACGGAATAATTGCATGATTCCAAGCATGATTAGTGAGTATGGTTTTAGAAATATGTATTATGTATGGAATAAATTTCGGCAAGAGGAGTTTGACAAATTTGGGATTTAAATCATCCATTAAGTCATCCATAACCTCCGACTTTATTTTTATAAAGCTATTCAAGACTTCATGTTGATTCACACAGTGAAAAGAGAATTGCGTTTCAAAAGGTACGTTATGATATGATGAATAGATATTTAAAGGATTTTACATTGAATTTACACCAATAAACACATTGTTTAAGTGGTTAACGTCTACGTTAGCATCAGGTCCTATTGCTGTTTTTTTACCAATATCTATGCTTCGAATATCTTCCCATTTGGAGCCATTTCCAACTGCGGATGCAAATTTGTTTTTGTTATCATTAGTTCATTTTGTTTTGCAAATTTCATTTCAATAAGTTTCATAATCTTATGGGATTTGTTACTGGTTGATGTTGGTGTATCGTTATTTTGTAATCTTTTTGTTTTTGGTGTTCAGAACACATGTTTTGCTCATAACAGTTATTTTTGGAGTAGAGATAGAGTTTATTGTTTGCTGATGGGTTTTCTTATTGGACATACTCGTCTCCTTTTTCTTATTTCTGTGTTAATGGATTATTAAGAGAATTTGTTTGTTTTTTTTTTAGTTCCCAATATTTTGCAAACTGTATTTCTTTTAATGTTTTAATAATTTCTCATGGGCAGAAGAAATATCGACGCCGTTGACCATTTGCCGCTACGGATGTCGATCAGCCATACATATAAAAATATATGTGATTATTTTTAGAGGTGTTTTCTGAAGCGTTTAGTTCACAGACGGTTCATTAAATAAACCAGTGACGACAGCAATTTTTTTCGCGATCCATATATATATATATATTAGCTTATTTTATTCTATACAAGATATCAGAATCGCAGAATGGGGTAATTGGTACAGAAATAGTAGCTGTTTTTAAAAACGATTTCCAATTTCAGCAAGACAACATTTTTAGTTTTTCCGATGTTCACACCTATTCTAAACTGATATTTTGGGAATAATAGTAGTAATGATAGGTTGATATGTTATTAAATAATCAAATGAATTTGTGGCAATGGACTAAAATGATCCTAATTCTAGCTGGAATGTTTGGACTCAGAAAGTTTTCTGTGAAACTGTTTATGCATCAGAATTGTTCTATCCCCAAGAATAATGAATAATTTCCCAATTTTTACTGTTTCAAGAAAACCACGAAAAAAACCGGTCCGACCGGCTTGTGACATCAGCCGAAAATGTTCCTTAACTATTGCACGAAAAGTTCTGGTCGAGGCCTTTTGAAAACTAAAGAAATAACCAGAAAGTACAGATAAAATATTAAGTTGAGTTTTTAATGAAGGCACATAATCATCGGAATATGTTGGAAGCTACGAATAGCTAGGGATATCCTTCTGGAGCATAGAATTATTTCATTGACGCCCAACTAGAAGTTACTGGGAAATCAGGAAAAATCCGCTATTACCGTTAGCTCAAACTCTTCTGCATAGCTCAAATTCAGCATTTACCCAATGTACGTTGTGATTCCTTGGACAGAGGGATCCGGCTGCAGTTGAGGAATTCTTGGCTGCTATCAGTGTTATAGAGACTTCGGAGGTATTTCTTTGAGCGGAATGCGGCTGCGCACGTTCGAGCAAGCGAAAATGCTGATTACTGATTTCGTTACCTCCACCTATACCGTACTCTCAATTGTTGTCCGAGGGCCCTGTTCCCTGGGTTTGTTATAGCTGGGAAGTCCTTTAGGAAATACTCGATTGTCTCTTCTTCCTCTTCGTTGCCGCAGCTACGGCAGTGATGGTTGAAATGAAGTGAAGTTGAAATGGAATCTATGACGTCATTTAGAAAATTAATTTTCAGGGAAAACTTTTTTCTTCAAATCCACTACAGATATAGATATAGTTAATGGTTCATCTGTAACAAAAACTCACCCTAGTGTGTATGGGTGATAAGACCCATTGTAGAGCAACGCGAAAAAGAATACCAGGTGTATATGTATCTAGTTCAATTTAAAATGACACTTAATACATACCTTATATTAAGGCCAGATTTGTCTGGAAATTTGAGAAGTGTCTCAGTTTTTTCCACTTGGTCTGATAAATGTAATATCTTTATGCAATACATAAAGATATTACATTTATCAGACCTTATCGGCGTAGCGACCAACCCCGTAGCGAGGGAACTTATAGTAAAATATAGGGAGCAACTTCAGACAAATAACTCTAAATGCTATGAGATTAGATCTAAGAGACAAGAAGGCAGATTGGCTGTCTACATAGATTCATATGTGTCCGGTTGTACCTAAACAGGAAAGTTTATTGCATGCTTTCTTAATTGCGAAGACTTCCACCTGAAAGACGCTGCAGCTGTCCGGGCGTCTCATTTTCCCGTACTTTTTATTTCCCGGGAAACGGGAAATATTTTTTTGAATTTCCGAGATCGCGGGACAGGACGGGAATTCGTCAAAATATTGTTTGCTATATAAAAACTTATATTTTTTCTTTTTTTTCGAATAATACATTTGAACTTTAATAAAATTAATTATTATATATTATACTAGCTAAACCCCCGCCCGCTTTGCCAGGCAGAAAAACAAACGGAAATAAAAATCATATTGTTTTTTCTTGTGATCAGTATTATATGTACCACTTATAATCAAGGTATTTCCCTGAGATACAAAAGAAATGGATATGTTCCATGGAAAATGTTGAAGCACGGCGAATAAAGGAAGAAATGTCAAAAATCAAATTGATTTTAGGTTGGGTGTGATTCTCCTCCTTTCCATTACCAAAAAAAAACTTCCTACGTAAGAAGAACTTACTTAATCGAATAGCTGGAATTCGAATGTACTACATTCAAAACACATAGTAAGTCAATCAAATTGTTCACTAATCAAACAACACTTTTGTAATCTTTCTTTATTATCATGCTAAGAAAATCCAAAGAAAATGAGTAATTTTGCAGAATTCAAATCAAAAATTCCCCATCTTTCAAATCCCGCCCATTTGTATAACAATATAGGAATCTCGGTGTCGAATATACTCTAAAACAGGTTTTAATTTTGTATGGGAAGGATCACGGATACTTTCCGCCCATCTTGGTGTCGAATATACTCTAAAACCGGGTTTAATTTTATATGGGAAGGGCCACGCCCACTTTCCGCCCATGTTTGCACAACTATTTACACTGGATCCATTCAGACAATTTTTCAGCACTCTAGGTTTTACAAAAACAGATAATATTCAATAATAGGTTTTAACTTCGTATGTGAAGTACCACGCCCACTATCCCACTACCGCCCATTTTTGGCACAAACGAACATTTATGACAGATGCACTTACACAAAATTTCAGCACTATAGGTGACATTGAACTGACAGTATTCAATAATAGGTTTTAACTTTGTGTGGGAGGTACCACGCCCACTTTTCCAATACCGCTCATTTTTGGCACAACTACACACATTGATGTTAAATGCACTTACACAAAATTTCAGCACTATACCTGTCATATAACTGACAATATTCAATAATAGGTTTTAACTTCGTATGGGAGGTACCACGCCCACTTTTCCAATACCGCAAATTTTTGACACATCTACCCTTATTGATGCTAGACGCACTCACACAAAATTTCAGTATTGTATCTGTCATAGAACTGGATATATTAGAAAATGGGTTATAATTTCGTATGGGAGGTGCCACACCCACTTTACCAATACCGCCCATTTTTGGCACAACTACTCACATTGATGATAGATGCACTTACACAAAATTTCAGTATTGTATCTGTCATAGAATTGAATATATTCGAAAATGGGTTATAACTTTTTATGGGAAGTTCCACGCTCACTTTACCAATACCACCCATTTTTTGCACAACTACGCACATTGATGCTATATGCACTTACATAAAATTTCAGCACTCTAGGTGTCATAGAACTGACAATATTCAATAATAGGTTTTAACTTTGTGTGGGAGGTGCCACGCCCACTTTTCGAATACCGCCAATTTTTGGCATAACTACGCAAATTGATGCTATATGCACTTACACGAAATTTCAGCACTCTAGGTGTCATAGAACTGACATTATTCAATAATAGGTTTTAACTTCGTATGGGAGGTGCCACGCCCATTTGTCCAATCCCGCCCATTTTTGGCACAACTACGCAAATTGATGCTATATGCACTTACACGAAATTTCAGCACTCTAGGTGTCATGGAACTGACAATATTCAATAATAGGTTTTAACTTCGTATGGGAGGTGCCACGCCCATTTGTCCAATCCCGCCCATTTTTGGCACAACTACGCACATTGATGCTAGATGCACTTACATAACATTTCAGCACTCTAGGTGTCATAGAACTGACAATATTCAATAATAGGTGTTAGCTTCGTATGGGAGGTGCCACGCCCACTTTTCCAATACCGCCCATTTTTAGCAAAACTGTGCAGACTAACAATTAGTGGACTTTCACAAAAATTCAAGACTCTAGCTGCAACATTACTCCGAATATGCTAATTTATAAAAAACGAATAAAATCCCCAATTTGTGTGGGAGGTGCCACGCCCACTGAAAATATCAAAAATTTATATAGCCTATTTTCACCACCGGTTCAACATGAACATACTGTGAAAATTTCAGAAGATCGGTCCAGTAGTTTAGTCTGCTATAAAGAACAAACAAACAAACAAACAAACAAACAAACCCACAAACTTACAAACACAGATTCATTTTTATATATATAGATAGATTATTATTTATAAGGAAATCCTCCTGCTCAAAAAAGTCAATGGGGATATTGACTAAAATATGTGATAACTCCACCTTTCCCTACACTTATTTATTCATTCACCTACCTCCTAAAATTTTATTGGAGAATGTGAGCGCCATAGAGAATGATATTGCACAGTCGAGAGATGTGTTATTAATTGTTTATAAATCTTAAATTATCAGTTCCCTTTCTCATAGCTTCGGAAACCTAAATTTATATTTTGAGGTAGCAATATTGTTATTTTTTCATTAAGGAGAGCAGTTTATTCATAATGATATCAACAATTTCTAAATATTATTATTATAAATCGAGCCCTATTTGGCAAAAATACGTAAGCGCCATCGTGTTTAATTTTCCTTCTTTTGATGAAATTCGACCAAAATATATGTTAAGATTTTATACCAAATAGGGTAATTAAAAAAAACTTCTCCTGTATAATTACGTTTTTTTTGGCAAATTGGGCTCAATATAGTAAATTACCATATTCAAGGTAGAAGATTTGTATCGCCTAGCTGACACATATCTAATTAAAGATTCTCGCGTTCCATCTAATATTATTCTATGCCAGATTGTCAATATACTTGAGCAGTTACAAATTTTACTATGCATCTGATGCACAATATCATAGGGCATGTAATGTTGGTATTTGGATAACAAGTCATATGTTGATATAAGTACCGAAAACACGATTTGAACATTTGGCCAAATCAAAGCATCTCCGAGGGTATTACCCCCTTGTTGGATGGATTCGTCTCATTTGCGAATGAGAAAATGTGAATTCATTATTCATCTCCACTCAACTCCATATGATCACCGATCATCAATGTGTTGTAATCGGATTTGAAAATATTACATATTTTGAAGTGAAATCTCCTAAATTAGTCTCTACCATGGGTAGGCCCTTTGTAAGCCCACTGTGCACCGCACTACACTGAACAGGATTGGAGTGAATTGAATTGAAGTGAACTGAATGCTCAATTCTATGGCATCTGTTTGTTCAATGAAACGCATTCAGTTCATTGCAGCGCATACAATTATCATGCATCGTTTAAACGCATCGATGCCAGCATTCAGACTTCCAGCAGAGCAACCAACAGCCAGGAGCCAACAAAGTCGGATACTCCTCGTACGACATGACATCTATTACTCTTCTTTTGACTGAGATTGGAAATTGTGTATGTCTGCTGCACTTTGTTGTCCATATGCATGTGTGTGTGTGTGGATCCGTTGCGAATCAAAATGATATCGAACACACACACACAGATGCAGAGATGCACACATCACAACTGACACACTCCTACTGATGTGCAAATGCATTTTCGTATGCAATCAAGCCAAGCCAAGCGTACGATTATCATCTTACCGAATTGTGAGTTGCTGAATAAATCGGGTTTTCAATATGGTCGCCTCGCCAGAAATGAGGGGAAAATAGAAATGTCTTTCTCAAGTTTCCAATTAATTGCATCGGATTGAATTGCGGAACATACGCAAACATGAACAAAAGTTGCAGCCAAACAAAGACTGACTGCTCCGAAGGAGAAGAAAGTCAATCAACCGCAGAATATCAAAACAAAGCTCCTCTACAATGTTGTCCAATTCACATCGTCATCGTCACTTTGTTCCATGGATTTCATTTCATTCTGATGAATTGATTGGCTGTTGACATATTGTACACACGTATGTATGTAGTGCCTAGCTCAATTTTAATTCATGATTACAGTTGTAGGTCTTGAATGGAAAATGCACTCACGATGACATCGTATTCAATTACTCTGCGACCATATCACTATCGAACGTAGATCGTTTTGTATACGATCTATTTATGTATGTACATATCGAGGGCTTATATTCAAAAGTGGCTATAAACATAAACACAACTTTTCAGGAGAGCGAAATAACTGATTTCTCCTTAATCATAAGAACAATCAATAGTCATTCTTCTACAGTTTAATCTAAAGAGGAGGAGGAGAGGAGGATGTTACGATTAAAAAGTTTTCAAAATTTCCCTCTATTCACGGTTTTATGGTTCATAGCCACTTTTGCATGTTTAAAAATTGAGCAAAAGTATGCCACGGATTAAGTAAATATGTACTAAAATTGAGGAAAATTGAACTTCGTATAGCGCTAAGTCAATAATTTCTCACATCAAGTACAAACTTTTCTTTGAAAATACTCAACTGAGGAAAATATTCCGATTTTTTTCCTCAATCCAAGTAAATTGTTACTCAAACTAAGTAAATTTGTAGTCATGCCAAGTAAATTTATACTCAATCTGAGGAAAATTTTCGGAAATTTTTCCTTAAACCAAGTAAATTTGTATTCAGCCTGACTACGACTATACTGATAATTGAAATAAATTATTTCGTTGCAGAGTATGCAACACTAATATAGGGTGTTTTTTATTGGGGTATAGAACTTTAAGTTGGCATCACTTTTTTAACTGGCGGCCATTTTGTCAGCTGTCAAGTGATTGATATTTAGTTTGGTTTGCCATTTCTTCATGAACAGGTTGACAAAAGAACAACGCTTGCAAATCGTGCAAATTTATTTCGAAAGTAATGGTTCAGTTCGCGAAGTTCACCGCAAGCTCCGTCCATATGGTCGACATAATCGTCCATCAGAGCAATTAATTCGGTTAACCATGGATCGTTTTCGCACTACGTTTACTCTATGTGATAATACGCATCCGCAGAGACGTCGAACAGTGCGCACCGAAGAAACAGTTGCCGCTGTAGAGCAAAGTGTTGAAGAGGACCCGAATGAATCGATTCGCCACCGTGCACAGCAATTGTGGTGGTTGAAAATTGGACCTGTAGAATTGGCTATATTCGAGCCAGCCGCGGCGGCCACATGCCCGAAATCATATTTAAACATTAATGGCATAAAATTATCCTTCCAATAAAGCCAAATTGATGGACATTAAAACGATTTTCTTGTGTTTTATTTCAATTCGAAGTTCTATACCTCAATAAAAAACACCTATTATGAAAAATGACAACATGGTATAGTTCTCAAACGTTTCATCGTACCCATACCATAAAGAGTTGATATATTTCACCATGATTGCTGCGGAGGCTAGCTAGGCGCATTCGCAGTGATTGTTTAAAGTAATATTTGAAGTACTTGTGAAGAAAGTCTCGGCTAACGAACGAGAATTGCTTTTTAGTAGTATTCATGTATTTTTCTTAACACAATGAAGTATTTTTTATAAGTTCATTTATACTTGAATGTATGAGGAACATGGCGTACATTTATTTACTTTATTTGAAGTAATAAACGCATGTTTAAGTAAAACCTTCCTAAATGGAATTTTTCCAAACAAACAAATTCTGCATTATTTACTTTCTTAAACGTTAGTAAATTTTCTTCCACGCAAGTAGGAATAACTTAATTGTAAGACGTTTTTACTAGATCCAATAAAATGTTTTTAGTAAATTTACTACCCTATTTTAAGAATATGTACTATTTAAATTTAAATTAAATTTTACCTAAACTGGAGTAAAATTGTTAAACTAAATTGGAGTCTGGATTTTACTCAGATTTAAGAATGCCATTTTTCTGAGTGTAGACATTAGTATATAACGTTACCAAAATATAAAAAGACTCAACTAACATTTTTTTTTGCAAATCGAGATTTTTGGTTACTTAACGAAACGCAACAACTTCAGTCATAATAAACCAAAATATCGATTTGCAAAAAAATGTTAGTTGAGTCCTTTTTATATTTTGGTAAAGATAAATAAGATTTATTGTAAACTCGTTAACGTTTTTAAGGAAATGTTGGCAATGTTGTGTAGAAAACGCATTTTCTGGGATGTACACACCGAATTTAAAGATTCCAGTTTCATCCGTTAGATTGGTACCATTTATTTATTTTATCTATTATTTATTGCGGTAGGCATGGTAAAAAAAAACACAAATTTTATAATTTTTGAAAATTTTCATTTTCGCGGCAAATATGGCTAAAGTGATTTTCACACATGTCAATTTTGTTTTATGATTTTCTCGCGATCTAGCCAAGGGATCCGACTGAATTTTTGTTTGTGTATAAAGAAGCGACTTTACCTTGCATATATGTAGTCAGTCGCGAAAATCGCTGCAATTGTTGAAAAATCTAAAATTCGCGTTTGCAATTGAATCAGTTTTGAACTATTTTATTCCATGCTTTATATAAGGTTACTTTCTATATATGTTTGTGTGCCACAAAATTTGAAATCAATTTTTGAAAGCTTTTTCTCATTTTCGATGACAATACAAGGAAATGGAAAAATTTGACCAATTGGACAAAGGGGCGTGGCACCTCCCATACGAAGTTGAAACCTATTATTGAATATTGTCACTTCTATGACACCTAGAATGCTGAAATTTTGTGTAAGTGCATCTAGCATTAATTCGCATAGTTGTGCCAAAAATGGGCGGTATTGGAGAAGTGGGCGTGGCACCTCCCATACGAAGTTAAAACCTATTATTGAATATTGTCAGTTCTATGACACCTAGAGTGCTGAAATTTTGTGTAAGTGCATATACCATCAATGTGCATAGTTGTGCCAAAAAGGGGCGGTATTGGAAAAGTGGGCGTGGCAACTCCCATACGAAGTTAAAACCTATTATCGAATATTGTCAGTTCTATGACACCTAGAGTGCTGTAATTTTGTGTAAGTGCATCTAGCATCAATGTGCATAGTTGTGCCAAAAATGGGCGGTATTGGAAAAGTGGGCGTGGAACCTCCCATACGAAGTTAAAACCTATTATTGAATATTGTCAGTTCTATGACACCTAGAGTGCTGAAATTTTGTGTAAGTGCATCTAGCATCAATTCGCATAGTTGTGCCAAAAATGGGCGGTATTGGAAAAGTGGGCGTGGCATCTCCCATACGAAGTTAAAACCTATTATTGAATATTGTCAGTTCTATGACACCTAGAGTGCTGAAATTTTGTGTAAGTGCATCTAGCATCAATGTGCATAGTTCTGCCAAAAATGGGCGGTATTGGAAAAGTGGGCGTGGCACCTCCCATACGAAGTTAAAACCTATTATTGAATATAGTCAGTTCTATGACACCTAGAGTGCTGTAATTTTGTGTAAGTGCATCTAGCATCAATGTGCATAGTTCTGCCAAAAATGGGCGGTATTGGAATAGTGGGCGTACCACCTCCCATACGAAGTTAAAACATATTATCGAATAGTGTCAGTTCTATGACACGTATAGTGCTCAAATTTTGTGTAAGTGCATCTAGCATCAATGTGCGTAGTTGCGCCTAAAATGGGCGGTAATGCAAAAGTGGGCGTGGCACCTCCCATATGAAGTTAAAACCAAAATTACACCTACTGTAATTTTGTGTAAGTGCATCTAGCATTAATGTGCGTAGTTGTGACAAAAATGGGCGGTAATGGAAATGTGGGCGTGGCACCTCCCATACGAAGTTAAAACCCATTTTCGAATATATGCCGTTCTATGGCAGATAAAAAACTGAAATTTTGCAGTAATTTTTACTTCTACAAAAGATAACTAAAAAAGAATTTCTAGGCCCAATAGAATTCTGCTTGCATAAAGCATGGATTTGAAAAAAATTTTTTTTTTGATTTACTAGTTTATTTCGTGTTCATAGCCACTTTTACAGCCGCAAATTAACGTGTGAGTGTATAGCCAAACCAGAAGAAATTGAAAAAATGGCTTTAGAAAAAAAATTCTTCTCCAAATTATATGAAAAATATGACAGCCAAATCAAAGAATAGTTTGCCATCAAAAACTCATTTTCGAGAAAATGGTTCATAGCCACTTTTGAATATAAGCCCTTGATATAAAATGAATGTTTCTTTTGTAGAATTAAGTATTACAACAACAACTCCAGATTTTATTCTAGCGATATTCAATATATGTCATACTAGTTGAACCTCGCCTCCTTCCAGGCTAACAACGTACATTTTGAATTTGAGTAAAATCTGACCAAAAATATGAATTTTTGAAATATCTGAAACCCAGCGCCACCTGCAATCCATTCGAACAAACATGATTATATTATATAGCTCTTATCGTTAAGATCTGATGCTCTGACAATAATATGCACCAAAGATGGTAAAGTATGACATTATATGCGTTTTTGGCACAATCGAATGCTTATTGGCCACGTGGCACACTCAATACTATTTTGGAACATTTTTATTATTTCACAATTCAACACAATATTTGAACAATTTACTTCAAAATGTTTAATTTTGTCATCTTCAAACTGACTTCCGAAGAATGTATTTTACATCTTGGACTCATTTTAACCAATATGTACTATTTTTGTCCGTTTTCGTATTGGGTAGAGGGTAATTTTACCCACTCCATTTTACAGTTTTTGAGGGGAAATGAATAAAAGTAATAAACCATATTTGAGCACGAGGAAGTTGTTCCTTAGGCCTTGGAAACAAATGTTTACAAAAAATTGGAATATCGAATAAAAGGAACAGAAATTTGAGTAGGGAATAAACGCATACAATAGGAATGTTATTAAAACACATTGGTGAAAGTAAACGGAAGAAACGGAAATTATTGAAAAGGAGATGTGAAAAATCGTTAATAATGATACAAGCTTATTAAAAAGATGTACTGCCAGACCCACAATGTCGACAGAAAATCTATGCGAACGAAAGCCAGTGACTCACTTTCGCATCAAAAAGCGACCAACTATCTTCTGACTTTTCGTTCGCATAGCCTTACGTGTTGTGAGTGAATGAAAATGTTACCAGATCAAAAAATCCTCAAATAATCGCAAATATGCCAAGAAAAAAAACGTTAAATATCCAAATTCTAACTTATAATAAAAACGTTGACACAACTTTTTCTCAGCTGAAATAACTGAAAACAAAATTCAAAAAAAAAAAATATGTAAACAATCAATATTTGGAGTTGTTTTTGTGTGTTGTCGAAAAATATAAATTTTTCCAACTCGCACATTTTTTGGAGGAATGTTAATTTCGAGATCCCCGTGGGTAGCTACTGGTCACCTCTAACATTCATGAGATGACCAAAAACCAATAAGTGTATTCTTATTTTACATGGAAATACTTATTTTACATGAAAATGCCCCTTTATGAATACAAGGAACGTGGTTGAAAGACCCAGTGCACGGAGCAACGGAATGTATAAATGCGTGATGTGTTCTCCGGTACTCAGCGGAAGAAGGGGATGAAGTAGAGAGGATAGCAACAAAAATATACATTAAATTTATTTTGTGTTTTTTATTTATTTATGAAAACGACAGACAAAACACAAGTGAGTGCTTTTGACATTTTCATTCGCACAGATGACAGAAAAAATAGTTAGTGGCCCCCGATTTTGTACTGAAATACTTACGTTTTCGTTCGCATAGATTTTCGTTCGCTTTGTCGTTCTAGTGCCTGTTAGGCATGCGAACGTTAACGTTCGACATCGTGGGCCAGGCAGGTAGTATAGAATATGTATATATTCATGCTAAATTGTCTCGTGTGCGAAGTCCAATGCTGAGTTCGGGTATACACCCTAAATCCATTTTTTACATATTTCGAATTTTTATACCCTCAGTCTACAGAGTAAAAGGGTATATATCATTTGGGACAGAACAAATTGTAACGCATTGAAGGAGTGACTTAAGACCCCAAGTATGTTTGGACCAAATCCGTTTCAGGACTGTTTAAGCTGTTCGAGCCCTGTCCAACCGTCCCTCTGGCTGGTGTACACGATAACTCTCGAAAGGATTTAAGGAATCAATTCAAACTTTGCACATGGTAATATTTTTCCCAAACTAAGTTTAAGTTCGAAGGTGGGCGAAATTGCGTTCAAAATATGGCGGGTATTGCCACGTCCATTGTAGTACCTCCCACACAAATCTCCCTAACCTACTTAAAATAAAAGAATACTCTGAAAAGAATACTCTGAAATTTGACCTTTGGCAATGATTTTATAGAGGTTGCATTCATGTGTAATATGGGCAATATTGTCACACCCCTTCCGGTACCTCCCACACATAGAGGCATAACATTCATACGGCTAGTCAAAATCATTTGTAATTTGATATTTGAAAATATTTTTATAATTACTTTAAACCAAAAAATAAAAATATTTACGCTTTAGCCACTCCCCTTCTTCTTCTTCTTGTACCTCCCACAGAATTGTCTGTATCCTAAGTAAAATTAAATCCCTATTAATCCCTATTAATATTATAAAACCTTAGCGTAAGTCTGTCTGTCTGTTTGTTTGTTCCGCAATCACGTGTAAACGGCTGAACCGATGTTGTTGAAATTTTCAGTACAGATAGATGCAGGTCTGAAAGAAACTATATGGGAAAATCTACAAAATAGTCCGATTTCAATTTTGAAAAATTAAAAATTTCAAATTAGAGGCACACGTTTTATTTTAGCGCCAACTTGTTAAAAATACATTAAATATAAATAATGTGCTCGCGTGCATCATTTTTTTCAAGTGCTGAAGAAGTTATAATCGGATTGTCCCTTTTGGTTCTATTGCAAGTTAAGCCTGAAAACCCAATGAAAATCAACAAAATTTAACCTAAAATGGCTCTCGGTACCAAAATAATAATTCGATCTATTTAGCACTTACACACATTATTAGTAGTACCCATATTCACTGATCACACAGGGTTGCCACCAGTTATTTTTCAAACTGCGGATGTGCTCTTCAAAAAATATGAAATTTCATGATCTGCACACATCGACGACACGCTGAAAGCGCAAAAAAGAAAATTGTATCAATTTTCGTTTTATGCAAAAACAGAGTGACAGATTTTGAAGAGCTACCATTTATTCCTCAGTGATGGCACACGCCCTTTTCAACATATAGAAGGTTCCGCAACATCATTACTATCATCCACAAAAAGATCAGAATGAATGAAAATAGGGTAAATTAGGGTAGACCTTAGCTCAGTAGACTACATTAACATCATAATTTTAAAACTTTAGGATGTTGGCGAGGTTAAACTCGTCGTTTTGAAAATTATGACACTCTCCGAAATATTATATATTGCTCTTAAAGCGGTTAGAAGCCTGAGTGACATGGAATCGTACTATACCTATAGAATTTTTAAAAGCTTGCTCTGTGGGCGGAGTGGGCGTGGCAAAAGTGTTTTTGAGAGGTAGTAGGCTGAAAATTGGTACATATATATTACTGACCACGATAAAGATCAATTTGATGCCGAAATTTAGATTTTCTTTTTGCGGGCGGATTGGATGTGGCAAAAGCGTTTCTGAGAGCTAGAAGACTGAAAATTGGTACATGTATATTACTGACCACGAGAATGATAAAAATGATACCGAAATTTTGATTTTCGATTAGTGGGCTTGGCAATAGGCTGAAAATTGGAACGTATATATTACTGACCACGATAATATCAACATGAAACCTGATTTTAATTTTACCATTTGTTTTAGCCTGGCGAAGCGGGTGGGGTTCAGCTAGTAATGTAATACAAATTACTGTGTTTAGAATATTTATGACAGACTGATTTTGCGGGCGTACAAAACAAAAAAAATTTTTTGCAAATGCGAAAGGATGCAGTTGGTGCCAACCAAACGGCTCTATCTGGAATCATGAACTTCAGACTCCCCTGATTGTGTGGACAATAAACGATATTTATAATTATTTAAAATTTTCCAATATTTCACCAATGAAACATCACAATTTATTTAAAACTAGCAGTACCCGCTGCTTTGCACGCGAAATAGTCAGTTATTTGTTAATTTTATCCGTCTCTGTTTTTGGATAGTATTTATTTAATTTTCTTTTGGTGGATATAGATAAATCTAAAATAGTAATTTGGAAACCTCCTATTAGATAGCACTCACACACAGTCAAAGGAATGTGCTTGTCGATATGCACTATTTTAGCTGAACTCTTTCGTATGTATAACTTTTATCATTTTCTACTTTATTTGGTAACACATTTATTTGTTGTCGGGACGTATCCTCCTTTTAAGTACAAATTTTGAAATATCGATTTATGTTCCGCGTTTACGTATTCAAAGGGCTGTTTTTATCTCTTTTCGCACCGTACATCCCTTAAAAGTACAAATTTCGAAAAATGCAATTTTACATGGTCTGAGGAATTTACATACTAAATTTTACGATTCTAGCTGTAATACTAAAGTTGGTACCATTTTTATTCCTTTTTGTCCCGCTCGCCCCTTAAAAGTAGAAATTTCGAAAAATCCATTTCTGTTGCAAGTCTACGTTGTCAGAGGAATTTACACTCCAAAATTCTCGACTATAGCTGCAATACTTAAGTTGGTACAACTTTTATTCCTTTTTGTCCCGCGCACACCTTAAAAGTACAAATTTCGATAAATCCAATTTTACTTCGCTTTTATATGGTCAGAGGAATTTACATACCAAATTTCATTATTCTATGTGTAATACTAAAGTTGGTACCATTTGTATCCCTTTTTGTCCCGCTCACCCATTATAAATAAAAATTTCGAAAAATCCATTTATGTTGCAAGTCTACGTGTCAGAGAAATGTAGATAGCGATTTTCACGAATATAACTGCAATACATAAACTAGTGCCATTTTTTATCGCTTTCTGTCTCTTACCTCCCTTAAAAGTACAAATTTCGAAAAATACCTATTTGTGCATGATCATTGCATGGAACACACCTTCGTCCTGCCGTTTAGTCAGGACGTAGGTTCCATGTTTATCCCTTTTTGTCCTATTTTACCCCCTAAAAGTACGAATTTCTTAGTCTACGTCTACGTCATATTTGGGAACTACCCTGAAAATTGCATGACCCTGGCTTCAGCCGTTTGGTCTGGGGCTGGTCAATGATAAGTCAGTCAGTAACGCAACTCTTTTATATATATATAGTAAACACATGGCGTGTAGGTTGATTTCTACGCAAAGCCTAGAATCGATAATACTGTGAAATTCACTCCACGGAAGATTAGGCATGACTGAACTTAACGCTTTTTTACTACATTAATTCTAAATTTCTTTATCAATTTTCCATAATGACTATATTATTGAAAGTGATTTTTATACCAGCTAGTATCATTATGGTTACTTTCCATAAACTGTCACGTCTTATAAAAATATGTTTTAAATTATTCAATTGAAGAACGCAGCATTGAATTACATTTTATCAAAGTAAAAATTATATTACTACTAATAATCTTAAATGTTCCCTTAAAACTACACCATTTCCAAGTGTAATTCAGAAAAGATCAATTCAGAACACATCAGTTGATATTCAGAATTTGTGAAATTCAGAACTCATCAATTGAAAATCAGAACTTGTTATTTGAAATTCAGAATTCGTCAAATGAATTCACAGAATATTTAGGATTTTGAATTATTTATGATTTATTATGCAATTCTTTCCCAAACCATTTTTTCTGTTCAAAACTAATCATGATTATTTTTTAAATTTTTTGTTTGATTTTCATATTGAAAACCTCCCATAAATTCGCAATGGGATTGAAATCGAAGTATCGATCAATTCAATCCTATTGCCCAGTAGCCAGGTCTTAGAAACTTTAGAAGCATATTTAGGATCGTTATCCTGTTAGAACGTCTATTGAAGTGGCATCTCTTCGTTGGCATGTGGCAATATCACTTCCTATAGTATGGCACGATACATGAATCTATTCATAATTACATCAATATTCTAAGATGAACCAATTCCTTGATCAAAAAAACAACCCCAGACCATTATACTTAGGATTTCACCTTTGTGTTACATTTCTGAACACTCCAGTCGATGTAGCCTTTGGCTCAAGTTTGGCTTTCTTATTCTTGGCTGACGATTTTTTTCTGGTCATCGCAAGTTTTACGCGGGTAATATTTTTCCCAAACTTAGTTTAAGTTCGAAGATGGTACCTCCCACACAAATAACCCATATTCCTACGCTAAATTAAAACCAATGCAACTTGAAAAAGTTATTACAATCACTTTAAACGTACAAAATTTGGCGGGTTTTACCACGTCCCTTCTAGTACCTTCCACACAAATCACTCTAATCTACTAAATTATTCCATCGCCTAAGAATTTGATTCTGAACAACTGTAAGTCGTACGTTCGGTCGATTGACATAAAATCATCTTGTTCTGTTCAGTGATTAGACTCAACGGTGTCAATAAGCAAAACAGTCGCATTCGGAGTGAAGAGAATCCACGAGAGATGCACGTTGCATCCACAAAATACCACTGTTTAAGTTCTATTCACGCGATTATACAGTGTAAAATGGTCTGCCAAATAATGAAGAGAACCGACAATATAGATGCCATTTCTAAAGAAAACTGTGATTTTCATCTGATTGGGATTAATTTCACATGAAATTAACATGCCCTGTCATTTTAAATAACTTTTTTCAAACAGCGACATACAATTTCACGGAGAGGATGCTGGTATGAACACAGAAATAACTTTCTGTTTGATTCTCCGTAAAAATGTCACAGATTTTTCATTTCATTTCTTCTCCTTGAAATCATCTTAATCAGTATAATCGTGTGTATCGACCTTTAGTGGGCTTTATGAACCGGTGGAATCGTTAGTCCTTATTCCTTCAAAAATGAGAACGGTAAGATGTTATCGTTTACTCCGAGCGCTACCGTTTTATCGATTACCGACTATTACGTGCCGCAATTGAATCGGATGTTGACTACATCGCGTCAAACAATCGACTTATTTCTCGAAATTTATTAACCACCGAGACCGTATGAAAAAGTGGTTGAATGTGCCTCGCCCGAGATAGTCTCAACGCCCAGATAGCCCAAATTATATTGAGGCAGTGGTGCAGAATAAAAAAGAAATACTGATACAGTCAATAATCATTACCCTGATATCCTCGGCGGCCTTCCTCAATCATTTGTCAAACAAATGTCTGTAATTGGTTTTTGTTTTGTGCACAGTTCGACCGAACCATTAAATTGAACCAGTTAATTGAGCCAGTTAATATTCTCGGTTGTTGTTAATGGTGGCTGCCGATCGCCAATTTGCATTTGCCTACATTGTGTCCCTGGAGTTTGTTAACCACCACATAGACATTAACAATGCCATTTGCTTCCTTCAAACAATGTTGTTAGTTGTATCATCACGAGTTCTGGCCATCGTACAATGGATATTATGACAGCATTTACGATCCTATTACACGATTGTAAGACTGTGTGTAGACATTATAAAAACCGAAACGGCCAATAAAACCACAGAACCAGTGTAATCACCGTAAATTACATCCATACATACCACATCATGCCGCAGCCCTCGTCCCGTCCGCTGTTCCACAGCTCTTCGTCCACATCTGTCCCTTCGAAAGATAATACTAAACTTAAGCAACATATTCAATGGACGTAATCAAACGTGTAGGTCTGCTCGCACAGACACAAACGAATGCCAACGGGGTGGGGCCGGGGCCGGGGCCGCGGTGGGCGATGCTACGCTGGGGGAACACACATTGACTGGAGCAGCCTATACGCGTGAGTGCAACACGAAAAGATGTGATTACTGCTGCGACCAAACAAGCAAACGACAGAACAACAAATTACCCCCAGAGATTCACAGTGGGCCTTTGCCAATGCCAACGTTGTCACGATGCACTCCATTCCACTGCGCTCCATCACCGTGCTACACTTACACACGCAGCCACCAGGCAAGAAACCCATTCCGACGAAATTCATCAAAATCAACAAGTGCACGACACAGACAAACACGCACACACACACTGACAGGTTCAACTTTGTATTTCACTTTGATTGTGCGTCGGAGAGACACACCACTCAATGGAAGGAGAGTGTCGATTGTGGCACAGATGCAATACAATAATTGCAAGTTGCAACTTGCAACTGGCAACACGAGTGCACGCCATATACGAGTATTACAAACGTTGAATGCTCTCCCTCCATCTGGCTGTCAGCGTGGTCACAGTGTTGCAAACAACAAACGGCAAGCGGGCAACAAACAACCACAATCAGGAATAATTGAATCTAAATGCATGGAGGTCAGAAGGACACGCACAGAGAGCACACAAAGCCAAGATTTAATCGTACAGATTAAACAATCAATCTTAATGCTCGTAGCAAGTCAGCTTCATGCACCACCATTCCCCCCAACCCCCCATTGCTCATGACGGTATCATGAAACCTTGCGGTTTTGCTACCTTGTTCATGTAAATCAGTGTTGCCATGATTTTTTTAGAATATTTCCCTCTGAGTTATGAAATGGACAATTGGGACAAGCAGATATCGAAACTAGGCATTCTGAATATTACGGCGATGCTTTAAAATAACTTGTAGTTGCTGCAATAAAGCGTGAAGTTAGGACAATTGAGAGGAATATGATATGATTAGGATTGGAGTTATGGAATTTAATAAGTGTTTAAAGAAGGAATTGCAAATCATAAAATATACGTTGATTACACTAGATTTGAAAAAATATATCGAAGGACCGTGTATAATAGTTTGTTAAGTAATTTGGCGTTTTAAACTCGAAAACGATATTTAAAAAACGTTTTTTTATGTTGTCGAAGGCACCTTTCATAAAAAGGTAAAAACGTTCATAAATATTAACATATTCTACTGAAGTTTGCAATATAAAAACACAATGAAAGGTCAGAATGCGGGAAATTGGTTGACCAATCGGTGGGCATGTGTAAGTATTATTGTCCAAAAAGAATAAACATCTTAAATTTGTCCTTCAATGTGCACAAGGACAATATGTAAGAAAAACACATCTGATCTTTAAATTTAGAAACACAAGGTTCAATTTTAGCACAATATTAAACCATTCGATGTTGAAAATTCGGCATTGAATATGTAAATTTAAACAGAGAATGATTATTACCACATCAGTGAATATGTAAATTTGAGAACGGCTGAACCGATTTGGCTGATTTTTGTTACAAACTGTTCACATTAGTCTGAACTAGGCTTTAAGATGAAACCCGTTTGTATAGTTGACCGCAAAATCGGAAAATTAAAAAAACTGGAAGTGCCCTTTCTATACAATTTTTAAATGATTTGTGAACCGAATACAAAGATGACATGTCTGAAAATTCACGATGAGGCATTCAATGAAGACATGCGATTAGTATTAGCTCAACTAGGAATGACAGCGCCCAACTGCCCAATGGAGGTCGCATTAGTCAAGAGTGGGAAAGCAATGCACAACAATAAGATTAGGATGTATTGCGAGAATAAGTTCTAACGAACGCTCTTTTGTTGTGTCGGCAACTATGCTTAGTGGACATTCGCAAACTTAAATCGGTGTAGCAAGACATCCGAAATTTCAGCTGCAGATTAACGAAACTCTAATCGTACAGCTTTTCAAAGATCTGAGATGACCAACGTATTGATCAGTCCGGAGAAGTGAACTATGACGCACACTACGCTCTGCGTCAATAAGCTCTAACCGGTATGTTGATGCAATGATTTTGTTGGAAGATGACTTTCGCTTTACATTTCTGGCGATTCCACAACATTCTCCAGCTAACGAACAGAATCATATGTTGTGGAACGGCAAATCTGAAGTATTTTCAAAACAAATGCTGCATTATATTTAGATGTTCCGCGATCGTGCTGAACTGTTTTTAGCGAAAATTATGTTGCAACTACACAACCGAATTTTTAAACCCACTGTAATCATATTATTTTTCAATAATACTCACCAATGGAGAAATTTACGAAGTTGAAGACGTTTTGACAGCATGCATCCCAATGATTCCGACCGATCTTCCATGTCGATAATCAGTTATAACGAACGTTCCGATGTTAAATCGGCAATTAACCTGCGAAACTCATGAAAGTTGTGAGCGATGGGATTGGAGTGATTGATGTTCACATTGGAACGCCAAGAAAATGTTTGCTCGAATTTGTCCCTTTTGTGGAACACGTCACGACATTCGAATTAAGTTTCGAGTTTCAGAAAGGCGAATCTGCAGAATTATATTCAAACAAACTAAACATTATTCAAAATCCACTTAAGCGAACATGCAAATATTTGTTAGCAATGTACTGCGGACAGAATTCTTCTTCCATATAAAATTATAAATTTTTATAAATTATACATTTTCCATTAACGTAATATGAATTAAATATCCGTGATCGTATCTTTAAATTTAATATCTATGACAGCAAACCTTAATAATAACTTAGAACATTTCAGCTTTATTAAACATTTAAAATAGCTTTTCAAAAATTCATACGACGATCACAAACAAATTAATTGAAAATGGACGTCATCTAGTAATAAATCGAAATGAGATAATAATTCAAAATGTAATAAAAAATAATAATTCAAACATGCGAATAAAATATACACATTTTTAAATGTTTCAGCTTGTACTGTAAGTGTTAAGCTTAGATTTTAATCGGGTATGATCTGCCACTCACTTGTATCGTCGAAGTGAAACTTCTCACGAGAGAGGTCGTTTCACGCCATTTCAGGTGCGAACTTTTTTTTACAGCGAGAGTGGCTTAAATTCTCTTTTTTGCTAAGAAGATCCTCTGAAATCGCAAAAAAGCTTTTATATGTTTTCTATTTTTAGTATGTGGTCTTGCTCAGGTCCAACGAAATAAATACGATTAAAATACGTACTCACGAGAGTTGCGGGACACCTCGCTATTCACTAAATCCTAGGGTGCATTTCCGTGCAGCCAAAGTTACCCTACAAAAACGGGGAACCCTTCAAACTTTCCAAATATGTACATAATTCGTTAAAGGCTTTTGAATTAAAAAAAGGTTGTATTGGTCCAAAGTCAGACAAAAAGGATATTTATTACACACACATAGTTTTGGTGTCATAATAAATCTAAGAAACAACAATTTCTAATAAAATATATGTTAAAAATAACATAAAAACAAAAAATCTTTAAAATTGAAAAATAAGAACAAGAGTCAACTTTGGCCTGATTTCTATAACATATCCGATTTCCCGATTTTAATGTAATGTTTAATGTTATCCTTATCTCAAAATAATTTGTCTAATTTTGGTTTTTTACAGAACTCAAAAATGTCCACTAGAACAAAAGTTATCGAATTTTGGCCGATGGATTTTGATTCTGAACCACTGTGCCGCGTACATTCTTATCATATAGAGAATACCAACATATTTGTTGGCACTTACTGCCTTCGACCAAAAAATTGCCAGCTGGACTATAAGTTTATTCTGCAAAAATGGTCTTCTCAGCATGCCCTTTCAGAATTATAGGGTCGCTATTCTGTTCAAATCACCTGTAATCTTTTCATTTAATTTTCACTTATCATATTTATACCCTTCACTAGGGCATTTGTTTGTAACACCCAAAAAGAAAGGAAATCGATCCATCGTTTCTTATACGGATCGGCTTAGAATCACTTTCTGACTCGCCTGTCAGTCTGTCCATCTATTCTTGTAATCAATTATTGTCCGATCTTAACCAAATTGTCACATTTAAGTTTTGTGAACCAAGGGCGAACGCTATTAAATTTGAAGAAAATCGGTTCAGATTTAGATATAAACCCCATTCAAATGTCGCTCCCGATTAGACTTTTTCCGCTCTATTATTATTATAATTTAACTAATAACATACATGGTAAAATTGGGCCAGATCGGTTCAGATTTATATATATATCAAATTACAAATTTCGCTCCCGATTTGATTTTATCGCTTTAGAATCCACATATTTAAATCAATTTTCTTCAAATTTACCCCAGCACCTTATATATCATCTAGAAACACCTATGGTAGAAGTGGGTCAGATCGCTTCAGACAAATGACCTTCCCGTTATATTTCTGCTGAAAACATACTTTATGAAAGAAGGACACATCGGTTAACGATATAGTACCCGAACAAAAATCGTTCCCGATTGCACCTTCTTCCCCCAATTCAGTTGTAATGGGGTAGAATGTGAAGGGTATGATATAGGCGGCCCCGCCTGACTTTAGCCTTTCTTTAATTGTTTTGCGTTTGGAATGGTTATTAAAAGTCAAATAATTTTTTAACGTGGTGATGAATGATACGATATTATTACCAATCGATACTATCAAATCATATTCCCAAATATTTTTATATATACATATATGACTAGCAAAATTGTTTTACACATTCCACTTTAACTAGATTATATTTTGCTCCACTTAAATATACATTACACATTTACACTTGTGTATATAGCCGCTGATGTTAACTATATTTTGGTATAAATTACAATAGTTTCCTATGTTTTAGGTGAAACAGATTTTGAAGGACAATTTTAAATTTTTTTCCATTTTGGACAGTAATACCTTCACGTGCCTCGAACTATTATTTCTATTCGAAGTTTTCACTAATTAACAAATTTATTTTATGAAACATGAAATGTATAGGAAAAATTGTATGAAACATTTCAATTCATTGATGAATTTTTCATATATACATATATATATAAGGAAAAAGTAATGACTAAATTTATGAAATTTTTTATTAAATCGCTTGATAAATTTATGAAGGGAAATGTCAGCCGACCACTGTCCACTGTTTGAGGTTTCACTGTACATATGTGATTTGACCTCGCCGAACTTAAGGAGCTTTTTATCGAATATCTGACCATCTGACAGAGACAAATACGACATTATTGCAACCAATATTTATGTTATGTATTACAATGAGATCAGATCTAGAAGAAAATCCGACCAAAAGGGCATGCGAATTGAAAAGTGAGTCTGTTTTCGTATCAGTCGCCTACAGCTTTCTCTGGAGCAAGATGAAATTAAACATTTCGAATAAATTCCAATTTATGTGATAATGCCATAAACGATCCCTAGCAAAGTGTCTGTGAAACAAACGCTCGCGATGACTTCGATGCGAACATACATATGTCACATCCACGCCCATGTCCACATCCCATTTCCATTTCCACGTTCACGTCCGCATCTGCATCTGCAAAACGTATATTTTTGCGTCGAAATAGTGTCTCGGTTAAAGGTGATTGTATTTGCAACAATGTTTCAGGAAAACATATCGTATAATGTTATGCGTCGTGCGATACAGGAGGCATGCAGCCGCCATCTGAATGAAACTAAAACTGAAGCACATAAACAACTGCGACAGCGACAGAGACGACGACGCCAGCAGCAGCCCCAAAAGAAACAACCGCAGAAGCAGCGACACAAGGAAAGCCAAAAAATCCACACAATATGGATTAACGACAGACGAAATTGTAGACACGTTCATTTGTTGTTGTCGTTGCTGTCTGCAACATCAATTCTTTATGGCTACCGTGTTGCGCATGCGTATGTTCACTTGTGGTATTATCCACAGTGTACCCAGACACGCAGCTTTTGCAGTCGTCTGAAAGAAGAAAAAACGTACGAACAACGACACAACAACAGCAACAGCAACAGCAGCGACCATAAACAACATAAAAAACGCTTGAACCACGCTGATAACAATGCACTTATGCCAAGACCAGACCAAACAAAATATTTAAGACTGCACACCACTAAGCTCGACAGGTAATTTTTTATACGACGGCCAGTGCCGATTGCAACCAGTCAGCGAGGCAGCCCAGCCGGCCGGCCGGCTAACCCAGCCAGTCAACCAACCAACCATTCCGCAAACAAAACAAACATTCGCATTTAAAACATGTGTATTCATTACAGACACAAATATGTTGCAGACGCATTCACATACATCCATACGTTCTTCCTATCCAGCGACCTGGATGCAAAGGGGCCCATCCAAAGAGGCCTTCAGATATCTCTCATACACATTTCCAAATTCCTGCTTCTCACCTTAGGACAATTTTACATTTTTATTGGACTTGAACAATATACACATGGAACTGTTTTGAGTTTGGAGATCTCTTCTCCTTTTTACAGGACCTCAAAGATTTAATTTTTCTTAATTTTTTTTTAAATATTTCTACTTATACTTTCTACTTAGTTTTTGCTAATATGGGTACCAAATTAAAGAGGACAATCACAGGACGAAAAAAATTAAATAATGCCCTTTAGAAACTATATATTCATCAAAAATATATTGAAACCTTATGAATACTTTACAACATACTTAAATTTTGTTCCTATATCTTTATACCCTCCACCTCCAGGATGGGGGTATATTCACTTTGTCATTCCGTTTGTAACACCTTGAAATATTCATCGGAGACCCCATAAAGTATATATATTCTGGGTCGTGGTAAAATTCTAAGACGATATAGCCATGTCCGTCTGTCTGTCTGTTGAAAGCAGGATAGCGGCCGAACGAAATGAGCTAGGAGGTTCAAATTTTTCCTAAATGTGTCTTATGGTTGTAGATCGGTTGGGATTGAAAGTGGACGAAATCGGCCCAGAGGGAAAAATTTTTCCCTCACAAGGACTGAAAATACCCATAATATTTAGAGCATTTCAGCATGTTTTTTAAACATATAAGCTTGTATTTACTTGATATTTGCAATGCGCATTCCCTTTATAGCATAAAAGGGCACCATAGAGTGATTTTTATTTGTAGGGGGCGAAATGGGACAAAAGGGATAAAAATGGTACCTATCAAAAGACAACAGATAGAAACACGAAATTTGGCGTAGACATTCCTCTAATAGAGTAGATACATAATAAATTTTTTTTCTAAATTCGTACTTTTAAGGGGTTAAATGGGGATAGAATAGGATAAAAATAGTACCAACTAAACGAATACAGCTAGAATGCTGAAATTCAGTGTGTACATCCCTCTATTTGTGTAGATACGTAAAATAAAGAGATTTTAGATAGTCGTACTCTTGAGGGGGCAAAATTGGAAAAAGGGGATAACAATGGTAAAAACAAATTAGCCACTGATAGAATGATGGAATTCGGTGTATACATTCCTCTGACTGCATAGCCACGTAAAATATTTTGTTTTCCAAATTCGTACTTTATTTTGTTGCTTTTACGACAAAAAATGGTAGAATCATGAAGTTGTCTTATACTGCGTACGTGAGAGATAAGGTATTTTCAAAATTTATACTTTTGAAATTAAAATAGGATGGAAATACAACCAACCAATCGACTGTAGCTGAAAATACGCTCTCTATCCCCCAATATTTAGGGTATTTATGATTGCTCCCTTATATTTACTTTATATATATAGTAGAGCGTACCAGGTTACAAGTAAAAAAAAAAAGTTCGCCGTACACCTTCGAATATGAAGTATTATTGAAAGGTAGTTTCAAAAAATTTTTTTTTATTTTTTTATGCCGAACGTAGGGGTCGCGCTTTTACATTTTTCTATATAACTTCTGCATTTATAAACGGATTTTAAAGTGTGATACATCGATGTTTTTGTCCGATTTTTTTGTCTTTGAAGTCATTGAGCTCAAACATGATTCATGATTTTATGCGAGCTTTAATTTTCGATTATTAGAGTGGTACATTAGGGTAGTAGCAACTGAGAAATGATGGGTAAGTACCAGAAGGGGGTGCTTGAGCTCAATGACTTCAAAGACAAAAAAATCGGCCTCGTCGAGACAAAAACATCGATGTATCACACTTTAAAATCCGTTTATAAATACAAGTTATATAGAAAAATGTAAAAGCGCTACCCCTACGTTCGGCATAAAAAATAAAAATTTTTTTTTTGAAACTACCTTTCAATAATACTTCATATTCGAAGGTGTACGGCGAACTTTTTTTTGAGGTACGCCCTAATATATAGTATACAAATATTGATAGCCTTGGCTTATTAATTAAATTTCTTATTTTCATACAGTTAAGATTTGTTGCGGACATTCCTCATAAAAGTTTTAGCGGGCGAAATGGGACAAAAAGGGATAAAATATGGTACCAATGATACGACAACAGCTAGAATCATGAAATTCGGTGTGTACATCCCTCTAATTACATAGACACGTAAAATAGAGGGATTTTTTGAAATTCGTACTTTTAAGGGATATAATTAAAAAGATGGATAAAAATGGGATTGGTAGGTCCCGCTGAAGTTGAAATCATGAAATTCGTTCTGACTATGAATACTCGAAAAAGGGTTTTTTCGAAATTTGTACATTTGGGCGGAGAATGGGGATATCTTTAAAATTTATACTTTTCTTATCACTTTGTCTGTATCTGAAACTGCTTCTCCCTAATGGCGACTGACAATCACTTAATATTTAGGCATGTTCACTTTCACAATTACAGCATTGTATATATATAGGGTTCGCCATCTAACGTTTTTTTTCAACTCTTCAACCGTTGGACTATTATTTGTGGGGTGCCCGAGGCAGCCATTTGAATGAAATTATTTTCCATTATTAACCGGAAGGATTGTACTTTCAAATAAAAAAAGAAATTTGAGAAAATATTCAGTAGTTTTTTAAAAAGTTATTTGCGGACCCATATATATTAGTAGATTTTAAACAGTGCGCATAAGTATAAATTATAGTTTGAAATTGTAAACAAATATAGTAATGTTCATAAACACATCACAATTTTCGTAATATGGTTCCGTACTTCTATGTCGACATCCTTTAATCTGCTGGTAATACTGTGGAATGCACTCCGTGGTGGAGGGTATATAAGATTCGGCCCGGCCGAACTTAACGCCTTCTTACTTGTTTTTATTTTATTCGTTTATTTGTACAAAATATATAAGCTTAAACTATACTGTCTCATACGCGGGCTCTCTAGTATACTTATTACGATATATATCTTTTTTAGGGTTTAGTATTCAATTTTACTATACATTTATAATTATAATTCATGTAACGAAACACGAAAAAAAACATTACTGTTGTATTGCAAGGATGTGAGCAAAGCTAGAGTCAAGGGATAAAAAAGTATGGAAATCTTGTTATTCAGTAAGCCACCAATATTCTATATTATTTATGTTTGGAAGTATGTTTATATATCCGGAATAAATGCATTGTTTATGTTAAGTTCATTACAATGTATAGCTTTAATATTGGTTCTCCTATAAATATGGTAAATTATAGGAACGCCATTTTCGTTCTGAATAAATCCTTTGCTGTCTAGGTACAAAAAGGCCTCAGGTGGTAGGTACCCATTTTGTAGGGTGTTATATATATATATTCAGCACTGGCATAATATGGAGCCAACATTAAATAATTTTCCGTGCATTGTATGCTTCTCACTATATGGTTACTAATAAGATGGACAATGAAATTATCAATTCGACCTACTTTAGATATATTGTACAGTTTCCTATTTGATATTTTTTTATTTATTATGAATTACAATACAAAGTAAATGTATATTCTAAGTTTGGGTCCAGGGATTGAGACGGGCTGACTAAGACCATTGTAGCTAGTTATTGCAGCGACAGACCAGAGCCTCTGGTGGGAATCGAACCCACAACCCCCACGCTGATAGCCGAGCACGCTACCAACTCGACTACCGGGGCGCTCTATATATATATTTGATATGTATTTCGTATAGTTACTACTAGGCGATCTCAGGCATTTCCTTTCAAAATACGCATTTTCCATGTAGGATGGTGAAATATTAAATCATATTTGGCAACCATCTGTTAACATTGGACGTATTGAAGATTGATATAAAATGAGTTTGACCTGCGTATTGATGTGTTGAGAAAAAATAATGCACGAATTTGTATATAAAAAATGCGTTTTTCGCCTTTATTAATTGGGAGTTGAGATTGAGAGGTGATGGAAGTATAAAAATTCATCTAGGCAAATTCCTAGATATTTAACAATTTGTTTGTTTGGAATAGTCCCATTTCTATTCGATTTTATACCGAACTCTTTCCAGCTTGTTTTTATATCGAAGTTGCATGTTCCAACTGGAGTACGAAATAATATAGTTTCGCATATGCATACTTTTCTATAACGTTAAAATAATGCTGCATTTTCGTTAATTTTTTTACTTTATCATCCGCATGATAAATAATAATATCATCAGCAAAACCAATGATATTTTCAATTTTATTCAGTAGATAATGTATAAACAATTGAATACCGTTTGCAATAGTAAACCTCATTGTACTTAATTGATTCATGTTACTGATTAGGAATGTCTTGTTATTTAGCATATTATGTATTAATATAATTAGGTAAATTGGAAATTTATAAGATATAAGTTTATATATTAAGCCAGGTATACAAATACTATCAAATGCTTTTTCGAAATCTACTAGGCAAGCACTTGTATATAAAGATTTATTTAGGTTCCAGTTGATATTTTATACAAAATATGTACTACATTTATAGTCGAATGTTTATGTTTGAATATAAACTGCCTATTGTTAACTAAAACCATTCTCGTATAGCATTTTAATATATTGTTATTGACACAAGCAAAACCTTCGTGCTAATAAAGGGTGATTTTTTAAGAGCTTGATAACTTTTTTTTTTAAAAAAACGCATAAAATTTGCAAAATCTCATCGGTTCTTTATTTGAAACGTTAGATTGGTCCATGACATTTACTTTTTGAAGATAATTTCATTTAAATGTTGACCGCGGCTGCGTCTTAGGTGGTCCATCCGCTTAGTCCAATTTTGGCATTTCCACGTTTTTGAGTAACAGAGACCCAATTGGTGCGAACGGCGACGAATCGAAAATTGGTGGTCATCATTAACACTGGCCGATACAGCTGCGATATTTTCTTCAGTTCGCACTCTACGTAAGCGTGTTGGTGGTTTAATGTCCAACAATGTAAATTTGGTGCGAAATTTAGTCACAATAGCCCGAATAGCCGCTTCAGTGGGTCGATTAAACTGACCATAAAATGGAAGCGCGCAATGAACTTTCTTAACAGAGCACGCATTTTGATAATAAAATTCAATAATTTGCAAGCGTTGTTCGTTTGTAAGACGATTCATGATGAAATGTCAAAGCATACTGAGCATCTTTCTCTTTGACACCATGTCTGAAATCCCACGTGATCTGTCAAATACTAATGCATGAAAATCCTAACCTCAAAAAAATCACTCTTTATTTGGGAGTAAGCTAATAGCACGGAAATTCATTGGATTGGTGATGTCCTTATCTTTCTCGGGTAAAATAATCTCTACACTATCCAAGAACAATTGATTCTGGAATTGGGGATGTTGTCCACACCCGAAGATAGCTTACTTCTTAAGTTATTGAAAACGTATATTATGACATCTATAGTAATGGAAAAGTCATTAGCATTATTGCCATTTATCTCTTAGCCCTTTTAGATGCATTAAAAATTGTAATATTTGATTGGCTATTTTCATACTCAGTTTTTGTTTCTAAAAATCTGGAGAAGCAATATGTAAGCTATTATTAATATAAATTGATTTGAAAGAATGAACAGATTCTAGATAAGTGCCAATTACGTTTAGAATTTGATCTTTATCTATAACCACAAAGCCATCACAATGTATGTTTCCAGCTAAAATATAACGTGTTCTGCAAAATTAGATCAAAATCTGTAATACCTTGAGAGAAAAAGTTGAATCGGGGAGGGCATTTGTATGAGGGTTGGGTTAAAACCACTTCCGCTATAGGCTTATCTAAATAGTTGAAATAAAGGGTGATTTCTTAAAAGCTATAGGAAAGTTTTTCAAAAAAAAATACATAAAATTCATGAAATCTTTATTTGAATCGATAGTACGGTCCATATAATTTAATGCTTGAAGATTATTTCATGCAAATGTTGACCTTGACTACGCCTCAAATGGTCCATCCGCTTAATCCAATTTTGGCATTTCCAGGTTTTTGAGTAACAGAGGCCCAACGGCGACGAATCGAAAATTGATCATCATTAACACTGGCCGATACAGCTGCAATATTTTCTTCAGTTCGCACTCTACGTAAGCGTGTTGGTGGTTTAATGTCCAACAATGTAAATTTGGTGCGAAATTTAGTCACAATAGCCCGAATAGCCGCTTCAGTGGGTCAATTAAACTGACCATAAAATGGAAGCGCGCGATGAACTTTCCTAACAGAGAACGCATTTTGATAATAAAATTCAATAATTTGCAAGCGTTGTTTGTTTGTAAGACGATTCATGGTTAAATTATAGAATTAAATTATATACTGAAGATGTTTGACAGTGAAACAAAACACGAAACGTGCGTCAGCTGTTGCCAAAAAGATAATAGCTAAAAAATCACCATCAATCATCAATGTATTTTGCCAAATTTGAAGAACATCGGTTAAAATATATAGTTTTTGGAGTGGAAAAAATCAAATCTGGAGCGACATATTTATGAGGCCTTTATCAACCACTCTCACGTAATCTTTCCAGTTGAAATATAAGTTGCTATGGCAAATTTTGTTTGGGGGGATATATCTAAATCTAAACCGATTTCCTCAATTTAAATGGGGTTCGTCATTGGGCCGTAAAATTCACTTGTGACAATTTTTATTAGGATCGGCCAATAATTGAGTCCAGTACTTTGATTACAAGAATAGATGGATAGACGTACCGTCAGACAGACGGGCATGGCTAAATCGATTCAAAAAGTGATCGATGTAATTATTTTTTTTTTTTTGATGTTACAAACAAATGCACAACGATATAATACCCTAGTGGAAGGTATACAAATAATAGGTTCGATTAGAAAAATACTGGACAGTACACAGAAAAAAGTGTACCTGATAATTTCAACGAACAAAGTTGTCACAGTAAAACAAAAATATTCGAACAAACATTTATTTGAATTGTTGAAAAGATTAGTCAAAGTTAGAAACTCCTAAAATAACACTCAATTAAAACATTTGACTAGAACTTTAGTCAAAAACACAACACTCAATATGTAATTACATTTAATTTAATTTCAATAAACGAATTACAACTTCTTTAATTATTTATTGACTGAATATGCAAGGATATGTAGGAAATCTGTTTATTCAATTTTACATTTGGTGATCTTTTCTCCTTTTTAAGGAATTTATTTAAATATTTATGCCAATATGGAAATCAGGGGAAAGAGGGCCATCTAGAAATGGAAACAAAAGGGACCGACCAAAAGGGCATGCGAATTGAAAAGTGAGTCTGTTTTCGTAGCAGTCGCCTACAGTTTTCTCTGGATCAATATGTAATTAAACATTTCGCATAAATTGAAATTTATACGATAATGCCATAAACGATCCCTAGCAAAGTGTCTGTGAAACAAACGCTAGCGATGACTTCGATGCGGCAATGTCCACATCCCATTTCCACGTTCACGTCCACATCTGCATCTGAAATAGAAACAATTTTTTGTTCTCATTTGTATTAAAATAAAATCACTTTTTTTAATTTTTTTGGAGACCGTTCCTAAACCACTTATTCTATGTGTAAGTTTGTAGCCACCATAATTATATTCAATTAAACATGTGATCAAGTGATATCATTCGGGTATTGGAATTTTAGTACTTTTTTAATCCATAGAATAATATCGCCTTTGAGTATAGAAAGCCAAAATATATCCGAAAATGTTTTACATAGCCCTTCGACAAAATATTTGTCAGCTGGTGTTATTATTTGTTTTATAGATTTACTGTCATATTCATAAAAATGTATCGAAGGTTTAAAGTACGTGGTACGATTTGTCTGTACGTTACAAAATATAAAAACTTATTTTCCGTTAGCAACATTTGATTTATTGAAAATCCTTTCGCGCCAACAGCAAGCTTGAATCTTAGTTATAATTTGATTCTGAGACACATTTTCTCCAAGTGTTTGAATTTGTGTTTCGTGAATTATCCAAAAAGACTATTGTAATATTTTAAATGATGTAAAGAGCTTTAAATATATGATGAAAACGCAAAGAAATAATTCAATTTGCCTATAGGTGGCGGTGGAATGCTCCTCCTATAAATTGCTATCCTCTTACGTCCACCTAGATACAAATTTTAGGGGATTCGCAAAGAAATCTCAAACTTATCGAAGGCCTTGGGGCAAAACTCCCTGCAATAAAGGTTGCAAAACCTCCTTTCCGCTGCTGGATATTTACACACGTATCTGTTGTCTGCGGTACTCCAAGTGTTATCTGAGGGTGTGTGTGAGTGTGAACTCCTCTCGTGACCAGTGCACGTTTGGTGAGGTCTTCTCGCCAAAAACATTTTGGAAGAAATAAAAAGCAACAGCACCACCACCACCGGCACCAGCAGGCAACATGAATAACATGCATACAGCTGCATTACATCGATTGCTATGCATGGCATCCAAGAAGGCCTTTAAGCGTCCAGACGTCTGAGGTATTTTGTGTTCAATACGAATTACATTCAACGTGACAATTATTGTTCTGCATGCACGAGACGGGCGTTCGTACGAATGTTCGAATTTGCGGATGCATTCCCAGACTGTTGTGCTGTAAACGAATTTTTGATTCCACAAAAAATCCAACAACGTCAGAGTGTGTGACGTCGGTTGAGGAATCAGTGAGGAGCGACTCATATTTAGCAACACGTCAAACATCAATGTTATACACAGAGTTCGAAATCAAATCTGCCAAAAAGAGTCTAGATCCAGAGTAACTAACGATACTCCTTCCATCAAGGAAAATTGGAAATCCGATTTCATATTCATCTTTCCAATTACAGGTACCTTACCACTTGTACCACGCCCCATACGTTAAAAATGACAGTTTGTCAAATACCGCACTTGTCACTATCTGTGTGAAATTTCAAAAACAGACATCTTTTATAATGTTACTGGATAACCCGGCGAACTAATTCAATGAAAACAAGTAAGGAAAGGCTATAGTCGGGTGGGCCGCCTACCCCATTACAATTCAATTCGGAATAAAAAGTGAAATCGGGAAAGATTTTTGTATGAGTCCTAATCTCGGTCAATGATGTGACCCATTGTATATTTTCAAAAAACCTGAAGAGATATATATCTAGAGAGACAAACGTTACATAGGAAGGGTCACTTATATGGGAGCTATATTAAGACCAGGAAGGATGCGACTCACTTTCATCATATATGTTTATAGGTGTTGTGTTTCACCAAAATCCAAACAAAGTTTGTGATTTTCTATACAGCAAAAAAAAAATTAAATCGAAAAGGATATTTGTATCGGGGCTATATCAAAAAATGGAATGGTGTTTCGCATTTTCACTTAAATATATAATTATAATTTGAAGAAACTTGATTAAAATATGTGGTTTCTAGAGGGGGGAAGTCAAATATAGAGCAAAATTTGTATGGAAGTTATACAAAAATCTGAACCATTCTGACTCCATTTTCACCATAGATGATTCTGGTTAAAATATACGGTGTTTTAGGACATTTGAAGGAAATCTGTTTAATATGTGGTTCTAAAGTAAGTTGTTTTAATTATTTGTATTAAAATGTTTAATTTCGACTGCGTTTCACGTTTTTATTTATTGGTGAGTAGGTACCGGGAACACCATCATGTAACTTATGGATCTAACTGATATTAATAAAATTACGATTTACGATATTAATATTAATAGACTAAAAATTTAAAAAATAAAAAAATATTTTCTTTGCTTGAAATTGAAAAAATATATACCATGCGTAAGCCAGTTAAATATTACAAATGACGTACACAGATCGTCCACACGGAGTTGAACCACGATCTTTCGTGCTCCAAGGCAAACGCTTCACTCTTCATATCACAGTCGACTATGAGAAACATTCCCTATTTCTTACTTTACCTTGCAAACTCCGGAAGATACGAAATTCGCCTAAGAATTTGTTGAGTGAGAGAGATGTCACCGAAGAATAGTATTGCTGTTTTGTATAGCAATACTATTCTTGGATATAATGGATATAATCAGAGGTAGAACAAGGACAACTACACCGTATTCTGACTAATTACAGTCATTTGATTATTGATATTTCTGCTATTACTACGATGTTGAAGCCAAATTAAATCGTATTTGAAATAAACTAATTAATGTATACATTAAATTAGAGATTTTCTAATCTGATTCATTTCATTCTCAAATATTTTAGTTAGATATTTTATCAATGATATGCAGATATTTGATATTCAAATTTATTTTTGACTGCAAAACTTTTTTGTATACATTGTTGGATAAAGTAAATCCTATTAAAATGATAACTGATCGAATCATAGCATTATTTTCATCTATTACATTTGTGTAGAGAGTTATTAAATGTAATATTTTTCTGTGCACATAAACAGAATGATATTATAGTATAGTATAGTGCGCCCAGGTCTTTCTGTGCGAGGACATATAGAATATTCAAATTCTAGATATGGACATTTCCCAGGTCACATACGTCGCACGTTTGAAAGGGATGAAATACAGGGAAAACCGAAAATTATTTTTTACTCCTGTATATTTTTGCTGTTTTACAATTTGCTGAATTAATACAAGTTTTTTTTACTTTTTTACAACTTATAATTTAATACTTACGTGATACGACATAAATTTCTCTATTCGTTACAGGACTCGGGACAATTGAACGGACAATGAAAGCAAATCGAAATTTGCACTAGACTGATCTTTATTATATATTCTTGCATATTATTGGAGTTGGTTATTGTAGTAACAAATACATTGTGATAAGAGTGCATTTGCATCATCAGATTTATTTCAAAAATGATCTAAAAAATTAACAAGTAAAAACGGTGTTAAGTTCGGCCGGGCCGAACTTTATGTACCCTCCACCATGGATTGCATTCCACAAAGGCTGTCGATTTTCGTAGAAGTGCAGTAATATTACAGGAAAATATAAATGTTTTTAATATAGCCAAACCAAAACAAATAGAAATATTGAAAAAATAATTTTATAAATAAATATAATATTTTTATTATTTCAAACCACGCTTATAAGGCAAGGCCACCGATACGTTTAAACTATATATATCGAAATAATACTTCAAGTAAATTCAAAACATAAATATTCTTATATTTATATTTTCTAAAAAGCGTAATTACCATAAATATTGGTAGATAGTGGGTGCTACAATTGGTTATATTTCCATTCCATTTTAATTCCAAAAGTACAAATATTGCAAATCTATTATCTAACGTACATAGCGCAAAATAACCTATCCTCATGATTCAACCAATTTTTACAGTAAAAAGTACGAAAAATCTTTTTATTTTGCGTGTCTATGCAGTCAGAGGAATGTATACATCGAATTCCATGATTCTAGCTGCTGCCATTTGGTTGGATCAATTTTTATCCCCTTTTTCCCATTTTACCCCCTTAAGAGTACGACTTTCTAAAATCTCTTTATTGTACGTGTCTACGCAATTAGAGAGATGTAGACACCGAATTTCATCATTCTAGCTGTAACCCTTCAGTGGGTACTATTTTTATCCCTCTATTCCCATTTTACCCCTTAAAAGTACGAATTTGGAAAAAATACTTTATATTATGTATCTACTCAATTAGAGGAATTTACACACCGAATTTCGTGTTTCTAGCTGATGTCGTTTAATATGTACCATTTTTATCCCTTTTTGCCCCATTTCACCCCCTACGAATAAAAATCGCATTATGGTGCACGTTCTTGTTATAGGGGGAATGCGCGTACCCAATATCAAGTAAGTACAAACTAGAGTTTGCATTTTCCCGTACTTTTTAATTCCCGGGAAACGGGAATTATTTTTTCAATTTCCCGGGATCCCGGGATAGAACGGGAGTTCTATCTGTGTGTGTTTACCATGAGTTAAGCCTATTTTTTTTTTCAATGAAACACTCACATTTTATTAAAGTGAAATAAATATATATTAAATAAATATATATAAATATATATTTCACAGAATTCATATAATAAAGCGCAAGCGTGAGATCAATTCAAACAAGTTTCAAAATTAATTAAAGATCAGATATTTCTTATTTTATTGGAAAATGTATGCGACGGAGAACGATCGTTCACATTAATAGTGAGTATAGCATTAAATGAAATGTTTGTTCTTTGTCCTGTCGCTTCAAAAACTTTAAATTCTTTTTTTGGCTTTCGGATACACGCCCAAAATCTATTTTTCCTGGATTTTATTTTTTTTCATATGGAACATGACAGGAAAAATCCGAAAAAGTGTATTTTGAACCTACACCCGAACGCAGGTTAAAATATTTTGTCATCCACCTTCAATATTTGACATACCTGATTAAAAGCAATGTGATCTAAGTTTTGATACAACACTTTTAATTTTATTGTGGAAATGATGAAAAAAATATGCGCAGAAATATGTAAACATTTCTACTGAATTCCCGTACGAATTTCCCGGGATACGGGAAATGAAAAATGTGCGAATTCCCGGGAATTTTCCCGCGGGAAATCCCGGGATGCAAACCCTAGTACAAACAGAGATATTGAAAAAATATGCATAAATACTCTAAATTATTAGGGGTAATTATGGGTATTTTTAGTCCTTGTGAGGGAAAAATTTTTCCATTTGGGCCGATTTCAATCCCGACCGATCTACGACTATAAGACGCATTTATGGAAAATTTGGACGTCCTAGCTCCTTTCGTTTAGGTGCTAGCGTGCAACAACAACAGACGGACGGACGGACATGGCTAGATCGTCGTTTATAGGGTCTCAGGTCGATATTTCAAGGTGTTACACACGGAATGACAAAGTTAGTATACCCCCATCCTGGAGGTGGAGGGTATAAAAAGGTACTCATGATACCTTTTTATCTTTAAAGTGCGTTTAATCATCATTATACCCATATATTCACTTTGTCATTCCGTTTGTAACACCTTGAAATATCGACCTGAGACCCTATAAACGACAATCTAGCCATGTATTTCTGTCCGTCCGTCTGTCAATTGAAAACACGGTATCAGCCGAAAGAAATGAGCTAGAAGGTTCAAACTTTCCCTAAATTTGTCTTATGGTTGCAGATCGATTGGGATTGAAAGTGGTCGAAATCGGCCCAGAGGGAAAAAATTTCCCTAACAAGGACTGAAAATACCCGCTAATATTTAGACTACTTAAGTATTTTTTTAATTTCTGCACTTGAAATTTGTAGTCTAAAACAAGTAAGGAAAGGCGAAAGTCGGACGGAACCGTCTATATGATACACTCCACTTGCTATCCTATTATAATTCAATTCTGTAAAAAAGTGAAATCGGGAAGGATTTTTGTATCCTGTAAATGTATGTGTTTAAAAAAAATTAAATCGGAAAGGACATCTGCATTACATGAGGGTATATTGAAACATGGAACGATGTGACCCGCGTTCACTATGTATGTTTATAGAAGAAATATAATATGTAAAGTTTTGCCAAAATCGGTTAAACATTTGGGAGCAACATTTGTATATATATATAAAAAATTTATCGGTTCAGATTTAGAACCGATCTAACCCACATTCACCATGGGTGTTTTTAGTTGAACTATAAGATGTTGTGCCAGATTTAAAGAAAATCGGGTACAATATGTGGTTTCTAAAGCGGAAAAAGTCAAATCGGGAGCGACATTAGTATGTGGGCTATATCTAAATCTGAACCGATCTGACCGATTTTCGCCATCACTATTTCCACTTTAATAAGCCGATTAATTAATTATATATATCCAAGCCGATCTGTGTAATAAACGATGGGTCTAACTCGTTTCCTTTTGGGTGTTGCAAACAAATGCACAAAGACATAATAATCTCGTGGAGTGTATAAACACCAAATGAAATTCGGTGTGTACATCCCTCTAATTGCGTAGACACGTAAAATAAAGGGATTTTTCAAAATTCGTACTTTTAAGGGAAACAATTGGAAAGGAGGGTTACTAATTGTACCTACCAAACAGCTGAAGTTGAGATTATGAAATTCGGTGAATACTTTCATCTGACTGTGAAGATGCGAAACAAAAAAGATTTTTTTTTTCAAATTTGTACTTTTTGGCGGATGGCAAATGGGGATAAAAATAGTACCAGTCAAACGACTGCAGCTGTATTCATGAAATTCGGTGTGTACATTTCTTTGACTGCGTAGACGCGAAAAATAAGGAGATATTTCTATATTCGTACCTTCGGGATTTAAATGGGATTACATTTGACATTAATCAAGCGGCTAAAGCTAGAATTAGGATATTCAGTATTAGCTCTCGTGTGACTAGAGTCAAAAAGGAAAAGGGTGTGGAACTGGTACCAAGCAAACGGTGTGAATATTCCAGTATGTAACATATTGGATCTTCATTAAGGCTGCAGCTGGAATCAATTTGTATGGGAAATCTGATTGATTTTGTACACAATCCCACAATCGGAATGTACATTATTAACATTCTATTTTTGTGAGAATTTTAATTCTAGGGGATTTCTATTTGTAATAAGTGGATTTTTGAGGATTTAGAAAAAGAGAAGAGAAAACCCTGAGAACACTGCACCGGCGGGTGTTTTAATTTTTGCAATATGTATTGCAAGATTCAAGCTCCAATATGACTGGCTGGAGCTTGAATCTTGCAATTTTAATGGAAATTCCTCTTACAGCGTAGAGGTGTGTTAAGAAGGGAATGGAGGAAAATGAGGGAAAAATGGTACCATCTGTATGAACAAATCATCATGTTCGACATAATAATAAACAATTTTCTTAGTTCGCATTTTTTCGATAAGAATAAGTAAAAACAAGTAAGGAAAGGCTAAAGTCGGGCGGGGCCGACTATATAACACCCTACACCACTCCCTCGTATGTATCTCGCTTTGATTACTAAACCCACGTATTTCATGGAAGCAATTTTATGTAGTTCATAAAAATTATACAGTTACTATAAATTCATCTTTAGTCATATTTAACGTATATTGTACAGACAAATACAAATTATACAGTAGTAATAGGATGAATCGGATCGACATTTCAAAAGGGGGCCGATAACAACATTTTGGGCCTGGTCCAAAACATGGGCCTATATATTTCTCATTCACGGTAGGTATTCCTAGTTGAAAAATATCATGATCTGCAAAATTTGATGAAGATACGATGTAAGATGTAGTTTCTAGAGCTGTAATAGATCAGATTGGGCCCCATTTGGGTTATACCAAAGTATGGACATATGGGCATCTCCCAAACAAGTAAGGAAAGGCTAAAGACGGACGGACTTTCTATCACATTACAATTCAATTCGGTAAAAAATTGAAATCGGGATGGATTTTTGCATCCTGTAAATGTATGTGTTTGACAAAAAATGTTAAATCGGAAAGGACATTTGTATGGGGGTATATTGAAACCTGGAACGATGTGACCCGCTTTCACCATGTCTGTTTATTGGTGAAATATAATATAATATAATATGTAAAATTTGGCCAAAATCGGTTAAACATTCCGGAGCAACATTTGTATGAGGGCTATATCTAAATCTGAACCGATCTTACCCACTTTCACCATAGGTTTTTTAGTTGGATTATAAGATGTTGTGCCAATTTTAAAGAAAATCGGGTACAATCTGTGGTTTTTAGAGCGGAAAATGTCAAATCGGGAGCGACATTTGTATGGGGGCTATATCTAAATCTAAACCGATCTTACCCAATTTTTGTATACGTGTTTCTAGTTCGATTATAAGATGTTCTGCAAAATTTAAAGAAAACCGGGTACAATATGTCGTTTCTAGAGCGGAAAATGGCAAATCTAAATCTGAACCGATCTTACCCAATTTTTGCATACGTGTTTCTAGTTGGATTATAAGATGTTCTGCCAAATTTAAAGAAAATCGGGTGCAATATGTGGTTTCTAAAGTGGAAAATGTCAAATCGGGAGCGACATTTGTATGGGGGCTATATCTAAATCAGGACCGATTTCCTCCAAATTCAATACCGATGGTCCTTGGCCAGAAAAATAACTTCAGCCAAGTTTCATGACAATCGGACAACAATTGCGACCTGTAGAGTGCGAACAAGCTTAGATGGACAGCAGACGGACGGACAGACAGACATCGTTAAATCGACTCAGCTGGTGATTCTAAGCCGATCGGTATACTTAAAGGTGGGTCTAGCTCGATTATTTCTTGGTGTTACAAACATTTGGCGGGAAACTAACTTATAATACCCTAGACCACGAAGATACTAATAAAATTCGGTATGTGTTGACGAACATAATACAGAGGATTTTTCAACTTCGTACTTACAGGGGCAACGGACATAAAGAGACAAAAATGCATAAACTGCTGTAGCTATATACCAAAAACAAGTAAGTAAGTTCAGTCGACTAAACCGACTTATATATACCCTCACTCTCAGAGAACATATGCACGGAAGTTATAAGGGATATAATTTTATGTAGGGCAGGATAATTTGTGTGGAAGGTGCTAGGAGGTTCGTGTCACATGAACCCAGCTTCCACATTTATAAAACAATTATAAAAACATGATCAAATATCAAGTCATAGTGGATTCCATCCACTAGTATATAAGTTTTATTATTATATGATTTAATATCAACTAGGAAAAGGCGTGGAAAGTTTGGGAAATATATTACCATGTGCAAAGTGTGAATTGATTCCTTAACTCCATTCGAGAGTTATCGTCCGTCCGGACGGACGAACGTGGCTCATACAGCTTAAAAAGTCGTTAAACTGATTTGGCCCAAACATACTTGGGGTTTTTAGTCACTCCTTCAATTCGTTACCCTTTTTTCTGTCCCAAATGATATATACCCTCCTACTCTGTAGAGTCAGGGTATAAATATCAACAAATTCCTACCTTTAGTACTTTGTACTTTTAGGGGAAATTGAAGAAAGGAGTACAAATGATACCATCCAAATAGTTGTAGTTTTTACACGTGCTACACTCTTTTAAAGGGCAAAAATGATATACATTTCGAAAATATGTTCTATTGTTGAAGACAATTCCAGATAATACTTTAATTCTTTTATTAATTTTAAAAATATATTCATTTCTAGATTTAAATTCACACAAAACTTGCACTCGCATATCGAGTGCTGGGTTCTGCTAGTATTAATAATTGACCCAACATCGGAAAGTAATGACCGAAACTAATATGGTTGGTCACAATAATAATTTTCATAAATATACAACCAAATATTTACAATAATTAGCTTATAAAAACTCATAGCATTATCTTTTCTGGAACGTACGAATATAAATAAGAAAATAAAAACTTTTTTCATAAAAAGCAAACGACTATAAATTAAACCAAAATAAGTTTGCAATATCTATACATAAAATGTGGAAACGAAGCCAAAAAATGTCACTTCTACAAATAATTCAGTTCACAGCACTGAGGATGCATTATCACAATAAAAAATCGGTTGTAATCATCCATGGAATATTGTGTTAGTACGTACATACATACTGTTACGAATACCTCAGCGGCAATTGGATGAACAGACCGGTTAGCTCAATTTCGGCTGTTACTCAGGTGGTGTCCCATCCCTTCATCCAAGCCCATGGTATCGTTCCAGATTGAAATCTACAATTCATCATCAGACAAACAATTACTTTACTCTTATACATGATCACATACCATAGAACGGAGGGAGATATTATCCCTCAGTCGCCCTTCCCAACCCTGGTCACGAGGTTTTCCCCTCCTTTCTTATGACCCCTAAATCCCGCATTACACCGTCCTCACTTACCTCGCTTAAACTCTCCCCTAAACTAATTAATTTACTCCATCATTTTTTTAATTCTCGGTTTTCAATCTATAGACATTATTTTTATTGACTAAATCTAACGATATGGTCTAATATAAATGAAACTCTAACGCTAATTAAACAAAATAATAGCAGCGCACCGCAGCTTTATATACATTTTCATATATTTATTTGTGTGATAATTTTGTTAAAGCTACTTCTGCATTAAGTGCTGTGTTATGAGGTTACAAACACAAAATAATTGTTTATTTGGTGACATGATTTTATTTACTTAAAAATTTCACATTTTTTGGATTATTCGACATTTGGGACCGGTCAAAATAATAGCAGGTTCAAAAAATCTCAAGAAAAAAGAATTTTATCTCAATTTTTCAATTCCATTTGATGTTATAAGTAAGATTTCATGAAATTTACACTACTTCTGAAATGTTATTGTATTATTTTTCTTCATAAGTGGGAGCATTGTGGAGAAGAAACTCGAATTCACATAAAAAGGTTGAAATCTGAGGGAAAATCATATAGTGAAGTTCGACTTTTATTCCAGTGTTCTATTAAAATGATCAAAAATTCGATATTATAAAAATCAAAAACTCGTGAAAAAATCCGTTCATATCACCTACAACCATTCGCCGAATAATAATGGCAAGTACAAAAAACCCACTTACAATTAGCAAAATCATACCTGATGTAGCCAATCAAGAAGTGGGTGTACGTTTTATGGTCAGTTGAATCAAAAATTGTTTTGTATGGTGGGACAGTCCCTCGATAGTAGTAAGACATCCACAGTACACGGAGTACATGTCCAGGTATAGTACCAGTCAAATAGGGACGATCAAGCGTAATGTGTTGGTCGTTTTTTTCATGTTATGGAGTTGGGTCCAGAACTACCGTGGACTCTGCCAAGTACATCAAAATACGGCATAATATTTGCTTACGTATACAAAATACGGATTGCCCCTTAAATTGGTCTTCTACCAGGTCAATTATCGCGAAAATACCAACCGACTCGCAAAAGGGTGGATTGAAGTCAATAATATTGATGTTATGGAATGGTTCGGGCAGACACCGCACCTAAATATAATCAAAAATTTTAAGTATGATGACTAAAATGAGGTGAAAAATAATATCGAGCTTTGACACGATATTATAGTGGTATGGGCAAAAATAGCGGGTAAAAGTTGTAAAAGACTAGTCGACTCAATGAAACGGCGTTATTGTAGCAGTAATAAGCCATAACGTCAGTACAACTAAGTATTAAATTCAAGGAAATATCCTTATTTAACTTATTATTCAAAAAAGTTTTCAATTAAAGCGAATTGAAACAAAATATTTTAAGTTTTTATTAGCGCAGCTATTTTTTGACTGTTCTCAAAATCTCAAAATTACAAAAACTTAATTTTTTATTTAAAGCCAGATTAAGAATGGCACAATACCACATTTCAATCTCCGTAAAAAGATTTAGGATTTTCGAAGTAAAACTAATATTTTTCTTTGTCGACATTTTTATCTCGTCGCTGCTATTTTTTGACCGCAGCTGTATGTGTCAGTTAGAATGATAGTGGTCTAAGTCAAAAATCCAAATAAATTGAGATGTGCTAATTTTTCTCTTTACTTTGATCAGATCTCTAATTTAAGAACTTTTATTATTGACATTTATAAAAAAATTACCCTTACAATGTATTTCTCATTTTATGCTCACCAGTCTTTAGTGTTAGTTTGAAAGTGGTCTAAGTCATACTATATCCACTAATATTGATGTGTGGCGATGCAAAGAAACATTTTTTATTTATAATTTCCATTTTAGGTGATTCAGATAATTTGAATACCATATAAAATGAAATTACATATTTAAAAAGTAAAAAATAATTTCAATATAAAGTTTTTAGACGAACAACCCGAAAATATGTATATATTTTTTTTTGAAGTAAAATATTTCTGTTTGGTAAGGCAATATTACTTTTGCGATAAAACTTGAAAATGTTGTGTGTTCAATTTTGAGATGAATGAAAGTGGTCTAAGGCAGTACATCTGTTCCATTAGAGGAACCAACGGTGTCGATTTTTTATAAAAGTTTGATATAAAGAGTGATTTTTTTGAGGTTAGGATTTTCATGCATTAGTATTTGACAGATCACGTGGGATTTCAGACATGGTGTCAAATAGAAAGATGCTCAGTATGCTTTGACATTTCATCATGAATAGACTTACTAACGAGCAACGCTTGCAAATCATTGAATTTTATTATCAAAATGCGTGCTCTGTTAAGAAAGTTCAGAAAGAAAGAAATTGTGTTCAGCGACGAAGCTCATTTTTGGCTCAATGGGTACGTAAATAGGCAGAATTGTCGATTTTGGAGTGAATATCAGCCAGAAGCATTGCAAGAGCTACCAATGCATCCAGAAAAAGTCACAGTTTGGTGCGGTTTATGGGCTGGTGGCATCATTGGACCGTACTTCTTCAAAGATGATGCGAATCGTAACGTAACTGTGAATGGTGAGCGCTACCGTGAGATGATATCCAACTTTTTTTGCCCAAAATGGAAGAACTGAACTTGGTTGACATGTGGTTTCAACAAGATGGCGCTACATGCCACACAGCTCGCGATTCTATGGCCATTTTGAGGGAAAACTTCGGAGAACAATTCATCTCAAGAAATGGACCGGTAAGTTGGCCACCAAGATCATGCGATTTGACGCCTTTAGACTATTTTTTGTGGGGCTACGTCAAGTCTAAAGTCTACAGAAATAAGCCAGCAACTATTCCAGCTTTGGAAGACAACATTTCCGAAGAAATTCGGGCTATTCCGGCCGAAATGCTCGAAAAAGTTGCCCAAAATTGGACTTTCCGAATGGACCACCTAAGACGCAGCCGCGGTCAACATTTAAATGAAATTATCTTCAAAAAGTAAATGTCATGGACCAATCTAACGTTTCAAATAAAGAACCGATGAGATTTTGCAAATTTTATGCGTTTTTTTTTTTAAAAAGTTATCAAGCTCTTAAAAAATCACCCTTTAGTAGTAGAATATTCTAAAAAATTGTGCTTCAATTGACTCAAACATAAACCATTGTATATCTGACCACTATCATTCTAACTGGCACATATGTAGAACTACACAAATTCGGTTGGCTATGCATGATCCCGTTCCACATATTTTTACCGATTCTGATGAAATTCGAGAAAACACGTCATATTTCAAAATCAATAGCGTCCTTACGCCAAAAAAAGGGTCGGAGAACAATTTCATGTCGATGGGTATAATAAACTATGGGTCTATCTCACATCCTTTTAGTGTTACCAACAAATACACAAAGCCATAATACCCTGATGGAGGGTATAAACATCAATTATATTTGTCTTTGATTTTGATATGAACACTAGAGCAAATTAAGCATATTCACACTTGTGTCCTAATAACAAATTAATAGAGTCTGACAAGAAATGCATACCTGGATACAAGCAAGCATCTGATACCACTCACACCTACTTAACTAGGTGCATTCCATATACCGGCCCGAAACCATGGGGATTCAAAACAGTTTGCAGTGCTAGTGCAAAGTCTATCTACGAGAGAGGCACACTTAAGTAGATTTGATTTTATATAGTCAATTATACGACGTACTGAAATCCACTTAACACACACACGCGCGTCTCAAATTATTGTTCGACATAAAAATCCAACTCATTAGACGCTTATGCCGGTGCTTAAGACATGACATTATCCAGGTACAGTCGCATTAAAAAGTACGATGCACTGCAAGTAGGTCTGGTGACCGTGGTTAATAGTTTTAGTTGGTTGTCTGAATAATTAGGGATGTTAGATATATGTCCACCAGGGGCACCCGCACTTTTTGGTTCGCCGGCCCAATTTCTGTTTTCTGTAATCAAGGCGAGTTGGAGGCCGATGCCTTTATTACTGTTGCAAATGGAATAAATCATAAGCAAAAAAATCTTCATTATTTTTTATTTTAAGAACCAACGAAATTTTCTTCCGCACAGGCATGTATTCACTCAATTGTAAGAATTTTTACCAGATCCAAAGTAATGTTCTTAAATAAATTAGCAAATTGTACTCATACCTAGTATGAAATTTACTCACATTTAGGAAGACTATTTGTCTGAGTGTATAAATGTATGAGCTGAGTCCTTTCGAAATAAGCTCTAGAAAGCAGGTGTTTTTTTTAAAGAATTCACGATGTAAAGCCTTACTTGCAACATTTGATTTTCACGAATTCAAATTCACTGCCAACACCATTTTACTGTTTAAAAGAATTCTTAAATTCTTGGAATACTTTCAAACTTTTGGTCGGCAGTGTTGTTTGCTATTTTTTCTTTTTTTGTGTTACCTGTGGAGCTGTAAATTTATATATGTGTACATACTACATATACTCATGAGTTAAAAATAAACAGCGGTGGTAAGAGCATTAAAAGCCAAAGGAAATCCTTTTTATGGTCTTAATTTTCAATATTAATGATCGCCGGAAGCTTCTCATGCTACTTGTCTTACTCAGCACATGTCGAGTGCGGACTGCATTCTGTCCGTCCATTCCCCTGTCATTTCATTCATACATTCGCAATTTATGACTCAGTCCACCAGTCAGCAGTCAGTTATCCAGTTAGTCAGTCTCTCACTAAGGAGGATTATTAATGTATTCCTTTGCGACTATACATTTCAGTGTGTGTGTGTGTGTTCTCTCGTTCGTTCGTCCATCAATCGATTCAAACAGGATGGCTATACATGAAAAAAAAAAAACAAATACAAAATGTTGGTCAGGTCGAATTTTATACACCCTTCACGATGGAGCGGTAGCTTATAAGCTCTAAAGCTCTGCAGATGACGTCGATATTAGTTAGGTCTGTTCTATTGGGCTTACTAGATTAAAATTAAGAGACTTGACAAGGCGACAACATTTGTATCCATTGGTTTTATTTAAATAAATCAGAGATAAAAATCTGGCACCACCTTACATATAAATATACATACAAATATTAAGTAGTTAGCCCAATCGAACAGGCCTATTGTATCAAACTACTACTAGGAATGCTATAAAGTTTACTTATTCAAATGCAATCGCAACCTGGAAAATGCTAGGTTTTGCAAACGCAATGCCGAAATAAATACAGGCGCCATCCTATGGTAGGGGCTTTGACAAGATATTCCGTCTGACTATAATACTCACAGACACCTTGTGCACATGGCAATCAGTTGGCGTCTGCTGTATGCCACAAAATTAGTGTGTGTGTGGATTCTCACATATTTGCCCCAACATGAGCGAACACTCGTTGGAACGTTGATACTGCATCTGTTTGAGGATATGACGAAATGTCTGCATTTTAATGTTTCGCAATGTTCAATTCTAAACTTGCATCACTCGATTGTCGTATCGGGAAAAACAAATTAATTGTTTTAGTTCTTAAATCCCAATAATCAAAAAATAATTGCCTGGATTTATTTGCAATAACGTTAAGATGAATGCACTGGTCAATCCACATTGAACAATGGCCCGGACATAGTCCAGCATTTATTATTTTATTTTATTTGTTTTGTGTATTAATAAAGATTCAGATTGATGTAGTTAGGCATCACTTTATATTGTTTAGATTCGATATCCTCAACAAACTTAACTCAAATTACAAATGTCCTGCAAAATAAAACTAGAGTTAGCAACGAAGACAATACATTCACGAAATAGGATGTATGTATATTTCATTTCATAATTTTACAGGAGGAGCAAAAAAACTTAATAATAAGATAACAATTGTGGCTACAATAGCGATTTTCAAGATAATTTCAAACACACAAAAATTCAGTTACATTAAAAAGTAGGTCGAGTCATCATCATTGTATCAATAAAATGGGACTACGAATTTATTTTTATTTTATTTTTTTGAAATTCATGAATAAAGTCGCCATTATTGGCTAAAATTCAAAAATCAATTTTTATTTTTGTGATGTTCCGCCCTTTTGCATTTCATTTGGCGATCTGGTCATAGACGCCCGAAAAGAGCCACTAGGCGAGATATTCCTCAGTGATTTTCTATGATTTACATGTTGTTTATTCAGAAGAAACGTACTGAAGTGATTTAGAACAGACGCAGACGCTTCGAATTTATTTTTTATGTCGTTTAAAAAGTAAGACTGTCCGCCAGTCTATATTACAGATGAACCCGTTGCCATACGTCTAAAAGTGTAGAAAAAGTTGATTTAATTGGCGTTTACAGTTTTTCGTTTTCTCATCCTGTTGTCCCTTAAGAGGTCTACAAAGTTTCAAAAGATAAAATTTTTCAAAAAATGGTTTTAGCTGAATTCAGTATTTACGTTCAGTATTTCATTGTTTGGTACCAATTTTATCCAAAAGGTGCGAATATCAAAATATAACTTTATTTTTCGCATCTATGCAGTCGGAGCAATGTACACAACGAATTTCACTATTCTAGCTGCAGCCGCCTAAAAGTACAAATTTCGAAAAATTCCTTTGTTTCGCGACTGCGGTTGGTACTGCGGTTTGGTTGGTACCATTTTTCTCCATCTTCCCATTTCAGCCGCAAATTTGTATACCCTTCACCTCCAGGATGGGGCAAAGTGCCATTCCGTTTGTAACACCTTGAAATGTCGACCTGAGACCCTATAAAATATATGAGACATTCCATTTCCAGCGGTACGTTTTTTGACCTCGACAGCTGTGATTGTTTTGAAAGTTTGTGTATGTATTCTTCTCATAAAAAAAAAAATTGGAAAAAAATCTATTTTTAAGCGATTGAGTGAGTTTGAAAGTGGTAAAATGATGGCTTCTATTTTTTACGAATCTTTTTCAATTTTTTTACAAAATCAGCCAGAAATACAGTTGAAAATCATCAAAATTATAATTTATTCATTAGGGTATGAATTGAAATTACCTTCAAAACAAGGTATAACACATTAAAATCGGTAGAGTATTTCAGGAGTTACAGGCGATTAAATGAAAACACCTTTTGAAAAAAGTAGTATTTTTTTCACTGTTGTATTGGTCATAACTCGTTAAAAAAATTCCGTCTGTTGAAAGCACGCTAGCATCTAAACGAAAGGAGCTAGGACGTCCAAATTTTCCATAAATGCGTCTTATAGTCGTAGATCGGTTGGGATTGAAACTGGACGAAATCGGTCGGAGACACCTTTCCAAGGAGTGCCAGACGTGTTCTATGGGGTTCAAATCCGGTGATTGAGGGGGTGTATGTAGCCTTTTGGTGTTGTACAATAGCCAGAACTTGACAAAGTAGACTGTGTGTTTGGGGTCATTATCATGTTGAAATAAAAATCCACTTCCAAGACCCAATTTCGCTGCTCCTGTTTCACATTTCTTTTGATAATGTTCAAATAATCGACATCATTCATTGTAGATTCAACAAATTCTATTTGACCCACGCCACTAGCTGACATACTCCCCACAACATTATTTCAACACCACCGTGTGTAGACTCTTCTTATACGTTAGGCCGAGCCTTTTCTTTATATCACACGGTTTTGTGCTGCTTCTTTCCTTTACAGTTCGAATTTCGAATCCGTTTATTTTACGTGTTTACGCAATCAGATGAATGTATACACCGAATTTTATTATTCTAGATGCAGTCATGTTTATCCCTCTATTCCCATTTTACCCCTTAAAAGTACGAATTTGGAAAAAATACTTTTACATTATGTATCTAATCAATTAGAGGAATGTGCACACCAAATTTCGTGTTTCTAGCTGTTCTCGTTTGGTAGGTACCATTTTTATCCCTTTTTTGCCCTATTTCGCCCCCTACGAATAAGAATCACTTTATTGTGCACGGTTTTGTTATAGGGGGAGTGCGCATACCCAATCTCAAGTAAGATATATTGAAAAAAAACACTAGGGTGTACAAAACCGAAACCGGTTAACCGGTTTCTTCACCTGCAATCGTCGGCCGGTATAATGACCATTTTCGGTTTTTGGTTAACCGGTTTTTGGTAAATAAGTGAACATTGCACCAATAAAAAACTTCTGCACAGAAACACTACCATTTTATGTAAATTGTGACACATATGGGCATCTCCCAGTTGCCTTAAACTACGCCAAAAACAAGAAAGAAACAGAAAAAATCAATCAGCCCTTTTAGTGTTCTAAAGCGCTTAAAGAGTACCACATTTTAAAAATATATCGTCAGGATTTAGTACAAAATTATAAGCAATTTTACATTGAAACGGACGCTACGAAAAACAGAAGTACTTTTGAAGCTCTTATAGAAATATACAAAGTTCAGCGATATTTTGAGAACTTTGTTTTTCCATATATACATGTAAGTGAAGGTCAGAGGATATATTTTGTTCGTAGATTTATGAAATATGAGAATTATCTCTTAGATTTTTTTAATTAGGTACCGAAGAAGTACGGACCCGACAAAAAGTAGGCGACAAATATTTCCACTCGTAGTAAAAAAATAGTAATTTTCTTTATAACACTTGAACTTTTAATAAAAATAAAAGAGGACAAGTTAACTTCAAGTTTCATAATAAAAAAAGTTGTCGAATTAAGGAAAAAATAAAGTTAAAAGGTATTAGTGTGGTTTGATTTCCTTTTGTGGGAGATGCCCATATGTAAATGGGTCGTATCAGTGCAGCATTTGACACACGACATACGAAGTGCTTTTTAATTAGGTTGCACAATGAAACTATTATTATAGTACGTTTTCGTCAAGCGAAACAGACGCTACACGTGCGAAAGATTTACACCAAACAATAAACCACATCCAAAACCCCAAAATTGCTCGAAAAAGCGAAAGACAGGCGACTTTATATGTCGATATCGCATTTTTTGGCAAATCAAAGAAAAAAACTGAAAAGCTAAGTTACTTATATGATGCCTTGATGACTGTTAGTCTTACATAACCGGTTTTGTTAAAAAACTATAACCGAAAACCGGTTTTAAAAAAATTGAATTTTCGGTTCAACCGAAAACCGTCTTTCTAAAATAACCCTAAAAACACGCTTAAATACTCTAAAATATTAGGGGTTATTATGGGTATTTTTAGTCCTTGTGAGGGAAAAACTTTTCCCTTTGGACCGATTTCGCCCAGTCCCAACCGATCTACGACTATAAGACACATTTATGGAAAATTTGGACGTGCTAGCTCCTTTCGTTTAGATGCTAACGTGCTTTCAACAGATGGACCGACGGACATGGCTAGATTGTCTTAGAATTTTATGACGATCAAGAATATACATACTTTATATGATCTCAGGTCGATATTTCAAGGTGTTACAAACGGAATGACAAAGTTAGTATACCCCCATCCTGGAGGTGGAGGGTATAAAAACGTGAATATAAAAATAATTCCAAGCTTAAAAAGTTGAAATTTTACTAAAAAATATTAGTATACGCAGACTTTTTCTAGTGAGTGTATATACTTTATGGAGTCTCCAATGAATATTTCAAGGTATTGCAAACGGAATGAGAAAATGAATATACCTCCATCCTAAGGTGGTGGGTATACAAATTCGCAAAAAATGTTTCATAGAAATAGTTTTTTTTGGCTGCGAAGATTGGGCGATTTTGCATGTACGAAATTTATTTTGAAGTTTCGTTCGTGAGTAGTATTGTTCAAAAATAAATTTTTAGATGGAATTGAATATTCATATATTTTCTGAATTGCTGAGGAGTGGTATCAATTTTGTTTTTTTTTTTTCTAAATCTTAAAAATTGTTTTTGGTGAAATTCACAAAATTGCTAAGCAGCATAACTGTAAAGGAAAAGAGGCAGACAACTCCTATAGCAACCAAAAAAACAAGTAAAAACGGCGTTATATACCCTCCACCATGGATTGCATTCCACAGAGACTGCCGATTTTCGTAGAGGTGCGGTAACTTTACAGTTAAATTAAAATTGTTTAATATAGCCAAACCAAAACAAATAAATATATATAAAAATATAAATAAATATAAAATTTTATTATTTTAAATCACGCTTATAAGGCAAGGCTACCAATACGTTTATACTATATACATATATCGAAATAATACTTCAAGTATGGAATATGCTCCATCCTATTTTAATTCCAAAAGTACAAATTTTAACAATCCATTATCTCACGAACACAGTGCAAGATAACCTAACATCATGATTCGACAAATGTTTGCCGTAAAAGTAAAAAGTACGAATATGAATCTTGTATTTGTGTCTATGTAGTCAGAGGAATGTATACAATTCTGTGTATTATTATTCTAGATGCAGCCATTTGGTTGGTACCATTTTTCCCACCCTTAAGAGTATGACTTTCTAAAATCTCTTTATTTTACGTGTTTTCCCCATTAAAGGGTTGTGCACACCGTATTTCATCATTCTAGCTGTAGCCATTTAGTTTGTGTTATTTTTATCCCTCCGTACCCATTGAATCCCTTGAAAGTACGAATTTGGAAAAAACCTTTTATGTTTCGTGTCTACGCAGTCAGAGGAATCTGTACTCCGAATTTCATGACTCTGGCTGCGGTCATTTGGTTGGTACTATTTGTATCCCCTTTTTCCATTTTAACCCCAAAAAGTACGAATTTCGAAAAATCCGTTTATATCATGTATCTACGCAATCAGAGACTGTATACACCGAATTTCATTATTCTAGGTGTAGCCGTTTGGTTGGTACCATTTTTATCCCTCTATTGCCATTTTACCCCTTTAAAGTACCAATTTTGAAAAAATACTTTTATATTATGTATATACTCGATTAGAGGAGTGTACACACGTTCGCGTTTCTAGCTGTTATCGTTCAATATGTACCATTTTTATCCCTTTTTGCCCCATTTCACCCCCTACGAATAAATATCACTTTATGGTGCTGGTTTTTGCTATAGGGGGAATGCGCATACTGAATATCGAGTAAGTACAAGCGAGTAAGTATGCTTAAATACTCTAAAATATTAGGGGTTATTATGGGTATTTTTAGTCCTTGTGAGGGAAAAATTTTCCCCTTTGGGCCGATTTCGCCCAGTTTCAATCCCAACCGATCTACGACTAGACTAGATGCATTTATGGAAAATTTGGACGTCCTAGCTCCTTTCGTTTAGATGCTAGCATGCTTTCAACAGACGTACGGACGGACGGACTTGGCTAGACCGTCTTAAAATTTTATGACGATCAAGAATATATATACTTTATAGGGTCTCAGGTCGTTATTTCAAGGTGTTACAAACGGAATGACAAAGTTAGTATACCCCCATCCTGGAGGTGGAGGGTATAATAAAGTGAACCTAGCTGCGCTGAGTACAGTTGAACTTCGATTAACCGTGACTCTATTAACCGTGAAGCTGAGTGGTTGATTTTTTATAATACACACACATCTCTGAGTGGTTGGTTTTTTACCTCTATTAACCGTGATTTACCTCTATTATCCGTGATGCACATGTCCATGTGACTGCTTGTTTGTTTTTTTCGTACAATACACACACATCTCTCATATTAAAATTCGGTGATTCCCCTTTTTCATGAAAGTGTAGTTTTCATATCAAATTTCATTCATATGTGTGAAATTTGATCTGTCAAGACGTGTTTTCCTTTACATGATGCCACCGTCAAAAACTAAATCCGCGAAAAGAGCAAGAAAGGTTCTTTCAATTAAAGAAAAAATGGAGCTGATTAATGAATACTCAAAACGTGAAGTACCTTTTAAAATGTTGTCTGAAAAATATGGAGTTGGCATTCAAACTGTATCCGATTTAATAAAAAACAAAGATCGGATTTTAAAATTTTGCTCCGATACTGATTCAATGCTTGGCCTTAAACACAGGTATACACTAAAAACATCCGAAAATCCAAAAGTTGATTTCGCAACATATGAATGGTTTCGGCACGAAAGATTTAAGGGAACTCCAATTTCAGGTAAGTTAACTGAAATCGAGATATTGTATGAACTTAAACTGAAATTTGCTTCTGAACTTCAGGCGAAATGATTGTCGAAAAGGCAAAAATGTTCCATTTGAAGTTAAACATGAAATCAGAGTGCACTTATTCATTTGGTTGGTTGGATAAATTCAAAAAACGTCATGGAATCCGCCGACTGAAATCTACGGGAGAAAAGGAGTGTGCTGATTATGAGTCTGCTACGATGTGTGTGGACGACTTGGATGAAATCATTAAAAACGAACAACTTACAACTGAACAGATCTACAATGCAGACGAAACCAGTCTATTTTGGAGGTGTTTGCCTCAGAGTTCTTGTGTTGAAGTGGTAATGAATATTCTATTGAAGGGTACAAGGAATCCAAGGAGAGAATCACAGTGCTAGTTTGTTCAAATGCTGCAGGAACTCACAAGTGTAAATTGATGATAATAGGAAAAAGTGCCCATAGGAAGAGCTTTAAAAAACGTTGAACACCTTCCTGTGATTTATAAATCTAATAAGAAAGCTTGGGTAACACAACAGCTTTTGCTGGAGTGGTTTAATCACAATTTTGTACCAGAAGCAAAGGAACATCAACGGCGCATCGGTCTCAAAAATAACTGTAAAATACTTTTACTATTAGACAACTGTCCAGCACACCCAGATGTAAATGCTATGATATCTGAAAACGTTACAGTAAAATATCTATGGATCAAGGAGTAATTCGGAGCTTCAAATGTAAACTGTACCGTAAACTGATCGTTCAAAAACATGTTGGTGCTAATGACAGACGTGAGTTCGTTAAATCTTTGAATATTAAGACAGCTTTGTGGGACTCTGTAACTCCACAAGTTTTAAAAAGAGTTTGGAATAACTTACTATCTCATAATGAAGATGCTCCAAATAGCCTTGTTGAGATACAAACAGATATAACCATACCGTCTGGATGTACGATTGATGCTGTCGAAAAGTGGATGGTGTGCGACTCTGATGTCGCTCCGTTTGCAATTATATCTGAAGACGAAATCGTAGACATGGTTACCCAAAGCCAAGAAGATGAGCTTGATTCAAATTCCGAGGAATCAGATGGAGGAAATGCGGACGAAACGCCTACATTGGCTCAGGCAATAGAGGATAGTAGTATTTTGTTAGGTTTTTTAGAAAACTTTAATTGTCCAAGTATTTCGGAACCAGATAAAATGCAAATATATCGCATACAAACTCATTTGTTGGAAGAACAATCAAAAGCTAAAAGCATAAGACAGACTTCCATAAAAGATTTTTTAAATAAATGTATGTATTCCTAGAGATATGATAAGTTATTTACAGACGCAGATTTACATGTTTTTGTCAAAAATAAATAAAAATAATAAAATTTATACGTGTAAAATTTTACCTCTTTTAACCGTAATTTTCGGTTATACGTGATTAGCCCGGTCCCGAGCATCACGGTTAATCGAAGTTCAACTGTATTTCTTTGTGAAATTGTAAATTGAATTAAAAGATAATTGAACATTTTCAATTCATAACATTCCACATTGTATTTATAATGTGACATTTACCCATACACAAATTGCTGGAAATCGATTTATTTTAATTGATTTTATTTTATCTGCAACAATTATTCCTCAAACAGCAAAGCATCGATTGTAAAAGTAGCTGGTTTTAATGCACCAATAGGTCAATTAATACTTAGTTTAATCCGTGATCGAAATAAATGAATTACGGAATTCATAAAACGAAAAATTTCCGTCATTTTGATCAGGGATCAAATATATTTCCAAAGTAAATCGATTTCCAAGCACTGTGGTACGGCATCCTTACATTTTATTGGCGAAACTCGAAGATTCCCGCCGCCCGTAGTTGGTAATTTTAGTAATTAATGGTTGTAAAAAGTACCCGCATGTATGTATGTACATATGTGTATGATATAATTTTTACACACAAGTCCGGCGGGAAATGCAGAGACATACAAACTTGTTTCCACAACAATGTTGCACTGAAGCTGGCATAACTCTCAAAAGCACAAATTAAAACATTCATCAATTACAGGCAGCAATTATGGAATGCCACTTCTGATCTAATGAAGAAGATATCACTGTACGATCAACATTCCGTGGATATGATGAGGATATGGAACATAAATATACATGCGTACATATGCAATTCCTTTCCTTGATCATCATTTCTTTGTTTTTCAAGTATGTTAAGTTTGGCCGAGTCGAATCTTATACAGTCTCCGCCACGGAGTGCATTGCACGGTGTTGCCGCCAGATTAAAGACTCTCGACTTTACGTAGAAGTGCAATACCATAATAGAAAACAATTATGACAATTTGTAAATGTGGCCGCTAATCGAAGAGTTACAAGGGTTACAACGTTCACAGGTCAACACTCCTGTTGATTAATCAGAATGGACAGCATTAGTTGTGTATGTGAAGATAACCTAATACGTGTAACCTTCACATCAAGACTGTCAAGCAACGTTCGCGTTCATTGCTGCAACGAAACTTTATTTAATGAAAATTTTAGTTCTGCATCATTGTCAGCGGACTAAAATCTATGGCAGAAATCGTCATTTCGTAATTATCTGGAAACACGGATTTTCGACCATTTACCCCATATACCTATACGTCTGTGTTGACCTCCATGTTAAATATGACACCTTGAACATGAGCAAATAGTTTTAAAAAGTTTAATTTCATATTTTTCCTGACTAATGTTTTTTTTTGTATTTTCAGGTGATCAAGTATCTTGTGATGACATTAACTGTGGCCCGAAGCAGGTATGCCTCATTGATTTACTCACACACCAACCTCGATGCACGCCATGTCGCTACAAATGCTCACGCAAAAGAAGACCGTCGGTGAGTATTTGTTTCTTTTTCCAACCGACAGTACAACATGAATCAAGGAAACGGAATATAAGGCCTAATTACAAAGATCCAATGCTGCGCCATGGTTTGAAAATTTTGTTAGTGATACCAAAGTATCAAAATGATACTTTCTGGGTCTTGCCTCATTTTTATACCCTCGACCACAGGATGGGGGTATACTAACTTTGTCATTCCGTTTGTAACACCTTGAAATATCGACCTGAGACCATATAAAGTATGTATATTCTTGATCGTCATAAAATTCTAAGACGATCTAGCCATGTCCGTCCGTTCGTCTAGCATCTAAACGAAAGGAGCTAAGACGTCCAAATTTTCCATAAATGTGTCTTATAGTCGTAGATCGGTTGGGATCGAAATCGGCCCAAAGGGAAAATTTTTTCCCTCACAAGGACTAAAAATACCCACACACAAGCACATTTTTTCAATAAAAAATTTGTACATTCCTCCAATTGAGTAGATATATAATATAAAAGTATTTTTTCCAAATTCGTACTTTTAAGGGATAAAATGGGAATAGAGGGATAAAAATGGTACAAACCACACGGTTGCACCTAGAATATTGAAAGTCGGTGTATACATTCCTGATTGCGTAGACACATAAAATAATCGAATTTTTTCGAAATTCGTACTTTTTGGGGTTAAAATGGAAAAAATTAATAAAAATAGTTCCTACCAAATGACCGCAGCTAAAGTCATGAAATACTGAATATACATTCCTCTGACTGCGTAGACACGAAAAATAAAAGATTTTTTTCAAAATTCGTACTTTCAAGGATACAATGGGTACAGAGGGACAAAAGTAGTACCAAATTACTGGAATGATGAAATTCAGTGCGTCCCTGTGATACTATTAACTGCAGTCAAATCTGGATAAGTGTGTAGTGGGAGTAGGAGGGTATATATCATTTGGGACAGACAAAAAGTGTAACGCATTAAAGTAAAGTAACTTAAGACCCAAATACGTTTCATGACTTTTTATGTTGATTGAGTCATTTCCCTCCCTCCGTCCGTCCGTCCGTCTGGCTGATGTACACGATATCTCTCGAAAGGAGGCATCCTTTGCACATTCTAACATTTTTCCCAAACTTAGTTTAAGGTGGCCGAATTTGCCACCACCCTTCTGGTACCTCCCACACAAAATGGCCATATTAATTTTCCTAAATTAAAACTAATGTTACTTCCTAACGTATATTCGGAATCAGCTAGATTTTGGTATACGATAAGTCACTTTAAGCGTACATAATATGGAGGAGTTTTCGATGCCCCTTCTTGTACCTCCCACACAACTCACCCTAACCTACGTAAAGTTAAAGCTGTTATAACTTATATACGGAAGATCGGAATACTGTGAAATTTGATGTTTGGTAATGCTTTCGTAGAAGTTGCAATCACATGGAATATGGGTGATATTGCCACACCCCTTCTGGTACCTCCCACACAAAGTGGCATAAGCTTTGTTTGAAATAAAACTGATATAACATCCATACGGGTAGTCAAAATCATTTGTAATTTGATATTTAAAAATGTTTTTATAATCACTTTAAACCTAAAAAGTATTTATGCTTTAGCCACGCATCTGTGAACATCAGAATTTATTTAATAAATATTGCTATTAACAAAAACATTTCGTAATTTCTTTAATATGTTAAATCATTTCTATATCAAGTCGGAAGCCTCTAATCTGGAAATACTGTAGAATGTACTCCATGGTGGAGGGGATATAAGCTTCGGCTCGGCCGAACATAACGCCTTTTTTACTTGTTACAACCGTCAGATATCGACGGACCATAAAAAGAATATCGAGGGCTTATATTAAAAAGTGAGTTTTTGATGCCAAACTATTGTCAGATTTGGATGTCACCTGTCATATAAATTTGTAGAAGAATTTTTTTTCTAAATCCATTTTTTTCAAATTTTTCTGATTTGGCTATCCACTCGCACGTTAGTTTGGACTGCGAAAGTGGCTATGAACATACAAATAATATACATACATAAATAAAATAGTTCAAAAATGGAGCAGCATATAACCGAATGTTGCAATTCTCCAAAACGATTATGTTTAAAACTTTTTTTCTAGATTTAGGGTATATCGTACTATCAAATTCCACCATTTCGCCGTTAACTGCATTTTGCTTCCCAAGTTATCAGGCTAAAATAGGATAAATAGTGGCTCTGAAGTCAATAATTCTGAAAAGTATCTTTAGAAAAACGCGCGTATCTTTTTATCATATTGAGAAAACCAAATATTTGTTTGGCGTGTGATTGCCGACTTCATGGGGAATATTTGTGCCAGAAAAAAATCAGAATCCTGAACGGAGAAAGTTAAAATATAAGCAATTGCAACAGCGTATTTTGGATTTTCAACAATGTGTTGTTATTTATATTGGTTCAAGACCAAAGGTTGTGCTGAAGTCTTCAGCAGAACCCACACTTAGCAAAAAGGCAAAGTGAGACCTTTATTGTTGCAGCTAAAAGTTGACTGCGCAGTTTCGATGGGCGCTACCCCATCGTGTCAGAACTTTCGCAACGAATGTAAGTCTTTGACTTAAAACAGGGTTCATACTAGTACCAGCGGTCACATATGACAAATGAGAAGCGCTGATAAACAAAATATTCCACCGAACTAAGAAGACACACTAAAAATCTCGCTTTGCCAATTCAATGTTATGCATGTGCTCGCATCGCTCGCAACAATGCAAAGGTTGTTGTTGTACGGTCCCAGCAAACATTTTCGATCATCTGAGATTCGTCCACGAATCGCCCGGAAGATCTCACAAATCGCGGCGATGCTCATCTGAGAAGCGTTGACGAATCGTCGTTGTGAGCAGTTGGCTCTGTGAAGCGATTCGCCATGAAGAATCTGAAGCGATGCACACGAGAGCATTGCCAGCGAATCGCCATCGCGATTTGAATGTAATTCGCCACCGCGATTTGAATGCAATTCGCCACCGCGAGTTCAATGCAATTCGCCACCTCGAGTTCAATGGAATACGATTTTAATGTCAAAACGATGTTGCGAGTTAAACAAAAATAGGAACTATTTATTAAAAAAAGTTTAAAACAAAAACAATCAATTCATTGGGTTTTTTAACTTTAAAAACAAAATAATTATTTGTTGGCGCTTTTGAGACGTTTGTCAATACGATCCTTGGCATGCACAAAATGTTGTTGAATTACAGAATTTATTTTCTTGTCATCAGCAGCGGAAAGTTTACCGTGGCATATTTCTATTTAAAAAAGTAATAAAAATAATAATAAGAATTATATATTGATAATAAAATAACGAAATTATCACCTCTTATCACCGATATAAACAAAAAATTTTGTATGGTAGGCTTATCTTTTGTTCCTTTCCATGAAAATTGCATCGCTAAGTCATCAGCAATAATTCGTTTAGTGGCTGATCGAATAAAATTTGACAGGTCATCACCTCCAATTCTTAAGATAGCTCTTTTCTAAAGAAGAAGAGAATAATATATATAATAATACAAATTTATATAAATCGTTTTAAGCATACATACCAATTTCGCAATCATATCCTTATTAGATTGCAGTTCCTTGTCGAAATTAATTAAATTGTCAGCCGAAGTAAATGGTAAATTTTGTAAACAATTTCCATCCCCATATTGTATTTGAAAACAGTTTTTTTTTAATTCTCGAAGTTCATATATATATGTACGTCATTGTCAAGGTCTATATTTTGCTCGATTGATGACTTTTCATTATTTTACCCGGCACTATCTTCAAAAATATCATTTATTTCACGCACAATTTTATTATTAGAACTATTTTCTTCATAAATTGCCTTCAAAATGTTTGAGGCTTCTCTCTTACTCCTTTTTCTTATTTTGCTGGCTGACATAATTGATATTATATTAATTTTTCTTACACAACACAACCGACACTTTATAACTTCACAGCTCAACTGACACAAATTGTAAATTACACATGATATGCCGATTTTGATTTTACAGTTATTTCTATTCATAACAAAATGAAAAAAAAAAACAAAAAATCTGTCGAAGGTTCGCTTAAACAGCTTCCAAATGTTGTCAGGAAGATCGTGTGTATTGCTCTAGGATTGCAGGGCAATTGCTGTGGCGACGCTGAGACGATTCATCGCCAAACCATTGCCAAGAAGCATTGTCTACAATTCGCGGCTGTGATTAATCTTCAAAACAACTTCACGGCGAATTGCTTAAGCTTCGCGTAGGCAAGAGTTCGCCTCGGAATTTTCCAATTGTTTGCTGGGGTATGTCCCATCTTCACTGTACCTCGTGTGTATTGTTGTTGTTTGTATGCATTGTTGGTCTGTTATGTTGTCATTTATTTTGGTTCAAGACCAAAGGTTGCGCTGAAGTCTTCAGCAGAACAATTTCAATAAATGTTAAAAGCGACATTGGTTCTTATTACACAAACAAAAATTCAGTCGGATCCATTTTCTAGATCGCGAGAAAATCAAAAAACAAGAATGTCATGCATGAAAATCATTTTAGCAATATTTCCCGCGAAAATGAAAAAAAAAACAAATTGGAAAAATTGATAAAAATGGTACCAATCTGACGGATGAAGCCCAATTATTTATATAATTGGGCATTAATGGCTATGTGCTTATTTCAACATTCATAGCGCTCAATTTTAATCATGCAAAAGTAGCTATGAACCATAAAACCGCGAATAATGGGAAAATTCGAAAACTTTTTAATCGTAGCAATTTGTAATTTAACAGTAGAAGAATGATTAATAACTACTCTTAAAATTAAGCAGAAAATCTGTTTTTTCGCTCTCTTAAAAAGTTATGTTTTTGTTCATAGCCCCTTTTGAATATAATTTTGAATATGATCCTCATTAAATTTAGTGCCACTTTTGTGCCCATCGATGACCAACATGTTAAAGAATGTTACGGACCTCAATGGATTAAGAAATTCCCAAAAATCAGGAGATCAGTACATTTCCAGCGTGCCCCTTAAACAGTAATCGTTTCCACATACTCATGAACCCCTATCAAATAAGGTAAAGTATTTTGAAATCGATCTCCTGAAAAGTTACCAAATAATAGACGTGACGTTCCTAGACGAAATGACCGATATACATACATATTACAATTTCTGATTTTATGAATTTCTTACAAACTTTTCTGTTTTACTTTTTTCTCTTTCCCAGTCCCTACGTTTTGAAGAGGATAAAATCTGTGGCGTCAACAATCGTACGTACAATTCATGGTGTGAGATGCGCAAAGATTCGTGTTCAACGGGTTTTTATATCGACGTCAAGTATCCAGGTCATTGCCATTAGGCATCGGATGTGGGAAAGAACGATCATTAATTCATAATTTGTCTGTAGTTGTTTGTTAGAATTTATTAAATAGCAAAAATCCCCCAAAAACCCCAAAGGAAAGTTAATTACATAATACACACATAACTCCAATTGCAAACTTGGTACAAGTACCCAGCGGGAGATCCATGCTCAGCAAATCGAATGTTACAAGTATTACCAATATTAGACATGTTTTGTTTGACATGAGTGTCGAATTTTCAAAACTTGAAACAGAAAAAACAAATGAATTCATTGTTAGGACTTTTTGAATTTCGATAAAAATTCTCAGTCAAAAACTCAAATTTGGATATTTGGGCATTTCAGGTGATGATATGCCTACGTTCGGTGTCGAATGATATTGTAAATGAGACAAAATAAGTTATCCTACCGCTCACAAGACATGTTCAAATATAGTCAATAATAGGGTTGTTTTTCTTTAAGCCGGGATAACAAAAGCGTTAATAATGACTTATACTGGTTAAGTCCAACATTTTTAACAAAAAATTGTTTTTAAAAATTTGTTATCTGATCATTGGCGTAGGACGGGGGGTCCACCCTCAGAAAAAGTTTAGCCCCCAGAACTTTAAATTATTATAATACAATTTGTACTATTTGTCTGCGTCACATAAAAATCTTATTTTTTAGTAATTAATTTGTTTAGTGTTGGAAAAAGTAAAAATCATTGTCAACACAAAAAGAAAAATATGAGTTTTCAAGTTTAAACCTGAAAAAGGGGTTGCATTTAATTAAAGTTGTTTCATCAGTTTTTTAAAATTTCGCAAATAAGGGCTACTTTTGAATTGTTGTTTATTTGCCAAAATTTTATTAAAAATTAAATTGTCAAACATCTAGCTGCGTGTGAATAAATAAATACAAAACATATTCTTGTGTAAACACCCCTAATGTTTCAAATCGTTGTACGAACATTCGTTAATTGTAGTAACTTCATTAACTGAAGTATTTATACACTTAAACGACTTAAAACCGTTTTCAGTGTACTGAACAAAACAGGGGTACAGTGTTATATTAGGGCTTTTTTCTTTAAGCCGGGATAACAAGCTGCGACAAGAAAAACGTTAATAAAATTAAATCTTTTGCTCAAATTAAAAAAAAAGTATTTTTCACATTGTCGCCAACTGCAATAAAGATTAAAATAATTATTTTGTGTTGACTTTTGAATTACACTGGAAAATTATCCAGGCTAAGTCCGAAATTTGTAACATAAAATTATTTTTTTCAAAATTTGTTTTCATACACACATGGACACACACACACAATTTTAAAAATATTTTTTTTTGAGTGAAATTTTAAGATTTTGTTTAGATTTTTGTTATCGCAGCTTAGTTATCCAGTCTTAAAGAAAAACAGACCTATTATCCGTGCGGCTATACATATTTCTTGACTTTTTAACAAACATATTATCCGTGCGGCTATACATATTTCTTGACTTTTTAACAAAAAAGAAATTGGGGGGCTATTGCCCCCAGAAGAATATCCATCCTACGCCAATGTTTCAGACGCACTTTAACTTTTTATTCAGGTTGTTGTTATCCAGTCTTAAAGAAAAACAGCCCAAACAGTACTTTTCAATGGACATAATTTGTACATTTCATGATGCAGAATTATTTTTTATTGCAAAGAACCGCTAGAAGTATAAGTTAAAATTCCGTGGGACTTTCATTAATTTCAGTTCTAACATTTATTAGTTTTTTTTTTAGAATTTGTACCGAAAACAACAGCTGTAGAATACATTTTATTCCCTTGGGATTTTTAAAATGCAGCATTCAAAATTAAATTATTATGGGAAAACTACATTCCGGAGAACGTGATTTCTCACAGGGATGTTGTTTCAAAAGATCCTATTTTAGAGCATATGATGGTGATAACCAGTTCCAGAACTTTGTTACGTTCGTGAATTTTGTTTGAAGTCTCCACGTACATTAGGAATGTTGCTGCAATAATATTAACAACGCACGACACGACAGACGCAAGTCGCTGTGACGATAGTGCCGTCTTCTTATTTGAATATGTGAGACGGCACTTGAATCAAATCGATGTGCTACTGTCCTGTCGCGTCCGTCTGAGTGCTTCTTTACTTTTGAAGAAAAAATGATTTCGACAAAATCGGGAATGAACGTTAAATTCAAAATTAACGCCTGCTGGGGAAAATCCAAAACACACTTATAAACATTTTAGAAGAAATTCATGAATTTAGCAATTTAATCGAATAAATAAACGAATTAAAAAACTCATTAGCCAATTTAATAATAAAATGCATAGCTGGATACATCCTCACCCTCCCCAACCCCATATATACTTGCAAACATAAGTACATATTTACATACATCTTATTGTAACAAGTAGATCATACGTACTTGGGGAAAAACATGTCAAAGGTACCCGACTAGTTTTGTTTCTGATTGGAATACAGCAAATTGTGTTGGTAAAATAAGTGAAAATGTAAACGTCCGTTCTCTTTAAATCAAGGACATACATGTACATTAGACTGTTTATAGCATATGCGGGAAAAAGTGAACGTGGCTGCGAACCTTGATTCCCGGGCCGAAAAGGTTTCGGACAACGCTAGGCTCTGTTCAAAACAAACTAGTAAATCAAAAAAAATTTTTTTTTCAAATCCATGCTTTATGCAAGCAGAATTCTATTGGGCCTAGAAATTCTTTTTTAGTTATCTTTTGTAGAAGGAAAAATTACTGCAAAATTTCAGTTTTTTATCTGCCATAGAACGGCATATATTCGAAAATGGGTTTTAACTTCGTATGGGAGGTGCCACGCCCACATTTCCATTACCGCCCATTTTTGTCACAACTACGCACATTAATGCTAGATGCACATACACAAAATTACAGTAGGTGTAATTTTGGTTTTAACTTCATAAGGGAGGTGCCACGCCCACTTTTGCATTACCGCCCATTTTAGGCGCAACTACGCACATTGATGCTAGATGCACTTACACAAAATTTGAGCACTATACGTGTCATAGAACTGACACTATTCGATAATATGTTTTAACTTCGTATGGGAGGTGGTACGCCCACTATTCCAATACCGCCCATTTTTGGCAGAACTACGCACATTGATGGTAGATGCACTTACACAAAATTTCAGCACTATAGGTGTCATAGAACTGACAATATTCAATAATAGGTTTTAACTTCGTATGGGAGGTTCCACGCCCACTTTTCCAATACCGCCCATTTTTGGCACAACTATGCGAATTGATGCTAGATGCACTTACACAAAATTTCAGCACTCTAGGTGTCATAGAACTGACAATATTCAATAATAGGTTTTAACTTCGTATGGGAGGTGCCACGCCCCTTTGTCCAATTGGTCAAATTTTTCCATTTCCTTGTATTGTCATCGAAAATGATTAAGTGTGCAAAATTTGAGCGAAATTGGTTGAGAAAAAAGCTTTCAAAAATTGATTTCAAATTTTGTGGCACACATATATAGAAAGTAACCTTATATAAAGCATGGAAAAATATAATAAACGGTCTAATGTACATGTACCACATGAAATGGAATGATCATGGATTAATCAAATCAAACAATCATTTACAAATCAATCTCTAAGATTTGCATTTTTTATTTTATTCTCAAATATTTGTTTGCCAATTGTCAGAGCCATTCCAAAAATTGTATATTTTTAGAATGGATTGTTATTAGGAATGGATATACTCGATAACTTATAAGAAGTTAATCTTTGATTATGTTTGTGCTTTTCCAATTCAATCATGTGGCCAAGAATGCAACAAATTAAAAATTTAAAAAATGAGTCTTATCACACAAAATGCAACGCAAAAGTTCTCGTTATTTTTAATGCAAATTGTTTTATAGCAAAAACCATTTGCCCATAAACTAGCGCGAGGTTTGGCGTTGCGTTTTGTGTGATCCACATTAAATTTCACCGTCATTGGCTACACACATATATTTTTGAGTATATAGTGACGTATCGGATTTTAAATAAAAAAATATTTTAATCGTAATAAACGCCATTTTTGCCTAATTATAATTCAGTACTAGAGATTTACATAAATACATTATGAAAATTCCAGATGTAAATAAAATAGCATAGACTTTGCACCATGGAGAAGAGGGAGAAAGTCTATAAAATATAAAAAGTATCGTCCTTTAAAATATTTAATCGACGGATATGAATATAATTCGACTACATAATCGAGAGATATCACATTCGTTACATAAAATACCTATATCTTACAATTTAAAATAATCAAATTTTCGAAGAAATACTTGGAGATGGATTTGGAAAAATGGTTGTAATTCTGCAATAAATGCTCGTATACATGACCTTACATTAAAATTCCTTATTTTAAAAATATAGGGACAGAATAGAGTTAAGATTGTAAGTGCGATACATTTTACATGTGAGCAAACATTAATCAGAAGTTTTCACACGATAGTCGTATTAGTCTAGTGCTTAACTACCGGCGAAATTGGTTAGTGTTTATCTCGTTTTTGCTCTGAAGGTCAGTCTATCCCATTTTTGTTTAGCCCGTATAACCCATTTTTGTTCCTAGTTCCTCAAATATGGATTTAAAAATGCATATAAAGCCATTTTCTGACTTCCACGATGGTTTCAAAGCACTGTTTATTCCCCGGATGCATGTTTTTAAAATTAGACTTAGACATCGCAACATATCTTTGTAAATCGAGCAAATGAAGAGTTGTGCTTAAAAATCTCAAATTTAAAACCACGAAAAAATCTGTGGTTTGAAACCACAGTGCAAGTAAGAGCAGGACTGTTAGGTAAGCCAAAGTGTATGACTATTTTAACATAATACTCTCACACGCATGCTTATACCCTACACCACAGGGTATAATGTCTTTGTGCATTTGTTTGTAACACACAAAAGGAAACGAGATAATAATAAACGATCGTTTATTATACCGATCGACTTAGAATCACTTTTTGAGTCGATTTAGCCGTCCGTCGGTCCATCTATTCTTGTAATCAAAGTCCAGGTCGCAATTGTGGATAGAACTAAATGAAACTTTGCACAAAGAAGTTTTATGGGATAAGGACGATCGCTATTTAATTTTAAGCAAATCGGTTCAGATAGCTCTCATAAAAATTTTGCTCCCGATTTTACTTTTTCCGCTCTAGAAACCACATATTTCAACAGATTTTCTTCAAATTTAGCAACACGTCATATATTTTAACTAGAAATAGCTCTGGTAAAAATAGGCCAGATCGGTTCAGATTTATATATAGCTCCCATACAAATTTCTCCTATGATTTGACTCTTTCCGCTCTAGAAACCACATATTTTAACAGACTTTCTTCAAATTTGGCAAAACAACTTATATTTGAACAAGAAACAACTCTGGTAAAAATGGGCCAGATCGGTTCAGATATATATATATATATATATATATATATTTAGCTCCAATACAAATTTCGTCACTGAATTGATTATTTTCGCTCTAGATACAGCAAATTTGAACAGATTAGCTTAAAATTTGGCAAACCAACTCATATTTCAACTACAAACATCCATGGAGAAAGTGGGTCAAATCGGTTCAGATTTATATATACCTCCCATATAAATGACTCCCCCGATTTAATTCTTTCCGCTCTAGAAACCACATATTTAACAAATTTCCATCAAATATGGGAAAGCGTCTTATATTTCAGAAAACCTATGCTAAAAATGTGTCAGATCGGTTCAGATTTATATGGCTCCCATTCAAAGTTTGTGCTCAAATTGTCTTACAAATACAGATAGAAGTATGAATTTTGTATATATACCCGGTTCAAATGTAACGAACATTTTATACCCTACACCACAGGGTATAGTGATCATATAGTCGGCCACGCCCGACTTTAACCTTCCTTACTTGTTTTTAATTAAAAATTCCTTTTGCTAAAGTATAATTTTAGTATAATAGGCCTGTTCGATTGGGCTTACAAGATTTCAATTATGCGAATCAATAAGGTGACAGGATTGTTACCCGCTGCTGCTTCTTAAATGGATTACGAAAATCTGGCAGCACCATAAGCGAGTAGCAAGCAGCGTTGAGCGAGTAAATTCCATTCCATAAGGTGGTAATCCCAATCGAACTGGCCTGCACTGAGCTGCGTCCTAACCATTCATTAATACCAGCCACATTTATGGCTAAAAAGTCAGTAGAATTGTAGTCACCTCTAACCAGTAAGGCACTTTCAGTACCTGCATGCAATAGTTCATATTCTTGTGTAAACACCCCTAATGTTTCAAATCGTTGTACGAACATTCGTTAATTGTAGTAACTTCATTAACTGAAGTATTTATACACTTAAACGACTTAAAACCGTTTTCAGTGTACTGAACAAAACAGGGGTACAGTGTTATATTAGGGCTTTTTTCTTTAAGCCGGGATAACAAGCTGCGACAAGAAAAACGTTAATAAAATTAAATCTTTTGCTCAAATTAAAAAAAAGTATTTTTCACATTGTCGCCAACTGCAATAAAGATTAAAATAATTATTTTGTGTTGACTTTTGAATTACACTGGAAAATTATCCAGGCTAAGTCCGAAATTTGTAACATAAAATTATTTTTTTCAAAATTTGTTTTCATACACACATGGACACACACACACAATTTTAAAAATATTTTTTTTTGAGTGAAATTTTAAGATTTTGTTTAGATTTTTGTTATCGCAGCTTAGTTATCCAGTCTTAAAGAAAAACAGACCTATTATCCGTGCGGCTATACATATTTCTTGACTTTTTAACAAACATATTATCCGTGCGGCTATACATATTTCTTGACTTTTTAACAAAAAAGAAATTGGGGGGCTATTGCCCCCAGAAGAATATCCATCCTACGCCAATGTTTCAGACGCACTTTAACTTTTTATTCAGGTTGTTGTTATCCAGTCTTAAAGAAAAACAGCCCAAACAGTACTTTTCAATGGACATAATTTGTACATTTCATGATGCAGAATTATTTTTTATTGCAAAGAACCGCTAGAAGTATAAGTTAAAATTCCGTGGGACTTTCATTAATTTCAGTTCTAACATTTATTAGTTTTTTTTTTAGAATTTGTACCGAAAACAACAGCTGTAGAATACATTTTATTCCCTTGGGATTTTTAAAATGCAGCATTCAAAATTAAATTATTATGGGAAAACTACATTCCGGAGAACGTGATTTCTCACAGGGATGTTGTTTCAAAAGATCCTATTTTAGAGCATATGATGGTGATAACCAGTTCCAGAACTTTGTTACGTTCGTGAATTTTGTTTGAAGTCTCCACGTACATTAGGAATGTTGCTGCAATAATATTAACAACGCACGACACGACAGACGCAAGTCGCTGTGACGATAGTGCCGTCTTCTTATTTGAATATGTGAGACGGCACTTGAATCAAATCGATGTGCTACTGTCCTGTCGCGTCCGTCTGAGTGCTTCTTTACTTTTGAAGAAAAAATGATTTCGACAAAATCGGGAATGAACGTTAAATTCAAAATTAACGCCTGCTGGGGAAAATCCAAAACACACTTATAAACATTTTAGAAGAAATTCATGAATTTAGCAATTTAATCGAATAAATAAACGAATTAAAAAACTCATTAGCCAATTTAATAATAAAATGCATAGCTGGATACATCCTCACCCTCCCCAACCCCATATATACTTGCAAACATAAGTACATATTTACATACATCTTATTGTAACAAGTAGATCATACGTACTTGGGGAAAAACATGTCAAAGGTACCCGACTAGTTTTGTTTCTGATTGGAATACAGCAAATTGTGTTGGTAAAATAAGTGAAAATGTAAACGTCCGTTCTCTTTAAATCAAGGACATACATGTACATTAGACTGTTTATAGCATATGCGGGAAAAAGTGAACGTGGCTGCGAACCTTGATTCCCGGGCCGAAAAGGTTTCGGACAACGCTAGGCTCTGTTCAAAACAAACTAGTAAATCAAAAAAAATTTTTTTTTCAAATCCATGCTTTATGCAAGCAGAATTCTATTGGGCCTAGAAATTCTTTTTTAGTTATCTTTTGTAGAAGGAAAAATTACTGCAAAATTTCAGTTTTTTATCTGCCATAGAACGGCATATATTCGAAAATGGGTTTTAACTTCGTATGGGAGGTGCCACGCCCACATTTCCATTACCGCCCATTTTTGTCACAACTACGCACATTAATGCTAGATGCACATACACAAAATTACAGTAGGTGTAATTTTGGTTTTAACTTCATAAGGGAGGTGCCACGCCCACTTTTGCATTACCGCCCATTTTAGGCGCAACTACGCACATTGATGCTAGATGCACTTACACAAAATTTGAGCACTATACGTGTCATAGAACTGACACTATTCGATAATATGTTTTAACTTCGTATGGGAGGTGGTACGCCCACTATTCCAATACCGCCCATTTTTGGCAGAACTACGCACATTGATGGTAGATGCACTTACACAAAATTTCAGCACTATAGGTGTCATAGAACTGACAATATTCAATAATAGGTTTTAACTTCGTATGGGAGGTTCCACGCCCACTTTTCCAATACCGCCCATTTTTGGCACAACTATGCGAATTGATGCTAGATGCACTTACACAAAATTTCAGCACTCTAGGTGTCATAGAACTGACAATATTCAATAATAGGTTTTAACTTCGTATGGGAGGTGCCACGCCCCTTTGTCCAATTGGTCAAATTTTTCCATTTCCTTGTATTGTCATCGAAAATGATTAAGTGTGCAAAATTTGAGCGAAATTGGTTGAGAAAAAAGCTTTCAAAAATTGATTTCAAATTTTGTGGCACACATATATAGAAAGTAACCTTATATAAAGCATGGAAAAATATAATAAACGGTCTAATGTACATGTACCACATGAAATGGAATGATCATGGATTAATCAAATCAAACAATCATTTACAAATCAATCTCTAAGATTTGCATTTTTTATTTTATTCTCAAATATTTGTTTGCCAATTGTCAGAGCCATTCCAAAAATTGTATATTTTTAGAATGGATTGTTATTAGGAATGGATATACTCGATAACTTATAAGAAGTTAATCTTTGATTATGTTTGTGCTTTTCCAATTCAATCATGTGGCCAAGAATGCAACAAATTAAAAATTAAAAAAATGAGTCTTATCACACAAAATGCAACGCAAAAGTTCTCGTTATTTTTAATGCAAATTGTTTTATAGCAAAAACCATTTGCCCATAAACTAGCGCGAGGTTTGGCGTTGCGTTTTGTGTGATCCACATTAAATTTCACCGTCATTGGCTACACACATATATTTTTGAGTATATAGTGACGTATCGGATTTTAAATAAAAAAATATTTTAATCGTAATAAACGCCATTTTTGCCTAATTATAATTCAGTACTAGAGATTTACATAAATACATTATGAAAATTCCAGATGTAAATAAAATAGCATAGACTTTGCACCATGGAGAAGAGGGAGAAAGTCTATAAAATATAAAAAGTATCGTCCTTTAAAATATTTAATCGACGGATATGAATATAATTCGACTACATAATCGAGAGATATCACATTCGTTACATAAAATACCTATATCTTACAATTTAAAATAATCAAATTTTCGAAGAAATACTTGGAGATGGATTTGGAAAAATGGTTGTAATTCTGCAATAAATGCTCGTATACATGACCTTACATTAAAATTCCTTATTTTAAAAATATAGGGACAGAATAGAGTTAAGATTGTAAGTGCGATACATTTTACATGTGAGCAAACATTAATCAGAAGTTTTCACACGATAGTCGTATTAGTCTAGTGCTTAACTACCGGCGAAATTGGTTAGTGTTTATCTCGTTTTTGCTCTGAAGGTCAGTCTATCCCATTTTTGTTTAGCCCGTATAACCCATTTTTGTTCCTAGTTCCTCAAATATGGATTTAAAAATGCATATAAAGCCATTTTCTGACTTCCACGATGGTTTCAAAGCACTGTTTATTCCCCGGATGCATGTTTTTAAAATTAGACTTAGACATCGCAACATATCTTTGTAAATCGAGCAAATGAAGAGTTGTGCTTAAAAATCTCAAATTTAAAACCACGAAAAAATCTGTGGTTTGAAACCACAGTGCAAGTAAGAGCAGGACTGTTAGGTAAGCCAAAGTGTATGACTATTTTAACATAATACTCTCACACGCATGCTTATACCCTACACCACAGGGTATAATGTCTTTGTGCATTTGTTTGTAACACACAAAAGGAAACGAGATAATAATAAACGATCGTTTATTATACCGATCGACTTAGAATCACTTTTTGAGTCGATTTAGCCGTCCGTCGGTCCATCTATTCTTGTAATCAAAGTCCAGGTCGCAATTGTGGATAGAACTAAATGAAACTTTGCACAAAGAAGTTTTATGGGATAAGGACGATCGCTATTTAATTTTAAGCAAATCGGTTCAGATAGCTCTCATAAAAATTTTGCTCCCGATTTTACTTTTTCCGCTCTAGAAACCACATATTTCAACAGATTTTCTTCAAATTTAGCAACACGTCATATATTTTAACTAGAAATAGCTCTGGTAAAAATAGGCCAGATCGGTTCAGATTTATATATAGCTCCCATACAAATTTCTCCTATGATTTGACTCTTTCCGCTCTAGAAACCACATATTTTAACAGACTTTCTTCAAATTTGGCAAAACAACTTATATTTGAACAAGAAACAACTCTGGTAAAAATGGGCCAGATCGGTTCAGATATATATATATATATATATATATATATTTAGCTCCAATACAAATTTCGTCACTGAATTGATTATTTTCGCTCTAGATACAGCAAATTTGAACAGATTAGCTTAAAATTTGGCAAACCAACTCATATTTCAACTACAAACATCCATGGAGAAAGTGGGTCAAATCGGTTCAGATTTATATATACCTCCCATATAAATGACTCCCCCGATTTAATTCTTTCCGCTCTAGAAACCACATATTTAACAAATTTCCATCAAATATGGGAAAGCGTCTTATATTTCAGAAAACCTATGCTAAAAATGTGTCAGATCGGTTCAGATTTATATGGCTCCCATTCAAAGTTTGTGCTCAAATTGTCTTACAAATACAGATAGAAGTATGAATTTTGTATATATACCCGGTTCAAATGTAACGAACATTTTATACCCTACACCACAGGGTATAGTGATCATATAGTCGGCCACGCCCGACTTTAACCTTCCTTACTTGTTTTTAATTAAAAATTCCTTTTGCTAAAGTATAATTTTAGTATAATAGGCCTGTTCGATTGGGCTTACAAGATTTCAATTATGCGAATCAATAAGGTGACAGGATTGTTACCCGCTGCTGCTTCTTAAATGGATTACGAAAATCTGGCAGCACCATAAGCGAGTAGCAAGCAGCGTTGAGCGAGTAAATTCCATTCCATAAGGTGGTAATCCCAATCGAACTGGCCTGCACTGAGCTGCGTCCTAACCATTCATTAATACCAGCCACATTTATGGCTAAAAAGTCAGTAGAATTGTAGTCACCTCTAACCAGTAAGGCACTTTCAGTACCTGCATGCAATAGTTCATTTGTTAAAAGAAGATCGCCCTTCGGATTTGTTTGTGAGATTATTTCTCATTAAATGAAAATTATTTTTATTAAATGAAAATTTGCAAATTTGTACTATTCTACAAGGCGAGGAAAGCAGCATTTGCCGATTTCAAACAATATGAAATTGCAGACACTAGAGTAGAGCAAAAACGATCATTTTTGTCATAAGGAGATTTAAAAAATTCCTATTCTTTGTGGCAGTATTGGTTGGTTTAAAGGACCAGAATGCTCCTGCACTCTGAACACTCGGAGACCCAGTTGGGTCCATTGTGCAAATCCTTCCGTTATCTGAAAAAATAAAGTTGTAGTTTATAGGAGAGGGGTAGGGAGTGATAGGATTTAGGAAGGGGTGATAGATGATATATGGAATGTGAGGGAAATAAGAGGATTTTGGAAAGGGATATGGGGGTAGGAGAATATGAAGTTGTGTTTTTAGTTTTCCTGTGTGTATTGATGTTTTCTAATGGTTGACGACTAGGTAAGAAAATTTGTTGAGAGTCATCCGGTATACCGATGGTGGTGGTAAGCCTTTATGGCTCTCTTTCTTTGTTAGTCGCCAACTGTCTATGCGGTTACATCCATGTTCCTTACTAGCCAACCCTGATCCGATTTAGTCCTTTTGAGAATCCCAAAAGGTCATAAACGGTGCGGGTTGCAATATCCTCTATGTTGTTAATAAAATAACTTCCTAGGTATTTGTTTCTACGTGCACAAAGCGCTGGACAGTATACATGTAGTCATTTCCTTGATGTCGAACGTGACCGTCGTACACATTTAAAGTGGCAAAAAGGGTGAAAATAAACCGGACTTTTATTTTGACCATATGCTTAACTTACAGCTCTTAATTAACTATATAATTAGTGCTAATGCCGATTTTGGGTAATTTTTCGTTTTCTAGATAATTTAAAAAACCAACCCATATATAATTATAATTTTTGGCGAATTTAGAAAATCGGTAAATACAGCTTTATTTACCTTACAGATAGTACCTTATATAGTATTAAAAAACTTCCATTTTAATTGGAGATCACAAGGAAAATGTCTGTTCCGTTTCACGTTAATAGAGTAAGTCGTCCAATAGTCGGCAAATTAACTTTTTTTGTTTTGTAACTGATGTCCTTACGAATTTGTATGTGCTATTGTGGTAAGAACTATATATTTTACTTCAATAGAGGGCATTGTTTTAGATTTAATAAACAATTTAAGCCGAAAGAAATAATTAATTTTATTAATTAATATATTTTGTAAAATTCATGGGATTTGCCAGTAGTTGGCATACTACTACATACTCATCTCACCCCATTGAATCATTAGATAAAGGGAGCTGACTATATTTGCAACACAAACTTCATTTTATATAAATATTTAACAATCGCTATTCTTATTTATTTACTTTGGAATGCTAAAATGTGCGAGTACTGGTACATGCCGAACTTAGGGACATTTACCCTATACATTTATTTGTGCTATTACTCGTCCTAGTTTCGAGAAAATCAGGAACAAAAAATAGATGAATACCTTAGACATGGTTTTCCCTACATACATACATATATACCAACATACATATTTACTTACATATAAATGTGCTTAATATTTATGAAAAATCAAATGTGACAAACACACATGCAACATATCTTAAGAGGCTTAAATTACTTTAATTATCTCTCTTTCACACACACACCAACTCACATATACGATTAAAGGATATGGTTTATATTGTTTTACATCCATGGAAGCCTACGTACTCGTACTTGTTTGTATATTAGTTATTGTTAGTCTACATACAAACATATATAAACGAAATTTATTGTATTTATGTGCATACCAATATGTCCCCAAAACCTCACATACTGGCATATACACATACATTCATACATATGTAAAGGATATTCCAAATTTGAATATATAAATTTCGTCCTTTACACACATATACAAACAGACACTGACACACACGTACATACATTTATTTTATATTGACTGATAGTATAGCAGAAATACAAAAATGAAGCGAAGCAAACAAATGAATGCATAGTACGAAATTTATTATTAATTATTATTAAAATTAATTATTATTAATGCAATTATTATTATTATTTGTTAACAGTATGTCCACATACGAACGACATACCTGCATATTTACTTAAATGATAATTTAAAACAAAACAAAAATCTTAATAAAATTTAAAAACTTAGAGTCTCTGTCTAGCTGCTGTAGTTTTAATGCCGAAAAGATTATCGGAAATTCTTCCAGAACGAACGAAAGTAAGTACATATATCCTCGTCCAAATGATGCACATTTTGCACCCCTAAGCTAAATTTAAAATGTTTAAATTTGATATTTAAAATACTATATTCACCAAAACATTTCATATAAAAATCTATTATTACGCAGACAGCTCAATGTGTCGGACATTTTAGAAATTTAACCTCTACAGTCCGAACATCAATTAGTGTTAGTGTCTGCTTTTATATGGCACCAATATATAAGAGATTACACGAAAAAACTGGAACAATTTAACATTTCAGAACCCACAATATTTAACTCCACAAATAAAGAAATAGAAACAAGTAAGGAAAGGATAAATGATAAGGCTGTATGATACACTCCACTTTCTATCCGAATACAATTCAATTCGGTAAAAAAGTGAAAACGGATTTTTGTACACTAAGAAAAAATGTCTGTTATTAACAGCAGAGATAGTTTGCTACCTATCAGCAGGCACTTTTTCTACTATTAAAGCAGGTCTTCTGTCATAACAACAGTTTATCTGCAGTTTTGCTTCAGCATTCAAACTTTCACGTAATAAAAAGATACATGTAATAACTTTCTTTCTGAAGGTATTGTTAATATATTCAATTATTTCAATTGGCTTGCAATGGGTTAAGGTGTGCAGAATAGCCCCATTTAATTGTTTATATATATAGAGAATATTTTCAAAGACAACCATATTAATACGATAGGTTACAAAACATACGAAATATGATTGAAAAAAATATTATTATAATCGTTAATATTGTATACAACTTATATTTTGTAAAACAAATTTTAAAATTTTTTAGTGTTCGAGATAATTTGTATTATATGTACAATAAATCTTAAAATATTAACTCTTTTAAGAGTTATTTGAATGCGTATTTTTGTTAAATACTGCTAGGACAATGATGGTCAAGGAGAAGAATAGCAATTTTTAATTAAAAAATTAACAACAATTTTAAAAATAAGATTTTTTCTTGGTTTCTTTATATTTATATGTCATACTGTTCTATACATATCCTTAAAGTTTCAAGATAACGTTTTTTCTTTCATGATTTAATTTTCCTTTCAAGATATGAGAATAATTTTGTTCCAAAAAACAGCAAACAACGGTTTGCTATCTGCTGTCACTTTTTCAGCAGAAAATCTGCTTTTTTCAACAGTCTTTTTGCTTTCTTTTACTAACAAATTCTTTTAAGTCTATGTTTCCTAATCATAGGCTAATATGAAAAATCACGGCATTCGAAAACGAGAATGTTTCGATCGAAAAGTGTTTTTATTTATTGTAGAAAGGGTATAAATTTGAACAAAAATTATACAAATCTAATTAGATTATCTCCAATAGTCTTAATCTCGACATCCTATTTGGTTTTGTTGGAAATTTTCACTTCTTTCATAGAAATTAAAATTTGATTTCGATCGTAACTTCTCGATATCGAATCCCGTGATTTGCCCCCTGATCCAATTTGTCAAATCGAGAAGAATATTTGTATCGGGGCTATATCCAAACATTGAATAAAATAACCCACTTGCACAATAGGTTCTTCCAATTCAAGTATAACGTGTTATGCTCAATTTGAAGAAATTCTGTGAAAAGTCAAGCCGGGAGCGAAATTTGTATGGGAGCTTTATATAAATCTGAACCGATCTAACACATTTTTGCTACAGGTGTTTCTAGTTTAAAGATAAGATGTTTTGCCAATTCTGAAGAAAATATGTGGTATCTACAGTAAAAGAGTCAAATCGGGAGTGAAATTCGTATGGGGGCTATATCTAAATCTCAAATTAAATAACATTCGTCCATCTTCGTTCATCTCGAAAAACTTCGTTGTGCAAAGTTTAATTTGGTTCTGGCTACAATTGCGACCTGTACTTTGATTACAAGAATAGATGGACAGACGGACATTGCTAAATTGATTCAAAAAGGGATTCTAAGTCGATCGGTATAATTAACAATGGGTCTATCTCGCTTCCTTTTGGGTGTTACAAACAAATGCCCAAAGATATAATACTCTCGTGGAGTGTATAAAAATAAAAAATATATGTATAATATAAGGATCTGGTAGTTTACATATATATTAAATGTCGTATTTGAAAGTCGTTATAAAAAATGTGAAAGAATTTCAAAGAAATACATTCAAGCCGCTGAATGGATGGATTTCGCGCCATCACATTCAAAATCAATACTGTCGCCTACTTTCGAATTTTGTTTTTACTTCGAACTACAAGCAAGAGATCAGAATTTATTTCAGAATATCAAAGTGCAAAATAGGAAGAAAAAGTTCAAATAGCGCTGGAGTTCTGAAAGCATTCAAAGAGAGAAGATTTTATCTTATACCACCCGTTCAGATAAGAGCGATGTAACCTGCCTGACAGAATTGACAGATCTATTATTATTTTTGATTTTTAAATCTTTTAAACGCAAATTCGGCAAGTGAGTTGTGCTTCTCGTTCGTTTGTGAGAATCATCTCCTTATAGAGGCCGGGTTTGATGTTGAAAAGTCGCTGCGAAGCCACTTGAAAAGACTTTTGACATGGTCGAAATCATGATCGTGGTAGCCAAGTAATAAATGTCAGCATGCCATTTGTAAAAAAATTAGCATTCTATTAAATATAGAAGCAAAATGGCCTTGAGCCAGGACAATATCCCAGTTCAAATCAAATGATTTAAATTTAATTCAAGCGTCCACTTGTATTTATAACACTACGTAACAAAAAAATCTTTTTGTTTGTTTAAGTGAATTTTTTGCTTTTATCTAATGAATTAGGTCATAAATATAATATAATGAGTGTTCTTTCCTCTACCTAAACGTTTTTTTAGTATATAAACCGCTATTTTAAAAATGATGGAGGTTTCACCACACATTTTAGCATAACTCAAGAACAGTTTGTCCGATTTGATTAAGTAAAAACTCCGAGAATCCGCAGCTACATTACCTCCAAGTTACTCTTACACTGTTTTTTGATAAAGTGAATAGTTTTGGAAATATTCAGAAACTTTTTCCAAAATTTTTTTTTCATGCAAAATTGGAAAAAATTTTTTGTCTTAAAATTCATAAAAAACCAAACAGTATTATTAAGAGCATCCTGAATTTGAGGATTCAAGTGTATTTTTCGTTTTATTATCATATAAAAGCATACCTTCATTAAAATTAAGCTGTTTAACAATCTTTTATGCACACTCTTATCTATCTGTACCATGAAAAATAAAGGCACTATTTAAAAATTTTAAAATTCGATGTCATTTCTTAAAAACGATTAGCCAGACATCAGTTAAAGTTTTTCTTCAGTTTAGAGACATAACCAATGAGAAACAGCAAAAAAATTCACTTAAACAAAATTTTGTTACATAGTGTAATTTATCTTCAGCATGTTCAAAAACTTGTTTCTTAATAAAATATGGACCCCTGTCGATTTTTAAAACTTTGTACTATAGTCCGGACAATTCAGTAATCCGGACACAGGTCGAAAGTATATCTGTCCGTATTAGAGAGGTTATACTGCATTTCTATACAAATAAAAAATCAAATGTTCAAATTCAAACTTCAGTGTGGATGCGTAATAATGTACAATACTTGATAAAAATTATACCGCTTGAAATATCATTCTTGATATTAAAATATATAGTTCTTATAATTAAATATATATATTGTTTTTACACCCTCACTCTACAGAGTAGGAGGGTATATATCATTTAGGACAGAAAAAATTTAACGAATTGAAGGAGTGACTTAAGACCATAAGTATGTTTGGACCAAATTCGTTTTACGTCTGTCAGGCAGGCTGGCTGGTGTACACGATAACATTCGAAAGGAGTTAATGAGTCAATTCCAACTTTGTACATGGTAATATTTTTCCCAAACTTAGTTTAAGTTCGAAGATGACCGAATTTCCCTCGCTCCTTCTGGAAACTCCCAAATGTCCCATACTCCTATGTATGTGTTTGATAAAAAAAATTAAAACTTTTTTAATTAAATGACCATGAATATGCCAACGCAACTGCTTGAGCAACTAACCAATCTTCTGAAAGCTCCAAGTACGCAGGATTCTAAAGATGTTGCTACAGGTCCTAGCACTTATAAAGCAGCTTTAATGGAATCTCTCGCACATTCCATGACGGAATTTGTTTATGAACCAGAAAGTGGCCTAATTTTTCAGGCGTGGCACAATCGCTACATGAGAGATTTAGAAACTACGTGCTTCCCAAGAATACTGCAGAAATGTCTCTGAACGACACCATCGAAAAGCTGAATCATCTATTCGGTAAGGTGGAAACTGAAGTATCTCAGCGCTACACTGATCAAACATCAGACAAAATCCATATGTGCGGTCAACAAATCCTCTAAGAAGAACAAGCAGTACAACAAAACTCCAAAATCGCCTTGTTGGCTTTGTGGAGAAATGCATTATGCCAAGTTTTGTTCATTTCTAAACCATAAATGTTCCAAGTGCCAACAAACGGCACATAAGGACAACTACTGTTTCAGTGCTAAACGGGGAAAAACATCACACAAAGTTACAGAAAAACTGAGAAATCCAAATTAAACACAAAAGCAGTATTTTCATCGAAACGCCTACAATTCCAAGAATTGCGGAAATACATCAACTTGTCGATAAACGGAAAAACAGTTCAACTACAGACTGACTCCGCTTCCGATATATCCTTCACATCACTTTCTACCTGGGAATAGTGCAACCGACGCACTGTGGTCATTATTTTGAGATAGCGGCCAAAACTCCTTTTGGTTTTTGTTCTCCGATTTTAAAGTTATTAGACTTATATGAAAGTAGACAGTAGTTAACCTCGGGTGCCAAAAAATTAGAACTCTATTTTAACTATTTCACTGAGAACAGGGTGGTCCAAAATGGGCTTTTTCAGAATTTATGATATTTATGATATTTTTAGTTAATTTTTAAAGTTGAAATGATCATAACCTTTTTGTTTTTCAAGATTTTTGGACGAAATAAATTTTGTGTTGTAACTTAACTTATTTCCTATCACTGGTAGAAAAAATTGAAGCTCTACTGTTTGCAGAACAATTTAAATATTTTTTTTTAAAAGGTCTAATTTATCGGAAATTTCCTACTTCATAGAGCACAACTCCTGTGAGTCAAGCTGAGTCAAAACACAAATTTACTATTTTGTAGTCCTAACCCTCCCCTACATTCCTATATATACATGTCCATGCATCGGGACTGCACTTTTTGAGCTACAGCAATTTTTCTGACCCAAGGTAAGATATTCGGTACAAATGCACGTCATATTTTTTGAGAAGTTATTTGTATGTGAAAGTGGTTATTATGCATATATTTTGATGAAATTTTGTACAAGAGTTCTTATTGACCCAAAAAATAATTCTGTTGAAATTAGGAGAATTTGGCCCATATTTGGACCTAGTCCACATAGGAATTTTGACAAAAATGACAATAGAATCTGAAAACATTCGCTTTGCTTACAAACCAAATAGAACATTAAATTAAATTTTTACCAACATTAACGACAGAACACAACGAAGAGAACATTAGAAACGAGAATGAATCACAAAAATGAAAGAGACAACAGCACTGTCACAACTTAGTGCTATCCAGTGCACGAAAACAAACGAAACGATTGACGTACATATCATCCAAAGTCATTATTATTCATTACACAGTACAACACATGATTTGCCAACTCAATTCTGAGAACAGTATGTGAAATATCTGCATCATTCGTTTTGTCTTCTTACCTGCCGAAATATTTTTAATATCGATTTGAAGTTAGTACTATCGTATAGGGGAATTTATCACGTTTTAGGCCCTGTTGTTTGACATAGCTCGACAGCCACTAGCCCGATTTAGTTGAAATAAATTTTAAAAAATTAAGAATCTGTTCATATATTGTTTTCCTATACAAGCAACAGTTTACAAGTTAAAAATAAGTTTCCAATAAAAAATGAAGAACATTTTTTTTAAATTCATAAAAAATACAAAACGGAAATAAGTTTCAAGTGTAGTTACTTTTTCGCAAAGTCACATAACCTATGAGCAAAATGAGACAAAGATCATGAAAATCGATGCACGCGTTTCGCTTTTATTCGCAATTTCAAAAAATAAAATAAAAATTAAAAAATTATCATGCAAAAAAAATATTTATAAAAACTTTATGAAAATAAAATAATATGCAATTAATACGCAATAATAATCCATGCTTGCAGAAGTTGACGCTTGTGGTTCTGATGATCTTGTTTTCTTCGTAGGTTGTTCATGAAAGAATCACTTTTGATCAATTTCCGAATATCAGGTCCGTTCAGAATACCTGTTTTAAATACATTTGCGAATAATGACGACCCCTAAATGTGCGTTGAATTTCTGTAAAAAACAGGTAGCCAACTGAAAAACCCATAGTAAGCAAAGTAACTTTTAATTATTTGGGGTTTTCACATTTAGGGGTGGTCATTATTCGGAAAATTTAAACCTCACACATGGTGAAACAGGTATATAGCGACGGTAAAAAATATGCACCCATTTACAAGTACCTGTCAGTAAAATAGTGAACAATACACAGTATAAATAGGTGTGCATTGGTCGATTTTACTCATTCAACAAGTGTCGACGAACGCGAAAAGTACAAGTCAATATTTTGAAAGTGCAGTTTTTAATAGTGAATTATATAATTATATATAATTGTTGTTTGAACAATGGCTAAATTCAGTTATAGTGTTCTATCTGATATATTTTGAACGGAAAGATGAAAACGACATTATTTTACATATAATGAATAATCCATTCTTCAAAATATCCGACAAACAAGAAATTAAAATTCATAAGTTAAAAATAAAAAACTTTTTAAATACTTTAAGAAAACGGTACAATCAATGTTCCAGAAACAAGAAATTGTTTTACTCACGCAACCAAGAATGGCTAAGAAATAAACTTATTTTTGAAAAGCCATCAGTAACTACCACGGAAACTGGAAAAGGTGGTCGACCAGCAAAGCCAATTGATAATTGTAGTGAAAGATCACGAAGACGCAAGCTTAAACATATCAAAGAAGAAGTTTGAAGAATTGCTATCATTGAAAAAATAGTGGAAGCAAGCCCCAGACGCACAAAAAGGATTTTAGAAAGTATGCCGACACCAACTGAAGAAAATAAATTTACTCCAGAAGAAGCACTTGCACTATTTTTGGATTTGAAAATGACTAAAAACCAATATACAGAATTGCGGAAGCGAACCAATGAAAAAAATTGTGGAATTTTTCCATCATATCGCGATTTAGTTTCTGCCAAAAAAGATTGCTTACCTTCACCAACTGCTATTAGTGTAACTTCAAGTTCAGCAGAAATAAAATTGCAGGATCTTCTTGAACACACTGCAGAACGATTATTAAAGACATTTGATGCTGACTATTTAAAGAAGTTTAAAAATTGCAGCATGACTTTAATTTCTAAATGGGGATGTGATGGGTCCTCTGGCCAGAAACAATACAAACAATGTAATGCGGAAAATTCATCAGATACCAATTTATTCATGATTTCTTTCGTTCCATTACGTTTAACAAAAAAAGATGTCATAACTGAAGAAGTTGGTAAAATAAGAGATGAAATTAAGGAACTTCAACCAGTGATATTTGAATTTAATGACCAATGCATCGAAGTTAACTTTAAAATGTTACTTACAATGATCGATGGAAAAGTTGCACAAGCTTTAACCGAAACAAAGTCTTCGTCAAGCTGCACCATATGCCAAAAAACATCAAGTCAATTGAGCCAACCACCAACACAAGACGATAGTTTTAATGAAGCATATGAATTTGGAATGTCACCTCTTCATGCTAGAATTCGTTTTATGGAGCATATTCTTAAATTGGGATACGATTTGGAATTTGGCCCGTTAGGCGAAACAGTGAGAAACAACAAAGAAAATTTGGAAAAAAGAAAGCAAAAAAAAGATATTCAAGAAAAATACCGTGAGATAGGCCTTATAATTGACCAGCCAAAGCAAGGAGAAGGAAAGTCTAATGATGGAAACACAGCAAGGAGATTTTTTTCCGATCCAGAAACTGCAGCTTCTATAACTGGAGTAGATTATGATTTAATACGACGATTCCAAATCATATTAGAAGTTATAGCATGTAGCAAAAATATAGATGCAAAAAAATTTGGTCAGTATGCTAATGAGACAGCAACCCTTTATAACCAAAAATATTCTTGGAGACATATGCCAACCACAGTTCACAAAATTTTGTTCCATGGGGAACAAATAATTCAGCACAATATGCTTCCAATTGGAGATCTCTCAGAAGCTATTTGGAAGAAATTTTTACTAATATTGTTTAATTAACACTAGTTTAAAGATTATAATTTGTTTCTAATTTTAGTATAAATTTTTATTAATACATTTAAATAAAATATATGTGCACTTTAAATCAATAGTAAAAGTTTACTTAAAATTTTATCGATGTTGTGTTCTGTATATAATATATCCAAATGGTATTGATATTGTTGGGAATTTCAGTGTTATTTTTCAGTTTAATCCTCACAAGAATTAGCTTTCTTCCACAAAAACCAACCTTTGGCCCCAAATGTTGGCATTTTCTGACCAAAATTAAGTTTAGGAATAATAAATAAGTATTGGTTGTAAAATACGATTGAAGAAAATAAGAAATTATAAAAAATATACCTATTTAAAATGTCAAAATATTCAACTTTTACATGGAAACTCAACAAAAAATTAAAATGCATTTTTAACTCCACATTACTTACGTTCCTATCAGTCGATTTTTACGTTTGAACACGCAAATTGAAGCTTAAAGTCCCTCCTATTGAACAAAACAATTTGCGTAAAAAAATACCAATCCGGCCAAAAGTTATAGAGTTTTGACCGCTATCTCGCGAAATTGACCACTATGCGCCGTAAGAACAGATATAGAAGCAGAATTAGACAGACTGTAGAATGCAGGTATCATTATACCGGTAAATACTTCAAAATACGCAGCGCCGATAGGTGGTCTGCAGAAGAAATGGTAAAATTCGAGCTTTCCAACGCATAATGGACCAGTTATGTGCCGGCATCGAAGGCTCAAGCGCGTACATCGACGACATTGTTTTGGCAAGGAGATCTTACTCAGAACTATGATTGGCGCGTGAGTGATAATCACGCTCACGAAAGAAAAATATTGAATCACGTAAATCACGCAAATAATTTGCACAAAGAAAATAATATTCCTATTCTAAATCGAAATGAGAAACTCCGCGCAAATCCGAAAATTATATTATTTAAATCGCTCTACGTTTGCGATGTTTGTCTTAAATTCATATTTTTATATATCTAGTCTAGTTTAACGGAAAATAAGTTAAAATCGGACACTGACATAAAATCCAAGTAGAAAACAAAGCATATACCACGACATCACTTATGTGAATTTTTTAATTTAGCTAACACTATGGGGGTTTCCCATATAAATGCAGTGCCTAGTGTTGGCGCATGGAATGCTTACTTAAATAATAAAAAATAGAAATTATTCGAAGCACTTTGTTTTAGAAATAAATATACATATGTATATATGTATATATATAAAAGAGTTGCGTTACTGACTGACTGACTGACTGACTGACTTATCATTGACCAGCCCCCAGACCAAACGGCTGAAGCCAGGGTCATGAAATTTGCAGGGTAGTTCCCAAATATGACGTCGACTAAGAAAGGGTTTTACGAAATTCGTACTTTTAGGGGATAAAATGGCCCAAAAAGGGATAAACATCGAACCTTCGTCCTGACTAAACGGCAGTAGCTATAAACATGAAATTCGGTGAGTTCCTGGCAATGACCATGTAGACGAGCTACAAATAGGGATTTTTCGAAATTTGTACTTTTAAGGGAGGACAGAGACAAAAAGGGATAAAAATGGTACCAATATAAGAATTGCAGCTAGAATCGTGAAAATCGGTATTTACATTTCTCTGGCAACGTAGACTTGCAATATAAATTGATTTTTCGAAATTTGTACTTATAAGGGGTGAGCGGGACAAAAAGGGATAAAAATGGTACCAACTAAAGTATTACAGCTATTATCGTGAAATTTGGTATGTAAATTCATCTGACCATATAAAAGCGAAGAAAAATTGGATTTTTCGAAAATTGTACTTTTAAGGGGCGAGCGGGACAAAAAGGGATAAAAATGGTACAAACTAAAATATTACACATAGAATCGTGAAATTTGGTATGTAAATTCCTTTGACCATATAAAAGCGAAGTAAAATTGAATTTTTCGAAATTTGTACTTTTAAGAGGCGTGCGGGACAAAAAGGGATGAAATTGGTACCAACTAAAGTATTACACCTAGAATCATGAAATTTGGTATATAATTTCCTCTGACCATATAAAAGCAAAGTATAGTTGGTTTTCCGAAATTTGTACTTTTAGGAGCGAGCGGGACAAAAAGGATAAAAATGGTACCAACTAAAGTATTACAGCTAGAATCGTGAAATTTGGTATGTAAATTGCTCTGACCATATAAAAGCGAAGTAAAATTGGATTTTTCGAAAATTGTACTTTTAAGGGGCGAGCGGGACAAAAAGGGATAAAAATGGTACCAACTAAAATATTACACCTAGAATCGTGAAATTTGGTATGTAAATTCCTTTGACCATATAAAAGCGAAGTAAATTTGAATTTTTCGAAATTTGTACTTTTAAGGGGCGTGCGGGACAAAAAGGGATGAAAATGGTACCAACCAAAGTATTACACCTAGAATCATGAAATTTGGTATATAATTTCCTCTGACCATATAAAAGCAAAGTATGGTTGGTTTTTCGAAATTTTTACTTTTAGGGGGCGAGCGGGACAAAAAGGGGATAAAAATGGTACCAACTAAAGTATTACACCTAGAATCGTGAAATTTGGTATGTAAATTCCTATGACCATATAAAAGCGAAGAAAAATGGATTTTTTTGAAAATTTTACTTTTAAGGGGCGAGCGGGACAAAAAGGGATAAAAATGGTACAAACTAAAATATTACACCTAGAATCGTGAAATTTGGTATGTAAATTCCTCTGACCATATAAAAGCAAAGTATGGTTGGTTTTTCGAAATTTTTACTTTTAGGGGGCGAGCGGGACAAAAAGGGGATAAAAATGGTACCAACTAAAGTATTACACCTAGAATCGTGAAATTTGGTATGTAAATTCCTCTGACCATATAAAACCGAAGTAAAATTGGATTTTTCAAAATTTGCAGTGTAAATTCCTCTGACAACGTAGACTTGCAACAGAAATGGATTTCTTAATTTAGTATGTAAATTCCTCTGACCACGTAGAAGCGCAGTAAAATTGGACTTTCGAAATTTGTAAGGGAAATTTGTTTAAGGGATGCGCGGAACATAAGTGGATATTTAAAAATTTTTACTTAATACAACGATACGTCCCGGCAAGAAATAAATGTGTTACCAAAAGTACATATTTTTAGGGGAAGCAAAAACACATGTTACCTATAGTGGTTTTTCAAAATGTGTACTTTTGGGAAAGAGGTGCAAAAGTTATAAAGTAGCTGGCTGCATCTAGAAACATGAGATCGAGGATATAAATGGTGATAATTTTTTGTTCAAAACTTGGTAGAAAATGATAAAAATTATACATACGAAGGAGTTCAGCTAAAATAGTGCATATCGACAAGCACATTACTTTGACTGTGCGTGAGAGCTATATAAAAGGATGTTTCCAAATTACTATTTTAGATTTATCTATATCCACCAAAAGAAAATTAAATAAATAGATAAATAAATAAATAATAGAGACGAATAAAATTAACAAATAACTTGCTTTTTCGCGTGCGAAGCAGCGGGTACTGCTAGTGTATATATATTTTATTTTAAATGAAAATTTTCAGGTTTTTTAGCAAAATATAATGAAAATAAAATAATTAATAAATAAGTGCGACTCACGAAAAAATCACGTGATCACGCAGAAATAAGACTCACGCACATTCTCGCACGAACATTTTTTCGTTCCTCACGTTCACGCACGCTCACGTGAGTAAAATAATTAATTAATTAAATAATTAAAATTAAAGCCGGCCTTCGGCCGGGGTTAAAGATTTTCTCCTCTGGGGCATGTCCAAAACCGGCTACGCAGACAAAATTTATATTCAAAATTTATATTTCGTAAAAATTAAAAAAACACTCGGAAGTTTGTAAAACAAAGCCAGAATATGGTTGGCTCGTAATTGATTAAGAAATCGAACTAAATCATAGGACAACTTTGAAGTTGAATATCTTCGGTTCCAAGAGGGTTAAGGAGCTGCAAACTACCTTAAAAGAAAGCTGGAAGTCTTGATTATAAACCTATATATACGATGGCGTACCTCAATATAGGACCTATTTCTAGATAATGTCGATTTCAAAATTCACTTTTTTTAACGCTGGCTCCCGATGGGTTAATGATTTTAAATTTTTTGCTCCGCTATCTTATAGTAAATTCAATAAGCTTTCCAACGATATATATATCGACCCGATCGGATCAGGAATGATGACTATAGCTCAAATTATATATCCGAACTTTCAAGGCCCCAATCTCGGAAAGTGGACCTTAGCGCCAACAATTTTTTTTTTTGTTGTGTACAGATCAAAAAGTTCTATCTATAGTGAAAATTTGAAACAATTCTGAGAATCGCACTTAAACTAGATTTAAGCCTGTCTTAATACTGTCGTATTACAATCGCAAGTATTCGATTTCCAAGGTAGATGATTGTCTCAGGTTCAACTCGCGAATAATCATGCCTGAATTATATCGCAAACGAGTACTAAAACAACTTCATCGAGGACACATCGCAAGCGAACGAAGCAAATCCGTTGTACGTAGCTATGTTTATTGGCCAAACATCGATAAGGACATCGAGGCATATAACAAAAAATGCAACAATTGTCAAATTGCAGCTAAAAACCCGATAAAAACGAATCTCTGTCCTAGGCCAACAACATCTAGTGTTCTTCAACGAATTCACATTGATTATGCAGGACCTGTGAACGGCATATACTTCCGAATCATTGTAGATTCACACTCCAAGCATCCTGTCATATTGGAAACATCAACAATACACGTAACAGAAGTTTCAATAACGGAAACTTGGTATACGCCAAAACCTTAGAGGCAACAAAAGTTATTGGGTACCAGGCGAGATAATTGAAAAAGTTGGAAACGTTATTTACAACACATTGATCACAGTGGGTGACCGACATATCCTTGTGAGAGAATTCCAGATCAATGTGTCGTCAAACGAAGAGGTGTTAAAAACCTCCAACTTTACTTCATGTTACTCTAAAACAAATAACATTCCGAAGACAACCTGTGTAACCATTATCTAGATCACCGCATGCATCTTAAAAAGGGAGATGTTAGGGGTAACCCTATCAATACTGACAAGCTGGCAGCTCCGTGAATAGGACGCGCACGCACCAAACCAAGGCGTATTTTTAAAGGTGATAGCAGGAGCCCAGCTGACTGAAAATTTTTTCATTCAAAAGTAACCGAAACTGTCAAATCCCATGTATTTTGCTTTGACAGTATGGCTCACCATTCAAAAAATTACAAATAAATTAACTCACACAACAATGTAGGAATCTCGGTGTCGAATATACTCTAAAACAGGTTTCCAATACCGCCCATTTTTGGCACAACTATGCAGGTTTATGCTAGATGCAATCGCATAAAATTTCAGTATTGTATTTGTCATACAACTGACAATATTCGAAAATGGGTTATAACTTCGTATGGGAGGTACCACGCCCACTTTTTCAATACAGCTCATTTTTGGCACAACTACGCATATTGATGCTAGATGCACTGACACAAAATTTCAACACTCTAGGTGTCATGGAACTGACTATATTCGAAAATGGGTTATAACTTCGTATGGGAGGTGCCACACCAACTTTCCTAGTACCGCCCATTTTTGGCACAACTACGCATATTGATGTTAGATGCACTTACACGAAATTGCAGCACTCTAGGTGTCCTAGAACTAACAATATTCAAAATTGGGTTTTATCTTCGTATGGGAGGTACCATGTCCACTTTTTCAATACCACCCATTTTTTGGCACAACTAAGCATATTGATGCTAGATGGACTGACACAAAATTTCAGCACTCTAGGTGTCATAGAACTGACAATATTCAAAATTGGGTTTTATCTTCGTATCGGAGGTACCACGCCCACTTTTCCAATACCGTCCATTTTTGGCACAACTACGCATATTGATGCTAGATGCACTTACACAAAATTTCAGCACTCTATGTGTCCTAGAACTAACAATATTCAAAATTGGGTTTTAACTTCGTATGGGAGGTGCCACGCCCACTTTTCCAAAACCGCCCATTTTGGTCAAAACTGTGCGGAATAATAATTAGTGAACTTTCATAAAAATTCAAGACTCTACCCGCAACAGTACTCCGAATATGCTAATTTATAAAAAAACTAATAAAACCCAAATTTGTGTGGGAGGTGCCACGCCCACTGAAAATATCAAAAATTTATATAGCCTATTTTCGCCACCGGTTCAGCATGAACATACAGTGAAAATTTCAAGAAGATCGGTTCAGTAGTTTAGGCTGCTATAAAGAACAAACAAACACAGATTCATTTTTATATATATAGATAGATAATAGCCCAACACCGATCTAAACTGCTTAGTCGCCATGTTTCGGACTACGATGTGTACGCTGTCTCCATGTTGTGGGGACGTAAATGAATTCTAATTGAATACAACTTTATTTCCTGGAAATAATTTTATTGGGTTTGATAAATTATAAATTTTGATATATAAGAAATTAATGTGGATTACGTTTATTATGTCTCAGCTGAAATTAACTACATATAAATTTAAATAATTTGTTTTATCAACTTAGTTAATTACTGTCATCGCTAATGCTGAAAATATCAGCTTTCTGATAACGTTCTTTAGTCTTTTGCATTAATTCAATTTTCTTCTTTACGGATGGGGTCATAGATAAACCAGCAGTTGGATCACCACAACCTAACCCCTTAGTACCTGCATTTGATTCAACATTAATCTAAAAACAAAACACGATGTGATTGAAGTGAAATATATAATATAAAACATAATTGTAGAGGAACATACCGGCTCTAAGAGGCCACCAGCCTGAGATTTACCCAAAGATTCGCCCTTACTCCAGCCCAACTTTGAGAGCATTTTAAAACCTTTGTTTTCACTCGATATTGCACTGCAAAAAGATTATACTTGTATTTAAAAAACTATATATGTATAATAGTATAAATCATACGTATCCACTGAGGCAGATTGTGTTTTCTCCTTATCAGAACTACTGCCAACTTTTAAACGTCTTGTCGCAGCACGATCTTGATAACTGCTGCTGCTGCCGCCGGCATTCTGTTGGTTATCTGTGAATTCTAGAAACAATAAAATTGAACAAATTAAATTTCTCCTTTTACAGATTGTTGGAAAGTGCGTATCTCACTCTCATTTTCTAAGCCATATTTCTTTTGAATTTTCTTAAGTTGTTCCTTGTGTGAGAGTACAACAGCTGGACTGGGCGCGACTTCTCGTGGCGTCTCGATCAGCAGGCCTGGCTCGCAGAGACCACATGTACTGTTGCCCTCGTGCACGTGACACAGTAGTTTTGTCTGTCCAATTTGTATTATACTACCATGAACCAAATCGTACGATTCACTTTCAGTCTTCGAGACTGACATGCGTGTACCATTCAAGATGGTACCATTGCGAGAACCCAAATCGACGCACTTGTAAAGGCCTTTCTTGGTATCATAAGTAAATCTTAAGTGAAACTAAAAAAGGAGGAGATAACAAATTATTTTTATAGGTAGGTATAACAAAACTTTTATTTTATACATCATAAATTCTTATTCTGATTTGATATATTAATAGAAGAATTTAGAACTTAGAAATACACTATTTTTTACAAATCTTCAAATGAAAAAATTGCTTTTATATTCATCTTTCCCCATTCTTTGATCGGTAAAAATACGATTTTCAATCATTTACATATGACAAGATATAGTCTAAATAATCAAACTTACTTAAATATATATAAATTAGTACATTGATTTTGATTATACAAATACCTTTGAAACGTTTAAGTCCGGTATGATCACATCATGATTTCCTTCGCGCCCCAGGCTGCCTCCTTTGAATGTTATCAGACTGAGACTTCCGACCTTGAGTCCTTCCAGACTAGATTCCTGCACCACAATTCGTAATGATGGCGGGTATTTCTTTGCAATATCTGTGGATAAAATAAATAAACATTTGTATTACTCGTAATTGTATCCTCAGGAAACAACGCGAATTTCTTTTCTACAAACTAATGATTGCGGACATACCTTGAAACCGTCCAGCGCTTTTGAAAATTTGAACTTTACGTTTATCTTCTTCTTCAGATTCACTTTCCGACGAACGAGAAGAACTACTTGTACTTGAGGAGGAAATTTCACCATCTTCAATATCAGGACGCTTCATCTTAACTTTCTTTTCTTTGTCGCTATCTGAATCACTGTGCGATTGTGAGGTATCTTTTCTTGAACGCTTTCGTTTCCTGTGCGACTTACGCTTTGGCTTTTTCTCTTCTTCCTTTGCTTTGGAAGATTTCTTTTTATGTCTTCTCGCCTTTTCCAAACGTTCGCGTTCTTTTTCTTCGCGCAGCTTTTTAAGTTTCTCACGATCTGTCACCACACCAAACTCGTCGAATATGACTTCGTCGGCATCTTCGTCAACGTGATCTTCCTGCAACAGTAGAAAAGAAATCCGCGTTTTCATCGAACATTCTGGTCTTTAACTCTTACCTAATGCATTGCTACGCATTCGGTCTATATAAAGGTTTGAAAAACGATTTAAAAACGAATTATTTACGTGTTTCTCAAAGAAATCGTCTTCATTATCGGCATCCTAAAAATAGCAAGTTGTCATGGGAAGAATAATATCAATTTTTATCATTTTCAGTTTATAAGAATGAAAAATGAATTTTAATTTATGCTTCCTGCCTGTGATGTTAATTCGATAAGTGGGAATAAATGGTGGTAATGCGGTGAATTTGAAAAAAAAACTATACATATCGCCAGTTAGAATAGTTTGGTTTTAGTTAAAATCTACACGAAGTATTCGTTTTGTTTTGTCCATCTTTTATTTTTCATAGATATATTTCTATTTACTCAAGTTCGAGATCATTTTCTCATTTAGTAAAAAATACGAAACACATATTAGACCAATAATCCACTGAGTTGTCGTTGCAATGGGTATAGACAAGAAGCGGCCCCGAAACGGATCCGTGTACCCTGCCTGCAACCGAAACAAATACATTTCATACACTTCTTTTAAAAAACTTTGTTTTCTTGTGAGAAAAGAAAAAAAGCAAATCTATTAATATCTACACGATAACCATACAAGTTTTTAATTGCTTACATTCAATAAATCAAAAGTTATTAAACTAAACTAATGGTATTTGGAGCAACCAAGTGATATTTTTGGGTAGGATTGTAACCTTTTTGTACACTAAATTAATAAATAACAAAATTAACAATTTTTGGACCCCCAGGGATATAAATTAAGAAAAGGACGAAACGCCACATTAAAATTTGGACTATAGTCCATATCGATCTACGGATCCATAGGGATTCTGGCCCACTATGCTTTTTTGTTCCCCAGAATTTCGTAACATCACAGAATTAATGCAAGATATCAATAAACAGATCACGCAATTAGAAGGAACGTGTTTAAGACATAAATCAAAAATTCCTAACACCATTCACCCCAAACTATTCTAATTTTTACGATATACATACATATGTATGGCGCAATGATCGTTATTTTCTCAAATTCACAATGTTTTAACGTTAACTTTCTTCGAATAATTACCAACAAATTATTTAACGAGCATATCAGTAAAATGTACTCGAACTTGAATAGATAATTATTTATAGTGCGTTCGGCAATGTTAAATTTCACTGGATTTTGCAACAAAATCCGAGGTTGTTCGAAAAGTGAAATGTAATATAACATTTTAAATTTCAGTGAAATGATGTGTTGTGTTTTTATGAATTAAGCCCAGTTCACAATGCCAGAAACACTTCCAGCAGGTGTTCACAATGCAACCAACACTCTTAACAAGCAAAAGAGCAACAAAGAAAGTGTTGTAATACAGACAGATAAATGTCATGTCACAATTAATAAATATTTGTTTTTGCTCAAGTTTTTCAATCCTAAAAATTGCTGTGCTGATGATTTACTACCTTTTTATATTCAAATAATTTAATAAAAAAAGTAAATGAATTATTATTCGCTTTTTTATTTTCCAATAAAATATCTTCAACTGTTTGTTCTTAACCCTGCACCGTCATCCTTCGTCAAAATGACGACGCGCAGTGTACAAACGTTAGTGTACAAAAAATAAGGATGACTTTCTAGGGTTAAAAATGGGGAATCAAATATTAATAAAAGTCAAACAAATAATTTTAAACGAAAAAACATTGATTTTCAGAACATTTTGGTCCGATAAATGATCAATCTTAGGTTATGGTTTCTGAAAAACGACACATAAATGATCTTTTAAACTACAAGAACCTAAGACTGATTCCTGCAAATGAAAAACTTTTTAATTCATTTACGTTGGGCAAATATTTATTCGATAATATTTGTTGATTTCTTCATGGGAATACGCCATTTAATTAAAAAACACAATTAAAATTTATATCGAACATCAAAAACAATTTAACTTACAGAATTAATAAAAAGATATGTTTTATTGGACTGCACGTCATAAATTAAACGCACAAATAGAACATGAAACATAATATAATATATATATGATGACACGTTGAGTTCGTGAAAACGGATAAAATAACCATTCATTGAAGAGTTAGAGTATTAAAATTCCTCGTAATGTTTAACATAAATATGCAGAAAAAATCTCTATCTGAAATGTAACGATAAAGGGGGCAACCTGAACTTCCCTTTACACATATTTAGGTTGTATAGTGTTATGGACTGACTATTCCATCAACATGGACAATAATATCAATGTTATTCTGTAATTAACCTATTAATTCCTTTAAAGATATGCTAATCAAATATAGGATTTTTAAAAACATCTACATATCGTCACCTGAAATGTAAAAAGAAAAAATGTAACTACTACTACAGTAAAAATAGTTGCATTTTCAAACAATTTTTTTATCCTCACTCTACAGAGTAGGAGGATAGAAAAAAGAGTAACGCATTGAAGAAGTGACTTAAAACCCTAAGAATGTTTGGGCCAAATCAGTTTCACGACTTTTTAAGTTGTTTGAGCCAAGTCCGTCCGTCCCTCCGTCTGTCTGACTGGTGTATACGATAACTCTCGAAAGGAGTTAAGGAATCAATTTAAACTTTGCACATGGTAATATTTTTCCCAAACTTAGTTTAAGTTCGAAGATGGGCGATTTTGCCCACTCTAATTGCCCATGTTAAATTAAAACCTATGTAACTTCCATACGGATATTCCGATTCAGCTATATTTTGGTATATTTTATAAGCACTTTAAGCGTGCAAAATAGGACGGGTTTTACAAATCGCACTAACTTTCCTAAATTAAAGCTGTTATAACTTATATACGGATGATAAAGCCGATGTAACTTCCATACGGATAGTCGAAATCAGTTGATATTTGAAAATGTTTTTATAATCGCATTAAACCTAAAAAATATGTATGATTCAGCCACGCCCCTTCTTGTACCTCCCAAACTATTGTACCTGTCCTAGCTAAATTTAAATTCGTTATAACCTCCAAACCGGAGCGTGGAATCCACCATGACTTGATACTTGATCAAGTTTTCACAGCTCTTTTTCAGTACTGTTCAGTACCGTACCCAGTTGTGCTCAGTATCAAATCCGACAGTACAGAAAATGGAAATGACGGAAAGCGTAACTCGTGGCAATTTTTAGGATTGAAAAACTTTAGCACTTATATTTTTATTGCATTCACTGTATGTTATTTAAATTGTTATTTATTTCTTTTACATTTTAGTATTAAAACCCAAAGATAAAGTAAAAATAACTAACTTGTTTCTAGCATTGTGAAATCGACTTGATAAAACAAAATTTGGAAGCATCTACAACAATGCTTATAATGCATACGATACAATCGAAAAAATGTAAAAATGCTATTCAGTAGATTATGAAACATCATCCCCGCAAGTTTTTCAGTATTTCGGAAAGCAGTAAAATTAAAATATCGTAATCGAAAAAACTCACCTTTGTTGTCTTAGAAGTAGCTTGTACTTGTACTTGTGAATGGAATTCATAGCAGTTCTTTTCCTGGTTGTAGTTATAATAACACCCCGTATTGCCATCGTAATAAAGACCATATTCCTAAAAAAACATTAAAAACTGTAGCAGGCGAAAGAGATCATTTTTAAAGTGAATTACCGCATTATAATAATAACCCGATTTCTGGTCATAATACAGTCCTGAAGTGGGTTCGTATATAAAATTACTAATATTTTGTGCCTGTTGAGCAGCTTGTCGCATTTCGTCAACAAAACTAAAAGCATCCACAGCAGAAACTGGAAGTAAATAAAGATAAACAGTGGTTTAGCGACGTTTATACGGTGATTAGATATAAGCTTTGATTTTTATTTCTTCGGATGGGATATTAAAGAGTTTTGTTTAAATCCAAAATTTTCAATATTTATTTCTGACATTTCACAATTGAATGAAATCTGCACGGAAAGTTTTTTTGCCTCTACTGAAAATTTGTAAATTTTGAGTTATTATTTATATTCGCCACTACTTTAAGTAAAAGTATGTAAGAAAGATATGAACGGGCAGTATTTATTGTGGAGCAAAAGTAATCACTTTGCTGCAGTTTTTTAGAAATGAACAACAAATTTCTGAACCAAAGTTTTTCATTTAAAAAAATTACATTGGGTGATTATTTTTGGCCACCCTGTATTTTATGTAGTTTCAAAATGGTCATATCCGATTTGATTATTTTATATAATGGCACGACAAGAGTTTCCAAATATATTTGATCCAAGTTTTAAAAACCAGACCAAAATTATTTATTTACTGCCTGAACCACGATGTCGATTACTTTACTTTTAGATGTCATTACTCGAAAAACGTACACAGTATGGGAAAATATAAATATTCCAACCGTAGTAAGGCTGATGTATAAACTATAACCTTTTATTATAAACTAGTATTTTGAACCCGGTGTTGCACGGGTTCACTCTTCCCTGTTCCTCTACTTCGTATGCTTTGGAAGATCATTTTTGATAGTTTTAAAATATTATTTATGTCCTATCATGACCTAGTATATCCAGGAACCATCCCCTGTCCAAAAGTTAGATACAGTAAAATTTTCAAGCGAATCGGTCCACCCGTTTGGAATCTTATACGGAACATACAGACACAAATTGATTTATATATATATATATAGATTAACATTATTACCGGTAAGAACCCGGTTCTTACCTCCTTTATCCATATCGATAAAAATATTTTAAAAGAAAGCAGTGGTCACCACGAGGAATCGAGTAAAGTACGTGCAGTTGTAAGCGCGCAAGTGGAATCGATAAGAAACCGAGACGAGTCTAGATATGTCAAAACCAAAAACTGGTTAATCGGTGATAACTCCGACACAGCTCACCGATTTTGACAAACCGGGAAACCGGTGTTCTCATGTCGGTTAACCGCTTCTTAATTTACAAATAATTGAATTTTGTGGATTTATTCTACAATAAAAATAGGAGCACTACGCAAGAGAAAGTGAAATAGTTATGATTCGTTTACTAGCTGTGAAGATAAACTGAACTGACCTCTTAATACCTCAGCAGATATAAATCTGCTCTCCCTTCAATCTGTTTTGTGTAAATTACACTACTCAACAAAATGAAAAAAATTTCATGTACTCCGGATGCGATAATTTTTTCTGTGTAGATAACCTTGACATGAGCTCGAAAAACGCAACAAAAAATTTTTTTCGTTTGGTTTTTGTTTTATTTTATTTTTTTTTTTTAAATTTTAAAAATTTTTTTTGGTTAATTTGTTTCGTCCGGCATAACTCGGGAACCACTAGCCCGATTTAATTGAATTAAATTTTAAAAAATTTAAAATTACAATTCCCTTAATCTGTTCATATATTGTTTTCCTATACAAGCAACAGTTTCCAAGTTAAAAATGAATATATAAAGAAAAAAACTTATTTTTTGCCTAAAGATTTAAATTTTTTTTTTTAAAAATCCATAAAAAATCCAAAATGAAAAAAAATGTCAAATCTTATTACTTTTACGTAAAGTCACATAACGCAAAATGAGACAAAGATCATGAAAATCGATGCACGCGTTTCGCTTTTATTCGCAATTGAGTAAAGGTATGAATTTCAAAAATTTGCTCGACATATGCACAACTTTGTCTATGGTAAGGTTTTTTCTTTTTTATTACAAAAAAAATTAAAATTTGTTGGGTGACAAAAATATATGTGTTTCTCTTATCAGGAACCAGATATAGTCCCCCATCATAGCTTCGTTCCAAAATCCTTGGTATCGGTGCTCAATTTCTTTCATTTGCTGATGAAAACGCTCACCATGCTCGTCACTCACATCGCCCAGGTTGTCCGGAAAGAAGTCCAAGTGCGAGTGTAGAAAATGTATCTTAAGCGACATATTTGCTCTAATTTTTTTATAATTTTGGAGTAGTTGTTCGACGATCTCTCTGTAATTTGAGCTTTTGTTGTTTCCAAGAAATCCGGAAACAATTTGCCGAAATGAGTTCCAAGCTGCAGCTTCATTTGGTGATAAAATGTGCTCAAACTGTTGGTCTTGCAACAACTTTTTAATTTGCGGACCGTCGAAAACGCCTTCCTTAATCTTTGCCGATGAAAGGTGAGGAAAAATGGTTTTTAAATAGGCGAACGCTTCGCCATCTTTGTTGATAGCTTTCACGAAGTTTTTTATGAGTCCGAGCTTTATGTGAAGAGGTGGGAGAAAAACATTTTCCTTTTTTATGAGTGGTGTATATTTCACGTTGTCGCTGCCGGGGATGACTTAACTCTTTCTGTCCAACTCCTCCTGGTGTAATGATGTTGACGATCGCGGCTGTCCCAAAGGCAGAGAAAACAACAGTACTTTGTGAATCCACCTTGTAATCAACAAAGGATACCGATAACCTTAAGGTCGGCACAAACTTTCCAATCGTGCCTCTCATAGTTAAGGCACTTTAGTAGATTGTCCATGACTTCGTATGTTTCCTTGGTGTCAACGGCATGAACAATTGGAATCGAAGGTTTCTTGTTGCCGTTGTGCAGTAAAATCGCTTTAAGGCTCTGCTTGTTGCTGTCGATGAAAAGACGCCACTCTCCTGGATCGTAAGAGTACCCGAGTTCACCAAATAATCCGGGAATGTCCTTACAAAAACAGATGTTGTCTTTTTTGTGTAGTACCTTGCGTATGGTTCATGACGCTTCCTGTAGATTGTTGTCACCACACCAGGAGCCAAGAAACGCGATGCATGCAACTCTGCATCTTCCTTGGAGAGTTTCAATTCTCTAACCCAATCGTTCAGTTCTGCTTGGGAACATAAGCGTTGACCTCCATGCAATGTATATGTTGACTCGCATTCTGATGTGGTTTCTACTGTCTCCGGATCTGATGTTGGATGTATCGCCTCATTATTAGATGCCCATCTTGAAACGGACGGTTGCGGGTCCACTGGTTCTTCGGAAAATGGCACTGGAAAATTCACTGTTGAAACAGCAGCGTAAGTCCATCGTATATTTTTTCCCACGCCTGTTTTTTTGCTAAGACAGAAGTAGCAATCTGTTACATGGCAAAGCGGAGCTCTCCAAAGCATTGGCATGATGATTCTCGGCTGTCGTCTGAAAGAATTTCAATAATAAGTTATATATCTTCTTGAATTTCGTAATCTACACTTACCTTGAGTCAGCTAGCTGTACGTAGCACCTTGGACATAGAGCACTTGGTGTCCACCGCTCATCTATGTTTGAGACCTTTAAATTGAAGCTCTCTTCAAATGAATCTCTCAATTTAGGTGAAAAACAACGCTTGTTTTTTTCAGAAACGTATTCTCCGCACATGTAACAAAAATTACTTGGATTGGTATTGCATTCAAATCCTCGCGAACGTTTGCTCATTTTAACTATCGCGTTCGTCGACACTTGTTGAATGAGTAAAATCGATCAATGAAGACCTATTTATACTGTGTATTGTTTAGTATTTTACTGACAGGTACTTATAAATGGGTGTATATTTTTTTACGGTGGCTACATACCTGTTTCACCATGTGTGAGTCTTAAATTTTCCGAATAATGACCACCCTTAAATGTGGGTTGCATTTCTGTAAAAAAATCATACAGGTAGCCAACGGAAAACCCAAATAATTAAAAAAGGCCCCTTTCCTTTTTTCCTTTTAATTGTTCACGCACATTTATTAGCGTTTATTACTTTGCTTACGCATTCATAAAAATTAAATAACCCTTTGTTTATTCCGTTTTGTTAATTCTGAGAATATCTGAGTTGTGCATATGTCGAGCAAATTTTTGAAAATCATACCTTTACTCAATTGCGAATAAAAGCGAAACGCGTGCATCGATTTTCATGATCTTTGTCTCATTTTGCTCATAGGTTATGTGACTTTACGTAAAAGTAATAAGATTTGACATTTTTTTCATTTTGGATTTTTTATGGATTTTTAAAAAAAAATTTAAATCTTTAGGCAAAAAATAAGTTTTTTCCTTTATATATTCATTTTTAACTTGGAAACTGTTGCTTGTATAGGAAAACAATATATGAACAGATTAAGGGAATTGTAATTTTAATTTTTTTAAAATTTAATTCAATTAAATCGGGCTAGTGGTTCCCGAGTTATGCCGGACGAAACAAATTAACCAAAAAAAAATTTTTAAAATTAAAAAAAAAAAAATAAAACAAAAACCAAACGAAAAAAACATTTTTTATTGCGTTTTTCGAGCTCATGTCAAGGTTATCTACACAGAAAAAAGTATCGCATCCCGAGTACATTTTGACTGTTGACTAGTGTTATCGATAAACAGTCGTCGTCGACCCAATAGTGTTACAGAATAAAAAATTCGCATTGAATTGATGTTGACGTTGATATAAAGTGACGTTGACTCAAAATCGAGGACGACTTTGACGACAACAACTGGAATATATGGTGAATATGTACACAAACTAGACGACACTGAATACCCCCTACGACAAAATCTCACTTTTCTATTATATAACATTCCGCAATAATTCAAACTGCTCTAACATCTACTCCTCTATATTACCAAAATATCCGCCTTCTCCTATTCTTCCACTTGTTCAAGGATATGTACAATGGATCCAGACGGCTCTCCGAGTGCACAGAATGCGGGAGCATTCTGGTCTTCAATCCTACCCTAACCTAATACCTGCTGATTTTGCTGACCTTTTTCTGACGAGCAAATGTAGAAAATATTTGGTTAAACAAAACTATTTTGTAAATAAATGCAATTGTTAGAAAAATATGCTAATTAAAAAAAATGTTGAAGTCAGAACAGGGCCGAATGTTTTCTGGTTGACTAATAAGTTCATGGAGAGAATGCTGTGTTGAAAACCCATCAGCCTACATCAGATGGTAATGAAAGGTTACTGGCAGATCATAACATTCCTCATTAACGTATAGTTTTAAGAAGGAAAATGATGAAGAGATTTCGTTTAGGAAATTTTAACTACAAATCATTTGTTTGAATTATTTTTAGTTATATATTTATTCTCGTCGTTCCAATGTTCCAATTTTATTCAACACATATGTATGAATGTATAAGTCCAAACCACTTGTTGATCTTTACATTCATACAACCTGTTAATATTTATTATGCCACATGTCTAGTGTCATGATCTAGTGAGTTACTCTATATTTGTGTATAAAAGGCAAGTAGTTGCTCTGGAAACTCAATTCACATCGAACAATAGAAGTGAACATTTGTATTTAGTTATAAGCGACGGTGCCTTACTTGTTTTGAGGAAAAAGTCTGCAAGAATTTCCTCATTTTGAGTAAATTTGTACTTTGATTTATCATAAAACATTTGAGAATTAGTTCATGTTCTCATTTTTATATGAATTTTGCATACTCTGAAGTAAATTCATTTATTTGAAGTATATGAACAACTTACTTAGATTAAGGAACATGGATGTAACCGCATAGACAGTTGGCGACTAACAAAGAAAGAGAGCCATAAAGGCTTACCACCACCATCGGTATACCGGATGACTCTCAACAAATTTTCTTACCTAGTCGTCAACCATTGGGAAACACCCATACACAGAAACACTAAAGCATAACTTCATATTCTCCTACCCCCATATCCCTTTCCAAAACCCTCTTACTTCCCTCACGTCCCATCTATCATCCATCACCAATCACCCCTTCCTAAATCCTATCACTCCCTACACCTCTCCTATAAACTACAACCTTATACTTTCAGCAAACAGAAGGATTTGCACAATGGACCAAACTGGGTCTCCGAGTGTTCGGAAAACCTTTAAACCTACTTAGATTTAGTAAAAATAGTTTAAGTAAATATTTACTTGGATTGTGGAAATCTGTACTAGAATCAAATTCAAAGCAAGACAAATTTTGAACTTAATATGAGGAAATATTGCTTTAGTGCTATACGATATTGAGTTTTCCTCAATTTTAGTTCATTTTGTCACACACTCTGTTCTGATAGGAAAATCTTGTGTTTTTGGCACAGATTTTGTTGGACAGATTTTTTTCGTTAAAAATGTAGGGAGCACTTGGCGATACCTATATTTATAATTTATAAAACAATACGTATAGGTATATAAACTTTGGAAAACGTGGATATGATTGCTTAGCCCCGGCGGTCATAGCAGTTCCATTGTGGTGTTATTCTTTAGAATTCCACCCTTTATATTGTATATCCTGCCTTTAAGGCTACCTTAATAAATAGTTTTTTAGTTCGACATACTATTTTGTCGCTGTCATTCGAATGTAAAACATGTAAAACATTTTTGTCGAAGCGCACAAGTGATTTTAAAACCTATATGGAAAAAATATGTTGTAATTAAAGCTCTCCATTTGTTGTATTTTTCCGAGGAAATCTACGAGATCTGACACAAAAGACCAAAAGTACTGATAACACACAATTTTGCTTATTTTTAATCAGCAATTACAATAAAATTATAGCCACACGAAAGAAGCAAACACGCGGAGAACAACGGAACAATAACAACGACGTCGTACCCATCACATAACAAATACTTTTCAGTCGGTAGTATGCACTTTTCACGGGGAAAAGCAAACAAGTATTTGTTGACAATTGTTTCCAACGGTGGAGATTAAATGTGGTCTTAACTAAGATTTGTTGCACTAATGCATCAAAAGATATCGTTATTATATTGTCTCTTCCTTAACTTAATGATAGATGTGGATACGTAATGACTACCCTGGAGGAGTACCCTACCTTACGTGGGTGGTATATAATGTTCTTGTTAAGATGGAAATATCTGAAATTTCTCAAAAAGTTCGCAATTTGGAGCAGGAAGTGTTTCTATCCATTTGTGGCGGTTTGTGAAAGAAGTGAATACATGAATTTAGATTTTCAATTCAGAAAAATAAAAAGATTACCTACCCAGAAAAAACTCCTACTCCGTTTTCCGGTTATTGAGAGAGATGCAGTATCTCTCGCTTATTAACAATCTAGCAATTCAACTTGGCGCCCTAGGCAACACAGTCGCTTAGTGTTTAACATGGACATCCCTCATCTCAAGTGGACACTGACACTCGCTTAGCTCAGGTGTCATGTGGATACATATTCTAGCACCGCTGAAGTAACGCGTTCACCCATAAGAACGTTAAAAAGATGGATCGGTGGTGACTGCACATCACTGGATACGACATTTTTATACACTCCACGAGAGTATTATGTCTTTGTGCATTTGTTTGTAACACCCAAAAGGAAACGAGTTAGACCCATCGTTTATTATACAGATCGGCTTAGAATCACTTTCTGAGTCGATTTTGCAATGTCCGTCTGTCCATCTATTTTTGTAATCAAATTACAGGTCGCAATTATAGGCCGATCTTAACAAAAATTGACACAAGTAAGTTTTGTGGATCAAGGACGAACGCTATTTAATTTGAAGCAAATCGGTTCAGATTTAGATATAGCCCCCATACAAATGTCGCTCCCGATTTGACTTTTTCCGCTCTAGAAACCACATATTTCACTCGATTTGCTTCAAATTTGGCACAGTACCCTATAAATGAAGTGGAAACAGCGATGGTGAAAATCGGTCAGATCGGTTCAGATTTAGATATAGCCCCCATACAAATGTCGCTCCCGATTTGACTTTTTCCGCTCCAGAAACCACATATTAAACTCGATTTGCTTCAAATTTGGCACAGTACCCTATAATTAAAGTATTAGCTAAGAGAAGGAAAAATGGAGCGAATGCCAGAATCGAATTCACGTTGAAACATATAAGTAGAATTAAATAATAAAGTAGCCGATAAAATATGCATGAACAATTACTTACGATGTAACGTTGAATCCATGGATAAAATCCTCAAAAATGTTGGTAATTCTTAAATGAATGCCTGGGAAGGAAGGAGCGAAGACGAATTCATTTGAGTGGAGATAATGATGAACTAATAAATGATGAGAAAGTGAAATGTGATTTGCTAAACGATTATTTTCTGAATGTTCCCAAATTGTTAAAGGATCGAATACAACGCTGTGAAGATGATACATGTAATAAGCTCAATACCCTTGTTCAGTCCAGATCTATGTTTGTTTTTAATTGTACTACTTATGAGGAAGTTATTGAACTAATAACGAGTCTCAAATCCAACAAAAGTGCAGGATATGATGGCATATCGAGCAAAACTATTATTAGATGCAAAGAGCTCATAAGCCCACATCTGGTAGATATGACGTGATTCGTACGTCTACTTTCCCAGAAGTACTCAAAATTGCTCAAGTAATCCCAATTCCCAAAAGTAGCAATTCACAAAAACCCTCAGGCTACAGGCCAATTGCTTTACTGCCGTTGATTGATAAAATTTTTGAAAAACTTATGCATAAACAACTTTCCAATTATCTTAATGAAACAAATCAGTTATATGGATTGCAATTTGGCTTTAAAAAGGGGAGTGGAACTCAAGATGCTGTCGTAAACGTTATTAATTTAATTTGTGAAGGATTGGATGATAAATTTGGTGGAGTTGGTGCCGCATTTTACGATTTTTCGAAAGCTTTTGATTTGGTCGATCATGATATCCTTCTCGAAAAACTGCCATACTATGGCATTCAGGGTAGTTCTCTACTTCTGTTGGTTTGTTAAAATTGATGAAGCTAAAGGTGAAACTGGCAATGTCGAACACGGAGTACCTCAAGGTAGCGTTTTGGGCCCATTATTTTTCACAATATATTTGAACGATATCTCCAGGCTCAAACTGTATGGGAAACTTGTTATGTATGCTGATATCTCTCTATTTTATCCTTATAATCATGATATTGTATTAAAGTCTCAGATGGAAAATGATGCTTCAGCCATATTGGAATACTGCAGATCGAACAAGCTTGTGCTGAACAATGACAAAACAAAAATAATACGTTTCCGTCCTCATTGCTCTAAAAAGGATAATCCCTTCAATAATAACATTGGAGGAACTCAAGTTTATGAATCCCGGTCGTTAAAATATTTGGGAATTCATTTGCAAAACAACTTATCATGGAACTTTCATATACAAGATTTAAAAGCTAAAGTAGCACCAGCCATTGGAATGTTGTACAAATCTAAAAATAAGTTTGATATTGAAACAAAGCTGCTCATTTACAATTCATTAGTCCAAAGTCATCTCAATTATATACCAATGGTGTATGCTTATAAGAAAAGTGTACAACTGAGGTCTTTGCAAATAATCCAAAACAAGGCACTTAAAATCGTCTATAACCTCCCTCGTACTTATTCAACTCTTGCGTTGTATGGAAATGTCTCCAAAATTTTACCGGTACATGGATTATATAAAATGCAACTGCTCATGTATATGTTTAAATCAATTAGAAACCTTGGTCCGCGTGCGATTGCATTTCATACTAATCAAACCGTTTTCCAGACGAGAAATAGAACAAATTTGAGAATTAAAAGATGTCGTCTTGAAATAACTAAACAAAGAATAGAACACAATGGTTGTTCTGAATTCAACCACCTTCCCCAAACGTTAAAGAATGTATCCAGAATTTCATTATTTAAGACAAATCTTAAATCACATTTATTGCGTGAATTGAGAATGCTTCTCTTGTAATTTTGATTGCTGTATATTTTTTTAAGGTCAAAATGTGAAAAAAGGAAGCATGAAATTAAGTCAGTCAGAAAAATACGTACGGAAATTGTTCTCAAAGCGTAGTGAAGTGTTTTCAGATGGATCTGAAAGCCCCAAAATGATAACACCGATTTACGGACGTAGGATGGTATTTTTGGATGTTTTTGAAGCGTAGTCCAAACAATCTTTAAAGTACTTTACAAATGAATAAGTGAGCGATCTGAAAGCCCGAAAATGATAACACCGATTTACGGTCGTAGGATGGTATTTTAGGACGTCTTTAAGGCGTCTTGGGAACAATCTTTGAAGTGCTTTGCAAATGAAAGTCTCAAAATGATAACACCGATTTACGGTCGTTCAAGCTTTCATTGAATGCTGGTTTCATTAAATGCTAGATATTGTTATCTTTGATCTAGTCAAATTTGTAATTCTTGATGAAATGCATATGTTATACCTCGGTATTAGAAAACATTTGCTTCAAAAACTGAGTTGTAAAATTTGAAGATTTTTCATTTCATTTTATGAACGATTGTAAATTTCACACATTTCAAGCTTTATTTTAGTTCGATTTATTTTGGATCCAAAAGAATTGAAGTTATTAACAAAATTCTTTTTTTCTGATCATAAATGAATACATTGTACATTATCTACCCCGTCATGAGAAAAAATTAGACAAAAAACAAATAAGAGTAGAAAATATGTACCTAGATGTGTTTAAATTATCCACACACAAAAAATGTATAAGAAAATAAAATTTAAATTAAATTAATTCTAAGTATCTTAATATATGAAATCTTTGTTGCGCATGTTCGCCTGATCCACGTGTCGTGTTCTCCATTTTTACTCTCCTTTTTGTGGTGAAACTGCATCCAGTTTCAAAAAGATGTTCACCTACTTCGGTGGCGTCCATAGGAACCGCGCCCACTACGAATTGAGGCGGCTACACCACCCCGATTTCAGCAGTGCCAGAACCGATCTGGTTTGTCGCGGCAAATCTTTCTCCTCTGGTGCTTGCGCTTACCAACCATCCAAAAAGGGAGCAACATTTTTTGCAGAATAAGAAGATTACCATTCGTTAGCTTTTTGAATAAATTAAGTTGATGAGACACAATTAAGATGATGAGATAAAAAAAACGAAGTATGAAGTTTCTTATTCGACTTAACCCTGCTTCTGCTTCTCTTTAAGCTTTTAATTCCACATATTTCAAGGTTATTTTGATAGAACATTATAACTAGCCATAAAGATAGTGTTTTCTTCGATTTAATAAATACAAACATACTGAACTATCTATATGCGTATCTATAATAATTAATTATAAATATTCTTTTAAACAGTTTATTGAATCGAGTTCCATTCAATAATGGTTTTACACCTCAAAGCAGATAGTAGGGATGTCGATTCTGAAAATTCCGAGATTTATGGTACTCCAAAGTCAATTTTTTTTATTCTTTATTTCCGCAGTATTTTTCGTATTTTCCAAATATTTTCGTGCCAAAGTTGTGTTGTGTAAAGTTTAATAATAGTCCATATAAAAACATAGTATTTCGATAGAACACACACACAGTACGTATTAAATAAGATCCTAACTTCCGGGTGATAAACCAAATATGCGCAGAGATTATTTGTAGGGAGGGTGGTAATTATCTATCTATTCCACCGTCTTCACAGGAGGCAACAAAATTGGTCAACAAGTGAGTTTATCTCAAGGGCCTGCTACAGAGGGAGAAGGAGACACAAGAATGTTTTGCGGTCATACCTCATCCTTGAAACAAAACAAGTAAGGAAAGGCTAAAGTCGGGCGGGGCCGACTATATAATACCCTACACCACTCCCTGCGTATGTACCTCGCTATGATTACTAAACCCAGGTATTTCATGGGAGCAATTTTATGTAGTTCATACAAATTATATAAATTATATTCATATAATTTATATGCTATAAATTCATCTTCAGTCAAATTTAACGAGTATGGTAAATAATATGGTAATTGATCTAATTGTCCGACAGACAAATACAAATTATACAGTAGTATACAAAGTCATTTCAAAGTATGGACATATGGACATCACCCAAACAATTCTCATTGCAATTCAATTCGGTAAAAAAGTGAAATCGGGAAGGATTTTTGCATCCTGTAAATGTATGTGTTTGACAAAAAATGTTAAATCGGAAAGGACAATTGTATGGGGGTATATTGAAACCTGGAACGATGTGACCCGCTTTCACCATGTCTGTTTATTGGTGAAATATAATATGTAAAATTTGGCCAAAATCGGTTAAACATTCGGGAGCAACATTTGTATGAGGCCTATATCTAAATCTGAACCTATCTTACCCACTTTCATCATAGATGTTTCTAGTTCGATTATAAGATGTTGTGCTAAAGAAAAACGGGTACAATGTGTGGATTTTAGAGCGGAAAAAGTGAAATCGGGAGCGACATTTGTATGGAGGCTATATCTAAATCTGAACCGATCTTACCCAATGTTTGCATACGTGTTTCTAGTTGGATTATAAGATGTTCTGCAAAATGTAAAGAAAATCTGGTACAATATGTCGTTTCTAGAGCGGAAAATGTCAAATCGGGAGCGACATTTGTATGGGGGCTATATCTAAATCTGAACCGATCTTACCCAATTTTTGCATAGGTGTTTCTAGTTGGATTATAAGATGTTCTGCAAAATTTAAAGAAAATCGGGTACAATATGTCTTTTCTAGAGCGGAAAATGTCAAATCGGGAGCGACATTTGTATGGGGGCTATATCTAAATCTGAACCGATCTTACCCAATTTTTGCATACGTGTTTCTAGTTCGATTATAAGATGTTCTGCAAAATTTAAAGAAAATCGGGTACAATATGACGTTTCTAGAGCGGAAAATGTCAAATCGGGAGCGACATTTGTATGGGGGCTATATCTGAATCTGAACCGATCTTACCCAATTTTTGTATACGTGTTTCTAGTTGGATTATAAGATGTTCTGCCAAATTTAAAGAAAATCGGGTACAATATGTCGTTTCTAGAGCGGAAAATGTCAAATCGGGAGCGACATTTGTATGGGGGCTATATCTAAATCTGAACCGATCTTACCCAATTTTTGCATAGGTGTTTGTAGTTGGATTATAAGATGTTGTGCCAAATTTAAAGAAAATCGGCTACTATATGTGTTTTATAGGACGGAAAAAGTCAAATCGGGAGCGACATTTGTATGGGGGCTATATCTAAATCTGAACCGATTTCCTCCAAATTCAATACCGATGGTCCTTGGCCAGAACAAATAACTTCTGCCAAGTTTCATGACAATCGGACAACAATTGCGACCTGTAGAGTGCGAACAAGCTTAGATGGACAGCAGACGGACAGACGGACAGACGGACGGACGGACGGACGGACGGACGGACAGACAGACATCGTTAAATCGACTCAGCTGGTGATTCTAAGCCGATCGGTATACTTAAAGGTGGGTCTAGCTCAATTATTTCTTGGTGTTACAAACATTTGGCGCGAAACTAACTTATAATACCCTATCCCACGAAGTGGTGTAGGGTATAAAAAGACAGTTGAAGAAGTTTACACCGATTAGTTCTGACAAAATCCCGGATCCCGGATCCCGGAATTAAAAAACCCGAATGCCGGATTTTTCGACATCCCTAAAAATATAAATTGGCCGAGTTATGAAACATGGACTCCGTTAGACCAGGTCAAATCCTCCATACTTACGTTTTCATATTTGATATAAGCACATTCTGATTTCGTCTAGAAAAGGTTCAAATCCGTTTGATGACAGCCACTCCAAGAGTTTATCATTTGGGGATCTATCCGAGGCATAAACTGTGTTCAAAAATAATGTGTGTACGTACATACCGAGTATGTACATACATACATAATATATAATAAAAGTGATTCTTCTGATAAAATACAATAAAAAAATAAAGCAAAGCTATAAAACAATACACCTTAATGTAAGAAAGTAAACAATTAAAAACTAAATTCTTATCAAAATCAGCTTTGGCAGATGTATACGGCATATTTGAAATGGTTTTGCAAAAACAACCCAAAGGTACATTCATACCAATCCGCCGTCCTAACACTGCTAGACCGCCGACTAATAATCAATTCAGAGCGAAACGTCGAAACAAAAGCAACAAAACATCAAGTTAATAATATTAGAAAATAAAATAGCGCTAAGTTCAATTAGTTGCAATTTGATAGTGAAACAAAAGGGTTGGCAGTTGTCTAATAAATAAAAGAATAGTAAACCAACAACAACAACCAACAGAATTTTTCTGCTGCCATAATGCACGACGAACGTCTGAAGGATTTTCTTAAACCGATTGTGTTGAGCGAGTCGCAGTTGCAAGAAGTTTTTAAACGTTTTTGTAATGAGATACGCAAAGGATTGGCCACTGGCACACACAGCCAAGCAGATACAAAGTGCTATGTGACATACGTCCAGGATCTACCCACCGGAAATGAAGTGGGTAAATACCTCGCATTGGATTTGGGCGGTACAAACTTCCGCGTCCTTCTGGTCACATTGAAAGGGCACCACGAAGCTGTTGTTGAATCTGAGATATATGCTGTGCCTAAGGAAATAATGTTGGGTCCAGGCGAGGAACTCTTTGATCACATCGCACAATGCTTGGCAACATTTGTAGAAAAGCATAAGGTTGGTGGCGAACATTTGCCATTGGGCTTCACGTTTTCATTTCCCTGTGTTCAACTTGGTTTGACCAAAGCGCTCCTGGTGCGTTGGACAAAAGGATTTCAGTGTGCTGGCGTCGAACAGGAAGACGTTGGTCGCCTTCTAAAGGAGGCAATTGCTCGCCGCGGAGATTTAGAAATCCATGTCATGGCCATTTTGAATGACACCACCGGCACTCTTATGTCTTGTGCTCATCGGAATCCGGAATGCCGTATCGGCGTCATTATTGGAACAGGATGTAATGCTTGCTATGTCGAACATGTTGAAGTGGTCGACTTGCTCGAACCAGAATTTAAAGCGAGTAATAAAAATGTACTCATCAACACGGAATGGGGAGCATTTGGCGACAGTGGTTTGTTGGATTTCATACGCACCGATTACGACAGAGAAATCGACAAGAGTTCTCTAAATGCTGGCACACAACTGTTTGAGAAAATGATTTCCGGTTAGTATCATTTCAAAGATAAATTAAAAGTGTATTTGGTGATGAAAGCAGTACAAAAATGTTCTGCTAATTTTCAAATTTTATCAAAATTTAAATTATCACGGCAGGTGGAAATAATTATCGATATGTGGTCTATGTTAAACTGGAAATTCACACATTCGTATGACTTGAACTTCTATTATGATGTTACAGATCCAAGTGTTAAGCAACAAATTAGGCAGCCAGAATTTTTTAATTTTCGTATTTCTTTTTAAAATACTTTTCTTAATCGAAAGCCTCTCTTCAAGTAAGGAAAGGTTAAAGGCGAACGGTCCACTACATCCTCCACTTTCTATCCGTAAACAATTCAAATCGGTAAAATATTGAAAACGGGAAGGATTTTTTTGTTTCCTAATCATATGCTGATACGACCTGAGCCAATTTGTCAAATCGGGAAGAATATTTGTATCGGGGATATATCCAAACATGAAATGAAGTGATCCACATTCGCAATAGTTTCTTCAATTCAAGTATAAGTATGTTATGCTCATTTTAAAGAAATTCTCAATTTCTGTGGCGGAAAAAGTCAAATTGGGAGTGAAATTTGTATGGGAGCTATATATAAATCTGAACCACATTTTCACCACAGGTGTTTCTAGTTGAAATATAAGATGTTTTGCCAATTTTAAAGAAAATCTGTTAAAATATGTTCCAATTTTTTGGAGCATATCTAGGGTGTCCAAAAAGCCGGTTATTTTAGAAAGACGGTTTTCGGTTTAACCGAAAATTCAATTTTTTTAAAAACCGGGTTTCAGTTTTTTTTACAAAACCGGTTTCTTTAAATCAAAGTACGAAAATATTTAAATTAAAATTGTTTATTACGAAAGTAAATACAGTTCATTTTTAGTAAAGGTACATTAAATAAGGAACTTCAGTAGTATATTTCTTACACTCCACTAGAGTAATATGTCCTTGTGCATTTGTTTGTAACACCAAAAAGGAAGCGAGATAGACCCATTGTTAATTATACCGATCGACTTAGAATCACTTTTTGCATCGAATTAGCAATGTTCGTCTGTCTGTCTGTCTGTCCGTCCGCCCGTCTGTCTGTCCTTCTATTCTTGTAATCAAAGTACAGGTCGCAATTGTACCCTCTTTTCACGCTAAATTTGGCAAAATATCTTATATTTCCATTAGAAACACCCGCGGTGAAAATGGGTCAGATCGGTTCAGATTTATATATAGCTCCAATACAAATTTCGCTCCCGGCTTGACTTTTTCCACCCCAGAAACCACGTACTTTCAGAGAATTTCTTCAAATTGATCATAACACGTTATACTTGAACTGGAAGAACCTATTGTGTAAGTGGGTCACATCATTCCAAATATTCTTCTCGATTTAACAAATTGGGTCAGGTCATATTAGCCTACGATTAGGAAACATACAAAAATCCTTCCCGTTTTCAATTTTTTACCAAATTGAATTGTATTCGGATAGAAAGTGGAGTGTATAATATAGTCGGCCCGCCCGACTTTAGCCTTTCCTTACTTGGTTTTGTTTGAGATCATTTTAAAATAAAGCCAATTCTATAAAATTATTCATATTTTTACGTACAAAAACTTGAATAAAAAGTTTACGTAGAATCCTTCTTATAATAATATCGCAATACCAGTATAAAATTCAAGAGATAATTTTGTAAGCGACTTTTTGTTTTTGATAAAGCTTGACGTATAAAAAACACCCTCGCTAAATGTTGATGCGGGTCTAACAGTCATCAAGGCATCATATAAGTAACTTAGCTTTTCAGTATTTTTCTTTGTTTTGTAAAAAAAAATGCGAAATCGTCATATAAAGTCCCTGTCTTTCGCCTTTTCGGGCAATTTTGGGGTTTTGCCTGCGGTTTATTGTTTGGTTTAAATCCAACATTAAATTACAAGATTCTTCGATGTCACAACTTACATCCAAATCTGAACTGTTGTCTAAATCTGGTTCTACAAAAATTTCGGGGAAAAGATGTTTGTATAATTCATTTGCAAATTCCTTTGTATCCGATTTTGATGAGTGTTTCAATACGTCATCGTTTAACGGAAATTTTCCGGAACTTAAAAACAGCCTTTGTCACAAATTCTGGGCGTATGTATCTTCTATTTTTTTTAAAATTGTTGATTAGATATTGGTAAATATGTTTTACCAAAAACTGGTTAACCGACACGAAAAACCCGGTTTTCTCGGTTAACCGAAAATGACCATTTTACAAAAACCGGCCGACGGTTGCAGGTGACGATACCGGTTACGGTTTTGGACACCCTAAACATATCCATTCGTAACGCATATTAAATGATTCGTAGAATGTGTATTGATTTCAATTCATTGTGCCACATCATAGATTTCGGATTAGGAATCTATATAATAAAGTCGAGGATTTTCTCCTGCTTGGATGTTTAGTTTGTTATGATTCGTTTACTTTTATATTTTTAGTTACTAACTTTTTTTCTGGAGGGGGTTTTCATCTAGTTTTACAAAAAATAAAGTCAGTCTATGGCAATGACTTTTTTCCCCTGGAGGGGGTTTTCATCTAGTTTTACAAAAAATAAAAATGGCAATGACAAATGACGTTAATTTAATTATGTGTGATTACGTGAGCCTTTGGCAACCATTCATATTTTATTACTAGGATCTTCGAGAAATAGTCTTAATTTCCATGTACCGACCCGGAACATTTTATATCCAAGAATTTTTATTAATGGACAGGTGATTGACTTTGTGGATTCTCTTAAATGCCTTGGTGTGATTCTAAACAGTAATCTCAATTTTGATAATCATATCAATTATGTTGCTAACAGAATATGTTTCACCCTAAGAAGATTATATTCGTTAAAAGCGTACACACCAAGGCATGTAAGAAATCGCTTAGCTCACTCTTTGTTAATGTCTCAACTGAATTACGGCATTGAAGTTTATTCAGGATCCTGGACTTACAATGTTGATAGAATTGAAAGGATTGTCAGAAAGATTGTGCGTTATGTTTTTGGTGAACATGACCGTGTTACTGAATTTACTCCAGCATTTTTAGGGTGTGCTTTTCATGATTATCTACAACTTCGTATTTTACTTAATTTTTACAAAATCATGAAACTGAGTCAACCTGTAATCTTGGTTAATGAATTTTCCTTTATAAATTCAACACGTAATATCCAAATCAATATCCCACTGATACATCTTTCTGTGTATGAACAGTCCTTTTTAGTTAGAGTCTGTCGTTGTTGGAACTATCTACCAAATTTATTGAAACTTTTTTCTTACTCCTATTCTACTTACAAGAAAAAACTTACTGATTACTTCAATGGTTCTTCGCTATAAATCCTGTTTTGTCGCAACTAATTTCTCTTCTTTCTTGTGGTGTTCTTATTGCTATAGGATCCTATTTATTTGTTCCAATTTTGTATTTTGAGCAACGTTCATATGGCTGGGGAGCTATTTAATCATATATTTTTGTATATATAGATTATATTAATTTCTTTTATGAATCTGCTAATTATAATTTTACTTAAAACATAGATGATTATCTTACAATACATGTATAATTGGCCTTATAGGCTTTCTTTGTATTGATGTTGAATAAATAAAAATATTTTGATACATTCATCGTCAAAATTGCATTTCAGTAATCCATCTATCAGTAGACTCAAAAAAATTTCTCAGTAAAAGAAAGCAGAAAGTCTACTGAAAGAGCAGATTTTCTGCTGAAGATTTGCTGATCTGCTGAGATGCGAGAGTTTTTAGAAATATAGAAAAAACTTTAAGCATATGCACAGAACAGTATGACCACTTGAATATACATATTAACAAAACGTTTTTGAATAGAAGTTATTATAAAGCAATTTGTTACCACGGGAAGATATTGCGATTGTCTTCAGGCCCCTCATTTTTTCTATGATAAATGCAGAAAATTGGATATGCTTGTTGACAAAGTATGGGTATAAATATGATATGTTATAGAGTAACAGGGTGTTTACTCAAAATCTTTATACACATATTCCGATAAAATAAAAAATATTTGATACAAGTGAGAAATATGACCAAAAATTTCAGTAAGTTAAAACTTATTTCTTATTGTTTCGCAACTTTAAAGTAGATTTTAAAATAGAGACCTACACGCAGAGAAAAAAACATTACGTAGAAACGAAATTTTAGACATGTGAACATCGTTTTTGGGTTTCATTTGTGGGAAAAATTAGTTTGTTTGCGGTAAACAAGTCATCAGTTGTTGTAAATGAGCAAAGATAAATATGTTTACATATATCAGAGTTTTCTTCGTTTGTCGAAATGGATTTGTATTATCATTACAAACTCCCAAAACATTTAGAAGAAACAGAAACCGTTGTTTTTTCATCTGTGATGAAAATAGGTCACACCGGATCAGTTCATATACAGCTCCGTAAAAATGTCGCATCGCAAATGTTACAAACCACGCATTGCAAACGGGATATACGAATAGCCACACCATATTATATTTGACCTGTGAACATCTGTTGTGGAAGCCCTTATACAAATGTCCCACCCGATTTCTATACTCAGAGAGTATAGATATTTAAAAATGCAAATTGTATTTTATTTAAAAATTAAAGCATTGTACTTTCTTTTGTTTATGTAAAAAATGTCTACATAAAAAATTCTTAGGTTACTCCAATACTTTTTCGCAGAAACGAAGAATTTCATCTCTTCAGTAGATTTTTACATTATTAATTTAGAGGTATTTTTTTTCGAACGGTCCCAACGCCTCTCACACCCGCCCCTTCCGACCGAGAGGGCCACGTCCCCATAACGTAGGGACAGCGTACACACCATAGTCCGAACCATGGCGGCTAAGCAGTAGAGGGTGGACACCGGCTACAGATCAAATATCAACAGCCGGCATAACAACAATATTAAACAAAATATTAGTATCACATGCAAATAAAAGTTATTCTCAAATTTATTAACTAAATATATAATATAAGTAAACATGTCACAACAAACTAAACATTCAAGCAGGAGAAAATCCTCGACTTTATTATATCGATTCCTAATCCGAAATCTATGATGTGACACAATGAATTGAAATCAATACACATCCTACGAATGGGCTCTGTGGAAGCATAATTCGTACGCTGAAAATCAATATGAAGGAATTGATAGTATCTAGAAGGTCTAAATGGCACGATAAATTTAATCCTAGAAATAATATAGTCAGAAGAGAAATCACCATTTAATTCCTTATAAACCATCACGGTGTTTAACATAACACGTCTGCTTTTTAAGGATGGCAAGTCGATCAACTTCAATCTACTATTTATAAAGCGGAAGAACAAAATCACTATTCCAATGTAAGTGTCTTAATGCAAAAATCAAAAATTGTTTCTGAACTGACTCAATTCTATCAATATAGATTCCATACTGAGGATCCCACACTACGGAACCATATACCAGAATAGGCCTGACAAGCGATGTAAATAGTTGCTTCGTCACGTAAGCATCAGACAACTCCTTATAAAACCAAGAACACCATATGCTTTGTTAACCATAGTAATAATATGATTGTTGAAATTCAGTTTGGAATCCATTAGAATACCAAGGTCTACGAAAGAATCAACTACAACCAATATTATACCTGACAAATCTCGGGTTCGATCTAAAGAAACGCATATGTTTGTATTTCCTTAGATTGAGTTCCCTGCAATTTATGTCACACCAGCGTCCAAAACTATCCAAGTCAGACTGCAATGGATGAGAAAATGCTGGCCAATCATAAGAAAAAAATATTTTTACATCATCTGCATACATTAGAAGTTTTACTGCCTGACTCACAATGTCGAAAGAAAAGCTATGCGAACGAAAACCAGTCACTCACTTTCGCATCAAAAAGCGACCAACTATCTTCTGACTTTTCGTTCGCATAGCCTTGCGTGTTGTGAGTGAATAATAATGTTGCCAGATCAAAAAATCCACAAATAATCGCAAATATGCCAAGAAAAATGCGTTAAATATCCAAATTCTAACTTAAAATAAAAAAGTTGACACAACTTTTTCTCTGCTGAAATATCTGAAAACATAATGTAAATAATCAATATTTGGAGTTGTTTTTGTGTGTTGTCGAAAAATATAAATTTTTTCCAACTCGCACATTTTTTGGAGGAATGTTAATTTCGAGATCCCCGTAGGTAGCTAGCTACTGGTTCCTTCTAACGTTCATGAGATGACCAAAAACCAATAAGAATACACTTATTTTACATGAAAAAGCTTATTTTACATGAAAATACTCCTTCTGGGCCAACACTATTCGTGGATCTGAGATTATTCAAATTGGACAAAACCAAGGGTAAATCAAATACAGGGATTTCCAGTTGACTCAATGCAGAGCCATTAAAAGGATAAGTGTCATTCGATCGATAAGATCGTTCCGAATAAGTCGTCGCAAAACAATCAGCAATCGCTTGATCTTCACAAAATTCTAAACCATCCATTATAATCCTAGTTGGCTTAGATGCGGATCTACGCTTAAGATTCATGAAGTCATAAAAAGATCTGGGGTTCTTCCTAAAATCATTCTTTAGTTTCTCCAAGTAGATCCTATAAAGTATCTGAGACTCAATGCTATATCTCGACCTAGCAACGGAGTATTTGATATAGTCAGAATTTAAACCAGTCCTCTTAAATTTTTTAAAGAGTCTACTTCTCGAATTCTTCATACTAGACAACTCACGTGAGAACCAAGGTAGCCTTCTAGACTGCCCAACACGAATTTTCGGTACTGATCGTGACATGAAGTCATTTAAAATTTGATAAAATCTATCTACAACAATGTCAAGATCAGTATAGTGACAACAGCTACAGACAGAATTCCAATCAACATCCTGGATAAGAGAATTTAACTTAACAAAGTTGGTTCTCTTGAAACAATAAATGGTACGATTATCTTGTGAAATTACTTTTCAATGATTTCATTCCAATTAGATATACTACATAGTTGACCAAAGTTTGGCACTTATAGTTAAGCTACGGGTTAGCAACAAGCAAATTATTTGTTTTTTTAAGAACTAGCTGACCCGACAGAAATTTCCCTTTTCTTTATGATCGTTGTGTGCATTTTTGAAAAACTACTACAAATATTTGAACAAAACGGAAATGGGAGAAAGGTAGTGACTAATGTATAGATTAACATTAGATCTTGTAGATGTTCAATTTTAGGATACGGTCACGGATATTTGATTCATATTAATAAAGAGTGATTTTTTAAAAGCTATAGGAAAGTTTTTCAAAAAAAAAAACGCGTAAAATTCAGAAAAATGCATGAAATCTTTATTTGAATCGATATAATTTAATGTTTGAAGATTATTTCATGCAAATGTTGACCTTGACTGCGTCTCAAATGGTCCATCCGCTTAGTCCAATTTTGGCATACTCTTTCCAACATTTCGGCCGGTATCTCACGAATAAATGCTTCAATGTTGTCTTCCAATGCGTCAATTGAAGCGGGCTTGTCTGTATAGAAGAGCTTTAACATAGCCCCACAAAAAATAGTCTAAAGGCGTTAAATCGCACGATCTAGGCGGCCAATTGACCGGTCCCGAACGTGAAATAAAATGTTCACCGAACTCGCCTCTCAATAAGTCCATTGTTGCGCGATGAACTTTCTTAACAGAGCACACATTCTGATAATAAAATTCAATAATTTGCAAGCGTTGTTCGTTTGTTAATTATAGACCAAACTGAAGATGTTTGACAGTGAAACACGAAACGTGCGTCAGCTGTTTAAACCAGTGTTTCCAAAAAGATAATAGCTAAAAAATCAACCTTTATAATGCAGAAGGTCGAAATGTCAACGGCGATTTTGCCATTGACAATTTCAAACAATTGTTTTGAATATAATTGTGCTGAAGCGTCGTTCTGCTACTTGATCGTCCTTAATTTGAATGTCGTGACGTGTTCCACAAAAAGGAGAAATTGGAACAATAATTTGTTTATTAGGTGGAGTAGGCCGTGGAATCACTGACGGTGTTTGTTTCGTTATTACCATGGAGTTTCTTTAATTTCCATATCCATCGCTTCCTGATTGTTTTTCGGCAGTCTTCCCAGAACGCAGCTGAAATTCCTGATGAAGCAAACATCACTTTAATTTTGCGAGCGTTATTGCCAAAATCGGGAGCGCCCAAGAAGAAAATCACTACAGTTCTAATTACTAGCATTAATCGCATGTCTTGATTCAATGCCTCATTTTCAGGCATGTCATCTTTGTATTTGGTTCATAAATCATTCGGGTACAAATGGAATCATTTTGAAATAATTATGGAATTGGATGTGCATTTGACGGGATTGCGTAATCCCGATGAAAATACATGTAACTGGATTTCCCTGTTTATTTGATGACTGATTACGAACTGGAATTACGAACCAAATAAAATGGAATCAACAAACTATGTCGTTCCTATCGTCAGTTCTGACCAAAAGTGTCCGAATTGTTGACTTTTCTTTTTTTATTTTTTAATACCTTTCAAAATGATTAATTTGTTATTCTCGGCTTAATTTTTCTCTCTGTTGAAATTCTATATTTGGACCAATTTTGGTCATACCGTTATATTTCACCAACAAATATTCATCTGATTTTGACGATATTTTTATGAAAATTTGATTTCATTTTTTTTTAATAGATAGTTTGATATCTGTAGTGATTGTATCTTATTTTCATTTCTAAAAATTTCTTTGCGTAATTTATTCAACTCTTGGATATTTAAGGAGAAAAACTAAAAAATGAGACAATAAGCTTCTTGTATTTACCACTACCATTCTATTCTCGCATAACTGCATTTGTAAGATAAATGGTGAGAATTTTATGATTTTGAAAAAGTTAGCTCTTTTCTGTACCCAAAAAAAAAATTGAAATTTCTAGGAAAAATATATCGTTATTTTAAATGAGAAAAAAAATCAAAAATAAAAACAAAAATATTTAATATCACTCATAAATGGTTCGGTACGATATAATACATTTCTTTTGAAATGCTATGCAGAACCGCATTTATTAGACTTTCATTTGTAATGATAGTTAATATAAAGATATTCCCTTTTTCCTCTTTGTCAAATGAAAGCATATTCATTCATCCCGAGACAAGAGTAAAAAATTGCATAAAATCCAAATATCCTATGGGCATCTAATGATAGTTAAAAGTATTCATCTGTAGAAATTTCTGCACTCTACTGTATTTTTTCGAATGCCTTTGTTGATGTAATACACTGACAAACTATTGTGACTTCTGGTCGAATCGTTGACGTTCTCCTCATCTACAACTATAAAATGGTTTTAGTGTTTTCATTCAGTTATTCTATTCTGTGGTTGTACATTGCAATATACACCCATGAATAGGTCAGAATTAAATCTGTAAACCTTCTGAAAATAAATATAAATAAGCTCTGGTCAAATCGCATAATAAGCTCTTAAGATATTTGTCTATTCATTATATTTTAGTTGATTTATTTAACTCGGCAGCCATTACTGGTAAAAGTGAAAGTTTTGAAGTCTCTTCGTCGATTAGATTAGTCAATAAAATTGTGCCCATGGTGGCCGTTTGTTATCTTGTTGTTACCCCGTTAATCAAGACATTGCATCTGCGTTACCATTATCGTTGATTTTTTTAATTCTAATATAAAAATTGAGTGATTCTAAAAAACCGTATAGTATCTACATATTGTTTGCATTTAAATGCCAAATCATTTGGTAAACAAAAACTATACCAGTGCTTTAAAAAAGTAGAATGGAATTTTTAATATCCTCGGTGTTTTCATTCTGTTCTTAAGATTAGATCGGTCGTTCTTTAGCCAATGTATCATTTGAAAATGTACTGAAGAGTTACATTTTACCAAAGTTTTTTTGCAATGAATCAAAAATGAATCTGTGTTAGACTCAAAACAATGAGACCACACACTCTCATCTAAAGATCAATTGTTATCATATCATTCAGTTCTGCAGGATACTTATAAAAATGCGTGTCCATTAATTTTGTACTTATTTATCTTCAGAGCACTTTACTAGATATCGTCACCTGAAATGTAATTGATTGAAAATAGTACGTCACGTCACTCCCTCGAACATTTTTGGCTTTTTATTTACTTTATTATTAAAAAATTTCAAGAAGTTCTAAAACAAATTTGCTTTAGAAACGTAATTACTTTACAATTAATTATCTTCGCTCCAATGATGGATCGGCACCTACTTTATAAATTAATTACTTTTTTGTGCGTTTGTTATTGAAACCAAAATGGGCTTCTAGTTATTTAGTTTTTTGCTCTCGATCTTCACATCATACTCACATAAGCGATAGTAGTCTACAGAGTACGCTAACCAATTTGTTGTCTTCGCCTAACGTCAGTGGCCAGGTGAAAAGGCCTATCAGTTGTCTTACATCGCTCTAATCAAAATCCAAGATAGTTTTCTATAAACTGAGATAATCGGCCAAATCAACCTTGAGACTCTACAATCTGTGGTGCCCCGAGAATTCAATGCCAATATTAATATTAATTTTGGCGAATTTAAAGGAATGTACTAAATAGTCAGTATTCCTTCTGAGTGCTCTCAGTTTATCAAACCCCAGAGGAGAAAATCTGCAAACGCTTTAGACATACTCCGGAGAATCCAATTTCTGGTTCCATTGTATAATTATGATTCATTCATATAGGACAGTTAAATCTAAAGGCCGAACATAATTTTAGAGTCTTATTTAATGCATCATATTTCATTAGAATCTTATTAGATTATATGAAATGATTCAGACTAGGTACTTCATTTATCGTCACCCGAAATGCAAAATGGCGGGACATAAATTTTTGTTGTTGTACTAGACTTCGTTCCGGCATGTGTCCGATTTTCTCGGGAACCTTTCATAAATTTTTGTTGTTATCGCCGCTGGTATCCTGACCGGAAATTCCCGGTGAATATAAAAATATGCGAGCAATTATAGTTGCGGGGTGCACCACATTCTTCCGTCTAAAAGCTACTCCGATTTGACTAATAAGCTATATGAATATTCGTAGAGCTCGGGAATGAAAAATGGTAGGAAATCTCGAGAATTATTGAGTAGTTTTTTATCCATGTTAAAAAAGTATTATATATGCATTTTGTAATTTGTTTTAAATTGGCCCGATGGCTTTGAATTACAAGTTGAAGTAAATAAATCAAATCAAAATTCCCGGGAGAGAACCCCTAATGCAGACTTAAAGGAAATAAAGAAGAAGAAATTCAGAAAGACCCTGAAAATACAGCAATGCCTCACTCGAGCAAATAAGTACGTTTGAAAGTTCAAAACGAGTATTTTTTGTCGAACGGTTACAACGTCTCTTACTAGCCTAGCCTACCGATAACAACATCGCCATAACGTACACACCACAGTCTGAATCATGTTGAACAACCAGTAAGGGGTGGACACACAGATCAACAACCAAAAATTAAAATTAAACAAAAAATATTAGTATTACGTCCAGATACATTTGTTAACTAAGAATAAGAAACAAGTAAGGAAGGTTAAAGTCGGGCGTGGCCGACTATATGATACCCTACACCTAGTCAATATACCCTGTGGTGTAGGGTATAAAAAGGTCGTTACATTTGAACCGGGTATATATATACTACAAATTTCATACTTCTATCTGTATTTGTAAAAAAATGAACATAAACTTTGAATGAGAGCTTTTTATCATAGGTTTTCTGAAATATAAGACGCTTTCCCGAATTTGATGGAAATCTGTTAAATATGTGGTTTCTGGAGCGGAAAGAATTAGATCGGGGGAGTCATTTATATGGGAGATATATATAAATCTGAACCGATTTGACCCACTTTCGCCATGGATGTTTGTAGTTGAAATATGAGCTGGTTTGTCAAATTTTAACCAAATCAGTTCAAATGCGCTATTTCTAGAGCGGAAATAATCAATTCAGTGGAGAAATTTGTATTGGAGCTATATACAGTGGTGGTCACGAATTTAGCACAGTCACCACATGTAACTTTATAAAGCAAATATTTCAACTTCAAATTTATGTTTTTTGACCGGAATTTTTTCTAAAATATTACGTACACCATTAATGACCATTTAACGTTGTTTTTGTTCGGTTCTTATGCTGCATTTTAGTTTTATGCAATTTAAAGTACAAATTTTGGACAGTAATTTAGCACAAATTTAAAAAACTTGAATCAAATCGGAAAAAACTGAACTAACCAATACATTTTATTATAAACTTAATATTTGGTTGGATAATCGCTATTTTGAGTAATAGCTATACACCTTCTAGACATACTCTCCACTAGAGACATAAAAGACTCCATTGGAGTAGCATATCAGGAATTTTGAGTTTATTTCAAGAAATCGGGCAAATTTTTGGATTTTATTGCTATAATATGTTGTTAAAGTCCATTCCATAGATTCTCAATAGGATTGAGATCCGGTGACTGTGCTGCACCATTTTTAAAAATCAATTTTGTTCAGCCCCAAACTGGCGTTAAGTGTGTTTTGGTCGGTTGTCGTGTATAAAACGCCACTTAATTGACATGTCTTTAACTGAATATGTTATCATAGTATCAACAAATAGATTTTTGTAAATATACTGATCCATTAGTGCATCGATTTTGTGTATCGGACAAACGCCGGGTCCAGAAAACGCAGTATACACCATCAGATTTTCGCCAACAAGCTTTACCGTCTCCCACGGCAGCCGGTTCTACGTACCGGATTGACCCGAAGCAGTACATCTTCGGCCAAGGGCTGCCACCTCAGTACTACGTGTTTTATGTTCGTCCATTTTTTCGTCCTGGGAGAGGCACATCCCGGAGTGTCTGCTCCGTATTCTTCTGGTCCGTGCCGGGACCGAACAAAATCCCGGACCATGGTTCTGTTCTGTCTGTCGGAACCGCATTCATCACCGCTCAACATCAGTAAGGTGTAACCGATGTATGGAGTGGGTACATCTCAGGGGTTGTTCCGGACTTAACACCATCAGGGAGTATAGCGAAACGGACTACGTTGCAGCATGCTGTGCCTCCGTATCCCGCAGTGCGTCACAGGAGTCGCTGTCGTCATTGTCGTCGTCGACGTCTTCATCGGCATCGGTTTATGGGACGACACCGCAATCTCCCCCTCAGCAATATCAACAAGCACAGCATCTAACACCACATATTGCTGTACCAACCCCTGAGAATGTATCCTTTTTGCAATTTAATTGCAATGGCCTCCTTGGTAAGATCTTTGAAATTGTAGACTTTATGAATCGGAAGAAGATCAAGGTCGCTGCGATCCAGGAGACAAAGCTGAGCGACACATGCAGCTTGCACAGTTGTCAAGGATACAATGTGCTACGTAAGGATCGCACCAGAAGTGGAGGTGGGGGTCTTGCTTTCCTAATGCACCATTCTGTGCAATACAGACCTATCTCGCCTGAGCTTGACTCTAGAGACCCATACATGGAATGTATGGGGGTAGCAGTCAAGTCTGGGACTGCCGAGATAGAGCTGTATAACGTATATATACCGCCGATTGCTAGCTGTGCGCCGCGTTATTTGCCGGACATTAGTACTCTACTACAAGGCAATAACCGCGTGGTCGTAGGAGACTTCAATGCCCACCACGAACTATGGCATTCTCTCCTACCTAATGACCAGCGGGGCATAGCTTTGGCTGAGCAAATAGATGGCTCTACGTTCTGCACAGTGAATGAGGACGCCCCCACACGGATTATGGGTGACTGCAGCAGCTCGCCAGACATCACTATAGTGTCGCCTGGTCTGATAAATGACGTTACCTGGCAGCCCGTCATATCACTGGGTTCAGACCACCTCCCCATAATCATCTCCATTGACAGACCACCCGACTTCATAACATCTGAACGCCGTACTTTCCTTAACCAGAGGAAAGCGGACTGGAACGGGTTCAGAGAATTTACCAACCGCAGCTTCAGTGAGCTACCCATTTCCTCAGATATTCGGGTAGCTGAGAAAACATTCCGAGGCATCATCAACGCAGCAGCCGCTCGCTTTATTCCTGCTGGTCGAATACCCGAAATACGACCAAATTTCCCAGCAGAGGCAGCGGGACTCGCAGACGAGCGTGATGTTATTCGTCGATCTAATCCTGGAGATCCTAGAATCAGGGAATTGAATCTAGAGATTGGTAGGAGGGTCAACGAATATAAACGGAATAAATGGCTGGAACACTTGAAGCAATGCAACTTAAGTTCCGGAATCAGTAAATTGTGGGCAACGGTTAAGTCACTCTCGAACCCCGGCAAGAGAGATGACCGGACGGCAATCACATTTGGTGCTACCACTGTGACAGACCCGAAGAGGTGCGCGTGTTATTTTAACCGGCAATTTATAGAGCACCCCGAGAGTGATAAGGCGAAAAGGAGTATCATGCGTCGTATTCACGATCTCCGAGCCGAGGAGGAACCACCACAATTTACAGTTGGCGAAGTTGCAGATGTCATCCGTAGCGCAAAGGCATCAAAAGCGCAAGGCCCCGACGGAATTTCCATGTTGATGCTGAAGCAATTGGACATACCGGGAGTAGAGTTCCTGACGAAAGTCCTCAACTTGTCCCTGACCACTCTAGTAGTACCCGAAGTCTGGAAAATGGGCAGAGTGGTCCCGCTACTGAAACCAGGCAAGGACTCGAGCAAGGGAGAATCGTACAGGCCGATTTCCCTTCTCTCGCCAGTAGCGAAGACACTTGAGGCTTTACTCCTCCCGAGCCTGATTGGACATTTTCCAATTGCTGATCATCAGCACGGATTCCGTAAGCAGCATAGTACGACTACTGCTTTGCACGCCATCACCACACACATAAGCCGCGGCCTTAACCAGAACAAGCCCGGTGATAGGACAGTCCTCGTGGCGCTTGACTTATCGAAGGCTTTCGATACAGTCAGTCACGCAGCGTTATTTGAGGACATCGCCAACACGTCCCTCCCGAATAGTTTGAAACGTTGGATCGCGAATTACATGTGTGGGCGCCAGTCGTATGTTGAATTCCGGAATAAGAAGTCCAAACCCCGTAGAGTGAAACAGGGAGTTCCCCAAGGAGGGGTGATATCTCCGGCACTGTTCAACCTCTACCTTTCCGGAATTCCAGCACCACCTGACGGCGTTGAAATCGTATCTTACGCTGATGATTGTACGATTCTGGCGTCGGGCCCCTCAATCGATGACATATGCGAAAGGTTAAATGTCTACCTCGCTGATCTTGCCAATTTTTTCACTGCGAGGAAGCTGAAAATTTCCGCCACCAAATCAACGGCCACACTCTTCACTGCATGGACAGCGCAGGTGAAGGAGCAATTGAACGTGATAGTCGATGACACCATAATTCCGACCACCAATTACCCCAAAGTTCTTGGTGTCACGTTCGATAGCCTCTTCAGATCTAGCGCGCATGCCACAGCTATCTGCAACAAGATGAGAAGTAGGAACAAGGTCCTCAAGTCGCTCGCCGGCAGCACTTGGGGAGCTGACAAAGAAACCTTGTTGACCTCTTATAAAGCGATAGGCCGGTCAGTGGCCAACTATGCAGCACCAGTGTGGTCACCGAATGTGAGCGAGTCGCAGTGGAAAAATCTACAGACCTGCCAAAACGCCGCCCTGCGAACTGCAACAGGGTGCCTCCTCATGTCTCATGTGGACCACCTACATGAGGAGGCGAAGATCATACCCGTGCGACGACACAATTTCCTGTTGTCGAAGCAGTATCTGCTTGGATGTTACCGCCGTAGCCACCCCAATCACCACCTCGTGGACAGGCTACCTCCCCCCAGGCAGATAAGGAAGGATCTTCATGATCTAGAGCGCGAGGTCCAACGTTATAAAAGGGAACCTCTAGATCAAAGTGCATACCAGGCAGGTCTTAATGGCATTCACTCTGATGCAGTCGTCGAAGCCGTTAACAATTACAGAGTGAATGTCGTGCTAGGAGAGCATCCCCCATCAGTGGCTTCGGAAGAAATGGATCTGCCACGACAGACAAGAGTGGTTTTGGCACAATTGAGATCAGGCTGGTGTAGCAGGCTCAATTCGTATTGGGCGCGAATTGACGCAAATACGTCGAATTCCTGTCCCGCATGCAGCCAGGGACCACACGACACCCTACACCTGTTCAACTGCCCGGCCAAACCCACTCAACTCGTTCCCAGGTCTTTTTGGACTCATCCAGTCGAAGTAGCCACCTTCCTTGGCCTGGAAACCAACACAACAGAACACACAACACAGGACGAATCAAACAACACCTAAATGGACAACATATTCGCCAGTGCTGCTACAACAACAACAACAACCGTCTCAAATTTGTACTTTGGGTTGTGCTGCATGTTTGGAGGGCACAATTCGTATTGTTTCCTATTAGATCCGCACCGACAAATGTTCGATTCGCCAATCCAGGCGATATTTTCCCAAAAATCTTGGATTTTTCTAAATGATCCTGATAAGATTAAATGTGACACTGTAAGTCATATTTTGATTCTTATGGTCCTTGAGGAAATGCTTATGTCAATTTTTGCCAAAAATCTCTCTGAATCACAGTTGAGCTTTTAAATGGATCTGCTACGCCAGAGCTATTTCTAGTTAAAATATATGACGTTTTGTGGAATTTGAAGAAAATCTGTTGAAAAATGTGGTTTCTAGAGCGGAAAAAGTAAAATCGGGAGCAAAATTTGTATGGGAGCTATATCTAAATCTGAACCGATTTTTTTTTTTCAAATTAAATAGCGTTCGTCCTTATCCCATAAAACTTCGTTTAGTTCGATTTAGTTCTAACCACAATTGCGACCTGGACTTCGATTACAAGAATAGATGGACAGACGGACGGACGGACATCGATAAATCAACTCAAAAAGTGATTCTAAGTCGATCGGTATAATAAACGATGGGTCTATCTCGTTTCCTTTTGGGTGTTACAAACAAATGCACAAAGACATTATACCCTGTGGTGTAGGGTACAAAAACTGATAGTCCTAAGTGGTATAAATGACACTTTAAACATAATCCCGTACGATTAAGTAATCAGAAGAGTCATCACCATTAAACCATAAATACCACCAGTGTTCATCATAAGAGGTTTACTTTTTATGGAATGCAACTCAATCATATTCAATCTACTGTCATATTATAACTGAAATATGAATCTAGCAAACCGAACAAAACAAGGCTAATATTTTGTTTTCGTTTCAGGAATGTACTTAGGTGAACTGGTGCGACTTATATTAATCGATGCGCTGAAGAAGAACTTGATATTTGTATTGTCGCAGAACAAAACAGATTTCATCGAGACATTGGCCAGTGAAATCGGCTGTTTCGAGACATATATGATCTCTGATATTGAAGCCGATACCTTCCCGGAATGTAAGAACACTCGTGCCGTCATCAAACAGTTGTTTGGAATAGACAGAGCTTCGGTGGAGGATTGTCAGAAATTGCGCTATATCTGTGAATGCGTATCTCATAGAGCCGCCAACTTGGTAGCGGTTGGAATTAGTGGTTTAATTAACAAAATCAATGAACCGAAGGTGGTTGTAGGTGTGGACGGTTCCGTTTACCGCTTCCATCCGAAATTTGATGCGTACATGAGAGCTACAATGAAGAAATTGGTGAATAGCAATGTAGAATTTGATCTGATGCTTTCCGAGGATGGCTCAGGAAGAGGAGCGGCATTGGTAGCAGCCGTTGCGAGCCGCGGCAATTGATTTGGCATTTATGAATTTATTATATATAGATTAAATGGAAAATATTGATTAAACTTACGTTCAGTCTCGTTTGTTTCCGTCTGTTCTGCTGAATTAGTAGTAGGAGACCCCGTTGGCGGCTTCTCCTCAGATTGTTTGGCCTTTTTTTCCTTAATGCAATCGATTTGCTGCAACTGAAAATGGAGGATTCGTAGTCTAGATCGGAGTGTTCTCTATCACATAAAAACAAAAACACATACCAACTTGCGAATTTTGTCTTTATATTTTTTCAATTTCTTCTCGTGCTGCTTCATCAAACTGTGTAGACACTCAATGTACTCATATAAATGGTCCAGTTCCATTTCTTTAATCTTATCCATTTTCTTGGGACGGAATTTTTTAGATTTCGCCACTTTTTCATCATTTTCTGTGTTTTCTGATTCACTGTTGGACATATTAAAACTTTAGCAGGATTTTCTTTTGGATTCCTTGAAGAAAAACAAAACCCAGGAGAAATAAACCAGAGATGATGGTAAATCGATTTCGATTTTAGTTACAAATCGTTTCTGGCGATAAAATATTTTTACTACCGATTAAAAAATGTCAGAAAATCGACTCTGTTTCAGATACTTTTTCAATTTAAGGGCCGCACACACCAGCGGTTTTTCTACTTTAACCTGAGAACACACGAGCAAGTAAAAGTTTAATTCATTCCAATTTGGATCAATAGTTTGTATGCATTGGTAAAAATGCAAATATATTGAGTTTTTTAGAACAATTAAAGCCAAAATACAATCAAAGTATATATGTGCTTCACGCGTACTTTTGCTCTTTGGATACTGTTAGATTTATAGCCTTGTCACACTGCATGCGAAATCAAGCTGATATGAAATAAGGTCGCATTACAAATGTCAGATCCCATACAAATTTGACATTTGAAAATCGACCTAATGTCATTTCAGCTAGATTTCAAATCAAATATTAGGCCTGTTCGATTGGGCTTATGGCAATACAACTAAGAGAGTAAAGCGAGTAAATTACATACAAAAATTAAGCAAGTAAGCCCAATCGAACAGGCCTATTGATTACAGACCAATATTTTAAAACATAAAGATATATTGTACAATTTGAATCCGACTCTAGTTTTGTGAAGGCTTTACAGATAAAAAAACATTTCGGTGGCAAATAATTTTTATTTGCAATTTAATGATTTGATCTAATCTACACGCAAAGAAAAAAATGTGAGAAATCATACAATCATAAAAGCGTACAATTTACCTAAGTTTCTTAGGTGAAATACAACTTTAAAAATTCTTTGGCAACTCATACAGAACACTTGGGTAATTTGGTACCAAAAAATACTACTGCCAGTTTTGGCTGTATTTCAAAGCATTTTGTTCTCTTAAACAATTTTCATTTATCAGTATTTAAAAATAAAGAAATAAATATACAAATTGATAGAACATAAGTAATCCAACGCCATGTTTCATTTATCTAATTTGGAATGTTTTTTAACTAAATTTAATAATACGAAAGACATACATCTTTTTATTGATTTTTCTATTTCCCACCCAAATAAAAGCGATGATGACTTAATCTGTTTTAGCCTTTTGTTCTTCCGTCTAGAAACAAAAAATGTTTATTTTAAATATTATACTCATATGCAATTAACGCTGTTTTTTCTTTGATGCTTCTGTTGTTTTTGGTGGGGTTGCTGTTGTCGTTGCTGCTGGTGTGTTGATTGGGTTTCGACGTACAGATGAGGCTGATGATGCTGTTGTTGTAGCTACTGTCTGTTGCGATGAGTGAACAGCAACAATATGGATTTGTGGTTACTGTTGTATATCGTTCTCAAACAACAGTATTTTGTTGATCAGTATTGTTGTTGTTGGTGTGGTGGTGGTGGTGTTGTTTGTATGTTGCCGAAGCACAACCACCGCCACCCCTACAGAATGTGAACTGTTAATCATAAAAGGATTAAATTAATAATGACGAAAGAAACTTTTGACAACACACACAGCCACACTTACCATGTTATAATTGTACGTTTTTCGGTTATCCCCAAACAAGCACTGGCAATTGATACCAGAGGCCGGCTGCTGTTTTCATTGCTAAAGACAAAATATGTCCGAGACCACCGGCCGTAGAAGCAAATGTTGTTGTGCATAGTGCATAAATACCACTGCTGCCGAAACCATTTACGGCACCACTTGTCGAGACTGCATAATGTTGCTCCGAAATGTAACTAAAATTGATAAATAAATTAAAAAAATAATAAATCTTTATTTTGCGAGTAAAAAAATAAATAAATTTTAATGTCACCATACTTACTTCGTCGTTTGTTGTTTCTTCTGTTCTGTTGCTTTTGGTTTTCTTGTAATTCTAATCTTCGAAATTCACTTTGACAAATCTATAGAAACCTTTGCTCATATAAATATTTTTGCAAGTACCTGCTACAAAATTTATAAAATTGGCAATTTACATATTCACTTACACCATTATCCAACTCACTAATTAATTTTAACAAAGAAACTTGTGTAAAAACTACAAATTTCTAAATTGGGAAAAAGAACATGGTGCAATATTTTAAGGTACATAAGCACTGAATACCTACCAAGTAAACTTAGTTATTTATACAAAAGAAGCACATGTGTAAATTACACGAGGGAAATTTAGCATTTACTTGTATGACTTCTGTCAACTCCATATAAAAAAGATTTACAAAGTTGAATTCGGTATTTTTACACAAGTTTTTTTTCTGTGTGTAATAAATAATACAATTAGAGTTTTCACTCTTGGTAGCAAATGGGGGTTGTAGATCTTGCAAAGCTTGTAGATCTAGCAATGTTTGCTACAATTTGCTACACCACAAACACCACCACCACAACAAAATACAAAGAAACGTTATTTGCTAAGGGTTGTGTCATCTGCAAGACTAAAACCCATAGCATATCTACCGTAGTAGCTCTTGCAAATTCTGCAAGTGTAGAACAACTGTTTGTTTTGTGTGGCTAATTTAGCTTTTAAGCAAGAAACTATTTTTTTATTCCATTTTGGCGTGTTTTTTACTCTAGAGTTAACAACTTTGCCCGACATTGCTTCTTCTTCTTCAAATTACAATTTGCAATCAACTGCGAGACGTTCACTCTTCGTAGCATAATCGTAGTAAATTCTGCAAGGGTTGCAGAATATGCCATCAAGAGTGTATACACATATTTTTTTCTGGAAAGCCTTCATTGAACTGTAATCGTATTGTTTACGAACTATCGGTGTGAAGAGTCTTTTACGCATCTAATAAAATTTGCACAACCTCTCTGCATCTAAGTTCTCTTTACGATCTCTTCTTCTTTTTCGTATATTTTTCCCATAAAAAACATCACTGCCGGATTGGAACTGTCAATTTTTTATAACGTGCATGAAGACAAGACGCGCGTACCATGGATAAATTAAGAATATTTAAGTTGGTGTTTATTATAGCTTTCTGTGGTGTAAATTACGTAGAAGCTACAAAATTAAATTTTCCAAGAGTCCTACTGCCGATTTTTGATAAAATCTCAATCAATTTTACGCTGCAAGTGAGTGATAAAGGCTGTTTTAAATGGTGAGTATTCGCAAGGTCGCTGGTGTTGTGTGGTTGTGAGTGAGCCTATTGCCGGCATCAGTGACAGATGGATTGGGAAATTTGCGCTTGATGGCACCAACTTCCAACTTAACCTTAAAATGCACAATATACTTTAACTCCTGTCGTTTCTACTGTAGGACTTCATCCAGACAAGATTTGATACTGATTACGCCGCTGTATGAAGATGCCGACAATGAATGCTCATATGAAGCTACTGTTACTGTTCTGTCACGCGAACGTAGGCGCAACACTGCCATTGTCTTGGCCGAGAATGTAGCTACAGGCGATTCTTTGCGCTGTGATGTTATTTTGGATGTTATTGATAAACTCGGCGTCGAAACAACCACACGTCAGTTGTACCTGGAAGAGGCTCCCGAGACTTTTGTTCTGCACGCCGAAGATACACAAGGCAACATCTTCACAACTTTGGAAGGCGTCGAATTCAACTGGGTGATTTCCTCATTGAACAAAGACAGCAAAGATTGGTCTCCCGCTTTAAGATTCCTTACATTCACCGAGAGTTCTTACCATGAGGTACCAAAATCACTGGAGAAATTTGAGGCTCAAGGTCTTAAGGGTTATATGGTTCTATTGGAGGGTATAAATACAGGCACTGCCAAGGTAAACTAATCGATAATAAATGAAAGCATACATTTGTAATATTTCTTATACTGCCTTAGGTTACAGTAAATCTTCCTTGTGCGGAATACGGATATATTCAGCCTATTGTAGTTTATATCAATGTATTGGCTAACATCATCCTTGAACCTTCGGACGTTTACGTTTTACCGGGAGATACGGTTAATTTCCGTATTCTACAACTGAAAATGGGCAGACTACAAGAGATTTCTCTGAACAATCAGTACTTTTTGGAAATCGAAGATGGATCTGTGGCCAACATGAAGGGGGTTGCAGCTACTGGAATTAAGGCGGGTACTACAATGGTTGTATTGCGTGACCGTAATGTGCGAAATGATGGCAGCATTACCGGAGACAACGAAGTGATGAAAAATGCCGTTCCTAGTGCACGTCTTACGGTGGCCAATCCAAAGAAATTAGGGCTCAGCCTGTTGCCGCACAACAACTGGATCACCGTCGAGGGAGAGAAACATGAAATAGCCGTTGATTTGTATACACAGTAAGTTGTCAAAGAACGATATTTTGTATTTGAAATACCATAATAAGGGAAAGACTCTATGAGAATTCACATCAAAGTTTTGATTTCTTCCGTCCCCATTAAATTTTAAGGTTTTGTGAAAAATTTTCTGATCTATCTGTGCTTCTTTGATTGATTCTATTATATCGGTATCAATTATCTAAGTAAAATCTCATTATTTGGCGTGTGAGACTTTAGTCTTTTGAAAAACAACTCTCTTGTTGTTTTTCATTGATTTAGAGAAGATCGGGGATGTTTGTGGGAATTTTTGCAAGTTCACATTTTCCTACATTCTCATGGTCTTGATTCAAACAAAGAATAATGCGTTACTCACAGAAATGTGTTGATTTGATAAACAGGAACTTCATTGGAATCATTTGAATTTCAGCTTAATAAGAACATCATCAGAAGCAGTGACCGACCGTCTTGAATTTATATTATGTGTTTGTGTATGTATATGTATATACATACATACATTTGTGTACGTTATTGAAATTCAACCCTTTATTTATTTCTTCCGTATTTTATTCTTCGCCACCACAAATGAAAAACGGCGTAAAAAAACGTTTCACAAATTTACAGGAGAAGCAAAAAACTAATATGAAAACCATTTTGGTTGCAAAAACGAAATTTATGCATTCTTTCAAGGGTATGGCGCGTTACATCATTGGGACTAAACAGTAAAAATAGTTATCTTTTTCAAATAAATTTGTTTTTAGGGCTGTGAGGATGTAATGTATAAAGCGCCTTGGAGACGATCAAATAATTCCATCAATCGGTTGTGTGTGTGCCTCTAATCGGGTTTCGTCGGCTACACGTACACGACGTCGGCAATGATTGACATAAAAAACAAAATTTTTTGATATTTTCGTTGATGGCGTTTTCGTTGATGGTCTCCAGTTACGCTTGAGACCATCAACCATCAGATGGACAAGTGCGCGGGTGAAAAAAAATTCATTTTAAAATTTATAGAATGCTATGAGAGCTTACCGGCTCTGTGGAACACCAAAGTGGATGCCTACAGCAACAGGGAGGAAAATAGGAAGCTGTATGAGCTACTGCTGGATGTTTTTAATGAGGAGTATCCCAATGGGACAGTTAATGATTTCCGACGGGAGTGATGTTAGCGGAGTGCAGCAAAAGTAGTATGAAAGTTTCAACCGAACACAACGAAGTCAAACACAAAGTGATGATTGCCGTATTTTGTGGTGCGTTTGCGGGCAAAACACGAAGGCACACACTAATACATATGCACGCGATTGATGGAATTATTTGATCGTCTCCAAGGCGCTTAATGGTCAAACAAAAACTCCATTTTGATGATTTTTGATGTTCCGCCCTTTTGCATTTCAGGTGACAATATAAGTTATATACACAATGATTATGTTCGTAAATTTTCTATTCTGCCTAAGAAAAGATTAATTTTTGCTCTAGGTAAAAAAATCGTATTGTAGTAATATCGAGCCCTTAGCGCGGAATGATCGCAAGCGCCAAAACACACATTTTACAGGAGAAGGTTTTTATTGATTATTTTGAAATATTTGCATAAAATGAAATATGTTTAAATGCAAAATGTTTTAATTCCGCCGTACCCAACGAATTATTATTAAAAATTGATCATTTGTTTACAACATACGGTACTTTTGGCGCTTGCGATACAAATATTGTACTTGCGGCTACAAATACTGAAAAAACTGTGGCGCTTACGATATAAGTTTTTTTCGATTAAACCTCGAAATTTTAGTAAAAACACACTTTTTATTATAAAAAAAATGTATTAAATCAAAATAATAAAATAGATAACAATACTTTTATAAAGGGAAAATGAACAGTAAAGTAATTCAAACCGTTAATAAAAAACAATTTTAGACACATTTGAATTCCTATGATTAATAGTTAAATTTCATATAAAAGTTTTTAGGTAATATCGATCTTGAATTTTTCTTTGAACGAATAATTAAATTAATATTCATTTCATCCACCCTACTATCTGCAAAATATCCATATTTAAAATTTTGCGCAAAATCACAGTTTTTCAAATAATTAAATTTTATTTTAATATTTGGCGGTAGAAATGCTGTAGAAAATGAATTCCAGTCCTTATATATCGGTATCGTGCGGGAATTTGTAATTATGGTCGGCCACTCTGAAGCCCAAATTATTCTTCCTTTACAAACATATTCAATTGTATAGTGTTTAGAATCAACTGGCATCATTGTATGACCGGAAAGCATAAACGTTATGTTAACATTCTTAACGAAATCTGAAGTTTTTATACCCTCCACCTCCAGGATGGGGGTATACTAACTTTGTCATTCCGTTTGTAACGCCTTGAAATATCGACCTGAGACCCTATAAAGTATATATATTCTTGGTCGTCATAAAATTCTAAGACGATCTGTCCGTCCATCCGTCCGTCTGTTGAAAGCACGCTAGCAAAAATAAAGGTATTTTTCGAAATTCGTACTTTTTGGGGTTAAAATGGTAAAAGGGGATAAAAATAGTGTCAACAAAATAACCGCAGCTGGAGTCATGAAATTCGGAGTATACATTCCTCTGACTGTGCAGACACGAAAATGGGTATAGAGGGAAAGTCGTACTCTTAAGGGGGTAAAATACGTAAAGGGGGATACAAATGGTACCAACCAAATGACTATGCTAGAATCATGGAATTCGGTGTCTACATTGCTCTGCAAAATAAAAAGTTGGTTGAATCATTATTTTGAACTATGCTATGTGAGATAATGGATTTTCATAATTTGTACATTAAAATATAATGGAAATACAACCAACTGTAGCATCCACTAAGAATATTTATGGTATGTAAGCTATAATATAAGAACATTTATTTTTTAAATTGACTTGAAGTATTACTTCGTTATGTATAGTGTAAACGTGTTGGTAACCTTGCCTTATAAGCGTGGTTTGAAATAATAAAAATATTATATTTATTTATAAAATTATTTCTCTATATTTTTATTTGTTTTGGTTTGGCTATATTAAACAAAATATATTTTCCTGTAATATTACTTCTTTTCTACGAAAATCGAAAGCCTCTGTGGAATGCAATCCATGGTGGAGGTTATATAAAGTTCGGTCCGGACAAACTTAACGCCGTTTTTACTTGTTTACTCTCTAACTCTATATAATTGTGGGCAATGTGCCCATTTTGATCACTATTTTAAGCTAAATATTATTTTTCTTTTGTCAAATTTACCACTATTTGAATTAAATAAATGTTAACGTTTACCCACAATAATAGGGAAATGATACCAAAACCATCTATATAGTATTTGGCTTAATATACGAATAGTCCAAGAAGTATATTAAATTATTGTATATAAGGAACAAATCATACAAAAAGGCTTTGTGTTCTCCAAAAAGACAATAATTTTGAGCTACTTTCAGTTCTTGTGGGTAAACTTTTTTCTTCTGGATCGATAAAAAAAAATATATAAACTACGAACCTCTTAGCTTAGTTCGTTCGTAACATATCGTACTTTCAACCAACAGACGAACACTTCATTCTATGGTCGAGGGTATAAAAATACACTTATTATTGCATCAATATATTGATAGACCTATCTAAAACATTTATAAATACCTCTTACATTATCTGACAGTTTTTACCTAAATTCATGAACTGTCGCTTACGATAAAATTGCTTTCTTTGAAAATGTGAGCATCGACTTACGATAAAATCTTAGCCCCATTTTTTATATAAACGTTAACAATTTTGACATTTTGACAATTTTTATTTATGTATCAGCCCATAAAATTTTAAATTCAACAATAAAAAATATTTTCAGAAAATGTCGCTTACGATCATTCCGCGCTAAGGGCTCGATATGTTTCTTCGATTTTTCGCCTGTTGCTGTACTCTGCCCCTACGTTGTGCAAACGTGGCCCTCTCGTTCGGTTGAGGCGGGAGTGAATGCAGTTTTTCAAATGACCTCAGTTGGTGGCTTACTATAGCTAAAATAAAATTTAAAATATTCAAAAATCCGACCAAGTTATTGCACCTAAGCATATTAAGCGAATTGCTATTTGGCGATAAAAGCGAATTCAAACTCAAGAACAGAATATTAGTTCATCAGAAAAAGGGAATTTTTTCATTAAAACTCTTTAACATTTTTCGAATTCTTTGAAAACAAATATCCATTCGTAAAAACCTTCATAAAACATTTTTATTTTCATACACTTACAGTGATGACCACAAAATTACATTGGGTTCACGATATTCTGTTAGTTCTGAGCTGGATGAAATGCTATTCCTGGTGCAGAAACGTAGCAAGAATGGCTCACGTCTATATGGCGAAGCTATTCGGGAAGGCGTCACACCCGTCTATGGTTCATTTAAGGAGGTAAGTAAATAGATAAATTGAATTATGTCTGGATTTGCCCACTAATAACCTATTTTAATTTGTTCCACTCCAGTTGACAGCACAAGCTGAGTTACAAATCTACAGTGAATTAACGTTGACACCATCCAAAGTGATATTACCCTACGATCCAAATGTAATCAAAACACAAAGGATTCAATTCCAAGCCAATGGCGGCGACGGATCATATGTGTGGATGTCTCACCATCCACGTCTACTGCACATCAATCAAAATGGTTTGGGCACCACTGTAATACGCGATACCAACAGCAAGAGTAATATTGATACGTTCGATGGAGCTACTGGCAGCGTGCTGACCGCCCATGGCCACGTTAAGGTGGCATTAGCTAAAAATCAGAAAATTACCCGACATGCGGATGTTTACTTTGTACCACCCGTGAAATTGGAAATTATCAAATATAATTTTGAAACTGCTCTCAAGGACTACGTACAGCTTCACGTAGCAGTGTATGCGTACGTCAATAGGACTTTGATGCCACTTACCAAATGTGAAAATCTTGTCTTTGATTTTGAGTTTTCAAACCAGATATTCCAAGCTGATTACAATGCCGCCTCCGCTGCGGCCATCCCAATGGCTTCTGATGCTTGTCAAGTTGTACACTTGCGTAGCACAGCGATTGGTCTAACTCACCTGAAATTGTCCTATAAATTCCAAGACAAGGTCCTGAAGGACGAAGTAACTCTTAGTGTTTTTGAGCCGCTGTCAATTTTGAACCCCGTTGAGAATCATGTTGTTTTGCCAATTGGATCCTCTCGCAATGTTATTTACACAAATGGGCCACAAAGAATTTACACCTTGGAAGCCGAGCTAACGAAAGGCATTGACTATGATTACAATGTTGCTCGAGTATCCGAGATTGAGTTCGACACACAAAACAACCTGTTTGCCTTTACGATATTGTGCCGTGAGGTTGGCGAAACCTCGCTTGTTTTTAATGTGTTCAACGCTTTGCTGACACCGAATTTCCAACCTCATGTCTCCAAAATAATGACCCATATTTATTGTGTTAAGCCAAGATTTTTGAACTTGTATACCACGGAACAACTGCGTTCGTCGTGTCCTTTGGAAATGAAAAATGCATTGCTGCAACTTAAAGATCACGATGATAAATTTGAAATCGAAATTGAGGTTCAGGACGCGAAAAATCGCAAGCTAATGAACATTACATCTCTATTTATCGATTGGGAGTTTGCCGCCGGAGAACAACGTTATCACAGTGGTGCTATAATGCATCACCGTCACGCCGAAGAAGAATTCCTGGAAGGTATACGCTTGCCGGGCAAAGACATTTTGGTTACAACCCTCAGTGAAGTGGAGCAAAACTTTCGCATTAAAGGTGTCGTTACAAAGTACGATGATCTAATACTGCGAAAACAGGACATATATCCTGAAGATCCCGCATTTGGCATCAAGAATGTAAGTTGGCATTATATTGTTGTCATGCCACTGCTTAATTTTTAATATTACAGCCCAGAACGGGGGAAGTGTCAACTCCTGTTATTGAAAATGAAATCCGCTTCATGACCGTCAACAGCACCTTCTTCCCCTCGGATCACATCAGCATATTCTTGGCGAAAAGCAGGCGCGAACGTATTCCCATGTCACAGGGTAGCGGTTTTTATGATTTCCAATTGTCTGAAGCCGGCATTGTTAAAGTGGAGTTTGATAACAAGGACAAGGAACTAATTGTTTCGCCTCTTCGCATTGGTCACGTAAGTTATGCGCACTGAGAGCTAAACAACTTAGCAAATAACTAACGTTTATTTCAACAGACTCGCCTTGAATTAATCGATCGTTGCTTGATGAATGAGCCAGCTTATCTGTCGATATCCGTTGTCAGCATTGGGGCTATTCGTGTTGAGGCAGCCGACAGAGTAGAACGTACAAAGTCTATTGAGGCCATTGTTAAACTGTATGACTCCCATGATAATCTGCTGCACATTGACCCCTTCAATCTACACATTTATGAACTGTCCGAAGAAGTATTTAACTCGAACATTTTAAGTCTTCAATTGGGCGATCAGACAGACTTAGATGTTGGAGAAATTAGGTGAGTTTTGGTGTTGCATCGATATTTTTGACATATTTTGTGGAGAGTGGGTACTCTTACTCTATACATTTGCTATCATTATATTTTAATGCGTTTCGCTAGGTTAATGTTGGTGCATATTGGCCATGGTTCATACGACGCGCCATGTTTGTTCAAGATCCTCGTAAACGGAGTGAGGAATAACCTTATCCAGCAAAATTTTATAGATTTTACTATGGCTGTTTTTCTAGAAGTCAGGATTTTTATTAACGATAGCAAAAACGTTAATAAGAAGAAAATTGCTGGGTATCTATACTACATTTGCAATTCAATGAGTTGCTTGTGAGATGGGAATGTGTGCTTTGTTACTTGGTGTGGTTTTTGGGTGAATCATTTACTTCAACAGTCCGGGTATTTGGTTGAAAAGTCGATGCGAAGCCTGTCGTCGTGGGCCGAAACCATGATAGTGTTAGAGAGTACAACATGTCATTTGCAAATAAATTTTTATTCCCAAAATCAAGTGAAATAACACCCAAAAGGAATATTTTTTACTCTGAGTAACCGGTTTTGGAGATAACCTAGAGAAGAAAATCTTTAAGCCCGCCAAATCACTTTTATTTACAAATTTTCCAGCAATAATTCCTTGTGCCATAAATTCTATTTACATTTTCATGAAGACTGGTTAAGCTACGCTTAGAGCAACTGCATTAGCTCCCAGTGTTTGTGTAGTTTGACATCTATAACCGTTGGTTAGCTTTAATCAGAGTTGGTGAAAATGGGTCTACACATTTAACATATTTTTATTATTTTGTTTTCATACAAAATTTGGCATTGTTTTTGGCGACAATGCACGGTGGGGCATATGACCAGTTTTAGAGTTTATTATAGTTTTTTAAATTTTTAACACAGTAAAGGGTGGTATTGTAGAAAGTCATGTCGTGCTCGTATGATAATTGTAAAATTGTTTCGGACAGTGAGCGTTCCATTGAATGCTGGTTGTGTACCAGTCAATGGCATGCTAAATGTGCCGGTGTATGTGCAAGGGTCGTGGACGCATTGTACGGGGAGAACAATGGTTTACGTTGGTGTTGCACCAAGTGTAGAAAAATTGGTGTCGATTTTTACAACTTTTTCAGGACTTCTATGTCCGAGGTTGCTAAAATGGGAAAGGACCTCTAGGCGATTTATTCAAGATTTAACAAGTGTGCATCCAATCTGGATAAATACCAACAATTGGATGAGTTTGCTAAGTCTCCGGAAGTTTCAGTCCAGAAACGTAAGACAACGGCGAGGACGGCGTCTGCTAAGCCCTCGGCTGTGAAATCTGGTATACTTAACACCATTGGATCGGATGGTGTTGTTTCGGTGGCCTCGGCTGTTCCTGAGGCTACGGCTACTGTAGTCGGCGGGTCAGTCACTGTGGATGGTGATACTCCGAATTATGCTTCGGTTGCTGGGCCGCTGCCTGATGTGGCTGATCAGGCGCCAGTTGTAGCGGGTCCTTCTCTGGCCCGTGTGAATGCGACCGGTCGCCCGGGCCCAGTTGCTGTTGCCGGTGGTGTGGATCCACATCGTTCTGGAGGAAATTCCCGTGGATTGTCCATGGCTCCGGAAATGAAAATGGTTTTCGTTTCCCGTTTCGCTCCGGATACGACCGTGGAAGATCTAAATTGTTTTATTAAGTCGAAAATTGAGGGTGACTTCCGTATAAAGACGTTTAAACTGAAGTCATCATTTGCCCAAAGTCGGGCATCGTTTAAAATTGTTGTGTCGAGAGAAATTTTCGACAAGCTAATTGTCCCCTCATTCTGGCCATCTAGGGCTTTTGTCAAAGAGTTTGTGGATAGGGTTGACAATCTGGCGCGTCTACCACCAATGTCAGTCACTATTCCAAAAAACTAAGCAGCTCTTTTAGTGTTGGGTATCAGAATGTTAGAGGTTTGAATACGAATTTGAGTCGTCTGTTTTTTGATAGCTTTGACTTTGTCTTCTCGGCTCTCGCCTTTACTGAGACCTGGCTGAAAGTTTCGATTTATTTAGGAAGGATCGCGTAGGGAAAATTGGTGGCGGTGTTCTTATCGCCGTTGCTAATGAGTTCTCATCCGAACGCTTTATTCTACAAGGGCTTGATGACATTGAATTTATGGCAGTCCTTATTAATATGGGACGTAGTAAGTTGTTTGTCACATGTTCTAATATTCCTCCATCGTCCGATTTGTGTGTATATGAGAGGCACTTGACTGCGATTGGTATGGTTGCTTCGAAAGCAGGTGATTTGGACCATGTTATGATTTTGGGAGATTTCAATTTACCCACAATATCTTGGCTTACCTTGCCTGATGCGGAGGCTTTAACTTTTAATTCGGATGATTGGCCTTCGCATATAGTTAGACTCTTTACTGAATTAAATTTGATTCAGATCAATTATGTGGTACATGTAAATGCTAGGCAACTTGACCTAGTATTTGTCAATGATCCCTATTTCTTCGAGATCAGTAGGTTTCCTCCCATATCTATCCCGGAGGACGACTATCATCCTACCTTGAGTATATCAATGTTGTATTCTAGTGATTCTTCTCCCTCTGCTTCACAAGATAATCGTACCATTTATTGTTTCAAGAGAACCAACTTTGTTAAGTTAAATTCTCTTATCCAGGATGTTGATTGGAATTCTGTCTGTAGCTGTTGTCACTATACTGATCTTGACATTGTTGTAGATAGATTTTATCAAATTTTAAATGACTTCATGTCACGATCAGTACCGAAAATTCGTGTTGGGCAGTCTAGAAGGCTACCTTGGTTCTCACGTGAGTTGTCTAGTATGAAGAATTCGAGAAGTAGACTCTTTAAAAAATTCAAGAGGACTGGTTTAAATTCTGACTATATCAAATACTCCGTTGCTAGGTCGAGATATAGCATTGAGTCTCAGAGACTTTATAGGACCTACTTGGAGAAACTAAAGAATGATTTTAGGAAGAACCCCAGATCTTTTTATGACTTCGTGAATCTTAAGCGTAGATCCGCATCTAAGCCAACTAGGATTAGAATGGATGGTTTAGAATTTTGTGAAGATTAGGCGATTGCTGATTGTTTTGCGAAGTCTTTTGCGACGACTTATTCTGAACGATCTTATCGATCGAATGACACTTATCCTTTTAATGTCTCTGCATTGAGTCAACTGGAAATCCATGTATTTGATTTACCCTTGGTTTTGTCCAATTTGAATAATCTCAGATCCACTAATAGAGTTGGCCCAGATGGGGTACCAAGTATAATTTTGAAATTCTGTGCTAGTGGTTTGGCTATTCCGCTAACATTGTTATTTAATACTTCATTGAGATTTGGATATTTCCCTTTGGCTTGGAGGAGTTCATTCATTGACCCCCTCCATAAGTCTGGCAGTCTAATTGACGTGTCAAACTATAGAGGGATAGCTAAGTTGAGTGCCATTCCGAAGTTTTTTGAGAAATTGGTTACTGAGGTGGTATCTCATAGGGTTTCTTCTATATTGAGTCCATACCAACATGGATTTCGTAAGGGCTTTTCTACTGTTACAAATTTAATTCAGTTTACTTCTCACGCTATTGATGAATTTGTTCAGAGTAATCAGACTGATGTCATCTATACGGATTTTAGTAAAGCATTTGATAAAGTGTACCATGAACTTTTGGTATATAAATTAGATCACATTGGTTTTAGCTCTGACTTCTTGAAGTGGATATCTTCGTATCTTTCGAATCGCTCACAGATTGTTAAATTAAATATTAAATAAATGAATTCTGATTCCGTCGGGAGTCCTTCAGGGTAGTCATCCAGGGCCTGTTTTATTCTTATTATTCATAAATGGCCTTCCAGAGTCTATTATTAACTCTAAACTTCTAATGTATGCAGATGATGTAAAAATATTTTTTTCTTATGATTGGCCAGAATTTTCTCATCCATTGCAGACTGACTTGGATTGTTTTGGACGCTGGTGTGACATAAATTGCGTGGAACTCAATCTAAGGAAATGCAAACATATGCGTTTCTTTAGATCGAATCCGAGATTTGTCGGGTATAATATTGGAGGAGCTGAGTTGGAGGTAGTTGATTCTTTCGTAGACCTTGTTATTCTAATAGATTCCAAACTGAATTTCAACAATCATATTATTACTATGGTTAACAAAGCATATGGTGTTCTTGGTTTTATAAGGAGTTCTCTGATCCTTACGTGACGAAGCAACTATTTACATCGCTTGTCAGGCCTATTCTGGAATATGGTTCCGTAGTGTGGGAACCTCAGTATGGTATCTATATTGATAGAATTGAGTCAGTTCAGAAACAATTTTTAATATTTTCATTAAGACACTTACATTGGAATAGTGATTTTGTTCTTCCGCCTTATACTTGTAGATTGAAGTTGATCGACTTGCCACCCTTAAAAAGCAGACTTGTTATGTTAAACACCGTGATGGTTTATAAGGAATTAAATGGTGATTTCTCTTCTGACTATATTATTTCTAGGATTAAGTTTATCGTGCCATTTAGACCTTCTTGATACTATCAATTCCTTCATATTGATTTTCAGCGTATGAATTATGCTTCCACAGAGCCCATTCGTAGAATATGTATTGATTTCAATTCATTGTGTCACATCATAGATTTCGGATTAGGAATCGATATAATAAAGTCCAGGATTTTCTCCTGCTTGGATGTTTAGTTTTGTTATGATACGTTTACTTTATTATTTTTAGTTACTAACTTTAAGAATAACCATTATTTGCATGTGATACTAATATTTTTGTTGTTGTTGTTGTTGTAGCAGCTTTTAGAGGGAGCTGAGGTGATAATCCTTAAGTCTGAATTGTACTAGACTTCGTTCCGGCATGTATCCGATTATCGCGGGAACCTTTGTTCATCATCGTTCTCATGTTGTCCGGCTGTTATTTGCATCTTCTTCAAGGTTGATGTTAATGTTAAGGGAATGGGATGTTAATCGAGTTGTTCCCCTATCCTCCACTAGGGGCGCTGCATTTTTATGTTAACCCTTTCACTACCGAATTAAAATGGATGTGGCTAAAATTTTTTTTTGGTTTTTTAATTAATATGGTAAAAACAAACATCCCGAAAAAATTTTTTTCCTACCTATGTGGGTGTGGCTGCTTTGTGAAGCAAAGTACCGTTTAACATATTTCAACAAAAAAAAAAAACATTTTTGTTGTTAGTAACATGTTTAGTGGAGTCGCGAAGTTACGTTCACTACAGTGGACATCAGTAGTGAAAAGGTTAACAGCCATGTTATGTATCGCTAATGGCTATTAGTTTCTTCCCTGGACCTGGGAGCAATCGAAATGACTATTTTTATGTGAAAGTGTGTTTGGATGAGAAAATTGGCTGCAGAAACTCTTATTTTATGATGAAAAGTGAAAATTTGTTGATGTTGAATTTTACCAGTGCGCCGGCTTCAGATTGCAAGACGCGCACACTCCCACTGAGCTATGAAGGCCACTAATATAATAATATTTTTGTTATACCGGCTGTTGATATTTGATCTGTAGCCGGTGTCCTCTACTGCTTGGCCGCCATGGTTCGGACTGTGGTGTGTACGTTGTCCCTACGTTATGGGGACGTGGCCCTCTCGATCGGAAGGGGCGGGAGTGAGAGGCGTTGGGACCGTTCGAAAAAAAAATAATAAATAAACACTTCTGTGAAATTTCGCGGATATCAATGGCATTTCAACCATTCTAACCAAAATTTTACAAAATCTGCAGCCCATTCTACCGGCATATTAAAGTGCACCATTTTACCTTTCTTCTCATATATATGGTTCAGCGGATACGTCCGGATAAACAAAGTTCTATTCCAAGAAAAACAGGAACGACTCTTAAACATACACGAAAAACACAACACACTATCGCAGTGCATTGCTTTTTGCAATAACATTGTAAATTTTTGATTAATTTACATATCTGTGTAGTATTTTCTAATTTACAAAAAAATTATTAGCTTGTGCCCTTTCGTTTTACAACAGATGTGTTTTCATACCACTTTTGATTAAAATATCAAAAATGAAACAAGAGAAAAGTGGTAACTTTGGCAGCATGGTTTGAAAAACGAGTTCCAATTTTTTATATTTTGTCATTTTAAATGTTGCCATTATTACTTTCTGAAATACGTTATTTTTTTATGGACTTTTTGCCTCTCAAATTGGTGTTTGGCCCCATCGTGCAATGTAAAAAATATTTTTTATTTAATGAAAATTTTACTTTTTGTTTAGATTGCCTGTCTTGAGCTCACATATTTTAAAACAAGTACGGCAAGGCAAAAAATGGGTGGGACTGACTATATGTTACCCTCCACTCTCAATCCCATTACAAGGTTTTATTACCAAACCTGGATGGGGCAAAAGTAATCATTCAATGTAATTTGTTTTTAAATGTAAAACTTCAGTTCTGCTTGTGAAATTTCTTTTTCATTAAAAATTACAGAAAAATGATTACTTTTTCCCCATCTTGTATATATATGACAGTTCCAAACATAATAACGAAAGTTCCCGTGCGACGACACAATTTCCTGTTGTCGAAGCAGTATCTGCTTGGATGTTACCGCCGTAGCCATCCTAATCACCACCTCGTGGACAGGCTAGCTCCTCCCAGGCAGATAAGGAAGGATCTTCATGATCGCAAGGTCATGAAGATCGCGAGGTCCAACGTTACAAAAGAGAACCTCTAGATCAAAGTGCATACCAGGCAGGTCTTAATGGCATTTACTCTGATGCAGTCGTCGAAGACGTTAACAACTACAGAGTGACAATTACTGCCAGGCCAAACCCACTCAACTCGTTCCCAGGTCTCTTTGGAAAATAAATAGAATTAACAATCATAGAAATAATACGGATTTGTCTTCATGAACTCTTTCTGGCAAGAGATTGCATTGTAATGTCGGTTGCATAGCCGTAGATCAGAGTCCTTAAAACGTTTGCGAGTCGTCCGTTTTATTATTTTCTCCCAAATTTTATTTCTCTTTCATAATTTTATCTTTAAACTTGCAGGTACATTATTACAGGCAATAACCTGGGCGAAACAAAAATCGTGTTTAGCACCGGCAATGGCGATATGATGGCATCCAGTGAACCTATTAATGTTCAAGTAAGTCTGCACAAAAGGAGCAAACACGAATTTTATTATTACCATCACCCACATCTCTTTGTAGGTATTTCCTCCTTTGCGTTTGTATCCACGTAATTCTACTTTGGTTGTGGGATCAAGTGTACAAATCTACTATCATGGCGGCCCACAACCAGACGTAAATATTGTCTATCAAGTGCAAGACAAAAAAGTCATAAGTATGTCTGACACGTTTTATTCTTTTTGCAAATACATTTGTATATGGACATGTGCTTTATGATGTTTTCAGCTATGGAATCGGCCATTGTTACAGCCTTCAAATTGGGTGATACCAAAATTACTGGTAAATGTATTATGAGAAATCCCATCAATGGCAAAGAGGTTGTTGTCTCCGAAGACACTGTAGAAGTTCATGTTGTACCTCTGGTCAGCATATTAATAAAGACACCATTAGTGAGGATACGTAGTGGCGCAGTAATGCCGGCTTCCATATGGGGTAAGTTTAGGGCAATATAGTTCTTGCCTTATGTTGATTTAATGTTTGGTTTCAGGCACTTCTGATTTATCGCCAATGGTATTGGGAACACTGTCGAACATGCATATAACTTGGTCAACCAATCAACCGGATGTTATCAACATTTACAATATATTTGCGGATGCTGGTGAGTTATGGCTTAACTATGATCTACTGAACCATGATACAGCGTTATTTCTGGAGAATAATCCAATAATGCTCACCAAAGGTTCACATAATAATTCATTCTTCGATGAGCTTGAATGTTATAGCTTCAGTTCAGGCACAGATACGGAATGTACAGATACGGAATCTAACGAGTTTAGTTTATCTATATATATCCTTCACATCGGATGCGGAATCGCACGTACTTTATTACCTTATTTTTGTTAGGAGTTAGAGCGCAAATATAAAGGTTTTGTTTTCAATAAGTATTAGTGCAAATGCAAAAATATTTATTTTTTCTCATCTAATTGTGAGGGTCGCTCATATAAGTTTGTCACACATAATGTTTCATTGAACTGGATGAAACATCCATTGTACACGGTTGTGTAAAACTCTTTAAATGTAATGCTACGCTAATTTCTTTATTTTTCGTTACGACTCTTACTCAACGCCTTTTCAAGTTTATAATGAGAAAATGTAATTTATAATCAGAATATGTAAATTCATAATGAGAAAAGTAAACTCATATAAATTGAATTTGAGAAATGAAAATTCATAATAGGGACATGTTAATTCATAATGAGAAATATAAATTCATAATAGGAACATACAAATTCATAATGAAAACCATAAATTAAAAATGATAAAATCCAGAAAATATATATTCATAATGAGAAACAGTAAAATTTTTTAATGCAATTTTTATTCAAAACTTTCACGGACATCTAGTATTTTTTCGTTTTCACGGATTTTAGATTTAGATCTTTTTTGTTTGGGGTTTATGAAAGAAATAATGTGTTGGGGCCTTTTGGATCGGAGCACCATTCCGACCTCTACTTTGATTATAAGAATAGATGGACTCAGATGATCCCAAGTTGATCTGAATAATAAACGATGGGGCTACCTCGCGTTATTTTCAGTGGATATAAAACCATCTCTGAACACATGGAACAAAACAATAATATAAAATTTTATACTAGCAAAGAACCAACTCATTCTTTTTTACTTTCAATTTCTATTGTAAATCCGTTAGGTCTTATATATACAGTGCTGCTCAAAACATTTCCAACTACCACTGTCGCGATATAAATCGAGATTATTGTAAGATAATAATGGGTTTATACTTTATACTTCAATAAAGAAATAGTCTTTAATAAGTCTGATTTCTAAATTGTACTTGAAAAATTAAAAGAAGAATTGAAAAACGTACATTTCGGCATGCTCAAAACATTTGCAACTACTACATGCCCTGTTTTATTTTCTTCTTCTCTGATCTTATTTTCGTATTTTTATAACTGTAAAAATTAGATAGCATCAAAGAAATTTCACTTAGTTTTTTGCATAATTTCGCAATAAAGTGATCGATACAAACCCACGTGCTACATTTCTGAAAAAAATCGATAAAATGGTGGCAATAAATATAACCAGCACATTAAAAAACTTATTATCCACGATTATAAAACAGGTGCATCCCAAAAAGAAATATCAGAAAAATATAATGTCCATAAGTCGACAGTGTCTCGTGTTATAAGTAGTAGAAATACCAAAACAGTGCACAGAGGCGGAAGAAAGCGCAAGACTACACCAAAGGAGGATCGAAAAATGTAAAGAATTATGCAAAAATTCCCTTAAATATCATCGAAAGAAATAACAAATTCATATCAACTGGATATATCCGCGCAAACGATCAGACGTAGAGCCTAGAAGCTGGACTTCGAGCTTAAAAACTGTTAAAAAACCATTCATTTCTAAAAAATAGGTTAGCTCGCCTTCACTTTGCAAACAAATACATTAAATGGTCTGAGCAGAAATGTGTTCTATTTTCTGATGAATCCAAATTTAATTTACATGGTTCGGATGGCAGGTGTCTGGTGCGAAGACCAAAGGCGAGAGTCTTAATCCAAGGTACACAAAAGGTTGTTTTCCGGACAAGGAATAGGTCCGATTCATAAAATTGATGGCATAATGAGGTATGAGGATTATAAAACCATTTTGTCTGACGTAATGCTGCCATACGCATCTTGGGAAATGCCACTTGCGTGGGTGTTTCAACACGACAACGACCCCAAGTACACGTCTAAGGTGGTTAAACAATGGATATCCAATGAAAAATTGTGTTTGCTGGCCTGCTGACCTAAATCCCATAGAGAACTTTTGGGAAATTGTGAAAAGAAAAATTGAAAATAAAATTAAAAAACCCGAGGATCTGTATGTTCACTTGAAATAGCAGTGGAACGGCATCCGAAAAATATAATTGATTATTTAATCCAGTATATGCCAAGAAGATGTGCAGAAGTCATTTAACGGCGTGGTTACGCTATCAATTACTAACAAAAATGTTAAATTTTGTCTAATATCAGAGTCATGTATTATAAGTTGCAAATTTTTTTAGCGCAGTAAAACATGCGTTTTTACGTTATTTTATATATTATCAACAAATCGTTGTCGATAAGTAGCTTATGTTATATAATCCTTAAAAGTGAATTAATAAAGAATAATTTTGTATTTAAATTTGTATTTCCATATATTTATTTTGTCCAATATGGTTGCAAATGTTTTGAGCAGCACTGTATATATATTCATAAGTGGACGAATCGATTGATTGAGAGATCACCACATCTCTCTAGCCAATTTAATTTGATTTTGTGTGCATTATATCATTTCAAAGAAAACAGTCTTCATATTTACTTCCTTTAAGTTCCACGAGTATTTGACTATTTGATATTGAGTTTCACTTTGCGTGACATCCACTGTAATTATCTCTTTAAAGGTATTGAATATTCTGACACAGACTTGATTTCTGTACGCGTTAAAGCTTTAAATCCTGGCAAAGCAAAAATCCAGGCTACAGTACAATTACCAGGAGGTCAGAAGATTTCCACATTTGTCGAGGTGGTTGGTAAGTGAAAAAAAAACACATTCATTTCTGTTTCTGTTTCCATTGTAATTTTCTTTTTCTTTTTTAGTTTTTAAAATACTCGAACTGGAATCCCCAAAACACATAACAACCGATACTATTTTGCTGGCGCCACGTAGTTCCATTCAATTGAAGGCGAACTTAGACGATGTCCTGTATAGGCTATCCAGCGATAGCAATTCAATTGTCAAAGTAACACCAGATGGCATTGTACGCACTCAGGAGACCTTGGGCAGGGATTTAGTTATAGTATGTATACGTATATGTACTTAAACAGACGCATACATACAACCACCCATTCATACCTGTTTCTTTGTTCTTTTATCTTTTCTTTTATCGCTTTGACCATAAAAAGGCTAAAACATTTGATCAAACTTTAGCTATTGGGATTGAGGTTAAGAATGTTCAATACATTTTGGCATCGTTGGAATATCCCACCATAAAATTGAAGCATCCAGAAGAGAGAATACCACGTGGCATGAATTTTATATTGAAAGTTTCATTGCATGACAATTTAGGCAATGAGTTCTCACACAACATCGAAGATGTCAATGGTTTGAAATATGATTTATCTCATAAGGATATTGTGGATGTACAGATTGGCAATAATTTAACCGTAGCGGTAAGTAAACTGAATCTCTATCCTTTTTAAGTTTGCAAGTTGTTGTTTGTTGCTGTTGTTGTTGTTGGCGATGGCATGTACGGTGTGCAGAATATGATGAAACTTTTATAGCAGAAGAAACATTTCTAATTAGTTTTGTTGTATATAGCAACTCGTGTAGTATACAGAAAGATTATTCTTTGTCATCTTTAAACTTCTTTTTGTATTCTGTCTTCAACACACACTCATACATATACACATACAAATGTGTCATCAGGGCCGAGTTAAAATTCAATACTGTTTGTTGTTGGGGGTAGAAAGAAAAGATGAAAACCGTGCAAAAAGGTGCATCGTCATTTTTTACTTTTAAACTACTCCTGCATATTTCTGGGTGTACCACCTGAATGTAACAATGTGTCATCTAAGAATTACAGTAAGTTCCATAAAAGTGTCACACCATCGGTCATTTGAAGTTAATGATATAAGACACACAGCAGATAAGACTCAAGTATACAAAAAGCTAGATCAGTATGAAGGAATTCTCAAGCTTAGCTTTGATTCCTCAAGAACAGTGAATTCAATTTCAATTGATGTGCGGAGGATCAACATTAGGGTTTGCATTTTCCCGTATTTTTTATTTCCCGGGAAACGGGAATTATTTTTTCAATTTCCCGGGATCCCGGGACAGTACGGGAAATCATCAATATATCGGTTACCATGAGTTAAGCTTATTTTTTCAAATAAAACATTCACATTTTATTAAGGTGGTATGCGTGCGAATTTTTGAACGGATATTCAGCAAATGAGTTGTGCTTCTCATTCGTTTGTGTAAATCATTTACTTAAAAGTCGCTGCGAAGCCACCTCTCGAAACCTTTCACAGGGTGAAAATCATGATAGTGGTAGTGTGCAGCCAAATAATAAATGTCAATAAATTTGCATTCTATAAAATATAGATGCAAAATGGTCTTGAACCAGAGTTCCCCAGTTCAGCATAATACACAACGAAGCTGTTACAGAATTCAATTCAAAAATCTTTTCAAGTTTCAAAATTAATTAAATGTATGCAATCAAAATTAAAAATATTTTGTCATCGAAGGGCAATATTTGACATACCTAATTAAAATCGATATTTTTATTGTACAAACGATGGAAAATATATGAAAAGAAATATGTAAAAAATTCTACTGAATTCCCGCGGGATTCCCGTACCAATTTCCCGGGATACAGGAAATGAAAAATATGCGAATTCTCGGGAATTTTCCAGCGGGAAATCCCGGGATGCAAACCCTAATCAACATTGAAAATTTTCTCATATCGTGAATGACTTACAGAGTGAATTTGTTCGCCATTTTTCTTAATTTTGTTCTCTTAAAAAAACAACATACTCAGTTTTTTATTTTGTGACCGTTTGTCCTTTTCACAGAACTTCTAATTTCCAAAGGATATAATAAAAACTTATTTATTTTATTTATTTTAAAAACTTATTTATCTACTTTTGCGGGTCATAATGGCGATATGGGCTTAAAATGAAAGAGAAGAATAAGAAAACATGAATTAACTAAATAAAGAATAAAATACTAAAATAATAAATTCTACTGGAGCTACTGAAAAGGATACCCGACAAGTTTCTAAAAAAACAAACCACCACTATTTATAAGATATTTTAATTGCTGTAGGCAGACTTTTTCTTCTTCTTTTTTCTTGTTTTTATGTTATGAGACCAAATTCTTGATAACTTTTGAATTAAAAATCCGAATATATAGGAATATCATTTTTATTGGTGGAAATTGCTGAAAGGTATCAATTAAAAAGATAATAAAAAACTTGAATATGGAAAGATTTCGAAGCTTATAAAGTTGAAATTTTACAACAAAATATTAGTGTACGCAGACTTTTTCTAGTGAGTGTATAAACCAAAGAGAAAACATGAATATAGACCGTAACGGGCTCGAAAAAAAAACAAAAAACATGTCAATCGATCTAGTAGTTGAACCGCAGTGGGCAACAGAAAAGCTGTATATTTTTATTCTTCTTTTTACTTACCAAATGTCGAGATCACGGGCTTCAATTTCAGACAACAAATATACATTGTTATTGTTTATATTTATATCTCTACCTTAATATAAAAACGACCCAATTCATGATTTGTATTAAAGTCGCGTGTAGATTGCATGCAAAATTGACAAAAAAGACTTACTCATTTCTAAAAAAACTCAATTCATTCCATGCTAGGAAATTACAGTAGAACAAAGTTTGAAACGTGTTCATGATTATTTCAAAGTCGAGATTGTCTAAAAAAATGATATTTTGGCAGTATTTCGGTATTTCGACAATCTCTTCGGGTTGCTCATCAGCCCAAATGCTGCATTTCTGTTTATTGACGTAACCATTGAGTTACATCGCCGAACAAAATTCGGCGCGAAAACAGCGCATCTTTATTGAACTGTTGCGGAGCACATTAGGGACTGCTTGAATGTAAACCTTGGTTCAAATACGTTGTCTTCTTGCGTTTACTGGAACTTCTCCTTGGACATTACTGTACATGTCATAGTACAAACACGTTTGTGTAAAATCTTTGACGCAGTGGCCGTATTTTGGCCACAAGTTTTCAACTGTACTGACCGCACGTAAACCTGGTCTTAAAAAGCAAAACTTGTGCAAAGAAACTTCGCCACACGAAAAATAGAGAGAGAGGGGGAGAGACTGAAGAGGAAAAGAAAAAAGTTCCACAATAAGCGTCTTAGAATCTCAGCCATGGATACTTTTGCTATAATAGTTTTTATTTTCTGCTCTATGGTACAATAACCACATAAACTTGGTTTTGGCATGCCACTATCACACAGCAGGAAATATGCTACCAAATGGGCGATTCTATGATTATAACGACGAGCATAACAACTATTAAACTGCATGCATTTGAAGAGTTTCGAATGACCCATACGGTGGCACACACAGTTCCCACGTATCTCACTGTTGTTGTTGATTTGGTTCATCTTGGTGGTGGTACATATTTTGGAGAGGTGTAGTTAGTTCTCTCCGCAAACATTGCCGGTGTGCACACGTTTGGTAATGATGATGGTGTCACCACACACAGCTATCAGTGCTTGGTTTGTAACAACATAAAAATGCAATGCGTTACGTCGCTACATAATCCCACTTGGCTACGTTTTCTTTTTCCTTCATTTTCTACGAAGTGCGAGAGAAATGTCTGTGGCTGGTGCTGGTGGTGGTCAGCTTTGGTACCGTACGGAGTAGGACAGCATATCGGATTCATTTTATAGGATTCCTTTTAAAGCCGTCCCATAACAGAAAATATGTATGCCGTGGTGGTAGTAGTAGCAGTAGTAGTGGTATTCCTTTAGGATTCCTCTTGTACTCGTGCTATGAATCTTTCTTTTTTTGTTTATAATATGTATGGAGGATTTTGTTGAGTTATTTGTTGGATGCATGTTGTTGCCATTTTTTTTAATTTATACTAAATCATATTTGTACGCTTACTTGTTGTTGTTGTTATTCTTGTTGTTTTATGTTTCGTTGTGTACATTTTAGATAAATCTGCCACGTGAAACGAGCAACATGATTGCCATAAGTTTAAAGGATGCTACGGGAGTTAAGCATGCTGAGGATTATATCAAACTGTCAGTTGGTGATTCCAAACATATTTATCCTACTAAGGTAAGTCATGTACAACATATTGCATTTAAATTGAAAATATGTATGTTTTAAAGGAAGGAAGAAAATACACAAACGCACACACACATACACACGCCACGAACACATTGAAGATTCGTTGAAATAGAAAAAACAGAGCATGATGTTGCCATTGATTTATTTAGTTTGTTCTTGTTTTCTATGTTTCCAATGTCAGAATAAACCATTATCCTGGTATAACACATCATTGTGCGACGAGGGTTGCAAAGAGCAGTACATTTCTAACGAGAAATCTTTATATTCTTCATTGATTTATTGATTCATTAATGCATTAATTCATTATAATGTTAATGTTTCAAGTGGTTCTTCTTTTGTTGATTTTCGATATAACATTGTAGAGTTACATTAGACAATTTCAGAGCACCAACATAAACAAATTTTAATATCGTACCAAGTTAAGGCATCAAAATACATCCGAAAATGTCATAAACAGCCCTTCCAACTAGTGTAATAATAGCTTTGCTTTTGTAATTCCACGTGAAACGGAAAATGTTTTCTTATTTTATCCGTGGACAATGACAAATTTGATGCATTCCCGATTTTCAAAAAATATGAAATTGTACGGCTGCGGATTGAAAATAAAGTTTTTTTTTTGTTATAAAGTAATTAAAAAATTAAATTTGTCATGATCTACTTTTTGAGCAAATGGCTTCTAGTTTTTTTTGTTGAATCTTAAAAAATGTATCTGTTTTTTATTTCTTTTTTATAAACAAAAAATACCTCTTCGATTTTTGTAAAATAATTTTTTATTAAATATATTCTTAATTGTTTATGTTATAGTTCGGCTCAAGTTACTTGATAATTAAAAGGCGTTTTCAAATTTATTTTTTGCCAATATTTGGACTAGTCATCTTTTCCATATGAGTCATTCCATGACCTCGATAGCTGCGATTGTTTTGAAAGTTAGTGTATGTATTCTCCTCATAAAAATATTCTATACGTATTTTTGGAAAAAAAAATATTTTTTTTCACGAGTTATGACCAATTTAACAGCGAAAAACATACTATTTTTTTCAAAAGGTGTGTTCATTCAATTGCCTGTAACCCCTGAAAGACTTTACCGATTTTAATGTGTTATACCTCGTTTTGAAGGTGATTTCAATTACTTTTACTGTATGTACTGCGTTATAGCAGTGTTGTTGCGTTATAGCAGGGTTAGATTTTTTAAAGATTTTGCAATTTTAATTCTTTTTTTGATTTTCGAATGTTGAAATTTTAAAGTTGTGTGCTTAGGTCCAACCAATTTTTTTCTTGGATTTTTCATTGTTTTTATTACATGTGTTTATGAACTAATGAAAAATTATAATTTTGATGATTTTTCACTGTAATTCTGGTTGATTTTCTAAAAAAGAAATCGTAAAATATAGAAACCATCATTACACTACTTTCAAACTCACACATTCGCTTAAAAATAGACCTAAGCACACCACTTTAAAATTTCAACAAAATGGATTGGTGTAATCATTTCGAAAATAAAAAAGAATTAAAATAGCAAAAAATCTAACCTTCAAACGAGGTATAACACATTAAAATAGGTAAAGTCTTTCAGGGGTTGCAGGCGATTGAATGAACACAACTTTTAAAAAAAAGTAGTATGTTTTTCACTGTTGAATTGGTCATAACTCGTGAAAAACTTATAAACTGGCTGCAGGATTGAGGCTGTGTGTATTACACAGTCGGTCAGACCACAACTCGTTAAAACTGATCAAACAAAATATATCCAAGTGTCTTCCATTTCTCCTTTCTCTCCCTCATTTACTTCCTTTTTATTACGGCTAATAGCCTAACCGAAGGTAATTGCCATGGATCCAAAGAAACAGAGAGTTTATGTTTTATTACGCATCACTATTCCCAAAATTATTCAACTGACCTCGTAGCCACGTATTTAATGCTGCGTTGCATCCATTAGATTTGTCGGCAATTTCAGCTGTACACTGCAGAACATTGCATATTATTGTCAAAGGAAAAGTAATATGTTGTTGACGACATCATCCCTCCTACGCACACTGGTCCCAAATCATTTTTTTGTGGCATAAAGTCGAAAATTAAACATACAGTCTTGTAATTTTGTACATTTGCTAGACATATCATACGCAAAAAATAAAAATAAAATTGGGCCGATCGGACCACGCCCACTACCACCTCCCATATAAACTCAATATATAACCAACATAATTATCACAGGTACAGGGTGACCAAAAACAAAATTTTATGAAAGCTTAGAAGAATGAAGAGTTGTTTATTTTGACGGAATGTGTTTTTCTAAGCATTATTACAAAAGTAAAATATAGCATACAAATAGTAAACTTTAAACTGCAATTTAAATAATTATTTCAAGAAATAAAGTAAAATGTATACATGTGTACAAAAAGGAGAATGATGTTGTATACCATTTTAAAGGTACTTTCAATACCTTTTAAATAAAATATTGATGGGTCTCGTACACACAACTAATTCAGAGATATAATCATATATATTTCTATGGCTAAGCAAAAACTGTGCTAAAATAAAATGACAATTTTTGGAGTTTGCCGAAAAATGCTGACGAGATATTAATTCCACCATAAACTACAACCTCAGACGAACACTTTCACATTTACACTTTGAGTCAAGTTGAGTCATCATATAACTTTTGGTCCACGACATTTATAGATTATGTTCTCTACAAATCACAAAATTACAATACCTATGAATACTTACAAGACCACAATAATCATAAAATGTTAAACAATTTTTCAACTACTAACTCTTGCCGTCAATTTTCATAGCATAGTCACTTTATTATTTTCTTTTTAAGTCTTGATTTTAATTAATTTGTAAAACTGCTTTATATCAAAATTAATCCCACTTTTTTTGAACCGCAAAGTTTAAGTACCATTTAGGCTTGTGGTGTTGCCATCTAATTTTCTCCAATATATTTTCTTGATTGCTTTGAGTGTTGCCATAAAGAAAATATATACACATTAACTACTTTCCAATTTTAATTTTTTTGAATTTCTGCCAAAAAAATGGATTTGGGACCATAGTACAACGCAAGCTGTTGGTTGTGGCACACTGTTTCTTTTGCGAAGGAACAATGGTCATTTGGCTCGCGCATGCATTTGTCCTTCGTCCCTCTCCCTCTTCTATGTCATTGCTCTGATGGTCATTATTTAGTTTGTCAATTTATTTACTGGTTGTATTGACATTTTGATAAGCACCAAGGAACAACTTAAATAAAACTATCATTTTAAGAGATTAAATCGTTTGCTTATTACGTGATTGGTTTACTAAACTTGCTAGATTTCAGATTTCATACTTTACAAACCAACAGAAGTGCTGCTGCAAAATGTGTATGTTCATCTGAATTGAGATTTAAACACTTCAATGTAAAGTATTTTTTGTATTGTCAGTTATTAAAGCAAATATAGATATTTTTGCGTCGTACAATAAATTCTATAGAATTTACTTTTCTCCTCTCGCTTGCTCGCTCGCTCGCTCCTCATAAAGTCTAAATGCAAATAGAAAATAATGTCAATGAATACAATTTTATTACGTTCGAAAGTGTATGGTACCTAACGATAAAGTGAATGCATTACAAATGCAATCAAATTTTATACTCTTACAATCGACAAGAAAACTATTACCATAACGATTTAAAAAATAAATGTATTTTAATATCGGACCGACAAATTGGGTCGGCGAGTGGGGGAGCAACAAAACATCCGCAGAGCATTTCTTTAGAAGTTGCAATATTTAATTCTTGGTTGGTGTAACATTGAATAGCCACGGGGTAGCAGTAACATATTTCGACCGAAATGATTTAAAAAGTATCGAGGTTACTTCGATACTGTTGCACCACATCTGATTTTAACCACATTAAAGTTTACTCGATTGTAGATGGATCCATGCTCTGTGAATTAAAGTTCGCCGGAGAGCTTCAAATTCTGTAGGAATTATTAAATCAATTTAAGCTGATACGGGTGCTGAAACCCTTAGATCTGGAGCTGAGAGCAAAAAGGGCATTTTCTCAATTAGAAATGGAAATTCTCAATTTCAACTGAAATTTCCTCAAATTGAAATGGAAAATCTAAATTTTGAACTGAATTCCTCAATTTCAATTAGATCATGACCCAAGGATTATTTTGAGAAATTTGAGCTCAAACTTAATTACTTTTTTATTTTCCGATTTAAAAGATTTTAGGTATTTGTTTATAAGGCGCATAAAAAATATTTTTTCGCCTTTTTTAGATATCTCCTTCTTTTTCTCGATTTTGTACAAAACAAAAATGTCATACATACAAATCATTTTAGCCATATCTGCCGAGAAAATCAACATTTGGCAAAAAAAGTTGACTGTAATTTTGCTAAGCGGGAAGAGCTTTATTTACTACTTTGTTGTCGTAAAACATTTTAATCCTTAAATGTCCTTTTTGAGGTCAGATTGACCCCATAAAGAGAGGAGCTAGAATGTTAAGATCTTCCACAAAAATGATCCACATAAAATTTCACAATATAGTTCTGTCAATAAGAATTCTCTAAGACATTAACTTCCCTACGGGAAAATGAACTGTCCCAGGACAAGTCCCAGACCGGTCCTGGTTCTAACCCAAATGTATGAAGGGGACCGTTCCCTTTGAACAATATTAAAATTACAAACTTTATATTGTTTACACACAAACTCTTAATTCCGACAAATCCTCTGATTATATTTTGGTCGAAAATTCGTACTTGTGCATCGAAAGAAGAGCTTTAAACGTTTAACTGACGTTGTGTTTTGATTGTGCCTGTGTGTGTATTTTTTGTACTTTTTACATCTTATTTTACACTTCGATTTTCAACTTCTGGTTTAATATAAACTAACTTGAGTTTTTATTTTTATTTTTGCACACGATTTTCCTCAATGGCTGGCATTGTATGTGTTGCGTTGGTGTTAACATTGTCATTGTCATTGACATCATCATCGATGTCGTCGTTGTCGTCACTATCCACCATCACTTCACCTCACCACACACCATAACCAACCCAAATGCTCCTGAAACTAAAATGCATCCTGTGGTAAAAACTACAACAACGACAACAAACAATACATCCTACCAACCACCACTGCACTACTGATGATGACGATGATGGCCTCGTTGCTCTGTATGGTGATTTTTCAACGTTCTCCGCCTCCGTCTCCATCTCCTTAATGCCATTGAATAATCAACATGTTGATTTTATATTCCTAACAACCACACAAAAACAACGTCAAACGACGACGATGACGACGTCAACGATGATAATACCTCAAATGCTCCTGCTGCTGGTGGGTGATGCTAATGCTGATGCTGTTGCTGCGATGCGAATGTTACGAATGTTTTGAATGTTTTTCAATCCAACTCCACCACCACTTGCCGCGCTGTTTTATTGGCGCTTAATGACGCTGATTTTGTTATGTGTGGTGTCGGTGGGGTTTCCTTGAAATGTTTACTTTTAGACAATTTTCTCTGTCGGCGACATTATATGCTTTGACTCCCCGTTACCATTGTCATCGATTTGGATGAGTTCGGATGAGCAAATTATCTCCATCGACAGTCGAACAGGTGAGTCGTTTCGGCACACTCTCGTGTATTTCCACTTTGTTGCTTCTGTTCAGCTTAAGTAGAATTGTGTTCCATTTTACAACAACACTTATTTAAATTGGTTATTTTTGATTTTATTAGTTTAATTTGAGTACCCACTGCAATCTGTGTTTGTGGATAACACAAATTGAAAATGTGTCTGTGTGTATGTGGTTTTACTGAATGCGCTCCGATGGAAATTGATCTTAACCAACACAGCGATTTCAAAACCCAGCGATTTAAAAAAACCGGTTCCTCGGTTTTATTTTTATGAAAAAAACCCGTCGAACCTGGTTTTTTTGAAACTGTAAAAATTGGAGAAATTATTCATCATAGGGTAATTCCACAAAATGTTGACCCATTGTACATACTCGTTCTTGGGGATAGGGCAATTCTGATGTCAGAATCAGATTCAGCGCCCTGAAATCGAAATTTAGTCCAAGCATACCGGTCTAAATAAGCTTGGAGAGCATTTTGGTCCATAGCCAAAAGTTAATTTGACGATTTTTTACAATATATTGTTTTAATGTAAGTATGTAGAGAAACGCATTATTACATTTCGTCCTGAAACTATTTTTCCTAAAATATCCATTTAGAATTGGAGCTAACACCGTAAAAACTACAAATTATGTCTCGCTGAAAAAGGTAATAATTTTGAAAAGCTGCTATAATGTCTGAAACAATTCTGCAATTCTCATATATTGTAGAGCATAAAATAAGCTAAAATACATAAAAATAAGAAAATAATCATATGTTCGAAATGAAATTCATGGATTATGCGTATTTTTGGACTACTTGAAATACAAGGACCTTTCACATCAACTTCAACCGCGCCGCCGATATATTTTATATCTGACGGAGTTTTAACTCCGTCAAATCTTACTATCAAAATAGACTACCATCAACCTGTATATATTTATGAAAACACACATACATATTGGAAATATGTCGTTATTTTTAATTTGCTTATTTCTTTTTTGATGTCGAAAGAGTGATTTACGCGCGTCCACGTTCTTATAACTAATGCTTCAATATAGAATACATTTAGTATATCGTTTTCATGGATTAATCATTTAGGCCCAATTTGTATTGATGAAAGTGGATTGTACTTAAAAATATTGTGTTTCAAGAATATATCATCCCTTTTTGTGCCTAAGGGGTTTCTTAGTAAGCACACGTTATCTGGATGAATATCGGTAATGTTGCAGTAAATTTACAAAATAAATATATGGAAACATAGAAATATACTGCTTTGAATTTGGTATCCCACTAATGAATGATTGTATTTTTTATTCGTATAAGTCAATTCCAATATGCATATAAAAAGAACAATAAACAACAACTACTCTAAGCAAAGTGGGTGTTTAAAAGGCTTTATCGCCATGCTCCTTTCATGGTTGTGTTTAAACTGAAGATGTTCAATTTGGCCAGCCTTATGTAGGGCATACAAATCTGGCAACGATGATCTTCGGCGGCACACATGAAGTTTCACTGACCTCCGACTATAATACCATTTGCGCTGTTCGGACACTTTTAGAACATCCCAGCAAACCAAATTTCCCGATATCTTAAAGAATTCGTCTTAAAGAATGTCTGTAAAAGTTTCCGAATTCGGAACTGATTCCTTTCCGAAAAATGTATGGGAGTGTTGACACGATTTCTGAAAGATTCGTCGGGGGAAATTCTTCAATTTCTCCGGATAAATCTGTCAGATTTCTGACCGAATTCTGAAGGATATTGACGACACATCGAAACGAAATCTGAACGTAAAGTTTCAGAAATTCTGATATTTTTGAAGACATATCGAGCCCTTAGCGCGGAATTATCGTAAGCGACATTTTCTGAAAATATTTTTTATTGTTGAATTTAAAATTTTATGGGCTGATACATAAATAAAAATTGTCAAAATGTCAAAATTGTTAACGTTTATATAAAAAAATGGAGCTAAGATTTTATCGTAAGCGACAGTTTATGAATTTAGGCACAAACTGTCAGATAATGTAAGAGATATTTATAAATGTTTTGGATAGGTCTATCAATATATTGATGCAATAATAAGTGTATTTTTATACCCTCGACCATAGAATGAAGTGTTCGTCTGTTGGTTGAAAGTACGATAGTTTACGAACGAACTAAGTGAAGAGGTTCGATGTTCCCAGATATTTGTTTTATATATTTTTTATCGATCCAGAAGAAAAAAAGTTTACCCACAAGAACTGAAAGTAGCTCTAAATTATTGTCTTTTTGGAGAACACAAAGCTATATACATGGTTTTGTTATCATTTCCCTACTATTTTGGGTTAACGTTAACATTTATTTTATCCAAATAGTGGCAAATTTGACAAAGAAACTTAATATTTAGCTTAAAATAGTGATGAAAATTGGCATATTGCCCACAATTCTATAGAGTTAAAGAGTAAACAAGTAAAAACGGTGTTAAGTTCGTCCGGGCCGAACTTTATATACCCTCCACCATGGATTGCATTCCACAGAGGCTTTCGATTTTCGTAGAAAAGAAGTAATATTACAGGAAAATATATTTTGTTTAATATAGCCAAACCAAAACAAATAAAAATATAGAAGAAATAATTTTATAAATAAATATAATATTTTTATTATTTCAAACCACGCTTATAAGGCAAGGCTACCAATACATTGTTTTTTTTTTTCATCGAACGATCCCAACGCCTCTCACTCCCGCCCCTTCCGACCGAGAGGGCCTCGTCCCCATAACGTAGGGACAACGTATACACCACAGTCCGAACTGTGGTGGACAAGCAGTAGAGGGTGGAATACCGGCTACAGATTAAATATCTTCAGCCGGCAAAAACAAAACAAAGACAAACTACACTAAAGGTTAATGCTAACATTTGACATAGAAGCAATACATTACATTTAATAATACTAAAACAGAACACTAAACATTCAAGTACGAGAGAATCCTTGACTTTATTGTATCGATTCCGACACCAAAATCTATGATGTGGTAAAATGAATTAAAATCAATACACATTCTACGAATGGGCTGCGCAGAAGCATAATTCGTACGCTGAATATCAATATGAAGAAACTGATAGTATCTAGTTGGTCTAAATGGCACGTTAAACTTAATCCTAGAAATAAGATATTCAGATGAGACATCACCATTCATAACCTTAAATACCATCACGGTGTTCAGCATAATTCGTCTACTTTTTAAGGAGGGCAAGTCAATCAACTTCAATCTACTAGAATAGGGGGGAAGAACAAAATCACTATTCCAATGTAAGTGTCTCAATGAAAACAATTAAAATTGCTTCTGTCAATATAGATGCCATACTGAGGGTCCCATACTACAGAACCATATTCCAAAATCGGCCTAACGAGCGAAGTAAATAACTGTTTCGTCACATAGGGATCAGAGAATTCTTTAGCCCAACGTTTAATAAAGCCAAGAACACCATACGCCCTGTTAACCATGGCCATGATATGATTGTTGAAATCAAGTTTCGAATCCATCAGAATACCAAGATCTACAAAAGAGTCAACTGTCTCTAACTCAGCTCCAATAAGATCATATATGACAAATTTCGGATTCGATCTAAAGAAACGCATATGCTTGCATTTCCGTAAATTAAGTTCCATGCAAAGAAAACTTCAATATCAATATTACCTAAAAACTTTTATATGAAGTTTAACTATTAATCATAGGAATTCAAATGTGTCCAAAATAGTTTTTATTAACGATTTGAAGTACTTTTCTGTTCATTTTCCCTTTCTAAAAGTAGTGTTATCTATTTTATTATGTTGTTTTAATATTTTTTTATAATAAAAAGTGTGTTTTTACTAAACTTTCGAGGTTTAATCGAAAAAACTTATATCGTAAGCGCCATAGTTTTTTCAGTATTTGTAGCCGCAAGTACAATATTTGTATGATGTAAACAAATGATAAATTTTTGGTAATAATTCGTTGTGTGCGGCGGAATTAAAACATATTTCATTTTATGCAAATATTTCAAAATAATCAATAAAAACCTTCTCCTGTAAAATGTGTGTTTTGGCGCTTGCGATCATTCCGCGCTAAGGGCTCGATATCGTGTTGATATCTGAGCGAAATCTTTACCAAAATCATGTAAAAATCTGATAATTATGCAGAAGTATCTTTCTGAAATCTGTACAAAAATCATCAGAAAAGCAGTTGACAAAGATTTCGTGATTCTGTGTGTATTAATTTAGCATTGCCAGAACTTTGACGCTTTCTTCGAATAATTCTGCATCTTCAAAAGCTTTTCAGCTTCCCGAATCGCGACATTATTTACATTTTTAATAGTTTTATTTGCCACTTTTTCACAAATTATAATAATATAATAATAACACCGTAGACCAACTTCACGTATTATTCACTCTCGTCGCACTGCTAATAACGACATCTGAAATTTGGTACACAATAAATGAAGAAAAATGCCAAAACACAGAATCCTCTGCCAGAAATCTTTTATAATATTTGAAGAAATTTCTGCACACACAAAATTGAAAAGTCCCACAGACTTCAAGTTCAGAATTCTTAAAGAAATCTCTCTCAAAAAATAATTGTATTATAATATGGATAATAATATGAAATTATGGGAACATTGGCTAATATCGAATAATATTAACGAATATTACACAACTTGCCAAAAAAATAAATGAAAAGGTATTAAAAGCCAATACAAATTGTTCCTTCCCTTTTCCCAAAATTGGCAAATAAATTTCGTAATGGGAGTGATCGAATGACAGAACGAGCCGGTAAATCAGCCGAAAGCCGCCGCCGATAATTATGGGTCGGCTTGTAACTCTGATCTCAACTGATTCGGTCTCTAAATTTTTCGGTTATGTAATTTTTTAAATCATTATTTTCCAGACTAAATACTAAATTGCATCCAATCCAAATCCAAAATTTTATATACATGAATTTATATTTGTCAGGTAGTCTATGGTATGCAACTATACGTATGCAACTATTTTCTGGTCACAGATCACGAATATCAAAACAAAACCGCTTCGCCCAAAAACGTATAGGTTAAGGGGGAAGAGGAATATAGAATGATACCAACAAAAGCTTTTAGTCAAAATTATGGAATTAGTGGTTTAAATCACATTGACAACGTAGACGCGCAGCATAACGTGCTTAATTTCAAAATGGTACCGTGGAGTTTAAAATTCTTTACAATTTTTGTAGTCCGCGTTGATCAAAAAGGGTTACTAGCAATTAAGGTGGTAAAAGAACCTAATATTACGTGTAGCACTTTGCCGCTTTAGCCGCTCTAATATGTTACTATTATGTTGAAACGGAATAAGAAAATGCATAGGAAAATCTGATGCTTCATAATTTTGAAAAACTTGATATCAAAATAATACTCCAGGTGCATTCAAAAAGGCAGTAATTTTGAGATGGAGATTATTGGCGGTATTTTCATTCGTTGTTATGGAATTCGCCCATTTCGACCGAATTCTCCCATTTTCATTTCCGCGGGAAAAATCATATTTTCAGGTTTCCCATATCCTGGGAAATTTGTAGGGGATTTCAGCAGAAAATTTTACATTTTTTACACTATTAAATTGTAAAAAGTACCAAAATAATTTAACAAAGTTCACGTTTAATTAGATATTTACCAGCTAGGCGATAAAAATCTTCTACCTTGAATACGGTAATTTACTGTATATAATTGATATGAACTGAATTGATATGAAAGAATAGAAGAGTTCAAATAATGTTATTAATTCAATTTCAGAATTTTTGATATCTTTATGAATAAAGTCCGATAAACTTTTCTCCTGATGTGCTAATCATTTTACTAATAATATCCATACAATCTAAAGTAACAACTATGTATTGAAAAAATACAATATTGCTGCCTCAAAATATATTAACAATTAATAATACAACTCTCGAGTGTGCGCTCATAAATGCGTTGAATGTTTTAAAAGGTTTTTATATTTCAAAAAGCCTCTTAATTTAAAAAATATGCCTACGGACACATATATGTTTAGTTATTTTTTTCATCCTTGGAAAAAGTTGATTTAATTTTTTATTCTTTTATAGGTTAGGTTAGGATGCAGGGTTGCCCGTCAGTTGTGGGCATAACCGACGAGTTCACTCGAGGTCCATTGTGATTCCCGTAAGTAGTATAGGGGAAAAGGATTTTGGTGGTAGGGGGAAGGTTTTAGTAATGAGTGAAGGGAAAGGGGGCTTAACTACTGAAAACATTAAATATCCTTGTTAGGGAATATTTTTCCCTCGACCGATTTCGCCCGATCTGTAATATTAGACGTATTCTTGGAATTTTTGGACGTCCTAACTCCTTCCGTTTAGATGCGGAGATCGTCTTAGAATTTTATGGCGATCAAGAATATTCGTCAGCAGAAATGCAAACGGCCCTAACCGACAACAAAATCAAAATCAAAATGGACTTCTTGATTGATTATTGTATATTTAACCAAACTACATATATACACAAAATTTTAGAATCGTACGATCAATATTAGTGATATTATTAACGAAATTCAATATGTCCTAACTACATGAGTGTTTATTTCATAAATGCAAGCTGTCCTAACTACACATAATACTCAATACGTGTTTATACACGTACAGTGTACGCTTTTTACATTTATTTACGCTTTAGAGAACAAACATTGAAATTATAATTTGGGAAAATATGCATCTATACAAGAGTCGTATATCTAAGTTCTAAATAACCATCTGTTCTACAATCTGCGATTTTACGAATCCTAAATAAATCACGGAACTATAAGTACATGTATCGTCCAATTTAATATTAGTTCATATTTAGCCTAATACTCGTATATCGCACAGAGGGATTTGTTCATACAAAGTTTGGCAAAAAATATGAGGAGTATTCGTAGAATGTTGAAATTTTGCTCTGAGCCTTTGGTTAACTCAATTAAGAAAAATGAAACTTTATCATCAAAATTGGGCACGCCCAGTACCCAACGCCCATAGAACACAAATTTATTTTTGGCTCAAACTTTTTGAAATTTGGCACAGAATCTTTTACTACCTCAATTAACGCCCACCACTCACCGCTCACCGCCCACATATCCCATATTATATTTTTTCCCAAAACTTTTTGTTTCTTTAGCAAAACTAATTATAAATAATTTTCAGTACATGCATTAGACTTATAGACTTTATTGATCATCTATCATTTCTGTAACTATATCATCAAGTTCTAGAACCTGTTTACGGGGTTGACATCTAATACTACTTATAAAGGGATCTGTCGATAATAGAAGTCGATGAAAAACATCTTTATTTGTTGCAACTCTATCACACACACTGGAGAACTTTTATCTATAATTTCCATAATCTTTTATCTTTTTGTATTTTTTTTAAATTAAAAATTTCAGGAATTTGGAGACAAATTTTGTGATTTTATAAAATATTATTAATTATTTAAACTTTTTTAATTTTAATTGATAGTATGGAGTCTTACCTTTCTTTCATTTTATTATAGCGGGAGCACCTAGCACCTTTTTTTTTCTTCCAAGAAAGTTTGCAATCACGGCACATTATAGAACAAATTTTATTCAATCATATCTTTTAAACCATATGAGCGAACTTTATATATATTTTTTTAAATACACAGAAAAGGCTATATTTGAAAAAAAATCACAATTTAAATCAGAGCATTAAAATTATCTTACGAACAAACACTACAGAAGTGCGTAATCAGTTTTCAATATTTTGAACCAAAGTTTATATGTGACTTTACTTCATTATTTCAAAGACAAATAAACGTTTTTTTGGGATACAAATTATGGATTCTTCATACTGAATCAATTTTCTACAAACCTGCATCATTACATTTTTAAATTTTATGTGTCGAAAAAATTATTTATCGCCATACCATAATAGGTTATAAAATTCGGTTTCCAGAGCGCTATGTGGTCAAAACGGCAGGGATATTTGTACGGGCCTGTATCAAAACTATTATTAGCATTTTTCCGTATTTCTTAATTTCAATACAATGTGACTTGCCTATTTTGAGTAAGATCGGATCTAATATGTTGATTCCAGAGCGGCTAGAAGTCAAATCGGGTAGGACATTTGTATGGGAGCTATATCAAAACTTTCATTGTAGGTGTAATACATAATGCGTCTTGGCAAACTTAAGCAAGATCGGTCATAATATATCGATTTTAGATTAAGAATTTATTTACTGAGGGATATTTGAATGGTGGTTATATAAAACACGGACCGATATAGTCCGCTTTCAATACACATGTTACAAGACGTTGTCGAAAATTTGTAAATAAAATCGGATGGCGACAAAAACATTTTCGTTTTCGGGCGTTTTGTATAAAGGGCGTAACTAACATTACTCACCTAAAATAAGAAAAAAGCATATTATCTTACATTACATTTGTTTTACATTTGTCGATGTCTGTTTAGATAATGCCACACAATTTTTGCCTGTCATATTAGGAATTTTAGAGAGTTTTTTGCTTCTCCTGTGAAATAATGAAAAAATTAGTTAGGGTTTATATGGTTTCATGTTGATATTTTATTTATTTGAATTTGAATTTGAATTTAATTTATTTGTTTGTAAAACTAGTACAACAAGATAAATATGTCTTATACATGACAGTACTAGTTAGAGAAGTATTGTTGAGATACAATTTGAAAGTTACTTATAAGTACACATGAATATATATAAAAATAAGAAAGAAAAAAAGAGGGTAAAAACAAGTGTATAAAAATGTATTGATGAAATAAAAATTATTTTGTAAGATTTTTGAATCATTTGTAATATTGGTATAGATTATTTTTAAAAAGATTCGCATTGCTTATTGTTTGTATATTGTGTGGAAGGCAGTTCCATAGACGTGTACTGAATATGAAGAATTGTCTCTCTGACGTTAAACAATTTATTCGAGATAGGATTAGCATTTTTCCCCTGTTGGATCTTGCAAAGCGGATACGGTCAAAGAGATATGTTGGTTCTTGAGAGTATATGATTTTATGAAGCTGAATTAAACATTTTACTTTCAGCAAATTTTCGAAGCATATATTGAAAATTTTGTATGAGAATTCAGAGATTCTGTCCCGTCGTCTCTTGTTGAAAATATACCGAGCGATATTATTATATGCGACTTTTAATTTTGTAAGGTCATCTGAGTCACAGTTTGCATATACTTCACAGCCGTAAAGAAGAGTAGGTATTAAATACGTTTTGGCAAGCAGTAATCGTATAGGTAGTGGGGTGGATGTCTGAACAGCCCAAAGGTTTCGTAACATACCATGAATTTTTCCAACGATTCCATTTATGTGGTTCGTCCAAGAAAGTTTGCTGTTAAATACAAGTCCCAGATATTTAGACGTTTGCACACAGCCAATCGCAGAGTTTTCAATTCGTAGGCAACATAGTACATCATTTGTAAGTCTTCCATTTTTTGATATAATTAAGAATTTGGTTTTAGCTGGGTTTAGACACAATCTATTATTTTTCGCCCAATTGAAAACAAGATTTAGATCGTGGTTTATACTTGTTACACAGGTTTGGACATCTACCGCCTTGGAGCTTTTATAAAGTTGCACGTCGTCGGCAAACATTTGAACAGAACACGATACAGGAACATCAGGTAAATCATTAATATACATAGAAAATAAAAGTGGACCGAGAATTGATCCCTGTGGGACACCAGTTGCAATGCGAAGAGAGTTAGATCGGATATTATCTACGACAACAGTTTGTGAACGATCTGCTAAATACGACGAGATAAGTTTACAGGCTGTATCAGAAAAATGAAACATTTTTTTGAGTTTTATTATTAAAATTTCATGATCGACGGTGTCGAAGGCTTTGCTATGATCTAATAAAACTAAAAATGATACCATATTGGAGTCCAGTTTTTGACGTATACCTTCAACTACGTCTAGTAGAGTAGTTATACAACTACGTTTCTTTCTGAATCCAGATTGCTTATCAGATAAAAGCTTCTTTTGGTTGAGATATGAGCTCATTTGGTGGTTCATTAAGTGTTCCAATACCTTTGAAAGGAATGGTAATATGGCGATTGGTCTGTATTCGGGACGATTTTAGCTAGCTTCCATTGAGTGGGAAAAATAGATTTGGTAAGGATGGTATTGAATAAATAATTGAAGTGTGGCAACAAAATCGGAAGAATTATTTTTAGGAAAGCAGGATACATCTCGTCCATACCTACAGCTTTGGATTTAATGGCAATAAAGCTAGTTAAAACTTCCGATTCATCAACGCAGCGAAACGAGAAACAGTTTTCCATAGGTGCGATACACATGTCCTTATATACATTTTCAATACAAGGTGCGTATAGGAACGCAACTATTAAATATCGAGATGATGTTAGTTTGCAAAAAATTTAGCTGATCATTAACATCTTCAAGTTCGTAAACATCATCCCAGCTTATTTCGCCAAGGCGTACATTTAGAAAGTCCCAGTTTACGTTATAAAAATTCCTAAACGTTATTTTTTGTTCAGCAACACTAACGTGTGTATCGTATATCATGAGAAACAGGGTGCTGAGAGCTGATCATATAGCAATACCTTACTTTTCCGATTAATGAAGAATAATGAAGAAGACCAAAAGTTTGCATTGCATCCGCAACATGGTTGTCCATTAGTAGATTACAGTTGAAATCGCCTGCAATAATGATATCACTGTAATCCAGAGACAGTTGTTCAATATTTTGTATTAAATATTTGCAATCGACATTTCGATGTGGTCTATAAACGCAACCCAAAATAACTTTAGTTTTGAATTTTGAAATCAGCTCAACAAAGACATATTCAATACGGCTACTGGTCTCAGACTGGGATTTTATTGAACATTTAATGCCAATTCTAACATAGATGGCGACACCACCGCCAAGTATAAGTCGATCAGCACGAAATAAATTGAAACCAGCTAATTTGTAAATATTGTCCATAACATCAGGTTTAAACCAAGTTTCCGATACGCAGATAACGTCCACATTAGAATTTACGAAATTCATCCAATTTATTATTGAGACTTTGCGCATTTATATGTACGACCTTCAGACCGTCCTTTTGTTTCGCCAATATTTTAATCATATTCTGCAAGTTGTCTTCAGAACTGTACCTTGATTCGGTTATCATAATATTAAATATAAATAAGCAATACGAACTGCGAATTTTACAAAGTGGGACATTATATATATAAGCTGACAACATGAAAGGAAAATTTTAATTATTTTTGACAAATTATACGTAAAAAAGACAGTTTTAAAAAACAAATTATAGGAGAGACATATGACAGCATTATATTCCTTCATCTGTGGTGATGTTAGCAGCTGAACCTTCACGAAAAAGCTTCTCAAGATCTTCGATTTTTTCGATACAAATCGACTGCTCTGATTTTTCACGTTTCACGTAAACAATGCCACGAATAGTGCACGCTGAATCCAATCGTTTTTGTCTTTTTAGCTTTAAAGCACTTTGAAAGATTTTGTAATTGTGCGCGGTGAGATTTTCGTTTACATAAAAAGGACTATCAGAATTAATAAAACCTATATGTCCTAGCAATAAATTAGTTTTATTCGATTTTCTGAACATCGCAATGGATTTGAGAACAAAGTTTTTGTCAAATGGCGTAAGAAGATGCACCATTATCACACTATCATGGGAAATTGTATTTCGTACTTTTTTATTGCGAATGCGATAAATAGATTTTACCGGGGGAATTTTTATGTTAATACAATTACACACATTTTCAAATATTTTATATACGTTTTCACCATCAGAATTTACGCATAAATGGCATTCCACATTTATGCGTAAATCACTGGCAACCGATGTATTGTTTTGTTTTAATTGCTCTTTTCTCAAAAATTCAATTTCGGATTGCATATTTTCAATTTTGTCTGCCACTGTTTCCAGATTATTTACGCGCTGAGATAGGCAAGTAATATCTCTTTTATGTTCACTTAGTCTCTTATCGATCTCATTTAAGAGACGAGCCTCACTCTCGTTTATTAATTCTCTTATTAACTGAGTTAATTATTTATTATGAATTAAAATACAAAGTAAATTTATATTCTAATTTTGGGTTCAGTGAATGAGCCGGGGTGACTAAGACCATTGTAGCTAGTTATTCCCAGCCTCTGGTGGGAATCGAAGTCACAACCTCCACGCTGATAGCCTAGCACGCTACCAACTCGACTACCGGTAAACTTAATCATAGTATAAAAATGAATACAAATTAAGTTTGAGAAAACTGAGCTGGAGATTATCAGAAAACTACCATAATAAAAATGCGGGGTTATTTCATGCCGACCAGTGCAAGTAAAGAGGGGTCTAACTCGAATATTTACGGGCATATCAACAAAACACGATTTCACACAAATTTTAAGTTTGGGTTCAAGTCAATAAAAAGGTAGATTACAATTAGAAATTTACGTTGTACTCGCTCATGTCAAGCGAACACTACTGTTTTAACAGATTGTATTTTTAAGTAATTTTGGCGTGAATTGTTTTTTTTTTGTAAAAAGGCAAAAACTTTAGAATAGTATAGCTAAAAATAATGTAGTTTCGTTGTAACAAAACAGAAACAAATAATGTAGTTGGGAGAAAATATTGTATTTTTTCACATATCTTAAAAGTATGTAAACGACGCCATCTTCCCTTGCAATTATGTACGAATGTTGCCAATTAGTTACGACTCTTGCGATTATGGCTTTCTTTGACAGCGCGAACCAAACAAAAGCACCATCTAGTTTACATTAAGAATTCCCCTATACTGCTGACCTATTTGGGGTACAACAATTAACAACATTGATTGGATTGCTGTTGTTCATATTTTTAAAGTACTCAACGACTTTGATTACTCGAAATGAGTATCTATTGCAAATCTCACAACAATTTATGGCATCAAATGTCAATAAAAGTGTTCGCAGTGACTTTTTAACACTTTTGTTGGTTGTCATTGGTTTTCCTGTTGTTGTCAACGTAATAAATGTCAGCGTGTTGTTGTTACTCATACATTATGAGCATCCGTTGATCCGTACATCCATCTGGCTTTTGCTCTGTGTATTTATACTTACCCAGCGGGAAAATTTGGAAGGCCTCCCCATAGAAGGCCTTCTAAAATGCCTTCTCTTCGGATCCGAAACACATTCCTGTATGCCTGCTGAAAATAGGCATTCCAGAAGGCCTTCTTCGAGCATGAAAAAAGATTCGGCACACATTCTCAACTCGCTTCTCTAAGAAGGCCTACCAGAAGGCCAAATCATCAGCATTTAGAAATCCTATACTCATTCTTGACTGCCTTCTTTGAGAAGGCATTTATAAAGACCTTCCCATTTCCTATTAGATAGATGCAATAGACATTCTTCATTGCCTTCCTTTAGAAGGCCTGCTAGCATGCTGGAAGAATGAAGGCAGTACGGATGGAGTCGATTTTATTATTTTTACGAGTTTTATGAAAGATATTTTTACAATTCTCCTGATTTGAACTCAATTAAAATACATTTATTTAAAATAATAGGAAATTATTACATTTAAATTTATTTTTTAAATGTTTTGTTTATTTAGTGTTAAAACACATTTGTTGTTGTTGTCGTTATGCCTTTATTTATATACATTTAATTATAATACAGATCGATATAGATCCACTTTCTGAGTCGATTTAGCATGTCTGTATGTGCATCTATTCCTGTAATCAAACTACAGGTCTCAATTCATGACCGATTCAAATGAAACTTTATATGTGGATTTTGTCGGGGTAATACGAACGATATTTAATATTAAGCAAATCGGTTTAAATGTAGATATAGCCTTTATACAAATGTCTTTATACATGTTTTCATATAGACCCATTTATCAGTGATGAAGCAGAAAAATATTTAACTCCTCTTCAAGAACAAACAAAAAATGTTCTTACTTTATTACCAAAATATTTATCATATCCTTCATACTTTCTTCAGAAATATTATTACACGTCCGACACCCATTCCTGAAGGCCTTCTACGAAAAGGCATTTTAGAAGGCCTTCCCATTAGATGCTACACGATGATAACTCATTCTTGCTTGCCTTCTTCGGATAGGCATGCTAGAAGGCCTTGCGTGTTAATTTTAAATGAGTATAGAATGCAGCAAGCATGCCTTGCGCCTCCCTAAGAAGGCCTGTGAGAAGGCCTTGCGTACGCCTTTTTTCCCGCTGCGTATGTACATATGTATGTATATGACGTTGTAGTTTTGGTCATTGATGTCACATTCTATGTATGTGTGTGTGTGCTGCATCATCCATCTTTTGGATCAACTCCCACAACAATTATAGCGCCGAGTCTCCTGCGTACTTTGTATTTCGCATTTTCAACGCAGCGGTCGTTTGTCGACTGATATTTGCTTTATTTGGTTGAGTACATTTGTTTGTTATAATAACGTGCGTGTCTGTTTGTTTTGTATTTATGCACAGTGGGACACATTTATAACGACGATTATCACAGTTTTCAATACATTTTAATATAAACTAATTACACTATAAGAAAATAAGATGCGTTTGTTTGGATTTGTGATCGATTTTCAGTGACTTAGTATTTTTTCTGAATGTAAAATATTCCATTTCCAGCTTACGAAGAATTGTTTTTGGTAATGGAAACGGCGAGAACCACCCTCAATTAGATTCAAGCTACTGAAAACACAAACACACAATCAATGAGAAAACATATTCATTGAATTTTACATGGCAATAATTACGTTGGAGTTTATTTCAAAGTTAGTTATTGAGATAATATTTGTTCTCCACAATGGATAATACAGTACAACACATGATTTGCCAACTCAATTCTGAGAACAGTATGTGAAATTATACCCAAAAAGAATAATTTCTGCATCATTCGTTTTGTCTTCTTACCTGCCGAAATATTTTTAATATCGATTTGAAGTTAGTACTATCGTATAGGGGAATTTATCACGTTTTAGGCCCTGTTGTTTGACATAGCTCGACAGCCACTAGCCCGATTTAGTTGAAATAAATTTTAAAAAATTAAGAAATACAATTCCCTTAATCTGTTCATATATTGTTTTCCTATACAAGCAACAGTTTCCAAGTTAAAAATAAGTTTCCAATAAAAAATGAAGAAAATTTTTTTTAAATTCATAAAAAATACAAAACGGAAATAAGTTTCAAGTGTAGTTACTTTTTCGCAAAGTCACATAACCTATGAGCAAAATGAGACAAAGATCATGAAAATCGATGCACGCGTTTCGCTTTTATTCGCAATTGAGTAAAGGTATGAATTTCAAAAAATAAAATAAAAATTAAAAAATTATCATGCAAAAAAAAATAATTTATAAAAACTTTATGAAAATAAAATAATATGCAATTATAATATGCATAAAAACAAAATTCAGAACATTTTTTTTTTGTGCAGCAGCACAGCCTTCAAACTGGTAACTGAACCATCGATGAATAAACGCCAGTCGCCAGCGATATAAACCATTCCCAATTTTTTCACTAAGCCTGGTATATCATGGCAGTACGTGAACGTATTTGCTTCGTCAACAGAATAAAATTTCTGAAAATCAGCTTGGCGTTGTCGGTATGATGTTGCGCTGACATTTTTCTGTGTGAGTTCTCTGCTCTTCAGAAATGATGTCAACCATTCGGAGTTGTGTTGTGATAGTCCCAGCTTGGCCACAATGTAATCCATTTCTATTTGTGCTAGCGGGCGTGGTCCTTTTTCTTCAATATCGGGTATCCAATCAGCATCATCCAAATTGGTCGGATTGGTGAAAATGGTTTCGGCTACGAGGGACACAGTATCCCCACTCGGAGGTTTAGGTGCATCGGTATCAGCAGGGCGTTGCAGTAAGTGTGGCAGTAAATGCAGCAGTGTATACTTTTGCTTTCAATTGTTTTCTGTTTAATCCAGGACGAAAATTTATGCATGCGTAGCACCTGGATTCATCATGTCCAGTAAGGTCTTGCACCCAAATTACTGGCTTTATAAAAGACAAGTTTCTACTTTTTCCGTGCAGCCATTTTAGAAGGGTAGTATAACAACTGTTGCACACTGTGTCCGGCGTAAAATTTGCACCACTTGAATCTGCTTCATCAAAATAATTACAATACGCGGTTTTGAATTGCTCAGTAAACAAATTTTTTCGGACGATACGACCACAAACGTAACAAAATTCATCCAAATTTGGACACTTGTTGTTTTCCATATTGATATATTTTATGTTTTGTTGTTATTCACTATTAAAAACTGCACTTTCAAAATATTGACTTGTACTTTTCGCGTTCGTCGACACTTGTTGAATGAGTAAAATCGACCAATGCACACCTATTTATACTGTGTATTGTTCACTATTTTACTGACAGGTACTTGTAAATGGGTGCATATTTTTTACCGTCGCTATATACCTGTTTCACCATGTGTGAGGTTTAAATTTTCCGAATAATGACCACCCCTAAATGTGAAAAACCCAAATAATTAAAAGTTACTTTGCTTACTATGGGTTTTTCAGTTGGCTACCTGTTTTTTACAGAAATTCAACGCACATTTAGGGGTCGTCATTATTCGCAAATGTATTTAAAACAGGTATTCTGAACGGACCTGATATTCGGAAATTGATCAAAAGTGATTCTTTCATGAACAACCTACGAAGAAAACAAGATCATCAGAACCACAAGCGTCAACTTCTGCAAGCATGGATATTGCCAATAATTGAAAAAAATGCTCTGAATTTAGTTTTTATGCATATTATAATTGCGTATTAATTGCATATTATTTTATTTTCATAAAGTTTTTATAAATTAATTTTTTTTTGCATGATAATTTTTTAATTTTTATTTTATTTTTTGAAATTCATACCTTTACTCAATTGCGAATAAAAGCGAAACGCGTGCATCGATTTTCATGATCTTTGTCTCATTTTGCTCATAGGTTATGTGACTTTGCGAAAAAGTAACTACACTTGAAACCTTTTTCCGTTTTGTATTTTTTATGAATTTAAAAAAAATTTTTCTTCATTTTTTATTGGAAACTTATTTTTAACTTGGAAACTGTTGCTTGTATAGGAAAACAATATATGAACAGATTAAGGGAATTGTAATTCTTAATTTTTTAAAATTTATTTCAACCAAATCGGGCTAGTGGCTGTCGAGCTATGTCAAACAACAGGGCCTAAAACGTGATAAATTCCCCTATACGATAGTACTAACTTCAAATCGATATTAAAAATATTTCGGCAGGTAAGAAGACAAAACGAATGATGCAGAAATTATTCTTTTTGGGTATAATTTCACATACTGTTCTCAGAATTGAGTTGGCAATCAACGAAGTGAAAAATGTTGTACTGTGTAACATTTGTAAAGTACAAAATGGAGGAAAGCAGACTCATAAATTATTATATCAATCGACTAGCACATCTTTTTCAAATCTACCATCTTCTATTCAAGCCTTTTTTGAAAATGATCCAGATGTTTCTCCTCGAAAAGTCAGAGGAATTTCCACTCGGACTTTCACGATTCGAACTGCAACAGTTGGATTGGTACCGTTTTTATCCGCTTTTCTTTTATTCCGCTTTCCTGTTAAATGTAAAGAGTGGTTAAATTTTATTTAGGAAATTATTGTAATTTCTTTTTATTATGATAATATTGGTATGGTTCAATTATGTATGGAACAAAATATCGGCCAAATGGCCGGCGGCACACCTCCATCCGTCGGTCCAAATTTTCGATGACGCTGAGGCATAATTGAGGTTCTATGCCTTTAATGTGCCGAATTATCTCATCCTTTAGCTCTTGAATTGTTGCTGACTTTTCTTTCAAATAACCCCAAAGAAAGAAGTCCAACGGTGTCAAATCACATGATCTTGGCGGTCAATTGACATCGTCACCACGTGAGAAAACACGGCCATTGAATTTGTCGCGCAAAAGAACCATTGTTTCGTTAGCTGTGTGGCAAGTGCACCGTCCTGTTGAAACCACATATCGTCCACACCAATATCTCCCAATTCGGGTCATAAAAAGTTCGTTATCATCTCACGATAGTGAAGAACATCACTGAAGATGATTTTCTTAGAAAATTGATCATCCACTGTTGCCATTCTCTGCCCATTTTCATAATAAGCCTGAATAACTTTAACGCTCTGCTCGATTGTGTATCTTTCCATGGTTCAAATTGAGTTAGTCTGAAATTGAGAAATGTCAAATGAAATGCAGGAAAAACTTGATTTGAACTGAGATATTGTCCTGGCTCAAGACCATTTTGCTTCTATATTTAATAGAATGCAAATTTATTTACAAATGGCATGGTGACATTTGTTACTTGGCTGCAGAATACTCGTGATTTCGACCATGTCAAAAGTCTTTTCAAGTGGCTTCGCAGCGACTTTTCAACATCAAACCCGGCCTCTATAAGGAGATGATTCTCACAAACGAACGAGAAGCACAACTCACTTGCCGAATTTGCGTTTAAAAAATCGCACCAAGTAATAAAGCACACATGCCATCTTACAAGCATCTCATTGAGTTGCATATGTAAGTATGTGTATATGCAGGTATAGTTACCCAGCAATACTTCTGCCGTGCCAACGCTCATTTGTTTTAGTTTTTTCGTTTGCATTTTTTTGGTCTGTAATCAATATTTGATTTGAACTGGGATATTGTCCTGGCCCAAGACCATTTTGCTTCTATATTTAATAGAATGCAAATTTATTTACAAATGGCATGGTGACATTTATTACTTGGCTGCTGACAGAAAAAACTTAACGTTTCACTCACATTCAACATCGCCCCTTACAATTTAACCACCCTTTATATATTCCAAAGTTAATTTATGTGCCGGGTTTATGCTCCCTCTTTAAAATAATTAAAAAAAGCATTTATTTAGCATTTAAAAGCATTTATTTTGGCCTTAGGAAAGTTCACAATACCTGCAATGCTTTGGTTGTTGCATTTCTGTCCTTAAAAAGTACAAATTGCGAAAAATCCATGTATGTTAAGCTTCTAAGTTGTTTCTTTCTCTTTTTGTTCAAAAAAGTCTCTTAGTTTTTGTGTTGTTTGATTAGTGATCGATGATTGTGATTGAATGTAATGCATTCGAATTCCAGCTATTCAAGCAAGTAATTTCTTCGTACAAAGGACGTTTTTGTTTTGGTAGGAGAAACCACACTCGTATGATAGGGCGCTGAACAAAGAGTCAGTCAGGCATCGACGTACATTTCCCATTTGATGCAGACAAGATTTCGCCTAGGACTATTCTCTATTTAAAGCGGATAACGTGTCCATTAAACCGACTCAATTTGTATGGAGCCAAAGGATGTAAAAAACTTACTGAATATAAAGATTGTTATTTTTATGATTATTATGGGGCATTTACTCAAAATTGAATTTGCTTATTCAAAGTTGGACGATCATAGAATTTATAAAACCACACTATGAATCTTTAGATTTTTCATTGTTTCTGCTTGATGAGGCAAATAATGAAAGGATTTCGCCTTTGTGTAATGTGTAATTTTGTCAATATATGTACGATTCTGTGAAACGTTCTTCGAGCAGTGCTTTCATTCGTGAGTCACGTGGTCTTACGTGAGTCGCACATATTTTTTCATTTTATTTTGTATATTTATTTCATTATATTATTTTCATTCAGTTTGTTGGATATTTGCAGTTAGATTGTTTTCAAATTACCATGTATAGATAGGTATGTAGTAACTTTAATACCTGCGTGCGATCACAGTCAAATTAAATACCTTTGCGAGGGATGGAAACTTTGGGAATAAATATATATTTTTCAAATACAGTACATATATACTTTTTCGCCAACACAATGCACTATTTGTATGTGGGACACCCCCTAGTGTTAGTTCAATTATGAATTTAAGACAATCATTGCAAACGTAGAATGATTTAAATGATATAATTTTCGGATTTGCGCGGCATTTACTTATTTGTATTTAGAATAGGAAATGTATGATATTTACTCTGTGGAAATTGTTTCCGTGATTTACGTGAATCACGCGATTGTTGCGTGATCGCGAGCAAAATTTATTTTACTCACTTGAGCGTGCGTGAACGCGAGGAACGAAAAAATCCTCATGCGTGACTTATTTTTTCCTTCGTGAGCGTGCGTGAACGTGAGTCATGCGCCCATCTCTACTGACGCGTTTACTTATAACACTAACAGCTTGTTTGGGTGTCCTCAAAGCATTTATCTTCATATCTCGTACCACTAATCACGCGTTTTAATAAGCTAGAAATTTAGGAGTCTATGTTAGTTTTTCTCAATTTTGCTTTATTTTATTACGTAAAAGTGCAATTATTGCTAACAAACAATAAAAACATTCGCACAAAACAAGAATAAAAACTGAAAGTATATGGCAGTCTACAGAAAAGTATATCCTATTTCTATTTCACTCTTGCCCCTCATGCGACAAACAGCTGATTTGGGACCCACTAACAGGCACGACGAACGACAAAGCGAACGAAAATCTATGTGAACGTAAGCATTTCAGTGTAAAATCGGGGCCCACTAACTTTTTCTTCTGTCATCTGAGCGAATGAAAATGTCAAAATCACTCACTTGTGTTTTGTCTGTCGCAAACACAAATAAATAAAACACAAAACAAATTTATTTTATATTTTCATTGCTGTACTTCATACTTCTACCTCGGCGTTCGAGATAATCTCGCCACGAACTTCATAGGCACCAATTGAGTTGTCGAGGCACTTCTTTTGCACATATTGGGCAGAACGCAGGTCGCACTTTCCGATGCTCCGTGCACCGGAGTGCTTTTGTAGTAGGGTCTTTCAATGGCGTTCCTTGTATTACTAAAGGGGATCTTCAGGAATGGCTTTAATTTGTGGCTCCTACCTCCTAAAACCCAACCGTTTCGGTTTCCCCGGTTAAAGTCTTGTTTACATTATTTTTTCAAATTTTGTTTTCAGTTATTTCAGCTGAAAAAAAGTTGTGTCAACTTTTTTATTAGAATTTGCTTTTTTCTTGGCATATTTGCGATTATTTGCGGATTTTTTGATCTGGCAACATTTTCATTCACTCACAACACGTAAGGCTATGCGAACGAAAAGTCAGAAGATAGTGGGTCGCTTTTTGACGCGAAAGTGAGTGACTGGCTTTCGTTCGCATAGATTTTCTTTCGACATCGTGGGTCAGGCAGTAAGTTTTCGTTTAAATTTTTGTTGTTGTTGCTCTTCTAAAATTATATTAAATATTACATTTTTTGTTAATGCAATAAATAATAATTGCTGAATTTGTTTCCCCATTTTATGAGTAAAACTGTGCAGAACACGCACTCAGTGTATATGTTTCCCGTAATTCCTGCAAAAATATACGGATATAAAGTAACTACCATGGCCCTTGTCGCTGGTTATGCTTTGACCAGGTTCGACTGTATATGCGGATGCTTGTGTGGCAGGTTGTCATAATTTCCCCCGTTAATAACAATAGAATAAAAATAAAAAAGAATGCCTCAATTCTCATTACGAATGACATTTTTACATGGCATTCCTATCAATGCACACATTGAAGGCGCTGGCTGGGATTCGCACCATAAAATTGTAAATGGCCAACGAATGATGTACCACCGACCACAACAAATAAACGTTTAATTTATTGGACAGTTTACGAGACTGAAAAGTTATGTTTTAAAATGCCATTGACAATGTGCCACCTGAACTGTTTAAATCAGATATAAATGGGTTCATTTAAAAAATCAAACTCTGTGGCAATAAAAATCGCTCTATTCAATGTTTTGAGCAATTGTTTTTTCAAAATTTACGGACTTTCTTTGCAGGACATACATATTAAGTTTTATACAGCATCGTCTACCAATTTTTGGGTGTTAATATAAAGGGTGATTTTTTAAAAGCTATAGGAAAGTTTTTCAAAAAAAAAAAAACACATAAAAATCAGAAAAATTCATGAAATCTATTATTTCATGCAAATGTTGACCTTGACTGCGCCTCAAATGGTCCATCCGCTTAGTCCAATTTTGGCACGTTGGCAATTTTCCATGTTGTTGAGTAACAGAGGCCCAATTGCTGCGAACGGAGACGAATCGATAATTGATGGTCATCATTAACACTACGTAAGCGTGTTGGTGGTTTAATGTTCAACAATGTAAATTTGGTGCGAAATTTAGTCACAATAGCCCGAATAGCCGCTTCAGTGGGTCGATTAAACTGATCATAAAATGGAAGCGCGCGATGGTCTTTCTTAACAGAGCACGCATTTTGATAATAAAATTCAATAATTTGCAAGCGTTGTTCGTTTGTAAGCAGAGCTGTTAAGTAATGATTAGTAATCGTAATCATTAGTAATTAGATTACTTTTTTTTTAAAGTAGAAGTAATGATTACAATACGATTACATTCAGTTTTATACGATTAGTAATTGATTACGATTACAAGTAATCAAAAAATAATCAGAATTACTTGCGATTACTGAAAAATAATCAAAAATAATCAAAAGTAATCAAAAATGCGTTCGACTACTTTAAAAGATTACTTTTGACTATTTTAGATTACTTTTGATTTTTTGTGATTACTTTTGATTCTCGCGAAATCGGTATGAGAGTCATAGTAGTCTGTTTGTCAAAACTTTTGACTTTTCAATATATGTCAGTTTTGATTTTTTCTGTTCTCGTTCTTTTGCCAGCTAAAACCGAAAGGTAACGGTAATCGCAAGTAATCCTGATTATTTTTTGATTATTTGTAATCGTAATCAATTAGTAATCAGAAATTGTTGAATAGTGGATTATATAATCATTACGATTCTTTTTAAAAAGTAATGTAATTGATTACTAATCGTAATCGAAATTTAACAGCTCTGTTTGTAAGACGATTCATGGTTAAATTATAGACCAAGCTGAAGATGTTTGACAGTGAAACAAAACACGAAACGTGCGTCAGCTGTTTAAACCAGTGTCGCCAAAAAGATAATAGCTAAAAAAATCACCCTTTATAAAGGCAACACAATTGTGCTCAATCTGGTTTACCATTTCGTCATGAATAGACTAACAACAGAACAACGTTTGTACATGTATTTACATGCTATATAGCCTATATGGCACTTTTAATAATGTGTACGCAATTTCTGCATAGAATTAAGAAAGTTTTTATTAAAACTACATGCTCATCAAAAAGAGAGCACCTGAGAAAGTGAGCACCTGTGATTCGGAAGTTGTGTAAATTGTGATCTTCACCAATGAATTTAACATGGAGTTGTCATAAGAGGAATGCCCTTTATTTTGAAAGACTTAAAAGTTATTTATATTAAAGAATTGCAAAGGAACTACCTTTTCACTAGCTTCCTCTAAACATCTCAGCTATCCTCTGTTGTGAGTCCTGAATAACTAAAGCCTACCAGTTCTATTGAACTGAAACTAGACAACTTAGCAAAATATTTATTTAATATGAACTAATAAATATTAAATTAAAGTAGTATATTTGAAGTAAATTAATAAAAAAAGTTTTTCCCGAACCACAATTCGAAACGGAGACCATCTGGGTGCAAAAAATGCACGTTTGGATTTTGAGATGCGATTAAAATGTGCCTCCTACGGAAGTACTTCCAATTTGTTTTGCTGGGTTATAATTCATATATGTATTAGATGTTCAGTAGTTTGGTACTAGAATTTCGACACAGTCGTGAACTCGATTTGTATAAAATTTAGAACGTTTGTTCTCCTCGTTGCTCCGAATTTTTTGACGTTAAAATTTTGACATTATCCAATGTCGTTTGTATTGTTAGATTCGTCAAAGTTGGCAATTTGTGTTTCTAGAAATAGATGCACTACTTAAAGGTGAATTATTGTCCGCATGCAATATCAGATTATAGAGAATGAACTTCATCAAGAACTATATCTCGCATTCTTTCCATCAGAAATCACAGTAAACTTTTTTGAAGTTGACTCCACCGAGTTTAAATTTGCTGGGTCGCTAATTTTGCGAAACCCAACTGCACTTTCACTCTATCGTGAATTTAATTTCAATCTATCGTAGTCAAATAATTTTTCCTTTCCTTGCGTAATTCATCATGGACAAAGTGCAGGGATGAATTAAGTCTTGAATAAAAACTTTTCATGAGGCTATTTGCAGGTTTCTTATTGTTGGGGTTTCTACTTCAAATGAAACAAAAATAACATTCTAATAATATTATAGCTGACATAGTGTCAATACTTAACCCCTCGTGCTATCTGGGTTACATTTATATTTATTGTTTCCCCACATCCTAAAAATAGATGAGACACCACATGCTCGTTGCTCCCCTTCACTAAAATTCTTTCCCAACATTAATTACTTACATGGAAACGTAATATACATTTGTAAGTATTTTCATATTTGGTTAAATATATTTCTACACAGGCATACACTAATAACAAGTCTCCGTGTAGAACATTTGGACAGAAAACTATTTTGTCAGTAATTCCTTTAATTTCTCCAGAAGGATTAACGATGTCAAAGGTGAAAATCGTCTCAAAGTAGAACTTACTTTACAATGAAAGCAGTAAGAAATTATCTATAAATAAGGATATCCGATTCGGATGGCGATTAAGATTAGTAACCAATTGGATTACGTTTTAAAAATAATTGTAATAAGTATATAATTCTCTATCAAACAAATTCTGATTACTAATTGACAAGGACAAATTCTGATTACTAATTGACAAGGAATTGTTTTATAGAGAATTATATAGTTATTACAATTATTTTTAAAACGTAATCTAATTGATTACCAATCTTAATCGCAATCTAACAGCTTATTACTATAAGATAGTTTGTAATCGTTTATACTTACCTATGCTATAAATAAATGCGTACCAATTGAATTTGTTCCGCCTTATTATTTTATGCTAAATTATGCAGGATCAAAAATCGTTTCGGCAACGGATCAGAATTAATTTCGTTTTCGGATACGAAATCATTTGGAGATCGGATACGAACTCATATCTAAATCGGATCCGAACTCACTTCGATGTTGGTTCCTACATCGTTTTGAGTTCGGGTCCGATATCATTTCGAAATCGGACTCAATTCTCGGTCCGATATCGAAGAGGGAATTGCTCCCGTTCTCGTGACCGATCTCGCACCGAAATCGGACCCGTTCTCGAAACCAAATCAGAGAAGTCGGATCCGATTCGGATCTGATGTGCTTATTGGGTTTTAACAGCGATGTTATCTGAAGTATTTGATGTGTTTAATCGATAAAAATGTATTATTTTTGGATGTTGTAACCAATAAAAACAACTTCTTTGGTAATGTTGATTGTAGTAAATCAAATCACAACAATCGCCAATTGGAGAAATGAACTAAATTTCACGTTTTAAAGCTAAGGAAGCCATTTCCGCTCTCGGTCTGTTTAAGCTCTCTGATCAGTATAAATAATTGGTTTTTGGATGGTGTAACAAATAGAAACAGCTTCGTTGGCAATGTTGATTGTAGTAAATCAAATCACAATATTCAAAAATTTGACAAATAAACAAAATTTCACGTTTTTTTGAAAACGAGCTGTTAACAATCTAATGTTGCTCCAAATGACTTGACATGTTAAGGCTTCCGACTCAATTTCAAACAAATATTATTTAATAGAGAAACAATAAATTCAGTAACATGAATCTGCGTAGGTAAGCGAAAAACAAAGAGCAGTCTAAAATCTCAATGATTTGATTTTTTATGTATATCTGCTTGCATAATCTGTATTTGTTATTCGAAGTAATGTATATTTAAGATTTTAAAAGTGAAAAAAAACATTTCAAAATAATCTTTATCATATTTAATCGGTATTGATTTTAGAAGACATCCTGTGACTCATGTCCTGCCTGAATTAGAAACCCAAAATCTCTATAGATATCATATTTAGACTCATACATTATCAAAAAGTATAGCATTTTTTGAATCACAAAAAAGTTTTAATCATTTTCTTAATCTAGTCAATCACTAGTGTCTGTGAACAATTTTATGACGCTTTTAATACGACGATTGGTTCATCTAGATACAAACTATTTTATAAAACGTTTTTTAATTTGTTTGACAATCTTTAAAAAGGGATATAAAGGAATTAATTTTCCAAGGGAATTCCCAGGGAAAACGTATAAATTAACGTACCCCATTAACGACAGATTAACCAAGATTCCCTTGTCGGATTTTGTTGGAATTTCACACAGTTATGCCCAGTTTTTGAGTGGGTATTTAAGTGAGGCACTTATTTAAATCACTGAAAATATTTTTTCATATGTTGATAGTGATTTAAATCTATCTTAAAGATTAATAGTCATCCAGAAATTGGGCATTAGTATTTACAGCATTTATATTTACGTGGTATTTCTATACACTCCACGAGATATTATGTCTTTGTGCATTTGTTTGTAACACCCAAAAGGAAGGGAGATAGACTCATTGTTAATTATACCGATCGACTTAGAATCACTTTTTGAATCGATTTAGCAATGTCCGTCTGTCTGTCAGTCCATCTATTATTGTAATCACGATACAGGTTGCAATTGTAGACGGAACCAAATGAAACTTTGTACAACGAAGTTTTTCGGTACAAGGACGAACGCTATTTATTTTGAAGGAAATCGGTTCAGATTTAGATATAGCCCCCACACGAATTTTACTCCCGATTTGACTCTTTTCACTCTAGATACCATATATTACAACAGTCTTTCTTTAAAATTGGTAAAATATCTTATATTTCAACTAAAAACACCTGTGGTAAAAATGTGTTAGATCGGATCAGATTTACATATAGCTCCCATACAAATTTCGCTCCCGATTTGACTTTTTCCGCTCTAGAAACCACATATTGTATCAGATTGTCTTCAGATTTGGCAAATCATCTTATATTTATGGTGAAAATAGGTCAGATCGGTTCAGATTTATATATAGCTCCCATTAAAATTTCGCTCCCGATTTGACTTTTCCTGTTCTAGAAACCACATATTTTAACAGATCCTCTTAAAATTTTGCAAAATATCTTATGTTTCAACTAAAAACACCTGTGGTCAAAATGTGTTAGATCGGTTCAGATTTATATATAGCTCCCATACAAATTTCTCTCCCAGCTTGACTTTTTCCGCCCCAGAAATCACGTATTTTCAGATCTAATTGAGCATAACACGTTATACTTAAACTGGAAGCACTTATTGTGTCAGTAGGTCACATCATCCGATGTTTGGAAATAGCCCCGATACAAATATTCTTCTCGATTTGGCAAATTGGGTCAGGTCATATTAGCCTATGATTAGGAAGCATACAAAAATCCTTCCATTTTTCAATTTTATACCGAATTGAATTGTATTCGGATAGAATACGGATAGAATACACGTTAGCCTTTCCTAACTTGTTTATTTTTTAATTTAATCTATGACTTTTTTTCAACTTAAATATCGTAGTTTTTATTGGAAAAATAAACAAGGACCTATTGTCCTGATTCTTGCTTTCAAAGATCAAATGCAAGAAGACAAAAAATCAAAATATTCCAAACAATTTCTGTTAAAATTATTGGACTTTGTAAAATTGCTGACAAGACATGGACTTATACGACAAAAAATGTGTTTTAATTATTTTCATCCATCCACTATATGCCTATGGACATCGATTTAGCATACTTATCACCTAACTCTAGCTAGAAGTTTTCTAAGACCGTTTTATATTTGTCAGACTCTTTCTACCCATTCGTCGTTAGTGGGTTCATATCCGGAAACCCCAGATTCCCAAATTCCAAATCCCTTCGTATGGAAAACACTAAGCAAATAAACGCTGTCCATTCGTTCTCTACCCTTCAGAGTTTTTTTTTGGCTAAAAAATCCTACATTATCGTTCGTATATGATGCTCGTGCAGCGTAATTAAATGACGTTTTGCTTTGTTAGCACATAGTTGGAACTCGGTTCTATTATTCATTTCATACTTCTTTTCCTTTTACTCTTTTTTCTCATATCCAGCTGGAATCAGTGGTAGCCAACAAGCACTTATTAATTCGGGGAAAAAACCAATTACTAAGTTTTTCATTTCATACTTTTTACTTCATTCTCATTCTCATCCTCATCGCTGTTCTTGTTGGCGATGTTGTGCTCCATCCACACTGCTCTGCATCAACATGCTGCATCGTCGTGTCGTCATCATCATCAGCCCATCAAATAATGTTATGTTCAACACGTACACGTACGTATGCACATTTGCATTTGTTGTGGCGTGGTTGGGTGGGTGGCTGAAGTTTGGAATTCGTTGCTTTCTGCGGGAACTATTTCAGGCAGCACAGCTACGCTGGCATTAGCTTTCATGGGAGTAATGCATAAAAAATGAACCACAAATCCAACACAAACTAATGGCAAATATTAAATACCGTTCTTTCGCTCAATAGTTACTCACTGACAACCCTGGGATACGACTGTCTACACAGTCCCACATCTACCAGGCTGGTGGCCACTTAAGGTGCTCGTTCCTACACAAATATACTTTGCATACGTGTACACAGAAAAAATGGAAACTCGTTTCACTTGCAATTCACTGATTTCTTAATCTGTATGTTTATATATAATACCCTCGTGCGCATGTGTGACTGAATGACTTCACATCGTACCTGAGTGAGAGAGCTCTGGTCCTACGAATGAGGAGTGGCGTTTTTGTATTGGAATGCTAAAGGATAATTGTGAAGCCGATTTTTATATCCTCTTCCTACTGGATAGAAAATATATTTAGCTTTTGACCAAAAGTGTAACGTAAGAAGGGAGTAACTTAATACCTTAGGTATGTCTGGACCAACCCATGTGCATGTCATGTTCGTCCTTCCGGCTGTCTGACTAGCTTTCGAAAGGAAAGCTAACTTGGTGTAAGTTCAGTTATGGGCGAACTAATAATAAAGTGGACTAACAAATTATTCAGGCTTTTAAATTATTCGATTAATCGTGTATGCCAATCGTTTAGCTCCAATTAATCTAATAATAGGCGTGTTTCATTAACCACAAGCGGATTTTTCCTCTTAACCAATTTTTTCTTCGAATCATAACACTTTACATTTGTAAAAGTTTGAAGTTCAAGTTGTATTAAAACAAAGCTTTAAATCTTGTCCATAATTCGGTATACGAAAACCTTAATACAGGACCTATTTCCAGATAATGGCGTTTTTGTTTTTTTTTTTCAAGAAAAAAAAAAAGGATTAAAAATTCACTACTTTAGAGCTGGCTTTGTTCCGCTATATTATAGTAAATTCAAAAAGCTTTGCAACGAATATTGCAAATTTTCAAGGCCCCGATCTCGGGAAGTTCGGCTTTCACCCTCATATTTTTAGAATGTTGTATTCAAATCATTTGATCTAATCAATGGGAAAATTTGAAGCTATTCAGAGATGTGCAACTAAACTAAAGTTAAGCCAAAATAAAATTATTTACAAATGTAAATAACACCAGATAATGATGAAAAATCCCGAAAAATAATGGTAAAATCATTTTTTTTTCAAATCTGCATAAAAACATAAAAAATGGTCACTGAATCTAAACTATATTCATATTAGACTAAAAATACTTTTTTAACATTTCCGGTTTTCATAGTCTCTTTTTGTTGGGGTTTCGAATTTCGAAAAATTTTGTTTTGTGTTTTTTGTTTGTTCTATCAAAAAACGATTAAACAAAATATAGTTTTGAAAATACATCCCTTCAGATTTTGGTGAAATTAGGCACTACTAGTTCTTGCGAGTAATTACCGTAGTTGATAGTATTACGTGGTTTGCGTTTTATAGTGGTCCAAAGTTGATACTCTTGGGCGTTTTTGTGAAGATATAGCGTCTTCAGATTTTAATGATGTCGTTTGAAAGGTTTCATCTCCTCTTTGTGAGTCTAAGACGAAAGAGGTATGTTCTTGTAGCTCAAGGACTCCATATCAATAAAAATATCCTTAAACGTTGAATATAATGAAAAACATCTTTTATATTCTTATTATACCCTACACCACTTCGTGGAATAGGGTATTATAAGTTAGTTTCGCGCCAAATGTTTGTAACACCAAGAAATAATCGAGCTAGACCTACCTTTAAGTATACCGATCGGCTTAGAATCACCAGCTGAGTCGTCTGTCCGTCTGTCCGTCCGTCTGCTGTCCATCTAAGCTTGTTCGCACTCTACAGGTCGCAATTGTTGTCCGATTGTCATGAAACTTGGCAGAAGTTATTTTTTCTGGCCAAGGACCAGGTATTGAATTTGGAGGATATCGGTTCAGATTTAGATATAGCCCCCATACAAATGTCGCTCCCGATTTGACTTTTTCCGCTCTAAAATCCACATATTGTACTTGATTTTCTTTAAATTTGGCACAACATCTTATAATCCAACTAGAAACACCTATGCAGAAATTGGGTAAGATCGGTTCAGATTTAGATATAGCCCCCATACAAATGTCGCTCCCGATTTGACATTTTCCGCTCTAGAAACTACATCTTGTACCAGATTTTCTTTAAATTTGGCACAACATCTTATAATCCAACTAGAAACACATATGCAGAAAGTGGGTAAGATCGGTTCAGATTTAGATATAGCCCCCATACAAATGTCCCGATTTGACATTTCCGCTCTAGAAACCACACCTTGTACCCGATTTTCTTTAAATTTGGCACAACATCTTATAATCCAACTAGAAACACCAATAGAGAAATTAGGTAAGATCGGTTCAGATTTAGATATAGCCCCCATACAAATGTCGCTCCCGATTTGACATTTTCGGCTCTAGAAACCACATCCTGTACCCGATTTTCTTTGAATTTGGCACAACATCTAATAATCCAACTAGAAACACCTATGCAGAAATTCGGTAAGATCGGTTCAGATTTAGATATAGCCCTCATACAAATGTTGCTCCCGATTTGACATTTTCCGCTCTAGAAACCACATCTTGTACCTGCTTTTCTTTAAATTTGGCACAACATCTTTTAATCCAACTAGAAACACATATGCAGAAAGTGGGTAAGATCGGTTCAGATTTAGATATAGCCCCCATACAAATGTCGCTCCCGATTTGACATTTCCGCTCTAGAAACCACACCTTGTACCCGATTTTCTTTAAATTTGGCACAACATCTTATAATCCAACTAGAAACACCAATAGAGAAATTAGGTAAGATCGGTGCATATTTAGATATAGCCCCCATACAAATGTCACTCCCGATTTGACATTTCCGCTCTAGAAACCACACCTTGTACCCGATTTTCTTTAAGTTTGGCACAACATCTTGTAATCCAACTAGAAACACCTATGCAGAAATTATGTAAGATCGGTTCAGATTTAGATATAGCCCTCATACAAATGTCGCTCCCGATTTGACATTTCCGCTCTAGAAACCACACCTTGTACCCGATTTTCTTTAAATTTGGCACAACATCTTGTAATCCAACTAGAAACACCTATGCAGAAAGTGGGTAAGATCGGTTCAGATTTAGATATAGACCCCATACAAATATCGCTCCCGATTTGACTTTTTCCGCTCTAAAATCCACATATTGTCCCCGTTATTCTTTAAAATTGGCACAACATCTTATAATCGAACTAGAAACTTCTATTGTGAAAGTGGGTAAGATAGGTTCAGATTTAGATATAGCCCTCATACAAATGATGCACCCGAATGTTTAACCGATTTTGGCCAAACTTTACGTATTATATTTCACCAATAAACATGCATGGTGAAAGCGGGTCACATCGTTCCAGGATTCAATATACCCCATACAAATGTCCTTTGCGATTTAACACTTTTTGTCAAACACATACATTTACAGGATGCAAAAATCCTTCCCGATTTAAATTTTTTACCGAATCGAATTGCAATGAGAATTGTTTGGGTGATGCCCATATGCCCATTTGGTATAACCCAAATGGGGTCCATTCTGATCTATTACAGCTCTAGAAACTACATCTTACATCGGATCTTAATCAAATTTTGCAGATCATGATATTTTTCAACTAGGAATACCTACCGTGAATGAGAAATATATAGGCCCATGTTTTAGACCAGGCCCAGAATGTTGTTAAGGGCTCCTTTTTGAAATGTCGGTCCTATTACTACCGTATAATTTGTATTTGTCTGTCGGATAATTGGATCAATTACCATATCCGTTAAATTGGACTAAAGATGAATTTATAGTAACTTTATAATTTATATGAACTACATAAAATTGCTCCCATGAAATACCTGGGTTTAGTAATCATAGCGAGGTACATACGCAGGGAGTGGTGTAGGGTATTATATAGTCGGCCCCGCCCGACTTTAGCCTTTCTTTACTTGTTTTTTATGTATTTTAGTTTATTTTATTCTCTACTAAATAACAACATTTCAAAATGGGGTGTGACTCAAACTGATTACAAACAGATTGTTCCAGCAAGACCAAATTTAAGCTTTTACTATAGGTCAATTTGCCTTAACCGGGACCATGCGAAATAAATGTAGCAAGAAAATTAACCTAAAAAGATCGACCAAAATATTCCACAAGTCAAGTCATGTTTTTTTTAATGGCGGGTGTGTATTAATTTTTGGCCAAATGAAAGGCATGGCATGATGTATGAGTTATTCAGCGGTGTCAAAATATTTAATCTATCTGTAATTTGATATTGACAATGGTAATTGTTGTGATTGATAATTCGGTTTGTGCTTAGTTTTTGATCTAGGCAATAACATAGAATTAATCCCAGCATTAATCTTTACTTAAAAATATAAATGAGGTAATATAAATCACAGGGCATTAGTTAAATTAATAATAATTACATATAACAAATATAATTACCGCGTGACTACAAATCTTCTTATTAGGTTGAGATCAGACAGCTTGCTTTTATTGAATTCGATGTCCTAAATACAGTATTTAAATGCGCTTATAAGCTAACATTAGACATTCTTACATTATTTTTCTAGTACTATATATTCTAACGTTTGTATGTTGTAGTTATACATACATGTCACTTATATTAAATCTATAATCGGACTATATCCGGACTTAACGCCATCAGGGAGTACAGCGAAACGGACTACGTTGCAGCATGCTGTGCCTCCGTATCCCGCAGTGCGTCACATGAGTCGCTGTCATCATTGTCGTCGTCGACATCTTCATCGACATCGGTTTATGGGACGGCACCGCAATATCCCCTTCAGCAATATCAACAAGCACAGCATCTAACACCACATATTGATGTACCAACCACTGAGAATGTATCCTTTTTGCAATTTAATTGCAATGGCCTCCGTGGTAAGATCTATGAAATTGTAGTCTTTATGAATCGGAAGAAGATCAAGGTCGCTGCGAGACAAAGCTGAGCGTCACATGCAGCTTGCACAGTTGTCAATGATACAATGTGCTACGTAAGGATCGTACCAGAAGTGGAGGTGGGGGTCTTGCTTTCCTAATGCACCATTTTGTGCAATACAGACCTATCTCGCCTGAGCTTGACTCTAGAGACCCATACATGGAATGTATGGGGGTAGCAATCAAGTCTGTGACTGCCGAGATAGAGCTGTATAGCGTATATATACCGCCGATTGCTAGATGTGCGCCGTGTTATTTGCTGGACATTAGCCCTCTACTGCAAGGCAATAACCGCGTGGTCGTAAGAGACTTCAATGCCCACCACGAACTATGTATGGCATTCTCTCATACCTAATGACCAGCGAGGCACAGCTTTGGCTGAACAAATAGATTGCTATACGTTCTGCATAGTGAATGTGGACGCCCCCACACGGATTATGGGTGATTGCAGCAGCTCGCCAGACATCACTATCGTGTCGCCTGGTCTGATAAATGACGTTACCTGGCAGCCCGTCATATCACTGGGTTCAGACCACCTCCCCATAATCTTATCCATTGACCGACCTCCCGACTTCATAACATCTGAACGCCGTACTTTCCTTAACCAGAGGAAAGCGGACTGGAACGGGTTCAGATAATTTACCAACCGCAGCTTCAGTGAACTACGCATGTCCTCAGATATTCGGGTAGCTGAGAAAACATTCCGAGGCATCATCAACGCAGCAGCCGCTATCTTTATTCCTGCTGGTCGAATACCCGAAATACGACCAAATTTCCCAGCAGATGCAGCGGGACTCGCAGACGAGCGTGATGTTATTCGTCGATTTATTCCTGGTGATCCTAGAATCAGGGAATTGAATCTAGAGATTGGTAGGAGGGTCAACGAGTATAAGCGGAATAAATGTCTGGAACACTTGAAGCAATGCAACTTAAGTTCCGGAATCAGTAAATTGTGGGCAACGGTTAAGTCACTCTCGAACCCCGGCAAGAGAGATGACCGGACGGCAACCACATTTGGTGCTACCACTGTGACAGACCCGATAGTGATAAGGCGATAAGGAGTATCATGCGTCGTATTCATGATCTCCGAGCCGAGGAGGAGCCACAATAATTCACAAGTGGCGAAGTTGCAGATGTCATCCGTAGCGCAAAGGCATCAAAAGCGCTAGGCCCCGACGGAATCTCCATGTTGATGCTGAAGCAATTGGACATACCGGGAGTCGAGTTCCTAACGAAAGTCCTCAACTTGTCCCTGACCATTCTAGTAGTACCCGAAGTCTGGAAAATGGGCAGAGTGGTCCCGCTTCTGAAAACAGGCAAAGACTCGAGCAAGGGAGAATCGTACAGGCCGATTTTCCTTCACTCGCCCGTAGCGAAGATACTTGAGGCTTTACTCCTCCCGAGCCTGATTGGACATTTTCCAATTGCTGATCATCAGCACGGATGCCGTAAGCAGCATAGTACGCCAACTGCTTTGCACGCCATCACCACACACATAAGCCGCGGCCTTAACCATAATAAGCCCGGCGATAGGACGGTCCTCGTGGCGCTTGACTTATCGAAGGCCTTCAATACAGCCAGTCACGCAGCGCTATTTGAGGACATCGCCAACACGTCCCTCCCGAATTGTTTGAAACGTTGGATCGCGAATTACATGTGTGGGCGCCAGTCGTATGTTGAATTCCGGAATAAGAAGTCCAAACCCCGTAGAGTGAAACAGGGAGTTCCTCAAGGAGGGGTGATATCTCCGGCACTGTTCAACCTCTACCTTTCCGGAATTCCAGCACCACCTGACGTAGTGATCAAAAACCCGGTTTTTCTGTAATGTCGGGTTTTTCGAAAACCGTGACTTAAAAAAAACCCGGTTGCCCGGCTTTCTTTTTATAAAAAAACGGCCGGACCGTGTTTTTCTTGAAACAGTAAAAAATGGGGTAATTATTAATTATTATTGGGGATAGAACAATTCTGATGCATAATCAGATTCACTGAAATCTTTCGAAAATGAGTCCAAACGTTCCTGCCAGAATTAGGATCATTTTGGTTCATTGCCAAAAATTAATTGTCGTTTTTTAATAACATATCAACCTATCATTACTACCATTATTCCCAAAATATCAGTTTAGAACAGAATTTGTCTTGCTTAAATGGGTAATCGTTTTTAAAAACAGCTAATATTTCTGTACCAATTATCCCATTCTGCGATTCTGATATCTTACAGAGAATAAAATAAGCTAATATATGTATAAATACGAAAATAAATCATAAGTTTGGCAGTAAATTCAAGTATTATGCGTATTTTCGGACTCTTTGAAATACAAGGACTTTTCACTTTTCTCTTATATTAGCAATGTTCATCAATCTCATATTACCTACAAGGACGAGTCATATACGTATACGGCTGGATCGCAAACAAATTGCTGCCGTCACTGGTTTATTTAATGATGATCTGCAAAATATCAAACCGTCTATGAGCTAAACGCTACTGAAAACACCTGTAAAAATAATCACATATATTTTTATATGTATGGCTGATCGACATCCGCAGCGTCGTCGATTTTTCTTCTGCCCATAAGAAATGCATGTGAAATCTAGGACGAACATCGCACTTTTAGACTCACAGTATTGCTGTCTTCGTAATTTTTTTAGTTAACAGAGACCTTTTTGCAATATGAAAACCGGTTGAGACCGACGTAAAAAACCCGGGTTTCCCTGGTTTCCAAATACCGCGATTTAAAAAAACCCGACGGTCGGTCTCTGATGAAAAACTCGGTTGTCCCGGTTTTCGGTCTCGGGTTTGATCACTCTAACCTGACAGCGTTGAAATCGTATCTTACGCTGATGATTGTACGATTCTGGCGTCGAGTCCCTCAATCGATGACATATGCGGAAGGATAAATGTCTACCTCGCTGATTTTGCCAATTTTTTCACTGCGAGGAAGCTGCAAATTTCGCCACCAAAACAAACGGCCAGACTCTTCACAGCATGGACAGCGCAGGTGAAGGAGCAATTGAACGTGACAGTCGATGACAACATAATTCCGACCACCAATTACCCCAAAGATCTTGGTGTCAGGTTCAATAGCCTCTTTAGATCTAGCGCGCATGCCACAGCTATCTGCAACAAGAAGAGAAGTAGGAACAAGGTCCTCAAGTCGCTCGCCGGCAGCACCTGGGGAGCAGACAAAGAAACCTTGTTGACCTCTTATAAAGCGATAGGCCGGTCAGTAGCCAACTATGCAGCACCAGTGTGGTCACCGAATGTGAGCGAGACGCAGTGGAAAAATCTACAGACCTGCCAAAACGCCGCCCTGCGAACTGTCTCATGTGGACCACCTACATGAGGAGGCGAAGATCATACCCGTGCGACGACACAATTTCCTGTTGTCGAAGCAGTATCTGCTTGGCCACCCCAATCACCACCTCGTGGACAGGCTACCCGCAGTCGTCGAAGCCGTTAACAACTACAGAGTGAATGTCGTGCTAGGAGAGCATCCCCCATCAGTGGCTTCGGAAGAAATGGATCTGCCACGACAGACAAGAGTGGTTTTGGCACAATTGAGATCAAGCTGGTGTGGCAGGCTCAATTTGTATTGGGCGCGAATTGACGCAAATACGTCGAATACCTGACCACACGACACCCTACACCTGTTCAACTGACCGGCCAAACCCACTCAACTTGTTCCCAGGTCTCTTTGAACACATCCAGTAGAAGTAGCCACCTTCCTTGGCCTGGAAACCAACTTAACGAACCCACAACACAGGACGAATCAAACAAACCTAATGGACAACATATTCACCAGTGTTGCTACATCAACAACTAAAAAGCAGCGTTGCTAAGGCATACTTCTTGGGTGTCCAAACTATTTGCAGTGATCAAATTTATTATAAATCATTTCGACACCATTGATCATACTTTAATACCCTACTCTACTGTTTGGTCAAAAAGTTAAACACAACCATCGTTTTTGGGAAACTTTTCCGACCCGGTTTAATGTCCATCAAAAACCCCACTTTAGAAAATCTATTACTGGATATTTTTGGCACTTGTAGTCTTGTCAATACTCACCTATATTTTTATTAAAAATAAGAAAAATCTTACAAGAATTAATATCGATACAATCATGTTTTCGATTCAAATTTTCGTTTGGAAATGGTTGCACACTCTTTTCGTTCTGTGCATAGCACCGTATTATCGTTGTCGAAGAATACGGGGCAGAACTAGTCCATTGCAAACATCACTTTGTACCATTTTTTCCATTTAAATATTGTTGTTGTTGATGTTGCTGCTGTTGCACTTCCTAACTAAACTATTCTGTTCTGTTCTGTTGTGGGCCTTGCTCTGAACGCTTTCATTTTTTCTGTTTGTTATAGGAGTTGGCAGAGTACTTGGAAATCGTTATAAATTGGGCGAAAAAGTGCTCGTTACCAATGGCGATAAGGCAAGCGGCAATTTTATAAAATATGATGTTGAAGTTCGTGATGCCGATGTGGTAAGTAAAACCTTTCATTTCATTCTTCTTCTTCGTACTGCTTACATGCGTATCTACATACATTCATTCATTCATTCATACATGCAATATGTGCCTACCTATTCGTGGTTTTGTTGTTTCGAACATTTCATCATGTTCGGGACAAACAGTCAGGGACATTGAAATGATTCCTCTCGTCGAAAGATTCAGATCTATCTGCATCAGTGGTGCCCCCAAAATTTGAATTTCCATAAGACGTGTGTTGTTGTTTGAAAACACAGACCAGTTGAACTTTTGTTGAACATTGTATTCTGCTTCAAATAAAAGCGCTTCTTCGTGTGGCTTCGACGTAGCGTTATTTCATTCCAAAAACAACAAAGGACTCAATGGTCAAAGGTGGTCAATGCAAAGGTGTTTTCAGGAAGTCGAAATATTTTGCAAACCAATTTGTATTCCTGGACGGTGAAAACGCCCTTTTTTGTTGGTCAACATATATGTCAACTGATCGAACTCGAAGTTCGAGTTATCTACTACTTTATCTATATCAAATATTGTGGAGGAGTGGTTGTTCTATGGGGCATCTAAGAGTCTAAATCATCCACAGCAGTCTCCAGGCCTTAACCAATCGAGCACCTATGGGAATATCTCGATAGAGAGAAAGAAATTTACTTAGAAAGCGAGTGTCTCAACAACAAGGGGAAATTCTGAAAAGGTTAGTCATTGGCTGCACTCGTTTTGACGTATCTATTTTGTGGCCGCAACTGTAACTGTGCCTTCATAGTTTTCCCAGATTGTATGCAAAAAGTTTGACTATTGCAATTTCAACATTCTTTTTCATTTCATTTCCCCCTCCTCCCCGCTTCGTTTTTTATTTGTATTCAATTGCGAAACAAGTTTTTTGCTCATGTTAATCGCTTTTTATTACATTATACATCCTATCGAAGGGGAAACATACCAATTGAGGAATATGGTTTGGCTGGTCAAAGTCAATATTGGGCAGAGGGGAACAAAAACTGCCAAACACTGAGCAATTGGTCAATACTCTCAACTTAATCAATGAATGAAAGCATAGAATGAATGTAGGCCACATGAATAGGCAATTTTTGAAAATCAATTTAAAGTCAGCGGTTATTGGGAATGATTTAAAGGATCTGCTGTTGGCTAACAAATGACTTTTCCGCCTCTTATAAATGCCTAAATGGGAGGATAGATCATAAATTAAAAAACGTGATTTGAAATCTTTACAGCGTGACCTCCTCTCCCAAAACAGGGGATACTTCCTTGTTTCTCATTTACATATATATCTCCGTACATATTTACATACAATGAACATAGCTATTGTTAAAAACGGTGAAAAGGAAAAACTATAAACATGCTACTCTTGTTCACATTTCTCTTTTTTTCGTTTCAGATACAATTTGAAAAATCGTATGATATATTTAGTGGTTCCCAGTACCGTGGACATTTCGTTGTACGCAATCACTTGCAAGTGGATAAGTTTACAAATTTGGTAAGAGTCAATACACCAGATCCACTCACTTCCTCCTTTCTACTGCTCCTCTTTACGACTTTTCAATGCATTCGAGTGTTTCCTTTATGACATTTCCGAATGATTTAATGGCGGTAATAAAAGTGAACTCTGAACTTTATTGCATTTTCCTAAATCGACCGTAAATTGATTTAATGGTGTGATTTGTATACATTTAATTTTTACTATTGTCTTTTACTAAAGGTGGCCAAGAATATTTCCAAATGTTCGAGTGTGCTGGATAAAATTCCTGTCAAACTGTTTGCATGCGTTCTCAAATCGAAACAGGCGTTGGGCCAGAAACTTCTGGATCACTACAAGGTCACACCGGTGTTTGAGATAGAAACGGGTCGTTATGCGTGTCAAATTGATTTGAAAGCGACATTCAACGAGATTTTGAGTATAGTCAAAACCAATGACATTCACTTTGAACTGGAGGTAAGTTTATTGTTCGCCCTTTGCCGCGTAATGGAATTGTGAACAATAGTACCGACTGTTTTTAATCGTCTTTGTTTTATTAGGTTTCTCTGCCAAACGGATTAACTGATAACGTCTCACTTAAATTTGTACCTGGTATTAAAGTATTACCCGAAGCATTTCTATCCGACGACGTAAGAGAGCAAGACCTGACTATAACCGGTTTGGACAAAGTATTACAAAAAGTCGAGGTAAGTTCTAAATTATTATCGCAATTTATGAAATGCAACTACTACGACGAGAAGCACTTTGGTTCTCTCAGAAAGAAGGAAAGATACAGAAACTGCGAAATAAAAGTTGATTTCCTGTGTGTTTTGAATGTAATACATTTGAATTCCAGCTATTCGATCAAGTAATTTCTTCTAACGAAGGAAGTTTTTGTTTTTTGGCAATGGAAAGGCGGAGAACTGCACTCAACTATACACACATTTGACCATATACGTATTTCATTGTCCTGTGTAGGGACAAATCATCAGGAATCCTTCTGTATGGAGTGCTTGATTGAGTTGATTTCTCCTTGTAAAACACTACAATTTCATTTTTTAATTTAGCAGTCTTATTTACAATAATAGAATAGAATTTTATTTTAAAATTCAAAATCTTTGATTTGATTTAGGACATAGGCCTGGCTTTTTGAATCTATATTTTATAGAATTTCAATTTTATTTACAGATGGCATGGTGACATTTATAACTTAGCCTATCCTATCCTTGCCTATCTTTATAATTTCTGTCCCGTGACGGCATTCAAAAAGCTTCGCAGTGATTTCAACAAAATAGCCGAACTCTTTAAATCAACAATTCTCCCAAACGAATGACAACCACAACTCACTTTACAAATATCAATCAAAGGCAATCGCACCAAGTAGCAATACAGACTCTACCAACGAATGAAATCGCTATAGTCTTTGCTCTTTTCGAAAGAAGAGGAAACACATTTGATTGAAGTGCTTTTGTTTGAATGAGTCCATTAAGTTTTGTGTACAGAGAGTAAGAAATATTTTTTGTGGACCAAAATATTCCGCAGGACAAGTCAATTTCTAGACAGGAAAATGCACCATTCCTCCTTCCATTCGCGAGATATTATCGTTTAAAAATACTACACCTGCTTCGAAAATTTAAATATTTTAATAGAGTAATTTCTCAAGATATGGAACATTTTTGAAACGATGATATTTCGCGAATGGTATGAGCTCTTTTATTTATTTATTAATATTTGTGAAAGTCTTTAAGGTTTACGTCACCTTCACGTCTCATATACGGATTTAGTGCACTTTCCTGTCTACCAATTGATTTGCCCTGTGGAATATTTCGGTCTACTAGAAAAAAATTAATTAGCGATTTCTTTAATATTTTTTAGAGTTTAAATATATATGGGGCTATCAAACCCCAGTTCTACTTTCCTTCCTACATTTATATCGCAGGTGTGAATACTGAAAAAACTACAACTTTGCCATGCTGTAATAGAAAATCATTTAAAAAACAATTTTGGTTTCAGAATTTTCGATATTTTGTAGAGAATAAAATAAGCTGAAATAAAAAATAAGGATATGTTTTGCAGGATATTCCAGGATTAATTATTTTTAATTTTTGAAGTCCTTGAACAACGTGCACATTTCTTTTTTCAAACAGTCTCGGAATGACATTAATAGAGCCCGAACAAATATTCGGCTTCGGCCAAAATGTTTGCGCAAAATGTACAAAAAAATCAATATTGTGAGAGGAAAAAGGTAACCAAGATCATTGAATTTATTATTCCAGATCAAAAATGTCGTCCAATGACTCTTAAAAAACTTTTTGTAGTATAAACTGTTTAATTAGGCACCATTCGACAGGTATTGATTCCTTCTATTTATTTTTCATAACACCTTTTACAAAATATTACCAAGAAATGTGAGTTTGTAGCTGTCACTTTGAAACCCAAAAAAAAATCAATCTAAACGTCCATAATACGAACAATGAGTTCTTCTAAGACAAGAATAAACATTTTTATTTATAGTGCTTCCAAGGGTCTATTAATTCAGAAAAACATTTTGGAAAAAAATGCAACATAAAAAAAAATATCATGTTTCAGGAGCGTTTAGCTCACAGATGGCTTGACCTAGTGACGAAATATATTGCTGATCGTCATTGAACAATCCAATCTTCATTTCTGGGGGGTGACCGCTGTAATTTATTTTCGTGACCCACCCTAAGGGACACATGCTATCCAATTTCTTCTTTCTTTTTGGAATGGGCTCTAAATAGGTATCAGTAAACACAATGGTACAATACGTATAAAAAGGACTGATAGTGCTAAACCAGAAATTTAAAAAGTTCTAAATTTACGCGTTTTTTAGTTTCGGGCTAAAAATACACTTTTTTTTTTGGTTTTCGGACAACCCAAAACGCGATCCAAAGTTCTACGTACATCGTGTGTATGAATGTGCAATCACATCATTTTATTTTTTGTTTGCGATGAACGGCTTTCTTAATGAATTCTTTACGCGACAACGCTTTCGTGGTCGCTTTTAACGTCGCTGTTTTGAAATGCCTGTGTTTTAATAAATTATACGAAATACGAATCAAATAATTAAAATCTTTTGCTTTTCAACCGATTTACATCAACATTTAACTAAGTCCGTCGTCAGTTGCTTCATGCGAAACATATGCTTGCTGCTATTACAATTTACCGACATACTTCATCAGCTTTCGCTGTACATATTCTAATATTTGTGCATAGAATACTTTTATGTAAGATTCTTGGCTACGTTGTAATGCAGCACAAGAAAGTTGTTATACAAATTTTATATCAATTTTTAAAAGTAGAAACAATTTAATTTGAAATTGCAAGGACTGCATCCTGCATTCAGTGAACTATGTACATACCACACACACACACCTGCCATTTGTAGGTATCTTCGGGAGAATCTGTGAAACAATATCTGTACACTGCGCACTGTGTCGCTATTGTTTGGATATATGTATTTTGTCGCTTTCTCTGTATCTTTTAAAAGAGTCACTCAAACTTGAAATTCTAGGAAATTGTGGCCCGTGAGACACCAATCGTTTTCCTCATACACATTCACACCACATTTGCATATACAGTGGGTCCGAGTGAAAGTAGTTCTCAGACCGTTAACAATAGTAAAATCTATGATAGACACTAGTCACCTGTTAGCAGGATTTTCAATTTGTGTGTAAATTTGAAGATTGTTTTCCTAAAACATATGTAAAATATTTTTTAAAGAAGAATATCAGGTATGTGATGAAAATCGTTCCGTTTTAAAAAGAAATCTAAAAGTCAAAACGAACATCTTATTTTTAGTTGTGATGGAAATCGAACGATCTCATTTTCCAATTTTTGTATCAGTTCCAAATGTTTCTTGTCAGCTTCAAGGCAACAAGATCTTGAATTTTTGCAAACAAAAAAAAAGAAGAACGACTTTAGCTTGTCACAATATTAAATTTATTTTAAAATATAAATAAAAATGACATTTATCGTCATAACTTATTATTATTTAATTAACGAAACAGTCAAGACTGAAATTATAACCAGAAAAAAGTTATGGGATACATCATACCCATTGGCTTTGCCAGATAAAACTTAATTAAAAAATATTTGTCCATCAGTCAATGAAGGACAGATATTTTTCAGTTTTATAGAATACTTTTGGGTAAGCAAAGAGATATTAGAAGAAATTGGTCCCCGTTACGTTTTTCTACTTTAACTCGATCCTCTTTGGCAAACCCCTTGGCTCTACATCTTCATGAGTATTTATGTGCTGGCGCCTGAAAAAACACCATAAATAGTCCCTACTTTTTATTTTTAATGAAATACATCCATTTTACATTTTTATTGGTATATTTTTTTAAATCGTTTATTTGAATTCCGTTTTGCATCACATTCTTTTTTTAATATTTTAAAAGAACAAAATGGAAAATGAAACCGAAACGATTTCCATCACATGTTGATATATTCAGTCCGGTTTAACACTGAATGAACCGTATGTATATATTTTGAGTATCTCATGATGACAATTTCTCCAAGATACCCTTCCAAGGATAGCGAGAGGCAAACATCTGTCGAGTAATTGCTCATCCTTACAAAAACAACAATAGTCTGCGGTACCTGTGTAATAAGCCTATCCTTGTACGAACCTATTTTTTATTATGTTGTAGTACGGTCCTAGTTCTGTTCCTATTGGTTTTGGTCATATAGGATTCTACAGTTAGATCTATTACATTGTTCAAATAAAATTTATTGATGGCAGACCAAAATAAACAAGCGAAAACATAAATATTAACAATTTTCAAATATCTACTGTCCACAAATATTTGGGAAAGGAGTCGATATTAAAAACTGGCTGGCACCATATGAATACAGAACTTCTCGACCCACTGTACCCAGTTTAGGGTTTGTATTGCTCAAAGTTGCCAATAAAAGTAATTCTTAAAAATATAATAAACAGGAGTTTCTGCACATTTATTCTGCAATTTTTTCGCCATATCAAGCAAATATTCTTCGCATTTTTTGTTTTGCTTCAGTATCGCACTTTGTTTGCTTTCCTCTCTCATATTCGTTACACAAAGTTTACTGCAAGTATTTACTTTTATAAACTTGCGAGCGAAAAGAGCAAAGTCAAAATTGGTATGAAAAATAGTTTGGAATAACTTAAAACTTGAAAATCCATTTTTATTTACAAAACTTAGGTACGTTCGACGAACGCCTCGCCCCCAAAGGGATGGTGGGTGGTCGGTCGTACGACCCCGGAGCAGAGTTAAAGTGTTCGCTGCACAGACACGAGGCAATTGACCACTGTGTCCACAATTGCATTCAACTTGATTCTTGTAACTGTCAGTTCGCCTCGGCAGTCAGTCATTTCTGAGTTTTTTTATCTATTTCGTTCGTCCGAGTAGCTGACTTGGCCACTTTCCTGCCTCTGCGAACAGCAGGAGTTGTGAGTCCTTTTCATTTTTTGTTCATGTTGTTGTTGTATCCTTTTGTGGTATGGTGTATTTAAAGCTGTATGAATGGAATGACCCTTTGTTTTGTGTTCTTCTCCTTGTTTCGAAGCAGAGACGAAAAGTTGCACGTCTGCATAAAAATGCAATTGCTGCTAACTCGGACGGACGGACAAGGGAGGGCGGTAGAGGGAATGGATAAATGATTGAATGAACGACTGAATGAATGTTCGAACAATCTCCTCCTGCCTTCAGTGTCCTGCCTTCAGTGTGTTGCTGTGCCACATGCGAACAAAGGAACACAACAGAACTTTTTACATCATCGAAAGATTGATTGAAGCAATACATGAAAAGTTTCTTTATTTTAGTTTTAATGCTTGTTCTTATTCGATTTTTCAAAGGGAAAACTATTGTCATTTATCCATCATGAGGGAATGAATTGAATGAATCCACAGTGAACAGTGTATACATATTTTACTATTCCCCTTGTTGTGGCAATAAAGTGTTACTTTTTCCTGTAATTTCAATTCAATTTGTACAATTGGCAGACAATGGTTTATAATTATGGTATTCATCCAAGCCGTATTATACGGCATTTCCGCCGGGATACAACGACTCATGAATAGCTTAAATGTTTATTTGTGAAATAGTTCACCTCGGGTGAAATCGTTTCAACAAAATAAATAGTTAATTTCCATTTAAAATGATTAATTTAAAGTTTATCAATTTATGAAATGCAAAAACAATTTTAAGTCAGGCGTGAGGCAAAATATGATTGTTTCATAGATAGACAGTGATGCCAACCAAGTGTTTCTACGACTAGATCTTGTGCCTTCGGCACCACAAATACGATAGAAATGGTAACTGACTGATTTATTTGATCGTACAATTGTTCGACCTTCTTCCATTTAAAATTGATTTAAAATCTCGAGACGAAGGAAATGGTTTCGTTGGAACGACGAACGTTTATTTACATTTATGAAAGACAATTTGTTATGTTCATCGCAGGTTTCGTTGTATTAACGGATTTGTACTTCAAAGTGCTATTTCGACATTAATATTGCCCAGAAAATGAAAATGTTGTATTTTGTATAATTTGTATATTTTTGGCTGTACATGTATAAAATAAGAAATTTCAACGTCATATGCTACATATCAATGGCTGAATATAGCTCCCTTTCTATATCTTGATTTTTCAGGAGAATGAAACAACAACAAAAAAAAACTTTTGAGATTTGTTATTTTTGGCGAAAAATATGAGCTTCTTGGAGCCGTAAATAATAATAAGAAGTAATTCATACAAATTCCACAAAATTTCGACACAGTATCGATTTTGATGAAATTTAACCGAAGCTCAAAATTGTATGTGGTTTGAGTTTTACAGTTGTCCAAAGTTGATAATCTAAGATTTCAATGATATTGGTGTTGCCTGAAACGTTTTTAACTCCTCGCTGTGGATAATAATAAGAAGTAATTCATACAAATTCCACAAAATTTCGACACAGTATCGATTTTGATGAAATTTAACCGAAGCTCAAAATTGTATGTGGTTTGAGTTTTACAGTTGTCCAAAGTTGATAATCTAAGATTTCAATGATATTGGTGTTGCCTGAAACGTTTATAAGGGGGAAGTGATATGTTCTTCCTTAACGCAGAATCCTGAAAAAAAAACATTATTATTTAATTCTCTACATGATATAACAATTTCTGAATGTGGTGACAATTAGTTCAGAAATTATAGCATTTTTTCAAAATGATTACTTTAGTTCGGCATGACTAAATTGTAGCTTTTACAGCATTCGCACTTGTTTAAAGCAGGAAAAATAAATGCAGCAAGGTTTTGATAAAATATTTAAAAAATCTTATTTTTTATTTCGGCCTGTAATCAATATTGCACTGAAATATTCAACTTTATGCATCTTTATTTTATGGAATGTAAATTTATTTACAAATGATATGGTGACATTTTCACGAATTCTAGACCGTGGCGACCGTCTTCAGAAGGCCAATGATTCTACCAAACGAACCAGACACAACCACATCTCACTTTCCGAATATAAGCCAAAAATAATCGCACCAAATAACAAAGCACACATTGCCATCTTACAAACATCACATGGACATGTACATATGTATACCAAAACATATTTTATTTTTGCGCTCAATTCTTTTTTTTCACTAAGTGAATGTCTGGCAATGAACCAAAATATTCCACAGGTCAAGTCAGTTTGGTGGTTAGGCAAAAAATAATTTTGTAAAATAAATGTCAGAAACATGAAGTTTTCAGAAAATTTTTTACTTCTCTGTTCTCTGTTGAAAGCAAAATAAAATGCATTTTTTGTGTTTTTCGTTTTTAGAGAAGCTCAAACGTTCTCGTTTTGACTTTCGGACGATTTTAAATTCTGTGACGTGCCTGTATATCCCATTTTTCTTTCAAGACCCTTCAAGCGCGGCTATGTTTTTGTTATCTAATAAATGTTTCCATTTGTCAAACAGAAATACTGTTCAAGCATTTTTTGTATTTCTCTTAATTTAAAATAATTACTTCATTTATTTATATTTCATAAATACATATGAGTCATTCCATGTCAAGCGTTACGATGTTTTGAAAGCTTGTGTATGTATTCTTCTCATAAAATTATTGTATATGTATTTAAAAAAAAGAATATTATTTTTCACGGATTATGGCCAATATAATTTAATTTAAAAATACGATTTTTTCAGAAAAAGTTTTACAAATGAATTCGGGGAAAAATGATATCGGGAACGATTTTTGTATGGGTGCTATATATATAGAGCGGAAAAAGTAAAATCCTGGGCGGAATTTTATTGGATCTATATATAAATCTGAACAGATCTGACTCACTTCCACCATAGATGTTTCCAATTGAAATATAAGGCGTTGTTCCAAACTTGAAAAGGATGGCACAATGTGGTCTCTACAGCGGAAAAATCACCACAGATATTGATAGATGTATTATAATTTTTTGTGCCAAATTTGAGGAAAATTGGCCAAAAGATGTGGTTTCTAGATCGAAAAAGTCATATCGGGAGCAACATTTGTATGGGGGCTATATCTAAATCTGAACCGATCTTAACCGTTTTCACTGCAACTGATTCTTGTTCGATTATAAGATGTTGAGCCAAATTTAAAGAAAACCGGGTAAAATATGTGGTTTCTAGAGTGGAAAAAGTCAAATCGGAAGCGACATTTGTATGTGGGTTATATCTAAATCTGAACCGATTTCCTTCAAATTAAATAACGTTCGTCCATGATCCACAAAACTTACTTGTGTCAGTTTTTGTTAAGATCGGACAATAATTGCGACAACAATAGATGGACGGACAGAAGGATACTCAGAAAGTGATTCTAAGCCGATCTGTATAATAAACGATGGGTCTAACCCGTTTCCTTTTAGGTATTACAAACAAATGCACAAAGACATAATACCCTAGTGGAGGGTATGCTGAAGCCAATCTGCAAACAGTTTGTTATTTCAGCAGATCACTTGCTGTAATGGCAAACAAAATGCCAAAAGCTGAAATCGTTGTTTGCTACTGACAACTTTGGCTGAAGTTTTGACTAGTGCATGGCATGGTCTCGTCGTGGACTCTGCCAGTCACATCACAATGTACGATATGAAGCCCTTCCAGAGTTGTCCAGGATAACTTGATTGGACATTATTTCTTTCCGGACCGAACTCAATTGAAACAGAGATGTACTCTGTTAAATTGCTATCCCATGTAACAACGCGGAAACGATTTGAATGGAAAAATATGAAACTAGTGCCGCCACCATCTCAATGAATGCTTCCGGCTAACATTTGTCATTATTGAGTTTCCTCTTGTGGCCATATGAAAATGGATGTTATGAAATGACCATAAAATCACATAATCCTTTTATGCCATTGTATCTACTTCCATGCAAGGAAATGACTCCAAATGACCTGTTGTTGCTGTTGATGATGCTGCTGCTGTTGTTGTCAACATGCAAGTGTTGCTGTTGATTCTTGACATACTTTTCTAGTCCCCCGTTTCTTTTATTGCTTTTCTTTTGTCACCCTTTCGTTTATTCCTCGTCCTTAATGGAGTTGCACAGCACACTTGCACGGATACCCGGGGAAAAATCTCTAGCCAGTTATTTATCTATTAACTGCGCTTATTCTCTCTGTTTTCCATACCCTACAGCGTGTACTCACTTTATCAAGTTTGCCTGCATCGAAGTGACAACCGTCATACCCATACTTATTACAACGGTCGGTCGTCCATCAGCACCCAAAATGAAACCTTGCTTTTTCTCATGAATACCGCCAAAATATTTCGGCTATATCTCTTACCGACTCTGAGGTAGAAGGATTTTACATAATCATGTTTTTTCTCTTTTTAATTGTGGTTTCGATTCAGTTTTTGGCCAAATAAAAGGAAGGTTAATAAAGTGTAAGCGGTCCCGCATCATGCGGTATAAATTTGACTAACGACACCATCACTTTTTCTCATCAGGATTATCTATTTTCATTCATGTCTTATCTTGAACTGCGTTACCGACAACTCAATGATCCGCAGTAAATGGCACTAGCTCAGAACTAAGGCCCAATGCATGCTAGTCCCGCTTCAATCGATTTTATGCGCTTGCAACTGGCGTATTTAACGTGGGGCTGTTATGGGAAGGGGTCAACTGACTTCCATTTGCATTACCATGCGCCAGTGACTTCGCTACTCCATACGAATCAACGAATTCGCTGTTCCATACGGACCAACAAAATCGATATTAAGAATTAAAATAAATCCAAATCTGTGCATTTTTTATACTTTATTTCTATCATTTTATACTTTATTTCTATCATTTTATTTTAATTTTACTTAAATGTTGAAAATTGAAAACTCTGGTGTTGAAAATATCGGCATCGCTGATGAGGAATGGAACTTAGGATCTTGTGATTACATGACGGACACACTTCCACTCTGTAATTGCTTCCCAACTTGTATTTTTGACGTGCAGTCTGCAGTGTCCACTTTTCGTAAAAACACAACAAACATGTACTTTTGATTAGATCCCAACCGGGAATCAAAAAACATTTCAACTGAGCTATTAAAAGCTTGTAATACATTAGTCAATTTTTGTCACTATAAATCAGCGGCAGTGAAGAAGTAAAACAAACAAATGTGTAAATATATTTTTGAATTGACCCACTTCCGGATTACCTTGGGGTTAGAGAAGTAGTCAATGCATTACCCATGTTATGTTAAATCTAAAAAGTGAGTTTGCAAGACATGCACGCTAGGGCGTATCGATCGCTTCGGAATATCAAAAATAAGTTGGGAGCATGTGTAGATATTACCGGGATAAAAGGATACAAATCTTAAACAACACAGTGTATTATCAGCGGCAAAACTCCCAAAGTCTTCTTCGATTCAATTCTGCAAAGAACATTCTAATCAAGCGTATTCTAAACGATTTTGGCGATATCGTGGAATGCAAGTGCTCTTGAGTGTTATTTTGCGACAAAGAATTCTAATTTCGCTCCTTAACTGCAGGTTCTCCTTACTCTGTGTGTTTCATTTTCTTCAGTGTACAACTATAATCGTGAGACCGGCCGATGCCGTACCTTTACAAATATTGATTTACTGGGGTTTCAGTTAATCATTGTAAAAAGATTAATTATTCCTTTTTGCTACAGCAACAACAGTTGAAATTTTTGTACAGCATACCTTTAGGGGCAATATTTTTCTGGCATTCAAATATGTGTAGTCATTTGTACCTTAAGACCAACAACAAAAGATCTCAATAGTAAATTTATTACAACCCTAAAAGTATGCATTGCAAAACACACATTCTCCAATCGGTGCACAAGTTTATGGGAATGATTTGCCAAGACGTTAGGAATGATTTATTAATTAACAAAAAACGGTAAGCCATTATCCCCTGATTTCTTGTAAATGTTGAGCTGGTATATTAAGCCTTAGATGTTTATTAAGTTCTAAGAGCTGGTTGCCATCGATTAAAAGATAGAAGGAGTTTTATCTGAAATTTCGAAATCGTAAAAAATAAGAATTTGCATATGGTCGCTGGGCGTGGCACTGGCAATTTTCATTTAATTGTGGACTCCAATTAAATCACTGCTAAGGATTAGTATGAAGGTATGTATTAAAATAAGAAATGTATGATGATATTTTTATGTAACATGATTTGATTTGACATTTGATATGGGATGTGTGCGAAATACCCTTGCACTTTTTCTTCTAATTTCTGACACAGTTGGTATGAAAATATTCCACTGTGAGGCGTTCAAAGTTAAAAATTATAACTTTAGATAGGATTTGCCTCGGAAATCCAGACTGTGACAGAATTAAGTAGAAACAAAGTGAATGCAAAAATGTTATATCCTTGAATGAAGCCATCGAATTGTCACTAGAAAATTGCACAATCCTTTGTGGAGGGTATAACACATTCGGTCTGGCCGAACTTAACGTCGTTTCTACTGGGTTTCTTTCAGTTTGGTGCGATTGTTGCTGTTGCCGACGTTTGTAGCTCAGTGATTATGCGTTGTAATGGCAACAGCGGAGGACAACAATCGTCCCGAATCGCATTTTGTTCTTCTGCTGTTGGCCAACAACAACGACAACCACAACAATAACAACATCAATTCATTTTGTTCACTGTTAAACGACAATGAAACTATTTTAGATTGAATGGTTTTGTATTATTTTTATGTTCACTCTTTTTCCACTTTATTCCATTTCCATTTCCGTTTCCTCTTTGCTTAGTTGTGTTGAACGAACAACTCTGCATTGTTGCTGCTATTGTACAAGCAATCGTTGCCTCTCCATTGAGGGAATTCAAGTCCATTGCTAATGTCATCGTCCATCCCATCCCGTCCCTCCCGTCTCGTGCTTCTGTAATGTCCATGGCTCCGAGCCGAGCCGCGCCCGTGTGTGTTTGTTGGTGGATTTATATTTATTTGAAATGTTCCAGCAGCAGACACTGTCAAATGTATCCATGGAAGGATCTCTGTCAGTGTGTGTGTGTGTGTGTGTGTGGCTGTATGTTTGTGACGACCATCGGAGGAAATGTTGTTGACAATTAATGATCCATGATGCTTTATAGATGCAATGAGAATGTTTGGAAGTCGTCGTCGTTTTTCTGTTTTACAATTACAATTACAATGCCCACTGTGAGTGTGTTCGTACCACCGACTGCAGTTACATCCATCTGTCTAGTGCAGAAGAACAAAGGTGCTTGTGTTTCCCTGTTTTTTTTTTCTCTTTTTTTAATTTTCTAAAGGACATTTTGAATAACAAAATCATTTCGCTGCAAATGTACTCCTTTTTGCCTTGTACTCCGATGTAGTGTTTCTTTGGACACTTGTTTTATGTTTTGATTTTTTTTTCAACATGCTTGTTTGAAGTTCCAATTAGAAATTACCATTTTGTTCGCTAAGTCAGCCGAGTTTTCCCGAAAATATATCATTGCTGCTGCAAGGTGAATCATTCATGTAATAAGCGTTTGATCAATTGGCTCGGTGAAGAAGCTTTGCTTATTTCCGTACACTCCATGCCACTGTGATATGGGGTATTGTTTGTAACACCTAAAATAAAGCGATTGATTTGGAATCTGAATTGATTGACCAAGGTCGTATGATGTGACCTCGTTTATGGCAACTAATAGTAAGTTATGCAATTGCAAAAACCGAATCGTTAGATTCTTCCGTCTAAAGGTTTAGATTTCGATATCTGCAAACGGAAGTGGAATGTAAATTTAAATTGCACATGAAACTTCTCCTTGATTTATTCGATTTATTGAATTTTGAAAGCCAAGCGTTTCTCCTGTTAGAATAAGGCAAAGATAACGGAGAGAACTAGAGGCAACAAAATCTTCAATGTTACCACCCTATACTACCATTCCTATATTTTGCAGCATTCCATAGGAAGGTGTTGCATCGGGGTGTTGCGTTAAGCGAGGTGGTGTATCTCGATTTTTCATTTCTTTGCAGGAGAAGGATAAACATTTAATAAAACCCGAAAAACTTTCGGCATAAATTTAATGATTTTTGATTTTTGTTTATAAAAATAATTTAATTTTTAATGGGATAATTTAATTTTTCAATGGGAGATGTATTTGAGAAGAGTCTGCCATAATATTTAAAGAAAGTGATCTTAAAATAATCGATATACGCCCTTTCTATATGTATTTTCAACTGGGAGCAACTGGAGTGAAAATAAAAAAAATCCCTCCTGATTCGACCTTTTTGCTGTGAATTTATCTGTATTCCGCTCAAGTAGCGATTGAATGTGGGTGATTCCATTGGAACGGGCGTGACACATTTGCTTGAATATGTTTAAATATCTCGCATATTCATGGACTGCGATTTTTACTATACTGCCAATTGAAAACGTCATGTTAATCGGAATATTATTGAAAATATAAATATGTCTTAGCGTTTTAAATATTGGAGATGTACAACAAACTAGAGCGTCACGGGTGCGACCTTAGCTTTGAAGAAAATCTTGAGGTTTTTCTTATTTTCTTGAATTCTTTAATATTTTTCCATTACATGACTATTCACTTTTGCTAATCAGAAGAGTAGTTCATACTCTTTCTTCTAAAGTAAACGTTACGTAAACGTTGAATATATATTATTTAAATTTAAATTCTGTTACTACTCCAATCTATATCTGGAAAAGAAAGTGATCAGACCTATTGTTGACATTATTTTTTGAAATATATTCAAAATATGTATTATGAGAAGTATAAACATTACGAAAGTTTATCGGTGTTTTTTAAATTATAAATTGATTTTGAAATTTTGTCGAAAAAAGGATCACTTTACGTGGAATCACCCATGTCAAACATCTATTCTTCTAATCAAAGTTTAGGTCGTAGACTTAGGACGGACGACATTAGCATTAAAGAAACCGGTTCAGATTAATTTTTTAGTCATCCTACTCAATCCTAGTATAAAATTTGAAAAATCCATTTGTATTACATAGTAGAAGACATATTTAAAGGTGGAGTTTGATTTAAAATGGCCAACTTTCATTGTTAATTTTTGAAATGCTATCGACGTATTAAAATTATCATGTACATTAAACAATGACGATATAACAATTCATAAAAACCCATATATGTACATATAAGCATTTAAAAAAACAGTTGTGCCGGAAAATGTAATATATGACTTCAAATACTGCATTTCAACTTCACTTGCTCTTAATGATGCATTTTTAATCAAATTATTTACTTTTTAGTATTTTTCGATTTTGGTTGTCTTTTAGGTGTTTTTGAATGCAATATATTCGAGTGCCAGTTATTTCAATCACTTTTACTTCATACAAATAAAATGTTGTTTTTTTTTTAGTAAGGGAGGAGAACCACTCTCAACTATGTGCACTTCGGCCATATACGTATATTATATTCTGGGTGGGGATAACTCATCAGTGGCGCTTCTGAAAAACTTACCATAAAGCTTGAAGAGTGTTAAATTGGACAAAAACTTCTACAAGAGTGACCAGTAAACGTGAATTTATTCAATATATTGAAGTAGATTATAATAGAAGAGACGTGGAAAAATCATAAATATTTTTAATTGTCATTTAATAATAAAATGAATGTTATTCCTTTCAAAGTCATAGTTATCTATAGTAGTCCCAAATGATATATACCCTCCTACCCTGTGAGTGAGAGCAATGGGAGCTAAGATTTACAGTTTTGCTGTTTGAACAAGTAAGAAAACGTCAGTCGGCTAAACCGACTCACTCTCAGAGAACATGTTTGTGGGAGTTACTAGAAGTTTGTGCCAATTGGACCCAGCTTCTACATTTGTTAATAATTGTAAAAACATGATCAAATATGAAGTCATAATGGATTACAGGCAACGGTAAAGGAGTTATAAATTTATTTTATTTCACCTATTGCACCTCTCACAATTGTGTGAGAGGTGCAAGATGGGACGTGTCTAAAGCCTAAATATTTTTTATGTTTAAAGGGACTATAAAAACATTTTCAAATATCAAATTGCAAATTGCAAATGATTTTTACTACCCGTGTGGATGTTATGTCGGTTTTACTGTAACCAAAGTATGTGCCACTTTGTGTGGGAGGTACCAGAAGGGGTGTGACAATATCGCCCATATTCCATGCGAATGTAACATCTATAAAAGCATTGTCAAATATCAAATTTTACAGTATTCCAATCATCCGCATATAATTTATAACACGTAGTTTTGAGTGATTTGTGTGGGAGGCACTGGAAGGGGCGTGGCAAAACCCGCCATATTTAGACTTAAAGTGATTATAAAAACATTAGAAAATACCAAAATAGAGCTGATTCCGAAGATCCGTGTGGAATACATAGGAATATGGGTCATTTGTGTGGTACCAGAAGGTAAGAAGGTACCAGAAGGGGCGTGGCAATTTCGCCCTTTCGAGAATTATCGCGCTGGTGACTGGTGTACAGCCAGACGGACGGATATGGCTCGAACAGCTTAAAGAGTCTTGAAGCGGATTTGGTCCAAAAATATGAGCGAATTTAAACTCACGAAACGAAGTTAAGTTTGTCAAATGGCGCGGAAATTTGGAATTGAATTTTGTAAAAATTCACAATTTCTTTGAAATTTTTCGGTTCCTGTGAAACATCAATTTAAATCAGAAGAACGACAATTCAATTTTCGTTTTTGACATTTCCCCCATTTACCGCCAACTACAGTTCTTCAACACATCTTCCCTTCTTTTTAGTGTCATTGGGCGGGGATAAAATTAATTAAGATGTCATAGTAATAATCATGGCATGCTTAACATGACAAAACCACCATTTCATTCACATTTATGACAAAAACATCAGATGGATTTCTCTCCATGGGGATGTGGTGTGGAGTACCGTTTTTCTTCAGTGTACCTGTTCATGAGAGCCCTCATAGCACTTACCCTCTTCATCCTATACCCTTTGATTTCATTTGAAATAACTTCTATCGCCTTTGTGCTCAGCAAACAGCATTAATTCATTTTCCTACCTTCGTCGAGTAGTTTTCCGCCACTAAAAGATTTCGGAAAAGTTTTCTCATCTCATCAGGCATTCATCCATCCATTTGCCCAAGTTGAGAATTTGTTACATCATTGTTTTACAATAGAACTTTTTGTCGTCTCACTGTTGTAAAGTGTGGGAAATGATTGGCGGGAAACCCATCGATTTTGTGTCTCCCATACTCCTGGATGGTCTTCCATGGAATCCTTGGCTGTGTTATTAATTGTTTTCGTTGTTGTGCACGAGTTGAGTCGGCGACAAGTACGGGTAACTAGCAGGGTAGTAGTAGTGGTAGTATATGGAGAATGACTCCAGGACATGACACTTTACAATCGAATTTAAGTGCACTACGGCTCCTACTCCACTCAAGTAGGAGAGACAACAAGAACTCCATAGATTACCATTGAAATGGTGTGTGTGTGGATGACGGGTGTGTGGCTGGGTGGTAGTTAGAGTTTGCATTTCGGGTTTTTTTTGCGGGGATATTCCGTATTTGTCACATGTGAATGTGGATCAGTAAATTTGATATTGACAAAAAAAGTACACTTTTTGTAACGAAAACAATCCAATTTAATTGGAATAATTAATACAACTTCAATAATAAAATCAAATAGTATAAGAACCATTGGAATGTGGCAACAAATGTTTTTTTATTCACATCTGTTTCTGTGCCGCTGCTGATGTAGTGGCCATATGTATCAGCGATTTCCCTATTCCCAAGGCAATGCGGAAATGGATCAATTCAAAATATTTGAGAATGACACATAAAACTTCGCACATTGGGAATTATTTTTAAATCTTAATATACAATCGCTTTTGTTGGTCGTTCGTCGATAATTTACCAAAATTCTGAAAGTATGTAGTACACTCTAAAATATATCCCGGGATTTAAAAAATAATTTCTAGTAACCCCCCCCCCCTCTATGAAAAGTAAACCCTATTGGCTATGGTCACCAAGTAGCAAAATTGCCACACTTCTTCTTTGGAACTTTGCTCTTGGCTTATTTTACACAGAGTTTACTTTTTTCCAACAGAATGACACAACCAAAACAAGATATATAGTCAGACGTTGCAGAAGACGATGAAAAAGTACCACTGAAGTTCTCTATGTGCACATGTGTGTCAACACAAACACAGACACAGGAAAAACTCTTTCAAATGCACTCCACCTCTGCTGTGCTACACACAGTGGCGCAAAGACTGGCATAAGTCGAAAAAATGACGGGCTTTGTTAAAATGTAATTTTGTATGCGATGCAATGGAATATTTAACTAGTGATTAGACCTCGAATTTTTACATATTTTAGGAAACCTCTTTGCAGTTAGAAATTTTATCATTCAAATATAAAATATTTGAAAGAAAGTCGAAAATAAGAAAAACGAATGCAAAAATTCTGCAAAAAGCTATGCCAAAGATATGCAAAAAACATTTTGTATATTTTGCTATGCAAAATTCCGAGGTCTACTGATGATAGTTGCGTTACATCAATTGAACCGAGTGTAAGATCTTACTGAAAACTATTTTTTTTTAAATTGTGACGGTCTTCTCGGGTGAACTTTGCATGCATAAAGGGTGCTTCGAAGGATCTTGTGGGGTGTCACAATCGATTCTCGTGGCCCTCAATGCCAATATTGCGAATGTGTTCGCGAAAAAGAATTCAAATTCAAAGAAAATGATTCCAAATTGATTTTTTGGAATTAATTCTGTAATCTTTGAACGGAAGATATCTTGAAGAGATGATATGCCAGCAAATCCCTAGTGGGTATGGGGACTACTGAATGGACCTCGGTAATTTAGAATTTTGAAATGATTGCCAAAAGTGCTCCGGTTGTAAATGTATTTTGCTCATAAATACCTGTAATAATGTGTTTTACATGTGTGTATATACATCCAGAGATGTTGATTTCGTATTTCGTAACGTTGAGATCTTATTGTAAGTTCGATTTTCAAACTATTTATACTGTAGTGGAAAGCTAGGTCCTACTACTGTCGTTTTTTTAAGACGACAACATTATTTCGCTTGTAAATTTTTTGTTTTTTTTTTTCGTGAAGAAGAAAAAATTTAATGTCCTTCCTTAGTCACTTTGAACAACGGGCTTCCCCCTTATATCCACCCAAAATTGATAATTTTCACTATAGAAAATGTTTATTTGCAAAAATTCTCAAATAGTAAAGCACCGATTGGAAAATGTTTACCCTCACTCTACAGAGTAGGAGGATAACGCATTGAAGGAGTGACTCTTAAGACCCCAAATATATTTTTAAGTTGTTTGAGCCATGTCCGTCCGTCCGTCCGTCCGTCTGGCTTGTGTACACGATAACTCTAGAAAGGAGCTGATGAAGCAATTCAAACGTTGCGCATGGTAATATCTTTCCCAAGCTTAATTTAAGTTCGAAGATGGTCGAAATTGTCACGCACCTTCAGGTACCTCCCACACAAATTAACCATATTCCTATGTTAAATTAAAACTAATGTAACTTCTACTTTAAGTGTACTAAATTTGGCGGGTTTTGCCACGCCCCTTCCAGTACCTTCCACACAAATCACACAAAACTACGCGAAATTAAAGAAATTAAAATTATAACTTCTATACAGATGATCGGAATACTGTGAAAATTGATATTTGGCAATGTTTTTAAAGAAGTTACATTCGCATGGAATATCGGTGATATTGGCACACTCCTTCTGGTACCTCCCACACTAAGTGGCATAAACTTAGGTTACAATAAAACCGACATAACATCCATACGGGTAGTTAAAATCATTTGCAGTGTGATATTTGAAAATGGTTTTATAATCAATTAAAACATTAACAAGTAAAAAGGAGTTAAGTTCGGCCGGGTCGAATCTTATATACCCTCCACGACGGAGTGCCTTCCACAGTATTACCGGCAGATTAGTGGCTGTCGGCTTTACATAGAAGCCGGAACCATATTAGGAAAATTTTGATACTTTTTATGCAAATATGGTAAATTATAAGGCATACCCATGTGCATTGCTTCATTATCATAATAAGATATAGTCCACTGCTATATATAAATATAATACTGCAATTGTAATCAAAAAGTGAACACGAGGCAGCAATCTTCAAAAATATTAGATGCATTGTCAGGCGCCATTAGGGAGAAACATTTCCCCGCCTTTGCAATTTCTTGAACACAGACAAAGTGACTGAAAAGTAGATATTTCAAAGATTCGTTATATTTCGGGTCCACATGGGACATCTAATTTCATGATTCTAGGTACATCCGTATGCTAAAGTACGAATTTGGGAAAATGCTCATATTTTGCGTGTCTACGAAGACAGACGAGTGTAAACACTGAATTTAATAATACTAACTACAGCCGTTTTATCTCATTTTGATCCTAAAGGGACGAATATCGAAATATATTTTTATTTTTTGAACCTACACAGTCAGAGCAATGGCCACATCGAATTTCACTATTTGGTTGGTACCTTTTTTAACCCCTTTTGCCCCATTTTCAGTCTAAAAGTACAAATTTCGAAAAGTTCCTTTATGTTTCGTGTCAATGCATTCAGATGAATACATACACCGAATTTCATGATTTCAACTTCAGCAGTTTGGTTGGCACAATTTTTATCCCGTAAGAGTACTAATTTCGAAAATTTCCTTTTATTTTACGTGTCTACGTAATTATAGGGATGTACACACCGAATTTAATGTTTCAAGCTGTTGTCGTATCATTGGTACCATTTTTATGCCTTTTTGCCCCATTTCACCAGCAATTTTTTGTACTTTTTGGTGTTTTCACGTTGGCAAAAATGTTCAATAAATACTTAAATAATCTAAATAATAGGTGGTTTTTTCAGTCCTGTTAGGGAAAAATTTTCCCTCTGGGCTGATTTCGCCCACTTTCAATCCCAAGCGATCTGCAACCACAGGACACATTTAAGGAAATTTTGAACCTCCAAGCTCATTTCGTTCGCAATTAGCGTGTTTTCAACAGTCATCCTGGAAGTGGAGGGTATACAAATATTTACGCTTTAGCCACGCCCTTTCGTGTACCTCTCACACAATTCTAGGTAATATTAAATCCTTCATAACTTCACGGAATCCACTATGACTTGATATTTGATCGTGTTTTTACAATTGTTTTATAAATGTGAAAGCTGGGACCGTGTGGCACGAACCTCCTAGTACCTTTTACACAAATAGCCCTGCCATACGTACAATTTAATTTCGACTGAAGCTCACTTACTTGTTTTTAACTTCATTTGTTGACTTCTTTCTCAGAAAGTGTGCAAATGTTCCATCCCAATTTCGAATGTGTCCAGCATTCAACTTTCATTGATATTTTACAACATCTCAGATTGGTAATGGGGATGGAATGTGGAGGGTATTACATAGTTAGCCTTGCCTTACTTGTTTTTTATCCGATACGAGCTCCAAAACAGGGTTGAATGTGCGGTCCATTTGACAAGTCGGAGAAAATGTGGGAAAAACATAAGATCGGGTGAGCGAGTCTTTGTGGACCACCCTATATTTGTTTGTGGCTACGTAGTAACGACACACACTTTTGCTTAGATGCAAACTTTCGGTTAAGTGCTCTCCCTGAGATTTCCACATGATTTTCAAACGAACACACACACAGACACATACTTCACATTTCATATCCCTGTGGCCATGGCAATAGGTAGTCGCTATCCTTTATCATCACGGCCAGCAAATCTATCGGAATGTTAACATTCCACTCCGTGCAGAGCACTCGTTGCGACGTGCATCTGGAATGATATCGACATTTCTCGTTTGAAAGTTTTGCCTCCTTTTCAATCGTCCACTTTCTTTATTTGTGCGATAAAAGTTTTGAATTTTTACATCATTTCTGGCATTCGTCAATTCCAATCGATGTCGCCAGAGCACCACCATCCATCCCTCCCTCCATCGAGATTTCAGTTGGCAATATCCTCCACATTCACATTTAGTGAATGCCATCGATTTACTGATGTTTCCTTCCGCTCCTTGGCTGACAATCGTCGTCACACATATCCATCTCAATGTCGCAAGTATCTCCGTTTCCATCAACATCATCATCGGCGGCAGCATCATCATCTCACTATCGTGTGTCCTGTTTGTTTGTCTGTTTGTTGCTGCCGAACGAAATGTATATTGTTAAAGTTTTTGTGAGTCTATCTCCCTTCCCGGATATGGCTATTTTCGAGCAGAATTGCCTTGCCTTTGCTGCCGTTGGAGAACAACCAGCCAGGCAAAAAGTGTCTGAGCAAATATCAATATGATAAGTTTCAATAATATTCACAAATACTTGTTATTCTTCTGGTACTTCATCGCTCTCGTCTTCGTATTTTTCTTTCTTTTTTTTGGTGTATAAAGTTGAACATTTTATTTCCTTTATTGCCGAGCTCAGTGTGCAAAAGGTATAGCAGCCGGAAGTAGTTTTGGCTCCATTAAACGGAGACGATTGGGAAAACATTTGTGCCAAGTGTGAAAGATTCACAAAGCGATGAGTAGTAGTGGTCGGTCGGTCGGTCATAAGAGGATGTTGAAGAGTTGTTTTCTTTGTTTTTGTTGTTTATTGTTGTAACACTGGGCGTAGAATACCGATGAGGAAATTCCATTAGTCTATGGTATCCTTTGACCTCTTCAAAATGACGGGTGGCAGAAGAGAAGGTTAATTATTTAATGGTGTGTAGCTTCGCATTGTTCTCGCCGATCCGCACGACCTGATAGTTAATTGCTGAAGCAAAAAGTGAAAGCGGCCTCAACTTCGTCCACGACGAATTCAAGTCATGTGGCTCTAACGGAAGGATTTTACTTTACACTTTCAATCCATATATATCCATATTAAATCCGCGCGGACTACAGCTGCGAATGATTAGGGAGCAACCATAAGATTTAGGTAGGACGTTTACTCCAAACAAAATTAGCTTAAGCTAGTCATTATCTTAGGTATTATTATTAAGTTTATCCAATAAGAATGGATCGATACTGAAATGGAATAAAGACGATGAAGTCGAAAAAAGATTTCACTCTTCAAGACACTTTGTCTTGATGTTTTCATGTGTGTGTGTGTGTATATAACACATATCGAGGGCTTATATTCAAAAGTGGCTATGAACAAAAACATAACTTTTCAGGAGAGCGAAACAATTGATTTTCTCATTAATTTTAAGAGAAATTATTAATCAATACAGTTTAATCTAAAGAGGATTACTAATCGCTTCGATTAAAACGTTTTTTAAACATTTATTTAAATAAATTCATATATAAATTTTTTAAATCACAAATAAACAAAAGGTACAATATTATAGAATAATGCAACGCCCTAGAACGGGACTCAAGTATATATGTTTAGCTAAATTCATATATTGTAATGAAAAATATTTTACACAAAAACATTACTTACTTCACAAAAAATAAAATAATTGCCAGGGTAGTTAAAAAAGGAAATAGTTTAGTCTGCAATCCACCAATATATATCTTTTTCCAATTTGTTCCTTTCCACTCGATCTCTAACAGATACACTAGTATCAAATCTAATATCATTATCTATTAATAAATTATTGGCAACGTTTTTCATGAAATGTTGGCAAAGTTGTATAGAAAACGGGAAACTGGAATGTACACCGCGAATTTATAGATTCTAGCTTCATCCGTCAGATTGGTACCATTTTTATCCCTTTTTCCAATTTTTTACAAAAAGTGGATATTTCGGTAGGGCGCGGTAAACAAAAAATACAAATTGGATACTTTTGGAAAATTTTCATTTTCATGCATGACAATTTTTTTTGATTTTCTTGCAATCTATAAAAGGGATCGGACTGAACTTTTGTTTGTGTATTTAGAACCAATGCCGCTTGTAACATATATGTAGTCGGTCGCAAAAATCGCCGCAATTGTTGAAAAATCCAAAATTCACGGTTGCAATTGGTTACATTTTAATTTTCTCCATCCAGGATGTCAAATCACATCACATGTCAAACAAATATTTTGGTATTCTCAATATGATAAAAAGTTACGCGGGTTTTTTAAAGATACATTTCACAATTTACAGCCACTATTTATCCTATTTTAGCCTGATAACATGGGAAGCAAAAAGCTATTAACCCTAGGATGGTCATTGTGGTCTGGCTGGACCACAAGCATTTTCATGAAGTGTTTAAACAAATTTGTCTAAGTGTAATGCATACATACATTGTTTTTTCTTGGCATATGCACTTCGTTTACCGTTAGAATGTGTGTTAATTAATTTTAAGTTTTGTTACACAGCACAAAAAAATAATAAACAAAAATATACAAACAATTATTAATATATAGTTTTCTTTTTTTTGGATTCCAAGAAGAATATTGAGCCTAAACGACAATTGTATTAACTAAATTTGTTTCTGGATATCCTGGTAGATCTGTCAGAATAATTCAGTTCCTTTTTTTGTAATTATGTACTCATTTTTCTCTCGTGGTCTGACTGGACCACAATCACCATTTAGTGGCCCACGAGTCATTTTCGTGTTAACAGCGAAATGATGGTATTTGAAGTACGATATGTCCTAAATCTAGAAAAATGTTTTAAGCAAAATCGTTGTAGCGAATTCAATTCCGACCTTCGGTTATATGCTGCTCCATTTTTGAACTATATTATTTATATTATTTTTATGTTCTTAGCCACTTTTGCAGTCACAAAACAGAAAAAAAGTTCTTCTCCAAATTTATATGACAGATGACATCAAAATCTGAGAATAGTTTGGCATCAAAAACTCATTTTCGAGAAAATGGTTCATAGCCACTTTTTAATATAAGCCCTCATGTAAATTTGCAAAAAATGTAAATAAGGGCAACATGGTAACACAAGCACTCTATGCAGAAGTTCCACTGATGAGTTAAGTGCAAATCGTACATTTCACGCTCTTATTAACTCCTGATATTTCAATTGTTTTTGAGACTTCTTTTGTCACGTTCGTAGATGGGCGAGATTGTCTCATCCCATCTGGTGCCCACACATAATAGTGACCTAAATCATCGATGAAAGTAAAACCAATATACATCCCATTCGGATGTTCGAAATAATTTATACTCCTACTGTCATATTTGCTGAGATATAAAGGGCGGGGGAGGGCCCCGGTTTTTTGTATCGTTAACGAATCATATCATAAAGTCAACTACACTCTTTTACCTATTGTTTGAGAACAACACCATTGGATTCGACTGACTCATAAACATTTGCAACAACAAAATAATGTCATGTCTACGCTGAAATACTGAAATTTGTATTTTTTATTGTGCAACAGCAGTTGCAAAAAAGGAAACCGGAATAAAAGATACAGCCCACCGGATATTAAATCATTAATACAAATTATGCCAGCAAAGCGTTTTCAATTGTGCATTTTTTTTCAAATGCATATTATTCATTTCCCTCGCAATTCCCATGAAAATGTGTGCATAAAAGGACACAATATACACAAATTAAAATTATATAGTGCACTTTGTTTTTTCTCTCTCCCGCTTTTCCCCTTTTTTCTTTTACACACTTTTTGTTGTTGTTGTCAACACTGACAATAGTGACAACCAACCAACCCAACCGACCAAGCAACATCTGCAATGACTGCCTGGAAAATCTGTGAATTGATTATTAATTTATTAATTTAATAAAATAAAGTGAATTCAGCATAAAGCATTCGTAAAAAACATCCAAACGATGATTTAAGCCTTTAAACGTAAATGGTGATATTAGTGACTATTATATGAATGATTTATGTACATATGGTGCGTTTTATTTAAAGTCATACAATCGCTTATATTTAAAAGCTCTGAAACTCAATATTAGCAGCCACACTCAGAAAAATAGAATTCTTAAATCTGAGTAAAATCCATACTCCAATTTAGTGTGAAAATTTTACTCCATATTAGGTAAAATTTCCTTACGATAAGGAAAATGAAATTGATATGAGTACACTTTCCTTATTTCAAAGCCAGAAAAAGTAGTACATATACTCAAAATAGTGTAGTAAATTTACTTAAAAACATTTTTTGGATCTAGTTAAAACTTCTTACAATTAAGTATATTCATACTTGTACGGAAGAAAATTTTCTAGCGTTTAAGAAAGAAAATAATGCAGAATTTGTTTGTTTGGAAAAATTCCATTTAGGATGTTTTTACTTAAAAATGTGTTTATTACTTCAAATAAAGTAAATAAATGTAATTAAATTTATGCCATGTTCCTCATACATTCAAGTATAAATGAACGTATAGAAGATACTTCAGAGTGTTTAGAAAAATACACGAATAGTAGTCTAAGAAGCAATTCTCGTTCGTTAGCCGAGACTTTCTTCATAAGTACTTCAAATATTACTCTAAACAATCACTGCGAACGCGCCTACCTAGCCTCCGCAGCAATCATGGTGAAATATCTCAACTCTTTATGGTATAAGTAAGATGAAACGTTTGAGAACTATACCATGTTGTCATTTTTCATATAAGTGTTGCATACTCTGAAGCGAAAAATATTATTTCAATTATCAAGTATAGTCGTAGTCAGGCTGAATACAAATTTACTTGGTTTAAGGAAAATCTTAGTCAGGCTGAGTACAAATTTACTTGAATTAAGGAAAAAAAATCCGAAAATTTTCCTCAGATTGAGTATAAATTTACTTGGCATGACTACAAATTTACTTAGTTTGAGTAACAATTTACTTGGATTGAGGAAAAAATCGGAATATTTTCCTCAGTTTGAGTATAAATTTACTTGATTTGAGTAAAATTTCTTAAAAATTTTCCTCAGATTAAGTAAAAATTTACTTGATTTGAAGAACAATTTTCCACAGTTTGAGTAAATTTTACTTGCTTTGAGGAAAAGTTGAACTGGAATCAAGTTCAAAGCATGTCTTATTTTCAAGGAAAAGTTTGTACTTGATGTGAGAAATGTTTGCCTTAGCACTGTACGAAGTTCAATTTTCCTCAGTTTTAGTACATATTTACTTAATCCGTGGCATACTTTTTTCTGAGTGCAGAATCGTACGCCTGATCAGAATCCGCAGTCAGCTTATGCAGTTGGAGCACAAACTGGTACTTGCAATTGTTCAGTTCGTTTATAGGAAGATACAAATGAGTCTATTTTCACAAGTCTGCTCATAATGTCCGTCCGACCACTTATTTTGCGCGGTCAATTACTGCGGTTTACAATAGCAATTTTTGATTTCTTTTAAAAAATTAGCAATAATGCGAAATATTGAAGATACGAATTTATAGCACGTTAATTTAATACAAACTCCAATAGAAAAAATAACAAAGTAAAATTGAAAATTTTTAAAATTTTCTTTACGCAGGCTTATTATTTACTAATACGAACAAGGACAATCAACACTTTCAGAAGACTTTTAGGTCAGATTGGAAAAAGAATACAAATATAATAAATAATAATATAGGGTGGTTTAATTTTAAGAGCCAATGTTGATTTTGAATAAAACACAAATTATTTAGGAAATTATTGTCATTTCTTTTGATTATGATAATTTTTGTATGGTTCAATTATGTATGGAACAAAATATCGGCCAAATGGCCGCCGCGACCTCGGCGGAACACCTCCATCCGATGGTTAAAATTTTCGATGACGCTGAGGTTCTATGCCGTTAATGTGCCGAATTATCTCATCCTGAATTGTTGCTGGCTTTTCTTTCAAATAACCCCAAAGAAAGAAGTCCAACGGTGCCTGACCGGCCTCATTTTGGAAAAAATACGGCCCGATGATGCCCATAAACCGCACCACACAGTCACTCTTTGTGGGTGCATTGGTTTTTCGACAATCACTCTTGGATTATCATTCGCCCAAATGCGGCAATTCTGCTTATTGACGAATCCACTGAGGTGAAAATGTGCCTCATCACTGAAGATGATTTTCTTCGAAAATTGATCATCCACTGTTGCCCATTTTCATAATAAGCCAGAATAACTTTAAAGCGTTGCTCGAGTATCTTTCCATGGTTCAAATTGATTTAGTCTGAAATTGTCAAATGAAATGCAGAAAAAACTTGACGTTTAGGTGTGGTTCACATTCGACATCGGCCCTTACAATTTACCACCCTTTATTAGACACTCAGACCTATTTTCTGCGCAAATGAAATGCCCCGTGCAGAAAGCCTGGGCCTGATATTGTGGATCGTTGCATATTTTTGACAGGGGAGTGATAACAGGGCCAACGAATATCTACAAAACTCTCCAAAATGTCAATTTAGGCACAAACATTGACATGAATTGGAAAAGTATGAACTTTTGAACTTTAAAAAACAAACTGGGGAATGACAAACGTAAATGTGAAAGTTCATTATATTAAGAACGACAAAAGGGGAATTACTAATATTTTTGCGAGAAATCTACCACAAGTAGATATTATGTACTTTCAAATTTGAATTATAGCCTTTTCAGACCATATCCCATGGATGAAATTAACTTTGATTTTCATCGCCGTACGACTTATATGACTGAAAGAAAACACATTATGCTACGTTCGGATATATAACCAAAATCCACTTAGTTCGGATTTTGGCTGTCGAACTACATGTTGATGAAACGACAGTTACATAAGTTATTTTGAAAGTATTTTATTATTTTCAGACGAAAGCAAAAAAGAAGACTTCAAACAATTTCTTTAAATTTCTTCAACTATTGACATCGAAAACGACTGTTTTAATTTCTTAAATAAATTCAATAAGTTTAGTTGAAAGTACATATTAGTGAAGTAGAAATATCTATAACACTCCATATGAAGAAAAATCCAGAACGTAGCAAAAACTGGACCTACTTTTGACGAAATATATACATCTATCTCAAGTTCTCATGATAGAAAATGCCAATTGTATTTCTAAGATTAACGTACGTGACATATCCAGAAAAAAGGATATGGTTTTCTGTGGCATGTTATTCTTAGAAATAGTGATCAATTTCGACAAAACAAATAAATGATAAAAGCACGAAAAACCTATGTGATAAAAATGCTAAATTAATTAGTATTTTGTAATCATCAGGAAATGTCCTTAAAATGAAAGAAAAATGCAAAAATAAATATTGTAACACAGCTGTTTTAATATATAATTCATTACAATATCTGATTTTTATTTTTACGTTGTTTGGTTAGATTTTCACGATCCCACTTTTTTCCTAGAAAATCCCGCAAATTTCAATTTGCTTTTTGCTCAAACATAGATGGTCACATTAAATATGACACTGTTTATAGACCATATTTAGTGCTATTTTTTATAAAATCCGCAATAACTTTCACATTTTTGGTCCGATTTATATTTTAATGGACTCTTGAACAATTATTGTAATTATTGGTCCTCAAAGAGTTAAATTAGTAAAAACTAGAATATGGATCAATTTTTATCGGGGACTATGCAAAATTGGAGCAAACTGCAAATATGCCCCTGCTCAAATTATTCCCCGAACAGAAAATACCTACAAGTCTTCAACCATTTCGTTCTTAACGCATTGAGTGCCACGTCGTACGTTTCCGTACGATACCTAACCCGTCGTGAGGTGCCACGTCGTACGTTTCCGTACGACAGTGATTGCTTTTTCTTAGAGCCCAAAAAATGTTTGGTCTTCTGGGAAGGTTTGCGTCAAAACCGCTTGGCACTCAATGTGTTAAAGGATGTGACGTCCATGGTAAAATGTTGATTATGCCTCCGTATGGGATCCTTTCTACGAATCTGTATTTGTAGTGTGGAAATGCATTTAAAGTGGGCCAAAGTTGGTACTAATTCATCTCCTCTTTGTTAATCTAAGGTGAACGTTGTCTCCAAAAGTTAAAAATATCCGTAATCCTTGAATACCCTTAAAAACTTGTGTATTTTTCCCTGCAAAATATAAATATTCAGAATAATGGGGTCACAATTGGTTCAGAAATTACAGCTGTTTTTCAAAATGAGTCGCATTAATTATGAATCAGTTAGTCGTTAATGGAATTGTATTGTAGGTCAATGATAAATTGGAACAACTCTTTTGATATTTAATTAAATTGCAGAGGATACAAGAAAAATCACCCAAATTTGAGACTAAATCATCTCAGATCGATAGAAACGCGTCATATATATTGGTGAAGTCGACTAAATTTTGCACAAAAAAGCGGTCTTATGACTTCATAAAATGTTGTGTTTTTTGTCGGCATTATTTGAAAGAGCATTTTGGACCCCAATGACCCCAATCCGTGTAGGTAGAATTGCATTTCTGGCTTTACAAATCAATTCCATCGAAATCCCTTTCCGTTCTTGGGAATGTCAGTGCTTCACGGCGTGTGCGTATTTACCACAAAGAACAGAATAATTTTAATTACCCTTGTTATTATAGTTTCCTCTCTCAATATCAACTGGGAGGAACTAATTAAATATATGTATGTGTATACCAACTAAACTGATATATAACGTATTTATGGCAGAGACACACAGAAGGGGGGCAATGCCACCAAACATCAACACAAACATCCATCCCTACAAGAACTTCAATCGACAAAGTCGAAATCTTAGATATTTCCACGGACAAAGTTAGATTGCTGCGCGCATTAACTTTGCAAAGGAAATAAAGCTAAACTTTATAAATCTCGAGTTTACAATTTCACAAATTGCCACATACACACACACACACTTACTAACTGTGTGTGTGTGGGTGGATGGTGAAATTGTTCCTTAGCAAGGATCCGTTTAAAATGCATTTCATTTTTATTCCTGCCGTTGGTTTTTTTGGAGTGGAAAACTTTGCAAGTTTTCGATGGGAATTAATGTAGCAAAAAGCCATTTAGAGATTATGTCACATTCTAAAAACAAAACATAAAAATAGAAAAACAATTCCAATTTTACAATTCGTTGGTGAGTGTGTGTGTCACACACACATATGCACCACCCTTTCTCACATCAGTTCAGGATGGATCTCGGTTCGGAAGTATGAAGCACTAGAGCTGTATTTATAGCAGAATTAAAGCCAAACACATGCAACGTTCAAATGCACAATTGAGCAAACATTACCTCAAACCGTGCACCATCAACCACCCATCCTCTCCATCGCCCCCCACCCCGCAAACACGCTCAATATTCACGGTTTATGCAGCCGGCGCACACTGGGCCCAGATGCATGTCAAACTTTTTATTTGTAAATGTTTTGAAATCGCATAATTTCTCATTTATCCAAACAATCGGAATTTCATGTTTCCTTGTTGCACAATAACTGCCGGTAAAAGGATTTCTTCCAAAAATGGACTTGGTCAAATTATGCTTTTTCTTCGTATTCGATATCATTATTGCAACATACAAACATTTGGCCACAAATGTCCCTCCTGATTTGATTTCTTGGCGCTCAAGATGCCTCATAAAAGTCCATGAAATCGCAGCCTAATTTCGAATATTTCTGGTACTGAAGTTCCATTGGGAATGTAAAACTGCGAGGATTAGTAATAAAAACCTTGGAGTGGAGGGAGGCCCAACTTTCTTTCCTTTCTTGTTTTTAAGTGAAGAAAATATATCTTATAAGCTAATTATTTGTTAAATAGATAAATATATGCTAAATAAAAGTTACAAATTTTACTTTTTTTTAATTCTGTCCGTATTTTATTAGTTATCTTATCTTATTACTGGACTGTGGATTTTTATGCAAATTCCATTTTTGTACCCAATTGTATAAAATATGCATATTGCTATGCAAGATATACTGACATAAAATTGGTTATATCGGTCTTTCAAATTGTTTTATAAGTAAAATCATTTGTGTGAATACGGCATTAAATTATAACCATCCGTTCAAAATACGATTTTGCATACAAATCCGCTGTCTACTTATTATACACTCCACGAGAGTATTATGTCTTTGTGCATTTGTTTGTAACACCCAAAAGGAAGCGAGATAGACCCATTGTTAATTATACCGATCGACTTAGAATCACTTTTTGAATCGATTTAACAATGTCCGTCCGTCCGTCTGTCCATCTATTCTTGTAATCAAAGTACAGGTCGCAATTGTAGCCCGAACCAAATGAAACTTTGCACAACAAAGTTTTTCGGGATAAGGACGAACGCTATTTAATTTGAAGAAAATCGGTTCAGATTTAGATATAGCCCCCATACGAATTTCACTCCCGATTTGACTCTTTTCACGCTAGATACCACATATTTCAACAGATTTTCTTCAAACTTGGCAAAACATCTTACATTTCAACTAGAAACACCTATGGTGAAAATAGGTCAGATCGGTTCAGATTTAGATCGAATACGGTTCATACGAATTTCACTCCCGATTTGACTTTTTCTGTTGTAGAAACCACATATTTGAACAGATGTTCTTCAAAATTGGCAAAACATATTATATTTCAACTGGAGATACCCACGGTGAAAATGAGCCAGATGGGTTCAGATTTAGATATAGCCCCCATACGAATTTCACTCCCGATTTGACTTTTTCTGCTGTAGAAACCACATATTTTAACACATCTTCTTCAAAATTGGCAAAATATCTTATATTCAAACTAGAAACACCCACGGTGAAAATGAGCCAGATCGGTTCAGATTTAGATATAGCCCCCATACGAATTTCACTCCCGATTTGACTTTTTCTGCTGTAGAAACCACATATTTTAACAGATCTTCTTCAAAATTGGCAAAATATCTTATATTTCCACGAGAAACACCCAGGATGAAAATGAGTTAGATCGGTTCAGATTTATATATAGCTCCTATACAAATTTCGGCTTGATTTTGCCGCCCCAGAAACAACGTATTTTCAGCGAATTACTTGAAATTAAGAACTAGAAGAACCTATTGAGAAATGGGTCACTTCATTCCATGTTTGGATATAGCCCTGATACAAATATTTTTCTCGATTTGACAAATTGAACCAGGACATATGATTAGGAAACATACAAAAATTCTTCCCGTTTTCACTTTTTTCCGAATTGAATTGTATTCTGATAGAAAGTGGAGTGTATCATATAGTCGGCCCCGCCCGACTTTAGCCTTTCCTTACTGGTTACTAAATAAAATAATTATAAAAATTTCCAGACGGTGAATCAATTTTTATTTCGTACAGTGTCTAAAAGCGTTTACCAGAGCCTGAGTTGAGTCGAGCATTTGTTCGACTTCAACTCCAACAAAATTCTCGGACTGCGAATCTTAGACTCCGACTTCGACTCCACAGCCCAGTACCCCTGTTCTGTAACTTTTGTGAGAACTTCTCGCATCGAGAAAGTGTGAATCAAAAAATTCAACTGTTTTTCGAAATGTGTGAAATACTCATTCTCGCAATGTTTTTAATTGTGAGAATCAATGTTTCTCATTCTCATTTTTCCGGTAACGTGAGAAAAAATTTTTGCGTCAAATTACAACGTTTCATTTTCATTTCACATGTTTCATGTGAGAAATTTCTCGATGGGAGAGTTAGAGATAGGGTATACAATTGTTCATACTTTTGGATTATTCGATTAATCGTTTATTCGAAAATACAAATTTTCCAATTAACCGAATAAAGTCGACAGCTCTTATTCGATTAATCGAATAAAATTTCCTGTACATTATTTAAATTTTGATAGGAATATATAACACATAATCACGTTTTATCGTTTTATTTGAAAAGTCTGTTGGATTTAAGGATTTCTTTTGTTTTAATAAAGTTCGATTTCGAAAAATCTCTTTCACTTACTGTTGATGTCGGAGCAACAGAAAGAAGAAGTTTTTCAGTTCTTTGTTGATTAATCTAAATATAAAAAATCATATTGTATGTCTTTCCATTCTACTTTTCGTTTTTTGTTGGATTTTATACTCGTTTTATAATCGTTTAGTTCGGACAAAAGGTTAATTTCAACAACAATATTTTCTTCTGCGGTCATAGGCTCTTCAATTCCAAATAGCATTTTCTATAATGATCTGTCAAACTATTTAGTTTCCGCTTTGTTGTATATGTACAAAATCCATTACCAGAGGTACAAAATCAGTGTTTTTAAAACCGTTATTCTTCTTTCGCTGAGAAGTAGTTTAAGGCGTTAAAGCAAATCTTTCGCAAAGCAAGTATTCAATTTTGAAAAAGTTTTCATTAAAATTTAAAATTTCGTAGATATAAAGCAAAATCATTTTACTTATAGTAGTATAATATTTCGAATATTCGATTATTTGGTACGGATTTATCGTATTCGATTATTTGGTACGGATTAATCGAATTATTCGTTATTCGAAACTCGGTCATTTCTGTTTATTCGAACAAATATTTTATATTAAATATTCGATTAATCGAATAAAATTTAATCGGTTGGATACCCTAGTTACAGAACATGGGTGCTGATTGATAACCTTTCTATTTCAATGCTGTTTTTTACAATCTGCCAACACAGTAGTGTATAAGAAAATAAATAAGAAAAAATTGTCATCTTTGGGCTAGTATCTAAAATAATATAAATAATAAAAATTCTTTAGAAAATACAAAAATGTTTAACCCTTTAATCCGCAGTAGTGCCTCAAGGCAGTCTTCGCAAACCTCGACTTTCTCATTCTTTTTCTGAGTTTATTTGAGCACAATTATCCCACAAAAAAATATCTGAACACATTTTTTCAACTTTTAAAAAATTGCGGGTTCGAGGGTTAATATATCAAAAGTTATTGAATTTTAGCCGATGGAAATTGATAACACCATCCGACAATCCATAATACACTTGAAACGGATGATATACGTCTAAAACTATAGGCAAAATATACAGAGTAGGAGGGTATATATCATTTGGGACAGAAAAAAAGTGTAACGCATAGAAGGAATGTCTTAAGACCCTAAGTATGTTTGGACCAAATCCGTTTCACGACTTTTTAAGGTGTTTAAGTCATGTCTGTCCGGCTGGCTGGTGTACACGAAAACACTCGAAAGGAGTTAAGGAATCGATTCAAACTTTGCACATCGTAATATTTTTCCCAAAATTAGTTTAAGTTCGAAGATGGATAAAATTGCCTCGCCCCTTCTGGTACCTCCCACTCAAAAAACCTATATTTCATAGTTAAATTAAAAGCCATATAACTTTCACACCGATATTCAGAATCAGCTATATTTCGGTATTTGGTAATGTTATTATAACGACTTTAAGTGTACTAAAGATGAGGGATTTTGCCACGCCCCTTCCAGTGCCTCCCACACAAATCGCCCTAAACTACGTAAAATTAAAGCTGTTATAACTTCTATACTGATGATCGGAATAAAGTGAAATTTAATATTTAGTAATGCTTTTTTAGTGGTTACATTCACATGGAATATGGGCGAAATTGCCACACCCCTTCTGGTACCTCCCACACAAAGTGGCATAAACTTTGGTTACAATAAAACCGATATAACATCCATACGGGTAGTCAAATTCATTTGCAATTTGATATTTAAAAATGTTTTTATAATCACTTTAAAACTAAAAATATTTACGCTTTAGCCACGCCCCTTCTTGTACCTGCCAAACAATTGTCTCTATCCTAGGTAATATTAAATCCTTAATAACTTCAATTCTGGTGCATGGAAACCACTATGACTTGATATTTGATTATGCCTTTACAATTGTTTTATAAATTACAAATTATCCTGCCCTACATATCTATTTTATAAATTGTTATTCCCTATATATGTATGTTCTCTGAGAGCGAGGGTATATATAAGTCGGTTTAGCCGACTGAAGCTTACTGTTTAGTTCTTCATTTCCTCATTAAAGAGGAGAATGTCTGTTAAAAATACTTCTACCGGTACTAGTTTAGCATTACCAAGCCTTTCAAGATTCGCCGCATAAAAAGTAAAATATAAATAAACTAAACTAAAAAAGCTAAACTAATACAGAAAGAACCGTGAAATTTGATATTTCTTTTTTAATATTACCGAGCGAAACATTTTGGCACGTTCACACAATAGGGCGTCCAACATCGATAGTCTGCATTTTTGTCTCGAATTATTTTATTTTTTAGAAGAAAAAAAAAACTACGAATTGTTTAATTTAAAAAAGTCAACAAAAATCTCTGAAAATCAAACTAGAAGAAGGAAACTAAACGCAAGAAATCACTTAAATGAACGCTTGTGTGCAAAGCAAAATGTTCTTGTGAAGCACTTTAATCCTAGAGATTTTCAATTTTAGGAGTACAAACAGCAGTAGCCTACATTAGAAAATGAAATGTAGTATTCGTCGAAACCTACACAGCGATGAATCGAGCTACAAATAAAAACAAAGGATTATCGTAAGCCATGCTGGCCCGGAAAAAATTGAACTTGTCTGGAAGTCAATTTTTATATTCCGCATCCGACTTGGGATTTTTTATATGGTTTTCTCTCACGGAGGTGACGCGAATTGCCCACCAAGATCGTGCAATTTGACCCCGTTAGATTTTTTTCTTTAGGGTTTACTGCCAAATAGCCGCATTCGATCGATGTCCTGCATAGTCAAGTCAACATAACCAGGGTCAGCCGTGAAAATACGCCATTAATATTTTCCATTATTCGTTCGCCTCTCTCGACCCAATGTGTGCAGTACATGCATTTTAAAATTCCTATTTTGAGTAGGTACTTTGTTCGAGGGTGAATGTGGCTGTCTGTTAGTGTTTGTCATGATGGACGTTTGCCATTATTATTTGTAAGCCAATGCATTAAAACTGTCATAGCTTCCCCGCTGATAGAATGGAACCGAAATGGATTTGTGAATAATAGAAAAGTGGATTCTTTTTTATCATTGGCATAGCATCCAAAGTATTTCGGACATGTGTGTGTATATTAGGATGAGTTTTTTACTCATTTTGCGAAATTTACTATCGACACTAGCAAAACTCAAACGTCAAAAAGTTCTCCCAGAAATGGGTTAATGGTAAATTATCCGAAAAATCTCAGGCTTCTGAAAATAACGATAGCACAAATAAAACTAAAACTAATAAGGGAATTAAAAATAAAATAACGATGAAGGAAAGGAAGGAAAAGAATGACAGAGTATGTCTTATAAATATAGGATGAAAGACCAATACTTTGTGTGAAGTTTCTATTTTGGGTATTATTCACTAGAACGGATTTAATCCACAGAAAAATCGAAACCGATGTTATTCAATGCAACAATTTTGCGAAATTGAAAAAAAAAAAACACAAGCCCATATCAATTTGATTTTCATTGGAAATGATTTAAAATTAACTCATTCGTTTATTTTCTGTTTGTTTGCATTGGACTATTTTAAGACCCCATTTTACGCTGCGGTTGTTCATTTGTTTTTGATGCATATTTAAATAATGCCGCCTTTCCAATATAATAAAAAAAGAAATACAAATATCAATTGCATAAACTTTGCCACCATTCATACCATTCATTTTGAAAATTGAGTTTTATGGTTAAAATTCCATGAAAAACCCATTTTGCCGTTTTGTGACGATGAAGTCCAATGTGTGCAATTTAATTAATTTAATAAATAGCAATTTAGTTTGTGTGTGCACACATTCATACATATTTACTTTAGCACCCGCATACAAATGTAAATATGTGCATACACATGTTGGAGTGGGTCAATTAACGCAGTAGTCAAAAAAGTGACTACGAGTGTATCATCAACTAAAGTCATTTTTTAAGAAAGCTTAACATTTATTTAAAATTTAAACAATCTTGTTCCTAAGATTGTAAGGTTTCATGGAAGGAAACAGCTCGAACGTTTTATAAAATACTTTTCACTCTTTATTTAGAAGGCATCGTCGCTTATAACTACAAATGCTCGCTTCTATTGTTCGATGTGAATTGATTTTCCAGAGCAACTGTTCTGCCCTTTTATACACAAATTTAGATAGAAATAATCAAGCAGCTTATAATATTGAACAAGTATAGTAAATATCAAAATGTGGCATAATGAATATTAACAGGTTGTATGAATGTAAATATCAACAAGTGGCTTGAAATTATACATTCATATATGTGTGTCGATTATATAGAAGAGCGAACATAAAAGCTGTCGACAGAGAATTGGTAACGAACAATGATATGAGCTTCGATATTAGCATATCAAACAAAGATATTCTAAAGAGGAAAACAATAGATAAAAATAAATATTGGTGGATTAAAAGCTAAACCAAATTTCCTTTTTTACTTACCCTAACATATATTTTTATATAAATACCGAAGTAATGTTTTTGTAAATTTTTCATTACATAGTATTTAAATCCTTAGCATAAAGACTAATTATGAATAATATTAAAACTTAAATAAACAATACGTAAATCACAATATTAAATGTACTTGAGTTCCCGATTATAGGGCTATGTATTATTTGTATGTAATTATTATAATCTTTTTTCATTTATTTATAGTAACAATCATTGTATATATTAATAAGCCAAAATAAACAAAAAAAAAATATATGTGTGTCGAATAAAATAGTAACAGAACTAATAATTTGTTTCATACTCCCCCTCTGATGCTGAAGGCGGCCCGACGCTGCATCAGCCTTATATTGTAATTTTTAGAACGTCCTCTTCGTCTTATCGTGCATATAGGTTGGACCGGACATTCTGGGGTTACTCCTGAAGCGTGATATGTTCGTAATTGTATGTTAATGTTGTTCTCGTGAGGAATCATATCCGACGTTGAACCATGCTTCTCAATGATAAGATATGCCCCGCGTCGTGGAGGTATGAACTTAGGCCTGATTCCTTTATTACTATTACTAAGCGTTGTCGAGGCTTTTGTCCTGACTTCAAATGCTGGTTGATGGTGGGTTATTACATTTGTAGGGACTACTTCTATGCAAACTTCTACACCTACAATTGTGAGAGTATCATATTCTGCTTTCGAACGAAGTCCATTTATGCTTTCAACGGTGTATTCATCTGCATCCTCCCCCTGGAGGAAAACTTCCCCAAGAGCATATTCACTCTCATCTGTTTTCAAAATAAATGGGTCATGATGACCTCTGCTTCTTTTAATATTGGATTTAATTCTTCCCATTGGTCCTTATTAGGCATAATACCATCATAATCCTCTAAAATATGAATGTCCATAGAATATAATGGTACGAGAAGACGGTTTTGTTCTTCAGGTATTTCATATTCATAGGCTTCTTGAAAATACATCTCGGCTTCACGACATACTTGTATCAAATCTTCTAATGTTTTTAGATAGCCTAGCCTCACCCGGTCTCTCATTTTAATATTGAGTTGTCCAAATATTATGTTAATTTGAACTTCCTCGGATACTAGATTTTTATGCCGGGAGAATTGTAACCGTTTTTTGCATACAAAACTGTCTATTGGTTCAAACATGTGTTGGTTTCTCTCCATGATGTTAGCAAATATTCTCCAGTCGGAGAGAGGGGGAGCAAATGTAGTTTTAATAATGGCTTTCGCTTCCTCAAAAGTACGTATAGTACTTTTTACCCCAATCCACCAGTTTGCCGCGTATTCTTCCAGCAGCAAAGACATTGCACGTCTTCATCCGGAATTTTCTCCACATCTTTGAATACGGTGATAGCAGTTAGGAATTCCTCTACAATGGCAGGATCTCGTTGTCCATGAAAACGGGCCGTGCATTGTGCGAAGGATTCATTTCTTCGATATCCAACAATTACCATTAGTATTTGTAGAAGTTGATTGGCTGATAAGTTATCCATATTTTCGTTTTCTTCTTCTCCAAAAACGTATCCTTCGTTATCCGATATTTCGCCTTCAGAGGATGTCGATGGAGTATCCTTACTTCCGTCGGGTTCGATTAAGTTGGGCGCCAGTGAAACAATCTTGTTCCTAAGATTGTAAGGAAACAGCTCGAACGTTTTATAAAATACTTTTCACTCTTTATTTAGAAGGCACCGTCGCTTACAACTACAAATGCTCGCTTCTATTATTCTATGTGAATTGATTTTCCAGAGCAACTGTTCTGCCTTTTATACACAAATTTAGATAGAAAAAATCAGGCAGCTTATAATATTGAACAAGTAGAGTAAATATCACCATGTGGCATAATGAATATTAACAGGTTGTATGAATGTAAATATCAACAAGTGACATTCATATATGTGTGTCGAATAAAATAGTAACAGAACTAATAATTTGTTTCAAAATGTTGAAATTGATATGAAACGATATGAAAATGTAAAAATGTCATAATATAGTAGTTTATAATTGTCTTATTTACACTTACCAAGTGTTTCCTGCGCTGGAGTATTTACAAAGTCCGCTTATCCAGCCTAGTTTGGAATCGCGAAGAAATTGGTTTCAGGATGAATTCATGTGATTTTTTACTGTGTATGTATTCTTCCAATGGCAAATAGACACAAGCTTATGCTTCGTTAGTTTTGTTTGTTTAGTATTTGATTATGTAATAATTTGTTTACAAAAGGCTCAAAAATTGCTTCTTTATAAACCAAAAATGCAAATCAGTAAATATTAGACAATAGCAAACATTTAAGGTGGGAAATAGTTGAAAATGCTTCGATGATGGTCGACATTGCACAAATACATAAATAAAAAAAATAGTTTTTGTTTACTTCGTATTTGTTTACCTTAGACACGCCGTACACATATTATTTGAGTGGGTGGCTTATCCCACATTTTTCCAAAAAATAAACAGTGCTCACTGGTATGGATCGAAAAGAAGTGGACGGACACCCCCTAGCCTTAACGGTTATCCATGGACAATTTTTGACCCTACGAACGAAAAACTATGAATCGTCTTATTTAAAGTGTTTGTTTTTATTCATAAACATTTATTTTTATTCATAAAAAATCAAAATGGGATCCGAAGCATACTAGTGTACTCCTCCTTTCAATCCCCGAGTTGATTAGTATTAAAACACAGACCGAACAAGTATCTTTTAATTACTTATTATGAATTACATTCAAATTTCTTTCTTTTAACGTATTTTTTATTCTCGTAGGTGAGACCATCGGACACCACCTTGTTAAAAGTGTCAACGCATACCAAGGCCCATGGAACCATTCAGTACAAGGTCAAAATTCTTAAACAACTGCCATTGGATGAGCAAATCTTCATAAATGTCGTTTCGCCTTCAACAATGCAAGATATTCAGGTAAGTGGGGGATGTACTATTCTCAGAACTTTTTTTTCAAGAAGCCAAGACCCGCCCTCATCACAACCCCATCAAATATATAGAGTGTATAAAGCGAATTATTTTCGGTACTTCTTAAGAAAACAAGAATACTTTTGAGAATTTTTCTTTTTTTTTTTGAATGTCTGAAATTACTTCATAAATGATAGAACGAAGAACAGATTTAAATTTTGTTTTTGCATTGATATTAGAAGATATTGCAATTTGAGCAGAGTACGATGATTGTAAGACGCCGCACAGTGCACGAGGCAATTTGAGAGGCAAAAAGTCCATTTTAAAGTAACGCAATTTCAGAAAGTACTAATGACAAGTTGTCGCCAACAATTTAAAATGGCAAAATATAAAAATTTGGAACCAGGTGGCAACTTGTTTATTCAAACCATACTGCCAGAGTTATTACTTTTTCTCTTGTTTCATTTTTTATATTTCACTCTAAGGTAGTAACCAAAATACATCTATTGTAAAACTAAGAGACACAAGCTACTATTTTGTTTTTGTAAATTAGAAAATACTAAAATGTAAATTAATCAAAAATTAAAAAATATTGTAATAATGTTATTGAAAAAAGCAATGCACTGTGATAAATGTGTTGCATTTTTCGGGTATGTTTACGAGTCGTTCCTGTATGTCTAGCAATAGAACTTTGTTTATCCGGACGTATCCGCTGAACCATATATATGACAAGAAAGCTTAAAAGGTGGACTTCAATATGCCGGTAGAATGGGCTGCAGCAAACTGTCATAAATTATTACATTTATATTAAATTAAAAATGCAGGTATTGTCAAATTTCGGTTAGAAAATGGTCGAAATGCCACTGATCTCCGCGAAGTTTCACAGAAGTGTTTATAATTAATGTATAGCATCAACCAATAAGTAAGAAAAGGCTAAAGTTGGACATGACCGACTATGTGATACTCTACATCACTCCTTTCGCCAATACCAGATTTATAATAAACACGGGTGGGTATATACAGACCATATAAGTTATCATAGATTTTTTCTTTTATTTTGATTTTCGAAGTGGTTACTTAATACATTTTTTGAAATTTGAAATTGTTTTCTTTGGTCCCTTTTTAAGCGACTGTGTGAATTTGGGAGTGGTGAAATGATGGGTTCTATTTTTTACGATTTTTTCGATTTATTAAAATCAACGAGAATTTAAGTGATAAATTATCAGAATGATAATTATGTGTTGCAAACGGAGTGACCAAATGAATATACACTCCATTATAAGGGGAAGGGTGTATTTATTTGGAAAATACGGTCTTATGGTTTCTTCTATAACTTTCGATTCGTTTGAGATCTCATGAGTTTACAGAATGCATGAATTCTGTACGACAAATAATTAAAATCGAAATCACAAAACATTAAATATATTATTATCTATCTATTATGATTTTTTATTGTAAAAAATCCATAAGAAAATATCTTTCGAACGCATCTTCGCGCACCAAAACGTTATAGATGAGGAGGAGTAGATGGAGATGGAGAGAGCAAAATATATAGATAATATCCTAATTACGGCGTGATGTGATGCCATTACAAAAACAATAGTCATTGCACTATCAAATCAAACCCAGCAACCAAAACGATACAAGACAAGTCTGCACATGAACTCTTCCGTCAGAACTGAACGAATTCGTAACAATTTCTGAACGTAAGTCTGTTTTCTGTACTGTTTTGTTTTTTATGTGCCGTGGGTATTCTGTGGTATTTTTGTTATTGCTTCGTAATTTATGTATATAATCCATTTGTTGATTGAAGAGTAGTTGGCATTGTGGTTCAGTAGAGGGGTGAGCGCTCTGCAGCATAAAGATGCTGGGTTCCTCTCAGTCCATTTGCAAAATTTTCAGCATAGAAAACATTTTATCATATAAAGAGTGATTTTTTTGATGTTAGGATTTTCATGCATTAGTATTTGACAGATCACGTGGGATTTCAGACATGGTGTCAAAGAGAAAGATGCTCAGTATGCTTTGACATTTCATCATGAATCGTCTTACAAACGAACAACGCTTGCAAATTATTGAATTTTATTATCAAAATGCGTGCTCTGTTAAGAAAGTTCATTGCGCGCTTCCATTTTATGGTCAGTTTAATCGACCCACTGAAGCGGCTATTCGGGCTATTGTGACTAAATTTCGCACCAAATTTACATTGTTGGACATTAAACCACCAACACGCTTACGTAGAGTGCGAACTGAAGAAAATATCGCAGCTGTATCGGCCAGTGTTAATGATGACCACCAATTTTCGATTCGTCGCCGTTCGCAGCAATTGGGCCTCTGTTACTCAAAAACGTGGAAATGCCACGTTGCAAAAAGTAAATGTCATGGACCAATCTAACGTTTCAAATAAAGAACCGATGAGATTTTGCAAATTTTATGCGTTTTTTTTTTAAAAAAAGTTATCAAGCTCTTAAAAATTCACCCTTTATAAGAATTTCCCATCTGAATACGTTTTCAAACTCATACATACTTTACTTAAGATTAACATCAACGATAATGGGCTACAATTACTTTTCAAAATCTAATGATGTAGTTCTATCGCAAGGTTTTGTTTTAGCAAAAAGTCATATTTTGTTTTAGGAAAAATCTACTAAAACACGAAATCTGACGAACGTTTGGTTAAATTTTAAGGGCCGATGTTGATTTTGAATAAGACACAAATTATTTAGGAAATGTTTGTCATTTCTTTTTATTATGATAATATTGGTATGGTTCAATTATATATGGAATAAAATATCGGCCAAATGGCCGCCGCGACACACCTCTATGCCGTTAATGTGCCGAATAGCTCTTGAATTGTTGCTGCCTTTTCTTTTAAATAACCCCAAAGAAAGAAGTCCAACGGTGTCAAACCACATGATCTTGGCGGCCAATTGACATCGCCACCACGTGAGATAAAACGGCCATTGAATTTGTCGCGCAAAGGAGCCACTGTTTCGATAGCTGTGTGGCAAGTGGCACCGTCCTCTTGAAACCACATATCGTCCACATCCATATTTTCCAATTCGGACAATAAAAAATTCGTTATCATCTCACGATAGCGAAGACTGCCTGACCGGCCTCATTTTGGGAAAAATACGGCCCGATGATGCCGCCAGCCCATAAACCGCACCAAACAGTCACACTTTGTGGGTGCATTGGTTTTTCAACAATCACTCTTGGATTACCATTCGCCCAAACGCGGCAATTCTGCTTAATGACGAATCCACTGAGTTGAAAATGTGCCTCATCACTGAAGATGATTTTCTTCGGAAATTGATCATCCACTGTTGCCATTTCTTGCCACCATTCTGACCATTGACGACGTTTGAAATGGTTAAGAGGTGTTAGTTCTTGAATCAATTGCACCTTGTAAGCGTGTAAATGCAAGTCTTTATGCACAATATTCATCAACGACGAGCGTGAGAGGTGCAGTTGTTGGGCACGACGACGAGTTGAGGTGGGCGGCTCTTCAGCCACACTATCCCCAACAGCAGCAATATTGTCTGCAGTACGAGCATGCACTGGTGTTTTCACATCTCCTACAGACCCGGTTTGCTCGAATTTTCCGATATGCGTATACATTTGGACGATTAAATTGACGGAAAAAAATCAGGAAGTGCACGATATGCATTTTGATTTGAACGCCCATTTTCATAATACGCCCGAATAACTTAAACGCGTTGATCGATTGTGTATCTTTCCATGGTTCAAATTGAGTTAGTTTGAACTTGAGAAATGTCAAATGAAATGCAGAAAAAACTTGACGTTTAGGTGTGGCTCACATTCAACATCGGTCCTTACAACTAAACCACCCTTTATAATATTCTGATCCCAAGTGCACGAAGTTAATCATATTTTAAACTCTCCGAGTGATTTGGAAGGATGCCTACTAGTGCCAAGTTCGTTCCGGAATATTATTGGGCGGCACTCGCAGTACATCTGTGTGCTTGCTTGTGAATAGACAAACACATACACACACTTCGTCTACATATAATACAAGCTCATATTCGTCCATATAGCACAGTTTGCATTGCATATATAATTGCATCGTAGTAAAATATTTGTATTTTTCTTATTCAACCAACAGCAGAGGATACCCTACACTAGGATACTGTGTTATGTACACAAATTTTGTTTATTGTTTTTTTTTTGTTTTTGCTTTTTGGCTCTCTGTGAGTTTCCCTTGTTGTTTGCTCTGGATGGGTATGCCTCCTCTGCTGGATTTGGGATGTGAAGAGTGGTCCTGGACGTTCTTCCATGGCCATACGTTTATTTAATAAATACATAGTGTGTATGTACGTACGTACGTACGCACATATACCAGTACATACAGGCGATGCACTCATCCATTGGTATTACAATAGTTTTTGTTCAAACAGCGATAAGAACTTTATGAGTTGAAATTTGTATATTTTTTGTGTGTTTTTGGCAGTTCCAGTTGATGCTGTTGCTGCCACAACTGGCAATTTGCAGCGTAGAAGTCGGTGCTGCATCTTCATTCGATGTACATTCGCCCATATATCCATATTTATGTTTGTATGTATGTATATCTATCTACAAGAAGTCGGGTGTGTGTGTGTGTGCACTCATTCCTAGCATGTGAATATTCGAATATCCTTTCATAAGTTTTGGGTAGTTTTTGTTTCAAATTCAGTTTTTATCCGTAAAATACGAGAAAGTTTATTATAAACATTTTTGTTAACAACTTTAATTTAAATTTATTTTGAACTATCTTTGCCCTGTACTTCTAACTCTTCTTGAAGTTAATATGTTACAGTGTTCCAAAACGTGTGTGACATTTTCCAGATGTGGTCAAAGATCTTCTTTGCTGCTACTTCACCGTGTTTAAAGGAGAGCGATGGCGTGAATACACTGAAAGAATTTTCCTTCATAATATTTCATACAATTTGTTCATAAACATTTCATAAAACAAAATTTTTAAATTCGTGAAACTTAGTTTCATAAGATCAAAGAAAGATTTCATTGTATTAAAGAAAAATTCTTAAAAATGTTGAAATATGTCATAACCAATAAAATATTTGTGTTATGAAATGTCTGCATACTTACAACTACAGTTTTAGTGTGTCGACTTTATTCGGTTGAATGCTAGCAATTCTCATTTCTGCTCTGTCAACTCTGACATAAGTCAGAGTTAGTTAGGTCGACGACTGTCGCAATGAGGTGTAATGACTGCTTAGTCAACAAGTCAGACTGCTTTGCTTTTTTGTTTATATTGGCAAATTCAGTATAAATTATTAATATTTATGAAACATTTTCATAAAATTTAATGAAGTTTCTTTATAAAACTATGAAATTTTTCATCATATTAATAATGAACTCGTATGGCAAAAGTTCATCGAATGCATTTCGTAGTTTCTAAGAAATGTTTCGGATTTTTTAATAAAATCATAAATATTATAAAGATAATTCTTGCAGTGTAGATGGCGGCAGGATAGCCAATTCTCTCAATAATTTTAAAATTTGGTTTGGCCGAGGTGAACAACTTTGTATGTAAATCGCCTGGAAAACACTTCTTCTCTCAGCATGTGGAATTTCGTCAAGATATATTTTTCCGTTCAGAATTATTTTAATCGATTTGGGACCTCTGTGTGACATTCGGCAGAGATACGTGTCGTTTGTTTTCGATTGGACAACCGGCTACACTACACGTTACAACATGAATGCGTTTTTCGCTCGCGCAATCCGTATATGAAATCGACTTCCGGCATATTTTTTCCGTCAACTACGACATTGGAACAGATCGTAAGAACGCCTTTGCAAACAAATTTTGTGGCCAATTCTTATTTTGTTGTTTTCGATAAACGAATTACAAGCGCATAAACCGCATAGAAATTTATTCGTTGATTCTTTGAATTGTGCCTATAGGCAAATCCTCTTCAATACTGAAATCGCGTATATAATTGAAATCTTCCAATGAATGAATGATTGAATTGATTTGAAAAAGTGTTAATGCTCTCTCGCACATCCCCTCCCCCATGATATTGTTTTCAGAGCACTGTGCGCAAATATTGCTATCGGCCATCACTTGAAGTACTTTTATCAATTACTAACATGAAAGCAAATGTTATATTTTATCATTGCGTTTAAAACAAAATGTTGCAGTTCTTCGTCGTTATGGTGTGCGAACTGCACAACATACAACCATCCACGCTGATGGACATGCATGTACGCACATCCTTACAACATGTGCACGGACTGCCACAGCAACTTCTTCGCACACACACAGCCACACACAGAGGCACGCACGTACAGACTAACTTTCATGGATGTTAGAACTCGTACACCTCAACTGACATCAGCAATTTATAAAATTATCTACAAAGGATATGTTGTTGGTTAGTATCCTTCTCGGCGCACTCGCACTCACATCGTACTACGTACGTATGTGCATTTGATACAGTTTCTTCTCTTGTTTATGTACAAATGCATATATGCATACATAAAACATATATATGTGTGCATATAAGAGAGATAGGAGAGGACTTGGTGCGGTGTATGTGGGTGGTAGCCCAGCGGCGGATTTCGCCAGGTAGGTCTCCTCGAAGCAGGCCATTCGTATCGATAAAGTTACAATCGAAATACGTTTCTATTTAAAATCTAGCGAGATTAGATCCAAAATCATTTTGTTCTTGTGAAAAATGTATAACTCTTTGAAACAAAATAGAAATTGATTTCGATCGTAACTTCTCGATATCGAATCCCGTTATTAACCCGCAGGCCTGGAAGCTGGCGTTATTTGTGAAAACTGATCTATAGACGGGGAAGATGTGTTCTGCCGATAAATGAAATGAAAAATCATAACTGAAGTCTGAAATTGAGTGTAACCGATGTTTTTCTGATTTAAATTTATGTTTCATTTCATTTTTGTAGTGTGAGATTGCACCATCAGAAAAAATTGAAAAATATATATATATTTTTCCATAGCCTATTTTTTTCTTGGATTTTTCATTATTTTTATACCTTGTGTTTATGAACTAATGAAAAAATTATATTTTTAATGATTTTTCACTGTAAATCTGGTTGATGTTGTAAAAAATAAAAATCGTAAAAAATAGAAGCCATCATCAAACTCCCACAGTCGCTTAAAAATATACCTAAGCACACTACTTTAAAATTTCAACAAAATGGATTAGTGTTATCATTTCGAAAATAAAAATAAAAGAATTAAAATTGCAAAAACTTTAAAAAATCTAACCCTGCTATAGCACACCACATCAATATCATTTAAAAGTACTTGAAATTACCTTCAAAACAAGGTGTAATACTTTAAATTCGGTAAAGTATTTCAGGAGTTACAGGCGATTGAATAAGCACTCCTTTTTGAAAAAGTAGTATTTTTTCACTTTTAAATTGTAAAAAAAACTCGCGAAAAGAATTTCAATTTTTTTTTCCAAAAATTCAATTTTTTCCAAACTTTCAAAACAATCGCAGCTATCGAGGCCAAAAGCCGTACCGCTTGAAATGGAATGACTCATATAAATTTTGTATTGTCAGAAGAATTTACAATGTCACGACTATAGCTACAATGCTTAAATTGGTACCATTTGTATCCCCTTTTGTCTCTTTCCTCCCTTAAAAGAAAAATGTCTTTGTAGCTCGTCTGCATGGTCAGTGCAAGGAACACACCGAATTTCGTGTTTCTAGCTGCTACTGTTAGTCAGGACGAATGGTTGATGCTTATCTCTTTTTGTCCCATTTCACCCCCTAAAAGTACGAATTTCGTAAAACCCATTCTTAATCCGTGTCTCCGTAATATTTGGGAATTATCCTGAAAATTATCCGAGACCTGATCAATGAGTCAGTCACTAACGCAACTCTTTTATATATAGATTAGATTGGATCTTAACGAAGAAGAAGAAAACAATTACCCTTATTGTAGAAGTAAGGGGATTTAAAAATCGTTTGTCATTTTTACGAAGTTTTTTTTTTTTTTTTTTTTGATGACTGCAAGATAATTTTCTTCAAAGAGGACTTGTATTTTTAGAATTCAATTTATTAAAAAATGAAACAGAGTATTCTGTTATAAAATTTGTAAATGATTTTTCACGTTATTTAAACAAAAATTTAAAAAAGTCACAATTTTCTTTTACATAAATTATTTTGCGTCTCCATTTGTTCATAGATTTTTTACTTTGTTTTCTTTGTTAGAGTGTTAGTTAATAAATAATAAAACAAAATATTTTTTCCCGAATTTTTTGTTTTTTCGCGCCAACAAAAATATTTTTTTTTTCTCAAAAGTATCAGTTTGATCTCATTTTTTGGAGACTGTTATTAGACCACTATTTCTACGTGAAAATAATATTCGCATTTGTAGCCATCACATTTACCTCTAATTGGGGGTATAGATAAACCAAAAATACAAAATTTTGTGTGTTTAAAATGGGATTCAGCGAAAGTGATCGGACTTATATTTCCAAAATGATAGTACAAACATTGTAGGTACGTTCGGCAAATGTTGGAATTTTAGTAAAAAAAAAAGATTACCTTCGAATTTAGAAAGCCTGTTGGCTTTCTTCGACAAAATTGTTGTCGTATAGTTGTATTGAAGTTTTCATTATAGAACTATATTTTTAAATGAATTTGAGGTCCCATAAAAATGTCTAAAATTCATCGAGTGTGATAAAAACGGCCAATAAAGGCATGACGACGATTTTAGTAATAATAAAAATACCAAATTTGGGAACACATTTGCCCTTTTGGGAATTCCTCTATTGTTTCAAATGCAAGATTGACTAATTTCATAATTTGTTCATCATTTCTATCGGTTTTGATGAATTTTAGGTATTGTTATTGGACCTCAAATTCGGGAGAAACTGAAAGTTTGTTTGTACCGTAAGACATTATTTTGGAGGTGTCTGGAAAAATTCACACAACACCTGCCAGAAAAATGTATCACTTCTCAGGTATTTCCACTTCAGTTTTTTCTTTGTCGAACTGTTCTTTCAGTTCAGTTGGGTTTAAAAATAATGATTGATTGTGTAAAAGGTACTTTTTCTAGAGGGGTCATGGTATTTCTGTTCGCCATTGTTTGACATTCCATTCTGGAAAAACGTGGCCCAACAGTTGTTGGAGTCTTTTGCATCTTGGGTGGTCCTCCCATTGTGTTCGACAATATTTTTTTTGTTCAGCTGTGAGGTCAATTTCTGGATTGATGACTGATTCGTATTTGCCGTGTAAAGAAAAAAGTTGCCATTACGCGGGCTAATGGAATCACAGGTTAAAATTTTTTGTAAGGCGAGACAGGCTGACAAATTGCGGCGCCAGATCATGTGATATTACACTTCAGTGTTATCTACCTAAAGACCGAAATCTTCATGGATGTGGTCCCCAATATCACCAGTGTTACGGCCAAAATCTGAAAGAAATTATCTTTAAAAAATCAGACGGTAAGAAAATCCCTCTTTTTTAGAGAGGGCAATACAGCCTTCGGGCGGCCTTTCTAAGGACATGCATGCTAATGAGAAGTCTTTTAATGGCTTCTATAAGGCCATATTCGGGAGGGCCTCGCCCATTTAGCCGCTGGCCCTTTCTTCCCCTTCATGTAACGAATTGGCTGGGAGAGTGCGTGTGTGTGTGTGCATTTCGGTGTGTTTTGTTTTGTTATTGTTTTAATATTGTAATCTAGTGGATTAATTTAAATAGTTTTTCTATTTAAAAATTGTTTTTCATAAACTTTTAAAACTCTTTTTGTTATTGTTGTCTTTTAGCTGTTGCTGTTGTTGTTGTGCATGCATTGAGAATTTAATTAAAATTAGTTCTTTTATGGAATTCATTTGAACTTTGTTAAGTGAAAGGCAAAAAACCCAATATCGACAATATATGTACAAACGCGCAGGTGTGCTCAAATAATAGCACCACCAATAGTCGATAAAGCTAAACAACGGAACCGGAAATGCATGAGACTACGCCTAAATTCTTTATGACTGGCAAATGGCAAAATCGAAAAATGAAAAGAAAAAAAACTATTTCTAGTGAAGAAAGAAACGTAACTGCTTGTCCAATACTGTCCAACAAACTAAGACTTTTTGATTGGATCCGAATAGCGTATAATTCTAAAAGGGTATGTTGAGTAGATCATTTTTGTAGTATAAACTTATAGACCAGCTGGTCAAAGTTTTCATTTCTTGGTCGAAGGGTACATTATGCATTTAACGAAAAAAGTGTTGTAAGTTGTATTGTGGAATTTTATGGGGATTATTTTTGTGGAAGATCGTGACCCTGTAGCTCCCCTCTTTATGGGTCAATTTGACCCTTTTTCGAGAAAACTTTCAGATTTTTCAGATTGATATTTATAAAGAACCAATGCTTTAATGAATACCCATTGAATCTGTCCAACAACTTCGTAAAATCACTGACACATTATATATAAAAGTAATGCAATTTAATGATATGTATTCATAGATCTATGAAGGATTGTGCTATAATTTCGTTCGCAGCTGCAGACACAATTTATCAAATGCAAATGCTGAGGCTGATGCAGATGCAGATGCAGTTGTAAATGTACTTAAATGTAAATAGTAATTCCTTGAAAAAGTGTTGCAAATATTGCTTCATTCGGCATGAATAAACATGAACTGATAAATAGCATTGGTGTTTTATGCATAATTTACATTAGATTGCATAAATCAAAACGACGTCATTCCACAGAGCTTTTCCAGCCAACCACACTAAGCGTGTTGTTAAATGAACAAGTAATTTCCCAGTGCCAATCTTAGCTGCACACTAGGGCGTACCTCAAAAAAAAAGTTCGCCGTACACCTTCGAATATGAAGTATTATTGAAAGGTAGTTTCAAAAAAAAAATTTTTATTTTTTTATGCCGAACGTAGGGGTCGCGCTTTTACATTTTTCTATATAACTTGTATTTATAAACGGATTTTAAAGTGTGGTACATCGATGTTTTTGTCTCGACGAGGCCGATTTTTTTGTCTTTGAAGTCATTGAGCTCAAGCACCCCCTTCTGGTACTTACCCATCATTTCTCAGTTGCTACTACCCTAATGTACCACTCTAATAATCGAAAATTAAAGCTCGCATAAAATCATGAATCATGTTTGAGCTCAATGACTTCAAAGACAAAAAAATCGGACAAAAACATCGATGTATCACACTTTAAAATCCGTTTATAAATGCAGAAGTTATATAGAAAAATGTAAAAGCGCGACCCCTACGTTCGGCATAAAAAAATAAAAAAAATTTTTTTGAAACTACCTTTCAATAATACTTCATATTCGAAGGTGTACGGCGAACTTTTTTTTTTTTACTTGTAACCTGGTACGCTCTACTGCACACCCCTCACTAAATTAAGGGGTATTATTCCGATTCGTAGAATTCAATCAAACATCGGATATGGAGATAGATTCTTGTCCGATGTCTGCACCCGTTTGAATGAGCCAAATCACACGGAAAGGTTGCCATGCCTGGAAAATGTACATATTTGATTAGATCTTGCCAATGTAATCGCTAATGACGTGAAGTAATTCACTCTTATCGCGAATAAAAGGGCAACTTATTCACGTGAAATTTTCTATTCTCATGGAGCCGTACGATGGTAATATGTGTGAGTATATCCCTTGAATAGTTTTCACTTGAATGCATTGGAACAGAAATAAGGATATCAATTTAACGAAAGACGGCAGAAAATGAAACTTGAAAAAGTGCCAAAACTCACGATTCCAATTTGAACGGAACAGCTATGTTCGTTAAGTCGAATAATTCGTTATATCGAGTACTGATTGTTATCATTATTTATATATGCAGTGATCAGTCTTTGGTATTATGTCTTTGTGCATTTGTTTGTAACATCCAAAAGGAAACGAGATAGACCCTTCGTTTCTTATACAGATCGACTTAGAATTACTTTCTGAGCCGTCCGTACGTCTGCCTGTCCATCTATTCTTGTAATGAGGAAGGAAGAGGACGGAGGCTATTTAATTTGAAGCAAATCTGTTCATATATGCCTCCGACGTTTCACGTTTTCCCATATTTTACTCGATTTGCTTCTAATTTGGCACAGTGCCTTAGAAATATCTGTGGTGAAAATGGGTCAGATCGGTTCAGATTTAGATATAGCTCACACACAAATTTCGCTCTTTATTTGACATTTTACGCTCTAGAGACCACATTTCCCTTAATTCCCCGTTTTTCCCCGAATTCGATTGTAATGGCCCTAGTCCTAGGACTAGTCCCTGGTCGGTAAGGACCGGTTCTAACCCGAATATATGAAGGGGACCGGTCCCTTTTGCGTGGGTTTGTCATTGGAGGGGGTCGTTCTCAAAGGACTTGGCCTGGTAACGGTCTCAAAGGACATGCCTTGGACCATACCTCAAAACACATGTCATAGAACCGGTCTCGAAGGATATGACCTGTAATCGGTTTCAAAGAACATCACTTGGAACACACCTCAAGAGAATTGACAATTTATTTACACTTAAGGACCAGTTCTGTGATATATCCCAGGATAGGTACGTTTATATCAATTGCCACCAATTTCCCGTAGGGGGGAGGGGTAGAAAGTCCAGAGTAGCATATAGTAAGCCCGAATTTAGCCTTTTCTTAGTTAGAATTATAGATATTAAAAAATAAATCAAACTTTTTTCCGAATTTGTTCTTCTATTTTGTATGTTTTTCCCTGCCAGCAAAAGGAGTTTATTTTAAATAAAATATTTTTTTGGATACCACTTCTATGTGATAATTATATTCGCATCACTTTTTCATTTTTTAATGACTATTTGCATAATATTTCCTACCAAAGAAAAGCCATCTGTGAACTACAAATCATGTTTTCCAGTGTATTTTTTGTGTTGCACTTTTGTCAATTTTTTCTGAATTAATAAAACCTTGAAATCACTTTAAATATATTTTTTTATTCTCCTCTTAGAATAAGTTATTGGTCGAATTATTGGACGTTTACAGTATTTTTATAGTTTTCGAAGTGGGAAAAATGATTGTATGAAAAGCAGAAAGCATCAATACATTTCGAATAATGCCTAAATGCCGATATTCACGGATGAGAAATGACGTCGCTGACGCCCTATGTTTCGACCAATTTTTATTCTGAGACGAGAATAAAGAATTTGGACAAAAGTGAATCATAAAAATACACGGAGATAACTGATGAGGTATGATTTCTGAAGCGTTTAACTCACAGACCTAGACCTAGTGACGAAATATTTTACAAATCACCATTAAGCAATCCAAACTTTACATCCAAACTTACAAATCCATTTTTTTGGCAGAAATTCAAAAAAATTAAAATTGGAAAGTGGTAAATTTGTATATATTTTCTTTATGGCAACACTCCAAGCAATCAAGAAAATATACTGGAGAAAATTAGGTGGCAACACCACAAGCCTGAATAGTACTTAAACTTTGCGGTTCAAAAAAAGTGGGATTAATTTTGATATAAAGCAGTTTTACAAATTAATTAAAATCAAGACTTAAAAAGATAATAATAAAGTGACTACATTATGAAAATTGACGACAAGAGTTAGTAGTTGAAAAATTATATTTAACATTTTATGATTATTGTGGTCTTGTAAGTACTCATAGGTATTGTAATATTGTGATTTGTAGAGAACATAATCTATAAAAGTCGTGGACCAAAAGTTATATGTATGACTCAACTTGACTCAAAGTGTAAATGTGAAAGTGTTCGTCTGAGGTTGTAGTTTATGGTGGAATTAATATCTCGTCAGCATTTTTCGGCAAACTCCAAAAATTGTCATTTTATTTTAGCACAGTTTTTGATTAGCCATAGACATATATATGATTATATCTCTGAATTAGTTTTGTGTACGAAACCCATCAATATTTTATTTAAAAGGTATTGAAAGTACCTTTAAAATGGTATACAACATCATTCACCTTTTTGTACACATGTATACATTTTACTTTATTTCTTGAAATAATTATTTAAATTGCAGTTTAAAGTATACTATTCGTATGATATATTTTGCTTTTGTAATAATGTTTAGAAAAACACATTTCGTCAAAATAAACAACTCTTCATTCTTTTAAGCTTTCATAAAATTTTGTTTTTGGTAACCCTGTACCAAAACAGGGTGATAGCGCTACACGAATGAACAACGCATTCTCATTGTGAAATTGTTTTACCAAAATGGTGAAAGTTTTGCGGCTACAGTTCGCAAATTGCGATCAATTTGGGGTCACAATAATGCTCCAAAAGAGTCAACTGTAAAGAGATTAATGGATAAATTTGCCGAAACTGGGTCTGTTAGTGATGTAAAGACAACAACGCGCCATCGACCAGGTCGATCGACCGAAAATGTCGCAGCTGTACGTGATGATGTCGCTCAAACTCCATCCACCTCAATTCGACACCGAGCTCAGCAAATTGGTGTCTCCAAATCCACTTTGCAGCGAATTTTGACGAAAGATTTGCATCTTCATGCATACAAAGTTCAATTGACTCAGGAACTGAAGCCAACTGACCATGGACAGCGAAGGGAGTTCGTTAATTGGGTATTGGAGAGACAACATGAAAATGCTGATTTTGCCGATAAAATCATCTTCAGTGACGAGGCCCATTTTCATCTTGAGGGCTTCGTCAATAGGCAGAATTGTCGCATTTGGGGTGCGGAAAATCCTCGAGTGATTCACGAGAAGCAAATGCATCCTCAACGTGTCACTGTGTGGTGTGGTTTTTGGGCTGGAGGAATCATTGGAGCTTTTTTTATGCAAATGAGGCAGGTCAAGCGCAAACAGTCAATGGTGTTCGGTATCGTGAAATGATAACCATTTTTTTCTTGCCTAGAATTGATGAAATGAATGTGGAGGGCATGTGGTTCCAACAAGACGGCGCCACATGTCATACAGCCAGAGAAACAATTCAATTGCTGCATCAGTCATTTCCCGGTCGTGTTATTTCGGAGATCAGAATTGGCCGCCTAGATCGTGCGATTTAACACCATTAGATTTTTTTCTTTGGGATTTTTTGAAGTCGATGGTTTACGCGAATAAGCCGACGACGACTCAAGCATTAAAAGACGAAATTGGATGCTGCATTAATGAATAAAATTACAAGACTGTATGTTTATTTTTCGACTTTATGCCATAAAAAATGGATTTGGGACCAGTGTGCATCCATAGCGTGACTGCAAATTATTTTTTTTTAGCCCACTGTACATAAGAGGTGTTTTCGCGCAGTAATTTGTTATACGCTTAGCCATTGTTCTGCCAGATCCATTTATTAAAATAAGAATGCTGTGACCTTGCCCAGTCTCTTAGTCTTCAGCAAGTAAACCAATCAAACAAGGCAAATATCTGCATATCTGTTATTTTAGCGAATTTGTATTATTTGGTTTGCACTTGTACTGTGCTAATTATGAGGATTTCTTGATTTCTGAACTATTGTTTACTTTGCTTTTCGAATTCTAATGGTCATATTAAAAGACATGACTTACAGGACATATTTCCAATGCAAATATCATACTTTAAATCATTGATAAATTATTGCGAATATGATAGTAAATATTTAAATTTAAATAGCTTTTGTATTCAGTCATCTTTCCAACCTAACGAACTGTAGTCCACTATTTAACGCAGCTTGCGTTGCTGGTCTTACGTGTAATGTTCATCTTGCAGGAGGCGACTGAGATGTGAGCTGTGATTTTAATGTTTGAGATGTGAACGTGATAAAATGTCAAATTTGATTTAAATGAATGTGACCAAGAAAACCTTTAATTTCGCAACGATATTTATTGCTAAATATTGCAATTACAATATGAAAAGCATTCGATTTAAATATAATTGGAGCATGAACACGACAGACGACGAATCAGTTTGTGGAGCCAAACTGCAGCATGTTGATGCTGTTGTACGTCAGAGAAATGCCTGTTGTGTGTGTGGCATGAACTCTTCTCGTCCTCTGGCTCAAGGAAGGAAATATGACAACAAATTTGTCAGACACAAAACGAACGACATGATTCGTTTCCCTTTGCAATTGCTGACCATTTTCCAAATCTGGGAAGTGAAATGAAATGAAATGTAATTGCAAAGACTTGTGCTGATGCGAGAGAGGGGTGGGGGATTGAACAAAGGGAACTTTATTATGGAAGGACAGTCAAAGGATTTCGGTGATTCGAAATATGTCCCTGAACGCCAGTTGCTGCATGCAACCAACAACCATAATGCACCACAAAAAAAACGAGAACAGAAGACAATTTATACTGTTGCCACTGTTGCTGTTGCTGCAGCAACATCAGCAGCTTAAAAGAATTTTATTCTCATTTCATTGGATTCTACTCCCCATCCGTCGACGTCCCTCCTCCGCTAGCCCCGCTCGCAGCATCTCATCTCAACTCAACTCATCTCATCTCATCAATATTGTGTAATTTGGCTTCCTTTTGCGCGAAAAACAAACAACATTTTTCGATTAATAAAGTTAACCACTTGCGTGCAGTAGAAGAGATACGAATGCCAAAGTTGCTTTTGGTGGATGCAGTGGTTGTCGTCGTCGTTGTTGTTGTTGTTGTATTTGTCGTTGTTGTGTGCTTTCATACATTGGCCCTTGTCCTTGTAATCTCTGCTCCTGTCGCCCTAAGGCAGCGGGACAACAAAAGAACAACTCGCTTGTAAATCTCTCGCTGCATGTATGTACGTGGGTCGTATAATAATTCTGGTAACAATTGAGAACTACAAAGCTAGCTACCGCTACTATGAATTGAACTAATGATGACATAATTACTACGTAACTGAAATAGATTAATTAAAAAAATAATTAAATTTTTAGAATTTTTACCGCATAAACTGAAAGAGAAAATAATGAAGAAACATAGTGTCACTTTCCTGAAATGTCGTTATCGTTTCGTATTATCTTTGCCAGGATTCGATTCTAAAAATATATTTGGTTCGGCGACTTGTAGTGGAATTTGACGTAGAATAGAATATTTGTCCATTCACACCACCCTCCTAAAATTCCGTTCAGTGGGACAGTTTAGTTTTAACTTATTTCTTCTGGAATTAATGTTGAGTTTTGGTGTATTCAGAGACTTATAGTAGAAGTTTATGGCGAATAGTTTGGTCCGTTAATTCCCCCTTTATTGAGGAGCAAGAGTGTTGAAATGTTATAGAAAAATGATCCTTATAGTGTTTTAAGTAATATTGCTGAACACATCCTATACATTAAATGTAAGGATACAAGGTTTCCTATGCCGATTCATCATATCAATGTGCAAAGGGGGAAATATTGTTGAAATACAACATCAAACACAATGGCCAAAACATGTTTTTACTGTCGAACATATAGCAGCCTTAATAGTGCAGAGGAAGCGTGCGCAATTAGCAAACGGTTCGATTCCCAGTCGAGGCGAAATGAAAAAAGTTTTTAGTTTAAGAGTTTGCCAGAAAAATCTTGTCTTGTAGCATGCAAATTAACAACACATACATATATTGAAAAGAAATAAAATAGCAAAAATACAAAATAAAAAATTAATTTTCACTTTGCACACAATCGTCCGTCCTAAGTACTGACTCTATTGGTGTATCGCGGAAGTGGCTCATTTCTTCGCCACGGGAAACCCTTAACGCTTATCAAAGTACAGTACAGAGTACATGTGCGCGACTAGCTCACGGTATGTTCTTGGTTCGATTGTTCACGAAAGTTCACAAAAAATAATTTGTACTACATATTCCCCGGGGAAGCTGGAGTGATGAGAAATAAAAAACATAATTAAGATAAATAAAACTTTTCGCGGAATTGGCACACTTCTTGCCGACCGGAGACACTTGTTCGATAAGAAAGCGATTATCATTTTAAATCCCCAACATACACATAAAGGACTTCGTGTTGGGAGTGAACTCTCAATCTCAACTATATGACGTTAGGGGCATAAACATATGATGGGTTCAAACATTTCCCAGGAAATGGGAATTATTTTTTTCAATTTGCCGCGATCCCGGAACAGCACGGGAAATCGTCAACATATTGTTTACCATGATTCAACTTATTATTCCCAATGAAATTTTCACATTTTATTAAAGTAAAATATTTCAATGATCTTTTCAAGTTTCTAAATCATTTAATTAAGAACTTAATTTAATGACGATCATTGTTCAAAATATTTTCAAATGACTGATTTCATTTATTTTGGGCTCTCGGAGTTTCACATGCAAAATCCGGAAGAAGTGGATTTTGAGTGTATATCCGAACGCAGCTTAAAATTATTTTGTCATCCTGCAACTGCAATGTTTGACATACCTAATTTAAAGCGATATGTGCTAAATTTTCCTACAACATTATTAATTTTATAGTGAAAATGTCGCAAAAAATATGCAAATAATTATTTACTGCGCGGGACTCCCGTACGAATTGCTCGGGATTCGAGAAATGAAAATATGCGGGAAAAATCCCGGGATGAAAACTCTAGTTCAAACCGACTCGAATCTCAATCTCCCAATACTTCATAATACTGGCTATGAATGTCAGTGCGGCGGATTTTTGTTCCCACGTTTGCCAAGTTTGCTAAGAACTTCTTGGGCCGGGAAGTGTTAAGGAAATTTTATTATTTAACGGGAACTAATTGTGAGAATTGCTTGCTTATTTTGGACAGACTTATCGTACGATCCTCGTATGTACCGCATAGTGTGTTGGTGTGTATGTGTGTGTGGATGCACATGCAACTGATTGCTGTACGTATTGGTATTGTTTGTGTTTGTGCTGTCTGTGAGTGCGCGCGTGATTTCGAGTTCACTCTGCCACTTATTGAAATCCAACAAGACTCCTTGCACTCACTTGAGTGAGTGTTTGTGCGCTGTGTTCCTTTGTTGTATTGTATTTGCACTTGCATTCTCTCTGTGTGTATGTGTGTGTGCGAGTGTTGTTCTTATTACCAGTGTTTGTTTCGTTCTCTGCTCGGCATGACTGTTGTTGGGGTTCGTGCAGCGGAAACGGAAGCATGCAATTTGTGTTGCAACAGTAAAAATGAAGCCGAAGAAGAAGAAGAAAAAGACGACAACGACAGAAAAATAACACGAAAAATAAAAGGACAATGCCAGGCGGAAGTTTATTTAAAAGATGACATAAATTTATACGATCAACGGAGGATAAGTTAACTTCATTTCATTCTCTGTTCAGTTCTGTTCTGTTCGGCTCTGTTCAATAGTTTATTTCTTCCACTGTTTCGTTTATTGTCCAAGATTTCTTTACGAGCAATTTATCATAAAAGTCATTCCTTTGGTTTGCGAGGGGAAAAATTAATTCTTATTTACAAATAAATATGTACATTATCGTCGCACGTATGGTCTGGTTTCTCATTTATTTCTCCATTCCTCTCCTTCCAGATTCCCGTCCTTGGGTCGACAACACTGCAGAAATGCTCGAGCCAACCGTTTAATACATCATCGGCGTTCGTGGTTAAATTATTGTCAAATATTGGCTTAATTGTTGTCGCCATCGTTATTCTGGCCGCTACAGTATGGCGTAAGTAAAATATTTTATTTTGGGGAAATAATTATAAAATTGCCACCAATTGCAGTGTGGGTGTATTAAGGGTGGCTATGACCGGCACCTCAAAATTGATCCTCATAAAATTCCACTAAATAGTTATGACAATAAGAAATCTCTAAGACATTAAATTACAACATTGTTTTACCCTCCACCTCCAGGCTGGGGGTATACTAACTTTGTCATTCCGTTTGTAACACCTTGAAATATCGACCTGAGACCCTATAAAGTATATATATTCTTGATCGTCATAAAATTCTAAGACGATCTAGCCATGTCCGTCCGTCCGTCTGTTGAAAGCACGCTGGCATCTAAACGAAAGAAGCTAGGACGTCAAAATTTTCGATGAATGCGTCTTATAGTCGTAGATCGGTTGGGATTGAAACTGGGCGAAATCGGCCCAAAGGGAAAAAATTTCCCTCACAAAGACTAAAAATACCCATAATAAAGAAGTAAGTCATATTTTAGAGTATTTAAACATATTTTTTCAATATGTCTGCTTGTACTTACTTGATATTGGGTATGCGCATTCCCCCTATAACAAAAACGTGATTTTTATTCGTAGGGGCTGAAATGGGGCAAAAAGGTATACAAATTGTACCTATCAGACGACAACAGCTAGAAACACGAAATTCGCTGTCAACATTCCATTAACTGAGACATAAAATAAAAGTATTTTTTTCCAAATTTGTATAAAGGATAAGTTCGGATAGAGATGGTACCAACCAAACGGATGCTCTTGCTCTGATTGCGTAGCTACGTAATATGAACGGATTTTATGAAATTCGTATTTTTGGGGTTAAAATGGAAAAAGGGGATAAAAATAGTACCAACCAAAGTATCAGATAGAGTCATGAAATTCGGAGTAGACATTCTCCTGACTGCGCAGACACAAAAAATAAAAGGTTTTTTCCAAATTCGTACTGTAAAGGGATACAATGGGTACAGAGGGATAAAAATAGTACCAACTGAACGATTACAGCTAGAATGATGAAATTCGGTGTGTACATCCCTCTAGTTGAACATCCCTCTAATTGCGACACACGTAAGGGGGTAAAATAAGAAAAAGGGGATAAAAATAATACCAATCAAACTGCCGCAGCTAGAATAATGAAAATCGGTGCATACATTCCTCTGATTGCATAGACACGCAAAACAAAAATATTTTTCAAATATGTATTTTTTTACTTTTACAGCAAAAATTGGTTAAATCATGAAGTTAGGTTGTTTTGCGCTATGTACGTTAGAGTGGCTTCTTTTGTGAGGAAGGAAAAAATGTTGTTGATGTTCCCGACTAAAATGAAAGATTGGTTTATTTTATGTGTTCTCCCAAAATATTTCGCGTTTATCATTGTCTATTCGTGAGCTGGACGCGTTCAAAATAGCCTCAATAAATCAAGTTTTTCTTGAATAAAATTCACCATGAGAATGGTATTGAGAAAAAAATCGCTAGAAATTAAAATCCGACCCGAGCCTTATCAAACCATATTAAAAGCTTGCAATATGACCCCAGTATAAAGGACATTTTTATAAAAACCGCAATAACTTCCACATTTTTAGTTCGATTTATGTTTTTAGGGACTCGTTGGAGAGGTATTGATAACCAATTGCAATTTTTAGAATTTGCTAACCCATTAAGGGCCGCAAAATTTTTTCTTTCTGTTAATACTCAGTGGGTTAAATGTGAAGTAAAAACTGAAATATAGGCTTATTTGCATCGTAAACACATTCTGCAAATTTTTTTCTTTCTGTTAATACCCAGTGGGTTAAATGTGAAGTAAAACCTGAAATATAGGGTTATTTGCATCGTAAACACATTCAATTTTGGAAAAGAAATTGAACCATTTCAAATTTTCCACCTTAAAAATAAAACATAAATAATCTATATAAACTTTATAAAGGGGAAAAATTGAAATGGTTGTTAATGCCAATTTAACATAGATAGACGCATGAAATTTAAAGTATATTTAGCAGATGCTCTTCTCTTTCATTTGATACCCATATCGCCATTGTATGATACGCAAAAGTACGAAACTAAATTATTGAAACATTTACATCATTTGGAAATTAAAAGTCCTGTAAAAAGACAAACGACCACGAAATAAAAAACAGAATATGACTTTTCCTATTAGTGACCTATAGTTTCACTTCTCTATAATCTCGTTCTTGGGAGGGAAATCATGTCGCACGGTTTTATTGTAACATCTTATGTGAAGTTTTCCTCCCAATTTATGCATTGAAAGACCAAAATTTCAGATGTTAATTTTCAAAAATTAGCCTTTTGTAAGACTAGAATGTGTTTACGATGCAAATAACCCCATATTTCATCACATTTAACCCACAGAGAACCAACAGTAAGAAACAAATTGTCGGTTCTTAATAGGTTAGGAAGTTCTAAAAAGTCGAATTGGTCATCAATACCTCTTAAACGATCCAACAAAAACGCAAATCGAACTAAAAATTTGGAAGTTATTGTGTTTTTTTTTTAAATGCAACAAAAATTGCACAACAATTTTAAAATTCTACCCTCTATTATGATTAATGATTAAAATGCATTTTGATATGGTTTGATAAGGCTCCGACCAGATTTTAATTTCTAGCAGGTTTTTACTAAATACAATTCTCACCGTGAATTTTATTCAAGAAAACCCTGATTTATAGAACGCGTCCAGCTCACGAACGGACAATGATAAAAGCGAAATATTTTGGGAGAACACATAAATCAAATCAATCTTTCATTTTAGTCGGGAACATCCACTATTTTTATTTTGAAGCCACTCTAATGTACGTGAGATAATGTATTTTCAAAATTTGTACTTTTGGAATTAAAATAGAATAGAAATACAACCAACTACTGCACCCACTATCTGCCAATATATATGGTATTTTAGCTTTTTGAAGATATAAATATAAGAATGTTTATTTTTTGAATTGACTTGAAGTATTATTTCGATATGTAAACGTATTGGTAGCCTTGCCTTGTAAGCGTGGTTTGAAATAATAAAAATATTTTATTTTTTTATAAAATTATTTTTTTTTTAAATATTTGTACTTGATTTGGTTTGGCTATATTAAAAAAAATTATATTTTAGTTTTTTCGTTTGCATTTTTTTGGTCTGTAATCAATATTTGATTGGAACTGGGATATTGTCCTGGCCCAATCAAGACCATTTTGCATCTATATTTAATAGAATGCAAATTTATTTACAAGTGGCACGATTTTCGTAAAAAAATACGACCACGACATAATCTACTGTTAAAAATATTTTACACGTATTTTTTTAAAAACCGATTTTTTTCAATAGACCATTTGAAAATTAGAAAAATCAAGAAAATCGTGCCGAGGTATGAACATTGAAAATGGTGTAGTGAGAAAACGCGTGGGCACAATTCATAGAATGATGGCTAATTTTAAAAGTAATTACAAGTACTTTTCGCCGGCGTTCTTGGCTATGGACTGCTACTGACAACAATTTTGTGTATTTCTGATTTTTCTTCTACTTTTCTATTTTTCACTACGAAAACACCAACCTAAAAATTCAGAAAAAATATAGACATATTCCCTGATCGATTCTAAACAAACCCTGAAAATTTTAGCTTGGAGAAATAACGGGTTGTATTAAAAAAAAAAACATATAATAAATGAAGTCGCCCGAAAAAAGTATTTTCTAAAAAATAAAAAAACATACACAGACGTTGTTTGTGCATGCTTAGCTAACGGGAGTACACTGGATACACGCAAAAATAGTTGTTGGCGTTGGTAAAACTGCGAAAATTAAAAGTTTTATTGATGTCTCGAAGAAATAAAAACACTGGGGTGAACAAAAATTATGTTATAAATTTATTCAGGGAGACAAAATTATTTCTTTGTGGGTAAAAGAGGAAAAAATTAATAAATATTTCAATATATATACATACATACATGTAACAAAATTTTATGTTAATTAAGTCGTCGCATCCTGGGCACAATTTACATCGCCGAAGATAACAATCATGTGCTGGGGCGTTGCAAATTATTTTTGAGAGACAGTCGTTATAAGTTACAATTTGGAGGTCTTGAAAGAGATGACCCGTCAATCATAAGTTTTACGTTTTGGTGTATATAGCACACACAAACGGAATGGGTTCTTGTAGCTCCCTGTAGAATACAGTATTTCGATCTCAATTCCGCGAAAATCAGAAATACACAAAATTGTTGTCAGTAGCAGTCCATAGCCAAGAACGCCGGCGAAAAGTACTTGTAATTACCTTTAAAATAAGCCATCATTCTTTGAATTGTGCCCACGCGTTTTATCACTACACCATTTTCAATGTTCGTACCTCGGCACGTTTTTCATTTTATTTTGAAAACAAATTCGGTTTTTTTTCGTCTTCTACGAATCAAATATTTTATAAAGTTTAGTTATCGCATGAAATCGGAAATGGTGATGTAAAAAAGGTGTTCGGTTTGACATGGAATGATCGATATACACATACTTGGCATGTGTAGTTTATTACTTGGTGCCATTTTTGAAACGCATATTCGGCAAGTGAGTTGTGCTTCTCGTTCGTTTGCGCGAATCATTTCCTTTTTATACCCTCCACCTCCAGGATGGGGGTATACTAACTTTGTCATTCCGTTTGTAACGCCTTGAAATATCGACCTGAGACCCTATAAAGTATATATATTCTTGATCGTCATAAAATTCTAAGACGATCTAGCCATGTCCGTTCGTCCGTCCGTCTGTCCGTCTGTTAAAAGCACGCTAGCATCTAAACCAAAGGAGCTTGAACGTAGATCGGTTGGGATTGAAATGGGGCGAAATAGGCCGAAAGGGAAACATTTTTCCCTCACAAGGACTAAAAATACCCATAATAATCCCTAATATTTTATAGTATTTAAGCATATATTTTCAATACGTCTGCTTGTAATTGCTTAATAATGGGTATGCGCATTCCCCCGGTAACAAAAACGTGCACCATAAAGTGATTCTTATCTGTAGGGGGTGAAATGGGCCAAAAAGGGATAAAAATGGTACATATTAAACGACAACAGATAGAAACACGAAATTGAGTGTGTATATTCCTCTAAAGGAGTAGATAAATAATATAAAAGTATTTTATCCAAATTAGTACTTTTAAGGGGTAAATGGGAATAGAGGGATAAAAATGGTACCAACCAAACGGCTGCCCCTAAAATAATCAAATTCGGTGTATACATTCCTCTGATTGCATAGACACGTAAAATACACGGATTTTTCAAAATTCGTACTTTTTGGGGTTAAAAAAAGGGATAAAAATAGTACCAATCAAATGACCGCAGCTAGAGTCATCAAATTTGGAGTATACATTCCTCTGACTGTGTAGACACGGAAAATAAAGGGATTTTTCGACATTCGTACTTCTTGGGGTTAAAATGAAAAAGGGGGGTACAAATAGTACCAACCAAATGACCACAGCTAGAGTCATGAAATTCGGAGTAAACATTCCTCTGACTGCGTAGACACGGAAAATAAACGGATTTTTCGAAATTCGTACTTTCAAGGGATACAATGGTACAGAGGCATAATAATAGTACTAACTAAACGACTACAGCTAGAAAGATGAAATTCTAATTGGGTAGAAACGTCAAATAACGAGATTTTAGATAGTCGTACTCTTAAGGGGGTAAAAATGGTACCAACCAAATGGCCGCAGATGGAATCATGGAATTCGGTGTATACATTCCTCTGACTGCATAGACACGCAAAATTTTTTTTTTTTTCAAAATTTAGCTTTTTCTTTTACGGCAAAAATTGGTTGAATCATGAAGCACTATGTACGTCTGATAATGGATTTTCAAAATGTAGACTTTTGGAATTAAAATAGAATGGAAATACAACCAAGAAGAAGAATATTTATATTTTGAAGAATATTTATTTTTTGAATTGACGTATTGGTAGCCTTGCCTTATAGGCGTGGTTTGAAATAATTAAAATATTATATTTATTAATATTTTAATTATTATTTATTTTATTTATTAATTTTATTTACGTTTGTAACGCATCTTATTTATCGAGTCTTAAAAAAATAAATATAATAATGAGTATGAAATACTTTTGATGGAAATTTACCTAAATTGGAGTAAATTTGTAGATTATTAAATTGGAGTATGGATTCTACCCAGCCTTATGAATGCTAGTTTTCCGAGTGCAGTGAAAGTGGACCAAACGATCCACGTAGCTATATAGACCCCCGTACTTATTACACTCTCCACATGAGATATCATACAGCCAGAACTACCCAGAATTGACGTTTTTTTGCTTTACTAATAAAATGTTATCAATATTGATTTTTATTTGCCCACATTAGTTTCCATTCTGCCCCATTTAAATTTAAAAATGTAGCAGCATCACACTTTTGTCTGCCATATCAAGATTAGAATATGTTCGACATCCATTCTTGCCTTATCTCTCGCACATTGTCTTCTGTTCGTACGAGTATTTGGTTGACCTTCGGTCTTTCCATTCGGATTCGCATTCCCATACCTTTGCGATAACCAGATCTACTTTCACTTGAGAGCCTTTGGGATAATAATTTTCTAAAATACGATACTTTTAATATTCAAATGTGTATTTATCACTCCTTGCAAACACATACAACGTGTGTGTGTGTGTGTGTGTGTGTGCGTGCGGTGGTATCGTTTCTTATCGCACGTACTGTGCCAAACGTTTTCTTCATTTCGGCGAGAGTATCTCGATGAGGAGGGAGGGAATATTTTGTTGTTGTTGTTAAAAACTGTCTTTAATATTGCTCTCGCATATTGTAAATCTGTTAACCTGTGTCAATTTACGGTCCGTTGGCATTTTCATTTACATTGGCACTTTTCGAAGCCCCCATCTCCCATCTTTTCTTGGAGTAGAGTGGAATGGAATGGGTTTCTGAACGGAAACTAGCTTGGAGGCATTCATTTTGAATATCACAAGAAAGGATTAAGCAAACAAATAGTATTTGGAAATCAAGTGAAGTGTTTACTTCGAAACAAATGTGATGCAGGCTATTGGTTTTAGCAAAAGGGTGGTGGAACCTGAAAGAAGCAAGATCCTTATTAAAATACATTTTATCGGGCGGGTATTTACTTGACCTGGGTTTAATTGTGGCATTTGTTCTCGACATATTTCGATCCTAAAATAGACACGATGCCATGTAGTTGTGGTATTACAAAAATGCTAGAAGATATTTGTTGTCTGTTCTGCTGCCGAAAATAAAATTATTATATATTTTATCTGTCCTTTGATGCTAATCATAATGAATACGAATATGAATAAGAATGTTTAAATTCAATGTGAAGTTATTCTCAAATAACTTCCTTACCAGTTCGTATTAAGCGTTCAGTGAAACAATTTTTCTATGACCGTGTACATCTCCATGTCAATTTATACAGAAACGAATGTATTCTAATTATATGTTTAGTATTATTATCAGTTATCAGTTGCATAGAAGTCGCGTCTGGATATCAATTATATTGCTTTTATATAGGGGGCTATTTCGGCATGAATAATGACCACACACAGTGGTGATAGATATACATATTTTGATGTGGTGAACATTTAGTTGGTAACAATTCAAATACAATTAGTTGACATACTGATACACGAGACATGTTCTCAGAAAAATAGTCTTCCTAAATATCATACTCCAATTTTGATTAAAACGAGTAAAAGGGCATTAAGTTCGTCCGGGCAGAACCTTATACACCATTCATAAGCTGACCATCCATCCAGCTTTTCGGGGGTTTATCCCGCCTTTTCGTTCTGCATGATTCCTTTTTTTCGGCAAAATTTCAAAATCATTTTATGAATTAAGAAAACACCGATAAACACTCGAAATCTTTATACTTCTCATAATACGTATTTTTGATTATATTTCAAAAAAATAATGACAACAATAGTTCTGATCATTTCCTTTTCCAGATATACATTGGTGTCGTAACATGATTTCCGTCAAAATGTCACGCCCGTTACAATTTAAATATCCAATATTTTCTATATTCATGAAGAGATATCGGTAACGTATACTCTAGAAGAAGGTGAATGAACTACTCTTTTGATTACCAAAAATAATAAAGGCATGCAGTGGAAGAACATTACCGAATTCAAGGAAATAAATAAAACCTCAAGATTTTCTTCGAAGCTAAGGTCACAGCCGTGACGCTCTTGATTATTGTATATCTCAAATATTTAAAACGCTATGATTACCTAGATTAGCTTAGATTACCTCGGAAAATAATAGTTTTTTAACCTATGTCATGAATGTCAGAGTCCACTTTTCCGCATTTTCGATTTATATCATATGGTTTGAAAAGCAAAAATCCATTTAAAAGGGATATAGAATACTTTGTTCCAAGATATGTTTTAGTAAATATGTCCTACCAAATATGATATGTGGTCACGATCTGGACACTTTGAAAATGTGAAATGTTTGAACTACTTCAGGAAATAACCATAACACAGCTTTTTTAATTTATAATACATTAAAATACCAAAATATTGTAATTACAACATTTTTACCACAATTCCCCGCCAAATACCATTTTTTGAGTTCCGTTTTTTGCCCCAATAGAGGTGGTCACGTTAAGCACCCACCATGCATTGCATTCCACAGAGATGTGCCGTAGCATTACAATAAAATGTAACATTTTTAATATAGCCAAACTAAAACAAATAAAAATGCATGTATTTTTTAAATAAACATATAATATTAATTATTTTAAACCACCCTTATATGATTGTATTTCAATCCGATTTTAATTCAAAAAAATCGAATTTTAAAAATTCATTGTCTCACACACTCACAGTGCAAGATAAACTAGCTTCACGATTCTCGGCATTTGCTCGCTATTATTTTCCCCACTTTTATCGTAAAAGTAAAAATATTTATACCCTCACTCTACAGAGTAGGAGGGTATATATCATTTGTGACAGAAAATGTGTAACGCATTGAACGAGTGACTTAAGACACTGAGTATGTTTTAGTGAATGGTAATCGAGGACAAGAATCGATTCTCGATTCCCGATCAACTATTTTTGAATCCGATTCTTAGAATCGAAGAATCGGACCTGAGAATCGATTCTTAATCGGAATCGGTAGAAATGTTTAACCATAAATATCGAGAGGTATAATTTTAACTAACTAGTACAGAAAATGCCCACAATAACAAAGTTAGGGTACTTAAGAACGATATCCACGCTGTCCAAATGTTTTGATAGCCTCTCCTTACAAGCGAGAGTGGACTATCATTTTATTTAAATTTGCATAAAAATATCTCCAATCCATGGTGGAGAGTATATAAGAATCGACATGGCCGAACTTTACGCCTTTTTAATTGTTTTACACTAAGGTGCTCTTCCTTAATCGACTATTCTGAGTAATATATAATATATATAGTTTTTGGAAAACGTTTTTCTTATAGAATTTTTCCGAACTATTGAATGATACCATCGCAAAAATATATAATTTAATGTTCACCTTTACTTTTAAGAATTAAAAATAAATTTAACATTTCGAAATCTGCGGACACTTTTATTTTTTTAATATTTTTAGAAGAAAGTTGTCTATAAGTTTATCAAATTTCAAACTATTGCTTTTTGTTTCGTTTTTGAGATATTGAATTTTAAAGTTAGTTTCTCATTTTTTTCGCCTAGACTATGTTTTGACATTTGTCACTTATTTTGAGGTCTTTTAAGTACTGATGAATTCGATCAACACTTTCTAATTAACACTAACATGAAAATAACTATAAAAAGATGTTCTAATGATAGTTTCATTCGTCAAATGCGATTTTAGCGACGACCGATGTGGTATGAATATATCAGATTTTCTCGAAGATCGAAGATATTTAAATGTAAATGATATCCAAAAGTTTAGGAAATTGTATTGTTGGTAGTGAGCAATGATAAAGAAAAAATCGACTGAACTAATTCACCGTATTTTCAGAACATGTTAGATTTTTTATTGGTGTTACTAACAATTCGTGTTTATCTAACATATAATACTTTATTTCACGAAATATAAATAATATTATAATAGAAAACTATCGTTGCCGCTCTCACCATTTTGAATAAAATCTTTCTACATGGATCATTTCTGTATAAATAATATTTCCATAAGCACTTTAAAATACTTTTCCATCGGCAGTATTATTTATGCATATTTTGTATAATATGTTAAATCATTATCGTCTACTACTTTATCCGATATTTCCATTACAAGCGATCTATCTAGCATTGGGATGTATTTTTACGCAATAATTTAATTTTTCCAACAGCTTGGACTGTTTGGAGGTACGAAAACCCCAGTACATATTAACCTTTATACCAATGTCAATTTTTTATATCAATTCCACACTTAGTGTCATTTCCTTTTGTTTAATTAATAAAATTGCAGCTTTTAAATTTCACAACTTGTTACCACCAAAAGTACGTACAAAGTTAGTACATACTTTTTGGGTGTTTTTCATTAAATTAAATTTCGATTCCCAAGCATCGATAATCGATTCCAGTATAAAATTGGGCACATGTAATCGATTCCAAAAGAATCGTTTTTGAGCTCTAAGAATCGATTCTCGATTAGAATCGGAATCGATTTACCATTCACTAGTATGTTTGTACCGTGTCCGTCCGTCCGTCTGGATGGTGTACACGATAACTTTCGAAAGGAGTTAAGGAATCAATTCAAACTTTGCACATGGTAATATTTTCCCCAAACTTAGTTTAAGTTCGAATATGGGCGACATTGCCACGCCCCTTCTGGTACCTCCCACACAAAGGACGTATGTTAAATTAAAACCGCTGTAACTTCTACACAGAAATTCGGAATCCGCTATATACTGGTATTTGATAATGTTTTTATAACCACTTCAAGTGTGCAAAATAAGGCGGGTTTTGTCACGCCCCTTCCAGTACCTCCCACACAAATCATCCTAAACTAGGTAAAATTAAATCTGTTATATCTTCTATACGAATGATCGGACTACTGTGAGATTTTACATTTGGTAATGCTTTTATAGAGGTTACATTCGTGTGAAATATGAGCAATATTGCCACACCCCTTCCGGTACCTCCCACACAAATGACCCAAATTCCTATTCGGAATCCGCTATATAATTGTATTTGACAATGTTTTTATAACCACTTTAAGTGTACTAAATATGACGGATTTTGCCATGCCCCTTCCAGTACCTCCCACACAAATCACCCTAAACTACGTGAAATTAAAGCTGTTATATCTTCTTTAAGGATGATCGGAATACTGTGCAATTTCACATTCGCTAATGATTTTGTAGAGGTTACATTCGTGTGAAATATGAGCAATATTGCCACACCTCTTCTGGTACCTCCCACACAAAGAGGCATAATCTTTAGTTACAATAAAAGCGATATAACATCCATACGGGTAGTCCTTAGAATTTGTAATATGACATTTGAAAATGTTTTTAATAATCATTTTAAACATAAAAAATATTTAAGCTTTAGCCACGTCCCTTCAAGGACCTCCCACACAATTGTCTGTATCCTAGGAAAAAATAAATCCTTTACAAATTCTATACTGGTCACGGAATCGAACTATTTTAAAAATGTGGAAACTGGGACCATGTGCCACGAACCTTCTAACACCTTCCATACAAATTATCCTACCCTATGTACAATTTAATTTCTTATAACTTCCGCATATCATATATGTTCTCTCAGAGTGAGGGTATTATAAGTCGGTTTATCCGACTGAAGATTACTTACTTGTTTTATATTTTATTTTGTGTGTCTATACAGTCAGAGGAATATATACTCTGAATTCCATGCTGCCATTTTGTTGGTACCATTTTTATCCGTTTTCCCCATTTTACCCCCTTAAATGTACAACTTTCGAAAAGCTTTTAATATTATGTGTCTACACAATCAGACTCATAAAACTAAATGTAGCCATTTAGTTGGAACCATTTTTATCCCTCTGTTCCCATTGTATTCCTTGAGAGTACGTGTCTACGCAGTCAGAGGAATATATTTCATGATTCTAGCTGCTACCATTTGGTTGCTAAATTTGTATCCCCCTCATTGACGGACAGTCGGACATGGATAGATCGTCTTAGACTTCGTCTTACTTTATAGGGTCTCTGATCGATATTTCTAGGTTTTACAAACGGAAAATTCTCCCAAGAGAAGGGAAATTTATTTTAAAGCCAAAGTAAATGATCCATTTACTATAACTATGGTAATAAGTGTATTTAAAAGAATTTCTCTGGATCTAGTAAAATTTCTTACAATTCATACTTGTGTGGAAGAAAATTGCTTAGGTTTTAAGAAAGGTTTTAACCCCTTCCGTGCATTTGTCAAATATATTTGACAATTCATATAGTTGCTACTTAACGGCGACTGACGAGCGATTCGTTTATATTTTTCATATTGCGTTTCTTTATTCTCTTCACAAAGCTTCCGATAAGTAATATTCTCAAATATTTTTGGAACAAAGCTAGTTGTTATATTTTTTTTCGAGTTTTAGTGTGGCGAACACCCCATAACAAAAATCTTGTATAGGAGTTTTTAGCTGTAGCTAATTAATTTACATAGATTTACAACTCGATACAAATAAATAAGATAACCAGAAGAACTTTATAAAATAATTTTCAATATTTTTAAGAGTCTTTGGAGACGTTACGTAAAAAAATATGTATTGTGATTCAAAATTCATATTTGTTTTTGTCCAATATATTTGTCATTGATTTTAAAAAGTATACATCTTCTAAACGATAAACTTCCCAAAAAAGTAAAGATTTCCCATCATCAGAGAACCGAGAGAACCTTATATGCAGACTTTCATATATTCTGTTTTCCATAAAATTAATTCGACACGGAAGAAATATTTTGTATGGAAGAAATTCCATTAAGTAAACTTTAATTTAAAAATGCGTACATTCTTTTTTTTCATTCATTCTTCAATTAAGTTAAGTGTGTACTTAAATTTCCGTCAAGTTCTTCATTAGAAGAAAACACTTCAGTAGGTCCAGAAAATACTTGAATAGTAATCAAAGAAGCAATTCTCGTTCGCTTGCCGAGAATATTATTCTAATTAATCACTGCGAAGGCATCTGAGTTGCCTACGTTGCACTCATGGCGTAAGAGCTGAACTCTTCCTGCAATTCATAAAAACGGGTACACTATTTCTAGGTAGGCCCTACTGGGATGGATCAGGACTTCATACGACATTTACAGCAGCCTCACACCACAGAGCCCTGATTTCTTTCTGATTTTCCTTAAACAAACAAGCAGAAATGAAAGTTAAATCCATTTGAAACTATGTGTGTACTCGGAATCAAGTTAATTGGCCTGCAGGTGGGGAAGGAAAGGGCTGCAGCAACAAAGGAAATGGTCTGGTCTCCCTTTTACCCGCCACTTAAATATTTATGCTGGACCATGGAATTGTGGTTGCCTTTGCGTTTAACTCATTTATTGTATTTTGTATTTCGTAGTTAATTTCAAATTTGTTGCAATCGTCGTATATGAATGAATGAATGGATGTATGGCTGTGTGTTTGACTCGCTTTCTTTTTGTTGCCTCTCATTTCAGTGTATTTGTATTTGAATCCTTCAAGTGGCAGCACTCAAATAAACCCAGACGGTAAGTAGAGTTTAATTAACAATTTCCCCACAACTTTTTAACTTGAGTTTATACACGGAGCAAAAGTAAACTAAAATAAAATAAACACCGAAATCTTTTTCCCAACAACAACAACAACAACAACAACTACTACAACTACGCAGTACATCGACTGGCTGCCTAGTAGTTGTGTGCATCAAAGGGAAGTGGGACATAATCACAATTCTAAACTGCTATAATATTTTTGGCCAGAATTTAAAAGTTTCGTTTCCGTTTCCTCCTTACATTTTGATGTTGGCGATGATATAGTGTTGTTATTGTTGTTTCCTTTTCGACGGCATGAAATAAACACAAGCACCTCCTGCACACGAGTGTACAACAAGACAGTGCTTCTCGATCAATATTTTTTGTTTCATTGCAAATAACTTCAATACGTTATTGCGAATTGATTGGATTGAAGAATTAAAGACTGCAGGACACTTTTCGCCAACATTAGATCGTAGTTCCAGTTGAACCAGTTGATTGGCTCTTGCAATGAAGACTTGCCAATATCAGAACGATGTCTTATCTTTTCATTTGTGTTGGAAAATTTGACCAACGTTGGTTTTTCTCTTGTTCCATGTCGACTTCCTTACTTTTCACGAGAGTTATTTCATTCCAAATGAAATGATGACTTTAAAAGTTGCAAATAAAAAGGAACCTTGGATAATAACTTCCGGAAATGTCGGCCGAACTTCTAGTAAGGATATCATTCAATATGTCTGCGTAATTATTACAGAAAATGATCGTTTCTATACCACTGTGCGATGGTGTGGGCGATTGTGTGGCGTTGGCTGGTGTAACACCAAACAAACGCTCTTAGTTAACGCAGACCAACAAACAACAACCAATAGCAAGTCATCAAGTTTAATACTCGCAACTATACGAATACGTGTGTACTTTTTGGGGTCACACTAAAATTTTTATTTATGACTCGAGTTCAATGCCTCCTTCCTCCGACTATCGTCAACTCCCACGCCACGAGCAAGCAATCCACTAAGAAAGAAACACGCTCGCACACACAGCGTGAAACACCAACACTAACACCAAGCAACATCAATTTAACGCGATAATAAACAAAAAATATCGAAGTATAAAAAAAGACGACGAAACTTTTCTCCAAACTAATTTATAGGAACAGCAGTGTTCGTTGAAATAGCACCGCTAGGAATGCTGGCCTCCGTTTGGTGTATTGTCAACCGAAATGCAAAAGGGCGGGAAATCACAAAAATCCAAAATTGAATTTTAATTCGAAATACAAAATACACCCTCTCAATATTTTAGCTTTCTATTGCCAGACATGGCGACATTATTAAAAACAATTTTTTTTAAAAAACCTAGACTATTTTCAACAGTGCAGCGTAATGCGACCTACTTTACAATGTAATTGCATTTTTGTGTCTTTGAAAGTGTGAAATTTACTTAATATCGGTATTGTAACCACAATGCTTTCCATATTATTGAGTTTTTGCTCCTTAAAGTGAATCTACGGCGACAAAATTTGAATTTCAAATTTTCAAATGTATTGGCTGCTGAGGCGTAAATCTCAACTGTCCCTTGAGAACAAAGTTATACTTTTAAAAACCATATTAAGGCCAATTTGGACCTACGGCATACAGCTGTGGGGAACTTCAAGTAATTCTAATATTGAAATTCTGCAAAGATTCCAGAGCAAAGCTTTGAGATCCATTACCACCAACGCTCCTTTTTACGTAACGAACATCGCACTTCATAGAGACCTTAAAATTCTATTTGTAAAATCAGAAATAAGAAATTGCAGCTGCAATTATTTACAAAGACTTAGCAATCATACAAACAGTCAGAAGGCTAAAAAGAAACCACGTTCTTGATCTCCCATTCACATAATATTCCAAATAATTATTGTATAAAACTATTGTTCTGTAAATAATTTACTTTTATTATCGTTCAATTCTTGTAAATAAAAGTCAGCACTATACATGCATTATTATTCATGTATAATTCATATTATTGTTACCGATGGGAATTGTTTATAGTATTTTCGGCTAGCTTTATTGGGATTTATTAAAACCATGTTACAAAGATACTGCTCTGGTAGCCTCTCAATTTTGGGAATCGACGAATTGATTTTGATAATTTTGAGATATTTCGCGCAAAGATATTTGGAGCTCTAAAATTATCTTTTTCAACATTCCTTTGGACGATATCGATAGGATAGATTTTGTTGGGAAAATAAAGTGAAATCACAATACCTAACATGCTCAAAAAGTATTTATCAATTGAAGTCGATCAGAAAAGTCCGCTTTAGAATTTTAACATCCCGAAAACTATTTTACCCAGGAAACTAAAATGCGATTTGGACCCTAATTATGGAATCAAAAGAAATTTGAAGTATCTTCTTCTGTCCAGAAACCTATCAATAAACGAACATTAATATTATCCCAGAAAAGTTGGGCTAAACTAAACGAATAGTGTGCACAGTGTATGCTTTTAAAATTTTAATCACAAAAGGCCATATCCATTTTGTCAAACCTTACATTACGAGACGCACTGAAAAATGAACGTGAAAATTGGTCACGTTGGAAGACGAACACGCCAACCGACCACAGAATAAAGTATTGTAGTTAGGAAGAATTCTCTGTTAATCCTACGAAAAATCTTCCGATTTTGATTAAAATTGGTGAGTGTGTTTGGTATTTCAATGTCTTATGTTAGAAATTTGAAAACTGTGTCAACCCTGTAACTTTGAAATTTTGTACTTTTGCGGAAACAATGTGTCTTTGTTATCTTTTGATGTGTGAAAAAATATTGCGATTTTTCACAGGCCTAATAAAAATAATAATTATTTTCTCTTTTTTTTTCAGAAAATAATTGAAATTTATTTTTGAGAAAAATCTTCATATTTTTCTAATTACCGTTGAAAAAGGCTTCATTTTAACTGCACACACACGAACTATGGACCGACAGTAGTTTCTGAGATATCAGCAAAAAATCATGTGCTTACTTACTTTTCTTTTCATGTACATTTACTTCTTTTAATTAATTCATTTTCAAGCCGAAACATATAGAAATTTATTAAAAATTATATTATTATGTAGGTCGTGCGTTTTTTAAAGCAACAAATACTGAGAAGTCAATTTTTGGTGCTAGCTAATCAATATTTCGATTGAAATATCTTCACTTGCATCTAGCTGCCTGTTTCCAATTTTCAGCCAGATTATTTCAAATTCTGCTTGCGAGGCATTTAATTTTCGGAATTTTGATCATTTCCCTTACACTGAACAAATATTTCCTAAAAATTAAATCCATGACATTCTTTTGGACAGATGAGAGCAACAAATCGAATATTTCACATCGCGATATTTTAGAGGTCATCTTGATTTTTCAATATATATTGTATGGCGACAGCAGCTTCTAGCAGAAGTTGTTTTATTATTTTATTATATGACAAATCCCTGCAGCTAGTTTTAGTCCACGAAAATGTTAAATTGGTGTTAAGATAATCACAAAAGTGTATATTTTGTAAGATTATTTATTTTGTTTTAGTTATTTTGTTTGTTTTATTTTTGTCTGCAATTAATATTTAATTTGAACTGGTATATTGTCCTGGCTCAAGACCATTTTGCATCTACATTTTATAGAATGAAAATTTACATACAACTGGCATGGTGACATTTATTACTTGGATGCACTCTACCACTATCATGATTTCTGACCCGTGAAAGCCATCGTCAAGTGTCTTCGCAGCGACTTTTCAACGAGCGACTGTCATGCGGCAACACCTTCCGATAGTCCATATTACAATTGAACTGGGTGATATACTTCTGACAGTATAAAAAACGGAGGATATTGACGTTTTTAGTTTTTCATTTTCTCATCCCATTAAAAGGAATACAAACAAATTTGCAACGGACACAATTTTTCAAAAAAATATTTTAAATATTTATCGTTATCCTATGATAACGGTACAACTGTCAAATTAAAGAGCAGAGTATCTACAAAATATACTTCGAATCTCACGTTTCTGTCTGTATTAGTTTAGCATTAGCAATCATTTCAAGTTTTCCCTCTTACCAAATATAATATGAATAAGCTAAATAAACTAAGGAGGGAAACTTGATATGGTTGGTAATGTCAATTTAATACAAGTGGAAGCATGACATTTTATGTATTTTTAGCAGACGTTCTCCTCTTTAATTTGACACTTGTACCATTATCATAGGGTGCGAATAAGCATTTAAAGTATTTCGTTAAAAATTGTATCCTTTGCAACTTTGTAGTCCTTCTGAAGAAATGGAAAACTAAGAATGTCATTTTGCCTGTAGTTTCAGACGCTTGAAGAGTACCGAAAATTGTCGTATGTGTTTACCATTATCGAGTTCGTCTTTTATCTGTAAAAAAGAGTAAATTTCCCTTATTGACACACAGCAGGAACATTTTCCCCAAATGCATATAATATCTTTAGCGCTAAACATACATTTTATTTTAGTTCATTTTAACTCATCGTGCTTCCAAAAAATATACAGCAGCAACTTCATTAGGGTAATCGAATTCGAATTCAAACTTTTTGGAGAAGAACATAATTTAAAAGGAATATAATGATTTATAAGGCCGTCCCATAAATTATTATGAGTAAGCTTATGGAAAATGATTGTTTCCAAAAATAACTGTGCGAATTCTTAAAATTTGTTATAAACTCTGTAAAATAAATAAAGCACAAAAATACTTACCACAACTCTGTGGTTTTCGTGAATAACTGCTTATCTCGAAAAATCAAAATTTTCAGGAGAACAAATATGTGTTTATCTTTCTAGTGTATTTCATGATTCTGTACTGGGTAAGGTAATGAGAAGAGCTTATTATAAAACTGAATATTTTCACATTTAAACTCAAATGTTTGAAATTTGCAAAATACGAATTTAGCGAATATTCCCGAAACTCTTGGCCAACTGCTATTTGATGCAACATCGCTGTTGGCGATATGCATGCAGTGGCTGGAACGGCGGTTGGAATGACTCAGCGACAACTTTGAAAGTGATAAGCCAAAAAAAGAGGGAAAAGGAAAAGAATTCCTTTTAATATTTTATAGTGACTTCAGTTCTCCTCCTGCCGCTTGCCTCCAGCCGCCTGCTTTACACTTTCAGCGTAATAAGAAAACTATGAAATTTGCCTCTTTGTTGCATGCAGCTGTAGCAGAGTGGGCAAAATCGAAAAGTTTGTTCTGTTTGCACGATAACAAAAACACACCTTCAACAAACTCAACGAGGGTAATTTGCTCCTTTGGCAATGTTTCTCAATTTCCAAACTTTAAAGTCAAAGAAATATTAACGAAACAACGATTTTTGGACAAAGTTTCATTCATTATGGTTCATTTTTATTTTCAAATTAGCTGGTATGGCAACTAAATCGCATCGTGCGAACGCGAAAGGTGTCTGAAATGCCAAAAAGTCTTGAGCCCGAAAGAAATCTGTGCGTTGCTGCCAATGTCTTAACGGCAGATTCTGAAGTTGTGTATTTTGCACAATATCTTTAGTGAAGTAAGACCATGTAAAAAAGTGCAGTCCCATGACTTTCAATTCCATTATTTTATGACGGGAGTAAAATAACAATTCAATTGATTTCTTTCATAGCGAACATAGTCAATATCGATCACTCCATATCAAACCGAACATATGAAGATGTTCTGCGTACAGTTGAAAATTGCTGAAATCATGAATATGTGCCGAGGTGGGAACATGGAAAATGACGACGGCGTTTATGCAAAACTCAAAGAATGTAGATTTATTTATCTTCCTTGGGCGGACTACCGCTACTAACCAAATATTTAAATTTGTCCGTTTTTCAGCTTCTTTCGTGTTCTCCCTATGAAAACACCAACCTAAACAATCAGAAAAATATAGAAATATATACTCCCACATACAGTAGATGTAATATATTTTTTTTCTAAAAATAAATCACATTTCCCCTTTTAGGAATTGTGGCATTTTTATATGAGTTACCACAAAAAAGTTTTTGAAAGAATTTCAAGAATTTGTAATCGTGTTACTTTTGTGATTCTTTGTATAAATTCCTTCATTTCAATCGTGGATCAGATGAAACACAACATTATTAGCAGCTATGTCAGTGGATAAAAATCCAAATTTAGTAAATATCCCTTTTTGTGCAAAAATTTGGCAGAACAGTTCAGACTATATCAAAGTCAGAACTGTTCTACCTAATACATACATATGTTTCTTCCATAGCACACTGGTTCTAAATCAATTTTAATGGTATAAAATCCAACAATATATATAATCTTGTATGTTTGCACATTTGCTATGGATAAAAAAATACACACAAAATAGAAAAATGGGACCGATCACTTACGAAATGTGCTTCACTGAACATTATTGTAAGAGCAAAATATACTAATACTACTAATATTCTAATTGACGCTGCAATTAAAATAAATATTTCAGGAAATAATATAATATAAAAAAAGTGCCAAATTAGAATGACTATTGTGGGAGTTTGCCGAAAAAAGCTGATGAGGAAAACTTTCACAAATACAAATTGATTCCTACATATACGAAATTTATAGGTTATGTTCACTACAAATTACAACACCTATGAATACTGACAAGACCACAATCGTCACAAAATGTTAAATATAAGTTTTCAACAATTTACTCTTGTCTCTCTTTTTACGCCTTGATTTTAATTAATTTGATTTAATCCCTCTTTTTTAAACCGCAAACTTTATATACCATCCAGGCTTTTGGTGTTGTCACCTAATTTTCTCCAGTACATTTTCTTGATTGCTTAGAATGTAGCCATTAAAAATATATATATTTTTTTTGAATTTCTGCAAAAGAAGGATTAAATTTTGTTCGATTAATCGAATAATTATTTTCAAATATTTGTTCGAATAATCAAAAAATCTTAATTTTCGAATAACATTCATAAATATTATATTACATAGATGTAGAGCCAATATAGGAAAGGAATACCCGCAAACTCCTGGTTTATTGTGAAATGTATTTACACATAAATATGGAAAAGTAGTGACTAACATTTAATTAAATTGTTTTTCTTGCTATTTAACCTTTATTAATTATAGGCCTGTTCGATGGGGCTTGCCAGCTTAATTTTTGTATGGAATTTACTTAGTTTTGTTGCCAGATTTTTCCTGTTAATCCATTTAAGAAAAACCAATGTGTAGCAACGTTGCCACCTTATCAAGTCTCTTAATTGTAAGTTAGTAAACCCAATCGAACAGACCTTATGTTTTAATGATTGAGCAATCATTCGATTAATCGGCGTTTGCAGGCGTTTTGTAAATTCTTTGTTTTCGAATAAACGATTAATGGAATATCTTAAAAGTCCGAATAATTGTATAACCAATATGTGGCGTTTTCATTGGGGGACCTTCGTAAATTTTGTACATCAAATCGTAATATACAACACAAAATACAGTAGGATTTCAGCATTCTAATTTTGACACATTATTATATAGTATTTAAAAATTAATGAGATTTGCTCTTGTAAACATACAAAATTATGTTAAAATATAAAATTTATCAAAAATACAAAATAAAAGACCAACTACATCGGATCGTGAACTCCGAAATTACAATTAAAAATTACACTTTTAGAAACGCAAATTCACATTGAATGTTGCTTAAACTATACAAAGATTGATATACATATAATAACGAAATTGTGAAAAAATTTACTGAAAATAATGGCTACAAAGTTTTTGCGATTATCAATGGATAAATGGATAGTCAAAATTAATCTGATGCGTTTCCGTACAGGCCAAATATTGCTGCCTTTTTGGGGAAAAAACGGGATCTTTTTAGAAGTTCTTCTTTAGAAGCGTAAAACTTCGTAACTAGGGAATCCAACCGATTAAATTTTATTCGATTAATCGAATAGTTTTTGTCAAATATTTGTTCGAATAATGGAAAAATCATGATTTTCGAATAACGAATAATTCGAATAAATTGTCCCAAATAATCGATTAATCGATATTGTAAGTTTTGCCTTAAAAAACATACCCATTTGGGTAAAAAACTACGAAACACCAAATACAAAATCCAATAACCACTATATTTTTTTTAAATATTTGAAATGTATGCTCCACAGACTTCATTTAAAAAATAGCAAAAACTGACAAATAGCTTCGGAATTATTTAAAATTTAAAGAATAGTAAATTCATAGAAAAGTGATAATATCAACCAAAATTGAGGTTAACACCGTGATAATGAAGTCAGTTCTGTAATAAATCACATGATGCTTATTCGAAAAAAGTCAATGGGTTACTTCCTTATTTTGACAAGAAATTAAGATTTTTGTCAACTTCTTTTGAATTTGAAACTACAATTTTTAAATAAAATCAGAAACGTAATAAACGTTCAATATATAGTTAAACTACCTTACGGGTAGTGGCGATTCTTGTCTACATAACTCTTATTAATTATCTTTTATTTATGCGGACAATTGTTCGATTAATCGAATACCTCTCGACGCCATTATTCGATTAATTGGAAATTCTTTGTTTTCAAATAAACGATTAATCGAATAACATAAAAGTCCGAATAATTGGATACCCTAGACGTAACACATTTGTACCGGTTTTATCACTGTTTTGTGTACATTTAACGTTTAGTTAAAAAATCACAAATTCAAATGCAGAATGAAATTCAAAGAATCACTAAAGAACGTTGTAAGCCGTTTATTGAGAATATTTTTGACATTCACTCAGTAAAGAAAGACACATATTGACTAAAAAAGTTTTAAATTAAAAATATAAAATTTTGGCCGAAGCGAGTATCGAACTGGGGATGTTAGTTTTGTAGTTGAGCATTCTTACCATCGCACCACGCTCGCGATTTTGTCAATTCCATGAAGTACCAGAAAATAATTTCCAATTGAATGTGTAATTAGAAAATGTTGTGTTTTTGACTCAAGTTTTAGTCAAATGTTTTCATTGAATGTTTTAGGAGTTGCTAGTTTTGACAACAATTCAAAAAAAAAGCTTGTTTGTATGTATAGTTGGTCTCTTATGTTATTTGTGTTGTCATTTATTCTGGTTAAATAAACGTTTGTTCAGGTGCACTTTTTTCTGTGATGAGATCGCAACTAAAATTGGAAAAGTTACAAAATGGCGGATATATGTGTCGTCAAGTGTGACCACGTATTGGAAACCCTTGGCGTTAGGCATCATCTGAAAAAATCAAACAAATTTGTTTCTTATTCAGGAAGGTTATGGCCATCGTCCATTGTAGGATTTTTTTTAAATAGCAGCTATTTTAAAAAATACGAATTTTCATAAAAAAACTTAGCTTTTAAACAGGACCTTAAATCAAAATAGTGTAACGAATAAATAAAAAAATTTGAGACAAATAGGTTCAGTAGATTCGGAGATATATGTACATACATCAGTTTGGAAGAAGTCGTTTTGAGAAAAGAAAAAATTTCCGTTAAAAAATGACAGAAATAAATCCATATATCGATTTGGAACCACGTTCTTCAGATCCTATCTTCTGTCTGCTGTCTTTCTAACAAATAGAAACAATAAAAAATGCAAAGCCTTGCATTCGGCGACGGGCAAACCGGACGCCCATTTCGAATCTGTCAACATTTTTATCCAAGTCTTTGCAACGATTACTCCAACCCTTCTTATACAAGTATCCCATCAGCAACAATGAGAATTACTTTGTTGGCATATCCTTCGAACTACGATTGAAGCAATATACCAAAGCAGTGGCTTACACTAATTTATCTCCAACCACATAGGTCAGGCTCAAAAACTGGCAGCCATGTACAACACGAGTTTGTTCACTGATATCTTTGGCGTGGTGCAGTGTTAACTCATTAAGAAAATAGCCAGTCAACCGACACTATAGCCCGATTTTCTCGGCTTACTGAAACCATCGGTTAACCGGTTATGCTTTCGGATACCCTATCTGCGCCTATCTTTCTTTTGTCTATCGCCTATAAGTGAAAGTGAAACCCTTTCACGTCCTAATCCAATTCCAATTCCACTTTCCCTCAAATGTTAGTCCACAATTTATCAACTAAACATTTTGGCAATTTTCTGAACAATTCCTGCACAGAAAGTCCTTATGCACAATTGAGCGAGTACACATTCATTGTGCGGCAATTCAATGAACGAATTCAAAGAAAAAATACAAAAGTAAAAAGTCCTTGACGACTATATTTTTTAATTTTGGCTTACAGTCGAGCACTGATAAATAGCAAATATTTTTGTTTGTGTGACAGGTGGTATGTAAGGTTGTCTAAACGGTTGACCCTTTTCCGGGAATCGAAGGATGTACCAAAAAAAACTGTTTAAACATTGCGCCAACATTTGAACATTTCAGCGACACTCGACGTCGTCGTCCTATTTTCGAGAAGGACAGCGAGAAGGCAAAGACAAAACAATTTCGTAAATTAATTCCGCGCTGTCACATTGAGCCGGGCTGGGCTGATGGGTGTGAATGGTGGTGAGATGGAGTGCGGGAGGGGGAGGGCGCACGTCTTTCGGGGTGAGCGTGGACGGTTGACTTCCAAAACAATTAAATTGAGATGTAAAGTTGAAAGCAAAATAAATACCAGCTAAAAGTCGAAAACGACAAATGTTGTTTATAATTGAAATAATTGAAAATTAGTTGAAGAATTTCCAAGAGAGCAGAAAAATGTCCTTTCTTTATTTATTTATTTATTTATTCTCTATTGCTTTATTTATATTCATTTGTGACTTGTGCGACTGACTGACTGACTTTTTTCAAGTTCATTCATTCGATTGCAAATTAAGTCATCTGCAACTGAGAACGAACGAATTATTTTCGTATCTCGAGTTCTGACATTAGATATGATAATTTTATAATCCGGGATCTCCTCTGCTAGAAGAAGGATGTAAATACTTTGTGACAGATGCGAGCTGTCGAAATATCAGAAGGCGTGGATGTGAGTGAGTTCCCTTTTTAATTATGAGTTTGTTTTGTTTGTTACTAGTGCACTGAAAAGTGGTTTGAGTGTTATGCCCGAAATAAATTTAGCAGATAAATCAAATTATTGTAGGAGAATTGGACACAGTGGCAGTCGGTACATCAATTCAATTAATTCCATTTCATTTATTGCCTTGTAATTCCAAGCTAAGTGGCCGATTATAATTGAATTACAATATTCTTCAGGAAATTACATATGTGCATCTCCCAAAAAAGGTCTACCAAAAAATGAAATCAGACCACACTAATAGCTTTTAACTCTATTTTTCGACAACTTGTTTTATTATGAAACTTGAAGTTAACTTGTTCTCCTGATTTTTATTAAAAGTTTAAGTGTTATAACGAAAATTACGAAAATTTTCTACTACGAGTGGAATTTTTTGTCCCGTCCGTATTTCTGCTGTACCTAATTAAAAAAAAATAAGAGATAATTCTCATATTTCATAAATCTACGAACAAAATATATCCTCTGACCTTCATGTATATATGGAAAAACAAAGTTCTCAAAAAATCGGTGAACTTTGTATATTTCTATAAGACCTTGCAAAGTACTTCTGTTTTTTGTCGCGTCCGTTTCGATGTAAAATTGTTAATAATTTTGTACTAAATCCTGACGATATATTTTTAAAATGTGGTACTCTTTAAGCGCTTTAGAACACTAAAAAGGCTGATCGACTTTTTCAGTTTCTTTCTTGTTTTTGGCGTAGATTAAGGCGTGCGAATGTCGCGTCCGGGCCACTGGGAGATGCCCATATATTAAATGACTTCAACTATTTATTAAAGAACAAATTCGTTATGTCATATTTTTTGATTTGACTTAGACCACTATCATTCTAACTGGCGCATTTGATCTCTGAGAGTGATGGTATTTATAAGTTGGTTTAACCCACTGACACCTACATACTTGTTTTGTATTGTTATCGTATAAACAGATATGAACGGAGATATGAAATCCGTGCTAGGTTAACGAAAAACATAAAAACGGCTTTCGTGGGAAAATTCTAATTTAAATTTAGAACAGGTTTAACCCTTGAAGGGTCTAATGTTTAATTTTGGAATCCTTATCTAACAAAATCTGTACATTAATGAAAACATCCTTTCATCCCGTTTTCAGCAAAGTATGCATTTTTATGTGTTAATGAAACAATGGATTGTTTCCATTCCATTCCACTCCCGCGAGGTGTGTATTGTTTCAAATATAATATGAGTAAAAAATATATTAGATAAAATTCGAATACATACTGGCGTATTTGTTGTATTCATTTTCTTTGTCGAGAAATGTCAACCCATTTTAATTGTGTCTGCCTTTATTAACATACAAAGGGCGTTTCTTCTTTATAAAACAATTTTCACTATTGAGTCAATCTGTGCCTTCCCTTTTTCTAGTTCAATTTCCTCCAAATTTCGTTTCATCTGTTTTTAGATGGAAAGGAAAAAATTAGCTTCTTTAAATTGAAATGCAGAAGACATTATATAATTCCCTTCTAAACTTCGATTAATACAGTGGAGATGCACCCATGGTGGGGTCCATGATAAATTAATATTTTCTAAATTTCTATATTTATAAAAATTGTATCGTTTTACTGATAGTATTGTGGCATATTCCTCATACATATATTGGGCCTAATCGCCGGGCATTCGTTTTGTATCGAAAGCACTCGTTTTGCTTCATTAAACCGCTCACTTACACAGCAGCCTCAAGCAGTTCCTCAAGGCACAGTTTTGAATAGTCCTTAACAGGGTTGTCAGATATGGCGTTTTCTCGCCAAACGTGGTGAATTTTAAATATGTCTGGCGACTTTATTTTTGATTTGGCGACATGGCGATTTTTTTGTGATTTATAAAATAGTTGGCGATTTCCTTGGCTAATTTTAGAGAATTTTAAACCCGTCCTCCGATTTTATTATATTGGCGTTACATTGTAGAGAAATATACTACAATTTGTATACAAGTCATATAAAAGCGTTCATGTCAAACCGAACATTACCAATTTCTTTGCAACTTAGTAGGATAACCGCACTCTATAAAATATTTGATTTATTGACGTCGAAAAAAGTTTTTTAAAGGATCAAGATAAGAGTTTCGAGGTGGGAATATTGAAAATGGTATTGTGTGAAAACGCGTAAGTACAATTCAAAGAATGAAGGCTTATTGTAAAGATAATGGCATTTTGTTATCTTTTGTGGTCTTCTTAAAAAGTAAAAAAATAGACGTATTCCCGTCGAATATAAACAAACCATGTACATTTTAGAATTGAGAAATAACAATAATTAAAAAACTGTAATCTATATATATAAAAGAGTTGCGTTACTGACTGACTGACTGACTGACTGACTGACTGACTGACTGACTGACTGACTGACTGACTGACTGACTGACTTATCATTGACCAGCCCCCAGACCAAACGGCTGAAGCCAGGGTCATGAAATTTTCAGGGTAGTTCCCAAATATGACGTAGACGTCGACTAAGAAAGGGTTTTACGAAATTCGTACTTTTAGGGGATAAAATGGCCCAAAAAGGGATAAACATCGAACCTTCGTCCTGACTAAACGGCAGTAGCTATAAACATGAAATTCGGTGACTTCCTTGCAATGACCATGCAGACGAGCTACAAATAGGGATTTTTCAAAATTTGTACTTTTAAGGGACGAGCGGGACAAAAAGGGATAAAAATGGTACCAACTAAAGTATTACAGCTAGAAACGTGAAATTTGGTATGTAAATTCCTCTGACCATATAGAAACGAAGTAAAATTGGATTTTTCGAAATTTGTACTTTTAAGGGACGAGCGGGACAAAAAGGGATAAAAATGGTACCAACTAAAGTATTACAGCTAGAAACGTGAATTTTGGTATGTAAATTCCTCTGACCATATAGTAACGAAGTAAAATTGGATTTTTCGAAATTTGTACTTTTAAGGGACGAGCGGGACAAAAAGGGATAAAAATGGTACCAACTAAGGTATTACAGCTAGAAACGTGAAATTTGGTATTTAAATTCCTCTGACCATATAGAAACGAAGTAAAATTGGATTTTTCAAAATTTGTACTTTTAAGGGACGAGCGGAACAAAAAGGGATAAAAATGGTACCAACTAAAGTATTACAGCTAGAAACGTGAATTTTGGTATGTAAATTCCTCTGACCATATAGAAACGAAGTAAAATTGGATTTTTCGAAATTTGTACTTTTAAGGGACGAGCGGGACGAAAAGGGATAAAAATGGTACCAACTAAAGTATTACAGCTAGAAACGTGAAATTTGGTATGTAAATTCCTCTGACCATATAGTAACGAAGTAAAATTGGATTTTTCGAAATTTGTACTTTTAAGGGACGAGCGGGACAAAAAGGGATAAAAATGGTACCAACTAAGGTATTACAGCTAGAAACGTGAAATTTGGTATTTAAATTCCTCTGACCATATAGAAACGAAGTAAAATTGGATTTTTCGAAATTTGTACTTTTAAGGGACGAGCGGGACAAAAAGGGATAAAAATGGTACCAACTAAAGTATTACAGCTAGAAACGTGAAATTTGGTATGTAAATTCCTCTGACCTTATAGAAACGAAGTAAAATTGGATTTTTCGAACTTTTGTACTTTTAAGGGACGAGCGGGACAAAAAGGGATAAAAATGGTACCAACTAAAGTATTACAGCTAGAAACGTGAAATTTGGTATGTAAATTCCTCTGACCTTATAGAAACGAAGTAAAATTGGATTTTTCGAACTTTTGTACTTTTAAGGGACGAGCGGGACAAAAAGGGATAAAAATGGTACCAACTAAAGTATTACAGCTAGAAACGTGAAATTTGGTATGTGAATTCCTCTGACCATATAGTAACGAAGTAAAATTGGATTTTTCGAAATTTGTACTTTTAAGGGACAAGCGGGACAAAAAGGGATAAAAATGGTACCAACTAAAGTATTACAGCTAGAAACGTGAATTTTGGTATGTAAATTCCTCTGACCATATAGTAACGAAGTAAAATTGGATTTTTCGAAATTTATACTTTTAAGGGACGAGCGGGACAAAAAGGGATAAAAATGGTACCAACTAAGGTCTTACAGCTAGAAACGTGAAATTTGGTATTTAAATTCCTCTGACCATATAGAAACGAAGTAAAATTGGATTTTTCGAAATTTGTACTTTTAAGGGACGAGCGGGACAAAAAGGGATAAAAATGGTACCAACTAAGGTATTACAGCTAGAAACGTGAAATTTGGTATTTAATTCCTCTGACCATATAGAAACGAAGTAAAATTGGATTTTTCGAAATTTGTACTTTTAAGGGACGAGCGGGACAAAAAGGAATAAAAATGGTACCAACTAAAGTATTACAGCTAGAAACGTGAAATTTGGTATGTGAATTCCTCTGACCATATAGTAACGAAGTAAAATTGGATTTTTCGAAATTTGTACTTTTAAGGGACGAGCGGGACAAAAAGGGATAAAAATGGTACCAACAAAAGTACTACAGCTAGAAACGTGCAATTTGGTATGTAAATTCCTCTGACCATATAGAAACGATGTAAAATTGGATTTTTCGAAATTTGTACTTTTAAGGGACGAGCGGAACAAAAAGGGATAAAAATGGTACCAACTGAAGTATTACAGCTAGAAACGTGAATTTTGGTATGTAAATTCCTCTGACCATATAGAAACGAAGTAAAATTGGATTTTTCGAAATTTGTACTTTTAAGGGACGAGCGGGACAAAAAGGAATAAAAATGGTACCAACTAAAGTATTACAGCTAGAAACGTGAAATTTGGTATGTGAATTCCTCTGACCATATAGTAACGAAGTAAAATTGGATTTTTCGAAATTTGTACTTTTAAGGGACGAGCGGGACAAAAAGGGATAAAAATGGTACCAACTAAAGTACTACAGCTAGAAACGTGAAATTTGGTATGTAAATTCCTCTGACCATATAGAAACGATGTAAAATTGGATTTTTCGAAATTTGTATTTTTAAGGGACGAGCGGAACAAAAAGGGATAAAAATGGTACCAACTGAAGTATTACAGCTAGAAACGTGAATTTTGGTATGTAAATTCCTCTGACCATATAGAAACGAAGTAAAATTGGATTTTTCGAAATTTGTACTTTTAAGGGACGAGCGGGACAAAAAGGGATAAAAATGGTACCAACTAAAGTATTACAGCTAGAAACTTGAAATTTGGTATGTAAATTCCTCTGACCATATAGAAACGAAGTAAAATTGGATTTTTTAAAATTTGTACTTTTAAGGGACGAGCGGGACAAAAAGGGATAAAAATGGTACCAGCTAAAGTATTATAGCTAGAAACTTGAAATTTGGTATGTAAATTCCTCTGACCATATAGAAACGAAGTAAAATTGGATTTTTCGAAATTTGTACTTTTAAGGGGCGAGCGGGACAAAAGGGGTACCAACTAAAGTATTACAGCTAGAATCGTGAAATTAGGTATGTAAATTCCTCTGACCATATAGAAACGAAGTAAAATTGGATTTCTCCAAATTTGTACTTTTAAGTGGCGAGCGGGACAAAAAGGGATAAAACTGGTACCAATTTTAGTATTACAGCTAGAATCGTGAAATTTAGTGTGTAAATTCCTCTGATTCGTATATTTTGGGGTTAAAATGAAAAAAGGGGATAAAAATAGTACCAATCAAATGACCGCAGATAGAGTCATGAAATTCGGAGTATACATTCCTCTGACTGTGTAGACACAGAAAATAAACTGATTTTTCGAAATTCGTACTTTTTGGGGTCAAAATAGAAAAAGGGGATAAAAATAGTACCAACCAAATGATCGCAGCTAGAGTCATGAAATTCGGAGTAAACATTCCTTTGACTACGTAGAAATGAAAAATAAAAGGTGTTTTTCCAATTTCGTACTTTCATGGGATACAATGGGTACGGAGGGATAAAAATGGTACCAACCAAACGGCTACACCTGCAATAATGAAATTCGGTGTATACATTCCTCTGACTGTGTAGACACTTTAAATAAACAGATTTTTCGAAATTCGTACTTCTAAGGGGTGCTCGGGACTAAAAGGGATACAAATGTTGTACAATCCTGTGTTACCAAATAAAGTACATATTTTTAGGGGAGCAGGAACACATGTTACCTATAGTGGTTTTTCAAAATGTGTACTTTTTGGGAAAGAGGTGCAAAAAGTTATAAACTGGCTGGCTGAATCTAGAAACATGAGATCGGGGATATAAATGGTTGTAATTTTTTGTTCAAAACTTTGTAGAAAACTATACATACGAAGAAGTTCAGCTAATATAGTGCATATCGATAGCACATTTCCTTTGACTGTGTGTGAGTTGTAGCTAATAGGAGGTTTCCAAATTACTATTTTAGATATATCTATATCCACCAAACGAAAATTAAATAAATACCATCCAAAAACAGAGACGGATAAAAATAACAAATAAGTGGCTTTTTCGCGTGCGAAGCAGCGGGTACTGCTAGTAAATGTATATTAGAGCGTACCAGGTTACAAGTAAAAAAAGTTCGCCGTACACCTTCGAATATGAAGTATTATTGAAAGGTAGTTTCAAAAATTTTTTTTTATTTTTTTATGCCGAACGTAGGGGTCGCGCTTTTACATTTTTCTATATATAACTTCTGCATTTATAAACGGATTTTAAAGTGTGATACATCGATGTTTTTGTCTCGACGAGGCCGATTTTTTTGTCTTTGAAGTCAGAAGAGTTTCATGATTTTATGCGAGCTTTAATTTTCTGATATTAGAGTGGTACATTAGGGTAGTAGCAACTGAGATATGATGGGTAAGTACCAGAAGGGGGTGCTTGAGCTCATTGACTTCAAATTCGTTTATAAATGCAGAAGTTATATAAAAAAATGTAAAAGCGCGACCCCTACGTTCGGCATAAAAAAATAAAAAAATTTTTTTGAAACTACCTTTCAATAATACTTCATATTCGAAGGTGTACGGCGAACTTTTTTTTTGAGGTACGCCCTAATGTATATGCATTGACTTTTCTACTAAAACTGATTTTTCAAAATGCATGCTTTCATTGAGATTTGTTTCTTTTTCGATCCATTTAAAATACCTGAAATAATATTAAGGACACATTGTTCCATGAAAACGGGAGAAAGAAGTCAACTCAACATTAGAAACTGCTTAACCAGTAATCCCTGCGTTGGAAGTGTATTCCGCATTATGAATTGCCTAAACTAGGTCACGGTATAAATAAATACCAATAAATATGTTTTTATCAATTATGTTGGACATATTAAATTCAAATATAATATCGGAATTCAATACATTTTCTTACAAGAATTAAATATAAAATGGAATTTGTTGATTTTTTAACAAAAACTGAAGTTGTTTAAATTTTGCGGTTTTTGACAATTTCTGACAATTGATTTGGCGATAGAGGTACAAAATAATCTGACAACCCTGGTCCTTAAACTAAAGAAGAAATTACATTTAGTGCATTTAAAACGAAATAGAAATTACATATCTGCAGGGCTGCCTATCCGCAAAAATGTCCCGACAGTCATAATTAATATACATTAGCTTGTATATTTTTAAGCGTTTTTAGACTCACCTACTCCAACTGATAGCCTAATAGAAACTGCATTACATTTTAAGAACTCGTGATCTTTTAACGACCTCCATTTGAAATATTTTTAAGAAGATTGATGTATTTCCGTTGCAACTTTAGTCGTTTGGGGTTTAGGTAGTGGTGAAGTGTTAAAAGTAAATATATATACGGCTGCTGACAACATGTTAACACAATCATTTTATACAGAAGGTCCACTGATGAGTTATCCCCACACACAGCAGACAAAGAGCGAGACAATCCACGTGTGGCATCACAGAGTTTGGCCTATAAACTTTTATCATTTTTACGAATATTGAAAATGGTGAAAAGAAAAACTACTCGCCCTAATGTACAAGCTTACCCCATCGTCATTCGAAAGCCAATAGCAGCAGATATTGACGACTATGACGACCAGATTGTTATTTGGGTTTGTGGTGAGATTTTAACGCCATCCAATGCATTTTATTACAGTGGGTCGGTCGGTCGTAAACTACAACTAGTAGTTGGCTCTGGGTGGATTTCCATTCTGACTTGTGACTTAAGTACTTGCAACATATCAACCACAAACACTCACACACACATACATACACAAATATATCGTTGAGTAGATGAGAAGTATTTGTTTGGTTGATGACTCCAAAGCTATATGGCCGTGACCAATAAAATAAAAAGTACAGCATGAGCACCATGTACCACCGACTGACTTCCGTTGTTGTTATTGTGTTCCCTTTTCTTTCTTCTCTCGTCTTCTTCGTCTTTCATGCTTTGCTGCTGTTTTTTTTTGTTAAATGCGTTCATTTCGTCTAAATCCTCCAATTAAGTCTGATAATCAATCTTCCTAACCTAACTACAAATGGAGTATTATTTATTTTAGTGCCCTCATTCCGGCGACGCTGCTGGTCGGTGCAGCGCTCTTGCTCGTTGCTCTTGTTGTTATTGTTGTGTGAGCATCAACATGTTTTTGGTGTCTTTGGTGGGAGCAGCAACCAACAGTGGCCAAAAAAGCACGGTTTAGTGGGTCTTTAAAGGACACTTTAAAAATATGTTTAATTATCGCTAATTATTTTGCACATGGCGCCAGTTTTTGCTCTTCCTTCGTTTTCCCTCGCCAGTGTCGATGTGTGTGTGTGCGCGCGTCCTTTTCTTTGTTTTCGTTTGCACTTCCTAAGATGGATTCTTTTTGCTTTGTATTGTTTTGTGTTGCTCTGCTCCTGCTCCTTCCGGAGTATCCGACGCGAGAATACTTTTTATATTTCAAAGTTGCTCAAAAGAAAAAAGCAGCAGCGTAAAATAAACGGGAAACATGAAGTCATTAGCACAATACTAAATTTAAAACAACAACACATTAATCACACTCACTGGACGTATTGTTTGTTGTAACCGTCAGAGAATGGAGGGGTGCTACAGCACCCGGCAGGGCAGACATACTTGTTGGTGCTTGTGACCAAGACCCATCCACTTAATATTGATGGTTATCCAATATTTTAGAAAGTGCTGAAGCCAAAAAAATCTACAAAACAAGCCCTCGTCTACCTTCACTTCATTTTAATTTTGAATCTTCCTGGCATTTCCCGAGGACTTAGTGATTCTCAAATAGAGTGATCAAACCCGAGACCGGGTCAACTGGGGTTTTATTATAGCTGTTTTTCAATATGATTTCTCATTTCAGCAAGACATAATTTGTAGTTTTTGCGGTGTTCACACCTGTTCTAAACAGATATTTTTGGAATAATAGATGCAGGACGAAAATAAATGATGAGTGATATATTATAAAAAAATCGCCTAATGATCCTACAGGAATGTTTGGAAAGAAAGATTTCAGTGAATCTGATTATGACATCAGAATTGACCTACTCCCAAGAACGAGTATGCGTGGAATTGCCCTATAATGAATAATTTCCCCATTTTTAACTGTTTCAAGAAAACCACGAAAAAAACGGGTCTGACCATTTTTTTATAAAAAAAAAAACCGGGCAACCAGGTTTTTGAAATCACGGTTTTCGAAAAACCCGCTCTATTCTCAAATATATTTATTTTTATTTATTTATTATGAATTACAATACAAATTAAATTTATATTCTAATTTGAGCCGCGATGACTAAGACCATTGTAGCTAGTTAATGCAACGACAGACCAGAACCTCTGGTGGGAATCGAACCCACAATCCCCACGCTGATAGCCGAGCACGCTACCAACTCGACTACTCACTCAAAGATAGTTAAATTCTGAACATTAATCATAATATGATTACTGGGAAGACAATTGAAGGACATCATATCCTATCATATTGTGATTGTGGGTAATCATCACATAGTTGTATCTAGACATGAAATGATCATATTATAATTAACCCAACCATAATACCAATCATAATATGATGCTCTTCGAATATGGTTGCAGCAAGCATATGCCTTCTCTGCGTGTAGACTGAAGCCATTCGAAGTGCATATTTCCCCCAGCCTCTGAGCATGAGAAAGCTGTAACAAATAGTTCGAAATTCCCTCATTCTCGATGAAAAGCAAGTGAATACTTCTACTCACATGATGCTCGAAGTGAGATTAGAGCAGAATTTTAGTTAATATCTTGATAAACCGTGTTTATCCACTCCATGTTGTAGGGTATATATGAGTTTCGACAATGCCGAACCCTCCGCCCCTTTTTTGGGGCAGCTGTTGTTGTTGTACTTTTGTTTTTTGTTTGGTTGCATTTGTCCCTTTAGTCGGTCGTTTTTTTCTGGAATTGTATTTTTCCGTGATACACCAACAATACAAAGTCCGCTTCCGTCCCCAGGGAGGTAGTGACTCGTGCGCCGTGTTGGCGGTAATGGAATGAAAGTCTGCTGTCAGCGTGGCAGTGCTTTCGTCGTCTTCCTCGACATTTGTTGTTGATGCTGATGATGGTTGTTTAATTTATTGATGTGTTCGTTATCATCGCTTTTTCCTTCTTCGTTGGACATAAAAGTTGCCAGTTGCCAGCTACCAGTTGCCAATTGTCCGCGTGCCCAATATTCAAACTCGTCGCCAACTTTTCGCCTGAGTTTTCCTTTCAATTAGTTTATGTTTCATCTCAATAAATTTAATGCGTGTATTGGTATTTGGTTCATGTTTTCCATAATCCGTAATCTTTATTCCTTTCCGGAAGGAAACACATTTTAAGCGGAAAGAGCACACCAACCAATATTAAGGTCCGGCCAAGTTATGCCACTTTTCTCGTTGTTTGTGTCGTTGCCATAATTCATCATCATCGACGTGCTTCGTCGCACACTGAGCGATTTTGCAATTCGGATGGGCGCAAATCTATTCATTTTTCATCCGAAGGGCATTACTTCATCTTCAGGGCATTACTTCATCTTGTCGACTGCCAGCGCATAAAGTGGGGGGTTGTTCTTATAAAAAGGGTCTGAAAGGACCTCGTTTATTGCTGCCATCGATATACGCAACTCCTCGAATACAGCAACGCTTCAATTTTGCAAATATGATTTTTTCTTTCGAAATCTTAAGTGCGAGGACATTGAAAATGGGCATACGTGTGAGGCTCTTATTTTAGTTCAATTTATTAATAAATTTTTGTTTTACTTCAAATTGTAAATGGAAATCTGAAACTTTTGCCTGAAAAGTTTTTATCCTTAAGTCTGAATTGTACTAGTCTTCGTTCCGGCATGCATCCGATTATCGCGGGAACCTTTGTTTATCATTGTTCTCATGTTGTCCGGCTGTTATTTGCATCTTCTTCAAGGTTGATGTTAATGTTAAGGGAATGGGATGTTAATCGAGTTGTACCCCTATCCTCCACTAGGGGCGCTGCATTTTATGTTAACAGTCATATTATGTATCGCTAATGGCTATTAGGCTCTTCCCTGGACCTTGGAGCAATCGAAATGAAAAATTTTATGTTAAAGTGTGTTCGGATGAGAATATTGGATACAGAAACTCTAATTGTTGAATTTTACCAATACGCCGGCCGTGAATCGAACCCAGCACGATTGCAAAACGCACACACTTCCACTGAGCTATGGCTCGGTTATCGCAACTACCGCGGTTTTTGCAACTGGCAAAATTTTTATTAGTTGCGGCAAACGAGGTCGCACTGTTTATGGTTTGCGTTCAGAATCCTTTTATACAGGCTGTTGAACTTCGTCACCTCAACATGCTTTGGTAGTGAACAGATTTCCATCAGGATGATGACACTGTTGGTCTCCCCTAGACATAGTCTAGAGGAGTACCACACACAACAAATTTGTTTTTTCAATGTTTTATTCCAGCAAGTACTGCTGCTTCGTATGGTGTACACAAAAACACTACTTCGACAGTCGTAAAATAAACCTTAACGCCATCTGCATGTGGATGTCGATCTTGCACATGCCAGCATCAGTTGATGTCGATCATATGGTCTATCGTCGTAGTTATTAAACGAAATATTTCAAATAAATAAAACACTTTTCGAGATATTGAGGACTCAAAAATCGAAAAAGTGATGTTTTAGCCACATTTGGTAGTCTATGTATATTTTTTGAATTATTTTGAACAATCGCTACGCAATTGCGTCTAGTCCACGAGATATTCAGCAAATAAAATTGGAAAAATTATATTTTATCGCTGTTTGTGGCCAGACTCTGTCGAAATAAAAGAAACCAATTAGATCAATGGTCCTCACCAACTTCGTCTCTTTCATCAGACATATGAAAGAGTTGAAATATCTTACTTAATGATAATAATTTAGCACGCATTTCAGTAGGACAACAACATTATTGCCCCAAAAATGGCAGCAAACGTTGGCAAACTTCTTGTATTTCTAACCAGTGAATGCAAATTTCAGGTAATTAAATTTATTACAACAAGTTTACTGAAGTTTAATATATATATATATATATATATATATATGTATGTATTTGTTCCTGCTACTGCTGCAAGAAGCTTAGGGCCATAGTATGAAATTATGATCAAGGTTTGCAATATTATTTTTTATTGAAAGTCAAACTTTCATATAATTTAAGGAAAAACAGGATATAAATTATGGACAACAACGGATTGAAATTATGTTACGGAAAAATGGGATAGACCGACGCTCAGAGCAAAAACGAGTTAAACACTAACTTTTGATCGTTAATTTTGAAAGACCGCATTTCATTCTCAAAACATTTCAATGTCATTCCCCAAAGTGAACGTAAACACTTACGTTGATGTGTAAATGTTGTGACGATGTTCATCAAAACTGTCGAAATCTCACACTGTGCCTCGTTGTTCCTTTTGCATTCCGCTCCATCATTCGGTGGGAGTTTCACTTGGGCTTAGTTAAAGTTAAAGTTCATCGTCATTTCACTGGGTATGAGTTGCCACTGATGCTGCTGCTGGCTCTGGTCGCGGTGGTACTGTTGTTGTTAGTCAATACTTGAATAAGCCACAAATTAGTGGTTGAGGCTGTGTGTATGAATGTGTGTGTGTTAGTCAATTTCCAAAGAAATGGGCTAATAGACTCCACTTTCGTAGGAGCGCGAGCATTTTGGTGTGTAAGTGTGTGTGTGCCTATGTTTGCGTTTGTGTGCGACGATGTTTTGAATGGAACCAAAGGAAGCCTATAACGAGTAAATGGCTTATGCTGCTTAAACCATCTCGAGCCCTGTGTGTGTGTGTTCATATCACACACACACACGGTCACGGATCTCTTGGGTTTGATACTTGGCTGCAGGCGGAAATTGCATGTGACATACATAATATGCAACTTCCTGTTAACGGCAACTGTAGCAGAAATAACACAGCAAATTGAGTTCCAGTCCTACCACCACTCAACTCAACACAACTCAGCTCAACTCACTCCTTTCGCTTGTCTCCTCTCGCAATTTGTGGTTTCTTTTGCCTTCCAGATATTTGTTCTTCAAAATCGTTTTTAAACTCCTTTTTATAACTGCTGGCAAGTGTTTTCACAGCTGTGTTCATTATTCTGTTAACAAATTCGCATGGCAACCATAGGAGCTGTCCTACTGTTGACTGCCTATCCAGAGTCACAGGCTGTGTCCACGTGGGCCCTACTTTGTTGTTTCGTGCGGATAGCATTTTTAAGTATGTCATGGACCACTAATTCAGTATTTTTAATTCGTCACCTTAATATTCACAGGTCCAATCTGATTAATTATTAAATAAAAAATACTGTTTTGGTGAAACAACTTGGAATCTCCCCTTCGAAGGACAGTTGTTCCAAATCGATTTGTCGCGAGTACCTCAATTAAATAGTTTAAGAAATATTTGATTTTCAAGAAAAAAAATCATTATTCCTCCGATTTGCAAAATATTTATACAATTAGATTGCTTATAAATACAGTACGAGCTCGATGATCGCAACTAATTAATGCCCATGCCTGTTGCAATAACCGAATAGTTGCGATAACCCAACCCCAAACACAAAAGATTTATTGAACTTTTTACAGCCTTTCGTTTGGATTTTTTCTGATTTATTAACACCATATTGCAAAGGTAAGAAAGTGAGTGTTTAGGCTAGGGAGTCGGCGAATTGTTTCTGGATAATTAGGGTTCGAATGAGCTCTCATTAATTCTAAAAATATCTTTTTCAACATTTCTTTCGACATTTAATGGTGATTGGATTTTGAAAAGCTGGATACCTGACATACTATAAATGTATTATAAATAGTTCCCGGCTTCGACATAAACTCTAGAAAATATAAGCTATCGAAAAGGCCGGTGACTTGCCCATCTGAAATTTTGATTTCACGAAAACTTTGATTATCCAAGGAGATTTGTAATCTGCGGACCACAATTGCCCAAATAAGTTATTTAACGGATGTCCGACAACAGAGTTATTGTAGTATGTATACTCAACACAATAATGAAGCAGGAAACCAACTAAGCAAAAACTGTAAGGAATGTCTACTGTTGGAGGATGTTTATACCCTGCACTAATCTCTACTAAAAATACATGATTTTAAGTTCCATATGTCGATGATTTCAACTGAATTGATATTCATTTCGATGACATCAATTCTAGTAAATTTCACTGTAAATTTCAACACATCAGTGATTACGAGACGATTATATGGGTTCTTAATAATACTTGGTCCATGGCTAAATTCGAAGTATCTTCATCTATCCAGGAAATAGAAAATTAACATTACAACTTTTCTGTAGAAGTTGCGATAATCGAGGCCATAAGTTGCGCTTATAAAGACTTCAAGCTAATAAAGGGTGATTTTTTAAGAGCTTGATAACTTTTTTTTAAAAAAAAAACGCATAAAATTTGCAAAATCTCATCGGTTCTTTATTTGAAACGTTAGATTGGTCCATGACATTTACTTTTTGAAGATAATTTCATTTAAATGTTGACCGCGGCTGCGCCTCAAGTGGTCCATCCGCTTAGTCCAATTTTGGCATTTCCACGTTTTTGAGTAACAGAGGCCCAATTGCTGCGAACGGCGACGAATCGATAATTGATGGTCATCATTAACATTGGCCGATACAGCTGCGATATTTTCTTCAGTTCGCACTCTACGTAAGCGTGTTGGTGGTTTAATGTCCAACAATGTAAATTTGGTGCGAAATTTAGTCACAATAGCCCGAATAGCCGCTTCAGTGGGTCGATTAAACTGACCATAAAATGGAAGCGCGCAATGAACTTTCTTAACAGAGCACGCATTTTGATAATAAAATTCAATAATTTGCAAGCGTTGTTCGTTTGTAAGACGATTCATGATGAAATGTCAAAGCATACTGAGCATCTTTCTCTTTGACACCATGTCTGAAATCCCACGTGATCTGTCAAATACTAATGCATGAAAATCCTAACCTCAAAAAAATCACTCTTTATTTATATTTGGTTGCAAACAACGAGCAGTTGCGATAATAGGTGGTTGCGATCTTCGAGCTCGTACTGTAACTAAATAAATTAGTGAAAAGGATGGTGCTTCTAACAACAAAACTTCGCAAAAAGGTCCAATTTTTATCACTTTTTCAACCTTATGGCTTTTTTCTTTAAGACTGGATAACTAAGCTGTGATAACAAAAATCTAAATAAAATGTTAAAATTTCACTCAAAATAAAAAATTCTTTTTTAAAACTGTCAGCAAAGCAATAATAAAAATAATTTTTGACTTTGCCTGGATAATTATCCAGTGTAATTCAAAATGATGGATATCGAGGCTATGTCCAATAAAGTCGACACAAAATATGTTTTTGAAAATTTCATTTGATACATATATTTATGTTGTAGTTGGCGACAATGTGAAAAAAATAATTTTTTATTTTGAGCAAAAAATTAATTTTTTATTAACGTTTTTGTTATCCCGGCTTAAAGAAAAGCAGCCCTATTATTTCGCTTTGGGAATTTGGGTATTTTGTAAAAAGTTGTAAGTCGATCTTTTCTGGCTAGCGGTTGAGTATTGATGACAGCCACAGTATTGCCAGTATGATTTTTTGTTCCACAATTCCACAATATCCTCAAACAGTTTCTATTCCACTGTATTATTCATCATAAATCTATAGTTTGTAAATGTCGCTATGATGAGTTATGCAATGTTAAACGATTCAGCGAAAAATATAAAACAAAAAAATAAAAACAGATTGTTGACAAATGTTCATTATTATTATTTTATTATGTAAATATATGAATTTGAAACAGATCCACAGTTTAGAGTTCAGAATAATCAATAAAATCTTTTTTTAATAATTACCGTTTTCCCGGGAATTCCCGCCCATTTTTTTTATGAAATTTTCAGTTTTCCGTGCAAAGAAGCATAACAAGTGATTCCCTATTCATTGACTGGCCTTACCTCCGAAATGGTATAACTTTTTTTTATAAAAATCGCGTTGCTCTGCTTCATAATTATAATAAGATCATGTTCACATATCCACATATCGTCCACATCAGTATCACACCCAGTTAAGGCAGAAAGATTTCGGAAAATGCTATTCGGTGTGTTTTGACTTCAGGCGAATCTTCACATCATGTTGCACGAAGTGTCAATAATCTGCAGTTTCAAATAGAGTTCTATGTTGCGTAACATTTTTATACCAGGATGGGGGTATACTAATTTGTCATTCCGTTTGTAACACCTTGAAATATCGACCTGAGACCCTTTTAGTATATATATTCTTGATCGTCATAATATTCTAAGACGATCTGTCCGTCCGCCTAAACGAAAGGAGCTAGGACGTCGAAATTTCCCATAAATGCGTCTTATAGTCGTAGATCGGTTGGGATTGAAATGGGGCGAAATCAGCCCAAAGGGAACAAAATTTCCCTCACAATATACCCATAATAACCTTAGAGGTATTTTAGAGTATTTAAGCATAAAGGGATGAACATGGTACATACCATACGACAACAGCTAGAAACACGAAATTCGTTGTGTACATTCCTCTAATTTAGTAGATACATAATATTAAAGGATTTTTTTTCAAATTCGTACTTTAAAGGCTTAAAGTGGGAATAGAGATAGAAAAATGGTACCAACCAAACAACAACATTCCTCTGATTGCGTAGACACGTAAAATAAACGGATTTTTCGAAAATCGAAATCGATAAAAAAATCGATAAAATAGATAGATACGCAAAATAAAAAGATTTTTCAAAATTCGTACTTTTTACTTTTACGGCAAAATTGGTTGAATCATGAAGTTATGTTATTTTGCACTATGTACGTGAGATAATGGATTTTCAAAATTTTTACTTTTGAAATTAAAATTGAATGGAAACACAATCAACTGTAGCACCCACTATCTACCAATATTTGTGGTATTTAAGTTTTTTGAAAGTATAAATATATAAATATTAATTTTTTGAATTAACTTGAAGTGTTATTTCGATATATAAACGTATTTGTAGCCCTGCTTTATGAGCGTGTTTTTTGCTAATTTTGGGTTCTGTTGAAGACTTCAGCACAACCTTTGGTCTTAAACCAAAATAAATGACAACACATACAACATAACAGACCAACTATACATACAAACAACAAAAAATATTATATTTATTTATGAAATTACTAGCAAATACCCGCTACTTCGTACGCGGAAAAATGGTATGGTAAGACAGTAGTTTGTATCAGTATTCAAACTGTTTTTAATGATATCACTTTCAGCGTTTATACGTAGTCAATAGTTTAATTTATAGGCACAAAATGGAAACAAATTTTCTACAAAAAATCATATAAAGTAGAAAATTATTTGCACATTTCTTTCTTAAGCTGTGAAAATATCATTAGGGATAGAATAAAAGTGTATCGCATTGAAGGAGAGAGTTAAAACCATAAGTATGTCCCAAGTCCCTTTCACGTCCGTCTGGCTCGCTTGTATACACGATGACTCTGGAAGGGACTTAAAGAATTTATTCAAACTCAGCACATAGTACTATTTTCCCAAACTTAGTTTAATTTCGAAAATGGGGGAAATTGATATACATCTTATGGTACACACATACGTATAGTCCATATTCCAAAACAAACGACCCGTACGTAAAATTAAACCTAATATAACTTATATACTTTACACGCAAATTGACGTAAGCTTTGGTCAAAATAAAAAAAGATAATGTTCACACATAACTCTTTCTGTGCCGTTTGTGTCCTTAAACATACAAATTTCGAAACATTAATTTATGTACTCGGAGAAATGTACACACCGAATTTCTTTTCATATTCTAGCTGAAAACTTTGGTTGGTACTATCTTTATCCCAAATCCCCAATTTTGGTTGATATCATTTGCACCACTTTAATCCCTTAAAAGTACAAATATCGGAAAATTCCTTGTTATTAATCATTTACACTGTAAGACGAATATGCGTACCGAATTTAATTATTGTAGCGTCATCCATGTTCTTGGCACCTTTTTTATCCGCTTTTCTCGTTTACCCTTTAAAAGTACGAATTTCGAAAAATTTCTTCAATTTGCGGTTGTAGGCATTTTCAGGATGTATGATTGGTACCATTTTGTATCCCTTTCTACCCAATTTCACTCACAAAAAGTACGAATTTTAATGTCCGTTCCGAATTTCATGATTCTAGGCCCAGTTGTTTGGTCTGGGCTGAGGTAAAATTTTTATCCCATTTAATCCCTTAAAATTACAAATTTCGAAAAATGTCTTCTTATCAGTGATTTGGGCTGTACAACGAATACACATATCGAATTTCATTATTGTAGCGTCATCCGTGTTGTTTGTACCTTTTTTATCCCCTTTTCCCCGTTTACCTACTAAAAGTACGAATTCAAAAAGATTCGGTCATTTTGCGTTTCTAAGGGTTTTGAGGTATGTACACACCGAATTTTATTATTCCAGCTCCATCCGTTTGATTGGTACCATTTTTATCCCTTTTTACCCGATATCACCCACAAAAAGTACTAATTTAAAAATATTTTCTTGGGCGCGTTGAATCTATAAGAGCAATTTTTGTACCAAGTTTCAAGATTCTAGTCCCAGCTGTTTGGTCATTGCGGTGGCACAATTTTTATCCTTCTTTAACCCATTTTACCCCTTAAAAGTACATATTACGAAAAACTCCCTTCAAATCTGATCTCTTCGCTGTAAGAGAAATGTACATACCAAATTTCATGGTTCTAGCTTCAGCCATGTTGTTGGTACAATTTTTGTCCCATTTGACCCCCAAAGGTACGAATTTCCAAATGAAATCTTTTGGTATGTCTTCATGCTATAAGAGGAATGTCCATACCAAATTTCAAGATTCTAGGCCCAGCCGTTTGGTCATTGCGGTGGTACAATTTTTATCCCTCTTTACCCATTTTACCCCTTAAAAGTACGAATTACGAAAAACTCCCTTCAAATCTGATTTGTTCACTGTAAGGGAAATGTACATACCAAATTTCATGATTCTAGCTTCAACCATGTTATAGGTACCATTTTTGTCCCTTTTTGTACCATTTAACCCCCCAAAAGTACGAATTTTTAAAATGTCACTTTTTGGATTGTCTTTATGCCGCAAGAGGAATATCCATACCAAATTTCAAGATTCTAGGCCCAGCCGTTTGGTCATTGCGGTGGTACCATTTTTATCCCTTTTTACCCCGTTTTACCCCTTAAAAGTACGAATTTTGAAAAATATTTTCTTGGGCGCGTTCAAGCTATGAGAAAATTGTTGTACCAAATTTCAACATTCTAGTCCCAGCCGTTTGGCCATTGCGGTGGTACAATTTTTATCCCTCTTTACCTCATTTTACCCCTTAAAAGTACGAATTACAAAAAACGCCCTTCAAATCTGATTTGTTCACTGTAAGGGAAATGTACATACCGAATTTCATGATTCTAGCAACAACCATGTTATAGGTACCATTTTTGTATCATTTAAACCCCCAAAACTACGAATTTTTAAAATGTCACTTTTTGGGTTGTCTTCATGCCGCAAGAGGAATATCCATACCAAATTTCAAGATTCTAGGCGCAGCCGTTTGGTCATTGTGATGGTACCATTTTTATCCCTTTTTACCACTTAAAAGTACGAATTTTGAAAAATATGTTCTTGGGCGCGTTGAAGCTATAAGAGAAATTTTTGTACCAAATTTCAAGAATCTAGTCCCAGCCGTTTGGCCATTGCGGTGGTAAATTTTTATCCCTCTTTACCTCATTTTACCCCTTAAAAGTACGAATTACAAAAAACTCCCTTCAAATCTGATTTGTTCACTGTAAGGGAGATGTACATACCAAATTTCATGATTCTAGCTTCAACCATTTTTGTCCCTTTTTGTACCATTTAACCCCCCAAAAGTACGAATTTTTAAAATGTCACTTTTTGGGTTGTCTTCATGCCGCAAGAGGAATATCCATACCAAATTTCAAGATTCTAGTCCCAGCCGTTTGGCCATTGCGGTGGTACAATTTTTATCCCTCTTTACCTCATTTTACCCCTTAAAAGTACGAATTACAAAAAACTCCCTTCAAATCTGATTTGTTCACTGTAAGGGAAATGTACATACCAAATTTCATGATTCTAGCTTCAACCATGTTATAGGTACCATTTTTTCCCTTTTTGTACCATTTAACACCCCAAAAGGATGAATTTTTAAAATGTCACTTTTTGGGTTGTCTTCATGCCGCAAGAGGAATATCCATACCAAATTTCAAGATTCTAGTCCCAGCCGTCTGGCCATTGCGGTGGTACAATTGTTATCCCTCTTTACCCCATTTTACCCCTTAAAAGTACGAATTACAAAAAACTCCCTTCAAATCTGATTTGTTCACTGTATGGGAAATGTACATACTAAATTTCATGATTCTAGCTTCAACCATGTTATAGGTACCATTTTTGTCCCTTTTTGTACCATTTAACCCCCCCAAAAGTACGAATTTTTAAAATGTCACTTTTAGGTTGTCTTCATGCCGCAAGAGGAATATCCATACCAAATTTCAAGATCCTAGGCCCAGCCGTTTGGTCATTGCGGTGGTACAATTTTTATCCCTCTTTACCCCATTTTATCCCTTAAAAGTACGAATTACAAAAAACTCCCTTCAAATCTGATTTGTTCACTGTATGGGAAATGTACATACTAAATTTCATGATTCTAGCTTCAACCATGTTATAGGTACCATTTTTGTCCCTTTTTGTACCATTTAACCCCCCAAAAGTACGAATTTTTAAAATGTCACTTTTTAGGTTGTCTTCATGCCGCAAGAGGAATATCCATACCAAATTTCAAGATTCTAGGCCCAGCCGTTTGGTCATTGCGGTGGTACCATTTTTATCCCTTTTTATCCCATTTTACCCCTTAAAAGTACGAATTTCGAAAAATCCCGTCTTATCACACCTCTACACTGTAAGAGAAATGTACACACCAAATTTCATGATTCTAGCTCTAGCCGTTTGGTCTGGAGAGTGATCAGTCAGTCAGTCAGTCACTCAGTCACTCAGTCACTCAATCACGCAACTCTTTTATATATATAGATTTTTTCAATATTTGTTTTGGTTTTGCTATATTAAAAAAATTATAGTTTCCTGCAATATAACTGCACTTCTACGAAAATCGACAGCCTCTATGGAATGGTGGAGGGTATATAAAGTTCGGCCCAACCGTTTTGACTTGTTACTAATACTAAACGCTTTACTGCCGTTGTGTGTGTGTTGCCAACCACATTAGATCGTAGCGACGTTTTATTTTATTCTTTTCTCTTTGTATAACAAATTAAAGTACCATCCTTGTGAAAATTGGCATTATTACACTTTGGATTTCGGCCATTTATGTGAAAGGTAACAATCTCATCCGTCTCCGAACTTATACTTAGTGTGTGGAAAATAGTAATTTGTGGCAAACTCCTTCCGAAATGTATTGTACACCAGTCAGCCAGACAGACAGTTTTTCCTCCGTGGAAATTTATTAATTTTCAATTTCGGAATCCCGGGGAATTTGTGCGGGAATTACCCGTAAATTTTGAATAGAGGTAGATTCTTTATTAGGGTAGCTGCACATTAATTTTGTTTGAAATTGAGTTCGCTGTTGATGTAATGGTCAGTAGGGAGAGCTGATAGATGTGGTCTGTATGTGATGTCGTTCCAGGGACAGACTCGGTCGCGAGGGTAAGAACTCCAACTGAGTTGTTGTTGGCGAAGTAGATTTTTAGATCTTTAATTAAATTTGTGCTAATATTTTTCTCAGGAAAACAGCAATTGTATCCAGTTTTCTAGAAGGCTGGCAAGTGTTTTGGGAAAAAATATAAATGAATGAAAATGAAAGAACAGTGGAATTCTGTAAATTCTATGACATTTTGTTGGAGTTGGGGACACTTACCTGTTGATTTCATATCAGCAAATGCCCGCGTCTTGTCTCCTTTTTGTAATTTCTATTGATTCTTCACGTCGCACAGTGGAATATTTTCATACAGGCTACGGAAAAAATTAGAAGCAATAGTCAAATTAGATCAAAAAATATTTTGTGTTTAAATCCGCCCACAACCACGCCTACCTCCCATGTAAGTTAAAATGAAAAAAAAAACGACACAAATTTCTTATATTAATATATATGATAATACAAATCATTACCATTGATTTCATTTGAGTATGAAATTAATGAATGAAAATTGTCAGTGTCACGCCCAACGCCCAACGACTCTCGAAATTTCTGATTTAAGTCAAAGACATACAATCGTTGCGAAAGTTCTGACGAGATGGGGTAGCGCCCATCGAAACTGCGCAGTCAACTTTTAGCTGCAACAATAAAGGTCTCACTTTGTCTTTTTGCTAATTTTGGGTTCTGCTGAAGACTTCAGCACAACCTTTGGTCTTAAACCAAAATAAATGACAACACATTTTTGATAAAAATTATTTTATTTCTTCATCGATGACAAATTGCTGTTATAACTTTATAAATAACTTAGATTAGTATCGGGCCAGTATTTACATTCGCCCACATGCCATAAAACCTTATGATAGGTATGATTTAAATAAATTTTCCAAAATACATTAACAGAGGACAACGAGAAAGAATTGCTTCATTTTTTGCTTAGTAGGTTTAACAGAATATTATTTCTAAAATGAATGAATAAGACAATACTTTAACAGTATTTGTAAATGCCGAGGCATCGGTCGGCCTCGCGAGCATAGTTGTATACGTACAATGGATCCAAACGGGTCTCCGAGTGCACAGAGTGCAAAGGAGCATTCTGGTCCTTTAAACCTACTAATTGTATACTGTACAAAAGTAACCATATTAAATAAATTCAATCGTCAGGTAACACTATGTCTGAATAGGAAATCGAAAACATAATTACACCTTTTTAAATGCAAAAGAACAGCTCAACAGCTCCTGTTTTCTGTGCATTAAATGAAATTCCAATACGATATATAGTTTCCGAGATACATCTCAATAAAATAACCTCTATTATGATGAAAATTTGAATTATTTTAGCATATATAAACTTTATATGCATCCATAGCTAAATATTGGCAAAATCTGTTAGAATACGCTTAGTAGGAATGTTCTTTGCAAAATTCAATCAGTAAAGTCCAGATTTGGGCGCATGAAATTTGGGAGTTTTTGCCGCTGATAATACACTGCGCGTCGGTGTTCTAGAGAAATTGGATACATTTTCACCTCGTTTAATACTATTGATTGATTGTTTTGTTCTTGTGGCCCTTTTTGGAGCAGAAGTAAATACTATCGTGGATTGTAAATGTACAAATTTATCTTTATCTTTTATTGTAATTTGCTTCAGCATCCGCAGAATAGTTACTACCTTAAAAATCTTTTAATATCTTACATGAGTTTGCCCAACTTTGAAATTATACATATGTCGTTCATGCGATGTCAATAATGATTTTTAACTTTTCCTTTTGCAATATGAAAACATTTCAGTAATAAAAACTAATTTGGTGTAGTGAATGGTAATTAAGGGCGAGAATCGATCCTCGATTCCCCGATCAACTATTTTTCAATCCGATTCTTAGAATCGAAGAATCGGACCCAAGAATCGATTCTTAATCGGAATCGGTTAAAATGTTCAACCATAGAATAAAATTCCACATTTGAGTTTGTATTTAAATCTAAAATATATAAATATGAAATTAACAGCATATTTTTTATGTGTCTTCGTTTCATTAAAAATAATTCTTTTTATTGATGTAATCGAACCATTCGTTCGTAATCTTTGTTCTTAATAGATCTATTTTCTTTGTTTATGTTTATCTCAGTTGGAAAAGTTATATGAATACGGTGTTTAATCCGCTTTCAGACCATCGCGTTTGCCTCACAACAGTCCATGCAGCATAATTTATCAAAACATTTTTCAATGTAAAAAACTCATTGGTTTTTTATAAATTATTATGAATTAGAGTAGTCGAACAAGTACGTTACTCCAATAGAAAACAATATTAAAATTGAATAGTAATGTTAAAATGCAAACTTGAAAAAGATATTCAGATTTAAATTCGCATTCAAAATTTAAAATATTTCAAGTTTAAGTGCACATTAAATTTTTTATTTAAAAAATATTATTTTAAATATTACTTTAAATAGTAAAAAATATAGTTTAAAAATAGTCCGTCTGCCTGCAGCCTCTTCTATGAAGAGTTTTTTGTTAAAATCTTATAATGATTGCAAATCACAAATCTTTCATGTTGAAATTAAATAATATATATATATATAATACAAATATTACTTAAGAAATTATACTTTAAGTAGTAAAGTAGTTTAAGAAAAGCATATATGTAGTTTGAAAATAGTCTGTCTGCTTACAGACTCACTGACCGTGTTTTTTAGGTCCGCTATTCAAGCACCGAGAATTTCGATCAAGTTTTGTGTAATATTTCTTTAAAATTTAATCTTTCTAAGAAGAAACTTGCAAACAAAAAATTTAAAAAATTAATTCTAATGATAGATTAGTGAAATGCGGTTATGGCGACGATGGATGTAAGAAAATCTTGATATTTTAATATCAATAATTTCCTAACATTCACGAAATATTGTATTGATCGTAGACTTTGGTAAAAAATCGACTGAATTTATTCACCGAATTTTTAGTATATGTCTATCTACGTTATCTGTTGATTGATTTTTTAGGATGAATCCGGTCGGAATACTTAAAAGTGGATCAAGTTCGATTATTACCATATTTCACGAAATATAAATAATATTTCATTACAAATTTAAAATTATCAAAATATTTCTGCAACACTTTTTCCATTTTGAGGACTTTTCAAATGCTTGGAGGTGCTTCCACAAAAAACCAAGTGTATATATTTTTAACTTTTTATAATAATTCAGACTTCATTTTTTACCAACTTTAAATTTTTCTTTTAAATTTCACAACTTGTTACCGCCAAAAGTACAAAATTTCGATTCTGAAGCGTCGATAATCGATTCCAGTATAAAGTTGGACGCGTGTAATCGATTCCAAAATAATCGATTTATGAACCCCCAAAATCGATTCTCGATTAGAATCGGAATCGATTTACCAGTCACTAATTTGGTGCAGGTTTTAGTTGTTGCCGTCTGGTCCTTAGCGCGTTTTATACTTGATCATATCCATATGATACGTGAATATAACCTTATTCGTGTAACAAAACGTTGATTCATTTCACTTTTCAGTTAAGAATTTATTACACGCCAGTGCGCCGTCCCAATTTAAATCGCGCCATCCCATATGACAGGCCCTTTGGCTGGCACACGGACGACGTTTTCCATTACCTACCTTCAAATCACTTTAAAAGCTCTCATCTCATAGAGAACATTGATTAAGAACTTCCACAACAGCTTGACATGCATCAAATGCCCCGTCGCCCCAAAGTCAAATGCAACGAAACGTTGTGACTCACACACGCACACACACTCACAGGACTTTTTAGAAAGATAAACCAGTCGATGCCTAGAACGTTCATATCTGTAGCACTGGAGTCACCAAACATGGTGGCATGATGTACTCCATACATGAACGAATGGATGAGCAGCAGCGGCATCATCACCATTATCGTCATCTCGTCATTCTTATCCCCTTCCTGGAGCTGGTAATGGTAGTGGTGCTGATGATGGTGCCATTTTGTTTTTGTAGCACACAGCCTGTCGCCTCTATCCAGGCTCCGATGTTTTAGATTTATTGATAACGAGCAACACTCGACAGCAGGACAACTTGCAGAGCAGAGAACACACCGTTGGTTAGGTTTTTCGTTTTTGTCCGTGTTTGTCCTTTGTTTTTGGATTTTATTTGTTGCCCTTGTTGAGCAGATTCTTTGTGGATGTTGAAACGTGTTTACTTTTCTCTTTTTTTCTTTTTTCTAGTCCGGGTACGTTTGCCATGCTCGTGAGTGGTGGTGGATGGTGCAGGGTGCAGAGTATCTGTTGGTCGGAGCATCAGAATCTCGGTGTGTTTTAAATTCATTAGCGTATAACCCACATTTTAATTACTTCCCAACCGAACCCACAACCAGGTGTACACGAGTATTTAGTGCCAGCTACTATTCCACTTACCACCAGGGGTTTTGGAGGTGGTGAGGTGGGGTGGGGTGGGTGGTATACGCTGACTTTTTCTAAAAATTCTTTTAGATAGTCTTTTGAGGTTAAATGCAAATTAATTACACAAATAAAGTGTCTTTAGGGGGATGAGCGCCGTGGCGGGTGTGTGTGTGTGTGTCTGTTTTTTGAATATTTATATATGGGAGTACACACAGATATCCACCTACGCATACATATGTACGTACGTACGTATTTGTTTACTGGCAGACAACAAATTTTGTTAAGCTCTTTTTGATGACTGCAAAATGTTAACCATAAGCTAAGCACCCACCTATTAAACAGGTACGGCTTAGGAGTCAAGTCCGTACTTGGTACCACCGCCCTTACGGCACAGTAGTTTAATAACGCGTTTTTTCTTATGGACTAAGCCGCAACAATTTATTAAACTTTAAGTCTAAGCGGTTCGTCCGTTCAGCAGGCGCTGCTCTTGTGGCCTCTGCTGTGCCAAGGTATGTGCCCCAAAATCCCATTGAATAAATACATAAATTACCAGGAAGCTCTGTTACGGGCCATTGCAGTGAGTAAACTCTCGTTAAAAATTTGCCGGACCGCCGACACGTAAGTGGTCGAGGTCGCCGGTCTGGTCTTGTTATATTTGAATGTAATGTATGGGCAGCAAATCCTCTGAATGGTGGGGGGGGGAGGGTTGAAGCCTAAACATTTGATGCAACTTTTGACTTTTATTAATTTATAACATCGTTTTGGTGAACAATATCCGCTGAGTTTTTTCCTAGTCGATTCTGACATTTGCGATGGTCACTTTCACTGAAGTGTAAAGTAGTGCCCTAAGGCACTTCCCGCAAAAGGCTGATATTGGTCTCCTTATTTCTATAGCTCACGTACATAGAATTGTAGACTGAACAATTTTTGTATAGTGTGTTTTTTATTGAGGTATAGAACTTCGAATTGAAATCAAACACAAGAAAATCGTTTTAATGTCCATCAATTTGGCTTTATTGGAAGGATAATTTTATGCCATTATTGTTTAAATATGATTTCGGGCATGTGGCCGCCGCGGCTGGCTCGAATATAGCCAATTCTACAGGTCCAATTTTCAACCACTCCAAAAGTGGTTTCAAAGCTCCAATTGCTGTGCACGGTGGCGAATCGATTCATTCGGGTCCTCTTCAACACTTTGCTCTACAGCGGCAATTGTTTCTTCGGTGCGCACTGTTCGACGTCTCTGCGGATGCGTATTATCACATAGAGTAAACGTAGTGCGAAAACGATCCATGGTTAACCGAATTAATTGCTCTGATGGACGATTATGTCGACCATAAAATGGTGAACTTCGCGAACTGAACCATTACTTTCGAAATAAATTTGCACGATTTGCAAGCGTTGTTCTTTTGTCAACCTGTTCATGATGAAATGGCAAACCAATCTAAATATTAATCACTTGACAGCTGACAAAATGGCCGCCAGTTAAAAAAGTGATGCCAACTTAAAGTTCTATACCCCAATAAAAAACACCCTTTATAAATCAGTCTTGACTAAAAATTGTTGGTTGTGATGTCGGAAATTTCAAATAACCGGCAAATGTTGGATATAGTTGCAGTCCCACAAATCGATCCTATGGATGGTAAATTTATCATATCGAAGAAGTAGCCTAAGACGCTTTGCATGTTTGAGCCAAATACGTTTCAGGAATTCCAAAGGCGTCTGGAGTGGAATTTTGAAGAAATTGAACCACGACAACTTGAAGATAAGATCAACTCACTGCTGCTTCGTTGTCAAATTCCCTGCTGTTTTCGTTTCAGCTATTTTTTTTATAGACGGAACACAAAAAATAAACATAATGGAATCATATAGAATGCATTGTGAATCAAGTTATCAAGGTATAGCACATTAAAATCGGTGAAGTATTTTAGGAGTTACAAGCGATTGAATGAAAAATCATATTTTTTACTATTAAATTGGTCATTACTCGTGAAAACAAAATTTTTATTTTTTCCCAAAAATACGTATACAATATTTTTTGAGACTTTCAAAGCAATCACAGCTATCGAGGTAAAAAAAAGAAAATCCGCTTGACATGGAATGACCGTTTTTTTAATCACGGTTTTCGAAAAACCCGGCATTGCAGAAAAACCGGGTTTTGATTACTCTAATCACTATCCGATGATTTTCTTTCATTTTTATATCACCAAAAATAAAGAAAGAAAGAGCCATAATTACCTTTAATTGAACATATAAGCGGTTGTGATCGGAACTATATTTCCAATAAGAGACTACAAATCTTAAAGGTACCTTCGCCGAAAATTGGAATTTTAGTAAAAATTAATATCGTTTTCGAGTTTAGAAAACACATCAGAAAATATTATAAACAGCAACACACAGTGTTGTGTAGTTGGCGTATGAGTTATATTTATTGAAGTTCATATTACTCATTCGTAGGCCTCTATAATGGGCCATATTGCAAATTTTGGTTAGGGCTTGACAAGGCTCGTTTTGAATGGCATAATTTTGTTCTTACGTGATATGTAGAAAATAATAACTAGAATGGGAACGTTATTCGAAGACAAATTGAATATTCCTATAAATTTCTTTACACAGGCTTCTTAATTATTGATACGAACAACGACAGATCAAAAGAAATTTCAAAAATGTCGTTATTAATTATGTGCATATGTTTTGTCCACACCGATTTTTATATTTATCGATAAAATGTCGATAACAAAGAAATTTAAACCTAATCTGTACATTCGGATCATTATTCGAAATCCTAATGTTGCATTAATTATTTTCTTTGTGCTTCAGTTACCGCTTCAGCAATATTACCTTGTGAGCGTATTTGTACTAGGATCAATGGGGTTGTGAAGGCGTATCTAGTTCCACCTTGTCCATTCAAGGAAATGAAGACATCTTGTTGAGCAGAAATTGGGTGTGTAATTGATTCGTGTTGTTTTGTATCAGGTAACATTTTCGATAGCCATATCAAATTTAGTGATTTTCAATTTTCAATTGGCGATATGGCAAATTCATTGGCGATAAACATTAGGGTGAGTTTTTTAGAGTGTTTTCGGCTCACCCACATACTACATTGTAGCCAATATAGGAGCAACATGTGCAATTCTAAGTTTTTGATTGTGTAATAGGGCTGTTTTTCTTTAATCCGGGATAACAAGATGCAATAACAAAAACGATAATAAAAATTTAATTTTTTGCTCAAAATAAAAAATTATTTTTTCACATTGTCGCCAAGTACAACATAAATATATGTATCAAAAATTTATTGGACTTAGCCTCGATATTCATCATTTTGACTTACACTGGATAATTATCCAGGCAAGTCAACACAAAATTATTTTTTCAAAATTTGTTTTCACACACACCAAAAGTAATTTTTTATTTTGAGTGAAATTTTAACATTTTATTTAGATTTTTGTTGTCGCAGCTTAGTTATCCAGTCTTAAAGAAAAACAGCCATAATGTTGGCCAATGATACAAATAAAACATTGAGTTCATGTGTGTGGAATAATCAACCTGTTGGGATGGAACCTCTCATAAGCCGACTGTAAATAAAAATTGACTTTGAACTTCGTAAGTGTTTTGGGAGAATGTTTGCATGTTTGGAAATAATTTCGATTTATTTCTTTTCGTTTATCGGTCTTACCAGTATGACAATTCTTGTTGAATAAGAAGGAGTCAACTCCGCTTTTTACGGTAGTCGTACCTAAGACATAGTTCGGTTTTAAGGTGAAATTATGCTGTCATTTTTCTCGAGGAAGACATGCCCACACGGGGAGAAGGCAGCTGGAGAAAGAGGTTGCAATGACTGGAAAATAGATCTGTATGGAATAATTTTGAAACGGCCCTATGTCCTCAATGGAAGGACGGTAATAAATAATAATAATGCTGCCATTTAAATGCTAATCAGCTTGTTTATGTTTAATAAGTTAGGGGATTTAAAAAACCCAAATGGAAATTCAAGGAATTTAAACGTTATTTTCGTCGGCTTATTTCCGACATTTCAGGAGATTGTGCCTATTTTTCATGTTGTGACAATTAATGGTTTATGTGAATTGATGTTATGAATGTTTTCTAAGTGGCCTTACGATTTATGTTACATCATTGAATTATACATTTTATGTATAAATTTTGATTTATGTCGGCCGTTTGAGTAATTCCCTTTTAACAAGCCAATTAGTATAAACTCCGTGGAAATTAACTAGTTACTATTTTCTAGTTTAATTGGTTATGTTCGCTTTGAACCGATATATTGTAGAAATCGGTTTTAGAATAAGGTATTTTGGCGACTGTAATAAATATCAATGTGTTAATCGCTCTCTGCTTAACCAATCCTTCAAAAAGCATCAGTTCTCCAAATTTATTTTTGAAAGAAACCTGAGAATGTCAGATTTCAATGATTTGTTTTGAGGAAATTGTATAACATTTAATTTTGTCGGGATGCAAAGTTATGTCATTACTATAAATTTAGTGGCTTTCCCAAAACTATCTGTCTACACTTATTTGTATGGAAAATCTTTCCCACCGTCTTATGCAAGACCAGCGCTCCCTCGATGCTATGTTGATTTGAGTACCTGCAAGAAGAAACATAACAATTTAAATTTAATTGACATATTACACTGTGCTACCAAAAATGTATCCGGGATCCAAGAAGAAAACAATTTCCAGATGTATAAGGCCAATGAATAATGCAGAAGTACTGAGCTTCTTTGTAGAAGCAAATTAGTAAAAAATTATGATTTTCATTTCTTGCAAATTAGACAACACATTTTATATTATTTTGACTTAGCTTTAGCGAAGAAAACAAGGTTTAGTTTTAAAAATCTATGAATAAATGTAGACGTTGTGACCCTTTTTGCTTAAATTGATTTAGTCATACGAAGACGACATGTACTTCTACAAGAACGTCCATAACTGTTAGTAAAAAAAATATCCATAGCAATTTTTAATATCGTTTTCGAGATGAAAACACACCAACAAATGTTATACAAGGACTTTTTAAGTTTCGTGATCCTTTCAATCAGTCAAATTTTTGACTACTTTTTCCAATAAGTCTGGTGGGTTGAATATTGGATTCAATGCTTCAAAAGTTTCTGGTTTGTCGGTATAAACCAATGACTTAACATAGTCCATAAAAAGTAATCCAGGACCACTTCTGGAAATTGATTTTACAATAAATGTCGTTGTCGTTTAGCTGATTAATGTGTTTAAACAAAAATTCCTTCAGCATGACAAATTTGAAAACAAAATCGGATAAATTATGTGTGTTTCTAGAGCGAAAAAATTAAATTGAATTGACAAATTATTAGATCTAATTAGTTTTCAATTATTTAACATTTAATGTTATATGTTTATTTATTCGACAAGAGCAAGCCTAGAATGAATGGCTATCGCCAGTGGTTTTACGCATATGATTGCCTGCTGACTTTTGGACTGTTCCATGCGAGCAAGTGTAATGTTATTGCTCTTATTTTATATTTAAACTCAACAAAGTTATTACAATTTCTCCGATAATAAAGGCAGAAAAGTGAAGACTTTCAGTGTGTCTTGTTCGTGAATCCATTTTTTCAGCTTCATGTCCGCTTCGACTTGTGACCAGAACTGTTAAATTTCGATTACGATTAGTAATCAATTGCATTACTTTTTAAAAAGAATCGTACTGATTATATAATCCACTATTCAACAATTTCTGATTACGATTACAAATAGTCAAAAAATAATCAGGATTACTTGCGATTACTGGCAAAAGAACGAGAACAGAAAAAATCAAAACTGACATATATTGAAAAGTCAAAAGTTTTGACAAACAGACTACTATGACTCTCATACCGATTTCGCGAGAATCAAAAGTAATCACAAAAAATCAAAAGTAGCCAAAAGTAATCTAAAATAGTCAAAAGTAATCAAAAGTAATCTTTTAAAGTAGTCGAACTCATTTTTGATTTCTTTTGATTATTTTTGATTATTTTTCAGTAATCGCGAGTAATCCCGATTATTTTTTGATTACTTGTAATCGTAATCAATTACTAATCGTATAAAACTGAATGTAATCGTATTGTAATCATTACTTCTACTTAAAAAAAAGTAATCTAATTACTAATGATTACGATTACTAATCATTACTTAACAGCTCTGCTTGTGACCGAATTCAATTTCTGTCCTTTTTCGGTCTTCCAATTACCATTGCATCTACATCTATAGTTATTATCACAAATATTAATTTGACATTGTGCTAATTGTGTCCTTTCGATTTTCAGTTTTTTCAACATCCGTGAAAAACAAATCACAGTGTTCACAGAGCAGTAGCTCCGGTTCTCCCATGAGTCCGTCTCCGCAAGGTTTGCGCTCTCCATTCGGTAAGTTCGAATCTTTATATTCAATTGCATTTTGTGGTTTCGTTTTTTTGCGTTTAATTTCCATTTTATTTGTATTTATTTTTATATTTATATTTGTACCATCATAGCCTAACGCCTCCAGCATTATTTACAATATTTTGTGAATTTAAAATCAAAGAACTGTGTATGTAACTGCACTTGTGTGCGTTCGTTCGTTCGTTCTTCATTGACCACACGTTCAGCCTCAACCTGCCGATATATCGTCCCCTGCCTCTGTTTGTATCTCTCCTTGGAGAATAACATGGGGGTGGGGGGCATTCCATTCATTCATTTATGTACATATTTATATGACATCATAATGAGGTCCCTCTTGTGGCCGGGGTCACCTTTCACATGTGTGTGTGTGTACGTATGTACATGTGAATTGTTTACCTTTACTCGTTCGATCGTCCGTATATAAATATGTACATTGTGTACATTGTACAGACATATGTAGACTAGAGCGTACCAGGTTACAAGTAAAAAAAAAAAAGTTCGCCGTACACCTTCGAATATGAAGTATTATTGAAAGGTAGTTTCAAAAAAATTTTTTTTATTTTTTTATGCCGAACGTAGGGGTCGCGCTTTTACATTTTTCTATATAACTTCTGCATTTATAAACGGATTTTAAAGTGTGATACATCGATGTTTTTGTCCGATTTTTTTGTCTTTGAAGTCATTGAGCTCAAACATGATTCATGATTTTATGCGAGCTTTAATTTTCGATTATTAGAGTGGTACATTAGGGTAGTAGCAACTGAGAAATGATGGGTAAGTACCAGAAGGGGGTGCTTGAGCTCAATGACTTCAAAGACAAAAAAATCGGCCTCGTCGAGACAAAAACATCGATGTATCACACTTTAAAATCCGTTTATAAATACAAGTTATATAGAAAAATGTAAAAGCGCGACCCCTACGTTCGGCATAAAAAAATAAAAATTTTTTTTTTGAAACTACCTTTCAATAATACTTCATATTCGAAGGTGTACGGCGAACTTTTTTTTTGAGGTACGCCCTAATGTAGACATGTATTCAATTGTGTTGTTGTTTGTTTGCTTGCTTGCTTGTTGTTGTATTCGGTTACAGGCGGTACAACATCTTTTTCGGTTATATCTTTATCTTTATTATTGTATGTATTTGTTGTGTTTTCTTTCATTACAGCCAATCGTGGTAGCCCGGAGAGTGTTGGCAGTTTATCGCCTGGAAATGATTCTTTAGTTTATGGTGACACAAGTATAGTATCCCCCCAAAGAAGGATACATCGTAGATATTTATGAGATGATATTCTGTAATTTATTTATATTTTATGAGGAAAACACCAACGACGGACGTACACATACTCACTCACACATTACTCGTACTTACTTTACCGCTCTCACTACGTCAAAGGACGGACAAGACAAACTGACAAAGACAGACCCGACAGAACACCCATCGTCATCGTCACCAGCACCACCATCACCACCACCACGACCATCCTTCGTGGTTTTTGTACAAGTTCCAGAGTAACTACGGCATGAACATAAACAACAACCACAACTACAACAAGAATAACAACTGTAACAACGATGTACGAGAGAGAGAGAGTATGTGTTACATTAACTACTGCCACACCACATGGACTCTTAGGTTAGGTTACACTCTACACACATGCATAGACGTACAAGGACATGGACATGTTGTGTTTAATCCTCGTTCCCGTTTTTTTTTGTTTGTTTGTTTATTTGTATTTTATGTTTCTTCTAATCTACAGCAGACAGACGGACGGACAGACACACACACACACCAACACACATACAATTTTAGGAATTCTATTTAAGTTTAAGATCTTTTTGTATTCTTCATGCATTGTTTTATATTATTTTCCTTTCTCTTTTGTTCATTTGTTTTTTTTTTTTCTTCTTCTTTTATATATTTTTTGTTATATTTCCTTTTCTTGGCTGGAACTTTATTATATTCCGTCTCCTAAGTACTCTGAAAGAATGTATCCTTTAGTTTATTTGTATTTTTGTATGACTAGCATTAGATATTATTAAGTTCGTTTTCATGCATTAACATTAAAGCGTTTTTCAAAGACAGAACTACTAATTGGTTGATTTTAATGAAAAAAAAAACAATTTATATATGTATCTTTACATGATATTATTTAAACTACTCTCCGGCGCAAAAGTCTATCGTGTAACAAATTCTAGTTGAAAATTCCAGTTTGAAAAAGTGTACTCAATTCTCATGGACCATAACTCAATGTAAAAATATAAAATGAGCCCTTTTCTTTATGTCTTGATCGATTCGGAAGTTGGAAAAATTGTTACAGGGTGGACAACCTTGAAGTATATTTTCCAATTACATATTGTTTTGACAACACCGTATCATGTCTCCTCACAAGCTTTGAACATTTTCTTGGAGTAAAAAATACGATTGATTTATTTGCAAGTTCGATCCTTCCTATTATCGATGGAAGACAATTTTGAACGGAAAAATATATCTTGCTTGAAACAGAGGTACACTGAATGTTGTTTTGTCACTGAATTAGAAGACTCTGGGGAGTGATATAACTTTTCTTATTTCTAGTTATTAACGAGTAGAGGAAGAACCTGTTATTGAAATTCCCCAGACACCCCCAAAATCTTGTCTTACGGGTAAAAAACGGTTTTACGTGCCTCTGCACCTTTTAAGCTTTAACTTAGTCTAATATCAACCGACCTCAAGTTATTAAAATTTGGACCTTCCTTCACATTCCCAAAGTTCGATAATGATGAAAAAGTTAAAACAAAATAGGTTTGTTGGGCAAATACACATACACACAAGTTTTAAATAAACATTTATATCGTTCGAAATTCTTCTTCTTTGAGATGAAATGAAAATGGGTTGATAATCGACTAAGTTATATATAAGTCAAGATTTTGTGGGTGTCTGGGAAATTTCACAAACAATATCTACAAGAAAAATAGTATCACTTCCCAGAGTTACAGGACTGTCGCACAGTGAATCTCTACAAAAATTGGCTTCCATGAGTGTTTGTGTACCTCAATTAGTTTAGCCCTCTAACCCGCAAGAGTGCCTCAGGGCACTCTTCACAAATCTCGAATTTACTCAATAATTGCTTATTCTTACAAAAACAAACTTATAATGGTACTTCGATGAACAGACATAGAACCACTTTTGTATAAGTACCAAACGCATCCTAACGTTTGGTTTAGATTTTATTTTCAGTTTTGTGCACGAAGTCAGAAAAAAGGAAAAATCATGAAATCTTATTCTTATTCCAAACTAAACAATAGTGATTTCTGGGCCCGGATCTAATTGTGTTATATTTTTTGATTTACTTGTGAACGAGAAATTAAAAATTGTATTGTGTGTAGAGGACGCAAGGCACTCCTCGCCTTTTGCCATATGGCTCTCGAACTAAATGAACAAATGACTTTCTGATTCTTTTTATTCTTTATTTTAAGATTCTTTATTTTAGCACAATTATCCCACAAAAAATATCTGAACATAAATTTTTAATTTTTAAAAAATTGCCTCCTAGAGGGTTAAGAGACATTTGAGTTACAAGAGAAAAATCATACGAGGTTTGTTTTCGTATTTTTAACGTTGCGATCTCACTAAGGCTGTTTTATTTTAGGCCAGGATAACGGGCTGCGATAACAAAAACGTTAATAAAGAGTTGATCAAAATACAAATCATATGTTTTCGTATAAAAGCAGATTATTTTATGAAGCCATTTTTGATCTTAGTCAGGATAACCATAAATTCCACTTTCACTGGATAATATTTATCCAGGCTAAGTCTAAAACATTTGACATATAATCACTTTTTCAAAATTTGTTTTAATGCTAAAAAATAATTTCTTATTGTGAGTGCAAAAGTAACTTTCTATTCATAGTTCGGTTACACTATAAGTATCATGGCTTAAACGTTTTTCAAAAAAAAAAGTATCAGCAATTGACAGAATGGCAACGGCTGGGGGGCCAAAGCCTCCTAGAAGTTTCGCCAGACATGGATTTTTTCTTTCTACAATGTAAGTAAGTACCTAACTTTTTCGACCTTAAAAATTGCAGGGGGCCAAAGCCACCACTGACGGTTTGCCAGACAATGGAACGAAATTACCATAAAAGTTTTGGCCGTTTTACTTATAGTTTAAGGATTTTCGTTTCTGGCCCCCGGACTTTAAGCACTTTCCACCCCAGACTGGTCTGGCTGGTTGGTTGATAATTCGTTGGTGCAAGAGCTTTCCAAATAATCAAATACCGGCCATGATAAAATATTGTAAATAACACTACCCCTTTCGACCTTCAAAAACACTACCTTTTTTACCTTAAGATAAGTGGTGGTGTAACCAAAACGTTGGTGGTTCCCGGACTAACACGTTTCAACGAATTGTTATAGTTTTTTTAATGTAAGCGCAATATTTCGGTAGTAAATTTATCTTTTATCCTGCAGTTTTCTTTTAAATTGAAATTTCTTTTATTTTTGTGAAGAAAGCATAATTTAGAGAACAAATTTTCGAACATATTTTCCCTACTTTGGGAATTTAAGTTTTTTAATTGAAATTTTTCGATATGAATTAGTTGTTCTTAAAAAAATACTTTTTGCTGAAATTTCAAGTTTTAATTGTCTAATTCACTATTGTTGTTAAAGGGGTGCTTTGGTATAGGTGTATTTTCTCTGGTCAAGTGCATTTTTAAGCTTCAAAAGTGAAGTCATCTGGAAACACATCTACAGCGGACGTGTGAGTATTCTTCCAGATATATATATATTTATATATCTTTTCGTTCGAAAGCTACTGCATTAATTTCAAACCACTGTGTCGTGTTGTGCTTAATTGCCTCTGTGGATGGCCCGCATACCACACCAGAAGTTGTCTAACTACGTCAAATCAGAGCTTTCTTTAGTTTCATTTCTATTCAGTTACTTATATTTGGACCACCCTTTATGATATGCGTGTGAAATTAGCATGCGTTCATATACAAGTTAAGTTCTATTAATCAAAAAAGACTTTATGCACTTGTAAAATAGTTTCGTGTTCATCCTTATGTATCCTTATATTTGTGGTATAAGATCCGAAAGTTCTATTTTCTTGTTTTGGCAATTTAGCATTGCGGTCTAAAATGTACATATCGATGGCCTAAGATTATATATTTCTTTGTATATTATGGTAGACTATTTTCAAATACAACTCGAGTGTTGTTGAAACTGAATCGTTTAATAATAAAAACGAGTAAAGTATTTCAGAGTTTAATCATTTTATTATTCTCAAAGAACTGAAAATCGATATGCGCCTTTTGCATATTAAGGTATCGATTTGTACAATAATTTTCAAAATAAGACATCCCTTAGACTTTTACTCTAAACAGTTCATGCAGATCTGGCAACTACGACTATATTAACTATATTAACTTTTAATTGCTTTTCGAAGTGGAAAAAATTCGTAATTTTATTTAAATTTCTAAATGTAGTACCACTTCTTATGGAATTGAAGCCATATATTTTACCTAATTATTTGTGTTATTTCGCTGTTCAAACATTATGTTTTGAACTCGTTGTGTTTGAATATTTTACTTCTATTCTACTATAAACTCAAAATTTATTTACAAATGGCTGCAAGTCTATTGAAGACGGTCGTCCGGCACGTCAAATCGTGATATAAACGGTGAGCGGCAAAGTAATATAATCTGTGCTACCATATCATTTGTACATCAAATAATTCGACTACATTTTGAAGAAATGTATGAAATTGAGTAAACACTTTTTTAAACATTCGACATTATTTGCATGCACCTAAGATGTCGGAAAGAATTACATAATTATATTATTAATAATCAAATCAGAAAATCGGCGGTATAGTTGGAGTGTCAGTGTAAAGGGTATTAAATTATTCGATTAATTGTTTATATGAAATTTTCTACATCTTATCCATTTAATCGAATAATGGCCAAAATAATAGTAAAAATCGGCCAATAATAACACCTCAAAAGAGATTGGGTGGAGTCCAACAGCTGTATATTGGCTCCGAGTCTACATCATATATATATATATATATATATATATATATATATATATATATATATATATATATATATAAAACAACGATACTGGCGTGTCTCACCTTATTTAAAGAACAATATAGTTTTAAATTGCATTCTTTATTTTATTCAAATTTGTATGAGTTTGAATTTGTATTTCGATGGAACTGATGCCTTACTTCTATTAGTTCCAGCCTTCGACGGCGGATTTTTTGGATTATGTCCAATGCTGGCAGCGCAGAATAAAGACTTCCTGTGTTAGATAGCCAAGTTTAATGACTGGGCAACCCTGCCCAATCTCGAACCTCAGTGGCACCGAAAAAATCATAGTGCTCAAACTTTCTTTTATAGGCCCCAAGGCACCCAAAACCATCAGTGTCACATAGCCTAGTTAAGCTTTAAAATTTTGGCGTTATTTACATTTGGTGCATCTGCTATGGCTCCGTTAAAAATATAGAAATATAAAAGAATGAAGTAGTAGCGTGTCCGACTGTCAGCATAACCCAGGGAAAAAATCGCTTAAGATCGACCGAAGACACATAAATTCATGATATATGTGGTTATATTTTGTATGCAAACCTCACATATCGATTAATCAAATATTTTGGAAAACACTTTCTAAATCGTCATTTGAAAATCATCAATTTTGCCATCATTCGAAATAAATATTTGAACAAAATTATTCGATTTATTGAATATAATTTTAATCGCTTGTATACCCTAATATTTATGCTGTCCAATTGTTCTTGTTCTTTTCAATTTAAAAATTAAATATCCTTTTTGAATTTGACACTGTCACTGTACTTTCTGTCAATAAATGATGTCGAATCTTTGAAACTTAGAAATATTTTTTTCACATTTTACCACACATATTGATAGAATAATAAATATTGTAGAAGATTTGCATTGGTGTATGGGCTCAATAATTTAGTTTAAGTTTTAAAATAAGATTTTGATTTATTTACTTTTATTTATCCTTTAATTTTTTTTAGTGTTTATTTCGTGTACAATGATAAACTTTCAGTTAAATTTACATTCTCTACTTGTGGGTAACTTCTTAAATTTTTAATAGCTTTGCGATTTCGTTGTTTTGACATTCACACACCACAAGTCTCAGATCATAATATTCGGACTTTGACACAAACCACAATTCAAAATCCATTTTTATTCTGTACATAGCACTTGTTGCTATTTTATTTTAAGTCGGAATACTAAAACATTTATATGTATTACTAAATTGCTGGCATATTCGCAGTTTTTCGGAAATTTTCCATAAATGTGGCTAGGTTTCAGTGTTGCTGACATTAAATAACATGATCTAGTGGCCCAATTATAATCATCGAAACGTGAATTCTTTTACAGGCTGCAGTGTAGTTTAAACGTCAAAATCCTGGAGTTGGTTAGAACTCTGTTATTATGTCACAATATCGATCAACAGTAACAGTCACTGCTAGAGTATGGTGGTACATATTTTATATATATTTTGATTTTTTTGTGGACCCACACGGATTTTTTAAACCTATTATATTCAAATATAGGATTTTTTATCTCTTTCATTAACGTTTAGATGATGCTACATAGCAAAGACGAATTTCATACGCAAAGGTGGAAGTTTTGTTTATTAATGGCTTATCAAAATAAAATTTAAACTACACGAAGATAATTATTATAGTATGTTTGACTGCAAAAATATATATTTGGTGCAGAAACAATTTTATACAAATAAAACGGAAGTAATTAATTTTTGGAAACATTGCAAATTCTAATCATTTTATTAATTATGTCCCGATGTTGCATAGCATCCCAGTCCATATTCGAAGGCTTCCTTCAAAATTGATTGACAAATATTCTACCCTCAGATTTGGTATCCAATCATTAAACTTCAATTTGACAAATATTTTTCTATTTTTTATAATTTTATGTTCGGTAACAAAGCTATAGTTTTTTCCTTCCATTCGTGAAATACAAACCTGATCGTGCGAGAAATGTAGAGTTTTTGAAAAATTGAGAAAGAAAAAAATTCTAACAAGCAGTCAAAATTTGCGTGCAATCTTCTCTCGAAATCATTTGATTTTGTTTACACTTTTGACAGATTGCTCGACTCGATCGCTTTACCTAAAGGGTGCTTAAAAAAACTCGACGGTTCTGAACCTTTTATAGAGGTGTTTACACATGAAGATTTATTGTAAAAAATGGTAAATTGTTATGTTCTCGTCATAAGCTACTCTAAATTTGTACAATGTAAACACCTCTTTGCTCTTTTAATACATCACATCCACATCGATATTTAAGTAATTCGTCTAATATGCACAAAGAAGAAGATCGTAATATTTTTTCAACATTTTCATCCATTTCTTCAAGTGTCATGTATGTCATTGCTTCTGTAGCATCTTCAAATTATTTAATTTGCACCATTGAAACATTGTATTGGCGTGGGGTCGTCTTCTCAATGATTTGGAGATTTAGTTCGCTTTCTGCTACTAGGGCTCGAATTGCTCTCCCGTCTTGATGACTGAGAACAACTTTGTATCAATACGAAATCCATGGAGGATTGTAGACTACTCACCATTCTGGTGAGTAGTATTTGGAGAAGGTAAGAAATCATCCTTGGTAACATTGATTTCTTTTTTCAATGATTCTAACAAACTCAGAAAGATGGTAACATCTGCTTGGCGACCCACTTTTCTCAAATGCTTTCAATTCTCGATCGGAAGGTCAAATATCGGACAAAATGTTTGATGGCAATTCCAATTCACTTCCTCGTTCTTTCTGAGTGGCCATTTTATGTAATCTGCCAACTCTAGAGTTGCACAATCTAAAGTCCACTTAAGATGTAGGCATTTGCTCTATTAAAATATTCTGTTATTTAACAGCAGACTTCAATTCTCTTGGCACTCCATTGGTATATGCCATTTTCAAAAGAATGATCTCAGATTCGTATAACAAATTATTTTAACTGTAATGTTTTATATAATTAATCTATAGATCCCCGTTACGTTTTTAGCTGGGAAGCGATTTAAACAGAATTATTCCATTAAATATTTTAGGTAACATGTTTGCTTTCATTATGAAATGTGTCTTTTTACGTTGTTATTCTTCCTTTTTGGCTAAATTATGATAGAATAATTTAGCTTTTTTCTGCAGCATATTTGGATGGATTTTTCGCACAACACAAGTTGTTTTATTGGCTTTTTCTCTTAGCTTTAACCTAAACTTATTTAATCTTAAACTTATTTCAGCTACAATTCTTCCATTAAACATGTAAAACAATAATTTTGTTTTTATTATTAAACATGAATTGTGTTGACAATTAATTTTGATTTTTAAAAATTATTTAACCACGCAAGGTTAAATAACCACTACTTGTTTATTTTATAAACGGAACAGAAGTAAAAGAAATAATTTATTCCAACCTAACATTCACTATTTAAACATATTAAAATTTATGTATATTTTTTGGTTTCCACACTAGATGTTTTATTAGTTTCCCAATTTGGCTTAACTCTCTTAATTTTGTAAACTAAAATCTTATTTCAAAAATAATTATTCCACTGAATTCAACTGTTGAACATTGCCAAATGAATAATCCTCTTGATTATATCTAAGATGTAGATTTGTAATCTTCCATTTGCCCCAATAAGGGAATCTGATATTTAATAGCAGACTTCAATTCCCTGTGCTCGTAGCCAGTGTGCTTCGCTATTGGTATACACAATTTATCAAAAGAAAAATCTTGGGTTTGTTCTGCAAAAACTGCGCAGTGCATAGAATTTTTCGTACAAAAAATTATTGAAATATTTGTATATTTCTTGATGTCCACAATATATGTTATATTAGTTTCCCCTTGATGTCCTCTCTTAGTTTTTTTTAAACTAACAACTTATTTCAACAAAAATAATTCCATTCAAAAATTTGAACAATAATTTTGCTTTCATTACTAAAGTTGAATTGTGTTAGTTTATTTTATTTACTGTGTTCTCGTTTGAAGATGAAAATTCGGTTGATTACATTTAAGATGTAGATTTGTAATCTTTCATTTGCCCTAGTGAAGGAATCTGCTATTTAATAGCAGACTTCAATTCTCTGTACTCGTAGCCAGTGTGCTTCGCTATTGGCACATACCGTTTTCAAAAGAAAAATATTGAGTGTGATCTGCAAAAATTGCGCAGAGCATAGAATTTTTCGTACAACAAATTATTGAAATATTTGTATATTTCTTGACGTCCACAATATATGCTATATTAGTTTCCCAATTTGGCTTAACTCTCTTAGTTTTTAAACTAAAATCTTATTTAAAAAATATTTATTCCACTGAATTCAACTGTTGAACATTGCCAAATGAATAATCCTCTTGATTATATCTAAGATGTAGATTTGTAATCTTCCATTTGCCCCAATAAGGGAATCTGATATTTAATAGCAGACTTCAATTCCCTGTGTTCGTAGCCAGTGTGCTTCGCTATTGGTATACACAATTTATCAAAAGAAAAATCTTGGGTTTGTTCTGCAAAAACTGCGCAGTGCATAGAATTTTTCGTACAAAAAATTATTGAAATATTTGTATATTTCTTGCTGTCCACAATATATGTTATATTAGTTTCCCGTACAGCAAATTATTTAAATATACATTTTTTGTATATTCCTTGATGTCCTCTCTTAGTTTTTTTTTAAACAACTTATTTCAACAAAAATTATTCCATTAAAAATTTCGAACAATAATTTTGCTTTCATTACTAAAGTTGAATTGTGTTAGTTTATTTTATTTACTGTGTTCTCGTTTGAAGATGAAAATTCGGTTGATTACATTTAAGATGTAGATTTGTAATCTTTCATTTGCCCTAGTGAAGGAATCTGCTATTTAATAGCAGACTTCAATTTCCTTTGTTCGTAGCCAGTGTGCTTCGCTATTGGCACACACCGTTTTCAAAAGAAAAATATTGAGTGTGATCTGCAAAAATTGCGCAGAGCATAGAATTTTTCGTACAACAAATTATTGAAATATTTGTATATTTCTTGATGTCCACAATATATGCTATATTAGTTTCCCAATTTGGCTTAACTCTCTTAGTTTTTAAACTAAAATCTTATTTCAAAAAGAATTATTCCACTGAATTCAACTGTTGAACGTTGCCAAATAAATTATCCTCTTGATTATATCTAAGATGTAGATTTGTAATCTTCCATTTACGCCAATAAGGGAATCTGCTATTTAACAGCAGATTTCGATTCACTTCGTACGTTCCTATTTTTTCAAAGGATTGATCTTAGTTTTGTTCTGCACAAATTTCGCAGAGCATAGAATTATCCTCGCAACAAATTATTTCATTTAAAATGGATTTAACTTCTTTGGTTATTTTTACTCAATGTATTTATTTTCCGTCTTTTAAAGTTTTTCCGCAACGTTTTTTTACATGAAAACGTTTTAATAAGAATTATTATTCCATTACATATTTTAGGTTACAATTTTGCTTTCATTATGAATTGTGTTTGTTTACTTTGTTTTTCTTCCTTCCTTGGGTACAATATGTACCCTTTTTCATAAATTAGTAGACTTCGTTTAGTTGTTTTTCACAATAGAAATTCAGTTTGTTACTTTTTAATTTAACTTTGGGCTAAATCATCTTCATAAATCGCATCAAAGTAGTGTACAAAAGTAGATCAACCAAAATTGATTATAATTATATACAGAGAAAAAATACTATATAAGTATGTTTGTCAAGAAAAATGAATAAATTATATTTGGTGAACCGGAGGTTCGGAATTAACACAACTATTCTTTTAAACATTAGACTGACGGATATGTTCTGAGATTCGAGTCAATTTGAATCCGACTAAATATACTCAAATTCATGTTTGCATGATTGTTTATTTTTGAATTATTTTAGTTGGTAATATAATTATTATTATTTGCATGCACATATTAGATGTAATTTCAGAAATTATTTTTCTGGACGTATGTTCTATTTTTCCGAAGTTTAACCAGAATGCCAAATTGAATTAGAGTTTGTTCGCTCTCTCTTCATATGGCCTATGGTACGTGGGAGAAACTAATTCAAATTTGTAAGCTGAAGTCTTATGATGTCATTGAGTTAAAGTTTAAATTAAACGATTTTATTTTTGTAAGGGTGACTTCCTCTGCCAGTGTTTCCACTACGCTTTGCAGTTGCTGTAGAATATCATGTGCCAAGAATGTATTTACTTAGCGACTCGAGCAGATTGTTTGACTGTTTAGATCCTGAACTAGTGACTCGTGTAGGGTATTTGGTTACTTAGGAGCACTCAAAACTGTGTGAATAGGGGGACGCGAGAGTTTCTCACGATAACTTATATAAGACCTACGAAAAAGCAAGCGATTTGTACAGGAGCTGATATTTGAAGTTCTCTAAAGACATGGAAATAGTTTCAAATATTGACGATGAAGTGTATTCTCCGATATAAATGACATTTTTCAATCTAAAGGTTGAAAAATAATCACCTGTGCAACATATGCATATTTGCTTCAATCACATTATATTTAGACCGACTCAAATCATTGGTTATTAAAATAACAATTCCTTACACGGAATCTTAACTGGTTAAACAAATTTGTATATTTTGGTAATGTCTGTGAATATATTTATTTGCATTTATATATATTTACAGGCATATAATAATAAACAATTTTCCGTGGGTTCGGGCTTAGTCTTACCAGAAGAATTTTCTGACTTTCTTACTTCTTCCCATATTAAAAATACAGTCAGTTAATAGTATATATATTGGGTATATTTAAATTTGCTTTGGTGGAACTGGTTAAACTTGTATTTTGATACCTTATTGATTGGAAGTCTGACAAGATTATATGGATTGGTCAAGTTTTTTTAATGGAAACTTACTAAATTTTCGATTGTCTTCCTTTGCAAATTTCTGCTTTATTGTTTAGGAATGTTGAATGGAATGGTGCTGTCCAATTTAATTTTCAGCAATACAAATAGCTATTTTTAGTATTTAATATGTTACCACTTATCATCACTAAAACCGTCTTAATCTGTTTTCCATTTGAGATTCCACACAAACGCCTGTAAACTGTTCTAATTGCCTTGTTAGTATCTTATGGTAACGTTGAAATCTTACAGTCTAAGGAGTGCCTGCTAAACTAAACGGCACGCTTTGATTTCTTTTTGTCGAAGGGTAATTATCCCACGCATCTTTTTTTCCGTGCGGCCTAATTAAATACATTAAAGTTGCTTCATTTGAAGTTTTTTCTTGAATGTGTTGAATAAGAACTGATTTTTCGTTACAAATTGTTTGTAGCTAGATTTATTTGTTGATGAGCAAAAATACAGGAACTGTAAAGGCTTTGGGTAGTAGTAGTACATAGTACAAAATACTCATAAATTTTATCATTTTATTCAAAATGTTTACTTCAGACTGATAACATATAATCTACATAGTCGTCATCATAAGTAAGCTATTCCGTTAACGTTGTACTTAGCGCCTGATCGTGATGGTCAGCTATCTGTGTTTAAGGCGATTACCCGATTCAATGTTCGATAAACCGCGATGTCCCCTGTGCTAGTTAGCAAAATAACAGAATTGAGTGTTTTTGGTGTCAGCACAGCCACTCTTAATACTGAGCGGCCTCGATCGTTCAGAAATATGGAATGTAAGAAATTCTTCATTTCAATATTCTGATGTTCCGATATTTCATGTATGGAAACATGACTAAGGATATCACATCGCTGTGAATTGATAATATTTTGAAGAAGACTACTAATAATGCCAATGCAGAGAGTCCAAAATGCGTTGTTAAACTCTCCATAATTTTTCTAGTTTTGTCTTATTACACATAATAATATTGTCATAATTCGTATTAGACATGTTTTTGTCACAGTCGGCGATAGCCCGCTTATCTGCATTTTTTCAATAAATTGTGTGAGAAAGATACCTATATACAACAAAAACTTTAAATTTTAATGTAATAAGATATAACTAAAACTTATCACCCGCTTAGTATTTTAGTGGTATAATTTTCTGTTCTGGCAATTTGTTGGTTCAATACAAACTAATACTTTGTTCAATGCTAGTTTGTTTCAAATTTACCAATTTTTATAGGTTTTTATATGACTAACACAAAAAAAATAAATTAATAAAGTTGAACACTTTTTATTATTTTATTTGCGTACTTAGTTAAGACTAATTTGGTTTCACTCTCTTTTTTAACCAACAACTTATTTCTATAAAAATTATTCCATTAAAAATTTCGAACAATAATTTTGCTTTCATTACTAAAGTTGAATTGTGTTAGTTTATTTTATTTACTGTGTTCTCGTTTGAAGATGAAAATTCGGTTGATTACATTTAAGATGTAGATTTGTAATCTTTCATTTGCCCTAGTGAAGGAATCTGCTATTTAATAGCAGACTTCAATTCCCTTTGTTCGTAGCCAGTGTGCTACGCTATTGGTATACACCATTTTTCAAAAGAAAAATCCTGGATTTGTTCTGCAAAAATTGCGCAGTTCATATGATTTTTCATACAACAAATTATTGAAATATTTTTATATTTCTTGATGCCCACAATAGATGTTATATTAGTTTCCCAATTTGGCTTAACTCTCTTAGTTTTTTTAACTAAAATCTTATTTCACAAAGAATTATTCCACTGAATTCAACTGTTGAACGTTGCCAAATAAATTATCCTCTTGATTATATCTAAGATGTAGATTTGTAATCTTTCATTTACGCCAATAAGGGAATCTGCTATTTAACAGCAGCTATTTTAACGGAATGACCTTAGTTTTGTTCTGCAAAAATGCGCAGGGCATAGGATTTTCATTATTTCTACAAAAAAATGCACAGATCATAGGATTTTCATTATTTCTGCAAAAAATGCGCAGATCATAGGATTTTTCGTACAACAAATTATTTAAATATTAAAATTCTAACCATTATAATGACATCCACGGATTTCATAAACTTAAGTAGTTCATTATTTCTCTTGACTGCTTAATTAATTATAATAACCATTCGAAAGTTGTTATTTTCCATTAATTGTTCAAGAGCACTTTTATTTATTTTCAAATCATTGTGATGTGGAGTACCTGCAATCCCGTTTACTGGAGTTCCTGCGGAATTCAATGATTTTTTATTATTAGTCGAAACCTGAAAGGAAAAATGTTCGGATTTTAATATTATTTTAGTGTACCATCCAGTCTGTTATGGGCTTAATAGTAGTTTCAAAAATTTGGTCAACTATTTTTATCTGGGAGTCCGTTTCGATCCAATTATTTTGTCAAATTTTACAAAAACAATCACCCTTTTCTTATTCTGCCAATTCAAAGCGATCTCTTGTTTCCTTTTCTAAAGCTCACAATTTTAATGTCTAAATTCATCTAATCGTTGGGGCAGAAAAAACTTACGGTAAAATGTCTCCTAACATGTCAAAGGAAATCATCAGACCTCGAATGTCTTCTATTAAAAAAAATAAAATATTGCAACATTCTGTTGGAATGTTACGGTGGATCGCTGAATTATGATGTTAGGGTGGAGCGCGGTGTATCGTGTTAACATCTCCCCCACTTAAATTAGGGGCGTCCTCGGGGCTATTGTAGCTATCGATAACTGCCTCGATGTCATGGTGTTTTACCACTCCTCCAAAATGCGCCAATTTCATAATAAGGAGGAGGCCACAACAATTTATGGTAGTATCTGATCCTGACACTGCAGGACCAATTATCGTATTTTTTTCACCTCATGAATGTAGTGCAAGTTATCGGCATTGAGCCGTTGCAGGTATGGAAGACTCAATATGTCCTGATGACCTGTGATGTTAAGAATCATATTTGAAGCCGGAACAGAAGATTTTTTTTAAATGTAAATGGATCCGTTAACGTCAATTTCATCCTCAAATGTAATGAGGTAAATACCGGTTATTGTTGTTACAAAACCTTGATTATTTTTTACCACAACAGTATTATCATTGAAGATTCCACCATCAACAACCACCAAAGGCTCAAGGTGGCTCGGTAGCGTGCTGCAGTGGGTCATAATACCCATGTAAAGTTGTAGAGCGCATGTGGGTTGTGGTAATGCTTCGCAAAATGATGAGTCCAATGTTGCACTGCCATTTCCAATAGCTAGAGTTCGGTCTCCACAATCTGCACTATTGTTATTGGCGAGGTGCAATACCGCTCCGTTATGCTGGACAGGAAATAACGTAACGTTCTAATACCGGTTTAGGATACTTAATTATAAAATGTACCAGCTTATTGTCTACAAAGACCTTAACAAATGATAATTGCAATAAATCAGTTATAGTTGAATTAATAGTATTTATTTTTAATACAGTTTTCAAGTCGTTAGAATCTAAGAGTACTCGGTTTACAATCCCTACTTTTGCTAGAGCGACTGACAGCATCAACGATTCAATTTTTGCGATCATTATTCTATTTCTGGCGAGTAAGGTCGCATACAGGTGGCCTGTGTCAATTTCTTTGATTTTTTTTATGTATAGTTATATAGTTATATATACATTATTTTTTCTTTTATAATTATATATACAGTTTATGAGAATTTAATACAAAAGTACTACAACAATTAGATCAGATATATGTATAAACTTCTAAATATGAATATCACAGGTTAGAGATATTTGTTGGTGTAATTAAAACCCTTTAATCCGAAGGATAAAAAATGGACAAATTAAAAAAAATAATTCGTCAATGAAATAAGTTTCTAGCATTTCATAGTCGGACTGTCTACAATGTTGTTTGTATGTTAAGATCAGATATGATGTGTTCCATAGTTCTATGCCCATACTTAGCATGTAATGTCGCCGTAGGATACCTCCGCCAAAACATGTGGATAATTTTCAGGTTCTTATTTTGTATTATTTGTATTTTTTTTGCGTAAGTCTTGCAGCTTCCCATTCCATACTTGGCAGACGTAAGTCATTATAGGCAATATACATAATTTGTACAATGTAATTTTGTTCTTAACGTTCAAGTTTGATTTCCTGTTTAGCGATGGAAACAGCGGGAAAATATCCGTTACAAAGACAAAAGTTAATATATTTAACTAGAGCTTCATACATTGAATCAGGCATATTTTTCAGAATCATGTTATTAATTCCATCAAGCCCTGGTGTCTTATTATTTTTTAGGGAAAATATATATGATTTTACCTCTTCAAGATTAGTGATGATTTCTGGGTCAACATCTATGTTTGTTTCATTATTCATTTTTAGCGTGAAGTATTTAACTGTCCTATCAACTGGTGAAGAATTGTTTTGTGTGATAGAATGTTTTTTTTCGAAAAACCATCTGTTAGTGCATTAGCTTTAGAGTCATCAGTTTTGAGTACCAAATTATTATCAGACAAATCCGGTAGAATTTTTCTATTGCCTCTAATGGCATTCGTGATTTTTTTTTGGTACGATTATATTTCACTGTCGCCAGTAAAATAAGTTCAACAGTACTGTCTATATTTTTCTCTAATTTGAGACATCTTGCGATCTCGGAAAGCGTACTGTGAAACCTTTCAACCTGACCATTTGATGTGCCATGGAGAGGGGGTGCATTCGTTATATTAACATTAAATTGGTCTCGCAAGAGTGTTTTGATCGTTTCAGATTTTAATGAGGGCTCATTTTCATAGTAGATATTCCTCGTATAAGGAAAAAAATCATTAATTGGATAGGGCCTATATTAAGTCTATAATGGTACGAATTTTGAGAATTTGTCAACACAAGTTAAGAAGTATTTCTTTTCTGTGGAAAATATGTCAATATGCAACATCTCACCCGCACAAGATGGTAGCGGTCTTGTACCCTTTTCCTGTTCCTTTGGGTGCCTGTCATATTTGGATATTGAACAAATTCTACATCTAGACACCACCTCACTCGCTATCCTAGCCATCTGTGGAAAATAGTAATCTGAAAGAATCTGCTTGATATTCTCCTGAGCCGCTCTGTGGGCACGATTATGTTCAACGACGACTATTTCCCTTTGATCGTCTTTGTCGAATATATCTTGAACCATATCTTTGCAGTACCAAAATTTCTTGGAAGGGAAGTATCTCACTAATTCGTGTTGAATGCATGCTAGAGTTGGAAGATTACAGTATATTGTGTTTTCAGCGTTCGGGTTTACCGGCAGTTTCACTTCTTAATTAGAGTGCTCCTGTCAATGAAGTCAACTATATGGCGAATTTTCTCCATAAACCTTCTCGTTCGAGGAATATTCGCTTCCTGAAGTAAAATCTGATTTTTTAAAGCAATTCACAGGTTTATCAATTCACTATGTTCCTTTGCAATGTCCGAAGAAGTGTCCTTCTCCAAGGTATGTAGGGGCGTTAGCAGCCTCATTCAATTTCACTTCCATGGTATGAATATTATGTCGTGATAATGCATCAGCAACATAATTTTCCTTGCCTGGTTTATGAAAAATGTTAGCATTATGTTCATCAACGAGTGCCATTCACCGTTTAATCTTAGCGTTTGGGTTTTTATCCGAAACTGAAAACGTAAGTGTTTGGTGGTCGGTATAAATACGAAGATTCTTCATGCCGTAAATGTAATTTCTTAACTTTTGGAGAGCTCACACTATAGCAAGTAGAGTCCTAGAAATCCTTTATAGTCCTAGAAATCATTGTGTGACTGCAGAAGCGTCTGTCCTTAAAGCAAACGACAAATTTCAATTTTTCAAATACTTGGAGCTGGGTTTCATTCAAATTTACTTCAATCTTTTTTGATTGAGAGGCGCTGATTCTGCCATTATCGCCATTTAGGATGTCAGTCAGAGGCTTTGCAATTGTAGCAAAGTCTTTGATGAAGCATCTATAGTAATATATAGACACAATGAATCAAAGGCATTCAACCCTCTCTTTTAAAAAGTGAGATTTTTAACAAGAAACTCTCATGTTGGCTTCATATAGTCTAGTTAAAACCCACTCAATATGATTTACGTGGTCTTCTTCATTTTCGGAAAAAATTATGACATCGTCAACATAAACGTAACATGTTTTTCCTATTTGTCCCTCAGAACGTCATCTATGACCCTTTGAAAAATACTCGGAGCATTTTTCAGACCAAAAAAAAGTCTGCAAAATTCATACTTCCCACCGCTTACTGAAAACGACGAGAGAAGGATTTGGTGGAATCCCGATTTTAGATCGAGTGTAGTAAAGAACCTTGCTTTACCAAGATTCGGCAGTAACACCGTCACCTCAGGGATAGGATATTTATGCTCCACTGTCACATTATTAAGTTTTCTGAAATCTATCACGAGACGTTTTCTAAATGTTGTTATAGGGGGATCTAGAAGGCCTTATTATTCCGTTCTTTAAAAGTTCCTTAACTTCGTTATTTACGAAGTCCGCTACACCCATGGGGTAGGGATATAGCTTGCAATAAACTGGATCAATTGGTGCGAATAGTAGCAATGATACTGGTGTTGTAAGGAAGCGAATAGCTATTTGTACCAAAAGTGTTGGCAGTGGAGCCATGGTAGTGGAGCCATGAATCGACTTCACTTCAAACGGATTGCTCACGGGTACTACACCTTTTAAACCTTTTATAAGTTTAATTTATTTTTTTGAAGCACCCTTATCAATCAATAGTCTTATTGTCCTCCCTGCTAAAACCCTTTCTATGAATGGTAGCAGGGAGTCATTTCTAAAAAAATTAGTTGGTTTTCTTCTGCAACATCAATTTCATCCACTACGCAACCCGCAACTGCGGAATACTCTTGGTCGTCATGGGTTAAAGGGTTAATTCTTTGATGTTTCGGACCAGTAAATCTAGCGGTAGCACTATTAGGTCTTTTTGTCGCTTGCCAATTAGCCTTACCTTGACAATATTGACCCTGTTGGTCATAACTATACTGAACCTGATGCGGACCTAGATTATTAGAATGCCTTGTTGACTGTCTGAAACGCCCCGAATCGTCTACATCCATGGGCTCTATCGGATCTAATCTTCTAGTATAATGAGGGTTCTGATATGGGTGTTTCCCGTTTGAAGAAGTTTCGGGTACATTCTGTTGATCTCTCTGTTTTTCCACCGCCTGATAATGTTTTGAGCTTCCTTCAACATTTTCAAATATTCTATAGGTAGAATGCGCTGCCTGCCGCCATGAAACGTACGTTTCGTGCTGGCAGAGATTTTATAACGTCCAGTGACTCGTCGCATTTAAGCCCTGGTATAATTTCTATTTCTTCGTAAGTTTTGACTTCCGGGTCGAGTCTGCCTTTGGGCATCCAGAGCTGCTTTAATGGCTGTCTCTACTAGAACCCGTACGTGTTCAGCTGTCGTTGCCATTTCGTCAAGTTTCACGGAAATTCTATTAATGCCTTTTACCAAAAAGTCAACTTCCTCTTCTATGTCGTTGTGGCTCATTTAAACATTTACCCGTTAAATCGCAAAATTTCTGTCAATTTCTGCCGTTTTATTTAAGTCTAACAGATTTTCTTCAGTTTTTTTGTACACTATTAACAATTTTGCACTCTACATACAATACTAACTGCATTTTAATTACTCCTTCCTTGTTGTTGTTAAGTAATGCTGCTTAGTGGTCCCTTGCTGTTAATGTTGCCGTTGTTAACTTGGCCTGTTCCTTCTTCGCTGCCCAGGCTATTTCGTTGGTACTTTGGGTGGAGCGTGTTGTATCGTGTTAACTTGAATTTATACCTGTACCATTGAACCAAATAAGCACTCTCCGGAATATTCGAAATCTTGTTGAGAATAAGTGAGAAATGAGACAAAATTGTCACTAAGTTCAGTTGAGTTCATTCGTAATTGATTTCAGTTGTTCTTTTTATGTCTCGTGTAGCTGCATAAGCTGCCATACTGTCCACATTTCAAGTTATTTTATTCCAAACCATTTTTTGTAAACTGAAATATCTTGGTGTTTCTCTCAATTTACAACATAAAGATTGATTACCGGAAAATTCACGGATAGCCTGAAAAAATTATTATTTTTTTATCTCAGAGTGGAACTGATTTTCGAAGCACTCTCGCTTAATAGGTCAAAAATTCTCTATTTATACATGAATTTCCTTCCAATACTCACTATGAATGAAGCGATTTTGTTTGAAAACCCTTTCATCCGATTAATATTGTGATCTGAGACCCATGTCTCATTTAAAGACTGATGGCCATTTGTGAATCGTCCATAGCAAGATTAGTCTAACCTTCAAAAGAAATAGACTTATTACTTATATTTTAAATAGATTCTGAACTGAATAACTGGCCATAAGAATTATACATTGTATGGACAGTGGTCTAAACCCCATTAAGCTTAAGAAATATGAAGAAGTCCAATAAATAAATGTTTGTATAATCCATGTATGTAAACCATATGTCTAGTAATAATTGCTGAAATAAATATTTTTTTTAACAACAAACAACAACTTGTAATATGTTTTGTGATTTAGTGCAAAATCCTATGTGAGTTAGATTTTGGGCCGATGAAAAATGTTATTTGAAAACTACAGGATAGAATTTTCATTATAATTATTAAAATTTTATTATTGCAAAATGCGAAGATCTGTTTCCCTATTCCCAGCCATCGTCCCATTTGTAGGTAGAGTATAAATGGTACGAAAAGAACAGATCAGCGCTGATTGGCGCTATAAAATATAAATTTATTCACCCTTCTTAATAGAAAGAGTTATGTTTATTTATCATTCCGTCTGTAGCTCCCATATGTTTTCAAGATGATGGTAAAATCCAATGGTTGTTTTTGTAGAAAGAATACAAACATTGCACAAAAACAAATAGTTCAAAGTTAAAGCTAATTCAGAAATTTGTTATCGTGTTACTTTTCAAACAAATTTTTGGGATACCTCATAAAAATATCCCAAAAAACGGGGAAAACAAATAAAAAACAATTTGTTTAGAAAAATAACCGCCATTCCTCAGGGTCAGAAAAAATATTTGTATCGGCTATGTCCATAGATAAAATTACCGTTTTACTTTAGATCGGTGCCTTGTGATTCGGGAATTGGAATACGCGAATTATTGTAGATATCAATTTTCTGATTCTTAGCCTTTGTCTACATGACGTTCTTTTGCGAAAAATGTATAAACTTATTATATGTATCTTAACGGACGTAGGCAAGGATTGTCGAAGACAAAGTCTGTTGAAATACAGGAAATAAATCGAAATCTAGCCTTTAAAATTAATATATCGCTCTAAAAGCCATATTTTTCAATCGATCTTAATTAAATTTAACACAAATCATTTTTTTTGCGCGCTAGCTTTATGGTGAAAAATTGGACTGATTTTGAACATACATATGTGTTTTCCATGGTATGCGGTGTATTCACTGGGGAAGGCAGTGATTAACACGTCAGGCAGGCGAGATTAACACGTCAGCTCCAGTTCGTTCGTTGGTATGTTTGAGGTGTTCATAAATAAGCAGCTTCGCGTACGATTTATTACACTGTGCGACAGCCCAAAAACTCTGGGAAGTGATTTTATTTTTCTTGTAGATATTATCGAGTAGAACAAGAAACAGTATTTGAAATTTGGCACCTTTAGTTACGGGTAAAACCCGGTTTTCGTACATTTGCTCACTTATATGCCTGCAACTTGGTTGGTTATCAACGGATTTGCACTTTATCATCCGATGGCTACAAATTGTTTAAAAATTTGTGTTTGCTGGACAAAAGCACGCAGATTTCTTAAGTTTTCTTATAAAATCTATATCGTTCGAAAGCTTCTGGTTTATTACTTTCAAATCTGATGTTAAAGTGAAAATCGGTTGATAACCAACTAAGACACAGACGTACAAGTGTTCAAAGGTACGAAAAACCGGTTTTTACTCGTAACTCGAGATTTTGAGGGTGTCTGGCAAACTCCAAATACAGATTCTTGTTATACTCGAAAATACCTACTCTTTGTAGCGCTGTGTTATTGAATGATTCTATGGTATATTCAAATTTATGTTTTTGTCTATCCAATATTGAAAAAAGTTTAAATTTTCCAGAAACTCCCTGAAATATAGAGTTAATGTTTCCTATGGTCTGACCTTAAATAATCGGCTGATTCGATCTCAATTGAGATTGAAAATTGATAGTTTCTTTGACCGTTTGTGGTTGAGCTTCCTTCGGTATTTGTTTTATTAAGAAATATCTTTGAAAGAGGTTGTTTCGTTCCTAATGACTCTAACTTGGTGTCCTAGTGAAAGAAAATTTGCTTTAATGGGTGTTTTATGATAAAGACTCCCAATGACTACATTAAGTTGGTAGACTATTTTTGCTACTTCAGAATGTTTTAAAAATTTTCAATAAGAATCGATTGATTTAGTCATAAGACGAACGTAGTGATTTGTAATTAAATTCCTTACTATCTAAGATTTGTTACCATTTTATCGACTTTTTCTAGGTTTCTTGCTTTTTTTGAAATTTCTTGTTTCTTCTTTTAATACTGGTTATGTCCTGACAGACCGATTCATCATCGCTACCTTCCGCACTCAGTTGAGATGCATTGGAATTGCTCATTTTTGCAATGTACGAGTGTGTACTTCGTTTTTACTTTCACGTATTTTATGAGACGAAAGGAACACAGCTATTATATATGCCAAAAGCATATTTCTAAATTGTTACACTTGATTCATGCGTTTTTTCTTATTATTTCAGTGGTTTATTATTATTAATTCCATAAAAATTGCATTCACAATTATTTTCTAATTACGATTACGATTCCCTCCAAGATGGGATTATACTGACATATAGAAGTAGCATTACCAATAGCTACTTATATATGCCGTTATTAGTACAACAACATATGTACACACCGCAATATCTCGAAAAATCAAAATGTTCAGTAGAGCCATAATAAGTTTCTCTTTCTAGTAGATTCCATACAGGTATTGTTTGCCACTCATACAATTCCCGTGAAATATGTCTGCGCGTGTTTAGCAAAACTAGGTTGCGCGATGTTATTATGCCATAATGATATGTTTAAATGTACAGCTGCGGTCAAAAAATAGCAGCAACGAGATAAAAAAATGTCGATAAAGAAAAATATCAGTTTTACTTCGAAAATCCTAAAAGTTTTTGCGGTGATTGAAAGGTGGTATTGTGTCATTCTTAATATGGCTTTAAATAAAAAATTAAGTTTTTGTAAGTTTGACAATAGGCCTTTTGGACCATTTATGTCAAAAATCAGACCAGTCAAAAAATAGCAGATCTAAAAAAAGTAGAAATATTTTGTTTCAATTCACTTTAATTGAAAATGTTTTTGAATAATTACTTAAATAACGACATTTTCTTGAATTTAACACTTAGTTGTACTGACTTTATTGCTTAATATTGCTACATAACGCCGTTTCTTGGAGTCAACTAGTATTTTGAACCTTTCATGCGGTATTTTTGACCATGCCTCTATAATTTTATGTCAAATATCGTTATTGTTTTTCAGTATTGCTAGTGAGACCTCATTTTAGTCATCACACTTCAAATTTTTGATTATAATGAGATGCAGTGTCTGTCCGAACCATTCCATAACATCGTATTATTGACTTCAAACCACCTTTTTGCGAGTCGGCTGGTGTTTTCGTTATAATTGACCTGCTAGAAGACCCATTTAAGGGCCATTCCGTATTCTGTATACGTAAGCATAATATTATGCAGTATTTTGATGTACAGGGCGGAGTCCATAGTAGTTCTGGGCCAAAGTATTGACCCAACTCCATAATATGAAAAATACGCCCAAGCCATTACGCTTGATCCTCCCTATTTGACAGTTTTGGTACTATACCTGAAGATGAATTACGTGTTCTGTGGACGTCTTACAATCTGTCGAGGGACCGTCCCACCATATAAAGCATTTTTTTGATTCAATTTTTTCCCTCAGATTTCAACCTTCTTTTATGCACTCGATTTTATTCTCCACAATGCTCTCCTCGGCCTACTTATGTAAAAAATAAATCAATAACATTTCAGAAATAGTGTACATTTCATAATATCTTGTTTAGAACATCAAATAGAATTGAAAAAAATCAGATAAAATTCCTGTTTCTTGAGATTTTTTGAATGCTGCTATTATTTTGACCGGTCCAAAATGTCGAATAGTCCAAAAAATGTGAAATTTCTAAATAAAATAAAATCATATCACCAAAAAAAAACAATTATTTTGTGTTTGTAACCTCATTACACAGCATCTAATGCAGTAGTAGCAATAAAAAAATGATCACACAAATAAATATATGAAAATGTATGCTACGCTGTGGTGCGCTGCTATTATTTTGACCGCAACTGTATTTCGTGTTAACTCCTCCCTGCTTAAGTACGATTGTCGTCAATCGTTTAGAAATATGGAATGTTCCCGAGATTTGGGACGGGGTTATGCACTCGAGGTCCTATGTCGTGAATAAGGTAATTTGCACTTGCCTCTTCCGGCAGTTTTTGAAAAGTACGATCAATATGGCGATTAGCGCCAAGAATATGTTGACCTATTCACGATGTTTTCCAACTGTAGAGATTTAATCGCATTTCGTGAAGTGCTTCAAGACTGCGAATTATTAACCTACCCGTTTCCGAAGGGGTTGGTTGCGAAGTAGCGGCAGCATATGCATGACTGGTAATTCTATGTTACGGAATATTTTACCATCTGCCGATATGGGATTATAAAATTTGATGAAAAACGTCCCGTTCAGGGTACCATTGGCAGTTCCAATATTTATATTATCGTGGAAATCGTTTAGAAATAGAAGAAATACTATGTTATTAAGTATTTTTTAACTTTATCGTTCTAACCTTTACAAGGTTTTTTCTCAACGTTTTTGTTATTATTTGGTTCTTAAAAAGAAGCCCTTTGTTGTAAAGTATTTTTCCAACTTTGGTTTTTTTACAAGGTTTTTGTATTGAAAAAATCTTTTCATTGTCAATTTATGGTTTATTATTATTTTTGTCTATTTTTGCATTAACCTTTACAAGTTTTTGTTTCAGCTTATTAAATTTACACTTATAATTTAACTTAATTACAATTTACTTTTCTCAACTGCGGTGACAAGATGTTTCTTGCTTTATTCAAATTGATTTCAATAGCTGTTTTGACATCTTTTTACGATTACCTTGGTGTGATTTCGAAGAAAAGCTTACCTGTGGGAAGGTGAGCGGAAGTTGCTACAGGTATTGTTTGTCGCTCCTATACCTCACCGTAATACCATTTTAGAAGCGAGGCGACGGCGACAAGCACACATCGTCGACATCGACTATCGAAGCGACAACCGTAATTGGGCCGAATATACATACAAATTAGCCAGTTTGTTTTTGTCAGCCAAAGCGATTGGACGTGATTTTTGAACAAATTCAAATTTTCTTTTTACGTCAAAAAATATTTTTTTTCCGAATTTGGAATTTTTTTGTTGCAAAAATTTAAATTTTCAATCATAATTTGAATTTGAAATCGTATTTAATAACAATGGAAGAAAATCCGGATGGTCCGAAAAAGCCGCCGGATAAGAGACCTCTGGCAAATTTTGATAGTCCGAATAAAGCTCCTGACAAGCAGCCGCAGTCAAAATTTGAAATCTTATTTAATAACAATGGACGAAAATCTGGATGGTCCGAAAAAGCCGCCTGATAAGACCTCTGGCAAATTTTGATAGTCCGAATGAAGCTCCTGACAAGCAGCCGCAGTCAAAATCTCTTTTGGGTAAGGCATTGCATCAAACCCTTTTCGACGAAAGAAGACAAATAGGATCAAGTGGTATGACTGATTCTTCTGCTATGGCATCAATGCAAATGGACACTATTTCCGAGATGGAGACGAATTCTGAAGTTCAAGATTTCCAGTTAGTTGAACCCAAACGGGTGCGTTATAATAGCTCTGGCGCAGTCAATACCTGAAAAAATCACCAAGATCCAAACAATTCTATGGCAAACACATTAACAAATGACCAGTTGACAAAGGCTAATGGGAGAACTTCATCAAAGACCAATATGTTGCCGAACGGAACATGTAAGCTAGATATTAAGCATAGTCTTAGTCAGAATAGATTTGCAATTTTGCAGGATTTAATAGTAGAACACGACAATGTTTTAGTTCGCACCCCCCAAGAAATGTTAATACTAGTGTGAATTCAGAAAAACCGAAGTCTAGTCCGGTGAAATTTTGTCCTCCTATTTTTCTCAGAAAAGTTGACATTAAGGGAATGATTCACCAGCTAAATTTGAAAACCCATAAGATAAACTTCAAATTTGTGAACCAAAGTAGATATAGGAGCAAGTTATATTTAGAAGATGCACGTATAAACTCGGAAATGATGCAGCTGCTGCGTGAGCAAGGAAAGGATTCTTATTCATACACTCCGAAGGAATTTAAACGTGTTAACTTGATTTTGCGGACTTGACGAAATTCCATTTAGAGACAGTTTTAAGTACCTAGGTGTTCACTTTAACAGACTGGTGAACTTTAATGAACATGCACGAATAGTTCTGAAAAAGGCTAGTAGGATCAAGGGATCATTCGCGCGCCTATTGAGGAGTAAATATTTACCTATTGCAACAAAACTTTTGATATATAAAGTATGTATAAGACGGATTTTTAATACGCCATTCCTATAGGGTTCAGCATTTCTCCGACGGTTGCCAGAGAGCTTGAGGTTTGTGAAAGAAAGGTTATCCGGCAGTGTGTGAATGAGAATTTTAAGACTCCGACGAAGAGGTACTCGAATCGGTACATATATGGTGCGTCTTCCATCGTTCCCATTGGGAACGAAATTTCTTCGAAATTTTGTCGATAAGTTGGCTCATCATGAGAATAATTTGATTACGGAAATTTTCAATTTTCAAAGAGAATTTGGTTGATCAGATGTTAATTATCTGTGACCAATCGGAATTTTAAAGGAAAATATTTCGATGGAATCGGACATGACGACTTCTCATTTTCATGAATTCTACGCTTCTACACTTGCTAACACACCAGAGGTTAGACATTTATTATATTTTTTCTTTTGATTTTTGTATGTTTTAATTTAGTCTTAAGCTGATATGTAGTTATTTTTAATTCTTAGGCTTAGTTGTCCACCGGAGTTATATACTGTCCAAGTGCCTGGAGCACGCACTGTAACACATTAGTTTTAAACTTATTTAATACCTCTTCACATAAGCATGTAGCTGATACACAACCATTGATTACAAATTAAAATAATACTTTATAGTTTTAAGTTTCCTTTGTTATTATTCCAATATTATCTGTTTAATGTTTATAGAAGTCTTAACAAAGCAAATCTTAATCTACAAATTAGCCAGAAAATATGTTAATTATTTGCATAATAACTCCCAATATCCGTACTAAAAACAACAGGTATGCCCAACAATATTAAGATTGTGAAGATAACACTTGTATCTTCTAGTACTGCACTCACATTCACGGGGGGTTCAGATTCACATTATTTTTGTGGCTAAAACCTTGAATGGGTAGTCAAACGAAAGGAAATTACACAAGGAGTTCAAATACTTTAGGGACACATACTTAAACAGGACTGTGGAGTCCTGTGCTCAACAATAGAAACAAGTTTGGGAGAAGTGGAGAAGGTGTGAAGAAATTTCTTAAAATTAACATTGCGGAGAGGAAATCTTCAAAATTTTTACTCATACTTACACAATTTATTCTCAAACAGAGTCAACCTAATATTAATTTCTCGGGAATTTTCGTTATTTTTAACACTGGCTACAATTCACTAATTGATATAAATCAATTTTTCCATTAGTGAGAAAAGCACTTATTCTTTCATTGAAATGTACGCTCTAGCCTTTTCTGACGACAAATTTGTCCTTTGTAAAATGCACATGCTATCATATTTACTGTACTCGCTTGTATAAAGCGCTTCAAATACCCTTGGTGTTGCCAGTGTCTGTTTAATTATCTTTTGTTCTTCTGTGTGGGGATCTCTATTCGAACACTGTTTTATATTGTGTACTCTATTACTCATATGATCACTATTTGTATCTCTCTTTTGGTAATAATTGCACAACTATTTAAAAATTTTGCAATTAACTCATTCATATTTTCAAACCTTCCACATTCTATAATTAATTTAAACCCTTCATTGTTGGCATTTCTAATTATCGCACGGACAGCTGTCTGAGTTGCATGTTTAGATGCTAAAGCGGGTGTGAGTCCATCAGAAATGTAGGCATTTTCAATGGATTTAGTTAAATACACAATTTCATCGGCGCTGGATTATTATTCTGTCTTACATTCATTATTTAATGCTGTTTTTCAATGTATTAACCATATCTGAAAGAGTGGCCTCTGTTGAGATGTAGTTTCTCATAGTTCCCTTTAATGTTGTTTTTACTAAATTTCATTATTTAAGTTTTCCCTCCATAGTTGCTTATTATATTCTGAATGGTACCATATAGTTCGCAAAACTATTCTGAGTTTTCTTCTATTTTTTATTTTAAATCAAAATATTTTTTTACTTATAATGCGTGTTTGTGTGTTGAACATTAAGTCTTTTCATATCCATTTGTTTTTATTTCAATTTGTTTTACATTTTCATATTATACTTATAAATTTTCAGGCAGTAACTTCTGTTATTTTATTTTTTGATTGTTTTGATCGTTTGCGATCGTTCTTCATTTTTACTGTTTCAACATTTTTAGGCATTAATTGTTGTTGATTGTTTTTTTGTAATCTTTTGCGAGTTCCTTCTTTGTATAAAATCTGATTAGTCTCATTCAAATTATTTAGAAACACGATGCTTAATTTTGCAGTTTTTTAATATGAAAAAAATTAGTTTTCAACTACGATTCCATTTTATAATCGTTTCTTTGTGTTCGTATCTGTTTTTAGTCACATTGGTACTTTGTAAATTTGTATTTTTTCGCTGTCCTCATGGCAACGTAACCATCAGGAGCATGACAGGATCGCCATATAATATAAATGTTTTATATTGTAAAAGGAAACGAATGTAGGATTGTTTCGTTGAGAGTTGCTCGTATATTTAATTGATTTCTTAATATCTTACTTAAAGATTCTATGGTGAAACGAGCGAGCATTTTTGCTGGATCAGCAGTGTACAACCGCGCTCGAAGAATTTAGATTTATGTCTAATTGATCTCGTTTGGAGAATATATGTCTTGCCACAAACAATGAAGTCAAGATAAAAAGTTCACAAAAATTTGAATAGAATTAATATAAATCTTTTGGATTTATGTATCACAATTTACCTTGTATTATTCTGTTGGAGTAATGACATATTTCACATTCATCCCAGTTTGAAGAAGTGAAGTTATAAAGCTTGAAAAATGTTTTCACGTGATATGTAAATAAAATTTCTCATTTAAATTGATTAAGAAATATTAAATTAGCATTTACATGTTCTACGTCAGGGATATATTGATTATTCATCAGAGAGCAGGCTTGGATTTTATTGTTCAATAGTGCTACAGTGCATGAATCATCTCAAATATGTTATCCTTCTGTGTCACAATTCTTTTGTGGTTTTGCTATTATATTCTCATTTTTTACTGAAAATACCAATGCTTCCTCGAAGTAAATAAAAGTTCTAATATTGAGAGAACAATATTAATTTCTAATTAGTCCTTTATGAGTAATGCGTCCAGTCTCAATCACTATAGTGCTCGTCTTGTCCTCCTTGGCTACCTCCTGTCTATATCATGGTCATAATTTATTCCCCATTCTCGTGTTCGTTCTGACTTACATTTCCTGCCCTATTGCATTCGCTTCTTCTTATGTAATTCCATATTTGCTCTTGTTCATCTTGATTTCGTCTAATTTAACTTTGCCTTGTCTCATTCAGTCGCCCGCGTCGGTGATTTCCGCATTGAATAGTTATACTTGCAAACAGATCTTCAACGTAAGATAACGTAGAATGGAACCTTTAACAGTAGCTTGAACCTTAAATATTTCGAATCACAGTTGATCTTCCAACATGTATATTATAGGTGCAGATCTTAGAGATTTCTGGTTTTCGACGAATAGGTCGGAGTGATCTCTATAACTCCGACAATGTTTTACAATTTCGTATATTTTCTCCTGCGGTCTAGGGAATTAGAATTTTATAGTAATTAAGCCTTGTTCTACTTAGTATTCTTTGACGTCTTTAATTCGTTCAGAATTAAATTTTCCTGTCTCATTTCGTCGATCAAGAACGAACTTTCATGCAAATTTAACCCTATAGTAATAGAAATGAGATATTTTCCCTCGGGTTTCAAACCATCAATAACGGATAGGTTTAAACATCTAATCAAAATTAAAAAAAAAAAAATCTGATATAAATTCGGGGTCTGTAGTAATATGTCGGCGATTGTGATTGTTTGAATCGAATTCAAATTGTGCGAAGAAGCATGTCTAATTTTAATTTTATCTTTATAGTCATGTAATTTTATAGTTGCTAAGAATAACAGCCTTAAAATCTTTATGAGTAAGCGAGAAAAGTAAATAAAATTTTGCAACGTTTTCATTTAAGAATAAGTTTGTTTCGTAACAAAAAGGGATACAGAACTAATTTTGGCTGAATATAATTCCTGTTCGACCCAAGCCCAACCAGTAACCTTTGCATTCTGACAATATACCTGATATAGTGCAAGGAGGTCGTGCGTTGTCTAAAAAATTATGTCTGTATGATCGAGATATTGTTCTGAGCGACCACATTAATGAAATATTGATGGTTCAATATATTACTCCAAAGTCTTCTTACTTCAATTCTCGCTCTGTATTTCTTCCTCGTATCTTGCACATTCTTCTGCTGCTATGTGAAGATTCCGTAGTCTCTTATTTTCATCAACCCGTGGATGCTTCATTTTATTCAAGTTTCGGGATCTAGGGTTCAGTACGTGGTTTGGGAACTGAAGGACTGCTACAAAATATTATTATAGTTCAGGATTGGTTTTAAATTAGGTCTGGAAGTGTAAACATGATATAATGGTTAGTGGACACGTTCGGGATAAACTTTATTCCCTAATTAAAAGAACCGTAATGGTTAATTTTAAATCTGCGACCTATAATTTTGCTCCTAATTGCATTATTATGCAGTAATATTTCGACGTATTCCAAATGAATTCATAACACTGTAAGACTCTGTCCACTGATTTGTTCCACGACCTATTTAACAATTTCGGGAATTTTGTTATCTTCCGTATAACTTCTGATCACCAATGAAAGGCAGCAGTTCCGCTATCTGTCTACCTGAGCCACTGAGTCACCTGGCGAAGCATTAGAATTCGCGGTACACATCATATTCAGTAGTATCTGATGTCCAATTAAATTATTTTGATTTGCCATTGTAAATGTTTAATTTATTTTCATTTTTGTAAATTTTAATTACTTAAAATACTTGTTCGATATTATTTTTGGTTATCACAATAATCTTTTTATTTTTATCTTACCCACTCCATTAGAAATGGCATATCTTAACTTATCTCAAAATTAATATTAATTGCCCAAAATCATGTTCTTCGAAAACATTCATTTCCTTCTTAGTATAGTTTATATAATTAATGTCACTTTTTCCTATTTCCGTTTTGACTTTTTCAAATTTCATATCAATTTTCAAATGTTATTGATATTCACTCTCTTATATTTGTATACCTTTTCTATTAATAAGTTTATTTTCCTTAATAATTTTTCGTAGTTATTGTATTTTTCCGTTTTTCTAATTCATAATATCACTTGTATCGTTTTACACGATTATACTGTGCACAAAATTTCAAGATCGGATATGAAGGATAAATTTTCAATTCTTAGCTTAGCTCTGTTATTTGAAATAACTTTTTTCCAAACATAGACGTACAATTTCACAAAGAGGATGGTGTGAAATGCAGTATACGATGACATGAACCTAGAAATCAGTTTCTGTTTCATACTTCCTAAATACGACTGATTTGTTATTTGAATTCTTCGTCTAAAAATCATTTGTAAAATTCCTGTTTGTACTCTCATAAAAAATAATTTTGGTATTTTTTCCTTATTATTTCTTATTCTTATAATTTTTGAATCTTTTACAAAGTTATATATTTTTATAAATGGGTTTCTGTTATGTGTTGTGAGATTTCCAATTAATTCTTCTGGGAATAATGGTGCCATCCAGACTTCCTGTCAAAACTATTCGACAATTAAATTTCGCAACCAGTTTGTTAACATAGTTTGCAGTTTCGGTAGTGGCCTCCTTTAATGAACAAAGGTATAAAAAGATTAAAGAAATACAAATACCTCCTAATCATAATATGAATTTGTTGGATGACATCATAACATTTAAACAGTAACTGCATGCTAGGTTCCTATATACCTTTCAGGATGTCGTCGTTAAAATTGATTTGAATTCTCTACTTTACGACTGCTTTCAACTTAGTCTTAAAACAGTTTTTGTTTCATATATGTCCTTTATTTGATACACATATCTAAACATAGAAAAAATATATAACAAAAGTTCATGATGAACATAGGGCAATCATTTTGTTTGCACTTATGGAAAGCTGCGCTCTAATGCGTCTGCCCAATACTGCAATATGAAAATAAATACAATATAATGCAATTGAGTGAATATGTCGTCCTTATCAACTTAACTTAAGACATAATCAAATACTTTAATAATATTCATTTGAACACGCTACGTGACGCATTTGCGTTCTAAAATTTTTGATGTCGTTAAAGTTATCCACTGGTGAACTTAATTGAATTTGATATATTCCAAAAATGTCTTCAGATTTTATTTAAGATGTAGATTTGTAATTTTCCATTTACATCAATATTTGATCTGCTGAGATATAGCAGATAAAATATACAATACCTAATGTTGAAATTAATTAAACTGACAAAACTTAATTGAATTAGATATATTCCAAAAATGTCTTCAGATTTTATTTAAGATGTAGATTTGTAATTTTCCATTTACAGCAGTATTTGATCTGCTGAGATAAAGCAGATAAAATTTACAATACCTAATGTTGAAATGAATAAAACTGACAAAACTTAATTGAATTAGATATATTCCAAAAATGTCTTCAGATTTTATTTAAGATGTAGATTTGTAATTTTCCATTTACATAAATATTTGATCTGCTGAGAAATACCAGATAAAATTAGCAATACCTATTGTTGAACTTAATTGAACTGACAAAACTTAATCGAATTAAATATATTCCAAAAATGTCTTCAGATTTTATTTAAGATGTAGATTTGTAATTTTCCATTTACATCAATATTTGATCTGCTGAGATATAGCAGATAAAATATACAATACCTAATGTTGAAATTAATTAAACTGACAAAACTTAATTGAATTAGATGTATTCCAAAAATGTCTTCAGATTTTATTTAAGATGTAGATTTGTAATTTTCCATTTACATCAATATTTGATCTGCTGAGAAATACCAGATAAAATTAGCAATACCTATTGTTGAACTTAATTGAACTGACAAAACTTAATTGAATTAGATATATTCCAAAAATGTCTTCAGATTTTATTTAAGATGTAGATTTGTAATTTTCCATTTACATCAATATTTGATCTGCTGAGATATAGCAGATAAAATATACAATACCTAATGTTGAAATTAATTAAACTGACAAAACTTAATTGAATTAGATGTATTCCAAAAATGTCTTCAGACTTTATTTAAGATGTAGATTTGTAATTTTCCATTTACATCAATATTTTATCTGCTGAGAAATACCAGATAAAATTAGCAATACCTATTGTTGAACTTAATTGAACTGACAAAACTTAATCGAATTAGATATATTCCAAAAATGTCTTCAGATTTTATTTAAGATGTAGATTTGTAATTTTCCATTTACATCAATATTTGATCTGCTGAGATATAGCAGATAAAATATACAATACCTAATGTTGAAATTAATTAAACTGACAAAACTTAATTGAATTAGATGTATTCCAAAAATGTCTTCAGATTTTATTTAAGATGTAGATTTGTAATTTTCCATTTACAGCAGTATTTGATCTGCTGAGATAAAGCAGATAAAATTTACAATACCTAATGTTGAAATTAATTAAACTGACAAAACTTAATTAAATTAGATGTATTCCAAAAATGTCTTCAGATTTTATTTAAGATGTAGATTTGTAATTTTCCATTTACATCAATATTTGAGATATAGCAGATAAAATATACAATACCTAATGTTGAACTTAATTGAACTGACAAAACTTAATCGAATTAGATATATTCCAAAAATGTCTTCCGATTTTATTTAAGATGTAGATTTGTAATTTTCCATTTACATCAATATTTGATCTGCTGAGATATAGCAGATAAAATATACAATACCTAATGTTGAAATTAATTAAACTGACAAAACTTAATTGAATTAGATGTATTCCAAAAATGTCTTCAGATTTTATTTAAGATGTAGATTTGTAATTTTCCATTTACAGCAGTATTTGATCTGCTGAGATAAAGCAGATAAAATTGCAGTACTTAATGTTGAACTTAATTCAACTGATAAAACTTAATTGAATTGGATGTATTCCAAAAATGTCTTCAGATTTTATTTAATATGTAGATTTGTAATTTCCCTTTACATCAATATTTGATCTGCTGAGAAATAACAGATAAAATTAGCAATACCTAATGCTAAACTTAATTGAACTGACAAAACTTAATCGAATAGATAAGTTAAAGATTTTAATGTCTAGAGTTCCTTTTATAAAGACTTTATTCTTCTAAGTACAAACTTGAACTGACAAATATATTGGCTATTTGTCAGTTCAAGTATAACAATAGTTTATATCTAACAAAATTGCTTATTAGCCAATATCATATTAATCATAATGAACATTACATAACAGTCACAATGATATTCATATCACATGGCGTCGTTTAACAAATCGTATATTTATGTTAAGCACTGCATACGTAACACCTCCCTTCTTAAAAGGGAACGTCCCTGTTTGCATAATTACGTCAAAAGTATGGAATTTGCGAATTTCGGAGAAAATCATTAGATTCTGACATGACTTCGGGGACTGGCAAATGCACTGATGGTGAAGTTATTGTCTGCGTATCTTTTTTCCTTGTAGTTAAATTACTTTTTGTGATTAATATTATCTACTGATAATATTAAGATAAATCCAAAAATTACTGACAGGATCAATTCGTGTTTCTTTTCCAGAAGATCAATAGAATTTGTGTTATTGATGTGTATTTCTTCTCCTGTGTTAACTGGGTTGATGTAATGGTGGCAGAGGTTTTAAAATAGTAATATCAATAAAGGCATACAACTTCTCGTTTATGCGTATTAATGCATTGTATTGCAGGATGGTACATCTTAATATTTGGGGTTCATTTTTAATGTAGATGGTCCCATAGAACTGACTTAATAACAACATTCCAAGTCTTATTTCCTCTATGGTAGACACATTGCTATTATCTATCAGTGTACACCTCTCAACATCATTATTTACATTTCGTAATTACAAGGTTTCACCATACCATATATCATTCGATTACATTTTAATATATTCTGAGATTGCAATTTCGAATTTTCCATATTAAGTGGGCCTCTTGTTATATAATTTACTGTCCACTGTGAGTATACTAACGACATAAAATGATGTATTATTAATAGGTGATAAGCCTTCTTAATAATATTTATGTCATCATTTGAGAGAATAAACGAATTTACAATTCCAGAATATCTTATTTGAATATATGGAGTCGGTATTTAAGATTTGTTATTAAACACTCTTTAACAATTTTGTTCATTCCTTTATTTTCTCATTTATACATTATTATCCGTTTGTTATTTTTCACAATATCATCAGTTTTTCCTATTATCATCTCCAAGTCATCCTGGTCAGGATTTCCAGCAATCCATTTCCATGCAGACGCGATGAAATTCAAAGATTTGTTAACTCTAAATTGTAAGATATCTAAATTAATTTGGAGTTGCGTCAATTCATGGTTCAGGAAAGAGAAAATGGAACTTGTTTATATTGGAATAAAAGGTGTATCTATGTTATCAATCAAATTTTTATAATTCTCTGGTGTTGTAATATGCCCGTTAGAAATTTGACGTTTCCCATATCAATGGTAACAACCTGGGAGTTGATGTAATCAAATATATTGACATCTGCACTAATAGGTTACACAGATAATCTGAAAATAGATACATAATTTTATTTACCTCACGAGTAACACAAGCGCTCGGTTGCATACTCGTTAACGTAAGCTATCGTCGAAAACATCGATAGCTCTTACTCGTTATCGAATGCTGTAATCTCAAAAACAAAAACGACGAGAAATTTCACTCGATCACGAATGCCATAATTCGGCCTCTGATTAAGTTGTTCATTTCTCTGACCTAAACAAACTTTGAATTCCACAAAAATATTTTCTTTAACTCTTAAAAAATTATTATTCACTTATTTTCACTGGAGGGTAGGATTTGCAGTGGTTTTCTAATCACTTCCACTTAATGGGTTTATCCTTATCTAATTTTATTTTTCACTTTTATGGTAAATTTTAGCTTATGACCACTGGAAAGTCCCGTAGAATTCGCTAATCACTAAATACAATAGGGTATAGATGATCATCATCATCACACATTTCCGTTGTCGGCGCTATCCTATTCAGCTAATACTTGGAAGCCAGACGAACCGAATACAATTTGTGGGTTTCGTTAACGACGTCTTCACTGATCCTCTACACCAGGAGCCTATGAGAAGCGTTTGTTTGTCACCTGTAGGATACTGTTGTAGGCTATTGGAAAGTCCTCGGTAGCCAGTGGGGTACATAGTTGGGCGCCAGTTAAATATTTTAACGTTAAGAGTTCTTTTTAGAAATACGTTATTCTTTTGAGTGCAAACTTGAATTGATAAATATCCAATGCTACCAATAGTTTATAGCTTACAAAATAGTATATTAGCTAAGCTCATATTAATAATAATGAACATTACGATGCAGTCGTACAAATTATGTCGTTGCCGACTTAATTAAAACAAACTGTTTTATTTTGAATCCAAAATTGAACTGATTTATTATTTATCATGAGTTGTTTAATGTTACCTAGCATAACCAGTCTGAGTCGGTCACACGTTCGAGAGTCGATGTCGAATCAGCAGTTTATGTTGAGTGTGTTACCGGTGCTGATGAACGGTAACACAATCCGTGTTTGTTGTTGTTTCTGTCTGGAATTTATGAACGATGAACGGAAACACGCGCTGCATGAATACTGCGTTCAGCAGAATTGCAATATGAGCTTACTCGCTGATATTGACAATTAGGATATTCACAATTGCAGGTGTTGAGAATTAGGGTGTCCGTGGTTGCTGGTGTTAACGACAATTAGGGTGTTCGTGGTTGCTGGTGTTAACATACATTCATATTACACGGCGTTGTATAACAAATCGTATGATGTGGAAAAATGTAGCAACTGTATAAGTTAGGGTTTAATACGTTCAACTGCGGTGACAAGATGTTTCTTGCTTAAAATCCAAACTAGACTAACTATCACATTTATTCAAATTGATTTCAATACCTGCCTTGACATCGTTTTATGATTACCTTGTCTTCTTCCACCAGTGGTGTGATTTCGAAGACGAGCTTGTCTGTGGGAATGTGAGCGGAAGTTGCAACAGGTATTGTTTGTCACTTTACAATTCCCGTGAAATATGTCTGTGCCTGTTTAGCAAAACTAGGTTGCGCAATGTTACTATGGTTAAATGTATTTCGTGTTAACTTATATGTTAAAGATTATAAAGATATATTCCAAAGATGTCTTCAGATTTTATTTAAGATGTAGATTTGTAATTTTTCATTTACAGCAATATTTGATCCGCTGAGATATAGCAGATACAATCGTTGTACTTAATATTGAACTTAATCTTTCCTCTACGCAAAGGTTAGTCTATTGTATTGAGTATTCATGGAGAGTATTCATGATAGCCTGTTGGTAAAACTATACTGCTATTGTTGATGATGCAGAGATGAATTAGTTCCACTCATCCAATATTTATTTTTGCAATTATGGATGCACTTCTTTATTTATTTAAATTCAATTGAATTTGTTTGCTTAAACTGTAAAAATTGTTGTGTTTAAATCAAAGTATTCTTATCTCTTTTGCTACTCAAAAGAAAAATATTTCACTTCAACGCTTTTATAAATTGTTGAGTGTATAATAATATCTTACCGACTGCGTCAATAAAAGATTAAGAGTTGAGTTGCTTGACCAAACTGAATCTTTAATTTCCATCAATGCCTTAACCTAGCACGAATGGTGTGATCAGTCTCTGCTCATACGAATCAGCAGCTCACATGTTGAGGGAGTTATGTTACACATTGACGTCCAAATATACAGTCAATGTGATGTGGTGGGAACCAAAATGCAACGCGGTTCTCGTCAACAATTCTAATGCTGGTTTAGCAAAATAACCAGACAACGACAAAGTAAACGTTGTGGTTGTCAAGACAACCACATCTTCCCGGTTAGAAGGGACAATGTTACATAACTATATATTCCAAAAATGTCTTCAGATTTTATTTAAGATGTAGATTTGTAATTTTCCATTTACATGAATATTTGATGTGCTGATGGCAAATAAAATTGCAGTACTTAATGTTGAACGTAATTCAACTGATAAAACTTAATTGAATGAGATATATTCCAAAAATGTCTTCAACTCACTGGAGTGAGTTAGCATTCAAACTCTTCTCATGGGGAGTTTACCTTCAAGACGAACTCTATTGTGTGTGTTGGTTGAATACTGTATTGCAAATACATGAAACAAGTTTAATAAATTAATGATTATTTTAAACTTCAGTAAGAACACAACAAACTGAAGATGTCACAAATTGGATAGAGACGATGTCGATTGTCCGCTAAATAGAGAGGTCAGGAAATTTGTTGATGTTATTATTAAAATTAAAAAAAGAAAAGTTTTTTCATAGTGTAGATTCGTTTCTCTCCCGGGAACGGCTTCTCGAGCTTCATTGGCTTTAATCGTTTAAACTTAAGTTAGCTCCTGTTGTGGGAAGAACATTTAAACATATAACGTAGATTTTGGTCCACTACTCCCTTGTGGTAGTTCCAAAAGGGAAACATTGTATTCTTGTATAACAAAGACTTCAAAAATTATTTCAACATATTTACAGCTTATGGCACACACTGTTACAAAATGTTCTGTATATTTTCGACCCTTTTAAGTTTATCATTGTATTCGAACTCAAATTGCTTAAATATTAGACAATCCTAAATTATCAGTTGCAGTCAGACTGAAAGCATGATTTGAGCCATTATCCAAAAATTCATTATTAATAATCATGTAATTTATAATACTTAAGTAATTTCTCAAAGTTCAGACATAAATATTCTTATATTTTTATATAAGCCGGAAATTTCTGGTGTGTTTTATAATTATAAAAAATATAATATCATCGTTGCGTACATTTAAATTTCCTTTATAGCCAGCCCATTCGAATGCAAAAAAACATGGCATATGCAATAAAAAGTCAACAATTAAACATAGTCTTTAAGTAGACGCAACGATGACATAGTTTAAGGTTTTTCTAAAATGAATCTGAATCTATATCTGTAGTCCTATGCCCCATTAGTATAATAAAATAATAATAATATTACACATACAAAATAATATTCGATAATTGGTTTTATTTATTGCGTCAAAGTTTTGTTAACAAATATTTTTTATCGCAAGTCTCGACGATGTAACTCGGGTGAAATATCAACTAATATTTTGTTTTATTTGATATGTATATGGAAGGATGGAGATATTAAAAATAAATCGACCACGAAAACGCCAATTAATTCCATTTTGCCTATAGTTTCAGACGTTTTTTTGTCGAAATTGTCGTTCGGAATTATTGATAAAGATTGGTATATATACCAAATTAAAATTAGTTTTTTTTTGCAAGATTTCGGAGCATTTATTACGAAATCAATTTAAAAACTAATGGTTACTAAAGTATGTGTAGTAACAACATGAAATGTGGAAAAACTCCGACTCAGTGCATGACCCAAAAAATCTTAAATCCGTGACGCTGGAAGATGTTTTTTTTTGCACAGAAAAATATGGAAACAAAAACAATTTTATAAAGAACGAACTTAACATTAAACCAACAATAAAAAGTGATTAGAATTGTTTTTTTATTTAAGAAGATTAAAGAAATAGTTATTTCCTCCTGCACACAGACACCGAACCAAACATAGACTGACAATTGTATGAGTTTAAAGGACTCACATAACATTTCTCGAAATCGTGTGAGATGTGGTGAGATATCTGTATGTACGGGAGTGGGTATTTATGTGCTGTATGTGAATGTGATGCACGCGTACATTAAGCTGGCTTCGTTTGAATGGGAGGAAATAAGTTGTGGATGTTCCGGGATTAAATTAAAGTTTGGTTTGTTTTATGCGTTTTCCCAAAATATGTCGGCTCTGTCCTGTGACTGCCAGTCACTTTTAATTCTGACGATTTGTTCGTCTAGACACAGACAAAATATTTTACAAAAACATTTTGATATTTGTAATTTGCCAGTTTTAAAATGAAGCACACCAGTTACTAAAATCAGATATTTTAATGCATTTTTGACATAACTAAATATTTTTTTTTCGCGGCTCTCGGGATGATTGCAGAGATACTTTGCTCGGTGGTAGTTTTTGGCGAGGTTGGTTTCGTATTTTAATCATTGTGATTTCATTATTTGCTCGAATTTAAATTTCACTGTTGGATTGGTTATTACATTTTAAATAAATTTGTCCAATGACTGGTGAAATATGTTACTTCAAAGTTATACACTTCTAAAGACATATAATAGTGATAATATTTCTATTTGATGATTAAGCTATCAGTATACAAAATTGTTAATATTGTATTTAACCCTCTTACGTTATGATAAACTACAGATAGTCGATTGTCAGCAGGCGAAGGCAGGTAAGTAAACAATATCAGGTGGTACATTATCTATATAAATGTACTCATGGTGCACTCAGAATAAAGTGAACCATATAATGAGTTAAAATGAACTCCAGTAAGCTTTTCCTCAAACCAAGTACATTTTTACTAAATCTAAGTAAAATTTTGCTGAAATTTTCCTAAACCAAGTAAATTTTTACTAAATTTAAGTAAAATTTTCCTAAAACTAAGTAAATTTTTAATAAATCTTAGCAAAATTTTACTGATATTTTCCCAAAAGTAAGTTTTTTACTTAAACTGAGGAAAATTTTACATGATATAAGGAAAAAAGTGAACTTGAAATAAGTTCAATTTAACTAAAAAATTAAACAAATGGTTTTGCTTCAATGTAAGCAAAAGTGATACAAAAAATGACAACATGAAATATTTCTCAAAAGTTTCATGATACCTCTGCCATAAAGAGTTCAGCTGTTACTCCATGATTGCTGCGAAGGCAAGAGAGGCGCATTCGCAGTGGTTGTTTAGATTAATGCTTGAAGTATTTAAGAAATAAAGAATTGCTTCTTAGATATATATTTAAGAATTTTCTAAACAATTTCTACTGATTTTTTATAAGTTCATTAATACCCATTAATGCCTGGCCCACGATGTCGAACGGTAACGTTCGCTTACCTCTCATGCGACAAACAGCTGATTTGGGACCCACTAACAGGCACTAGAACGACAAAGCGAACGAAAATCTATGCGAAAGAAAACGTAAGCATTTCAGTGTAAAATCGGGGCCCACTAACTTTTTCTTCTGTCATCTGAGCGAATGAAAATGTCAAAATCACTCACTTGTGTTTTGTCTGTCGCAAGCATAAATAAATAAAATATAAAACAAATTTATTTTATATTTTTATTGCTCTCCTCTCTACTTCATACTTCTACCTCGACGTTCGAGATAATCTCGCCACGAACTTCCTAGGCACCAATTGAGTTGTCGAGGTACATATTGTGCAGAACGCATTTTTACTTTCCGTTGCTCCGTGCACCGGAGTGTTTTTGTAAAAGGGTGTTTCAATTGCGTTCCTTGTATTACTAAAGGGGATCTTCAGGAACGGCTTTAATTTGTTGCTCCTACCTCCTGAAACCCAAGCGTTTCGTTTTTTCCAGTGGAAGTCTTCTTGAAAACGTCGGTGTCCCGCAACTCGTCCATCAACATGAGGAAAATGTCACCCGAAAATTTCATAAAAATTTGTAATAGAACTTACATATGTACATATGCATTTTCATGTGAAATTAGTATATTCTGGTCATCTCAAAAACATTAGAGATGGCCAGTAGCTGCCTACGTAGAACTAGAAATTAGCATTCCTCCAAAAAAATGTGCGCACACAAAACAACCCCAAATATTGATTGTTTACATTATTTTTTCGAATTTTGTTTTCAGTTATTTCAGCTGAGAAAAAGTTGTGTCAACTTTTTTTATTATATGCTAGAATTTGAATATTTAACGTTTTTTCTCGGTATATTTGCAATAATTTGTGCATTTTTTGATCTGGCAATATTTTCATTCACTCACAACACGTAAGGCTATGCGAACGAAAAGTCAGAAGATAGTGGGTCGCTTTTTGGTGCGAAAGTGAGTGACTGGCTTTCGTTCGCATAGATTTTCTTTCGACATCGTGGGTCTGGCAGTAAATGTATGAAGAAGAAATTTATGAAAACTGCACATCAACTTTGATTTTAAATAATATGCTATATTATCTATATAGCAATTCAAAGTGTATGTAACGAATATAAAAAATATTTTCTAATATCAAATGGAATGTGCCAATATCGCTCATCTCCAAATTTAAACTAAATTTGTGCAAAGTTTGGGGTTCCTTAACTTCTTTTGAAAGTGCACCAACCAGGCAGAAATGGTTCCAACAACTTAAAAAGTTGTGACATTGGATTGGTCTAAACAAAATCTGTATTAACGCGATTCCAAATGTCAAATTTCAATTGAATTAGAAATCTGGTTAAACCAAATTTCGCCGTCAGTGTAAAAAGGCACAACAAGTCAGAAAGTTTCCACTTTTCAACTTTAATTTTTTTGAGATGGTATCAGAACAACTTTTGTGTGTGACCCCATCGAATGTATGTATGTATGTATACGTGTGTTCATTAGACTGGGTCACAGTCCATACAAATAAAAAATAATTTCCCGTCACCCTACTGAAATAAAATTTGGATTGTTTAATGAAGACTTGTCAGATGTGTCGTCACCAGTTCAAGATGCCTATCTGAGCTAAAGATTGGTATTGAAAATGGCGAAATCGGTCCAAAGAGAGCAATTTCTTCCCTAACAACGAATGAAAATACCGCCAATAATCTCTAATATTAACGGTATTTAAGCATAATTGTTTACAGATAACTGCCTTTTTGCAGTTGAAGTTTTATTTTGATAGCCAAGGACTATCCATCCATATGCTATACAAACATTTTTTCCTCTAAGAGGCGTGATCTTCCAATTAAACATAAAACATCAGAATATAGCAATTAGCTTAGAATATGACAATTTCTCTAATATGTTACAGTACTTAATGTCTTTATTTGCTTTCACTAAATTAATTGACCCTTGAAAGAACTTTAAATATAAAATGTACAATCTTTTGGACGTTTCTGTAATTTTTTACGATTTTTCACGATAGGAACAGAACATTTTTGGGAATGTTTTGTTAAAAAGTAAATATCTACAAGGAAATACCTTCGGAATGATGCCTAAATGATAAACATCGGAATGGAGGTACCGGAAGGGTGTGGCAATATGGCCCATATTCCATGCGAGTGTAACCTCTATAAAAGCATTGCCAATTATCAATTTTTCCTCCGTATAGAAGTTATAACAGCTTTAAATTTAAGGATGATTTTTGAGGTAGGTACCGAAAGGGGCTCTGCAAACCCGCCATATTTAGTTCACTTAAAGTGATTATACAAATATTATAAAATACCAAAATATAGCTGATTCCGACTATCCTTGTGGAAGTTATATGGGTTTTAATTTAACATTGGAATATGGGCTATTTGTGTGGGAGGTACCAGAATGGGGCGTGGCAATTTCGCCCATCATCGAACATTAACTAAGTTTGGAGAACATATTACCATGTGCAAAGTTTGAATCGATTCCTTAACTCCTATCGATAGTTATCGTGTTCACCAGCCAGACGGACGGACATGGCGCAGACAACATAAAACAATAATGGATCAACATGTTTATGTAGAAATTTTATAAAACCTTATGCATTGTTGAGGGTCTTCGAACAGGATAACGATCCCAAACATACCAGCAGAAAAGCACGACTATGGGGTTAACGTAATGGAGTGGCCCGCAAAGTCTCCAGACCTAAATCCGACGGAAAATCTTTGGGCTGACGTTAAGAAAGACGTGTCTGATGCTAAACCAACAAATAATGAAAAACCCTGGGCTGTTGTTAACGATTCGGGGCAAAAAATGAAGTGAGGATCTGGACAACTCAATGCCGAGACGTTGCACCGCCGTTATTGCTAATATTACCCATTTCGACCCAGTGTTCTATTAATAGAACGGCCAACAGTAAGAAACAGCGAAAAGAATGAAATTGGTTGGACTTTAATGAGTTAAAGATTTTTTATTGTTTCATGTTTTAGTTAAAAATTTGACGTTTTTGTATTAATTTTTTCACCCAATATTTTTATTTTATTTATTTTTCTTTTCGCCCAAATATTGAATATTTACAATATTTTGCCTGAATTTTATATTAAGCCCAATAAATAAAACTGAAAGTTTTTGAATTTTAATCTATTACAACCTTTTTCCTAAAATACGTATGAACACTTCAATTTGGTGAGTATATAACACAGAAAATTGTGAAGAAAGGGCCACAGAGATTATGATGCTATTTTCCCCCCGCAGCTGTATATATCCTCCTACTCTGTAGAGTGCGGGAGTAATTATACGAGAAAAACATGATTTCAGGAGCCTTCAGCTCACAGGTGACTTGACGCAGGGACGAAATATTTATTCCTGGCCATTGAAAACGCCGATTTCTTCTTGACCCAGCCTACTGTTCATACCTAAGAATATTGTCATTAGGGTTTGGGGTTTCCCGGACTTTTTTCATTTCCCGGGAAAACGGGAATGAAAAGTTTCATTCCCGGGAATCCCGGGAAAAAAGTAATTTATTTTAGGTATGTCCAATATGGTTTAAAATAACAATATTTAGTAACGGATGTACTGTCATATTACAAATTAAAAGCGATTGTGTTTGTCAAAATATTTTACATTTTACAAATATTTTATTCTAAACTAATTGTCGTCATAAAATTGGACATTTAAATCATAGGCACAAGTGCCTGACAACAATAACTCGTATGGCTGAGAACGTCTTTAATTTAGAAGATTCTAGAGACGAAAATATTTAGCAGCAACGGGGGAAATATTCTAAACTGTAAAAGCAATAGAAACATTATAAAAAATTAATATTAATTAAATAAATTCATAAAAAATTAAAACATTGAAATAGTCCAGTCATTAGTTCTTAGGTCATTTAAATATACCGTAGGATATACATATTTTTATTTCTCTCAAAAGTGAACAATTTTAATGTTTTCCTTATTTTTATACAATTTCATACTGGATTCATATGTAAAAAAATTCTTCATTAAGAATATCTTCACCTTTTATCTCGTAGATTCTTCTGGTAAAAGATAAAGAAATTTAAAGTTAAACCAGATAGCACGAGGGGTTAAGTATTGACACTATGTCAGCCATAGTATTGTCAGTATGATATTTTCGATTTATAAAGGGTGATTTTTTAGCTATTATCTTTTTGGCAACACTGGTTTAAACAGCTGACGCACGTTTCGTGTTTTGTTTCACTGTCAAACATCTTCAGTTTGGTCTATGATTTAACCATGAATCGTCTTACAAACGAACAACGCTTTCAAGTTATTGTATTTTATTATCAAAATGCGTGCTCTGTTAAGAAAGTTCATCGCGCGCTTCCATTTTATGGTCAGTTTAATCGACCCACTGAAGCAGCTATTCGTGCTATTGTGACTAAATTTCGCACCAAATTTACATTGTTGGACATTAAACCACCAACACGACCATCAATTCTCGATTCGTCGCCGTTCGCAGCAATTGGGCCTGTGTTACTCAAAAACGTGGAAATGCCAAATTTGGATGGACCATCTGAGGCGCAGTCAAGGTCAACATTTGCATGAAATAATCTTTAAACATTAAATTATATGGACCGTACTATCGATTCAAATAAAGATTTCATGCATTTTCCTGAATTTTATGTGTTTTTTTTGAAAAACTTTCCTATAGCTTTTAAAAAATCACCCTTTATTAAAAATCCTGCAAATATCCTAATAAAAAGTGTGTATTCCCCTAGCTAGCAAAAAATAGCGACTTAGCGAATTTAAAAAGTTTTTTTATGCAGTAATATGATGTAGAGAAATGTTCATTACTATTGTCAATAATGTAAATATATGAATTTAAAATATAATTAAATATATAAAATTTAATTAAATATTTAAAAATTAATTTCCCAATTGTACAGTAAAATAATAAAAAATAATCAATAAAATATTTTTTAATATTTCCCGTATTCCCGGGAAATTTAAAATTTTTTCCCGGGAATTCCCGGAAAAATTTGGACGATTCGGGAATTCCCGGACCCCAAACCCTAATTGTCATATAAAAATTCTGAGACATCTTGAGTCGTGTTTACCAAGGTATGGAAAATCTGCAATTGTTTGTTTCGTTGTCTCACAGATGTACTGGCACTGGCACAAACATGTTGCATGTACCACCCAATCTCCACAGCCCTCCTTATGCCGCGTTCTCCAAAGACGTTAAGTCTTTATTTACGTCAACAGTACCAAATCACAAAAAACGAATGCGGCAGAAATAACATTTCTTTGGAAAACCTGAGTAATAAATACACTAGCATCTGTATGTCTATAGTACACAAATGCATACATATATATGTACATACATATTCACGTATACACAAGTATGATTGTCAACGTAGTCATATAAAGGCGATTAAATTAAATGATGTTTTCATTACGTTTTCAATTAATTTCCCGCCCTTATTCCTTGTTCCATCCCAGGGCGCATATCTTGAAAAGTACAATGGGGACAGGCAGAGAGTGTCTTTTGGTAAATGATCAAAAATTTCCAATTACTGTCTCTGCTGTAACATGAATACCTAAGTATCACCGAAATGGACACATTAATCTCTTGGCTCTCTTGACACCCCGTGAACACTATTCAATATTTTAGGACACATGGAACACTATTTTTGTCACATTTCGTTCATTCATTGGTTGCAATGAAGGCACGTCCATCGGCCTTCGGGGCAATATTCGTGTTGTAACAGTTACGTTCCGTGCTCCAGGCAGTAGATATACGCCTCCTTCACAATCATAGCAAATATTTCAACCACTTTTGGTGGTGTTTTCTTTTCTGGAAAAATGCTGCCTTGACAGAACACAACATTTTGAAAATGTTCCCTGAACATTTGAAATGTGTCGCACTTTTATTGATTACAAAGGAAAGCGAAAATCGACCGGATATAGAAACAAAAATGAAATAAAACGCAACAAGAGAAGAAGAAAACTTTAATATCATAAATACTTAAAATTTTCAATAATTTTATAGCTCGATCTCAAATAACAAAGTGGAAATTTTTGGATTTGATATGCACAGTTTTGAAATCTTAATAATATTCAAGTTCATACTTTATATGTTGGTATTAAGAATTCTTATTGAACATTTTTGAAGTTAAAACAAGTTTTTGTGTATTTACCATTTTTTTTAAATCTGATTGATTAGTTGGAATTATCACAAATGGTTTTCTGTGGGTAACATTTTTGAGAATTCTTAAATTTTCTGCTCTCGCATCACGACGTCATCATCTTGTCCCTCTTTCATTTTAATTTTCATTATCCACATGTTCTCTTTTTTCATCCTCAGTAAAAAAAGCTCGGAAGCAAGAAAAAGATTTAACAGTTGTTCTAAAAAAACAATGGAAAGTCCTACAAGGTCAAAATTTGGCCTATGAGATCCACTTTCAAAATATGTGTCTCTGAGCCTCATCCAACATCTTACGTCGAATTTCATCGAAATCCGTTGTTAAACAAAGATTTCAGAGCGGTCCGGATTCAAACTGGAAGGTGCCACTTTACGGGGCTATATCAAAATTTGGACCTATGAGCTCACCTTTAAAAATATGAATTTCTGAGCCAAATTTCATCCTCAGAAACTTTGGATATCTCCAGAACGACAAGAGATATCTTTATGGCGACAGCAGAAAAGCTTACCACGTTTAGTATGTCAGTTAGATCTTGTTCCAAGATCGCGATTTGTTAGAAACAAAAATGCTCTCGAAGTCGAACTAAAATTCAAGATTAGTAATTTAACAAATTGGTGTCCATGTTTTTTGAAATGTCGAGCTTTTTCGACAAAAAGTTAATATTTCGGTAGAGCACGGTAAATAGAAAAGACAATTTTTTCATTTTCACTGGAGAAATGGCCATGTGATTTTCTCGCAAACTATCCAACGGATCCGGCTGAGTTTTTCCATGTGTATTAAGAACCAATGCTTGTAACATATATATAGTCAGTCGCGAAAAACGCTGCATTTCTGGCAAAAATCTAAAATTCGCGGATGAAATTGGATATATTGTTACTTTCTCTTTGGCTTTTAAAACCGTTCTGCCACAAATATTCCCCATTAAGCCAGCAATAAAATGGTGAACAAAAAAATTTGGTATTCTCTATATGATAAAAACTTACGCTGGTTTTTCTAGTGATACTTTTCACATTTTTTACTTTAACCCAACATGTGTCCTAGGACACATCTAGTTTGCCTTGACAACTTGAGATACAAAAAATCAATGATTTTTTTCTATTCTATTGATTTTTACCCAATGGACCAAAATATTTATCTGGTCAAGTCAACTTGAGTTAATTCGCGTTCCTGAGATATGACTGCTAATACTGGAAATCTTGATTTTAACAAATAATTCGTAGTAAACAGTTGGTAAAACTTCATATACTACAGCCCAATACTTTTAGAAAGAAATTTTTTATGTGATTTAATGTATAGTGTGTATTAGTCGGTAGAAAAAGTGTGCGGTAGAAGGGTGTGCTTAAAATGTCTAAACCAGTGAAATGTTGCAATCTTTTGAAAAAGAAAAACCACAGATTGGTTTACAAGACATCGTAAAAGTCATCATGAATTGGAATATTAAATTTCAGATGGAATGTTTATTTGCAAGACTTGCAAGTCAAAACTGTCGAAATCTGCTCTTGAAAAGATATCGTTAAATAATAGTGAAGAAATCGACTTAAAGGAATATATTTCACAATCAAGCGACAACGACGACGACAATATTCAGTGTGATCCAGCTCATAAGTGCGTCGACCAAGCTCCAATAAAAAAAGTGTGTTGTGCAGAAAGTATCTTTAATAAAAATTGTGAGACAGTAATGTTGATTGATGAATTAAAATCAGCAGTTTTTTATAGTGATATATTTTAATAGTGATACCTCAGGAATGCAATGTGTTTTTTTACTGCCAGACCCACGATGTCGAAAGAAAATCTATGCGAATCTTTCGCACCAAAAAGCGACCCACTATCTTCTGACTTTTCGTTCGCATAGCCTTACGTGTTGTGAGTGAATGAAAATATTGCCAGATCAAAAAATGCACAAATTATTGCAAATATACCGAGAAAAAACGTTAAATATTCAAATTCTAGCATATAATAAAAAAAGTTGACACAACTTTTTCTCAGCTGAAATAACTGAAAACAAAATTCGAAAAAATAATGTAAACAATCAATATTTGGGGTTGTTTTGTGTGCGCACATTTTTTTGGAGGAATGCTAATTTCTAGTTCTACGTAGGCAGCTACTGGCCATCTCTAATGTTTTTGAGATGACCAGAATATACTAATTTCACATGTAAATGCATATGTACATATGTAAGTTCTATTACAAATTTTTATGAAATTTTCGGGTGACATTTTCCTCATGTTGATGGACGAGTTGCGGGACACCGACGTTTTCAAGAAGACTTCCACTGGAAAAAACGAAACGCTTGGGTTTCAGGAGGTAGGAGCAACAAATTAAAGCCGTTCCTGAAGATCCCCTTTAGTAATACAAGGAACGCAATTGAAACACCCTTTTACAAAAACACTCCGGTGCACGGAGCAACGGAAAGTAAAAATGCGTTCTGCACAATATGTACCTCGACAACTCAATTGGTGCCTAGGAAGTTCGTGGCGAGATTATCTCGAACGTCGAGGTAGAAGTATGAAGTAGAGAGGAGAGCAATAAAAATATAAAATAAATTTGTTTTATATTTTATTTATTTATGCTTGCGACAGACAAAACACAAGTGAGTGATTTTGACATTTTCATTCGCTCAGATGACAGAAGAAAAAGTTAGAGGGCCCCGATTTTACACTGAAATGCTTACGTTTTCTTTCGCATAGATTTTCGTTCGCTTTGTCGTTCTAGTGCCTGTTAGTGGGTCCCAAATCAGCTGTTTGTCGCATGAGAGGTAAGCGAACGTTAACGTTCGACATCGTGGGCCAGGCAGTTAAATTGTGAATACATATTGTGAAATGTAAGTACTAATCATTAAGTTGGTCTATTACAACGAAATCTTTCGAAATTGAGTACCATACTAACTGTCAGATTTCGCGACTGACTACATATATGTTACAAGCAACATTGGTTCTTAATACATATGCAAAAAATGAGCCGGATAGTTTGTGAGAAAATCACAAACCAAAAATTTATTTTTTCGGCCATATCTCTCGCGAAAATGAAATTTTTGCAAAAATATCCAATTTGTCTTTATACCCTCCACCTCCAGGATGGGGGTATACTAAGTTTGTCATTCCGTGTGTAACACCTTGAAATATCGACCTGAGACCCTATAAAGTATATATATTCTTGATCGTCATAAAATTCTAAGATGATCTAGCCATTCTGTCCGTCTGTTGAAAGCAAATCCAAATTTTCCATAAATGCGTCTTATAGTCGTAGATCGGTTGGAATTGAAACTGGGCGAAATCGGCCCAAAGGGAAAAATTTTTCCCTCACAAGGACTAAAAATACCCACAATAACCCCTAATATTTTATTTATTTTTATTTATTTCAACTTGTAATTCAAAGCCATCGGGCCAATTTAAAACAAATAACAAAATGCATATATATTTTAGAGTATTTAAGCATATTTTTTTCAATACGTCTGCTTTTACTTACTTGATATTGGGAATGCGCATTCCCACTATAACAAAAACGAGCACCATAAAGCGATTTTTATTCGTAATGGGTGAAATGGGGCAAAAAGGGATAAAAATGGTGGAGGGTATATAAAGTTCGGCCCGGCCGAACTTAACGCTGTTTCTTAATATGTTAGTGCACTTCTGAGTAAAGTTGACAGCATCTAATCTGCCGGTAGTACTGTGGAATGCACTCCGTGGAGGGTATATAAGATTCGGCCCGGCCGAACTTAACGCCTTTTTACGTGTTTTTATTTGCTGTGCTCTACCGAGATATCCACTTTTTGTCGGAAAAGCTCGACCTTCCAAAAAACATGGACACGCTTTACGAATTTGATCATCAATACAGTAAAGGATGCCACAGACCGGAAACAAATGCACCACTTATTGGGAAGTAACTAATTCTCTAAAGGGGTATTGTTTCATTTGCACTGCGAACAGATGCACATGAACCCAAAAATAACATTTCATTGCAGCTTTTACCATCCGATATTTTTTGGTGAATTTCAATTTTAAAGCGACAGACTGCATTGAGCGACCCTTTGATTGAATCATTGAAAGGGCGAGCGTGTGCGTTTCTGAGTGTTCATGCTCGACAACATGTTCTTGACTCTTAACAAGTTTATTGGGTTTTGCCAGGATGCGAAAACGAAAGCGAATGTGAATGCGAATGCGTTCTCGAGTACCTGATTACACATCCACGAAGGACACGTGCTCCTTGTTGTTGGCGAATGAAGCAGTGCGAGTTTTATCCATATTTCATCGTTAATATCCAACAGCCAGTCGAGTGTTATCGTTAATGCATTTACAAACGTTATTGTTGCTGCCAATCTCTTGAAACGCTACTTCTACTGCCACTGCTCCAGCTCTTGTCCCAGGCGCTGCCCTGTTCACCGCCTCCTTTGCCATACAATGTGAATGAAATGCTGAAAAGCACAAAATCCATTAAAAGTTGAATATTGTGTTAAGTTCTTGTGAACACTTTTGATTTATGTACGTGAAATTCAAGTACGTTATACAATATGTATGTATGTTAGTCTGTAGGGCTATATATGTATTTACATATTCACACATATATAGGTTGTAATCAAATTAATGTAATTTGCATAAATCAATGCTCTCTCCTAATAACAAGCTCAGTCGCAGCAATGTTATCGAGTTTACATGAAATCTATTACGAACAACACTGGAGCAATTGCAGGAGTTCTTGAAGCATCTTTGCGACAGGACAACATACATACGACGTCTATCGTACACACGGTCTTGACGATAAGAACCTATTAATGTCCGGCCTGAAGTATAATACCTCGAAGTAGGGACAATAAGGGCAGTGTCCACACGAAGGACACATGCGACACGCACATGTTTATTTGCATTTGTGGCTGGCTAAATTGTGGCTTCCAGACTCATGGATATGTCGTCGTGATTTTTGAATTTGGGTTGACCACACTCACAGTTATTTTGTTATAACCATGATCTTTCCATTTCAGCGCAGACGTGGTGGCTGGACAATAATCGTTGATGCCATTTGGTGCCAGAACTGGCGGCTCACTGTGATTGGATATCGATTTACTTTGGATAAAATGCGGAAACTTCTATTCTATGAAATGACCATTAAAGATAAAAAACGTATTTTTATTATCTCCTCCAGTGCAACAGTTTCAGTCTTCCTAAATTTAAGTAAATTTCGTACTAGGGTTCTAAGTGGACTTTCAAAAAGTAAAGTCGAGCACATACATAAATCGAATAATGGACCTTTCACCTCTAGATTTTTTTGACACTACTTTTCTACTTCTAATATTGTCAATATTTTACCGAAATAGTCTTTTTAATGATTTCATACCATTTCTGCATCTATATAATATAGAATGCCACAGATGGCATGGTGGCAAGGCTATATCAAAATGGGCACTCATTTTCATTGCAAAATTTCCTAGGTGAAATATAACATTATTGCGGCAAGAGTCAAATCATGAGGTCCATTTGCATGGAAGTTATATTAATTACGAACCGACGTAGTCCACTTTCACTTCAGACATTCCTATGTGAAATGTAACGTCATGCGACAAGTCCTAACTTTTTTATTGTTTTATAGACAATTTTTAATATTTTATTTAGGGCTATGTTTAGCACAGATTGATTACTTTTGTATATTTATAACATTGCGTCGCATCGCGTCATCAGATTGTATCGGTTGAGGTATGTCCCTGTCGGACTCCAAAAATTAAAAATAAGTATTTTCAAACGATGATATCTCGCGAATGGAATGATAAATAAAATAAAAGAGTTATTTATAATTATTTGTGAAGCCACAAAATTGGTCTTTAATTAATTCAATCGCAGCGTAGCTGCAATTTCGGAGTAATGCTCAACTTTTATAGGGAAAGTAACACATGCCTCAGGTTTAGTTAAATTGAACTTCTTCTAGTAAGTAAACTTTTTCCTTAAACCAAGCTAATTTTTACTCAGAAATATTATTGCTCGATGTCCAGCATCTGGACATGTATTCCTATTATGCAGTGCTCTGTCAATACTGAAATCAACGCAGACAATCGAAGTATTTCAGGTAAAATAAGGTAGCACGCTAGCTTCCGAACGAAATGAACTAGGAGGTTCAAATTTTCCCTAAATGTGTTTTATGGTTGCTGATCGGTTGGGATTGAAAGTCGGCCTAGAGGGAAACATTTTCCCTCACAAGGACTGAAAATACCTCTAATATTTAGAGTATTTCGGCATGTCTTTTGAATATGTCTGCTTGTATTTACTTGATATATGGAATGCGCATTCCCCTTATAGCATAAAAGCGCACCAAAGGGATAAAATGGTACCTATCAAACGACAACAGCTATATAATATAAAAGTATTTTTTCCAAATTCGTACATTTAAAGGGTTAAATGGGGATACAGGATCGAAATTCGTACTTTTAGGGTGTAAAATTTAAATTAGGTACTTAATTTAGGTACTTCGACGAAAGTCAAATATAAATAGAGAACATTAGGAAAATTTCAGTCTGTATAATAAAGTCAGTTCAAATGAGAATGATTTGTCTTTAACGCGTTATCTAAGTATACAATTCATTTTGGACGTTTATACAAACATAAATGGATTCATCGATGTCTACATAGATGGGCCATAAAAAACGTCATATAATGGGTTTTATCCACACCCCTCATAAACAGCACGTGTGCAGTGGGATAAAAATCAGAAATTTAAGCAATTCATAAGGTCTACAGGTAGTAATTTGGGGATTTCCATTGACATTATGAATAACTTAGGGCAGCAAAGGGAATTTATAGATCTCTGTTTGTACCTGTATTCATTCTCCTTAGTGAAAACTAAAAAATAGTTCAGTTCGATATATCGTCTGATAGCGAACAGTCATAAAAAAATTCTGAAAAAAGTTTGTAATAATTACGTCCAACAAAAAACAATACGCATATAAAATTTAGTGTTCATAGTGTCTGTCAACATCGTGTGTAATTTAAAGTGATTCCTAAAAATCAAATCAAGACATAACCGCAATTATATTTAACAAAAATACACCTTGTGCAGCAGCATAGTGAAGTGAACTATTTAATACCTTTGTCAACTACTACTACTTTTAAACATAAAAACATATTTTAACCAATTAAATATATGACCATCTAATATAATAATTGTTATCCCGAGTTTTAATATCGTGTGTAATTTATAGCGATTCTAAATATCAATAACCGCAATTATATTTAACAAAAATACACCTATAAAATTTAGTGTTATTAAATAGTGTTTATGATTATTATTTTTGGGAATTGTTAAATAAAAGTTATTAATGTAGTTATATTGTATGTATGTTTTCGACGACAGGATCCAAACTACCAGGAATCAGAACAAGAGCGCAATACTATTGAACATAGTCTAAGAAGCAGGGCCGTGCGCAGGGGGGGGGTTTTGGGGGTTCAAACCCCCCCCCCAGAGAGGTTTCGAACATATACTTTTTAATACCTTCTAGACTTTCTAAAACAATAAAATATAGAATATTTAAGGTCTTTTTAAAATAACTCGTCTGAAATGGTAATTTTGCAGTAAAATCATGAAAATTACATAAAAAATCTTGGACACTTTCTTGAATTTCGGACAAAGGTTGTGAAAAATACAAACAAACTAAACGAATTGTGTTAATTTCAAGATTGTGTAGTGCTAATTTCGCTAATGGACACCAAATTGTTCGGAAAATTTTCATTTTATTAATCGATACCACTTCTTGACATTCGACTAGAGCTATATATTATGAACTTTTAATTCTCTACTGCAATAAAAGTTTGGAAATTTAATAACAAAACCGTGAAAGCAAATAATTTGCTTGATGCTTGTAGAGCGCTAAGATGTAACATTTGCGATTGGACATTTTTATGGAGCTGTATCTAAATCTGAACCGATGTGTACTATTTTCATCACATATGCAACAACGACGGTTTCTGTTACTTCCAATGTTTTGGGAGTTTGCAATTATAATACAAATCCATTTCGACAAACGAAGAACACTATTTGGTATACATAAACTTATTTCTCTTTGTTCATTTACAACAACTGATGACATGTTTACCGCAAACAAACTAATAAAAAAACTATGATGACGTGTTTAAAATTTCGTTTTTACGAAATGCATCTGCGTGTAGGTCTCTATTTTAAAATCTACTTTAAAGTTGCGAAACAATAAGAAATGAGTTTTAACTTACTAATATTTTTGTTATATTTATCACTTATGTCAAATATTTTTCAAAGTAAGTATTTTTTGTATATATGTAACAAGTATTATTCAAAAGAGAAATAAGAAATTTAGTAACTTGGATCTACGTAGGAAAACGAAACTCAAAAATACCAATTATTTGCTTTTTTGGAATTAAAATTTCTAGTTGTTTCTTCTTGCATTTCATCGAATACAAAAAAAATGTATTTGTTATTCGAATTTATACATATTTAGGATTATAAAAACGAAGAAACATTTCCAAATATTTTTTATTTAATCGGAATATGCGTATAAAGATAAATTAAAAACCCCAAAACTCTTTAGACATCCTATTTAGACCCATACTTTGTCAAAAAGCTTATCCAATCATAGAAAAAATGCGGGACTGAAGAGTTTATCGCCGAGGAATTTGATCGTTTTTTGTGTAATATTTCTTCAAAATATATATCGAGGGCTTATATTCAAAAATGGCTATGAACCATTTTCTCGAAAATGAGTTTTTGATGCCAAACTATTCTCAGATTTGGATGTCATCTGTCATATAAATTTGGAAAAGATTTTTTTCTAAAGCCATTTTTTTTTATTTTCTGATTTGGCTATCCCCCCGCACGTAAGTTTGTGACTGCATAAGTGGCTATGAACATAAAAATAATAGAAATAAAATAGTTCAACAATGGAACAGCATAAAACCGAAGGTTATAATTCGCTACAACGATTTTGTTTAAAACATTTTTCTAGATTTAGGGCATATCGTACTATCGTACTAGGAAAAATGGTGGCTGTAAAGTCAAAAATTGTGAAAAGTAATATACGTATACAGAAAAAAAACCGGCGTAACTTTTTATTATATTGAGAAACCAAATATTTCTTTGGCATGTGATTGCTGACTTCATGGAGAATATTTGTGTATGAAAAGTTTCAGAATTATGAATGAAGAAAGTTAAAATATAAGGAATTGCAACGACGAATTTTGGATTTTTCATCAATTGCAGCGATTTTTGCGACTGGCTACATATATGTTACAAGAGACCAATCTGACGGATGAAGCTGGAATCTTTAAATTCGCTGTTTACATCACAGAAAATGTGTTTTCTATACAACATTGCCAAGATTTCATGAAAAAAGTTATGGAGTTTACAATAAATCTTATTCTTATTTCAACATTAATAGTGCTCAATTTTAAACATACAATAGTGGCTATGAACCATGGAACCGCGAATAATAGGAAATTTCGAAATCTTTTTAATCGTAGCAATTAGTAATCCTTTTTAGATTAAACTGCAGAAGAACGATTAATAATTTCTCTTCAAATTAAGGAGAAAATCAGTTTTTTCGCTCTCCTGAAAAGTTATGTTTATGAATATAAGGCCTCAATATGTATGTATGTAATTTCAAGCAACAATTTAAAAAAAGTTCTACACTCAGAGAACAAGTCTGTTAATAAAAGCAGTAATTGTCTGCTGCCTATCAGCAGACACTTTTCTGCTATTACAGCTGTTTTTTTGGCATAACAGCAGTTTTCTGCAATCTTACATCACCATTCACACTGCTAAATTAAAATATAAAAATAGATAAGCGTTCATAAGCGAGTTTCTTTTATATTAGCTTGGGACAAATGCGTATCATATAATTGCTAAAAACAGCAAACAGCTGTTTACCATCTCAGCAGATACAAATCTGCTGTCTCTTTTTTAACAGCAGAAAATCTGATCTTTCCGTAGACTTTCTGCTTTCTTTTACTGACATATTCCTTTGAGTGTACTGATAGATGGATTACTGAAATGCAATTTTGCCGACAATGTCTGTCGGTCGAATGTATCAAAATATTTCTCGAAGATCCGGCAATAAAATATGAGTGATTTCCAAACGTTCCAGTAAATATTTCCTAAAAAGTTGGAAAATTAACTAAGTATGAGTAAAGTTTCCTTCTTTCAAAGCCATAGTAAATAGTTCATTTACTAGAAAAAGGGTAGTCGATTTACTTAAAAACATTTCTTTGGATCTGATAAAAAATTCTTACAATTGAGTAAATTCAAACTTATGTTTTAAGTTTAAGGTGAGAAAAAATCTGAAATTTTTTGTATGGAAAAAATTCCATTTAGGAAATTTTAACTTTAAAATGATTTTTTTTCTAAAATGAAGTTAAAATGTTTACAGAAATTTATGCCGAGTTCTTCATACATTTAAGTATTAATGAACTTATAAAAACATTTGAAATTGTTTAAAAAATAGTGAATATTATTCTTTGATTAATTAATTCTCGCTTGTTTGCTGAGACTCATTTCTTAAATAGTTTATGAATTATTCTAAAAACCACTGTGAAGGCGCAACATTCATGGAGTAATAGCTCAACTATTATGATTTTTTTAGTTAAATTGAACTTATTTTAATTGCACCTTTTTTCCTTGTATCAAATAAAATTTTCCTCCGTTTAAGTAAAAATTTACTCGTTTTGAGGAAAAAATCAGCAAAATTGTCCTCAGTTTGAGAAAATATTTACTTGATTTGAGTAAACATTTACTTAGTTTTAGGAAATTTTCAGCAAAATTTTACTAAGATTTAGTAAAAATTTACTTAGTTTTAGGAAAGTTTTGCTTAAATTTAGTAAAAAGTTACTAGGTTTTAAGAAAAATTTACTTTGATTTAGGAAAATTTCAGAAAAAAATCTACTTATATTTAGTAAAAATATACTTGGTTTCCTAAATTTTAGTTAATTTTAACTCATTTTTTATGAGTGTAGATGAAAACCCCCCCCAGGGGAAAATCCTGCGCACGGGCCTGCTAAGAAGGTTCGATCCTACTTTCCGAGCGTCAGAACAAGAGATGGATAGAGTTTCACACTCTCTTCGACGACAGGATCCAAACTACCAGGAATCAGAACAAGAGCGCAATACTATTGAACATAGTCTAAGAAGGTTCGATCCTACTTTCCGAGCGTCAGAACAATAGATGGATACAGTTTCACACTCTCTTCGACGACAGGATCCAAACTACCAGGAATCAGAACAAGAGCGCAATACTGTTGAACATAGTCTAAGAAGGCTCGATCCTACTTACCGAGCGCCAGAACAAGAGCGGGATACAATTGCACGCTCTCTTCGACGACTGGATCCAAACTACCGGGAATTAGAACAAGTACGAAATACGCATCCAACGCAATATTGAACAACAACACAATACATCATCGTGAAAACAGACAGAGAGCCCGAAATCGCATGCAGAACGAACGTAGAATTTGAAATTGTCGCGTATCGTTCATCGCATTGACCCTATAAACCGGGTGAGAATTAATGATAGTCAGACTGACAGAAATAGACAAAATAGGCAGAATCATTCACCAGAGTCACGGTGACAACTTTTAGTGTTAGATTCACAAAGACACACATCGAGAATGATTTCAGATTTTTTCACTATCATCAGAAATGGACCCACGGAGATTTGTATATGGTTTCCAAATCAAATTAAAACATTAGGTATGCATACAGTATTGTCAAATTTGTCCGTCCGAAAATAGCAAATATAAATTTTGCAATACTTGTCATAAAATTGTTAATGGGGGTAAAGTTCCAACCATATGTTTCTCAAATGGTTTGCATTTCCCTTCAATACCAGATGAGTTGAAGGGTTTAACATCATTGGAAGAGCGCTTTGTTGCTCTTAGAATTCCGTTTATGAGAATTGTTTCATTAGGTTACAATCGACAATGTGGTATTAGGGGTGCAGTTGTGAATATTCCGATTTCACTGAATTCAACCGTGAGTGTACTTCCCATAACTTTCGATCAAACAGAAGTCATCCAGGTTCACCTAAAGCGCAGATTAGGTTATAACTTTAGCTTTATGACTGAAACTATCCGACCAGCGAAATTTTTTGGAGCTGCAAGACATTTAATCGACACAGAACTATATAGAAAACATGACATTACAATATCTGAGGACTGGTTGAATAGGAAGTTCCATTTATAGCAAGTAGGGAAGATAATGAATTTGGTACAGGGATTATTAATGACAACTCGGAAGAAGGCAATGTTGACGAATTTAATCCGCAGGAGACTCTTTTAGAAAATAATCCAATTGAAAACATTCCATTGCAAGATATTTCTCTTGCTCCCGGAGAAGGACAACGACCATTAGATTTACTGTTAGACGAAGACTCTGAAGAACTGGCATACCCTTCAATATACTGCGGTGGTTCAAAGGTTATTAAATCCGAAGCTAGGCGATATGATAGACGTTGTGCACGTGTTGACAAAATTTTGTACTCTTACAAAAAACTAGAACTGTCGCGAATTAAAAGTAGTATTTCCACGTGTTTACGGAAAAAAATTGGACCTACTAGGTATACAGCACGCGACATTTTAGATGACGGTTTTGTACAGAATTTGATACAACACGACGAAGTCTACCATGTACTGAAAGGAATTCGTTCATCGCCAGCACACTGGCAAGGAGAAAATAATAAAGTTTTAGCCATGATTCGTCAGTTTGGATTACCAACATTTCATAACGCTCTCCGCTGCGGAATCTCTGTGGCCGCAAAGCAACGGTTGTGGAAGATAAGACAATTTCGGAGGAAGAAGCATCAACGTACACTACACAACAAAAGTTTGAGCTGATACGAACAGATCATATTACCTGTTCGCGCTATTTCGATCAACGACGTAATCTTTTCAAACATTTTAAAGCTAGCGGCGGAATTTTTGACGAACATCACGTACAAAGGTTTTATTGGCGGATAGAGTTTCAACAGCGAGGTTTACCACATGTCCACGGAATATAGTAGCTTTATAATGCCCCAATCATTAACTTCTCCGATCACACCTCCTTCCCGCCTGTTGTGATTGTCATTGATACATTTATTTCCACCAATTCAACTCTCACTGAGGTTCAAGATTACATAAGTTATCAGAAACATAACCACAGCAGGACATGTCAGCGAGAAATTAGAGGACAGAAGTTTTGTTGATTCCGGATACCATATCCGCCACTCCCCAGAACAGAGATTTTATTACCACTACCGGAAGACATAGACATAGCAGAATTGAAACAACATCAGAAAAACTTTGAGAAAATTCACAATTTACTCAACGCCACGTTATCTGACAATGAAGTTGCTGTGCTGGACATATTCGAAGACTTTTTGTCTGACGCACGTATATGCATCACACAGGATGCATATTCTCTAGCGCTAAGGCTAATATGGATATACAATTCATACTGGACGGTTATGCATGTGTTGCATATATTATAAACTGCATCAACAAGTCCAACCGTGGTGTTTCTAGGCTGCTACAGGAGGCAATGAATGAAATTCGAAAGGGTAATTTTTCGGTTAAACAGCGACTACAACACATTGGAAATAAATTCATATCCGCGCAGGAAGCATCCTACAACATCCTGGGAATGCATTTATCCAGAAAACCGCGTCCGGATGGTCAAGTCAAAGCAGGAGTTGCGAAACTTTCCATCTTTCACAGTAATCTTCTCGATAACTACATTCAGCGACCAGGGGGGTTACTATGTAACTCGATTCGAAAGTTCGAACAGCTCGAAAGTTGTATTCGATCCGAATTTATACTCTTACCATGTAAGAGTTTTGAATCGAGTGAAAAGTGCTGCCACTATTTCTTAACATTTTTGGCAGTACTTTCGAATTTATTATTCAGAGTTGGCAACATTTATTACATGAAATGTCAAAACAAAATAAAAAGTAAATAATATTTGTGTGTTACAAAAATGGATTCGGAATGCTTGTGGTAGTCCATTTGTCCATTCACTTGCTTTTCTAGCAATGCCTGTTTTTTGGAGCGGCACGATTAAAGGACAATTGTGGTGTGGTGGCTGTACGAGCTGATGAACAACGCGGTGGGGACGGTTCAGACACTAACACATCCGTCTCACTCGGATTATTTGTGATGTAGTTGAGCATATTTGCGACGACTTCCTCGGTGTCCTTACTGCTTGTGGCCGTACTAGTGTCGTCGCTGGTAATCCCAAATTTTCGGACACCACTCATACCGTCCACCGCCTTCTGCATATCCAGCAACTCTATGACACCTTCTTCTAGCGCCGTGAATGAACACAATTTTGCCGGTCCACCGCCTGTGCCCGAAAAATTAGTTCGATTCTTTCGCAGTTTGGCCTTAAGATGGTTCTTGTGATCTGCCCAAACCTAAAAAGCATACTTTTTCCAACCGACCACTTCCCGCATTGGTGGACCGGCTGCATTTAGCTCTTCTGTCAATCGAGACCATAAATTATTGGTGGCTTGTTTGGCTTCCGGAGCTTTGACATAACCCTTAGCCAACTGCGGATGATCCTTCATAAAATTTAGCATGATCTCAAACTGTATTTGTTTGGTGTTTACATTTTTTGTTGGAAACAAAACATTTTTATAAATATTAATCTACTGATATATATATATAAATTTAATAAATACTTACATTTTTATGCTTTTGGTGTCAATAATTTAATATTTTAATTCTTTCCGTTAGCATAATATCAAACGAGTACAAATGTTTACTTTTGAGCGACTTTGACATCTAAATTCGAAATACATAGTGATGCACATACGAAAGTAGAGTATGAGTATCCGATAATCGGATGTGGCAAATCGAAAGTAGCAGATGTATTTGCGAATTCGAGTTAGTTGGTAGGGAAAATCCGTTTTCGTAATATTTAACTTTCGAATCGAGTTACATAGTAACCCCCCAGATACCCTAGACAATGTGTGTCTTTTTTTTGCTTCATATTACAACTTTTCAAGGATATTGCGAAGGACAATGCTATATTTTCCTTGGCGGAATGAAAGAGAAGGCATTTTAGAAAACGACAACGAGAATACGTGCAATATCCGCACAGACATTATTGAAATGAACAGGCTGCAATTTGAAATGTTTAAGGAGGGTGAACTTCAGGAAATTTTACAAGCCATACATGAGGAGAACGGCGAAACTTCCCCTCATCAAGGTGACAATGTGGATGCAACCCAATTACTGGATGATGAGTTCCGAGCAATAGCTGTTCCCGAAATTGATGCTCGTTTTAATATTCTCGACATAGAAGGTGTTCAACAAAATGAAGGAATTCACTCAAACGATGGGGATGAACTTTTAACTTCGATTAGAACTCTCAATGTATGACAACGGTCATATTTACAACATTTTCTAAAAATGTTGTCAACAATAGCGGATTCTCTGAGTTTATCGGAGGCGACGCTGGTGTTGATAGCCGACTAAAACAGATTTTCAAGACTACAGAAGCTTTCGGAGGTGTATCTATCTCAGTCTTTGGAGACTTTAAACAACTTCCGCCGGTAGGAGATAGATGGATTTTTAGCACCAATACTGGTAATCCATATGGAGTTATTGTAGGAGAAGGATTATGGGATTTATTCACTTTTTACGAACTAACGGAGATAATGTGTTAGAGAATTGCAGTTGCGTTGAACGGATTGGCAATTGGGGAAATGGCGGAATATGACATTCAAATAATATCATCCAGAATGGTTTCATCAAATGTTGATGTACCTCTTGAAGCAATTGATTTGTTTTAGTCCAACGTGGAATCTGCACTATACAATTCCCTAAAGCTGGGCCAAATTTCAACAGAGGAGTTCACTTCAAAAGCGTTTGATGTCATTAAATCGGATGTTTTGGCAGATCTATGATCAGAACCCGCATCTTGAACACTGCTGCCAAATTTAAGACCTCTGAAACCCAAGGACTATGTACTGAACTGAAATTAAAGTCTTCTGCGAAATACATGATGACGGTAAATATTAATACTAGTGATGGACTTGTCAATGGTGCTACCGGAATTTTGATGTCTGTCGAAACTCTAAGAGGATCGAGAAATCCAAAAACTCTGTGGATGCTTTTTGATTTTTGATGAAAATGTTGGTCGTGAAGCGCGTACACAAAAACCCCATGCTACACAATCATTATGGACACCTATTGAAAAATGCATAAGGACTTTTCAATTCAAGCGTAATGAACAAATTACCATATCTACCATAGACCATTTCTGCTACCGAGGATTTTAGAACTTCCTTATAACTTGCACGTATACCAAGCAATACAGGGCGAAGCGATATTGTCCATTGTCCGCTTTTTTGGTAAAAATTTACGGTAACAATTTAGGTGCTCCAAAAATTGTCGAAGTGAAAGAATTGTTTGTTTGAACTCCAAAATAGCATCTACTTTCTTTTTCATTGGACTAACGCCTTGAGATGATATGTTATTGCCCAAAAATACGATTTCATCCACGCCCAATTCAATTCATTTATTACAATACCATACTGTTTGAAACGACCTCTCACAACTTCATCCATAAATCTCTGAAATGTCTGTGCTGCGTTACATAAACCAAATGGCATTCTAAGGAATTCGAATAAACCAAATGGTGTTATGATTGCACTCTTTGGAATGTCTGCTTCGTTCACCGGTATTTGATAATATGCCTTTATCAGATCAAATTTCGAAAAAATATTTACATCTGTCATCAGCATTGAAAAAACAGTAAGGTGTGGTATATGATAACTATCAGAAACTGTAACTTTAGTTAGGGCTCTGTAATCACCACATGGACGCCAAGAACCATCTGGACGCCGCTGCCAACTTTTGGGGATCGAGTCTTCGTGGACGAGCTTTAATCGGGCTTCCCTGAGTTGTAATGTAGTTAACCACTTGATGATTATTTGCAAAGTTATTATTGTTTTGGGAAAGTAACTCAGGATATCGCTTCAATAAATAATGGAACCGAAATTCACCTAAAATCATCTTAATCTGAATCTGTCCCTCATCAGAACTAATAGTAGGCGTTTTAAGAAGAGTATTTCCATCAACTAAATATTTCTGTCGGAGATCGGGCAACAGATGAAAAAATTTCAAAAAGTCTGCGCTATTATTGGCTTTGGAACGTCCGCCAAACAAATAACCATTTAAAGGCTCTTCTTAAACCAAGATCGAGTTCAATTAATCGTTCACCATAAGTAGAAATAGGAGAATTACTAGCAGCATATAATGCAATTTTTGAAGATTTGCACGGAAAAATCGAAATATCGGCTCCCGAATGAATTAAATAAGATATTTTTGAGCGGCGTTCAGTAATAAATAATCGACTATCGCAATTACCATCGCTCTGTGACGCCGAAGTCGCACTGTCCTTCATCTGATTTTGCAAAATGTTTGATGATTCTTGTCTTCTTCGCTAAACATCTACCAGACGAGGGTGGATTAACTATAATATACTTGACAACAAACAGAATTGAGGGATCAAGGACGCTTAAATTGAAGCTGGATTCCACCAGAAGGAACCAAATTTCTGGTTCTTCACGCCAAAACTGACTGCATATCTTCAAGCATTTCTGTTGTCGAGGTCACCAAATTGTAGTGAAACACAATTTTATTAAAAAATATTTAAAACTATTTACTGACTTTCTTTCAGAAAGTATGAAGTATGTTTTTACATTTTTCAAAACATGATAAGTATCAAGGCGTATTTATCAAAAAATATAAATGAATAAGAAGGTCCGTCCGACTCATTTTAAAAATCGAGCGAGTTACGTTAGATTAAAATGTGAAAAATAAAATTTAAGAGAGTGCTGTCATCGGTTTTGACAGAAATCAATCAAAATAACATGAAAATTCCAAAATTAAGAACGCCGGGAACAAAGAAGAATAGGACAATTTTTGCCTTATTTCTCAATATTTTTTTGCAGTTAGTTAAATAAAAAATAATAAGTAAAATGTTCACAAAATTCGAGTAAAATACGACACAGTTGCTTAGTATTTTAATGTTGTTTGTCGTTGCTTTGTGCTGTTTTCTTTAGTTCATTCACAATTAAACAAAAAACACGAAAAATATTCATTTCGAAACACCCATTCTTCACCTAAGAGTGGGCAAAGTGTGTCGCTCTTCCATTTACATTTTAATCGAACGTAACTGTCAGAAATCAAAGAGTCGGACGGACCTTCTTATTCATTTATATTTTTTGGTATTTATACAGGTGATAGCAGCAGAGCAAAAACAAATTCGGCAACAACAAAATACAAGTAATTTTTTGAATGGTGAGCCATACTGTCAAAGCAAAATATATGGGATTTCACAGTTTCGGTTACTTTTGAATCATCACCTTTACAAATACGCCTTGATACTTAAAAAATTACTTGTATTTTGTTGTTGCCGAATTTGTTGTTGTTCTAGTGCTATCACCTGTATAAATACGTCTTGATAAGTATTCATTGAACAAAATTCAAAACGTACTAGATTTAATTTTACTAAGTGGAAAATAATTTACATTCAACAAGTAGATACGACCCTACACTCAGTTTTACATTTGGTGATCTTTTCTCCTTTTTGCAGGACTTCAAAGATTTAAGGATATAATTTATAGATATTTTCAATGTATTTAAAAATAATTCAGCTTGTTAGAAGTAATGCGAACAATGTATCGCCAGCAATTGAATATGAACGATGTACATTCATGTGCTGTTCACTATATTGGATAACTGGTTCCACAGTACAGGTATGTATTCTAAATAAGATTTCTAGAATCTGTTCAATGATGCTATGTAGCCCCCATACATCCCTGATTTGACTTCATATCGCGCTAGAAGCCACAAATTTGTAGTTTACACTTATTATTCAATTTGACACCTGGCGTTAATTTTTACCTATGATGCATAAAGAACTATATTCTGAAGATCCATAAAATTGCACACTGATTTAAAATTTTTCCGTGTCGGATGTTGGAAGCTCCGAGCTACACCTAAAATTGCCTAGTATGTGAGAGTAAAATTACACAGAACAAAATATTCTCGATGTTTATCGTTTTAAATTTTTTTATTTATTATTTCCTCTGTCTGTATTATATTCATATTTGGAGAATAGCACTTGAATGCTGCACTTACATTCATATTCGCGTCAATGTGCAGCATACACTGAAAGTCCTTGCGGGCCTTTTCTTTACTCCGTATAGAATTCAATCGCAATAATTGGCGTCGTCGAAATCAAGATGCAACAATTTGCGAACTTTGTGCGTTTTGGTTATATTTTGTACCATTTTCTATTAGCTTCTCACTTTTTGTGATTATTTCTTCAATGATCAAACATGAATATTACGTTTGCATTAAATATACATTGGAGTTCCTTGAATTCGGCAGCTAGGACATCTTTTGTACGAAATTCGTTTTAAATGTGTACTTCTGACTGGACTCTGTTTTCGGGAACGATCTAAACTTATCTAGAGTTTGTTGTAGACTGAGTTCTTTTGATTCTCAAATTTATGTCAAGGAATATATTTGAGATTGACGAATGCCATCCACTTACGTATGTATGTACATATTTAATGTATGAAATATGTTCCTAGTAGTTGTAGGAGGTCAGGGCGGAATGCATGTTGCACACATGTGTTTCCAGATATAAACAGAATTTTAAGAGCTCGACATGAGGTAATTTGGCTTCGCCAACAATATTCAGATGCGCTGCAGCTAATTATAGAAGCTGTATGTTATGGCATTTTTGTTAGGATCGTTCACCGAACCAAGATCATGCAATGGTCATACATATGTGAACGGTGTGCACCGTGCGATTCAATATAACCCAAGAATGAAACAGAACTGTTTATAAATATTTTCTTAATTGTCTCAACATTTCGTCTATTGTTTGCTGACTTTCTTACGCGATTTTTCTATTAAATTTAAATTTAACACAGCTTAGATTGTAGTATCGCAGTTCGTTTATTTAATTGCAGCTCAGTGGTCTGCACTGATGTTATCTGTGTTTTCATTTAAGTCATCGTCATCTTTTCTATATTCTGCTGTGTTCTAAAGCTTTCTATGATAAACCTGTTGTTCTCTTTGTTTTCCCTGTCTAATAGGGTCAGTGTTTATCATGTGTTGAAATGAAGTTATTCTCACTTTGTTTTTTATCCCTGCTTTGTGCCCTCCCATTCCTATTTGCAGAGATCGTTTTGTGTTTCCAATGTAGAGTATGTCGCAGTGTTGGTTTTTACCCCTTTGGCATACAATTTCGTACACTATAATGGGGATTTTACCTATGAGAAACCGAATCAATGTTTCGTTGTTGTTGTGTTTTGTTAGAATAACCAAAAATCTCGATTTGCAAAAAAATGGGAGCCAACAACGTGTTTGGTTACACCATAAGTATCACGGCTTTAACTTTTAGGATATGTTCCTTTGTTTTTTGGAAAAGAAAAAAATTGCAGGGGGCCCAATCCACCCCCGTAGACGTTGCTGGCTCCCGGACTAGTAGTTGAAACTTTTTTTATATTTTGGTAACGATATGTAGTTTGTTGTTATTGTTTTTCTGTCAATGAACGCCGCACAGTGGGCCTTTTTGGATGCAACAATCATAACTTTTTAACTAGTGAACGCATTTACAAAAGTAAAATTTTGTTGCACAGAAGACACCATAAGCTTTAAAATTAAAGGTATTAATTCCTAGACTTAATGGAAGCTTTAAAAGCAGACGTATATATATAATTTCTCGTACCGCCCACTTTTAGCACAAATTTGCACATTAATACTCAATTGTGTTAGAGAAGGTGTCACGCCCATCTTTCAAATCCGGTCCATTTGTGTCTTGCCTACGAAAGTGAAAACTTAAACTCTATTACAGGTTTTATTTTTTATGATATGTGCCACGCCCCTTCAACAATATCGCCCATTTTCTCCAAACTACCCAGATTAATAGTGAATTAATTCACATAAAATTTCAGAACTCTCAGTGTCATAGAAATTAATATATTTTTTATAATAGATTTTAATTTCGTATGGGAGGTACCACGCCCCGTTTTCCAATTCCGCACATTTTTTGCACAACCTTCCCAATTAATACCCAATGAACTCTCACAAAATTGCAAGACTCTGACAGTCATAGTACTTCAAATATGTTGTTTTATAAAATGCGAAAAAAAATAAAATTGTGTTGCAGGTGCCACATTTTTATTGTAATAACATGCGAATAGACAAGTTTCGGCAGACAACTTTATATGAATACAACAGAGTAATGAGTACTAAATCACCTACAAGTAATGTCTTCCAAAACTAATCAAAACTTTTTTAGTTCTATTCCACCAAAGTTGAAAAACGACCAAAATATAGTGTTTTTTAACTTCTGCGATCTTTTGGTAACTAAGCCTTGGAAACCACTATTTTTTGTTTTACTTAATTTCATCTAACTTACTTTTCAAACGAGACCAAAGACGTAGAAATTGGGTAGATAGTTTGTCTGTAACTCAATTATGAATCTTACAATTTTTTTCACGTTTTTCGGATTTTTGATCGACAATAAGTTCTCTATTAATTGGTATTATTAGTTTTACCAAAAGCTGTTATCAAATTTTGATTTTTGCCACTGATTCCGGGCAGAGGCTCCACAGTGCGCCGGTGCATTAAGCACATCATAAAATTCAAAGAAAATCTGACTGCGTAGTCGTGAAAAATAAGAGAATTTTCCTAAATTCGTACTCATAGAGCTAGAATGGAAGAAAAGAAGATAAAAGTGGCACCAAGCGATAGTATGTAGCTAAAACAAGTAAGGAAAGATTAAAGTCGGATGGGGCCGACTATATGATACACTCCACTTTCTATCCAAATACAATTCAATTCGGTAAATAAGTGAAAACGGGAAGGATTTTTTGTATGTTTCCTAATCATAGGCTGATATGACCTGACCCAATTTATCAAATCGAGAAGAATATTTATATCAGTGCAGTATCCAAACATGGAATGAAGTGACCCACATTCACATGGTTTCTTCGCGTGGTTTCTGGACGGAAAAAGTAAAGGTGAGAGCGAAATTTGTATGGGATATATAAATCTGAACCGATGTGACCCATTTTCACCATGGGTGTTTCTAGTTGAAATTTAAGGTAATTTGCAAGATTTGAAGAGAAACTGTTAAAATATGTGGTTTCTAGAGCAGAAAAGTCAAGTCGGGAGCGACATTTGAATGGGAGCTATATTTAAATCTGAACCTATCTGACATATTTTCACCACAGGTGTCCCTAGTTTAAATATAAGTTGATTTGCCAAATTTTAAGACAATCTGATAAAATATGTTGTTTCTAGAGCGGAAAAACTCATATTGGGAGCGAAATTTCTATGGGAGCTATATATAAATCTGAACCGGGATGACCTATTTTCACCACAGAGCCTCCCAGTTTAAATATAAGATATTTTGGCAAATTTGAAGAAAATCTATTAAAATATGTGGTATCTAGAGTGAAAAGAGTCAAATCGGGAGTGAAATTCGTATGGGGGCTATATCTAAATCTGAACCGATCTAACCTATTTTCACCACAGGTGTTTCTATTTGAAATATAAGATGTTTTGCTAAATTTGAAGAAAATCTCTTAAAATATGTGGTATCTAGAGTGAAAAGAATCAAATCGGGATAATTTGAAGAAAATCGGGGTATATCTAAATCTGGACCGATTTTCTTCAAATTAAATAGCGTTCGTCCTTATCCCGAAAAACTGCGTTGTGCAAAGTTTCATTTGGTTCTAGCTGCAATTGCGACCTGTATCGTGATTACAAGAATAGATGGACAGACAGACGGACATTGCGAAATCGATTAAAAAAGTGATTCTAAGTCGATCGGTATTTATAATTAATTTAAATTAATAATTATCTAGCTCGCTTCCTTTTGGGTGTTACAAACAAATGCTCAAAGTCATAATACTCTCGTGGAGTGTATAATAATGAATTTAGGTATGCACATTAGGGCTTTTTTATACACTCCACGAGAGTATTATGTTTGAAAATATGAAAATTGGCATACTGTAGTCGAATAGCCCATTAAAGACTGCTAAGAAATATGTTTTTACTTTTTTGCTAACGTTAAAAGCGTTCACGCTTCATCCCTGAAGTTTGCATGAGATGGCGTTGGAATTTATTAAATTAAATGGTAAACAAAACCAATTTTTGAAACATTGATTTAGTTTTAAAGGAAATCTTCACTTCGTCGACACTACATTATTTCTAATAATTTGGCTTCGCGAGTGCCAATATGTCACTTAAGAAAAGTGGTTCACAAAAATTCAGAAATCTGGGAGAAGCAATTAAGCAGATTCTAATCAATGATATTCTTAACAGTTCGAACTGTGGGAGTGCATAAACAAGATAATTAGCGATACAATATCAGTAAATACAGGAAAGTAAGAAAGCTTCAGTCGGCTAAGCCGATTTATATATACCCTCACTCTGAGAGAACATATATGCTTAAGTTCTATAAAAGCATTGCCAAATATCAAATATCACAGTGTTCCGATCATCTGTATAGAATAGGGGTGTGCCAAAACCCGCCATACATACAACTCTGTAGAGTGAAGGTATAAAAAATCAATTAAGCTGAATACGCAGCAATATACACTTACTTCCTAGACTGATGAGGAGTACAAGTGTTTGTTGGAAAATAAATAGTCCGAAACGGCAACCTGGAAGCAATCAAATTGAAGTTAGCTACAAATTAATGGAAAACATTTTTAATTATAGCAACAGCAAAATACCACCAGCTGTTGGAGTTTTTCGATTCGATAAACGCCTAACCGGTGGACGAGTGCCGGTTATATATGTATAATAATATATATATTGGTTGTCAACGTTGCTGTTGGGTAAATATCACACTAGGCGCTGACTGTATGCCCTGCATACTCTCCTTCTTTGACTCCCTCTTTATATTTCCTGTTATAAAAATATGTGGAAACGCCTGAGTGTTTAAAGATTCAGTTTTAATGTATTTCAAAAAATCCTATTACTTTAAACCAACCCTCTTAGAAGACAAATCCCACACTTTGTTTATTCTCAGCGGTCCCAAATATTATTTAATATGGCCATATGGACTTTTAATATCATGCACCATACGTGGCCAATATTGTTTTGCAAATGCGAAGTTGGAAATTTCCACCACATTTACCATACGAAGTGTCGGTAATTTGTCTGGTCACTCTGGAAGGTTTTCCATGTGTGTGTGTGTGTACGGATTTAGTTCTAAATCAAAATGTCATAAATTATTGCTTCATTTTTTCCTTAAGAATATCTACGGTCCAAACAAAAAATCTAAAATTTTCACAAAATTAACTCAAGCGTGACAATAGATTTAAATCCTTTTCATGCCTGATTGCATATGTCCGTCCTGCGAAGTAAGGATGGCTGTGGCACGTGCATGTATGTGTATTTAATCGTACATACATTTACATATATGTATGGATATGTGTGCATATGTTTAGTTTTGGTGATTACATTTAACCTAACCATCCGTTTAGTTGGACTATTAGTCAATTTGACACTGACATATTGTATGTGTAGTCATATTAGAATCACCCCGAGGAAGAATTCTTTCGAACGATTATTTTATAATCGGATTAAATTGTGTTCCTGTGGCGTTAATAATATAAACACATGCTATATACAATATATGTACATACATACAGAAACACACGGGCCGTTAACATAACATGAATGTGGCCTTATAAATAAATATTGGTAAGGCAGGAATAATTTTGTGGGGCCTTTGTAACCGAAAACTCCCTTTATTCCTGTGGGGTTGTATATACATACAGAGTAATTTATATAGGACACAGCAACGTTTAGTTGATTTCTCATTTTTGGGGCTATTTTATCGGGGTGTATAAGCACTATGAAATTTAGGCCCTCAGGGCGAAGTTAAATTGGATCCCAAATAGCAAAGTCGTCACCTCGAAAGCAACTTAAAACTTACCACAGGGGAGAATGTAGTTAAGCCCTTATTAAATCTACACCCTACCGTATCCGAATGTAGTCATTTCTCTCTATGAATGTTATAGAGAGTTATGTGGTTAGGTGCTCCAAGATCATCCTTGGAGCAACTTGACCGCGTTTAAAAAAGAGCGACGCTGCTAATAGGTCGCGAACAAAAGGGGAATTTATTCGCATGGAATTTTCTATTTCCATGGAGGCGTAAGATGGTTATATTATTATCTCTGATGATCACTGTCGACCCAAGAATTATTTTGAAATCTGACCATGGGATATATTTTGAAAATTATCCCAAAATGTCCGCTCGATTTAAAAGAAAATTAAATATTATTTTTTACATATTTATTCATAATGCACAGATTTGTTTTGTTTCTCATGCACTTTAAGAGATTTTGCATGAGTTTCATTAGAAATTGTGGTTTCTTAGTTTTATTCGCCAACGCTGTGTGCCAAATAATGTTTGTTTTTAACAAATCTTTAAAAAATATAATTTTTGAAAAAAAAATGAATGAATTGGACCAACATAACTGTCAACATAGCTGTTCCTTTGTAAGCCTTCGAAGAATAAAATACATATGGGCATTTCCCTAGTCACATACCTGACGGTCGTACGTTTCAAAGGGCTGAAAAACAAAGAAAAACTTTAAATTATTTTTACTTCTTTATACTTCTGTACAACGTAAAAAGCTCTATAATTACTAAAAGAAGAAACAAATTGACAGCATTGTCCTAAAACATTACCTACTAAATTCGGTGACGTGACGTGGCAAAAATAGAAGTCAGTTTTTCAACTCTTTACAAAAACGCAGAGCAGAAATACAAGCCGACCGATTTTGAGTAGACAAGCCGCCGCCGGTTTCATTCGCTCATATCGACTTCAACCACGCCGCCGATAATTTTTTTTAAATCTGACGGATTTCTAAATACGCCAATCTTACTACCAAAATAGACAACCCACTTAAAATTACAAAAGCAAATATAACTGTCGAATTAGGCAACTAACTACTGTGAAATATATGGATCTTTCTTTGAATTTGGTATCCCACTATATGATGATCGACGTCATCATATCGAGCCATAACCGCTGAAAAAATGTATCCTACAAACTCGAAATTTTACTGGGGAAGGTTTTTTTTAAATAAAATCAGTTTGAATAAAGCTATTGTTTTAAAATTTATAATGTAAACATTATAAACAAAACATGAAATTTTGACAGATCATGCAAATGATGTTGAAATATCGATTTCGATAAAAAAAAACAAAAATCGATTATATTGTGGGATACATTATTTTGGCGGTAATGGCTCGATATAGTGGGATACCAAATTCAAATTAAATTGAATGATTATATTTTGATTTGAAAGTCGCATTTATATAAGTCAATTCCAGTATGCGTGGCCATGTGTTCCTATAAAAACAATAAACGATGACTACTCTAAGCAAAGTGGATGTTTGGAATGCTTTATAGTTTATGGTGCACTTATGCTTCCTTTCATGGTTATATTTAAACTGAAGATGTTTCGCTTTGGCCACTCTTGTATGGGATACAAAGCCACAAATCTCGTAATGATGATCTTCGTTAGGAAATGAAGTTGCACTGTCCTCCGACTATAATACCATTTGCACTGATCGGACATTTTTGGAGCATGAACCTTATTATTATCGGTGTGTCAAAGTAGGCAGAGCTTTACCATTCTTTAGAAGGATTATGGATTATCAAGATGTCTGGTCAAATATGCCTCGCATGAAAATCTGTAATTGCAAAAAAAAATATTAAATTCATCCATATTATGGGAATGGATTCCCACTCCCAGAAAATAATTGTATGGGATAATAATATTAAATTATGGGAACATTGGCGAATATCGGCTAATATTAACGAATATTGAACTACTTGCCAAAAAAAATTAAAAAAGTATTTAAAACTAATACAAATTGTTACTTTCCTTTTCTCAAAATTTGCAAATAAATTTCGTAAATTTTACTTTCTTGTAACCTATAATGTGAACGTGACTTTACGTGAGACACTAGAACGGTTAATGAAATCAAATCAAAATTTTGCACTAAACTGATCTTTAATATCTATTATTTCATACTATTGGGGTTGGTTATTGTTGTAACAAATATTTTGTCATGAAAGAGCACTTGTATCATTGCTCAATGAAGTAATTTATAAGAAAAATGGTCTTAAAAATAAAAAAGTGAATAAAACATGAATGCAACTTTGCTGTCCGTATTATATTCATTGGACTCCTTAATTTATATTTTCGTTTATTAATACTAGTCAGAAACAATATTTTTTCAACTTTTTATTTTTCGGGCATGGTGGACCTTTCTGGAGAAAAGCCAACCTTGAATGATACATTTTACATTTTACAAATTTTGAAATTGATGTCAAAAGTACAATTATGTTGCTATTGCATAATATCAGTGATACTTTTCGTGAACAAATGAAAAAAATATGCATTCATGTGTACACGCCGTTTTTGTGTAGCGTGTGTATTTCGCCCATCTTCGAACTTAAACTAAGTTTGGAAAAAATATTACTATGTGTAAAGATTAAATATATTCCTTAATCCCTTTCGAAATTTATCATGTGTCTTACGACATTTCTTAAATGCGTTACACTTTTTTCTGTCACAAATGATATATACCCTCCTACTCTATAGAGTGTACCAATGAAATCAATGAATTGTATATATATGCAATAAAAAATCCAAATTCCCGAAGTGGGGAAAATATGTTCCAAAATTTGTGACATTTACTAAAATGGTCACCGTGGTAATACTTCTTGACTAAGAAGTCCACATATGGAGCTAAAAAATACTATTCTGATTGGTGCTTTGCAATTTGAGAATTTGAACAAACAATTTGTATACCCTCCACTAGGGTATTATGTATTTGTTTGTAACACCCAAAAGGAAACGAGTTAGACCCATCGTTTAGTATACAGATCGGCTTAGATTCAATTTCTGAGTCGATTTAGCAATGTCCGTCTGTCTGTCCATCTATTGTTGTAATCAAATTACAGGTCGCAATTATAGTCCGATCTTAACAAAAATTGGCACAAGTAAGTTTTGTGGATCAAGGACTAACGCTATTTAATTTTAAGCAAATCGGTTTAGATTTAGATATAGCCCCCATATAAATGTCGCTCCCGATTTGACTTTTTCCGCTCTGGAATCCACATATTTTACTCGATTTGCTTTAAATTTTTCACAGTACCTTATAATTCAACTAGAAACAACTATGGTGAAATTGGGTCAGATCTGTTCAGATTGAGATATAGCCCGCATACAAATGTCGCCCTCGATTTGACTTTTCCGCACTATAAAGCACATATTTCCCGATTTTCTTCAAATTTTGCTTAAAATCTTATAATCTAACTAGAAACACATATGCTGAAACTGGGTAATATCGGTTCAGATTTAGATATAGCCCCCATACAAATGTTGTTCCCGATTTTGGCCAAACTTTACATATTATATTTCACCTATAAACTTACATGGTGAAAGCGGGTCACATCGTTCCCATACAAATGTCCTTCCCGATTTAACATTTTTTGTCAAACACATACATTTACAGATACAAAAATCCGATTTCACTTTTTTACCGATTTTAATTGTAATGTGATAGAAAGTGGAGGGTATCTTGAGAGGACCCACCGAGGAGGTCCGTTGACCAAAGAGAAAGTCACTAAAAGCTTCTAAACTAAGTCTTATTGGCGATAAACAAGATAAAAAATAAATAAAAGAAATTTGCATCTGCAAAAAGAAACTTGAAATTTATAAATAAATTAATGCTGTCGGCTTCTTAAAAAAAATCGTTAAAATTTTGATCTTTCTTGGAAGTTTTGTTTTTAGACACGTATAAATTCTAATTGAAGTAACAGTCTTTTCAGTAGTTTATTTAGAATGTTATAAGGAATCGAATAATCAATAACGGACTAATAAAACATCGCAACGTTCAAAATACATACATTTTTATACCCTTCACTAGGGTATTATGTATTTGTGCATTTGTTTGTAGCACCCAATAGGAAACTAGGTAGACCATAGTTTATTATACAGATCGGCTTAGTATCACTTTCTGAGTCGATTTCGTCGCAATTATTGTTCGAACGCTATCTAATTTGAAGATAATCGGCTCAGATTTATAAATAGTCGCCATACAAATGTCGCTCCCGATTTGACTTTTAGAAAACACATAATGTACCCGATTTTCTTTAAATTTGACATAACAACTTATAATCCAGCTAGAAACACCGATTTTCCCCACAACACGTTATAATCCATACATCAATATCTATAATGAAAGTGGGTAAGATCGGTTCAGCTTTAGATATAGACCCATACAAATTTTGCTTCCAAATTTTTAACAGATTTTGGCAAAACTTTACATATTATAAAGAGTCCGCCATCTAACGTTTTTTTTCAACTATTCAACCGTTGGACTATTATTTGTGGGGTGCCCTCAAAGATAAGTGTTACGCCAACAAGCCAGAGACAATTGACGCTTTAAAGGACAATATTCGTGAAGCCATTGGTGAAATACAGCTGCACACAATCGATAATGTGCTTACAAATTGGACCGATCGTGTAGGCTACTGCATGGCCAGCCGAGGCAGCCATTTAAATGAAATTATTTTCCATTATTAACCGGAAGGATTGTACTTTCAAATAAAAAAATGAATTTGAGAAAATATTCAGTAGTTTTTTTATGGCATTTTCAAAAAAAAATTATTTGGCGGACCCTTTATTTCACCTATAAACATACATGGTGAAGGCGTGTCACATCGTTCCAGGTTATAATATACCCCATACAAAAGTCCTTTCCGATTTAACATTTTTTGTCAAAGAGAATACTTTTAAGTAATTTGGCAGAACGCGTTATGTTTTACCTTGAAACATACATTATGAGAGTGGGTCACAATGGACCATGATTAGGACCCATATAAAAATCCTTCTCGATTTCACTCTTTTACCGAATTGCAATGGAGTAGAAAGTGGAGGGTATCATTTAGTCGTCCCGTCCCACTATAACAAGTAAGGAAAGGCTTACTTGTTATACACATTCACGAGCACTGTGCAAATGTATTTGCAATAGCTACATAATTGTACTTTTGCCATCAATTTCAAAATTTGACATGGCCAACTTTGGAGGGTCACCTAGTAGCCCCCATACCTCCTAGATAGTGCAATTTCGTCAAGATAGCTCTTTCCGTTCAAAAGTTTTAAAATTAAATCCAAAAATAATCGATTTGGAACCACTGTGCGACGTCAAGTATAAAAATGGGTTTTTATTTCTACTTATTATATATCTATTTGTCCAAACTATGAAGGTGTCAATGTATGCATTCCGTATTCATTTAAGACCGATTGCATGGAAAAATAAAATAGCTTCTTCAGTTTCTTATCTACGTCCGCTCAGTTATTTTACCTATATTTTCTATACATATTCATGAACTATTTTACACAAGGTTCAATTCGATTATTCGTTTATTCGACAACAAAGAATTTCCATTTAATCGAATAAAGTCCTCAAAAGTTATTCGTCTAACTGATTAATCGAATAATTGTACAACTGAATGGAATATAGGTAATAAGAGTTAAATAGGCTAGAAAAATGTAAATACATTTCGAAATAATATCTGTAAAAAATCACAAGTGCTTGCGGGCAATCCTTTACTATATAGGCTCTTGATTCAGAATAAATTGAACCTATCCAATGGAGTTTGTAAACAATCCCGTGCTTGATTATAGAACATCGCAAATACATCCTACGGATTATTTGAAATCAATTTATAATACTAATTTCAGTAATAGCGAATTATTTGTTACTTTTTTCATTATTCAAACAAATATTTGAAAACAATTATTCGATTAATCGAACAAAATTTAATCGGTTGGATACCCTACTAACTACAATCAATTGTGTACACATCTGTGACATTTGCATTGACTAACACTAACGAAAGCCTTAGATTATTCCTGCGGAAAATACCGGTATGCAAACTATATTATAAAAAATGAAATCCAAAGTTTATTGTTATCATTATTATAATTTTAGTAATATTCACTATCTCATTCACTAGCTGATTCATTCCAAATGATATGTTGTCAGAAGTCTTTCGCTGTCCATTTTATGATGAAACGTGGTCGATTTCTTTACACTCTCATACAATCCAAATTTCAATAGCATAATATATATTGTACCTGTGCATATCATAGCTTTATCTGAGTATAGTAAAACATTAAAAGCCAAATTCACTTGAACAGAAGACAATTTCTTGTGAGAAAAAGCTATGCTTCAATTGGAACATTTGAAGCCTCAAACTATACATAAAATCGCTTTTAATTACCAGTTCATTGCCTTGTAGGTAAGTGAGTCTAAAATCACTCGGAACAAAAATATTCTTAATGTTTATCTTTTTAGAATTTTTTATTTATTATCATCGAATTAAGTATTACATTCATATTTTGGGAATATCCTTTGAAACACCCCAGTTACATTCATATTTGTATGCACGACAATTTGCTGCTTATATAGACCACATATCCTTGCAGGATTTCTCTTTACTCGATAAAAATGTCTACGGTAATCTGGTGTCCTTCACGCTTTCATCAATTCCTGGATTCCATATCCTTGAACAATTAGCGTTGTCGAAATCAAGATACCTCCTCTTGCGAACTTCGTGTGTTTTGGTTATATTTTGTACCATTTTCTATTAACTTCTCACTTTTTGTGATTATTTCTTCAATGACCAAACATGAAGATTGCGTTTGAATTATGTAAGTGGATCTAATTTGACAGCTAAGACATCTCGCGTATCGAATTGTGATCAGGATTTCCTGTTTAATTCGGACTTTTGACTGACGAATTTCTTCATAAACCGGACTCTACTTTTGAGTGCGATGTAAACTCCTCTAGAGCTTGTTGTAGACTGATTTCGTTTATTTTCAAAATTTGTTAGGAAGTATGTTTGAGATATATGTTCCTAGTTAATGTAGGAATTCAGGGTGGAATGCATGTTGCACACATGTGCTTCAAGATATAAACAGAATTTTGAGAGCTCAGCATGAGGGTATTTGCCTTTGCCAATGATATTTATACAATATATATTGTGCTGCAGCTAAAAATAAACGCTGCATGTAATGGAATTTTTGAGATGAACGTTCAGCGAGAAACATTCAAGATAAAGCAATGGTCATACATATGTGAACAATGTGCACCGTTCGACAACCCAACAAACAATTGCTTTCCTCTGGAACTTTGCTTTTCGCTTCCATATCTCCTGCTGCATTCGTCATTTTTTATTAATATGACTATATTTTTTGAAAAGTATACTAATGAACTCATTCAGTTGTGCCTTTAAAGACTACATTTACAATAAGTTTGATTTCGGCAATTAGTATCTGCCCTGCATACAAGTTGACGAATATTGGAAGATTATTATGCTACGCGAAGAATTCGCGATTCTTCCGCCTGATCATTGGAAGATGAATTGCGTGACCAGAAGATTCGCAAAGAATCCGCCATTTTTTCTGGCACATACTTTCACTATGAGCTTTTAGATGTACTTACTGATTTCTTTTTAAGTTACAATCGATTGAATTGGACGTAAATATAGATGGTTTGCCTTTGTGTAAAAGTTCAACTAAACAAGTTTGGCCGATTTTGTGCAGTGTTCTAAACACTTTGGATGTTCTCTTCATTGGCGCTTATGAAGGATACCCAAAACCTAGAAGTGCAAATGAATATCTCAATGATTTCGTTTCTGAATTGAAAATTTTAACAAAAGAAGGACTTCATTACAAAGGTAATATGTATGTCTTGGTGTAACTCGTACTCTGTTAAAGGCCTGGTTAAAGAAAAAGGAGGAACAATTTTCACTGGTATCGTCGGTCTGAAAGCTTTCATTCCTTACAAGTTTAGTAAGAAACTCCGTGCGTTGAAGAAACTTGACTTATTTAAAGCAACATAGCTCAGACAACTCCTTTCATATACTGGTCCATTTTTATTCAAAAAAATGTCGACAATTGAAATGTATCATCATTTTCTAAATTAGTCACTAGCAATACGGATTTTACTACATAATACAAATTGTTCAATAAATGCGGTCAACAAGACTTACTATATAATCTTTTTAACATGTAATATTAATTACTTATTACATATTCACGAAGATTCCAAACTATACGGTTATCTTGAAGGTATAAAGGTAAGTACGAAAACCATTTACAAAAAAAAACTGTAAAAAAGTAACCACGTGTCATCTCAGTCATATAATAGACAGGTTGAGAAGGGTTTTTTAGTTCAGCAATTTGTAATACTTTTAGTTTTGGGAAAAAAGACGATGGTAGTCTCGCTAGTGTGGAACTAGAGCACTTCTCTCTAACTTCACAAAAACCAAATACCTTTTGACTTGTTGGTAACAAAATTATTAAAATAACAAAAATCAGAAAAAAATTATTTTCCCTCCATAGGAAGGTTATGCTATAAAAATTCTTCAACCGTATTTCCAACAATCTATTACATCGGACAAATTTAATATATATTGGACATCTAAACTAGAACGATCGATTTCTACTATAACTCAATTAAGAAGAAGATTATTTGTTTGGATTTATGAAACGTTGCAGTAAGGAATTTCCAGATCCATCTGTCACTAGGCAACTGTACACCTCCTTGGTTCGTCCCATTCTGGAATACGGATCAGTCATATGGGATCCTAGTTATACCATACACTGCAACTTTATAGAATCTGTTCAAAAACAATACCTTTTATTCTGCCTTCGTGGTCTTGGATGGAACCCACGTACCTTACCATCGTATGAATACTGACTTGATCTTATAAAGTTAACAACGTTGAATAGTCGTCGTAAGATGTTAAACATTTCTTTCCTAATGAGCATTACTCAAGGAAATCTCAACTGTGATTTCATGATGAGCAGAATTCTGATAAATGTTCCAATAAGACTTACTATTTCTATTTAATATTTATTACCATATTTTTGATCTGGCTGAAAGTAGAACTTCTTTTAGGAGAAAAATAACCTTACACCTAAATACCTAAGAAACTAAGAGTAATTTTTTTAACAGAGAAAGTCAAAACACTTCGGGGTGAGGTTTCGCAATAGATAAACTACAGGCCTTAATACTCGACGATGAAACTTTAAATCATTGTCAATGTCTTCTCTTGAAAATGTCATTAATTAATAAAGAATTACGAGAAAATTCAGATACAGTTGACGTATTGGTGAGTTAGCGCAATTTAAAACTTTATTTCTTTATAATTAAGTTATCATTACTATTTTCTGGGTTTTGAGAATCGATTGATTGAAAGAATTGCGGGCACTTATCTGTCGCACTTCACAAAAAATGCCTTTAATTGCATAATAAGTGATTAATTAGCAATTCAATTTTCATCGACGGGTACAAAGGACAAGCCAAGAATTAAGGAATAGTTCTTTACTTCAACTATAAAGGTACGAGTATACATACAGTATAGTTCTTTACAGTATAATACAGTTCTTTATTTCCTTCCTCCAATATGAATTTGTCACCAAAAATGTTCAAATATTGACACAAAAGACAGAGTGGACAAAAGTTAAAAAAGGGCAAAAGTACAAAAAGTACAATGTAATAAAATGAATAATTTCCCTGTTTAGAATTAGTTATGTATATAATGTATGTATGAATTTATTTTATTTTATTCCACAATTGATTTTTATTATTTATTTTTTATAATGTTAATTAGTATTAAAATATAATACAAACTAAAAATATGAAAGATAACTACGAAATCATTTCCAAAAATTTTAACCAAAATTTATTAATGATTATAGTATTTATATCGGTGCAATCTCATCATTAGTAATTGCTCGCGAAACTTGGTTTGATTTTTTTTTGGAACTTGTTTCGAAGGATTCTTCCCATTTTCATTGTTTTTTTCTCCGTCGCAATGTAGTATTACGCGAAAAGTGCGTAATTCACAAGGACGATGCATTTACGAACCATCAACGCGAATCGCACGCGATTCTAAAATATAATTCACCTACAACTCATCAGCTTGATTCGAGGCCGACTTGTACAGAAGATTTGCTTGTGATTCAATGCGATACCGGACAATTTCTCCCAACCGGCGATCGCTGATGAATGGCAGATGATGGTCGCCACGAGTTCAGTTCATCTTCTAGACGATTCACGATGAATATTCCGAAACCGAAAATGTTTGCAGGGTGTTATGAACTCACATTTAGTTTGTTGTTAGTTTCATGATTCAGCATAATTAAAAGCCCCATACATATATAAAATACAAATAAGTATGTTTCTGCGATTTGTTAGGTTTCACGGAAATTCCATAGAAAATTTAAAAATCTTTGAATTTTTTAAATTGAAACTTTATTAGTACCTTCTTTTATCGAATAAATAAAAAATCGAAGTTGATAAATAAAATGAAAAGTGTCAACTTCGCGTCAATTTAGTGCTTGTGACAGAAGTGCGATTTTATTCAAATAAAGACATTCAAAACACTTAAAAGGCTGTTCGTTTCGACAAAAATCGTTGCAAAAGATTAGAATGGTTTTAATATGAAAATAGTGTGAAAAATACCAATATTTTCGATTTATTTTTTAAAGAAGGTGCTGACAAACATCGGATTATAAATAAATATTGGATTGACCTTTGAATTCTTGAAGCATGATCTATCCATTTTGGAAACGAACGAAGATTATTGATGTTCGTCGTGATATGTATGAATGATTACAGCATGAGCCTCACGAAAGACGAAGAACAGAATCATTTTATCGTACATTATATTGAAACATATCGTCTGAGGCATAAACAGGTCTGATTTAATTGGGATAACCTTTTTGTTCTTTTCACCATAGATGTTTCTAGTTGAATTATAAAGTACTGTGCCAAAATTGAAGAAAATCGTTAAAAATATGTGGAAAGTATGTACAAACCGGATTTCATTTGTATACTCTCCACCACAGGATGGGGGTATACTAACTTTTTCATTCCAGTTTGCAACATCTTGAAATATCGACCTGAGACCCTAAATATATATATTCTTGATCGTCATAAAATTCTAAGACGATCTAGCCATGTCCGTTCATCCGTCTGTTGAAAGCACGCTAGCATCTAAGAGAAAGGAGCTAGGACGTCCAAGTTTTTATTAAATGCGTCTTATAGTCGTAGTTCGGGTGGGATTGCAACTGAGCGAAATCGGTCCAAAGGGAAAAATTGTTTCTTCATAAGGACTGAAAATACCCATAATAATCCCTTATATTTTACAGTATTTTATATTTTTCAATATATCTGCTTATACTTACGTGATATTGGGAATGCGAATTCCCCCGCACCATAAGTGCTTCATATTCGTAGGGGTGAAATGGGGCAAAAAAGGATAAAAATGGTACCTATCAAACGAAAACTGCTATAAACACGAAAAACCTTTAAGGGGTAAAATGGGAAAACAATGATAACAAGTAACGAAGGCTAAAGTCGGGTGGGGCCGACTATATGATACACTCCACTTTCTATCCGAATACAATTCAACTCGGTAAAAAAGGGAAAACGGGAAGAATTTTTTATGTTTCCTAATCATAGGCTAATATGACCTGGTCCGATTTGTCAAATCGATAAGAATATTTGTATCGGGGCTATATCCAAACATGGAAAAATTTGATTAATTTTCACAATAAGTTCTTCCAGTTCAAATATAACGTGTCATGCTCACTTTGAAGAAATTCGGTGAAAATTCGTGGTTTCTGGGACGGAAAAACTTAAATCGGGAGCGAAATTTGTATGGGAGCTATATATAAATCTGAACCGATCTAACACATTTTTAGCACAGGTGTATCTAGTTGAAATGTTAGATGTTTTGCCAATTTTGAAGAAAATCTCTGTAATATATGGTATTTAGTGAAAAAAGTCAAATCGGGAGTGAAATTCGAATGGGAGCTATATGTAAATCTGAACCGATCTGACCCATTTTCACTATGGGTGTTTCTAGGACAAATATAATATATTTCGCCTAATTTGAAGGGGATCTGTTAAAATATGTGGTTTCTAGAGCGGAAAAAGTCAAATCGGGAGCGAAATTTGTATGGGAGCTATATGTAAATCTGAACCGATCTGACCTATTTTCACCATAGGTGTTCCTAGTTTAAATAGAAGATGTTTTGCCAAATCTAAAGACAATCTGATACAATACGTGGTTTCTAGAGCAGAAAAAGTCAAATCAGGAGCGAAATTTATATGGGAGCTATATATAAATCTGAACCGATCTAACACATTTTTAGCACAGGTGTTTCTAGTTGAAATGTTAGATGTTTTGCCAATTTTGAAGAAAATCTCTGTAATATATGGTATTTAGAGTGAAAAAAGTCAAATCGGGAGTGAAATTCGAATGGGAGCTATATGTAAATCTGAACCGATCTGACCCATTTTCACTATGGGTGTTTCTAGGACAAATATAATATATTTCGCCTAATTTGAAGGGGATCTGTTAAAATATGTGGTTTCTAGAGCGGAAAAAGTCAAATCGGGAGCGAAATTTGTATTTAATTGTACCTGGAACGGAATAGGTGAAATATAAAATGTATAGTTTGGCCAAAATCGGTTAAACTTTTGGGAGCAACATTTGTATTTGGGCTATATTTAAATCTGAGCCGCTCTTACCCACTTTCACCATAGTTTTGTTTAGTTGGACTATAAGATGTTGTGCCAATTTTAAAGAAAATCGGGTACAATATGTGGGTTCTGGAGCGGAAAATGACAAATCGGGGGCGTCGTTTGTTTGGGGGCTATATCTAAATCTGAACCGATCTTAACCAATTTTTGCATAGGTGTTTCTAGTTGGATTATAAGATGTTGTCCCAAATATAAAGAAAATCGAGTACAATATGTGGTTTCGAGAGCGGAAAATGTCAAATCGGGAGAGTCATTTGTATGGGGGCTATATCTAAATCTGAACCGATCTTACCCAATTTCTGCATAGGTGTTTCTAGTTAGATTATAAGATGTTGTGCCAAATTTAAAGAAAATCGAGTAGAATATGTGGCATTTAAAGCGGAAAAAGTCAAATCGGGAACGATATTTATATGGGGGCTATATCTAAATCTGAACCGATCTTACCCAATTTCTGCATAGGTGTTTCTAGTTAGATTATAAGATGTTGTGCCAAATTTAAAGAAAATCGAGTAGAATATGTGGCATTTAAAGCGGAAAAAGTCAAATCGGGAGCGATATTTATATGGGGGCTATATCTAAATCTGAACCGATCTTACCCAATTTCAGTATAGGTGTTTCTAGTAAGATTATAAGATGTTGTGCCAAATTTAAAGAAAATCGAGTACAATATGTGGTTTCTAGAGCGGAAAATGTCAAATCGGGGGCGTCGTTTGTTTGGGGGCTATATCTAAATCTGAACCGATCTTAACCAATTTCTGCATGGGTGTTTCTAGTTGGATTATTAGATGTTGTCCCAAATTTAAAGAAAATCGGGTACAATATGTGGTTTCTAGAGCGGAAAATGTCAAATCGGGAGGGTCATTTTTATGGGGGCTATATCTAACTCTGAACCGATTTGACCTATTTTCACCATAGATGTTCCTAGTTTAAATATAAGATGTTTTGCCAATTTTGAAGAAAATCCGTTGTAATATGTGGTATCTAGAGTGAAGAGAGTCAAATCGGGAGTGAAATTCGTATGGGGGCTATATCTAAATCTGAACCGATTTTCATCAAATTAAATAGCGTTCGTCGTTGTCCCGAAAAACTTCATTGTGCAAAGTTTCATTTAGTTATGTCTACAATTGCGATCTGTACTTTGATTACAAGAAGAGATGGACAGACGAACGGACGGACGGACATTGCTAAATCGACTCAAAAAATGATTCTAAGTCGATCGGTATAATTAACAATGGGTCTATCTCGTTTCCTTTTGGGTGTTACAAACAAATGCTCAAAGACATAATACTCTCGTGGAGTGTATAAATAGTTTTCAAAATTCGTAATCTTGCACTGTGTACGTGAAAGATAATGATTTTCAAAATTTGTACTTTTGGAATTAAAATAGGATGGAAATACAACCAACTGTAGTGTTTAAGCTTTTTTGAAGATTGCTGTCTTATATTTACTTTTTGAATTGACTTGAAGTATTATTTCGATGTATATTATAAACTTATAGGCAACCTTGCGTTATAAGCGTGGTTTGAAATAATAAAAATTTCATATTTATGTATAAATTATGCTTTCAATATTTTTATTTGTTTTGGTTTGACTGCACTTCTACGAAAATCGACAGCCTCTGTGGAATGCAGTCCACGGTGGAGGCCCGGCCGAACTTACCACCGTTTTTACTTGTTTATATTTATTTAGAGATAGATATGGACACAGCGCTTTTATGATTCTGCTGTTAGAGGTGACAAAGCATGACATATTTCTTTCTATGTATTTTCGACTAGAAATGGACCTAGCGTCTTTTAACTCGTAGATAGCGTAATGTAAAAACAATACTTCCTTTATATGTAAATCTGAGCCGATATTGATCATTCCCGATCTGTACAGATGGGCAACAAACGGACGTACAAACAAAAATCGTTAATTCGATTCATTCGATTAATCCTAGGATTTGCTGACATTGGACAGAAAACTAGGTTATAATACCCTGTTACACAGAGTAGCGTAGAGTATACAAATTTATTAAAACAAGTCCGTGACACGTGACTTCGGATCTTAAAATTACGTAAATCTTAAACATTTAACTTTATTGGCAATTCAATGCTTAATTCTAACATATTTTTGAAACCTGGCAATTCTTTGATGTTTTTCAAGAGCACCATTGTTATCCTACATTATGTCAAAGCCTCATTATCCTTCATATCAATTGCGTAATCGTTATTAATGGGACGGCATAAATCATCGGAAAAGGACAACTACAAAGTGATCAACCGACAACGAGTCGTACTCGTACAAAAAGCACTCATAAAATAGTATGTTGCCGCGTAAATACTTAACAATTCAATTACAAAATACTCCCCCACGATTACTTAATGCACGTCGTACATACATAGGCACACTGATAAGTTAACTCAAATGTAAATGTGCGTATCTAACAAAATAATCTTTTGATAGCTACAATTTGAAAGGGTTCGTTAATAACAATCGATGTTTTTCATTCTAAAACACATTCTGATGAAATCAGAATCTCTGTTTCTGTTTTTAGATAGTTACGCCAGTTTGCAATCTAGTCAACGGTAATGCAACATTATGGCCAGCGAAAGGATTTTAAGTGCGTCGTCTGCAATTTCAACTCGCGATTCGCATTTCGTAGGACGCCCATTATACAAGTGCGAATGTTTAACATCATAAAGCGCGTAACGGCCGCATCGACGCATGACTGGATTGGCATTTAAGTGGGTTCTTGGCTGATATAGGCATTATTTCGTGTTTTTTTTTTTCATTTTGTGTATGTCCGTGTGTGTGTGGTGTGTGGTGTGTAAGGACTTCAACACCAAACCTCATGTGCACATTTGGCTTATGGGAAACAAAAAAGTGTCTATAATTAATTGTAATTCTTCACAAGCAAATTTGAACATTTTTAAATTTACTCAAGCGGAAAGTGTTGCATAAACCGCGCTGGTGGGTGCGTAAATGCTCAGACGCACGTAGCCATCGCAGATACGATGTCCGTTGGCAAATGATGGTTTATTTAATGTTTTTTTTTTTCGATTTTTATTTGAATGCATTCGATTATGACCACAATACAACAGCCCACTACTACCGTTGACAGTTTGCAGGGTAGTATCGCAATGATTACAATGGGCGGGACTTGTCAGTTCTAGATTTTCTGCACCGCCGCTGTACTTGGTACTGAACTGATAATACGGAAGTCAGTACTGTACTGGCAAATACTAAGTTTCCTTGTTTCTTGTGCTACACAATACAGTATTCAGATTTGGTCAATACTGTATTATGTACTAGATACGGTCCACGTACGGTATTCCGTATTGGAGCGTACACAAAGTTCATGATTCCAGGTACAGCCGTATGGTTTGTACCATTTCTATCCCACTTTGATCCTAAAAATTGGAATTTCGAAAATTAATTATCTTGCGTTTCATCAGTGTATTTATTAATAGCCGAGCTCCGCCCCCCTCGCCAGTCTAACATACAAACATTTTGAATTTGAGTAAAATCGGACCATAAGTATGAATATTCGAAATAACTCCGCCAACTACCTTATTCATGTACATATACATAAACTGTTTCTTCGTCATTCAGCAAACATACATTCTGAATTTCAGTAAAACCGGTCCATACATTCAAATTTTCGACATAAATCCACTTTCTAACAGACGGTGCCATTGGCTGCCAACGCCTTCCATTCTCCCTTACATTCTTGGTCATTCTAGAAGGCATAGTAGAACACCTGTAAGAATTTTAACAAATTAGTCCCACTGGATACAATAAACTATAATAAAAGAATAAAAGATCCTACAGAGAAGGTCATCTATAGTATATCTTACAGAATTTTAATCCCACTGAAGACAAGAAAATATAATAAAAGATTTTTTATATATTTATTCATTTGAGATGTGGTACAACAATTGCATTTAATTTAAATTTGCAATATATTATGCCAGTTTAAGGAAAATTGGTTGAAAATAAAAAACGTTTGAAATTTAAAAAAAATTAAGAATATTATTAATCATTCATTTTTAAAGAAAAGTTTGGAATAGTGAAAGTTAAACTAAATTTCTTAATGTATCAAATATTGACCTTCTGCATCTTTCGCGAAATGACAGTGACAGGTTTCTAGTGAATGTATTCATCATTAAATATCCAAATCTGTTGTGAAGTTCATAAGTTAAAAATCTCGACGGTAAGTTGTGAATTATCTTCAAATTTTTGTTTTGAATTATTTTCAGTTTTTTGGTATGTGATTTAACGGCTTTATCGGACCAGACTAGGCAGCTATATGCCATAATAGGACGAATGCACGTTTTAGGATAGGATTTTATTTTTAAAATTTAAAGTTGATCTTCTGTTAAGGAGAAAGTATAATGCTCGACTACATATATGTTGTTTAAACGCTAATTTTTTATCCAAGGTATTTTTTATCCCAAGTATTTCACTTCATTCTTTATATCAATCGTGTTTCCTTGAATTGTTAATGGTAATGTGGGAACTCTATTAGGTGATTTGTTAAAAGGAAATATTATAGCTTGTGTTTTCTCATCATTCACTTTTATTTTCCACTTATTAAAATAAGTTTGGGTAGTTTTGAGGGATTACTGCATACGTTTAATAATCGCATTAGAAACGTTTCTAGAACAAATAAGAGCACTGTCATCTGCTTAAAAATCTGCTTCACTATTTTTCCTGATTTTGAGTCAGATGTGTAAATTGGATAAAGTGATGGAGATAAGACGGAACCTTGTGGTAGTCCTGCAGGAATACTCCTTTCCGAAGAATAGCTTGACCCAACATTCACTATGAAAGTTCTATCACTTCAAAAACTCTTTATAATTTTCTGCATATACAGGGGATAACCAAAGCTATGCAACTTATATACAAGTCCATAATTCCATATTGAATCGAAAGCTTTTTTAATATCAAGTAAAACAATGCCACAATTCCATATTGAATCGAAAGCTTTTTCAATATCATGTAAAACAATGCCTGTACTACTCCTATTTTGTTTATTCTCATTGATGGAAATAACAATCCTTTGGATTTTATGTGTGGTGGAGTGTTCTTTGCGGAATCCAAATTGTTCTTTATTCAATATACTGTTGTTATTTGTAAATTCCAATATTCGTTTCTGAAGTATCTTCTCAAACATTTTATCCCATAAACTTAATATACTTATTGGTCTATAGTTAATAGGAAGTTTCTTTTCCACTTTTTAAAATTGGAAACACCTTCGATTTTTTAAAAACTTTTGGGAAATATCCATTACAAGGGCAGTAATTGAATATTTGTCAAAGCACTTTGAAAATCTCCTCTGGCATGTTTTTCAGGAGAATTCCATTTATTGCGCCAAACCCGGGAGCCTTGTTATTCTTTAGTGCATCAACGTATGACATCACTTCCGAAGAGTCTGTACGGGGGACATCAGAGTAAATTATTTTGTTTGTATGAAACTGATGAATAAATTTTTGCACTTTCTGTTCCATTGATGAATAGAAATTTATAATTACAGTGTGAGATTTTCTCAAAAACGTCCCATAAAGCATTGGCTTTATCCTCGTGTGTTTTCAATATCTCACCATGGCGTTAGTAATTTTCCAAAATTTCTTGGAGCCGGTAGGCAGTTTTGAGATAAATCTAGCCCAGTTGTTCGTTTAGATGGAAATCAATCAGTAAATTTGACTGTTTCAAAATGGAAGACATTTTCGTTTATATTTTCTGAAATTTTCGTTTATATTTATTACGTTGGCCAATTAATCTGAAATTTCTCTTTGCCAAGTATTTCTTCTTCGACGTGGGATCTTTTGGACAGACTGTTGTATGATCTGCATTACATTTTCAAAGCAGTTGTCTGCGGTGTCTGATGTGGTATATATATTATCGAGGTTTAAGACTTTAACTGATCAACCAGTCTTATGATAAAGTCGCACTGTATAGAAATTACGTTGAATATCTCCGTAGACATAGCAAGTTACCGGTACGTGACCTGAATTAAGTACATTTGGGTGAGTCTCTAAGTGAGAAATAGCGAAACTGGTGTTCTACAATAGGAGGTCAACTGTATAAGGTTGAACTGACATAACATTTTGACCGAAGCGTGTATGTGGTGATTAATTATATATAATACCTTGATTGAAAGCTATGGATTCCTCGATAAACAATTCCAGCTGGAGTGTTGGGCATTAAAGTCGCCAAATACAAGAAATTCAGATGTAGATGTGGTTAGTAAATCTAAATCTCGCTGGAAATGCCTAGAATAGTGAGGACTATGTGCTGAGATAAATATTATTACGACTATTCACATTGACTGATTTTGAAATGTTTTCAATATTGGACGTTTTACACTTTGGTATGAGTTTATGGACGATATTGTTTAATATTGCAATTAGTACACCACCACCATGAGTAGGTCGGTCTTCTCGAAATACTTTGTAGTTACTTAAATGAAATTTACGGTGGTCTTTCAAAAAAGTTTCATTTAACAGAAGAATGACAATTCTTTTTGTCATCAAAAAATCTTCCAATTGTGATATACTGGATTCAGTTGTTATACGTTGGACATTCCAATGCATAACATGTAATCTATCTTTGTTTATATAATTCTTTTTGTCATCAAAAAATCTTCCAATTGTGATATACTGGACTCAGTTGTTATACGTTGGACATTCCAATGCATTACATGTAATCTATCTTTGTTTATATGATTATATTGCATGTTTGAGCATCATACCTAATACTCTCAATTTATCATATTTGTTTTTACATCTCTGCTTCGAAAAAAATCTCTAATAATTTTTCATTAGAAATTTTCATTTCTGAGTATTAGGCCTGTTCGATTGGGCTTACTAACTTAATTTTTGTATGGAATTTATTCGCTTAACAAGAGAGTAGCTTACTACTGTCTTAGCGTTGCTGCCAGATTTTTCGTGTTGATCCATTTAAGATAAAGCAATGGGCAACAATGATGCCACCTTATCAAGTCTCTTAACCGTAAGCTAGTAAGCCCAATCGAACAGGCTTACTGTTCTGAGTGAAACAACCGAAAATCTTTTATCCGAAGAAAACCTTTAATTTGCATAGCCAGCTTTGGACATACTTTATAGAGAACATTTTTAATTCGGCCGACATATTCCATAGGAGAAAGTCTTTAAAACCATTACAATGCGTAACCGTCTTTGGATACTTCATAGGAGAAAATCGAAGAAATTCATCACATTGCGTAGCCGATTTTGGACATACCTCATAGGAGAAAATAATTAATCCCGACGGAAGACTGGCTACTTTTTAATCATGATGGCTTTGGGCGATATGTCGCAAATTTGGGTTTTATGACGGTCCATGGATTTGGCGTTATAGTTTTGGGCGTCGCAGATTTGGGCGTTATTCCCTGCATTCTGAACACACGGAGACCCAGTTGGATCCATTGTACATATCCTTTGTTCCTGGAAGTATAGGGTTAGTGGAGAGGGATAGGGAGGGGGTAAGAGGTGGTTGGACATCGATAAGGGAGAGATGAGGAGTGAGGAGGAGCTTATGATTGAGGGTATATTATGATGGAGTATAAGCCGAGCAATCTTTGTGGTAGGAGTAAGAACTCCGTCAAATCTCGGCGTGGTTGAAGTCGATGTGAGCCGATGAGATCGGTGGCGGCGCGACTCGTGCAGGAACATGCGGCGGCTTGTCGGCTTAAAATCGGTCGGCTTGTATCTCTGTTTATGACATTTTCAATTTGGGCGTTATGACCGTACGCCGCTCGATCAGCTGTTCCTGGCATCTCTGTCGGTCATGTGTGAGAGCTGCTGACATATGTTCTCTCACGGGTAGCTGTGGATGGCTAACCACATTGTATTGGAAATCAGCTGTTCGATGACGTGATGTTAGACGTTGACGAATCTCTAAATAATATTTATGGCAAGGACAACGGGGGTCGTCTGCTGTGGTTAACATTGCTAAGTTTTTTTATTCATACAGTTGTAACATTTGTATATCACGGGACCTTTTTGCTGGGTTTTACTTAAAACACACTCAGATTGATCGTGATTACCAGCACAAGCCGGACAGACTGTTACTCGAAAACAATTTTTAGCCAGTTGACCATACATTGAACATTTGCTACACTGAGTTGGACCTTTGCTACTTTTCAATGGAGATCTCCAAAACACAGAAATGTCATAAAAGAATTTTGTCTTTTTACCTTTGCTACTTTTCCATGGAAATCTCCAAAATACAGAAATGTCGTAAAAAAATTTACGAATGAATGTTGTGGGGGGCGTCGGAGATTTCCTTGCTATCGATTTTGTGGAGTCCAAGCAACACTAGCTTAAAGTTTTTGGTTAGTTTTAGTTGATGAGTACAAAACTTCATCTTCATGACCTTTAGTTTTTTCAAAACATCTTCATAAAGGGCCAAGTATCAGAAATTATGTTATCCACTACAATTGGAGGTATTTTATCTTTCGGTTGAACGATTTAACCTTCATCATATGAAATATACGTGTCCTCCAAATCCGAGAGCGATTGGAACCTATTGCTGGTTGAAGCATTGAAAGACGTTCTTATTGTTTTGTACTTGGGATTGCTACCCCAGTATTGTTATTGTTACCTCTTGTGCGCCGGCATAACCACAAGAACAATCAAGTAGGATTACAAAATTAACATCAATCTATATATATAAAAGAGTTGCGTTACTGACTGACTTATCATTGACCAGCCCCCAGACCAAACGGCTGAAGCCAGGGTCATGAAATTTTCAGGGTAGTTCCCAAATATGATGTAGACATCGACTAAGAAAGGGTTTTACGAAATTCGTACTTTTAGGGGATAAAATGGCCCAAAAAGGGATAAACATCGAACCTTCGTCCTGACTAAACGGCAGTAGCTATAAACATGAAATTCGGTGGGTTCCTTGCAATGACCATGCAAACGAGCTACAAATAGGGATCTTTCGAAATTTGTACTTTTAAGGGAAGAGCGGGATAAAAATGGTACCAACTAAAGTATTACAGCTAGAAACGTGAAATTTGGTATGTAAATTCCTCTGACCATATAGAAACGAAGTAAAATTGGATTTTTCGAAATTTGTACTTTTAAGGGACGAGCGGGACAAAAAGGGATAAAAATGGTACCAACTAAAGTATTACAGCTAGAAACGTGAAAATTGGTATGTAAATTCCTCTGACCATATAGAAACGAAGTAAAATTGGATTTTTCGAAATGTGTACTTTTAAGGGGAGAGCGGGACAAAAAGGGATAAAAATGGTACCAGCTAAAGTATTACAGCTAGAATCGTGAAATTTGGTATGTAAATTCTCCTGACCATATAGAAACGAAGTAAAATTGGATTTTTCGAAATTTTTACTTTTAAGGGGAGAGCGGGACAAAAAAGGATAAAAATGATACCAACTAAAGTATTACAGCTAGCATCGTGAAATTTGGTATATAAATTCCTCTGACCATATAGAAACGAAGTAAAATTGGATTTTTCGAAATTTGTACTTTTGGAGTGTAAACTGTTTGTAAAGCGCAATCTAAATGGATTTTTTGAAATTTTCTTATAGGGGGTGAGCAACAAGATACAACAAGGATAAAAGTAGTACCAACTAAAGTATTGGAGCTATAGTCGTGAAATGTGGTGTGTAAGTTCCACTGACAACGAGAAGCGCAAATCTAAACGAATTTTTCTAAGATTGTACTTATAAACAATGAGCGGGATAATAATAGCACCAACTAAAATATTTCAGCTATAGTCGTGAAATTTTGTGTTTAAATTTCTCTGACAACGTAGACAACGTGTGGGAGTGCTAGGTAATAGGAGTTTTCCAAAATACTATTTTAGATTTATCTATATCCACCAAAAGAAAATTAAATAAATATTAAATAAAATCCAAAAACTAAGACGGATAAAATTAACAAATAACTAGCTTTTTCGCGTGCGAAGCAGCGGGTACTGCTAGTTATAATAATAAATGGCGAAAATTTTACACGTTGTCGGGTTAGCTGATTACCGATGACTGGTATAAAAAAAGAATAAAAAAGATAAATAAAAGTAATTTCCTTTTATTAAACATAAATTAAAAATAACTCAGTCTCATGAATAAAAATGCAGAAACCTGAACAACTATAACTACAACTAGCTTTCAAATTGTTTTATATTTTTTCTGTGAAATTTTCTGGAGATAAAAAATAAAATTTTCTGGAGATAAAACAATAGGCTCTCGGGCCTATGGGGTCCTAGGGATTGGAAAAATGGGTCCGCAAACTTTAATTGATATCACTGACAAAAATGTGATACCGAATGAGTCATCATTTTTTATATTTTTGTAACTCGCAATTTTTGTTTTTACACTGCACTGTAGCGCATAAAAAATGTCCTTTTGGAATATTCTAAAAAATGCAATTTTTGCACACTGGGATATATATCTAGTTGTTGCTGAGACGGTCCACAGCCTCTGCAGAGAATTCAACCTACAATACCACGCTGATAGCCGAGTATACACCAAAACGACTACCAGGCAGCTCGTATATACATCTAATTTTATGATTCTAGGTCGGGACCAATTTTATTAATTTTTCCCCATTTTGACCGCAAAAGTACGAATATCGGAATATATATAATAGAGGGATGGATAATCCGAATTTCATGTTTCTAGCTGTTGTCCACTTTTATCCCTATTTCTCCCACTTAATGACAAAAAAGTATAAGTCACATTATGGTGTACGATCACGCTATAAAACGAATGAACGTGCCAAACATTAACTAAATACTTGACAGAAAATGTGCTTAAATACCCTAAATATCAGGGGCATTTTCAGTACTTCGAAGAATTTCTACGTAAATTACATCTGTCTCTTAATTGTTAGCAACGAAAACAGTTTTTGTTGAAAACTTACAGAAGGTCATTCATTCTTCTTATAGTTTGAATTATTTCCACAATGTTATCTCGTAATGGATAGCCAATCCAAGCTGGTTAAAAATAAATGGCAAGCCACCTTTACTACATTTCAGGTAGACAGTGTCCTATTAAGATGTTTTGCGGCCTGTATACACTTCAATCTAGTCTATCGTCCGAAACAAAATATGCAAATTAATATCGTTCAGACGATGAATGTAATGCTTTAACAAACTGTATCTCCTAAATACTAATCATAAATTAACTACTGAATATGCCTCTCATATGCATATACGACACGTACATATGTATATCAATGTGTAAATTATATACATTGTTGGTGTGTCCAGATTGTTTTTAATTAAATTGTTTTTGTTTGTTTGATTTCACCTATAAATGTTGTTGTTCAGAAACTAATTAATCCAATTTAAGATTAAACAAAAACAAGTACGACAGTGCACACTTGGTACCGTTTTTGTATACACTTTATGAACAATGCTAAAACTTCACAAATTAAACAAGTAAAAACGGCGTTAAGTTCGGCCGGGCCGAACTTTATATACCCTCTACCATGGATTGCATTCCACAGAGGTTATCGGTTTTCATAGAAGTGCAGTAATATTACAGGAAAATATAAATTTTGTAATATAGCCAAACCAAAACAAATACAAATAATTATAAAAAATAATTATATAAATAAATATAATATTTTAATTATTTCAATCCATTATTTATTTCAGAACAAAAAATAAATATTCTTATATTTATATTTTCAAAATGCTTAAATACCATAAATATTGGTAGATAGTGGGTGCTACAGTTGGTTGTACTTCCATTCTATTTTAATTCCAAAAGTACAAATTTTGAAAATCCATTATCAGACGTACATGCGCAAAGTGCAAAATTACCTAACTTCATGATTCAACCAATTTTTGCCGTAAAAGAAAAAGTAGGAATTTGGGAAAAAAAAAACTTTTTATTTTTCGTGTCTATGCAGTCAGAGGAATGTATACTCCGAATTGCATGACTCTATCTGCAGTCATTTGGTTGGTACTATTTGTATCCCCTTTTTCCATTTTAACCCCAAAAAGTACGAACTTCGATAAATTAATCTATTTTCCGTGTCTACACAGTCAGAGGAATGTATACTCCGAATTTCCTGACTCTAGATGCGATCATTTTATTGGTAATATTTGTATCCCCTTTTTTCTTTTTAACCCCAAAAAGTAAGAATTTCGAAAAATCTGTTGATTTTAAGTGACTACGCAATCAGAGGAATGTATACACCGAATTTCATTATTTCAGGTGTAGCCGTTTGGTTGGTACCATTTTTTATCCCTCCGTACCCATTGTATCCCTTGAAAGTACGAATTTGAAAAAAAAAAAACTTTTATTTTTCATGTCTACGTAGTCAAAGGAATGTATACTTCGAATTTCACGACTCTAGCTTCGGTCATTTGGTTGGTACCATTTTTATCCCTCCGCACCCATTGTATCCCTTGAAAGTACGAATTTTGAAAAAAAAAACTTTATTTTTCATGTCTACGTAGTCAAAGGAATGTATACTTCGAATTTCATGACTCTAGCTGCGGTCATTTGATTGGTACTATTTTTATCCCCTTTTTCTATTTTGACCCAAAAAAGTACGAATTTCGAAAAATCAGTTTATTTTCGGTGTCTACACAGTCAGAGGAATGTATACTCCGAATTTCATGACTCTAGCTACGGTCATTTGATTGGTACTATTTTTATCCCCTTTTTTCAGTTTAACCCCAAAAAGTACGAATTTTAAAAAATCCGTGTATTTTACTTGTCTATGCAATCAGAGGAATGTATACACCGAATTTCATTATTCTAGGTACAGCCATTTGGTTGGTACCATTTTTATACCCTCCACCTCCAGGATGGGGGTATATTCACTTTGTCATTCCGTTTGTAACACCTTGAAATATTCATCGGAGACCCCATAAAGTATATATATTCTGGGTCGTGGTAAAATTCTAAGACGATATAGCCATGTCCGTCTGTCCGTCTGTCCGTCTGTCCGTCTGTCCGTCTGTCTGTCTGTCTGTCTGTCTGTTGAAAGCACGATAGCGACCGAACGAAATGAGCTAGGAGGTTCAAATTTTTCCTAAATGTATCTTATGGTTGTAGATCGGTTGGGATTGAAAGTGGACGAAATCGGCCCAGAGGGAAAAATTTTTCCTCACAAGGACTGAAAATACCCCTAATATTTAGAGTATTTCAGCATGTTTTTTGAACATATTAGCTTGTATTTACTTGATATTTACAATGCGCATTCCCTTTATAGCATAGAAGGGCACCATAGAGTGATTTTGATTTTTTGGGGGCGAAATGGGACAGAAAGGGATAAAAATGGTACCTATCAAACGACAACAGATAGAAACACGAAATTTGGCGTGAACATTCCTCTAATAGAGTAGATAAATAATATAAAAGTATTTTTTCTAAATTCGTACTTTTAAGGGGTTAAATGGGGCTAAAGGGATAAAAATAGTACCAACCTACCGGCTGCACCTAGAATAGTGAAATTCGATATATACATTCCTCTGATTGCGTAGACACGTAAAATAAAAGAACTTTCCAAAATTCGTACTTTTTGGGGTTCAAATGGAAAAAGGGGATAAAAATAGTACCTACCAAATGACAGCAGCTAGAATCATGAAATTCGGAGTATACATTCCTCTGACTGTGTAGACACGAAAAATAAAACGTTTTTTCCAAATTCGTACTTTCAAGGGATACAATGGCTACAGGGGATAAAAATAGTACCAACTAAACGAATACAGCTAGAATTATGAAATTCAGTGTGTACAACCCTCTAATTGTGTAGATACGTAAAATAAAGAGATTTTAGATAGTCGTACTCTTGAGGGGGCAAAATTGGAAAAAGGGGATTAAAATGGTACCAACAAAATGACCGCTGATAGAATCATGGAATTCGGTGTATACATTCCTCTGACTGCATAGCCACGTAAAATATTTTTTTTTCAAGTTCGTACTTTATGTTGTTGCCTTTACGACAAAAAATGGTAGAATCATGAAGTTGTCTTATACTGCGTACGTGAGAGATAAGGTATTTTCAAAATTTATACTTTTGAAATTAAAATAGGATGGATATACAACCAACCAATCGACTGTAGCTGAAAATACGCTCTCTATCCCCCAATATTTAGGGTATTTATGATTGCTCCCTTATATTTGCTTTATGAATTGAAGTATTATATCCATTATATATATATATACATAGTATATAAATATTGGTAGCCTTGACTGATTAATTAAATTTCTGATTTTCATACATTTGGAATTTTTTGCGGACATTCCTCTTGTAGCTTGGAAGCAACACAAAAAAAGTTTTAGCTGGCGAAATGTGACATAAATGGATAAAATATGGTACCAATGATACGACAACAGCTAGAATCATGGAATTCGGTGTGTACATCCCTCTAATTGCATAGACACGTAAAATTAAGGGAGTTTTTCGAAATTTGTACATTTAAGGGGTATAATTAAAAAGAGGCATACAAATGGGACCTACCAAACCGCTGAAGTTGAAATCATGAAATTCGGTGTATACATTCTGACTATGAAGACTCGAAAAAGGGTTTTTTTCGAAATTTGTACATTTGGGCGGAGAATGGGTCGAATGGGGATATCTTTAAAATTTATACTTTTCTTATCACTTTGTCTGTATCTGGAAATGCTTTTTTTCTAATGGCGACTGACAATCGCCTAATATTTAGGCATGTTCACTTTCACAATTTCAGCATTTTATTTATATATAGTGGTCGATTTTAAAAAGTGCGCATATGTATACATTATAGTTTGAAATAGTAAACAAATATAATAATGTGCATACAAATATCACAATTTTCGTAATATGGTACTGTGCTTCTATGTAAAGTCGACATCCTTTAATCTGCTGGTAATACTGTGGAATGCACACCGTGGTGGAGGGTATATAAGATTCGGCCCGGCCGAACTTAACGCCTTCTTACTTGTTATCCCTCTATTCCCATTTTACCCCCTAAAAGTACGAATTTGGAAAAAATGTTTTTATATTATGTCTCTACTCAGTTAGAGGAATATACACACCGAATTTAGTGTTTCTAGCTGTTGTCGGTTAATATGTACCATTTTTATCCCTTTTTGCCCCATTTCACCCCCTACAAATAAGAATCACTTTATGGTGCACGTTTTTGCTGTAGGGTGAATGCGCATACCAAATATCAAGCAAATATAAACAGACATATTCAAAAAACAAGCTTAAATACGCTAAAATATTAGGGATTATTATGGGTATTAGTCCTTGTGAGGGAAAAATTTTTCCCTTTGGGCCGATTTCGCCCCATTTCAATCCCAACCGATCTACGACTATAAGACGCATTTGTGGAAAATTTAAACGTTCTAGCTCCTTTCGTTTAGATGCTAGCGTGCTTTCAACAGACGGATGGACGGACATGGCTAGATGGCCGTAGAATTTTATGACGATCAAGAATATATATACTTTATAGGGTCTTAGGTCGGTATTTCATTTCATTTGTCAAAATATTCCTGACGTGGGTCTTTAACTTTCGCTGTAGCAGTTCTGTCACTACTATATCCTTTACTTTTTATTTCATGTAGAATTCGAATGAAAAGGTTAAACTTTTTACTCTATAACAAATATCAGTGAAAATTTCGATAGTTTTTTTCATATACCAGATCTCAAAACACAGTCACATGTTACAATAATGCTTCTTGAGCGTGTTTTGTGGGTTATATATCAAAACATAAACTGGAGACAATTATGACATGAAGTGACAAATAAAGTCGGTTGTATATAAATTAGGAATTCAGATTCAAGTAGAATAATGATTCCAGGCATTGTTGATTAGATGACTGCTCGGTAATGTGAAAAAACTTAGAACGTTCCGTGTTTGCGGAACCATGCGATATTTTTGCAATTGACTATTTTGGACGTGACTGAAAGAAATGGCTCTGGCTCTTTAATTGAGATATCCCACAACACAATTGGAGTTTTCCATATAGAAATTAGTTTTGGTGGAGAAGAAATCTAATTTAGAAATCGACATAAGTGGTTAATTCATGACGAAATTGGCGAGGAAGTTATATTTGATCTTGAACCGATATTGTCCAGAGTAATCTAATGTGATGCCGAGATTATTAAAAGAATAGGCCTGTTCGATTGGCCTACTAGCTTACTATTTATATGGAATTTACTCGCTTAGCCAGAAAGTAGCTTACAACTCTCTTAGTTACCGAGTAAGGTAGTGCCACATCTTTATCTCTGATTTATTTAAATAAAACCCATGGATAAAAATATTGCCACCTTTTCAAGTATCTTAATTATAAGCTAGTAAGCCCAATCGGACAGGCCTAATATATTGACAAGCAACTGAACAGGGCTGTGCGCAAGGCGTTGCCATGAAACATCCCATCTGGTTGCGATGTGAACCACATTGAAAACAAGTAAGAAGGCGTTAAGTTCGGCCGGGCCGAATCTTATATACCCTCCACCACGGAGTGCATTCCACAGTATTACCAGCAGATTAAAGGATGTCGACATAGAAGTACAGAACTATATTACGAAAATTGTGATATGTTTATGAACATTACTATATTTGTTTACTATTTCAAACTATAATCTATACTTATGCGCACTGTTTAAAATCTACTAATATATATAGGGTCCGCAAATAACTTTTTAAAAAACTACTGAATATTTTCTCAAATTTCTTTTTTTATTTGAAAGTACAATCCTTCCGGTTAATAATGGAAAATAATTTCATTCAAATGGCTGCCTCGGGCACCCCACAAATAATAGTCCAACGGTTGAATAGTTGAAAAAAAAAACGTTAGATTGCGAACCCTATATAAATACAATGCTGTAATTGTGAAAGTGAACATGCCTAAATATTAAGTGATTGTCAGTCGCCATTAGAGAGAAGCAGTTTCAGATACAGACAAAGTGATAAGAAAAGTATAAATTTTAAAGATATCCCCATTCTCCGCCCAAATGTACAAATTTCGTAAAAACCTTTTTTCGAGTATTCACAGTCAGAACGAATTTCATGATTTCAACTTCAGCGGTTTGGTAGGTCCCATTTTTATCCATCTTTAATATATAATTTTTAAAAGTACGAATTTCAAAAAATCCCTCTATTTTACGTGTCTATGTAATTAGAGGGATGTACACACCGAATTTCATGATTCTAGCTGTTGTCGTATCATTGGTACCATATTTTATCCCTTTTTGTCCCATTTCGCCCGCTAAAACTTTTATGAGGAATGTCCGCAACAAATCTTAACTGTATGAAAATAAGAAATTTAATTAATAAGCCAAGGCTATCAATATTTGTATACTATATATAATGGATATAATCTTCAATTCATAAAGTAAATATAAGGGAGCAATCATAAATACCCTAAATATTGGGGGATAGAGAGTGTATTTTCGGCTACAGTCGTTTGGTTGGTTGTATTTCCATCCTATTTTAATTTCAAAAGTATAAATTTTGAAAATACCTTATCTCTCACGTACGCAGTATAAGACAACTTCATGATTCTACCTTTTTTTGTCGTAAAAGCAACAAAATAAAGTACGAATTTGGAAAACAAAATATTTTACGTGGCTATGCAGTCAGAGGAATGTATACACCGAATTCCATGATTCTATCAGCGGCCATTTTGTTGGTACCATTTTTATCCCTTTTTTTTCAATTTTGCCCCCTCAAGAGTACGACTATCTAAAATCTCTTTATTTTACGCATCTACACAATTAGAGGGACGTACACACTGAATTTCAGCATTCTAGCTGTATTCGTTTAGTTGGTACTATTTTTATCCCCTGTAGCCATTGTATCCCTTGAAAGTACGAATTTGGAAAAAACGTTTTATTTTTCGTGTCTACGCAGTCAGAGGAACGTATACTCCGAATTCCATGGTTCTAGCTGCTGTCATTTGGTAGGTACTATTTTTATCCCCTTTTTCCATTTGAACCCCAAAAAGTACGAATTTTGGAAAGTTCTTTTATTTTACGTGTCTACGCAATCAGAGGAATGTATATATCGAATTTCATTATTCTAGGTGCAGCCGTTAGGTTGGTACTATTTTTATCCCTCTATCCCCATTTAACCCCTTAAAAGTACGAATTTAGAAAAAAATTTTATTATGTATCTACTCTATTAGAGGAATGTATACGCCAAATTTCGTGTTTCTATCTGTTGTCGTTTGATAGGTACCATTTTTATCCCTTTTGTCCCATTTCGCCCCCTACAAATAAAAATCACTCTATGGTGCCCTTTTATGCTATAAAGGGAATGCGCATTGCAAATATCAAGTAAATACAAGCTTATATGTTTAAAAAACATGCTGAAATGCTCTAAATATTATGGGTATTTTCAGTCCTTGTGAGGGAAAAATTTTTCCCTCTGGGCCGATTTCGTCCACTTTCAATCCCAACCGATCTACAACCATAAGACACATTTAGGAAAATTTTGAACCTCCTAGCTCATTTCGTTCGGCCGCTATCGTGCTTTCAACAGACAGACAGACGGACAGACGGACATGGTTATATCGTCTTAGAATTTTACCACGACCCAGAATATATATACTTTATGGGGTCTCCGATGAATATTTCAAGGTGTTACAAACGGAATGACAAAGTGAATATACCCCCATCCTGGAGGTGGAGGGTATAAAAATAGACAATAAACAGTGTGAAAATGCTTGCAAAATGGGGGGTTTTTTTCATACTGTGGAGATTCGTTCATAGTAGAGATGTCAAAGCCGGTTAACTGGTGATAGGTACCGCCGCCGGTTTTTGAAAAAATGATAGTTTCGACAAACCGTGGAATCCGGTGTTTTCATGTTGGTTAACCGCTTTTTTTATACCCTACACCACTTCGTGGACTAGTTATACCCTACACCACTTCGTGGACTAGGGTATTATAAGTTAGTTTGCGCCAAATGTTTGTAACACCAAGAAATAATCGAGCTAGACCCACCTTTAAGTATACCGATCGGCTTAGACTCACCAGCTGAATCGATTTACCGATGTCTGTCTGTCCGTCCGTCCGTCTGCTGTCCATCTAAGCTTGTTCGCACTCTACAGGTCGCAATTTTTGTCCGATTGTCATGAAATTTGGTATTTGGAGGAAATCGGTTCAGATTTAGATATAGCCCCCATACAAATGTCGCTCCCGATTTGACATTTTCCGCTCTAGAAACCACATCTTATACCCGATTTTCTTTAAATTTGGTACAACATCTTATAATCCAACTAGAAACACCGATGCAGAAATTTGGTAAGATCGGTTCAGATTTAGATATAGCCCCCATACAAATGTCGCTCCCGATTTGACATTTTCCGCTTTAGAGACCACATCTTGTACCCGATTTTCTTTAAATTTGGCACAACATTTTATAATCCAAGTAGAAAAACCTGTTCAAACATTGGGTAAGATCGGTTCAGATTTAGATATAGCCCCCATACAAATGTCGCTCCCGATTTGACATTTTTCGCTCTAGAAACCTCATATTGTATCCTATTTTCTTTAAATTTGGTACAACATCTTATAATCCAACTAGAAACGCCTATGCAGAAATTGGGTATGATCGGTTCAGATTTAGATATAGCCCCCATACAAATGTCGCTCCCTATTTCACCTTTTCCGCTTTAGAAACCACATCTTGTACCCGATTTTCTTTAAAATTGGCACAGCATTTTATAATCGAACTAGAAACACCTATGCTGAAAGTGGGTATGATCGGTTCAGATTTAGATATAGCCCCCATACAAATGTCGCTCCCGATTTGACTTTTTCCGCTCTAGAAACCACATCTTGTACCCGATTTTCTTTAAATTTGGCACAACATCTTATAATCCAACTAGAAACATCTATGCTGAAAGTGGGTAAGATCGGTTCAGATTTAGATATAGCCCTCATACAAATGTTGCTCCCGAATGTTTAACCGATTTTGGCCAAACTTTACATATTATATTTCACCAATAAACATACATGTTGAAAGCGGGTCACATCGTTCCAGGTTTCAATATACCCCATACAAATGTCCTTTCCGATTTAACATTTTTTGTCAAACACATACATTTACAGGATGCAAAAATCCTCCCCGATTTCACTTTTTGCCGAATTGAATTGTAATGAGAATTGTTTGGGTGATGCCCATATGTCCATACTTTTGTATAACCCAAATGGAGCCCTTTCTGATCTATTACAGCTCTAGAAACTACATCTTACATCGGATCTTCATCAAATTTTGCACATCATGATATTTTTTTCAACTAGGAATACCTACAGTGAATGAGAAATATATAGGCCCATGTTTTGGACCAGGCCCAGAATGTTGTTATAGGCCTTTTGAAATGTCGGTCCTATTACTATTGTATAATTTGTATTTGTCTGTCGGATAATTGGATCAATTACCATATTATTAACCATATTCGTTAAATATGACTAAAGATGAATTTATAGTAGCTGTATAATTTACATGAACTAAATAAAATGGCTCCCATGAAATACCTGGGTTTAGTAATCAAAGCGAGGTACATACGCAGGGAGTGGTGTAGGGTATTATATAGTCGGCCCCGCCCGACTTTAGCCTTTCCTTACTTGTTTTAATTCAAAAACTTTTGAATTTTTTGGATATATTGCACATAAAACTAATAGGATATTTGCACAATAAAATATGGAAATAGTGAAGATTGGTTTAATAACTGTGATTAAGCTGGATTGAGTGAAGGAACTAGGGTGGAGTGATTAGATTGAGGCAACACATCGATTTGCGATATGAAATCAGAGAAGTTTTACAAAAATCAAACTTTTAACAAGCCAACAAACGAAATTGCAGTATTATATGGATAAGTTGGACGCCAAATGGCTTCGCCCGGAACTTGATGTGAAACGCCGATGGTGAGTTCATACCTATGGGTATTTTCGATTTGCGCCTAACGAATTTAGCATCTTAGCCGCTAAAACCTGCTATGTGTACAGAAAGTATTCATACATAAATGTGTATTAAAAAAACCGGAAGTATATATATATACTCTGATATTGTACCTACGATGTGGTACAAATCTTCAAATCAAAGTACACATTTGTCGCATATTTCATTCAGACAGCACAGTCGACCCAGGGTTGTTACAAGCTGAATTAATAAAATAAAATTCACGAACACGAACAGAAATATTGGTATAAGGGATAAGGATAATTTTGACATCCCTAGTTCCTACATTGGATGAGATATACTATGGACGCTGTCCACTATGTCGAAATACTGCCAAAATTGGGGTTTCAAGTCAGTAATATTGATGTTTCAGAATTTCCCGGGCAGTCACCGTATCTCACTCAGTCAATGAGTTGAGTGACTGATTTTATATGTATTCAATTCCATGACTTAAAAAATTACACACAGTGTAATGTCAAAACATAATTTCTGTGGAGCATTTCTTAAACTAATAACAAAAGCAACCAATAATTGCAAGTCTTCCATAATTAAAAGAAATTAATAGCACAACTGCAACAAACCTGAAATTGAAAAATACTAAATAGGCTGTGGTGTGTGCGAGCCCCTATTTTAGTTACATTTAGACAAAAGGCCAATAGAAAATGTTTTTGCACAATTGGCAAATGTTCCTTCCTATTAATATATGTATGAAGTCTACAAACGATAGTAAATTGTGAATAAAATAAGAGTTGCTGTGGTGTTGTTCAGACATTCTTTTTTGTGGTTTGGGTTATTGGGCTTGTTATATGTATAATGTAAGATTGAAGTTGGAGAATTATCTCCAGTTTGTGGAAAATATTAATAAACAAAAGATAATATTTACCGACGTTTGTAGACACAGCGGCGTAGTGTATACACTAAATAATATAAACTAATAAACCCTTTACCCCATTGCTTTGACGATACATTTTGGGAAATTTTTACAGCTTGATTAAAATATTTTTTTAGTTTTGGTTTTATCATCTTCTTTTGTGGGTTTCACTTCAACTTAAAAATTCAGAAAATATATAGGCGTATTCCCACATCAATTCTTAACAATCTCTGTAAATTTTAGCGTGGAGAAATAACGGGTTATATTAAAAATATTCAGTGCTTTGTGATTTGAGAATTTTTGAAAACAATAATAATCTAATGAAAATTTGGCAATTTTGGAGAGGAACTACTGGTCCTCCAAATGAACGATAAACACATCGAAATTTTGTCGTCTAAAGCATCTGAATTTTGTTTTCTAAAAATCTTTACGAAAAATTCATCTTCGCTGCAATGATATACTTCTTTCAAGCCCTATATTATTTTTTTGCTTGGAGACCACAGCTGTCTTTTAAAAAATCTGCAAAATCTTCGTTGGTGATAAATAAAACACGACAAATATGTTCTCTGACACTTGAATTATTAAATAAACGCTATTGTTTTATATCCTCTTAATACATGTAAGTTTCAACCTGAATTTAAAAACTTGCCTCTTATTTTCGGAAGCGGAATTGCACACTTTAGTTATATTTATGAATGTGCCTGTGTATGTTCCCTACAGCACTAGTAATGTTGTTAAGCCCAACACGTTTATCGCTGGTACGCATAACCGGCAATTAAAAGTAGTAACATCAGAGTTGCCAAATGGCATGAACAGGTAGTAGAAAAGTAGTATCACTTCCATGTTTTTACTTTATTCTTTATTGTATCACTGCGTTATCCTAGAAAATTTAAAATTTATCTAAGTGAGTTCACCTTTCCGAAACATGTAACTCAACGAATTTTAGGAATTAGAATACTTTTCGTATTTTTCAATTTTAAAGAAAAGTATTTTTTCCTTTTATGTTTTTAACATGATTTTACGCATATGTTCATAATGCACAGAACATTTTTCGTTTTGCAGATATTCACCTTTTTAAGATTTTGAAAATTGAAAAACAGAATTTCTTTTTTAGACTTTGTCTCACATTTCAAGAGATTTTGCATTTGTTTCATTCGAAATTGTGGTTTCTTAGCTTTATTATGGTGCCAAAACTGTGTCTCTGCCAAATAAAGTTTGTTTGTAACATATATTTATGACTTTGGACCAACATAATTTTTTCCATTGAAAGCCTTTGAAGAATAAAATACATATATCGAAAGGTTGAAGGGTTTCTCGTTTTTGCAGGGTAACTTTTACCTGCACAAATTGGAAGATAGTTTCTGCGCATTATGAAAAATACGTAAAATAATGAACTCATGCCGACTATGGTTGTCAGATATGGCGATTTCTCGCTAAACGTGGCGAATTTTAAATACATATGTTTAAAATAATGTAATAAATTTTAAATCAGTCCTCTTATATTATTGTACTAGCAGTACCCGCTGCTTCGCACGCGAAAAATCAAGTTATTCGTTAATTTTATCCGTCTCGGTTTTTGGATAGTATTTATTTAATTTTCTTTTGGTGGATATAGATAAATCTAAAATAGTAATTTGGTAAGCTCCTATTAGCTAACACTCACACACAGTCAAAGGAATGTGCTTGTCGATATGCACTATTTTAGCTGAACTACTTCGTATGTATAGTTTTCTACTAAGTTTTGAACAAAAAATTACAACCATTTATATCCTCGATCTCATGTTTCTAGATTCAGCCAGCCAGTTTATAACTTTTTGCACCTCTTTCCCAAAAAGTACACATTTTGAAAAATCACTATAGGTAACATGTGTTTTTGCTCTCCTAAAAATATGTACTTTATTTGGTAACACAGGATTGTACAGCATTTTTATCCCTTTTCGTCCCGCGCACCCCTTAGAAGTACAAATTTCGAAAAATCAAACTACTGCGCTGCTATATGATAAGTGGAATTTACACACTAAATTTCACGATTCTAGCTGTAATAGTAAAATTGGTACCAGTTTTATCCCTTTTTGTCCCGCTCGCCACTTAAAACTACAAATTTGGAGAAATCCAATTTTACTTCGTTTCTATATGGTCAGAGGAATTTACATACCGAATTTCACGATTCTAGCTGTAATTATTTAGTCGGTACCCTTTTTGTCTCACTCGCCCTTTAAAAGTACAAATTTCGAAAAATCCAATTTTACTTCGTTTTTATATGGTCAGAGGAATGTACATTCCAAATTACACGATCCTAGCTGTAATACTTTTGTCCCGCTCGCCTCTTTAAAGTACAAATTTCGAAAAATCCAATTTTACTTCGTTTCTATATGGTCAGAGGAATTTACATACCAAATTTCACGTTTCTAGCTGTAATACTTTAGTTGGTACCATTTTTATCCCTTTTTGTCCCGCTCGTCCCTTAAAAGTACAAATTTCGAAAAAACCAAATTTACTTCGTTTCTATATGGTCAGAGGAATTTACATACCAAATTACACGATTCTAGCTGTAATACTTTAGTTAGTACCCTTTTTGTCCCGCTCGCCCCTTAAAAGTACAAATTTCGAAAAATCCAATTTTACTTCGTTTCTATATGGTCAGAGGAATTTACATACCAAATTTCACGTTTCTAGCTGTAATACTTTAGTTGGGACCCTTTTTGTCCCGCTCGCCCCTTAAAAGTACAAATTTCGAAAAATCCAATTTTACTTCGTTTCTATATGGTCAGAGGAATTTACATACCAAATTTCACGCTTCTAGCTGTAATACTTTAGTTGGTACCATTTTTATCCCTTTTTGTCCCTTTAAAAGTACAAATTTCGAAAAATCCAATTTTACTTCGTTTCTATATGGTCAGAGGAATTTACATACCAAATTTCACGTTTCTAGCTGTAATACTTTAGTTGGTACCATTTTTATCCCTTTTTGTCCCGCTCGTCCCTTAAAAGTACAAATTTCGAAAAATCCAATTTTACTTCGTTTCTATATGGTCAGAGGAATTTACATACCATTTCACGTTTCTAGCTGCAATACTTTAGTTGGTACCATTTTTATCCCTTTTTGTCCCGCTCGTCCCTTAAAAGTATAAATTTCGAAAAATCAAATTTTACTTCGTTTCTATATGGTCAGAGGAATTTAAATACCAAATTTCACTATTCTAGCTGTAATACTTTAGTTGGTACCATTTTTATCCCTTTTTGTCCCGCTCTCCCCTTAAAAGTACAAATTTCGAAAAATTCAATTTTACTTCGTTTCTATATGGTCAGAGGAATTTACATACCAAATTTCACGATTCTAGCTGTAATACTTTAGTTGGTACCATTTTTATCCCTTTTTGTCCCTCTCTTCCCTTAAAAGTACAAATTTCGAAAAATTCAATTTTACTTCGTTTCATATGGTCAGAGGAATTTACATACCAAATTTCACGAATCTAGCTGTAATACTTTAGTTGGTACCATTTTTATCCCTTTTTGTCCCGCTCTCCCCTTAAAAGTACAAATTTCGAAAAATCCAATTTTACTTCGTTTCTGTATCGTCAGAGGAATTTACATACCAAATTTCACGATTCTAGCTGTAATACTTTAGTTGGTACCATTTTTATCCCTTTTTGTCCCGCTCGTCCCTTAATAGTACAAATTTCGAAAAATCCAACATTACTTCGTTTCTATATGGTCAGAGGAATTTACATACCAAATTTCACGATTCTAGCTGTAATACTTTAGTTAGTACCATTTTTATCCCTTTTTGTCCCTCTCTTCCCTTAAAAGTACAAATTTCGAAAAATTCAATTTTACTTCGTTTCTATATGGTCAGAGGAATTTACATACCAAATTTCACGATTCTAGCTGTAATACTTTAGTTGGTACCATTTTTATCCCTTTTTGTCCCGCTCTCCCCTTAAAAGTACAAATTTCGAAAAATTCAATTTTACTTCGTTTCTATATGGTCAGAGGAATTTACATACCAAATTTCACGATTCTAGCTGTAATACTTTAGTTGGTACCATTTTTATCCCTTTTTGTCCCTCTCTTCCCTTAAAAGTACAAATTTCGAAAAATTCAATTTTACTTCGTTTCATATGGTCAGAGGAATTTACATACCAAATTTCACGAATCTAGCTGTAATACTTTAGTTGGTACCATTTTTATCCTTTTTTGTCCCGCTCTCCCCTTAAAAGTACAAATTTCGAAAAATCCAATTTTACTTCGTTTCTGTATCGTCAGAGGAATTTACATACCAAATTTCACGATTCTAGCTGTAATACTTTAGTTGGTACCATTTTTATCCCTTTTTGTCCCGCTCGTCCCTTAATAGTACAAATTTCGAAAAATCCAACATTACTTCGTTTCTATATGGTCAGAGGAATTTACATACCAAATTTCACGATTCTAGCTGTAATACTTTAGTTGGTACCATTTTTATCCCTTTTTGTCCCTCTCTTCCCTTAAAAGTACAAATTTCGAAAAATTCAATTTTACTTCGTTTCTATATGGTCAGAGGAATTTACATACCAAATTTCACGATTCTAGCTGTAATACTTTAGTTGGTACCATTTTTATCCCTTTTTGTCCCGCTCTCCCCTTAAAAGTACAAATTTCGAAAAATCCAATTTTACTTCGTTTCTGTATCGTCAGAGGAATTTACATACCAATTTTCACGTTTCTAGCTGTAATACTTTAGTTGGTACCATTTTTATCCCTTTTTGTCCCTCTCTTCCCTTAAAAGTACAAATTTCGAAAAAATCAAATTTTGCTTCGTTTCTACATGGTCAGAGGAATTTACGTACCAAATTTCACGTTTCTAGCTGTAATACTTTAGTTGGTACCATTTTTATCCCTTTTTGTCCCGCTCGGCCCTTAAAAGTACAAATTTCGAAAAATCCCTATTTGTAGCTCGTCTACATGGTCATTGCAAGGAACTAACCGAATTTCATGTTTATAGCTACTGCCGTTTAGTCAGGACGAAGGTTCGATGTTTATCCCTTTTTGGGCCATTTTATCCCCTAAAAGTACGAATTTCGTAAAACCCTTTCTTAGTCGAGGTCTACGTCATATTTGGGAACTACCCTGAAAATTTCATGACCCTGGCTTCAGCCGTTTGGTCTGGGGACTGGTCAATGATAAGTCAGTCAGTCAGTCAGTCAGTCAGTCAGTCAGTCAGTCAGTCAGTAACGCAACTCTTTTATATATATAGATTGGAGTTACTTTGTAGAGTATGCGTACAAATTCCATGTATCGTTTATTTCATGTCAAATTACCCTTTCCATCTTCTTTGCAACCTAGTAGGATAACTGCACTGTATAAAATATTTGTTTTATAGAGGACGAAAAAAAGAATTTTTTAAAGTTAAATATTAACTGTATATTTCTTTTGTTAAAATAGTTGTAGTTTTACAAATTTCCAATAAACTTCTCATTTTGGTATTTTACATGTCTCATATATTAAATTAGTGGATCAGAAGAAGGCGCCAACAAGTTGAAGAGGCCCTCATACGCGAAATGCAAATTTTTTATAATCCCTGTTTTTACATTCCTGGGCTTCTTCTGATCGGCAAGACTTGGTATTCAATTAAATGTCTCCCATGAGCTAAAATCTTATGTACAGTGGGAGTAATTTTCTTAGTTTCTTATGCTTTTTCAGCATAATTTTGCGCCGTTTACCTATGGCGTTAGGTCACATCGCTCAACTTTATACCGCCCAAATCGATATATGACATAAAGCCCAATAATGGCATGTCGCACCAATTTGGGCAATAAAAACGTCACAACCGCCCAATCAAAATGTCAGAAAGCCCAACAAACTTCTTTGGACCTTATGACGCAAAGTTTGGGCTTTATTTACTACTAGCAGTACCCGCTGCTTCGCACGCGAAAAAGCCAGATAAATCTAAAATAGTAATTTGGAAACCTCCTATTAGCTAGCACTCACACACGTTGTCAGAGAAATTTAAACACAAAATTTCACGACTATAGCTAAAATATTTTAGTTGGTACTATTATTATCCCGCTCATTGTTTATAAGTACAACCTTAGAAAAATTCGTTTAGATTTGCGCTTCTCGTTGTCAGTGGAACTTACACACCACATTTCACGACTATAGCTCCAATACTTTAGTTGGTACTACTTTTATCCCTTGTTGCTCACCCCTATAAGAAAATTTCAAAAAATCCATTTCGATTGCACTTTACAAACAGTTTACACTCCAAATTTCCCGACTATAGCTGCAATTCTTAAATTGGAACCCTTTTTGTCCCGCCTCCCCCTAAAAAGTACAAATTTCGAACAATTCAATTATACTGCGCTTCTACATGGTCAGAGGAATTTACATACCAAATTTCACGATTCTAGCTGTAATACTTTAGTTGGTACCATTTTTATCCCTCTCGTCCCCTAAAAATACAAATTTCGAAAAATCCAATTTTACTTCGTTTCTATATGGTCAGAGGAATTTACATACCAAATTTCACGATTCTAGCTGTAATACTTTAGTTGGTACCATTTTTATCCCCTTTTGTCCCGCTTGCCCCTTAAAAGTACAAATTTCGAAAAATCCAATTTTACTTCGTTTATATATGGTCAGAGGAATTTACATACCACATTTCACGATTCTAGCTGTGATACTTTAGTTGGTACAATTTTTATCCCTTTTTGTCCCGCTTGCCCCTTTAAAAGTACAAATTTCGAAAAATCCAATTTTACTTAGTTTCTATATGGTCAGAGGAATTTACATACCAAATTTCACGATTCTAGCTGTAATACTTTAGTTGGTACCATTTTTATCCCTTTTTGTCCCGCTCTCCCCTTAAAAGTACAAATTTCGAAAAATCCAATTTTACTTCGTTTCTATATGGTCAGAGGAATTTACATACCAAATTTCACGTTTCTAGCTGTAATACTATAGTTGGTACCATTTTTATCCCTTTTTGTCCCGCTCTCCCCTTAAAAGTACAAATTTCGAAAAATCCAATTTTACTTCGTTTCTATATGGTCAGAGGAATTTACATACCAAAATTCACGTTTCTAGCTGTAATACTTTAGTTGGTACCATTTTTATCCCTTTTTGTCCCGCTCTCCCCTTAAAAGTACAAATTTCGAAAAATCCAATTTTACTTCGTTTCTATATGGTCAGAGGAATTTACATACCAAATTTCACGAATCTAGCAGTAATACTTTAGTTGGTACCATTTTTATCCCTTTTTGTCCCGCTCGCACCTTAAAAGTACAAATTTCGAAAAATCCAATTTTACTTCGTTTCTATATGGTCAGAGGAATTTACATACTAAATTTCACGATTCTAGCTGTAATACTTTAGTTGGTACCATTTTTATCCCTTTTTGTCCCGCTCGCCCCTTAAAAGTACAAATTTCGAAAAATCCAATTTTACTTCGTTTCTATATGGTCAGAGGAATTTACATACTAAATTTCACGATTCTAGCTGTTATACTTTAGTTGGCATCATTTTTATCCCTTTTTGTCCCGCTCGTCCCTTAAAAGTACATATTTGGAAAAATCCAATTTTACTTCGTTTCTATATGGTCAGAGGAATTTACATACCTAAAATTCACGTTTCTAGCTGTAATACTTTAGTTGGTACCATTTTTATCCCTTTTTGTCCCGCTCTCCCCTTAAAAGTACAAATTTCGAAAAATCCAATTTTACTTCGTTTCTATATGGTCAGAGGAATTTACATACCAAATTTCACGAATCTAGCAGTAATACTTTAGTTGGTACCATTTTTATCCCTTTTTGTCCCGCTCGCCCCTTAAAAGTACAAATTTCGAAAAATCCAATTTTACTTCGTTTCTATATGGTCAGAGGAATTTACATACTAAATTTCACGATTCTAGCTGTAATACTTTAGTTGGCATCATTTTTATCCCTTTTTGTCCCACAAGACCCTTAAAAGTACAATTTTCGAAAAATCCAATTTTACTTCGCTTTTATATGGCCAGAGGGATTTACATACCAAATTTCACGTTTCTAGCTGTAATACTATAGTTGGTACCATTTTTATCCCTTTTTGTCCCGCTCTCCCCTTAAAAGTACAAATTTCGAAAAATCCAATTTTACTTCGTTTCTATATGGCCAGAGGAATTTACATACCAAAATTCACGTTTCTAGGTGTAATACTTTAGTTGGTACCATTTTTATCCCTTTCTGTCCCACAAGACCCTTAAAAGTACAATTTTCGAAAAATCCAATTTTACTTCGCTTTTATATGGCCAGAGGGATTTACATACTAAATTTCACGATTCTAGGTGTAATACTTTAGTTGGTACCAATTTTTCCCTTTTTGTCCCGCTCGCCCCCTAAAAAGTACAAATTTCGAAAAATTCAATTTTACTTCACTTTTATATGGCCAAAGGAATTTACATACCAAATTTCACGATTCTAGGTGTAATACTTTAGTTGGTACCATTTTTATCCCTTTCTGTCCCACACTCTCTTTAAAAGTACAATTTTCGAAAAGTCCAATTTTACTTCGCTTTTATATAGTCAGGGGAATTTACATACCAAATTTCACGATTATAGGTGTAATACTCTTGTTTGTACCATTTTTATCCCTTTTTGTCCCGCACGCCCATTAAAAGTACAATTTTCGAAAAATCCAATTTTACTTTGCTTTTATATGGCCAAAGGAATTTACATACCAAATTTTACGATTCTAGGTGTAATATTTTAGTTGGTACCATTTTTATCCCTTTTTATCCCGCAAGCCCCTTAAAAGTAAAATTTTCGAAAAATCCAATTTTACTTTGCTTTTATATGGTCAGAGCAATTTACATACCAAATTTCACGATTCTAGCTGTAATACTTTAGTTGGTACCATTTTTATCCCTTTTTGTCCCGCTCACCCCTTATAAGTACAAATTTCGAAAAATCAATTTATATTGCAAGTCTACGTTGTCAGAGAAATGTTACTACCGATTTTCATGATTATAGCTGCAATTCTTAAATTGGTACCATTTTTATCCCTTTTTGTCCCGCTCGCCCCTTAAAAGTACAAATTTCGAAAAATCCCTATTTGTAGCTCTTCTGCATGGTCAGTGCAAGGAACTCACCGAATTTCATGTTTCTAACTACTGCCGTTTAGTCAGGACGAAGGTTCGATGTTTATCCCTTTTTGGGCCATTTTATCCCCTAACAGTACGAATTTCGTAAAACCCTTTCTTAGTCGACGTCTACGTCATATTTGGGAACTACCCTGAAAATTTCATGACCCTGGCTTCAGCCGTTTGGTCTGGGGGCTGGTCAATGATAAGTCAGTCAGTCAGTCAGTCAGTCAGTCAGTAACGCAACTCTTTTATATATATAGATTGGGTACGCAAAGTAAAGGTTTCCTGTGTTGCCGGCATTCGGCCGGGATTAAAGATTTTCTCCTATGGGGTATGCCAAAAACCGGCTACGCAAAGTAAATATTTTCTGCGTTGCATCCTATACAGAAAATGGCAAGGCGTTATGTCATAACGTATGAACTCCATACATCAAATTCTAGCATGCAACTGAGAAATCCCATACTCACAATTGTAATTAATCATCTATTTTTTGAAAGTCTTTCTGTGCCTTTTAACATACATACATATATATATATACACATTTCAATGTTGACAATCAACAATTACAGTTTTCACATTCTTGATTTCAACAAGTGAAGGATTCAATTTTTAAATTTGATTGTTTATATTGCTGACTGTAGATTTGATTATTTCTGGAGACCTTGCCTTTACGTTCTTCCCACAATACATGTATAAAGCTACCGATATATATGTATTCTGAAGCTTCTGTTTTCTTGTGGAGGACGAACTATATTCTAGGGGCTTCGTAGGCCTTCCCTTGAATTCGTCACTAGATTTGTGGGGATTTTCTTATAAGTTGCTAAAGACAGTAAAATCATTGAGCCAAGCTGAGTTCTTTTTCAACAACGCGCGTTTTGAGCAATTGGACATTGCCATTTTTGTCTAATAACAAATAAATGTTGTGAAGTTTGGTTTTCAAATCACTGTCTGATTCAACATATTACGGTAAAATCTCCAGTTCTTTCGCCAATTCATCCAATTCAAATGCACTTATATTTTCGGAGTTTCGGCAGAAATCAAATATTACTGAATTTAGTAAAGACATTGTATCTTATATTTGTCCAATGGCCCAAGCAAGATATGGAGTTACTCTTGACAAGCGAAAGCTACATGAAGAAAAACAAAACAACACACATAAAGAAGTTGCAGAAATTAAAGGAAAAACAGACCAAAGAGATGGACATACATTACAACACACATTGGTTCGTCAACACAACTAACAAAAACATACCAACAAACACACAGTGGTTACTCTCACTTGGGCCGAAACATGCTTTGCCGATCACAAACAAAACATTTCCACTATTTAAGTGCATCGCGGAGGGATGTGTTCAGACAATAGAGAACAGAGAAGAGCAAGAGATCGCTAGAGCAAAACTAATATCACTCACTGACGATCACTTATACACAACCAAACTTAACCAAAGATATAGGGTTATTCTTGACACAGTGGGACAAACGCGGAAATTTCTGAACGAAAATGACGACATATTAATTTTGAGCGTTGACAAAAGGGAGAAGACTGTAGCAATGAACAAAAATGATTATAAGTTAAAAATTAACAATATTACAGGGGACAATTGCACATATTAACGATTAAAAAGAGATCCCACATCCACTCTTCAATGCAAAAATAACAGACTTGTTGAAAAACTATTTATTAGAAACCTTATTGACGTAGTGCAAAAAAAAAAAAACAAAATGACAGGGTTATGTTGGGTTATGCAAATATATAGTTGATATTCTCAAAAACGTGACAAAAGATTCAATATATAACGTAAAAGACGCAACAGAATTCAGACATAAAATTAGGAATAAGCCAAAATGACGATATATCTGATCTTCAATGCTTTGAGTACGTCTCGTCAATTACACCGCTGGGTTTTTGCCATAGCCTTCGACTGCAGGAAATCCCTCTGGGTGAAATAACTATGCCCTCGTCATCCTGATAGAATCACACTTCGTTCACATACATATCCAAAAGCACATCCCGTTGTTTCGTGACTCACAACAAGAATTTTGATTCTATCATTTTCATGTGTGATTGAGATTTATTTTTATTATCTGAAAAATATAAAATACAGTTATATATTTTTCCCTTGCTTTGTGGTGTTGGAACGCCCTATTGTGTTTTTATTTCAATATCGTCAAGTTTTGGTATACGGCAACCCTATAAAACGTTTTTGTTGTTGACAATGATGGTGATAACAAATACTTCGAAATAAGAAGATTTAACACGATTCTCTTTACATCTCATCAATTTCACTGATATTCGACGGATTTTGTCGAAAAAATCAGACAATTTTTTTCCATCGTAGAAAATTTTCTTTATTTTTTGTAAAAATCGCAGCTGTTTGAAAAAATCACGAACTTTTATCAAAATTTTGGACAAAAAAATCATAACTTTTGAACAGGATCTTAAATCAAAAGGCCCTACTTTGGGCAATAGGAATATGTGCCAAATCGGTTCAGTAGATTCAGAGATGTTATGTAGACCAGTTTGAACCACGTTTCAAGAAAATTGCAAAAGTAGAAAATATAATGTATTGTACCGAGAAGCAATATTTATTTATTTACTTTATTTACAAACGACTTTTGCAGGACAAGGACGGACACTATTGAATTTAACGAAAATCGGTTCAGATTTAGCTATAGCCGCCACATAAATCACTCTCGATTTTACTTTTCCGCTTTATAAAACAACATTTTACACGATTTGCTTCAATCGCCATTTGGTCTCAATTTCTTGAAAACTTGGTCTATAGTGCGATTTCTGAGGAAGGAATCCGCGCAGTCGGTTATTAAGTAAGTCTTTGAAGTCTAAGTACTTGCAATAATCTTGAAGAGCGCAGAGCAAATCGAAATCGGCAGGTAGTTTATGAACTGAAAGTACAGCAAAAGTCGCGAAGGGATTTGAAATAACTTTGAACATTGAAATTAATAACTTTTTTGATTAAATGTTCCCCTTTTTTTATTTGTATTTCTTGTAATACTTGTAAATCTTGGAGATTAACCATGGAAAGTTACAACGTTATCCAACGTTATCTTATTATTTCATTTGGAGATATTTAAAAGAGAGGGTGTATATCAATAAACCCAGAACTCTTGAACAGATGATACTCTGATTCGTGTCATGGAATATGCTCTTTCAAGAGCTCAACTTTGCGCGGCTGAAAATGGTGGTCACGTACGTGACGTAATCTTTCACACATAAATTTATAAAAATCTACAGATATTACATTTTATTATTTTTTAAGAAAAATAAATTTAAATTAAAATTTGCCGCACCCTGTACATAATCATCCAAAGCGCTAGGTGTCTTACCTGCACGGTGTGCAAGGTTGTGAAATAGCAAGTAAGTAAGTAACGGCGAAAAGGACAACATTGGACTAGTGCAGAAATGCCATTCGGGCCCGTGAATGAATTCCTTGCAAACATTTCAGCCAATAGGTTAGCTTTGCCAACCTCGGTAGTGAAAGACTGGTCATCTTTAAGAAGAGTTGGGATATATGACCAAAAACTTCACCTACGAGAAGGAAGTACGCTAAGATGTGAACACGTATTTGTTTAATAAAAAATCAATACTTATCATTAATCTAACGATCTCGGTGTCATTTTCTTGAGAGTGGTGACCAATTGATATGTGCACATATCACACCTGGCCCACAAAAGGCAAAAACTCAAAAAAAATAACGACATAAAGTGGACACATATATATTCGCTTTTATCATTGTCCGTTCGTGAGCTGAACGCGTTCAAAATAACCTCCATAAATCAGGTTTTTCTTGAAAAGAATTCACGATGAGAATGGTATTGAGAAAAAGCCGCTAGAAATTAAAATCCGACCCGAGCTTTATCAAACCATATTAAAAACTTGCAATATGACCCCAGTATAAAGGGCAGATTTTTACAATTTTAGTGCAATTTTTGATGCATCTTTTATAAAAACCGCAATAACTTCCACATTTTATCGATTTATGTTTTCAGGGGCTCGTTGGAGAGGTATTGAATTTTCTAACTAAGCGCCATATTTCAGTTTTTACTTCACATTTAACCCACTGAGAACCAAGAGTAAGAAAAAAATTGTCGGTCCTTTTAGGAAGTTCTAAAAATTGCAATTGGAGATCAACGAACCAACAAAAAAACAAATCGAACTAAAAATATAGAAGTTATTGCGGTTTTTTTAAAAAATTGCACAAAAATGTTAAAATTCTACCCTCTATTCTGGGTTATATGATAAGTCTCGGACCAGATTTTAATTTCTAGCAGGTTTTTTTTTTCTAAATATCATTCTCACCGTGAATTTGTTTCAAGAAAAACCTGATTAATAGAGGTTATTTTGACATTATTTTATTTGGACAATGATAAAAGCAAAATATTTTGGGAGAACACATAAAACAAACCAATCTTTCATTTTAGTCGGGAACATCCACAACTTTTATTTTGAAGCCACTCTAACATATATATTTATATATACATAAATTTAATTTTTGTATTTTGAGTTGTTACCCTTTTTGTTTGTTGTTGGAATCGACCAAGTATCCATGGTTAAACTTGCAGTAAAGAAAGACAAGGCTTTCTACATCGGCAAAGCCATATACATTAAAGTTAAAAGTCAAATCGGTCGGGCGACCACAAAACAAGGCACACATAAAACCAGTAGTAGTGGGGCAGATTAAATCACGACACCGCTACAAAACACAGAAGGAGCAACAGAGATGTCAAACTCCCAAGAAGACTGTCTGCTGAAAGATAAATAACACCAATATCATTCTGATCAACCTCCATCGTAGCGAGACGGCAATATTGGCACTGATGTAGCAAGTAAATAAAGAAAAGAATCATATTGTTTTGGTACAAGAACCTTGGACTAGGAATAATAAGGTCCTTGGACAAAACAATATAAAATACCAACTCTTCTACGCTAATACAGGCACCAGACCCCGAGCCTGTTTTATGTGTCACAATAATATAAATGTTCTCTTTTCTTCAGAGTTGTCAACGGCTGATGCAACCGTACTGAAGGGGGTGATGAAAACATGTACCTAGACTTGGTTTCTTTCGCTTAGGTTTTCGTTCGACAAGGTGATATAGGATGCACATTAGACCGGGTCGTACCCAATAAAAAATAAAGTTGCGCCGGTTACCCCCTAGAATTAAAGATAATTTGAAGACAATTTAAAAATATATATATATTTTTGCCACGCACTTTGACCCGCGTATTTGATTTTTTGTTTCCTGTATCTCCATTTATAGTTCGATCGTAACTTGATCACTTTTGACTTCGACGTCAAGTTATAGAAGTGACTTCTGGAATCGCGTTTCTTAAAATGTTTTCTAAACGATAAAAAGTTTTTTAAATTCCATGAAATTTTGTCTTTTGCAGTATATTTTTTTAACAAAAAGGTTACTAAGGTTTAAAAAAATCACTTCTACTCTTTGTGCCAACATTCCTTAACAATAAGTTTTGGTCTTTAGAGGCACTTATGTGCCAAATTGATTTTTTGAACCTCTGTAACATTTTTGTTTATGAATAAAAATATATACTGTAAAAGACAAAAATTCCACGGAATGTACAAAACATTTTATCGTTTAGAAAACAGTGTGAATTATGGGATAAAAACTGTGATTCCAGTAGTCACTTCTAGAACTTGACGCAGGAGTCAAAAGTGATCAAAGTAGAAAATTTAGTTACGATCAGACTATATAAATGTAGACACATTAAACAAACAAAAATTCGAAGATGTTGAAAAGAACTTGGGAAGTTCTTCCTTCGGAAATAATTCTGTTATTATTTGCCGTAACAGCGAAATACGATTTCGGCCATTCGAACTGAGTCTACCTCTTTGCATCCTTAGTTTTGGTCATTCCATTAGTAGTTCTTTTCTTAACCTCTAACTCAACAATTCCATCCTGTGCATGAGTTTAGTACTGAGAGCGACATGTGCTATCTTCTTTTCCAAATGCTTTTGAGTCCTGCAGGATGAATGCAACTATTGGAAATGACAGTGGCACAGTGTCTGTTGGCCCAAGTGATACTTTTGGTTGAATTAAATGCACCCTTGCCATCCATACACAGTGTACACATGTATTATAATGAGGGTGCATATAAGTGTGTGCACTTTCCGATTTGCAATATACGTTTGTACGACTGTTGTTGTAAACTTTGTGATGTCTCCGGGTTGAGTTTAAGTTGTGCTATTACGCGGTGTTCGCTGTCGGTTATATGTTAATATATAACGTATTAATTAAATATTACATTTACTTTCGTCCAACAACCATGCCACCCACCCACACACACACACGCACGTGCTCACATTCACTCATACATATTCATTCATAACCGATGTCTGCTTGTCAGTAATCTACGAACTTATTACAGTGAAAATATAATTTGTTTTCATTTTTCCCCGTTCGTTTCAATGCAAGGAGAAATACGAAAAATCTCGTTAAGTTCGCTAAGGCCGAATCGTGTATACCCTCCACAACGAACTGCATTCCACAGTATTAGATGCGTTTACATCTTAGAAATAGAGAAATCCAGTAACAGCTTTTTGCTTGGTGCCATTTTTATCCCTTTTTCCATTTTGACACTAAAAATACGAATTCGGATAAATCCTTTCAATTTGCGTAGTCAGGGGAAAGTATAAACCGAATTTCACGATTCTATATGGTACCCGTTTTGATTGGTACCCTTTGCTCATTTTGACCCTAAAAGTGAGAATTTCTTCATTTTACGAGTCAGATGATTTTAACTTCGGCCGTTTGGACTGTCAGTCCTTGTAACGGAAACTTTTTCCCTCCGGATTGATTTCGCTCCCGATTTACAACCACAAGACACATATGTGAACAATTTTAATATAGTAATTAATTTCACTCAGAAGCTAGCGTCCATTAACAGATAGACGGACATGTTAATGGACGCTAGCTTCTGAGTGAATTTTACTACGACCCAAAATATATATAATTTATGATGTCTACATTGAATATTTCAAGTTGTTGAAATGGAATGACAGTATTTGTTCGAAAAGAGATGAGATTTTCTTGTTTGAATTTTTAAATTGCTGGCTTTTTTGCTATTATTAATATCAACTTTAGTAGAAAGACACAATTCAAATGTTTTTGTAAAATTTGACTTTGTGACTTGGAGACACTTAATTCCATACTTTATAAAGAAGTGTTACCAAAAGCCACATATATTTTAATTTTCGTCTTGTGACGTTGGACGAAATATAGGATGTGGAGCTGATAAAAGAACCGAGATTGACAATCCTGATACAAACAAATAATCGTAGCGATCACCTTGTAGTAGTCATAATTCGTTTAATCCAATTTCCATTTAATGATGTTACAATCGCCATGACAGCTAAATAACCACTTCATTGGATGGTGGAGCGTGCAAAACGAAATGCGATGCATGAAAAATACAACTGTTTGCATTTTTAATTAATAATTGCAAACGTTGCATCATCAGCGATGCAAGGTTGTTAAGTTGTCATTTAAGGATTTTTTCCTCACACGGGGATGTCGCTGTACTCTGAAGTTAACACTAGGCGTGTTTTATTTACCAAAATTAGAATTTTCAAAAATTTTTGTCTGAAAAATGTTCTATATTTTCATACATAAAACACCTATTAACTTGTAAAATTAGCATTGTAATTATTCCATATGAAACGCAACAGTGGCCAAGGCCGCAATAATTAAGTAACAGTAATAATAATAGTAATTTGAATTGAATTTTAAGTCGATAATTAAAGAAAACAAACATATAGATCGTTAATTAACTTGCATGGGGTAGAAGAATTCAGACAAATTTGAAACTCATGTACCTCAGATTTGCAATAGCGTCATATGTATGTACATTAGAGTGGGAAATTATTTTTCAGAATTTTAAAACGCAATAGTAACCAATAGTTGACTTGACATTACACTAGAACTTGTATAAAAGCAGGAGTTTCTAGCAAAACCTTGAAAGTACAAAAAGAAATTTTTAATTGAGGCTCAAAGAGACAATATGCAAAAATTCTCAAAACTCTACTCTTCTAAAACTTTTATGTCGCCATGGACACACTTATTCCAACTTCGGTTCCCATATGATTCAAATGGGTCACATTACTTGTTGCTAAATCGTGATGAGACCCAAAAATATTTTTTGCAGGGATTCTTACAACTTTTATAGAACATTTGCTTTCCTACATATAACGAAGTTCATGTAATTTATAAAATTTAGTTCCCAAGGGTTTCTTAAAAAAATAACACTAGTCAACAGTCAAAATGTACTCGGGATGCGATAATTTTTTCTGTGTAGATAACCTTGACATGAGCTCGAAAAACGCAATAAAAATTTTTTTTTCGTTTGGTTTTTGTTTTATTTTTTTTTTTAAATTTTAAAAATTTTTTTTTGGTTAATTTGTTTCGTCCGGCATAACTCGGGAACCACTAGCCCGATTTAATTGAATTAAATTTTAAAAAATTTAAAATTACAATTCCCTTAATCTGTTCATATATTGTTTTCCTATACAAGCAACAGTTTCCAAGTTAAAAATGAATATATAAAGGAAAAAACTTATTTTTTGCCTAAAGATTTAATTTTTTTTTTTTTAAATCCATAAAAAATCCAAAATGAAAAAAAATGTCAAATCTTATTACTTTTACGTAAAGTCACATAACCTATGAGCAAAATGAGACAAAGATCATGAAAATCGATGCACGCGTTTCGCTTTTATTCGCAATTGAGTAAAGGTATGAATTTCAAAAATTTGCTCGACATATGCACAACTTTGTCTATGGTAAGGTTTTTTCTTTTTTTTTGATTCTCAGAATTAACAAAACGGAATAAACAAAGGGTTATTTAATTTTTATGATTGCGTAAGCAAAGTAATAAACGCTAATAAATGTGCGTGAACAATTAAAAGGAAAAAAGGAAAGGGGACTTTTTTAATTATTTGGGTTTTCCGTTGGCTACCTGTATGATTTTTTTACAGAAATGCAACCCACATTTAAGGGTGGTCATTATTCGGAAAATTTAAGACTCACACATGGTGAAACAGGTATGTAGCCACCGTAAAAAAATATACACCCATTTATAAGTACCTGTCAGTAAAATACTAAACAATACACAGTATAAATAGGTCTTCATTGATCGATTTTACTCATTCAACAAGTGTCGACGAACGCGATAGTTAAAATGAGCAAACGTTCGCGAGGATTTGAATGCAATACCAATCCAAGTAATTTTTGTTACATGTGCGGAGAATACGTTTCTGAAAAAACAAGCGTTGTTTTTCACCTAAATTGAGAGATTCATTTGAAGAGAGCTTCAATTTAAAGGTCTCAAACATAGATGAGCGGTGGACACCAAGTGCTCTATGTCCAAGGTGCTACGTACAGCTAGCTGACTCAAGGTAAGTGTAGATTACGAAATTCAAGAACATATATAACTTATTATTGAAATTCTTTCAGACGACAGCCGAGAATCATCATGCCAATGCTTTGGAGAGCTCCGCTTTGCCATGTAACAGATTGCTACTTCTGTCTTAGCAAAAAAACAGGCGTGGGAAAAAATATACGATGGACTTACGCTGCTGTTTCAACAGTGAATTTTCCAGTGCCATTTTCCGAAGAACCAGTGGACCCGCAACCGTCCGTTTCAAGATGGGCATCTAATAATGAGGCGATACATCCAACATCAGATCCGGAGACAGTAGAAACCACATCAGAATGCGAGTCAACATATACATTGCATGGAGGTCAACGCTTATGTTCCCAAGCAGAACTGAACGATTGGGTTAGAGAATTGAAACTCTCCAAGGAAGATGCAGAGTTGCATGCATCGCGCATGCAACAGTTCGGTTTCTTGGCTCCTGGTGTGGTGACAACAACCTACAGGAAGCGTCATGAACCATACGCAAGGTACTACACAAAAAAAGACAACATCTGTTTTTGTAAGGACATTCCCGGATTATTTGGTGAACTCGGGTACTCTTACGATCCAGGAGAGTGGCGTCTTTTCATCGACAGCAACAAGCAGAGCCTTAAAGCAATTTTACTGCACAACGGCAACGAGAAACCTTCGATTCCAATTGCTCATGCCGTTGACACCAAGGAAACATACGAAGTCATGGACAATCTACTAAAGTGCCTTAACTATGAGAGGCACGATTGGAAAGTTTGTGCCGACCTTAAGGTTATCGGTATCCTTGGTGGATTACAAGGTCGATTCACAAAGTACTGTTGTTTTCTCTGCCTTTGGGACAGCCGCGATCGTCAACATCATTACACCAGGAGGAGTTGGACAGAAAGGGTTAACTTCATCCCCGGCAGCGACAACGTGAAATATACACCACTCATAAAAAAGGAAAATGTTTTTCTCCCACCTCTTCACATAAAGCTCGGACTCATAAAAAACTTCGTGAAAGCTATCAACAAAGATGGCGAAGCGTTCGCCTATTTAAAAACCATTTTTCCTCACCTTACATCGGCAAAGATTAAGGAAGGCGTTTTCGACGGTCCGCAAATTAAAAAGTTGTTGCAAGACCAACAGTTTGAGCACATTTTATCACCAAATGAAGCTGCAGCTTCGAACTCATTTCGGCAAATTGTTTCCGGATTTCTTGGAAACAACAAAAGCTCAAATTACAGAGAGATCGTCGAACAACTACTCCAAAATTATAAAAAAATTAGAGCAAATATGTCGCTTAAGATACATTTTCTACACTCGCACTTGAACATCTTTCCGGACAACCTGGGCGATGTGAGTGACGAGCATGGTGAGCGTTTTCATCAGCAAATGAAAGAAATTGAGCACCGATACCAAGGATTTTGGAACGAAGCTATGATGGGGGACTATATCTGGTTCCTGATAAGAGAAACAGACCCACAACAATATAAAAGAAAGACAAAAGCACATAATTATTTTTAATTTGAAGGTTTTTATTTTTGTGTTTAGATATTTTTTTTTAAACTTTTTTATAATTAATTAATGTTGATATCCTTAGGATAATTTCTTGTACATATATCGAATTGTTTTTTAATTTAATGTCATATATTTTTGTCACCCAACAAATTTTAATTTTTTTTGTAATAAAAAAGAAAAAACCATAGACAAAGTTGTGCATATGTCGAGCAAATTTTTGAAATTCATACCTTTACTCAATTGCGAATAAAAGCGAAACGCGTGCATCGATTTTCATGATCTTTGTCTCATTTTGCTCATAGGTTATGTGACTTTACGTAAAAGTAATAAGATTTTTTTCATTTGGATTTTTTATGGATTTAAAAAAAAAAAATTTAAATCTTTAGGCAAAAAATAAGTTTTTTCCTTTATATATTCATTTTTAACTTGGAAACTGTTGCTTGTATAGGAAAACAATATATGAACAGATTAAGGGAATTGTAATTTTAATTTTTTTAAAATTTAATTCAATTAAATCGGGCTAGTGGTTCCCGAGTTATGCCGGACGAAACAAATTAACCAAAAAAAAAAATTTTAAAATTTAAAAAAAAAAAAAAAACAAAAACCAAACGAAAAAAAAAAAATTTATTGCGTTTTTCGAGCTCATGTCAAGGTTATCTACACAGAAAAAATTATCGCATCCGGAGTACATGAAATTTTTTTCATTTTGTTGAGTAGTGTAATTTTTACCTTTATTTTATATTTGTCATTTATTATAAAATTAATTTGTATTTATATTATTTCAATGGAAGTATGTACCGCACAGTGTCGCGGTTTCGCACAACGAGTGGTCAAAACTAGATGGAATTATCGTAGAAATCTGAAATTTGATACAACTAAATACGATTACGGGTGAAATTTCGAAAAAAATTGAATTGGTTAACACACAATATATGAGTCATTCTATGTCAAACCGGCCAAAAAAATCACATCGCTCCGATTTTTCTGAAAATATGATTCTTTAAAAAAGATTTAAGGTAAATAATCTTAAAATTTTGTTTGTAGAGTTATAGACATTGCAATTTCCACAAAATAGTGAAAATCCTACTGACGAGTGTATATTCAAATCATTGTATTTCGCAATCGGTTTAAACGATGTTAAAGTTGCATACCTTATAACATATTTGTAATTTATGACAATCCGGTTGCGTTTACGAACAATTAATTATTTTTAATTTTGGCCGTGATGTTTAGAAATGATTACGTCACTACATTACAGCATCCCAAAACACTCTAAGATCATTCTAGAAGTGTTTTCCACCTGCTCTGCAGCTGATTAAATGGGTTATATTAAAATAATCGAACATAACTTTATGAACCAAATGTAATGAAATAAAAGAAAAAACACAGATAGTTATAGGAAATAGGAAGGATAGATAGGAAATTTTGATTTGAGAAATTTATAAAAAAAGAGAGTTTACCGAAAAAAAAAAATAAAAAATAATATCTTAAATATTTTCGGTAAGAGTTATTTTATTCCAGTTTCAATTCAATTCCATTTCATCAATTTGGTTTTCGAAATGTCAATTTTCTTCCAATATTTAGCTTAATTCATATATATTTTTTTGAATTTTTATGGCTTGCCAGTAGTAAATGCTGCGAAAACTTAAGCTCTCTTGGGGCACCTCAAAACGTTGAGACAGATAATTATTTTTTGCACAGCTATTTTCGTCACCAGCGGTCACATTTTCCAATATCCGGGATTTTAATTTTTTTAAACTAATTCACTCCACTCTAATGTATATAATACGAGTACACAGCGGTATACAGCCAAGACACATTACAACAAAACTACATCCCAGGAAAGTTTGTAACATAAGCTTTGTAATCGAACAAATTACGTATTGTAATGATAAATTAGGCACAACAGCTATTGTAATTAGCAACATCTCTGGCGAAGGTGGGTCACATCGGTTCAGATTTACGCTCTATTACAACCTATTCTGATCAGATGCACATACAATTATATTTCACTTGGGAACATCTGCAGCATAAATGGATCACATCGGCCCGTGTTTGGATATAGCATTCATACAAATGTCCCTCTCGATTCTACATTCACATTATAACGCACAAATTTAATTGTTTTTGGGTCAAATTTGACACAACTTTGTGTTATTCAATTGCATGTTTTTAATCCAATCCCATATGTTTTAAATATCAGTGTTTTATTTTAATGCCGAATACATTCGGAAAAATCCGTGAATCAAATCGTGGTACATTATTGATGAGATATATTTTTGTACTGTCTAAGATGACTGAAATAAAACACGAAGATTGATATAATTCTAAAAAGTCTTTGTATAAAATCATATATTTGGTATAATAAATACAATCTAATAGTCAGTAATTCATAAAAATAATAATTGTTCGTCACAATATGATAATTAGTTCACTATAAAACCGTACTTACATACCTACATACAATTATTTATGGATGGCTCCATTGACTAAGCTGCATTGATTAACTGCCTAAAAGCACAGTGGTTAACAAGGGCTTACATTGTGGAACTTGAAACCTTCTTCGTGCGAAATCTGCTAATTATAAACATTAGTTTGCAACAAATATTTGTAAGTGAAATAACACAATTTTCAAAAAAAAAAATAAATATTTATTCACATCCTATGATACCGATAAGAGGCAAATTAACCGCTTCGAATAAGTATAAGTTGCGAATTAGTATTTAAAATAATTTTTGAAAAAAGTTCCTTTCGAATTGTGTAGTCTTTTGAAGGGGCAACAGATTTTTTTTTCGTCGAATTTGGCTTTAAATTCAGATGTATATAATGCGTTTCGAGTTTAACGACTAATTTAAAAATTGTCGTCTGGTGTAATTCATATTATATATTTTTTATTTCTTGATAAAAATAAACTTGTGTTTAACTAGAAAAATTATGGTGAGTTCATTTTACGCTATTTCAAAATTATCTGCAAAATCGATCTGGCAAGTAAAAACCCAGATTTTTGCCTGCCTCACAAAAAGTTGCTCCGAAAATTGGTTTGAAGTTTTTAAAAATTTGTGTTGTTTTTTGGCAATTCTATTAATGTCAAAATGCTGGATTCGGAATATGGCCCTAGGATTGTTAACATGATATCTATATATATAAAAGAGTTGCGTGATTGAGTGACGGATTGATCACTCCCCAGACCAAAGGGCTAGAACTAGAATCATGAACTTTGGTGTGTGTAAGACGGAAATTCGTACTTTTAAGGGGTAAAAAGCGATAAAAATGGTACCACCGCAATGACCAAACGGCTGGGCGTATAATCATGAAATTTGGTATGCATATTCGTCTTGCGGCATGAAAACATCCAAAAATGCGACCACGAAAATATTATTCTAAACTCGTACTTTTTGCGGATGAAATCGGGTAAAAGGGGTAAAAATGGTACCAATCAACCATAAAATTCCCTCAAAATCATTAGAATCGCAAAATGACCGAATTTTTCGAAGTTCGTACTTTTAAATGATAAACGAGAAAAACGGGATAAAAAAGGTGCCAACAACATGAATGGCGCTACAATAATAAAATTCGTCTTACAGTGTAGATGAGTAATAACAAGGAACTTTTCCGATATTTGTACTTTTAAGGAACCAAACGACTGGGCCTAGAATCTAGAAATTTGGAACGCATATTACTCTTATAACGCGAATACGACCAAGAAAATATTTTTGCTAAATTTAAACTTTTAGGTGTGAAATTGGGTAAAAACGGATAAATCATGAAATTCGGATTGGACATGTATAGAAACACAAAAGTAATGGATTTTTCGAAATGCATACCTTTTTATGTCCCAATAGTATCAACAACACGGCTGAAACTAGAAATTGAAATTCGGTATATATACATATTACGCTAACAGTGCAGAAACATTAACTAATTTTCAATATTTATACTTGGAACAAAAAGCGATTAAAATTTTACCCACCGAGGTATCGAGTTAGGTATATTCATAATTACTGCAATACAGAGAGAGTTCTGTGTGAACATTATAGTCATTATCCGGCAAAATAAAAAATGTTTGTTCTATTTATAAGTTCAGATTTCAAGTCACGCACCGGTATAGCAGTTGTAATGATTTTAATTTTAACTTGGTTAGGGTTTGTAGTCCGGGCGTGGCAAAAGCATACATATTTCGTAGGTTTAAAGTGATTATAAAAACATTTAAAAATCTCGAATTGCAACTAATTTCGACCATACGTATGGCTTATGTCAATTTGCGTAGAAAGTATAGAAGTTATATTAGGTTTAATTTTACGTACGGGTCGTTTGTTTTGGAATATGGACTATACGTGTGTGGGTACAATAAGGTGTATATCAATTTCCCCCATCCCCGAATTTAAACTAATTGTGGGAAAGTAATACTATGTGCAAAGTTTGAATAAATTCTTTAAGTCCCTTCCAGAGTTATCGTGTATACCAGCGAGTCAGACGGACGTGAAATGGACTTGGGACATACTTATGGTTTTAAATCTCGCGTTACACTTTTTTCTATCTATAATTATCACAGCTTATGTGATTTTTGTAAAAAAATTGTTTCCATCTTGTGCCTATAAACTATTGACTACGTATAAATGGATGATACAATATAAATGGATTTTTTTATTTTGTACAAGGTGTTTAAATCTTATCGAAAAGTTAGTGTGAATATACCTCTGAATACGTAGCGATTTTAAAAAGTTGTGAGCGTTTACAATCGATTTTCCATGAAAGTGATATCCTTACAATATAAAAGAACTGTTTCTGTTTGAATACCGAGACAAAATACTGTCAATACCATACCATTTTCCGCGTACGAAGTAGCGGATATTTGCTAGTAACTTATATTTTACTTTAACATAATGTCAGACTAAATAACCATTCCTCGAGAATTTCTGTTCAAATCAGTCTCAGATTTGTTTTTTATTATGGGAACATCATTGTATATAACGTAGTAGATGAGTCTAAAATAACAAAAAAAAACTATAATCTTACCATTTCAGCATGTCTGGTTGGAGATAGCTGACGTTATATATGCCATACTACACTCAAACTAACAGCTATAACTGTTGGTTATCCCTAGATTTGGGGTTTGGTGAAAATTGGGGTTAATGTGTATACATTTATACTGTAATAATTTAGTCAATATTTCCACAACTTTTGAACCTTCACAAAAGTAGATTTTGATGCAAAGCTCTGTGAAAGTAGTAAAATATGTTTTTTGAAGGTTGAAAATTAAATTATTTTAGGTTTACGGGCACTAATCTCCATTGTGAACGCAATTAAGAAAAACATGAAGTTTCGCCAAAATTCGCCATATGAATTTTTCATATAAAAATTGTTGTTTTGGTCCGAATGTCTTGAAATTTTGCACAGAGTTTAAAATTGACAAAATGAAGATATAGATGCAAAATGCTCTAAAGCTAGGATAATATCCCAGTTCACATCAGATATTGATTACAGACCGAAATAAAGCAAACGAAAAAATAAACAAAATAGAAAGTTCTGAAAATTTCATAAAAATTGCTAGCGCCTATCACATACCAAATAGTTTGTTTTGGTCCGAATGACTTAAAATTTTACACAGGTTTTGTTCAGCGATTGATAAATGTTGGTGATTTTTTTGATAAATTTAAAGACTAGTCACTCACGCTTCTTTTTGTTGCACTGAAATGTGTAGACGGAGCTACCTTCTTTTTTTAAGGAAAACTGCAAACGTTATAAAGTCATGTTTATTCGTTCATATCTACTAAACTACATGTGCCACCCAAAAACTTTTTTATTTAAATATCTTACACACATAAAGGACTGAGTTGCATCGGTTTTCGTCCTGCAATACTTAAGTGTCTTGACTAGACTTTTTCTAAGAGAAACTATTACTTTTTACTAAAACAAATTATGGATTATCAGTGAAACACTTTTCTGTAGAACTGCATCATTACATTTTTTACCAGTAATTACCGAAGAATATAATAATTCCACTGTGCGCCGCGTCAGGACGTGAACACTTTGGGTAATCTAATAATGTTATTTTATCAAGTGAAACTATAAATCGAAAAATTGTACTCATTAATTATCCGTCAATATATAGGATAAGCTATTTTTTATGGTCCTCACTGTCCTACTATACATATCCAAATTTCATCTTCGATACTAATTAGTATAATCTTTAAGTTATACTAACGACTCGAGTTTACATTTAAAAGGACTTGATATAAATTGTGGACTAGTAATAAAGGCAAGCCAGTAAAATGAAGTAAAGATCTTCTAGAAACCGAATGCACCAAGAATTTGAAGAGAAACCCATAACATAGGTAAACCAAAAATTGGTATGTAGTCAAAACTTGGGTCTATATTACCCAGAATACTACGTGTTCAAATTTAGATGATGGAAATGACGCTACATCCACGTGACATAGCTTGAGTTGCTTTGTTCGATGCAGAATATTCTGGATATCTTTCGTAGAATGTTTTTAATCCACACACACAATAAGAAATTCTAGAACAATTATTACAGCGAATATAATGTATAGCCGAAATCAACGCTTCCATTTGCCTATGCCTAATACTGTCATATTGAATGATTACTGAAAATGTCCCTGAGGAGATCCTAGGACATTTTCAAACGTAGAACCGGATTTAATCGATTTTGTTCCTGAGCCATCCACAATTAAATACGTACGTAAGTATATATCTTATAAATAGTTAATTAAATAAAGCTCAATCTAAATTTCTTATGATTTGGAATTTAATTGTGAATGATGACAACAAAATCATTTATAACTTAGTCACAGCTACAAACGAAACTAATGCACAGTTCAGATGCACGCCACTACTTTAACTTTGTACGAGTACTACGGGTTCGCTTATAATTTATGAGGTAACACGTTCTATTTGTATGGTGCTGTGTTTCATTTTGTACTTCAAACCATTTGCCAGCTGTGTGGCTTTCATTAGGACAGTATTGCTATCGGCGAGAAAATCTGAAAAAAATCAATGAGAATGTTAGCGTATAAATCAAATCCTATAAGGATAATTTGCCATGCAATACCTATGACTAAGTGGACCATTAGAATGCTGTGGTTGGAGGTATGATTCCAAACGTTCAGGTGGTGAACGGATCTGAAAATGTAAAAAGATAGCAATGAAGGAGGTACGAGTGGAATTGGGATGATTGTCACTTACTTGACTCCCTCAATACTTAGTAAATCCATTTCGAGCTCATCCAGTGATACGCCCTGAGGCACTGAGTCCATTAGAATGTGCATTGACTCTCTGAACAGATTGACCGTTGTTGTTATGACAATTACGGAAAATAGTAAGGTGCACAAAGGATCCAGGATTACTGCTTTAGGCTGCAATGAAATTACATGAATATTTCTATAATTGTGGTGAATGTACATCCACAAGTTATTTTGACACGAGTATGGCGTAAGACTTCCCATAGTTCCAAAACTTTGTATGATTAGCGCTCTTTACACTTTAAGATTTATTGCACATCTTGAAAACGAAAACTAAATAAACTTAGCATTCTTTGGTGGAAAATAAATTCTATCTGTATCATAAGGTTTAAATGTACTAAATGATATCATATTTTTATCTGAAAGGCCATCACAGAACTAGAATCGGATTCCAAGTTGTTCAACAAATCTTTATGGGTTAACAACGCTATATAAATACGCTGTCCAACAGAATTTTTGGAACATAATAGCCACCCTATAATTCTTATAGTCCAGCTGAGCTATCTATTTACAGTGGGTCAAAGATTTCATTGCCGGAAATTTTCAGTGGGGGTCACCAGATGTAAAAAAGTTCTTCACGCTTAAAGAGCAAAATTACACGCCAACTTATACAAACAAATTATTAGGATTACAAATTTTCCATGTTTTCTGGAAAATCGATCTTTTTCGACAAAAACTGTGGCTACATCGGCAGAGCACAATAAACAATAAGCTGGACTATATGTTTATTCTACAAAGTGATCTATTTAACATGCCCTTACAGAATTACAGAATTATAGGGTCGCTACTCTATTCCAAAAATGCTGTTGGACAATTTATTTTATTGTTGTGATACAGTTTTCTCTGCATCCTAAGGGAGGCAAATTCTGAGTAAATTTTCTATCCATGCAATTGCAACAGATTTAAAAGTTAAGTGAAAATAAATAATGATTTAAAGATATTTACTGGTTCTGGAATTTCGGTTGTCATACTCAAAAATGTTTCAGCCATAACATAATTGAGAAAACATTATTGATTTAAAGTTAGTTGAGACATACGTACATATATTTTAATTAATACTGATGCTATGAAGACTCCAAAACTTTGTACTAAATCGCCGATGACGTGTATCATGGCTGCGCGTAGATTCAAATTCTTATCGTTTCTAGAAGAAGAAAGAAAAGAAAAAAGTGGAAAACGAATCATTTTCGTTAATAGGAAATTAATAATCTGGATAATTTACACATTATTCCACATAGACCTCATTACATTGAAGTACATACGTACGTGACCTTCATTTAAAGTGAATGCCATATTTGTTCTCTCTCTCTCCTTTAAAGAGGACATGAAGTTAAAATGAAAACTCTTTTTTATCGCATTCAAATGGTGGCATTTAAATAAATAGCCGCAAAACAATTTTATTTCAATAAATTCTTACCCATCTTGTTGGTGTTTCATGCCATTTCCGCCGAGGACCAACGGCGCAGACGACAGTTCTATTGATGTTGCCTCGCTGGTGTCAACAGCAGTGCCACCACCATGGCCAGCAGTGGCAAACGTATTCGTTGTAACAACTGACCCCGCTGAATGCTCCAAGTGCAGATGACTGCTATCATTACTGGGTCGGTGTCGCTGTGAACGTGGCGAATTGTGCTGGGAGCGGTGACTATGACCGTGATGATTATGGCTATGACGATTGTGGCCATGGTTGTGACTATGACTGTGACTGTGGCTGTGGCCATGAGCAGCACCTATTCCACCTTCTGGTATCCCACTCGACGAAGTGTGTAAAATGAAAATCATGCTGGAAAATATTGAAAAAATAAATATATGTAGCTAAATAAATATTTACGTTGGAATTAAATGGAATGCTACACATTCGCCCGTTGTCAATGGTCCACAGTGGTTATTGTGGTATCGGAATTTGTTTGATTTATAAATAGAGTGATTGATAAAAGACACAGATTATTATAACGGCCGATTTTTAGTCTTTTAAATTCCGGTTTTAGGCTTTTTTTCTTAGGGACCGACCGGGGCAAACACATGGCTACAGGAACATTTTTTTGCAATATATAGTGGAACAATGTATTTTTATTTAGGAATCTGTTTTCTTTTTGAAACATTTCCCTTATAAATTCAATATATTTTATTAAAATTTCTATTTGAAATATAAAACTACACTAATTTGAATACTTTTTATTGCTTGAAAACTTGAGAATATTAAACCGTGTACACAATTTTGTTCAGCGTACATATTTGGAGATTTTCATCAAAATCGGAGAGAAGAACCAATATTTGTGTGATCGCTTCACGTTTAATTTAACTGTAACTTTAAGATTTTTTCCATTCTTAGGCAGTAATGATGACATATGGCACCAACTTTTTTCCTATTCCAAAGCAAATAAAAATGAAACGCGAAACAAAAATACCTTTCAAATTAGTATCCATTATTATCCTTCAAGCCATACAGTGGATTTTTTTCGTAAGAAGGCCTATTTTGCGGGTCTATTCTACTAAACGTATCCAAATTTCATAATTAGTTTAATTTTTATAGCTGTTTTTTATATGGGCAACTCTCAATAAAGGTCCACAAAAGAATTAAATCAAACCACGCTAATAGCTTTTAACTTTGTTTTTTCCTTATTTCGATTACTACTATGAAACTTTTATTTCCATTAAAGACCCGTTGGAGCAATATTATCTATAATCTGACCTTGATTATTTTCATGAATGGTGTAAAGTAAATTTAATGGAACTAAATATTTTGAAATGTAAACATATAGCATTTTCTAGAGTTAAACATCCTAGAACCAATTATTTCTTTGGTGATCACGAACTCGATACTGTAGATACTATTCTGGACCTCGGAATCTTATTAGATCAACGTCTGAACTTTCGACTAGAGATGGGCGCCACTCACGTGAATTGCGTGAATCACGCGTGAACGTGACAAAATTTATTTTACTCACGTGAGCGTGCGTGAACGTGAGGAACGAAAAAATGTTCGTGCGTGAATGTGAGTGAATGTGCGTGAGTCTAATTTCTGAGTGAATCGCGTGATTTTTTCGTGAGTCGCACATATTTATTAATTCTTTTATTTTCATTTAAAATTTCGTTTAAAAATGTGAAATTTTCCATTCAAAATTAAAGTCATATTTATTTCTAAAACAGAGTTCTTCAGTGTAGGTATAATATCTATTTTTTTTCTATAATTAGGCACTGAATTTATATCCTTAGTGTTAATTCAATAAAAAAAACACACAACTGGTATCGGGGTATATGCTGTGTTTATTTTTACTTGGATTTTATGTCAGTGTCCGATTTCAAACTTATTTTGCGTTAAACTATACGGTATACCACACTGTTATATTGTATGCTATTTTAAAAATATGAATTTAAAACAAACAACGCAAACGTAGAGTGTTTTAAATAATTAAATTAAATAATTTTCGGATTTGCGGGGTGTTACTCATTTCGATTTAAAATGTATATCTTTATGGAAATTGTTTGCGTGATTTACGTGAATCACGTGATTCACGCGTGATCGTGAGTAAAATAAATTTTGCTTTTTTTGTGAGCGTGCGTGAACGTGAGTAACGAAAAAATCTTCGTGCGTGAATGTGCGTGATTCAATTTTTTTTTTCCTTCGTCAGCGTGCGTGAACGTGAGCCAATAATCACTCAGGCGCACATCTCTACTTTCGACTTCACATTTCAATGATAGTAAACAAAGCTTATAGTGCTCTTGATTTTATGAAGCGTTGGAGTAAAAAGTTTTCTGATCTAAGCAATTATATACCTCTTTGGTTCGCTGCATACTTGAGTATGGTTCTGTTATATGGGACCCATCTTATACTATTCATAGTAACATTATTGAATCTGTGCAAAAACAATTCCTCTTATTTTGTCTACGTGGACGTGGGTGGAACCCCCGTACACTGCCGTCATATGAATTTAGACCTAATCTTATTAAGTTACCTGCTTTGAGAAGTCGTCGTACTATGCTGAACATTACTTTCCTGATGAGTGTTTTACAGGGCAACATTGATTCAAATTTTATCATGAATAGAATGTTTATAAATATTCCTCAAAGACCTACTAGAAATTTTCAGTTGATTCACATTGATTACTTCCGCACAAATTACACTAATAATGATCCTTTCCGCCGCTTGTGTGTTCAATTTAATAAATACTACCACATCATTGAATTATCGGAAAATAAAAACTCTATTAAAAGAAAAATTATATTGTATTTAAATACCTAATAATTAAGTAATTCATAAGTGTATATTACATATATTTGTTTTAGTTTTATAATAATAATAAAAAAAGTTGTAATTAATTAATAAAAAGTTTTTAATTTTCTAATAATAATAAAATAATAAAAAGTTTTTAATTTTCGATCAAAAGGCCTTTTTTAAGGACGAACTTCTAGAAAATTCTGTGTCTTTTGAATGTAAGCCAGGCCAGGAAATGAAAAACTAAATACACTTTCTAAATCAGAAAAACATTATTTAGATTGTCCAAAGTATTCTCTTTCACGTGCCAGCTTTTTGTATAATGCCGTAAACTGAAACCGTCTACAGACGGTCTTCACTAAATGCATTTATAGTCAATCGTGCTTCGATGTCAGTGGTGCGGCAGTCTAGAAAATCTGAGAAGTGATATTATTTTTCTTGTTGGTATAGGCGAGTAGAACTAGAATCTGCATTTGAAATTTCCCAGACAATCCCATACGGATAATAAACCGGTTTTCGTACTTTTGCAGACTTATATTCCTGCAACTTAGTTGGTTATTAACCGATTTTCACTTTCACATCGGATTTGAAAAGAAGAGATCTAGGTCTTTCGATCTATATGTATCTTATTTATTAAAACTTAAGAAATCTGTGTGTCCTTTTCTAGCAAACACATTTTTAAATTATAGCCATTTTTCAACTTCGACAATATTTTTGAACATTATTTTGTAAATTTTGTAAAAAAATTTTAATTTACACATTTAGTAAGGAGTAAAACGCCGCTTTGTTTAAAAAATCCGTCAGAAATTGACTGACTTATTGTAGTTTTCACAAAAACAAGTTTTCGCAAAAAAATACAAGTTTTGGTCATTCCAGTCATTCCACTCATAATTTAACGAATTGATAACCAACTATGTTACAGGCTTATAAGTGTACAAAGGTACGTAAAGATTTTGGGGGTGTCTGGCAAATTTTAAATACAGATTCATATTCTACTCGACAATACCTGCAAAAAAATAATATCGCTTCCCAGAGTTTTTTTATTACATTCTTTTTTGTAGCACAGTGTTATATAGAACTTTCTATGAACCATATTTTTTCCATTTTGTAGCTCGGTGTTAGATATCGCAGATCGGGTGTGTCTTTTCAATGTTTGTAAATTTAAGGAATATACTAAGAAATTTTAATTTTGGGATGACTGTGCTGGGTCTCCATCGCCATCGCCATCGCTGTCGTTGTTTTTATTTATTTTTAAAATGTTGTGCAAAATACATATTGTATATATGTATGTATTGTACATTTTGCAATACCAGTCCTAGCATAAACATACGAACATACATATATTCATACTTACATGATATTAATTAAAATTCCAATACCAGATATGACCATCATGGTGTCTGCATCCAAGTCATAGTCATTGGCATAGACGCGCTGTATGGCAACCAGAACCAGAGTTGCGGTTAGAATCCAAATGCCCAATATAGATCCTATTGCGCCTATAACCTCTGTAAATGTACATAAATATGAAATTCGAAATAACAATGTTGGCAAATACATATTACATAATTATAAGCTATATACATGTATACATACATACATATGTTCACACACATGACAAAGCGAATTCATTTAAGTGTGTTTAAGAAATACAAAATATTCGAAATAATCTAAAAGTAATATATTATATGAGCTGACTAAACTTTAATTTTAATCATTTTGTTTTATGCAATTTCTCAACGCCCGTTCGTCAGCAGGACGCTAGCAAAATAAACTCTAAAAATCTAAGCTTTCTTGAAAAAGCAAGTTTTTAGTGCAATTTTCCACAGCAAGTTCCACATAGATGGCCCGTTTTTAGCTACAATATGACATTTTTGAAATTTTTATTTTACCACGAAAAAAATGTGAAAAATCACGGATCATCACCAGTTAATTCTGCGTGAAGTTGTATAGGAGGGATATGCTTTGTAATAATTTATATTACAAAATTTTGGTGCTACCGGAGGTTAAACAGCATACTTTCTGATTGCACCTACAGCACTATGGTAAAAGTAAGAAATATGAAAATATTTTAAAATTCTCTACGTCTACAAAGAGGTTCAACTTCTACATTTATCTACATATAACTTTCAAATATATATTGTTTTCTATATTAGAAATCTAGCTATTTAAAGTAACGAAACGATTTTTCGACTTTTATATGTTTATGAATCTTAATTTTTTACAATTACAAAAAAGCTTATTTTTTCATTTTTTATTGTCAATTGCGTGATGAAATCGCACCATTTCCACCCCATTAATTTACAATTATTCGAGCATAAAAATTGTTTTTTTTTTTTATACAACAGTAGGGCTGTTTTTCTTTAAGCCGGGATAACAATATAATTTTTTGCTCAAAATAAAAAAAATAGTTTTTCACATTGTCGCCAACTACGATGTAAATATTTGTATCAAAATAAATTTTCAAAAAATATTTTGTGTTTTTGGACTTAGCCTTGATATAATTTTTACATACACTGGATAATTTCCAAGCTAAATACAAAAATTTTAACACAAAATTATTTTTTTAAAATTTGTTTTCACAGATATTGCTTTTACTTTGAATTGAAATTAAATTTTAAATTTAATTTTAAATTTAACATTTTATTTAGATTTTTGTTATCACAGCTTAGTTATCCAGTCTCAAAGGAAAACAGTAGTATGTCTCAATGAACACATTTTTTCTTTGTAGTATAATTAATAAAAAATAATAATTAAAGTAAAACAATATATGAACAAAAATCTAAATAACTAATATCAATAAAAATTAAGCATTAAAAACGATAAAATAAAATTAATGTGTCGTGTGTCGGCGTTTCGATAGATCACATCGGAATTTTATTTTAGAGGCGGTTAAAATTTCCCAGCTCTGGTCTGTTCTTGCAGCATATCTGTATATAAAACCATATTTTCTTTACATCAACTGCAATTTATGTTCTTTATGTTCAGCAACTTTGTAGATAGTGTTATGGCACAATTGTTATCAGAAATATTTCTTATGAATTTATCAATCATATGCAAAAAATATTTTCATATATCAGAAGGTTTCAGGAGTTGTAAAATATCGATACTTTATGAAAGTAAATATTTGTAGATTTACGTTTTAAGATTGTTATTTCTGGAACAAAAACTCTAAATTCAGAATTTCAGATACAATTATCGATATAAATCCTACCACCTACCGTAGAAACATTCGAAATTCGACAAAACTGAATGACATAAAAATAGAATACGTTCCTAACAATTTTCGATTGTTTTCATTTATTTAATGAACTAGCTGAACCCCGCCCGCTTCGCCAGGCAAAAACACAAATGGTAAAATTAAAATCAGGTTTCATATTGATCTTATCATATTGATATTATCGTGGTCAGTAATATATACGTTCCAATTTTCAGCCTTCTAGCTAAAAGACACTTTTGCCACGCCCCAACTACCCACCAAACGAAAATTCAAACTCCAGCATCATATTTATCTTTCTTGTGGTCAGTAATGTATACGTTCCAATTTGCAGCCTTCTGGCTCAAAAAAACACTATTGCCACACACATAAAATGAAAATCCAAATTTCGGCATCATATTTATCATTCTCGTGGTCAGTAATATTTATGTACCAATTTTACATCCTATGTCCTTCCTTGGGCCAACACGAATTCATCAAGCCCAAAATCGTAAAAATCAGACGATCCGTTATAAAGTTTTGCGTGTTCACACGGACGGCATTCTCTTTTATAAATATAGATATACGAGTTTAAGAACTTTTTAATTTTTTTAATCATTTATGTTATATGGAACAATACATAATGGATTTTCTTAAAACTATAATGTATTGATTTAACTACTGAAAGGGCATGTCGAGTAGGCTATTTTTGCAGAATAAACTTACAGTCGGAGTTTATTTTTACACTGGATCAAGGTTTTAATTTTTGGTCGATGGAAACATTATATTAAGTGAAAAATGTGTTGTAATTGGCGGAAAATTTCAGTGGGGGTCACTGCACACTGGTTCCAAAACAATTTTTATGGCATAAAGTGGACAAATAAAGATACAATCTTGTAATTTTGCACAATTGCTAGACATAACATACTTAAAATATAAAAATAAAATTGGACCGATCGGACAACGCGCACTATCATTTTTTTGCATGTGTATTAAGAACCAATATTGCAAAAATCCAAAATACGCTGTTGCAATTGCATTTATTTCAACATTTTCTATCAGGGTTTCTGAAACTATTTTGTCGCAAATATTCCCTATTTAGTCAGCAATCGTATGACAAGAAATATTTTCTTATTCTCTATATGATAAAAAGTTACGTGGGTTTTTCTAAAGAAACCTTTCAAAATTTGTTACTTTATGACCAATATTAATCCTATTGCCCTCTTATTGTGGCTATATTTAAAAAGTTTTCTATATTTAGGGTATATCGAGTACCATCACATCGCTGTTAATACAATTTTTCTTCCCAAGTTATCAGGCTAAAATAAGAGTGGAATAGGATAAATGTTGGCCTTCAAAACAAGGTATAGTACATTAAAATCGGTCAAGTATTTCAAGAGTTACAGTTCATAACTTTTGAAAAAATACGGGGATGGAATAGAAAATAGGCGATAAATTTGATCATTAAATCGACGTGGAATGAATCACATAGAGTAGTGGATGACGTCACGCCTAAAAGTAGGTTTCAAGCTTGTCGTATAATTATCAAACAGTAGCACACATGGTGAGTTGAAACACTGTATAAATATGTCTGGTTCGTGAAATCGATATTCAGAAAAAATACTGTGGATCAAAGAGCGTAAATATACAAGAGGGGAAATCTCGCTCTTTGTCTGTTATTACAAGCGCACCGTTGGGCAATAACAGCGAATGTTACTGCTAAAGCCATGTTAGCTTTTTACAGCAAATTATTAAAACAAGAAAATATACACGAAAATTAAATGCATATATTTGGTTGATTGCAAAATTTTTGAAATATATTTGAATTTCGTAGCAAAAAATGTGTATGTGTTTGGCAAAAAATGTTAAATCGGAAAGGACATCTGTATGGGGGTATATAGAAACATGGAACGATGTGACCCGCTTTCACAATGTCTGTTTATAGGTGAAATATAATATGTAAAGTTTGTCCAAAATCGGCTAAACATGCGGGAGCAACATTTGTATATATATAAATAAATTTATATCCAAATCTACCATAGGTGTTTTTAGTTGTATTGTATGAGCATAGGTGTTTCTAGTTAGTTTATAAGATGTTGTGCAGAAATCGGATACAATATGTGGTGCCTAGAGCGGAAAAAAGTCAAATCGGAAGTGACATTTATATGGGTGCTATATCCAAATCTGAACCGATTTGCTCAAATTAAATAGCATTCGTCCTTGATCCACAAAACTTACTTCTGCCAATTTTTGTTAAGATCGGACTCCAATTGCGACCTGTAACTTGATTACAACAATGACATTGCTAAATCGACTCAGTCCAACCTTTTCCATAAATGCGTCTTATAGTCGTAGATCGGTTGGGATTGAAACTGGGCGAAATCGGTCCAAAGGGACTGGGGGTGAAATGGTGCAAAAAGGAATAAAAATGGTACCCATCAAACGACAACAGCAAGAAACACGAAATTCGTTACCCAAATTCGTACATTAATGGGATAAAATTGGAACAGATGGATCAAAATGGTAACATAAAAAAATAAAATTAAAAACTGTGAACGTGAAAGATAATGGATTTTCAAAAGTTTCACTTTTGGAAGTAAAATTGGATGGAAATACAACCAACTGTAGTGTTTACGCTTTTTTGAAGATTGCTGTCTTATCTTTACTTTTTGAATAGACTTGAAGTATTATTTCGATATATATAGTATAAACGTATTGGTAGCTTTGCCTTATAAACGTGTTTTGAAAAATTACAAATTTTATATTTATTTATAAAATTATTTTTACAATACTTTTATTTGAGTTTAAATGTAATTTTTTGATATTGGGCCTATATTTTTAATTTATTATTTAAATATTGAAAATTCAAGCTCGAGGCCAATTTTGGTTTTTTGTTGCGTTCTTTATTTTTAACCAATATTTCGTCCTTCTTTGAAGAACATCATCAGGGTTCTACAAATAATATAAAAATAAAACATAACAATATGTACAAAACATGACATCTTAACATATGTCATATAACATATGACATCTTTACGTATTCACTTACTAAAGTAACAAATCAAAAAAAAAAACACTACGCGTATTAAGTCTACGTCTCGTTCCGTCGCTTATTGGATTCTTACTGACTTTCTTTTGTTTATTGCACTCTGTTTATTTTCTTGATCAGCAATCTGTAACTCTGCGCCAAGTTGTTCGTGTCTGTTTTAAAATTCATTCGTTGTTGTGTTGTTGTTACTACCAATGGGTTCATCGGCATTTACTTGTTTTTATGTAAAACTAGTACTTTGTACCCGGCGTTGCACGGGTTCCCTACTTTGTATGATTGGAAGATAAAATTAGTAATTTGGCCCTTGGTCCTATCATGAATTAATATATCCATGAACCATCTCCTGTTAAGAAGTTAGATACAGTAAAATTTTCAAGCAAATCGATCCACCGGTTTGGCGTCCTATACGCAACATACATATATACAGACACACATTGTACCCAATATAAAGATGTCTGCATACAAACATATTGCAACAATTTGTTTTCTCTGTGTAAATACGTACCAGTGTTGCTATACCGAAAGAAAATTGTTTCATTCCATCAATAAAACGGTTTCATTAATATTTTTAATTTATACTGCCATTAATACAAAGAAATAGATTTCATTGATGTCATGAAGTCAGTTTTGTATAAATCTAAGGAAAAAATGATAATAAGTGTATTATATTTACTATTAGAACGCTTGCTTAGCCGATTTTATTAGATTTTGTTTACTTTTTCCGTCCCAAACAAAATAATGTTTAATTAATACAATGACAACGTTTTATTGTAGTAATGTTACTTTACTACAATTTAGCCTAACACTAATGAAACATTGTTCATTGGTTTTTACTTTTGTGAAACATTTTACGATGTATCAATGAAGCTCTACATTGTCCCAAAAAATATCATTAATGCAATGTAAGATTTCATTGTGGGAAAGAAGCTTTTTCTATCAGTGTAATACATTTAAACAAATTTCGCAATCTCGGATAATTGTGGTATTCACATATAACACCGTGCGACAATTTTACATTTTTATACACTCCACGAGAGTATAATGTCTTTGTGCATTTGTTTGTAACACTTAAAAGGAAGGGAGATAGACCCTAATATTTCAACTAGAAACACCCATGGTGAAAATGCGTCGGATCGGTTCAGATTTACGTATAGCTCCCATACAAATTTCGCTCCCAGATTGACTTTTTCAGCCCCAAATCACCGAATTTCTTCAAAGTGATCATAACACGTTATACTTGAACTGGAAGATCTTATTGTGAACATACAAATATTTTCTTGATTTGACAAATTGGACCAGGTCGTATTAGCCTATGATTAGGAAACATACAAAAATTCTTCCCGTTTTCACTTTTTTACCGAATTGAAATGTATTCGGATAGAAAGTGGAGTGTGTCATATATTCGGCCCCGCCCAACTTTAGCCTTTCCTTACTTGTTTTCATTGGAGCTGAACAAGACGATATACGTATGAAACTAGAGATCGTATGTAGAAAAGCTGAGTACTCAGTTTTCCATTTGGTGATCTCCAAAAAGTAATGTCGGTGTAGTCAATCGGTTGAAATAAAAAATATTCCTCTCGTTATCGTTAATTGAATCGCGGATAATCGATGTTCAACTGTACCCTACGGGAAAATGAACTGTCTCAGGACAAGTCCTAGGACTAGTCCCTGGTAGTTAAGAACTGGCCCTAGTTCTAACCCAAATATATGAAGCGGACCGGTCCCTTTTACATGGGTTTGTCATTGGACGGGATCATTGGACGCTGTCTGTTCTAAACTACCAGTTTAAGACCGGAATCGGATTCAAAGGACATGACTTGGACCGCACCTCAAGAGACAAGTCCGATGCTTTTGTATAGACAAGTCTTAAAACTGATCTCAAAGAATATGAAATGAACCAACCTTGGTTTGAAAATTATAGTATAATATTATCCAAATTACTGTAATAGTTGGCAGATGGAATAAATGCGTCGAGGCAGCAATAATACGGAGATCTCTCAGATATAATTTTTAACGAATATTTTGGATATTTGAAGAGATTAGCATCTATTTTCGGAATTTTTTATTTTTATTAATATGAGAGAATATATATTATTGTAGATATAATAATACTTTTATTGAAATATGAAGAATGAACTGATAAGTTAACTGACAATTTATTCACCCTTTGGTATTGGTTCTGTGATGTATCCCTATCGACTTATCCCAGGATAGGTACGTTTATAGCAATTGTCACCAATTTCCCGTAGGATTGTAAGGAACATATATTTTTTCTTATTTAAATAACGACATTATGATACAATCCAGTACTTTTTGCAGAGTTTATTTAATTTTTCTGCAATTTACCAACTTTGAGATCTCGTCTCGCCGATCCGTGTATGTCATAAGCGTATTCTATCTACTCTACATACTATTATTTATGTTAGCGATTACATTTTGTGGATGGTATGCAGATAGTAAGTAAGTATATCTCATGTAGGATAACAAATCACAAATACATCACTTTATTATGTCCTGTCTGTATACTGCGAAACCTCACAGATACAGTGTCATCGCTGTCTAGTAGTTATCCCTTTTAGGGACACACATACATACGCAGTATGTATACTACGATTTACAAAATACACTTAAAATTAAGTAATGTGCCAGTGTGTATGTGTGTGTTTGTTGGTTAGGGGCGATTATGGAGGAGTTATACGTACCTAAACGTTTGTATCCAAATGACATTTTTGCATCCGGTGGTCTGCTACCCAACCAGATGGCCACCAGACCAATAACGAAACTAATGCAATCTGATGCTAAATGTGCGGCATCCGTCATAATGGCTAAGCTTCCGGCTATATAGCCACCCAGGAATTCAACGATCTACATGCAGTAGTAGCACCACCACCAGCAACAGCAGTAGCCACGGAGGGACACACGGCGGCATGGCATCAAAACGGAAAAAGGAAGAAACGGCAACAACACAAAAAACATTGAAAAAGAAATTGTTGTTGAAAACGAAAACAATAAATATGTATGTGTGGAGAGATAGATGTAGGTAGGTTGGTAGGTGAGTGTGTGTGCAACCGGAATGTAGGTGGTCGTTGTCGGTGGTTATGTTATCAACATTCTCGTGTATGTACATACATACATATGTACACTCATGCAAGTGTTTAAATAACGTCTGTAGATAGAAGCGTGTACTCATACATGCATACATACATATGCAGACAAGTGCATTCTCATACGTACATGCAGTGTCGTTTCTGATCTTCCGTAACAAAGAGCTGGAAGCACTTACCATAAATATGCAGCACATACCGACGGCCCAGAGGATTTTTGATTTAGCGGTCTGTGTGGATTTGCTGGTGAGGTTGGATGCAAATCCCTTTTGTTGGCACAGGCAACCATATTCGAAATCATCCTGTTATGGAATAGAACAAAATTAAAACGTAGAGAATTAGTGCATTTCGAAATCAAAACGTAATTATAGCAAACGTAACGTGAACTTTAATTGGCATCACGCGCGAGTACATGGATGTTTGTAGCTTTTGTTTATATGAACATATGAACGTATAGAAATACAAACATAGACTTTTGAGTTTTTTTTTCGGGGGAGGAGTTGGGTTGACAGATATTGATCTAGGAAAACAGTGGATTCAGTTCAAAACTCACACTTTTCATATGAAAACAAAAATAATTTTAATATTGTATGTAATTGAATAAGATAGTTCGTTTTCAGTTCTGAGTATAAGAGGTGGTAATAAACAAATTACTGATTTAATGCATTGAATTACAATGTATACATTTATATTCGAATTCTTGGTGGCAGAGATAATTCCAATAAAACCCCATCCAAAAACTATAGGTTTGATAATCATTTTATGGAATTTGGTGCATAGATTCTACTCGTTCTTGCGGGTAAGATGAAATAACCGGATTAAACCGGTTTGAGTTTTTAATGTGGAATGAAAAACGAATACTATAAAATAGGATATTGTCAATTAGCTTCATACTAAATGTTTCTAACAACATTAAATACTCAAGCTGGACCCAATATTAAGTATAAATATAACGATCGGATTAGAATCACTAGTATAATGAGTCGCTAGGAATATTTGTTGTGAATATCGACCAAATCGGCCAAAGCTTTAATATAACACCCACGTAAGAGGGGAAACTACATCTAATTTCTAATTTTGTGTCCATACGAATCTTATATACCCTCCACCACGGAATCCATTCCACAGTATTACCGGCAGATTAGAGGTTGTCGACATTAGATAGAAATGCACTACCATAATAGGAAAATGGCGATACTTCATTATTTTGATATTAATAGTCCTCTACTATATATTAATAAACAATTTCAAGTGTAATCAAAAAGTGAACATTAGGCTGCAAAGTAAACAATTTAATCCCAAATCGGTTCAGATTTAGATATAGCACCCATACAAATGTCGCTCCCGATTTGACTTTTTCCGATTTAGAAACCACATATTGTACCCGATTTCTTTTAAAATTGGCTCATCATCTTATAATCCAACTAAAAACATCTATGGTCAAAGTGGGTAAGATTTAGATAAAAATTTATTTATTTATATACAAATGTGGCTCTCAAATGTTTAACAGATTTTGGCCAAACTTTACATATTATATTTCACCTATAAACATACTTTGTGAAAGCGGGTCACATCGTTACATGTTTCAATATATATGTACCCCAATACAGATGTCCTTTCCAATTTAACATTTTTTGTCAAACATATACATTTACAGGATACAAAAATCCTTCCCGATTTGACTGTTTTGCAGAATATAATTGTAATAGGATAGAAAGTGGAGTGTACCATATAGTCGGCTCCGTCCGACTTTAGCATTTCCTCAATTCTTATCATCAGAGGGATGTACGTGATGGGGGGTATATAAGATTCGACTCGGCCGAACTTAACGTATTTTTACTTGTTATAATTCAGCCAAGTTTCCTGTATGATCATACTATGTACTATGGCAAAGGTCGGATTATATTCAAATTAACGTTTATGTTAAAGCTCCCTACGGGAAATTGGTGGCAATGGCTATAAACGTACCTATCCTGGGATAAGTCGATATGGATATATCACAGAAAGTGTGATATGGATTTTCAATTCACTTCTCATTTCTTATGTATATTTAAGTAAAAGTATTGTATATATTTATACATACGATAAGATATATTATCGCATATTAATAAAAATTGATGCGAATTCAAGAACATATCTATCAAATCAAATATCTAACGTATTCCTTAAAAATTATATCTGAGTGATATCCTCTTCGCAATTAAACACAAAACCCCCTGCCAACTATTACAACAATTTATATAATATTAAGTCCCTGGGACTTATATATTGGATCTTTTAAGGTTTGTAATCGTATTCAAACTCAGTTATTAAAATATAAATGATCGTAGATACAGAAAGAAAGAACTCAGGCTGAAGGCATATTTATTTTGTTTTTCAAATATAAAATAATAATAACTATTAGATGTTAGAAGATGACACTGAGCAATGCGCACAGGTTTTCAGAATTGTGATATAAATAACACTGTCCGACAGTCCATATTGCACTTGAACCAGATGATATACGTCTGAAACTATAGGAGAAATGGAGTTACTTGGCGTTATTAGTTTTTCATTTCCTCAACCTGTTGGCCATTAAAAGGACTACATAGTTCAAAAGTATACAATTTATCACAGAAGCGAATATGTGTTAAAAATGCATTTAGCTTATATCTGTATTAATTTAGCATTAGCAACCATTTCATGTTTTACCCCTTAAAAAAGAAAAATATGAATAAACTAAATGTACCGGTTAGAATGATAGTGGTCTAAGTAATACTTTATCCGTTTTGAGATATACAATGATTTATGTTCGAGTCAATTAAAAAATATTTTTCCACTGAAGCACAAAATTGTTTTCTTAGAATATCCTTCTATTATATCGAACTTTTATAAAAAAATCGACAATGTTGGTACCTCTAAGGAAACCACTACTTTCAGAGGGTGCACTGACTTAGACCACTTTCATTCTTCTCAAAATTGAAAAAATTGAAGACAAAATTTTTATTTTTTCACAAAAGCAATATTTCCTTACAAAAATGAAAGAAAACACAAAATATTTAAAAAAAGAAAAAATAAATAAATATTTATAAATATTTACAGTGGTTCGTCTAGAAACTTCACATTGCAATTGTTATTTACTTTTAAAATTCTTTCATTTTATATGTTATTCAAATTATCTGCACAATACACTGGCACAATAAACTAAGGGGCGGACTTGAAATGGGTGTTAATGCTGAACTACTACCGATGGACGCAAAACATTTGAAATATTTTTAACAGATATTCTCCTCTTTTATTTGACACTAATACGGTTATCATAGGGAGCGAATAAGTACTTAAAGTAATTGTTGAAAAATGATAGCCTTTAGTCGCCAATTAACCTATTTCATATAAATAGTTTCATACGTATAATATCCGGTATAGCTACTTTTTTTTAATTGTTGTACGGTGTAATTGTCACAGATACAATGCCGGAAAGTCCCGGCATTTCCGGCAAATTATTAAATTATTTTTCAATAGTCCGGGAAAAAGGAAACACTACTACAATACGACTTCATTCATTTGGTTGCTTCGGCTGGCTTCGCAAAAGCACATCCTGGTGTTCGAGATGTCGGCTTCCAAAAAGTCGACTGATCGTCTTTTAGGTGTAAAAAAGTCAAGTGGACCTTTCGGCGTTTGATAGCGCAATAAGTCGAATAATCTTTAAAAATTTAATTCGCTTAAACCGAAATGGTCCAGCTTTACCTACTTTCATGATGAGCTACTGTTTAGTTGCTCGCAATCACTTCGGTGTGGAATTTACTCATGGCAGTTATAGCGAAATATTTACAGAGAACAAAGTGGTGTCGGAGAAGTTCTCTTTAAGCCCTAACAAGTTGCAGTTTCTACAGTTCCAACGACAGTTTGTTACGTTACCCACTTTCAATGTCATATTTGTAGAATTTTCATTTCTTGATTTCACGTAGTCTTACTTACAAAAAGACAACTATTAGAATCAATGCTTGATAAAATGTTCCACGGAAATGATGAATTGTCTACTGCTGAGAGGTTTCACTGTACATACATTTCCGTAATGATTTATGTGTGATTCCATTTCAACGCCGGTGTTTATATTTGAATTCGCTTGAATTAATTTGTAATGTTTAATTTTAATTGTATTTATCCCAGTTCAAAATATAATAAATGTGTATATTTGTGGAGCCACTACTCTCATTTATTTTTGTTTGCTTATGTATGCAAAATAAAAACAACACTTTTTATTTGATGTAATTGTCCAAAATAAATGTTATTATTTGAAATAGTTATATATTTTAAAGAGACAATTGTATGAAATTAGCGGACTATGAAGTTGCACTTAAGGGATATCTGTACGAATGTTACGGACACACATCCTGCTCCTGTTTGGATGGTGCGGTACTGACCAGATGCTCCATAACGGACCGAAAATTATCTTAAGTAATGATTTGTAGTTTGTGATAATTATTTAAAGTTAAAACACTTCACAATCCTCACCTTTTGTGTTTGAAGACATAACCATCGGCATGAACGGAAAATAGTCCGCCAGAGAATACAGTTAAACGTAACAAGTACACTATGATGGTTAAAAAGTACAAGGAAATGAAGCTTTTGAACAGGTTGATGATTTATCTAAGATTAAACATTTCAAAAAATTAGTGCACACATGCACACCGAAACAATTGTCGACACAGATGGAAATACAATGGATACTTTCCAGCCAAGGCTAAAACTAATAATGGATATTAGATCGGGTCAGCCTCAATATAAACAAGTAAGGAAAGACTAAAGTAGGGCCGGGCCGACTATATGATACACTCCACTTTCTATCCTATTACAATTCAAATCGGTAAAAAAGTAAATCGGGAAGAATTTTTGTATCCTGTAAATATCCTGTTTGAAAAAAATGTTAAATCGGAAAGGACATCTGTATGGGGGTATATTGAAACACGGAACGATGTGACCTGCTTTCACCTGTATGTTTATAGGTGAAATATAATATGAAAAGTTTGGCCAAAATCGGTTAAACATTTGGGAGCAACATTTGTATATATACGAATAAATTTATATCTAAATCTTACCCACTTTCACCATAGGTCGTTTTAGTTGGATTATAGGATGATGAGCCCATTTTAAAGAAAATTGGGTACAATATGTGGTTCCTAGAGCGGAAAAAGTCAAATCGGGAGCGACATTTGTATGGGGCTATATCTAACTCTGAACCGATTTGCCTGAAATTAAATAGCGTTCGTCCTTGGTCCACAAAACTTACTTGTGCCAATTTTTGCTAAGATTGGACAATAATTGCGGACTGTAATTTGATTACAACAATAGATGGACAGACGGACAGGCGGACATTGCTAAATCAACTCAGAAATTGATTCTAAGCCAATCTGAATAATAAACGATGGGTCTAACTCGTGTCCTTTTGGGTGTTACAACCAAATGCACAAAGACATAATACTCTCGTGGAGGGTATACAAATTCCCAATGCAATACGAAATATTAAAGCTCACTTCGCAAGTTAATTATTTAACTTTTCGAGCCCGTGGGGTCCGCCCAGTATTGTGCAGTCAGGTAATAAATATTACCATGTCATTTATTTGTAAAATTTAATTCATTTGTAAATAAAATTGATTTATACAATTCTACAAAATATAGATGAAACAAGTAAGTAAGCGTCAGTCGGCTAAACCGGCTTATATATACCCTCACTCTCAGATAGATAAGGACTAAATTTGACTTGGGGTCAGATATATTATGAGGACTTATATTGACCCTCGACGTATATATATATTTTTGTATTAGTTTTAAATACTTTTTTAATTTTTTGGCAAGTAGTTCAATATTCGTTAATATTAGCCGATAATAACCAATCTATATATATAAAAGAGTTGCGTTACTGACTGACTGACTGACTGACTTATCATTGACCAGCCCCCAGACCAAACGGCTGAAGCAAGGGTTTTACGAAATTCGTACTTTTAGGGGATAAAATGGCCCAAAAAGGGATAAACATCGAACCTTCGTCCTGGCTAAACGGCAGTAGCTATAAACATGAAATTCGGTGAGTTCCCTGAAATGACCATGCAGACGAGCTACAAATAGGGATTTTTCGAAATTTGTACTTTTAAGGGACGAGCGGGACAAAAAGGGATAAAAATGGTACCAACTAAAGTATTACAGATAGAAACGTGAAATTTGGTATGTGAATTCCTCTGACCATATAGAAACGAAGTAAAATTGGATTTTTCGAAATTTGTACTTTTAAGGGACGAGCGGGACAAAAAGGGATAAAAATGGTACCAACTAAAGTATTACAGCTAGAAACGTGAAATTTGGTATGTAAATTCCTCTGACCATATAGAAACGAAGTAAAATTGGATTTTTCGAAATTTGTACTTTTAAAGGGACAAAAAGGGATAAAAATGGTACCAACTAAAGTATTACAGCTAGAAACGTGAAATTTGGTACGTAAATTCCACTGACCATATAGAAACGAAGTAAAATTGGATTTTTCGAAATTTGTACTTTTAAGGGACGAGCGGACAAAAAGGGATAAAAATGGTACCAACTAAAGTATTACAGATAGAAACGTGAAATTTGGTATGTAAATTCCTCTGACCATATAGAAACGAAGTAAAATTGGATTTTTCGAAATTTGTACTTTTAAGGGACGAGCGGGACAAAAAGGGATAAAAATGGTACCAACTAAAGTATTACAGCTAGATACGTGAAATTTGGTATGTAAATTCCTCTGACCATATAGAAACGAAGTAAAATTGGATTTTTCGAAATTTGTACTTTTAAAGGGACAAAAAGGGATAAAAATGGTACCAACTAAAGTATTACAGCTAGAAACGTGAAATTTGGTATGTAAATTCCTCTGACCATATAGAAACGAAGTAAAATTGGATTTTTCGAAATTTGTACTTTTAAAGGGACAAAAAGGGATAAAAATGGTACCAACTAAAGTATTACAGATAGAAACGTGAAATTTGGAATGTAAATTCCTCTGACCATATAGAAACGAAGTAAAATTGGATTTTTCGAAATTTGTACTTTTAAGGGACGAGCGGGACAAAAAGGGATAAAAATAGTACCAACTAAAGTATTACAGCTAGAAACGTGAAATTTGGTATGTAAATTCCTCTGACCATATAGAAACGAAGTAAAATTGGATTTTTCGAAATTTGTACTTTAAAGGGATGAGCGGGACAAAAAGGGATACAAATGGTACCAACTAAAGTATTACAGCTAGAAACGTGAAATTTGGTATGTAAATTCCTCTGACCATATAGAAACGAAGTAAATTGGATTTTTCGAAATTTGTACTTTTAAGGGGCGAGCGATTATCACGATCATCCGTATATAAGGTATAACACCGTTAGTTTTACGTAGGTTAGGGTGATCTGTATGGGAGGTACTAGAAGGGGCTTGGCAAATCTCTCCATATCATGTACGCTTAAAGTGATTATCAAAACTTTATAATATACCAAAATATAGCTGATTGCGGATATCCGTTTAGAAGTTACATTTTTTTTAATTTATTCCTTTAATCATTTTGACCCTAAAAGTAAGAATTTTAAAAAATCCTCTTTTTTGCGCGATTACGCAGTAGGGTTCTATAAATCGACTTTTGAGCACAAAAAAGTCGGAATCACAAAGTCGACTTTTTGTTCCTGAAAAAGTCTAAAAATCGTCTTTTTCAGTCGACTTTATCGACATTTTTCCTTTACTTTAAATATTGCCAAAGGTTGAATATTAATGCTGACATAACTAAATGAATGCGACGTTGTGTTTTGTTATACACTATGACCCGCTTTTATTTAGTTAAACCGAATGAAAATATAACCTTTTTCTTGTGACAACACCCTGAGTATGACCAAGACGGTCACTTTTGTTGTGTTTATGGTTTTCAAACTGTGGAAATTGACAACATAAAATTTGGAAACATATAAGGAAATGTAAATTTTAAAATACATTTTGTGTCCCGAGTGATTTTCTCCTTGGTAAGTAACAGACAAAAGAAAAATGTTAATATTTCTATTAAACTTTGTTCTGTTTTTCTTTTGCTTTCGTCATGGCCCCAAGTCCTGTGTGGCAATATTTAAAAAAATGATAAATCGAAGGTGCTTTGATTAAAATGCAAAAAAGAATACAAGTACAATAAAAGAACAACAAGTTTAATAACACATTTGAAAAATGAACATAAAATCCAAGTTCCTAAGGAAAAGCCTAAAGTGGTGGTAACAGCTGAAGAATCGGAACATAGTGGAGATCCGCTTGAAGTTTATTTAAATTCTGTGGCTTCTTTTTCTAGTAAGTAAAATCTGTATATTCCTCTGTTAGAATTACTTGCTAATTTGCATGTCTGTTAAGACAATGACATATTGTCTTTATGATATGCAAAGACAATATGTCATTACGAACTCCACAAAAAAATTGTAAAAAATTGCAACCCCATTATACACTTCAATGTGTTTTAACAAATACTGCGAATTTGAAACGCAAATATGCCGATCTTGTTAAAATTGTAAAGGAAGAAATTAAAAAAGCTGACTCAATTTGTCTGACCACCGATTTGTGGACCCTTGCAGTCGTATTTAGGATTAACAGCTCACTATTTATCGGGTAAGGTTTGATATGTTAATTAAAACCATGAGGCATTATCATCAAAACTGTGGACTGGGTGCATATCCAATGGTTGAAAGAAAAAATAACAGAACATCTACAAACTAAGCAAAAATTTCCGCAATTTTATCGGACGGCCGGCTTAACATTAAATCACATATCATGTTTCGCTCACACTATAAATAACATTGGACAACGAATAATAGAAATAAATACACCAAAAACAGGCGCTACGAACGAGGCCATCCATGTTTTAAAACCTCTTTACTATGTAACATCTGAAATCAGCGAAAAAAGAAAATTAGTTCTTTGAGCCCCGTAACGATGGTGTGAAAGAAGCTGACTGAGAAGTTGTTTGCGGAAATTTAAAAAAAATATGCTTATATTTCTACGGTCTATTGATGCGGATTAAGTTTTAGTTTTAAATTTGAAGCACTGAACTTGAATTACCTGATAGTTTATAATTTTATTTTCTTTACTTTAATTTTGCAAAAGAAAAACATTTTATATTATAATATGCAATTGACTTTTGAAAATTTTCAAAAAGTCGACTTTTTGCTGCAACTATATAACCCTACTACACAGTCAGACGAGTGTAAAAACTGAATATCATAATTCTAGTTAAAGCCGCTTGGTTGGTATCCCATTTTGACGTATTGGTACGACTATGAAAAGATATCTTATTTTTCGTGCCTACGCAGTCAGAGCAACGTAAACAGCGAATTTCACTAGTTATAATTATCCCCTTTCGACCGATTTTCCGCCTAAAAGTACAAATTTCGAAAAAGGCCTCTGTTTTACGTGTCTACGCAATTAGGGGGATGTACACACCGAATTTCATGTTTGCAGATGTAGTCGTACCATCTGTACCATTTTTATTCCTTTTTGTCCCATTTCAACCGCTAAATCTTTTATTTACTTTTGTTGTGCTTTTAAGGTACAAGAGGAATGTACGCAATAAATTTCAAGCAGAAATTTTCAAAAAAATTACATAAATAATCTAAATAAAAAAAAAACGCATAAAATTTGCAAAATCTCATCGGTTCTTTATTTGAAACGTTAGATTGGTCCATGACATTTACTTTTTGAAGATAATTTCATTTAAATGTTGACCGCGGCTGCGTCTTAGGTGGTCCATCCGCTTAGTCCAATTTTGGCATTTCCACGTTTTTGAGTAACAGAGACCCAATTGGTGCGAACGGCGACGAATCGAAAATTGGTGGTCATCATTAACACTGGCCGATACAGCTGCGATATTTTCTTCAGTTCGCACTCTACGTAAGCGTGTTGGTGGTTTAATGTCCAACAATGTAAATTTGGTGCGAAATTTAGTCACAATAGCCCGAATAGCTGCTTCAGTGGGTCGATTAAACTGACCATAAAATGGAAGCGCGCAATGAACTTTCTTAACAGAGCACGCATTTTGATAATAAAATTCAATAATTTGCAAGCGTTGTTCGTTTGTAAGACGATTCATGATGAAATGTCAAAGCATACTGAGCATCTTTCTCTTTGACACCATGTCTAAAATCCCACGTGATCTGTCAAATACTAATGCATGAAAATCCTAACCTCAAAAAAATCACTCTTTATTAGTGGATATTTCCAGTCCTTGTTAGGGAAAATTTCTTCACTCTGCACCGATTTCGACCACTTTCAATATTAAGCGATGTGTCTTATGATAGGACACATTTATGGAAATTTGGAACCTAGCGAGCTTTCAGACGGACATGGCTAGATCGTCTTAGAATTTTACGACGACCAGGCTCCACTAGTTAAATTCGTACCATTTTATCCCTTTTTGTTTCTTCCCTCCCTTAAAAGTACAAATATCGATATAATATGTGGTAATATGAATCGGATATCGAACTATTCTGACTTTTAAGTTATTCGATTAATCTGCAGTTTCAAAATAATTGAATGCATTTATTCGTTGAATCGAACAATTGTTCAAGTGTGCTTTACGTTGTAGACTCTATGAAATAAACTGATACTACATGGACTTTGCAAAGATATAAATATGTCACATAGCAGGAAATATCTGAAATATAGTTTTAAATTACTCTTTTTGATATAGCTTCTCTCATTGAAAATTTGTATTTGGACCTATTGGATTAACTTTCGGATTATAGTATAAGTACTAGGGTTTGCATTTTCCCGTACTTTTTATTTCACGGGAAACGGGAATTATTTTTTCAATTTCCCGGGATCCCGGGACAGCACGTGAAATCGTCAACATACTGTTTACCATGAGTTAAGCTTATTTTTTCCAATGAAACATTCACATTTTATTAAAGTAAAATAAATATATGTTTCACAACGAACCTGTTACAGAAATCATATAATAATAAACCGCAATGTGAGATCAATTTAACCATTTTTTCAAGTTTCAATATTAATATAAGAATAAATATTTCTTAATTTATTGGAAAATGTGGCGGCGACGGACATTAATAGTCAGTAGAGCATCAAATGAAATGTTTGTTCTTTGTCCTGTCGCTTCGTAAACTTTAACTCTTTATTTTTGGCGTTCGGATACACGCACAAAATCTACTTTTCCCGGATTTTAAATTTTTCATATGGGCATCTCCCAGTGGCCCGAACGAAGAAACTGAAAAAGTTGATCAGCCTCTTTAGTGCTCTGAAGCGCTTAAAGAGTACCACATTTTTAAAATATATCGTCAGGATTTAGTACAAGTTAGTACAAAATTATACACAAATTTACATCGAAACGGACGCGACAAAAAACAGAAGTACTTTGCAAGGTCTTATAGAAATATACAAATTTCACCGATTTTTTGAGAACTTTGTTTTTCCTTATATAAATGTAAATGAAGGTCAGAGGATATATTTTGTTCGTAGATTTATGAAATGTGAGAATTATCTCTTAATTTTTTTTTAATTAGGTACAGCAGAAACGGGCGGGACACAAATTTTCACTCGTATTAAAAAAATATATAGTAATTTTCGTTATAACACTTCAACTTTTAATAAAAATAAAAGAGAACAAGTTATCTTCAAGTTTCATAATAAAAAAGTTGTCGAAATAAGGAAAAAATAAAGTTAAAAGCTATTAGTGTGGTCTGATTTCATTTTTTTCGTAGACCTTTTCTGGGAGATGTCCATATGGAGCTTGACAGAAAAAATCCGAAAAAGAGGATCTCCAGTCTATGTCCGAACGCAGCTTAAAAATATTTTGTCATCCAACTGCAATATTTGACATACGACGTGATCTAAATTTGTATACAACATTTTAAATTTTATTGTGGAAATGATGGAAAAAATATACGAAGAAATATGTAAAATGTTCTATTGAATTCCCGTACGAATTTCCCGGGATACGGGAAATGAAAAATGTGCGAATTGCCGGGAATTTTCCCGCGGGAAATCCCGGGATGCAAACCCTAATAAGTACATAGGTCATGAAAGAGGTTTATTACTTTCGGTGGTATGCCCCTACAGCTAACACATAGCCTAAGATAACCTTGGACTATCATTGATGTTAATATCATCTCTGTTACGTCTGACAGCACTGGTGATCTAGCAGTTTATTTGTCCAAATTATCTTTCAGAATCAAAACTTGGACTATTATTATTGTAAATACCCTATCTGTTGCCAAGCTCTTTTAAATTGCAGTGAATATCAGCTTTAACTAAAGTGACCATCTATGTGGGCAAAATGCTGGATTTGGCTAGATTTTTTAGGAAAAAGGGATCGAAAAATGCTCACAACTAGGTGACGATTCACAGTAGAAACAAGTAAAAAGGCGCCGAACCTCTGTAACTTGTTGTTCGTTTTGTTTCGTGTTCGCGTTGTTCGTTTGTAAGACGATTCATGGTTAAATTATAGACCAAACTGAAGATGTTTGACAGTGAAACAAAACACGAAACGTGCGTCAGCTGTTTAAACCAGTGTTGCCAAAAAGATAATAGCTAAAAAATCACCCTTTATAACTGCAACCATTTGGTTCTACGACTTAAATATTGAAAACGTTTTTTACCATTATTATGGGTTATCTTTTTAAATGTGACATTCTAGCTCATTACTCTATTTTAAATTAAAATTTTTTTAATTAAATTAAATTTTATCACTGTACAGTTGAATTTACTATTAAGAAACTTGCCTTTTTAGGAAATATTTTAGAAATTGTGGACCTATGTCTGTTATCAAAAAATGTTTAAGTGGCAATTTTGAAACTATAACGTACCACAAATAATATAAAAAGGAGAATGTGGGAAAAGCGGGATAGGATTTTCACCATAGCTTTAACGAACAATTGATTGTGTGTTTTAATTACAAACTAGCGGATTTCCCGCTTATAGTACAAAAAATATTGATGTCATAACAGTTTACTTTGATTATATCCACAACTGTGGATATCACATTATGGTTATGTTGGGATCATATATCTTGACATTGTGACAAATTATGGATCATAATTTGATTGCGCTTTATCACCAAATATCATAATATAATTGTGGAGCGATCATATTTTGTTTACATGATCATCATATTACGTTCAGATAATTTTATGATTATTTAGGATCATAACATGATAATTAAATATTTGGCTACAATCATGCATATACAATGAGTGCGTGTATGATGTGAAAGAAAGTTGGTGTAATTTGTAGATCCTTGATTGCTAATATGTCAAATCGACATGGCAAATCGTCTACATTCAATTGACCACTTTATCCCAGAGCGGTTATATCATTCGGACAATAGACCTGTAATTAGTCAAATCGAGGGACATTTGTATACACAGAGAAAATATTGGTGCAATTGTTGTTGGCATGCAAACATTTTACCCTAATATGGAAACATATATAAATATGTCTTCACTTTAGTATAAGAGTGTGTTTCCACCAATTACTTTATTAGGGTTATAAATGGAAATGGAATTCCACTCTAATGTTTATTTTTTCATCTAAACATACATGTGCACAACTTAAAAACTACGAAGAAAATATTTTTAGATCAAACTCAAATATGACACAATTCATATTTATATGAGTCGGTGAACCCGGCCGGCACTGCGTGAGCGAGTTTGTACAGAAATGTAGCTGAACAAACACCATCACTGGATAGTAAAGAAAACACGGAACGAACAACATTGTACATAAAGGAAGGGCACTCAATTCAATTTGTAATTGAAAGCGAGATAGTTTATACATCATAGGTTCAGCAGACTTCCAACATAGTTTTAGTTCTACTGTGTTCAGCACTTTTCGAGATATCGTGGGCATGAAAAGTGCACTACTGTGATCCAAATTGTGGCCACAATGTTTTTGATGCGGAAGATTTGTGCATTTCAAAAATGAAGAAAAAAATAACTCCAATGAGTTAAAATGAACTAAAATTAGTAAAACGGATTTCGGAAATTGAAGAATGTGTTTTTGCCTAAAAATCATTTTAATATGTTAAAATTCTCGTTATTTCTTAATTCTCCAACGTTTACTTTAGAAGAAAGTGTATGAACTACTCTTCTGATTAGCAAAAATGAATAGTCATGTAATGGAAAAATATTACAGAATTCAAGAAAATAAGTAAAACCTCAAGATTTTCTCCAAAGCTAAGGTCAGACCGTGACGCTCTAGTTTGTTGTATATCTCTAACAAATATTTATATTTTCAATAATATTCCGATTAACCTGACGTTTTCAATCGGCAGTATAATAAAAATCTCAGTTTAGGAATATGCGAGATATTAAAACATATTTAAGCAAATGTGCAATAGCTCAACTCTTTATTTTGAATACTCTGCAGAATTTTACAAGTATTGAGGAATAATTTCTCAGTCTCAGTTCAATTCATCTTATTTTAAGTTAACTTTTTCAAGTAAAAGTTTCTTAGGTTTATTGTTTTTACGGGAAAACATATAATTTTCCTCAGTTTGAGTAAATATTACTTGTTTTTAAGAAAATTAAACTAAAATCAAGTTCAAAACATACTTTCAAGGAAAAGTTTGAACATGATATGAGTAAATATTGGTTTAGCGAACGTCAATTTTCCTAAACTTTAGTTAATTTTAACTCATTGTATGGTTCACTTTTTTCTGAGTGAATAATATTTAATTAGTTTTTTACAAAACACTGTTCACAATAATACGAAAAACTAGAATAGCAAATCGGGCAAATAATCAATTTAGGGGAAACTTCCTCGCCAAAAATTTTTTGTTTTTCCTTGTAACGCAGATATCGCTTAAACTAATTGGGGTACTTATCACCCATAAGAACATTTTTGTAGGCATTTACCACGACTATCACATTGTTTTGCAATCGGTTTATATTTGTAGTTTTGGCAACAATTTCAAAATTTGACATGGCCGAGGATGGTCGCGCATATCCCCCACGCCCACTAGGGACCCAAAACTTTTCATCTGGAAAACATCTCTACTCTATGCATGTGAAACTTCGTCAGGATCTCTCTTTCCGTTCAAAAGTTTTAATTCGAAAAAATCCCAATTTGGAACCACTGAGTGGCGGTCTTTTGGAAATGGTACCTCTCTTCTACACTTTTGAAATTTCCATAGTTAGAAATTAATAATTGCCGTGAGTGCCCTTAATAAATTTCTACTTGCCTTGTTGTTATTATAGCTGCCATTGTTGTTGTTGTTGAGGCCGTGTTGCAGTAGCGGAATTTCCATCGTGCTGTCGTCAATATGCAGTGATGTTATTAATAAATTGTTGCTACTGCCGCCACCGCCGCCACCGCCGCTTCCACTTGTGCGCCTCAGACTGCCGTTGTTGTTGTTGCCACCGATGTTCATGAAACTCACGTTGCCGGCGTTTTTGTTGCTGTTGTTTACATTACGTTTGATGACGGTGTCGTTGTACTGGATGAGATCCTCCACCTGATAATCGTCGTCGTCAGTGTGATGATCGGCGCAGTCATCTTTGTGGAATATCGCAAAATGTTCATCGTCCGTCAGTGTTGCTGTGGAATCGTTGTTTGTTAATTTCTGGTACTTCGACATGATGATTGCGTGTTGTTGTTTCGTTGTGCTTGTTTGTTGTTGTTGTTGGTATTTTCAAAGATGTTGTGTATGGTTGTATACATGTATGTATTTATTATCATATATATTTAATTGATATTAAATGTACTAAGCTGTGGTTGTTGTAAAAACATTACACTGTTATTGTATGGGTTGTACTCTATGTGTGTGTTGTTGTGTGTGCGTTTCATTCATTAATTTATAATTCAGATAAACATTTTATTTTGGTTGATTGTTATAAATTAATCATTCATCGTAATTCATTTCGTTTGTTTTATTTTTCGTTATTGTTATTCCGCGTTATATTTTCAACGCTTAGCATATACATACATACTTACATATTTACACTGGTCAACACAAATTCAGTTAATAACAGCAACGTTTTTGTTTAAATTGAAAAAAGGTATGGATGAGGTAAAATGCAATAACTGTTTTTCAGTTAAGTTTTTTTTTTCAACCACGGATATTTAATGCCCTAGTAATCAAATCAAATTTCGAACATTAAGATTTCAGAAATGTATGTATTATGGCACTGCGACATGCAAATTGCATATTTTCTCTTAAGTAAATAAACTGCTATTAATTTAAACATATTTTTATTATTTGAAATGTATTATTTTATTTGTTCGTAAATAGTATAATGTTTGCCTGTTTGATAAATTTCGAATTTATTAAATCGAGCAATCGTTAAATTGGAAAACCACTGTACTATTCTGCTATACATTCGCCGTATGCGTTTAAATTAAAATTTGACCAAGATCGATTGTAATACGTGGCTTCTAGACCAGTAAGAAGTCAAATTGGGGCTATATCAAAACACTCTACGCACAGTGGTATGTATTTTGCTGGCATAAAATAAATTTTTGTATTATATTGTATTATTAATTACAGTGGTCACCCCCAGTGATTAAGATTGGATTGTTTAATGATGATCTGCAAAATATTTCAAATATTGGGTAAACACCTCTAAAAATCATGTTTGTCCCGTGTAATTTGTTTATGTTGGATTTTTGTCCAATTTTTTTTGGAAGCACTTTAAATAAAAAGTGTTATTATTGTCTTAGAATATCTCATTGGTCGTATTATTGGACGTTTAGATTGATTTTTTGTGGGGTTTCAAAGTGAAAGCTACAAACTCACATTTCTTTGGAACATTTTGTAAGAGTTGTTATGCAAAATAAATAGAAGGAGTCAATACCTGTCGACTGATGCCTAAATGATGAATATCGGACGATAAACGACGTCACTGACTCCATATTTGTGAGATAATTTAATACAGGAGATGACTTTTCAGAGCCAAAATGTTCAAACTCTTTTTACAAAACTGACCGCTGTGCCGTCAATTTCCTGCCGATGTTCATCATATAGGCATCATTCGAAAGTTGACTGCAGTTATTTATTTTTTATAAAATACTGACTCCAAATACGAAAAAGTTTTCATTTATCACTATGAAAAAACTATAAAAATTGCTATAAAAGTCTAATAATTCGACCAAAATAATCAAAATTGATATTTAAAGTGCTTCCAAGGGTCTATTAATTCAGAAAAAAATTTGGACAAAAATGCAACGTTAAAAAAGTTACACGGGAAAACATGATTTTTGGAGGTGTTTCAGGAGCGTTTAGCTCACAGATGGCTTGTCCCAGTGACGAAATATTTTGCAGATCATCATTGAACAATCCAAACTTTATTTTCGCGGGGTGACTGGAAATTGTTTTCCCATTTGTATGGCCCGCGACCCAGCCTAATGTACTATAATAACAATCTTTAGATGCACACTAGACTGCCACTCAGGCAGACGTCGCTAAATACTAGCACGCTATCACCCAATTGGCTCTCAGTATCGAAATAATTCTCATTCTTATTAAATAATTCTTTTAGGAACCGATGCGCACACTTCGCAGCAGTGCGTTTAAAAAAACAATGTCATAAACAGTACAGTTTTTCAGATGTAGTCGCATTAAAAATTAAATACAATTCCAACTTTGTTGGAATAATAATAAGTAGATAAAGGCAAAAAGGAAGAAACGAAGATGCGGGTACTTGTTTAGAGTCAATGGCAGTATAACCCTGTTAAACAGAGATTAGTTTTACAGCCAGAATGTTTAACATTATCATACATTAGAAAAACTAAAATTCGCATTGTTTGGTTCTATGTTTTCGTGTACTGGGAAAATTATGTTTAAAACTGGGAAAATGATTTGAAGCAAATCGGGTCAGATTTATATACATTAGGCTGAGTCGGGGTCCAACAAATGGTAAAACTATTTCCAGTCAATAAGTTTTATTGTTTAATGATGATTTGCAAAATATTTTGTTGCTATAGGAATCCATCTGTGAGCTAAACGCTCCCGAAAACACCGCTAAAAATAATTATTTTCCCGTGTACATTTTTTATGTTGTATTTTTGTCCAATTTTTCTGAGTTAATAGACCCTCGAAAGCCTTTAAATAAACATTTTGATTCTTGTCTTAGAGTAACATAACTCACATTTTCCGCTCTATAAACCACATATTTTATCTATTTTTTTTTTCAAATTTTTTTACTGCACGTTAGATTTACCTAGAAACATCTGTTGTTGTTTTTGTTATAGCATTTTAACATTTTATTCAAATTTGACACTACACGTTATATTTATATATAGCTCCCATACAAATTTCGCTCCCAATTTGAGTTTTTCCGCTCTAGCAGCCTCATATTTTATCAGATTGTCTTCAAAGTAGACAAAACATCTTATATTTAAAATAGGAACATCTATGGTGAAAATAGGTCAGATCGGTTCAGATTTATATATAGCTCCAATTCAAATTTTGACCCCGATTTGACTTTTTCTGTTTTAGAAATCACATATTTTACCAGTCTTCTTAAAATTTGGTAAAATAGCTTATATTTACACTAGAAACACCTATTGTGAAAATGGGCCAGATCGGTTCAGATTTATATATAGCTCCCACACATATTTAACCCCCGATTTTACTTTTTCCGCCCTAGAAACCACATATTTTAACAGATCTTCTTCAAATTTGGTAAATTATCTTATATTTCAACAAGAAACAGCTATGGTGAAAATGGGTGAGATTGGTTCAGATATGTATATAGTAGCCCCCACACAAATTTCGCTCATGGGATGACTTTTTCGCCCTAGAAACCACGTATTTTCACCGATTTTCTTCAAATTTGGCACAACATCTTATAGTTGAACTAGAATCATCTGTTGACAAAGTGGGTCAGATCGGTTCAGATTTATTTCGCTCCCGATTTGACTCTTTCCGCTCTAGAAATCACATATTTTAACAGTTGTAGATGGGTGAAGATGGGTCTATTCGTTCCATGTTTGGATACAGTTGCCATACAAGCATTCTTCTCGATTTAATAAAGTGGGTCAATACAAAAATCTTTCCCAATTTCACTTTTTACCGAAATGAATTGTATTCGTGGAGTGGAGTGTATCATATAGTCGGCCCCGCACGACTTTAGCCTTTCCTTACTTGTTTTTGTTTTGTAACCGAACAAAAAGAAATGATTTTTTTGATTAATTAATATATTTTGTAAAATTCATGGGATTTGCCATACTCATCCCACCCCATTGAATCATTAGATAAAGGGAGCTGACTATATTTGCAACACAAACTTCATTTTATATAAATATTTAACATTCGCCGAATTCTAAAATGCCGACGACTACTACGTGTCCAACTTAGAGGCACTTACCCAACTACGAATGTGCTAAATCTTAACTCATACTTTTACATGTCTAGAAATTGCAGTTCATACACCATATGAAGATCAATTCCTAAAATTTATTTCATTTTAGTGTTCACTTTTTTCTGAGAGTAGAGCAGATTTTAGCTTTTCTTGCTTCCGGTTTGTTTGTGGGAACTGTTTTATTTTATACATTAATAGCACATACTCGTATACGTTACTTATAACGTTGAGGGGTTGAACTCTCTTTCAAAAAATTGACCTGAATAGATATTTTTTTGGCAACATAAGAATCAGCGTATAATATTTCAGTTCTTTGTTCAAATAGAACAATATTTTTTTGTAGACTAATGTTATTGGATTATTTATTGTTTTATGCGATGATATGTTTGATAATTTTCACATTCACACTTTGAGGTTTTCCATTTACGAAACGGCGGACAACGACCATGTCTTTGTTCGCGCTAAATGCCCGATACAGAGAGTTGACGTTTTTCCAATTGTCACTTTATCACCGCCGACACGAAACACGCGATTATGCGGAATTTATGTTGTTGTTGATCACGAACCTTCCCTTATGTCCGTGGGTACATATACTTGATTGGTGGTGTACGGTTTATCACTCACTCACTCACTCCGGTGAATAGTTTCGATTGTTTGTTTTGTTTTGTGTTTTACGTTCAACAGACAGACGATCACACCTTGGTGCGTCCACATTTCCAACTGAATGAGCAGCAGCACCATTCGGAGACGGAGTGCTCCCTGTGCTCGCTTCCCTCAAATAAACGCAACAATCGCTCCAGTTTGATCGCCAGTATTATCGTGAGCGCTACGCTGTAGTTGTTTGCTTATCACGCGTATTTCTTTTTGCCTGAAAGCAGTGTAAAACACTGGCTGGCTGGTGTTGAGGGTGAGAGCACCTCTCTTTGTGTCGGGTGATGACTCTCACAAACAATATAAAACAAAAACAATCCACAGCTAAGCAACTACATTGATGATTATTAATATAATTTGTAAAAAGTACCGGCACACGGAGGGAGTACAGTGTGGCCAATCGGCGGTACATCCTCTGACTGCACTGTGGGGGATTTATATTTGTTTGTTTTGTTATACAGTTTGTTGAGAAAGTTGAAACTACTAAGGGAACTCACGTCAACATTTCCTATGCAAGGAGAGTGGAAAAATACAACTCTGTTATGACACTGTTGAAGGTAGCGACCCATTTTTTGTTTGAAACAATGACTGTTAATTTGTACAAGATGTTCTTTTTCGCTCTTTGAATAATTGAGAACGATTTCAAGGACAGAATAGGTCAAAATAAAAGGAGATTTCAATTTGAATTTTGTAAAATTCCACGTTTTCTTTGAAATTTCTTGGCACAATAGTAAAAAAACTAGAAAAAATAATAATCAAGAAAACGGAATCAAGAAACGACAATTTTGCTATTGGCCTCTAAATAAAGCAATATTCGCAATATTTAATGTATCTTCGTTGAAAGTGGGAAAAGTTTAAAATAAAGTATACAAGCAACATGTCATAAAACTTTATATGCCAACAGTCGATAAAAGACGATATTACTATATATAGGAGGAAGGTAAATAAAAATATAAATTTTTATGTTTCAATTTTTAACAAGTGCAATTAAAAAATTCCAGATATTGTATTTATGAATAAAGGTTGTTGAAAAACAACTGGATGACAAATAATAATATACTTATTTTTTATTATACTTATTTCACGATTTATCCAATTATATTCGTGTTCTTCGGTGCACACTGAAAAATAAACACATCCATTTACTTACAGTTGCAAGTAAGGATTTTTATATTTGGCTACAGTTACTTTTATATGCGCATTTCAACAAAATGGTAATTCTGCTCAAAATTCCCCATAGACAAGCTTAGGCTAAGCTGCTTTGCCAAATCTCATTTAGCAGCATTGTAACATCCTCGAATAAATAAATGTCTTTATGACAAAGCCACCACATCTTTGAATGCATTTCATCTTTGTCAGAATGCTGTAAAAAGTATACGCGAATGGGTGGTAGAAGATATTTCATTGAGTTGTTCAATTTCCTGACATGACAATTATTTGTTAAATTGGGAATCCACTGTACTTTACACGGTCTCCGATGTATATTTAAAGGTGTTGCAAACGAAGTTACATACCGAACAGATTACATTAATTGAATAATTTTCTTTCCATTTCAATTGTCTGTGTCATAGTGTTGGTGTAGGTTAGCAGCTACGTGAAGGTGACGTGGATTGTAAACCCCGCGTTTAATACATTACCCCAATACCAAAGAATTTTTATACCCTCCACCTCCAGGATGGGGGTATACTAACTTTGTCATTCCGTTTGTAACACCTTGAAATATCGACCTGAGACCCTATAAAGTATATATATTCTTGATCGTCATAAAATTCTAAGACGATCTAGCCATGTCCGTCCGTCTGTTGAAAGCACGCTAGCATCTAAACGAATGGAGCTAGAACGTTCAAATTTTCCATAAATGCGTCTTATATTCGTAGATCGGTTGGGATTGAAACGGGGCGAAATCGGCCCAAAGGGAAAACTTTTTCCCTCACAAGGACTAAAAATACCCATAATAATCCCTAATATTTAAGCGTATTTAAGCATGTTTTTTGGATATGACTGTTCATATTTGATTGATATTTGGTATGCGCATTCCCTTATATCAAAAACGTGCACCATAAAGTGATTCTTATTTGTAGGAGGTGAAATGGGGGCAAAAAAGGGATAAAAATGGTACTTATTAAACGGCAATAGCTAGAAACACGAAATTTGGTGTGTGCATTCCTCTAATTGAGTAGATAAATAATATAAAAGTATTTTTTTCAAATTTGTACTTTTAAGGGGTAAAATGGGAATAGAGGGATAAAAATGGTACCAACCAAACGGCTGTACCTAGAATAATGAAATTCGGTGTATACGTTCCTCTGATTGCATAGATAAGTAAAATACACGGATTTTTCAAAATTCGTACTTTTTGGGGTTAAAATGAAAAAGGGGATAAAAATAGTACCAATCAAATGACTGCAGCTAGAGTCATGAAATTCAGAGTATACATTCCTCCGACTGCGTAGACACGGAAAATAGACGAATTTTTCGAAATTAGTACTTTCAAGGGATACAATGGTACAGAGGGATAAAAATAGTACCAACTAAACGACTACAGCTAGAATTATGCAATTCTAATTGCGTAGAAACGTCAAGGGGGTAAAAATGGTACCAACCAAATGGGCGCAGCTGGAATCATGGAATTCGGTGTATACATTCCTCTGACTGCATAGACACGCAAAATAAAAAGTTTTTTTTCCAAATTCGTACTTTTTCTTATACGGCAAAAATTGGTTGAATCATGAAGTTAGGTTATTTTGCTCTATGTACGTCTGATAATGGATTTTTAAAATTTGTACTTTTGGAATGAACTTTTTGAACTTTTGGAATAGAATGGAAATACAACCAACTTGAGCACCCACTATCTACCAACATTTATGGCTTTTGAAAATATAAATGTAACAATATTTATTTTTTTGAATTCACGTATAAGATAATGCTACCAATCATTCATTACCTTATAAGCGTGGTTTAAAATAATTAAAATATTATATTTATTTATAAAATTAATTTTTCAATATTTGTATTCGTTTTGGTTTGGCTATATTAAAAAAATTATATTTTCCTGTAATATTACTGCACTTCTACGAAAACCGACAAGTGGACATAGTGTTCGGAAAAGTTTCATTTTAATTAACCGATACCACTTCTTGTCATTGGACTAGAGCAATATCTTATGAACTTTTAATTGTGTACTACAATAAAAATTTAATAACAAAATATTTTAGTAATTTTAAAAAAGTGTTTATAAGAATCACTATGATATCATAATGAAATCTAAAAACATTCTTAATAAAAGCTTGATGCTTGTAGAGCGCTAAGATGTAGCATTTTTATGGAGCTGTATCTAAATCTGAACCGATGTGTGCTATTTTCATCACAGATGCAACAACAACGGTTTCTGTTACTTCTAATGTTTTCGGAGTTTGCAATCATAATACAAATCCATTTCGACAAACAAAGAAAACTGTTTGAAACATATCTCTCTTTGTTCATTTGCAACAAGTGATGACATGTTTACCGGAAACAAACTATTTTTTCCCACAAAAGAAACTCAAAAAAAAATCGTTTCTACGTAATACATTTCTTCTCTGCGTCTCTATTTTAAAATCTACTTTAAAGTTGCGAAACAATAAGAAATGAGTTGTTTTTTGTTATATTTCTCAATTGTGTCAAATATTTTTCAGAGTTAGTATTTTTTGTGCATATGTAACAAGTATTATTCAAAAGAGAAACAACATATTCAGTAACTTGGATCTACGTAGGAAGATGAAACTCTGAAATACCAATTATTTGGTTTTTTGGAAATAAAATTTCTAGGTGTTTCTTTTTGCATTTCATCGAGTACAAAAAAACTGTTATAAAAATGAAGAAACATTTCCAAATATTTTATTTTTTATTTAATCGGAATATGCGTATAAAGATTTTGAGTAAACATCCTGTTACTCATGTCCTATATAAATTAAAAACCCCAAAACCCATTAGACATCCTATTTAGACCCATACTTTGCCAAAAATCATATCCAATTTTCTGCATTTATCATAGAAAATTTGATCGTGGAATTTGATCGTCTTTTGTGTAATATTTCTTCAAAATATGTATCGAGGGCTTAAATTTAAAAGTGGTTATGAACCATTTTCTCGAAAATGAGTTTTTGATGCCAAACTATTCTCAGATTTGGATGTCATCTGTCATATAAATTTGGAAAAGAAAAGCCATTTTTTAATTTTCTGATTTGGCTATCACACTGCTAAGGAGTATGCGATCTGCTAAAATTGGCTGTTGTTAATTCAAATATAAAAAATAAGCGTTCATAAGCGAGTTAAGCTCGAATTACCTTTTATATTAGTGGAACAATATGCGTATCATTTTTGCTTTATAATAACTCATATTCAAAAAAGTGTTGTTAACATGTATATCTAAGTGGTCATACTGTTCTGTCCATATGCTTAAAGTTTTTTTATATTGCTAAAAACAGCTGTTTGCCATCTCAGCGGATACAAATCTGCTGTCTGTTTTTCAAACGCACACTTAATCACACATAATCAAATTAACGTCATTTATCATTGCGCCATAGACTGACTAGACTTCACGAGAATAATTGAGCATTGATTGAAAATTGGCTAAAATAATTAACAGAATTTTCACCTGCTTTATTTTTTGTAAAACTACACTCAGAAAAATAGCATTCCTAAATCTGAGTGAAATTCATACTGCAATTTAGTTCAACAATTTTACTCCAGTTCAGTAAAAATTTCCTAAAAAGTTGGAAAATTAACTAAGTATGAGTAAAGTTTCATTCTTTCAAAGTCATAGTACATAGTTCATTTACTAGAAATAAGATAATAGATTTACTTAAAAATATTTCTTTGGATCTAATAAAAAATTCTTACAATTGAGTAAATTCATACTTATGTGGAAGAATATTTCCAAGCTTTTAAGTGAGAAAAAAATGTGAAATTTTTTGTATGGAAAGAATTCCATTTAGGAAATTTTAACTTAAAAATGTGTTTTTTTCCTAAAATTAAGTTAAAGCTTTACTGAAATGTATGCCGAGTTCTTCATACATTTAAGTATTAATTAACTTATAAAAAACATTTGAAATTGTTTAAAAAATTCTTGAATATTAATCTAAGAAGCAATTCTCGTTCGTTTGCAGAGACTTATTTCTTAAATACTTTAAGAATTATTGTACAACCTCTGTGAAGGCACCTCTTGCCTTCACAGCAAACATGGAGTAAGAGCTCAGCTCTTTATGACAGAGGTATCATGAAACTTTTGAGAAATATTTCATGTTGTCATTTTTTGTATCACTTTGATTTTTTACTTAAATTAAACTTATTTTAAATTCACTTTTTTCCTTGTATCAAGTTTCTCAAAAAATTACTTGTTTTAAGGAAAAAACAAGTAGGGAAAGGCTAAAGTCGGGCGGGGCCAACTCTATTATACACTCCACATTCTATCCGAAAAAAATTCAATTCGGTGAAAAAGTGAAAGCGGGAAGGATTTTCGTATCCTGTAAATGTATGTGTTTGACAAAAAATGTTAAATCGGTAAGGACATTTGTATGGGGGTATATTGAAACATCAAACACAAAACTTATTTGTGCCAATTTTAGTTAAGATCGGAGTATAATTGCGACCTGTAATTTGATTACAACAATAGATGGAAAGTGATTCTAAGCCGATCTGTATAATAAACGACGGGTCTAACTCGTTTCCTTTTGGGTGTTACAAATGCACAAAGACATAATACTCTCGTGGAGTGTATAATCAGCAAAATTGACCTGAGTTTAAGTAAATATTTACTTGATTTTAGTAAAAAATTACTTATTTTTAGGAAAATTGCAGCAAAATTTTACTAAGATTTAGTACAAAATTATTTAGTTTTAGGAAAATTGTACTTGAATTAAGTAAAAATTTACTTGGTTTTAGGAAAAAATTACTTAGATTTAGTAAAAATGTACTTGGTTTGAGGAAAATCTTACTGGAATTTTCCTCAGTTTGAGTAAATAGTTACTTGGTTTGAGGAAAATTGAACTAGAATCAAGTTCAAGGCATGTACTAATTTCAAGGAAAAGTTTGAACTTGATTTGAGTAAATTTTGCTTTAGCGCTATACGAAGTTCAATTTTCCTAAATTTTAGTTCAATTTAACTCATTATATGGTTCACTTTTTTATGAGTGTAGATGAAACCCCCTCCCCCCACTCCTGGTGGAAAATCCTGCGCACGGCCCTGGTAACACCAAGAAATAATCGAGCTAGACCCACCTTTAAGTATACGGATCGGCTTAGAATCATCTGCTGAATCAATTTCACGATGTCTGTCTGTCCGTCTGCTGTCCATCTAAGCTTGTACGCACTCTACAGGTCGCAATTGTCGTCCGATTGTCATGTAACTTTTTTAGCCCAACGACCATCGGTATTGAATTTGGAGGAAATCGGTTCAGATTTAGATATAGCCTCCATACAAAAATCCCTATAATTTACACTATCACTGCTCTAGAATACAAATTTTACATGGGATCAGGTCAAAATTTTCAGGATCATGTTATATTTTAATTGGAAATGGCTAACGGGAAAGTGGACCAGATGGGTCAATGTTTTGATATAGCCCCCATACAAATGTAACTCTGATTTACAGTATTTCTGCTCTAAAATGCACATTTTACATCGGATCTTGATCAAATTTCCCAAACAATGTCACATTTAGATTAGAAACACCTATTTTGAAAGCCAGCTTTATAGGTCAATGTTTTGGTATAGGCCCCATACAAATGGGCCCCCAGTTTACACTATTATCGCTTTAGAACCCACATTGGATCTTGATAAAATTTGGCAGATCATGTTATATTTCAATAAAGAATACCTACTTTGAAGGTCATCTATAACGGCCCAACTATGGGCCCCCACGCCCTTACAAATGGGCCCCCACTTTTATTATAACCCCTCTAGGACCCACATTTTACATCGGATCTTGTTCAAAGTTTGCAGATCGTGATATATTTCAATTAGGAATACCTACCGTGAATGAGTACTATATAGCCCCATGCTTTGGCACAGACCCCAACTGTTGTTATAGGCCCCCATCAAATGTTCGTCCTTTCATCCTAATACCGTACCAGATCATGTCGAAAAATTAGATCAATTACCATACAATTTGAACTTCGTATAGCGCTATAGCAATATTTCCTCATATAAAGTTCAAACTTTTCCTAGAAAGTAGTATATGCTTTGAACTTGGTTCTAGTTAAAATTTCCTCAAACCAAGTAAATATTTACTCAAACTGAGGAAAATTGCAGTACGTTTTCCCTCAATTTTTACTAAATTTAAGTAACATTTTCATTAAACTAAGTAAATTTTTTACTAGATCTAATAAAATTTTGCTGAAATTTTTACTCAAATTAAGTAAATATGTAAAAAAGTAAATATTTGAAAATTTGCTAATTTTTCCTCAAAACAACTAAATTTTTACTTAAACTTAGAAAAATTTTACTCGATACAAGGAAAAAAACTGAACTTAAGATAAGTTCAATTTAACTAGAAATAATTCAAACAAATAGAGGTATCATGGAATAGTTCCATGATACCTCTACCATAAAGATTTGAGCTATTACTCCATGATTGTTGCGAAGGCAATATGGGCGCCTTCGCAGTTGTTGTTAGAATAATACTTGAAGTATTTAAGAAATAAGTCTCTGCAAACGAACGAGAATTGCTTCTTAGATTTATATTCAAGAATTTTCTAAGCAATTTCAAGTGATTTTTTATAAGTTCATTAATGCTTAAATGTATGAAGAACTCGGCATAAATTTCATTAAACAGATTAACTTATTTTTAAGAAAAAATATTTTTTTAGTTAAATTGTTTACTAAACTGGAGTAAAATGGTTGAACTAAATTGGAGTATGGACTTTATTCAAATTTAGTAATGGTATTTTTCTGAGTGTGGATTTAGTAATCAATGCGATGTATATACGCAGGGAGTGGTGTAGGGTATTATACAGTCGGCCCCGCCCAACTTTAGCCTTTCCTTACTTGTTTCTTAATGTGTATGAAAAAATCATAAATAAAATGAAATGTTTCAGACAATTTTTCCATAAAAATTTCATAAAACAAAATTGTTAAACTTTGTTTCATAAGAGCAAAGAAAGATTTCATAGTAATAAAGAAAGAATTCTTAAATTTTATGAAATTTGTCATAACCAATAAAATATTTGTGTTAATAAATGTCTTCATAAATATAATGAAGGATTTCATAGGTTATAAAATCATGAATAGTATGAAGATAATTCTTTCAGTGTACAAAAAATATCACTTCCCAGAGCTTTCTACTTAATTCTTTTTTGTAGCACAGCGTTATCAAACCGATTACATTTTATTCGATTACATTAGTTCACGATCATTATGCCAACTCGAAAACGATATTAATTTTTGTTTACTAAAATTCCAATTTATACTGTCACTTTGGAAATTTAAGTCCGATCACGTCCGGTTATATTTTCAATTAAAGTTAAAAAACATTAAAACAGAACTAAAAGATTTTATAAACTATATTAAATTTTATTGTCTTTGTTTATATTCAAAAATATTAAAATCAACGACTGGTTTGAATTACTGATTTAGAATTCGGCGCTATTTCACATTTTATTAACGAACGAAATTTGGAAAGACTGGTTTGGATAGGTCCATCCATTAATATTAATGCCGAATAATTGGATACCCTACGTGCTATTCTTGTAATATTTTATCGGACATACAGGGAACACATCTGGGTACATAAAATTTTTAATACAAAGTCAGAGTTTTGTCTAAACTTTGGAAATTATTATTAGTAGATGTTGAAAGTTACAGGCAACAATTTTTCCGGAATTCAGAGGAAAATCAAGTTTTCCGGGGAAACGGGCACTAATTTAATTTTACTTCATAATTTGAATACTGTAGATTTATTTCAAATTAATATGTTTGTTTCAGAAAATAAAAATGAACATTTGCCGATAATTTGGTTTTGGGTAATTCCAAGAAATTTCTAATTTTAGTGAATTTTTTGTTTTTGAAAGGGTTCGCTGTTTGAAAGGTACTGATCGCTATTTGTGATGTTTGGAATTTCCTAATCCATTAAAGACCGCAACATTTTTTTGCTAACAAATTTTGCAAATGACGTTATGTAAGAATATTCAAGGATAAGAGATATTTTGACATTTTAAACATCCAGGACTGGAATTAACTATGTCGTTTTAAAGCAGTCGTCAAGATTTATCGGACGACACCTAAGCTTTTATAATTCGATGATGCATGCCGACAGAACAAGCGTGCCAAATTTTATATAAAACAAAAGGACACGGATAGATCGATTCAGAAAGTAGTTCTTCATTGATCGGTATAATAAACGATGGTTCTACCTTGCATCCTCTTAGGTGTTACAAACAAATGCACAAAGATATTAATGCCCTAGTGGAGGGTATAAAAATGATTTTTAATTCGCTAGGTCACCAATTTTGCGAAACCCAACTACAGTTTCGCTTTATCATGAAAGTAATTTCCATCTCGTTTAACGTTGTTTCATAACACTGTGTGTCAGTCAAAAAACTCTTGGGTGATATTATTTTTCTTGTAGGTATTGTCAAGTCGAACAAGGATTAATATTTGAAATTTCCAGACACCCTCAAAATCTCTCATTATTATACGAATTGAAGATCTTTGTCTTCCTTTTTATAATACCCTCACTCTACAGAGTAGGAGGGTATATGTCATTTGGGATAGAAAAAACGTAACGCAATGAAGGAGTGACTTAAGACCCTAAGTATGTTTAACCAAATCCGTTTCCAGACTTTTTTAGATGTTTGAGACATGTCCGTCCGTCTGTGTGGCTGGCTGGTGTACACGACAACTGTCCAAAGGGGATAAGGAATCAGTTCAAACTTTGCACATGGTAATATTTTCCCCAAACTTAGTTTAAGTTCGAAGATGGGCGAAATTGACACGCCCCTTCTGGTACCTCCCACACACATAACCCATATTCCTATATCCAAATTAAAACTAATGTAACTTCCACACGGATATTTGGAATTGGCTCTAATTTCGTATTTGATATTGTTTTTATAATCACTTTAAGTGTATTAAATATGTCGGGTTTTACCACGTCCCTTCTAGTACCTCCCACACAAATCACCCTAAATTACGTAAAATTAAAGCTATTATGACTTTTATACGGATGATCGGAATACTGTGCAATTAGATACTTGGCAATGCTTTTATTGTGGTTACATTGGTACCTGGTACCTCCCACACAAAGTGGCGAAACTTTGGTTACAATAAAACCGACATAACATCCTTACGAGTAGTCAAAATCATTTGCAATTTGGTATTTGAAAATGTTTTTATAATCACTTTAAACTTAACAAATATTTATGCTTTAGACAACTTTTGAAAACTTTTACGGCTAACACCAGTTTTTATTAGATCAGATTTTATTATCGACTGACACTTTTTGAGCCCCGGGTTCAAGACAACCAACAATAAAACACTTTACATTTAAATTTTTACACAAACTGCAATCTCTGACTTATAAATGTGGCATTAAACGTTAGGGATGTGTACCGAAAGAAGTTCACATGTACCAAACTTTTTTATCTACGGACACAAGTCTTAATTATACAGACTGAACCGCAAATAGATAAACATCGATTTAAAACGATATTTTGCAACACATCAGTTTGGTAAGTTTACAATTTTTACTTTCTCAACCACTGCAAATGGTGATAAGATAAGCGGCGAAATAAAGAAAAAATCCATACAAAGCAATAACATGTTCGCTTATTTTGTCAAAGAAAACACGCCCAAATGTCAAGTAAACATAACATTTTATCATGCGGTGCATAAGAAGTCAATTTTAACCATTCGACCAATTCAATTCAAAATTCTAATGATTCGGAATTTTCCATAAGAAATTGTTCAAAAGAGAAATGTTGTCATTTATGAAACGGAAGGCTCAACATCTTTTGTAGTTGCACGTTAGTCGTGTTTGTTTTGCAAGCTTCGCTTATTGTTTGTTGGAAATTTGTTATACGGGCTTTATAATCGATATTTATAATGCACCCTTATTTTCCCAGATTATTCATCTGAAGATCGAGTGTCCCCATGTCTTCTTCAGGGTACATGTGGCGTGCATAAAGTTTTTAATATATAAACCTCCACAATGGATTTCATTCCACAGATGCTGTCGGTTTTCGTAAAAGTGCAGTAATATTACAGGAAAATATATATTTTTTTGAAATAGCCAAACCAAAACAAATACAAATATTGAAAAAAATAATTTGATAAATAAATATAATAGTTTTATTATTTCAAACCACGCTTATAAGGCAAGGCTAACAACACGTTTTCATATCGAAATAATACTTCAAGTCAATCCAAAAAATAAATATTCTTATATTTATATTTTCAAAAAAGCGTAAGTACCATAAATATTAGTAGATAGTGGGTGCTACAGTTGGTTGTATTTCCATTCTATTTTAATTCCAAAAGTACAAATTATGAAAATCCATTACCTCACGTACATAGTGCAAAATAACCTAACTTCTTGAATCATGATTTTTTGCCCCATTTCATGTCCCCCTTTGCCCATTTCACCCCCTACGAATTAAAATCTCTTTATGGTGCATGTTTTTGTTATAGGGGAAATGCATACCCAATATCAAGTAAGTACAAGCAGACATATTTTATAAAATATTCTTAAATACTCTTAAATATTAGTGGTTATTATGGGTATCTTGAGTACTTGTAAGGGAAAAATTTTCCCTTTGGGCCGATTTCGCCCAGTTCCATCCCAACCGATTTACGACTATGAGACGAATTTATGGAAAATTTGGACGTGATTTCAACAGACGGACAAGGCTAGATCGTCTTAGAATTTTTTGACGATCAAGAATATATATACTTTATAGGGTCTCAGGTCGATATTTTAAGTTGTTACAAACGGAATGACAAATTTAGTATACCCCCAGCCTGGAGGTGGAGGGTATAAAAATACCAGACTTTTGTACCTTCTCTACTTCATTCCATTTTTAGTATTTTTTGCCTCTTGATTTTAACAATCCATTGTCTTAGTAAAATACTTAATTTTACAAAACACAAGTTTTACTTTTGAACATTAAAAACTAAAAAGTTTGTTTAAAATTCTATTTTGACTGATTTGACAAATCAACTAGGGTTACACTCAATGAGTAACCTTCTGTGTATGCATTCTATATATATGTTATAGTTAATAATGGTTTGTCAAATCTGTTACAAACAGAATGGGAAAATGAGTATACCGCTCCACAACACAGTGGTGGGTATAACAAGCGTTGTCGTTGGAAGTGGTTTGTGTGTTTATCGGTATGTGTTTCAAACATGTTTTATGGGGTTTAATACGTTTTTAATTTGGTGGGGTTTGTGTTTTTATTTACTTGACGTTGTTGTGGTTTTGGTTTCTGTTCGTTCAGTGATAATTTTTGACAATTTAATTCTGGGTAGAAAACCTTAAATTAGGCGAGAATTAGATAAAAAGTTTAGAGTTGCCAACATTTATCAAAATTCTAGTAGAAATTATCATCGCTATACCGTCAAACACGTCACACATAACTTGGAGACTGATGCCAAAAGTAAAGACATCTTAAATATTTCTATGTGTCGGACATTGGCGATAAATGGATGTCTTCAGTTTTTCAGTTCAGTCCTACCACTAAAGACTGCTAGATTTTTGTAGAAATGTTAAGTCCACAAAAGAATTATGTGCTTCTCTGGTCGGATGTCTGCACTAAAATTAAATGCAGATCAATATAACACTCTATAGCTAAGAATGAGATTTTTCTATAATGATTTTAGATCATAAAAGGAAAGGATTTTATTCGTTTGCAATCATGTCTGCTGCAGTAAATATATATGCTAAATTATGTACTACGAGCTCGTTTAAATGTCAGCCAACAGACGCACGAGCAGAACGTCTTAGAATTTTATGACGATCAAAAATACAAATTTAATTGATATTGACGGCTTGATCTTTTTATAAAGAATTTTTTATATTTTGGGAGAAATATATGTAATCAAAAAAGTTTTCAAACAGCAGCAACTCATATACTTTGTTGAAAGTATTCATAGATGGCAGAAGTTTGTATGAGGTGTTACAATGAAAACTTCCATTTTTAACCTTTTTGATTTAAAAATCATACTTTTTTATTTCAATTATCATAATATTTGTCATTCAGATACAAACTAAATTAGCCAGGATAAAATAAACTCCGATGGCTACCCTTACCACACTGTACACCTAACAGTGGTTCTAAACCGTTTTTATACACTCCACCTAAGGATGGGGGTATATTCACTTTGTCATTCCGTTTGTAGCACCTCGAAATATTCATCGGAGACCACATAAAATATATATATTATGGATCGTGGTGAAATTCTAAGACGATCTATCCATGTCCGTCCGTCTGTTGCAAGCACGATCGATTGTAGATCGGATGGGATTGAAACGGGGCGAAATCGGCCCAAAGGGAAAAATTGTTCCCTCACAAGAACTAAAAATATCCATGATAACCCCTAATATTTTAGAGTATTTAAGCATATATTTTCAATATGTCTGCTTGTACTTACTTGATATTGGGTATAAGCATTCCCCTATAACAAAAACGAGAACCACAAAGTGATTGTAGGGGGTGAAATGGGGCAAAAAGGGATAAAATGGTACATATTAAACGACAACAGCTAGAAACACGAAATTCGGTGTGTACATTCCTCTAATAGAGTAGATACATAATATAAACGTATTTTTTTCCAAATTAGTACTTTTATGGGGTAAAATGGGAAAACAGGGATAAAAATGGTACCAACCAAACGGCTGCACCTAGTATAATGATATTCTGTGTATACATTCCTCTGATTGCGTAGACACGTAAAATAAATGGATTTTTTGAAAATCGTACTTTTTGGGGTTAAAATAGGATAAACATAGTACCAACCAAATGACTGCTGCTGGAGTCATGAAATTCGGAGTATACATTCCTTTGATTGCGTAGACATGGGATTAAAATGAAAAAGGGGATAAAAATAGTACCAATCAAATGACTGCAGCTAGAGGCATGAAATTTGGAGTATACATTCCTCTGACTGCGTAGATACGGAAAATAAACGGATTTTTCGAAATTCTGATTTTTCGTACAATGGTACAGAGGGATAAAAATAATACTAAGTAAACGACTACAGCTAGAATGATGAAATTCTAATTGGGTAGAAACGTCAAATAAAGAAATTTTAGATAGTCGTACTCTTAAGGGGGTAAAAATGGTACCAACCAAATGGCCGCAGCTGGAATCATTGAATTCGGTGTATACATTCCTCTGACTGCATATACACGAAAAATAAAAACATTTTTCCAAATTCGTAATTTTACTTAGTTAGTTTATTTTGCACTATGTTCTATGTGATAATGGATTTTCAAAATTTGTACTTTTGGAATTAAAATAGAATGTAATTAAAATACCCATTCTCTACCAATATTAATGGTATTTAAGCTTTTTGAACGTATAAATATAAGAATATTTTTTTTGAATTGACTAGAAGTATTATATCGATATGTAAACATATTGGTAGCCTTGCCTTATAATCGTGGTTTGAAATTATAAAAAAAATATATTTACTTATCAAATTATTTTGTTCAATATTTGTATTTGTTTTGGTTTGGCTATATTAAAAAATTTATATTTTCCTGTAATATCACTGCACTTCTTCGAATATCGACAGTCTCTGTGGAATGCAGTCCATGGTGGAGGGTATATAACGTTCGGCCCGGCCGAACTTAACGCCTTTTTTACTTGTTTAATTGATAATTGGCTTTAAAAGCAAGTAGGGAAAGATCCTTCTAATGATACAAGTTCTTCATAAGTCCGAATACAACAATTTTGTTTATTGGCGTAACCATGGCTGAGCCCATTGTGAACGTTGTTGTGGTGTGAATCTTTCCTGGATGATTTGTCAAACAATACTGAATAAAAATAAGTTGACAGATTGACAACCGTCACGCAAGATATATAAAAAACAATAAAAACATCGAAATCCGGTTACATACATTCCAAAATCCATACAGCCAGCATGTACCTTAGACCGGATCACCAAAAAATCCCAAATGCAATACGCAATATTGATGCTCACCTCGAGACAATTTCAAAACCATTTTTTATTTGTTTGAGATAATTCTCTGTTTATGGAGTAGGGGGGATTATATTCCCTTTACTTAATGTTCGTAGTTTTATTTATTCCATTTTGGCCCTTTTTATCTCCTAAAAGTTCTAATTACGAAAATCCGTTTCTTAGTGCTCGTCTCTTCCATGCATTTTCCTTTTTTGAAATTGTCTCGAGGTGAGCTTTAATATTCCATACCGCATTTGAATTTTTTCATATGGAGGCCAACACTGACTAATATCCTATGGTATGGTATTTTTCTCTTGTTACTTGGGTTTATTATTTGATATAAAATAATTTGATATCGCTATAATCTCGACCGTACAAAGTCATTATGAGTATCTCATAAAGTTAGCACCGATAAGAACGTTTCTGGTATGTGATAATTTTATTTTAAAATTTGAGATATAAATACAACATCCCGATATATCCTATTTAGTTGACATAAGCACCGCCTAATCGTGATGGAATGAGATTAAATTCAAATTTGTTTTTTACAGTAAAAGTTTAATCGCCCTATATGTACGTTTAGAATTCAGTATAATGTCCGTATGATTTTGACAGCAGACAAGAAAGAAGAAGATCTAAATGATTTGTTAATCATAAAATTGCTCTTCATTGTTAGTTCGTGGTTCTTTTTATATTTTCTTTTGTTTGATTGTTTATGTTCTAATGGGTGCATTTTAGTGGCGGAGAACTTGAAAATAAAATAAATAATGCGGAACAAACTGTTTTCAATGTCTATGAAATTGGCTTTATTAAAAAGATAATTTTATGACATTAATGTATGAATATGATTTAGGACATGTGGCCACAGTGGACGTCCAATTTTCTCGCACTCTTCGCAGTAAATCTGGCTGGATTTCGGCATCATTGTGGCCTGCCAAGTGCTCAATTGCGTCTGGTTTATGGCTGCAGACATGCAACTTTACATATCTCCAGAAAAAATAATCTAAAACACACGAATGAATGATGACTATTCGCCAAAAATAATAATGTTGGATAATTTTGTGTTTATTATTATACTGATTCATAAACTCGACGCAAAATTTGTTTAATGGATAATTTTGTTTATGTTTATTACTAAAATTCAATTTTCGTCAAAGGTCCGTTTAATATGTGTACTATCAGTATAAATTAAAGGGTCGCAAGCTGGTCGGATCTGGCAAAGCTATTATCAATTGTAATCGGTTTGGTTTAAAAATTGTACAAATTTATTTCGAAAATCATGGTTCAATTCAGGAATGTTTTTTGGCTCAAAGGACACGTCAAAAAGCAAAACTGCCACATTTGGAATGAAGGGAATCCGCAGGAGATTCACGAAGCATAATTGGCAACACTGTAGGACAGTCCAAAACTCATGGGATGTGATACAATATTTCCTGTATGTGTTGTCAAGCACAACAAGAATCTGTTTGTGAATTTTTCCCAAGCACTCCCAAAATCTTGACTTACGCGTAAAAGAACCGGGTACCTTTGTGCATGGATAAGACTGGATACTAGCTGACTATCAACCGATTCTCACCAGATGTAAAAAGAATACCATTCGAACGATATATACATATGATAAATAGAAATACTTAATAAATCTGTGTGTATTTGCCCAATAAACACTTTTTCCCAAATTGTTCGTCATGTTCCTAATTTAGCACAGTTTTTACGCAATTTATTGGGGAATTTGATCTGCAATTTTGTTATAACAGTATTAGCTATTGGCATGCTGCACCATCTTTTTGAAAGGGATTCTCTTTCGGCGTAGTTCAGTAAAGAAAAAACTCTTTCGCCTTCGTTAAGTAACGGAGGCGGGAGACGTGACAGTACGACTGTTTTCTTAGACAAAGTAAGGTCCGACAATGCACACTAGTAGTCGAACTGGATGCAAATCTTCCTGAGGATTAGAGTCACATCATAGTCGACAATTTTGTTTGTTAACATTGTACTTAATATGTTTTCGTACTCAAACACCATTTAAATCAAATGAAGGTTTTCCCTATTTTTCCTTCAAACCCTATTTAAGTAAATTCTACAAAACTATAATATAAAAACTGATCTCAATTGTTGTAATATCTTAGTATAAAATCTCAAACCATGTAAATATGTATATATAAACGAAATGGCAATAAAGATGAATTTATAAATTGAAAAAAAACACCATTTGAATGATTTCCATAAATTCGTCTTATAGTCGTAGATCGGTTGGGATTGAAACTGGGCGATATTGGCCCTAAGGGAAAAATTTTTCCCTCACAAGCACTAAAAATACCCATAATAACCCCTAATATTTTAGAGTATTAAAGCATATTTTTTCAATATGTCTTGATATTGGGTATGCGCATTCCCACTAATGGGACCGAAAGGGAAAATGGTACATATCAAACGACAACAGTTAGAAGACGAAAGTCGGTGTGTACATTCCTCTAATTGAGTAGATACATAATATAAAAGTATTTTTTCTAAATTCGTACTTTTAAGAGGGATAAAAACGGTACCAACCAAACGGCTGCACCTAGAAAAATGATATTCGGTGTATACATTCCTCTGATTGCGTAGACACGTAAAATAAACGGATTTTTCGAAATTCGTACGTTAAAATGGAAAAAGGGGATAAAGTGGTACCAACCAAATGACCGCAGCTAGATTCATGAAATTCGGTGTATACACTTTGACTGCGTAGACACGAAAAAAAGTTTTTTTTTTGCACAATTTTTACTTTGAAGAGATACCATGGGTACAGAGGGATGAAAATAGTACCAACGAAACTCTGTTTGTACATCCCTCTAATTGCGTACACACGTAAAATAAAGAGATTTTAAAAGTCGTACAATAGGAAAAAGGGTATAAAGATGGTCCAACTAAATGGTCGCAGCTAGAATCATGGAATTCGGTGTATATATTCCTCTGACTGCATATACACTCAAAATAAAAAGATTTTTCCAAACTCGTACTTTTTTTTACTTTAAGGCATTTGGTTGAATCATGAAGTTATGTTATTTTGCACTATGTACTTGAGATAACGGATTTTCAAAATTTATACTTTTGGAATTAAAATAGAATGGAAATATAACCATCTGTAGCACCAATATTTATGGTTATTAAGTTTTTTTGTTCGTTCCATGTTTTTATATAGCCTCAATACAAATGTCCGTCCTGATTTGACTTTGACAAGTGTGGAAGGTAGTACAAATTTCGCTCCTCTCCGAACTTAAATTAAATATGGAAAATATTACTTTGTGCAAAGTTTGAATAAATTGCTTAACTCATTTCGAAAGTTATCGTGTACACCGGCCAGACAGACGGCTGGTGTAAAGTGATGTTATAAATATTGCTGACATTTTATACCATAATTTGTTTTTTAAAGTCATAATAGGGCTTTTTTCGGGATAACATTAATGAAGTGTTATTTTTACTCAAAATAAGAAACTATTTTGTGTATAAACATAACAAAATATTAGAATCGGAATGCGATTTTATGGAACCTATTTCAGTCAACACGCACCAGAGAGAGTACTTTGCCTTCATCATTGGTAAAATTTGACGTCAAACAGCGTGGGCAACACATGCAACAATGGTGATAAAAGCCAGCCGATAAGCCAGCAACAATTCAAGAGCTAAAGGATAAGATAATTCGGCACATTAACGGCATATAACCTCAATTAGGCCTCAGCGTCATCGAAAATTTGGACCATCGGATGTAGGTGTGCCGCCGAGGTCGCGGCGGCCATTTGGCCGATATTTTGTTCCATACATAATTGAACCATACCAATATTATCATAATAAAAATAAATGACAATCATTTCCTAAATAATTTGTGTTTTATTCAAATTCAAGGCCCTTAAAAATTAACCACCCTTTATATCATAAAAAGAGCCGACGTGGGCCACTTTACTGCAAATTTTTCTAGTACAAATACAATGCGTTCTTCCAAATTTGATTTAAATTAGGTATGACAAACGGCGATATTTTTAGAAAACAAAGTAAAAACGAAAATGCAATTTCAGGACAAAGTGTAGAAAAAGTTAAGCATCTTAAACCGATTTGCATCAAATTCCCAAAAGTCCCTTGTGCTACGTTTTGTTGGGATCGGACAACAATTGCCAACATTTATTATAACATTAGGTAGACAGACAGACATAATACGCTGGTGGAGGGTCGAAAAAATCGAAAACAACACAAAACAAGTATCCCGAATTTTGAAAAAATCCATCTATTTTACGTGTTTACGCAATTAGAGGGATGTTCATTTCAAATTTCTTTTATCCCATTCCACCAGCTAAATATTTTATTTAATTTCTGGTGCTTTCACGCTACAAGAATGTACGCAACAAATTTTAAGTGCATATAATGCAGATATTTTCGAAAAATTTGTTTAAATAATCTAAATATTAAATTTCAGTCCTTGTTAGGGAAATATATATAGGTGTGACAAACTGAATATACCCCCATCCTAAGGTGGAGGGTATAAAAAGAAGTAAAGAAATGCTGAAGTCGGGCGGGCCGACTATATGAAACCCTCCATTTTCTAAGGCTTTACAATTCAATGAGGCCAATGAGACCAACTATGTTTTCAGGAGAAATATAACGTGTTCAGTTCAAAATCTGTTCAAATATGAGATTTCTAGAGTAGAAAAAGTTAAATCGGAAGCTGTATTTGTGCGGAAGCTATATATAAATCTGAATCGATCTGTGCTAAATTTGGTCAACATCGGTGAAATTATGTGGTTATAGAGCAAGAAGGTCAAATCGGGAGCGACAATTGTATTAGAGCTATAAATAAAACCGAACCGAAATATAAGATGTTGTGCCAATCTTGAAGAAAATCTATTAAAATATAAGGTCCAGAGAGTGGAAAAGGTAAATCTGGAGCGAAATTTGTATGGGAGATATATTTAAATCTGACATGGCCAAATCGATTCAAAAAGTGATTCCATCGGTATACTAAACAAGTAAGGAAAGGCTAATGTCGGGCGGGGCCGACTATATGATACACTCCACTTTCCAACCGAATACACTCCAACTCGGTAAAAAAGTGAAAACGGGAAGAATTTTTGTATGTTTCCTAATCATAGGCTAATACGACCTGGTTCGATTTGTCAAATCGATTAGAATATTGTATCGGGGCTATATCCAAACATGGAAAAATGTGACTAACTTTCACAATAAGTTCTTGCAGTTCAAATATAAGGTGTTATGCTCACTTTGAAGAAATTCGGTGAAAATTCGTGGTGTCTGGGACGGAAAAAGTTAAATCGGGAGCGAAATTTGTATGGGAGGTATATATAAATCTGAACCGATCTAACACATTTTTACTACAGGTGTTTCTAGTTGAAATATAAGATGTTTTTCCAATTTTGAAAAAAATCTGTTATAAAATGTGGTATCTAGAGTGAAAAGTGTCAAATCGGGAGTGAAATTCGTATGGGGGCTATATCTAAATCTGAACCGATCTGACCCATTTTCACTATAGGTATTTCTAGGACAAATATAATATATTTTGCCTAATTTGAAAAGGATCTGTTAAAATATGTGGTTTCTAGAGCGGAAAAAGTCAAATCGGAAGCGAAATTTGTATGGGAGCTATATATAAATCTGAACCAATCTGCCCCATTTTTACCACAGGTGTTTCTAGTTGAAACATAAGATGTTTTGCCAAATCTGAAGACAATCTGATACAATATGTGGTCTCTCAAATCGGGAGCGAAATTTTTATGGGAGCTATATATAAATCTGAACCGATCTGACCCATTTTTACCACAGGTATTTCTAGTTGAAATATAAGATGTTTTTCCAATTTTGAAGAAAATCTATTGTAATATGTGGTATCTAGAGTGAAAAGCGTCAAATCGGGAGTGAAATTCGTATGGGGGCTATATCTAAATCTGAACCGATTTGCCTCAAATTAAATAGCGTTCGTCCTTGATCCACAAAACTTACTTGTGCCAATTTTTGTTAAGATCGGACTATAATTGCGACCTGTAGTTTGATTACAACAATAGATGGACAGACAGACGGACAGACAGACATAGGGCCGAGCTCAGGCTACTATGGGGGTCAGCGGGTGGCGGATAGCTGGACGGCCTGCAGATATGTAGGTTCGCTGCGATTAATAAGCAGTCCCCGACCAAGAGCGACAGATTCCCAGGGCGTACTATAAAAAAGTACAAGTGCCCGATAAGGACTCTGCGACATGGCGAATGGATACCGCCAGTAAATAGGTATCTCCCACAGGGGTGCCCTCATGAGAGGAGTATCTAGGAGCCTGGCGCCTCCGTGGTTTCCCCAGTCAATGCAAATCCAGGAGCGACTGACCCAGAGTGGGCGGCTCCCTGGTCAGCGACTGTCCCGAGGTTAGGGGCGGCTGTACAGAACCTGGCGGAAGGTCTAAAACGCTAAGGGTAGGATCCCTGACAGAAAAGTCATTATGGAAAGTCATGGAAGCAGAATAAAACTTACGGTGCAGGGAGTTAGTAACCCAGTGCCGGCGGCAGAGGGGGTTGAGCAAGCAGGCCCCGGTCGTCGATATCCAACTACTGCAGTAATTATAATAATAACAACATAAGCGATCCAATAGTTATCGAGAGCCCGCTGAGTGGAACGCTAAACATGGTGCCAACAGCCACTGCGAGTCCCTTTGGAAGAAGTTCCGTAATAAAAAGAACTCCCCCATCCGGACCTATTAATAAAACCGGAGAACCAGGTCAAAACATAGCAGGAATAAATGCTCGAACACTGGTCAATGAGATAACAATCGCGGACAAAGTAGAGGCAACCTCCTCCAATGGAGATACTTTCTCGGTATTAGGAGAAATGATAGTTGGGCTTATGGACTACGTTAAGTGTCGAAACAATGTGCACCACGCCATTAAAGAGCAGGTGAGGGCGATAAGAGCCACATACAATAAATTACGCGATGAAAGAAGTAATGTTGTTGTCAAGGAGAAACACGAAACAGTTGGAAATAGTGAACGTGCGACCCAGACATCTCCAAAAATCTGGCCAAGTAAGATAGACGCCAAGAGGAATCGTGACCCAAACGAGACAATATCAGGAGCTGATACGCCAAAAAGGCCGAAAAAACGTTCCCCCCAATTGAGCGAACCAACGAGACCACATAAGGACATTGCACGAGAAACAACCAACGGGAGAGAAAAAGACCCAAACAGGGCAAATATAAATGAGTGGACGAAAGTGAAGAAAAAAGCACTATAAGACCCCGAAAGCCTAAACCAGACGTGGTTATAATATCGTCCAAAGGAGAGTCGAGCTACGCCGATATCCTTCGAAAGATTCGAACCGACCCCGAACTAAAAGACTTGCGTGAGGAAGTCAACAAAATCCGGAGAACACAGAAAGGAGACCTCCTCTTGGAACTAAGAAATTCAAATGGGAACATGGCAGACAAGTTCAACAAAAGGATCGAAACATCTCTGGAAGGGAACGTGGAAGTAAAGACACGCACAAACGAGACTGTGTTAGAGTGCAACGGTATGGACGACATCACCACAAAAGCCGAGATCTGCAGAGCACTCGAGAGAGAATTGGAAATTACCAGCCTAGACGAAGGAATAGTCAAATCCTTGAGGAAATCCTACGGTGGTACACAAACAGCGAAAATAAGCCTGCCGGCCGATATCGCTTGGAAGGCCTTAAAAAACAAAAAATTAAAATAGGTTGGTCAGTTTGTCGGATAAGAGAGGCAATGACAGTAATAAAATGTTTTAGATGTCTTGAGTTTGGGCATATGTCGAAGATGTGTAAATCTAACGTTGATAGGTCACGCCAATGCAGAAAGTGCGGAGCCGAAGGACACATAGCGAAGAACTGCGAATCAGAGCCAAATTGCATGCTCTGCAAATCGAACGGGGCGAAGATTTGGCACATGTGGCTTGTAGCTACAAATGTCCAATTTTTAAAAAGGCGCTGAACAACAAACGTAAATGAGATTCATGCAATTGAACCTCAATCATTGTGCCGCAGCCCAGGACCTCATGACACAGTCGGTCAGCGAACATAAAATAGATATAGCAATCCTAAGTGAGCAGTATAGGAACAGAGATACAAATATATGGGAAAAAGACTCGACAGATAGAGCAGCCATATGGGTCTGTGGAGATATGGCAATAGAAGCAGGCATGCAAGAACCACAAGAAGGTTTCGTAAGAGTCAGAGTAAATGGAATATATATCTATAGCTGCTATGTGTCGCCGAACATTCCAATACAAGATTTTAAGAGGATGATATGTAACCTGACAAGGGACGCAGCTCAGCATAATCCAATAGTGATCGGAGGAGATTTCAATGCATGGGCAGTCGATTGGGGCTCCCAAAGGACAAACGAGAGAGGGCGAATACTTTTGGAAGAATTTTCAAAACTCGACGTGATACTCGCGAACAATGGAAATGTTCAGACGTTCAGAAGAGCAGGACACGGATCTATAGTGGATCTTACATTTGTAAGTTCCTCACTAGCTAGGAATTTACAATGGCATGTAAGCGAACACTATACTAACAGCGACCACCAAGCGATAATATTCACTATACATAAAAGTTTGCCTATACGGACATGTACAGATAAAGTCTCATTTCTAGGATGGGCTAAGGATAAACTAGATGAAACAACATTCGTGGAAGTATTCTCTCATCATGTAATAAATGAGAACAGTGAAATGGAAATGACAGATAGCGTCTTGAAAGCACTCGAAACCGCATGCGACGCTGCAATGCCCAGAAGACGACAGAGCAAAAGACATCAAGGAAATTACTGGTGGAACGAGGAGATATCTTCACTAAGGAAAGTATGTCTTAAGGCAAGGCGTTTATATCAGAGGGGCAGAAACAGAGTAGATTTTTTGGCACGGAGACAGACGTACCATGAGGCAAGAAAAAACCTACAAATTGCCATAACCAAAAGCAAAGCAGAAAGCTTTAAAACATTGTGTAACGAAGCAGACATTAACCCCTGGGGCAATGCATATAGGATAGTTATGTCCCGCCTAAAGGGTAGGAAATCAGCGCAAATTACGTGCCCAGTACTGTTGAAAAGAATTATCGGTGTGCTATTCCCTCAAGGGGAACCATATTCTGAACAAATGTCCAATCCCCCAGCTGACCACCCGAGAGAAGTGACGGTGGATGAAATCCTGGGGCTATGCTCAAAAATTGGAGATAACAATCCGTATCCCCAACGGAGCTCTAAAGTTGGCGATAAAAACGAGACCCCAGGTCTTCGCTAACCTTTTCAACAACAACCTGAGAGATGGTGTATTCCCCAAAAAATGGAAGAAGCAGAAGCTAATCCTCATCCCCAAACCGGGTAAAACCCTTGGAGAACCAGCATCATACAGGCCAATATGTCTGCTGGATACAGTAGGCAAGTGCCTGGAGAGAATTATCCACGACCGGCTCCTGCTCGCCGTCGAAGCAACTAACGGTTTGTCTCAGATGCAATACGGCTTTCGAAAGGCAAAATCTACGATCGACGCAATAAAATACGTGGTAAGCACAGCGAGGAAGGCCATTCATGGTAAAGGAGCGGCAAGAAAATATTGTGCAATAATAACGCTGGATATAAAAAACGCCTTTAATTCGGCAGGATGGATGCACATCATGGCCTCGCTGCGGAGATTAAACTTACAAGAAAACCTTATTAAAATGATCAAAGATTACTTCTCTGACAGAACGTTATGGTACGAAACTGACGATGGAATAAAATCATACAAGGTTACTGCAGGTGTTCCACAAGGCTCCGTTCTAGGACCCCTACTCTGGAACATAATGTATAACGGAATTTTTGATCTAAAAATATCAGAGGAAGCGACAATTGTTGGATATGCAGATGACATAGCCATAATAGTCCAAGCTAGAGAGAAAGAAGAAGTTGAACTCTACGCCAACGAAACCATAAGAGCCATTAAAATCTGGTTGGAATCTGTGAACCTGGAACTAGCAGCACATAAAACGGAGTCAGTCCTAGTAAGCAGCAAAAGAAGGAAAGAGTCTATAAACATCCGCGTAGGGAGTGCCGAAATCACGTCTACAGACCACATAAAATATCTCGGCATTATACTAGACGACAGATTACAATTCAAGCAACACATGGAGTATACCTGCAAGAAAGCTACAGACGTGACGAATGCACTGGCTAGAATTATGCCGAACATAGGGGGTCCCAGACAGAGTCGGAGAATGTTGATATCTAGAGTAGTTGATTCAATAATATTGTACGGAGCCCCAGTATGGGCAAATTCCATAAAAAATACAGGAAAAAATATTAACTCAATTTACCGGAGAAGTTGTCTAAGAGTGTGCTGCGGATACCGCACAATATCCTTGGAGGCAACATGCGTCATGGCTGGAAAAATACCAATTAATATCGTAGCGACCGAACTCGCAGAAATATACGAAATGCAGAGAAGAAACCCGGATACAGACATGAAGGTGCTAAAACAAACAGAAAGAGACAACTCTATACAGAAATGGCAAAACAGATGGCAAAACACGCAAAAGGGTAGATGGACATATAGGCTAATTCCGGACATCCACAAATGGATTAATCGGACACACGGAGAAATAAGCTATAATCTTACACAATTCTTAAGTGGTCATGGAGGATTTAGGAGCTATCTTCACAGATTTGGGCTCGATAGCTCTCCATTTTGTCCATCTTGCACTAATGAAGAAGAAAACGCGGAACACGTATTTTTCAAATGTCCCCGTTTTAACGACGTAAGACTTACAACGGAGCAGCAGGTGGGCATAGGTCTCACCCCGGATAACATAGTTGATAAGATGCTTTTTTCGGAAAGCAACTGGACCGCAGTGAACAACTTTGTGAAGTGTGTAACCCAAAGACTGCAAGTGGAAGAAAAGGCCCGTAAGGCCAATACCCGACAGTAGAGAGAACAGCAACTAGCTAACCCCCCCCGCGACGTAATACCACATGGCAGTACCGAGGGGAGTAGGGTCGACGTCCCCAGGGGGTGTGGTTTAGTACGTAAGAATCGTACATGTTTTTCCACACGGGTGGAATACATCTTTTGAAGATTCCACACCTCCAGCGTAACAAAAAAAAAAAAAAAAAGACAGACAGACAGACAGACAGACCGACAGACGGACAGACGGACATTGCTAAATCGAAATTCTAAGTCGATCGGTATAATTAACAATGGGTCTATCTCTCTTCCTTTTGGGTGTTACAAACAAATGCACAAAGACATAATACTCTCGTGGAGTGTATAAAAATGGGTCTTTTTCGCTTCCTTTTGGGTGTTACAAACAAATGTACATATACCTACCTACCCTAGTGGAAGGTATAATTATATTTTCAATCTTTATATAATACTGCTTTAAAGTAGATCCTCCAGTACTCCTGATTTCAGCAATTTGGCCACCAAATCGTTGTGTAGGAACACCTTTAGATGTGCAAAATGCGGACTGAGTCATCCACTATCAAATGCAACAAAACCACAAACACACATACTCTTGTTACCTCGTGCTTGGGTCCGAGAATTTCTGAAAAGACTTAAAAATACTAGGCTGTTCCAACAATACTTGCAGTAAATTTGAATGTTCGTTTCTATTCTGTTTAAAAAAACAAAATGATCTCGAACCTGAGTAAATAGAAACGACAGATCTATAATAATCTGAAGAAACCATTTATACAGAGTTAGACAAAATTTTAATCATGAAATTTACAAATGAGTTTCCCAATGAAACATATTGCCCCAATGAAGTGAAATCGAAGCCATAAACAAACAAGTAAGGAAAGGCTAAAGTCGGGCGGGGCCGACTCTATGATACACTCCACTTTCAATCCGAATACAATTTAATTCGGCGAAAAAGTGAAAACGAGAAGGATTTTTGTATCCTGTAAATGTACGTGTTGGACAAAAAATGTTAAATCGGAAAGGACATTTGTATGAGGATATATTGAAACCTGGAACGAAATAGGTGAAATATAAAATGTATAGTTTGGCCAAAACCGGTTAAACTTTTGGGAGCAACATTTGTATTTGGGCTCTATTTAAATCTGAACTGATCTTACCCACTTAACTTAACTATGGTGAAGTTTTGCTTAGTTGGACTATAAGATGTTGTGCGAATTTTAAAGAAAATCGGCTGGAATATGTGGTTTCTAGAGCGCAAAAGTCAAATCGGGAGCGACATTTGTATAGGGGCTATATCTAAATCTGAACCGATCTAGCCCGCTTTAGCCACAGGTGTTTCTAGTTAGATGATAAGATGTTGTGCCAAATTTAAAGAAAATCGAGTGCAATATGTGCCTTTTAAAGCGGCAGAAGTCAAATCGGGAGCGACATTTGTATGGGGGCTATATCTAAATCTGAACCGATTTACCTCAAATTAAATAGCGTTCGTCCTTGATCCACAAAAACTTACTTGTGCCAATTTTTGTTAGGATCGGACTACAATTGCGACCTGTAATTTGATTACAAAAATAGATGGACAGACAGACGGACATTGCTAAATCGACTCAGAAAGTGATTCTAAACAGATCTGTATAATAAACGATGGGTCTAACTCATTTCCTTTTGGATGTTACAAACAAATGCACAAAGACATAATACTCTCGTGGAGTGTATAAAAATAGACAAAAAGCACAGAAAGGCTATAAACGTAGTTATTTATTTATTATTTATATATTTTATTATATTTATATATTATATATTTTGTAATACGCTATACATAAAACAACACTTATGTTTTGATTGTTTACTTGTAGTTTCTACATTTCTTCGTTTACTTTTTTGAAATGTGACTGGAAAGTTCCAATAATACATTGTCGTTTTTCGCAATTCGAATTTGAAACTTCTCGACTGAATATTTTACAGAAACAGTTTTTCTCACATTTTTCCAGTAATGTGAGAAAAAACGTATGGTGACAGAAATTTCTTACAAATCAAAGTTACAGACACAGTTACATGCGAGAAACAATTTTTTGTGTCAAATCACAACTATTCAGTTTCATATGTATTCGAGAAATTTCACGATGGGAGAGTTACAGAACATGGGTACATGTCATATTAACCTGTGATTAGGAAACATACAAAAATTCTTCCCGTTTTCACTTTTTTACTGAATTGAATTGTATTCCGATAGAAAGTGGAGTGTATCATAAATGAAGAATAATTATTTTATTCCATGCTTTATATAAGGTTACTTTCTATATATGTTTGTGTGCCACAAAATTTGAAATCAATTTTTGAAAGCTTTTTTCTCAACCAATTTTGCTCAAATTTTGCACACTTAATCATTTTCGATGGCAATACAAGGAAATGGAAAAATTTGACCAATTGGACAAAGGGGCGTGGCACCTCCCATACGAAGTTAAAACCTATTATTGAATATTGTCAGTTCTATGACACCTAGAATGCTGAAATTTTGTGTAAGTGCATCTAGCATCAATTCGCATAGTTGTGCCAAAAATGGGCGGTATTGGAAAAGTGGGCGTGGCATCTCCCATACGAAGTTAAAACCTATTATTGAATATTGTCAGTTCTATGACACCTAGAGTGCTGAAATTTTGTGTAAGTGCATATACCATCAATGTGCATAGTTGTGCCAAAAAGGGGCGGTATTGGAAAAGTGGGCGTGGCACCTCCCATACGAAGTTAAAACCTATTATCGAATATTGTCAGTTCTATGACACCTAGAGTGCTGTAATTTTGTGTAAGTGCATTTAGCATTAATGTGCATAGTTGTGCCAAAAATGGGCGGTATTGGAAAAGTGGGCGTGGAACCTCCCATACGAAGTTAAAACCTATTATTGAATATTGTCAGTTCTATGACACCTAGAGTGCTGAAATTTTGTGTAAGTGCATCTAGAATCAATTCGCATAGTTGTGCCAAAAATGGGCGGTATTGGAAAAGTGGGTGTGGCATCTCCCATACGAAGTTAAAACCTATTATTGAATATTGTCAGTTCTATGACACCTAGAGTGCTGAAATTTTGTGTAAGTGCATCTAGCATCAATTCGCATAGTTGTGCCAAAAATGGGCGGTATTGGAAAAGTGGGCGTGGCACCTCCCATACGAAGTTAAAACCTATTATTGAATATAGTCAGTTCTATGACACCTAGAGTGCTGTAATTTTGTGTAAGTGCATCTAGCATCAATGTGCATAGTTGTGCCAAAAATGGGCGGTATTGGAAAAGTGGGCGTGGCACCTCCCATACGAAGTTAAAACATATTATCGAATAGTGTCAGTTCTATGACACGTATAGTGCTCAAATTTTGTGTAAGTGCATCTAGCATCAATGTGCGTAGTTGCGCCTAAAATGGGCGGTAATGCAAAAGTGGGCGTGGCACCTCCCATATGAAGTTAAAACCAAAATTACACCTACTGTAATTTTGTGTAAGTGCATCTAGCATTAATGTGCGTAGTTGTGACAAAAATGGGCGGTAATGGAAATGTGGGCGTGGCACCTTCCATACGAAGTTAAAACCCATTTTCGAATATATGCCGTTCTATGGCAGATAAAAAACTGAAATTTTGCAGTAATTTTTCCTTCTACAAAAGATAACTAAAAAAGAATTTCTAGGCCCAATAGAATCTGCTTGCATAAAGCATGGATTTGAAAAAAAATTTTTTTGATTTACTAGTTTAACTGGAATCATAATTAATATCATGTCATGCATAATAAGTTCGATCCCGTGGATTGTCAGATGGATCCAAAAATATGGATTTCATCGGGTATCTGTTTCAAAGTGTATCCAAGAGAATGACAGACTGAACGGACCCTCCTATCTAAGGCGATGGCTTTGTATAGCCTGTCAAGTTTGTAGATAAGCAAGAACGTGCGGCCAAGAAAGTTAGACAGAAGATTTAAAATGGCTTCGCACCATCGACTGAATGACGGGAACGTGAATGATAAAACAAGCAAAAAGCTCATAAACGGTTTATGATTCACAAAGACCCGTTCAAGTATTGTTTATGGTTCTATTTGCTACAACCAAAAAAACCAATAGATTTCACGTAGCAATTGTTGTTCTGCTTGGCTCCATTGGGACTGCGGACAGACAGAAGTTGATGCACTCTTTTGGGGTGTATTAAGTATTAACTCAGAAACATGTTTTCGTTGTATTTAATTAGTTAATTGACTTATAATAAATAGCTTGTTCAGTATATCGATTTGTTCAAGTGCTGTTTGCTTACACTGGCCGATTCTAAACTAAACCCGAAATACTACAACTGGTTTGGAAAATTGCCTCAATATTAATGTGTTGTTGTGGGTGTACATTGACCTCGTTCCAAGAGAGGCCGCGTAGTATTTGTAAACATACACACTTATATATATATATATATATATATATATATATATATATATATATATATATATATGTACGTATGTACATGTTAAATCAATAAATATTAATGAGCCTAATAAGCGTTTTAAATTCAATTCAAGTTCAATTGAAAATGAAATTCCTTGCATTTAATATATACGTCGGTGGTGCGATGTTATCACGATTTCATTCGCATGAAATTCAATAATAATTTCACCTTGATTATCTTCTAATGTTTACGAGCATTTCTATCTGTTGTGTGCTAAATAAAGGGATTTTTTCAATTTCCTTTCGAGATTTTCTTTTTCCCCGCCCAGCCATCCGAGTGGCAAGGTAATGTGGGTGTTCATTGAAGTAGGGATGAGTTTGCCGTACGTGTACGTTTTGGAATTCATTTAAAGGAAGTTAATTCCGTACATATCACATATAAAATCCCTTTTCTTTCGTTCTTTCCAATAGGCATATCAAATCGTTGAGCTCCTTTAATGACGGCAATGTACGAAAATATTTAAAGATTTCCTACTGCTGGATACAGTGGGATGAAATAAAATTGAAGCGTTACATCCATGCACAACGAGATTTTTTCGATTTTTATCTAAATTATTTGGAGACTGTTCCAAAACCACTGTTTCTAAATGAAGGTGAACTTCGCATTATTTGTAGCCATCATAAGTACCTTTAATCGTCCTGAGCGATCAATCGAACAGATCTAATATATATATATCCGCAAAATAATTTTTTTTTTGAAAATGCTATAAAAAAACTACTGAATATTTTCTCAAATTTCTTTTTTTATTTGAAAGTACAATCCTTCCGGTTAATAATGGAAAATAATTTCATTCAAATGGCTGCCTCGCGCACCCCCCAAATAATAGTCCAACGGTTGAATAGTTGAAAAAACGTTAGATGGCGGACCCTATATGATGATGTGGTGAAGGGTTTAAGAAAGAAAGAAAATATCGCAGATATCTTATCATGGTTTCACCCTGAGTCACGTAAATTTGTTTCTGTGACACTGTACCGCAGTGTCGGAAGGGTATTTTTTCATTTTCGTTTATTTCTAATTACAATATGAACATAATCGCAAAGTCACAACGAAATGGTGTCTCACAAAGTTATCACTGATAAGATTTCAATTATTTTTTGTTTCTTTTACAACAAACACTTTGTTGTTACCTAGGTAACCGCATTTATTTGAAATTGTTATTGGCATTTCAGTTACACACTCCGTACGGATATTATTTGTAATTAATCGTCGAAGTCGTTAAATGAATTTTATTGTCTAGCTATGAACCAATAAAATACTCAAAAGATTTCCCTGGGGAAGACCAAATGTGTGCACTCTCACACTCTGGTTCGTTCGGTAAATTATTCCTGAGTTATTATTATTTTTTCACATCTTTGAGAGCCAGACAGTCCCGAAACAATTTTATATCACAATCAATTATTTAGCATTACAAAAGGGTTAAGATACTGGCGATGATTTCGTTCGTGAGTTGATTTCTCTCTCTGCCATCTTAAGTGACTCCATTATGCGAGACCGCGTGGTGGTTTGTGGTAAAACAATTTTATGTTTGTATCACGTATATTTAGGATTAATTAAGTTATGAAATTGCACTATTATAATTGCGCAAAATTAAAATTAAATTGTACTTAGATTCGTGGCACATGGTCACAGCTTACACATTTATAATAAACATGATTAAAGAGTGGAATCCCGGCACGAGTGTAGGCGTTAAAAAGGATTTAATTTTACCTAGAAGGGGCATGGCTAAAGCATAAATATTTTTAGGTTTAAAGTGATTAGAAAACAAGTAAGGAAAGGCTTGGCCCTCCACTTTCTACCCATTGCAATTCAATTATATCTAAACCTGACCTGATCTTACCCACTTTCACCACATATATTTTGCTAGTTGGAGCAGCTGCCAAATTTGTGGAAAATGCACAAAGACATAATACCCTAGTGGAGGGTATAAACATTATTATTATTATAATAATTTTTTGGTATCATATGTCGACTTCTTACTCAAGAAGTATTACCACATCTCTGCGTAAATAAAGAACTGTCGACCATTCTGGGAATTTGGGTAGTTTGTTTGACAAAAAGGTGAAAACTAGCTAACTAACTACAAAACTAGCAGTACCCGCTGCTTCGCACGCGATAGTATTTATTTGATGTTCGTTTGGTGGATATAGATAAATCTAAAATAGTAATGTGGAAACCTCCCATTAGATAGCACCCATAAACAATCAAAGGAATGTGCTTGTCGATGTGCACTATTTTAGTTGAACTCCCTTCGTATGTACAATTTTTATCATTTTCTACCCAGTTTTAAACAAAAAAATACAAACGCATAACCTCGATCTCTTGTTTCTAGATGCACCCGACCAATTTATAACTTTTGCACCTCTTTCCCAAAAAGTTTGAAAAATCACCATGTAGGTAACATGCGTTTTTGATTCTCCTAAAAACATGTACTTTATTCGGTAAAACGTTTATCCCTTGTCGTTTCGTTAATGGGCTGTACACCATCTATATCCCTTTTTGTCCCGCGCACCCCCTATAAGTTACCAATTTCCCCCCATTAACGGTGATAGGAAAAAAATTTGGCTATTGAAAATTAATAGGGGTCGGTCTTTCATTTAACCCCTCTGGGGGCGACTCCGAGACAGTTTTGGGGCTTTTTGTGTATTTTTACCCCTTTTCTCTTTGTTCCCAAGCCTCACAAAGTTAGAGGTTCTAGCATATAAAAAGTAAAATTACCAGCGCTTGAAATAAGGAAGCTGTAATCATACTTAGTCAATTTTACAAGTGTTGAGACCATTTCTACTAAACTGGATTACATTAAACTGAAGTAAGGATACTATTTATATACTTTTGATATACTATCTTTGAATACTATTTTCCGTATCAATTATTTTATATTAAAGGAAATTAATTTTGTGAACATATTATTTTATTCGATAAATGATTTATGTGTATTGGGCAAAAGCACTACTAAATTTACCTGCTTTTACATTTTTCTTCATTGAATAAAGAATATATACTTTTCTGTATATTATCCAAAGTAGTAACAAGTAGGTCAACTTAAAGCAAATCCAGTGTTATGCTCCTATCAAACGGTCTAGTGATGTGTACATACGTTCAATTTTATTTATGTAAAAAAGGTACACAACACTGTGTAAATACAATTATCGTAACAATGACAAACTAATCATTTCTAACATGTACTCGTGTGTATTTGGAGTAATCGAATATTCAGCGTAGCGCTCGCTGTGGGGTTTAGTGGAGTTCATATCGAAAATCAAATCAAAATACTTCAAACTTTACAAAACCTAACACTCCCATATATGCTCAGTGGCGGAGAACATGAAAAAGAAGGCCTTATAATAGGCCTCTATTAAGATTCGATACGAACTCTGCCTCAAGATTCGATACGAACTCTGCTCCCTATGTAAGTGGGAATCGATGATACTATTATTCAATCCGATTCGTAGAATCGAATATTTTATGCAAAATTGAAAACAGAAAACTATTTCCGTATATTTTTTCGAAAGTGATCATTCATTTGTATATCTTCATCTGATTTTTTTAGCGATCCAAAAGTACAAATTTGCTAACTTCCATTAGAATCGCACAACACAAGAAAAATTTGTATTCGGTTTTTACAAGGAATTACTCTATAGCTTTGACGCGTAGCTACGTCAGCATTTGTTTTCATCCTCATTGTTCATTTGGATCAAGGGTGAAAAATGTCTATTGTGAAATGGTACTGAAGCTCAATTGAAACAGTACTCTTTGCTCCAAATTTCTAGATTTTACTCAAATCTAGAGATACTTTGTGAAATTCCTGACACCTTCTCAGTTATTACTATCTTTGGTGCTTCTGTAGATTTGAATAAAGGATGTCCACAATGGAGAACGCTACAGAACACAATCTGCCACAAATAAACAAGTCATAGCTTAAATTTGTTTGTCAAATTTGTTGTAAATGAAGTTAGACGTGTTCTTTGCGATTATTTAAAATTTTAAAAATTTACATGGATTTGTCAAAGTAATCATTTTGGTACTTTTGGCGGTGGGAAGGTACTGACAAAAATACTAAAGTACTGAAATTTGTATCCCTGATTGGGATATTCAGGTACTTATGTATGTTTCCATTTATGTTAACCCAAAAACTGGACGTTCTATATGGGTTTTCTGAAAACTTGTTTGCGATTTGCTCTAGACCTACTACACCGTACGACACTAATTTTGGGTCATAAAAATGTCTATAAAATTCTGAAAGTATACACCAAACATAGCAAAGCGGTGTGCTCAGTTTTTCATTATCTGATAAAGTTCGCGTTTTAAAAGGACTTGTCATTTTGGAAGGATATAATTATTCAAAATTTTATATATAATTTTTCTACTACCCTTTGAAACGCGATATTGGTGTCAAATGAAAGAGGATATAATCTAAATAACAGAAGTGAAGAATGCCGAAATCCGAAAGTCAATTAAAATCCTTCATTATTATTTAAGGTAAATGGTTGATTTTTGGGGAAAAAAAATAAAACAAGACTAGAATATTAAAAACCGAATTCACAGTATGTAATTTTGGATCCCAAGTTTAATAAAACATAGATTTCTTGTTAATCAACAATTAGTTTTATTCTGTGAGGAATTCCATGTAAGACCAACGATAAATGATGAAATTTGGTGAATGCATTTGGTATTTCTGGATATTTTCAATTCATTTTCTTATTATTAATGGAGTTTTCAGTAGTTTCGGACATATCCTGGAGTTAACTTCAAAAGACTTCGGTGCGCCTGAAATTTATTCGGCGATTTTTTTAAGAATGAGTTTAAAGAGTGGGGGTGCTATCAAACCTAACGTGTCCATGTCAGTTGTGGCGAAAAGCAGTATAATGAATTTTGCGGGATCGAGAACATATAACAAAAGAAAAAACATTATTTCGAAAAGCGGGGTGGATGGTCACCTTAAGCAATTTTTGCAACATTAATTTTTCCCAATCATATAAAGTAATCCATAATTTCTGAACCCCTTTCGGTAATTTTGATATCTTGTAGAGAATAAAATAAGCTGAAATACATTAAAAATAAAACATGTGTTTTCAAGATATTAAGGATTAAGAATATATTTTTTAAACCCTCGAACTACTAGTACGTACCGCAATCTTCTTAGATTTAACTGTGCGACAATTTTACATTTATTTTATTGGACCTTGGCAAGACAATATACATGTGAAACTAATGATAATGGGTACGAATATTCACATAGAAACAGTGGTTCAAGAAAATTCTCAAAAAAAAAGAGAATAAAATGCTCCCTCAAAAAAATCTTAGAAATTAATCGAAAAAATATTTTGTTTTATTTTAATAGCTGTTTATTTAAGTAAACGTAAGACATTTATGTATAAACGTTGAAATTATCACATTTTGTGCAGACGAAAAATATTTATGAAGAATCATATTTTTTAATTTTTGTTTAAATAGCGCGAAAAACATCATTTTCACTCTGTATCAAGACAGGGCAGGGCGATAAATATGTTGGTTAGTCGATTGGAGGTGAAAGTGGGCTTCTGTCGTTCGGTCAAAAAAACATTTTTATGTGTGCCATGTTCAAACTTACAAGACTCAATAGCAATATCACATATAGCTCGGGTTGTATATTGGTTGAGTTGCGTTTTTCTTTTTTATTCGAGAGAGAATAACGGTTTACCGGAATAGTTTATTGATATATTCAAAACCTATTTTTCTATTTCTCTTTTCTCACCGTGTAACAACTTCACTTGAATTATTTAAGAGCATACTTTTAGGATTGTCGATATATTGAAAGGTGGTGCATTCGACAGCTTGTCGTCTTTGGTATGCGTTCTTACAGTTTAAAGAAAAAACTTTGTTAGGAAATTTATATTTTTCGCTATTTATAGGACTTGTGCGCACTCGTTATATATTTATAATGTTAATGCAGCCAGATGTGCAAAACTACGAAAGTAAAGTAGAACAATTAAGAGCACAGTGGTTTCAAAACCATTTTTGGAATTAATTCTATAACTTTTTTGGGGGAAAATATATTTTGACGAAACTGCACATGGCAGATTCGGCCATCTTTGAACAGAAACTGAGTTTGGGAAAAATATTACCATTTGCAAAGTTTGAATTGATTCGAGTGTTAACGTGTACACTAGGGTTTGCATCATATTTTCTGTTTCCGGCATCCCGGTAAATTTGTATGGGATTTCCGTGGGAACTCAGCAAAAAGTTTTACCTTTTTCTCGTCCATTTTTTCACGACTTTTTCACTATAAAATTGCAAAAGGTACCAAACTAATTTAACAAAGATCACATTTAATTATATATATGCGTTAGGCGATACAAATCGTCTACGCTGAATATGGTAATTTACCATATATATTATTGATACGAAGTGAATATAACAGAATAATGTTAGTAATATTTTGAGATAATTCAATTTCATATAAATTTAGATTTTTGAAGCTACAGGAAAGGGAACTGATAATTTAATATTTATTAGCAATTATTATATATTAAATTTCGAGTGTGCAATATCATATAAAAATAAAGTTATTTGGATTGTATATGGGCAATACGTGACAGGCGTACGTTTCATCAAAAACAAACTTAAAATTATTGTTACTTCTAGAATAATGAAATTCGGTGTATACATTCCTCTGACTGCATATACACAAACAATGAAAGGTTTTTCTAAATTCGTACTTCTAAGAGATGCAGTGGAAACAGAGGGATAAAAATGGTACCAATGAACGGCTACAACTAGAATGATAAAATTCTGTGTACATCTGCCTTATATTTACTTTTTGAATTGACTTGAAGTATTATTTCGATATATATATAGTTCTAGCTTTTTTAACCGGCGTTGTACGGATTCATTCTTCCCTGTTTCCCTACTCCGTATGCTTTTGAAGGTAAAATGAGTACTAATTGATAGTTTTAAAATATAGTTTGTATGGGCCGTGTCACTCCCTTTGTCCTATCATGTCCTAGTATAATATAGTAAAATTTTTGAGCGAATCGGTCTACCGATTTGGCTTCCTATAAGGAACATATACATTGATTTATATATATAGATAAACATATTGGCAGTCTTGCCTTATAAGAGTGGTTTAAAATAATTAAAATTTTATATTTATTTATAAAATAATTTTTCAATATTTTTATTCGTTTTTGGTTGGCATTCCCTGTAATGCTACACGAAGTCAACAGCTTCTGTGGAATGCAATCCCTGGTGGAGGGTATATAAGGTTCCATCCGGTCGAACTTAACGCAGTTTTTACTAAATATAATTGCCCGGAATAGTGGACAACCTGTGAAAAACTGGAAGTACCTTTTTCTATAGGATTTTTGAATGAACTCGATAATAAAAGTCTCGATTGAAGAGGTGTTTTTGCGAAATACTTTTCTGTTATGTTCGCTATGATTCTGCAAAAAAATCACTACACAAACACATGAAACATTTTAATGAAAGGTCAGAAATTATGGATAAACTGTAAATCGTAATATTTTATGCACTTTTATGATAATCGGCGATAGGAACGATGATTCATTTTTGCACGATTCACTTTTGCCTTTCATCGACCAGTCTGTTGATGACTAATCCAACGCTGTTCTACGCCGCAATGAAGGAGGTATTTTCCATCAATGCATTAGATCGACACTCATTGGGATTACAAAATCGCAGATGTGATGTTTGGTTTATCTAATACGAATATAGTTTTCTATAATTATCTCAAAATATTTTAATTCTCTGTCTTATTTGCAACCGAAGGATAAAATTGACAACAAGGCTTTGCCTGAAGACATGTGATTGATATTAGTTCAAGTAGGAATGAAAGCATCCAACTATCCAATACACGACGCGTTCAAGAGTTGGAACGAAGCTTATTTTTTCCAATGTAACATTCACATATTATTAAAGTAAAATAAATATATATTTCCCAACGAGCCTGTTACAGAATTCATATAATAAAGTGCAATGTGAGATCAATTCAAACATCTTTCAATTTTCAAAATTAATTAAAGATCAGATATTTCTTATTTTATTGGAAAATGTAGACGCGACGGAGAACGATCGTTCACATTAATAGTGAGTAGAGCATTAAATGAAATGTTTGTTCTTTGTCCTGTCGCTTCGAAAACTTTAAATTCTTTATTCTTGTCGTTCGGATACACGCCCAAAATCTATTTTTCCCGGATTTTATTTTTTTTCATATGAACCTTGACAGGAAAAATCCTTTTTGGATTGATTTGGATTTTGAGTCTACATCCATACATACCTGATTAAAAGCTATGTAATCTAAATTGTTATACAACATTTTTAATTTTATTGTGGAAATAATGGAAAAAATATGCGAGGAAATATGTAAAATTTTCTACTGAATTCCCGCGGGTTTCCCGTACGAATTTCCCGGGATACGGGAAACGAAAAATGTGCGAATTCCCGGGAATTTTCCCGTGGGAAATCCCCGGATGCAAACCCTACATTAGACCGAACGATACAACATGCACGAAACAATCAGATCCGGTCATATGGTGCAAGGATTCTTTTGGATATTTTTATCAATCCCTGCCAGTGATTCCGGCTTCTGCCGTTAAACTTTCTTGAAGTCGTACTACTTAAGGCAACATGCCACGACATGTGGCATTCTAATTGTGTTCGAGTTGCATGTAAACAATTATTTTCAACACAATTGATGGAAATTGTCAATGAAAAACTCGCTGTTTACTTTTCGACCTTCTGTATGAAAAACCATACTCATTCGTGAGATGTTAAAATTCAGTTGGGCAAACATACACACATTTGCCATTTCCCATTTTAGTTTTTGGCACACATTTAAGTAGCTTTTGAAATGCATTTGAAATATGATTTTAAACTTCACACAACAATCACAAACATACTCATTAAAAAATGAACAGTAAGGTTTCTGTCGGGTCAGCTAGTAAAGTCATTAAAAAAGAAACTGAAATTGTCCAGTCATTAGTTTTTACAAAGGGTAATTTAAATATACAGGAAGATATATTTCTATTCCTGTTAGATTTCTCTTGAAAGTTTCCAGGTGAACAAATTTAATTGTATCCCTATGTTTAAACCATTTCATACTGGTTCCATATGTGAAGTAAATTCTTCTTTAAGAAGATTTCACCTTTTATTTTGTCGATTCTTCTGGGAAAACAAGAAATTTAAAGTTAAGCCAGATAGCACGAGAGGCTAAGTGTTGGCACTATGTCAGCCGTATATTTGTTTCACAATAAAGATCCTGCGAAAATCCTCACAAAAGGATTGTACAGTAGCTTTCGCTTAATTGATCCCCACATCACTACAATGAAAAGTTCCCACATAAAGTATACAGGGAAATCCCCGTTTAACCCTAGGATGGTCATTGTGGTCTTTGACTTTGACCGAGTGTAATTTTGTGTCTAGGCAAAAAAAAAAAACACAAACGGGTTCCGTTTGTCTAAGTGTAATGCATCCATACATTGTTTTTTTTTTTTTGGTATATGCACTTCGTTAACAGTTAGAATGTGTGCTATTCATTTACCGTTAGAAATTTGTTTTTTTCTGCGTGTGGCGCGTAAAGAAATTCTGAGCATTTAGTGGCCCAAGAGTCATTGACCATCCTAGGGTTAAATGAGTTCCGTTTAATTGTGTTACCCTCTTAATTGATGCATAAATTAAAAACAAATTTAGGCAATCACATACAAAAATGTGTACAATATATGTGTGGTAACTCTTTAAATCATGTTTTCATTTTTCACATGTCATCATTTCTGAAAAATTTATCAGTAATTAGATAAAAGTAGTGCAAAAATGAGTGTAAGAAAACGTACAAGTTTAAATATAAAACAAAAATGAAAGCGCGCGGAATACAATCCCGAGCTGGTTTTCGCAAATGGCGACTTAGCGAATTTAAAAAGTTTATAGTCAATAATGTAATTATACGAATTTTAAATACATATATGTATCTACAAATTTCCATTTATATTGTTAAAATAAATTAATAATCAATAAATATTGTTTAATATTCCCAGTATTTCCGGGAAATTTAAAATCTTTTCCTGGGAATTCCCGTCCATTTTTTTCGGGAATTACCGTGAAAAACGGCTAGGACCCCAAACCCATAACATAAACCCGTAATTACCAAAAAAAACCAATTGAACAGCATTGTCCTAAAATATTAGCTACTAAAGACGGTGGAGTGACTTGACAGTTTTTTTCATTCTTTACAAAAATGAACAGCAGTGCGAAATTTTATCGTTAAACCCCCCAGAGAGGTTTCGAACATATACTTTTTAAAACCTTCTAGACTTTCTGCAGCAAAACAATATTGAATTTTTTAGGTTCTTTTTAAAATAACTCGTCTGAAAACACGAAAATTACATAAAAATCGTGGACACTTTCTTGAATTTCGGACAAAGGTTATGAAAAATACAAATAACCTAAACGAATTGTGCCAATTTCAAATTGTTCGGAAAAGTTTCATTTTAATTAACAGATACCACTTCTTGACATTTGACCAGAGCAATATCTTATGAACTTTTAATTGTGTAGTACAATAAAAGTTTGGAAATTAAATAACAAAATCTTTTAGTAATTTTAAAAAAGTGTAGATAAGAATCTATAAGAACTATGATATCATAATGAAATCTAAAAACATTCTTAATAAACGCAAATAATTTTCTTGATGCTAACCCGTAGCTTAACCAGAGTGACAAACTTTGGACAAATTTATAGTATATCTAATTGGAATGAAATCATTGAAAAGCAATTTACCTCTAAATTAATAATTATGTAAAAATCTATTGGCGAGATGAAATTCTTCCTTTCTGCGAAAAAGTAATGGAGTAACCTAAGAATTTTTTATGTAGACATTTTTTACTTATAGAAAAGAATAAGAATAAGAAATAAAATACAATTTGCATTTTTAAATTTCTTTCAATTCAAACGAATGATATACCCCTCTCTGAGTATAGAAATCGGGTGGGACATTTGCACAAGGGCTATATTACATATTCCACAACAGATGTTCTCACATTTCGTTTCTACGAAATGCATTTTTTCTCTGCGTGTAGGTCTATATTTTAAAATCTACTTTAAAGTTGCGAAACAATAAGAAATGAGTTTTAACTTAATGACATTTTTTGTCATATTTCTCACTTGTGTCAAATATTTTTCAGAGTTAATATTTTTTTATTTTTGTGTACATATGGGCAAATCTACGGTATAGTACGATTCCATGTCACTCAGGCTTCTAACCGCTTTAAGAGCAATATATAATATTTCTGAGAGTGTCATAATTTTCAAAACGACGAGTTTAACCTCGCCAACATCCTAAAGTTTTAAAATTATGCTGTTAATGTAGTCTACTGAGCTAAGGTCTACCCTAATTTACCCTATTTTTGCTTGTAACTTTCGGGAGTTGTTCAACTCTTTTGGCTATAACTTTTTCAGCATAAGAGAAAATCATTCTGATCTTTTTGTGGATGATAGTAATGATGTTGCGGAATCTTCTATATGTTGAAAGGGGCGTGTGCCATCACTGAGGAATAAATGGTAGCTCTTCAAAATCTGTCACTCTGTTTTTGCATAAAACGAAAATTGATACAATTTTCTTTTTTGCGCTTTCAGCGTGAACGTAATTGCAAATTTTTTAATATTGGATTATAAACGACAGAGATACTAACAAAAGGCGACCGGACGATTTGGTGTGCCTTCAGCGACAAGGAGATTATGACAGTACGAACATCATCAGGTCGATGCGTGCAGATCATGAAATTTCATATTTTTTGAAGAGCACATCCGCAGTTTGAAAAATAACTGGTGGCAACCCTGTGTGATCGGTGAATACGGGTACTACTAATAATGTGTGTAAGTGCTAAATAGATCGAATTATTATTTTGGTACCGAGAGCCATTTTAGGTTAAATTTTGTTGATTTTCATAGGGTTTTCAGGATTAACTTGCAATAGAACCAAAAGGGACAATCCGATTATAACTTCTTCAGCACTTGAAAAAAATGATGCACGCGAGCACATTATTTATATTTAATGTATTTTTAACAAGTTGACGCTAAAATAAAACGTGACGCTAAACTTGCAATAGAACCAAAAGGGACAATCCGATTATAACTTCTTCAGCACTTGAAAAAAATGATGCACGCGAGCACATTATTTATATTTAATGTATTTTTAACAAGTTGACGCTAAAATAAAACGTGTGCCTCTAATTTGAAATTTTTAATTTTTCAAAATTGAAATCGGACTATTTTGTAGATTTTCCCATATGTACATTAGGGTTAGTCATTTTTTCATTTTTTTCGAATATCAAAAATCTGTGGAAATGGCATGTAGGGCAGGCAAAAATAATAAGAATTGCGTTTTTACTTTTTCGAAATTGTAAAAAAACCTTCCGCACAAAATGCAATTACTTTAGCTAAAAACAAACTTTTTTAGTTTACTTTTTTAGTTTACTTTTTTTTAAATTTTTAAATTTGAAAAATTTTTTTCTGCAATAGTTGTTCTTGGAAATAATTTTTTTAGTTGGTTTTAGTGCATCGATTTCAAATATGCAATTTGATCAAAAATCTGTCATTTAGTTTTTGCTACATCGATTTTAAAATTTGCAACTCGGTTTCATTTCCCAGTTTTAAAAATTTTAAACGAGTTGCTCTAATAAAAGTTTGACAATACAGAAGAAATGTCATAATACATAATTTATATCGTTTTTAGTTTTAAATTATTTTTTCATAGTTTGTGTTCACATCGCCATGTCGTTTAAAAAAAGTTGCAAAAATGTCCAAAAAAACAGTGATAACTGGGTCAAAAATTTTAAAGCAAAAAGACCGAATGAAATACAAAAAGCTGTTTTGCCGCTATACCATTTATACGAATTTCCGAAAGAAATCAATATAATTGAAAGATATAGAGGATTAGAGCTTGAGAAATCTAAAAAAAAATCTAATTATATCTGAAGAATTAAATAAGTTATGGATTAAGCTAAATCAAAAAGCGATGGAATTAAAGAACGTTGGAGGCAAGGTGCTTAAGTTGATAACTGATTATCAGAAATTTTTAAAGCGGCGGCAAGACACCAATAAATTTGAAAAATTGTTTGATATCTCGTATAAAAAAGGTGTTATAAAAAAAGGAATTTTCGCATAGGTGTTTCCAGTTGGATTATAAGATGTTCTGCAAAATTTAAAAAAAATCGGGTACAATATGACGTTTCTAGAGCGGAAAATGTCAAATCGGGAGCGACATTTGTATGGGGGCTATATCTAAATCTGGACCGATCTTACCCAATGTTTGCATAGGTGTTTCTAGTTGGATTATATGATGATGTGCCAATTTTAAAGAAAATCGGGTACAATATGTGGTTTCTAAAGCGGAAAAAGTGAAATAGGGAGCGACATTTGTATGGGGGCTATATCTAAATCTGAACCGATCTTACCCAATTTTTGCATATGTGTTTCTAGTTAGATTACACTAGTCAACAGTCAAAATGTACTCGGGATGCGATAATTTTTTCTGTGTAGATAATCTTGACCTTATAAGATGTTCTGCAAAATTTAAAAAAAATCGGGTACAATATGACGTTTCTAGAGCGGAAAATGTCAAATCGGGAGCGACATTTGTATGGGGGCTATATCTAAATCTGGACCGATCTTACCCAATGTTTGCATAGGTGTTTCTAGTTGGATTATATGATGATGTGCCAATTTTAAAGAAAATCGGGTACAATATGTGGTTTCTAAAGCGGAAAAAGTGAAATAGGGAGCGACATTTGTATGGGGGCTATATCTAAATCTGAACCGATCTTACCCAATTTTTGCATATGTGTTTCTAGTTAGATTACACTAGTCAACAGTCAAAATGTACTCGGGATGCGATAATTTTTTCTGTGTAGATAACCTTGACATGAGCTCGAAAAACGCAATAAAATTTTTTTTTTCGTTTGGTTTTTTTTTATTTTTTTTTTTTTTAAATTTTAAAATTTTTTTTTGGTTAATTTGTTTCGTCCGGCATAACTCGGGAACCACTAGCCCGATTTAATTGAATTAAATTTTAAAAAATTTAAAATTACAATTCCCTTAATCTGCTCATATATTGTTTTCCTATACAAGCAACAGTTTCCAAGTTAAAAATGAATATATAAAGGAAAAAACTTATTTTTTGCCTAAAGATTTAAATTTTTTTTTTTTAAACCATAAAAAATCCAAAATGAAAAAAAATGTCAAATCTTATTACTTTTACGTAAAGTCACATAACCTATGAGCAAAATGAGACAAAGATCATGAAAATCGATGCACGCGTTTCGCTTTTATTCGCAATTGAGTAAAGGTATGAATTTCAAAAATTTGCTCGACATATGCACAACTTTGTCTATGGTAAGGTTTTTTCTTTTTTTTTGATTCTCAGAATTAACAAAACGGAATAAACAAAGGGTTATTTAATTTTTATGATTGCGTAAGCAAAGTAATAAACGCTAATAAATGTGCGTGAACAATTAAAAGGAAAAAAGGAAAGGGGACTGTTTTAATTATTTGGGTTTTCCGTTGGCTACCTGTATGATTTTTTTACAGAAATGCAACCCACATTTAAGGGTGGTCATTATTCGGAAAATTTAAGACTCACACATGGTGAAACAGGTATGTAGCCACCATAAAAAAATATACACCCATTTATAAGTACCTGTCAGTAAAATACTAAACAATACACAGTATAAATAGGTCTTCATTGATCGATTTTACTCATTCAACAAGTGTCGACGAACGCGATAGTTAAAATGAGCAAACGTTCGCGAGGATTTGAATGCAATACCAATCCAAGTAATTTTTGTTACATGTGCGGAGAATACGTTTCTGAAAAAAACAAGCGTTGTTTTTCACCTAAATTGAGAGATTCATTTGAAGAGAGCTTCAATTTAAAGGTCTCAGACATAGATGAGCGGTGGACACCAAGTGCTCTATGTCCAAGGTGCTACGTACAGCTAGCTGACTCAAGGTAAGTGTAGATTACGAAATTCAAGAACATATATAACTTATTATTGAAATTCTTTCAGACGACAGCCGAGAATCATCATGCCAATGCTTTGGAGAGCTCCGCTTTGCCATGTAACAGATTGCTACTTCTGTCTTAGCAAAAAAACAGGCGTGGGAAAAAATATACGATGGACTTACGCTGCTGTTTCAACAGTGAATTTTCCAGTGCCATTTTCCGAAGAACCAGTGGACCCGCAACCGTCCGTTTCAAGATGGGCATCTAATAATGAGGCGATACATCCAACATCAGATCCGGAGACAGTAGAAACCACATCAGAATGCGAGTCAACATATACATTGCATGGAGGTCAACGCTTATGTTCCCAAGCAGAACTGAACGATTGGGTTAGAGAATTGAAACTCTCCAAGGAAGATGCAGAGTTGCATGCATCGCGCATGCAACAGTTCGGTTTCTTGGCTCCTGGTGTGGTGACAACAATCTACAGGAAGCGTCATGAACCATACGCAAGGTACTACAAAAAAAAAGACAACATCTGTTTTTGTAAGGACATTCCCGGATTATTTGGTGAACTCGGGTACTCTTACGATCCAGGAGAGTGGCGTCTTTTCATCGACAGCAACAAGCAGAGCCTTAAAGCAATTTTACTGCACAACGGCAACGAGAAACCTTCGATTCCAATTGCACATGCCGTTGACACCAAGGAAACATACGAAGTCATGGACAATCTACTAAAGTGCCTTAACTATGAGAGGCACGATTGGAAAGTTTGTGCCGACCTTAAGGTTATCGGTATCCTTTGTGGATTACAAGGTGGATTCACAAAGTACTGTTGTTTTCTCTGCCTTTGGGACAGCCGCGATCGTCAACATCATTACACCAGGAGGAGTTGGACAGAAAGAGTTAACTTCATCCCCGGCAGCGACAACGTGAAATATACACCACTCATAAAAAAGGAAAATGTTTTTCTCCCACCTCTTCACATAAAGCTCGGACTCATAAAAAACTTCGTGAAAGCTATCAACAAAGATGGCGAAGCGTTCGCCTATTTAAAAACCATTTTTCCTCACCTTTCATCGGCAAAGATTAAGGAAGGCGTTTTCGACGGTCCGCAAATTAAAAAGTTGTTGCAAGACCAACAGTTTGAGCACATTTTATCACCAAATGAAGCTGCAGCTTGGAACTCATTTCGGCAAATTGTTTCCGGATTTCTTGGAAACAACAAAAGCTCAAATTACAGAGAGATCGTCGAACAACTACTCCAAAATTATAAAAAAATTAGAGCAAATATGTCGCTTAAGATACATTTTCTACACTCGCACTTGGACTTCTTTCCGGACAACCTGGGCGATGTGAGTGAGCATGGTGAGCGTTTTCATCAGCAAATGAAAGAAATTGAGCACCGATACCAAGGATTTTGGAACGAAGCTATGATGGGGGACTATATCTGGTTCCTGATAAGAGAAACAGACCCACAACAATATAAAAGAAAGACAAAAGCACATAATTATTTTTAATTTGAAGGTTTTTATTTTTGTGTTTAGATATTTTTTTTAAAACTTTTTTATAATTAATTAATGTTGATATCCTTAGGATAATTTCTTGTACATATATCGAATTGTTTTTTTAATTTAAAGTCATATATTTTTGTCACCCAACAAATTTTAATTTTTTTGTAATAAAAAAGAAAAAACCTTACCATAGACAAAGTTGTGCATATGTCGAGCAAATTTTTGAAATTCATACCTTTACTCAATTGCGAATAAAAGCGAAACGCGTGCATCGATTTTCATGATCTTTGTCTCATTTTGCTCATAGGTTATGTGACTTTACGTAAAAGTAATAATATTTGACATTTTTTTTCATTTTGGATTTTTTATGGATTTAAAAAAAAAAATTAAATCTTTAGGCAAAAAATAAGTTTTTTCCTTTATATATTCATTTTTAACTTGGAAACTGTTGCTTGTATAGGAAAACAATATATGAACAGATTAAGGCAATTGTAATTTTAAATTTTTTAAAATTTAATTCAATTAAATCGGGCTAGTGGTTCCCGAGTTATGCCGGACGAAACAAATTAACCAAAAAAAATTTTTAAAATTAACAAAAAAAAAATAAAAAAAAACCAAACGAAAAAAAAAAAATTTATTGCGTTTTTCGAGCTCATGTCAAGGTTATCTACACAGAAAAAATTATCGCATCCGGAGTATATGAAATTTTTTTCATTTTGTTGAGTAGTGTTATAAGATGTTCTGCCAAATTTAAAGAAAATCGGGTACAATATGTCGTTTCTAGAGCGGAAAATGTCAAATCGGGAGCGACATTTGTATGGGGGCTATATCTAAATCTGAACCGATTTCCTCCAAATTCAATACCGATGGTCCTTGGCCAGAAAAAATAACTCCAGCCAAGTTTCATGACAATCGGACAACAATTGCGACCTGTAGAGTGCGAACAAGCTTAGATGGACAGCAGACGGACGGACAGACGGACAGACAGACATCGTTAAATCGACTCAGGTGGTGATTCTAAGCCGATCGGTATACTTAAAGGTGGGTTTAGCTCGATTATTTCTTGGTGTTACAAACATTTGGCGCGAAACTAACTTATAATACCCTAGACCACGAAGTGGTGTAGGGTATAAAAATTAATAAAACAGAAATACAAGTTGTAGTTCTTAAGAATGATACGAAGGAAATAAAATTAGGAGTGCTTGTTCTTGAAAATGGAAAAGCTGTAACCATATTTAATGGCATTAGAGAAATGCTAGAAAAGTATAATTTATTTCAATCCATTAAAATGATTATATGTGATACAACGAGTGTTAATAGTGGGAAAAAAGGCGGTGTTGTGTCATTGTTGCAAAACCACTGCAAATCTCTTTCACTGGCTCCACCGCAATATATTGGCTGCCAACACCATATACTTGATTTATTATTACGACATATTATGGATGAAGTTTTAGGTGGAAAAACAACTTCCCCTAATATCGAATATCCTTTTGTTTCCGAGATTATAAATAATTATGATCACCTAAGAAGTTGCTACATACAAAATAAAGAGGAAATAAATATTAACAAAATTAAATGGCGGGATGATATGAAATATTTGTACGAGCTGTGTGTGTCATTTCAATATTATTTGAAAAACCAAAAATTTCCTCGTATAACATTTAAGTCTATACCTCCAATAAACAACGCTCGATGGAATTCTAGGGCAATTCTTGCTCTACTGGCATTTATACTAATTCCAAAATATCGGACGCAATTATATTCAATTTGTGAGTTTATATCTGGCACCTGGTTTGATATATGTTTTCCGATCATTGTTTTAAAATCGATGACTATTCAAAATTAAATCTAGCCTTACTTCCTTTCAAAAACGCTCACCTGTGCTTTCAAAGACATTGGGTTCAGGAAGAATCAGCAATTCCGAAGCAGCAGAGAAGTAATGTATGTGCTGAAAGAGCCATAAAAGTAGTTCAAGATATTTTTCCACTGTGCAAAACAACACATTCATTGAATTTAAAATTTATTACCCATTAATGACCATTGTATTCTTGCTAAGATTTTATTTAAAGTTATTAAAAAAATACTCTTTTGTTCTCATGTTTCTTTTTATATATCTTGTTGAATTTAAGTAGTAGAAAATGCTACTGCATTTGAGTAATTTATTATAAATGTTATTATTCTAAGGCGTTACTTTAAATAAAATTTTAATCTTATTAACATTATTGCATAATATCTTCAAATTTAAAAAAAAAATATTATCAAATTTTAAAAATCACAAAAAAAAAATTCAAATAAAAAAGTTGGTTTTGAGCTAAAGTAATTGCATTTTGTGCGGAACGTTTTTTCACAATTTCGAAAAAGTAAAAACGCAATTCTGCTTGTTTTTGCCTGCCCTATATGCTATTTCCACAGATTTTGAATCTAAAAAAAATGACATTGTACATGACAAGTATTATTCAAAAAAGAAACAACAAATTCAGTAACTTAGATCTACGTAGGAAGACGAAACTGTAAAATACAAATTATTTGGTTTTTTGGAATTAAAGTGTATAGGTGTTTTTCGTCTTCGAAAGAAACAAAGAAAGTTGTGCTTCTCGTTCGTTTGTGAGAATCATCTCCATATAGAGGCCGGGTTTGATGATGAAAAGTCGCTGCGAAGCCACATGAAAAGACTTTTGACATGGTCGAAATCATGATCGTGGTAGTCTGCAGCCAAGTAATAAATGTCACCATGTCATTTGCAAATAAATTTGCATTCTATTAAATATAGATGCAAAATGGTCTTGAGCCAGGACAATATCCCAGTTCAAATCGAAACAAAGAAACTGTACTTGTTATTCGAATACATATTTTAGATTATAAAAACAAGTAAGGAAAGGCTAAAGTCGGGCGGGGCCGACTATATAATACCCTACACCACACCCTGCGTATACCTCGCTTTGATTACTAAACCCAGTTATTTCATGGGAGCAATTTTAAATTTAATTTTTAGTTCATATAAATTATACAGTTACTATAAATTCATCTTTAGTCATATTTAACGAATATGGTTAATAATATGGTAATTGATCCAATTATCCGACAGACAAATACAAATTTTACAGTAGTAATAGGATGAATCGGACCGACACTTCAAAAGGGGCCTATAACAACATTTTGGGCCTGGTCCAAAACATGGGCCTATATTTTTCTCATTCACGATAGGTATTCCTAGTTGAAAAATATAATGATCTGCATTTGATGAAGATCTGGTGTAAGATGTAGTTTCTAGAGCTGTAATAAATCAGAATGGTGCCCCATTCGGGTTATACCAAAGTATGGACATATGTGCATCTCTCAAGCAAGTAAGGAAAGGCTAAAGACGAACCGACTTTCTATCTCATTACAATTCAATTCGGTAAAAAAGTGAAATCGGGAAAGATTTTTGCATCCTGTAAATGTGTGTGTTTGGCAAAAAATGTTAAATCGGAAAGGACATTTGTATGAGGGTATATTGATACCTGGAACGATGTGACCCCCTTTCACCATGTATGTTTATTGGTGAAATATAATATGTAAAGTTTGGCCAAAATCGGTTAAACATTCGCGAGCAACATTTGTAGGAGGGCTATATCTAAATCTGAACCGATCTTACCCACTTTCAGCATAGGTGTTTCAAGTTCGATTATAAAATGTTGTGCCAATTTTAAAAGAAATGGGGTACAAATGTGATTCCTAAAGCGGAAAAAGTGAAATAGGGAGCGACATTTGTATGGAGGCTATATCTAAATCTGAACCGATCATACCCAATTTCACCATAGGTGTTTCTAGTTGGATTATAAGATGTTGTGCCAAATTTAAAGAAAATCGGGTACAAGATGTGGTTTCTAGAGCGGAAAATGTCAAATCGGAAGCGACATTTGTGTGGGGGCTATTTCTAAATCTGAACCGATCTTACCCACTTTCAGCATAGGTGTTTCTAGTTCGATTATAAGATGTTCTGCCAAATTTAAAAAAAATCGGGTACAATATGTCGTTTCTAGAGCGGAAAATGTCAAATCGGGAGCGACATTTGTATGGGGGCTATATCTAAATCTGAACCGATCTTACCCAATTTCTGCATTGGTGTTTCTAGTTGAATTATAAGATGTTGTGCCAATTTTAAAGAAAATCGGGTACAATATGTGGTTTCTAGAGCGGAAAATGTCAAATCGGGAGCGATATTTATATGGGGGCTATATCTAAATCTGAAACGATCTTACCCAATTTCACCATAGGTGTTTCTAGTTGGATTATAAGATGTTGTGCCAAATTTAAAGAAAATCGGGTACAAGATGTGGTTTCTAGAGCGGAAAATGTCAAATCGGAAGCGACATTTGTATGGGGGCTATTTCTAAATCTGAACCGATCTTACCCAATTTCTGCATAGGTGTTTCTAGTTGGATTATAAGATGTTGTGCAAAATTTAAATAAAATCGGGTACAATATGTCGTTTCTAGAGCGGAAAATGTCAATTCGGAAGCGACATTTGTATGGGGCTATTTCTAAATCTGAACCGATCTTACCTAATTTTTGCATACGTGTTTCTAGTTGGATTATAAGATGTTCTGCAAAATTTAAATAAAATTGGGTACAATATGTCGTTTCTAGAGCGGAAAATGTCAATTCGGAAGCGACATTTGTATGGGGATATATCTAAATCTGAACCGATTTCCTCCAAATTCAATACCGATGGTCCTTGGCCAGAAAAAATAACTTCTGCTAAGTTTCATGATAATCGGACAACAATTGCGACCTGTAGAGTGCGAACAAGCTTAGATGGACAGCAGACGGACGGACGGACAGACAGACATCGGTAAATCGATTCAGCTGGTGATTCTAAGCCGATCCGTATACTTAAGGGTGGGTCTAGCTCGATTATTTCTTGGTGTTGCAAACATTTGGCGCGAAACTAACTTATAATACCCTAGACCACGAAGTGGTGAAGGGTATAATAAAGAAACCTTTCCAAATATTTTTTATTTAATCGGAATATGCGTATGAAGATTTTGAGCAAATATCCTATTACTCATGTCCTGTATAAATTAAAACCCCCAAAACTCATTAGACATCATATTTAGACCCATACTCTGTCAACAAGTATATCCACCCAAAATGAAGCGAGATAGACCCATCGCTTATTATATAGATCGCCTTTGAATCACTTTCTGAGTCGATTAAACAATGTACGTCTGGTCAGGTAAAAATCATTGTACGATTCTAACGAAACTTGACACAAACGATTTTTCCACGTCGAGGACGTGGATTGATAATTTGAAGCACATCGGTTCTAATTTAGCTATAGCCCCCATACAAATGTTGCTCCCGATTTGACTTTTTCTGTCCTAGAAGCCACATAATTTAACCGATTTTGACCAAATTTTGCGTAACACCTTATATCAAAGTTAGAAACATCTGTGGTGGAAATGGTTCAAATCGATTAGATATAGCTACCGTAAAAATTTCGCTGCCTATTTGACATATTCGTTTTCTAGAAACCGTAAATTTTAACAGATTTTCTTCAAATTTGGCGTAACACCTTACATTTCAACTAGAAATATTTCTGGTGAAAATGGGTCGAATCGGCTCAGACTTATATATAGCTCCCATATAAATGTTGCTCCCAAATTGACTTTATTGCTTTAGAAACCACATTATTTAACCGATTTTAATCAAATTTAGCACAACACCTCATATGCACATTTCTCTTGCGATTAGGGTGTCCAAAAAACCGATTCTTTTAGAAAGACGGTTTTCGGCTTAACCAAAATTTTTTTAAAAACCGGGTTTCGGTTATATTTTTTTAACAAAACCGGTTAAATTCCTTTGTATCGGATTTTAATGAGTATTTCAATACGCCATCGTTTAACGGAAATTTTCCGGAACTTAAAAACAGTAAAACTGTATTTAATGTTTTTACTCTTCTTTCTTCCAGTCTCGCCATCAGTCTTTGGCACAAAACTTGGGCGTATGTGTCTTCTATCATTTTTAAATTGTTGAATAAAAATTTGTGTATTGCTTCAGCTTCTATGAGTGTTGCTGAGTCCTTTGACAGTTCTTTAATTGCTAACACAAGACGCTTTAGAATTTTACTTATAGAAGTTAATGTGTCTATCTCAATCGAAGAAAATGGGGCCAGTTGTAAATCTAGTAATGCATGGTTCACACATTTTTGTATGCGTAGGAACTTGTCCATCATATCCGACAGTGAACTCCATCTGCTTTTAACATCGCAAATAAGACGAAGTTCTTTGCCTTCTTGTTCTTGAACATAAGCTTGCAGAATATTTTGATTTACAGAAGTCTTTTTGAATGCTTGCACGTACTGTCGAAGCTTTTTTATAGCATTACGAATATTCGGAAATAAATCAAAATCATTATCTATCTCCATAAAATTATCTTCGGAATCAGAATCCTCGAAATAACTTTCACAATCATCAGGTTGTTCATTTTCAATTGTAGGTTGCTTTATGTATATGGTGTCCAGAACGCACAAATGGATTGGATAATTAAGACACAGCTGAGATGTTTCTTCCATATTTTCTCATTACTGAGGCAACCACTTCTGTTTCAAAATTAATTCAAAATGCTTCAAGTCTTTTTGTAATCAACTCTTGTATATTATCATATGTTCAAGTCCCAGATTATATATTTCAAACGATCGACTGGTCGGATCGTACGTTCTAAAGGAAACGCTAATGTGTTAATAATTTGAAATGTCGCTCCACGCGTCGACGATTATTGAAAACCTGCCATTTTGTGACTTAATGGACTTTAATTTGTTAATAATTTCACACTTTTTATTTTTATACTCGTTTTCTATTAGACCCCAAATTGTGGAAGCCCTTGATGGCATTTTGAATCCTTTGAAATTAAGTAACTTCAGGGCTCTAACAGACATGCCGTCCTCCGACACACATCTGGGCAAAATTTCACCGAGACATTGGGATTTCTTGAAGTTTTTTTATAATGGACCTGCTTTTTCAGGTGATGTTGACGGTCTTTTGTATAGTAGCTTTCGGACCAATTTCACATTCACTGAGAAATCTTGTATAGAGGAATGGTGGAGACTGAAAAAAACAATATTTTTATAAACTTGGAAAAGTTGTACCTTTATGCACTTTCATGTATTTATATACATAAGTTAAAACTAGACGATTTACAAAATTTTTGGGGTTTTTCACACCAATGCCAATGGTTGTTTTTCTTTTGCCACAATTTTCGTTGTGTTGAGTGAAGTTAGCTGCAATTCTTGACATTGGAAGTGTTCGTAAAGAAAAAAAATCGGTTCAGATTTATATATAGCTCCCATACAAATGTCGTTAACGATTTTCACCGAATAGAATTCTAGTGGACTTTAGCCTTTACTTACTTGTTTTTTTTTTTTTTGTAAAACTAGATGAAAACCCCTCCCAGGGGAAAATCCTGCGCACAGCCCTGCCTACCGTCACCCATCAACACCAGCGCCACGGTCAAGTAGCTCTAGTGAAAAACCTGGATAGCAACCGAAACCAATAAATGTCACACGCTTCTTTTAAAATACTTTGTCTTCTGTCTAAGAAAAAAAACAATGATCTCGAAACTGAGTAAGTGTTACAACAAAAACTATGAAAAGAAAAGATCAAATAATAATAATAAAAAACAAGTAAGGAAAGGCTAAAGTCGGGCGGGGCCGACTATATAATACCCTACACCACTCCCTGCGTATGTACCTCGCTTTGATTACTAAACCCAGGTATTTCATGGGAGCAATTTTATGTAGTCATACAAATTATATAAATTATATTCATATAATTTATATGCTATAAATTCATCTTTAGTCAAACTTAACGAATATGGTAAATAATATGGAAATTGATCCAATTGTCCGACAGACAAATACAAATTATACAGTAGTTAACCAAAGTCATACCAAAGTATGGACATATGGGCATCACCCAAACAATTCTCATTGCAATTCAATTCGGTAAAAAATTGACATCGGGAAGGATTTTTGCATCCTGTAAATGTATGTGTTTGACAAAAAATGTTAAATCGGAAAGGACATTTGTGCGGGGGTATATTGAAACCTGGAACGATGTGATATGTAAAATTTGGCCAAAATCGGTTAAACATTCGGGAGCAACATTTGTATGAGGGCTATATCTAAATCTGAACCGATCTTACTCACTTTCACCATAGGTTTTTTTAGTTGGATTCTAAGATGTTGTACCAATTTTAAAGAAAAACGGGTACACTATGTGGATTTTAGAGCGGAAAAAGTCAAATCGGGAGCTATATCTAAATCTGAACCGATCTTACCCAATTTTTGCATAGGTGTTTCTAGTTGGATTATAAGATGTTCTGCAAAATTTAAAGAAAATCGGGTACAATATGACGTTTCTAGAGCGGAAAATGTCAAATCGGGAGCGACATTTGTATGGGGGCTATATCTAAATCTGAACCGATTTTACCCAATGTTTGCATAGGTGTTTCTAGTTGGATTATAAGATGATGTGCCAATTTTAAAGAAAATCGGGTACAATATGTGGTTTCTAAAGCGGAAAAAGTGAAATAGGGAGCGACATTTGTATGGGGGCTATATCTAAATCTGAACCGATCTTACCCAATTTTTGCATATGTGTTTCTAGTTAGATTATAAGATGTTCTGCCAAATTTAAAGAAAATCGGGTACAATATGTCGTTTCTAGAGCGGAAAATATCAAATCGGGAGCGACATTTGTATGGGGGCTATATCTAAATCTGAACCGATTTCCTCCAAATTCAATACCGATGGTCCTTGGCCAGAAAAAATAAATTCTGCCAAGTTTCATGACAATCGGACAACAATTGCGACCTGTAGAGTGCGAACAAGCTTAGATGGACAGCAGACGGACGGACGGACAGACAGACATCGGTAAATCGATTCAGCTGGTGATTCTAAGCCGATCGGTATACTTAAAGGTGGGTCTAGCTCGATTATTTCTTGGTGTTACAAACATTTGGCGCGAAACTAACTTATAATACCCTAGACCACGAAGTGGTGTAGTGGTCTAAGGAAGGTAGGTAAAAGTAGATGATAGACAATACTATTTGTTAACCAAAACCTTTCATTAAAATGTAATTAATCGATCAAATGTGAACACAATTTTATTTAAACAGTGAATATTTCTCTTATTATTGTTATAGTCTTTAATTTATCAAACACTCTTAAAAAATAATTCAATTATTGTATTTCTGTTACAAATCATTGTTTTTTTATTTAGTTAAGAAGACGTTGGAAGTATGGGCTCTAATTACGATTACAATTATGAATTGGTAAATACTACATTTACAGAGAGACATTTAAAAATAATTCCCGCTATCTCGGGAAATGTAACATGAAGAGTTGAAAGTTCATACTTCAGTAATTTCTCTTTTAAAAATGGCAGCAGCGTTCACTGGAGAGGGCTTCGCTCCGTAGACAAACATGTGGAACAGCTTGTATTCTCCACCATCCATCATGATTAGCTTCTTTCGTAACAAAAGGCTTTGAAGTCTCAAATAAATTTGTTCTGTAATATCGCTAAAAAAAACTTTTCTAACCCTTTTTAACGCCGCCTTTTTAGTAAATTAATCGGAGTTGTTGCAGAACGCCCTGTAGTTCAAAATTTTTATTTATAATCTATATTAGTGTTTTGTCAATCAGATGTTTTGTATTCCTCTTTGGTTATAACAAGAGCGTCACGTAAAAGAAGGATGTACAAAACCGCGGTATGTGGATTCTTGTTGTTATTAATGTTTTGATGTTCCTTTAGAAACAAACGTTGTACATCATTTCAAACAATCCATCGCAGGCCTCCTGTTTTTATTTACGTTACTTCCGTAACAGGAGTAGTTTATTATGCAAGAATCAGTGAAGGTGAATATGAGAAAGATGTTCAGATGTTTACAGTGGGTGGTACCTAAGTCTCTTCATTAGAAAATGGTGCAAGACCATCATGATAGGTTAGGACGTAGTTGCAGTTTTTGTTGTGCTGCAGTTGTGTTTTGTGCTGCCGTTAGCTTTTAATACTCTGTTTTACCGACGCACAGAGGGTTGAAATCGCCAAAAATGGAGATTAATTTAAACATCAAAAATTATTTCTTGTAAAAATGTTATTATACGATTAAAGAATATAAAATTTTACATCACTACGGAAAATATCAATGACATGTGATGTTCACTTTTCCAGTTGCACTGCCTTAAAGTCAAGAATGTTTTGAGTTTTACGCGAACATGAAAATTGCAAATTGACATATTTTAAAGGATAATATCTTTTTCCCCATTGTAAAAAGTAGCATTTTGATTATAGATTCTTCACGTTCGGGTATTTTAGAGTGATTTTACAACGAAAGCAACAAAAGTAGCTGTAGAATTATTTTTAAAAAAATTTTGAAATTGTAAATTTGAGGTATTTTCAAAATATATGTGGAGTTTTAAATGTGTATTCTGTACCATATTGTGGAATTAGTCAATCTTTTTGGGTGCATTTTTATTGTACAATTTGAAATTTGAATTTGACGGTATCTACTAAATGATACAATTATTTCCATGAAAAAGCATTGAGAGAAGTAAAATGAGATTCAAAAATGCACAATAAATCTTCATGTATAAACATCCTTCTACAAAAGCAAGTAGGGAAAGACTAAAGTCGGGCGACGCCGGCTATATGATATCCTGCAATTTCTACCTACTACAAGAAATTTACTACCAATTCTAGATTAATTTAAAATATTTGTGAAAGTTCAATACCGGACGAATTCGAAACGTTATTCTATATGAGCAAATGACACACCAAATCTGGTGGTACATTTGTATGGGGGCTTTATCAAACAATGGGCCTATGTCGCCGAATTTAACTATAACGATATGTGCCAAATCTGAGTAAAATTGGGAAATATTTTGTTTCTAGAGCGGAAAAGTCAAATTTTGAGCAACATTTGTATGGGAGCTACACCTGAATCTAAACCGATGTGACGCACTTTCACCGTAAATTTTCTAGTTGAAATATAAAGTGTTGTGCCAAATTTGAGCATTATCGGTTAAACTATGTGGTATCTAGAGCGAAAAAAGTTAAATCGGGTGTGACGTTTATATGAAGTGGTATCAATTTTTTCCGATTTGCTTCACATTTAATAACGTCCGTCACTGGTGCGCAAAAATCAATTGTACCACGTTTTGTTGGGATCGGATAATAATTGCGACTTGTTCTTCGATAACATGAATAGATGGATGGATGGATTATTAATTTATTTTCCAGGAATATGTTTTTTTTTTTTCACTAAATTGTGTTTATTTTACTGTTTATGGTATAAATACTGAAAATATATCAACAGTACCTGACCCGAAGTCTTCCCCGAATTAATCTCCATTTTTGGAAATTTCAACCCTCTGTGCGAGTCTTCAAGTCTTCAAATCAGCTAAACGTCTTTATATCTGACAATAGTGAAATAGGCGTTGAAAAGATTGGACGGTTTTTAAAAAGCGATAAATGTGTTCAGTGTGGGTACAATAAACATCTGGGGGTGGGAGGTTGGCAAAAAGAGGTTAAAAAATAAAACAATAATTAATCCTTGAATATCATGTCACATAAAAGGGTAACAACTCAAAATCTAAAAATTAAGTTAAAGAACTGAATGTATAATTTTATAGTTGAGTTTAAATGGAGTCTATTATAATAGATAGGGTAATAACGGAAGGATGTGACAAAACAATTGGTGATGGGAAGAAAATGTTGAGTTGTTACACTTTTGTGGAGCATGGCCGAAGCCAGGGTCATAAAATTTTCAGGGTAGTTCCCAAATATGACGTAGACGGCAGTAGCTACACTCAGAAAAATTGCATTCATAAATCTGAGTAAAATCAATACTTCAATTTAGTTTAACAATTTTACTCCAAAAAATTAAAATTAAATAGATATGAGTACACTTTCGTTATTTCAAAGCCAGAAGAAATAGTACATATACTCAAAATAGGGTATTAAGTTTACATAAAAACATTTATTTGGATCTAGTAAAAACTTCTGACAATTCATACTTGTGCGGAAGAAAATTTACTATCTTTTAAAAAAGAAAATAATGAAGAATTTTTTGTATGAAAAAATTCCATCAAGGAAGTTTTTACTTAAAAATATGTTTATTACTTCAAATAAAGAAAATATATGTACTTAAATTTATGCCATGTTCCTCATACATTCAAGTATAAATGAACTTATAAAAAACACTTTAGTGTGTTACAAATACATGAATAGTAATCTAAGAAGCAATTCTCGTTCGTTAGCAAAGACTTTCCTCATAAGTACTTCAAATATTACTCTAAACAATCACTGCGAAGGCGCATACCTAGCCTCCACAGCAGTCATGGTGAAATAGCTCAACTCTTTATGGTATAAGTAAGATGAAACGACTGAGAATTATTCCATGTTGTCATTTTTCATATGATTGTTGCATACTCTGAAGCGAAATAATTTATTTCAATTAACAAGTAAAGTCGTAGTCAGGCTGAATACAAATTTACATGGTTTAAGGAAAATTTTAGTCAGGCAAATTTAGTCAAGGTACAAATTTACTTGGATTAAGGAAAATTTTCCGAAAGTTTTCCTCAGATTGAGTATAAATTTACTTGGTATGACTACAAATTTACTTAGTTTGAGTAACAATTTACTTGGATTGAGGAAAAAATCGGAATATTTTTCTCAGTTTGACTATAAGTTTACTTGATTTGAGTAAAAAATATTAAAAAATTTCCTCAGATCAAGTAACGATTTACTTCATTTGCAGAAAAATTTCCCTCAGTTTGAGTAAACTTTACATGCTTTGAAGAAAAGTTGAACTTGAATCAAGTTCAAATCATGTCCTATTTTCAAGGAAAAGTTTGTACTTGATGTGAGAAGTTATTGCCTTAGTGCTATACGAAGTTCAATTATCCTCAGTTTTAGTACATATTTACTTAATCCGTGGCATACTTTTTTCTGAGTGTAGAAACATGAAATTTGGTGTGTGCCTTGCACTGACCATGCATACAAGCTACAAAAATAGATTGTACTTTTAAGGCATGAAAGAGACAAAAAGTAATGTTGCTATATTCGTGAAAATCTGTATTTTCGTTTCTCTGACAACGTAGACTTGCAATTTGTAAATAGATTTTTCGAAATTTGTACTTTTAAGGGGCGAGCGGAAAAAGAAGGGATCAAAATGGTACCAATTAAAGTTTTGCAGCTAGATTCGTGAAATTTAGTGTGTATTGGATTTTTCGAAATACATGTACAATCAAGGGGTACGCGGAACTAAAAGTGATAAAAATGGTGTACAGCCATTTAAATACGTAAACGCGGAAAATAAATTGATATTTCAAAATTTGTACTTAAAAGGAATGCGGAACGAAAAGGGATAAACGTGGTGCCAAACTAAGTACATGCTTTTAGGGGAGAAGCGAGAAGACATGTAACCTATAATGATTTTTCAAAGTTTGTACTTTTTGGGTAAGGTAGAGGTGCAAAAAGTTACAAAATGGCCGCTGCTTCTAGAAACACGAGATCAAGGATATAAACGGCTGTATTTTTTTCGAAACTGGGTAGAAAATGATAAAAATGATACATACGAAGGGAGTTCAGCTAAAATAGTGTTATTATTGCTAGATTTATCTATACCCACCAAAAGTAAATCCAATAAATAATATCCACAAAGGCTAAAACTGATAACAAATAAGTGGCTTTTCCGCGTGCGAAGTGACGGGCCCTGCTAGTCAGTTATAATTTGATATTTGAAAATGTTTCTATAAAGACATTAAACCTATCAAATATTTATGATAGTACCTCCCACGCAATTGTGCCTATCCTAGGTAAAATTAAATCCTTATAACTTCTATACTAGTATCTTGATATTTGATCATGTTTCTACAATCAATTTATACATCCACACAACATAAGTAAAATTCAAATACTTATAACTTCCATACATATGTTCTCTGAAAGTGGGGGTATATAAGTCGGTTTTTGTCGGCTGACGCTTACTTATTTATTTTTGGGTCATTTTTGTGATTATGTAAAGCGAAATGATTAAATACCAATTGTTTGTCTCTACAATTATTTGCAAATAAACCAAAAAGTTCATTCCATTCGCGAAATAAAACAAGTAAGGAAAGGCTAAAGTCGGGCGGGGCCGACTCTATGATACACTCCACTTTCTATCCGAATACAATTTAATTCGGTGAAAATGTGTAAATGTAAATGTGTGTGTTTGACAAAAATGTTAAATCGTAAAGGACATTTGTATGGGGGTATATTGAAATCTGGAACGAAATAGGTGAAATATAATATGTATAGTTTGGCCAAAATTGGTTAAACATTTGGGAACAACATTTGTATTTGCGCTATATCTAAATCTGAACCGATCTTAGCCACTTTCACCAAAGGTTTTTTACTTGGATTTTAAGCTGTCGTGCCAAATTTAAAGAAAATCGAGTACAATATGTGGTTTCTAAAGCGGCAAAAGTCAAATCGGGAGCTACATTTGTTTGGGGGCTATATCTAAATCTGAACCGATCTTACCCAATTTTTGCATAGGTGTTTCTAGTTGGATTATAAGATGTTGTGCCAAATTTAAAGAAAATTGGATACAATATGTGGTTTCTAGAGCGGAAAATGTCAAATCGGGAGCGACATTTGTATGGGGGCTATATCTAAATCTGAACCGATCTTACCCAATTTTTGCATAGGTGTTTATAGTTGGATTATAAGATGCTGTGCCAAATTTAAAGATAATCGGGTACAATATGTGGTTTCTAGAGCGGAAAATGTCAAATCGGGAGCGACATTTGTATGGGGGCCATATCTAAATCTGAACCGATCTTACCCAATTTTTGCATAGGTGTTTCTAGTTGGATTATAAGATGTTGTGTCAATTTTAAAGAAAATCGGGTACAATATGTGGTTTCTAGAGCGGAAAATGTCAAATCGGGAGCGACATTTGTATGGGGGCTATATCTAAATCTGAACCGATCTTACCCAATTTTTGCATAGGTGTTTCTAGTTGGATTATAAGATTTTGTGTCAATTTTAAAGAAAATCGGGTGCAATATGTGGTTTCTAGAGCGGAAAATGTCAAATCGGGAGCGACATTTGTATGGGGGCTATATCTAAATCTGAACCGATCTTACCCAATTTTTGCATAGGTGTTTATAGTCGGATTATAAGATGTTGTGTCAATTTTAAAGAAAATCGGGTGCAATATGTCGTTTCTAGAGCGGAAAATGTCAAATCGGGAGCGACATTTGTATGGGAGCTATATCTAAATCTGAACCGATCTTACCCAATTTTTGCATAGGTGTTTATAGTTGGATTATAAGATGTTGTGCCAATTTTAAAGAAAATCGGGTACACTATGTGGATTTTAGAGCGGAAAAAGTCAAATCGGGAGCTATATCTAAATCTGAACCGATCTTACCCAATTTTTGCATAGGTGTTTCTAGTTGGATTATAAGATGTTCTGCAAAATTTAAAGAAAATCGGGTACAATATGACGTTTCTAGAGCGGAAAATGTCAAATCGGGAGCGACATTTGTATGGGGGCTATATCTAAATCTGAACCGATTTTACCCAATGTTTGCATAGGTGTTTCTAGTTGGATTATAAGATGATGTGCCAATTTTAAAGAAAATCGGGTACAATATGTGGTTTCTAAAGCGGAAAAAGTGAAATAGGGAGCGACATTTGTATGGGGGCTATATCTAAATCTGAACCGATCTTACCCAATTTTTGCATAGGTGTTTATAGTCGGATTATAAGATGTTGTGTCAATTTTAAAGAAAATCGGGTGCAATATGTCGTTTCTAGAGCGGAAAATGTCAAATCGGGAGCGACATTTGTATGGGAGCTATATCTAAATCTGAACCGATCTTACCCAATTTTTGCATAGGTGTTTATAGTTGGATTATAAGATGTTGTGCAAAATTTAAAGAAAATCGAGTATAATATGTGGTTTCTAGAGCGGAAAATGTCAAATCGGGAGCGACATTTGTATGGGGGCTATATCTAAATCTGAACCGATTTGTCTCAAATTAAATAGCGTTCGTCCTTGATCCACAAAACTTACTTGTGCCAATTTTTGTTAAGATCGGACTATAATTGCGACCTGTAGTTTGATTACAACAATAGATGGACAGACAGACGGACAGACAGACGGACAGACAGACAGACAGACGGACAGACGGACATTGCTAAATCGACTCAGAAAGTGATTCTAAGTCGATCGGTATACTTAACAATGGGTCTATCCCGCTTCCTTTTGGGTGTTACAAACAAATGCACAAAGCCATAATACTCTCGTGGAGTGTATAAAAATTACTTTACCATTAACAACCATTTCAAGTTCTGTAAAAAAGACAAACGAAATAAAAACCTGATTATTCACTTTTGCTATTAATGACTTATAGAATCAGTTCTGTATAGGGCCGTTGTAACTGCTTCGGTGCAGTTTTCTTCCCAATTCATGCATTGAAAGTTCAAATGTCAGATTTTTTCAAGAATAGCTTTGCATAAGACTAGATTTTTTTGCAAAATGATGCATATTTCAGTTTTTACATCACATTTAACCAACGGTTTAAGAAGTTCTAAAAATTGCAATTGGCGATCAATACCTCTCCAACGGTCGCCTGAAGATACAAATCGCAATAAAAAAGCATCACAAATTGCACTAAAATCGTAAAAATCTATAACCTAGATTTTTTACGATTTTGCATATGTATTGATAAAGTTTGGGCAGATTTTATTTTTTTCGGGCGGGGTTTTTCTCAATTCTTTCCATGAATTATTTTCATGAAAATCCTGATTTGTAGAGTTTATTTTGAACGCGTCCAGCTCACGAACTGAACAATTTTGGGACAACACATAAAACAAACCAATCTGTTCATTTTATTCGGGAACATCGACAACTTTCTTCCTCACAAAAGCAGCCTCTCTAAACACATACATAAAGGGTGATTTTTTAAGAGCTTGATAACTTTTTTTTTTAAAAAAACGCATAAAATTTGCAAAATCTCATCGGTTCTTTATTTGAAACGTTAGATTGGTCCATGACATTTACTTTTTGAAGATAATTTCATTTAAATGTTGACCGCGGCTGCGTCTTAGGTGGTCCATTCGGAAAGTCCAATTTTGGGCAACTTTTTCGAGCATTTCGGCCGGAATAGCCCGAATTTCTTCGGAAATGTTGTCTTCCAAAGCTGGAATAGTTGCTGGCTTATTTCTGTAGACTTTAGACTTGACGTAGCCCCACAAAAAATAGTCTAAAGGCGTCAAATCGCATGATCTTGGTGTCCAACTTACCGGTCCATTTCTTGAGATGAATTGTTCTCCGAAGTTTTCCCTCAAAATGGCCATAGAATCGCGAGCTGTGTGGCATGTAGCGCCATCTTGTTGAAACCACATGTCAACCAAGTTCAGTTCTTCCATTTTTGGCAAAAAAAAGTTGGATATCATCTCACGGTAGCGCTCACCATTCACAGTTACGTTACGATTCGCATCATCTTTGAAGAAGTACGGTCCAATGATGCCACCAGCCCATAAACCGCACCAAACTGTGACTTTTTCTGGATGCATTGGTAGCTCTTGCAATGCTTCTGGCTGATATTCACTCCAAAATCGACAATTCTGCCTATTTACGTACCCATTGAGCCAAAAATGAGCTTCGTCGCTGAACACAATTTCTTTCTTTCTGAACTTTCTTAACAGAGCACGCATTTTGATAATAAAATTCAATGATTTGCAAGCGTTGCTCGTTAGTAAGTCTATTCATGATGAAATGTCAAAGCATACTGAGCATCTTTCTCTTTGACACCATGTCTGAAATCCCACGTGATCTGTCAAATACTAATGCATGAAAATCCTAACCTCAAAAAAATCACTCTTTATATGTATGTATGTATAAATTTGTAAAAATTTAAATATGTATACAACTTTACACATGGACTCTATATAGAAAACCACCGATGGTTGTCATCACACAAGGCATGAAATGCATATGCGATTTAGGGGTGTTTAGTTGAGTGTGGTTCTCCCAATTTCCCCTACCAAAAACAAATTTCCTTCGTAGTAAGGAAAAATCCTTCATCGAAATAGCTGGTATGACATTAAAAAACAACTAAAGTCAAATGTTGTTGAGTTTCTGTTTTATATTAATTCATGTAAGCGTTCTGTTTCTGTGCAAAATTAAAGTATTTTGATATTTTTTGTTCTCTTTCTCTCTCGCTCTCTCTCCCCACATTTTATACAATTCAGAATTTTCAATATTTTTAAGCATTTCAAGGTGTTGCAAACGCAATGGCAAACCAAGTGATGGTATTCTATGGTGGTGTGCAAACCCTAAATACATAATTCCAGTGTCCGATGTGATCGACAACACAACCACATTCACTTAAAATAGTTGCAGTTCATAGTCCGATACTCGCGATGTCTACCGTTCCTTTATTCGGGGAAGTGTTAACAAGGCGCGTTGTCAAAAAAATACATCCACGTTGCTGGGATGCTGGAGGCAGGAGCTCAATGTTGAATTGCCGCTGTTAGACGGGACTGGCGCCATTGTTTATTGCTACGTCTTTTATATACTTGCAACGTACATAAATATTTAGTGTTTTATTATACATGAGCATTTCGTGGTACTCTTTTGAACGTGTCTGTGAGCCTGTGTTGGTGTGCAAGTGGCTTTATTTAAATTTATTGATGTTGCAACTTTTTTTTGAAATACTCGTATTTCATATTCTTCGACGTCGACGATGTTGTTATCGTTGCTTTTTGGTGGTACGCACGGAAAAAAGTTACGACAACCTCCAATGAGCAGCGTGGGGTGCCGAGAATGGCACATTTCAGCGACCCACAAATGTTTGGGTCGCTAATATTTTGAAAGGTTGTTTTCAACGTTTCTTTTTCGATTGCTTTGTTAACAAATTGTGAACTTCTAACACTTTTCGCCTGCCATTCATGGAGGGTCGCAAGAACGCCTGAGCTCCAGCAGCAAGGAGCGTTACGGCAGGTATTTTTTGTACCTTTCAGCTTTTGTGTGTTTATGAGTGAGTGGTGAGAGCGTGTAATTCGCTGTTCGTATAAACATAAATTAACGCCAAATTATAGTTATTATTTCTCTTTGTACTGAGTAAAGGACTAAGTTTTCTGTGCCCGTTTCAAGTCAAAAAGTTAACATGCAACATTAAATTTATCTTACTTACACGAGGAATATTGGTGCATGTGTATGTACTGACTGTCTGGGGAGGGGGTTAAGCGCCCACCAAAAAAATGTTCGCAGCCAGAATTTTTGACAATTACAGTGTACTTTTTTATCATTCTTATAGTCTTAAACTTTTGAAAATTATAAAAGATGTTGATCAATTTCCCACTGTATGCGGGTATGTAAGCATTTATTTATTTAGTGTACCTGTAAGTATTAGTATTGTATTACGCATGGATAATATTAGAGAGAAGCTGCATTACAGCAGGCGGTTCTGCGAAAAAAGGTCCAGAGTGGAAGTTGGAGCAATGCAATATTAATTGAGAAATAATATAATATTAATTTCTTAAATATTCTCTGTTTGTCGCTGTTTGCTATTGTCGCAAACTTTAAATAAGTACCAAGGTCTTCTTATTTTCTAGTAAGGATTTTTTATTTAATTTGTATAAAAATCTCTGTTTGTACATTCGACGCACTAATAACAAATGTTGTTTTTCCATGTCGCACGTGACATAGAAATTTACGATAATGCAATGTAAAAAGTTCTTTTTCCTTTCTTTTTTGACCCTTTGTACTACCTGAAAGATTTTAGACAGTAAAAGTTAAAGCGTGAAGTTGCATATCTGGAAATGGTTTATGAATAAATGTAAGATTTGATTACATTAGTCAAATTTGATTGCTTCCCTAAGAAAATATGATAAAACAAAGTATTTACAAGAACTTTTTTTTGGTCGTGGTGGACCTTTCTGTGGAAATGCCCATATGGTATCTGAGAGTGATTTTTTAGCTATTATCTTTTTGGCAACACTGGTTTAAACAGCTGACGAACGTTTCGTGTTTTGTTTCACTGTCAAACATCTTCAGTTTGGTCTATAATTTAACCATGAATCGTCTTACAAACGAACAACGCTTGCAAATTATTGAATTTTATTATCAAAATGCGTGCTCTGTTAAGAAAGTTCATCGCGCGCTTCCATTTTATGGTCAGCTGAATCGACCCACTGAAGCGGCTATTCGGGCTATTGTGACTAAATTTCGCACCAAATATCGCATCTGTATCGGCCAGTGTTAATGATGACCATCAATTATCGATTCGTCGACGTTCGCAGAAATTGGGCCTCTGTTACTCAAAAACGTGAAAATGCCAAAATTGGACTAAGCGGACGGACCATTTGAGGCGCAGTCAAGGTCAAAATTTGCATGAAATAATCTTCAAACATTAAATTATATGGACCGTACGATCGATTCATATAAAGATTTCAAGCATTTTTCTGAATTTTATGTGTTTTTTTTTTGAAAAACTTTTCTATAGTTTTTAAAAAATCACCCTTTATAAGTCGGATTAGCCGACTGACGCTTACTTACTTGTAATGGTAATGGTCGTTTATTTTATTTTTTGATATTTCTACCCATTAAGGACCGGAACATAATTATACCCGCCACTAGGGTATTATGTCTTTATGCATTTGTTTGTAACACCAAAAAGGGAAAATTATTAGACTCATCGTTTATTATACAGTTCGGCTTAGAATCACTTTCTGAGTCGATTTAGCAATGTCCGTCTGTCTGCATATCTGCCCATCTAATCAAAGTACATGTCGCAATTATTGTTCAATCTTAACAAAAATCAAGGACGACCGCTATTTAATTTGAAGCAAATCGGTTCAGATTCAAATATAGACCCCATACAAATGTCGTTCCCGATTTGACTTTTTCCGCTCTAGAAACCACAGATTGTACCCGATTTTCTTTAAATTTGACACAACATCGTATAATCCAACTAAAAACACCTGTGGTTCAGATTTAGAAATATAGAGATTTTAGAAAGTCCTACTTTTAAGGGGTTAAAATGGGACAAAGGGGATAAAAATGGTACCAAACAAATGACCGCATTTAGAATCATGGAATTCGGTGTATACATTCCTCTTACACCCAAACAAAATTTCCAAATTCTTACTTTTTTACTTTTACGGCAAAAATTTGTTGAATCATAAAGTTAGGTTATCTTGCACTTTGTATGTGAGAGATAATGGATTTTCCAAATTTGTACTTTTGGAATTAATATAGGATGGAAATAGAACCAAATGCAGCACACACTATCTAAACGGTGGTTAAATTGAAAGAAACACAATCGAGTGTTCAAATCAAAATGCATATCGTGCACTACGTGATTTTTTCATCTTCAGTGATGAGGCACATTTTTACCTCAGTGGATTCGTCAATCAGCAGAATTGCTGCATTTGGGCGAATGATAATCCAAGAGTGATTATGGAAATTTTTTTCCAAAATGAGGCCGGTCAGGCAGTTACTGTGAATGGTCTTCGCTATCGTGAGTTGATAACGAACTTTTTATGGCCAGAATTGGAAGATATGGATGTAGACAATATCTGGTTTCAACAGGAACCACACAGCTAACGAAACAATGGCGACAAATTCAATGGCCGTGTTATCTCACGTGGTGGCGATGTCAATTGGCCGCCAGCATCATGTGATTTGACACCGTTGGACTTCTTTCTTGGGGGTTATTTGAAAGAAAAGGTGTATGGCGATAAGCCAGCAACAATTCAAGAGCTAAAGGATGAGATAATTCTACACATTAACGGCATAGAACCTCAATTATGCCTCAGCGTCATCGAAAAATTGGACCATCGGATGGAGGTGTGCCGACGACGTCGCGGCGGCCAATTGGCTATTTTGTTACATATATAATTGTGCCATACCAATATTATCATAATAAAAAAAAAATGACAATAATTTCCTAAATAATTTGTGTTACATTCAAACTCAACATCGGCCCCAAAAAGATTGCTGTCTTATAGATATATACTTTTTGAATTGACTTGAAGTATTTTATTTATTTATTTCATATCTATTACAATTAAAATTATAATAAACTAATAATAATCACTAGTAACTGCTATCGGCATATACATGATCTATATACAAGTACACAGTAAGAAAGAAGTCTAAGTGAATCAAATGCATCTGATGAATTGAAGGTATTTCTGAGTATGGGTTGAAGTGCTGGACAGTCAGAGAGTAGGCGGAGTAGTGATAAGTTGATGTTGTTGCAAAAATGGCAAATTTGGAGGAGGATCTTTCTTTAAGATATGTTCATGAGTGAGTCTCGAGTGTGTAAGGCGCAATCGCACAAAACATTTATTTTGAACTCATGTAGTATTACGAGGTAGATCGAATGGTATTCTGTTGGGATTTATATCCTTGTATAGATGGTTGTAGCCATTAGTTAGTTGCTTTTAAGTTAGCAAGATATAGAGGTAATTTGGCGGTGTTTTTGTTAGAGAATGGAATAAAAGTGGAAGTTGGAAAACGACGTGGTACATTTCTTGCCACCACATCAGCAGGCTCGTTACGAGATATTCCAACGTGACTAGGAATCCCCATTAGTTTTATTTTGGATCACATAAGAAGCATAAGTTGTTGAATAGATGTTATTATTTCATTTTTATTCCAGTTGTTGGAGCATTCCATAAAAACGGCATAGATATCGGAGCATATTAGGGTTTTTGTATGCCGACTTCAATATGGCTAAGGCTTCGGCTTCGAATACAGATGAATTCTCAGGAAGAATTCCTGTGGCTTGTATGTTGCCATTTTCAGATACTACTGCGAACGATGTGTTGTAAAAAGTTTTAGAGCCATCAGTAAAAATAATTTACCAATTGTTATGCTTGTGTTCCTCAAAAATTTCGCTGGATAAAGCTTTGTATATATTAGGGCTGGTAATGTTTTTGTTATACGTTGTAAGTCTTTTAACGAAGAGATTAGGGCTTAGTAACCACGGGTGATGTGACTGATTTGGCTTTTGAAGCAATTTTATAAATCAGATCAGGTTTTTTTTAAGAGAATTTTCCTTTGAAAGAAGAGGTTGAGTACATAAAATTCCGTGCGTTAGCCGTGATTTTACCGTAGTTTATTTTTGAGAGTATAATCGATTTCACTACTCTTAGTAAGGTGTTGGGATGCATTTGACTTCGATGTGATGATAAATACTTAACTAAGTAAGTCTTTCTTAAGATGTATACAGTGTTCCTTAAAGTTATATTTATATCTACAGCCATGGACAGTAAATTAGCACAAAACGTTGTTATAAAACCAATCATATTTTGTTTTGAAAGAAGTTGCTTCTTTCGGCTTGCTCATCGGAAGACGTCTAAATAACGCACAACTGTAAGAACGCACAAACCAAAATAAGCCACTTCTTTCAAAACAAAATATGATTGGTTTTATATTAGAATGTGGTCTATAAATAATAAAGCATCTATGGTGCTTAAGCCAGAATGAAAGCCCAGTTGATTGGGAGAGAAGTTTGTATTTTCGTAGATAGGCGGTTAGATACAATTTTATCAAGAATTTTACTTATACAGGGCAGACGCGATATAGGCCTGTGTGAGTCTAATTGATTTATTGCCTTTTTGGTTTAACGATTGAGATAATGGATGGAGTTTTAAGGTATTGGGGGATGGTCCCTGAATCAAATATATTGTTTTAATGATTTAAAATACGTCTCTTGAATGTTTTCTTGAGAGTTTACTGACCAGTGATCAGCGAAGAATGAAGATATGTGATTTGGATTTGTAACAGTTTTGCCGTTAATTTCAATGGCCCGGATGGAATGTGGAGTATGGTTGCCGGTTAATAACCGGAGTTTCTGTCATAATTGTGACAAAGATGAAGATGGATTTAGGGATGCTGTGAAGTTAGAAAATGATTTATCTTTTGCCAATTTGTTTGCTCTATTGAATATAGCGTTTTCCGCTTATAGTCAACAAGGTTATCGCTAGTCATATTTCGACGAAAATTTCTCCTAACTGTTTGTTTCTCTGATCTTAAATTCCGGAGTTCAAACGACGAAGGTTTTTACGCTTTGGATTTGAGGTAGTTTGTGGGATGCTTTTATTTGCCTATGCTCTAATGATTTTCCTTATTAAGGCTGTTTCTCGGTTTAGATTATCGGAAATGGGATAATGTTGGTAGTCGGGGAACCCCATGCATTCAAATCACCAAGGATCAAAATCTGTGTATTTACATTCATGATGAGACTATTGCGATCAACGTCTGTTATTATATTATCTGGGGGAGATATAAAGAACAAATTGAGAGCTTTGTAGTTAAATGGATTTCAAGAGCTACGTAGCAAAGCATCTATGAAATTTTAATACTCTTATGTGGTATGTTTTTCTTTATGTGGATAACAGTTCCCAGTTTGGAAGAATCATGGAGAAAGTATCCATAATAATACCGAGGGATAAACGGAGTTTGGCTCCGTTTACATTTATCTCTTGTGAACATATAATGTCAGGATTTTCTTTAGAAATAAGTAGTTGCAGATTAATATAGTTGTTTATATAACCACGTACACTGGAGAATATTTAGGGGCATGTATGAATATAATGAATTTATAAGATAGGTAGTTGTTGTAAGCTAATGTGTTAATCGGAGAGAGGCTCCATATGTGATCCATAGGTTAAACTGAATTTTTATGTTTGGAATTAGATTCCAAGAGAGAGATATTATTTTCTTTAAGAGAAGAGTAGGGTTTCTCTGAGATTGATTTGATTTGATTTTTATGGTGTCTTATTGTGCATTTTTGTTTCGTTTTTTTTAGCATTTCGTTCTGTTGAATATATTTTTGCATTTATATGAGGATGATGGGTGTTCTTCACTGCAGTTAGCAAAAAAGGTGCAAGTGAATGTAGAATGGGAAGGAGGGGAAGGTTGCAGTTTACACATGTAGGCAAGTTTTTCCATCGTTTAATCGTGTGACCCAGCATTTGGCATAGTTTGCACATCATGGGATTTGGGTAATATTCACGGACATATGACGTGGGTATGTTATTTAAAGTTTTTTCGGAACTGTATATAGGTCGAAAGTAAAAAGCTTAACTCCAGTTTTCTCTTTTTACTGCTTGCAATTGTCTTGTCCTTCACCAAGAATAGCAAACTACCATCTCTAAGTTGTGAGATTGACAAAATTTCTTTGGAAATGAGGTTTAATGCTCTTTGAATGGGGAAACATGATTATTCATGTAATGGTTTTTCTGGGTCGGAAGCTGACATCACTACATACCTGGGGTTAGGAGCTGTTATTTCGGGTAGAGAGGGGTATTCCTTGTCACGTTTTCTTTGGGGACTATATGCTAATAAGGCAAACTTGTTGTCCCCTAAATTGGGAGCCCAAGGGGGCATTGGCTTGTAAGGGCTTTAATCCATGTTATTTAAATGACTTAAAGCCCATTACAGTCTGACTTGAGTGGATTGCAACAGGAATCGTTACTCGGCTTCATGGTGGTTCGCGACATCGGAAGTTATCGCGAAATTCACAAAGTTTGAAAAAATATTTCTGAACGAATGCGCGTGCATCTAGTGTAGTCCCGTTAGCTAAGCAAACACAAACAAATCGTTCAGAAAATACTTTTTTTCGGGCGACTACATTTAATAAAGTTTTTTTTTAATACAAACCGTTATTTCTCCAAGCTGATATTTTCAGGGTTTGTTTAGAAGGAGTCGGGGTCGTATTTTTTTACGAAAATCGTTCGGTCTGATATGGAATGAACGAAATATGGGGCAGTATGTCGTCTTGATATATCTAGCAATGACTGCAATCGTTGATTGCCCTAATAAATTAAATTCAGTACTGATCAGATTACGTATACCACTAGATGTTGTTTCTATAACAATTGTAAAGCTAAAAGATGGAACTATCGTATTATGACAGGTAAGTATCCGTTTTCATGGAATACACATATTCAATACATAAAACGGAAAGTTGCTCCAGCGATTGGAATTTTGTATAAATTCAAGTATAAATTTGATGAGAAAACTAAACTGTTAATTTATAATAGCCTTATACACAGCCATCTGAATTATCTGCCCATAGTTTATGGTTACAAGAAGTGTTCAGAGTTTCGAAGTCTACAAAGGACGCAAAACATATAATAACATATCTAAAACGGCCTTACATTTACATGGTTTGCACAAAGTGCAGTTACTTATGTTCATATACAAATCGGTACATCATATTGGTCATCATATCATAGATTTTTCTAGAAACCAATTGGTTTTTAATACTAGAAATAATTTGAATTTGCGTGTGACAAGGTGTAGCCTGGAAACCACGAAACAACGTATTGAATACATCGACTGCTCTGTGTACAATCACCTTCCTCAAACTCTTAAAAGTATATCGAGAATTTCAGAATTTGAATCTAGTTTAAAATCACATCTACTACAAACTATAGAAATGCTTCTATTGTAATTTTTCTTTTATATCTATTATAATTGTATATTAAAATACAAATTTGATGTATTATTGCTTACTTTTTTAATGAAGTCATACACTCATGCCAACTCGCCCCAAAAATGTCCAAGTGGCGCTGGAGCACTTATTATATTGTAAATTGTTATCATTGAAAATAAAAGTATAAAAAAGTGGAAACTATCCATTATTCCTACCTGTACCTTATTTGGTCCTTTTTACTAAAATATTGTAAATGTCTCGAAAATTAAAAGCTGACATTTTGCAGAAATGTTGGCAGGAACTCAATCTATCCAATAAAATTATAGAATATGTAGCGCGTTGATACCACTAGAAGATGAATGGTCATTACTCGGAAGCAGAAGTGGTGGCAGTCATAATGGACCACCCTAGGCAGTCGTAGGAAAGACGTATCGAATGATGTGAACGCTTATTCCAGATTTCGTTTTTTCCCATTAGTTCTCCATGGCCAAAGTCTGGCCTTTTGACACTGAATTTCTGTGTTTATTAAAAGAACAGAAAATATTAGTTCATTATTGAAACAAATGTAAATAAATAAAATTGTGTTAGAATATGAAAAAAGTGATTGAATGCGTTGATTCTGCTGTGAACAACTCTCCATAAGAACTTCCATCGACGACTGACTGTTGTTGCAAAAACGATTTACTTGATGCGGATTAAACTTCTTATGACGACTGAATCAACAGAATCTTCTTATGGCTACAGAAACTGCAACTGAAGAAAACGAGCAAGGAAACTTCTTAACAACAGTAGCGAAGATAACAATAGGAGCATGCAACAAGCAGTCACCCATTATTACTCCTCACATGTATATTGTGATGTGCAGTGTGATGTTTTGATAGATGAAAGCGAATGACTATGGGAATTGTAAATATTTACTTTATCACAATATCTTTTCAAATGCTCCTTTTTTGTCGATGGCATTAGCTTTTTTATCTTTATTGTGATTTGACACCGCGACATTTGTAAATAAATTTGCATTCTATAAATATGGTCATGGGCTAGGTTTAAATCAAATACTAAATATTTTGCAAAGTACTTCGAATATACCCGCAATTTTTTAGAAATTCACACACTCAGAAAAATGTATACCCTGTAATGAGTTAAAATTAACTAAAATTTGGAAAATTGAACTTCGTATAGGGCTAAAGCAATATTTCCTCATATCAAGTTCAAACTTTTCCTTAAAAGTAGTACATGCTTTGAACTTGATTCAAGTTCAATTTTACTCAAACCAAGTTAATATTTACTCAAACTGAGAACAATTTTACTAAATCTATGTAAAATTTTTCTGAAATTTTCCTAAAACAAAATCAAATAAATATTTACTTAAACTGAGCACAATTTTGCTTACTTTTTCCTTAAAACAAGTAAATTTTTACTTAAACTGGAGAGAATTTTACTCATACAATGAAAAAAGTGAATTTAAAATAAGTTCAATTTAACTAAAAAATTCAAACAAATGGTTTTGCTTAAGAGAATGCAAAACTAATACAAAAATGACAACATGAAGTTTCATGATACCTCTGCCATAAAGAGTTCAGCTATTACTCCATGATTGCTGCGAAGGCAAGATAGGCGCCTTCGCAGTGGTTGTTTAGAATAATACTTGAATTATTTAAGAAATAAGTCTCTACAAACGAACGAGAATTGCTTCTTAGCTTAAAATTCAAGAATTTTCTAAACAATTTCAAGTGAATGTATGAAGAACTAGGCATAAATTTCAGTAAACATATTAACTTAATTAAAAAAAAACATTTCTTAGCTAAAATGTCTTAAAAAATCTGATTTTTTATTACTTAAAATATTGAACATTAGGTATGAATTTACGTATTTGTAATATTTTTTATATCCAACAAAATGTTTTTAAATAAATTTACTATCCTATTTCCAGTGAATGAACTATTTACCATGGCTTTGAAAGAAGGAAACTTTGCTCATACTTAGTTAATTTCCTAATTTTAAGGAAATTTTTACTGATGAACTAAATTGTAGTATGGATTTTACTCAGATTTAGGAAAGCTATTTTTCTGAGTGCACCCCAGCTGAGTTTGCAACGTATGTCTCTCGATTGCTTTGAATGCTTTGTTCACTACTTACAGATCACAGTTGCACTGCAGTCCCAACAAGATATGATATATGTTGTTGGTGGAAGGGTATACCATATAACTTATCATTATACCCTCCACCTCCAGGATGGGGGTATACTATCTTTGTCATTCCGTTTGTAACAAATTGAAATATCGACCTGAGACCCTATAAAGTATATATATTCTTGATCGTCATAAAATTCTAAGACGATCTAGCCATGTCCGTCCGTCTGTTGAAAGCACGCTAGCATCTAAACGAAAGGAGCTAGAACGTTCAAAATTTCCATAAATGCGTCTTATAGTCGTAGATCGGCTGGGATTGAAACGGGGCGAAATCGGCCCAAAGGGAAACATTTTTCCCTCACAAGCATGTTTTTTGAATATGTCTGTTTATATTTGCTTGATATTTGGTATGCGCATTCCCCCTACAGCAAAAACGTGCACCATAAAGAGATTCTTATTTGTAGGGCGTGAAATGGGGCAAAAACGGGATAAAAATGGTACATATTAAACGACAACAGCAAGAAACACGAAATTCGGTGTGTACATTCCTCAAATTGAGTAGATACATAATATAAAAGTATTTTTTCCAAATTCGTACTTTTAAGGGGTAAAATGGGAATAGAGGGATAAAAATGGTACCAACCAAACGGCTGTACCTAGAATAATGAAATTCGGTGTATACATTCCTCTGATTGCACAGACAAGTAAAATACACGGATTTTTTAAAATTCGTACTTTTTGGGGTTAAAATGAAAAACGGGGATAAAAATAGTACCAATCAAATGACCGCAGCTAGAGTCATGAAATTCGGAGTATACATTCCTGTGACTGCGTAGACACGGAAAATAAACTGATTTTCGAAATTCGTACTTTTTGGAGTCAAAATAGAAAAAGGGGATAAAAATAGTACCAACCAAATGACCGCAGCTAGAGTCGTGAAATTTGGAGTATACATTCCTTTGACTACGTAGACATGAAAAATGAAAGTTTTTTTCCAAATTCGTACTTTCAAGGGATACCATGGGTACGGAGGGATAAAAATGGCACCAACAAAAAGGCTGTACCTAGAATAATGAAATTCGGCGTATACATTCCGCTGATTGCACAGACAAGTAAAATACACGGATTTTTCAAAAAAGGGGATAAAAATAGTACCAATCAAATGACCACAGCTAGAGTCATGAAATTCGGAGTATACATTCCTCTGAATGCGTAGACACGGAAAATAAACGAATTTTTCGAAATTCGTAGTTTCAAGGGATACAATGGGTACAGAGGAATAAAAATAGTACCAACTAAACGACTACAGCTAGAATGATGAAATTCTAATTGCGTAGAAACGTCAAGGGGGTAAAAATTGTACCAACCAAATGGGCGCAGCTGGAATCATGGAATTCGGTGTATACATTCCTCTGACTGTATAGACACGCAAAATAACAAGTTCTTTTCCAAATTCGTAATTTTTCTTATACGGCAAAATTTAGTTAAATCATGAAGTTAGATTATTTTGAACTATGTACGTCTGATAATGGATTTTCAAAATTTGTACTTTTGGAATTAAAAAAGAATGGAAATACAACCAACTGTAGCACCCACTATCTACCAATATTTATGGCATCTAAGCTTATTGAAAATATAAATATGGGAATATTTATTTTTTGATTTGAAATAACTAATGGTTTGAAATAATTAAAATATTATATTTATTTATAAAATTATTTTTTCAATATTTGTATTTGTTTTGGTTTGGCTATATTAAAAAAAAATTAAAAAATTAAATTATTAAAAAAAATATATTTTCCTGTAATATTACTGTACTTCTACGAAAACCGACAACCTCTGTGGAATGCAATCCATGGTGGAGGGTATATAAAGTTCGGCCCGGCCGAACTTAACGCCGTTGTATATTGTTTTATATTAAACAAGTTATACAACACAGTTCAACGCATTCTAAATCATGTTAATTGCAAATGCGAAACATGTTAACTTCCTCTTTTGGTATTTGAATCATCTTCCTACTTTTCTCTTTAAAGGACACCTCTTCCGGAAGTAATAAGAAATGAAGCCTTTTGAAATTTCACTTTATAAGATTCAGCTCATCGTTGGCACACACTTCATTATATCGCTCCAGTCAACGAAAATACAATTGTGTTGGTGTCCTTGTTGACGTTGTCACATGTTATTTTTCCGTTGGATTGCTAATTAAGCAAAGTTAGTTATCTCTGCAGAACAATGAGTGTCTCTTCCTCATTGTCTTGGCAATTTGTTTGTGTCAACAAAAGCTGATGAATCCATCCCATTCCTTCATCCTCGCAGGAGATTCATTTTCGTTTCACAATTCTCACACTTGTTCACTTAATTAATGTGATTGTTTTATTAACGCTTACCCCATTTTTGTTTGTAATAATGACAGCAGAGATAAGAAGAATTCAAGGGCTCTACCGAAAACTACTTATTATTAATAATAGTTTTTTCTTCTGGAAAGCAACGCTAAGTTTGAGTTTGCAAAAGCTGTTTGAGTTTAAATTTCATTAAGAGCGAATGTGAATGACATACATATTAGCTGAATGACGTACATAAAACGTATACTAGGGTGGCTCAAAACTCCAAATTATAATTATGATGTCTAGCTCTCCGATTAGTTGGGTATGTAGTATCTTGTGAAAACAGAAGCAAAACGGAGGATGTTCTTTAAATAACTTTTAATGAAATTAAAGCAATTCGAATTTGATTTACTAATCTAAGGTATCTTATTACTTTTATAAACATTGGTTTAATTAACGTAAATTATTATTAATTCAATTATTGTAATAATGAGCGATTAATTTTAGTTTTAGTTTTTTTTTCATTTGTTTTATATTCTGATAATAATCCAATGGCTAGATTTTTGTCTTCATTATTAAAAAGAAACAAGCGTTTGAAACATTATTTTTAATAAACAATTGTGCCTATGTGTTTCTTATTCGCTGGTGATTTTGGTTTTCATAAAATTTTTTGATCGTAACAAACAGTCTGTCGTAAAAGTTTTTCAAAGCAGGAAACGTAAAAATTTACTGTTCAACTTATTATATTACTGAAATAAAATACTACCTGTCATTGAATAATGTACCTGCATTTTGTATTAAATAATTTGCTTATTATCTTGCGATAGATTGCAAATAAATAATGAAAAATTTGAACAAAATTCAATATTTTACCGATGTTAATGTACTAAACCTTGTTTTGAAGGCAATTTCAATTACTTTTAGAATATTGAAGTGGAATGGTATAGCCGCTTTAATTTTGTAAAGTTTTTACAATTTTATTTCTTTTATTTTGATTGATGGTTGCATTAATCCATTTTTTGAAACTTTAAAGTAGTGTTCTTAGATGTGTATTTTAGTAACTGTGTGAGTTTTGAAGTGCCAAATTTGCAATTGTAGCCAGAACCAAATGAAACTTTGCACAACGAAGTTTTTCGGGATAAGGGCGAAATCAATTTATTTTGAAGAAAATCGGTTCAGATTTAGATATAGCCCGCATACGAATTTCACTCCCGATTTGACTCTTTTCACTCTAGATACCACATATTTTTAAAGCTTCATAATTGACAAAACATCTTATATTTCAACTAGAAACAGCTGTGGTAAAAATGTTTTAGATCGGTTCAGATTTATATATAGCTCCCGGTTTTACTTTTTGCGCCCCAGAAACCACATATTTTCACCGAATTTCTTCAAATCGAGCATAACACGTTATACTTTAACTAGAAGAACCTAATGTAAAAGTGGATATAGCCCATATACAAATATTCTTCTCGATTTGACAAATTGGGTCAGGTCATATCAGCCTATGATTAGGAAACATATAAAAATCCTTTCCGTTTTCACTTTTACCGAATTGAATTGTATTCGGAAAGAAATTGGAGTGCATCATATAGTCGGCCCCGCCCGACTTTAGTCTTTCCTTACATGTTTTAAATTAACCCTATATTTCTCGTTTCAACAATAAAGTTTTAGATAATTATTAATTTAGATGTAATTTACCTCTCAATGGTTTCCATTCCAATTAGATATACTGGACTACAAGCTTGTCTAAAGTTTGACATTCACAGCTAAACTACGGGTTAGCATCAATCATACTATTTGCTTTTATTAAGACAGCCTTTCGATTTCATTATGATATCATAGTTGTTCTTATCTACACCACTTTTAAAATTACTTAAAGGAGTGGGATAGGGTGCAACCCCCTCCCTCATTCAAACGAAAGGAGCCTGGTGGTTCCCAGTTTACGTATGATAGTTATAGATCGGTTGCGATTCGAAATGGCCAAAAGAACGAAAAAATCCCTAAAAAGGACTAAAAATACTCCAGTTACCCCTAATTTTTAGAGTAATTAAGTAAATTTTCGTGGATTCCTTCCTTATCAACAACATGAAATAATTTTGTCTAATTCGCACTATGGGTACTATGAAAAAGGAAAAAACTGAATAGAACAGGCTTTTTCCACAAAAAACGTAAAATAATTGTTACGGCGCTATATTGCATTAAAAATATCATAATTTCCTTTTAGTTTTTTCGTTTGTATTTTTTGGTCGGCAATCAATATTTGATTTGAACAGGGATATTGTCCTGGCTAATATTGTACTCCACGTAACGTAGACATTCTCCATTCTGCCGGTTGTACTGTGAAATGCACTACATAGTGGAGGGTATATAATATATTCAGCCCAGCCCAAATAAACGTAAATAAAAAGTTATTTTTCGCTCAAAAGTAAAAGTATTGAAGTAGTTCAAGCTCTAAATGCATTGTAAATGTTAGGAATGTGCTTATTGTTCTTTCAATCTTAATGGATTGATGGAAATTGGACCACAAGAAAGGAGGAGCAGATCTACTTGATATTGGAAACAGCTTTATAAAGGAGAAAAATAACATTATTTTTTAATGTTAATCAAATTATAGATATTTGTTATTCTCGGTTAGATTATTTTTAGAACAAGGTCGCCAAAATAAAACTCGGCGTGTTGGAATATTTGAATTTTGTACTTTAGCCAATCCAACTGTATTAATATTGTAGAATGAAAGTAGTAGTAGGCTTTGCCTTATATTTTCTTCTGTCAAATGTTTTATTTTTAATTTCATCTACACTCATAAAAAGTGAACCCTATAATGAGTTAAAATGAACTAAAATTTAGTAAATTGAACTTCGTATAGCGCTAAGGCAATATTTCCTCATATCAAATTCAAACTTTTTCTCGAAAATAGTACATGCTTTGAACTTGATTTTAGTTAAATTTTCCTCAAACCAAGTAACAGAAATAAATAATAATAAGTAAATTTTGCCTAAAACCAAAAAAAAATTTACTAAATTTAAGTAAAAATTGTCCTAAAACTAAGTAAATTTTTACTAAATCTTAGTAAAATTTTGTTGATTTTTTCCTTACAACAAGTATTTTTTTACTATTTTGATACGTTCGTCCGCCAGACATCGTCGGTAAAATTACATTTCAGTAATCCATCTATCAGTTAAAGGAATTTGTCAGTAAAAGAAAACAGATTTTCTGCTGCTGAAAAAGAGACAGCAGATTTGTATCTGCTGAGATGGTAAACAGCTGTCTTTAGCAATATAGAAAAAACTTAAAGCATATGTACAGAATAGTATGACCACTTAGATATACATGTTAACAACACTTTTTTGAATAGAAGTTATTATAAAGCAATTTATTACCACGGAAAGATATTGCGATTGTTTTTTTAATGATACGCATATTGCACCAAGCTAATATAAAAGGAAATTCGAGCTATACTCGCTTATGAACGCTTATCTATTTTTATATTTAATTAACAGCAGCCAAATTTAGCAGACTGCAGTGTGAATGTTGATGTAAGATTGCAGAAAACTGCTGTTATGTCAAAAAGCTGTAATAGCAGAAAAGTGTCTGCTGATAGGCAGCAGACAATCGCTGCATTTATTAACAGACTTGTTCTCTAAGTATAGAACTTTTTTTTAAATAGTTGCTTGAAATTACATACATATGTACATATCGAGGACTTATATTCATAAGTGGCTATGAACAAAAACATAACTTTTCAGGAGTGCGAAAAAACTGACTTTCTCCTTAATTTGAAGAGAAATTATTAATCATTCTTCTACAGTTTAACCTAAAAAGGGTTACTAATTGCAACGATTAAAAAGTTTTCGAAAATTCCTATTATTCATAACCACTTTTGTAGGTTTAAAATTGAGCACTATGAATGGTGAAATAAGCACATAGTCATTTATGCCCAAATATATAAAAAGATTTGTTGTAAACTCCATAAAGTTTTTCATGAAATCTTGGCAATGTTGTATAGAAAACGCATTTTCTTCTAAATCTAGAAAAATGTTTTAAACAAGATCGTTGTAGCGAATTATAACCTAGGTTTTATGCTGCTCCATTGTTGATCTACTTTATTTATATTATTTTTATGTTCATAGACAATTATGCAGTCAAAAACTAATGTGTGAGTGGATAGCCAAATCAGAAAATTAAAAAAAATGGCTTTAGAAAAAATTTATTTTCCAAATTTATATGACAAATGACTCATTTTCGAGAAAATGGTTCATAGCCACTTTTGAATATAAGCCCTCGATATATATATCGAAGAAATATTACACAATAAACGATCAAATTCCTCGGCGCCTAACCCTTCAGGCCCGCATTTTTTCTGTGATAAATGTGATAAGATTGGATATGCTTTTTGACAAAGTATAGGTCTAAATAGGATGTCTAATGAGTTTTGGGGGTTTTAATTTATATAGGACATGATGTTTATTCAAAATATTTATACGCATATTCCGATTAAATAAAAAATATTTGGAAATGTTTCTTCATTTTTATAACAGTTTTTTGTACTCGATAAAATGCAAGAAGAAACACCTAGAAATTTTAATTCCAAAATTTTAATTAGATCCAAGTTACTGAATTTGTTGTTTCTCTTTTGAATAATACTTGTTACATATGTACAAACAAATACTAACTCTGAAAAATATTTGACACAAGTGAGAAATATAAAAAAATGATTAAGTTAAAACTCATTGCTTATTGTTTTGCAACTTCAAAGTAGATTTTAAAATAGAGACCTACATGCAGAGAAAAAATGCATTACCTAGAAACGAAATTTTAGACACGTGAATATCGTTTTTGAGTTTCTTTTATGGGAAAAATTAGTTTGTTTGCGATAAACATGTCATCACTTGTTGTAAATGAACAAAGAGAAATATGTTTATATCAACGATTTTTTTTCGTTTGTCGAAATGGATTGTATTATCATTGCAAACTCCCAAAACATTAGAAGTAACAAAAACCATTGTTGTTGCATCTGTGATGAAAATAGGACACATCGGTTTAGATTTAGATACAGCTCCATTAACCCTTTCGGTACGAATGGTACACATATGTACCACCAATTTTAAACATCTCTAAACATTTTAATGATCATTCCAAATGTACCATTTTGTCTTTGCAATGATTCTCTTTGTTAATAAACGGTACTTTTTAGAATATCATTGCAATTACGTTGTCAGTTTATGGATTTTGTTGACAAAGGCGAACGTTCACCTCATTACTTGAGCGTTTTTCCATATTTTGCAATATATGGAGCTGTATAACAAATTAAAATAGCAAATTTCGTCTAATTAAATTTCGTTTAATTTTTGGTTTTGAGCTGGTAAGAATATTTTACATTTTATTTTTATTTTTATACAAATTGGTCGGGGTGGTTCAGATATGTACCATCAGTCCTGACAGGTGGTACACATGTGTACCAGTAGGCCACTTGGTACTAAAAAAACGTTTACTGATTTTTCGCAGGTTGAAGTAAAAAAAATGAATCCTGAAGATATTCGGATGTTGTTGGAGGATGAAGCTGAAAGTGACAGTTTGGGAGACTTTTCTGCTTCAAGCAGTGACAATTATGTGCCAAGTGACGATAATGATAGTGTAAAAAGCTTCTCAGATGAAGAAACTGTTGAAGAGCTAGTTGAAGATATATCCGCCAGGAACCAACCAGCTGATGTTAGATTCATTTGGAATACACCTGATGAAGCTTTTGTTCCCAAGAGATCTATTTCCACCCCTCGTAGTTGTGAAATATCTGCACATATACCGCACACATCAAGCATTATTGAAATTTTTCATAAGCTTTTGTCGAAATCGGTTTACTATATACATGAAATATTGAAATATTTCAAAATTCTCAACCTAAAAAGAAGAAAGTAAAAATAACTCCAACTAATAGTGGTGAAATAGAGGTAATTATTGGATGCATGCTTATTATGTCCTACAATCGTCTTCCCTGTATAAAAGATTATTGGTCACTTCATAAATCTCTTGGTAACCAATCCATTTGTGAAGCCATTGCACGAGATCGTTTCCTATTTCTTTCTTCTAAGCTGTACTTCGCAAGCCCAGAGAAACCACCAAATTGTAGTAAAACTTACTATGTAGATGACTTAGTGGATTGCTTAAAAAAAAATTTTCTGAAGTGTAGACAAGACAGCTGTTACCAAAGTATTGATGAATCAATGACCAAATTCAAGGGCCGAAGCACGCTAAAGCAATACATGCCTCTCAAGCCTATCAAAAGGGGTATTAAAATGTGGCTTCGATGCGATTCAATTACAGGATACACATACGATTTTAACATATACTGTGGAAAGGATCTGACAGCATCCCGGGAACACTTGGAGAGCGAGTAGTCATGAAACTTACAAGTTCAATTGTCGAAAATGATGTAACTTTAAGCTTTGATCGCTTTTTCTCATCTGTACATTTATTAGACACTATTCCTTTTCCTGCTGTTGGTACAATAATGGGAAACAGGAAAAATGTTCCTCAGTTTACAAAATGAAAAATGGAAAGAGGGGAATCAGAATTCAAAAGCACATCATCAGGCCTTTTGTGCGTAAAATGGCAAGACACAAAAGAGGTTTTGGTTATTAGTAATTGCCATAAACCTGGCATAACTAATGTGTCGAAAACATTGAAAACAGACGTTAAAATTGAGGTTCCGTGTCCAAATCAAATATAATGCTATCGCGAAATAATGGGAGGAGTCGATCTGGCAGATCAAATGACTGGCCTATACGAATTTGATCGCAAATCGGATAAATGGTGGAAAAAAGTATTTTATCGTTTGATAATGATGGCTGCTGTGAACACATGGACGATCTACAACGATCTAAACAGAAATAAGATACCGTTCAAGCAACTATTGGTGACTTTGGCCGAGACATTGATCGAAGAAGGATTAAAAACTACAGCCGTTCGCAGATCAAATAGACCAGGTCCTGTACCCAAACCCGTGCAATCTCTTCATCTTCCTATTGAAGGCAATACAAGACGTCGTTGTGCTCATTGCTCGCAACAACAAAAAAACAAACTCGTACCTATACGATATGCACCGAGTGCCAAGTTCCATTGTGCAAAAACTGTTTTGCAATTTTTCATTCATAAGTTGACTACATGTAAACTTTGCCATACATATTTAATTTTATTTACTTTATTACACTAGTCAACAGTCAAAATGTACTCGGGATGCGATAATTTTTTCTGTGTAGATAACCTTGACATGAGCTCGAAAAACGCAATAAAAAATTTTTTTTTCGTTTGGTTTTTTTTTATTTTTTTTTTTTAAATTTAAAAAATTTTTTTTTTGGTTAATTTGTTTCGTCCGGCATAACTCGGGAACCACTAGCCCGATTTAATTGAATTAAATTTTAAAAAATTTAAAATTACAATTCCCTTAATCTGTTCATATATTGTTTTCCTATACAAGCAACAGTTTCCAAGTTAAAAATGAATATATAAAGGAAAAAACTTATTTTTTGCCTAAAGATTTAAAATTTTTTTTTTAAATCCATAAAAAATCCAAAATGAAAAAAATGTCAAATCTTATTACTTTTACGTAAAGTCACATAACCTATGAGCAAAATGAGACAAAGATCATGAAAATCGATGCACGCGTTTCGCTTTTATTCGCAATTGAGTAAAGGTATGCATTTCAAAAATTTGCTCGACATATGCACAACTTTGTCTATGGTAAGGTTTTTTCTTTTTTTTTTATTCTCAGAATTAACAAAACGGAATAAACAAAGGGTTATTTAATTTTTATGATTGCGTAAGCAAAGTAATAAACGCTAATAAATGTGCGTGAACAATTAAAAGGAAAGGGGACTTTTTTAATTATTTGGGTTTTCCGTTGGCTACCTGTATGATTTTTTTACAGAAATGCAACCCACATTTAAGGGTGGTCATTATTCGGAAAATTTAAGACTCACACATGGTGAAACAGGTATGTAGCCACCGTAAAAAAATATACACCCATTTATAAGTACCTGTCAGTAAAATACTAAACAATACACAGTATAAATAGGTCTTCATTGATCGATTTTACTCATTCAACAAGTGTCGACGAACGCGATAGTTAAAATGAGCAAACGTTCGCGAGGATTTGAATGCAATACCAATCCAAGTAATTTTTGTTACATGTGCGGAGAATACGTTTCTGAAAAAAACAAGCGTTGTTTTTCACCTAAATTGAGAGATTCATTTGAAGAGAGCTTCAATTTAAAGGTCTCAAACATAGATGAGCGGTGGACACCAAGTGCTCTATGTCCAAGGTGCTACGTACAGCTAGCTGACTCAAGGTAAGTGTAGATTACGAAATTCAAGAACATATATAACTTATTATTGAAATTCTTTCAGACGACAGCCGAGAATCATCATGCCAATGCTTTGGAGAGCTCCGCTTTGCCATGTAACAGATTGCTACTTCTGTCTTAGCAAAAAAACAGGCGTGGGAAAAAATATACGATGGACTTACGCTGCTGTTTCAACAGTGAATTTTCCAGTGCCATTTTCCGAAGAACCAGTGGACCCGCAACCGTCCGTTTCAAGATGGGCATCTAATAATGAGGCGATACATCCAACATCAGATCCGGAGACAGTAGAAACCACATCAGAATGCGAGTCAACATATACATTGCATGGAGGTCAACGCTTATGTTCCCAAGCAGAACTGAACGATTGGGTTAGAGAATTGAAACTCTCCAAGGAAGATGCAGAGTTGCATGCATCGCGCATGCAACAGTTCGGTTTCTTGGCTCCTGGTGTGGTGACAACAATCTACAGGAAGCGTCATGAACCATACGCAAGGTACTACACAAAAAAAGACAACATCTGTTTTTGTAAGGACATTCCCGGATTATTTGGTGAACTCGGGTACTCTTACGATCCAGGAGAGTGGCGTCTTTTCATCGACAGCAACAAGCAGAGCCTTAAAGCAATTTTACTGCACAACGGCAACGAGAAACCTTCGATTCCAATTGCTCATGCCGTTGACACCAAGGGAACATACGAAGTCATGGACAATCTACTAAAGTGCCTTAACTATGAGAGGCTCGATTTGAAAGTTTGTGCCGACCTTAAGGTTATCGGTATCCTTTGTGGATTACAAGGTGGATTCACAAAGTACTGTTGTTTTCTCTGCCTTTGGGACAGCCGCGATCGTCAACATCATTACACCAGGAGGAGTTGGACAGAAAGAGTTAACTTCATCCCCGGCAGCGACAACGTGAAATATACACCACTCATAAAAAAGGAAAATGTTTTTCTCCCACCTCTTCACATAAAGCTCGGACTCATAAAAAACTTCGTGAAAGCTATCAATAAAGATGGCGAAGCGTTCGCCTATTTAAAAACCATTTTTCCTCACCTTTCATCGGCAAAGATTAAGGAAGGCGTTTTCGACGGTCCGCAAATTAAAAAGTTGTTGCAAGACCAACAGTTTGAGCACATTTTATCACCAAATGAAGCTGCAGCTTGGAACTCATTTCGGCAAATTGTTTCCGGATTTCTTGTAAACAACAAAAGCTCAAATTACAGAGAGATCGTCGAACAACTACTCCAAAATTATAAAAAAAATTAGAGCAAATATGTCGCTTAAGATACATTTTCTACACTCGCACTTGGACTTCTTTCCGGACAACCTGGGCGATGTGAGTGACGAGCATGGCGCACATGTAACAAAAATTACTTGGATTGGTATTGCATTCAAATCCTCGCGAACGTTTGCTCATTTTAACTATCGCGTTCGTCGACACTTGTTGAATGAGTAAAATCGATCAATGAAGACCTATTTATACTGTGTATTGTTTAGTATTTTACTGACAGGTACTTATAAATGGGTGTATATTTTTTTACGGTGGCTACATACCTGTTTCACCATGTGTGAGTCTTAAATTTTCCGAATAATGACCACCCTTAAATGTGGGTTGCATTTCTGTAAAAAAATCATACAGGTAGCCAACGGAAAACCCAAATAATTAAAAAAGTCCCCTTTCCTTTTTTCCTTTTAATTGTTCACGCACATTTATTAGCGTTTATTACTTTGCTTACGCAATCATAAAAATTAAATAACCCTTTGTTTATTCCGTTTTGTTAATTCTGAGAATCAAAAAAAAGAAAAAACCTTACCATAGACAAAGTTGTGCATATGTCGAGCAAATTTTTGAAATTCATACCTTTACTCAATTGCGAATAAAAGCGAAACGCGTGCATCGATTTTCATGATCTTTGTCTCATTTTGCTCATAGGTTATGTGACTTTACGTAAAAGTAATAAGATTTGACATTTTTTTTCATTTTGGATTTTTTATGGATTTTTAAAAAAAAAAAATTTTAAATCTTTAGGCAAAAAATAAGTTTTTTCCTTTATATATTCATTTTTAACTTGGAAACTGTTGCTTGTATAGGAAAACAATATATGAACAGATTAAGGGAATTGTAATTTTAAATTTTTTAAAATTTAATTCAATTAAATCGGGCTAGTGGTTCCCGAGTTATGCCGGACGAAACAAATTAACCAAAAAAAAATTTTTTAAATTTAAAAAAAAAAAAAAAAAACCAAACGAAAAAAAATTTTTATTGCGTTTTTCGAGCTCATGTCAAGGTTATCTACACAGAAAAAATTATCGCATCCGGAGTACATGAAATTTTTTTCATTTTGTTGAGTAGTGTTATTTTACTTATTGTCCTGAGTAATAGACTGAATTACATTTTTTTTACATTTAATAAATGAATTACTTTATTTTACTTTGTATTTAAATTGTTTTTATTCTTTATTTGTATTGTTTATGTTTTATAGGACGGTTGGTCCTACCATTTAACCAGCCCCCCTGACTCCCCCCACTGTAACACCACCGTATTTTCTTAAAAGACTAATTCTGTGATATACTTATAATATATTGAATACATAAATTACTATGTATCATTGTAATTCGAAAGCCGTACCGAAAGGGTTAAAATGTCTCATCGCAAATGATACATCTTAGCGATCTACAAGCATCAAGCAAATTATTTGCTTTTATTAAGAATATCATAGTGATTCTTATCTACACTTTTTTTAAATTACTAAAATATTTTGTTATTAAATTTCCAAACTTTTATTGTAGAACACAATTAAAAGTTCATAAGATATTGCTCTAGTCGAATGTCAAGAAGGGGTATCGGTTAATTAAAATGAAACTTTTCGGAAGAATTTGGTGTCCATTAGCGAAATTAGCATTACACAATCTTGAAATTGGCACAATTCGTTTAGTTTGCTTGTATTTTTCATAAACTTTAACCGAAATTCAAGAAAGTGTCCACGATTTTTTATGTAATTTTGTGTTTTCACGAATTTACTGCAAAATTACCATTTCAGACGAGTTATTTTAAAAATACCTTAAAATTTCTATATTTTATTTTCGTGGTAACAATTGAAATCAGAGATGAATTACCGAAAATTTAATCCTTGAAATCCAAAATTCTTGAAGAGGAGCAACGTCAAGACATCAGCGCTGAGAAAACTGTTCCTAAAATCTGTTTGCCGCTAAATCTCGCCCACAGGAGAATAATGAAAGAGAAGGTTCCAAGTGTAATCATAGAAATGACTTGGGTTTTTACGGTAATAACGTTAAGTGCTACAAGTGCGGTAAAAGAGGGCACGTTCGTGTTCAATGTAAGTCCACATGTAATGGTTCATCAGATGAATATGTTATGAGTGCAGTGGGTAGTGGAAATTCGTCGAGTTCTGATAATTGGATTTTGGATAGTGGTGCAAGTTCACACATGTGTCGGGATTTGGACTGTTTTTCGAACATGAAACATGGAAGATATATTTTTGTCATCCGAAGAAAGAATTGTAGCAGAAGGCATTGGTAAAATCAAATCTCTGCAATATTTCATTGAAGAACGTCTGGTATGTACCGGAATTACATTCGAATTTTTTGTCAATAAGTAAGATGTTGAATACTGGTCACGTCGTCACGACTGTGTAAAGGAAAATACAATATGGCTTTGTTTACTTCGGATTTGGTGAATGATATTTTTACGCCAATTTGAGAAGAAATTCACAACAGGAAAATTTAAAAAAAAAATTCAGTGGAGTCCGAAATTTTTTTGAAAAAATGGCGTGCTCGGTTTAGGCATTCAAATGTGATGACTGTTATAGACAACTATTCAAGATTCATGAACGTGTATTCTTTGAAGAAAAAGTCGGAAGTACTGGAAATTTTTAAAGACTTCAAAGTACTAACGGAGAAGCAGACAGGTCGGAAATTGAAATGTATCCGCAGTGATAACGGATCGGAATATGTTAATTCTGCGTTTTCAAAGTTCTTGGCTTTGGAATCTTGTCCACACTCGCCGCAACAAAACGGGGTGGCGGAACAAACAAATTGAACTCTTGTTGAAATGACTCGGTGAGTCGAAGTCATCGTTCCCCAACAAATGCTTTAGATGGTAAGACGCCATATGAAGTATGGGTTGGGAGAAAACCGCCGTAACGTAAAGTATTTGGGTTGGAGGCTGTCGTTATGCAACAATATCATCATAAAATGATTTTTATCGGTTTCGACAAATATTCTAAAAAACTGTTTGATGCTAAAAAGGGCAAGGTGTACTAGGCCAGAGATGTAATATTCTTCGAAAAATCGTTTGCATAGTTAATAAATAATGGACAAGAGGAAAAGGATATTTATTAAGTCAACATCGACAACATCTTTGGCTGGCAGTAAACCTGATCTTCAAGAAAAGCAAGTGTCAGAACGTGTACCAGAAATTGTTGAAGCGGGTACTGGCAATGAGGACAGTGTAAACGATTGTCCTAATGCAGCTGGTAAACGTTGTCGAGACAGGCCAAGAATTTGTAGAACTGTTGTAGTCGGTAGACCGAGAAAAGTATATCCTACAGAACCTCGTGTGGAAGCGCTGTAATTTAAAATCCTTCAACAATTGCTGATGTATTAATATCAGATAATGCGGATCGGCGAAAGCAGGTTATGCAGTATGAGTTATTAAACAAGAATGAAACCTGGATGTCAAAAAAAAAAAGCATATATAGTCGCCCAGTTCAATAGAAGGTGCTAAGGAAATGGTATTTCAAAGAAGTTTTCTTCTAGAAATGGGTTTCGGTGAATGCGTGTATGCGAAGTATGCCATGACCAAGAAGCTGAGACTGTGCATAACAGAAGTAATAACATCGACATCCATTTCAGTATAACGGTGACTAATATAGACATAATAATTGCTGAATTGGAATTGAATTGGAATGAGGCGGATATTTTTGGAATATTTGAATTTTGTACTTTAGCCAATCCAACTGTATTAATATTGTAGAATGTAAGCTGTAGTATACTTTGCCTTATATTTTCTTCTGTCAAATGTTTTATTTGTAATTTGAATTCAGTCTAATAAAAATTTGAATCAACACGGCATACATTTGTTTTGCGTTCCGATGACTTTTTATTTTGTTTTGCTTTATTTTGGTCTGTAATCATTAAATTTGATTTGAACATGGCCTTTGCATCTATATTTTATAGAATGAAAATTTATTTAAAGAGTGATTTTTTTGAGGTTAGGATTTTCATGCATTAGTATTTGACAGATCACGTGGGATTTCAGACATGGTGTCAAAGAGAAAGATGCTCAGTATGCTTTGACATTTCATCATGAATCGTCTTACAAACGAACAACGCTTGCAAATTATTGAATTTTATTATCAAAATGCGTGCTCTGTTAAGAAAGTTCATTGCGCGCTTCCATTTTATGGTCAGTTTAATCGACCCACTGAAGCGGCTATTCGGGCTATTGTGACTAAATTTCGCACCAAATTTACATTGTTGGACATTGTATGGTTATAATTTGTTCCACTGGTTCAAGTCGAAATATTGACCATTGAAAAAAATAGAAATAAAAGGCAGTTAGAACTCTTTTAAGGGTTTATTTCAATTTCATTGGAAACAAGTAAGTATGGGGGGAGCAAAATCGGCTTACCTCTCTCGGGTGATCACAGGCAACTGAACTGTGCGTGCATTGATACACACGAGAAAGCAAAAATCTTAACTCTAGCTCCAGTGGAGCTTTCGGTAGGATAAACGGATAAAACAAAATAATGCGAGAGCGGGAGAGGAAAGTTATTTTACAATAAAATAATTATATGTATGTGTTTCGTTTAGGTTGAAAACTCTTATACAATGATTTGATTTATACATTCCCGGCCCCCTTGCAGTATTACTGCAATGCTTTGGAGCATCTAAAAGATACAAAACTTGAACTATGTATATCTTAAAAATATTTTACATTGTTATACATTATAGATATTTCAGTGTGTTTCTATTCTTAATTAATTATTACAAAAATACATTCATAGAAAGTGTTACGTGTAACAGATAAGGGTAAATTAAAATTTGTAAATTTAAATCTAGTAATTCAGGAGATTTTGCTTGATAATTTTAAGTGTATATATAGGGGGTTTATAAACCAAACGTGCCAACGATTACCCAACCAAAAAGAGTGTTTTGTGCCACGGGAAGACCTGAATTGTTGTTGATTAATCCGGGTTGTATGATCTTCTGGTAGACGTCAGTTCCCAAAATTATGTGTACGTTGTCTCTTTTATAAAATTTTGGGTCTGCTAATGTTAAATTTGCATAGTTGGATGTGATGGTCGCATCTACATCTTGAGTGGGCATTTTCAATGGTAAGTTGTCTACAACTACCGCCGTAACTTTTTGTGTGTAATCAACCCTAGATCTTGCTTTTATTACGATAGTGCACATCTTCTGTTCGCCTAACGATTCAGTTTTCAAATTATAGTTTTGAACCAAAATTGATGCTATTTTGCTGACAGGCTCGCAAGCGTTTAGAATCGCGCGAAAATAACATGAGTCAAACTTGTAGCTCAGTTTCACTGCAATAGTAGGTTGTAAGGTTACAACTCGTTGTAAAAGAGGCGTAGATGCAGATTCCGTTCGGGACGTCTTCGGGGGTTTCCTATTTTTTGAGTCGTCATGAAGTAGACTGTGGTGCCGTTGTTTACATTTTCGAAATTTTTTGGAGTTACGGCATCTGTCTATACGGTGAGTGAACGCAAAACAGTTGATACAATATCCGTACCGTTTCACAACAGCTAGTCGTTCTGGTACTTTGAGATTGAGGAAGCGCGAACATGTTCTTAAGGGGTGATCTGCATTGCACAGTCGACAGTCTCCATGATTTATTCGGCCTATTCGATTCTGTACAGTCATTCTACAGGTATTCTCTCTTCGCTGTAGGTTGTTGGTCGGGCGTCTGTTGTGTGACTTGCTTTGGTGGGTACTACGTTGGGCGTTTCGAGTCATGACTGAAATGAAGCAAATGGACTGTATTAAAATATTTTGGAATTAGCATTTTATGGTAAAACCACCAACTTTACTACAGGACGGGTTATAACACCTCTACTAGTTAATATGTCTACAACACGGACTTTGGCATCTTCACCGTAGTACACTTTTTGTATACGACCTAATCTCCATTGGGAAGGGGGTAAATTTTCTTGTCGTACGACTACTAGGTCGTTTGGACAGACATCTCTTTCAGGGTATTGCCATTTGTATCGCCGGTGAAGCTCTTTTAGGTACTCATCCTTCCATCGTTGAGCAAAGAGCTGATGAAGTCGTTTCACCTTTTGCCATCTGTTCAGGATACTAATCGGATGAGTGGGTATTTCTGGCTCGGGGGGTGACAAAATAGGCCCACCAATGAGAAAATGACCTGGGGTTAGTGCTGTAATATCAGTCGAATTTTCGCTCATTGGGCTTATAGGGCGAGAGTTCAGACAGGATTCGATGCGGGATAGGAGGGTACTGAACTCTTCATATGTGTATGTTTGCGAAGTACTGATCTTTTTCAGATGAGCTTTAAAGCTCTTAACTCCCGCTTCCCACAAGCCGCCCATATGGGGAGCTCCTGGTGGGATAAACTTCCATTCTAGTTCAGTACATATTTGGGAGGTAATTAGATCGTTTCTGGTAGATCTAATAACATGTTTCATGTCGTTCATAATAACCCTTGAAGCTCCAACAAATGATGTCCCGTTGTCGGAAAACACGACCGATGGACATCCACGTCGTGAAAAGAAACGGGCAAAAGCGGCGAGAAAAACTGGCGTGGTCATGTCACTGGTAGCCTCCAGATGAATCGCCTTGGTTGAAAAACATACGAACACCAGGACATAACCCTTGGTGGTTCGACATCCTCGACCAGCGTATGATTTTATTTCAAATGGGCCGGCGAAGTCCACTCCCGTGTGACAGAAAGGACGAGATAAATTTGTTCGTTCGGGTGGCAAGGCTGCCATGATTTGTCGAGTTAGTTTATGTTTGTGTAGGACACAAACTTTGCACGACCGTATTACTGAGCGGATTATATTTTTTAATCTTGGGACCCAATATTCCATCCGTACTAACCGCAGCATTAGCCGATTCTCGCCATGAAGGGAGACCTTATGGGTGAATTCCAATAGCAAGCGAGTAATTGTAGCATCATATGGTAATAATATTGGGAATTTTTCATCATGGGTCAAAACGGGTGATCGCGTCAATCGACCGTTAACTCGCATGATTCCATAAGAATCCAAAAAGGGATTTAACGATAGGAGTGGGCTTTTTCGGTGGATCGGTTCTCTTTTTACTAGACTGTGGTATTCTGACTCAAAATATTGTTGTTGGCTTAAACTGATTAGGCGTCGCTTTACGAATTTCAGCTCTGTCGCTTGTAAGTCCACAGAATCGAAATGTAATTGGGGGCGGTGAGAGGAGAGCGCTAAGTTATAGAATCTGAAAACATAACTTAGTACACGTAAAGCGCGAGAGAATGAAGAGAATCGTATAAGCATGTCTTCAGTGCGTTGTAATATAACGGCATGCGTCTTCACCCTCTTTGCTTCTAAATTCGTCTCATATTGGTTCTGAACACCTTTGTATCTCCAATTTTCAGATGGTTGTGAAAGCCATTGCGGTCCATACCACCACTGGGAGTGTTGAGCCAATTCCTGGGCAGTCGTGCCTCTGCTCGCCAGATCGGCAGGATTATCCTTGGAATCGACATGAAACCAGTTATCGCACCCAACCGTTTCTGCGATTGTGGATACTCGATTTCCCACAAACGTTTGCCAGTGACAAGGAGGTTTCATCAGCCAGGCTAACACTATAGTGCTATCAGTCCACAGAAACAGATTGTGAGACGAGAGTGATAATTGTGTTCGAATTGTCGACGCCAATCGCGCAAGTAACTCTGCTCCACAGAGTTCTAATTGGGGGATTGTTTTTTGAACAATAGGGGCTACTCTTGTTTTGGCAGTCAATAATCGTACAGATATATTTCCAGACTTATCGACACATCGAACGTACAAGGAGGCTGCGTAGGCATGCTGGGATGCATCACAGAATCCATGTAATTCGATAGAGAATTCTGGATTAAAGTTAACCCATCGAGGAATTTTTACCAATTGTAACGCAGGGTAATCTTCGACGAAAGTATACCAGCGCTGAAGTGTAACGGATTTAAGGGTTTCATCCCACCCGGTCCTGTCAATCCATATCTGTTGCATCAAAATTTTTGCAACTATTATTTTAGGGGCTAACCATCCCGCCGGGTCGAATAGTTTCGCAATTTCTGCCAGTACGGCTCTCTTGGTGACGACATTTTGGCTTGGCGTGATTATCGGATTGAAATAAAAGTAGTCGCAGCCGGCATTCCAGCGTAGACCAAGAGTTTTGGTAGTACTGTTCTCAGATAGTTTTAAAAATTCTGAATCGAGCAGATCTTTGGGTGGCAAATCTACGAGTAAACTTTCCTCATTAGCGGTCCATTTTTTTAATGTAAAGCCTGCAGATTTCAAAACCGATATAATATCGTTTCTTGACTTAAGAGCATGTTCAATCGTATGAGAACCTGCCAAAACGTCGTCTACATACATACAATGTTGTAGAATGTAAGCCGCTTCGGGGTGTGAGACTGAATTTTCTTCGGCTAGTTGGATCAGAGTTCTTATAGCCAGGTAGGGGGCGCAATTGACGCCAAAAGTTACAGTCTGCAGCTCGAATTCTTGAATGGCACTATCGGTAGTTTTTCTAAATAAAATCTTTTGGAAGGGGGTATGTTTGGGATGGACTAAAATTTGCCTATACATTTTTTCTATATCGGCGTTGAAAACGTAACGATATAATCTCCATTTTAAGATAAGGGTTGTTAAATCTGCTTGAAGAGTCGGGCCACAATATAGTAAGTCATTTAAACTATTTCCGTTAGTAGATGAACAAGAGGCGTTAAACACAACACGAAGCTTGGTCGTTGTGCTATCAGGTTTTATGACAGCATGGTGTGGCATATAGTATGATTGACTAGGGGGTTCGTTAATTGATGGCTTGACAGGAACCATGTGACCGAGGGTCAAATATTCAGCTAGAACTGAATCATATTCTAATTATAAGTTGAGTTCTTCGATAATCGGGTTTCATTTCTCAGAAATTGAGAATGAGCAATACTTCTTGAGGCTCCTAGCGATATTGTCTTTCCTACATTAAGTTTGAATGGCAGGGAAACTACGTATCGGTTATCTTTGTTGCGGTATGTAGTACTCCTGTAAAGTTCTTCGCAATATTGGTCGCACTGAGACACCTTCCTGACCTTCGGGGGCTCTTCTATTTGCCAAAACTTAGAAATCTGTTGATCTAATTCAACGACATTAAAAAATGATACCACCGATGAATTTGGGTGAGAGGGGGGGGGGTTTCTCCCGTAATAATCCACCCAAATATCGTTTCCTGGGCGACTAGCAGTCCCTCTGGACAAATCCTAACTCCTTGGCGGAGAATTTTACCATAAATATTACCTCCGATTAAGAGGTCGATTTTGGTCGCATGGCTTGAATTCGCGTCTGCTAAAAGCAAATCACTCCAATTATTTTTGACATACTTAGATGATGAAATCGAAGGGAGGTTACCCGTAAGTTTCTTAATAACAAACGCTTCAACAGTTAAGGTGAAGTTAGGGTCTATACGAGATCCAATCGATATGGAACATGTTTTTGTCGAAATTGCTGATACTGCCTCATTTAGACCAGTAATTTGAGTATGAGCTGAACGAGTTTTAAGGCGGAGAGTTTGTTGTAATCTCTCTGAAACAAAGGTTGCTTCTGAAGCTGGGTCGACCAACGCTCGGGTCGAATACACCATGTCGTCTACTAATATGTTAACTAATGCTGTTCCTAATACGGTTCGCATTTCTGGTACATTCGAGCCATTCCTTGGAATGTATCCGTAGTAAAAGTGTGAGTCTGTGGATGGTTTGGATTGAGAGACATTTCGGAGCGAGGAGTAAAAGACGAAGAAGAGGGAACACCATCACTTTGCGTGTTAGAAAACTTGGAACCCGTGGTTGCAACTGACTGTTGTTGTGGTGGTGAAACATTTATACCACCTTGTACATTCTTGCTGAAAGCGGGATTATGTAGAAGGGTGTGGTGTCGTTTGTTACATGACGAACAGTATTTACTCTTACATTTCCATGTACCGTGTGAAGATGCGAAACAATTTACACAAAGTCTATGTTTTTTAACGATAGCATAACGATCTTCTACGGACTTTTGTAAGAACGAGGGACATAAACGCAGAGGGTGTGACTCATTACAGATGAAGCATGAAGGCCGGTTTACAGCTGAATGGTACATATTTACTTTGGATTGGTCTTGAAATTTTTTGGAACTTTTCTTCCCCGGGTTGGTTGTGGTAGGCAACCCTTTAATATCAGATACAGATTCTAATGTTTGATATCGGTTAGTGAGAAAATGGTCTAGATCTTTCCAGGGAGGCAACTCACTTTTGTGATCTAACGATTGTTCCCAAAACCCTAATGTTACGTTGGGTAACCTGGTTGAGCATAAAAACACAAATATGGGATCCCAACCGTCCACCGGTATATCGAGAGTTTTGAGTGTATTTATACAATCGTTTATGGTGCGCTGAATTTTTTTAATATTTGCTCCAGATTCCTTTACAATTGTGGTTAGGTTGAATAAAATTTTTAATTGTGAATTTATGAGAATTCGTCGATTCTCATACCTATCGACTAATTTTCCCAGGCGAGGGAGAAACCGTCATTGGTCATAGGGGCAGTTTTGACAATTACTCGGGCCTCATCTCGAGTTTTGTTTAGTAAATGATATAACTTTTCTACAGAGCTTAAACGAGGGTTATTTTTATATAGGGCCGTGAACATATCACGGAATGTGGGCCACGTAATGTAGTCCCCATAGAATATGTCGGTATCGCAGGGCGGAAGCTGAATAGAAGGCATATGTTCTCGAGCTGGGTTGGTAGAATTCTGAGAGGATGTAGTAGAGTTATCATTCTTTTTTATAGCTAGTAGGGAGTTAATAGATGCTAGACAATGCACATATACCTTATAAACCGATCGATATTTTGCTTTTATAGACACTATATCATTCTCAGCGGGATCAGAACTTGCTCCTGAACTGGTTGAAGGTTTATCTGTTTTAGTGATCCTTGTGATCCTAGAGGATTTATCCTCTGGAGGAGGTGTACTCTTTATTAGCTCACCGTATTCCTGTCTAAAAGCCTCCCATAAACTTTGAAGTTCACTACGCTCGATTTCTAAAGTGTGTTCACTATGTTCGTCTATAGCTAGCAATGTGAAATACGCGTCGTATTGGATGAGCTCATCCGCACAAAGAACGAAATCAAGGAACATATCGAATGAATATTAAAAAAATGTTCCGGGGTTTGCGCGTTTATTATTATTATTTTAATTGAATACCAAAATTAAGGATGTATTTAATTTGCCATAAACATAAAACTCGCAGTTTTTCCGAGTTTATGTAGCAACTTCAACCACCAAACCAAGAGGATAGCAAATTTTATATCATGCGATAAATAATGTCGAGAGAGCGCAAATACTGAAATGCATTTATTTATCACTTGTTCGGCAGTTTCATAGCCAATACAACACCTACTGTTCTTTGTTCAAGTCACACGATACTCCGAAACACATGTAATTGAGTCGAACAAGTTGGGATTGAGTCGCGAGTAATATCATAAACGTTTCTTCTTCGCTTTTGTTTCAATATACGAACAATGTATGTATATATCTTGTACATACATACGATGTATTGTACAAAGCAAAAATACAAAAACTAACGGTATTGGGCAACAGCTAGACTATGATATTTTGTTGTTTCTCACTTTATGGTACCCAAAACCTTATACAACGTACCTGTTATACGATGATTCCAACAAGATCAAGAACAAGTTGATAAGACAGCGTTTTTGTTCAAAATATTTTCTTCCTTGTGGGTTTTATTACACTGACAATTCGTTGAAGTGTTGTTGCTTGGGTTGCTCTTGGGTTGCTATGGGCTCTTTAAGAGATTAATAATTAACTGGGGATCACTAAACCAATTTTTGCTCCAACAACTTTGTTCACTTATAAAGTAATTCGGCGAGGAGGACCATCAAATGTATGGTTATAATTTGTTCCACTGGTTCAAGTCGAAATATTGACCATTGAAAAAAATAGAAATAAAAGGCAGTTAGAACTCTTTTAAGGGTTTATTTCAATTTCATTGGAAACAAGTAAGTATGGGGGGAGCAAAATCGACTTACCTCTCTCGGGTGATCACAGGCAACTGAACTGTGCGTGCATTGATACACACGAGAAAGCAAAAATCTTAACTCTAGCTCCAGTGGAGCTTTCGGTAGGATAAACGGATAAAACAAAATAATGCGAGAGCGGGAGAGGAAAGTTATTTTACAATAAAATAATTATATGTATGTGTTTCGTTTAGGTTGAAAACTCTTATACAATGATTTGATTTATACAGACATTAAACCACCAACACGCTTACGTAGAGTGCGAACTGAAGAAAATATCGCAGCTGTATCGGCCAGTGTTAATGATGACCACCAATTTTCGATTCGTCGCCGTTCGCACCAATTGGGTCTCTGTTACTCAAAAACGTGGAAATGCCAAAATTGGACTAAGCGGATGGACCACCTAAGACGCAGCCGCGGTCAACATTTAAATGAAATTATCTTCAAAAAGTAAATGTCATGGACCAATCTAACGTTTCAAATAAAGAACCGATGAGATTTTGCAAATTTTATGCGTTTTTTTTAAATAAAAAGTTATCAATCTCTTAAAAAATCACCCTTTACAAATGGCATGGCACACTGCCTTTATCGCGATTTCCGGCCCGCGGCGACCTTCTTTAGAATTGACAAATTGAAGAGCTGAAAAATTATGTTTTATTGATTTTATCAATTTTTGCTGGAACCTGTTTAATTGAAAGGAGGTGCTACCATACAAAAGAAATTATAGCTTAGAATATCAAATACTATAACATAAAGACATCGCATTTATGCTAGAAGCGACATTGACGAGAAAATCAAATTAAAAATGTGTACAAATATCTCCCACTTTTTTGTCGAAGATGATATATCCAAACAAATATGGACGAATTTTAACCATAGTAATTTTGTTGTAAAAGTTGTTGTGTAATTTTGCTATTTAGGCGTGAAGTGCTTTATTTACAACTTTTGTGTCTTTGGTGACTCCCACTGAAATTTTCCGGCAAATCTTTCCGTAGAACATTTTAATCCTTAAATGTCCTTTTTGAAAGGAATTTCTTTATTTTCTCGAAAAAAGGGTCAAATTGGTCAATTGGTCATAAAAACAGGAGCAAGATAGATCAGATCTTCCACAAAAATTATCCTCATAAAATTCAGACATTAACTTACAACACTTTTCTCGTTTAATATAATGCTCTCTTCGACAAAAAAATTAAAACTTTGACCCACTGTAAAAAGAAACTCAGACCAGCTGAACTATAAGTTTGTTCTACAAAAACGATCTAATCAACATGTCCTTTCAGAATTTGTGGAACAATGTTAGTACTTCCCCCGTCTACTGATATTATGTACTTTTGGTTGTTCTGCATCAAATGAAATGTTCGAATGTAATGAATGAACTTTTTCCAAAGCCGTTCACAAATCGACAGATCTTTCGAAAATATACGATTTCCTATCGCACGAATAATCGCTTCAGTCAGAAAATCAAACTTTTCCAGAGAACGAAAACAAACTGGTTTTATGATTGCGGCTTCGATAAAAGATTTTTTAAGTTTTTTCTTAACTGACATCTCTTAACTTCTTTATAAATTATATGCATAATTCTGTGGTTTTCACTAATATCAACTTATCTCCATAAAACCGTACATAGCTAGAGTATGCATAATTAAACCCTTTTGCCTTAAAATTCCAAAAGCGAGAAATTTGGAGATATGTGATTACTTGTGTAAACCACAAATATAAAAGAAAATCCTGAAGGATCAAATTACGTAATAGGATTCCGGACGCAGCTAATGTTGTGTGTTGTCTTCGCCCCTGATATAGCAGAAATCGTTGCTATTAATCACGTGACTTTAAAATGTTTGTGTAGTTTGGTCAATCAAAAAGTAAGATTTCATGTTTTCGTTAGTTAAGCGCCTTTACATGTCTGCTAACGAAGTTGTAAAATTGTTATTATGTTGATAACGCGCCCACAGTTTGTGGAGGGCACAGAAATAGTGGGATTTGCAAAATTCATGTATGAAATTAGTTTCATTTTTTCTGTGTACCTCGGGTGGATATTTCGGCATATTGTACTAACCAAGTTGGACCATGGAATATATTCCTACGACAGAGTGATTTTTTTTTTGTGCCAAATATACATTGAGACAATTTTAATGAATAAAAATGACATAAAGTTTTATAGTAAAATGAAAACTACAAAAATTGTAAAGTGGGCGAAACTCGAACATAAAAAAGAAACGAATTCATATGAACACATAATGTTCTGTCCAACTACCCTTTGCCTTTACCACAGATGGACATGCAGCCAGGCACACACACAGTCACATGAACATGGACATGGACATGGACAGAAAGTACGATGGCACATGTGCATATGCATTGCAGTTTTGCCTTCATATGCATTTCATGCACATATGCGCATATGGATATACATGTACTATATTTATATATGTATGTATATATGCACACATGTCTATCTATGTCTGCACACATACATACATACATACATATATCCGGATGTACATATGTCGCAAGTGTACTTAACAACCTTTTGCAAAAATAATATGAGACATTTGTACAAATGTAATGTGCAACACAACTTAACAAAATGTATGTATGTGCACCGTAATACATTCATACACATACAGTGAGTGCCACCCAAACTCGAAAAAGCTGGAGTTAGCCAGTTGATTTACAAAATTAAGCCATACAAAGTTCTTTTGAAGACAAAAACAATTGAGCACTGTGTGCTATGGAACTAATGTCCTATTAATCCATTTATACCTATATTTATAAATCCAAAAATGATGGACGGCAGCAACGAATGTATATGCTATGTAGGCGAATGCTTCCAACGTATCTACTAAAATAAGCAACAATAAATTTATAAATTATAAATTAATGGACTGTAATATTTGTATATTTAGAAAGATTTGTAATTATAAACAAGTAAGGGAATGCTGAAGTCAGTCGGGCCGAATATATCACTCACTTTCAACACCTTTGCAATTCAGTTCGGTGATGATTTTAGAAAGTGTCCTATATCACGGACATTGAGGTACTCTGCTAGCTATTACAAAAATAATTAAAAATAAAACAGCACGGGTCTTTTTTGGTCTTTTATCTCGTACTGGTGGCCGTATATGGTCCATATTCTGCTTCGCACATTTTCTGCTTTTTAGCATATTTTCCATAACAGAGATTGAGACACCATTTCATTTTCAAAAAAATATAATTGATTGTCGCTGATGAACTGCTCTTGGATTTTCCGTAGCCCAAATCGTGCAGTTTTGCTTGTTGACATACCCATTTAATAGGAAATTGGCTTCATCGCTCATTGCCAAATTGTGAATTGTGACTGTTGGTTTGAAAAATAAAATTCAATTATTTGTGTACGTTGTTCGATGGTGTAATGATTCATAATTAATTCCCCAAGTCTACTTCAAAAAATGCTGAAAAAAAAACAAAGAAAGAATAATAATTAAAAAAGTTATAAAAAATCATTCATCATGTCGCACGGAGTTATTATAACAGCTTATGTGCCTTTCCTTTCCTCCCAAATCGAACTAAAAAAGTGGAAGTTTAGCGGATTTTATACAAAATGCATAACAAATATAATAAAATCGTAAAAATGTGTTCCTTATACCTGGACACATTGCAAGTTTTTTGTATGGTTTGATAAGGCTTGGGCAAGATTTTAATTTCTAATGGGTTTTTTCTCAATACCATTCTCATCGTGAATTCTTTTCAAGAAAACCCTGTTTTATAGATTTTTTGAGCGCGTCCAGCTTAAGGACAATGATAAAAGCGAAATATTTTGGGAGAACCCGTGAAACAAAGGAATTCATTCATTTTAGACGTGAACATCGACAACTTTTATTTCGATGCCACTCTAATGTAAAATTTGAGGTTTCCGAAATAACGAAATGCGTAATTTCTTAACCTATGGCCACCCCACTCTGAATTTTTGATATTTTGTAGAGAATAACATAAGCTAAAATACAAAACGAAATAAAGATAATTAAAGATATGTTTTTCAGGATATTCAAAGATTAAAATTATTTTTAATTTTTGGAATCCTTGAACCACAAGGACATTTACTGATTCGGAAAAAGTAGGTAGAAAACTTTCAGATGATATCAATATCGTTTAAATCTGATGACGCGATCGAAAGTTATGATATCGATAAGGAAGCCATCTCTTCAAAAAAAAAACACCGAGACAACCAAATTTGGACCACTGTAGAACGTAAACCACGCACTACTTTGAGCTACGGTAAACGGTATATTATCCGCAACCACCAGTAGAATGTATGTGCCAAATTTCATCAAAATCGATGAGGGTCGAAATCCATGTTGGGTCGTTTTAACCGATTTTAAAGTTTTATATCTTGTTTGAAAGGTCTCCAGGAGTACTTTATCCCTATTTGTAATTTATGTTAATTCTTGTTGCGTTTTACAAACAATTAATTATTTTCAATTTTGGTCTTCGAGTTTCAATTCCATTTCATCAATTTGGGTTTTGAAATGTTTATCCTTAAATTTGCTTAAACGATTGTACAGGTCAGATTTGCTTCGGATTGGATACTGGCTTCTACTCGGAATATTTTATGGCTTGCTTCGCTCCTTCTTCGAGAGGTATTCCATTTACAGTTATTGAGTTTCTTATTAAATCTGATTCGTGGATTAATATCATATTTATTAGGTAGCCACTTGGAATAGTCATATTTTCTATTAATTTAGGGTCAGTTTCCAGTAATGTCGGTGAATTGTCGATATGGCCAAACAAATCTTCTAGCCATATTCACAACATTGCTCGAACCATATCCAGTCTTCACCATGTCGACATATAAACCCATTTCGTTTTATATAGGTGTTTCCTTAGAGAAATACTTCTTTTACATGCCATTTTTTATTAGTTGCATCACATTTTTGTAAGCCTGGTGTAGCTTCAATCATATATACCGTGGTTTTTATACATATTTTTTTCATGGGCTTGTGTACTAAAAAAATTTATGCACACTTCATTGGCAGCTGAAGTTGACATTTTTTGATTCGAAATACGTGCATACCATATTCAAAATAAAAATTGGATATATAAAACAATATATATTTTTCACAAGCTGCGAAATTCGGAAATTATATTAAAATAATACTTTCAGATTTTTATACCCTACACCACTTCGTGGGCTAGGGTATTATAAGATAGTTTCGCCCCAAATGTTTGTAACACCAAGAAATAATCGAGCTAGACCCACCTTTAAGTATACAGATCGGCTTAGAATCACCAGCTGAGTCGATTTAACGATGTCTGTCTGTCCGTCCGTCCGTCTGTCCGTCTGCTGTCCATCTAAGCTTGTTCGCACTCTACAGGTCGCAATTGTTGTCCGATTGTCATGAAACTTGGCAGAAGTTATTTTTTCTGGCCAATGACCATCGGTATTGAATTTGGAGGAAATCGGTTCAGATTTAGATATAGCCTCCATACAAATGTCGCTCCCGATTTGACTTTTTCCGCCCTATAAAGCACATATAGTACCCGATTTTCTTTAAATTTGGCAGAACATCTTATAATCCAACTAGAAACACGTATGCAAAAATTGGGTAAGATCGGTTCAGATTTAGATATAGCCCCCATACAAATGTCGCTCCCGATTTGACATTTTCCGCTCTAGAAACGACATATTGTAACCGATTTTTAAATTTTGCAGAACATCTTATAATCCAACTAGAAATACGTATGCAAAAATTGGGCTAGATCGGTTCTGATTTAGATATAGCCCCCATACAAATGTCGCTCCCGATTTCACTTTTTCCGCTCTAAAATCCACACATTGTACCCGTTTTTTCTTTAAAATTGGCACAACCTCTTATAATCGAACTAGAAACATCTATGGTGAAAGTGGGCAAGATAGGTTCAGATTTAGATATAGCCCTCATACAAATGTTGCTCCCGAATGTTTAACCGATTTTGGCCAAATTTTACATATTATATTTCACCAATAAATATACATGGGGGTCACATCATTACAGGTTTCAATATACCCCCATACAAATGTCCTTTCCGATTTAAAATTTTTTGTCAAACACAAACATTTACAGGATGCAAAAATCCTTCCCGATTTCACTTTTTTACCGAATTGAATTGCAATGAGAATTGTTTGGGTGATGTCTATATGTCCATACTTTTAAATGACTTTGGTATACTACTGTATAATTTGTATTTGTCTGTCGGACAATTAGATCAATTACCATATTATTTATTTTTCATTCATTTTATTCGTCCAAATAATGTCTTATACATGTTACAATTTTGAACAATTTATGCTCTACAAAAATAAATTTATTTACACGTTATGATGATAATCTTGTAAAAGGAAAAAGGGTAAAAACCTTTATATGAGAATTAAATAATGTAGTCAAATATAAGTTGCAAATATAAATGCTTATAATGCGAATATTACCGAAAATATTCGGACATAATGCATACATTTTCAATTTGTTAAATTTCGGTATACATAGTAATTATGGTAAATGTCTACATTCTCTTAACATGGGGTAATTAGAATATTCGATCTTAGAAAAATAATTATTATTAAGTCGGCTGATGAGGTCAAAAAACAACTCGTATCCAGTTTCGTCATGTAGCGTTCTGGTGGATTATCTCCAATGTTTGTTGTGAATCATTTTCAAGCACTTGTTTTGCATTCGCTTTAAATGACATTTTGCAGCTTTGTACCATATAAGGGAACCATAAGATAGAATTGGTCTTATAACACTTTTGAAAAATATTTTTTTATTTTTTAGATTGAGCATCGAACGTCGATTTAACAATGGCCACAGTGCTCTGAATGACTTTAGTGTTCGCGTTGGTGAGTTTTTTGTCCAATAAAACTCCTAAATATTTGACACTATTTTGTATCTGTATAGAGTTGCCATCAAATCTGAGGGTTCGTCTCGGTAGTCTTTTGGGTGACTTGTTGAAAGGGAAAATTATAGTCTGTGTTTTACTATGGTTGAATTTAATTTTCCATTTCTTGAAGTATTTGTTACACGCTATTAAACTTTTCTCCATCTTTTTAAGAATTGCTGTCAGACAATTTGTGTGGTGTGAAATCTGATATGTATAAGGAATACAGCAATGGTGAAAGTACGGAGCCTTGGGGTAAACCGGCTGGTATAGATTTTGGAGATGAATAATTATCATTTACGGAAACCATATATGTTCTGTTTTCAATAAAATCTGCAACAATTTTACTGAGATATTTGGGAATATTTACTGTATTTAATTTATAAACTAAACCGCTATGCCATACGGTATCGAAAGCCTTTTCAATATCTAACAAGAGGATACCTGTAGATTTTTTATTTCGCTTGTTGGAGACAATTTTGTTCTTAATGCGGCTTATTTGATGAATAGTGCTGTGTTCTTTTCTGAAACCAAATTGCTCCTTCGGTATTAGATTGCAGTTGAAATCAGAAATTTTAGAATGAATAAGTTTTTCCAGTAGTTTCCCTTACTTAACAAACTTATGGGTCTGTAGCTTTTGGGGCTATTTTTGGTTTTTTTTCGGTTTATTTATGGCAATAACTTTTGCTTTTTTGAATGCATGTGGGAAGTAATTTAACTTGAAGCAGCTGTTAAAAATATAAGTAAGTAATATAACAACCTTATCTGGCAGTTTTTAAGCAGAATGTTTGGTACATTGTCAATTCCTGTTGATTTCGATGCTTTCAGATTTGATATAATATTCATAGCTCACTATTTGAAGTATATCTGACGCGACCAATTGAAGGTGGATCTGTTTTAAATTTGGCTACTGTTCTATGGACTATGTTGTCATATGAATGGGTATAATTATTGGTAGGGATATGTGATTTTGCAAATGTTCTTGTCAATATTTCGGCTTTTTCGGAATCTGATACCAGTTTTATGTGATTGTTCACAAGGTGGGGTATTTGGTTACTTGATTTGCCCCTCAAACTTCGACCCAATTTCCAGAAGCGTTTATCGCCTGGCTTCATATTGGCTAAAAGCGTAGACCACTTTTCATTTCTTTCAGAGTAAATGCGTCTGTTTATCAATTTACTCAGAAATTTTGAACACTGATCATCAAAATGTTGTTGCTGTGTGTTTGTTGCACGTTGTGATTTACGATTGTACTTTTTCCTTTCGCCAATGTATCTCATTATATCACCAGGTAGGATACTTCGATGGATGTGGTTGGACTTGGGAGTTGACAAATATCTTGCATTTAAAATAATCGATTTCTTGGTCAATAGCCTGCTTAGATGTATATGATTCGACCGTCAGTGATATGCTGTTATTAATTACTTGATGAAATATTCTCCAGTTGAAATGGGTGTTTTCCACAATTTCCAATGAGGTGCAATCTATGCAACAAATTATTGGACGATGATCGGAAGGAATTTCATAACCTAATGTTGCAAGTCTCATTTGCATGGGTGAGTTGCTCAAAACTAAATCAACAGTAGATGGGCGTCGATTTCTTTGATGGGGGTATAAGGTGTGGTTGTTAGGACCATAAACAAAAAAGTTGCAGGTCTGTTGTAAGTTATTAAGTGCTATTCCATATAAGTTGTCTTCAGAGCAATTCCACAATGGATGTTTTGCATTCAAATCTCCTGGAGTTAAAGCCATAATATCAGCAGAGAAATTGTGCGTATATGCAGTGAGTATGCAGTGGAAATTACAGTATTTCTATGATGAATGAGTACCTCAACCGATAAATTTCCAATTGTGGTTGTTTTTGTTAATGGAAGCAGCTTATGCTTCAGAGATCTTCGAACTAAGAGAGCTACACCTCCCCCTGTAGTGTTTTCTATCATTGCGCTATTGGTAGTAATTATTGAAAAACGGCCTGTGATTCTCCTTCAAGAAGGTCTCGTTTAACGAAGCAATTTGAATATTTTCTTTTTCTAATAGACATTCTAGTTGTTTTAGGTGAGAATTTTTTGATATTCCATTAGCATTGAAATATTCTGAATTGTCAAAAATTTTAGGAATTATTCGAAGTCATATGCATACTTAACCAAAGACATAACTACTTGTATTTGCTGTACCTTTGAAGTACATTTGCTTAGACCGTCTAGTGCTGACGTAAATATTCCGAAGAGTTCATCAATATTGAACAGATCATTGTTGTTGTATTTTACTTGTTGAGACATTGTTATTTGTGTGTCCACTTACAGCGGGGTAATCAGATTGGTTATTAACGTAAGAGTTCTGACGTCTAGGTGCGCCTCTCTTAGATTGATTACATGACGAAGCTCGCTCTCTAGCTTCAAGATAAAGATCACGTAAGGGACACCTCACGTCGTTTGCGGAATAGTCTGTTCTCTTTTCCCCATTCTTCTTGCAATTAAAGCATGAGAAGGCAACAGGTTTTTTTGTGATTTGTGTTGAATAGACAATCGTTTGAATTGTGCTGATTCGCACAAATCATACATGCAGGTTTACGGTTACAATGTTAAACCTCCGTGGCCGTACACTAAACAATTCCATCATTGAGTTGGGTTTTCGCTCTTCTTTGGCTTATATCTTGTAACTTCCACAATGGATACTGGCGACAGGTTATAGCTACTTAAATCATTAGTTATGTCTTCGAATTTGATTCGAGGCAAACCATATAAAAAGACAGTAAATAGTCTGTTTTGTTTTGAATTGAATGTATGAAATTCAATATTGCTCTCTTTCAATGCATTTTTGCAGAATTCGTACTTTTCTTCATTTAAGGGAAACACCTTAGTGCCAATCGACGTGCGTTTGTATGTGCAGTCATTTCCTAGTAAATGTTGAATTTCTCTAAATGGAATAGAGATATCTGCAACAATTGGTGGAGGTTTCGTTGGTCTTACACTCGAAGTAATGTTTGATTCGTGATTTATATCCATATCACTTTCATCCGACAATGCGCTGAATCCGTTCTGGCTGGATATACCTGCTACATGTGGGCGTACGTTAAGAGTTAATTGAGAAGTACTCTTTAGTTTTGAAATAGCGCTCGTCTTGCTTTTGAGGCGGACTGAAGCTTTGGCCCCAGGGGCCATTGTCACGATGTATCTTTTAGGCTTTATGTTATCTTATACGCGCGAGGGCTCGATGAAAAACAGACAAACCAAGAAGCACACCTCGGTGTAAATTTTCAAAAATTAAATGTGATGCACTATTCTCTCTTTAGTTTTTAGCGAGCGAACACGTCCGTTTACTGTGAAAGCTTGCATAGAACTGATGATGCCTTAGATGTTTACATAGTACTTGCTTATATAATCTATATATATAAAAATTAATCTGTGTTTGTATGTTTGTTTGTTGGTTTGTTTGTTTGTTTGTTCTTTATAGCAGCCTAAACTACTGAACCGATCTTCTTGAAATTTTCACAGTATGTTCATGCTGAACCGGTGGTGAAAATGGGCTATATAAATTTTTGATATTTTTAGTGGACGTGGCACCTCCCACACAATTTGGGGATTTATTCGTTTTTTATAAATTAGCATATTCGGAATACTGTTGTAGCCAGAGTCTTGAATTTTTGTGAAAGTTCACTAATTATTAGTCTGTACAGTTGTGTCAAAAAGGGACGGTATTGGAAAAGTGGGCGTGGCACCTCCAATACGAAGTTAAAACCTATTATTGAATATTGTCAGTTCTATGACACCTAGAGTGCTGAAATTTTATGTAAGTGCATCTAGCATCAATGTGCATAGTTGTGCCAAAAATGGGAGGTATTGGAAAAGTGGGCGTGGCACCTCTCATACGAAGTTAAAACCTATTATTGAATATTGTCAGTTCTATGACACCTAGAGTGCTGAAATTTTGTGTAAGTGCATCTGCATCAATGTGCATATTTGTGCCAAAAATGGGCGGTATTGGAAAAGTGGGCGTGGCACCTCCCATATGAAGTTAAAACCTATTATTGAATGACACCTATTGCGCTGTAATTTTGTGTAAGTGCATCTAGCATCAACGTGCGTAGTTGTGACAAAAATGGGCGGTAATGGAAATGTGGACGTGGCACCTCCCATACGAAGTTAAAACCCATTTTCGAATATATGCCGTTCTAAGGCAGATAAAAAACTGAAATTTTGTGTAAGTGCATCTAGCATCAATGTGCGTAACTGTGCCCAAAAAATGGGAGATATTGGGCGTGGTACTTTCCATACGAAGTTAAAACCTATTATCGAATATATTCAGCTACAATACTTATCTTTTGTGTGAGTGCATCTAGCATAAACCTGCGTAGTTCTGCCAAAAATGGACTGTATTGGGAAAGTGGGCGTGGTACCTCACATACGAAGTTAAAACATATTATCGAATATGGTCAGTAGGTGTCATAGACCTAGAGTGCTGAAATTTTGTGTGAGTTGATCCAGTATAAATAGTTGTGCAAAGATGGGCGGAAATTGGGCGTGACTCTTCCCATCTGAAATTAAAACCGGTTTTAGTGTATTTCGACACCGAGATGGGCGGAAAGTGGCCGTGACCCTTCCCATTCGAAATTAAAACCAGTTTTTTGAGTATATTCTACAACGATATTCCTATATTGTTGTGTGAGTTAATTTAGTTGTAACCTGCTTAGGCAATATACAAACGGGCGGGATTTGAAAAATGACGCAATTTTGTAAAATTACACGTTTTCTGTGGATTTTCTTAGCACAATAGTAAAGAAAGGTTATAAAAAGAAAAATATTCATTCGCCAACAGCCGACTTAAGTCAAGAAAACTGATATTATATTAATTTTTTAGTTTTTGTGTTGTTTGATTAGTGGACAATTTGATTGATTTTCTATGTGTTTTTAATGTAATGTCATTTCATCTGACGAATGAAGTTTTTTGTTTAGGTAATGGAAAGGAGGGGAATCACATTTAACAAAAAATCAATTTGATTTTGACATTTTTTCAATTATTCGCAGTAAACTGAAGTTCTCCATAGAACATATCCATTTCTTTATTATCTCAGGGAAGAACCTTGATTATAATTGGTGCATATATTACCGATCAGGACATAAATTAATATGAAAGCAGATTTTAATTTTACCGTTTTTTTTTTTTTGCATGGCGAAGCTGGCGGGGGTTCAGCTAGTATAGTATAAAATTGAACAAGTACTTTTTACACCCTCACTCTACAGAGTAGGAGGGTATATATCATTTGGGACAGAAGATAAGTGTAACGCATTGAAGGAGTGACTTATGACCCTAAGTATGTTTGGACGACGTTTTAAGATGTTTGAGCCATGTCCGTCCGTCTGTCTGGCTGGCTGGTGTACACGATAACTCTCGAAAGGAGTTAAGGAATCAATTCAAACTTTGCACATGGTAATATTTTTCCCAAACTTAGTTTAAGTTCGAAGATGAAGATGCCACGCCCCTTCTGGTACCTCCTACACAAATAGTCCATATTCCAATGTTAAATTAAAAGCCATATAAGTTCCACACTGATATTCGGGATTAGCTATTGGTATTTGATAAAGTTTTTATAATCACTTTAAGTGTGCAAAATATGGCGGGTTCTGCCACGCCCCTTCCAGTACCTCCCACACAAATCACTCAAAACTACTTAAAATTATAGATGTTTTAACTTCTATACTGATGATCGGAATACTGTGAAATTTTATATTTAGCAATGCTTTTATAGTGGCTACATTCATGTGGAATATTGGCGATATTGCCACACCCCTTCTGGTACCTCCCACACAAAGTGGCATAAACTTCGGTTACACTAAAACCGACATAATATCCATAGAAGTAGTCAAAATCATTAGAAACTTGAGACTTAAAAATGTTTTTATAATCACTTTTAAGCTAAAAAATATTTACGCTTTAGCCACGCACCTTCTAGTACATCCCACACAATTGTCTCTATCCTAGGTAATATTAAATACTTCATAACTTCTATACTGACGCATGGGATCCACAATGACTTGATATTTGAGCATGTTTTTGCAATTGTTTTATAAATGTGGAACCCTGCCCTACGTTAAATTTAATTCCTTTACTTCCGTATATATGTTCTTTGAGAGGGTATATATAAGTCGGTTTAGCCGACTGAAGCTACTTATTTGATCTTGATTAAAATGAGTCATGTGTTCAGTAGTTCATTATAACTGAGTCATTTTATTATTGACTATTTTGTTATAGAATTATTGCTTTTAAAATACGTAACTAAAAGTCGAACATTGAGCTATCATAGCTCCCACAAAAATAACGTCGCTCAGTACTTCCAATCCTATATTTTTTAAAATAATTCTTTAACTTTTGAACAGAAAATATGTCTTAATGAATTTGCACATGCTTGGAGCTGAGCTATTGGTAAGGAGGCTACTGTGATGTGCTTAACTCCAAATTTGGTCGCCTCGGATATGTCCACCTGGTTTGCCAACTGAATTCGACTAAAACAAAAACAAAATGATTTGTCATTAATGAGAAAAGTTCCTTACTTAAAATTGTACATTTTGTAATGATATTCAATTTGAAAATAAATTTGCATTCTATAAATATAGATGGTCTTGAGCCTGGAGAATATCCCAGTTCAAATCAATTACAAAATTTTACTATTAGCAGTTATATCCTTGGATAAAGTTCAATTTTTTACTTCTGTAACTAACTAAATTATTTTCTATGAAAATCGGTCACATTCGAGCGGCTGGGTGATCTATTTATGGGTGGGAGAAGCAACCGTGTCAGCTGACACGATCTCTTTAAATGAAACCTGTATAAATGTGTACTTGGTTGTAGTCGTAATATAACTGAATATTACAGTTATAGTAAGGGGTTTCTCGATTCTGCTGCTGTCTAATTTACTAATATAGACCCTAGCTAGATGTTCGTAAGGAATGTGATATTCACTTACTACAATAGGATCATTGTCAATATACAACATTGGCGCTTACTGAATTATAAATTTCAAGATATCTCTTTCCGTTCTAAAGTTGCATAATTAATTCCAAAAAATCGGCATGCGAAACCAGTCTAGCGAAGAAAAGCAAGGACCTGTGTGGTTAGACGGAAACACTTCGAGTCGCATATGGATATTTTCAGAGAAAGTCCAACCAAAATTAAACGTAACAACAACAATGTCGTGTTAAAATAAAAACCAATACAAACATTTAACACGCCAGCTATTAATTGAAAGCAATTTTAAAGAAAAAATACCATTAAAAATTCTTCACAATTCGCAGTTTTTTAATTTTCCTAGATGCAGTCGGAAAAGTGTTATATTGTTCGGGAACCTATGTTTATTGTCAATATATTGGAAATGACAAAAGCTATATTTTGCACTTTACTTAGTTCTACTGAAATGCTATCGGAAATGGAACAAGAAAAAAATGTAAGATTTCTTTATTTTTGATCACTTAAAGGGTCGAATGTCGCGTTCGGTAATCTGGAAAAGTCCAAATTCCTATTTGATGCAAAAAATATTTTATCCGAGTATAAAATATCCCTCGATTTTAAAAGTGTGTAAAAACGTTAGTTTTTAAATAAAGAAAAAGTCCGTGCCCGTGTAAAGAAAAAGATTGTGTTTTCATAAATATAATGAAGGATTTAGTTGATTTTATGAAACGGCTAATAACATGCAAATAGATTTTTAGTGTGTTGGGGTGTATCGACTGATCAGTCAACCAATTTCCCGCAAGTCACACCTTTCTCTTCTTATATGGGAAACCTCAGCAGAAATTAATAATATTTATTTCATAAATATAATGAAGTTTAATTTTAAAATCTATGAAAATTTGCATATATTATATTATGGAAAATAAAGAACTTGTATCAGAAAATGCATTGAATGAAGAACTTAATTTCATAGTTTCAGAGAAATGTTTTAGAAATTCTATGAGACTTTTTATTTATTTTGTGCTTTATGAAACATATTTCATACATTTCACGCGCTTCTTTGGTTACATTTTAATGAAACTTTCCACTGAGTTTATGACAAAGTCATAAATATTATGAAGACAATTCTTTCATTAGTTCATAAAAACGAACTTGGCTTGTGTAATTACCATATTTTTTTTAAATCTACCGACATTCCTCGCTACTACTACCCTAATTCAAGCAATTCGGCCCTGTATGATTTTGTATGACACTCGCTGTACATAGGTGCATTCGTACGATGTAGTTTCGGTTACGTCCTCGTACATGTGAGCGATGAGGAAAACTGCAACATCAGACTGCTTCTGTAAATTCGAGAAATTCCTACAAACACGGATTTGTTTGCAGCAAGAACAAATGGACAACGACCACTTCATACGATAAACATGCATATACAGCCATACCTACACATGTACAGCTATATGTATGTCTGTATGCTTGGATCCATATATTTGCATATGCATTGTGTTTGTGCATAAGAGGATGGGCTGAAAATTATTCGGTCTTGTTGCGATCTATTGCGTTGATATCTAATCCAAAATTGTAATGCACGATTTTTTAAATAACCCATAAGTTACTTGAAATAAATTATGTGAATCCCCGAGTTGATCTCTATTATTTGAAGGGTTTCTTTATTTCGAATTTTGAATTGCACATTTTTAATACAACTTTTCATAAATTTAACACTAGACCAGTATATGCTAATTAAGAACATTGCATAATATACCGCATTTAGTTTTCCTTTCCTCAACAGTTTGAAGAAAAAAAAAACTAAACTAATGGAATGGACTTCCGGCAAATATCTTTCCCGCCAATTATGATATACAGAAGTTTAAAACAAATGTCAACAGACACTACTCCCTCTTTCCTCCTTCCTGTACCTTATCTTACTTCCGCCAACGCAATCCACTGCATTTATAGGGGTCATCCCCTGAGTGTTACCTACGGCTTAAATCTTTGAAGGTTCAAAAATAGAATACATTTTATGGAAATTTTATTTTTGCTCGCATTACACATGAATTGAATTTTGCCATGTCTTTCATGACTATGCAAGTTTACATTTCTATAAATTGTAAACTTTTAGCAACAGTAGGCATAGATTAAAATATTATAAAAAATAAGAAAATTTGATTAGAGCATAGAAAGAGAGAAAAACCGACAACTCGCTTAGCTTTGGAGAAAAAGTAATGCAAACCAAAATTTTTAGAATGTCTGGCCATGTATCAGTAACGTCGTCAGAGGAAATAGTTATGAATGATACGTCATACAGTGGTTCTTCTGTTTGCTCGATTTTCAAAATAATCAAAACGAATAATTCAGAATTTGGAGGGGAAAAATCTGATTTTTTGCACTAAATGCAAATCCTTTCTTTCAAGGGTGCAATTTAGTATAGACCAAGGTTAACCTGCAAAAACGGGAAGAAGTATTCTATGCTTCAAAGGAAAAAATTGCTGGTCCAAATCCATATTTTTTAAACATTTATTGCAAATAAACTGTATTTGGCAAAAACAGTTTTGCGTCATAATGAAACTAAGAAACCAGCAAAATTTTGATGAGTCATGTAAATGTACATATACATATATAATTCTGAAAGCTAACACGAAACATAGAAAAACTGTGTACTTCGCTTTTCATTGTGGAGTTTTCCTATAAAGGGACTTGACATTTTTGAAGGATATAATTATTCAACAATTTATTGTAATTTTTCTGCTATTCGTAAATAAAGTGGGATAAAGAGGTCGAAAAAGGTCCATTCAAATTTTAATCCTTCATTATCCTCCAAGGCATGCGGAAGAAATTTTCGGAAATAATATATCTTATACATACCTACCCAAATTTCATCTCTGTGTGTCAATTAGCTAGAACTATTTTACATTATTACATTTCATAAAACTAAACGTTGTTCAACAACAAATCTATATTATTATTAAACATCGTCAAACATAACATTTCTGGTTTAGATTTAACATTTTAAGGATGAAAGTCCTTCGAAGAAATTTAATTGATTTATTGTGATAATTATGCATTGAAACAGAATGGGCATCAACTCGTAGACTTGACTGATTTCGATGAATTATGCTAAAAAATAAATACTAAAATGTTGAAAATTTTAAGTTTTTTTGAACGAAAACAAGATCAGATCAATAATTAATTTTGTGAAATGCAATTTAATTTAAGAATATGTACAAAAAAGTCAGTATAAATATATAATATAGCTCTAAAAATGCAACTACTATAAGTTTGTGCCAATTGGACCCAGCTTCCACATTTGTTAATAATTGTAAAAACATTTTCAAATATCAAATTAAAAATGATTTTGACTACCCGTATGGATGTTATATCGGTTTTATTGTAACCAAAGTTTATGTCACTTTGTGTAGGTGGTACCAGAAGGGGTGTGACAATATCGCCAGTATTCCATGCAAAAGTAACCTCTCTAAAAGCATTGCCAAATATCAAATTTCGCAGTATTCCGATCATCCGTTTAAAAGTTATAAGTTTAGGGTGATTTGTGTGGGAGGTACTGGAAGGGGCGTGGAAAAACCTGTCATATTTAGAAGACTTAAAGTGATTATCGAAACATTATAAAGTTCCAAAATAGAGCTGATTCCGAAGATCAGTTTGGATGTTACATTAGTTTTAATTTGGCAATTTCGCCCATCATCGATCTTAACCAAAGTTTGGGGAAAATATTGCAATGTGCAAATATCCAATGTGCAAGTTCTTTCCGAGAGTAATAATATACACATGCCATGAAACGGATTTGGTCCAAACATACTTTGAGTTTTAAGTCACTCCTTCAATGCGTTACATTGATATATACCCTACTACTATGTATATGTATATATATTGTTGATAATAAAAAACTATTAAGTTTAAAAAACTCCAACGACTTCAATGGACAATGCATGTATGAAGATGAAATAGCTCTTGGCTAAAATATTTCTCATAGACGTTTTATAGAGAAAGCGTGTTTTCTTAGAGCTAAAAGGCTACAATTTTGGTGAGATAAATTTTATGTAAGATTTTGGTAGAGACGTGGATTTGGGAGTTTGCAATGTGTAAACAGTCCCAGTAAAGAAGTGAACACACGAGAGATCGATAAATATTACTTTTTAAAAATGAATCATATTTTTGTGGAATAAATGTTACTAAAATATCCTAATATTTTCTGCATAATATGCATATATATACATACATTATACTTTTGTTCAATTAAATAACATATAAATGGATTTACAGATACAAACTATTTTACTCAGATTACGTTTACGTTTTACTTGTATTGCGATCAGACGATCAGTAACTTTATAATTCTGATGTGCTAAATTTAATTATTAAAGTTTATATATGAAGTTTATTTAGTGATTTGTGTGAGTTCGCATAGATTTGTAGTTAAAAAGCCATTTGTAAATAAAATTGCATTCTATAAAATATAGATTGAAATTGATCTTGGGTCAGGAGAATATCCCAGTTCAAATCAAAAATTGGTAATATGTTTAGAACATTTAAAACTATAATCGACTATAACGCGGTTATATTTTTAAATAGTGCTGAAGGCGAAAAACGCAAAATGGTTCAAATCGATTCAGATATATATATACGTCCCATACAAAAGTCACTCCCAATTTGACCTTTTCCGCTCTAGAAGCGATTTCTTTTTTTCGATTTTCTTCAAATTTGTCACAACAACCAATATTTCAACTAAAAAATTGTGGTAAAAGTGGGTCAGATCTGTTCAGATTTATATATAGCTCCCATACAAATATCGCTACTGATATGACTGTTTCTGCTCTAGAAACAGTTATATTTCACCTGGAAACATACATTGTGAGAGTGGGTATCATATAGGACAAATTCCAAAATCCTCACCGAATGGAATTCCGTTGGCGTAGAAAGTGAAGGGTATCATATAGTCGGCCCGCCCGACTTTAGTCTTTCCTTACTTGCTTTTATTCTGTTCTATGAATATAAGTACATTAAAAACGGACTTCGTGAAAGTAGTTTTAGGGAGCCGACAGATTTTATGTTTAACGTAATGTGTCTTCCACATATGTAGTTCAGCTGCTGCTGAAAAAAAAACGAAACCTAGAAAGAAGTTACAGTTTGAAACTCTGAATAGCGAAATGTTGGCAAAAGAATTAACTGCTGCCATAAATCAATATTATAGGCCTTTTCGATTGGGCTTACTAGCTTAATTTTTGTATGGAATTTACTCGCTTAACAAGAAAGTAGCTTACTACTCTCTTAGTTGTGTTGCCAGATTTTTCTTGTTAATCCATTTAAGAAAAACCAATGGGTAGCAACGTAGCCATCTTATCAAGTCTCTTAATTGTAAGCTAGAAATCCCAATCGAAGAAGCCTTATGTGTGGTCGGTAATAAAATCTGGTAATAAAGAACCTCATAGAGTGGCAACCGTGCTTATAACACACATTTTAAACTGGATTGGGCTTATTTTTTGTATGGAATTTACTCGCTTAGCAATAAAGTAGCTTAATACTCTCTTAGTTACCGTATAAGATGGTGCCAGATTTTTATCTCTGAGTTATTTAAATAAAACCAATGGATAAAAATGTTGCCACCATATTAACTCTCTCAATTGTAAGCTAGTAAGCCTAGTCGAACAGGCCTAATATCTTAAGTAATTTTGGCAAGATTTACTTGAAATTTCTATTATTTGCTGTTGATCAGTGGAAGGCTACAAATGTGTTATTGTTTATCATTGTTTATCATTGATTGATCATATGATACTGCTATGGTCTAGCTGTGTATTAGGCACTCCGATAAATTACTTTACACTGAAATAACCATCGCCCGTACAACGTCCAATACGATAATAGGAGTAAGATAATAATAAGGATTACAGTCTGGACGAACCCCCGAAATAAAATTGGTACTGGAATCCAGAGCGATCCAAAAATATTCGGAGGTCCAGAAACTCATATTAGAATCGTGATACAGTGAAAGTTCGATATAACGACTTCGTTATGACGAAAAATTTTAATTTTAAGTAAGTCGTTAGAGTCCCGTTATAAAAAGCTTCTACATAACGAAGTGTTCAAATGTGTGTTGCAAGTGCATATGTAGTTGGTACTGTTTAGATTGAAATGCAAAAGAATGCGTCTTGTTGAATACCTGAGCAATGTTTATCTACATATATGCTCCACAATGTCGAATTGCAAACATTCCCATGGTGAAAAACGAAGGTGAACGCCTGCTAATTTTAAAAAGAGAGAATGTGTCTGTGTAAGCGATCAAATTTGTTCCGCCTGGAAAACAGAGCTTCGAAGTTTTTTGGCCGAATATCAGCCGTATAATATTTTCAATGCAGACGAATCCGGATTTTTTATCAACTCTGGAATAGTGAATTTCTAGTTCGTTGTATTTTCGCGTAAAATAGAAATTGGATAACAAAAACTATAGTTGTAACGAATATTGTCTGTATTTCTGTGAATTTAGTTATTCCAACGAATCTATAGCTATTATGAATTATTTTAAGATCGTCTTCAGATTCGATATATCACAGTTTCACTCTATTACACAAATGATGCGTAACATTAAAAAACGCAATACGTATTAGATTGACTCCATTTTTAGTTTTCAGATCACCCTCGTAATTGTATGTGTGTGCATGCATACATATCTACATATGTATGCGCATGATGGCCGTAAGTAGTCACACACATTTTCCACTTGCGGTTTAACCTCAAAAGTAATAACATTTTTCCCCTGAAAAGGCACAAAAACCCGTTCACAAAAGCATAACCAACAGAAAAAATAGACCATTAGTACACACACACACACAGTCATACGGACACAATTCGTACTTGGATACATATGCATGTGTGTATGGATATATGCTTACAAGTGTATCTATGTATGGCTGTGTGTATGAACATACATAAATACCAACACCTCAGATATGAAGTTGTGACTGGGCGACGGCATACGAAACAACGAACGGATGAAATGTCTCACATGTCATAAATCACAGTCCAATAATTTTGACACTCGTGTCACCCGCTGTTGTGAGCACTTGAATTTTTGTTGCGAAATAAAACATTTATGTTCTCTACAGCACTTGTGGTGGCGTTTGCTGCTGGTGGTGCTCCTTCAAACGCCAGCACTTTTGCTTCAAGAGGTCCTTTATCCCTGAACGTGCAACATTTCGCAACAGCGAGTGAATGACTCTGAACCGAGGGAGCAACCGTAAATTTAAAATCCAATTAAATCGTTAAATAATGACGACACTTGCCCTTATTTTTGCTTAGATACCATAAATTTCATGGTGTTTGTTCCGCTTGAGAAGACGACGAGGACGAGGAGGACGACGACGCTTGCCTGCATGTCCGCCTGGCTGGAATAACTTTAATATAAACACCAACATACGAGTGATAATAATTTTTATTACTTGAGGATAAGTCAATCAAATAATCATACTCGTATAAGCGACAATCAAAAAGAATTTAAGTTTGCCTTGTGCCGTCCTCTTTTAACGACGCAATGAAGATGACATTCTTGCCATATTCCGTAATGACTGTAATAATGTGATGAGTCTGTGATGTTCGTCCATTGTATTCCATGTGTTCTTAATATTGATTGCTTTTTCATAGCTTCCTCCATCAATGTAATGACCTTGGCATGGTAATCTTTCTAATCGTTAAATAAAGTAAAGGAAATTAGCACTCGCAAAGTTTTTTATTTTAATAAATACATACTTTGACAATATTAGTTAATTGTGTTTTTAACTTTATATTTGAATTTAATTTTTGGACGTTGATAGAAATCGGATGAGTGAAAGCAGAAAGAATTACATCCATATGCATAAAAACACATCAGTGTGGATTCTCAATCAGTAGGCTGAGCGCGATATAATTGTATACGCACTGAACAGCACCAGGTTCCTAATAGAAGCGAAAGGAATTTATATGACGAGACATCCGAATTGGTAATGCTCTTTGATAGGAAAAGGAATAGGAAAAGCCTAATACGTACCTTCATTGATCTCCATATAACGACTGAAAACAAGTAGACAAATGGAATTTGGTAAGTATGAAAATTAATTATGCAAACATAGTAATTTTATTATTTAAACTAAAAAATGGCCAAAAAAATCGGAAGAACATCCCAGTAACTATATACAGTCAAACCTGGATAAGTAGGAGCTCAAGGGGCAGACCGTTTAACCCCATTAACCCAGTTTCCCATTTATCCAGGTAATGAATGCCTTTACTAGAATAGATTAATTGGAACATTTTTACTTTGACAAACTTTTATTCATGCTAACAAACGATATTCCACTTCTGGGACGATGGTTTTTTATCTTTTGAGTTTACATTGTTCTTCAAATGAATCATCATATATCGAGTCACGTGAGATTGCTGATTTTGGAACGTCGAAGACTTTTTGACGTTCTATTTGACTATTCCCTTTTTGGAATTCTTGAACAATTTTCAACTTATCACTGACATTCAATACTTATACGTAGATGTAAATCTTACTAAGTGATGAACTCAACTAGATTCATTGGCGTAGGACGGGTGGTTCTGGGGTGGGGGCTAAACCACCCCCAGAAAAAATGTTGCCCCCCCCCCCGAAATTTTAAATTAGTATAATACAATTTCTACTATTTTTCTGAGTCACACAAAAATCGTATTTTGTTAAGTACTGAATTTGAAAAAATAGTTGGATTTAATTAAAGTTGTTTCATCAGTTTTTACAATTTCGCAAAGTAAGAGCTACAGCCGCTGCCAAGTTATTTTTACATAGTTGTTTATTTACCAAAATTGTATTAAAAATTAAATTGTCAAACATCTAGCTGGATAAATAAGTACAAAACATATGCATATGTAAACGCCTCTAATGTTTCAAATCGCTGTAGGAACTTTCGTTGCTGGTAGTGATTTCTTTACCTGTACACACAGAAAAATATGTCAATGTAAAATCAAAGTGAAGAAATGTTGTTTTTAAATTGAGGCAAATTCATTTAAGATACAACTTTTCACTTTGATTCAAAATGTTTTCATGTTGAATCTAAAATTTAAAATGTTGATTTAAAGTTTGTAATGATTGATTCAACTAGACGAGAAAAACAACAATACTTTCGTGTTAAAATAAAGTTGGACAACTTTAAATTAACATTGTAAACTGTTAAAATAAAATGTTTTACTCTATGATTTGAAAATTACATTTCTCCATTTTAAAACAAAATGATTTCATATGCATTTAGCATTCAACATTGAACGATATTAAAATGTAAGGGATACGTATACGTATATTTTCTTCTTCTTAGTAGTGTTGGGTTATTGTCTCGTACATTGTGAGTTTTTAAGAATAAATTTTGTAATAATGGCTGCAAAATATAAATCTCTGTAATTGATTCTTAAAACTTATTTCAATTTATTTATTTATGCTATGTATTCTTAATACACAATAAAAAAGAACGTTTTTGAAAAATGATTTGAAATCGTCTTATTATTTAAATTTTAGCATAACTACGGTTTAAAGGGGCATTCATGTTATTTTAACATGATGTTATATTTAACATGATGATTCTAGATGTCAACATTTATTTCAATATTAATTAGCATCATTATGATTCAACATGATATTCCTGTTATTTCAACATGGTGGTCACTTTGATTCAACATGATATTCATGTTATTTTAACACGGTTATACCATTGATTCCAAGGGATCAACATGTTATTTTAATATTAGCATTATTTTGATTCAACATGATATTCATGTTATTTCAACATGGTGGTCACTTTGGACTTATTCAACATGATAGTCATGTTAAATCAAAATGAATATCACTTCGATTCAAAAGGATTTCACGTTTTTTTAAATTGAAAATGTATACATTTTTCTACATGAAACCATGATAACCCCCTTGAAACAAACATGAAACAATTGCGCAAAGTCGAAAACAAAAGTCGACTTTTCGACTTTTGGCAATGGTAAAGTCGATTTATAGATCCCTATTAGCCGTGCGGCAATAAATATTTTTTGACTTTTTAACAATGACTAGATTGTTCATGAATGATGAGATCTGTCTTAACAAATAATATCGAATAATAATCGGTTCTATTTCAGTGTGTATTTTATGTGAAAACAATAGCTCATTGTATTTTATTTAACAAGCGCTTGCAACATGCCTCTTCAAAAATCCAATAGTAAAAAAGTGAAATATAAAAAAGGAGGAAAAACTACCGCAATGACAAAGAAATACCTTTCCTAGTATGAAATCGCACTAATAGAAGAAAACGAGTAAAATATCCCACATATAAAGGGTGATTTTTTAGCTATTATCTTTTTGGCAACACTGGTTTAAACAGCTGACGCACGTTTCGCGTTTTGTTTCACTGTCAAACATCTTCAGTTTGGTCTATAAATTAACCATGAATCGTCTTACAGAAGAACAACGCTTGCAAATTATTGAATTTTATTATCAAAATGCATGCTCTGTTAAGAAAGTTCATCGCGCGCTTCCATTTTATGGTCAGTTGAATCGACCCACTGAAGCGGCTATTCGGGCTATTGTGACTAAATGTCGTACCAAATTTACATTGTTGGACATTAAACCACCAACACGCTTACGTAGAGTGCGAACTGGAGAAAATATCGCAGCTGTATCGGCCAGTGTTAATGATGACCATTAATTATCGATTCGTCGCCGTTCGCAGCAATTGGGCCTCTGTTACTCAAAAGCTTGGAAATGCCAAAATTGGACTAAGCGGACGGACCATTTAAGGCGCAGTCAAGGTCAAAATTTGCATGAAATAATCTTCAAACATTCAATTATATGGACCGTACTATCGATTCATATAAAGATTTCATGCATTTTTCTGAATTTTATGTGTTTTTTTTTGAAAAACTTTCCTATAGCTTTTAAAAAATCACCCTTTAGAGTTAAATTTCGATAAATTCTATCACAGAGGTTCAAGTTCCCACTAAAAGAGATTTTGTATGAAGCGTGCAGGGACCATCAAAAAGGTCCCACTAATAGAGGATTCCCACTTAAACAGCTCCCACTTATCCAGGTTCGACTAAACAGGATGTTTTTAAGCTGCATGGGAACTATCGACGTCGTCATTTAGACATTTCTGTTCACTAAGTTTTGGCAAGCCATAATAAATCGTTTAACATCAAATTGTGGAAGTTCATATTTCATGTTCGCGAAGTGCATAGAGCACATCGTCCAAAGAATTGTGTTTAGTGATGAAACTTAATTCTGGTTAAATGACGCATTTGGAGCGAAAGCAATCCTCAAGCCGTAAACGAATCGCCATTACATCCACTAGAATTGAGTATTGTTTCAAAATCGAGCTATACTGACTGACTTTTTGTTTCCACAAATTTGATTAATTTGTGGAAACATCAACGACATTTGGTTCCAACAAGACGACACAACTTGGCATACTAAGCGCTTAACAATAGAACAATTTGGTGATAACTTTACTTGCGGAAATGGTCCTGTTCACTGACCCCTCGTTCGTGCCATTTAACGCCTCTGGATTTCTTTTCGTGGGCCTATGTTAAGTCATTGGTTTATGTCGACACCAGCAACTCTTGAAGCATCAGAAGCCAATATTCAAGCCATACATTCAACTCATTGCGTTGGCGGCTTTCAATTTCTGAATATCACCATTAGCGGGGAAGATATCTGCCGTAAGTCGATTCCACATACGGATACGGATTCCACATACGGGCGAAGAACGAATTCGAGTGGGAGTTTCTGGAAAGTCGTTAGTGCAGAACGTTATCGCGGGCACACGGTGGGGTAGTTTTAGAGCCGAAAAAGAATTGGAGGAAACTACAACTTTGAAATTTCGTACATGTAGTTTTGGTACTTACCAAAGTCGTCTATAAAAATTTTGAGTTGCCACACCCACTTAAAGTGAAGTGGTAGTAAATTTGTTGAGGCAAAATACCTTAGAAAACAAGTAGACCATTTAAATTTCGTACTTATACTTATGCTTAAAAAAGTTGTTCATAAAAATTTAAGTTTCTCAACTTACTGCCACGCCCATTTTCAGAGGGATGGTAGTCGTTTTTTTGAGGCAAAATACCTTAGGAAACAAAAACACCTTGTATATTTCGTACATATACTTATGCTGCGTACAAAAGTTGTGTTGAAAAAAATAGTTTCTCAATCTATTTCACTTACAGTGGGATGGCAGTTGGTTACACGTAAAATAAATAGATTTTAGAAATTCGTACTCTTAAGTAACCCCCTTAATGGGATAAAATGGTACCAACTAAACGGCTACAGCTAGAATGATGAAATTCTGTGTGTATATTCCTCTAATTACGTAGACACATAAAATAAAGATATTTTAGAAAGTCGTACTCTTAAGGGGTAAAATGGGAATCATGGAATTCTGTGTATACATTCCTGATTGCGTAGACACGCAAAATAAAAAGATTTTTCCAAATCCGTACTTTTTTACTTTTACGGCATAAATTGGTCGAACCATGAAATTAGGTTATCTTGCACTGCGTACTTGAGAGATAATGGATTTTCAAAATCTGTACTTTTGTAATTAAAACAGGATGGAAGTACAACCAATTGTAGCACCCACTAGATAGTGGGTGCTACTTGTGGTATTTAAGTTTATGCTCATTGTATTTAAGTCGTTTGAAGATTTCAGTCATATACTTAATTTTTGAATTAACTTGAAGTATTGTTTCGACATATAAGATAGAAATGTATTGCTAGCATGGTTTGAACAATAAAAATATTATATTTATTTATAAAATTATTTTTTCAATATTTTTATATGATTTGGTTTGGCTATATTAAAAAAGTTTACATTTTCCTGTAATGTTACTGCACTTCTACGAAAATCGACACCCTCTCTGGAATGCAATCCATGGTGGAGGGTATATAAAGATCGGCAGAATCAAACTTAAGGTCGTTTTTACTTGTTGAAAATGCGTTAGTTCAAAAATTGACTTTTGCCTCTCATAAAATTGTACATATTGCATATCATTATATACATTAATTATAAAATTTTCTTTGAAATTTCGCGGAAATCAATGGTATTTCGACCATTTTCTCCGAAATTTTGCAATATCTGCATTCTTTACTTTAATACAATTTTAAATCAGAAATTTTCATAATTTATGGCAGGTTGCTGCAGCCCATTTCAGCCCTTTCTTCTCATATATATAGTTCAGCGGATACGTCCGGATAAACAATGTTCTATTTCAGGAAATACAGGAACGACTCGTAAACATACACGAAAGACAAAACACACTTTATCGCAGCGCATTGTTTTTTGCAATAACATTATTTTTTTTTAATTTTTCATTAATTCACATATCTGTGTTAGTATTTTCTAACTTAGAAAATATTTATTAGTCTGTGCCTTTTCCTTTTACAAGAGATGTGTTTTCGTTATAACTTTAGGTTGAAATATCAGAACCGAAACAAGAAAAAAAGTAGTAACTTTGGCAGCATGATTTTCGCCATTGTTTGAAAGCGCCATCATTTTGGCTTAAAAATCTGTCCACACGGGTTTCTGTTTTCCACGGGTTTTCCTACGGACGTAGATTTCCCTTGCAAGTTTTTTAACGGCTTTATAAAAGTCACCGGTTCGGTTGGTATTTGCTGCCGATTGGGCTTCATCGGCTATTTCATTTATCCACTTGCGTTTATCCTGCCTAGCACTACGCTTGACACTTTTATCCATAGCACTAAATTGTCTTTGAAGCGTAAGTTTGGCGCTGCGGGTGTTTGCTGCATTTAATGGTTCTCCTTTTCTCCATTAGTGTGTGTGTAGTCCGATATCCATTGCTTGCGTCTTCGTTCGCCAAATCTGATAAAGCTCTCAGCAGATTTTATAAAACAATCCTTGACATGCATGCTTCCAGTCTCTGAGCTAGATATCGTTGTTGACTCTATTGAATATCTAGAAGCGATATCGCTGTTCTTTAGCATACGTACATTTATTTTTCGTGGAATTTCCGATTTGTCGTTGTTGATTGATGCTAATTGTACATCGGCTACAAGAAGGTGGGGATCGCTTGCCTCTCCGATTGCGAACCTCTAGTAAATATCCCCTCCATTTTCTACAAATAGTTATGTGATCTATCTGATTTTCTATAGTCTGGTCCGGGGAAAGCCACGTAACCTTGTGTATCCGTTTGTTGGGAAATATAGATCCTGCAATGACAAGGTTGTTCGTGGCACACATGCCAGCAAATAGATGTCCGTTTTCAGTTTTTCTGCTATACTATTTGTGCTATACTATTATGCCCTATAAGTTCGTGTTGTCAGGTCCAACTTGCGCATTGAAGTTTTCCATTACCACTAGGATATCTCCACGGTTGGATGTTGTAATCGCCTTCTCTACGGTACTGTAAAATTCATGTTTTATTGAGAGATCAGCCAGTTCGGAGGGTGCATAACATTGTATACAAGCAAGGTTTCTGGCTCTGGTGCGCATTCTGATAGAAATTACTTTGTCTGAGTATGGCCTCCAATCCATTAGCGCCAGGCGTGCCTTGTGGGATAATAAGAATCCAACGCCACTGGAACGTGACATGTTGTCAGGTTTTCCTGAGTATATCATGGTGAGTTCTTCATTGGTTCTAAACTCTCCAAAGTTTGACCATTAGATCTACAGAATACATTGCATAGCTGGGCTAGTCGAGATGTTTCCAAAAGCGTTCTAATATTCGAGGTTCCAAATCAAGTCCGTTTCTTCAAAGTTGTTATCATTAATTCCTGTTATCATTATTTGTTGATGTTTCGTCAATCACCGACGGTCCCAACACCGCTTCTGCTGTTGGGACTGCCAACTATGTCTACCAGACCGACAGATGAGACAGTTGAGTTTCAGTGACTATTTGCGGTTGGGTTGTCACCTAATTACCTGAGACACATCGATGGTAGCTTGCTTGGTTACTCAACTGTAAGGCTTCTCACTCTAGCTGTCGACAGACGGATGTCCGAGCACCATTACCAGGGGATACTTAGTCTACGACCGGAAGTATTGAGTTGCTTGAGATATTCCCAACTGAATCGCTTGTGGCAATTCCTAAGTGAAATGCGATCAGAGAGCTTTCCGCACCTAGATGCACGTCTCAAAATATCCCCATCCCACGAATATCCGTCACCTATCAACACCATCGCCCTCCTCTGAACACGGTCAAATAGCTCCAGGGAAGATCCTTGAAGTATTTAAAAAGCATGTAAAATACATGATTTGTCTTTGTATTTTAATGCCTAGAATTTCAATAGCTTCTGAGTGTTCAGTAAGACACAAATCGGGATCGTCATTTGTATGGGGGCTTTATATAAATCTGAACCGATCTGACCCACTTTCAACATAGCTATTTGAAGAAAATCGGTTAAAATATGAGGTTTCTAGAGCGACAAAAGTCAAATCGGCAGCGACATTTGTTTGGGAGCTGTGTATAACTCTGAACCGATTGGCTTCAAGTTAAATTAGGTCCGTTCTTGGGTCATAAAACTCACTTGTGCCAATTTAAGATAGGATCGGACAATAATTGGGACTTGTACTTTGATTACAAGAATAGATGGAAGGACGGACTGTATGGCCAGTCAGACAGACAGTGCTAAATCGATTTGGTCTATCTCACTTCCTTTTGGATGTTACAAATAAATGCACAAATACATATTACACTGGAGGGTATAAAAATAAATGCCATGAAATTATCTAGCAGATGGTAATAAAAAAATTCATTCCAACAATATTTCTGTTTTGTATTATCATTATAAGTTCTCAAGCTCTTAAAAACACTTTATACTATTTTCCAATGCATAAAAACATGAAAAATATTAAGTGACCTTTAACATATTTTCAATAGTGTTTAATAAATAATAGCAACTAGTAATATAGTTATTTTGTTTATCATCATCAAATATAACAAGATTGGCATCTAATAACACAGTGGAAAAAATATAACCATATACGGATACCACTAAGTGATGAAGGACAAAAAAGACCATCGGTGTCATTTTTGCAAAAAACTGATCATTTTCTCAGGCTCATGTCTTGCAAACCGCTTGGATTTTGATTTACTCTCGGAGGCAAAGTTGGAGTTCTTTTTTATTATTAAATCATTTCCTTTATTTAAGTATTTTTAAAAATATATACATGTTATGAGATTTTACATTTAGTACTACAACAATAGATATCAATTTGGCTAGGCCTTGTTAAGAAAATTACATTATCACAGTTTAGGAGAAAAAATTAGGTATGAAAAACCTTTGAAAGACAAGTTGTAGGTCTTGTCATAAAGAATAAACATATAAAATCAAAAAAACTTCATCTTCCAAGTCAAAATCGCAAAAAAAAAACTTTGAAAAATTCGATTCTGAACCTTTTTCCCCTGTTCAAACCGTTCACAATTCAAGGAAACAATCAACTACAAAAATATACTTAAGATCTCAATAAACAACTTTCTGGAACATATGAACATATGTTGAAATGATCTCAATGTTGAAGTAAAGAAAAAACAAATGAAACTAAAAAATTTCCCGAACATTTTTTAGTTTCATTTGTTTTTTCTTTACTTCAACATTGAGATAATCTGCTATCTATTACAAAAACAATTAAAAAATATTCGTATTCTGTTTATATGTTGTGGATCCAAATCGTCGTCCGAATCTGACTCTGGTTCAGAACTTATTGTGTCCACAGGCATGTTGCTTCCAGACTGAATATCAGCTTTTTCTTCTTCAAATACTTCATTAACATCACACAGGGTGATCTTGTGACTCCAATTCAATGAAATAGAAAAGAAATCAAAAATGCAAAACAACGCATCAATAAAGTTGAAAACCGTTCTCCTTGCTCCTAAAGTGAAACCGTTCTCCTTGCTCATCGGATTCAGTAGGGAGTTGTTTGATAAAATCGTCAGAATGAAAATGAAGAAAATGCAGCTTTAATGTCAATGTTTTTAATGTTCTTTATGACAAGAGATATAACTTTACCTCAGAGAGAAAATCAAATCCGACCCCAAGTGAAATTGGTACTTGCTTGTTAGTCGGCTAAACCGACTTATATATACCCTCACTCGCAATTTGACTTGGAAAGTACTGGAAGGCATGGTTCCAGCTTCCACGTTTATAAAACAGCTGTAAAAACATGATCAAATATGGAATTATTACTGAATTATTCCCAAACATCATTAACATTGTTTCAAATCAAATTGCAAATGATTTTGACTACCCGTGTGGATGTTATATAGGTTTTATTTCAAACAAAGTTTATGTCACTTTGTGTGGGAGGTAACAGAAGGGGCGTTGAAATATCGTCCATAGTACACCTGAATGCAATTTCTATAAAAGCATTGCCAAATATCAAATTTCACTGTATTCCGATCATCCGTATATGAGTTATAATAGCTTTGTTTTTACGTAGTTTAGTGTGATTTGTGTGGGAGGTACTGGAAGGGGCGTGGCCAAACCCGCCATATTTTGTACACTTAAAGTGACTATAAAACAATTATCAAGTACCAAAATATACCTGATTCCGAATATCCGTACGAAAGTTACATTGATTTCTCATTTATGTGGGAGGTACCAGAAGGGGCGTAGTAATTTCGCCAATCTTCGAACTTAAAATATGTTTGGGACAAATATTACCGTATGCAAAGTTTGAATTGATTCTCACAAACGAACGAGAAGCACAAATCTCTTGCCGAATATCCGTTTTTAAAAAATCGCACTTAGTAATAAAGCACACATGCCACCTTACAAGCATCTCATTGAGTTGCATATGTAAGTATGTGTATATGCAGTATAGTTAATACTTATAGCAATACTTCTGCCGTGCCAACGCTCAAAAACGGATATTCGGCAAGTGAGTTGTGCTTCTCGTTCGATTGTGAGAATCATTTACTTAAAGAGGCCGGGTATGTTGTTGAAGCCACGCTGCGAAGCCACCTGAACGAAACCATTGACAGGGTGGAAATCATGATATTGGTAGTGTGCAGTCAAGTAATAAATGTCACCATGCCATTTGTAAATTAATTTGCATTCTAAATATTAAAAATAGATGCAAAATGGTCTTGAGCCAGGACAATATCCCAGTTCAAATGAAGAATTATTTTTAAGTAAGTTCTCACAATTCCATAGTCCTAAGGTTCTGTCCAAAGACAACTGTGGTGTAGAGCATCCCACGGTCAGTGTGGGTCGTTTGCAACTTACTTGGCATGTTACCATTCTTGAAAACACACTTTAAACTCGCTATTCATTTTTCTCAAATGAAGCGGTTTCTTAAAAATATATGTCATCTTCCTTGTCCACCACACTTCTCTTCTTCTTTCTCTATCGCTGACACACAATACAAAAAACTTGGGGAACACAACGTACGACTTTTGGGTATTGTCGCAGAGTTCGGGAATAAAGCAAACCATTAATCATTAATCTTATCAAATAGCTCATAAATAAGAACCAAACAATATTTGGATTCCCTTCTTCGGGTTTCGCTCGGTGTGTTTGCGTATGAATACGTACAATATAAAGTATGTGTCCCTAATGTTGTTGGTCTGCAGATACATAAATGTATTCATTTTGTAGTGGGAGTCCCATCACACACAACTAAAACTGCAGAAGATAACTTTAAAGGCATTGTGCAGAAGCGAAAAAATGAGGACAAATATAATAACCAAGAATTCCGCAGTGTAATGTCCTTCTTCTATACGGTTATAATGCGAAGGAGCAAACGTATAGGTGTGTTTATGTGTGAATCTAAACATGGGAGATATTTATTCCCAAGTAATGCAGAAGTTTATTGTAAGCTTATTGTTGTTGCATTTCATGTTGCACTAGACCACACATTATCTTCTTCGAATTGGGATCACAATTTCTGATTAGAGCTACAAGTAACTGGCAGAATGGATGTTGATCGAGTTATACCACTATATATCCTCCGCTAGATGTCGCTGTACTGCATTAAACCCAGCACCATTGGCTTAGAAAGTCCTTGAGAACATAATGAGAAGTTAGGAAAAAGCTCTAGTAAAACATGATCGATCGATCTTCCAGTGTGGCCAAGCGTATAAAATGTACAAACAAAAATTATCCGCATACATTACTCTACTCTACTTCCATAAAAAATCAGGGGATGCGTTCAAAAATCACATAACATCAAATAGTCCTTGTAAAAAAGGACCAAAATCGCATACGAAAAAGCAACGAGCTAGAATTAAACAAAACAGTCTATTTTTTATTTCAATTCACACTTCTATTCTCAAATCAAAGAAAAACGATTATACGTTAAGTTTTAATTGTTTAATATTTAACAAAGATAAAAAATTCACGAATTATCAACTGTTTTATGAAGCAAAGTAACTCTCATCGGTATCGGAATCTATATTCACATCAGCAGAATTGTCGATTATATATTTTTTATAGTAAAAAACTGAAAGTCAGTAAAAAGTTTTTCAAAATAAACATCTTGAAAAAACAAGTAAAAACGGTGTTAATTTCGGCCAGGCCGAACTTTATATACCCTCCACCATTTATTGCATTCCACAGAGGTTGTCGATTTTCGTAGAAGTGCAGTAATATTACACGAAAATATAATTTTTTTATATAGCCAAATCAAATCAAAACAAATACAAATATTAAAAAAATAATTTTATGAATAAATATAATATTTTATTTATTTCAAACCACGCTTATAAGGCAAGGCTACCAATACGTCAATTCAAAAAATAAATTTTCTTCTATTTATATTTTCAAAAAGCTTAAATACCATAAATATTGGTAGATAGTGGGTGCTACAGTTGGTTGTATTTCCATTCTATTTTAATTCCAAATGTATAAATTTTGAAAATCCATTATCAGACGTACATAGTGCAAAATAACCTAACTTCATGATTCAACCAATTTTTGCGGTAAAAGAAAAAGTACTAATTTGGAAAAAACTTTTTATTTTGCATGTCTATGCAGTCAGAGGAATGTATACACCGAAATCAATGATTCCAGCTGCTGCCATTTGGTTGGTACCATTTTTACCCCCTTATGAGTACGACTATCTAAAATCTCTTTATTTGACGTTTCTACCCAATTAGAATTTCATCATTCTAGCTGTAGTCGTTTACTTAGTACTATTTTTATCCCTCTGTACCATTGTACGAAAAATCAGAATTTCGAAAAATCCGTTTATTTTCCGTATCTACGCAGTCAAAGGAATGTATACTCCGAATTTCATGACTGTGGTCATTTGGTTGGTACTATTTTTATTCCCTTTTTTCATTTTAACCCCAAAAAGTACGAATTTCAAAAAATCCGTTTATTTACCGTGTCTACACAGTCAGAGGAATGTATACTCCAAATGTCATGCCTCTAGCTGCAGTCATTTGATTGGTACTCTTTTATCCCCTTTTTTCATCCGTGTATTTTACGTGTCTATGCAATCAGAGGAATGTATACACCGAATTTGGTTATTCTAGGGGCAGCCGTTAGTTTGGTACCATTTTTATCCCTCTATTCCCATTTTACCCCTTAAAAGTAATAATTTGGAAAAAATACTTTTATATTATGTATCTACTCTATTAGAGGAATGTACACGCCAAATTTCGTGTTTCTATCTGTTGTCGTTTAATAGGTACCATATTTATCCCTTTTTGTCCCATTTCGCCCCCTACAAATAAAAATCACTCTATGGTGCCCTTTTATGCTATAAAGGGAATGTGCATTGCATATATCAAGTAAATACAAGCTAATATGTTCAAAAACATGCTGAAATACTCTAAATATTAGGTGTATTTTCAGTCCTTGTGAGGGAAAATTTTTTCCCTCTGTGCCAATTTCGCCCACTTTCAATCCCAACCGATCTACAACCATAAGACACATTTAGGAAAGATTTGAACCTCGTAGCTCATTTCGTTCGGCCGCTATCGTGCTTTCAACAGACAGACGGACATGGCTATATCGTCTTAGAATTTTACCACGGACCAGAATATATATACTTTATGGGGTCTCCGATGAATATTTCAAGGTGTTACAAACGGAATGACAAAGTGAATATACCCCCATCCTGGAGGTGGAGGGTATAAAAATGCTTAAATATTCTAAATATTAAGGAGTACTTTCAGTCCTTGTTGGGGAAAAATTTGCACCTGTATGTTGCAATAGGGAGTTTTAGTTTGAGCAGCTGGGTTAAGTATCTGTGTTTTTATACACTCCACCACTTTTAATCGAGCTAGACCCACATTTAACTGTACCAACTAGCTTAGAATCTCAAACTGAGTCGATTTCTATCTGTCCGTCTGTACACTAGTAAACATTTTTGAGTTTTTGTAAAAGAAATAAGTTAGGACTATCTTGAGATATTAAGATTACAAATCGGCCAATCGGGTATATTTTAGAAATTAGCCCAAAGTTGACAACTTGTCCCCTTCTTCGATTTGAAAGAAAAGTAAAGTTTTTATTTTGATAATTGTTTAACATTTAATAATTTTTATTTGTTCAGATCGCGTATTATAGATTTTCACCCTTTCAGATTTTGTCGACTTTTCCGAACTGTTCTTATGCATTTAAAGAGCTGTCTCACTCAATTTTTTATAAGAAATTGTAGTTGAATAATGAAAATAAAACTAAATCTGCATTCATTTCGTGCAATTACTCCTCTAGATTATTTTCTCTGGGGTTATGGAGGACTTGTAACGCAACATTAGGCGATCCACTGTCGGCGATAGGGTTGTTACATGCCTGGGATTCGCCAGGATTATCCAGTTATTGGGCCATATGAGTGAAAATTACCTCTTTTTCGCACAATATAATATCTGTAATTTAAAACAATAAATCTGTAATATATACTGTTAAACATTCGTAATTTATATACTTCTCATAACACATATTTTTGATTGTGTTTATTCATAAAATTAAGTTGGTTATACATACCTTAGATTCAAGAGTATGAGCAGCTTTTTTCATTTCGTTTATTAGTCCAAGATAAAAATTACATCTATTATAAGATATGGTGAACATTTTTGAGATTTATCTCTGGGATATTTCAACAATTGGGGTTTATGTATGTCTATGATTAAAATTTATTTCATTATGATATTGTAAAAGGCAAAAAGGAGTAAAAACCTTATATGGAAAATAATTTTGAGGATTCAAACATTAGGAAAATTATTGTACATACTGTCATTATTCTAACAAATAATCTATATATGGGCATTTCCATGATGTCGAACGTGACCATCGTACACATTTAAAGTGACAAAAAAGTCAAAATAAAACGGTTTTTTATTTTGACCATATGCTTAACTTATAGCTCTTAATTAACTGTATAATTGGAGCTAATGTGGATTTTGGGAAATTTTTCGTTTTCAAGATAATTTAAAAAAACCAAGGCATTCGCACGTGACCAAAACAGAAGTCGTTTTCGCGGCCAACAATTCAAACACCGATTTCAGCGAAACCTATGGCAATATTTCAATGTGATCAATTTTAGAATGTTGTGTACTGATGTCTCTTAAAAATGGCTTTGATTTTATCCAAAAATTATTAGAACTTTTTTTGTAATTTAATTTCAAGCTCGGTCGAACGTGACATGTCGTACGTGACATTTTTTCCATTATGATATTTATGTTGTTTCTGTTGCACTTTTTACAAAATTATAATTAATATATATTTTTTTCATCAACAGAAGTATTCAATGTATTTATTCTCACATAATAACTTCAAACAACAAAATTTTGTTTTTTTTATTTATTGATTTGTAATTTTAGCTGATGTTCTTTCAAGTTTCTCACTGCAGTTTTCAACTTTCTTTATTTTTTTGCTTCCGTTAATGCTCATCTGATTTAAATGATAAAAAAAGTATTTTTTTACATAAATAAATTATTTATGCAACATTTTTTTTTAATTTTTAATTTTCACACTTAAGATGTCGCACGTGACCAACTTTAAAGAAATACCAAGGTCACAAATTTTCTTATTTTCCAGTGAGGTTTTTTTATTTTAATTGTATAAAAATCTCTGTTTGTACTCAAAATTTGATGATCTTTCTGCGTGTACTTTAGACACTGTAACAACAAATGTTGTTTTTCCATGTCGAACGTGACATCGAAATATGTGATAATGCAAAGCAAAAAGTTACAGTTAATAGCAGTCGTATAACTTCGTATCCTTTCTTTTTTTACTCTATGTATTCCCTGAAAGATTTTAGACACCAAAAGTCAATATGTAATGCTTCTCTTTAAGGACTTGTATCAAAAGATATGAATTAATGTAAAATGTGTTTACATTAGTTAAATTTGCTTATTTCTTTATGAAAATATGATAAAACAAAGTGTTTACAAGAACTTTTAATTTTTTGGTCTTGGTGGACCTTTCTGTGGAAATGCCCATATATAAAAGAGTTGCGTTACTGACTGACTGACTGACTTATCATTGACCAGCCCCCAGACCAAACGGCTGAAGCCAGGGTCTAGAAATTTTCAGGGTAGTTCCCAAATATTACTTAGACGTCGACTAAGAAAGGGTTTTACGAAATTAGTACTTTTAGGGGGTAAAATGGGACAAAAAGGGATAAACATCGAACCTTCGTCCTGACTAAACGGCAGTAGCTATAAACATGAAATTCGGTGAGTTCCTTGCAATGACCATGCAGACGAGCTACAACTAGGGATTTTTCGAAATTTGTACTTTTAAGGGGCGAGAGGGACAAAAAGGGATAAAAATGGTACCAACTAAAGTATTACTGCTAGAATCGTGAAATTTGGTATGTAAATTCCTCTGACCATATAGAAACGAAGTAAAATTGGATTTTTCGAAATTTGTACTATAAGGGGCGAGCGGGACAAAAAGGGATAAAAATGGTACCAACTAATGCATTACTGCTAGAATCGTGAAATTTGGTATGTAAATTCCTCTGACCATATAGAAACGAAGTAAAATTGGATTTTTCGAAATTTGTACTTTTAAGGGGCGAGCGGGACAAAAAGGGTAAAAATGGTACCAACTAATGCATTACCGCTAGAATCGTGAAATTTGGTATGTAAATTCCTCTGACCATATCGAAACGAAGTAAAATTGGATTTTTCGAAATTTGTACTTTTAAGGGGCGAGCGGGACAAAATGGGTAAAAATGGTACCAACTAAAGTATTACAGCTAGAATCGTGAAAGTTGGTATGTAAATTCCTCTGACCATATAGAAACGAAGTAAAATTAGATTTTTCGAAATGTGTACTTTTAAGGGGGCGAGCGGGACAAAAAGGGTAAAAATGGTACCAACTAAAGTATTACAGCTAGAATAGTGAAAGTTGGTATGTAAATTCCTCTGACCATATAGAAACGAAGTAAAGTTGGATTTTTCGAAATTTGTACTTTTAAGGGGTGAGCGGGACAAAAAGGGTAAAAATGGTACCAACTAAAGTATTACAGCTAGAATCGTGAAATTTGGTATGTAAATTCCTCTGACCATATAGAAACGAAGTAATATTGGATTTTTCGAAATTTGTACTTTTAAGGGGCGAGCGGGACAAAAAGGGTAAAAATGGAACCAAATAATGCATTACTGCTAGAATCGTAAAATTTGGTATGTAAATTCCTCTGACCATATACAAACGAAGTAAAATTGGATTTTTCGAAATTTATACATTTAAGGGATGAGAGGGACAAAAAGGGATAAAAATGGTACCAAGTAAAGTATTACAGCTAGAATCGTGAAATGTGGCATGTAAATTCCTCTGATCATATATAAACGAAGTAAAATTGGAGTTTTCGAAATCTGTACATTTAAGGGGCGAGTGGGACAAAAATGGATAAAAATGGGACCAACTAAAGTATTACAGCTAGAATCGTGAAATTTGGTATATAAATTCCTCTGATAACGTAGAAGTGCAAACCTAAATAAATTTTTCGAAATTTGTACTTATTATGGGTGTGCGGGACAAAAAGGGATACAAATTGTACCAACTAAACTATTATAGTTAGAATCGTGAAATTCGGCGTGTACATTTCTCCGACCATGTAGGCGCGCAACATAAATGGATTTTTCGAAATTTGTACATTTAAGGGATGAGAGGGGCAAAAAGGGATAAACATGTTACCAACTAAAGTATTACAGCTAGAATCGTGAAATTGGGTATGTAAATTCCTCTGACCATGTAGAAGCGCAGTATAATTGAATTATTCGAAATTTGTACTTTTTAGGGAGTAGGCGGGACAAAAAGTGTTCCAATTTAAGAATTGCAGTTATAGTCGGGAAATTTGGAGTGAAAATTGTATGTAAAGCGCAATCTAAATGGATTTTTTCGAAATGTTCTTATAGGGGGAGAGCAACAAGGGATAAAAGTAGTACCAACTAATGTATTGGAGCTAGAATCGTGAAATGTGGGGTGTAAGTTCCTCTGACAACGAGAATAGCAAATCTAAACGAATTTTGTACTTATAAACAATGAGCGGGATAAAAATAGTACCAACTATAATATTTCAGCTACAGTCGTGAAATTTTGTGTTTAAATTTCTCTGACAACGTAGACTTGCAACATAAATGGATTTCTCGAAATTTGTACTTTTAAGGGGCGAGCGGAACAAAAAGGGATAAAAATGGTACCAACTTTAGTATTACAGCTAGAATCGTGAAATTTAGTGTGTAAATTCCTCTGACCATATAGAAGAGCAGTAGTTTGATTTTTCGAAATTTGTCCTTATAAGGGGTGCGCGGGACGAAAAGGAATAAAAATGCTGTACAATCCTTTAATTACTTAAACGCGGAACATAAATGGATATTTCAAAATTTGTACTTAAATGGGGGATACGGGACAACAAGGAATAAATGTGTTGCCAATAAAGTACATATTTTTAGGGGAAGCAAAAACACATGTTACCTATTGTGATTTTTTCATGTTCAGCCAATGTCGTTGTTTGTTCAAAATGTGTACTTTTTGGGAAAGAAGTGCAAAAAGTTATAAACTGGCTGGCTGACATGAGATCGAGGATATAAATGGTTGTAATATTTTGTTCAAAACTTGGTAGAAAATTATAAAAATTATACATACGAAGTAGTTCAGCTAAAATAGTGCATATCGATAAGCACATTCCTTTGACTTTGTGTGAGTTCTAGCTAATAGGAGGTTTCCAAATTACTATTTTAGATATATCTATACCCACCAAAAGAAAATTAAATAAATACTATCCAAAAACAGAGACGTATAAAATTAACAAATAAGTGGCTTTTTCGGGCTCGAAGCAGCGGGTACTGCTAGTTATCTATAAAACAATATTTTCATGTTGGTAAATTTCTTTGATATATGTAGCTATAGTATTAAAATTAAAAATCATTTAATCGTTTTATGAAGTCCTTAAAAAGTTCATAGTCGGTTTCTTCGTGCAGTGTTGCTGTGGAGTAACGCCAATGTTTACAGTTTATCATTACAGTTAAGCATTTGTTTTGGACGATTTGCAAACGTTTGAGGTGGGATTTTGCAGCTCTGTACCATATGGGTGCCGCAAATGAAAGTATAGGTCTAACGACACATTTGTAAACAAATTTTTGTTTTTGTGATTAAGCGAGGAACGCTTATTTAGTAGAGGCCACAGTGCTCTGACTAGTGAATGGTAAATCGATTCCGATTCTAATCGAGAATCGATTCTGAGCGATCAAAAACGATTCTTTTGGAATCGATTACATGCGCCCAACTTTATACTGGAATCGATTATCGATGCTTGGGAATCGAAATCGCTTGTAATGGAAATATCGGATAAAGTAGTAGACGATAATGATTTAACATATTATACAAAATATGCATAAATAAAACTGCCGATGGAAAAGTATTTTTAAGTGCTTATGGAAATATTATTTATACAGAATTGATCCATGTAGAAAGTTTTATTCAAAATGGTGAGAGCGGCCACGTAAACCAAGATAGTTTTCTATAATAATATTATTTATATTTCGTGAAATAAAGTATTATATGTTAGATAAACACGAATTGTTAGTAACACCAATAAAAAAAATCTAACATATACTGAAAACACGGTGAATTAGTTCAGTCGATTTTTTCTTTATCATTGCTCACTACCAACAATACAATTTCCTGAACTTTCGGATATCATTTACATTTTAATATCAAGATCTTCGAGAAAATCTGATATATTCATACCACATCGGTCGTCGCTAAAATCGCATTTGACTAATGAAACTATCATTACAACTTTTTATAGTTGTTTTCATGTTAGTGTTAATTAGAAGGTGTTAGTTTTGATGAAATATTACACAAAACTTGATCGAATTCATCAGTACTTAAAAGAATTCAAAATAAGTGACAAATGTCAAAACATAGTCTAGGCGAAAAAAAAAATGAGAAACTATCTTTAAAATACAATATCTCAAAAACGAAGAAAAGCAATAGTTTGAAATTTGATAAACTTATAGACAACTTTCTTTTAAAAATATTAAAAAAATAAAAGTGTCTGCAGATTTCGAAATGTTAAATTTATTTTTAATTCCTAAAAGTAAAGGTGAACATTAAATTATATATTTTTGCGATGGTATCATTCAATAGATCGGAAAAATCTATAAACGTTTTCCAAAAACTATATATATTATATATTATTCAGAATAGTCGATTAAGGAAGATCACCTTAGTGTAAAACAATTAAAAAGGCGTAAAGTTCGGCCATGGCGATTCTTATATACTCTCCACCATGGATTGGAGATATTTTTATGCAAATTTAAATAAAATTAAAGTCCACTCTCGCTTGTAGGGAGAGGCTATCAAAACATTTGGACAGTGTGTATATCGTTCTTAAGTAACCTAACTTTGTTATTGTGGGCATTTTCTGTACTAGTTAGTTAAAATTATACCTCTCGAGATTTATGGTTAAACATTTCTACCGATTCCGATTAAGAATCGATTCTTGCCCTCGATTACCATTCACTAGCTCTGACAGGTTTTATCGCTTTATCACAAGACGTTCGTATATGTTAGCTTCTTATCCAGAATAACACCAAGATATTTTACGTCATCTTCGACGTGTATTGGATTGTTGTCAAAAAATAACTGCCTCAATGGTACCCTCTTCGGCTATTTGTTCCACGGGAATATTATACTTTGAGATTTCTGTTGGTTAATTTTTATTTTCCACTTACGAAAATATCTGTTTCAAGACGTTAGACTGACAATGCACTTGTTAATTTACTTGAAGATATTAGGGCAGTATCATCCACGTAATATGAAATGTCTATTTCTTTTGGAGGTTTGAAGTCCGAGGTATAAATCGAATAGAGGATTGGAGAGAGAATTGATCCTTGAGGTAGGCCTGCAGTGATGTTTTTAAACGACGATGTACTCTTATTCACTGACACGACGAATGTTCTGTTATGCAGGAAGTCTGCTATAATATTACATATGTATTTTAGGGTGTTTGCAGACACTTGTTTATAGAGAAGACCATTGTGCCAGACAGTGTAGAAAGCCTTCTCAATATCCAGAAGAATTAATCCTGTGGATTTCTTCACACGTTTATTTACAGTTACTTTGTTTTTAATTCTTCCGATTTGGTGAATAGTGTTGTGCTCCTTTTTAAAACCAAATTGATTTCCAGATATTACATTACAGCTAGATGTGAAATCACTCAGCCTTTGATATATCTGTTTTTCGAATATTTTACATATATATGAGCAGCTTTTTTGATTAGCAAAAGCGAGGAAAATTATTGAATTGCGGAAAATTACATAATTCAAGAAAGTAGATAAAACCACAAGATTTTTTTCAAATGACGTCCCATGACGCTCTAGTTTGTGGTATGTCTCCAATATTCAAAATGCTAAGACATATTTATATTTGCAATTTCCATTAGCGAGAGATCCATTATATAGAGGTATTCCTTATTGTGAATTATACTTTTCATGACAATTCATAAATTAAATACGATTGGTGTCATTAAATGAAAACCGAAATCAACACTCTAATACATAATAAATTGAATAGACAAGTCGCCAACAGAATAAGTAGAATACGATTCAAACTGCAATAATAAAAATACAATAAAGTAAACTCTCGGTAATGCGAACTTCCACTATAGTGAATAATCCATTAAATCCATTAATTTCTTTGTATGAACCCTCTAAATAGTGAACAAATTTTCTGGGAATTTTGGGTTGTTAATTTACTAATAGTTTTATTTCAATGACAGTCGTTAATCTGTTGTTTTCCGTCAGGCGTAGAAGTACACTTATACTTAATTTCATCGTTCATATATGTATGTGTAGTACGAGAAATGCCTAGGGACAAGCGAAAGTTTTTAACTATGGAATGGCAAATTCGGTAACTTTTGCAAAAAGGATGGTATTATACAGCATCAGATAAAAGACAAAGGAAAGAGAAGAAGTTAAATTTTTATTTTGCGTAAATGCATCTGGATCCCATAAAATCAAACTTTTGTTTGTGGGAAAATCTAAGAACCCCTACACTACAAAAACCCAAAGTCAGCTTGGATTATTTTTTCAATTTTTAAAGATTGGATTCACTGCTTCATCTCCTTACTGCGAATCTAATAACTGCTCATGATTCGGATAAATTGCATGTTCTTTAATAATACATAGCTTCAAATCTTTGTAGGCTTTGCTCTTAGGCAAAACAACCCAAAATGATGCTATTAATTTCTTCTATCGAAAATGTGAACAAATGCGGTTTTTATTTAAAGTACATGTTCATCTTATAGCATATACGTGCACTATAACACGATAATTTGTTTAGGGGGTGGAAATGGGAAAAGAGGATAAAAATTGTTCATATCAAACGACAACAGCTAGAAACACGAAATTTGGAGTGTAAAAGAAGACACGTAAAATATTTTTTCCAAATTCGTACTTTCAAGGGGGTAAAATGGGAAAAAGGGGATAGAAATGGAACCAACCAAACGGCTACAGATGGAGTAATGATTTCTGCTGTGCATTTTCTTGATATTTGGTAAGTTCAGCCCTTTTATAGCTTCAACGTGTACCAGAAATTGATACGTACTTTTAGGGAGTAAAATGGGACAAAAAGGGATACAAATGGTACTAGTGAAACGACAACAGCTAGTAAACTGAAACGAAATTCGATCTTTTAAGGGAGGAAATGTGGGGAAATGGCTGCAGCAGGAATCATAAATTCGGCGCGTACAGTCATCTGACTGTGTAAACGCGCAACATTTGTACTTTTAGGAAAAAACGGAGCGAGAGGGGATAAAAATGATACGAATTAAACGGCCTCAGCTAGAATCATGAATTTCTATTTATACATTTCTCTGACTTCGTAAACGAGAAAAATAAAAGGCTTTCTACAAATTCGTACTTTTAGGGACAAAATGGGGAAAAGAGATAAATCTGGCACAAAGCAAATGACTTAGCAAGATTTGTGAAATTAGGTGTGTACATTCCATTGTGATCACCAAAGAAATCTGTACTTTTAAGATAAAAATGTAACAAATTCGACAGGTATGCACCCTTGACTGTGTGGACCAGCAATAATATTGAATATGTACGGTATTTATGAACATTTCTTTAATGATTGCTGCCTTTCTGAAGAATTATGTTGATATATATAGTCAACATATTTGTCGAAACGCCCTATAAGTGGGCGTGATCTTTATAATTAATTAATTAATTTTAATTCAATATTATAATAATGAAACATAACAATTTATTTAACAAATATCGCTATTAGTAAAGATATCATAATTTTCTTAATATGTCTGCCGGTAATACTGTGGAATGAAATCCATGGTACACACAGAAAATTCCTGATTTTTCATATGTTTGTCTGCAAACATAATATATTTGGAGAGTCTATAATCAGTATAATATATTTGCCTGTAAGCTTATTATTTTTGCAAACTAGTATAATATATTTGGCGCAAAGATTGCAATTTATTAGAACAAAATGTTTTTGTGGACAACTAAATATATGTTGACAACGTGTTTGCATGTAAATAAAAAATTAGTTTAGAAACATTTGTGTGTCATTTTTTTGTTGTCAAAAAAAAGTTTCTTTGTGTCGAAACAAACACTTTCTGCATTTTTACTCTCTTTAACTATTGTTTCAAGAGCGAATGAACAAAAGGAGAGAGTTTATGTTTCCAAATATAAATGTGTTTGTACCCAAATGATATTTTATTTGTGTGAAGTAAATGAATATCGTTAGAAGAAATTCAAACTGATAGTGTTGTTGTTTCAGTGAGTTGTATAAATTGGTAATTGGTTATTTTCTATATAATTGTCCACTTTTCTTATTGGAATATACATACATATATCAAACACTACTTGTTTAATCATAACGATGAATCTTCCTTCAACAACTGCGTTCATTAATCATTTAATCCTGGCCTTAAAATACATTCTATGGTATTTTGCTTTGAAGTTTTAGTAACCATTAATTATTGATGTAATCGCTGAGATGTTGTCACCATTCGTTCACAACCTTTGGTGATCTAACGGTTGTAGTTATTGTGGTGGTGTATAACAACAGTGATGCCAACTGGCATAATACAAAATATCGCCATGTGTGCCTAAAATGGTGCGATGACTGGCTAAATGTGGCAAACGAACGCAATGCAATATCACGACATTTGAAATAAGAAACAACAAACATATTATTTTATACATACAAATATATACAAACTTAAACAATAAAAGAGCAATCTTTAAAAAACGCAATCCAAACCCGTGTGCCGGGTTAAAATGTTCGTAAAATAATCATGTTGATTCATAATTTGTCAGCTATGATTTTGCTTCATTAGCGTTTCATGTTGTTTCAACATGATTTTTGACAAACATATTTCATATTAAATTACTACATCGAATCAGTTGGTGATTCTAAGCCGATGGGTATACTTAAATGTGGGCCTAGCTCAAATATTTCTTGGTGTTACAAACATTTGTCATTAAACTAACCTATAATACCCTGTTCCACAGAGTGGTGTAGGGTATTACTAATTAATTCAAGCAATGTTCTTCTCCTAAACCTATAGAAAAATATACTCTATCCCTTTTAAAATCTAAATCTAAAATAAATAACGCAAAATATACAACTACTTCAAACTTTTTACTTTTCCTGTTTTTTCCGTAGCGCATATTCAACAATTGGCATCACTGAATATGTATGTGTGTACTTGGATTTTTGTTTTGTTCTTTTAGTCAGTTGTGATCGTTTGTGGTGTCAATTCTTAACAAAAGTGGACTAAATAAAGTCAGTGTTTGAGTTTTGCAAATTGTGTGTGTTCTAATAAAACGTTCAAGAAAAAAATAGAATTTATCAAATAGTGGAGTTCGTGTAGTTGTTTTGATATTTATGAACGCAAACGGCGCCCATCGATTTTCATTGTCAAGCACTAAAAAGTAAAAGCACGAGTGGACCTAGTTTGTTGCCGTTTACTTAAACAATTTTAACGTTAATTGAAGCAGCGCTCCAAGAATATATAACAAAGTTGGAGTCACCGGCGAGTGAGCAACAGGTAAATATGATACAAGTGTGAGAATGTACAGATTTTTGTTTTGTACAAATTTGTGTGAAGGGAGTGTTTAAAAATATATAATTTGTATATTTTTCGATTTTTTATTTACACAATTACTGTCATTTGTTTTATATTTCGATTTAAAAATTTTTTTCTATAAAATTCATAACTCACATAAAATAGACTGTAACGAAATAACAATGTTAATTCAAACTGTTTTTGGAAAGAACAAAGCATTTGTCCAGATATCTGAGCCTTATGAGTACAAGGATTTCGTTGCTGCAGGTAATCAAATCGACGACCAAAAACCGATTTAAAACGAAAGGCAATTATTTGTAGTAAGTATATTATTATTTATTAAAAAGTACTTATTTATTTTTGGCATAATTTGTAACCTTTTTATATTTTCAGATGTCGAAACAGTTGTAGAAAGTATCCAATACTTACAAGCAAATGTCTCCTTTTGGTCGATTGTTTTGATGGTCCGAAACACACAGTTTTCGCATGAATGAATTAAAAAGTAATATTTCCACGTACGACTATATCAATAAGTACCCTGGATTACACGGAAAGAGAGGCAATGAGCTGGTAAACATCGATATAAAAATTTTGTATCCATCGTCGGTCAGTGTGGAAAATTGGTTGACAATATTTTCCAAACTATTAAGTCGAGCTCGTACATTTCGGGACAATAAAGTCTGCCAGATAATTGCTGAAATCGATGGCACATCAGACGAACATAAGTATTTTAAATATTGAAAAAGTAATATTTTGTAATATTACTTAAATATACAAAATGTTAATATTATTTATTAACAGGTTTAAAATCACAGCTAACTTTCATATTAATACCTTACATTCTACCACATTGTGGAAAGCGTAGTGAACATAAATTAGGAAACACCACTAAGCAAGAGATACCGGAACGATTTATAAGTGAGTATAAGGTATACAAATAAGTATATATCATATTTGATTGAATTTTGATTTTATTTTTGTATGTCTGTTCAATCTTTATTAACAGATTATACTTCTTATTTATGAAAAATAAAAAAGTAATACTTATGTCAATTGGCTGTAAATTTAATTTTAAATTCATTTGTTTTTAAATTCCTCTGTACTGATATAAAAGATAAATAAATTTATATTTGGAAAAAGTAATGTTCAATAATTTCTGTTTGCGCGTAATTATTTCATATTTAGGGAACTCTGTTTCTAACTAATTAGTATTTAGATGGAAACAAAATTTTGTTTCCACGTAAATATTTATATGTTTAGGAAAAAATGTTTCCCAAAAAAATATATTGAGATTGAAAGAAGCATTGTTTTCCAGGTAAGTATTTTATGCTTATTTCTAATAAGTAATGTTTGGGTGCAAACAAGTTTGTATTTACTCGTAAGTATTCATATGTTTAGTAAACACTTATCCTAAATAACTAATATTTGGATGGAAACAAATTATTGTTTCCACGCAAGTATTTTCATGTTTATTTCTAAATATAATATGTTTGGATGGAAATAAACTTTTGTTTATATGTAAATATTTGTGTGTTTCGGTAACACGTTTTTAGACAAAATACTGTTTTGAGGGAAATAAACTTTTGTTTCCACTTGAGTAATTATTTGCTTGGGTGCAAACAAATATTTGCTTTCGCGCAAAAATTTTATTTTTGGGACACTCCAAACAAATATATGTTTGCAGTTGCTTCCAAATATATACTTGTTTCATGCAGAATTTGTTTGGGGTAATTTGTTACAGAGGCCATTTTTTTTCAGCGTGTAGAGGGTATATAAGATTCGGCCAGGTCGAAACGCCTTGTTACTAGTTTTTGTTTTAAATGCATTATATGGAATAAATACAGCATTACTGCTGCAATAAAGTTCTTTATTTATCCAGGATTTCATTTTAAATCCAATGCCTTTTACTTTTACAATGTGACAACCTCATATTGCCTCCATTGCATGAACTTGTCCAAAAAAGGCAACATCTGAGCCAGTCGAGGAGCCCGAATGTCCCAATTAATATTTAAACCAGTAAAAACGTTAGTCACCTAAACCGACTTATATATACCCTCACACTCAGAGAACATGTGTATGGAAGAACTTAAATTTCGTGTTTTGGGGGTTCAAACCCCCCCCCAGAGAGATTTCGAACATATAATTTTTAAAACCTTCTAGACTTTGTGAAGCAATAAAATATAGAAATTTTAAGGTATTTTTAAAATAACTCGTCTGACTTGGTAATTTTGCAGTAAAATCATGAAAACCCGAAAATTACATAAAAAATGGTGGACACTTTCTTGAATTTCGGACAAAGGTTATGAAAAATACAAACAAACTAAACGAATTGTGCCAATTTCAAGATTGTGTAATGCTAATTTCGCTAATGGACACCAAATTGTTCGGAAAGTTTTCATTTTTATTAACCGATACCACTTCTTGACAATTGACTAGAGCTATATCTTATGAACTTTTAATTGTGTACTGCAATAAAAGTTTGGAAATTTAATAACAAACTCGTTTAGTAATTAAAAAAAAGAGTAGATAAAAATCACTATGATATCATAATGAAATCTAAAATATTCGTAATAAAAGAAAGTAATTAGCTTGATGCTTGTAGAGCGCTAAGATGTAACATTTGCGATTGGACATTTTTATGGAACTGTATCTAAATCTGAACCGATGTGTCCCATTTTCATCACAGATGCAACAACAACGGTTTCTGTTACTTCCAATGTTTTGAGAGTTTGCAATTATAATACAAATCCATTTCGACAAACGAAGAAAATTGGTTGAAATACATAAACTTATTTCTCTTTGTTCATTTACAACAACTGATGACATGTTTACCGCAAACAAACTAATTTTTCCCACAAAAGAAACTCAAAAACGATATTCACGTGTCTAAAATTTCGTTTCTATGAAATGCATTTTTTTCTGCGTGTAGGTCTCTATTTTAAAATCTACTTTAAAGTTGCGAAACAATAAGAAATGAGTTTTAACTTACTAAAATTTTTGTTATATTTATCACTTATTAAATATTTTTCAGAGTTAGCATTTTTTTGTACATAGTATTATTCAAAAGAGAAACAACAAATTCAGTAACTTGGATCTACGTAGGAAGACGTAACTCTAAAATACCAATTATTTGGTTTTTGGAATTAAAATTTCTAGTTGTTTCTTCTTGCATTTCATCGAATACAAAAAAACTGTATTTGTTATTCGAATTTATACATATTTAAGATTATAAAAATGGAGAAACATTTCCAAATATTTTTTATTTAATCGGAATATGCGTATAAAGATTTTGAGTAAACATACTGTTACTCATGTCCTATATAAATTAAAAACACCAAAACTCTTTAGACATCCTATTTAGACCCATACTTTGTCAAAAAGCATATCCAATTTTCTGCATTTATCATAGATAAAATGCGGAACTGAAGGGTTTATCGATGAGGAATTTGATCGTTTTTTGTGTAATATTTCTTCGAAATATATATATCGAGGGCTAATATTCAAAAGTGGCTATGAACCATTTTCTCGAAAATGAGTTTTTGATGCCAAACTATTCTCAGATTTTGATGTCATCTGTCAATAAAATTGTTCAACAATGGAGCGGTATAAAACCGAAGGTTATAATTCGCTACAAGGATTTTGTTTAAAATATTTTTCTAGATTTAGGGCATGTCGTACTATCAAATTCCATCATTTCGCGTTAATAGCATTTTGATTCCCCAGTTATCAGGCTCAAATAGGCTGTAAAGTCAAAAATTGTGTAAAATATATTTAAAAAACCGGCATAACTTTTTATTATATTTATTACTAGTGTTTTGTACCCGGCGTTGCACGGGTCGTATGCTTTGAAAGATAAAATGAGTAATTTTTGATAGTTTTAAAATATTTTTTGTGTGGGAGGTACCACCCCCCTTTGTCCTATCATGACCTAGACTATCCAGTAACCATTCTCTGTCCATAAGATAGATACAGTAAAATTTTCAGGCGAATCGGTCCACCGGTTTGGCGTCCTATACGGAACATACAGACACACATTGAATTTTATATATTAGATTTCTTTGGCGTGTGATTGCTGACTTCATGGGGAATATTTGTGTAAAAGTTTCAGAATTATGAATGAAGAAAGTTAAAATATAAGGAATTGCAACGCCGAATTTTGGATTTTTCATCAATTGTAGCGATTTTCGCGACTGGCTACATGTATGTTACATGCGAAATTGGTTCTTAATACATAAACAAAAATTCAGTCGGCTCCGTTGGCTTGATCGCGAGAAAATCATAAAACAAAAAATATCCAATTTGTATTTTTTGTTTACCATGCCCTACCGCAATATGTACTTTTTGTAAAAAATTTGGTAAAAGGGATAAAAATGGTACCAATCTGACGGATGAAGCTGGAATCTTTAAATTCGCTGAGTACATCACAGAAAATGCGTTTTCTATACAACATTGCCAAGATTTCATGAAAAAAGTTATGGAGTTTATAATAAATCTTATTTATAAATTTGGACATAAATGGCTATGTGCTTATTTCAACATTCATAAAACAACAACATTCATGAAACCGCGAATAATAGGAAATTTCGAAAACTTTTTAATCGTAGCAATTAGTAATCCTTTTTAGATTAAACTGTAGAATAATGATTAATAATTTCTCTTCAAATTAAGGAGCAAATTAGTTTTTTCGCTCTACTGAAAAGTTATGTTTTTGTTCATAGCCACCTTTGAATATAAGCCCTCGTATGTATGTAATTTCAAGCAAATATTTAAACAAAAGTTCTACACTTAGAGAACAAGTCTGTTAATAAAAGCAGCGATTGTCTGCTGCCTATCAGCAGACACTTTTCTGTTATTACAGCTGTTTTTTATGACATAACAGCAGTTTTATGCAATCTTACATCACCATTCACACTGCTAAAGAGTTTGCAGTCTGCTAAAATTGGCTGTTGTTAATTAAAATATAAAAAGATAAGCGTTCATAAGCGAGTTTAGCTCGAAGATGGTAAACAGCAAACAGCAGATACAAATCTGCTGTCTCTTTTTTAACAACAGAAAATCTGATCTTTCAGTAGACTTTCTGCTTTCTTTTACTGACATATTCCTTTCTATCAAAATATTTCTCGAAGATCCTGACAATAAAATATGAGTGGTTTCCAAACGCTCCAGTAAAAATTTCCTAAAAAGTTTGAAAATTAACTAAGTATGAGTAAAGTTTCCTTCTTTCAAAGCCATAGTAAATAGTTCATTTGCTAGAAAAAGTGTAGTAGATTTACTTAAAAACATTTCTTTGCATTTAATAAAAAATTCTTACAATTGAGTAAATTCAAACTTATGTGAAAGAATATTTCCAAGGTTTTAAGTGAGAAAAAAATCTGAAATTTTTTGTCTGTAAAAAATTCCATTTAGAAAATTTTAACTTAAAAATATGTTTTTGCCTAAAAATTAAGTTAAAATGTTTAGTGAAATTTATGCCGAGTTCTTCATACATTTAAGTAATAATGAAGATAAAAAACATTTGAAATTGTTTAAAAAATTCTTTAATATTAATCTAAGAAGCAATTCTCATTCGTTTGCAGAGACTTATTTCTTAAATACTTTCTGAATTATTCTAAACAACCAATAATAGCTCAACTCCTTATGGCAGAGGTATCATGCAACTTTTGAGAAATATTTCATGTTGTCATTTTTTGTATCAGTTTTGCATACTCTGAGCAAAACTATTTGTTTGATTTTTTTAGTTAAAATTAACTTATTTTAATTTCACCTTTTTTCCTTGGCTTAAGTAAAAATTTACTCGTTTTGAGGGAAAAATGAGCAAAATTGTCCTTAGTTTGAGTAAATATTTACTTGATTTGAGTAAACATTTACTTAGTTTTAGGAAATTTTCAGCAAAATTTTACTAAGATTTAGTAAAAATTTACTTAGTTTTAGGAAAATTTTGCTTAAATTTAGTAAAAAATTACATGGTTTTATGAAAAATTTACTTAGATTTAGGAAAATTTCAGCAAAATTCTACTTATATTTAGTAAAAATGTACTTGGTTTCCTAAATTTTAGTTAATTTTAACTCATTATAGGGTTAACTTTTTTATGAGTGTAGGTGAAAACCCCCCCAGGGGAAAATCCTGCGCACGGGCCTGTTGTCTTTAGTCACTCACTGTCAAATATTCTGCAGATATAGAGTCACTTCCAACCTCACACTTTCCTAAATTCGTTGTTTTTTCTATCTTCTACAACATCTTTATTTAGTAAGGAAAGATTATCAAGCTGTGCATATAGTTTGACAAACGTAATCTTGTGGAAACTTCCTTAAGAGATGTGGCATAAGTACAACGTGCGGTTGTTAACGACAACAACACCGAGTTGTTCTCTCCCATCTCACACGAGTTACCAAATGAACTTAGACATACATACCCACATACTCACAATAGAAATGGCAGTGAAATGAGAACAAAAGTTCAATGAATAAAATATTAAGTCAACATGTCAGTCGTAAGCAAGAACATCGTGCAGACACTCCGATAACAGTCTAAGGACCAACCAGCACCTAGGACCAGAGTAAGAACAAAAGACCATCAACTTGCATGTGCTGCCAACTCAGTGTGCATTGGGTTGAAATTATGCGTTAAGTTGTGGTGGGAGGCATGCACAATTCCATACATTTTCACAGACATTCCACTTCAAGTGGAATTGTATATCCCGGCAAAAGGCACATCAGCATGGGGTGGGACACTGCTAGCAGATTGCGTCCATTTAAATTGTATAATGATGCAGTTCTCAATTTACTTCATTTACTTACGAACATAACCCACCGTAGAGAATGTGATGTGGGAGCATGACGAAATGAAGACTTGAATTGTTTCATAAGCAATGCACACTTTATTGTCCATTTAATGCCTGCCATCTCGAATGTTAAAAATCAAGGAGACCATTGTGGTCAGTTTTGTAATGGAAGTTTGATTGTGACTAGTTCGTCGATCTCCTGTTCTTCTGTCGCATTCCCAGTACCAAAACGTTAAATCCGAGTTGGTCACTCTTTTCGGTACTTTTGCACTAACTTTGAAGTTATCTAAATATTCATGAAAAAGTTCTCATAGCTATACATGCATCCATATACATCTACAAGTTTACGTTAGATACAAATGCAAAATCTGATACCTGTTGGATATATACATACGTTTGGTTGTCCCGTACAAATAAGTATATAATGACATTCGAATAGTGCTATTTTAGAAGATTCAATTTTGGTCAAAATCAATCCATGATTGTTTTAACACTTCGACAATAACGATTGTACTACAACTTTTCTAACGGAATTTTTTTATTCAGCAAAATACACTGTAACTTAAAGCCCGGTATCCTCAGAAAAAAATCTAAATGTTATCTTAATTATGGGGTAAAATCAGCATACCTTTTGTGTGCTTTTAGAAAATACACAACCCTAAATTGGCGTTTTGCGGGACAGGCTAATAAACATATTTACAAGCATGTACTAGAAACTTAATTTTGTGATATGTGGTGCAAGTTCATTTTTTTGAAATTCTAACCCAACACGTTTGTTAGACATTTTTAGTCAAAATGTTCAAACATGCCAGTATTGTCAGAAAATGTTTCATCGTTGTTAGAATATACACCACAATACATATAAAACTGAATTAGCCTTCTTCGTTATGCTACGTTCGGATATGCTAAAAAAATCCATTTCTTTATGATTTTATCAGGAAATCTATTGTACAAGATTTCTTAATATAATACCGAATAAGGAGATCTATTCCTGTATTCATGGTAAAGACAGAAATTATTGTGTGCCACTAGCATTTGATACCCTATCGAAGCATAACGCATACCATTGTTCATGTTTGGTCAATTGATCAATTTCTTTTGGTCACTTTTGACGGCGAAGTCAATTGTGACTGTTGTATTTCGTTTCCTATATCCGTATGATGCCTACACCCATTTTGGCTTAACAGCATTTATTTTTATTCGCAAGCAACAAAGTTATGCAGGTTTCAACAGAGGTAGGCCACCCTACTCCTATAATTCATTTTTATGCTGTATTATCATTCGGTGTCCTATGGAAACAACAGACCACAACAAAAAATTCCTCATCATATCATCATCAAATCATTGTTTCATAAGTATATAGATACCCATATAATCAGGATTGTGTAACAGGACACCCACAACTTTGCAGTCCAAAGAACACAGAAACGTACAACAAGCAATTTATTCCTGATCAAATTAAGGTTCTATATTAACAACTAGGACATACAGATGTTCTTCTTAAATGGCAAACTATTTCTACACTTTAAGGTATTGCAAATATGAAGGGCCACATAAATGTCATATTAGGTCTAATACTTGATGAAGAAAATTTGGAATAAGTCAAATGTGTCTCGTACGTCTATTTATTATTCTGTGTAGACTCAACTCATTCGTTTCTTTGAAATAACAGTATGGCTATTTTTTGTATACAGTGATGTATATGAGTCATTCCATGTAAAGCGGTACGGTTTTTTATCTCGATAGCTGCGATTGTTTTTAAAGTTTGTGTATGTATTCAAAATTGATTTTTTTCACGAGTTATGTCCAGTTTGACAGTGAAAAAAATACTACTTTTTCATAAGGTGTGCTCGCCTGTAACTCCTGAAATACTGTACCGATTTTAATGCTATACCTTGTTTTGAAGGTAATTTCAATTGTTGTATTATAGCAGGATTAGATTTTTTTAAAGTTTTTGCAATTTTAGTTCTTTTTTTGTTGAAATTTTAAAGTAATGTGCTTAACCCGACTTTACTTTTACCGCTCTAACACTTTACCGCTTTTAACTGATATTCTTCAAATTTGGCAAAATATCTTATACTTCATCTATAAACATCTGTTGAGAAAGTGTGTCAGATCGGTTCAGATTTATGTTTGGATATAGCCCCGATACAAATATTCTTCTCGACAAAAAGGCCTACTTATATATGTCCGCAAAAATAAAAATAATGTTTTGAATAAAAATTGCATTAACAATATTATTCTTATAAAAGTTTTATCACGTTAGTTAGTTGTTAGTTGTCTTTGCTGGTTTTTTCACGACAAGTAAAAATAATTTTTGTAAATGCATACATACAGTATGTATTTTGTATGTGTCAAGAATGACTATTTATTAATTCCCAACCGTGATAATTATATACTACAATAAACAGTAGTTAACAAATTACTAATACATATATACAACGCCCCTTAAAGAGTACTCTAGTATAGTCTTATATAAATAGACATTTTCTTATAACTATATATTTGGTAAATATTCGAGAGTATTTTGGAATTCTTTTGATTATTTTATAATGAAAAGGTAGAAAAAAACATTATATAAGTATACTTTTTGGTTAAGATAAAAATTGTGGTCAGTTGGTAAGAAAATTAAAAGAAAATAACACATTTGTGTTAAGTAAGCCACCAAAATTTGTTGGAATTTTTATTACATCTTTTTGTGGTACACTGGTATCAAACCTTAGATTAATTCCATCGTTTGCATTGGCATCTATTGCCTTTATATTTGCCCGTCTGTAATAGTGATAAATTGCTGGAATTCCATTATCTTTTTGGATAGATTTCTTACTATCTAGGTATAAGAAAGCTTCTGGTGGGACATAACCTTTCTGTATGGTATTTATTATGTACGCTTTGTCTGTGTAATAAGGTGCCATTATTAAGTTAAATTCCGAGCATTGCGTGCATCTTGCAATGTGGTTTCGGATTAAGTGTATGATGCAGTTGTCTATTCTGCTAATATTCGTTTGTGTAGTTGCTTTGTGGCGATCTGTATATAGATGTACATGCTCTTAGGCATTTTCTCTCGTAAACACGAATCCTTTCCATATAAGAAGGTGAGATGTTGAACCAAATGGGACATCCATAAATTATTATTGCCCCAATTCGACATTGGTACATAATAACCTTAATATCTGATGTTAAGTATTTGGAATAAAATAACGATTTGTAAGCGAAAAAAGCCTTTCTAGCTTTTTCTAATGTATTAACAACGTGGCCATTATAATATAAAATTTTATCTAAGTGGATCCCTAGATATTTCACTGTGCATTTGATTGGTATCGCGGCATTGGTTAAATTTGACTTTATCCCAAAAGATTTCCAATTTTTTCCTGATGTTATAATTACACCTATCTACTGGCGGTCTGAACAAAATAGTTTCACACTTTTGTGTGTTGATTTTCATTTGCCAATTTTTAGCATACGTTTCTTCAAAGGCTGATTGGAGGCCTTGGTTAATATTCTCAACTGACTCACCAGGGTGATATATTGTAATATCATCTGCAAATGATGTTATATTGTTTACTTTATCAAGGAGATCAAATATGTATAGATTAAAAAGAATTGGTGCATTAACTGTGCCTTGCTGCAGTCCGTTAACGATTCTGAACCATTTGCTGCTTTTGTTATTTTGATGAACATGAAAGCGCTTGTTGTTTATCATATTATATAATAATATTATAAGATGCGAGGGAAATTTAGGGTTGATCAGTTTGTAAACGAGTCCTGTGATCCATATGCTATCAAAAGCCTTTTCCATGTCAATTAAGCACGCACCGGTGCATAATTTCCTATTCCAGTTCCAATTTATATCAGAAACCGGATGTTTATAGCATTTACGGTTGAGTGTTTATGTTTAAATCCGAATTGTTTTTCATACGTATGTTATTAACACATATTTCAAAAATTTTGCTTATATTAGGCAGTAAACTTATAGGACGTAGTTTCTTTGGATTAGGAGCATCTTTATCCTTTTTTGGTATTACTACGAATTTTGCGATTTAGTTATTATTTTCCAATCTTCAGGGAAGTACACATTATTAATCATATTATTGAAAATTGTACAATAATTCGATATTATTATTTCGGGTAAATGTTTTAGTATTATATTCGGCATATTGTCTAAACCTGATGATAATTTGTTTCTCAGCTTTTTAAATATGTAATTCAATGTATGCCGAGTGACGAAAATTCTTCCAGACTGTTCCTCGTTCATATCATTGGCTCTCTTTGCTTCCGAAAAGTTAGTAATAGAAGTTCGGTTATTTTCAAATAATATTTTCTTTTCCAAAAATATATTAAATATTGATTGACTTGGATATGTGAATTATTGTCATAATCAATCTCTTTATAAGGATGAATTGACTCAAAGAAAGCACCAATTGTGTTTGCAATATGATTTTGGACATCATGGATAATGAATTTTTTTCTGAATTCTTATCTGTGTCTTGGCTATTTAACTCTGCATTTTGTATTAGATATTCTTGGGTATGGGGAATTTTCAGGCAATCTATGTTCATGCTTTTGACTTTTCTAATGTTAGTATTTATGTTTTGAAACATGTCTACAGTGATTTTATACCCTACACCACTTCGTGGTCTAGGGTATTATAAGTTAGTTTCGCGCCAAATGTTTGTAACACCAAGAAATAATTGAGCTAGACCCACCTTTAAGTATACGGATCGGCTTAGAATCACCAGCTGAATCGATTTAACGATGTCTGTCTGTCCGTCTGCTGTCCATCTTAGCTTGTTCGCACTCTACAGGTCGCAATTGTTGTCCGATTGTCATGAAACTTGGCAGAAGTTATTTTTTCCGGCCAAGGACCATCGGTATTGAATTTGGAGGAAATCGGTTCAGATTAAGATATAGCCCCCATACAAATGTCGCTCCCGATTTTACTTTTTCCACTCTAAAATCCACATATTGTACCCGATTTTCTTAAAAATTGGTACAACATTTTATAATTGAGCTACAAACACCTATGCTGAAAGTGGGTAAGATCGGTACAGATTTAGATATAGCCCCCATACAAATGTCGCTCCCGTTTTTACTTTTTCCACTCTAAAATCCACATATTGTACCCGATTTTCTTTAAAATTGGTACAACATTTTATAATTGAACTAGAAATACCTATGCTGAAAGTGGGTAAGATCGGTTCAGATTTAGATATAGCCCCCATACAAATGTCGCTCCCGATTTGACATTTTCCGCTCTAGAAACCCGATTTGCTTTAAATTTGGTACAACATCTTATAATCGAACTAGAAACACCTATGCAGAAATTGTGTAAGATCGGTTCAGATTTAGATATAGCATCCATACAAATATCCCTATAATTTACACTATTACTGTTCCAGAATACACATTTTACATGGGATCATGACCAAATTTTCGGGATCGTGTTATATTTGAACTAGAAACAGCTCACGGGAAAGTGAACCACATGGGTCTATTTTGATATAGCCCCCATACAAATGTACCTCCGATTTACAATATTACTGCTCTAAAATGCACATTTTACATTGGATCTTGATCAAATTTTCCACACAATGTTACATTTATAGGTACATTTTTTGTTATAGCCCCCATACAAATGGTCCCCCAGTTTTCACAATTATCGCTCTAGAACCCACATCTTACATTGAATCTTAATAAAATTTTCCAGATGATGTTATATTTCAATAAGGAATACCTACTTTGAAAGTGATCTATAAAGGCCCACTTTTTAATGTAGCGCCCTTACAATGGGCCCTATTTTTATACCCTACACCACTTCGTGGAATAGGGTATTATAAGTTAGTTTTGCGCCAAATGTTTGTAACACCAAGAAATAATCGAGCTAGACCCACCTTTAAGTATACGGATCGGCGTAGAATCACCAGCTGAATCTGTCTGTCTGTCCGTCTGCTGTCCATCTAAGCTTGTTCGCACGCTACAGGTCGCAATTGTAGTCCGATTATCATGAAATTTGGCAGAAGTTACTTTTTTTGGCCGAGGACGATCGGTATTGAATTTGGAGGAAATCGGTTCAGATTTAGTCCCCATACAAATGTCGCTCCCGATTTGACTTTTTCCGCTTTAGAAACCGCATATTGTACCCGATTTTCTTTAAAATTGGCACAACATTTTATAATCGAACTAGAAACACCTATGCTAAAAGTGGGTAAGATCGGTTCAGATTTAGATATAGCCCCCATACAAATGTCGCTCCCGATTTGACTTTTTCCGCTCTAGAAACCACATATTGTACCCGATTTTCTTTAAAATTGGCACAACATTTTATAATCGAACTAGAAACACCTATGCTAAAAGTGGGTAACATCGGTTCTGATTTAAATATAGCCCCCATACAAATGGTGCTCCCGTTTTTTGTTTTTTCCGCTCTAGAAACCACATATTGTACCCGATTTTCTTTAAAATTGGCACAACATTTTAAAATCGAACTAGAAACACTTATGCTAAAAGTGGGTAAGATCGGTTCAGATTTAGATATATCCCCCATACAAATGTTGCTCCCGATTTGACTTTTTCCGCTCTAGAAACCACATACCCGATTTTCTTTAAAATTGGCACAACATTTTATAATCGAACTAGAAACACCTATGCTAAAAGTGGGTAAGATCGGTTCAGATTTAGATATAGCCCCCATACAAATGTCGCTCCCGATTTGACTTTTTCCGCTCTAGAAACCACATATTGTACCCGATTTTCTTTAAAATTGGCACAACATTTTATAATCGAACTAGAAACACCTATGCTAAAAGTGGGTAACATCGGTTCTGATTTAAATATAGCCCCCATACAAATGGTGCTCCCGTTTTTTGTTTTTTCCGCTCTAGAAACCACATATTGTACCCGATTTTCTTTAAAATTGGCACAACATTTTAAAATCGAACTAGAAACACTTATGCTAAAAGTGGGTAAGATCGGTTCAGATTTAGATATAGCCCCCATACAAATGTTGCTCCCGATTTGACTTTTTCCGCTCTAGAAACCACATATTGTACCCGATTTTCTTTAAAATTAGCACAACATTTTATAATCGAACTAGAAGCACCTATGCTGAAAGTGAGTAAGATCGGTTCAGATTTAGATATAGCCCTCATACAAATGTTCCTCCCGAATGTTTAACCGATTTTGGCCAAACTTTACATATTATATTTCACCAATAAACATACATGGTGAAAGCGGGTCACATCGTTCCAGGTTTCAATATACCCCCATACAAATGTCCTTTCCGATTTAACGTTTTTTGTCAAACACATACATTTACAGGATTCCTTCCCGATTTCTCTTTTTTATCGAATTGAATTGTAGTGAGATATAAAGTCGGCTCCGTCCATCTTTAGCCTTTCCATACTGTTGGGGAGATGCCCATATGTCCATACTTTGGTATAACATAAATGGGACCCATTCTGCTCTATTACAGCTCTAGAAACTACATCTTACATCGGATCTTCATCAAATTTTGCAGATCATCTATGATTGATTGATTGATTCTATGTTTCAACTAGGAATACCTACCGTGAATCAGAAATATATTGGCGCATGTTTTGGCACAGGCCTCAAGTGTTGATATAGGCCCCCTTCAAATGTCCGCCCGATTCATCCAATTACCTCTGTATAATCTGTATTTGCCTTTGGATCTTGATCATTTTTTCCAGATCATGTTATATTTACTTTACTCGGAATATCTGCTGGAAACATGGATCAATTACTTTATTATTTACCATATTCATTAAATTTGACTAAAGATGAATTTATATTATAGTTTATATGAACTACATAAAATTGATCCAATGAAGTAAGTATGTAGTTAGTAATCAAAGCGAGGTATATACGCAGGGAGTGGTGTAGGGTATTATATAGTCGGCCCCGCCCGACTTTAGCCTTTCCTTACTTGTTTGAATTGATCTTTGTTAATCTGTGTTCGATATTCTTGTTGAGTGTTAACGTAATATTCTCGTTTATAAGTTTTCTTATCGTTTTTAAGTTTGCTTTTAGAATAATTAGATTAGGTTCAGTGAGAGTAATTTCCATTCTGTTATGTTTTTTAATTAAAGTTAATATTTTGCTTTTTCTTGAATACAATTTTTCTATAATTTGGTTTGTTATTTTCGAATATGTATTCGGTTTAAACTTAGGTACCACGTCTTCTATTGTATTTTTAATCATTGTGCTAATTTCATTTAGATGATGGTTTATTTCTGTATTACTTAAATTTCGGTCATTTGGAACAGAATGGCTATAACAAAGGATTTTGTTGTTGAATTTCTTCCAGTCTGTTACTTTGTAATTATATTTTTTTAGCCTGGAGTTCTTATAATGAATTCAAATGTTTGTCTTTCGTTTTTCATGGTAGCTAATATTTCCAATGCGTTGTGATCACGGTCGTAGTCTAGTATTTTGATACAATTTCGTATGCTGTTTTCTGACTGTATATTAATTTTACTGTCTGATATACAGATATCAAGGAATGACTGTGATCTTGGAAATGAGGGTATTGAGGAAGCATATAATTTGCAACTGAAATGTATTTCGTTTTCTGTTATCCAGTTCTTAAGAAAAGTTCCCTTCGGGTTTTCATCTTTATTACCTCACTTTTTGCGTTTACAATTCAGATCCCCCGCTAGTATATATAATTATTCATTGATTCAAAAAGTCTAGGCAACTCTGTTTTAATATGGGTATCATTGTTTCCTGAAGGGTAATATGCTGCTATAATGTACAAATAATTGTCAGAAAACATTTGGATTTTTATAATGCTAGTTTCCAGAACGCTAAATGAATTTATCATATTATTTGTAAATTCTTCGTATTTTATATAATTTCTTATTAGAATTGCAGTCCCTCCGCCTCCCTTCGATCCAGGACTATCTCGTCTGATAATATTGTATCCATCAAAATTAACTTTATAGTTATTGTTTAGTTTGGTTTCTTTCAAAAGAACTATGTCTGGATTATGTGTTTTAATGAACTTAACAAGAGTTATTCTTCTACTATGATTTTTAAATTTTTATAAATATTCTGTGTTGTGCTACTTAATGTCATTATACGTCTATCATTGAGAAGATTGTGTCAATACGAGATGTTTGTATTTGTAACTGTTTTTGTAAATTTATAAATTGGTTTGTGAGATTAATCATCATATTTTTAAGCTCTTGAAAAAATGCGTTATTGGAATTAATATCGGGTCCTGAAGGTGCATTATTTTCCTTCACCGTTTGGGCAAAACTATTTCCTTGGCTTGAGTTATAGTTAGTGGGATTTGGATTTGTCCTGTTTTCTGTCAATTGCTTCTTCTTTTGATGGAGTTTTTGCTGTAGCTTTTTGTACACTTCACAACCTTTATATGAAGCTGGATGTCCATATTTCTTGCAAATTACACAGAATAGTTTCTCCTTTGCGACTTCAGTTACCGTACATTTTCCTTTATCATGGTTAATGTTACATTTCACACATTTTGGTGGTAGGAAGCAGTTTGCTGCACTGTGGAAGTATTGTGGCAGTTCCTGCATTGGCTTATTACTGGTGCTCTCAGTTGTTCCCACTTGGTACATCTAGGTTGCAGTCCAGTGATTTTCTTAAGTTTGTTGATATTGCTATCCGGGCTTATTTGAACCATATAAATATGAAGTTTGTAATTTTTGGTAGTAAATTGAGTTATTTTCACGTCCATATCTGGGTCTAAACCCTTTAGTAGATAAGTCTTGGGAGTAAAGGCATAGAATTTTGTTTTTGTTTTTTTTTAAGGTAAGCTCTTACTCTAGTAAAGTCATTCAATGAATCCAAAAGTAACGATTTTTTAAATTTATATTGTTTTATTTTAAATTTCTGCATTTTTAAACCATTTTTAAGGAAATCCACTAATTGGTTTGTTTCAATATCATTGGGGGTATCTTTTGTTTTTTAATTAATTCGTTATTGTCAGCAGTATTTACTGGGTTTTGTTTTGTTATTACTTTTTTTTTGGTCTGATATGTTCGTCTCATTTGTATTTTCGCATTTGTTTTTACGTTCTTGCACGTGTTTTTCAAATTTGCGAAGGCATTGTTTATCACAATCATCTTCGTTGTCTAGAATTGAGTAGTAATTGTTTCTCAATTGTTTTGAAGCTACGTTTGGCTCCATGTTGTTGTTGTTTTTTCTTTTTCTGTTACACTCCGGTTTGTTGTTGTTATTTTGATTTAAAGCATTTTGCTCGTTTATGTTGTTTGTGTTACCACGAGGTTTTAAGTTGTTGTTGTCTGAGTTAAGAGCATGCTGCTTACTCATATCAACTTTTGTTAATTATTTTATATTTGTTTGTTTACTTCAGAGATATTGTTTACTTCAGTGATAAAGAAACAAAATAATATAACGAACTGTGTTGTAAATAGAAATGTTTATAAATCGTTTTTTTTTTTTGAATAAATGGTCAAGAGATTCGTAATCACGGTCGCGATCGCACTCTCAATCCCAACATTTCATCCTTTTTAGCAATAAAATATATGTTTTTTTATTTATCACATATATTTTTTCTCCAGTTTGGCTGTGTCAATAAACTGTTTTCACAAATGTGTTTATATTAAATCTAATAAGTCTTTACGCTAATTTTTTACTAAGTCCAATATAGCTGCTTTGAGTGCTGTCTTGTTTTTGGGTTGGAGTTTGGCGACATTTTTCTTCAAATGGACCCACAAATTTTCAATAGGATTTAGGTCAGGACTTTGAGGCAATTATAGAGAAGCCATATTTGATTTATGCTTAGGATAAAATTTGATTTGTGGTTGTTTACGAAATTGGTTCTTAATATTGCTGAGCGTCCATAGTGGTTTCTATAAAGGTTAAATGTACGATTCCTTTGCTTGAGATGCATTCCGAAACATAACTGACATTTTGCCGAATTTAACAGTTGGAATGATGTTTCGGTTTTCTAGTGATGTTAGCGGCTTTCGCCATACTCTAGACGGCCAATCGTTGTAATACAACATCATTTTCGTCTCGTCGCAAAATATGACGTCATCCCAATAGTCACTCATTCGGGAAACATTCATCACAGCGAAAGAAAAGCGCTTTTCTACATTAACTAAAGAAAGGAGAGGTTTTTTCTTGCTGCTCTTGATGAATATTTGTTCTTCAGTATGGCCTGTCGAACTGTTTCATGAGAAACAATAGCTCCACACTCTTCCTCGAGCTCCCTTGCAAGGGTTCTGGTTGAAATTTTGGGGTTTCGATTAATTTACCTAATCATTAGGCGTTCCGCACGTTCAGTTATTTTGGGCTTAGGACTTCCTCCACGCTTTTTAGTACATTATAAATTGTCTTTCGTGTTACTGAAAACATGTCCGATAATTCTATCGCACTTTTTCCCAATTCGTGTTTCTAGTAAATCAGCTGAATTACTTCGATCAACAATATTTTGCTTTGCATTTTAAAAACACGAAGTGGTCCGTACAACATAAAATGATCATCAACTGACTGCCACAATCAGTGACAAAAGCAATGCAAATCATAAATAATTGTCAATCACAATAACTGTCGACACTTTAAAAAAAATGCGAGTTGTGAAAAGAGTTTCTGGACACTAATAAAAATGACTATTAGATTTTCTTGTCTAATTCTTTGCTTATTACAACATCATTTTTCGTTTCTTTTTGGCCATACCCTTGGAAATGCTGTATGTAATCAATCAAACAATATATAAAAAAGAATCAAGCTAAAAACCAAAAAGTGACCTTTTCATAAAAATTATTTTGAAAATTATTATTTATTTCTAATGTGTAAACTGATTCTTGACAGAATCCAGAAATACATATACAGTATATGTATTTCTGGCTGCTTCTTGTTCAATATTTGAATATTCTTGCTTATAAAATGCTTGCTAATATCACGACCATCAGTTGAAGATATTACACTGCTAGCTTAATAGAGTCCTTGGTTTTATTGTTGTTCTTTATGGAATTATTTAAATTCTATATTTGAGAAATAAAAATATATTTGACAAACGTATTTTTACAAACAAAATAAATAAAAATTGCAAGAAACTATAGCATTGCCAAGACAATTTTCTTAAACGGTGATACGTTTTTTCGGAACTCATTATCATAACGTGTATACGTTTCAAAAAAACATACCTATTATTTGGCTTGTAAATTTATTTTTTCTTCAGAGGCGTGTAATGATTCAAAACATTTTGTCCAACTGACCTCTGGTAGGTCCTCTCCAAAATTGCAAAACTTATAAGCCATTATTTTTAGATACATGTTTTCTAGATTTAACGCAATGTTCAATATGAATTTTTCTCAAAAAGATACATTTTATGAAGTTTTTAGTTTTACTTGTAAAGAAGCTCGTCATATGTTTCTTATTTTAATAGATGCGTCAAAACAAACCGTTAGCAGTGATTTCACATGAGTCCACAATTAGGCCAGTGCGACGCCCAACGCCAACATGAAATTTTTATTTATTACGACTTTTTTATAACGTGAACGCGCACCACAAAGTAATTCATACTTTTAGGAGGTGAAATGCGCCAACAAGGAATAGTAATGGTACCAATCAAACTGAAATAGTTATTAACGTACACATAAAATTAAGAGACGTTTTTGATATTCGTACTTTTAGGGTATAGATGTACCGAGCTAATAGCTGCAGCTATAATCAGAAAATTTGGTGTGTACATTTCCCTGAATGAGTAGACGTGCAAAAATAAGAAGTATTAACAAAAAATACTCTTAGGAGAAAACGGGGGATAGGGGATAAAAATGTGTATACATCAAAATTAATATAATATATATTATACAAAATTAAGCGTTTCTTGATATGTGGTCTAAATGGACAAAGGAGTCAAAATTGGTACCGACGAAGTAGCTGCAGCCAGATTCAAGAGTTCAATTTTAAACATTCCAATGCTTTTATATGTGTTTTGAATGTAATACTTTCGAATTCCAGCTATTCGATCGAGTAATTTCTTCGTACGAAGGAAGTTTTTGGTAATAGTAAAGAGGAGAACCACACTCAACCATACACACATTGACCATTTTACATATGCGAAAACCTCACTGCAAAGTTTTGAAGAGTGTTGTGATCTACCTGAAATCTTTCACATTACCATTTGCTGTAGACTGATGTTGTTTCAACACGATACAGCTGTTTCTCCATGAACTTATTGGACAACTACCCACAATAAAAAGGCGTTAGGTCATATAGCTAAAGGTCATAACGCCCAAATCGATAAATGTCATAAAGACCAATAATCACAATATCGCCCAAATTTGGGCAATAAAAACGCCACAACACCCAATCAAAATGTCAGAAAGACTAACAACTTCTTTGGGCCTTATAACGCAAAGTTTGGGCTTTATGGCATTTTCGTAAAATTAAAGCTTTTCTCATATGGGGTATGTCCAAAGTCGGCTACGTAAAACAAAGGTTTCCTGTGTTGCCGGCCTTTGGTCGTGATTAAAGATTTTCTCCTACGGGGTATGTCCAAAACCAACTACGCAAAGTAAATGTTTTCTACGTTGTCGTCCTTCGGCCGGGTTTAGAGATTTTTTTCTCTAGGGAATGTCCAAAGACGGAAATGCATTTTAAAAGTTTACAGCGTTAATCCCGACCGAAGACTGGCTACTTGGAAATCATGAGGGTTTTGGGTAATATGTCGCACATTTGTGTTTTATGACGCTCCGTGGATTGATCGTTAGTTTTAAAAAATGTCTTAAAGCCCAAAATTATTTAAATTATTTGGGCTTTCTGACATTTTTATTGCCTAAATTTGGGGGATATGCCGATTATTGGGCTTTATGACATTTTCAATTTGGGCGTTATGACCTTGCGCGTTAAGACTGTTCGCCGAAAATTATTTTATTACACTCAAAACTCAGAGCATTTTAAAGAAATTCAATTTTTTTTATTTCGGTCAGTAATATTTTATATAATGCATTTTTATTTGACAATGCTTTTATAGAGGTTACATTCGCATGGAACATGGGCGATGTTGCCACACCCCTTCTTGTACCTCCCATACAAAGTGGCATAAACTTTGGTTACAATAAAACCGATATAACATCCATACGGGTAGTCAAAATCTTTCGCAATTTGAAAATGTTTTTATAGTCACTTTAAACATAAAAAATATTTACGGTTTAGCCACATCCCTTCTTATACCTCGCACACAATTGTGTCTATCCTCTATCCTAAATGATTTATCGGTGCCTGAAATCCATTATGAATTTATATTTGATCATGTTTTTACAATTATTAAGCTGAGCCTAATTGGCACAAACATACTCCGGCGCTAAGCAAAATTTAAGTCCTTCCACACACATGTTCTCTGAGAGTGGGGTATATATAAGTCGATTTATCCGACTGACGTTTTCTTACTTTTTTGTGTTTTTTTGATAAGTGATCGATTTGATTGATTTTCTGTGTTTTGGATGTTTTTTTGTTTGTTTTGAATTTCAGCAATTTCGATCAAGTTTATTTATTCATAAGAAGGAAATTTGGATTGAGCGCTCCTGAAAACGCCCCTCATGTTTTCAGTGTTTTTATACCCTATACCACTTCGTCGAATAGGATATTTCACGCCAAATGTTTGTAACACCAAGAAATATTCGAGCTACACCCAGCTTTAAGTATAGCGATCGGCTTAGAATCGCCAGTTGAATCGATTTAACGATCTCCGTCTGCTTTCCATCTAAAGCTTGTTCGCAAATTAAAGGTCGCCATGAAATTTGACAGAAGTTATTTTTTTGGCCGAAAGGCGATCGCTATTGAATTTTGAGGAAACCAGAATTCAAATGATCATTTTACATCTAGCTAGAATTCCCCACATCATGTTATATCTCAACTGAAAGACCTACTACGAAAGTCAACTATACGGGATCATGTTTTGGTCCCCAGTCTACAAATGGTCCCCAGTTTTCACTACAACCCACATCTTACATCTTTATAAAATTCTGCTGACCATGGCATGATTTGCAAATAATCTGATTTTAACTAAGAATACCTACTGTGAAATGTACCTAATGGGGGGCCATCACATGTAGTAGTAACATAATGAAAAAGATTTCGTTTAATTTGAATATTTACATAACACGCATGAAGTAGTATAGGTATCATATCATATCATATAAAATATATTGTTTATGGAGAACGAAAAAGACAAACATAAAAGACATGACCAATTTATAATTTGTAAAACCAAAACCAGTTTGGCCGGTTAAACATTTGGGGGCAACATTTGTATTGGGCTATATATAAATCTGAGTCGATCTTACCCACTTTCAGCATAGGCGTTTCTAGTTGGATAATAAGATGTTGTGAAAAATTTAAAGGAAATCGAGCACAATATGTGGTTTATAGAACGCAAAAAGTCAAATCGAGAGCGACATATGTATGGGGCTCAGGCCCGTGCGCAGGATTTTTCCGGGGGGGGGGGGGGGGGTTTCATCTACACTCATAAAAATGTTAACCCTATAATGAGTTAAAATTAACTAAAATTTAGAAAACCAAGTACATTTTTACTAAATATAAGTAGAATTTTGCTGAAATTTTCCTAAATCTAAGCAAAATTTTCCTAAAATTTCCTAAAACTAAGTAAATGTTGACTCAAATCAAGTAAATATTTACTCAAACTGAGGTCAATTTTGCTGATTTTTTTCCTCAAAACGAGTAAATTTTTACTTAAACTGAGGAAAATTTTATTTTATACATGGAAAAATTTAACTAAAAAAATCAAACAAATAGTTTTGCGTTAGAGTATGCAAAACTTATACAAAAAACTGACAACATGAAATATTTTTTAAAAGTTTCATGATACCTCTGCCATAAGGAGTTGAGCTATTACTCCATGATTGTTGCGAAGGCAAGATAGACGCCTTCGCAGTGGCTGTTGAGAATAATTCTCTGCAAACGAACGAGAATTACTGGAATTATTAATATTAAATTATATTCAAGAATTTTTTTAACAATTTCAAATGTTTTTTATAAGTTCATTAACACTTAAATGTATGAAGAACTCGGCATAAATTTTAGTAAACATTTTAACTTAATTTTAGGAAAAAACACATTTTTAAGTTAAAATTTCCTAAATGGAATTTTTCCATACAACAAATTTCAGATTTTTTCTCACTTAAAACCTTGGAAATATTCTTCCACATAAATTTGAATTTACTCAATTCTAAGCATTTTTTATTAGATCCAAAGAAATGTTTTTAAGTAAATCTACTACCCTTTTTCTAGTAAATGAACTATTTACTATGGCTTTGAAAGAAGGAAACTTTACTCATACTTAGTTAATTTTTCAGCTTTTTAGGAAATTTTTACTGGATCGTTTTGAAACCACATTCGTCCGACAGACATTGTCTGCAAAATTGCATTTCAGTAATCCATCTATCAGTACACTCAAAGGAATATGTCAGCAAAAGAAATCAGAAAGTCTACTGAAAGAGCAGATTTTCTGCTGTTAAAAAAGACACAGCAGATTTGTATCTGCTGAGATGGTAAACAGCTGTTTGCTGTTTTTAGCAATATATATGATACGCAGATTGTCTCAAGCTAATATAAAAGAAAATTCGAGCTAAACTCGCTTATGAACGCTTATCTATTTTTATATTTTAATTAACAACAGCCAATTTTAGCAGACTGCAAACTCTTTAGCAGTGTGAATGGTAAGATTGTAGAAAACTGATGTTATGTCAAAAAACAGCTGTAATAGCAGAAAAGTGTCTGTTGATAGGCAGCAGACTATCGCTGTTGTTATTAATCGACTTGTTCTCTAAGTGTAGTTGCTTGAAATTACATACATACATATCGAGGGCTTATATTCATAAGTGGCTGTGAACAAAAACATAACTTTTCAGGAGAGCGAAAAACTTATTTTCTATTATAAATTATTAATCGTTCTTCTACATTTTAATCTAAAAAGGATTACTATTGCTACGATTAAAAAGAATTTCCTACAATTCGCGGTTTCATAGTTCATAGCCACTTTTGTATGTTTAAAATTGAGCACTATGAATGATGAAATAAGAATATCGCCCATGTGCTGACAACCGCATGATTTCAAATCGCATTTTTTTTGGCGATTTCGAGTCTCTAAATTTCGCATTTTTACTTTAAACAATTGTTTTCAGTTTTCTTTCTTTACTGGCGGATAAATGAAGAAGATGTTTGGTTAAAAATAGCAATTTTAAATAGAAATGTAAAATTTAGAGACTCGAAATCGCCAAAAAAAATGCGATTTGAAATCATGCGGTTGTCAGCACATGGGCGTATGATTTATTGTAAACTCCATAACATTTTTAATGAAATCTTGACAATGTTGTATAGAAAACGCATTTTCTGCGATGTATATAGCGAATGTAAAGATTCCAGCTTCATTCAGATTGGTCGCTTGTAACATATAAGTAGCCAACGCGAAAATCGCGGCAATTGATGAAAAATCCAAAATTCGCGGCTGCAATTCCTTATATTTTAACCTTTTTCATTCATAAGTCTGAAACTTTTCATACACAAATATTTCCCATGAAGTCAGCAATCACATGCCAAAGAAATATTTTGGTATTCTCAATATAATAAAAAGTTACGCCGGTTTTTCTAAATATACTTTTCACAATTTTTGACTTTACAGCCACCATTTTTCCTATTTTTGCCTGATAACTGGTGAATCAAAATGCTATTAACGCGAAATGATGGAATTTGATAGTACGATATGCCCTAAATCTAGAAAAATGTTTTAAAGAAAATCGTTGTAGCGAATTATACCCTTCGGTTTTATGCTGCTCCATTGTTGAACTATTTTATTTCTGTTATTTTTATGTTCATAGCCACTTATGCAGTCACAAACTAACGTGCGAGGGGATAGCCAAATCAGAAAATTAAAAAAATGGCTTTAGAAAAAATCTTTTCCAAATTTATATGACAGATGACATCCAAATCTGAGAATAGTTTGGCATCAAAAACTCATTTTCGAGAAAATGTTTCATAGCAACTTTCGAACATAAGCCCTTCAGTCCCGCATTTTTCTGTGATAAATGCAGAAAATTCCATATGGTTTTTGACAAAGTAAGGGTCTAAATAGGATGTCTAAAGAGTTTTGGGGTTTTTAATTTATATAGGACATGAGTAACAGGATGTTTACTCAAAATCTTTATACGCATATTCCGATTAAATAAAAAAATTGGAAATGTTTCTTTATTATTATAATCTTAAATATGTATAAATTCAAATAACAAATACAGTATTTTTGTATTCGATGAAATGCAAGAAGAAACAACTAGAAATTTTAATTCCAAAAAACCAAATAATTGGTATTTTAGAGTTTCGTTTTCCTACATAGATCCAAGTTACTGAATTTGATGTTTCTCTTTTGAATAATACTTGTTACATATGTACAAAAAAATACTAACTCTGAAAAATATTTGACATAAGTGATAAATATAACAAACATTTTAGTAAGTTAAAACTCATTTCCTATTGTTTCGCAACTTTAAAGTATATTTAAAAATAAAGACCTACACGCAGAGAAAAAATGCATTTCGTAGAAACGAAATTTTAAACACGTTAACATCGTTTTTGAGTATCCTTTGTGGGAAAATTAGTTTGTTTGCGGTAAACATGTCATCAGTTATTGTAAATGAACAAAGAGAAATAAGTTTATGTATATCAAACAGTTTTCTTCGTTTGTCGAAATGGATTTGTATTATAATTGCACACTCCCAAAACATTGGAAGTAACAGAAACCGTTGTTGTTACATCTGTGATGAAAATAGGACACATCGGTTCAGATTTAGATACAGCTCCATAAAAATTTCCAATCGCAAATGTTACATCTTTGCGCTCTACAAGCATCAAGCAAATTATTTGCTTTTATTAAGAATATTTTAGATTTCATTATGATATCATAGTGATCCTTATCTACACTTTTGTAAAATTACTAAACGATTTTGTTATTAAATTTCCAAACTTTTATTGCAGTACACAATTAAAAGTTCATAAGATATAGCTCTAGTCGAATGTCAAGAAGTGGTATCGGTTAATAAAAATGAAAAATTTCCGAACAATTTGGTGTCCATTAGCGAAATTAGCACTACACAATCTTTAAATTGGCACAATTCGTTTAGTTTGTTTGTATTTCACAGTGCAACACGAAAAAAATAACCATATACGGACACCGCTACATGATAAAAGACCAAAAAAAAAAGACCCGTGTTTTTTTTCCCCCAAAGTCATGCACTTTTTTTTATGGGCCCCAGAGATTTGAGGCCTCGGTGTAATTTTTGGAAAAAAGTGATCATATTCTCAGGCTCATATCTTGCAAACCGTTCGGAATTTTGATTTACTCTCTGAGGCAAAGTTCTAGCTCTTGAACAAAAATTGTGAATATATAAAATCAAAAAAACTTCATCTTCAAGGTCAAAATCGCAAAAAACTTAAAAAAATTCGATTTTTTTTAACCTTTTTTCCCCTGTTCAGGTCCATAGGTAGCAAACCGTTGAAAATTCAGGGAAACAATCAACTACAAAAATGTACCTAAGATCTCAATAAACAACTTTCTAGAACATATGAACTTCCTAGGAATTATTCTTAACACCGTTTAGGTAGCGCTTAGGTAGCCGCAAAAGTGAAAAATTTTCCAAAAATTCGATTTTTTTCCTTTTTTGCCCTGTTCAGGTCCATAGGTAGCAAACCGTTAAAAATTCAAGGAAACAATCAACAACAAAAATGTACTTAAGATTTCAATAAACAACTTTCTAGAACATATGAACTTCCTAGGAATTATTCTTAACACCGTTTAGGTAGCGCTTAGGTAGCCGCAAAAGTGAAAAATTGTTTATTCCAGTATTTCTTACCCACACGACATCATCGATGCCATTCAACAAACAACAACAAAGTCGTCGGTCCAAAAATTTGCACTAACAAAACACATGACAATTCAAAGCAGCGAAGTAGTCGCAATCCATTTGTACCAACAACATTAACAACACATATGTAGCCGCAGCACACAATATAAAAGCGACACGACGCTCACATTGAGGCAGTACACAGCGCGACGTCAACGAGAACTCAGCGGACAAAGTTATAGAAAAAGTGCTACAGCATAATTCACACACAACATTGGCAACTAACAATTTCAATATGCAATGTGAAAAAATTGATTTATTTTGCTACGTTTGCGGTCATCAAATCAGAAAACAAAATTCTAAAAGATTTCAAAAGCAAAAGAATCTTTTAACTAGTGAATTCATTATAGCATATAAGTTGTTTTTCGACGAAGTAGACTTGACCGGTGAAAATTACACACCTAATACAGTGTGTCGTCAATGTTATAACAATCTCATGGCATGGTTGAGTGGAGGAAATGTTAGTATGAAGTATTGTAAGCCGGTAAACTGGATTAATCACCCAGGTGATCATGATGCAACCAGTTGCTATGCATGCGTAAATTATACATGTCGTCTAAATCGACATGCTGAGAAGAACAAAATCTATAAAGCAACTGCAACAGCAACACTACCAGTGCTTGCACCTGAAGATTTTGTATCACCAAGGCCGCCAACTCCAGATCGTTGGACAGAATTAAGAGAAGGAATGAGTAGATCAAGTAGTGTTACTTATGAAGATCCATTTGATACCGATTATGAGCTCCAACAGGGAAGAGATGGACCACAACTAATAACACAAATGGAAATGGATTTTATTGTGGCCATATTGGGACTATCGCAGCGACTTGCCATATTTTTGACAGCGTTTTTAAAGCAAAGAAAACTCACACTTGCTAATGTTAACTCTAGCGCGTACCTCAAACGGCAAGCTGAATTTCAGAGCCTCTACACTCTAAATGATGACAATTCGTTCGCTTACTGCAACGATATAAAAGCTTTGGTGGTAAAAATGGGAATGAACTACATCGCTAGTGAGTGGAGATTATTTATTGATGGTTCTGTTTCAAGCTTGAAAGCAGTGTTGTTGCATGTATCGAACCGAAAACCTTCCATTCCGCTAGCAATGGGTATCAACATGAAAGAAACCTATCAAGTATTGAAAGATATAATGGAAAAAATCAAATACTACGAAAATAAATGGAAGATTTGCTGTGATTTGAAGGTCATCAACATTTTGCAAGGGATCATCGATAAGGGCGGCTTCCCAAAATTCTTTTGTTTTCTTTGTAATTGGGATTCGCGCTCACCTCTGAATCAATTCCAATGTAATTCGTGGAGACCAAGAGGAAGTGTGGAGGAACAAATGAAACAACATAGACTGAGGAATAAACCTTTAATTGACAATACTCAAGACATCTTGCTGCCACCGCTCCACATAAAATTGGGAATTGTTAAAAAAATCATCGAAGTGGCCGTTGTAAATTGTCCAAACGCATTCGACTATTTGAAAAGCGTTTTCCCAAAGCGTAGCGATGACAAAATTAAAAAAGGTATTGTAGTAAATTTAAAACGAATTTTTGTTCACCTCATTGTACTATTTACACTACGTTAATGTTTTCTTTTCTGTCTTTATTTTTTGTCTTCATTTAGCAGGCGTACTTAATGGCCCTGACATTAGAAAGTTATTCAAGAGTAACTTTGATTCATCGCTTGATGAAAATCATTCAATGGCATGGATTTACCTTCAGCGTGTATGCACCAGGGTCTTGGGAGGGGATCGAGACGCGGAACCGGAAGCAAGAGAATGGGTGAAAGAAATGCTGTATTATTTTGAGAAAATCGGCACATCGATGACCTTAAAGCTGCATTTTCTTCATTTTCATTTTGACGATTTTATTAAACAACTCCCTACCGAATCCGATGAGCAAGGAGAACGGTTTCACCAAACCACAATGCCCATGGAAAAACGGTACAAAGGCAAAAAACTCGACGCATTGCTTGCAGAGGTAATATCAATTTTATTGATCATTGTTTTGCATTCCTTTTTTGATTTCTTTTCTAATTCATTTCAGGTATGTTGGTGGAGTCACAAGATCACCCTGTATGATGTTAATGAAGTATATGAAGAAGAAAAAACTGATGGTGGAGGGCAGTCTGGAAGCAACGTGCCTCTGCACACCATAAGTTCTGAATCAGAGTTTCGGAGGACGATTTGGATCCACAACTTAAGAGAGTGCGATATGCAAGTCCAGGGTCATCAACATTATAAACATAATACGAATATTTTTTTATTATTTTTGTATTAGATAGCATAGTATGTCAATGTTGAAGTAAAGAAAAAACAAATGAAATTAAAAAATTTTTGGGAAATTTTTCAATTTTGCGGCTACCTATGCGCTACCTAAACGGTGTTAAGAATAATTCCTAGGAAGTTCATATGTTCTAGAAAGTTGTTTATTGAGATCTTAGGTACATTTTTGTAGTTGATTGTTTCCCTGAATTTTCAGCGGTTTGCTACCTATGGACCTGAACAGGGGAAAAAAGGTTAAAAAAATCGAATTTTTTTAAGTTGTTTGCGATTTTGACCTTGAAGATGAATTTTTTTTGATTTTATATGTTCACAATTTTTGTTCTTTATGACAAGAGCTAGAACTTTGCCTCAGAGAGTAAATCTAAATTCCGAACGGTTTGCAAGATATGAGCCTGAGAATATGATCACTTTTTTCCAAAAATTACACCGAGGCCTCAAATCTCTGGGGGCCCATAAAAAAAAAGTGCATGACTTTGGGAAAAAAAAACACGGGTCTTTTTTTTTTTTGGTCTTTTATCATGTAGCGGTGTCCGTATATGGTTATTTTGAAATGACTTCAAAAATGTTGCACAGTGTTTTTCATAACCTTTGTCCGAAATTCAAGAAAGTATCCACGATTTTTTATGTAATTTACATGATTTTACTGCAAAATTACCAATTCAAACGAGTTATTTTAAAAAGACTTTAAAAAATCTATATTTTATTGCTTCAGAAAGTCTAGAAGGTTTTAAAAAGTATATGTTCGAAACCTCTCTGGGGGGTTTGAACCCCCAACCCCCCCCCCCCCTGTGCACGGCCCTGATGGGGCTATATCTAAATCTGAACCGATCTAACCCGCTTACGCCACAGGTACTTCTAGTTAGATTATAAGATGTTGTCCCAAATTTAAAGAAAATCGGGTGTAGTATGTGGTTTCTAGAGCGGAAAAAGTCAAATCTAAATCTGAACCGATTTGCTTCAAATTAAATAGCGTTCGTCCTAAAACTTACTTGTTACACTTTTTGTTAGAATCGGACTATAATTGCGACCTGTAATTTGATTACAACAATAGATGGACAGACGGACATTGTTAAATCGACCCAGAAAGTGATTATAAGCGGATCTGCATAATAAACGATGGATCTAACTCGTTTCCTTTCGGGTGTTACAAACAAATGCACAAAGACATAATAAGCTAGTGGAGGGTATAAAAAGTGAAAAGGGGAAGGATTCTTGTAAGTGTCCTAATCATAGGCTAATATGACCTGACCCAATGTGTCGAATTGAGAAAAATATTTGTATCGGGGCTATATCCAAACATGGAATGAAGGGATACATGTGCTTCCAGCTCAAGTACAAAACACAAAAAGTCAAAATAAGAGTTCAACGAAATTTGAAATTTTAGTAAAAAAGTTAAAAAATAAATATCCGTAAAAAAAATTTGGTATTGATTTTATGCCACAGTGCACACAAAAAAAAATAAATTTTAGGCTAACTTATTCCAAGACAATAATAGAAAAAAAGGGTCATTATATTCAGAAAAAATTGAACAAGTGCAACAAAACAAGTAAAAACGGTGTTAAGTTAACTCCACCATGGATGGCATTCCAAGAGACTGTCTAATTTCTTAGAAGTAACATTACAGGAAAAGGTAAATTTTTTAAATATAACCAAAACAAATAAAAATATTGAAAAAATAATTTTATAAATAAATATAATATTTTTATTATTTCAAACAACGCTTATAAGGCAAGGCTACCAATACGTTTATAATATATATATCGAAATAATACTTCAAGACAATTCAAAAAGTAAATATTAGACATCAATCTTCAAAAAAGCTTAAATACCATAAATAGTGGGTACTACAGTTGGTCCCTTATGCTTCGCGTCCATTTATGGAATGTAATCCCATGAATATATGTAGGTACAGCCGTTTGCTTGGTACCAGTTTTATTCATTTTTCATTTGGAGTCTAAACGTATTCATAATAAGCAGACGAGTGTAGACACCAAATTTCATGATTCTTGCTACAGCTATTTGTCACTTGGTGTCCATTTTGTCCCGTTTTTTCCTAAAGGAACGAATATTGAAAGCCATCTTTATTTTTCGTTCCTACGCCGCACAGTGGCTCCATTTGAGTTTTTTCGTTGCAAAAATCGTATCTTTTGAACCGAATAAGATAATTGAACAGTTTAAACAGCATATGATAGATAACTGTTCAGCCTATGAAATGAGCGGGTTATCAAAGTTAAAATTAGTAGAAAAATCAATTTTATGGTAACTAAAAAAAATTATTTTTACATTGTTTTTATTTTTTTCTTTAGGGTTTTATATTTTAAATTATTACCCAACAAATTAAAAAAAAAATATTTTTTTTTAATTTATTTATTTATTATTATTTATTTTTTTATTTATTTTTTTTATTTTTTTTTTGTCCGGATGATCCATCGCAGCCCCATTTGCTGATAAATGTCAACTTTTCAGGAAGAATTTTCACCTCATTTTCAGGAAGACTCTCCAACAACCGTTTTGCTGTATGACCCATGAGATCCTGCAGATTGGCTTTCGCAGAGACTTCCGTAAACTCCGTATGCAGTGGTCGTGAATTTATTTTGGCTTGCGTAATATGCTTGTATCCGGGTAAAACGTCAGCGCCGTGTCGCGTTAAAGATGTCCGTAGTTTCTCATATTTCTCTTTGGAAAGTTCTAAGTCCATAAACAAGGCCAAGGCTTCTTCGGATCCATACTTTTTAATGTGTGCGTTTGTGGGCGTGGGAATGCTTTCCTTAATCCTTTTTAGTCACAGTGGGCTTGCATCAGCAACAGATTTGGTTATCTGCGACCTAACTCTTTCACTATCCTTTGTAAATTTAATAGACAGCGCGTCCGATAATTGCTTCGTGGTTAAGTCATTGGTGGCATCGGCAAGTTTCCTCTTCCTTGTGAAAATTGAACACTCCTCAATACTTTTTTTGGCCTTCCTTTTGCTCCTCTGGTTGATGTGGTGGGTTTATCTACTGCCAATATATCCAGGATGGTGTCTTCATTAAGCCAGTCCTCATATTTGGAGTTGAAGTTCTGAATGGTTCTTCTAAAGCAGCTTCCGTGAAAAAAATTCGTGTGGTTGACTTTCTAAACAGTTCAAATAATTTAAAATTGTTCAACGCCATGTTTTCAGTACTTAAATTGTTTAATGGTTTCAGTAATTGTTGCGCCAACTTTCAGTCGTAGAGTAATCCAGGCATTATCCTTATTTTGCAATATATAGGCTTATGCTACCATGCCTAAAAATAAAAAATAAAAATAGGGACCATAAGTCAATATTGTTCCCTGTTCCCTGCATACATATGGATTTAGGCTGAATAATGCAATTTTGATATTATGCACGTGTCCAAATAAGATTTGTGCCTACCTGTAGGGACCATAAGTCAATATTGTTCTTGACCATTTGTACGCCAAAGTATTGTTTAAGTGAGGTACGTACCTGCTAATTTCAATGAGTAGTTTTTTTCAAACTATTAGATCAAACTACTGTCAGTCAAAACATATAAGGGATAGACGCCATACAATTTCTGCAACCATGTCTTTTTAACCTTTTTTACCTCTAGAAGCCAAACGGGCACGTACGGGCAGCTAAAATTTTTGAATTATGTAAAGAAATAATCAATGAACAGGTTTTGCAAATATGGAAATTATAGAAAAATATAGATTTTTTATTTTCCGTCAAAGTTGAAAAATAGTGAAAAAACGGATAGTTTTTATATAGTGATTTAGAAACACAAAGCAAACAGTTAATTTTTTTATCATTATACATTTAATAAATACATCAATCAATACCAACAAAAAATAAGGCGATTCGTTACCTATTTTTCGTGATATTACACCTGAAATCGCAACAAATTCACTAAAAATTGTGTGTTTTTTTTTAACCGAAAGTCGGTCAACTTTGAACGGCTATATCTTCTAAACTAAAAATGTGATATTATTAAGAGTGGCAGATTTAAAATCGTTCAAAAGTTTCCTATAACATGGGTTTATTCAAAACTTCGTCGACGCTCATGAAAATTTTGATTTTTGCAACCTCGTTTGCTCTACGGGCGCTACTGTGCGCCGTCAAAGCAATGTGCACACCGAATTTCATTGTTCATAGCTGCAGCCGTTTGATTGGTACAATTTGCATCCCCATTCGCCCCATTTTCCGCCTAAAAGTACAATTTTCGAAAAAATCCTTTTTGTTTCGAGTCTTATATTCAAATGAACCTATACACGTAATTTCATGATTACAACATCAGCGGTTTGGTTGGTACCATTTTTTTCCCTCTTTTCCAATTGTTTCCCTTAAAAGTACGAATTTAGAAAAATTCTTCAATTTAGGTGTCTACGCAATTAAAGTAATATGCACTCAAAATGTCATGTTTCTAACTGTTGTCGAATCATTCGTAGCATTTGTATACCCTTTTGAACAATATCCGCACAAGAGTACAATTTCGAAAAATGTTTCGCGTCTACCGAATTTCATGATTTCAACTTCAGCGGTATGAGTGGTACCATTTTTATCCCCCTCTTCCAATTGTACGAATTTTGAAAAATCGCTCTACTTTAAGTGCCTACGCATTCCAAATTTCACGTTTCTAGCTCTTGTCATATCATTTGTACCACTTTTATATCATTTTGTCCCTTTTCACCCGATTCTCAAAAAATGAGTTTGAATAATCTAAATTATAGGGGGTATTTTCAGTCCTTGTTAGGGAAAAAGTTATCCCTCTGGGATAAATCCTGGAGGTGGAGGGTACAAATTGCTGAAGATAGAATCATGAAATTCGGTGGATGCATTATCTATAGACGGAAAGTGGGGCAAAAGGGATAATAATGGTACCAATCAAACGGTTGCAGTTAGAATAGTGTGTACATTGCTGTGACTGCGTAGACACCAAAAATAAAGGTATCTTTCGATATTCGTACTTTTAGGATCAAAACGGGTACCACGAAAATGGTTGTAGCTAGAATCGTGAAATTCACGATTCAGACACCCGCCTTCGTAGGCACGCACAATAAAAAATCGTACTTTTAGGGTCAAAATTAAAAAATTATAAAAGTGGTACCAAGCAAACGGATGTACATTGAATCAGATCTCTGAATTTTTTACTTTTTTTGATCAAAGTTTGAATCAAGAAATTCAAATGGGCAAAATCGGCCCTGAGGGAAAATGTTTCTCTCTAATGACGGCTGACAATACACCTAATATTTAGAGAACATTTTTCATTTTTTGAGTACAATTGCAGTATTATATATATAGTGGTAGACTATAAATATTATAATAAAGAAGCAATGAAATTTATTTAAAACAGTGCGCATAAGTATGCCTTATAGTTTGAAATAGTAAACAAATATAGTATTACGCTTAAAAATATCAAAATTTTCAAAATATGTTACTTGACTTCTTTGTAAAGTCTATAGCCTCTAATCTACCGGTAATACTATGGAATGCAATCCGTGGTGGAGGGTATACATGGGCGTAGCAATAGATTTCTGCTGGGGAGGGCTATAGCCTCCCACAGTTTTTATTTAAAAAATGTTACATTTTATGACATTTTTCGCAATTAAACTCAAAATTTATTTTGATGCACGGGTGAAAATGACAGTGAAAAGTAAGCCATTAATTCATATTGAAATCATCATACCACTAGGAAGTGTGCAGCCACCTTGCCATTTGTAAATAAATGTGCATTCTATAAACTATAGGTGCAAAATGGTCTTGAGACACGATAATATCCCAGTTCAAATAAAATAAGAATTATTACAAGCTTTATGTGATAGTAAATATATTACATAAACATGAATTCAGTCTTTTAAATCAACAACAAAGCAAAAAATAGTTAATTATTTTTTAAAATTAATTAAAAATGAAGTATTAAGATAAAATATGATTTGATGAAATATTCGGTTTCAGCTCCCTGAAGTCTTTCGAAATTGCTTTCCTGTCTAGCAAGTTACTTGTCCTGCAGAAAATATTAGTCCACTGCAAAAAATCAATTAGCAATTTTTTAAATATTTTTTAGGTTTTATGTAAGTGTAAGGACTATCAAACTCCAGTATTACTTTTCTTTCTAAACTTATTTTTCACAAAATCGCATGTGTGAATAACCCAATAACTACGACGTGGCCCTGCTTAAATAGATAATCATGTTGAAAAACATCTGAACCTGTGATCACTCCACTTTGAATTTTTCATATTTTGCCGGGAATAAAATAAGCTAAAATATATTAAAAATTAAGAAAATTAAATATATGGTTTTCAGGATATTCCAGGATTAAGATTCTTTTTAATTACTTTCATAAATTCGGATGGAGGAGATGGAAACCTTTCTGAAGATACCAATTTCGTTAAAATATGCTGATGCGATCCAAAGATATGATGTCGCTAAAGAAGACATCTCTTCATAGGACGCCCAAGAACACCAACTTTGGACCACTGTAAAACTCAAACCAAAACTACGGTATACACTATATTACCCGCAGGCACTAGTAGAACGTATGTTTTGGGGTCGTTTTCTAATAGAATTACCCATAGTAGAGTAGTTTCCGAAATTTACCTAATTTAGTTTGTGTGCCACGCAGTGAATACATGGCTTGTGGTTTCTTTTATTTCCCTTTGAAATCCATTCTTGTAGACCGACATTACATTTATATAAGCCCATCTATTGGAATATTTTCCATCTTATTCTTCCCAAAAATTTATTCTTCCCAAATACGAAACAAAACGGCATTTTTCAACAACAGCACTTCGAACCATTTTTCTGAAAAGGATCAGTTTTGCCCTTCAATCCTTACATTGTTAAAATAAGAATACATATAATCAAAATTAACCCAGCGGCTGACCGTTCGTATTTAAGTTGGACCATTAAATAAAAGATTTATTGTACAACTTGAAAGTAGATAAATCCGAACACTTAAAAATTTAAGCATTTTCTGATGAAAAAGAGTTTTTTACTGTCACTAATATGTAAGCAACATTTTTCTCCGAAAAGTCTTCACATACGTAGAATTAGATCTCAAGTTGTACAATAATCCTTCCTATGAACAACCCTAAAAAAGTTCTGGGGTGGTATTAGACCACCCCATTCCTCCGCCTATGAGGGTATATAAGATTCAGCCAGGACGATCACATTAAAGAGCTTTTTGTTTTGTTTTCCTTTTGTGGGGAAAATTATAGAATTTATTGTTTTGTTTTCCTGTTATGGACAAAATCAGGAAATAATATAATTTAAATATTTTGTGGCTTATTCTCAAAGAACGCAAAGATTTTCGCTTGTAGAGAAAGTAAAAATAGCATCAATTAAGAAAAACTTATTTAGCTTTCATATCACTCAGCAACATGTGATAATGCAACAAACAAGTGTAAGGTAACCCCTTGGCATCTGTGGCCATGTCACTTACCATGCGCTTGGTGCATTCGAACACCACATCAAAGAACGCAACCGATAAAGGGGGAGCAGCTTTTGCACCTACGTTGGATGAACGCTTGAAAAATGCTTTCTAAACTACTGCCGTTTGCTCATTTGAGTTGAACTAATGAGCACGTATGAATTAGTTGCAGAATATTCTTAATGATATGTACTTGTTAAAAATTAGTATATTGCACGGTTGTGCGGATGGTTTCGAGGATGAGTGTTATAATTAGGTGTTAATAATACGAATTGAAATAAAAGATATGATGTGAACTGAAAAGTTTCTTAATGAAGGGGCAGCACTTTAAAATGCGCCTGATAGCATTGCACAATGTGAGAAACAATATGATCTGCAAAATTTGAGCACGATCCGCTGATAAATGTCGATTCTAGAGCGGCAATGGTGTGAGTTGAATTGGACATTAGGACGATAGTAAAACATAGACATCACTTGTACAGTGCGTGCTTATAGTTGAAATATAACATGACCTGGAAGGTTTGTTAGAATGTCAAATATGTCATAATCAATGTAAAATTCGATTTGCGTTACGTTTTCGTGCATTTCAGGGACGATACGGTGAGAGCAGAGTTACAAGCCGATCCATAATTATCGGCGGCGGCGGTGCTACCCAAAATTGGTAGGCTGCGGCAGCTTTCGGCTGATTCATCGGCTCGTTCATCCATTCGATCACCCCCATTACGAAATTTATTTGCCAATTTTGGGAAAAGGGAATGAACTATTTGTATTAGCTTTTAATACCTTTTCTTTTATTTTTATCAGTAGATTAATATTCGTTAACCTTTACCGATATTAGCCAATGTCCCATAATTTAATATTATTATCTCATACAGTTATTTTTTATACACTCCACGAGAGTATTATGTCTTTATGCATTTGTTTGTAACACCCAAAAGGTAACGAAATATACCCATTTTTAATTATACCGATCGACTTAGAATCGAACTGATTTTCTTCAAAATTGGCGTAACATCTTTGATTTCTACTAGAAACATCTGTGGTGAAAATAGGTCAGATCAGTTCAGATTAATATATATCTCCCATTCAAATTTCGGTCCCGATTTGACTTTTCTGCTCTATAAACCACATATTTTAACACATCTTCTTCAAATCTTGTAAAATATCTTATGTTTCAACTAGAAACACCCACGGTGAATATGGGGCAGATCAGTTTAGATTTACAATATTTCGGCCCCAGAAACCACGTATTTTCACCGAATTTCTTCAAATTGAACATAACACGTTATACTTGAACTGGAAGCACCTATTGTGAAAGTGGATCACATCATTCCATGATTATACATATATGGCTTCGATACAAATATTCTGCTCGATTTGACAAATTAGGTCAGATCATATTAGTCTATGATTAGAATACGTACAAAAATCCTTCCCATTTTTACCGAATTGGATTGTATTCCCCCGCCCGACTTTATAATATGGATGAATTTTATATTTTTTTTGCAATAACAGATTTTCATGTGAGGCATATTTGACCATACATCTTGAATATCATAATCCATAATCCTTCAAAAGAATGGTAAAGCTCTACCCACTTTGACACACTGAAGAAGCTCAATAAAAAGTGTCCGAACAAATGAATGTGCAAATTTTATTATGAAACTTGAAGTTAACTTGTTCTCTTTTTTTAAGTTGAAGTGTTATAACGAAAATTACTATTTGTTTCTACTACCCGTGGAAATATTTGTAGCGTCCGTATTTCTGCTGTACCTAAATAAAAAATCTAAGAGATAATTCTCATAGTTCATAAATCTATGAACAAAATACGAATCCTCTGACCTTCATTTACATGTATATATGAAAAAAAGTTCTATAGCTTCAAAAGTACTTCTATTTTTTGTTAATCGGATTTTTTGTCTCACGACCGTTACCGGTTTTCCCATAACACTAAATTGCAATGTTAAAGAGGTGCAGACAAACAAGTAAAAACAAAGTATTCAAAACATAAACCTTTCTGAACTACTGGAGCAATACGCCCCACCAATTTGTAAACTTATTGGGATGTATAGACCCAATATGTTCTTTACGTCGTATTATTTGATTAGACGAGCCACTTATGTGGACGCCACTGACCGATTTGGTCGGTTTTTATACCCTCCACCTCCAGGATGGGGGTATATTAACTTTGCCATTCCGTTTGTAACACCTTGAAATATCGACCTGAGACACTATAAAGTATATATATTCTTGATCGTCATAAAATTCTAAGACGATCTAGCCCTGTCCGTCCGTCTGTTGAAAGCACGCTAGCATCTAAACGAAAGGAGCTAGAATGTTCAAGTTTTCCATAAATGCGTCTTATAGTCGTAGATCGGTTGGGATTGAAACGGGCGAAATCGGCCCAAAGGGAAGAAAATTTCCCTCACAAGGACTAAAAATACCCACAATAATCCCTAATATTTGAGAGAATTTAAGCATATTTTTTCAATATGTCTGCTTGTCCTTACTTGATATTGGGTGTGTCCATTTCCCCGATAACAAAAAAGTGCACCATAAAGTGATTCTTATTTATAGGGGTGAAATGGGACAAAAAGGGATACAAATGGTACATATTAAACGACAACAGCTAGAAACACGAAATTCGATGTGTACATTCCTCTAATAGAGTAGATACATAATATAAACGTATTTTTTTCCAAATTAGTACTTTTAAGGGGTAAAATGGGAATAAAGGGATAAAAATGGTACCAAAGAAACGGCTGCCTCTAGAATAATCATATTCGGTGTATACATTCCTCTGATTCCATAGACACGTAAAATACACGGATTTTCAAGATTCGTACTTTTTGGGGTTAAAATAAAAAAAGGGGATAAAAAGAGTACCAATCAAATGACCGCAGCTAGAGGCATGGAATTCTGAGTATACATTCCTCTGACTGGGTAGACACGGAAAATAAACTGATTTTTCGAAATTCTGATTTTTCGTACTTTCAAGGGATACAATGGTACAGAGGGTTAAAAATAGTACTAACTAAACGACTACAGCTAGAATGATGAAATTCTAATTGGGTAGAAACGTCAAATAAAGAGATTTTAGATAGTCGTACTCTTAAGGGGATAAAAATGGTACCAACCAAATGACCGCAGCTGGAATCATTGAATTCGGTGTATAGATTATTCCACTGAATATTCCGCAAAATAAAAAGTTTTTTCTAAATTCGTACTTTTTTACGGCAAAAATTGGTTGAATCATGAAGTTAGGTTATTTTGCAGTATGTACGTCTGATAATGGATTTTAAAAATTTGTACTTTGGAATTAGAATGGAAATACAACCAACTGTAGCATCCACTATTTATGGTATTTAAGCTTTTTTGAAAATATAAATAGAAGAATATTTATTTTTTGAATTGACGTATTGGTATTTTATTATTTCAAACCACGTTTACGTTTATTAAAATATTGTATTTATTTATATTTTTTTAATATTTGTGTTTGTTTTGATTTGGATATATAAAGAAAATATATTTTCCTGTAATATTACTGCACTTCTACGAAAATCGACATCCTCTGTGGAATGCAATCAATGGTGGAAGGTATATAAAGTTCGGCCTGGACGAAATTAACGCCGTTTTTACTTCTTTGATTATAAAACTGAACATATTTGATGATAGATTTCAATTTCTTTTGGGAGGTGATAAGCCCACTCTTCTAACACCTCCCATTTTCTGCATTACCACGCGCATGAATATTGGATATTATCACACAAAGTTGAAGGTCTCTCGATGTCATAAGAATTAAGGTATTTGATTAAAGACTTTAATTTAGTATGAGTGGTGCAACGCCCATTAATCCAATTCCTCCCATTCTTCGCACAACAGGATGTAATCAGACAAAATTTCAACACTGTATATATCATAGAAGTGAACGTATTTAACATTAAGTTTTAAGTTCGTGTGGTAGGTGCCACGTCCACTTTTCCAATTTTTTGTGCAACTACGATGATTAATCATTGGCGTAAGAGGGATATTCTTCTGCTGGGGGCTATGAACCCCAATTTCTTTTTTGTTAAAAAGTCGAACAAATGTTCATAGCCGCATGGATATTAGGGCTGTTTTTCTTTGAGACTGGATAAATCAGCTGCGATAACAAAAATCTAAACAAAATGTTAAAATTTCACTCAAAATAACAAAAATTTCCGCCAACATCAATGTGTGTATAAAAACAAACAAACATATAGGCTAAGTCCCAAAGAGCCAATACAAAATATATATTTTTTAATTTGTTTTGATATATTGTAGTTGGTAAAAAAAATATTTATTTTGAGCAAAAACTTAAATGTATATTAACGTTTTTGTTATCGCAGCTTGGTACCCCGGCTTAAAAAAACAGCCCTAATATAACACTGCAACCCGTTGTATATTTTTTAATAAAAATAATATTCATAAGTTACTTTGATCAGAATTCCAAGAAATTTGGAATTTAAGTTACTTAAAATATCAATTTCACTTCAGATTTTGTGATTGGTTTGAAAACGATTTTTTTCGTTTTACGTTTTGGTTTCCAAATTCGTACGAACTTGTGTCACAACTACGTACATTGAAGAAGGATGCACTCACACAAAATGTCAGCACTCTAGGTGTAATAGAACTTTACATATATATATAGAAGAAGATGACATTTTAGTCATCATTAGCTTTGGATGTAGCCCATAGGAGAAAATCCATAAGCCCGACTGATGGCCGGCAAGGTAGAAAACCATTACTTAGCTTTGAGGGTTATGTCCTTTTAATCTCCAATGAGGTTTATGCCCGTTTTCATTATTTAAACAAAGTAACAAGCTTCGATAACAAAAACGTTAATAAAGAATTATTATACCCTCCACCTCCAGGATGGGGGTATACTAACTTTGTCATTCCATTTGTAACACCTTGAAATAAAGACCTGAGACCCTATAAAGTATATATATTGTTGATCGTCATAAAATTCTAAGACGATCTAGCCATGTCCGTCCGTCCGTCTGTTGAAAGCACGCTAGCATCTAAACGAAAGGAGCTAGGACGTCAAAATTGTCCATAAATGCGCCTTATAGTCACAGATCGGTTGGGATTGAAACTGGGCGAAATGGGCCGAAAGGTAAAAAAATTTCCCTCACAAGAACTAAAAATACCACTAATAATAACCCATGGTATATAAAGTTCGGCCCGGCCGAACTTAACGCCCTTTTTACTTGTTGTTTACTCAAAATTAATAATTATTTTTTCACATTGCTGCCAACTACGATATAAATTTTCAAAAATATTTTGTGTTGACTCGATAAATTTGATTTACATTCGATAATTATTCAGGTTACGTCCAAAATTGTTAACATAAAATTATTATTTCAAAACATTGATATTACAGTTGGCGACGATTTTGAAAGATAATTCCGTAAGATTTTTTCAGTGCTTGTACTAGGCAAAAAGTCATAAGTCCATTTTAAATTATTTTTGAAAATTTTTAAAATTTTAAAGCACGAAAGATAAAAACGTAAAAGGTAAATATCTTAAAACTCATAAGGGCACTGTCAAATATTGCTAAATCTGAATATCCGTGAGGAAGTTCATTGATTTTAATTTAACATAGGAATATTAGCCATTTGTGTGGGACGTACCGTACTTAAACTAAGTTTGGGAAAAATATTACTTTCGACAGTTATCGTGTACTCCAGCCAGACAGACGGACGGACGGACATGACTGAAACAGCTTAAAAATTCGGATGAGTCGGATTTGGTCCAAAACGTAGTTATGGTCTTAAGTCACTCCATCCATACGTTACACTTTTGACCCAAATGATATATGTATATACCCTCCTACTCTGTAGAGTGAGGGTTAACAAATGGTTTGTAATAATTTTATATTTTTTCCATAAAGTGGGCTTGAAACAATTTTGCATGTCACACATCTTATCAACTTTACGTTCCGATGTGGTGTTTTGGTGGTACATAAAAGTAATTTTGGAACTCAAAATCAAGTTTTTAATCTTAGAAGAAAAATAATCTTTAGTGGGCCATGTCATCTCACGATATCGTTCCTACAAGTGCAAATTAACGCTGTTTATTTATTTGTTCGACAATCAGGAATACAGGGCAACACATACACACACTCTGACACAAAACACCATCATGCAAGGGATGAAAAGCGGGACATGAAGAAGAAGTCGAATGGAGAATTTAAATAAAGTCATAACGATTTATCATAAAAAGTTAGTCCCCATTGAGAATATGTGCACACACATGTACGAATCCGCGTAAATATGTATTGACTGCAGAAATATGGTTAACACTTAATTTTCCTGTTTGAACGTGTGGCAGGATGTTTGACAGTATTGTTGCTCGGCTCCTACCGCACGCACCACTGGATATACATACATACAAACATACATACATATGCATATATGTATATAGTTCCTCATAAGTCGATAAACCCAGCTTAAGCAAGCGACTGGTGCGTGAGTGAGAGCACACTTCAGTTTATGATTTATGTATTTCGTTAATGGAGATTTGATGAAGCATGAAGCACAAACACAAATTCAATGCAAACGATTTCCTGTCAAGGAGATTGAAAACTGGCCGCAAACTTTTTCAATGCAATTTTACCTTGAACATTTCGATTTTCTTACTGTATATACTATACATATACACATTAGGCCGGGCCAATTTGTATGGGTGGGAAAAATGAACAAAGCGTCAGGCAAAAACGAAACTGGGAAATCGACTTCAAATTGTAATTTGTGGCTAAAAATACTTTGGAGTTTTTACTTTCGGCATTCTTCATAAAAAATATATTTTTTGTTCATCTAGTTTTTAGTCAAATAATTTTCATTCTGTCGACGTACGGAGTCAGTAAAAAACAGTTTTAATTTTTATAAGAAACGAACGACAATCGCCTCAATAATCGTTTCAAATTCTATCCATTTCCATCTGCCTGTCTCAAATTGAAGTCGATTTCCGCGGGCTAGGAAATCATATTAGACTCATGGTATCTTGGTAGAATGTTCTTAGAATTTTCGGTAGAATACGTTTATGCCTGATGCTTTGTGAGAAAAAATCGACCGGCCCTAATACACATACACGTTAAAAATACGGTGTTAATAAATTTAACTTATCGGATGCTGAGAAAATTTAAATGGTTTTTAGTATTATTTATCGACTGCGAATCTTTAACGGCACTGATGTTTAATAGAAGGTCTTAAGTAGAGTTATCAGACCCAATGTCTCAACTAGACCTATCGAGTTAATAGAGATATAAGAGGTTAATGTTCTTTGGTGTGGTGTAAAAAGTAACTAGCTTCGTTAATAGACTCGGAGCACAACAGAAGATTCTTCGCAAACCATGCGAACAGATAAAAAGGATAAGACAGACGAAACCACCACTATGTATTTAAACCGTTCCCTCATAAACCAAAAGATGTTACAGCAATAGACTGAAAAAATTAGCTTGTGATCGCACAGTGGTTCAGAATCAAATTCCATCGGCCAAAATTCAATAACTTTTTCCTAATAAACATTTTTGAGTTTTGTTAAAAAACTTAAAATTAGACAAAAATACAAGGATATTTTGAGATATCAGAATTGTAAATTGGGAGATATGATATATTTTAGAAATTAGCCCAAAAATTACTACTTTTTGTAATTTTCGATTTAAAGGAAAATTAAAGTTGGTATTTTTATACCCTCCTCTAGGGTATTATGTCTTTGTGCATTTGTTTGTAACACACAAAAGGAAGCGAGACAGATTCATTGTTAATTATACCGATCGACTTAGAATCACCTTTTGAATCGATTTAGCAATGACCGTCCGTCTGTCTGACTGTCCATCTATTATTGTAATCAAAGTACAGTCGCACTTATTGTCCGATCGTACCAAAAATTGGCACAAGTTAGTTTTGTGGGTCAAGGACGGAGGCTATTTAATTTGATGTAAATCGATTCAGATTCAGATATAGCCCCCATACAAATCCCGGTTCCAATTTCACTTTTTCCAACAACACAATTTACCCGATTATCTTCAAATTTGACAAAATACCTCATATTTAAAGTACAAACATATATGTGGTGAAATCGGAAGTACCAATGGTGAAAGTCTGTCACATCGTTCCATATAGTTCCCTATTTTTTCGCTCTAGAAGCCACATCCTGTTCAGATTTTTATATTATTTATCAGAACACGTTATATTTCAACCTGATGCGCATAAATTGAAAGTGGGTCAAATCGATACACGCACTCGAGTTGTAATGGGCTTGAAAGAGGAGGGTATCATGTATTCGGCCCCGTCCGACTTTAGCCTTTCCTTACTCGGTGTTTTTACGTTGGTTGAAATTCATATTTTTTTCGAAAAGAGTATTTGTTTGTTAAACATTTATTGCATAAAGACTTTATTAGTTTTCTAATAAAACAAATTTGAGTGAAAAATCTCTTGTTTGACAAAGTATAAAATAGAAATTATGTTGTTTCAATCTACAGAATCTAATCTAATCTCTAATACGAAAAATTTGCTGCGCTTATCGTTTTTGCATATAGTCTTGAATTTTGTAACGACAACTATTTAAATATATATTTGTATACCCTCCCTCCTAACTTTGTCATTCCGTTTTTTAACACCTTGAAATGTCGACCTGAGACCATATAAAGTATATATATTCCTGATCGTCATTAAATTCTAAGATCTACCCATGTCCGTACGTCTGTTGAAAGCACGCTAGCAACTAAACGAAAGGAGCAACGAGGTCCAAATTTTTCCCTCACAAGGACTATAAAAACCCTACTATTTTAGAGTATTTAAGAATATTTTTTCAATATGTCTGCTTTTATTTACTTGATAGTGGGTATGCGCATTCCCCGATAACAAAAACGTGCACCATAAAACGTAGGGGTGAAATGGGGCAAAAAGGGATAAAAAAGGTATATATTAAAAGACAACAGCTAGAAACACGAAATTCGGTGTATACATTTCTCTGATTGCGTGACACGTAAAATAGAAGGAAATTCGTACTTTTTGGGGTTCAAATGGAAAAAGGCGATAAAAATACTACCAACCAAATCACCGCAGCTAGAGTCATGAAATTCGGAGTATACATTCTGCATATACTCTGACTGCGTAGACCCGAAAAATAAAAGTTTTTTTCCAAATTCGTACTTTCAAAGGATGCAACAGGGGATAAAAATAGTACCAACTAAACGGCTACAGCTAGAATGATGAAATGATGATGTATGTACATCCCTCTAATTGCGTAGACAGGTAAAATAAAGAGATTTTAGATAGTCGTACTCTTGAGGGGGTAACATGGGAAAAAGGGGATAAAAATGGTACCAACCAAATGGCCGCAGCTAGAATCTTGGAATTCGGTGTATACTTTCCTCTGACTGCATATACACGCAAAACAAAAGTATTTTTCCACATTCGTACTTTACGGCAAAAATTGGTTGAATCATTGAATCAGTTAAGTTATTTTGCCTATGTACGTGAGATAATGGAATTTCAAAATGTGTACTTTTAGAATTAAAATAGAATGGAAATACCACCAACTGTAGCACCCACTGCCTGCCAATATTTATGGTATTTAAGCTTTTTTGAAAATATAAAAATACGAATATTTATTTTTTGAATTGTCTCGAAGTATTATTTCGGTATATATATAGTGTAAACGTATTGGTAGGCTTGTCTTATAAGAGTTGGTTGAAATAATAAAAATATAATATTTATTTATAAAATTATTTTTTCAATATTTGTTTTGGTTTGGCTATATTAAAAAAATATATTTTCCTGTAATATTACTGCACTTCTTCGAAAATCGACAGCATCTGTGGAATGCAATCCATGGTGGAGGGTATATAAAGTTCGCCCCGGCCGAATTTAACGCCGTTTTTACTTGTTTAATATTCCTTTTAAGTGATTTTTTGGTTTTAATTGATATTGTTTTGTATATATAAGTGAATTGCTTTATAAAATAGCTTATTTTACAGACATGTAGCTTCAAAACGTATATAAAATTGAAATGGCCTGGCCTGAGCCATTTTGCGCAATATTTTTTATCATAAATGATCATTTTTTCACATTTTGACCAAATAATTAAAAATCTATAAAACAACATTTAAAATAACAACATTTTTAAAATATTCGCTTTTTTAGATTTTTAATTCAGGGATTTTAGATACAGTTGCGTTGTGACAGGCAGCTGAAAATCGCTAGCAAATGTAATAGAAATGAGGGATGGCTTAACATAACACCATCTTTATAAGATTTAAAAAACTCAGAACTTGCTCAGGACCTTTGTAAAATCAGATGCGGAGCAGATATTTATTTATCAGTCTCAGTGATAACACTATCCAACAGCACCTTTGGAACAGAGTAGCAAATTCTGAAAGAGCATGTTGAGTAGATAATTTTTCTGGAATAAACTTATAGTCCAGCTGATCTGAGTTTCTTTTTACAGTTTTCATTTTTAGGTCGAAGGGAGCAATATACTAAGTTAGAAAAATGTTGTAAGTTAATGTCTGAGAGAATTCTTATTGTCAGAATTGTGGAATTTTATGAGGATAATTTTTTTCTTAACCCTCTAGCTCAACTCTTTATGGGTCAATTTGACACTTTTTCGAGAAAATAAAAAAAATGTGAAACGTGACTTAAAACCCGCGTAACTTTTTATTATATAATGATTAACAAAATATAAGAATATGATTGCTGGCTAAATAGAGAATACATTTGTATGAATAGTTTCAATATTCCGGATAAAGAAAGTTAATGATACTTACATATGCAACTCAATGAGATGTTTGTAAGATGGCATGTGTACTTTATTACTTGGTGCAAATTCAGCAAGTGAGTTGAGCTTCTCGTTCGTTTGTGAGATTCATCTCCTTATAGTGGCCGGGTTTGATGTTGAAAAGTCGCTGCTAAGCCACTTGAAAAGACTTTTGACATGGTCGAAATCATGATCGTGGTAGTCTGCAGCCAGTAATAAATGTCATCATGTCATTTGTAAAAAAATTTGCCTTCTATTAAATATAGATGCAAAATGGTCTTGAGCCACGACAATATCCCAGTTCAAATCAAATATTGATTACAGACCAAAAAATACAAACGAAAAAACTGAAAGTTGAGATAAATGCAATTGTAACCGCGAATTGTAGTTTTTTTTTGCAAAAATTGCGTATGTTACAAGCGACATGCAATACATGCAAAAAATCCGCTGGATCCTTTGTAGAGATCGCGAGAAAATTACAAAACAGAAATGTCATCTATACGAAATCATTTCAGCTATATCTTCCGTGAAAATGAAAATTTTGCAAAATTATTCAAATTTTTTCATCGACCTTCCAAAAAAATGGCTCATTTTTATACCCTCCACCTCCAGGATGGGAGTATATTCACTTTGTCATTCCGTTTGTAACACCTTGAAATATTCATCGGAGATCCCATAAAGTATATATTTTCTGGGTCGTGGTAAAATTCTAAGACGATATAGCCATGTCCGTCTGTCTGTCTGTTGAAAGCACGATAGCGGCCGAACGAAATGAGCTAGGAGGCTCAAACTTTTCCTAAATGTGTCTTATGGTTGTAGATCGGTTGGGGTTGAAAGTGGACGAAATCGGCCCAGAGGGAAAAAAATTTTCTCTCACAAGGACTGAAAATACCCCTAATATTTAGAGTATTTCAGCATGTTTTTTGAACATATTAGCTTGTATTTACTTGATATTTCCAATGCGCATTCCCTTTATAGCATAAAAGGGCACCATAGAGTGATTTTTATTTGTAGGGGGCGAAATGGGACAAAAAGGGATACAAATTGTACCTATCAAACGACAACAGATAAAAACACGAAATTTGGCGTGTACATTCCTCTAATAGAGTAGATACATAATATAAAAGTATTTTTTCAAAATTCGTACTTTTAAGGGGTTAAATGGGGATAGAGGGATAAAAATAGTACCAACCTAACGGCTGCACCTAGAATAATAAAATTCGGTGTATACATTCCTCTGATTACGAAGAAACGTAAAATAAAAGAACTTTCCAAAATTCGTACTTTTTGGGGTTCAAATGGAAAAAGGTGATAAAAATAGTACCTACCAAATGACAGCAGCTAGAATCATGAAATTCGGAGTAGACATTCCTCTGACTGCGTAGACACGAAAAATAAAACGTTTTTTCCAAATTCGTACTTTCAAGGGATAGAATGGCTACAGGGGATAAAAATAGTGCCAACTAAACGAATACAGCTAGAATGATGAAATTTTACATCATTCTAATTATGTAGATACGTAAAATAAACAGAGTTTAGATAGTCGTACTCTTGAGTAGGCAAAATTGAAAAAGGGGATAAAAATGGTACCAACAAAATGGCCGCTGATAGAATCATGGAATTCGGTGTACACATTCCTCTGACTGCATAGCCACGTAAAATATTTTTTTCCAAATTTGTACTTTATTTTGTTGCGTTTACGACAAAAAATGGTAGAATCATGAAGTTGTCTTGTACTGCGTACGTGAGAGATAAGGTATTTTCAAAAATAAATATACTTTTGAAATTAAAATAGGATGGAAATACAACCAACCAAAATACACTCTCTATCCCCCAATATTTAGGGTATTTATGATTGCTCCCTTATATTTACTTTATGAATTGAAGTATTATATCCATTATATATAGTATACAAATATTGGTAGCCTTGGCTTATTAATTAAATTTCTTATTTTCATACAGTTAAAATTTGTTGCGGACATTCCTCTTGTAGCTTGGAAGCACCACAAAAAAAAACAAGTAAGGAAAGGCTAAAGTCGGGCGGGGCCAACTCTATTATATTCGGTGAAAAAGTGAAAGCGGGAAGGATTTTCGTATCCTGTAAATGTATGTGTTTGACAAAAAGTTTTATATCGGAAAGGACATTTGTATGAGGATATATTGAAACCTGGAACGAAATAGGTGAAATATATAACCAAAATCGGTTAAACTTATGGGAGCAACATTTGAATTTGGGCTATATTTAAATCTGAACCGATCTTACCCACTTTCACCATAGTTTTGTTTAGTCAGATTATAAGATGTTGTGCGAAATTTAAAGAAAATCGAGCACAATATGTGGCTTTTAAAGCGGCAAAAGTCAAATCGGGAGCGACATTTGTATGGGGGCTATATCTAAATCTGAACCGATCTTACCCAATTTCTGCATAGGTGTTTCTAGTAAGATTATAAGATGTTGTGCCAAATTTAAAGAAAATCGGGTACAATATGTTGGTTTTTAGAGCGCAAAATTCAAATCGGGAGCGACATTTGTATGGGACCTATATCTAAATCTGAACCGATCTAGCCCGCTTTAGCCACAGGTGTTTCTAGTTAGATTATACGATGTTGTGGCAAATTTAAAGAAAATCGATTATAATATGTGGCATTTAAAGCGGAAAAAGTCAAATCGGGAGCGAAATTTGTATGGGAGCTATATATAAATCTGAACCGCTCTGACCCACTTTCACCATAGTTTTGTTTAGTCAGATTATAAGATGTTGTGCGAAATTTAAAGAAAATCGAGCACAATATGTGGTTTCTACAGAGGAAAATGTCAAATCGGGAACGACATTTGTATGGGGGCTATATCTAAATCTGAACCGATTTGACCTATTTTCACCATAGATATTCTTAGTTTAAATATAAGATGTTTTGCCAAATCTGAAGACAATCTGATATAATATGTGGTTTCTAGAGCGGAAAAAGTCAAATCGGGAGCGAAATTTGTATGGGAGCTATATATAAATCTGAACCGATCTGCCCGATATTCACCATGGGTGTTTCTAGTGGAAATATAAGATGTTTTACCAAATCTGAAGACAATCTGATACATTATGTGGTCTCTAGAGCGGAAAAAGTCAAATCGGGAGAGAAATTTGTATGGGAGCTATATATAAATCTGAACCAATCTAACACATTTTTACCACAGGTGTTTCTAGTTACAATATAAGATGTTTTGCCAATTGTAAAGAAAATCTGTTGTAATATGTGGTATCTAGAGTGAAAAGAGTCAAATCGGGAGTGAAATTCGTATGGGGGCTATATCTAAATCTGAACCGATTTTCTTCAAATTAAATAGTGTTCGTCCTTATCCCGAAAACATCGTTGTGCAAAGTTTCATTTGGTTCTGTCTACAATTGCGACCTGTATCGTGATTACAAGAATAGATGGACGGACGGACAGACAGACAGACGGACATTGCTAAATCGACTCAGAAAGTGATCTAAGACGATCTAAGACGAATTAACAATGGGTCTATCTCGTTTCCTTTTGGGTGTTACAAACAAATGCACAAAGACATAATACTCTCGTGGAGTGTATAATAAAAGTTTTAGTGGGCGAAATGAGACAAAATGGGATAACATATGGTACCAATGATACGACAACAGCTAGAATCATGAAATTCGGTGTGTACATCCCTCTAATTGCATAGACACGTAAAATAGAGGGATTTTTCGAAATTCGTACTTTTAAGGGATATAATTAAAAAGAGGGATAAAAATGGGACCTACCAAACCGCTGAAGTTGAAATCATGAAATTCGGTGCATACAACTGACTAGACTCGAAAAAGAGTTTTTTCGAAATTTGTACATTTGGGCGGAGAATGGGGCGAATGGGATATCTTTAAAATGTATACTTTTTTTATCACTTTGTCTGTATCTGAAAATTTCTAATGGCGACTGATTGTCGATTTTAAACAGTGCGCATAAGTATACATTATAGTTTGAAATAGTAAACAAATATAGTAATGTTCATAAAAAATATCACAATTTTCGTAATATGGTACTGTACTTCTATGTAAAGTCGGCATCCTTTAATCTGCTGTGGAATGCACTCAGCGGTGGAGGGTATATAAGATTCGGCCCGGCCGAACTTAACGCCTTCTTACTTGTTAACCCTAGCAACTTTGTTCTATAAGCTGGCTTGTAATTTTTCTATTTAAGCGTGAAGAGCTTTATTTACAACTTTAGTGTCCACTGATATTTCCCAGCAAATATTTTCCTAGAAAATTTTAATTCTTACATTTTTTAAAGGATTTTCTCGAAAAAAGGTCAAATTGAGAGGAACTAGAGTGTTAAGACCTTACACAAAAATAATAATCATAAAATTCCACAATATAGTTCTGACAATAAGAATTCTCTCAGACATTAACTTACAACACTTTTCACACTTAGTATATTGCTCCATTGGACCCAAAAATGAAATCGTTGATCCACTGTAAAAAGAAACTCATACCAGCTGGACTATAAGTCTATTCTACAAAATGTTCTACTCAACATGCCTTTTCAGAATTATAGGGTTTTATTAAAAAAGTATAATTTATTGGACAGTGTAGTTACTCTGATCTAGTGGTGATCCCAGCAGGAAATCCACAAGCCTCAGTCTTAGGCTCAATTCTATACATTTTGTGTTGTTCAGATATAAGGGTCGTTTCAGACTGCAGATACTGCAAATTTTACATTGAAACAGTAATTTAGGAACAGTCTTCAAAAAGTTGGATTTTTTTTTTTTCAAAAATCTATTTTTGCTGAAATTATCTCCAAAACAAGGTATACCACATTATAATCGGTCAGTGTTTCAGGAGTTACAGGCGATTGAGTGAAGAAACCTTTTTTGAAAACAAGTAAAAAGGCCTTAAGTTCGGCCGTGCTGAATCATATATACCCTCCACCACGGAGTGCATTCCACAGTATTACCGGCAGATTAGAGGCTGTCAACTTTACATTGAAGACAGTATCATATTAGGAAAATTGTGATATTTTTATGCACATTACTATATTTATTTACTGTTTCTAACTTATGCACACTGTTTTACATAAGCTGTATTGCTTCATTATTATAATATTAATAGTCCACTACTATATATAGGGTCCGCCATCTAACTTTTTTTTCGACTATTCAACCGTTGGACTATTATTTGTGGGGTGCCCTCAGTAGCCATTTGAATCAAATTATTTTCCATTATTAACCGGAAGGATTGTACTTTGAAATAAAAAAAGAAATTTGAGAAAATATTCAGTAGTTTTTTTATACCATTTTCAAAAAAAAAAGTTATTTGTTGAAATATGTGGTTTCTAGAGCGGAAAAAGTAAATCATAGGAAACATTTGTATGGGAGCTATATAAAGGGCCCGCCATCTAACGTTTTTTTCAACTATTCAACCGTTGGACTATTATTTGTGGGCCGAGGCAACCATTTGAACCGGAAGGATTGCATTATTAACCGGAAGGATTGTACTTTCAAATAAAAAAAGAAATTTGAGAAAATATTCAGTAGTTTTTTATAGCATTTTCAAAAAAAAAGCGGACCCTATATAAATATAATACTGCAATTGTAATAAAAAAAATTATGAGGCAGCAATCTTAAAAATATAAATATAAAAAATAAAATAAAAACTAAATATTAGTTGTAATGAGGGAGAAACATTTTCCCTCATGGCCAATTTCCCCCATTAGCAATTATTCAATTCAGATACAGACAAAGTGAATTTAGCATTCTGTCTGGTTAATACTATTTTTATTCCACTTTTCCTATTGTATCCCTTAAAAGTACGAATTTCGAAAAATCCCTCCATTTTACGTGTCTACGTAATTAAAGCGATTTTCACGTTTCTAACTGTTGTCGAAACATTGGTGCCATTTTCTCCCTTGTTGTCCTATTTCACCCGCTAAATTTAGTTTGTACTTTTTGGGCATGATCTGCAAAATATTTTGTCGCTGATTCAAGTCAGTTAAAAGCTTCTAAGAACACCTCTAAAAACCATGTTTTTTCCATGCATTTTTGCCTTTTTTCTGAAATAATAGACCTTTCAAAGCTCTTTTAACATAATTTTTACTCTTGTTTAGAATAACTTATTTGTCGAATTGTTGGACGTTTATAGTATTTGTTGTGATTATTCACAGTGACAAATAACTTTTTGTAAAATAAATACCTTTCGAATGATGCTTAAATGATGAACAGGGAAGAAACTTGAAAACTGAAAAATATTTTTTGTATTATATTATTTTCACTAAAATGGAGTCACTGACGTTATTTTTCGTCCATTTAGAAAACCATCAGGCGACATGACACTTATAGGGAGACCAGCGAGGAAACGGGAACAGCAACAACACAAAACACCTGGAATGAAATAAAACTAATAGTTAATACCACCGTGCGACAATACGTTTTGGACCTGAAGAAGACATGAAACTAAAGATCGTATGCAGAAAAGCTGTGTACTCAATTTTTCATTTGGTAATCTTCTCTCCTTTTTTGAAGGACTTTTAATTTCCAAGGGATATATATGTTTTAATAATTTATTTTCATACTTATTTATTTATTTTCCTACTTTTTATACCCTGTACTAGGGTATTATGTCTTTGTGCATTTGCTTGTAACTCCCAAAAGGAAACGAGATAGACCCATAGTTTATTATACAGATCGGCTTAGAATAACTTTCTGAGTCGATTTAGCAATACCCGCCTGTCTTTTTCTCCATCTGTTGTAATCAAATTACAGGTCGCAATAAAAGTTTTGTGGACCAAGAACGAACTCTATTTAATTTGTAGCAAATCAGTTCAGCTTTAGATATAGCCCCCATACAAATGTCGCTCCCGATTTAACGCTCTAGAAACCACATATTGCACCCGATTTTCTTTAAATTTTGCATAACATCTTATAATGTAACTAGAAACACCTATGCTGAAAGTGGGTAATATAGGTTCTGATTTAGATATAGCCCGTATACAAATGGTGCTCCCGATTTGACGTTTTCCTCTCTAGAAGCCACACATTCTACCCGATTTTCTTTAAATTTCGCACAACATCTTATAGTCCCACTAAAAACACCTGTGGTTAAAGAGAGTAAGATCGGTATATATTATAATGCATATATGGTGAAAGCGGGTCACATCGTTCCAGGTTTTAATATACCCTTAAAGAAATACCAAATAAATGTCACACACTTCTTTTAAAACACTTTGTTTTCTGTCTAAGAAAATAAAAACAAATGATCTCGAACCTGAGTAAGAGTTACAACAAAAACTATATTATTATTCTATTATTTTTTAACGTTTTTAGAGCAACCCAAAACGGAGAAAGCACCTCACACATGGGGTACAATAGCCAATAATTAAAGATTCAGATTTTTTAGTGAATTACAAACAACAAAGAATTGATTGAAAGCGTCAATTTGTTTAATATAATTCCTGCCACAAAGTATAGAAAATAAAAAACTAACAAAATCAATACGGTAATTTTTATTGACTTCAAAATTTGATTTTATAGTAATATATCTATCTAGTGGAATCATATTTAAATTTAATTTTACTTATCTGCTGTTTGTAAAATACAAGACCCGATCTTCACTGACATTCGATGTGTGTTAAAGAAGCTTAACAAGCTTTTTACTCAAAAATTTCGCCACCATTAATAAGCTAATAAGTAATTGAAGTTGTCTGCATGATAAATCTGTGCCATAATACTTATTTATAAAGCCAAATCGACAAATTGTTCTATTTTGCCGTTCAACTTGTCGTCGACAAGTAATATTCAATTCTTGTAGTCTGAGATGAAACGAAAATTCTACATCCTTTGGAATATAAAACGGTTAATCCTGTGTTTTTTCGGGAATGGTCGCTTATCTCGAATTTTCCCGATGCTGCGATTTTTATGTAAAATTATTTAGTTATATATAATCTATCTGCGTGTATTAGAGTCTAAATGTAGTATGAAGTACACTAGAAAGGAAAGCCTATTTTAGGTCTCCTGGGCATTCTTATTTTTCGAGATAAACCGCAACATTCCGACACAACAGGACACATTCTTCACATTTTACGGTAGGGGGAGTGTGTTAAGATACAAAACATATTAATTGTCTTTGTTTACTTCTGCAGCATATCAATCACAGAAATTATGTTTTTCGTAATTGCCTATAATGTAAGCACTTTTGGGTAATTATGCTTACCCACATTCATTTTTTACAATAAAGATACAAAGACAATTTAGTCTTTGAAACTGTCAGATGCACTTCATGCTCAGACTGGCAAGTGAAAAATCGATTTATTGGCATTAATTATACCTCGAATGGAGGGCGAGATTTATTAAGTGATGTCATAAACACAAAAACTTTTCTGCATAATAGCAAATATGAATTTACGTAAATGTTTTTTGCTATTTTCATATAGAACGAACCAACAGTTATTCAATACCTCCGTAGATGATTTGAATTTGTACATTAGGTCGAAGATTGAAGGTGACTTCTATTTGAAATCTTATAAATTGAAGTCATCATTTGCCCAAAGTCGGACTTCATTTAAAATTATAGTTTCAAAGGAAATTTTCGAGAAATTAATTGTCCCTTCGTTCTGGCCATCTAGGGCTTTTGTCAAGGAATTTGTGGATACGGTTGACAATCTGGCGCGTTTACCAGTAAGGTCAGCTACGATTCCAAAAAACTGAATAGTTCTTTTTGCGTTGGGTATCAGAATGTTAGAGGCTTTAATACAAAGTTAAACCGTCTATTTGTTGATAGTTTCGATTTTGACTTCTCGGCTCTAGCTTTTTATGGACTCCTAGGTTTTGTGTGGGAAATATGTTGTATTCAGGAAGGATCGAGTAGGGAGAATTGGTGGCGGTGTTCTTATCGCCGTTGCTAATGCATTCTCATCTGAACGCTTTACTCTGCAAGGGTTTGATGACATTGAATTTATTGCAGTCCTTATTAACATGGGACGTAGTAAGTTGTTTGTTACATGCTCTTACATTCCTCCATCATCCGAGTTATGTGTTTACGAGGGTCATTTGACTGCAATTGGTATGGTTGTCTCCAGGGCGAGTGATTTAGACCATACTATGATTTTAGGAGATTTTAATTTACACTCTGTATCTTGGCTTACCTTGCCAAATGTCGAGGCTTTAACACCTTTGACGTCAACTTTTGATAGGGATGATTGGCCCTCGCAAATAGTTAGACTTTTTACTGATCTTAACTTGTCTCAGATAAATTATGTGGGAAATGTAAATGCTAGGCAACTAGACTTAGTATTTGTCGATGATCCCCATTACTTCGAAATCAGTAGAGTTCCTCCCATATCACTCCCGGAGGACAACTATCATCCTACCTTGAATATATCGATGTTGTACTCTGGTGAATCTTCTCCCTCTACTTCGCAAGATAATCGAACCTCTTTCTGTTTCAAGAGAACCAATTTCGAAAATCTTAATTCACTTATTCAGGATGTTGACTGGAATTCTGTTTGTAGCTGTCGTCACTATACTGATCTTGACATTGTCGTAGATAGATTTTATCAAATTTTGAATGACTTTTTGTCACAATCAGTACCGAAAACTCGTGTTGGGCACTCTAGAAGACTACCTTGGCTTTCACGTGAGTTGTCTAGCTTGAAGAATTCGAGAAGTAGACTTTTTAAGAAATTTAAGAGGACCGGTTTGAATTCAGATTATGTCAAATATTCCGTTGCTAGGTCGAAATATAGCATTGAGTCTCAGAGATGTTATAGGATCTACTCGGAAAAACTAAGGAATGATTTTAGGAAGAACCATAGATATTTTTATGACTTTGTGAATTTGAAACGTAGATCCTCAACTAAGCCGACAAGGATTATAGTGGATGGCTTAGAGTTTGGTGATGATCAGGCGACTGCTGATTGTTTTGCAACATTTTTTGCGACGACATACTCAGAGCGATCTTATGGGTCGAGTGATGCCTATCCATATAATATTTCTGCGTTGAGTCAATTAGAAATCCCTGTTATTGATTTACCCTTAGTTTTGTCGAGTTTGAATAATCTCAAATCCACAAATAGTGTTGGCCCTGATGGGGTGCAAACTATAATTTTGAAATTCTGTGCTAGTGGTTTGGCTAATCAGACTGATGTCATCTATACAGATTTTAGTATGGCATTTGATAAAGTGAACCACGAACTTTTGTTATATAAATTAGATCGTATTGGTTTTAGCTCTAACTTCTTGAAGTGGATATCTTCGTATCTTTCAAATCGCTCTCAGATTGTCAAATTTGGTAATTCTTATTCTAGACCAATTCTGATTCCATTAGGTGTTCCTCAGGGTAGTCATCTAGGGCCGGTTCTTTTCTTATTATTCATAAATGACCTTCCGGGGTCTATCATTAATTCTCGACTTCTAAAGTATGCAGATGATGAAAAAATATTTTTTTCTTATAATTCAGAATTTTCGAATCCATTGCAGGATGACTTAGATAGTTTTGGACGCTAGTGTGACATGAATTGTATGGAACTCAACCTAAGGAAAGGAATTTATTCTTCCCCCTTATACTAGTAGATTGAAGTTGATCGACTTGCCTTCCTTGAAAAGCAGACGTGTTATGTTGAACACCGTGATGGTTTATAAGGTTATAAATGGCGATTTCTCTTCTGACTATATTATTTCTAGGATTAAGTTTAACGTGCCATTTAGACCTTCTAGATACTATCAATTCATCCATATTGACTTTCAGCGTACGAATTATACTTCCGCAGAGCCCATTCGCAGAATGTGTAGTGATTTCAATTCATTGTGTCACATCATAGATTTCGGATTAGGAATCGGTATAATAAAGTCGAGGATTTTCTCCTGCTTGGATGTTTAGTTTGTTGTGACATGTTTACTTTAATATATTTAGTTACTAACTTTAAGAATAAGTTTTATTTGCATGTGATACTAATATTTTGTTTAATATTTTTGTTATGCCGGCTGTTGATATTTGACCTGTAGCCGGTGTCCATCCTCTACTGCTTAGCCGCCATGGTTCGGACTATGGTGAGTACGCTGTCCCTACGTTATGGGGACGTGGCCCTCTCGGTCGGAAGGGGTGGGTGTGAGAGGCGTTGAGACCGTTCGTAAAAAAAAGTTTTTTAGTAATGCAGTATTTTCCATTGACGATAGTAGTGCTACTGCGGTAGTTTTTAAGAAATTTTGTATTTTTTTGTTTTCATTCTTATACACCAATATCCCAGAGGAAGCAAATCAATGTACTTGCGAAATATTAGATGAATGAAATAAAACCAAAATTTTCAGAAACAGATCTCGAGCTAGACTATTCATTACCAAAAAATTTACTACCAAAAGAACGATGAGACAGTGGAAGTTATGGACGGCAGAGCCAAGACAATAAGAATAAATATTTCAATAAAATTATTTTTTTTTTATTTATTTTGTCCTTTCTACAAAGTTAGATAATTTTGAAATTATTATGTTAATTGCATCTGCACTTTCTCTTGAAGCTTCAGCTTGTTTTTCTGCGGCATCTGCAATTCCATTTGTAAATAAATTTGCATTCTATTAAATATAGATGCAAAATGGTCTTGAGCCAGGACAATATCCCAGTTCAAATCAAATACTGATTACAACATAAAACGAAAAAACTAAAACAATTTAAAATATTGTTGAGTCTGCCCAAAGTGTCTTCTTTCGTTTGATACCAAAAAATTAAGACTTTTTGAATGGAACAGTATAGCGACCTGAAAATTTCCGACAATTTTTTTCGTAGAACATTTCAATCCTTAAATCTCCTTTTTGAAAGGACTTTTTTTGATTTTCTCGAAAAAAGGGGTCAAATTGGCCGATAAAGAGGGGTTAAGATCCTCCACAAAAATGATCCCCATAAAATTCCACAAGAATTCACTTTGTATAATGCTCCCTGCGACCAAAAAAAGAAAATTTGACCCGCTGTAAAAAGAAACTCAGACCAGCAGAACTACAAGTTTATTCTAAAAAAATTATATACTCAAGATGTCCTTTCAGAATTATATTATTTTATTTTTGTTTTTATTTTCAAATTCCAATATTTCGACCAATGTCGTTGGCCATTCCCAGGGATAGAAACAAGTAAAAACGGAGTTAAGTGCGTCTGGGCCGATCTTTATATATACTCCACCATGGATTGCATCACAGAGACTGTATATTTTCGTAGAAATGGTGTAATATAGGGTCCGCCCTCAGCAGCCATTTGAATGAAATTATTTTCCATTATTAACCGGAAGGATTGTACTTTCAAATAAAAAAAGAAATTTGAGCAAATATTCAGTAGTTTTTTTATAGCATTTCCAAAAAAAGTTGTTTGGCGGACCCTATATTACAGTAAAATATAGTTTTTTTTAATATATCCAAACCAAAACAAATACAAATATTGGAAAAAATATAAATAAATATAATATTTTTTATTTTTTCAAACCACGCTTATAACGCAATGCTACCAATACGTTTATCTATATATATAAAAGAGTTGTGTGATTGAGTGTGAGAGTGACTGACTGATCACTCCACAAACCAAACGGCTAGAGCTGTGTGTACATTTCTCTTACAGCGTAGAGATCAGGGGTAAAAAGGGATAAAAATGCAATGACTAAACGGCTGGACCTAGAATCTTGAAATTTGGTATGGGCATTCCTCTTGCGACATGAAGGCATCCCAAAAAGTGGATTTTGAAAAAATCGTACTTTTGGGGGGTTAAATGGGGACAACAATTGTACAAAAAACACGACTGAAGCCAGAATCATGAAATTTGGTGTGCACATTTCTCTTACAGCGTAGAGATAAGGTATGAAGTGAGTTATTATTATTTAAGGGATAAAATGGGGTAAGAAGGGATACAAATGGTACCACAGCATTGACCAAAGGGCTGGGCCTAGAATCTTGAAATTAGTACGCAAATTCTTCTTATACCTTCAACGCGCCCAATAAAATATTTTTTAAAATTCGTACGTTTTGGTGGTGATATTGGGTAAAAAGTGATAACAATGGTACCAATCATGAAATTCGATTTGTAAAGAGTGATTTTTTTGAGGTTAGGATTTTCATGCATTAGTATTTGACAGATCACGTGGGATTTCAGACATGGTGTCAAAGAGAAAGATGCTCAGTATGCTTTGACATTTCATCATGAATCGTCTTACAAACGAACAACGCTTGCAAATTATTGAATTTTATTATCAAAATGCGTGCTCTGTTAAGAAAGTTCATTGCGCGCTTCCATTTTATGGTCAGTTTAATCGACCCACTGAAGCGGCTATTCGGGCTATTGTGACTAAATTTCGCACCAAATTTACATTGTTGGACATTAAACCACCAACACGCTTACGTAGAGTGCGAACTGAAGAAAATATCGCAGCTGTATCGGCCAGTGTTAATGATGACCACCAATTTTCGATTCGTCGCCGTTCGCACCAATTGGGTCTCTGTTACTCAAAAACGTGGAAATGCCAAAATTGGACTAAGCGGATGGACCACCTAAGGCGCAGCCGCGGTCAACATTTAAATGAAATTATCTTCAAAAAGTAAATGTCATGGACCAATCTAACGTTTCAAATAAAGAACCGATGAGATTTTGCAAATTTTATGCGTTTTTTTAAAAAAAAAAAGTTATCAAGCTCTTAAAAAATCACCCTTTATATCCCCATGCATAGAATTTAGGGATTTTTTAAGAATAATGAGGAAAAGATGGATTCAAATGTTACCAACAACACGGCTGAAGCTAGAATCGAGAAATTCGGTGGGTATATTCATCTGACCTCTAAACGATTCTTCAAAATTTATACTTTTAAGTCGATCGGAACGAAAAGCGATTAAAACGGCACCCCCAATGTATCGAATAAGGTATATACATAATTTCTCTGATGTGCAATAAAAATGTATTGTATCAAAATGTGTACTGTAAAGGTGGAAGCGGATCAATAGTGAAACAAATCGAACAAACCAAATTGGGGCAATTGGGATAACCAAAGTTTTCAGCTAGAATCGGAAAAGGCAATTAGAAATTCGAGTACGTAGACGCGCAACATAAATTAATTTTTTTGTACGTTTAAGGGCGGCACAAAAAGGGGTAAAATGGTAATGGGAAAATATTCCGTTCATCCATAAAGAAGATATAAGGTTTAATTCTACGTAAGTAATGGTGATTTGTGTGGGAGGTACAAGAAGGGTCGTGGCAAAATCCTCCATATTTCATACACCCAAAGTGATTATAAAAACTTTATCAAATATCGACATATAACCATAAGGGGTTTATCAATTTCATCCATTTCCGAATTTAAACTAAGTCTGGGAAAATTAATACTTCGTTCGGAGTGTGAATAAGTTCCTTAACTACCTTCGAAAATTATCGTATACACCAGGCAGCAGACAGACGTTCTTTTTCTGTCCCAAATGATATATAAGCTCCTACTCTGTAGAGGGAGGGAGGGTATAATTATAAGAATGTTTATAATAATCTTATAATTCTAATCTATTGACTACGTACAAATGGATCCCACAAAATAAATGGATTATTTCAGTAAAAGAGGGACAAAAATCAATTCGGTGTATAAATTCCTCCGGCCACGTAGGATCTGGAAACAAGAATTTGGTGTGAATATATCTCTGAATACGTAGTTGCGCAAAACAAAGTGATTTATTAAAATTTGTGAGCGTTTACAAGCGAATTAGAGTTGGGTCGTTCCAGAACGAACTCGTTCAATTGAACGAATCCCTTGGTGGAACTATTGGAACTGGTTCCTGCTCATTCATTCTTTCAGTTCTATCGTTCACTTCGTTCCATTATTATTGTGCTTGTGCTCAACTCTCGTCCATTCACTAGTTCAGTGATGCTTCCGTTCGCTTTAACATTGAACAGCTGATTAGTTGTTGCCACATATTTTTCCGAACGATTTTTTCTTAGTGCTACATACACATAATTTGGATTAACAACTGTTGTAATTTAAATACAACATACTTATGTGTTTTAAATTTTCTCATGTTTTTTTTACGTTCTTAAAAAACTGAACGAGCAAACAAACAATGTTGTGACGTTTGAACGAATGAATTTGTCATATGAACGAAGGATCCAAAAGGAACGATGGAACGAAAAAAATTAACGAGTTCCTTTGCCGGATCGGAACGAAAAGGACCCGTCCGTTCAGTGAACGATAATGTCCAACACTAAAGCGAATTACCCTGAAGGGATGTCCTTACACCGCGTACGAAGTAGCGGGTATTTGCTAGTAGTATATATAACGACATAATAATTCAAGTCAATTCAAAAAATAAATATTCTTATATTTATATTTAAAAAAAGCTTAAATACCATAAATATTGGTAGAAAGTGGGTACTACAGTATTATTCTATTTTAATTCCAAAAGTACACATTTTGAAAATCCATTGTCTCACGTCCATACTGCAAAATAACCTAACTTCACACGCTTTTCGTGTCTACGCAGTCAGAGGAATGCATACTCGCATTTCATGACTCATGACTGCGGTCATTTAGGTGGTACTATTTTTATCCCTCTATTTCCATGTTGCTCCTTAAAAGTACGAATTTGGACAAAATACTTTTATATTATTTATCTACTCAATTTTAGAAATGTACAAGCGAATTTCGTGTTTCTAGCTGTTGTCGTGCGATATGCACCATTTTTATCCCTTTATGTCCCATTTCACCCCGCTACGAATAAAAATCACTTTATGGTGCACATTTTTGTTATAGGGGGAATGCGCATACCCAATATCAACTAAGTACAAGCAGACATATTTAAAAAAATGCTTAAATACTCTAAAATGTTGGGGGTTATTATGGGTATTTTTAGTCCTTATGAGGGAAAACATTTTCCCTTTCGGCTGATTTCGTCTAGTTTCAATCCCAACCGATCTACGACTATAAGGACGTATTTATGGACGTCCTAGCTCTTTTTTAGATGCTAGCGTGCTTTCAACGGACGGACATGGCTAGATCGTCTTACAATTTTATAACGAGAAGAATACTTTATATACTTTATAGGGTATCAGGTCGATATTTCATTCCACATCCTGGAGGTGGAGAGTATAAAAAGACCACTGTTCACAATACAAGTCTTTTAATTGTATGACATATAGCCGAACAAAAACAAAAAATAAAAAGTCCTTTTGGGGCCGAGAGAAAAAATGGGTCAAAATTAGGTTACAAAAAATTGTTTAGTCTATTTTGTTTAAATTTATTGCATTGTTCATGGAAAGACATAGTTACTCGATGATATATCGTAAGGTTTTGGAGCAATTTTTTTATTGATATTTATTCGAAAAGTGATTCATATTTCATTCATCTCATTCCTTTGTGATACCTTCAGACTTCCTGAGTTCCCGTTTTTGGTTGAAAAAATACTACAAAGCCCACTGAACGATTATCTATGTCGATCTCATACATAAAATTCTTAATTTCACGATATAAAGGAGCCATAACAAATAAAAAAATGAATTAAAACTTACCAGATTTTTTCTTTTCCAGTTATTTCGCTAATTATACCCTCACTCTACAGAGCAGGGACAGAAAAAAGTGTAACGTATTGCCACGCCCCTTCTTGTACCTCCCACACAAATAGCCCATACTCCAATGTTAAATTAAAACCCATATATCCACACGGATATTGAGAATCGGCTATATTTTGATATTTCGTAATTTTATTATAATCACTTTAAGTGTACTAAACATGACGGGTTTTGGCACGCCCCTTCCAGTACCTCCCACATAAATCACGCAAAACTACGTAAAATTAAAGCTGTTATAATTTCTATATGGATGATCGGAATACTGTGAAATTTGATATTTAGGAATGTGTTTAAAGTGGTTACATTCGCATGGAATATGGGCGATATTGCCACCCACACAAAGTGGGCAACCGACATAACAGTCATACGGGTAGACAAAATCATTTGCAATGTGATATTTACAAATGTTTTTATAATCCTTTTAAACCTAAAAAATACTTAGGCTTTAGCCACGCCCCTTCTTGTACCTCCCACACAATTGATTCTATCCTAGGCAATAGTAAATCCTTCATAACTTCTATTCTGGTGCATGGGATCCACTATGATTTGAGCATGTTGTCTAAAATCGAATTTTAGATAATATTACATTAACGTAACTCTTTAAGTATTTGAATACTATAGTTGCAAATAAAATATATTATAATTACTTTTATTGTGAATCATCGTAAAATACAACATACGAATTGATATATTTGAACAGTACATCGATGTACGTCCTTACTCTGAATTATAAGGAAAATCGATTTGAATATTGTACTAAATATTATAAACTACAGACTACATGTGACAATTTCTCTACTCAATGAGAAATTGCATGAAAGACATAAAGTTTTAATTTTTGTTTGCTCTACAGTTCCCTAAATTCTCAAACAAATTATACTGCCCTACTTTAAATTGAATGTCTTATATTTTCCGTATACATGTTCTCTGAGAGTGAGGGTATATATAAGTCGGTTTAGCCGACTGAAGCTTACTTACTTGTTTTTAAAAGATGTCAGTCATTATTTGCAATTTTATTTTGCAGGGGCACATGTTGACATTATTGTTATATTTTGGTAATAAATACATTACACTTTCAGTACTTATTTGCTGCTTAGTTGTGATGAATATTACAGACAAAATTCAAACGATTCGGAGTTTTGTTTAAGTATTGGCATAACCGATATCCTCTATTGATTGATACACAATTCCTATTCTGGGTATATTGTATTCAAGAAATACATTCTTATAAAATACCAGGTATATTTTTGACATACGATATAGTTGAAGGATGTGACTCTATCTTTTGGCCACGGTCTTTATATTTGTAGGTTCAATACTGAAAATGGGCTACACACGACCCTTTGAATCTTTAATGACCATTGATCATAAATGGTTGTGTAGTCGTAGATGTTGCTTATCCCCACATTTGCATATCTTAAAGAGTTGATACTGAGTGACACTCTCCCCAGGAAACTCATAAACAATCCTCTCATTTTATGCCATTCCAATGTAGTCGGCAATTTAATGCCTGCTTTTATTTATCTGAGAATTGAATATTTCTAAATTGCTCTTATCCTGTTAGGAAAGGAATATATTCGATGCTGTTTGCTATATGTTTGTATGTACATTGTACAATGTACGTATGTATGTATGAATGTGTATTCAAATACAATGTAGCATTCCTTTAGCGTTCTGTTGCAGAACAATTGTAGATGTTCACAAGTGTGTAGTGGTGGCTGGTTTCGCAAAATTGATGTGGAAGCCAACCACACCATATCCGCGAATTCATTTCGATTACAATAAACCATCCGAAATTCGGTTGTAATGAAAACCACATGAGATCCAACGACCGACCAATGAAACCACGAAATTGTGACAGTTTTAAAGCTTTTGCACACTCACTGTCAGCGGTATTGTCGCTAAATAAGCCATCCACAGAATATCAGTTGGCACACATGTCTGCATATAGTATGTTGTGGGGCATGTGCGTTTATGGCTACAAATGAATTGCCCATTTTAGAATTTACTTAAAATTGTGGCATAATTTTGGGTCACACACAGATAACAAGACATTCACACAAGCCCTGACTGGCGAGTGCCGCGGGTGTATGTAAATCAAATGGGTCACACGCAAACCAACACCAATTTGAACGGGTTGTCATTTTCTATTCGAGACAGTAAGTGTTAGCAGTTTGCTCATCGGTCGAATCCCTCAAATTATGGAGTGATGTATCCAAAATCCCAAGTCATGTCATCGAACACACATATTTCAATTTCATTGTATTAACTTATTAAAGGGTTCACATATATCAAGATTTTATATGTCAACACATCAGATTCAAAATGTACTTTTGTATTTAAACCGTTTATTATTTCAGAAGATAGATTAACCAATAATAATATTTCCGCTTCTGGACGAACGAATCGCCTAAATTGAAAAGTATGAATTAAAATTTAACTTTTAAGTCGTACGGACTACATATATATATACCACATCCTTAGGATAATGTCAGGGTATTGACGTTGTACAGGGTGGCGCTGAATGAGGTATATGGTTTATAACTTTTTTATTTATGTGATTATTATCATTTTATTTAAATACAGTATATTATTGGGCAATTTTTTGCAATTAGCTTTGAAAAATGACATCCTGTAAGTGATGTCCATTTTCTGCTTCACACATACGACATACTCTGGCACGAATGCCTGAAGTACAAAATTCAAAAATATCTACTCGAAAACACTCACAGCCTCCTTAACTCATACTTGAAACACTGTAGCCGAGAAATAATGGCAGGGCAACGACGGCTCTAGCAATATCGAAAATAAACTAAAGGGTTCAGTAAGGACGATTACTGGCGCTCCTTTATATAGAGAAACGAAAATATTCAAAGTGACTTGAACATATCTCTCGTCAAAAATGAAATTCAAAACAACAAACTGAGTCATCAACAGAAGCTTCAACGTCATGTAAACATCTTGACAAGAAACGTTCTGAATGCTCCACCGGCATCTTGCCCACCAAGAGATGGCCAACAAACTGAACAATTTTTTCATCTCAAAAAAAAAAAAAAAACAAGTAAAAACGGCGGTAAGTTCGGCCAGGCTGAACTTTATATACCCTACACCGTGGCATTCCCCAGAGACTGTCGATTACTTGTTGCGATTTTTTAAACGCAAATTCGGCATTAGCTGTGCTTCTCGTTCGTTTGGGAGAATCATCTCCTTATTCCATTATGTTTATACTATATATGTATATCAATATAATACTTCAAGTCAATTGAAAAAGTAACGGCAGCAATCTTCAAAAAGCTTCAATACCATAAATATTGGGGGCAGTGGAAGCATTTTCAACAACAACCATTTGGTTGATTGTATTTTCATCCTAGATTAATTCCAAAAGTACAAATTTCGATAATGCATTATCTCTCGCGTACACAATGCAAGATAACCTAACTTCATGATTCTACCCATATTTGCCGTAAAAAAGTACGAATTTGGAAAAATCGTTCCATGATTCTAGCTCCGGTCATTTGGTTGGTACCATTTTTAATCCCTTTTTCACATTTTACCTCTTAAAAGTACAACTTTCGAAAATCTCTTTATTTTACATGTCTACGCAATTGGAGGAATGTACACACCGAATTCTATCAGTTTAGCTGTAACCGTTTGGATGGTACCAATTTTATCCCTCTGTTCCCATTCTATCCCTTGAAAGTACGAATGTGGAAAAACTTTTTTATTTTTCATGTCTACGCAGTGAGAGGAATGTATACTCCGAATTTCATGACTCTAGTTGACTCGATTTGGTTGGTACAATTTTTAACCCCTTTTCCCATTTTACCGTGTCTATGCAAACAGAGGAATGTGCACACCGAATTTCATTTTTCTAGGTGCAGCCGTTTGGTTGGTTCCATTTTTATCCCTCTTAAAAGTACGAATTTGGAAAAAAAACTTACTGCCAGACCCACGATGTCGAAAGAAAATCTATGCGAACGAAAGCCAGTCACTCACTTTCGCATCAAAAAGCGACCCACTATCTTCTGACTTTTCGTTCGCATAGCCTTACGTGTTGTGAGTGAATGAAAATATTGCCAGATCAAAAAGTCCACAAATAATTGCAAATATGCCGAGAAAAAAGCGTTAAATATCCAAATTCTAACACATAATAAAAAACTTGACACAACTTTTTCTCAGCTGAAATAACTGAAAACAAAATTCAAAAAAATAATGTAAACAATCAATATTTGGGGTTGTTTTTGTGTGTTGTCGAAAAATATAAATTTTTCCAACGCGCACATTTTTTGGATGAATGCTAATTTCTAGACCCCCGTAGGCAGCTACCAGAATATACTAATTTCACATGTATAATGCATATGCATTTACATATACGATTGGGTTTCAGGAGGTAGGAGCCACAAATTAAAGCCATTCCTGAAGATCCACTTTAGTAATAAAAGGGACACTATTGAAAGACCCTACAACAAAAACACTCCGGTGCACAGAGCAAAGGAAAGTATAAACGGAAAGTACAATATGTGCCAACTCAATTGGTGCCTAGGAAGTTCGTGGCGAGATTATCTCGAACGCCGAGGGAGAAGTATGAAATAGAGAGGAGAGCAATAAAAATATAAAACAAATTTGTTTCGTATTTTATTTATTTATGCTAGCGACAGACAAAACACAAGTGAGTGATTTTGACATTTTCATTCGCTTAGATGACAGCAGAAAAAGTTAGTGGGCCCCGATTTTACACTGAAATGCTTACGTTTTCTTTCGCATAGATTTTCGTTCGCTTTGCCGTTCTGGTGCTTGTTAGTGGGTCCCAAATCAGCTGTTTGTCGCATAAGAGGCATGCGAACGTTACCGTTCGACATCGTGGGCCAGGCAGTTACATATTATGTATTCACTCAATTAGAGGAATGTACACATCGATTCTCTTGTGTCTAGCTATTGTCGTTTGGTAGATCCCATTTTTATCCCTTTTTGCCCCCATTTCACCTCAACAAATAAAAATCACTTTATGGTGCACGTTTATGCTATAATGCGCATACATGCTTAATACTCGAAATATTAGGTATATTTTCAGTCCGTGTGGGGGAAATTTTTTCCCTCTGGACCGATTTCGACCACTTTCAATCCCAACCGATCTACAACTATTAGACGTATTCTGTGAAAATTTGGACGTCCTTACTCCTTTCGTTTAGATGTTAGCATGCTTTCAACAGACGGACGGACGGACATGGCTAGATCGTCTTAGAGTTTTATTTCGATCGAGAATATATATACTTTATAGGGTCTTGGGTAGATATTTCAAGGTGTTTCATACCAATATCCTGGAGGTGTATGATATAAATATATATATTTAGGGTTGTTAATATAAAATGTCGTATAACAAAAATTCTATAGAACGACCATCGCTACTTACAGAACAATCTATGAAACCTTGGAATCGCTCTTCTATTCCCAAACATTGGAAATCTTGTAGTAATTACTAATAGATCTTCTTTACGGCACATGGCCTCGCCCAGCATCAGTGAGACAAATTCACATGATCTATTTTTTTGAGTTATGAGATTGATTAAATCAGAAATTTGTCATTTCCATATATAAAATCCTGACACCACCACTCGATGCTCTCTGGGACCAAAATGTCGACATGCGAAATAAAACTTTTTTCCACTACAGCACTGTATTGTGGCCATTCATATATTTCTATAGTTGACCCCTAATTAGACAATAGGGGTGTTTATACGTAAGGATTTATTTATGATTATGTCGAAAACTTAAAAATGTAAGAATTTTCTATTGAAAACAAGTATTTTCAATGACTTAACATACACTCACTAGAAAAAGTCGACGTACACTAATATTTTTTTTGTAAAATTTCAACTTTATAAGCTTGGGAATCTTTCTATATTGAATTTTTTATAATCTTTTTAATCGATATCCTGGCTATTATACAACACCAAAAGGCTACATACACCCCCTCAATCACGGGATTTTAACCCCATAGAGCACGTCTGGCACTCCTTGGAAAGGCGTCTCAGCCAGCATGAAGGCATAACATCAAAAGTAATGCCGAAGGACGTAGTAAAGGAAGAATGGGATAATATAACTACTAAGGAGACCACTAAGTTGGTGTATAACTTTCCTAGTACCATTTTCATTGGTGTAAATTGCTGAAAGATATTAATTGAAAAGATTATAAAAATCTTGAATATAGGAAGATTTCCAAGCTTATAAAGTTGAAATTTTACATAAAAATATTATTATACGCAGACTTTTTCTAGTGAGTATATGTAATGGAGCAATACTTTTCTCTGAAGAGTCGTCACATACGTACAATTAGATCACAAGTTGTACAATAAGTATTTGTGCGAAGACATGAGACATTTAAAAAAATAACGGATGGAGGGGAGGCAAATTAATTCCCACTATACATAGTATCTGGCGTAAAACCTCACGAAGATTCTCGTATATATATTTTATGGTCCCGTTTATTAGAGAGAAAATGCTCACAAAGTTAAGATAAATAATTTTTATGAGAAAGAATACATTTATAATTTAAATTATATTAAAGAAAATAGAAACAGATTTATAAAAGCGTTTCATTCGGGTTAATTGATATTGAATGTTGCTCTCCTGGTTTCAATCTAAATGCTACATTTCACGAAAATGTACTAAAATTATATTAGTATTCCACGCGCGCAGACGAATGCAATTTGTTGCTGGATGCGTTTACACAAACACATATCTATGTGGATACATATGCGCGGAAATATGTGTACATTAGGATGCCTTTGCGTTGCTTTGCTTTAAATTCGATTCCTTATTATAATAAAGGGTGATTTTTTAAGAGCTTGATAACTTTTTTTAAAAAAAAAACGCATAAAATTTGCAAAATCTCATCGGTTCTTTATTTGAAACGTTAGATTGGTCCATGACATTTACTTTTTGAAGATAATTTCATTTAAATGTTGACCGCGGCTGCGTCTTAGGTGGTCCATCCGCTTAGTCTAATTTTGGCATTTCCACGTTTTTGAGTAACAGAGACCCAATTGGTGCGAACGGCGACGAATCGAAAATTGGTGGTCATCATTAACACTAGCTGCGATATTTTCTTCAGTTCGCACTCTACGTAAGCGTGTTGGTGGTTTAATGTCCAACAATGTAAATTTGGTGCGAAATTTAGTCACAATAGCCCGAATAGCCGCTTCAGTGGGTCGATTAAACTGACCATAAAATGGAAGCGCGCAATGAACTTTCTTAACAGAGCACGCATTTTGATAATAAAATTCAATAATTTGCAAGCGTTGTTCGTTTGTAAGACGATTCATGATGAAATGTCAAAGCATACTGAGCATCTTTCTCTTTGACACCATGTCTGAAATCCCACGTGATCTGTCAAATACTAATGCATGAAAATCCTAACCTCAAAAAAATCACTCTTTATAATAGGCTGACATTGGTCAATCTTACATTTTTATTAACAAACTTATAGAACTTTCTGATGGTATATATTGTAGCATTTATATATGGTTACCCGTGGTCATATGGTCAGCTACCCGAATTTGTTTATCTGCTCCGGGATAAATCAAGTTGTTCGGCCAAGACGCCATGTCAGCGACCCGAATTCGTTTATTTGCGCCAGGATAAATCTTAGTTGTTCGACAATGACGCCAGCATTTGGTGTCACTGAACCAGTACTCAGGGGATGTCCGGTATAAATTCAATAGTGAACACCCACGCACTGTTGGCGGAAGGAAAATAAGGAATTGAAAGGATGAAAGAGGCTGTGGTGTTGATTGACTTATGTTGGAGATTTATAGATGCAATTAAGAAGAGTACTGGTATTAATGTGATAAAATCAGACACTCTTCGATTTTGACAACAAAGTTTGAAACTCTCCAATGGTAACTTGGACAAGTCAGCGATCTGGCAATCTGTCTAAAGCTTGATGAGTAGTATTTGTTTGCTTGAATTGGAGATGTTGTGGTTCTGTTGTCGGATTCTATGTTGTAGTTACATGTACAGTGGTGGACAAAAACTTACGCAACAACATGTTCGGCAAGTTTGAAAATAAGAATCAAAAATAAAATAATGATCTTTAAATAAATATTAATACACCATTAAGATTTCAAACAATTTCAGAATGCACAGATTTTATTTGTGCAAATTTTAAACAAACTTCCCTTCGCAAGAAAAGTGTACGGACGGATTATTTAAGACATTTGAAAAAAGACCCATTTATCTCTTCCTCCAAGCGAACTGAAAAATTGCAAGTACCACTTTCTGCTCAAACTATTCCCTTCTTGTCTTGTACATGCCTCTCACTTCGAAAAGATCCCATAGTCAGAATGTCGCCGAACAAACCCGTTATTAATCGACTGCGATGATTACGGGTTCGAATTCCTGATGCTGCAAAGTTTTTTAATATAAAACTTTAAAATATAATTTATTTTTGGTTCTCCAGCCCCTGCCAAAAATACTTGCTTAGAATCTTGCTAGAAGGCCCGTAAATCCAGGCCTGTATTAAGAGCTTCCACTGCATGCTTCCTAGATCGTCGGTTTGTTTTCAAAGAATTCGACCGAACCAATTATCAATTCTGAATGCTTTGTTGATTCGTCAACAATCAGTGTATATTTTGATTATCATATAAAAATAAATCAAATTAAAAACTCTTAATTTGTTGCACAGTCTTTTTTATTATTAACTTTTTTAATTAATAATTTTATTAATTGTAGTAAATATTAACTTTATGTTTGGCTATGAATATTGTAATTTTTATATCCAATTCGAAACATTTGAAATAGGAAAAATATTTCCTGCATAAAAACAGTAACATATATGTGTATTGTGGTGTGTCGAGTAATGTATCGTTTGATGAAAGCTAATGTTTATAGGAGCATGAGGCCTCTTTATTTTTTATTTACAGGTTTAAGAACTTTATTACAAATTCTTTCCAATTCTCCTTTTGTGTCAATTACATTTTCTTTGTCATATTTGTCATATTTCTTTTCTGACTTAAAGACAGCAAAGCCTTCTGAAGATGCTCGTCATCGACCAAAATCAAGTTATAAATGCCACCGCGATATTTGTAAATAAATTTACAGTCTATGGAATGTAATATGAGTCAGAGCAATATCACAGTTTAAACCAAATACTAAATATTTTTCAAAGTACTCAGAATATCCCCAAAAAATCCCCGAAATATTTTAAGAAATCCCACAATATAAACCTGTCCCTATTTCATATTTTTTCCTTTCGACCATCTTAAAATCCCCATGTTTGGGAATGATCCCCACATCTGACAAGCCTGCACACTAATTCCAAAGTACATGTTAAGTCCGTTAAATTCAACCGAGACCGAAGTTGTAGTTTGTACATGATTTAATAGAAAGACAGGAAACTTTGGAGTGAATGCCAAAAGGCTTCGAAATGTGTAATCCGTTCACATTATAATTTAGTTAATATTTCCAGTTTTCCAACCTGTAAAAAAGTAGATTTCGATGCAAATCATAGCCATGTGAAATCGTTTTTTTTTTAACGGGGGAAATTAAAGTATGAATGGACGGAATGGATCTAAATCAACTTCGATAGTTATTCTAGTCGATCTGCATGATAAAAGATGTGCCTGTTCGAGGGTAGGATATATGGAGCACCCTACTGTACATATTCATATGCACATTCAGACACACGGCGATGTACGAGTGTCTGTTTGGTCCTAGCATCGTATTTTGTTAACACCCATAAACGCGAAAACATACTTTTTTGGACTCGTTCGTGTTCTGGCAGTTACTCCATTTTTCTATTGTTTCGCCCACGTTGCAGCAACATGCAGCGCACATGGACAACACAAATGCACTTACATGTACATATGCATGTATGTATGTCGGAATCTGTGTGTGTCCAATAAAGTTGACCCCATTTGCAGATGAATATTGCTGTGGGATCTTATGCCAAAAGTAAAAAGTGATTTAAATTTGTTAGCCCTTCATGCCAACACAGCACATCAGTGATGCCTCAATTTTGAAAGTAGTAACCAGTGCATGTTTGATGTTTCATGTGAAACAAAGTGAGTATTTTTACCCTCGGGGATTTGCGGAATTTCATAAAAGTTCGCTGAAAGTGAATTGTAAATCTTTGTGTTCTTCGCGAACAAATAACCATTGCACAATGTTCCTCGAGTCTTAAATGTTAAAAACGCACGAAAGACTTGTAGGAAACTTTACATTTGTATTTTGAAATACCGATCATATAATACAAAAGATAAATCGGGCGAGTGGTGAGCATCGTTGGTTGTGATATGTTTTCGTCCAAGAGCTGTACGCCAAACTTCATTTATAAGAACGGATTTGTCCTGAAAGAATTAATTGACCTATATTATTTATTTTTTGGTTGCAACTAAATTTAAAAAATACAACTAACAATCTATTTATTAGACTTAAATTCATTTAAAGTGCTATTTACAATAAGTTCTACGAAATAAGTCTTTTTTATTTTTATAGAAATACCTTCATAATTACGATTACAGTTTCAGACACAATTTTTTTATTTTTTGTTGCATAGTGTTCTTTACGGGTTTGTTTGCGTAGTGGTGTATCTCGTCTACAAAATTTCCGGTGCGAAGATCTCGATGTACATCTGTAATTCTGATGTACCACAACGTATTAACTATCCCTACCGGAAAATGAACAGTTCCAGAAAATGACTACTTCCAGTAGGGACCTATCATAGTTCTAACCGAAATGTATGAAGGGCGCCAGTCGTTTTTATATGGACATCTCACAAAAAAAGGTCTACCAAAAAATTAAATCAGACCACACTAATAACGTTTAACTTTATTTCTTCCTTATTTCGAAACTTTTTATACACTCCACGACAGATTTAGAATGTACAGTCACTCCCGATTTGACTCTTTTCACTTTAGATACCACATATTACAACAGATTGTCTTCGAAATTGACAAAACGTCTTATATTTCAACTAGAAACATCTGTGGTGACAATGAGTTAGATCGGTTCAGATTTACATATAGCTCCCATACAAATTTCGCTCCCGGGTAGACTTTTTGCACCCCAGAAACCTCGAATTTTCACCGAATTTCTTCAAAGTGAGCATAACACGTTATACTAGAACTAGATGAACTTATTGTGAAAGTTAGTCACTTTATTCCATGTTTGGATATAGCCCCAACACAAATATTCTTTTCGATTTGACAAATTGGGCCAGGTCATATTAGCCTACGATTAGGAATCATACAAAAATTCTTCCCGTTTTCACTTTTTTACCGAATTGAATTGTATTCGGATAGAAAGTGGTATGATACACTCCACTTTCTATCCGAAAGACCCGCCCGACTTTAGCCTTTCCTTACTTGTTTTATTATGAAACTTGAAGTTAACTTGTTCTCTTTTTATTTTTATTAAAAGTTGAAGTGTTATAACGAAAATTTCTACATTTTTACTACGCGTGCAAATATTTGTAGCGTCCGTATTTCTGCTGTACCAAAATAAAAAATCTAGGAGATAATTCTCATATTTCATAAATATCCGAACAAAATATATCCTCTGACCTTTATGTATATATGGAAAAACAAAGTTCTCAAAAAATCACTGAACTTTGTATATTTCTATAAGAGCTTCATGTGTAATTTTTTTTATAATTTTGTACTAAATCCTGACGATATATGTTTAAAATGTAGTACTCTTTAGAAGACTAAAAAAACGGATCGACTTTTTCAGTTTCTTTCTTGTTTTTGGCATAGTTTAAGGCGTGCGAATGTCGCGTCCGGTCCACTGGGAGATGCCCATATGGGCTTGTCATTGGAGGTGTGAATTTAATTATGGCATGACCGGGACATATCCGCTGTCTAATGTATACAATCAGTTTTAGATCCGGTCTCATCGGATCATATTGAAATTGACGAAAACGGTCCAGCGGGAAAAAACAAACAACAACCGATTCCTGGGCAGAAAAGTTTCCGTTGGGCTTGCAAACCTCCAATAACAAATTTGATACCGATCAGATAACGCTAGGGTCTGTCCAAATTTAATTGAAAAATTAAAACACACTTTATATGGAAAATATGGGGTTTTAACCAAAAGTCGTATATTTAAGCAACTAACAACAATTATATATTTTATTATCTAACAAAATCGGTAGAAAAGCAAAATAGTTACAACGTATTTGATATGAATTTTACGACAATTGAATGTTAAAGGTGACATTGCACGTACATTAAAGTGTTAATACAATTATTTATATTTTTAATACTTTTGCAATAAAGTAGCACATAATTTGAAATCTTACCTTTTGAACAAAGCATTACAAAGGACAAATTAAAAATCGGTTGACATTTACCCTCGATTAAAATTGCTCATTTTGGGCAAACAAAAATCACCAAAAATTCGAATTTAAGAAAATCTATACTTTGTAGCTACTATTATATTTTATACATTACAAGCTTCGCAGGTGTGGAATGTTAACCTCGCAGGGATCAGTTAACACATCAAAAAACACGTACTTAGTTGCACTTCGTACCAACGTTTTCGATAAATTGATAAGTCAAAATCGAACTTTAGTTCCTTATTGTAAATCCATCAATCCGATAACAATTTTGTGGGCCGCGGAGCTATTTAAAATTAACATAAATGGCAACTTTACATTAATATCACTTTATTGAGTTTTACCTAATTTAATCTATCATTCGACACTACGAGACTAAACATGCAAATAAGTTTGATAAGTACGAAGGACATAATACGGCCATGTAAATTAATTGAAAAAAATCTGCACAAAAAATATTTTTTCGAGGACGGGCTCGGAGGCAACATGCTATGCCACAGCCAGTTGCAATGATAAACCATGCTTGGAGAGCGTCGCAGAAATTTTGTGTCCAGAAGCGAAAAAAGATTTGTCAAAAATAAGTCGGGATGAAACACAGATATGACCGACACACCCAATAAATTAAATAATATAATTTTCGAATTTGCGCGGCGTTGCTCATTTCTATTATGCATATATTATTCCGTAGTCTGCAGTCAAGTAATAAATATCTCCAGCCATTTGTAAATAAATTTACATTCTGTTAAATATAGATGCAAAATGGTCTTGAGCCAGGACAATATCCCAGTTCAAATCATATATTATTTTCTTTGAGGAAATTGTTGAATCACGCCTGATCGTGAGCAAAATTTTTTTACTCATGTGAGTGATATTTTGATTTGATTTCAAAAAACATAATGTTCTATTTTGCTCATTTCCAACGCCATTCGCGGTAGACGTGAATTTACTACCAATAGGATTACAAATGGAACATTGTGTTGAAATATGTTGTGATACTCAGTAGAAAGAGAAAATCCATCAAGCTGATTTGGAAGACATGATCTGGAAACACTTATGCCTGAAACATATCAAATCACAAGAGAGAATTCGTGTTCTCTCATGCTCATTTGGAAAACTGATTGCGAGTAGTGACAACATCTCATGAAATTAATTATGTGCGTCAAATAGTTGTACAAAACATTTTTTTTTAATTTTTGGTAAGCGCTTAGCGAAATATGAGAGTCTGATAAACGTGAGTTGCGTTATTCTAAGATGGACTGCTGTAAATCATGAAAAGATTCTCAAAGCTTCAAATGTGAACATAATATTGCAAGATTTTAATATTTAAGTTTTCTATATGAACTGTAGAATTAATTTTTAGTCTTGTTGTTATGCTTTTATAAATTTTTTAATCTTTAATTTGTTGTTTCATATACCCCACAAAATAGTGGTAGTGTGCAGCCAAGTAATAAATGTCACCATGCCATTTGTAAATAAATTTGCATTCTATTAAAAATAGATGCAAAATGGTCTTGGGCCAGGACAATATCCCAGTTAAAATCAAATATTGATAACAGACCAAAATAAAACAAACGAAAAAACTAAAACAAAATTCAAAAAATTCATATTTGCTACACAAATTACACTACGTAACAAAAAATAAAAATGTTGTTTCCAAGACCTAAAAATTTATTGTTTGAGTGTATTGAGGCATACAATTAAAACAAACATTTTAATTTTTTTAAATTGTTTCCAATTTTCGTTTCGTTCCCATTTTTTTGCAGGCGATTTGAATATTTTTACTAAAATTTTGGCAACAAACTTTTAACTCGTTTCTGGTTTGTACGAAAAAATCCATAAAAAAGAAAAAAAAATCACAAAAAATATTGTGTTCCATTTTTAATAGCTAGAAAATAAAAGATGAAAAACTATTTTTTTAAACATCTACAGATAAATGTAAATGTTATCACACTCTGTCTATGATATAAAAAGACATGATTTTTAACATTTTAATATATCGTTTTTCTGGAGCGATAAAACCCTATTAAAAACACAAATTTAAATTTGTAATAGCTGTCATTCTAATGAAGAACATATGAGCAGGTATCTATAGATAGATACATTTCGAAGTAGTGGCACTTCTTCTTTTTTAAAAATATTTTTTTATAATATCTTTTTCGAGTTTACAACGCTTAAATATACCAGAAAATGTTATACACAGCTCTTCGATAATTTTATGAACAGTGCTATTCAATAACTTGTAAATAGACTTGGCTTACAAATCAGAGAAATCCAGCCCGTCTAGCAACCCTAGTTTCAAACGTCTTGTTTGCTGATTTCTCCTGTTGTAAATCATTGCACTCTATGGTTCAGTCGTAATATAGTCGTCAAAATCTACGACCGAGGCAGAATATATCGACCCCTTAGCGCGGAATGATCGTAAGCGACATTTTCTGAAAATATTTTTTATTGTTGAATTCAAAATTTTATGGGCTGATACATAAATAAAAATTGTCAAAATGTCAAAATTGTTAACGTTTATATAAAAAAATTGGGCTAAGATTTTATCGTAAGTCGCTACTCACATTTTCAAAGAAAGCAATTTTATCGTAAGCGACAGTTTATGAATTTAGGCAAAAAACTGTCAGATAATGTAAGAGATATTTATAAATGTTTTAGATAGGTCCATCAATATATTGATGCAATAATACAAGTATTTTTATACCCTCGGCCATAGAATGAAGTGGTGGTTGAAAGTACGATAGGGTGCGAAGTTCCAAGATACTTGTTTTATATATTTTTTATCGATCTAGCAGAAATATTTTACCCACAAGAACTGAAAGTAGCTCTAAATTATTGTCTTTTTGGAGAACACAAAGCCTTTTTGTGCGATTTGTGCCTTATATACAATAACTATCATTTCCATATTATTGATGGTAAACGTTAACATTTATTTAATTCAAATAGAACAGAAGAATTGACAAAGAAACATAATATTTAGCTTAAAATAGTGATGAAAATGGGCACATTGCCCACAATTCTATAGAGTTAAAAAGTAAACAAGTAAAAATGGCGTTATATAAATAAATATAATATTTTTATTATTTCAAACCACGCGGCAAGGCTAACGATACGTTTACACTATATATAACGAAATAATACTTCAAGTCAATTTAAAAAATAAATATTCTTATATTTATATTTTCCAAAAGCTTACAGACCATAAATATTGATAGTGGATGCTACAGTTGGTTGTATTTCCATTATATTTTAATTCCAAATGTACAAATTATGAAAATCCCCTTTACGAATTTTACCCCCTACAATTTCTTTATTTTACGTGTCTACGCGATTTTTTCCCTCAGTCCCCATTATATCCCTTGAAAGTATGAATTTGGAAAAACCGTTTATTTTTTGTGTCTACGTAGCCACAGGACTGTATACGCAAAATTTAATACTCCAGTTGCGGTCATTTGGTTGGTACTATTTTTATCCCCTTTTCCCATTTTAACCCAAAAAGTACGAATTTCGTAAAATCCCTTTATTTTACGTTTGTACGCAACCAGATAAATGTATACACCGAATTTCATTACTCTAGATGCAGCGGTTGGTACCATTTGTATCCCTCTATTTTCATTTTACCCCTTAAAAGTACGAATTTAGAAAAATAACTTTATATTATGTATCTACCCAATAAAAGGAATGTACAAACCGAATTTCGGGTTTATAGCTGTTGTCGTTTGATAGGTACCAATTTTCTCCCGTTTTGGCCCAATTCACCCCCTACGGATAAGAATCACTTTATTTATGGTGCACTTTTTGTTATAGGTGGAATGCACATACTCAATCAAGTAAGTACAAGCAGACATATTGAAAAAATGTGCTTAAATACTCTAAAATATTAGGGGTTATTATGGGAATTTTTAGTCCTTGGGAGGGCAAATATTTTTCCTTTGTTCCGATTTCGCCCAGTTCCAATCCCAACCGATAAACGACTATAAGACGCATTTATGGAAAATTTGGACGTCCTAGCTCCTTTCGTTTAGATGCTAGCGTGCTTTCAACAGACGGACGGATAGACGGACATGGCTAGATCGTCTTAGAATTTTATGACGATCAAAAATATATATACTTTATAGGGTCTCAGGTCGATATTTCAAGGTGTTACAAACGGCATGACACAGTAAGTATACCCTCATCCTGGAGGTAGAGGGTATAAAAACTTCAGTTTTCGTTAAGAACATTAACTAAACATTTTTACTTCCCGGTCATACAATGATACCAGTTGATTCTATACACTCTACAATTGAATCATTTTGTAAAGGAAGAATAATTTGGCCCCCTTCTGAGTGGCTGGCCATAATTTCAAATTCCCACACGATACCGAAGTGCTCTGAAAGTATTTTACTAAATCATTTAGATTTTAAGGACTGGAATTCATTTTCTACAGCTTTTCTACCGCCAAACATTAAAATAAAATTTAATTGTTTGAGATCGGCACATTTTGAAAAACTGGGACTTTGCGCACAATTTAAATATGGATATTTTGCAGATAGTAGGGTGGATGCAATAGATAATAACTTAATTATTCGTTCAAAGAAAAATACAATATCGATATTACCTAAAAACTTTTATATGAAATTTAACTATTAATCATAAGAATTCTAATGTGTCTAAAATAGTTTTTTATTAACGATTTGAACTACTTTACTGTTAATTTTCCCTTTATAAAAGTAGTATTATCTATTTTATTATGTTGTTTTAATAAATTTTTTATAATAAAAAGTGTGTTTTTACTAAAATTTCGAGGTTTAATCGAAAAAAACCTATATCGTAAGCGCCATAGTTTTTTCAGTATTTGTAGCCGCAAGTACAATATTTGTATCGCAAGCGCCAAAAGTACCGTATAATGTAAACAAATGATCAAATTTTAATAATTTTTCGTCGGGTACGGCGGAATTAAAACATTTTGCATTTAAACATATTTAATTTTATGCAAATGTTTCAAAATAATCAATAAAAACCTTCTCCTGTAAAATGTGTGTTTTGGCGCTTGCGATCATTCCGCGCTAAGGGCTCGATATGCTTACCCTTCTTCCTGGAAAGTTTCGTATACTTTGCGTTTTTCATGCATTGTGCGTCCCACTAATATACAGACAGTACCACTTAGCTTCAGTGTTTTTAATTTTTCAAAAGGCGCATAGTATGCAGAAGAAGTCTCCTCGTCTCTTTCCACTTCAGCTATTCAAATATGAAATTATTTAACAACCGGATGTGCTTTTGTTCAAAGCAATGAAACACCTCCGGAAGAAATCTAGTTTCGTTTGAGATTTTTTGCTCAAATACTTTAAGGTGTTGTAAATAAACAAAAACAATTTCAAAATGCGGGTGTTGTTTGGAGATTTCAGTATTGGAAATAATGCGCGAGAGTCCTTGGGTCTCAGCTCCAATCCCCACCAACTTGCTTTTGGGTCGGTCGTCTTTCCACTTCCTTTGCTTTTCAAACGGAAAACTACATAACTATTATTTATGACCGCAATGACTTCTCCTAACAAACAAACAGCAGCAGCAGCAACAAAATTACAGCTAAATTGTGCCATGCTCCCTACGCTGCCACCTCATCCTTGTTCGTGGTATATAGGCGTATGCACGTTTCGTAGAAACATACATTCTCGTACATACTACATACATCCACACAAAAGTATTCCTTGTATATATTTATCGTAATAATGAGAGTTTATATTTTGTTCCACGGGGACCTTTGCGCTGGCAAGTTTGAAGTTCCGTCTGCCTATGAACGTTACGTGTTCTGTGTCGACGTTGTTTGGCATCCTATTTTCCTTGTTATTTTTGCGTTGGTTTCTTCTTGTTCGTTTATTTTGTTTGCTTTGGCGTTTAGGTCTCCTCGCACAGTTGCTTTCTGGTCTTAATAGTTGTTATGAATGGAAATATTCTCTCGAGTATAATATTGTGTCCATAACTGTGAAAGTATCAAAGGATTTTCATGTCATTTGTACTGAAAGTCACTTTCAAATGGTATTGTTTGAATTGCAACCATAGCTACAACAACAACGACACAAACGGATGGAAACTTCAACAGCACAACAAAACTGCAAACGAAAATAAAATAAAGACGATGCACAATGGGACATGGTCTTCCCAACACTATGATTAATTCAGGCATTCTCTAATGCCATACTACAAATTACAGAGGGGTGGGGGTGGTAATGGAAGTTTCCACCGAATATATAAGTTATGTATAAATATAGCTTCTCCACTTCAAATGACAGCCTCACCCAGTGTTCACCATCCCTGTTACACGCAAACGAGACTCTGTCGACGTTATAACCTTAACGCTTAGGGTAAATCACATTGCATAATGCCTGTCTGGAGGCATAACATAGAAGGCCCGACACCATACTCGGATGCCCAGTTGGCCATCTTAAATATGCAATTACTGAAACCACGTAAAGTAAATACAAAACAGATCGATTGATGGCGACTATTGGCATGGAAAAATGGATAACTATGGATATATATATATATATATATATATATATATATATATTCGAACGCTCCAGACGTAATCGAACCATCCAGACGTAATCAAGTCTCAATTTGCGGACTATATATAACTTGCTCATCTTAGGTATGATTGAAACCCAGGCCAGAAGATAGCGATTTAAAAACCGCGAATGGACAAACACTCCTCCACTCAGGAATGCACTCATCAGAAACAAGGACAAGCAAAGTCGGCTCTCCCATCGATTGGAAACTATGCAGCCACAGAATCACCACCGCCGAGACTAGCACCAAAAAAGAGTTCTACAGTCAATTGGGTAAGACTATAGCGTCGGTCCACCAAGGAGGAGACTTTAACGCTCAAGTAGGCTCAAGTAGCAACATCGAACAACGACCACAATCGACCACCTTGCCTACAGAACAAATTGAAGCGGATCCTTGTTGGTGCAGATATCAGCAGCAACCACGACCTCATAGATACAATCCGACTAAAGCTATTATATATTGAAGACCACCAGGGCAGTGCGCAGGGGCTTTTAAGGTTACCAAACAACCAGAGATTTTTTTATTTTTTTTTTTGAACGAAGTTTATGAAAACGGCAAAAACAATAAATGTTAATTACAAGATTGTATAGTATCGTCTTTAGCTTGTCTAGTGTGATCTGCAATGGCTAGATCAAAATCTAACACATTTATACCCGATACAATACTTTTTAGTAAATAGAAGAAAAACAACAAACAGTGCAAACATATTTAAGGAGTAGAAACGGTCTAGACTTGGTAAGATGAAATAAAATTTTTACTTTTTAATAAACTCCTTAAAATGTGAAAAGGTAAATACTTTAGAAAACTCCTTATTAATCAAGAACGAAATGTAATATTCACTAAATTGCCCATAAAATGTAACCATCAACATTTATAAAACAATAAGACAAGAAATTACACTCTTACATTACATACCCTTTACAATTCAATTTCGATTTTAACGTCATTTTCGTACGCCATTTTGACGAAACGAACGAAGGCGTTTACTTTAACAGAAATTCTGTTTAAGTCCTCAACAATTTTTTTTTATTTCAAAATTGAATGAAAATCCAATCTTTAGTCCCTCCAAAATTTTAAACTGTACATCAGATGTGAATAGTACCAAAAGTAAGAAGCACTAATATTGTTTTCAAATGTGGAAACTAGGGTTTGCATTTTCCAGTACTTTTTATTTCCCGGGACACGGGAATTATTTTTTTGATTTCCCGGGATCCCGGGACAGGACGGGAAATCGTCAACATATTGTTTTCTATATAAAAACTTATTTTTTCCGAATAAAACATTCGAACTTTAATAAAGTAAATTATTATATTTCGGTGTTGCAAACTTTTGGCGTAAAACAAACTTATAATATCCTATTCCACAAAGTGATGTAGAGTATAAAAATGAAATATAAACATTTTAAAAGCAGACAACCAATTTATAGACTCATATGATAGTCTATCTCTAATTTTAATGCAGAAAGTGAACGCGATAGAGAACGACATTATATACTCGAGAGTTGTATTATTAATTGTTAGTAAATCGATAATTATCAGTTCCCTTTCCTGTGCCTTCGAAAACCTAAATTTTTATTTTGAAGTAGTATATAGTAATTTTTTAATACATAGTTGTTACTTTATATTGTATGTATATTTTTTAAATTTATTAGTAAAATTGTGTATAACACCTGTACGATTTCTCCACAGATATTAGCATATCAAAACTTTTTTCATAAAGATATCAAAAAAATTGAAAACGTTATCTGTTATATTCAGTTGATATTAATTACATTGAATTACAATACCAAGGTAGGAGATTTATATCGCCTATCTGACACATACATATCTAATTAAAAATTATATTTTTAAATTATTTTGTACCTTCTACAATTTTATTGTGAAAAAGTGGTAAAAAATGTGCTGAATTCCCGCGGGAATCCCGTACAACGGGAAACTGAAAATGTGCAAAGTCCCGGGATTTTTCCAGCGGGAAATCCCGGGATGCAAACCCTAGTGGAAACATATCAGACTATTTATACACTCCACGAGTGTATTATGTCTTTGTGCATTTGTTTGTAACATTTAACCCATTGTTAATTATACTGATCGACTTGGAATCACTTTTTGAATCGATTTAGAAATTTTCGTCTGCCTGTCCGTCCGTCTGTCTGTCCATATATTCTTGTAATCAGAGTACAGGTCGCAATTGGTGCCAGCACTAAATGAAACTTTGCACAACGAAGTTTTTCGGGATAAGGACGAACGCTATTTAATTTGAAAAAAAAACGCTTCAGATTAAGATATAGCCCCACACGAATTTCACTCTAGATACCTCATATTTTAACGGATTTTCTTCAAAATTTGCAAAACATCTTATATTTCAGCTGTGGTGAAAATGTGTTAGATCGGTTCATATTTATATATAGCTCCCATACAAATGTTGCTCCTAATTAGAGTCTCCGCTCTAGAAACCACATATTTTATCAGATTGTCTTCATATTGGCCAAACATCTTATATTTAAACTAGAAACACCTGTAATGAAAATAGGTCAGATCGGTTCAGATTTATATGTAGCTCACATTCAAATTTCGCCCCCGATTTGACTTTTTCTGTTCTATAAATCAAATATTTTTCCAGATCTACTTAAAATTTGGCAAAATAGCATATATTTCCACTAGAAACACTCAGTTCTAAAATGTATCAGATCGGTTCAGACTTATATATGGCTCCCATTCAAATTTAGACCCCGATTTGACTTTTTCCAACCAAAAACTACATATTTTAACAGATGATTGCATGCGCATTTATTCACGAAATTCAAAACAAAAATTTGTTCAGTTCAATAATAGAATGTGACGTTCTTTAAATTGTAATTGAATTTTGGTATTTTAAAAGTATCGTGAGGTTTGCTATTAAAATGTATATATATATGAATATATATGTATATATGAATAAATCCTTATGAAATCAGCTTTAAAGGTATATATCGTCACTGCTTAGAAATTCGTTTCGCGATTTTTTTTTAATTTTTTTCCTGTCAAGATACAATATTTTTTGATAAATCCATAAAAAGTACATCTCAAAGGCATCTTCTCGCGTCAAAATATCTTAATTATGTCAGAAGTTATGGAATTTAGAAAACAGTAATCCCTATGCTCACTCCCAACTCCCCACCACACGTTACACTGATAAGAACCACCCCCTACTACTTCACTCTGTATTAGCCTTATGACAGACAAACAAATTATCCAAAAACTAGATTATTAACGTTGTTGGCTGTTAGTTTGTAATAGTAAACAAAAATCCCAATTTGCATAAAAGTTATCTTAATTTTCCATATATGATGTTGCACTTTTACGTGAAGTCGACATCCTCTAATCTTCCAGTAATACTGTGTAATACTCTTCGTGTGGGGGGGGGAGCATATAAAGATCGGCGCGGCTTAACTCATTAGAGTACAGTGTAATTATATTTATGATGTTTCTTACTGTTCGCATAATCGAACACTTTTAATGTATTACACTGTCCGACAGTCTATATTACACTTGAAACAAATTATATACATCCAACACCTTGCAATATTCATCGGAAGCCCAATAAAGTATATATATTCTGTATCATAAATAAAATTCTACCACGATCTAGATATGTCCGTCTGTTGAAAATCCACTAGCGGCCGAATGAAAAGAGGTAGGAGTTTCAAATTTTGCCTAAATGTGTCTTATGGTGGGCAAATCGGCCCGGAGGGAAAAATTTTTCATTAACAAGGACTGCAATTTTATGCGTACATTCCTCTGGTAGCTTGAAAGCACCAAAAGTTTTAGCTTGCGAAATGGGGAAAAAATGGAACCAATGATACGACAACAGCTATAAACATGACATTTGGAGAGTACATCCCTCTAATTGCGTAGATACGTAAATTAGTGGGATTTTTCAAAATTCGTACTTTTAAGGGATACAATTGGAATAGAGGGATCAAAATGGTACCAACCTAACCGCTGAAGTTGAAATCATGAAATTTGATGTATACATTCATATGACTGTGATTTTAGGTAGAAAATGGGGAGAATGGGGATATAAATGGTACCAACCAAACGGCTGCAGCTACAATAATAAAATTCGATGTGTACATTTCTTTGACTGTGCAAACTCGAAAAATAAACAGATCTTTCGATATTCGTACCTTCAGGATCTAAATGGGATTGAATTTGACACCAATCAAGAGCCTAAAGCTAGAATCATGATATTCAGTATTATCACTCGTCTGTCTGCGTAGTAGCGGAAAATATTTTTTTAAAATTCATACTTTTAGGGTCAAAATGGAAAAAAGAGCGAGACTGTTACCAAGCAAAGAAGAAGATATTATATTCTGAAACATATTGGATCTTCATTTAGGCTGTAGCTGGAATAAAGATATTGCAAATGGGGAAAATCGGGTTTGAGAGAAATTGTGTCTACCTAATAATAGTTTGCGCCCATTTTTCAAGATTGCTTTCTAATGTTCATTTTACGATTACACTTGAAGTCCTATATCTATATATAGTAGATGGTAATAATAAAAAATCACAATTTTCTTAATATGGCAGTGCACTTCTATCTAATATCGACAGCCTCTAATATGCCGGTAATGTTGTGGGATACACTACGTGGTGGGGGGTATATAAGATTCGGTTTCGGTAAGATTGAAGAAGAGAACATGTGCTAAAAATACTTTAAATTTCAAGCTTCTATCTGTATTAGTTTACTATTAACAACCATTTATAATTTAGCTTCTTAAAATCAAGACATGAATAAACTAGAAAAACTAAGTGGTAAACTTGAAATAGATGTTTATGCTGATCCGATAGAGATAGAAGCGTGATATTAAAGCCGTCATCATAGAATGCGAATAAGTATATATAAAATATATTTTTTTTAATTTTAACCTTTGGAACTTTGTAGTCCTGTAAAGGGGCAACATGATGAAGACATGGAAAACTAAAAACTCCAAGAAATTTCATTTTGGCTGTAGTTTCAAGTTCAAGTGTAAGGACTTTTTTTAAAAATTGCCGTACGGTGTTATCACCCTTACAAGTATTACCGGCAGATTAGAGAAAGACAGTGCCATATTAGGAGAATTGTGATTACTTATTTATTTACTACTTCAAACTATGAGACATATTTATGCGGTTGTTTTTAATGTATACGAAGACAGAGTTTGATCCTCAAGGTTCGAATATTTAAAGCTCTCTATATATATATTTATTTAAAGATACCAACCAGGGCAAAATTCTGCGTACCGTTAGCAATTTCGACTTGGCTAATATATGCACAATTGGGATTAGATGCAAGATAATTTGTGGATGGCACGGCCACACATCTAGGACACAGGCAATATAGACGAAAACGTGGAACGCACATGGCAGCTAATTGATGACAACAAATTAGTCAGAAGTCTGAGTTTGTAGGATTACAAAGTGATCTTGACAGGCAAGTCAAGTACATATGGTAAGAGATATGGGCATATCGTTATCACAATATGTGCATCGACCGTAAATCAAAGATGGAAGTTGTAATCGCTATCAAGGCCTCAAAAATATCCTGTTAATGTAATAAGTCCTGTTAAAAGTAAACCAAAATTGTGTACACAGAGTTCTGATGCTTTTATTATCCGTGTAAATAATGTAAATTGCCGACATTGACAAATCATAAAATACAAACTACATCGAATAATGCCAAAATTTTGACGTCAAAAGTACGCAGCAACAATATTTTGGAATCACCCTATAAATTTTTGATATTTTTGTGGGCGTGGCACCTCCCACACAAATTTGGTTTTTTATAAATCAACATATTCCGAGAGAGTTTTAACATGGGCATGGTACCGCCATATGAAGTTTGAACCTATTATGAAATACATACAGTTCTATGACAGCTACAATGGTGACATTTTGTGTAAGTACATACATATTCAATGTGCGTAGTAAAGCAAAATATGGGGGTAAAGGAAAAGCTTGGGAAAACTATTATAAGATATGCTTACATCTTTAGTACTGCGAGTGCTGAAATTGTGTCTCAGTACATCCAGGAATTAGAAAAGTGGGCGCGGAAACTCTCATTTTTGTGTTTATGAACTAATGATGATTTTTCAATGTAATTCTGGTTGATTTTGTAAAAAATCGAAAAAATTCGTAAAAATAGAAGCCGTCATTTCACCACTTTCAAACTCACACAGCCGCTTAAAAATTGACCTAAGCACACTACTTTAAAATTTTCAACAAATTGTATTGGTGTAATCATTTCAAAAATCAAAATAAAAGAATAACAATTGCAAAAACTTTAAAAAATGCCTGCTATTACATACCACATACATATTTTAAAAGTAATTGAAATTACCTTCAAAACAGGGTATAACATATTAAAATCGGTAAAGTATTTCAGGAGTTACCGGCGATTGAATGAACACGCCTTTTGAAAAAGTAGTATTTTTTTTCACTGTTAAACTGGTCATAACTTGTGAAACAAAATTTTCAATTTTTTTCCAAAAATACGTTTACAATATTTTTATGAAAAGAATACATATACACTTTCAAAACTTTCAAAACAATCGCAGCTATCGAGGTAAAAACCGTACCGCTTTACATGGAATGACTCATATGTGTTTCATAAAATAGCATTCCCAATTGATCTCACTCAACTCATTCTAACACTATTAATACAAAAACTTGTCATATAACAAAAAATAAGTATGTTATTAACATAAGAAGGATTAGTTTTACTATATTCTTATAAAAAGGCGACCGTTGTAGTTAGATCGACAACCTACTTATTTACCATCCGAAATCTCCGATTGAGGTTACTGGCTCTGGTTGGTGGAATACTTTCCGCTGTGAACTGAATCCCAGAATGTTTGTTCCATTTGTTTACCACCTCGTATTGAGTATTATCGAATAAACACATTCCAAGGTATCCATCGCTATCGAGTTCTCAAAAGTATTCACTGTTAACAGACCTAACACTCTTACAACGCACACCCAACATTCATTCATTCATTCATATGCAAGTGTAGCACTTTGCACTTGCAACTTCCTATGACGTTTCCAAGCGTTTCCTTTGATGTTATTCTGCACACTCACGCTCCAGCTCGCAATCACATACAGACAACCAATAAATGATTCATATACAAGCCAAAATGTTCTTGATATGAACGTTTGTCGTCTCTTCCGTTCGTGGCTGCTTTATTGGTCGGTCATTTAGTTGTGCCGACTGACTCCATGGAGGTATCGAGGAAAGCCTTTGCATTTTCACTGCAGTACACTTAGAAAATAATGAAAATTATCTCATTCTGATTTTTCATGGCAATGGCGACCGACCATTTCCGTTGAGTAGCAGTAGCAGTGGCATTGAGCGTCTGCACACAGCAACAATCACGTTGAGAACGGAAGCACTGAAGCAGTCACGTCTTCCTCTATTCCATTACTTTGTTGCCTGTCATCAGCGTGTTGCGCTATGGTTTGGCTATTTTTGCCGTTTAGAGTCAGTTCATTGTTGGCACTCCGTCTAGCTGCTCCATTCCTTTTATATTCCGTTGCGCTGCAAAATGACCGAGAAGAACATGGATAGTAAAAAGGAATGGAGAAGAATTTTTGAATATTTGTGTGTGAAATGACTGCAGCATATCATCCAACGGATGCACAGTGGACGATTTAACCCTCTCATGCCCGAATTTTCTTCTTAATAAATATATAAAACTTACTATGCTTATTGATGAGGTATGTGTCTAAATATGATTCCCATAGAGTCTTGGGGTTCTAATTCATACAGGACATGAGTAACAGGATGTTTCTTAAAATCTTTGTACTGCAGATATCGGTTAAACAAAAAAATATTTTAAATGGTTTCTTAATTTTAGAAATCTTTGATATATATATATATATATATATATATATATATATATATATATATATATATTTATATATATTCGAATAACAAAGACAGTTTTTCTTGTATTCGAAGAAATCCAATAAAAATAAGAAGAATTTCTAAACAATTTCGAATTACAAGAAACTCAAACAATTGAAATTTTAGACTTGACTTTTGTTTTCACCTTCCTACGCAAACCCAAGTTACCGAATTTGTTGGTTCCATTTTAAATATTCCCTGATACATATGTAAACAAAAATAAAAATTATTAATTCTGCAAAATATGTGATTTTAAAGATTTATGTTGCCTAAGACACGAGAGGGTTAACATAAATTTACACTCGATTATTTGCAATAAAAATGTTACATTCGAAACTCGGATTTATAATATGATTTGATTTATGAATATCTGCAAATGCATGAACTTACATATATTTTTGATCCAATTTATCGAACTCACAAAACTTTCGTCTAAAGAATTCATCGCAAAAACAGCATCTGAGCTGAGAGGCTCTCTGACAGCTGGCTTTTGCCGATGTCTGGTCTAAAGCAATATTTTATGAAATTACATTTAAAGGTAGTAGGTGAATACACATGCAATACGTTATAGGGAGATGTAATTCGCAGCAACGAGTAGAATATATCGTCGCTAACATCTTCAAAATTGTGACCTAGTATATCCAGGAACCATCCTTTATCCAGGAGTTAGATACAGTAAAATTTTCAAGCGAATCGGTCCACTGGTTTGGCGTTCTATACGCAACATACACTACTAATTACTCATACGTGCAACATAACAACAAGTTCATTATTATTGAAAAACGAAATCAACGAAGACTTTAACAAATAAAATAAAAAATTGTTAAAGCGAAAGAGATTTATAAAAATTGGCATGTTCACACATTTTGATTACTGGGGTATAGTCAGTTGTAAGTGATATCAAACATATCATGTGATATTTTGCTGATATCTCGTTTAATTTTGAAACCTGTACAAAGAGTCTCGGTATGTTCATTTTGCAATTCAATTCGGTAAAAAAGTGAAATCGGGAAGGATTTTTAGTATGGGTCCTAATTTTAGACCAAGGTAAAATATAACACGTTCTGCCAAATTATTTAAAAGTATTCTGTAAATGTGTTTGACAAAAAATGTTAAATCGGAAAGGACATTTGAATGGGGTATATTAAAACCTGGAACGATGTGACCCGCTTTCACCACGTATGTTTATAGGTGAAATATAATATGTAAAGTTGGGCAAAAATAGGTTAAACATTTGGTAGCGACATTTGTATGTGGCCATATGTATTTTCTAAATCGAAAAAGTCATATTCCGAGCGTCATTTGTACGGGGCTATATCTGAACCGATCTTACCCACTTTCACCACAGTTGTCCCAGCGGATAAATTCAAATCGGGAGCGATATTTGTATGGGGCATATATCTAAATCCGAACCGATCTGACACGCTTTCACCGCAGGTTTTTTTAGATGTTGTGCCAGATTTGAAGAAAATCGGGGCAATATTTGGTTTCTAGAGCGGAAAAGGTTTGTATGGTAATTCAATATTCGTTAATTTAATATTATTACTATTAATTTCATCAGCCCTGTGCGCAGGATTTTCCCCTGGTGGTTTTTCATCTACACTCATAAAAAAGTTAACCCTATAATGAGTTAAAATTAACTAAAATTTAGGAAACCAAGTACATGTTTACTAAACATAAGTAGAACATTGCTGAAATTTTCCTAAATCTAAGTAAATTTTTCTTAAATCCAAGTAATTTTTTACTAAATTTAAGCAAAATTTTCTTAAAACTAAGTACTAAACCTTAGTAAAATTTTGCTGAAAATTTCCTAAAACTGAGTAAAAGTTTACTCAAATCAAGTAAATATTTACTCAAACTGAGGACAATTTTGCTGATTTTTTTCCTCAAAACGAGTAAATTTTTACTTAAACTGAGGAAAATTTTATTTTATACAAGGAAAAAAGGTGAAATTAAAATAAGTTCAATTTAACTAAAAAATCAAACATATAGTTTTGCTTCAGAGTATGCAAAACTGATACAAAAAATGACAACATGAAATATTTCTAAAAAGTTTCATGATACCTCTGCCATAAGGAGTTAAGCTATTACTCCATGATTGTTGCGAAGGCAAGTGGTTGTTTAGAATAATTCATAAAGTAGTTAAGAAATAAGTCTCTGCAAACGAGCGAGAATTGCTTCTTAGATTAATATTCAAGAATTAATACTTAAATGTATGAAGAACTCGGCATAAATTTCAGTAAACATTTTAACTTCATTTTAGGAAAAACACATTTTTAAGTTAAAATTTCCTAAATGGAATTTTTTCTATACAAAAAAACAGATTTTTTTCTCACTTATAACATTGAATATATTCTTCCACATAGTTTGAATTTACTCTATTGTAAGAATTTTTTATTAGATCCAAAGAAATGTAAATCTACTACCCTTTTTCTAGTAAATGAACTATTTACTATGGCTTTGAAAGAAGGAAACTTTACTCATACTTAGTTAATTTTCCAACTTTTTAGGAAATTTTTACTGGATCGTTTTGAAACCACATTCGTCCGACAGACATTGTCTGCAAAATTGCATTTCAGTAATCCATCTATCAGTACACTCAAAGGAATGTGTCAGTAAAAGAAAGCAGAAAATCTACTGAAAGAGCAGATTTTCTGCTGTTAAAAAAGAGACAGCAGATTTGTATCTGCTGAGATGGTAAACAGCTGTTTGCTGTTTTTAGCAATATATATGATATGCATATTGTCCCAAGCTAATATAAAAGAAAATTCGAGTTAAACTCGCTTATGAACGCTTATCTATTTTTATATTTTAATTAACAACAGCCAATTTTAGCAGACTGCAAACTCTTTAGCAGTGTGAATGGTGATGTAAGATTGCAGAAAACTGCTGTTATGCCAAAGCTGTAATAGCAGAAAAGTGTCTGCTGATAGATCTCTAAGTGTAGAACTTTTTTTTTAAATAGTTGCTTGAAATTACTTACATATGTACATATCTAGGGCTTATATTCATAAGTGGCTATGAACAAAAACATAACTTTTCAGGAGAGCGAAAAAACTAATTTTCTCCTTAATTTGAAGAGAAATTATTAATCGTTCTTCTACAGTTTAATCTAAAAAGGATTACTAATTTCTACGATTAAAATGTTTTCGAAATTTCCTATTATTCGCGGTTTCATAGTTCATAGCCACTTTTGTATGTTTAAAATTGAGCACTATGAATGTTGAAATAAGAATAAGATTATTGTTTATTCATCGAAAATCGCGGCAATTGATGAAAAATCCAAAATTCGCCGTTGCAATTCCTTATATTTTAACTTTCTTCATTCATAATTCTGAAACTTTTCATACACAAATATTCCCCATGAAGTCAGCAATCACATGCCAAAGAATTATTTTGGTATTCTCAATATAATAAAAAGTTACGCGGTTTTTCTAAATATACTTTTCACAATTTTTGACTTTACAGCCACCATTTTTCCTATTTTAGCCTGATAACTGGGGAATCGAAACGCGAATATTAACGCGAAACGATGGAATTTGATAGTACGATATGCCCTAAATCTAGAAAAATGTTTTAAACAAAATCGTTGTAGCGAATTATAACCTTCGGTTTTATACTGCTCCATTGTTGAACTATTTTATTTCTATTATTTTTATGTTCATAACCACTTATGCAGTCACAAACTAACGTGCGAGGAGATAGCCAAATCAGAAAATTAAAAAAAATGGCGTTAGAAAAAAATCTTTTCCAAATTTATATGACAGATGACATCCAAATCTGAGAATAGTTTGGCATCAAAAACTCATTTTCGAGAAAATGTTTCATAGTCACTTTTGAATATAAGCCCTCGATATATATTTTGAAGAAATATTACACAAAAAACGATCAAATTCCTCGGCGATAAACCCTTCAGTCCCGCATTTTTTCTATGATAAATGCAGAATATTGGATATGCTTTTTGACAAAGTATGGCTCTAAATAGGATGTCTAAAGAGTTTTGGGTTTTTTAATTTATATAGGACATGAGTAACACATGAGTAATAAAAAATATTTGTAAATGTTTCTTCATTTTTATAACCTTGAATATGTATAAATTCGAATAACAAATACAGTCTTTTTGTATGCGATGAAATGCAAGAAGAAAAAACTTAAAATTTTAATTCCAAAGAACCAAATAATTGGTATTTTAGAGTTTCGTTTTCCTACGTAGATCCAAGTTACTGAATTTGTTGTTTCTCTTTTGAATAATACTTGTTACATATGTGTATTAAAATACTAACTCTGAAAAATATTTGACATAAGTGATAAATATAACAAAAATTTTAGTAAGTTAAAACTCATTTCTTATTGTTTCGCAGCTTTAAAGTAGATTTTAAAATAGACATCTACACGCGTAGATAAAATGCATTTCGTAGAAACGAATTTTTAAACACGTGAACATCGTTTTTGAGTTTCTTTTGTGGTAAACATGTCATCAGTTGTTGTAAATTAACAAAGAGAAATAAGTATGTATATAACAGTTTTCTTCGTTTGTCGAAATGGATTTGTATTATAATTGCAAACTCCCAAAACATTGGAAGTAACAGAAACTGTTGTTGTTGCATCTATGATGAAAATAGGTCACATCGGTTCAGATTTAGATACAACTCCATAAAAATGTCGCATCGCATATGTTAGAAACCACTCATTGCAAACGGAATATACGAATAGCCACACCATATTATATTTGACCTAAGAACATCTGTTGTGGAAGTGGAATATGTGGGTCAATGTTTTGATATAGCCCTATCTACAATTTTTTAAAATTACTAAACGATTTTGTTATTAAATTTCCAAACTTTTATTGCAGTACACAATTAAAAGTTCATAAGATATAACTCTAGTCGAATGTCAAGAAGTGGTATCGGTTAATAAAAATGAAAATTTTGCGAACAATTTGGTGTCCATTAGCGAACACAATCTAGAACTACACATTCTTGAAATTGCCACAATTAGTTTAGTTTGTTTGTAGTTTTCATAACCTTTGTCCGAAATTCAAGAAAGTGTCCACGATTTTTTACTTTCATGTAATCATGTTTTCATGATTTTACTGCAAAATTTCCATTTCAGACGAGTTATTTTAAAAAGACCTTAAAAATTCTATATTTTATTGCTTCAGAAAGTCTAGATGGTTTAAAAAAGTATATGTTCGAAACCTCTCTGGGGGGTTTGAACCCCCAAAACCCCTCCTGCGCACGGCCCTGAATTTCATATTATTATCCCATACAATTATTTTTTTGGGAGTGGGAATCCATTCCCAAATGTTATAATATCGTTCTCTTTCTATAGACGTCATCATATAATGGGATACCAAATGCCAAGAAAGATCCATATATTTCACAGTAGTAGGTTATCTAAGTCGACAGTTATATTGTAATTTTAGGAGGGTTGTATATTTTGGTAGTTCTTACTCCGTCAAATCTTGGCGGCGTAGTTGAAGTCGATATGAGCCGATGAAATGGGCGGCGAGGTTGAAGTCGACGTGAGCTGATGAAATCGGCGGCGCCGGGGCTCGTGCAGAAACATGCGGCGGCTTAAAATCGGTCGGCTTGTATCATAAAAATGGTTTATAATCCTATGAATTGTAGGCATATGTTAAAGTTTTTATAATCGCTTTAGTACAAAATATGGCGTATATTGTCACACCCCTTCTAGTACCTCCCACACAATTCACCCTAACCTACTTAAAACTAAAGCTGTTATCTATATATATAAAAGAGTTGCGTTACTGCCTTACCATTGACCAGCCCCCAGACGAAACGGCTGAAGCCAGGGTCATGCAATTTTCAGGGTAGTTCCCAAATATGACGTACACGTCGACGTGTTTTACGAAATTCGTACTTTTAGAGGGCAATATGGGACAAAAAGGGATAAACATCGAACCTTCGTCTGACTAAACGGCAGTAGCTAGAAACGTGCAGACGAGCTACAAATAGGGATTTTTCGAAATTTGAACTTTTAGGGGAGGAAAGAAACAAAAAGGGATACAATGGTACCAATTTAAGTATTGCAGCTATATTCGTGAAAATCTAGATTTCTTTGACAACGTAGACTTGCAACATAAATGGATTTTTCGACATTTGTACATTTAAGGGGTGAGCGGGACAAAAAGGAATAAACATGGTAGCAATTACAGTATTACAGCTAGAATCGTGTGTTTGGTATGTAATTTCCTTTGACCATGTAGAAGCGCAGTAAAATTGGATTATTCGAAATTTGTACTTTTTAGAGGGACCGCGGGACTAAAAATGGATAAAGATGGTACCAACTAAAGAATTGCTGCTATAATCTTGAAATTTGAAATTGGATTTTTCGAAATTTGTACTATTAAGGGGTGCGCGGGACAAAAAGGGATTCAAATGGAGTATAACCTTTTAATTACGTCAACGCGGAACATAAATGAATATTTCAAAATTTGTACTTATAAGGAGGATGCAGGACGAAAAGGCATAAATCAAATAAAGTACACGCTTTTAGCGAGATGTTACCTATATTGGTTTTTCAAAATGTGTACTTTTTGGGAAAGAGGTGTTAAAAGTTATAAAGTAGCCGGATGCATCTAGAAACATGAGATCGAAGATCCAGAAGGCACTGCGGTTGTAATTTTTTGTTCGAATCTGAATAGAAAATAATAAAAATTATACACACGAAGGGAGTTCAGCTCCTTTGACTGTGTATGAGTGTTATAAAGGGTGTTTTTTATTGGGGCATAGAACTTTAAGTTGGCATCACTTTTTTAACTGGCGGCCATTTTGTCAGCTGTCAAGTGATTAATATTTAGTTTGGTTTGCCATTTCATCATGAACAGGTTGACAAAAGAACAACGCTTGCAAATCGTGCAAATTTATTTCGAAAGTAATGGTTCAGTTCGCGAAGTTCACCGCAAGCTCCGTCCATTTTATGGTCGACATAATCGTCCATCAGAGCAATTAATTCGACGAGCGCATAATTTCGCGGAATGGACCTGTCAATTGGCCACCAAGATCGTGTGATTTGACACCATTGGATTATTTTCTTTAGGGATATGTGAAGTCGCTCGTCTACGCCAACAAACCAGAAACGTTAGGGGACTTGGAAGCCAACATTCTTGGCGTGGTTGAAAATTGGACTTGTAGAATTGGCTATATTCGAGCCAGCCGCGGCGGCCACTTGCCCGAAATCATATTTAAACATTAATGGCATAAAATTATCCTTCCAATAAAGCCAAATTGATGGACATTAAAACGATTTTCTTGTGTTTTATTTCAATTCGAAGTTCTATACCTCAATAAAAAACACCCTATATAATAGGAGGTTTCAAAATTACTATTTTTGATTTATCTATATCCTCCAAAAGAAAATTAAATAAATGCTATCCAAAAACAGAGACGGACAAAACTAATAATATATAAACTTTTCGCATTCGAAGCAGCGGGTACTGCTAGTAACTTCTATACGGGTGATCGGAATACTCTGAAATTTGACCATTGGCAATGTTTTTATACACTAAAATAAGAGTGCAATATGATAAATATTGGCTGTAAAGAAAGAATTGTGAAAATCGCCTTTAGAAAAACCCGCGTAACTTTCTATCATATAGAGAATACAAAAACATTTGTTTGACATATGAATGCTGATTAAATAGGAAATTTTTGTAACAGAATTATTTCAGAATCCAAGAACGGATTCATAATTACATCACCGGATTCATAATTACATCACCATATACGTTAACAAATTTAATATACAAGATGATTTAAAGTCGTCGTTTTTGTAAAAAATATGATACGGAAAACAAGTATTATAGGGGGTGCCAATAATGTATATGTCACTTAAGATTGCATACTTTTCAGAAACGTTTGTGTATTCTTTTAAATGTTTTTGTTGCTCAAATCCAGTCTAAAACAAATAATTAAGCGTCAGTCGGCTAAACCGACTTATATATCGAGGGCTTATATTCAAAAGAGGCTATGAACCATTCTCTCGAAAGTGGGTTAATGATGCCAAACTATTCTCAGATTTGGATGTCATATGTCATATAAATTTGGAAAATAACTTTTTTCTAAAGCCATTTTTTTAATTTTTCTGATTTGGCTATCCACTCACACATTACTTTTTTTCACTGAACCAACACTCAGGGGATGTCCCCTATAAATGCAGTGCATTGCGTTGGTGGAAGGAAGATCAGGTATGGGAAGGAGGAAAGAGGGAGTAGTGTCTGTTGACATCTGTTTTGAATCTCTGAATGTCGTAATTGGAGGGAAAGATATTTGCCGGAAGTCGATTCCACATACGGATAGTACGGGCGAAGAACGAATTTATTCTGTAATGTGTAGTGCGGCCGGTTGTCCAATCGACAACAAATGGGTGAGCGTTCCTGGAGAGTCGCGTATCTCTACCGAACGTTCTCACGGGCGGTATGAGATCACGAATTTCCGAAGAACAAACACCATGAAAGTATCGATGGAACAATGACACACAACCAACATTACGACGGCGTTCAAGGGAAACAGTAGAATTGGATATCATACCGTCACCTATCAATACCATAGCCCTCCTCTGGACACGGTCAAGTAGCTCCAGTGATGAAGCTGGAGCAACCGACCATATATGGGAGTTGTATTCCATCTTCGGTAATTTCTTGTAATCCTTTTAAGATTAAACTATGGAAGAATGATTAATAATTATTCATAAAATTAAGGAGAAAGTAAGTTTTTTCGCTCTCCTGAAAAGTTGTGTTTTTGTTCATAGCCACTTACGAATATAAGCCCTCAATGTATTATTTGACTTTACCCCTCTAGAAACCACGTATTGGCCCGATTTCCTTCAAATTTGGCAAAAAACCTTATAATAGAACTAGAACTACCTGTGGCGAAAGTGGGTAAGATCGCTTCAGATTTACATATATTTAGAAAGTTCAAATAAATGCAATTGCAACCGAGAATTTTGGATTTTTTGTAACAATTGTAGTTTTTTCGCGTCTTACTAGCGATATTGGTTCTTAATACTCATGCAAAAAACAGCCGGATCCGCTGGATATATCGCGAGAAAATTGCAAACAAAAATGTCTTGCATACAAAATCATTTTAGCCATATTTCCCGCGAAAATGAAAATTTTGCAAAATATCCAATTTATATTTTTTGTTCACCGAAAGATCGATCTTCCAAAAACATGGACCAATTATAACCCTAGTAATTTTGTTGTATAAGCTGCATGTAATTTTGCTATTTAAGCGGGAAGAGCATTATTTACAACTATGGTGTCTTCTGAGACCCCCACTGAAATTTTTTGTAGAACATTTTAATAATGTCCTTTTTGAAAGTATTTTTTTTTTTATTTTGTCGAAAAAAGGACCCATAAAGAGAAGAGTTGGAGGGTTAAGAAATTTCACGAAAATTATCCTCATAAAATTCAACAAAATATTTATCATAGCACTAAGAATTCTCTCAGACATTACAGACTTACAACACTTTTTTCGCTTAGTACAATGCTCCCTTCGACCAAAAAATGAAAACTTTGACCCCCTGTAAAAAGAAACTCAGACTAGCTGGACCATAAATATATTCTACAAACATGATCTACTCAACATGCCCTTTCCAATTATTCGAACTTTTACATTATTCGATTAATCGTTTATTTGAAAACGGAGAATTTTCGATTAATCGAATAATGCCCACAATAATATTTCGATTAACCGATTAATCGAACAATTGTCCAACTCAATAAATCATAATTAATTAAAGCTAAATAGACAAGAAAAAATTAATTCAATGTGAGTCAGTACTTTTCTATAATAAATATGTTTCGATAACGGAGTCCGAAATAAAGTCTGCAAAAATGTCTATAAAGAGTTTGCGAGTAGTCCAGCTATATATTTACTCAAAATATATATCACATGGACGATTCTGACGTATCTAATTTTAAACAAAGAACCATATAGTTTTAAATTTGAAATAAAATGAAAATAAGAAAAAATAAGTTGAAACAGTATTTATAATGAGTATTTTTAAAAATTGTAGTAATAAAATTGTATAGTATTTAGCCGATGGATTGGGTGGTTTATGGGCCGTCCAATAATGCCATAATGCACTATTTTTATCGGATGAAAGTTACAGAATAGAATTTAAGATAAATTTATATTTATATTTTATATTTTATCGTTAAAATTTATAATTTAATAAAGCTAACTGCTTAGATCATTGATGGACCAAACCTGACCAAATTCCCTTCGTCAACTATATAACAATGTCAAAATTTATAATATCGATTAATCGATTATTTTTTGCAATTTAACCAAATTATTCGTTATTCGAAAATGATGATTTTTTCATTATTTGAACAAATATTGGAAAAGAATTATTCGATTAATCGAATAAAATTTAATCGATTGGCACTCTTTTCCAAAATTGCTGTTGGACAGTGATGAATATGTTGTTTTATAAAAAACGAATAAAACCCCATTCTATTTTCATATATATAGTATGAAAAATTCAGGAAGACGGAGGTTTAGTCTACTATAAAGAACTAAAAAACAAGTAAGGAAAGTATAAAGTCTAAGCCCCTACACCACTCTCTGTTTATATACCTCGTTTTGATTACTAAACACAGGCGATTTTATGTAGTTCATATAAATTATACAGCATAATATAAATCTTTAGTCTTTAGTCAAATTTAACGAATACGGCAAAAATAACAAGTAAGGAAAGGCTAAAGTCGGGCGGGGCCGACTATATAATACCCTACACCACTCCCTGCGTATATACATCGCTTTTATTACTAAACCCAGGTGTTTCATGGGAGCAATTTTATGTAGTTAATATACATTTTACAGTATAAATTCATCTTTAGTCATATTTAACGAATATGGTAAATAATTGATCCAATTTTCCGGCAGACAAATACTAATTATACAGTAGTAATTGTATGAATCGGTCCGACATTTGAAAGGAGACCTATAACAAAACTAGGGGCCTGGTCCAAAACATGGGCCTATATATTTCTCATTCACTGTAGGTATTCATAGTTGAAATATATCATGATCCGATGTAAGACATAGTTTCTAGAGCTGTATTACAGTAGAATGGGTTATTGGGTTATTCCAAAGTGTGGACACATATATTTGACTTTGTATTCTGAAATATAATATAATCTGCAAAATTTGAAAAAAAAATCCGATGTAAAATTTGGGTTCTTGATCACTTTCAAAGTAGGTATTCTTAGTTGAAATATGACATGATATGCAAAATTATATCGAGATCTAATGCACGATGTGGGTTCTAGAGATGTAATAGAGTGGAATGGGGGCCAATTTGTATGGGGGTTGTACCAAAATATGGACCCATATATTTGACTTCCATAATATGTCGGGTACAATAAAACGGTACAATATGTGGATTTTAGAGCGGGAAAAGTCAAATCGGGAGCGACATTTGTATGGGGGCTATATCTAAATCTGAACCGATCATACCCACCTTCAGCATAGGTGTTTCTAGTTCGATTATAACATGCTGTGCCAATTTTAAAGAAAATCGGGTACAATATGTCGTTTCTAGAGCGGAAAATGTCAAATCGGGAGCGACATTTGTATGGGGGCTATATCTAAATCTGAACCGATCTTACCCAATTTTTGCATACGTGTTTCTAGTTGGATTAAGAGATGTTCTGCCAAATTTAAAGAAAATCGGGTACAATATGTCGTTTCTAGAGCGGAAAATGTCAAATCGGGAGCGACATTTGTATGGGGGCTATATCTAAATCTGAACCGATTTCCTCCAAATTTCCTCCAATACCGATGGTCCTTGGCCAGAGAAAATAACTTCTGCCAAGTTTCATGACAATCGGACAACAATTGCGACCTGTAGAGTGCGAACAAGCTTAGATGGACAGCAGACGGACGGACGGACGGACAGACAGTCATCGTTAAATCGACTCAGCTGGTGATTCTAAGCCGATCGGTATGCTTAAAGGTGGGTCTATCTCGATTATTTCTTGGTGTTACAAACATTTGGCGGAAAACTAACTTATTCAACGAAGTGGTGTATGGTAGAAATACAAGAAGAGAAGAAAAAAGTTAAGAAAAATGTTTTTTTTTTTTAATTTCATAATTCCCCGTTAAACTAGAAGCACTTTACTTTGTGAATGCGATGAAAAAATATATTTGTATGTCCAACCACAGAATTTTAGTAGTATTTTTAGTATTTTACTGACAGGTACTTATAAATGGGTGTATATTTTTTACGGTGGCTACATACCTGTTTCACCATGTGTGAGTCTTAAATTTTCCGAATAATGACCACCCTTAAATGTGGGTTGCATTTCTGTAAAAAAAAAAAGCCAACGGAAAACCCAAATAATTAAAAAAGTCCCCTTTCCTTTTTTCCTTTTAATTGTTCACGCACATTTATTAGCGTTTATTACTTTGCTTACGCAATCATAAAAATTAAATAACCCTTTGTTTATTCCGTTTTGTTAATTCTGAGAATCAAAAAAAAGAAAAAACCTTACCATAGACAAAGTTGTGCATATGTCGAGCAAATTTTTGAAATTCATACCTTTACTCAATTGCGAATAAAAGCGAAACGCGTGCATCGATTTTCATGATCTTTGTCTCATTTTGCTCATAGGTTATGTGACTTTACGTAAAAGTAATAAGATTTGACATTTTTTTTTCATTTTGGATTTTTTATGGATTTTTAAAAAAAAAAATTAAATCTTTAGGCAAAAAATAAGTTTTTTCCTTTATATATTCATTTTTAACTTGGAAACTGTTGCTTGTATAGGAAAACAATATATGAACAGATTAAGGGAATTGTAATTTTAAATTTTTTAAAATTTAATTCAATTAAATCGGGCTAGTGGTTCCCGAGTTATGCCGGACGAAACAAATTAACCAAAAAAAAATTTTTAAAATTTAAAAAAAAAAAAATAAAAAAAAAACCAAACGAAAAAAAAAAAATTATTGCGTTTTTCGAGCTCATGTCAAGGTTATCTACACAGAAAAAATTATCGCATCCGGAGTACATGAAATTTTTTTCATTTTGTTGAGTAGTGTTATTGGACCTTTATAGTATTTTTTCTGAAAACTTTATCGTATTTGGTGTTAATCTATATTTATAAAAGAGAATGCCGTCCGTGTGAACACGCAAAACTTTATAGCGGATCGTCTGATTTTCACGATTTTGGGCTTGATGAATTCGTGTTGGCCCAAGGAAGGACATAGGATGTAAAATATGATGCTGGAGTTTGAATTTTCGTTTGGTGGGTAGTTGGGGCGTGGCAAAAGTGTCTTTTAGCTAGAAGGCTGAAAATTGGAACGTATATATTACTGACCACGATAATATCAATATGATAAGATCAATATGAAACCTGATTTTAATTTTACCATTTGTGTTTTTGCCTGGCGAAGCGGGCGGGGTTCAGCTAGTATCTTATAAAAATAAATAGCTGTAGTCAATACTTTTCAACTGATGCCTAAATGATGAACTTTGACGTTGCAGCGTCGATCCAAAAATTCATATTTAAAGTGCTTCCAAGAGTATAATAATTCAAGAAAAAATACACTCGAAAACAAGACTTTTAGAAGTGTTTTCAGGAGCTGTTTTGACGGCTTGACCCAGCGACGAAATATTTTGCAGATCTTCATTAAACAATTCAATCTTCATTTTTTTGGGGGGGGGGGGGGTGACCTCAATGATACATTTTCGTGACCCATCCAAGTAGTTACGTCTGTGGATAAAATTAAATTTTTACTTTTGTAATCGGTGTAATGCGCATTTATAGAACCATTTTTTGCTATTTTCTCTTTAAATTTGTTTAATTGTGGTAACACACGTGCACCAATTTTTTCGGTATTTTATTTAGAATATAACTTTATAAATAATTTGAAAATAGCGCAATTAACGAGATCACAACGTTAAAACTATGAAGTGAACTTTTCTTGTATCTCAAATATCTGTTAAATTAATTGAGGTACACAGAAATATAAGCTGATTCACGAAATTTTAAGGGACACTCAGAAGCCCCCAAATACACTGGGCATCAACAATTTTTTCAAATCATCTGAAAACACATTTGAAATTTAGTTACGATATCTTTTTCCTTTCAAAAGTTACAGAATTATTTTCAAAAAAATAAAATTATTATAATATCGAAAGTTTGTAGTTGTATGCAGACGCTTTTAGCTTTCGCTCCAACAATTACAATTTTTAACAATTGTTAACATCGTAAGTTCTACTCCACAGAAGATGATCATAATTTCTCAAAAAGCATCACCAATCAAAGTAAGTACACTGAAAGAAAAATCGTTCGTTGCATCAACGAATCAGATTCGTTATTGCCATTTCGTTGCAGCAACGAAATATTACGCTCCCACAACAATACGATACGTTGCTGCAATGATGTGAACGTTTATGGTATGAAACCGATTGTTCTTACTTTTCGTAATTTAGTTCCTGCAACAATTCAATATTCGTTGATGCAACGAAAGCGAATAATCACTTCGAAGTCCACTGCCAGTGGTCATCATGGAACTAAATTATCTATACTGAAAGAAAAACGTTCGAGGCCGGGACAAATTTTGTTTTTGAAAATCAACTAACGTCGGCTTTCTTTGCTGCAACGAAAATGTTTAATTATTGCCACGAATATTTTCGAAACCACATTGTTTCAGAAAGGAAACCACGTTGTTGTAGGAACAAAACAGAGTTATTGCAGCAACGAAATAGCATTGTTGAGCAATGAAACAGCATTGTTGTTGAAACGAAATAACATTGTTACAGCAAGGAACCAGCATTGCTACAGCAACAAAAGAACATTGTTGCAATAAGAAAACCGTTGTTGCAGCATCGAACATACTCGTTGCGGAGCTATAAATTCCATTAAATCACGATTCGTTGCAGCATCGAACACCGACGTTAGTTGTCTTTCAATGACCAAATTCGTTGCAGCAACGTACAATTTCGTTCCGGTTATGAACGTTTTTCTTTCAGTGTACTACATTCAAATATATATCAAACTAAAGGGTGATTTTTTAAGAGCTTGATAACTTTTGTTTTAAAAAAACGCATAAAATTTGCAAAATCTCATCGGTTCTTTATTTGAAACGTTAGATTGGTCCATGACATTTACTTTTTGAAGATAATTTCATTTAAATGTTGACCGCGGCTGCGTCTTAGGTGGTCCATCCGCTTAGTCCAATTTTGGCATTTCCACGTTTTTGAGTAACAGAGACCCAATTGGTGCGAACGGCGACGAATCGAAAATTGGTGGTCATCATTAACACTGGCCGATACAGCTGCGATATTTTCTTCAGTTCGCACTCTACGTAAGCGTGTTGGTGGTTTAATGTCCAACAATGTAAATTTGGTGCGAAATTTAGTCACAATAGCCCGAATAGCCGCTTCAGTGGGTCGATTAAACTGACCATAAAATGGAAGCGCGCAATGAACTTTCTTAACAGAGCACGCATTTTGATAATAAAATTCAATAATTTGCAAGCGTTGTTCGTTTGTAAGACGATTCATGATGAAATGTCAAAGCATACTGAGCATCTTTCTCTTTGACACCATGTCTGAAATCCCACGTGATCTGTCAAATACTAATGCATGAAAATCCTAACCTCAAAAAAATCACTCTTTATGTTTACGAAAGTTAAAAAACACACCTCCAATATTAGAATTTATATTTTTTAAACAGTGTTTTAAAAGAAAATGTGTTTTAAAAGTTTTAGTTTAATAAAAGAAAATTCAGCTCAGCACTGATAAAATATATCAAAAATGGAAATATTAGGCCCGTTCGATTGGACTTACTAGCTTAATATTTGTAGTGAAGTTTGATTGAAAATGAGTTCAGGTAATTGAAAATGCTTGTTCAATTAGAATCTAAGGAAAGGTAATTTTGTCAGATGATGTTCGTTGGAGTTCCTAGCTTATTTCTTCGCGCAGTTGTTAATAAGTTGCAGGTTTTAAAATTACTGTTTGTTTTATATTTTATGGTAAACATTCTTTCATCAATATTTTCATAAAGAATAGATATTATTTTAGAGAATGGGAGACAACTATAATATAATTTTGCAGACTTAACATAACACTTAAAATCTTCTGGGTTCATTTCCATTGTGCTTAAACACACTTTCTCATTTTTCATATTTGTAGCTGTGGAATTAACCTGGTTTCGATATTGCGGAACACAATAACAACTCCATAATGTTAAGCGATTTAAATGGGGGATATCTAGTATCACTTTCCACAATATGCGGATTAAAGCGCTGGCAATGCCATTTCCCAACACGTCACTATGCAATTCTGTCCAAATTGTACAATACATAAAGAAATAAAATCTATGTCGATTTTGAAATGTTCTTTGCCAAATTACCTTTTGGTAAGTCGTATACTTTCTGCAAATCATATCAAAGAATTTCACGATTTGAGTCTATATTACTACGATCCATGTCCTTTTCGGTTTTGAAAAATTCTTTTAGTTTTATGTGTAACTAAATTTAAGTAGTAAATTAAGTAAATTTATAACCTTCAGTTAAAGTTTCATTTCTCACAAATACCGTTTTCGGTTTATGAATGCGAATTGACAGATTCAAAACTTTCTTTGTGTTCCCGAGCACCATAATAATTAATCATCTAATGTGGATTCTTACATGTTTACCCCTTAAAAAATTTTGGGACACCACTATTCGATGTTTTGTAAAACATAACATATTTGTCTTCTAGTAACACTGAACGTGTTTAAAAATAAATATATAAAGAATATATTTATTTTTTTAATATGTCTTTTAGTAGGTTTCCTTTTTATAAGTTCGAAGTAAAATATAATTTCCAAAAATTTCAAAAATGCTACCTCTATCTTGTTGTTACTGAAAACAGAAATCTTTTCTCGACAGCATTTCTTAGTTCTTACTATTGCCCAGCAAAAAGAGAGCACCCGAAGAAGTGAAAAAGATGTTCATCTTGTGATTCGGAAGTAGTAAAAATTGGGATCTTCACCGATGGATTTAACACACAGCAAAATAATTTGAAGTACTTGCGTATCACATCTCAAAATTCAAATGTGCATTTTTCCTGCTTTGAGGAATTTCTTTTAAACAACTATGTTAATATCCCGTAATATTTATTTTAGCATTTTCACAAGTGAATGGGAAAGAATTTTCAGTATGGGGTCACAGATATAAGGTGCCCGCTTTGCACCCAGAAGGTCCCAAGTTCGAATCGTGGCTCGGGAAAAAACATTTTTTGCTTATTACTTATTAATATCTTATTACTTTTATAAAAAAAACATCTTTAATTTTGTACAATTCTAACAATTTAAAATATTTTGATTCAAAAATACAAATTTATTGCTTTATTAGTGAACATAAAATATTTTATTTTTTATTAATTAATAAAATAATTATTATTAATTATTTGGATACTTAACAAAATATTTATTTAGTATGAATTAATATATAACGCAAATTAATATTAAATTAAATTAGCATTAAAAAATTAACACTACTCAATTTTACTAACATTATGTACTATAATAGCCGTGCTCGGGAAGATCACAAAAGAAAGAAAGCCAAACAAGAAAACACATTTCATTGGGTGAAAACAAAACCACTGTATATGAAGCTGGGATTTTTTAAATTTTTGTAAAAACATCAATAAAAAGTCTATCTTTAAAAAATCGAAGAAGGTGTTTTTGATGGGCCAAAAATAAGGAAATTGATGGATGAAATTGCAGGAAAAAATTGTAGTTTCAAATTTCCATGAATCCAATAAATGCTCGCATAATGAAGCAATGTCTAATGATTTTTCAAAAAATTAGGAAAAAATTGGTAAGAAATATATGTTTGTGTATTTATATATTCCAACAGAGCTTGATGTCGGATTTGATATACAATTTAACCACATATACAAATGCGCTAATTATTTATTGCACGATTTATAATTGAGCCCGTTCTCGTCGAATAAAATATAATCATTATTTATATAAGTAACTAGCTGACTCGACAGTTTTTTCCTGACAATATTTCAATTAGTTTAATTGTGATCGTTGTGTGAATTATGAAAAGCTATTTCAAACGTTTAGTCAAATTTGAAAGTGTTTATTGACCATCGTCCAACAAGTAACCTAAATGTACTCATCACAAACCTTTCGAATTATTTCTGCGTGGTGATGTCGTTGGGGGAAAGGACTTACTCGCAGCCACACCACTTACGCCCACTATTACAAATATCAAGAATGAGTAAAAATATGTAATACAACGATTTTTGGAACCCCATGTCATTTTCCGGCCATTGATATTCAATTTAAGGATATGGCCCTTAATATTCAATTCAAATTACGGAAATGGCAAATTGTACATGCTAGCAGAATTCTGTCGGCATTAAACTGCTAAAATGTATACACGTTCGCATAACTGGCTAAACTTGATAATAAGAATATAATGCAGAAAGTCGAATTGTCAACGGCAATTTTGCCAGTGACAAGTTCAATTCAATTGCTTTGAAAACAATTGGGCAGATTAGTCGTTCTGCAGTCCGAAATGCTTGATCGTACTTAATTTGAATCTAGTTACGTGGTGCACAAAAAGGATGAATTTAAGCAAACATTTATAAATGCTATATTCAGTTTATATACATATATAATTTATTGGCTGGAGCAGACTGTGAAATCACTGACAGTGATCAACAAAAATTCATGGAGCGTAGTTGTGCCAAAAATGAGCTGTATTGGAAAAGTGGGTGTGGTAATTCTATTACGAAATTAAAATCAATTATTGAAATCAAAATATGGGCGGTGGAGGAAAAGTGGTCGTGGCACTTAACATACGAAGCTATCAAATATATCCAGTTATATCATGTTGACAGTAATAAAATGTTGTGTGGGTTCATTCAGTAGTAATCAGCTGATAAATAAATTCTATTCTATAACACAGACAGTGCTGGAATGCTAAAAATGGGCGTGGTAACAACCATACGAAATTAAAACTTGTCATCGAATATCTATACTCCTAAGACATCGAGGGTACTGAAATTTGCGTGAATTCAATAAGATATATGAGGCATGAATGGGCGGAATCTTTAGATGAACATCACATCCCACATGTAAATTGGAAAACTATTATCATATATTTTTCATTGTCTTGATTCATTAATGTTCCAATTTTGTATTTATGTACGTATTTGTGCAGAAAATAAACCGTATTGGAAAAGTGGGTGTGACACCTCCCTCGTTAATTTAATATATCGTTTGTCTCGACTCCAACTCCGGGTAAACGCTTTTACACGCTATAAGAAATTAAAACGGAATCCCTGACTACAAAAATTATTAGTAAATACGAGATTTAAAAACTCTGTTTTACGGACAAAATTAGAAAACGCTAATGTTGTTGTTCAGATTTGTAATATCGAATTTAGATGATCAATATGTTTGATCTATTTGTTTAGCAAATGTTTTGTTTAAAAATTAGAAATATTTGTTTTAATTAAAAACAACTTTATGATATTCTCCACTCTCTATCCCTCGAAATTTAAAAACTTGAAATTTTATGGACTCTACGTCAAATTCGCAGTACATTTTCATTTCTTGCCAATTTTCGAAAGTATATATTAATGGCATGAATATCGTTCCGAGTTATTAATTAGTATCAAGACATAAAATTGTTGCTATAAATTTTAAAAATGTTGGAAATCCTATGTCAACGAATAAATATGTATTTCGTCCAAGTCTATTGTTGTACCAAATTTTTTACAAAACTTGTAACATTAGTTTTGAAAATTAGGTTAGTAATGAAGTGAAACTTCGATTTAGTTGATTAAAATTAACACTTTATTGGTAATAATTTTATTTTTTATGGCAATTTACATATATCCGAATCATCATGAATCACATTTAATAAGGACTCCATAATTATGTAGTTTACATATCCCGTTTTTGCCTGTGGCTTAATCCGCGTTTGAACCTTATATCCCACTTTAGAAGCCTAAAATAATAATATACCTACATATATATATATATATATATATATATATATATATATATATATATATATATATATATATAGATATATAATGTACTATGTTCTCAGTTATGTGCCAATATTTACTAATCGGCTTTTAAGTAAAAAAGTGAGACTGACTTCACTTTTTCACTTAAAAGTCGATTACATAAATATTGTCATATCAATAAATTTTAACGGAGAACGATTTTTTGACGTGAACTCGGACACTCTCATCTTTACATTTACATTTATATATTAATATTAATATATTTATTTTATAGATATCGCATAAGTTCTTTAGATATTGTTGTAGATTATTCTAAAATAAAAAAAAAATTATCTGATATAGGGGGTCTTAATATCATCAAGTCCTTGTCGTGTTATCGGTGACTATGACGCGGTGGACTTCAACTGCCCCACACTCATGGGAAACAAAATGAATGTGGTTAAAACTATAAAAAAATACAACCAAAACTAAAATCCAGGTTTTTAACTTGGAGCCGAACGCCCCGGATGCACTATATTTCTCCGTCCTGAGTAATATTAATCTGTCGGGCTTAATCAATGAGTCTGTGTCTGGAAAAGTTAAAATGTCACTACATTTACTACTAGTGGTGCAATGAATGCGTCCCACCAAATTAAAACGATGTCCCATTGAGCATGCTTGTTAGATTAGATAATTTGAATGAGAAGATAAGTACTAAGTACTATAAGCATTCTTGAGTAGAGTGATCAAAAACCCTGTTTTTCTGCAATGTCGGTTGCCCGGTTTTCTTTTTATAAAAAACCGGTCGGACCGGTTTTTTCTTGAAACATTAAAAATGGGGAAATTATTTATTATAGGGTAATTACAAAAAATCTTGACCCATTGTGCATACTCGTTCTTGGGATTAGGACAATTCTGATGTCATCATCAGATTCATTGAAATCTTTCGAAATTTACATCAAACATTCCTGTCTGAATTAGGATCATTTTGCTCCATTGCCAAAAATTCATTCGGCGATTTTTTAATAATATAAAGGGTGATTTTTTAAGAGCTTGATAACTTTTTTTTAAAAAAAAACGCATAAAATTTGCAAAATCTCATCGGTTCTTTATTTGAAACGTTAGATTGGTCCATGACATTTACTTTTTGAAGATAATTTCATTTAAATGTTGACCGCGGCTGCGTCTTAGGTGGTCCATTCGGAAAGTCCAATTTTGGGCAACTTTTTCGAGCATTTCGGCCGGAATAGCCCGAATTTCTTCGGAAATGTTGTCTTCCAAAGCTGGAATAGTTGCTGGCTTATTTCTGTAGACTTTAGACTTGACGTAGCCCCACAAAAAATAGTCTAAAGGCGTCAAATCGCATGATCTTGGTGGCCAACTTACCGGTCCATTTCTTGAGATGAATTGTTCTCCGAAGTTTTCCCTCAAAATGGCCATAGAATCGCGAGCTGTGTGGCATGTAGCGCCATCTTGTTGAAACCACATGTCAACCAAGTTCAGTTCTTCCATTTTTGGCAACAAAAAGTTTGTTAGCATCGAACGATAGCGATCGCCATTCACCGTAACGTTGCGTCCAACAGCATCTTTGAAAAACCGAACCGAACACTGATTTTGGTAATAAAATTCAATGATTTGCAAGCGTTGCTCGTTAGTAAGTCTATTCATGATGAAATGTCAAAGCATACTGAGCATCTTTCTCTTTGACACCATGTCTGAAATCCCACGTGATCTGTCAAATACTAATGCATGAAAATCCTAACCTCAAAAAAATCACTCTTTATCAACCATGATTACTTTTCGTCCTGCATCTATTCCCTTACATTCGCAAAGTTCATGAACCTCAAATTACTTACAAGGACGAATATAATATATGTATAAGAAAAAAATGCTGCGGTCACCCCTGAAATGAATGCTGGATTATTTTATGATGGTCTGCCAAATATTTCGTCCTTGGGTCAAACCGTCTGTGAGTTAAACGCTCCTGAAACCACCTCTAAAAATAATCACATATGTTCTTATGTGTATGGCTTGTCGACATCCGCAGCGGCAAATGGTCAACAGCGTCGTGAAATCTAGGACGAACCTCGTCATTTTAGACTCACCGTACTGCTGTGTTTGTAAATTTGCGGTCCCTAATAAAAATTGTTCTATGAAGCTTGTGATAATATAAAAAGTGACATATTATAAACAAATTAGCACCGAAAAGTAGACATTTTATACTATGAAAAACGGTAGAGATCGACATAAAAAACCGGGTTTCCCGGTATTCCCAAACCGCGATTTTAAAAAACCCGACGGTCGGTCTCAGAAGAAAAAAAACCGGGTTTCGGTCTCGGGTTTGATCACTCTATTCTTGAGCCAATTAAATTAAAATTAATTGAGCCAAAGTTGTTCTCGAGATGCTCTTGACAGCTCCTGCACTTATGACACAGTGCGTGAAGTGATAACTTGTTTCCCCTCCTAAGAACAAAACTGCATATTCATTATTTTATTTCGTAACCGTTTGCCCTTTCCACATGACAGCTAATATTTTCTGTTTACATTTTTAACGAAAAAAAAATATACTTAAAGGATTTAGTTCGCTTATGAGGTGCAATTGTTCCCCGTGTTCGTCGTTGAAATTTCCCAAATTTAGGGTGAAGAAATCGAGATGGCTGGGGACATTTATTTTCAGCGACATATTAATAGTCATTTCTCGGAAACTTTTAATCATATCGCGAACAATGGCCTTATAATCATAAGTTTTGCCATTGTCTAGGATATTTTCTACAAACTCATTATTTAATCGCCATTTTTTTATTGGAGCCATCCAAACCATATATAATATTGTTACAAGTTAGTAATACCGTAATAAAGAGTGATTTTTTTGAGGTTAGGATTTTCATGCATTAGTATTTGACAGATCACGTGGGATTTCAGACATGGTGTCAAAGAGAAAGATGCTCAGTATGCTTTGACATTTCACAAACGAACAATGCTTGCAAATTATTGAATTTTATTATCAAAATGCGTGCTCTGTTAAGAAAGTTCATTGCGCGCTTCCATTTTATGGTCAGTTTAATCGACCCACTGAAGCGGCTATTCGGGCTATTGTGACTAAATTTCGCACCAAATTTACATTGTTGGACATTAAACCACCAACACGCTTACGTAGAGTGCGAACTGAAGAAAATATCGCAGCTGTATCGGCCAGTGTTAATGATGACCACCAATTTTCGATTCGTCGCCGTTCGCACCAATTGGGTCTCTGTTACTCAAAAACGTGGAAATGCCAAAATTGAACTAAGCGGATGGACCACCTAAGACGCAGCCGCGGTCAACATTTAAATGAAATTATCTTCAAAAAGTAAATGTCATGGACCAATCTAACGTTTCAAATAAAGAACCGATGAGATTTTGCAAATTTTATGCGTTTTTTTTTTAAAAAAGTTATCAAGCTCTTAAAAAATCACCCTTTAGTTAAAATATTAAACTTTTCCTACAATAGTTATGGCACTGTTTAATTTCTTCCTTCAGAATCAAGTGTTCGAATGAAATCTGATGGCACGGGAAGCTTGTTTTCTATGCTTTCTATTTTTAAATCGCAGCATATTGCTTTTTGGTGGATCTCATAGTTAATCTACTTCAAAATTGTTTCCATGGCATGACCCATGACTTTAAAAAGATTTCCTACGTTTATTAGAGTTTGAGTTTTGACCGCTTTCGTGCAGATGTTGCCTGGAGATTTCCTGAAAACATACCCGATACTGCAACCATGATGCTAGTATTTCAGCACTTCTCTGATATAAAGGATAAGGGCCGATGTTGAATATGAACCACACCTAAACGTCAAGTTTTTTTCCGAATTTCATTTGACATTTCTCAATTTCAGACTAACTCAATTTGAACCATGGAAAGATACACAATCGAGCAACGCGTTAATGTTATTCAGGCTTATTATGAAAATGGGCGTTCAAATCAAAATGCATATTGTGCACTTCGTTATTTGTTCGGCCAATTTAATCACACATTCTCACCTCAGTGGATTCGTCAATAAGCAGAATTGCCGCATTTGGGCGAATGATAATCCAAGAGTGATTGTCGAAAAACCAATGCACCCACAACGAGTGACTGTTTGGTGCGGTTTATGGGCTGACAGCATCATCATTTTTCCAAAATGAGGCCGGTCAGGCAGTTACTGTGAATGGTCTTCACTATCGTGAGATGATAGCGAACTTTTTATGTCCCGAATCGGAAGATATAGATGTGGACGATATGTGGTTTCAACAGGACGGTGCCACTTGCCACACAGCTAACGAAACAATGGCTCTCTTGCACGACAAATTCAATGGCCATATTATCTTAAGTGGTGGCGATGTCAATTGGCCGTCAAGATGATGTGATTTGACACCGCCGGACTTCTTTCGTTGGGGTTATTTGAAAGAAAAGGTTTACGTCGATAAGCCAACATCAATTCAAGAGCTAAAGGATGAGATAATTCGCCACATTGAGGTTCTATCATTACCTCATCGAAAATTTGGACCGTCGGATGGAGGTGTGTCGCCAAGGTCGCGGCGGCCATTTGGCCGATATTTTGTTCCATACATAATTGAACTATACCAATAAATGACAGAAGAAACAAAAAGAAATGACAATAATTTCCTTAATAATTTGTGTTTTATTAAAAATCAACATCGGTTCTTAAAATGTAACCACCCTTTATATTCTTATCACGAACAATGTCGACAAGTCATCCTGGTGGGTATAGTTCCTAACTCGCTCCGTGTTATTTGGAATTCTGATATTGGTATTTGCAGGCCATCGACCTGAGTTAAATATTTATCCTGCTGTGTATGTCCAAATCCTGCTACGCAGAATAAAGGTTTCCGTAGTTTGAGTAATTCCAATCTTTAAGTCCGGCCGACAGCCGAAAACGCAATGTCATATTTAGCATCAAAGTTAATTGAGTAATCGACCTTCTTAACTATTTTCTTATTCTCGAATGCGAAGATTAATAATATTCTGCTTTCCCGACATTGGTAGGGATTATATATTTCCATTGAAATATACTTTGGGTTTTATGTCACCTCCACGTTCTGATCTGATCTGACATTGTCGTCTTTGGGCGATATGACGTTATATAAGCCTACAACGGCACTTGGCCCAATCTACTATGTGATATCCATTGATGTTACCTTCATAAAAAGCCATATTTGAGGAAAAAAGATCTGCCGGAAAATTTGCATTACAACTTCACTTGCGTGTCCCATGCATTTTTATATATTGTCACAATTAAACATTTCATTTTAATTTTGCGCGCTATAAATGAAATATGTTATCATACATATTTACATTGCTCCGATTTAAAAAAATATAATGTGCATGCGTTTAAATCTATTCATAAAAATATCAGTTTTATTTCGAAAATCCTAGAAGTTTTTACGGTGATTGGAAGGTGGTATTGTGCCATTCTCAATATGGCTTTAAATTTGTAATTTTGAGATTAAGCCTTTAGAACCATTTATGTCAAAAATGAGACCAATCAAAAAAATAGCAGCGCTAATAAAAACTAAAAATATTTTGTTTCAATTCACTTTAATTGAAAACTTTTTTTGAATAATTACTTGAATAACGATATTTTCTTGAATTTAACTTAGTTGTACTGACTTTATTGCTTAATATAGTTTCTTGGGGTCAACTAGTATTTTGCACCTTTCATGTGGTATTTTTGACCATGCCTCTATAATTTCGTGTTAAATGTCGTTATTGTTTTTCAGTACTGCTAGTGAGACCTAATTTTAGTAATTACACTTAAATTTTTTGATTATTATTGATATTATTGACTTCATACCACCTTTTTGCGAGTCGGCTGGTGTTTTCGGGATAATAGACCTGCTAGAAGACTCATTTAAGGGACATTCCATATTCTGCATACGTAAGAATAATATTATGCAGTATTTTGATGTACTGGACAGAGTCCATAGTAGTTCTGGGCCAATGTATTGACCTAACTCCATAATATGAAAAACAGGCCCAAGCCATTATGTTTGATCCTCCCTATTTGACAGTTTGGTACTATACCTGAAGAAAAGTTGACAAGGACAAGTTGACAAGGATGGACAGCAGAAAATCTATAAATCTATTACTTATATACTAAAACTCTCCGAGAGGCTACGACATTCGAATATTTATGACAATGAAAAATATGAATTGGCCCATAAGTCCCACTATACACTCTCAAACGAAATCAAAGATTAAAGAGGAGGAAAAGGCAAATGTGGTTTATAAGATCAAATATGAGTCCAACATATGAGAAAACGACAAAATCAAAATTAAAAATCAGACCAAACAGCAATAGACAAGTCAATTTAGCAAAAAACCGCACTTGCAGCCCACTGTACCTTGACTGGGCACAAACCTAACTTAGACGACATTGAGAAAATAGAAGAAGAGAGAAACTGCGCGAGAAGATATACTTTAGAAATATTACACATTATAGACGTCGCTGCGGAAAACAGACTCAATTACAAGAGAGACACAGACTGATGCTCTAAAATGTACAGACATACAATTGAAAACATAGACGCAGATTTAAGCAGTGAAGTACGAAAGCTTGTGTTGGTTGTATTGTTCACAGTGAATCTTTGTTTATCTAAAAATGTAATTATCTTTGTTATATATCGATTTCTTTTTTCTGTATTTCGTTTGAAATTATGTTAATGTATAATTTATGTGTATTTGTATAGATTTCGACGTTGCACAGTGGGGCCTTGAAACCACTAATTTCATCCTATACTAACTGGGAGCTTTAAAATCAGACGTTGAATATGGATTTTCTTTCATTTCAAAAACATTTTATTTCGTGTTATTTTACATTTACTCTTTTGTTGCCAAACTAATCATTTTTCATTTATTTTTGATCTAACATAACATATATTCACATATATATATGATATATAATTATAGTTAACTTATTGAACCCCGCCCGCTTCTCCAGACAAACATCACGTACCGAAAAATCAAAATTCCGATTTATATTGTTTTTTTCGTGCTCAGTAATATATATGTACTAATTTTTATAAAGTTATTGTCAAAAGCAGTTTTGCCACGCCACTCCCTCCCCCAGTGCTAGTTCTTTTTTAATATATAGCCTAGAGATCCTATCTGTATGAAGTTCCAAAAAGAGACACAAGTTTTTATAATATTAATAGAGATATATATTTACTTTATGTGGGAGGTGCCACTCCCACTTTTCTCGTACCGCCCACTTTTCCTCAAATTTGCACAGTAATACTCAATGAACTCACACACGGAATATATATTGGGTTCTAATTTTTAGAAGATGCCACGTCCATCTTTCAACTCCCGCCCATTTGTATCTTGCTTACGTAAGTGAAAACTTAATGAACTCACACATATGTTCAGGAAACTCGGTTTCATGTAAAAGAAAATACTTTATAACTGGGATGTGCCACGCCCCTTTCAACAATACCGCCATTTTCTTCCAACTACCCAGATTGATAATGGCTGTATTCACATAAAATTGCAGAATTCTTAGTGTCATAGAAATTAATAGCTTTTAATTTCGTATGGGAGGTACCACGCCCCCTTTTCCAATTCCGCTCATTTTTTGCACAACTGACCAAATTAATACCCAATGAACTCTCACAAAATTTCAAGACTCTGACAGTCATATTACTCCAAATATGTTGCTTTATAAAATGCAAAAAAAAATGTGTTGGAGGTGCCACACTTTTATTGTAATAACATGCGAATAGGCAAGTATCGGCAGCCAACTTTGATTGGATACGGCAGAGTAGTGAGAACTAAATCACCTCAAAGTAATGCCTTCCAAAACTTTTTTAGTTCTATTCCACCAAAGTTGAAAAACGATCAAAATATAGAGTTTTTTTACTACCGCGAGATTTTGGTAACTAAGCCTCGGAACCCACCAATTTTTGTTTTATTTCATTTCATTTAACGTACCTTTCAAACGATACCAAAGACGTAAAAATTGGGTAGATAGTTTGTCTGTAACTTAATTATGAATATTACAATTTTTTCACTTTTTGTTATTTTCTTGAGTTCTGAAGAAATGAATCAACTTTGAGCGGCTATATAAACCACAATTTTTTATTACAATTGGTATTATCAGTTTTACCAAAACATTTATCAAATTTTTGACTTTTGCCACTGATTCCTGGCAGAGGACCCACAGTGCGTTGGTCGAAATATCGGAAAATTTAAATAAATATAACCTATAGCCGAACAATAACAAAATAAAAAAGTAATTTAAAGGTCAACAATACATACAACCAAAAACTAATTGTCTCCTCTAGAATGCGTCTTGGGGAGACCAACACTGGTAGGACACTTGTTCAATATGAATGTGAAATATTTTGCTTCGGCATCGGCAGAAAAGTAGAATTTGGAAAGATCACAATTCAGCATCATAATTCATCGGACTCAAGTTTACAAATGGCATGGTGACATCAGCGTTTACAATTTACAAAATTTGTGGCTCATTCCGAGATTGTTTATTTCAACGATGAAAGTTATTTTATATTATAATTAGACAACGGATTTTTATGCAAATTCCATTTTTAATACTCAAGTATATAAAATATGCATATTGCTATGCAAGATATACTGACATAAAATTGGTTATATCAGTTTATTAAAATGTTTTATAAGTAAAACCATTTGTGTAAAGACGGCATTCAATTATAACCATCCGTTCCAAATACGATTTTGCATAAAAATAATTATTATTAATTAGTTCAACCGTATTTAATTAAATTGTAAAACCGTTCGACAAGCCAAAAAGAAACTTCAGCTTAGTTTCCTTTTCAAAATATCCCATTGTGCGGACAGGCTGCCGAACAGCAGTGGGTGTGCCAGTACTCTTACTTTCCTTTTCAGTCGTTACCATTCAACTTGTAATGCAGTTGAATAATGCATTCATTTAGCCCAGTTGCATGCGGACGTCATATTATTAAAGAGTGATTTTTTTGAGGTTAAGATTTTCATGCATTAGTATTTGACAGATCACGTGGGATTTCAGACATGGTGTCAAAGAGAAAGATGCTCAGTATGCTTTGACATTTCATCATGAATCGTCTTACAAACGAACAACGCTTGCAAATTATTGAATTTTATTATCAAAATGCGTGCTCTGTTAAGAAAGTTCATTGCGCGCTTCCATTTTATGGTCAGTTTAATCGACCCACTGAAGCGGCTATTCGGGCTATTGTGACTAAATTTCGCACCAAATTTACATTGTTGGACATTAAACCACCAACACGCTTACGTAGAGTGCGAACTGAAGAAAATATCGCAGCTGTATCGGCCAGTGTTAATGATGACCACCAATTTTCGATTCGTCGCCGTTCGCACCAATTGGGTCTCTGTTACTCAAAAACGTGGAAATGCCAAAATTGGACTAAGCGGATGGACCACCTAAGACGCAGCCGCGGTCAACATTTAAATGAAATTATCTTCAAAAAGTAAATGTCATGGACCAATCTAACGTTTCAAATAAAGAACCGATGAGATTTTGCAAATTTTATGCGTTTTTTTTTAAAAAAAAGTTATCAAGCTCTTAAAAAATCACCCTTTATAATAATTGTGTGCTATCTTATGGTATTAAATAAAAATACGTATGTATTTACTACGGTATAAGTTCCTGTGTATGTGTGCACAGTGGGAAGGAGGGTGTGAAAGGATCCATATATGTAAGTAGGTACGAATACAATTGCATGGAGAGCGAAGTATGTACATAAGTAACTGCGGGTCGCAGCGGTGTAGGAACTTGTACGTGCATACATATGAGTGTGCTTATGTCTGCGTATATCCTAAAATTAATCACCCCATAATAACTTATTTGGTTCGGATATAAAATTATTCACATTCGTAAAGCGTGTCCATGTTTTTTGGAAGGTCGAGCTTTTTCGACAAAAATTTCTATAGAACACGGTGAATAAAAAAGACAAATTGGATTTTTTTTTCAAAATTTTCATTTTCGCGAGAGATATGGCCAAAATGATTTCGAGGTTTGAGAAAAATTACATTTTTGGTTTGTGATTTTCTCGCGAACTATCCAACGGATCCTGTTGATTTTTTGCATGTGTATTAAGAACCAATGCAGATTGTAACATACATATATCTAGTCAGTCGCGAAAATCGCTGCATTTCTGCCAAAAATCTAAAGTTCGCAGATGAAATTGCATATAATTTTACTTTTTATATCTGGGTTTTTAAACCTGTTCTGCCACAATCATATGGAGAAAAAAAATGGTATTCTCTATATGATAACATGTTACGCTGGTTTTTCTAGTGGCACTTTTCACATTTTTATACACTCCACAATAGTATTATGTCTTTGTGCATTTCTTGGATGTCTGTATATCTATTCTTGTAATCAAAGTACTGGTCGCAATTGTACCCAGAACCAAATGAAACTTTGCACATCGACGTTTTTCGGGATAAGGATGAACGCTATTTAATTTGAAGAAAATCTGTTCAGATTTAGATATAGCTCCCATACGAATTTCGCTCCCGGGTTGACTCCTTTCACTCTAGATACCACATATTTTATGGGAAAACTAGCAAATACCCGCTACTTCGTATGCGGCGTAAGGATATTTATTTCAGGGTAAATCGCTTGTAAATCTAACAAATCACAAAATTAAAAAAAACGCTTTATGTTGCGTAACTAGGTATTCACACTAAATTCTCGATTCCAGATCCTACGTAGGTGGAAGAATATATAAACCAAATTAATTTTTGTCTCACTTATACAAATTAAACAAAAAATGGATTTATACGCGGCCAATATGCACACAAAATAAAATAACTTTCATACGAAAAATCATATAAAGTAGAAAATTATTTGCCCGTTTCTTTCTGGGATAAAATTACCCTCACTCTACGGAGTAGATATATAAGCATTTGGGAAAGAAAAATGTGTAACTCAGAGTGATTTAACACCCTAAGTATGTCCTAAAGCCCTAAATTTTTATCACTTCTGATCCACCTACACCTATAAAGTAAATGTCTACATTCAGAGTAATTGTGTATATTCGATACATTTTATTCATTAATCGCTTTTTGTTCCGATTTCTACTTAAAAGTATAACTTTTGAAAAATCCTTTAGGGGTCAGTGGAATGACCCCAAAAGGTCGGTGGTACAATTCTTATCCATTTTAATCTCTTAAAAGTACAAAATTCGAAAAATCCCTTTTTGTCTCGCATCTACGATGTAAGACGAATAGACACATCGAATTTCAATTTTTATCCTCTTTTTTTCGTTTACCCTTAGAAAGTACGAAATTCGAAAAATTTCTTCATTTTGCGCTTCTAAGGATTGATTGGTATCATTTTTATTTCTTTTTGCTCAACTTCAACCCTAAAAATACGATTTTTTGAAAATATATTTTCTATGGGGCAGTAAAAATTGCAGAAAATTCCTTGTTACGCCGTAAGACGAATATACTAATTTCATAATTGCAGCGTCAGCCGTGTTTTTGGTACCTTTTTTATCCTACTTTTCTCGTCTAACTTTTATAAGTACGAATTTCGAAAAATTCCTTCATTTTGCGTTTCTAAGCATTTTCAGGGATGTACACACCGAATTTCATGATTCCAGCTCCGTCTGTTTGATTGGTACCATTTTATCACTTTTTACCCAATTTCACCCACAAAAAGTACGAATTTTGCATAATATTTTCTTGGTCGCATTCATGCTATAAAAGTAATGCCCGTTCCGAATTTCAAGATTCTAGCCCCAACCGTTTGGTCTGGGCTGTGGTACAATTTGTATCCCGTTTAATCCCTTGAGAGTAAATATTTATGCAAATCTGATCTCTACGCTGTAAAAGAAATGTGCACACCAAATATCATAAGTCTAGCTTCAGCCGTATTGTTGGTACCATTTTTGCCCCTTTTTGTCCCATTTTACCCCCCAAAAGTAAAAATTTTGCAAATGCCACTTTTTGGTATGCCTTCATGCCGCAAGAGGAATGCCCATACCAAATTTCAAGATTCTAGGCCCAGCCGTTTGGTCATTGCGGTGGTACCATTTTTATCCCTATTTACCCCATATTGTCCCTTAAAAGTACGAATTTAGAAAATCCCGTCTTATCACACCTCTACTGTAAGAGACTTTCATGATTCTAACTTTAGCCGTTAGGTCTGGGGATTGATCAGTCAGTCACTCAATCACGCAACTCTTTTATATATATAGATGGGTCAGATCAGTTCAGATTTTTGTATAGATCCCACACAAATTTCACTCCCGATTTGACTTTTTCCTTCCCAGAAACCACGTATTTGCAGATATCTTATATCTCAACTTAATTAATCTTCAACAAAAATACTCGTCGCAAAATTCCACTATATTAGTTGTGACAATAAGAATTCTCTCAGATATTAATTTACAACATTTTTATACACTCCACGAGAGTATTATGTCTTTGTGCATTTGTTTGTAAGACCCAAAAGGAAGGGAGATAGAGCCATTGTTAATTATACCGATCGACTTAGAATCACTTTTTGAATCGATTTAGCAATGTCCGTCTGTCTGTCCGTCCGTCCATCTATTCTTGTAATCAATATACAGGTCGCAATTGTAGACAGAACCAAATTAAACTTTGCACAACTAACATCTTATATTTGAACTAGAAACACCAGTGGTAAAAATGTGTTATATCGGTTCAGATTTATATATAGCTCCCATACAAATTTCGCTCCCGATTTGACTTTTTCCGCTCTAGTAAATACATATTTTAACAGATCCTCTTCAAATTAGGCGAAATATATTACATTTATTCTATAAACAGCCATTGTGCAAATGGGTCAGATCGGTTCAGATTTATATATGGCTCCACACAAATTTCATTCCCGATTTCACTTAAGAAGAAGAACTTATTATGAAAGTTAGTCACTTTATTCCATGTTTGGATATAGCCCCGATACAAATATTCTTTTCGATTTGACAAATTGGACCAGGTCATATTAGCCTATGATTAGGAAACATACAAAAATTCTTCCCGTTTTCACTTTTTTACTGAATTGAATTGAATATTCGGATAGAAAGCGGAGTGTATCATATAGTCGGCCCCGCCCGACTTTAGCCATTCCTTACTTGTTTTCATTTTGTTTAATGCTCTCTTCGACCAAAAATGAAAACTTTGACTCACTGTAAGAAGAAATTCAGACCAGCTGGACTATAAGTTTATTCGCAAAATAAGTTTACACGCAAAAAATAGGCGTTAAGTTCGGCCGGGCCGAATCTTACATACCCTCCATCACTGAGTGCATTCCACAGTATTACCGGCAGATTAGAGGCTGTCGACTTTACATATAAATGCAGAATCTTATTAGGAAAATTGTGATATTTTGTTTGGCCATTACGATATTTGTTTAGTATTTCAAACTATAAGGCACTGTTTTAAATAAATTGTGATGCTTCTTTATTTTAATATTACTACACTCAAAACAATTTGTTAGTAAAATAAAGCAAAAAGACTGCTGAAAACGCAGATTTTCAGCTGAAAAAGAGACAGTAGAATGTCTCTGCTAAAATAGCAAACAGTTGTTTGCTGTTTTTTGGAACATAATTATACTCATATCTTGAAATAACTTATTTCATAGGAGAAAAAATCGTTGTCTTGAAGCAAAGATATTTAGAATTGTTATCTTAATTTTATAATTAAAAAATCCCATTCTTCCCTTAAGCACCATTATTTTTTTGTTTTCAAAAAAATATTTTCATATAATATGTAATATATTATCTAAATTCCCACGAAGCCGATATATAGGCATGTCTGCAGGAAACATAACATTGAACTTTAATTATATTTACAAAAATCGGTTACAGATTAATATTTAAATTCAGTTTAATATAGATTCATTAACATTAGTAGTAGGCCTCATTGTCTTTGAAGAAAATAATTTTTGATAATACATTTTCGTTGGCAGCTGTATTTATTGCGATGAGTAGTTACTTTAATGCGTGACAAATTCAATGACCGTGTTATCTCACGTGGTGGCGATGTCAATTGGCCGCCAAGATCATGTGATTTGACACAGTTGGACATCTTTCTTTGGGGTTATTTGAAAGTAAAGGTGTACGTCGATCAGCCAGCAACAATTCAAGAGCGAAAGGATGAGATAATTCGGCACATTAACGGTATAGAACCTCAATTATGCTTCAGCGTCATCGAAAATTTGGACCATCGGATGGAGGTGTGCCGCCGAGGTCGCGGCGGCGCGGTCGCAAAATCTACATCGGCCCTTAAATATAAACCAATCTTTATTTGAAGTAGGAATAGCTAACGGGAAAGTGGACCACATGGGTCCATGTTTTGATATAGCCCCCATACAAATGTACCTCCGATTTACAATATTACTGCTCTAAAATTCACATTTTACATCGGATCTTGATCAAAATTCCCACACAATGTTACACATAGACACATATTGTGAAAGCCAGCTATATAGGTCAATGTTTTGGTATAGCCCCCATACAAACGGTCACCAGTTTACACTATAATCGCTCTAGAATCAACATCTTTCATTGGATCTTGATAAAATTTTGCAGATCATGTTATGTTTCAATAAAGAATAACTACTTTGAAAGCGATTTATAAGTGCCCACTTTTAATGTAGCGCCCTTAGAAATGGCCCCCATTTATATACCCTCCACTAGGGTATTATGTCATTGTGCATTTATTTGTAACATGTACCGATCGAATTAGAACCACTTTTTGAATCAATTTAGCAATGTCCGTCTTTCTGTCTGCCCGTCCGTCCATCCATTTTTGTAATCAAAGTACAGGTTGCAATTATAGTCCGATCATAACAAAAATTACCACAAGTAAGTTTTGCGGTCCAAGGACGAACCTTATTTAATTTGAAATCGGTTAAGATTTAGATATAGGCCCACACAGATGTCGCTCCCGATTTGACTTTTTCCGCTCTAGATACCACATATTTTACTCGATTTGCTTCAAATTTGGCACAGTTCTTTATAATTGAATTTGGGCCAGATCGGTTCAGATTTAGATATACATACAAATTTCGTTCTCCATTTAACTTTTTGCGTTCTAAAGACCACATAATTTAACCGATTTTCTTCAAATTTGGCACAAGCCTTACATTTTAACTCGAAACATCTGTGGTAAAAATGAGTCAGATCGGTTCAGTGTTAGATATAGCTCCCATTCAAATTTCGCTCCCGGTTTGAGTTTTTCCCATATTGAAACCATGTATTTTGAGAGATTTCTTTCATATATGTCAAATCTCGTTTTATTTAAATTAGAAGCTCGCACGGTGCAGGTGGGTCAAGTCGTTCCATGTTTTGATGTAGCCCGACAAAATTGCACTTACCGATTTGACTTTTTTCGCTCCAGAGACCACAAACCTTACCCGTTTTTTGCCAAACTAGACACCGTATAGAATTGTAGTGGGATAGAAAGTGGAGGGTATCATATAGTCGGCCGCGCCCGACTTTAGCCTTTACTTGTTATTATTACCACCTCTAGGACCCACTCTTTACATCGGAAGTTTATCAAAATATATTATATTTCAACTAAGAATACATTTTATACAAATTGGACCCCAATTTCTACTCTATTATAGCCCACATCGTGCATTGGGTCTCGACTAGGGTTTGGGGTTTCCCGGACATTTTCCATTTCCCGTGAAAACGGGAATGAAAATTTTCATTCCCGGGTATGTCCAATATGGTTTAAAATATCAACATTTAATAACAGGTGTGATTTCTTTAACCCATTTTCGCCCACCATACACGTTCGTGTACGCAAGGTTGCAAGGTTTTCGTACTTTTTTCATAATTTTCAATATGAATGCAATTCTTGATTATTAAACTATATGGCACAAGTGATCGAGAAGAACAAACTAAAGAGTGATTTTTTTGAGGTTAGGATTTTCATGCATTAGTATTTGACAGATCACGTGGGATTTCAGACATGGTGTCAAAGAGAAAGATGCTCAGTATGCTTTGACATTTCATCATGAATAGACTTACTAACGAGCAACGCTTGCAAATCATTGAATTTTATTATCAAAATGCGTGCTCTGTTAAGAAAGTTCAGAAAGAAAGAAATTGGGTTCAGCGACGAAGCTCATTTTTGGCTCAATGGGTACGTAAATAGGCAGAATTGTCGATTTTGGAGTGAATATCAGCCAGAAGCATTGCAAGAGCTACCAATGCATCCAGAAAAAGTCACAGTTTGGTGCGGTTTATGGGCTGGTGGCATCATTGGACCGTACTTCTTCAAAGATGATGCGAATCGTAACGTAACTGTGAATGGTGAGCGCTACCGTGAGATGATATCCAACTTTTTTTTGCCCAAAATGGAAGAACTGAACTTGGTTGACATGTGGTTTCAACAAGATGGCGCTACATGCCACACAGCTCGCGATTCTATGGCCATTTTGAGGGAAAACTTCGGAGAACAATTCATCTCAAGAAATGGACCGGTAAGTTGGCCACCAAGATCATGCGATTTGACGCCTTTAGACTATTTTTTGTGGGGCTACGTCAAGTCTAAAGTCTACAGAAATAAGCCAGCAACTATTCCAGCTTTGGAAGACAACATTTCCGAAGAAATTCGGGCTATTCCGGCCGAAATGCTCGAAAAAGTTGCCCAAAATTGGACTTTCCGAATGGACCACCTAAGACGCAGCCGCGGTCAACATTTAAATGAAATTATCTTCAAAAAGTAAATGTCATGGACCAATCTAACGTTTCAAATAAAGAACCGATGAGATTTTGCAAATTTTATGCGTTTTTTTTAAAAAAAAAAGTTATCAAGCTCTTAAAAAATCACCCTTTAATAAAAATCTAAAACTAAATATTTTTATTATTGTAGAAATGAATGAATGGGCGTTAATGGGTCAAAGCACTGACATATTAAATATTAAAAACGAATATTATTTAATTTTAGAAATATTTTACTTTAGACAAATAGTCAGAAATGAAGGAGTCACAAATAATATTGGACATTGAAATCACAAGCACAAGTGAACTGACACCTAGACACACTAGATTCAAAATTAAAAATATGTTTAAGGAAACAAATAACTCATATGGCTTAGAATGTTATGGCGTCATTAATTTACATATATTTTAATATAATTTAGATTCATTCGTCTAGAGAGGAAAATATTTTACATGAACAGGAGAATATATTCTAAACTGCAAAAGCAATAGAAACATTAAAAATGTTAATTTTAAATGAATTCATAAAAAATAAAAACATTGAAACAGAGCAGTTATTAGCTCTTACAAAGGGTAATTTAAATATAACGTACGGCATATTTCTATTCATATTAGATTTCTCTTGAAAGTTTCCAGGTGATAATTTTAATTGTATTCCTAGTTTTAGACCATTTCTTAATGGTTTCACAAGTAAAGTAAATTCTTCTTTGAGATTTTTATTTCATCGTTTTTTCTGTGAAAACAAGAAATTTAAAATTAAACCAGATAGCACGAGGGGCACTATGTCAGCCATAGTACCAAATGGTCATTATTATTGTCAGTAATGTAAATAAAAGCATTTGAAATATATCTACAGTTTCCTATTTATATAGTAAAACTAAATTAGTGATCAATATAAACAAAAACATATTTTTTAATATTCCCCGTATCCCGGGAATTCCCTTCCAAATTTTTTCGGGAATTCCCGAGAAAAACGATTCGGGAATTCCCGGACCGCAAACCCCATTATCGACACATTTTTGCAGATCATGTTATATTTCAACTAAGAATACCTACTTTGAAAGTGATCTGTATATAATATGGATCCACTTTTTAATGTAGCGCCCTAACGAATGACCCCATTTTTGCTATTACCCCTCTTTACTTCAACAATAAGATACTCTGCTATCTATTACAAAAGCAATAAAAATAAAACGACACGGGTCTTTTTTGGTTTGGTTTGGTTATATTTCCATGACTTAACAAATTACACTCGGTGTAATATAACTTTCTTACCGACGTCCACACTACCAATCCGCACAATAGTGGCAGTCTGGTTACCCCCTCCCGTCCCGGAGGAAGTAAAAATGCTGCGACTATTAGCAAAACAAAACAAAGGTCTCAAAATTGCATCCTGGGAGGTTCTGTCCACCACCAGCAAGAGAGACTTTGGCAAGGATCTTCGTATGATTGTCGACAAGGAATCGGTGGCATATTTGAAGGAATGGAAAGGTGTCGTCAATTTCGGGCTTGGCACCATCAGAATACTCTTCACAAGAGAATACTCTTCAAGATTAACCTTGAACAAACGAACATATAACCATATAAGAACTGGCCAAAATTCCACCATCACGTGGAATCAGACCTCATGGATCTCAGGATCGATACGTTCACGGGAGCTGATATTGACAAGTATGTCAACAACCTGACATCGGCACTGTCAAACAGTTTCATTCGGTCATGTCCTAAAACGTTCCCAGGAAAAAGGACTCAACCGTACTGGTGGACCGCTGAGCTTAGAAAGCAAAGAAAGAACACCAGGAAACTGTACAATAGGGCTCAACGGACAGGTAGCAATGAAGATTGGGAAAACTACAAGGTTAGTTTTAACAATTACAAAGCAGATCTTAAAAGGGTAAAGAGAGCGTCCTGGGTTGCCTATTGCGAGACAATAGACAACATTAACGAGGGAGCTAGATTCAGAAGAGTCCTGTCGAAGGACCCGAAACCTCTAGGACACATCCAGAAACTGGATGGTACATGGACGGCATCGGGCCAAGAGACATTCGGCCTCTTAGCAGAGACCCACTTTCCTAATTGTACAGACGATATCGGTGAGGTCACTATGACAACAATAGATAATCTCTCTCAATTTGATGAAGTCAGCATAGATAACATAGTCAACGAAAATAGAATAAAATGGGCAATTGATACCTTCCAGCCCTTCAAATCCCCGGGTATGGATTGTATCTTTCCAGCCATGCTGCAACATACGACGGATGTGATTGTAAAACATCTCTTGCGTATATTTAAAGCATGTCTTCGCCTCAGATTTATACCAAAGAGCTGGAGGGAGGTAAGGGTTGTTTTCATACCCAAAGCAGGCAAACCTAGTCACTCGTCCGCTAAGGACTTCAGACCAATCAGCATGTCATTCTTCCTCCTTAAGACAATGGAACGTATCTTAGATGCATATCTAAGAGATAGCATAGATAGCAATCTGCTAAGTGACGTTCAACATTCCTATCTTAAAGGCAAATCTACTGAGAGCGCACTTCATGAGGTTGTCAGCTACATAGAAAGAAATCTAGAATTGAAAGAGTATACTCTTGCAGCGTTTCCAGATATAGAAGGAGCCTTTAATAACATAGAGTCCGACACCATCAGTACCGCTCTAAGGGATCTACACGTTCCGAACTATTGCGTCGAGTGGATAGACTCGATGTTACGGCATCGTATTATCAATTTGACTCTGGGGATCGGAATGATAAGGAAACTGGTGACTAGGGGAACACCACAGGGAGGGGTCTTATCCCCACTTCTGTGGCTCCTCGCTGTGAACAGCATCCTCAGATCCCTTTCTGATGGTGGCAATAAGGTAGTTGCATATGGCGATGACGTAGTCATCATGGTAAATTGGGGAAAATTATTACCAACTATCAGCGATTTAATGCAAGGTGCACTGAGGAAATTCTCAGGATGGGCTAGTAGTAGTGGCCTAGACATCAATCTTAGAAAAACAGAACTAGTTCTTTTTACAAGGAAATACAACATAGATCCATTCAGGAAACCAGTACTGGATGGTACCGAACTTCTACTTTCACAGGAGGCTAAATATCTTGGGGTGATTCTAGATCGCAGGCTGAACTGGATCAGGAACACTGAAGAAAGATATAAAAAGGCCTAAATGCTCTCTACATGTGTAGGAACTCCATAGGTAAGAGCTGGGGTCTGAAACCGAAAGTTGTAGATTGGATCTACCGGTTGGTAGTCAGGCCCATTACTACCTATGGTTGTTTAGTCTGGTGGAGTGCCATGAGAAACGGGATATTATTAGCAAACTTAACTAAGACACAGAGACTAGCTAGCCTGAGTATCACAGGAGCCCTCAAAAGCACACCGCAGTCAGCATTGGATGTAATATTACACCAGCTACCTCTGGATCATTTCACAGAGATGGCTGCTGCAAAAAGCGCTTTAAGACTCAAGGAATCAGGCTACTGGAGGAGTAGACCATACGGTCATGCGACTGTTTTTTTTCAAAGAAACGTGGAGAACTCTCAGCCAGAACCAGTCTTCAATGAAGGTACTGACTATTTGGTACCGGTTCTGGACTTCTCAACAGTACCACAGATGATTATACCGAAAAGAGCAGATTGGGACAATGGCGAGCCCTTTACAGGCTTGGCTGTCTACACTGATGGCACAGGTGCGGGTTTCTACATTGAATCACTACAGATACGTAAATCTTTCAGACTCAACGATAACTGTAGCGTTTATCAAGCTGAAATCCTTGCAATCAAAAAAGCTGCAGAATTTCTAGCGGAGATGGAAATTTCGCCGGAAACAGATATAAACTTTTGCATAGATAGTCAGGCAGCCATTAAATCAATCATGTCGCATAACGTCAAATCAAAGCTTTTACTGAGTTGCAAGCGCTCGCTGGATGACCTCAGAAGCCATGTGCTCCGTCTCTGCTGGGTTCCCGGACATAGCAATATCAGTGGGAACGAAATAGCAGATGAACTGGCCAGAAATGGTTCATCCATGGAAATCTCGCAAGCCGAAAACTCAGTGAAACCACCGATAGGCGTTTTCTATAGACTGATTGAGTCACGCAGATGGACAATGATGAACTCAATCAATTAAATCAATTTATCAACCTGTAGGATTGCTAGGGCCACCTGGCCAAAGGCAGACAAACAGAAAACCAGAACTTTATTAAAGTTAGGCAAACTAGAGTTGCGTACGCTCATAGGAATCTACACAGGGCACTGTAACATTAGAAGCAGGCTCAGCAGGTGGCACATAGGTACTGTGGACTATTGCCGACTGTCTGTGTACGTAGGAAAAAACACCTAGGAGATTATATAATTAGGAACATTGATGAAATCGCAACCCGCACCATCCACGACCTGCGGAGATTCTCGAAGGGCCTGGACTGGATTATGGGTAGTTTCTGATTTCTGATTTACACTGATGATAACAATGAATCCGGCACCTACCAGTACGAATGAGAACCACAAGGTACGCCAATGTCAAGCTACCCAGAGGTATCCTCGTATTACTCATAGGCCACAGCAATTATAAGGAAGAAAGAGTATTACCTGACAACTGCACAGTCAATCTAAACTCGACTTCCTAACTCCTTCCACTCACTTGACACCTCCTATTCCACCACAACCCATATTCCCGCTTTTCCTCTAACCCTCACCTCCTGTCCCTCCCTCTCATCTAATTCACATTTACATATATACATTTCAGGTACAAGGATATGTACAATGGATCCAATAGGGTCTCCGAGTGCACAGATTGCGAAAGCACTCTGGTCCTTTAAACCAAACCAAACCAATATAACTTTCTTTGCATTACGTTTACTTAATTAAAATATAATTTAATAATAGCAAGTATACACCCACGTATTTGTAACGCAAGTGCAAACTCTCATCCAAATCTCAAAATCTTACCCCAATGTCAATCATATGAAAAACATACCAACTCACCTAACACCGGGGTACGTATACGTTATTATGACATAATGAAGTTTTTTGATATTATATGTTCACATATGGCCTGAGGGAAAATGGTTCACTCTAATGACGACTGATAATACACTTAATATTTTGGAAACATTTTTGAAGATTGCTGCCTAAAATTCTCTGTCATTTGTTTTCGTAGAATATTTTCTCGAAAAGAGGGTCTAATTGACCAGTAAAGAGAGGAGCTAGAGGGTTAAGCTCTCCCACAAAAATTGTCCTCATAAAATTCCACAATATAGTTCTTACAATATTTTTATACCTTTCTCTAGGGTATTATGTCTTTGTGTGTGTGTTTGTAACACCCAAAAGGAAGCGAGATAGACCAATTGTTAATCATACCGATCGACTTAGAATCACTTTTTGAACCAACCTCTGCTAGCTTCAAAGACTTTCAATATTTCATCACTTGTTGAAGGATTTTTTTATTTAGCATTTGGCTCAGTGGCATTCTTCTTTGATTCTGATTTGCTATTCACATTCATTGAGGTGACTCCATTTTTACGATTTTAAAATTACTAAGCTATTTCGACTGCAAATATGTGGCAGTTCATAGTCCTTAATTTTTTCAGCATTACGATTACAAATTGTTGGTTTATCATCAAACTTAAAACGTTTTAAAATGTCTATCCTTTCTTGCAATGTAATTTGTTTTCGTCTTTGCCCATTTTATTTCTTTTATTCAGAAGAAATTTCTATTTACACTTTTTTTGGACGACGCAAATCGATACGACGTATATCGGGGTATTAGTGCACAGGAATTAAAATTCAACTTGAAACAAATGTGGCGAAAGTGGGTCAGGTCGGTTCAGATTTATATATAGCCCAAATACAAAAAATCTGTCCCGATTTATATTTTTCACTATAGCAACCACATATTTTTACCGCACACACATCTTCCAATTTGGCACAGCACTTCAACTAGGAAAGTCAAATCGGTTCAGATTTATATATAACTCTCATACAAAAATCGTTTGTGATTTGACTTTTTCCGCTTTAAAAGCTACATAATTTAACCGATTTGTTTCAAATTTAGTACAAGACTATGGTGAAAATGGGTCACATAGTTCCATGTTTTGATATAGATCCAATACAAATGTCATTCCATATTTCACTGTGTCGCTCTAAAAGCCGCATTTTAATCTTATTTAGCTGAACACGTTATATTTCAACTAGATGCACCTATGGTGGAAGTGGTTCAACAGGTCCTTGATATACAGCGGTCATAATGGTAGCAGCGCGCCACGGCTTAAAATAAATATTCATATATTTGTTTGTGTGATAATTCTTGTATAGCTAATACTGCATGAAGAGCTGTGTTATGAGATGTTATGCACTCTACCCAATACATCAAAATGCTGCATAATACTATGCTTAAGTATGCAGAATATGCAATGTCCCTTAAATGAAACGACGTTGTGTTGCAGTAACAATCAATAAAGGCAGTTCAACCAAGTATTAAATTCAAGAAACTATCGTTATTTAAGATATTACACTATAAATCGTTAAAGTGAATTAAAAACAAAATATTTAATTAGCACTGCTATTTATACTCATACACTCCAGTATTGTGTCTTTGTGCATTTGTTTGTAACACCCAAAATGAGGCGAGATAGACCCATTGTTAATTATACCAATCGACTTAGAATCACTTTTTGAATCGATTTAGCAATAAATATAATATATAAATAAACCCCATATTTTAACAGATATTCTTCAAACCTTTCAAAATATCTTATATTCAATTAGAAACACCCATGGTGAAAATGGGTCAGATCGGTTCAGATTTACATATAGCTCCCATACAAATTTCGCTTCCGGATAGACTTTTTCCGCCCCAGAAACCTCCAATTTTCACCAAATTTCTTCAAAGTGAGCATATCACGTTATATTCGAACTTGAAGAACTTATTATGAATGTTAGTCACTTTATTCCATGTTTGGATATGGCCCACATGCAAATATTTTTTTTTCGATTTGACAAATTGGGTCAGGTCATATTAGCCTATGATTAGGAAACATACAAAAATTCTTCCCGTTTTCACTTTTTACCGAATTGAATTGTATTCGGATAGAAAGTGGAGTGTATCATACAGTCGGCCCTGCCCGACTTCAGCCTTTCCTTACTTGTTTTTGAATGGTCTCATTATACCCTCAATCTACAGAGTAGGAGGCTATATATCAGTTGGGACAGAACAAAGTGTAAGTGACTTCAGACCCTAAGTATGTTTGGGCCAAATCCGTTGCACAACATTTTAAGATGTTTGAGCCATGTCCGTCCGTCCGTCCGCCTGGCTGGTGTACACGATAACTCTTGAAAGGAGTTAAGGGATGAATCCAAACTTTGTACATGGTAATATTTTTCCCAAACATAGTTTAAGTTCGAAGATGGGCGAAATTGCACGTCCCTTCTGGTACTTCCCACACAAATGGTTCTTATTCCTATGTTAAATAAAATCCAATGAAACTTCCACACAGATAGACGGAATTAGCTATATTTTGATATATGATAAAGGTTTTATAAGCACTTTTATAAACGTGCAAGATATGGCGGGTTTTGCCTCGCCCCTAATGGTACCTCCCACACAAATCACCCCAACCTACCTAAAATTAAAGCAGTTATAAGTTATATACGGATGTTCGGAATACTCTGAAATTTGACACTTGGCAATGCTTTTATGGACGTTTTATACACTTGAAATATGAGCGATATTGCCCCACTTTTTCTAGTACCTCCCAAACAAAGTGGCATAAGTCTTGGTTAAAAAAAGCTATATCTTCAACACGGATAGTTAAAATCATTTGTAGCTTGATATTTAAAAATGTTTTTATAATCATTTTAAAATGAAAAATATTTATGCCTTAGCCACGTCCCATCTGTACCTACCACACAATTGTCTCTACTCTAGGTAAAATAAAATCCTTTATAACTCCTATACCGGTGCCTGAAATTCATTTTGACTTGATCATGTTTTTAAAATTATTTACGAATGTGGAAGCTGGGTCCAATTGCCACAAACTTCCAGTACCTCCCACACACATAATTCGGCATTAAGTAAAATACACATGTTCTATGAGAGTGAGGGTATATATAAGTGGGTTTAACGGACTAAATCTTACTTACTTGTTTTTGACATAAATGGTTCTAAAGGCTTAATATCAAAATTACAAAAACTTATTTTTAATTTAAAGTCAGATTAAGAATCTTTTTAAGATTTTCAAAGTAAAACTAACATTTTTCTTTGTTTTCTATAGTAATCATACAAACATTTTACCTTATTTCACCTTTTCCACGACTCGGGTTGAAAGTGGAGGGTATTAGACCGGCTTTAGCCTTTCCTTACTTGTTTTCACTTAGTATAATGCTCCCTTCGACCAAAAAATGAATGCTTTGATCCACTGTAAAAAGATACTCAAAGCAGCAGGACTATAAGATTATTCTACAAAAAAGATCTACTCAACATGCACTTTCAGAATTATAGGGTCGTTATTCTGTTCTAAAAATGCTGTGGAACGTTGTTATTAATTCGATCATATTTGTCCCTTTATTTACATATAAGATTAGTTTATTCTATATGGACTGAACAGACTTTTATAAAAAATAATCCAATTATAATTGGCAATAAAAATAGCAGGGATTCTCTAAATTATCATGGGAAGATGCAGCCTTTTGAATTGAATTTTTATTTCAGTTCAAATCATTCCGCATACTCTCCTTAGAATTTACCAATAAATATTGTGTTGTGACAGTTTATCCTGTTCCAATCAAAATCAACAGATCAAAGTATGTAAGAATTCACTTATTTTACAATTGTAAACAATTTACTTTAATATCGTAAGCCAAAATCAACCTTAAAACTGCGGATTAAGTTCTTAAATTATGAAATGCCATCTTCATACATCATCACCTCTCTCCCTAATGTAACAATAACAGCAACAACAGCTAAACACATCAACGTTACATGCCAGTGTCTATCACCCCCATAATCGATGCAACAACGACAGAAGCAATAACAACATCACCTAATTACCATTGAGTCCGTTACCAGTTTTAATACAAACAACTCTGAATCCCATCAATTTGCAAATCAACAACAATAAAATACAAATCCTCCTGCAAAACGCCCAATGATCGTTTTCACTCTCTCTCACACACATTATCGATGTGTATCCAAACAAGAGATGGGCGCGACTCCATGCGCCGACGACAGGCGCTGCTTTTATATGAGAAACCCCCTTAGTGTTGGTTCAATTAAAAAATTCACATACGTGAAATCGTGGTATATGCTTTGTTTTCTACTTGGATTTTACGTCAGTGTCCGATTTTAACTTATTTTGTGTTAAACTAGACGATATATAAAAATATGAATTTAAGACAAACATCAGCAAACGTAGAGCGTTTTAAATAATATAATTTCGGATTTGCTCGGCGTTTCTCATTTTGATTTAGAACAGGAATATTATTTTCTTTGTGGAAATTGTTTGCGTGATTTACGTGAAATTTATTTTACTCAAGTCAGCGTGCGTGAACGTAAGGAACGAAAAAATCGTCGTGCGTGATTCAATAATCCAATCCAATAATCACTCACGCACCCACCTCTAATCCAAACCAACGCACACATGAAAAATCAGTGTCTAATCTCGTCACAATTCTGTGGAATTCACTTCGTGGTAAAGGATACATATAATTCGGCTTGACCGAACCTAATGTCCTTTGTGTGCCATCTAATTATTTTATTACAATTCAATGTTCTACACCTCTAATCAAATCACCCTATACATACACACATGAACATACATACATACATAAATCAGCGGATATTGTCATCGTTTTACTTTTCTCTGTGTTGTTGTCACCATTGTCGATATTGTTGTACACCACTTGACAGTTGCTCCTTACATGCCATTGTGCTATACACACTTGTGTTCACTAGCACTAAACCAAGTTAACTTTTCGTACAAACACAATTTTCCACCACACCATACATATGCATCTGTGTGTACAATGTACATACATGCATACGAAATGTCTGAAAAATGTTGACAGTTCTGGTAGACAGGCATTTCGTTAAAGTCACTCAGTCATATGATAATTTCTAGAAGACACATACATACAGACGTACGTCCTATGCCATGTAACGAAAGTTTCCTTTTTTACTTTCCAGCTTTGTTGATGTTACTTTAAATGTTTGCATTGTGCACCACTTCCCTCACACAACGAAACGCACACATACAATCATACATGTCCCTATATGGACGTGGGATGTATGAAGCATATGTACGCAAGTGCAATTCAACTTACTGTGTGCCTCGCTTTGTGTAGGTGTGTGTTCGTTTGTATGGTAGTATTTGTTAGCCAGGATGAATGGGTCCTCCTTCGCAATGCGTTCTTCTGTTCTTTCTGTCCCTTCTTTCTTCCAACAGTCTCCATCGAGCGACATACAAAGCCGTCAGTCAGCCAAACAGTGGGCTCTTCGTCTGGCCATTTGTCGTTGCTGACAAACACAACTTGACAATTGCATTCGTGTAGTTGTTGTAGTAGTCGGCATCGTCGTTATGTTTGTTTACACACAAACAAATTCTAATTGATACTCTGCCTTAAGAATCCCCTTTCGTTTGCGTAGTTGTGTGGGAATAATTTTTACGTCACGGCTGTGTGTAGGTGTGTGTGTGGAGACTAGTCAGTTCTGTTTTTCCTCGTTAGTTTTCAGTCATTGTGTCTGCCTTATGGCTCATAAGTATTACTAAAGTGTTCTTTGGGGGCATTTTGTGATATTACTCCACTTCTGCATTCGTTCGCTCATTGAACTGAGCCATTCATTGTGTCGTTGTGTCGTTGCCACTGTCGACATCGTTGCAACATGTTTTCAATTCCATGCACTCTTTGTTTTTTTGTTTTACTTTTACTTTGCAGAGTATGCTTTATTGTGTCCTGTTTGCTTTTATATTTATTTGCTTGAAAGTAAACACATTTTACTTTCGCCCTCTCCTTTTTACTATATATTCTCCTCTTGGAGAAATTTAGCCTTCTGCACATTTTTTGAATTAATATTTTATTTGTGCTCAAGTGGCTCTCTTTTATTTTTACCCATTGCTATAATAGAGATATGCAAATATTTGGATCCTTGGGCTGCATAAGGAGCCTTGTGGCATTTCCTTATTGCTATTGGCTGGTCGGCCGGTTGGCGTGTGTACTGATGTGTCATTGGTGACTGTTTAAGTAGGGTGGTCGAATGGTCGGTTAAATTTTCATTTCTATACTCTCCACCAGCAAGAAATATGTCCACGCCTGTCCACGATACTGTTAAATCGTTTTCATCATGCCCTACAATTTTAAAATAAAATAACTTTATTCCAAAAATAGTTTTCATTATAAACTCAACAATCCGGCAACCAAAATCATAAACAAAAAAATAAATATAAAATCAAGTATTTCTTAAAGACCATAACAAAGTAAAATATAATTCGAAACTGAAAAAATGATCAAACCTCTTGAGAATATGGACCCGTGTACAAACTTGTTTTTGAAATGTTGACGCTCATTGCTATGTAAAGAAAGGAGGTTTTGTTCTACATCTTATCGCTGGTCATCAACATAATAAAACAGGTAAGGAAAGGCTAAAGTCGTACGGGGCCGACTATATGATACCCTCCACTTTCTACCCCATTGCATTTTAATCCGGTAAAAAGTGAAGTCGGAAAAGATATTTGTATGTGTACTAATCATGGACCATTGTGACCCACTCCCATAATTTGTATTTCAAAGTAAAATATAATGCAATCTGCCAAATTATTTAAAAGTATTCTGCAAATATATGTCTTTGACAAAAGAAATCGGATAGGACATTTGTATGGGGGTATATTAGAACGATGTGACCCGCTTTCGCCAAATATGTTTATAGGTGAAATACAATATGTAAAGTTTGGGCAAAATCGGTTAAACACTTGGGAGCAACATTTGTATAGGGGCTATATCTAAATCCGAACCGATCTTACCCACTTTCACCATAGATATTATTGGATTATTATGTGTTGTGCTACATTTCACGAAAATCAGGTAAATATATAGTTTCTAAATCGAAGTCCTATCGGGAGCTTTTTTATACGAGGGCTATATCTAAATCTGAACCGATCTTACCCCCTTTTTTAGTTTGTTTATAAGATGTTGTGCCAAATTTAAAGACAATCGGGTACAATATATGGTTTCTACATTAATAAAAAAACAAATCGGCAGCAACATTCCTATGAGGGCTATATCTAAATCAAAACTGATCTTACTCGTAAGCACGGGTGTTATATAAGTTAGATTATAAGGTGGTGTGCCAAATTTGTAGAAAATCGGGTAAAATAAGCGGAAAAATTCAAATCGGGAGCGACATTTGTATGGGGGCTATATCTAAATCTGAACTGATTTACTATGAAATTAAATAGCGTTCGCCATTGATGTACAAAACTTACTTTTGCCAATTTTTGTTAAGATCAGACAATAACTGCGACCTGTACTTTGATTACAAGAATAGATGGACGGACAGACGGACATTGCTAAAACGCCTCAGAAAGTGATTTTAAGCCGATCTGTATACAGTTCTTATCTCGTTCAGCAAGTTGACATCAGCTCTTTAGAATAATATGGAGATCAGCCTAAATAGTTGCTCAAATACTACGATAAGTGGAAAATTAAAATAAACAGTAATAAGTCCCAGGCCATTATTTTTAAATCGGAGATCAACTTTCAACTTAAGATACAAAAATCGTATATACATTGAATGGAAATTATACGTTTTACTTACGTCTTTGTTATCGCAGCTTTTTTACCCAGTCTTAAAGAGAAACACCCTTATTAAAGTATCATACAAATTGATATGATTGATACGTACGACAATTAAAAACAAGTAAAAACGACGTTAAGTTCGGCCGGGCCGAACTTTATATACCCTCCACCATGGATTGCATTCCACAGAGGTTGTCGGTTTTCGTAGAAGTGCAGCAATATTACAGGAAAATATAAATCTTGTAATATAGCCAAACTAAAACAAATACAAATATTGAAAAAATAATTATATAAATAAATATAATATTTTAATTATATCAAACCATTATCTATTTCAAATGAAAAAATAAATATTCTTATATTTATATTTTCAAAAACTTAAATACCATAAATATTGGACTATAGTGGGTGCTACAGTTGGTTGTACTTCCATTCTATTTTAATTCCAAAAGTACAAATATTGAAAATCCATTATCAGACGTACATGTCCAAAGTGCAAAATAACCTAACTACATGATTCAATCAATTTTTGCCGTAAAGGAAAAAGTACGAAAGTCATAGGAAGGTATACACCGAATTCCATGATTCCAGCTGCGCCCATTTGGTTGGTACCATTTTTACCCCCTTGACATTTCTACGCAATTAGAATTTCATCATTATAGCTGTAGTCGTTTAGTTGGTACTTTTTTTATCCCCCTGTACCATTGTATCCCTTGAAAGTACGAATTTCGAAAAATCCGTTTATTTTTCGTGTCTACGCAGTCAGAGGAATGTATACTCCGAATTGCATGACTCTAGCTGCGGTCATTTGGTTGGAACTATTTTTATCCCATTTTTTCTTTTTAGCCCCAAAAAGTACGAATTTCGAAGAATCTGTTTATTTTAAGTGTCTACGCAATCAGAGGAATGTATACACCGAATATTATTATTCCAGGTGTAGCCGTTTAGTTGGTACCATTTTTATCCCTCCCTACCCATTGTATCCCTTGAAAGTACGAATTTGGAAAAAAACTTTTATTTTTCATGTCTATGTAGTCAAAGGAATGTATACTCCGAATTTCATGACTCTAACTGCGGTCATTTGGTTGGTACTATTTTGATCCCCTTTTTCTATTTTGACCCCAAAAAGTACGAATTTCGAAAAATCAGTTTATTTTCCGTCTCTACACAGTCAGAGGAATCTATACTCCGAATTGCATGACTCTAGCTACTGTCATTTGATTGGTACTATTTTTATCCCCTTTTTCAGTTTAACCCCAAAAAGTAAGAATTTTGAAAAATCCGTGTAGTTTACTTGTCTATGCAATCAGAGGAATGTATACACCGAATTTCATTATTATAGGTACAGCCGTTTGGTTGGTACCATTTTTATCCCTCTATTCCCATTTTGCCCCTTAAAAGTACGAATTTGGAAAAAAATATTTTATATTATGTATCTACTCAATTAGAGGAATGTACACACCGAATTTCGTGTTTCTAGCTGTTGTCGTTTAATATGTAACATTTTTATCCCTTTTTTGCCCCATTTCCCCCCCTACAAATAAGAATCACTCTATGGTGCACGTTTTTGCTGTAGGGGGAATGCGAATACCAAATATCAAGCAAATATAAACAGACATATTCAAAAAACATGCTTAAATACGCTAAAATATTAGGGATTATTATGGGTATTTTTAGTTCTTGTGAGGGAAAAAATTTTCCCTTTGTGCCGATTTCGCCCCATTTCAATCCCAACCGATCTACGACTATAAGACGCATTTATGGAAAATTTGAACGTTCTAGCTCCTTTCGTTTAGATGCTAGCGTGCTTTCAACAGACGGACAGACGGACGGACGGACGGACGGACGGACATGGCTAGATCGTCTTAGAATTTTATGACGATCAAGAATATATATACTTTATAGGGTCTCAGGTCGATATTTCAAGGTGTTACAAACGGAATGACAAAGTTAGTATACCCCCATCCTGGAGGTGGAGGGTATAAAAAAGACGTTACACTTGAACCGAACGATATACCTATGAAACTATAGGCAAAATTTAGATACTTGGCGATTTTAGTTTTTTATTTCCTCATTCTGTTGCCCCTTCACAGGACTACAAAGTACCAAAGGTTAAACATTTTCGAAAAATAATTTTATATATTTGTTCGCAACCTATGATAACGATATTAGCGTCAAATTAATGATGAGAATATCTATTATTCGACATTAACATCTGTTTAAGTTTACTCCTTAGTTTTTCCAGTTTATTCATATCTTGTTTTTTAAGAGACAAAACTTTAAATGGTTGTTAATACTAAACTAATACAGATAGAAGCTTTGTAAAGTGTTTCTAGCACGTATCCCCTTCGTTGATTTGGCATTTATTCCGGTGTCATAGGATGCGAATATGTATTGAAAGTATTTTTTCAAAAATCATATCCTTTGGAACTTTGTAGTTCATTGAAGGGACTACAGGATGAGAAAATGAAAAACTAAAACGGCCATTTAACTGTGTTTCTCCTATAGTTTCATTTGTATATCATCTGGTTCAAGTATAATATGGACTGTCGGACAGTGAATGAATCGCTTACAGCGGAAACTGGTGCTATTAAATGTTTTGACTCATCTTCAATATGGTGAGAGAAAAGGTTGATAAAAATATGTATGCAAATCCCAACAAGTAAGAAGTTTTTCGGCGACACGAGGATTAAAACTTTACTAAGATCAACCATGAACCATGGTCGATTTTCAATGTTGACCATCTTAGACATGGAAATAGTATAACATTTTTTTTCTATTGAAGACAAAAATTGTAAGAGGTTATAGCCCTAGCCAGCAGAAATTTATTGCTACGCCTATGACTGGCACCTTGAGGTTGGAGGAGAAACTAATGTTTAGTTGGAGGACTGGAGAAATCCCACTACAAGGTGTCTTGCACTATAAAGAAACCCTGTTGAGAAATGAACTGATAATTTGGAAAATGTGTTTCTACGTCCCGATCTGCTTATTATTTAATTCTCCTTTTACGAGATATGCGTACAACGCCACAAAGTTGAACTTTGTGGCCAAACTTTATTAAATGCACCAAATTGAAGTCGGTTTACAGAAAAGTCTCATTTGAAATAAGTAATTAGGAGATTTAAAGATATGTATGTCAAGAGAGTGGAGCTACTGTCCTCTTCTGTGGTATTGCAAAGAATATTGCAAGACTTCTTTCCAGTGTGTGCATTATTTACGGACAATAGAAATCCATTAATCACCATACACTCCAATCGGAGAGTATGAGAAACACTCTCCTATGGATGACAACATGACAAACACACGCACACATAGCCACAGACACTGCGACACATACATACGTGTACATTCGACCCTTTGTATATACATGTATGTATGAACAATAGGGCGTACGTAAAAATGTGTTTAAGACATTTCATGTTATTGGCGTTTAAATCGAATGTTCCTTCAACCAAAAGGTATTATCACATCCCTGTGGTAAATAAAGAAATGGTGATCAGTTTAGTCAAAATCCCAAATTGGGGAAATGCATATAATTAAGAGATATGAATTTGCTTTTTTAACCAAAAAAAGCTATTACATACTATTACCTTGTTTTGCCTTTTCCAAAATGTTATATCTTTCATAATTATGTTAAGATTTGCCTCCTTAGCTCTGGCCGAATGGCAGCAAAGCAGAAATCCTTTACTCTGTGTAGTCAGCCTTGGTCACACCCATATTTGAATAATTTGATTACTTCCCAGCAAAAACATGGTAATCATTAATTATTTGCATTACCTAGTAATGACAGTCCATTACGCCCTGCATTATTTTGAAGTTTGAAATAATGACCTGCTTTTAATGGTTAAAAAATGAGTTATTGGTAATAACACATTCATGTTTTGCTACACATTGAGTTGTGTGTAGCTCTGTCTTCCAGCCATTACGATGTTGCCACGACCGTCGCACAGTGGGGCCTTTTTTCTTTTTCCGCTTTTTTCGTCATAACTTCTGAAATAGGGAACATAATTACAAAAGTTGTAAAGAAGACATCATAGGCTTTAATATGAGACCATCCTATACTTACTAGGTGCTTTAAAATCAGACCTTGAATATGGATTTTCTTTCTTTTCAGAAACATTATAATTCGTGTTATTTTACATTTACTTTTTTGTTAGCAAACTAATCATTTTTCATTTATTTTTGATCTAAAATAACATATATTCACATATTTAGTAATATAATTATAGTTAACTGATTGAACACCGCCTGCTTCTCCAGACAAAATACACGTACCGAAAAATCAAAATTCCGGTTTATATTGTTTTTTTTTTCGAGTTCAGTTATATATATGTACTAAATTTTATAAAGTTATTGTCAAAAATAGTTTTGCCTCGCCCCTCCCTCCCACAGTGCTAGTTTTTTTAAATATATAGCCTATCTGTATGAAGTTCCAAAAAGAGACAAAAGTTTTCATAATATTAATAGGGATATATATATTACTTTATGTGGTGGGTGCCACACCCACTTTTCACGTACCGCCCACTTTTTCCTCAAAATGCACATTAATACTCAATGAACTCACACAAAATTTCAAGATTCTTGTTGCAATATAACGGAATATATATTGGGTTCTAATCTTTAGAGAAAATGCCACGCCCATCTTTCAAATCCCGCCCATTTGTATCTTGCCTACGTAAGTGAAAACTTAATGAACTCACACATATTTTCAGGAAACTTGGTGTCATGTAAGAGAAAATACTCTATATCTTGTTTTAATTTCGTACGGTATGTGCCACGCCCCTTTCAACAATACCGCCCATTTTCTCCCAACTACCCAGATTAATAGTGGATAGATTCACATAAAATTGCAGAACTCTCAGTGTCATAGAAATTAATATATTTGAAAATAGATTTTAATTTCGTGTGGGAGGTACCACACCTCCTGTTTCAATTCCGCCTATTTTTGGCACAACTGTTCAAATAAATACCCAATGAACTCTCACAAAATTTCAAGACTCTGACAGTCATAGTACTCCAAATATGTTGCTTTATAAAATGCGAAAAAAATAAATTTGTGTTGGAGGTGCCACACTTTTATTGTAATAACATGCGAATAGGCAAGTATCGGCAGCCAACTTTGATTGGATACGGCAGAGTAGTGAGGACTAAATCACCTTAAAGCAATGTCTTCCAAAACTTATCAAAACTTTTTTAGTTGTATTCCACCAAAGTTGACAAACGATCAAAATATAGTGTTTTTTACTACCGCGAGTTCTCGGTAACTAAGCATCGGGAACATTTCATTTCATTTAACGTACCTTTCAAACAAGACCAAAGACGTAAAAAGTGGGTAGATAGATTGTCTGTAACATAATTATGAATTTTTCAATTTTTTCACATTTTGTTTTTTTCTTGAGTTCTGAAGAAATGAATCAACTTTGAGTGGCTATATAAACCACAATTTTTGTCCAATTTTGAATAGGTTTTCGCATTTTGATCGGAAATAAGTTCTCTATCAATTGGTATTATCAGTTTTACCAAAAGCTTTTATCAAATGTTCGACTTTTGCCACTAATTCCTGGCAGAGGCCCCACAGTGCGTCGCTCGAAGATTACAACGATTTGATATTTTCGATTGGGGAAGCAGATTTAGAAAATATATCCCATTCTCCTCATTGTCCTCATCATTTTGTTAAAATAGCATTACTTGCTGGGTATATATATGTGATTTTAAATAAAACACGGGCCACGAACGGCATATCTAAGTCGGTCTAAGTCGATGGGAAGAGGGGAGGGTATACATTTCTATGATAAATTGGATTCTATGTCATAATTGTATGATTTTGTATAAATATTATTACCTGATTATGGTATACATATTGAGCAGACAGTACAAAAGCTTATAATCCAACCAAAATTGGCAAAAGTATGTTTTGCGGGACAAGATCGAGAGCTATTTAACTTGAAGCAAATCGGTTCAGATTTAAATACCATACAAATGTCGCTCCCAATTTACATTTTCCGCTTTAGAAACCACATATTTCACTCGATTTGGTTCAAATTTCGCACAGTACCTTATAATTGAACTGAAAACATCTATGGTTAAAATTGGTCAGATCGGTTCAGATTTAGATATATATACAACGTAAAATCGAGAGACTTTTTCCGCACTAGAGACCACATATTATAACCGAACCTTTTCAAATTTGTGACAACAACTTGTATTTCAACTAGAACCATCTATTGGACCCATACCCATATCGTTCCCTATACCACATTTTGTCCCAAATTCAATTGTGATGGGGTAGAAAGTGGTGGTCATCATATAGTCGCCCCCCCCTTAAGACTTTAGCCTTTCCTTACTTGTTTTTTCCTGCATTCATTTTACCTGGGGTTATTTAGCCTTTGGTCGATTTTTATGGCGCCTAAAAGATTTTTCTCTGACGGACTTATTACCGTTATTGCACGTTATTGCAAATTTCTGATCTAAATTTTGTATCTTTCGCACAGTGCTCCAGAATTAAATTCAGTCGACCAAAATTCAATATATTTTGATCCAGTAAATATTATTGAGTTTTGCAAACAATTGATTTAGGCGCACAGTATTCCAGAATTAAATTCAGTACACTATTGTTTGTAACAAATAATTTAAAAAATAACCGAAATTGCTGTCGCTATTTCAAAGTGTTTGTAACAGGCGAATCGGTTCAGAAAATTTGTTCGATAATATGGACTGAAAATATCCCCAATTTAAAAATAAAATCACATCTAACATGGCCGACTTCCTGACTACTGTAGCTTCTTCCAGAAGGAAGCATGCAATAAATCTTGCTGTTTAGGTAGACAGCAAGACTGCTTTATATCTCTAAGATCTAAGAACTGTCCAGACTGGATTGTCTATCTAATTCCATCCTTATACGGGTCCTTGGACGTAGCTACTTTTATGAGGATCAAATAACATTCTGTTCTGGAGTCGTTCTCTCGCATAATAGAAATGGTGTATCAAGAGTGATAGCAGTGTTTTATGATACCATTTAATAGAATTCGGGAAAGAAAGTGAAATCAGGAATCATTTTTGTATTGGTAATACATCATGAAATGATACTACTTTCACAAAGCATGTTTCCACTGAGATAAATCGGGTTCTGGCAAATTAGATCAAAACCTGGTATGTGTCTGAGAAAATTCAAATATGAGATGTTTTTCCAAATTTGAAGAACATCGGTTAGAATAAATGCGTATAAGACCTTGTGCCAAACTTGAGGAAAATCGGATAAAATATATGGTCTCTAGAGTGAAAAAGTAAAATCGAGAGCGAAATTGGTATGGGAGCTATATCTAAATCTGACCTATTTTAAGCACATATGTTTCTAGTTGAATTATAGGGTACTGAGCCAAATTAGTTGAAAATAGGTTATAATGTGTGGCTTCTAGAGCGGAAAAAGTCAAATCGAGAGCGAAATTTGTATCGGAGCTATATATAAATCTGAACCGATTTACTTCAAATTAAATAGCGTTTGTCCATGGCTCGCAAAACTAACATGTGGGTGGTATAAATACTAGCTACTTAATGAAATCTCCCATATGTGTATCTATATATAAATATCATTATGTGTCTGTATGTTTGTACACTCAGATAAATAACATTCCTAAATCTGAGTAAAATGCATACTACAATTTAGTTCAACAATTTTACTGCAGTTCAGTATGAGTAAAGTTTCCTTCTTTCAAAGCCATGGTAAATAGTTCATTTACTAGAAATAGGGTAGTAGATTTACTTAAACAATTTCTTTGGATCTAATAAAAAATTCTTACAATTGAGTAAATTTGTACTTGTGTGGAAGAAAATTTCCAAGGTTTTAAGCAAGAAAAAAAGAATATTTATTTTTTCTAAATCTAAGTATTATTATTACTTCATTTAAGTATTAATTGACTTAAAAAAATTGAACAGCCCTAATGTGTTTAGTAATCTCGTCTGTTTGTCGAGACTTATTTCTTAAATACTTCAAATATTATTCTATACAAACACTGCGAAGCTCCTATCTTGACTTCTAAGTAATAGCTCAACTCTTTATGGCATCATGGAACTTTTGCTAACTATAGGGTGGGCCATTTAAAATTTTAAATTAGAAACGGCTATCAAAAGTACTGATTAGTTTTTTTAAATTTCTGGTTTTATTGGAAAGGTTGAACTTTGTCATTTAATACTGGAACACAATATCATTCATATGACTACCACAACTGGCTCGGCAGTACCTCATCCGATTAACCCAATTTTCCCGATTTTTCGATTGTTCCTGCTCGAATCTCTTCAATGGCAACTTCGATTTCATGTTTCAACGCTTCAATTGTCTCTGGATGGTTTGTGTAACATTTATCCTAAATGGTTCCACACAGAAAATAATCCAAAGGGCTCAAATCACAGTTCCGAGGCGGCCAACTGACATCACAATGTCGGCTGATTATTCGATTTTCAAAAACAGTGCGTTAAATATCGATCTTGTTGAAACCATGCTTGCTCTTGAATTTTTGGAAACAAAAATAAAAATGAATGATTATCTACCTTTCAAAGTCAAAGTAATCGGTAGTTCATATTTAAAATGTTATATGGCCCATGTTGTCAGTTTTTATACTAGTTTTGCGTATTACACTCAGAAAAATAACATTCTTAAATCTGAGTAAAATCCATACTCCAATTTAGTTTAACAATTTTACTCCAGATTAGGTAAAATTTCCTTACGAGAAGGAAAATTAAATAGATATGAGTACACTTTCCTTATTTCAAAGACAGAAAAAATAGTACATATACTCATAATAGTGTAGTAAATTTACTTAAAAACATTTTTTTGGATCTAGTAAAAACTTCTTACAATTAAGTATATTCATACTTGTGCGGAAGAAAATTTACTAGCGTTTAAGAAAGAAAATAATGCAGAATTTTTTTGTATGGAAAAATTCCAGTTAGGATGTTTTTACTTAAAAATGTGTTTATTACTTCAAATAAAGTAAATAAATGTAATTAAATTTATGTCATGTTCCTCATACATTCAAGTATAAATGAACTTATAAAAAATACTTCAGAGTGTTTAAAAAAATACAGACTTTCTTCATAAGTACTTCAAATATTACTCTAAACAATCACTGCGAACGCGCCTACCTAGCCTCCGCAGCAGTCATGGTGAAATATCTCAACTCTTTATGGTATAAGTAAGATGAAACGTTTGAGAACTATACCATGTTGTCATTTTTCATATAAGTGTTGCATACTCTGAAGCGAAAAAATTTATTTCAATTATCAAGTATAGTCGTAGTCAGGCTGAGTACAAATTTACTTCAATTAAGGAAAAAAATTCCGAAAATTTTCCTCAGATTGAGTATAAATTTACTTGGCATGACTACAAATTTACTTAGTTTGAGTAACAATTTACTTGGATTGAGGAAAAAAATCGGAATATTTTCCTCAGTTTGAGTATAAATTTACTTGATTTGAGTAAAATTTCTTAAAAATGTTCCTCAGATTAAGTAAAGATTTACTTGATTTGAAGAAAAATTTTCCTCAGTTTGAGTAAATTTTACTTGCTTTGAGGAAAAGTTGAACTGGGATCAAGTTCAAAGCATGTCTTATTTTCAAGGAAAAGTTTGTACTTGATGTGAAAAATGTTTGCCTTAGCGCTATACGAAGTTCAATTTTCCTCAGTTTTAGTACATATTTACTTAATCCGTGGCATTCTTTTTCTGAGTGTATACACCAAATTATTTTTTGAATAACTAATTGAAATACTATTTTTCAGTTCAACTGAACTTATTTTAAGTTCACTTTTTTTCCTTATATCAAGTAAAATTTTCCTCAGTTTAATTAAAAATGTACTTCTTTTGAGAAAAAAATGTTTCCTCAGTTTTAGTAAATACTTACTTGTTTTTAGGAAATATTTGCTCAGGTTCAGTAAAAATGCACTAAATTTTAGGACAAATTTACCCAGTTCTAGTATATATTTAGTTGATTTAAGGAAAAATTTACTTAGTTTGATGAAATATTCAGCAAAATATTGCTTAGGTTTAGCAAAAATCCTTCAGTTTGACTAAATATTTAATTGGTTTGAAAAAAATTAACTAGACGTACTATCTAATGTAATGAGATGAGGAATTATTGCTTTAGCTCTATACGAAGTTCAATTTTCCTACATTTGAGTTCATTTTAACTGATTGTAGGGTTCACTTTTTTATGAATGTATTTCAGTTTGTCCAGTATAGGATTGAACATTTTTCTGTAACTAACTTCTGGACAGGGGATGGTGGTATGAATGGGAAGAATGAACATGTGCATGAACATTTTTATTACCTATGTATATACATACCTTGTTTAGAAGGTATTTTCATTTTTTTAAATATTGAAGTGGAATGGTATAGCCGCGTTACATTTTTTAAAGTTTTTACAATTTTATGTCTGCTATTTTGATTTTCTAAATGATTACATTGATTATTTCTTTGAAACTTTAAAATAGTATTCTAGAAGTCTTTTTTAGTGACTGTGTGAGTTTGGAAGTGGTGAAATGATGGTTTCTAGTTTTTACGATTTTTTTTTCTTTTTTGCAAAATAAACCTGAATTTCAGTCAAAAATCTTCAGGGGTTTAAAAACAATGATTTTTTACGAGAAGAATCGAGGTAAAAATCGTACCGCTTGACATGAAATGACTCTTTTCTAAAAATGTATAATATTCAATGAAGGTAAAATACTTCTGAGATTAACTGTATATTTCGTAGTCAGTAACCTGAAAAGGCGCAGGGAATGGTGTAAAGTCGGTCTCGTCCGACTTTAGCTTTTCCTTTCTCGTTTCTTTTTAGTTATGTCTCTTTATCGATACGTTCTAATGTACTGTGTATATCACGTAATAGTGGCAGTGGTAGCTGTGCAACAGACAAAGTGTAAACATCCACAAAAAGATTGGTAACCCGGTTAGAGAGTTTGTCAGTTTGTTGGTCAATCGGTAAGTTAAACGGCCAATAGGAAATATATGCATGGACACTTTTGTGCTGGGTGTGTTCGTACATATACGGCGGTATGTATGTGTGTGTGAACAGCTGTGCCTGTGCTCTTTGGGTTGGCAGTACATACTTCCAAAACGACTTTCTTAACCAGATACTGCTTAACCAGAACTCAATTGGCAGTGGCGTAAAAATGTTAACAAACGTTTGTCTGAATATTCGAAATCCATGATGTGTGAATGGCCATGGCCATCTCTGGCCGACATTGGCATGCATGCACATGTACATGTATATTAGGCTGGGTCGCGTCCATACAAATGGAAAAACAAGTTCCAGTCACCCCACGAAAGTTTGGATTATTTAATGATGATTTCCAAAATAGTTCGTTCCTAGATCAAGCCATCTGTGAGCTAAACGCTCCTGAAAATAGTTCTAAAAACATGTTTTCCGGTGTAATATTTTTGTGTTACCTTTTTTGGCAAACATTTTTTTCTGCAATAATGTACCCTTGAAAGCACTTTAAATACAAATTTTGATTCTTGCCCTGGAGTAACTTATTGGTCGAATTATTGGACGTTTATAGTAATTTTTTGTGGATTTTCACAGTGACTACTGAAAACCTTTTCCTATTTTGAATAGGATTTCATCGCAATGAAATTGAAGTCGCAGCGCTCATTTTTGTAAAAAGCGTTTAATCATTTTGGCTGTGAAAACCATCGCCTATATTAAATTATTTCACAAAAATGGAGTCAGTGACGTCGATATTCATCATTTAGGCATCATTCGAAAGGTATTGATTCCTCCTATTTATTTTTCATTACACCTCTTACAAAACGTTTCCAAGAAATATGAGTTTTTAGCTGTCAACTTGAAAGCCCACAAAAATCAATATAAACGCCCAATAAATCTACCAATGAGTTATTCTAAGACAAGAGTAAACATTTTTATGTTTCAGTTCTTCCAAGGGTCTATTAATTCAGAAATATTTTTTTGGCAAAAATGCAACATAAAAAAATTACACGGGAAAAACATGATTTTTAGAGGTGTTTTCAGGAGCGTTTAGCTCACAGATGTCTTTATACAGTGACGAAATATTTTGCAGATCATCATTAAACAATCCAATCTTCATTTCTGGGTGGTGACCGCTGCAATTTATTTTCGTGACCCATGTATGTATGTATGTATATCCCTAAACATATACATTAGGTTAGATTTTTTGCTCTTTTTGTAGAAATTCAATGAGTGCTGGGCGAAAATTTGAAGAGTACCGGCGCGAACACACAATTTTAAGGACAATTTCTACTGTTAATGATAACTTTCAGGATACGATTCTGGATTTAGGGGATATTATAGAACAGTCGGACGTACATTTTAATGTGGTATTTGTTTTCATATTTTTTAAGTTCATTTAAGTCATCTTTCGAGTAAGATTGCCGACAGTCAAGCTCATGTTCCTTACCACAACTTTGTATTCCAGATTTGAATAGGAATATTCAAATTTGCAATATCGATGGTAAGTAGGTGAACAAACAAACAAAAAGTCATAATTGCATCTCAAATTAACCACATAAACATAATAAATTCCTCATTGTTATTTTTGTTTGTATTCATTTAGTACCGAGAGTGGAACATGTATTGTTACAAGTTCGTTGTCAATGTTTTTAATTTTTAAATGTTGTAATTCTACTTAGTAGAACATCCAAAACAACAATTTGTGCAGACAACAGGACGACGTCTATTAAGTTTTAACTGTTTATCCCCTGATGATGGTTGACGAAGGCAACCGAAATATTGGGAAAAATAAAATATAAATAACTAATAAACAACACCACCAGTTTTTTCATGGCCTCAAGCTGAACCAATCAATAAGAAAATTTAACAAAAGATTTTTATCTATTACATATATTAAGTATTTCACTTAATATAATGGATCCAAAACTGAATTTCAACTATGGTTAACAAGGCATATGGTGTTCTTGGGCTAGGTTAGTTTATGTTATAAGGACCGGAATGCTCCTGCATTCTGAACAGAGGATAGGGATAGGGTAGTGGAAGGGGAAGGAATATTTAGAAAGTAGAGGTTAGCTATTAGAGAGGATGAGACTGAGATGGGTAGTAAGTGTGTAATGTTCAATGTGTATGTAGTTAGTATTTAACATAGAAGCCGATCATAGTATCAAGCTGACTTTGTGTCAACAAGAAAGTGCTCTTTCTTCTGTGTGTGGAATTTGATGGCCTGTTAGTTTAGTCGAGAGCGCCATCCGGTATCCTTATTGGTGGTAACTTTATGGTTCTCAGTCTTTCTTAAGAGCCTTTGGTGCCTAAATGCCACTTTTTGAGAGTCCCAATAGGTCATAGGTGGTGCGGGTTGCAATTTCATCTATGTTCCTAGTGAAGTAGTCTCCTGGGTATTTATTTCTGCGTACACAGAGCGAGGGGCATCTGCAGATTAAGGGTTCGATTGATTCTTCCTCGTCTTCATCCTTACACAATCGACAATAATCATTGATGCCTGCCTGTCATCTTAATATTCTGCCTCTGATGTTGCAGTGCCCTTTGTAAATACCTATCAATGTGCGGATTTCTGCCTTGCCTAGCTCTAATAGAGTTTTAGTTTTACTTTTGTCGATCTTAGGCCATGTGGCCCTAGCGCTCCTACAGGTAGAAAACCTACTCAATGTTTCATTCATCTGTAACCATTACCCTCCACCTCCAGGATGGGGGTATATTCACTTTGTTTGTCCGTTTGCAACACCTTTAAATATACATGGTGTCTCCCGTATATATTAGAGTGGCTTCAAAATAAAAGTAGTGGATGTTCCCGACTAAAATGAAAGATTGGTTTGTTTTATGTGTTCTCCCAAAATATTATGTCCCAGATGTTGAAAATGCCATTTTCGAAATTCGAAAAAACAAAAGTTGTTCTGAATTGTGCTAGATTAGTGCCCAATTGTGCCGCAAAAAGTTTTTCGAAAAATGAAAATTGGCAGAGATACAGCGAAAACAATTTTTGCAACAAAAATCGCTGAGATTTTCATTGTAGGGTTTTTGGGCAGCAAACGTTGTGCTATGTTCATCTAGAGGAGGGTGTTATTGTGCCGTTTCAAGCTAAGTTCTATCTCAAACCGTTTTCGAGAAAATCGCTAATTAAAATTTTCCCTCTCCTTATAGAGGCCGGTTTCGCTGCGAAGCCACTTGAAAAGACTTTTGACATGGTCGAAATCATGATCGTGGTAGTCTGCAGCCAAGTAATAAATGTCACCACGCTATTTGTAAATAAATTTGCGTTCTATTAAATATAGAAGCAAAATGGTCTTTAGCCAGGACAATATCCCAGTTCATTTTGGCGATTTTTCAAAAAAATTCTCTAATTTTGTTAAAATCGCGATTTTTGCAAATCCAAAAACTGTGCTGAATTGTGCTCGCCTAGCACAATTTTGTCGTGATACATCACAATTCAGCACAACTTTTGTTTTTGAGAGAAAACAAAATGGCAATCCCAGCGATTTTTTTTTTGGAAAAAAAAGTTTTTTCGCAATATCTCGGTCAATTTTCAATTTTTCGAAAAACTTTTTACGGCACAATTGGGCACAAACCTAGCACAATTCAGCACAGCTTTTGTTTTTTCGGAATTCGAAAATGGCATTTTCAACATCTGGGACATCAAAATATTTCGCTTTAATCATTGTCCGTTCGTGAGCTGGACGCGTTCAAAATAAACTCTATAAATCAAGATTTTCTTGAATAAAATTCACGATGAGAATGGTATTTAAAGAAAATCTGCTAGAAATTAAAATCAGGTCCGACCCTTATCAGTGTAGAATTTTAACATTTTTGTGCAATTTTCATTGCATTTTTTATAAAAACCGCATTAACTTCCATATGTTTAGGTCGATTTGTGTTTTTGTTGCATCGTTGAAGAGGTATTGATCACCAATTGCAATTTTTAGAACTTCCTAACCCATTAAGAGCCGAAAATTTTTTTCTTACTGTTGGTTCTCAGTGGGTTAAATGTGATGTAAAACTGAAATATTGGGTTATTTGCATCGTCACACATTTCAGTCTTACAAAAAGCTAATATTTGAAAAAAAAACATCTGAAATTTTGGTCTTTCAATGGATAAATTGGGAGGAAAACTTCTCATAAGACGTTACAATAAAACCGTGCGACATGATTTCCCTCCCAAGAAAGAGATTATATAGAAGTGAAACTATAGGGCACTAATAGGAAAACTCATACTCAGTTTTTTATTTCGTGGTCTTTTGGCATTTTTACAGGACTTTTAATTAAAAGTAAATGTAAATGTTTCAATAATTTAGTTTCATACTTTTGCGTGTCATACAATGGCGATATGGGTATCAAATGAAATGAATGAAAACAACATCTGCTAAATATACTTTAAATTTCATGCGTCTATCTATGTTAATTTAATATTAACAACCATTTCAATTGTTCCCCTTTAAAAATTTATGTAGATTTTCATGTTTTAATTTTTAAGAGTGAGTTTATATACCTCGGCACCGCCATAAAAAAATTAACAACATCAGCCTAGAGATAAAATGTAGAACTATTCTTGCTAACAGGTGCTGCTATGGACTGAGTAAGCAATTTAGAAATAAAGCCCTCTCTCGATAAACGAAAACTACACTCTATAAGACGCTAATACAGCCCGAGCTATTATATGGCGTAGAAGCATGGGTACTTGCGAAAGCACACGAAGCTGTGTTTGAGAGAAAGATATTACGAAAAATATATGACCCTATCTGCGTTGAAGGAAAGTATAGACAGCGAATGAATCATGAGTTGTACGAGCTGTACGGAGAAATCGACATAGTCAGACGAATCAAATTACAACGTCGCTCCAGCAAAGAAATGTTTCGAATCAAATCCCGATGGACAACATAGAAGAGGACGGCCGAAGCTCCGGTGGAAAGACCAAGTAGAAGAAGACCTATCGAAACTTGGTGTAAGAAGCTGGCGAACCAGTGCATTAGATCGAAGCGTATGGAAATCTATTCTATGTCAGGCCTGTGGCCGAAATGGTTGTTTTAGGCCTGCTAAGTAAGTAGTTTTTAAGGGGAAAATTTTAAATGGTTGAATTTCTTTCCAAAAATTAGCTTTATATAAGACTAGAATGTGTTTACGATGCAAATAACCCCTTATTTCAGTTTTTACTTCACATTTAACCAACTGAGTATTAACAGTAAGACAAATTTGCGGCCATTAATGGGTTAGCAAATTCTAAAAATTGCAATTGGTTATCAATACCTCTCCAACGAGCCCCTAAAAACATAAATCGAACTAAAAATGTGGAAGTTATTGCTGTTTTTGTAAAAAATTCATTCAAAATTGCACTAAAATAGTATAAATCTATCCTTTATGCTGGGTTAGATTGCATGTTTTTAATATGGTTTGATACGGGTCGGATTTTAATTTCTAGCGGTTTGGTTCTCAATACTATTCTCATCGTGAATTTTATTCAAGAAAAACCTGATTTATAGAGGTTATCTTGAACGCGTCCAGCTCACGAACTGACAATGATAAAAGCAAAATATTTTGGGTGAACACATAAAACAAACCAATCTTTCATTTTAGTCGGGAACATCAACAAATTTTTTTTCCTCACAAAAGAAGCCACTCTAATGTATATATACTTTATATTCTGTATCCTGGTAAAATTCTAAGACGATTTAGCCATGTCCGTCTGTTTGTCTGTCTGTCCGTTGAAAGCACGCTAGCTTCCGAACGAAATGAGCTAGGAGGTTGTAATTTTCCGTAAATGTATCTTAAGGTTGCAGATCGGTTGGGATTGAAAGTGGGCGAAATCGGCACAGAGCGAAAAAAATTCCCTAACAAGGACAGAAAATACCCCTAATAATTAGATCATTCAAGCAATTTTTTGAAAATTTTTATACACTTGAAATTTGTTTCGTATCTTCCTCTAGTAACGTGTAATCACCAAAAATTACAAAAAAGATTAAGCGCAGTCACTTGCAGTCACTGCAATAGACACGAAAAATAAAGATATTTTTCGATATTCGTACCTTTAGGATCAAAAAGGGATAAAATTGGTACCACGCAAACGGCTGTAGATAGAATCATGAAATTCAGTGGACACGCTCATCTGTCTTCGTAGACACGCACAATATGAGAACTTCTTCAAATCGTACTTTTAGGGTCAACATTTTAAAAAATTATAAAAGTGGTACCAAGCAAAAGGATGTACCTAGAAGCATGAAATTAGATGTGTTCATTCCAATATGGACGCGAAACATAACGGACCTCTGAAATTTGTACTTTTCTTATAAAAATGATGCAGTCTTTCTGTTTGTAGCTGAATCAAGAAATTGCAAGTGGGAGAAATCGGCCCTGAGGGAAAATGTTTCTCTCTGATGACGACTAATATTTAGAAGATTGCTCCCTCATGTTCACTTTGTGATTACTATTGCAGTATTATATATAGTAGTAGACTGTTAATATTATAATAATGAAATTTATTATATATTATATGTTAACACCAAAAATGATGATGATAGAATTAACTGGAGTTGCTTACCCGGAAATAATATTTAGTCATTTATTTACCATTAGAGCAAATATTGTTGTTATCATTTAGTTCTGCTATAAACACTGCAGAACACAAACACCTTAGTTAAAAACATATTCAATAGCATTAATCGAAAAACATTTCTTCATGTTTCACAATTTTTGGAAAATAAATTATTCTAATTCTGACATCAGAGAAAAGAAGTTCTACTTTTTATTATTTTATTAAAAAGGAACGAATAAAATATTAACTGGCGCCCAACGTGAATATCCAGCACCTCAATAAGCAGCACGGATAAATCCAACCTACACGGCACCTCAATAAGCTGCACGGATAAATCCAACCTACACGACATCTCAATTAGCTGCACGGATAAATCCAACCTACACGGCATCTCAATTAGCTTCACGGATACATCCAACCTACACGGCATCTCAATTAGCTGCACGGATAAATCCAACCTACACGGCACCTCAATTAGCTGCACGGATAAATCCTACTTACACGAGTAATACTGACGCGGAGTTCCAGCACCTCACTTAGATGCGCAGAGAATTCTAACGTCGAAGATCCAACACCTCGGTAAGCTGCAAGCACGCTCCATATACTGTAATCAACCGGTTACTAGACGAACTCCTGTGAACTTGCTGACGCCCAAGTATAAAGAGAAAGGGATTTGGTCGGAGTTCTGAGCCGTTATACTGGAGTTAGTTGTAAGTTAGAGTAAGCAATACTTAAGAAACTATTACCATAAAAATACACAAAACGAAGTTAAGAATTAGTTATTGTTTTATAAACTAGTAAATCAAAAAAAATTTTTTTTTTTCAAATCCATGCTTTATGCAAGCAGAATTCTATTGGGCCTAGAAATTCTTTTTTAGTTATCTTTTGTAGAAGGAAAAATTACTGCGTTATCAGGAGCAGAAATAATAGATTTTTAATTTGTGGTTTGTATGGGAGGTACCACGCCTCTTTGTCCATTCCCGCTCATATTTGCAGCAGCACTTAAAAAATGCACACCAAACCGACGTACCAAATTTTGTTCAAATACCGTTATCAGGAGCAGAAATAATAGATTTTTAATTTGTGGTTTGTATGGGAGGTACCACGCCCCTTTGTACAATCCCGCCCATATTTGCAGCAGCACTTAAAAAATGCACACCAAACCGACGTACCAAATTTTGTTCAAATACCGTTATCAGGAGCAGAAATAATAGATTTTTAATTTGTGGTTTGTATGGGAGGTACCACGCCCCTTTGTACAATCCCGCCCATATTTGCAGCAGCACTTACAACATGCACACCAAACCGACGTACCAAATTTTGTTTAAATACCGTTATCAGGAGCAGAAATAATAGATTTTTAATTTGTGGTTTGTATGGGAGGTACCACGCCCCTTTGTCCAATTGGTCAAATTTTTCCATTTCCTTGTATTGTCATCGAAAATGATTAAGTGTGCAAAATTTGAGCAAAATTGGTTGAGAAAAAAGCTTTCAAAAATTGATTTCAAATTTTGTGACACACAAACATATATAGAAAGTAACCTTATATAAAGCATGGAAAAAGTGAATTCATTAGCGATCGTTCCACACAAAATAATTAAATAATTCAAAAGAATGCTTTATTTTAATGGCAAATCCAAGTAACATTATAAGACCACCAATTCTTCAAGTTCCCCCTCCGGGAGAACAAATCATTAATCAAAACGGACTGGCCCCTAATATGGAAGAAACAATAGCTCGTATTTGTGCTCAACAATGTCAAATCGCACTTAGACAGTTCATGAGACCAAGCTCAGACATAGCTGGGGTTGACCAGGTGATTGAGGAAAGATTTCGTTATAACCTAAACGATTTGGACAAAGTTCCTGACGTGGTAAGGAGCTTGAGAGATTTTTCGGGAAATTCTTCAGAGTTTAGTTCATGGAAAAAGAGTGTGGACAGAATATTAAAGTTATATGACTCAATTAGGGGAACTCCAAAATATTTTGCAATTCTAAGCACGATTAGAAATAAGGTTGTTGGAAACGCAGATGCTGCGCTAGAGTCGTACAACACTCTAACTCTGCATTACGCTGACAAAAGGGACTTAACTACATTAGAATACCAGATGACAAAATTAGTACAAGGAAATAATAGGGTCCAAGACTTTTACCAAGAGGTGTATGCTCATCTATCTCTTATTATGAACAAATTGTCATGTATGGACATAAGCAGGGAATCTCTTGACATCCTGTCACAAGCATACAGAGACAAGGCTCTCGACACATTCATTAGAGGTCTCAAAGGTCAAATGTCAATACACCTTGGCATGAAAGAGATAACAGATCTTCCACAGGCACTTCAATTGTGTCTCAAGATGGAAAATCAGTTTGCCAGGGCTCAATTTGCCAACGACCATAACCAAGCTGGTAGAAACAGCAAACTAAACTTTCAATCATACCCATCATTTCCTCCAAAACCTCAATATCAAAGACAATATCAGACTCCCTTTTACCCACAATTGGCACATTTGCCACAACCTTCTGCAAATATGCAACACTATGGTATGGAGGTATCAGCAAAATACTGTTCCTCATTATCAAAGCCGAAATCAACAATATCAACCACCTAGACCTATTGCACCAAAACCACAACCTAGACCCGAAACGATGGCAATAGACACATCTATGCGGACACGAGCTATAAACTATATGAATCGTCCGACGCAGGATAAAGGATATTTCGGAAAAAGACCTACAGACCAATCAGATCAACTGCGAAAACCTGATAAATTTCAAAGAAATTACCATTTGGAAACAGAAGACGGACAGATTCAAACTCCGCAGGAGTACGAATAAACATTAAACGACTACGAAAATGAGGAAAAACTACCTCCACTGGACGATTATGTCCATGACCAATACGATGCTCTTGAAAAAGGCAATCAACTAGAAACACAAGATTTTGTAGATATCCATTTTTTAGATTAATGTATTCGTCTCTACCTTATTTCGAATGTAGGACGAAATCTGGAAAAGGCGTCAAAATTCTAATAGATACAGGGTCAAAACGAAAACTCATTTTTCGCGAACTCAGTTGGGGGTAAAACACCAATTACACAGCACACATTAATTAATCTTTTTTATGAATCATGTGAACCACTAAAATTTTTTTTATTGCCAACTCTAAAATCATTTGATGGCATACTAGGTAATGATAGTTTGAAGAGATTAGATGCAGTTATTTATACATCGAAAGATTACATGATTATAAATAACAGAATTAAAGTAAAAGTAAAACAAGAGATATCTCAATCGGTGAATGCCATTAATATTAGGACTGATCATTTAACAAACGACGAAAAAATAGAGTTGGACGTAGTCATTTCAGATCATGCAACATTATTTAATGAACCGAACGAAAAATTGACATTCACTACAACTGTGATCGCAGACATTCATACAAAGACAGAAGACCCCGTTTATTCAAGGTACTATCCATATCCGATGCATTTAAAAGAAGAAGTTGAGAAACAAATTAAAGAACTTTTAGAACAGGGAATTATTCGACCTTCACGGTCCCCTTATAACTCTCCTATCTGGATTGTGCCTAAAAAAATGGACGCCTCAGGACAAAAAAAAGTTTAGAATGGTCATAGACTATCGTAAATTAAACGAACAAACCATTCCTGACAAGTATCCAATTCCAGAAATTAATGAAATTCTCCCGCAGTTAGGAAAAAATAAATTGTTCTCCCTATTGGATTTGAAAAGCGAATTCCATCAAATACTACTTAGGGAAAGCGACAGACAGAAAACTGCATTCTCTGTCAATAATGGAAAATACGAATTTACCCGACTCCCTTTTGGTCTGAAAAACGCACCCTCAATTTTCCAACGCACTCTGGATGATATATTAAGAGAACATATTGGGAGAATTTGTTTCGTCTATATGGACGATATAATTATTTTCGCGGAAACCTTCGACTCACACATTAAGAATATAAGAACCATCTTCGGTACCTTGGAAAAAGCCAACATAAAGGTCCAGCTGGACAAATGCGAATTTCTTAAAAAAGAAGTTGAATTTTTAGGGTTCATAATCGCGCATACGGGTATAAAAACCAATCCAAAAAGAGTCGAGGCAATACAAAATGTCCCACTCCCAAAAACACTGAAAGATTTAAGGTCGTTCTTAGGTCTCTCAAATTTCTACAGGCGCTTCATTAGGGACTATGCTAAAATAGCAAAGCCACTAACTTTGCTCTTAAGAGGGGAGGCAGGACGCACGTCAAAACATTCTTCTAGCAAAATGGCTATAAATCTAAATCAGGATGCAGTGGATGCATTTAACAAATTGAAAATAACGTTATCATCAGGTGATGTTATTTTAGCTTATCCGGACTTTAGTAAGGGATTTGACCTAACGACTGATGCTTCAAATTATGCAATGGGTGCAGTACTATCCCAGGACAATAAACCTGTTGTATTCCTGTCTAAGACCTTTAGCAAAACTGAGGAACACTATGCTACCAATGAAAAAGAAATGTTAGCAATAGTTTGGGCACTTAAGTCACTTAGGAATTACCTTTACGGTTCCACTAAGCTAAATATATTTACAGATCATCTCCCACTTACATATGCTTTAGGCAACAGGAATGTGAATTTTAAACTCAAGAGATGGAAAGCATTTCTCGAGGATTTTAATTACGAATTGAAATACAGACCAGGCAGCACCAATGTAGTAGCAGATGCCTTGTCTAGACTATCTAAAAATACAATACAAATCAACTTAATGACCTCAACGCAGCATATTGATGACAGCTCGTCACCAAATTTGATACAGTACACGGACGCACCTATTAACGCATTCAAAAATCAAATTTTATTGTATGCAGACCGAGATCAACCTTCCTATAAATTTGAAATAGTTTTTCCTACTTATCATAGACACACTATTCATGAACCTAATATAACACACGCAACTCTCACAAACATTCTGAAAAAATACCTTAACCCATCTGTAACAACTTGTATTAGAACGACCGACAAAATTTTAGGCAAATTACAGGACATTTATCGTGGCAACTTTTCCCGATTTAAAGTAAAGTATTCTAGGACAATGGTAACAGACTTAAAAGAGGAAGAGGAACAAAATGAGAAAATCATTAATGAACACAACAGAGCTCATAGAAACAGTGTAGAAAATAAGGTGCAAATATTGAACAAATTTTATTTTCCGCAAATGCATTCGAAAATAAAGAGAATAACTAACCAGTGTACGATTTGTAAGGAGAATAAATATGAAAGGCATCCAAATAAAATTACCATTCAGGAGACACCCATACCCCAATATCCAGGACAAATAATCCACATAAACATGTACATTACCGAAAAGCGAACAGTACTTACCGCAATAGACAAATTTTCCAAATACGCTCATGCAAAAATTCTCAATTCTAGAGCAATTGAGGACGTTAATGAACCTCTGAGAGAATTAATTATTTCCTATGGTGTGCCGGAAAGTATAGTTATCGATAATGAAAAGTCTTTTAACTCAAATTATGTTAAATTTATGTTGGAAAACCAATTTAACGTGAAGGTTTTCAGAATTCCTCCTTATAGCAGTAGTGTAAACGGTCAAATAGAGCGATTTCACTCGACTCTATCAGAAATAATGCGGTGTTTAAAAACGGAGAATGTTCATGCATCATTTTCAGAACTTCTTCACAGATCTGTTTATGAATATAACAATTCGGTCCACTCAACCACTAAAGAAAAACCAGTTGAAGCATTTTTTGAGAAAAGGTTCATATAAACCAACGGGATATTGAAAAGGAAAGACGGGAAACAATTCAAAGACTTAAAGAACAACAAATAGACGATATAAATTATCACAATAAAAAGAAATCATCACCGAAGACTTACGAAATTGGACAAACTATTTTTGTGAAAGAAAACAGGAGAATCGGAACAAAACTTAGTAAAACATATAGACAGGAAATAATAAAAGAAGACAAAAACACTACAGTTATAACAGAATCCGGAAAAACAATTCACAAAAATAATATACGCAATTAATAAAAATTCAAAGGTACTTGGATAGTCTGAAATCTAAAATAGAAAGATTATTGAATTTTATCAGATCAGCATGGAACCGGATTGCGGGGGATCCTGATCATGATGTTAAGAAATCATAACATAGAGAACTAACCAAGTTCCTGTCAACAATAATGAACAGGTTGTAATAAATAAATTATCAATCAAAAGGAATAATGAGTTCACTTGTTTATATAATAAATTTATCAGCTACAGATGAAACCCTATAAAATAAAATGTTAATTAAACTAGATAAATTTGTAAAATTTATAAACAAACTCTCACACAACAATGTAATATTATCTGTAATAAGTCAGACTTAAACCCTATAAATGGTAAAACACCCAATAGTAATGTAATAAATGATAAGACACATTCTACCATCGAAGAAATATCCCCTGGAACAATTTTGCTTAACCAGTATAACGGCACAGATTACATTAATGGACAATCCCAGAATCTCAGCGGCACATACGTTTTGCAATTCAATAACGTGACAATAAAAATTTCGGACAAGTCATACAATTTTTGAAGCAATGACTATTCAACCCTTACCAGCAATACTGCAGCAAAAGCTCAATATAGAGGAAACATTGTCTCTCTAAATAATTAAAGAACTTCACGCAAACACCATTGAAGCCATCGACTTATTAAGGGGAAAAATAAATGGAGTATTTTCAGTAACAATTGTGTTACTCATTAAATCTGAAATTCGAAGATTCTCACATGTTCCATACTTTTGACCTATCGAGGACGTTCGGTAATAAGAGGGGAGGTGTTAACACCAAAAATGATGATGATAGAATTAACTGGAGTTGCTTACCCGGAAATAATATTTAGTCATTTATTTACCATCAGAGCAAATATTGTTGTTATCATTTAGTTCTGTTATAAACACTGTAGAACACAAACACCTTAGTTAAAAACATATTCAATAGCATTAATCGAAAAACATTTCTTCATGTTTCACAATTTTTGGAAAATAAATTATTCTAATTCTGACATCAGAGAAAAGAAGTTCTACTTTTTATTATTTTATTAAAAAGGAACGAATAAAATATTAACTTATATGTTACTATTTATAACAGTGCGCATAAGTATGCCTTATAGTTTGAAATAGTAAACAAATATTGTAATGCGCATTAAAAATATCACAATTTTCAAAATATGTTACTTCACTTCTTCGTAAAGTCCACAGCCTCTAATCTACCGGTAATACTGTTGAATACACTCCGTGGTGGAGGGTATATAAGATTCAGCCCGGCCTAATTCAATCAGTCTATAAAACATGTCAATCGATGGCTTTTTTTAGCGTGGTTGATGTCCAAGGACGAACCTTGTCCAGGCAGTTCATCTGCTATTTCGTTTCCTGTAATATTGCTATGTCCTGGAACCCAGCAGAGACGGAAAACATGGTTGCATAGTGAGCGTTTACAACTCAGCACTAGCTTGGATTTGACAGTTGATATCATTGCTGCCTGACTATCTATGTATAAATTTATATCCGTATTTTCCGGTATGTTCATACACGATTGAACTTTTGCTGCCTTCTCTTTGCCAGGACTTCTGTCTGAAAAACATTACAGTTGTCGTCGAATCTGAGCAACCTGCGTATCTGCAATGATTCAATATCAAATCCCGCCTTTTTCTATTTTCGAGCCATCAGTGTAGACCGACAAAGGGCTCACCATTGTCCCGATCTGCTCTCTTTGGTATTATCATCTGTGGTGGTGGTGAGAAGTCCATAACCGATACCATATGGTCGGTAACCCCACTTAATTCTGGTTCATGAAACTCACTCTATTGTTCTGCATAATGATTGCGTGACAATATAGTCTATTTATCCAGCATATTGATTCTTTGAGCACTTTTGGCCTCTCGAGAAATGTTGAGTTCAGTTCCATCCAGAATTGGTTATTGAATGATTCTATTATTCTATTTTATTAGGATTAATACCCAGACCACTGTTCCTAGCCCAACCTGATAATTTCCTCAGTGTGCCTTGCATTAACTCGCTGATTGTTGATAGGAATTTACCTCCTACCATGATGACGACATCATCAGTGTATGCAACTACTTTGCTACCATCATCAGAGAGGGACAACCTCATGAAGTGCGATCTCAGTGGATTTGCCTTCGTCCCTAATTAGATTGCTGTCAATGCTTCCTCTTAGATAGATATCTAGCATTCGTTCCAGTGTCTTAAGGAGGAAGGATGATAGGCTGATCGGTCTGAAATCCTCAGCGGATGAATGACTCGGTTTGCCTGCTTTGGGTATGAATACAACCCGTATATCCCTCCAGCTCATTGGTATAAATCTTAGGCGCAGAAATGCTTTGAACATACGTACAAGATGTGCAACAATCACATCTGTTGTATACTGCAACATGACTGGAAAGACACCGTCCATTCCCGGGGATTTAAAGGGTTGGAATGTGTCTATTGCCCATTTTATTTTGCCTTCATTGACTATTTGATCTATTGTTTCTTCGTCAAATTGAGAGGAACTGCTAGCTATGGCCATGGTGACATCGCTGTTGATTTCCTCACAGTTTGGGAAGTGGGTCTCTGCTAAGAGGAAAATGTCTGTGCATGTGAACGTGTCAGTCTTTAGATCCATAAGATCTGATTCCACGTGATGGAGGAACGTCGACCAATTCGTTCTTTTAGGGTTCCTAAACTGTTCTTTGCTTTTTTGCTCTATGTTAACTGTGAATAGTATTCTTTTGTGATCTGAAAAGGAGTGGTTACTAGATACGTTCCACTCTGTGTTAAATGAACTATCCATGTTAGTTAAAGATAAATCTAAAACTTCCTCCCTGACCCTAGTTGTGAAGGCAAGATAAGGTAATAAATTCAAAAATTGACTCACAACCGTCACAACCCAGGATTAATTTTCATCTCTTTTTGGATGCTTATGCTATAAGTTGTTCTGTGTTAAGGAGTTCGCGGATCCTTACGTGACGAAGCAGCTTTGCCCATCTCTGGTCAGACCTATTCTGAAATATGGTTCCGTAGTGTGGGATCCTCAGTATGACATCTATATTGACAGAAATAGACACGAAAAATAAAAGGTTTTTCCAAATTCGCACTTTTACGGCAAAAATGTAAGTTAGACTATCTTGCATTGTGTACGTGAGATAATGGATTTTCAATATTTGTACTTTTGGAATTGAAATAGAAGTGATCAAACCCGAAACCGGGCCAACCGGGTTTTCCATCTCAGACCGGGTTGCATCCCGGGATTTCCCGCGGGAAAAATCCCGGGAATTCGCAAATCCCGAATCCCGGGAAATTTGTACGGGGATCTCGCGGGAATTGAGTAAATATTTCTTCACATTTCGCGTCATTTTCACTATAAATTTAAAAATTATCCCAACTATTGCAGTTGGATGACAAACCCCCCCAGAGAGGTTTCGAACATATACTTTTTAAAACCTTCTAGACTTTCTGAAGCAATAAAATATAGATTTTTAAAGGTCTTTTTAAAATAACTCGTCTGAAATGGTAATTATGCAGTAAAATCATGAAAATACGAAAATTACATAAAAAATCGTGGACACTTTCTTCAATTTCGGACAAAGGTTATGAAAAATATAAACAAACTAAACGAATTGTGCCAATTTCAAGATTTTGTAGTGCTAATTTCGCCAATGGACACCAAATTGTTCGGAAAATTTTCATTTTTATTAACCGATACCACTTCTTGACATTCGACTAGAGCTATATCTTATGAACTTTTAATTGTGTACTGCAATAAAAGTTTAGAAATTTAATAACAAAATCGTTTAGTAATTTTAAAAAAGTGTAGATAAGAATCACTATGATATCATAAAATAAAATATTCTTAATAAAAGCAAATAATTTGCTTGGTGCCTGTAGAGCGCTAAGATGTAACATTTGCGATTGGATTTTTATGGAGCTGTATCTAAATCTGAACCGACGTGTCCTATTATCATCACAGATGCAACAACAACGGTTTCTGTTACTTCCAATGTTTTGGGAGTTTGCAATTATAATACAAATCCATTTCGACAAACGAAGAAAACTGTTATATACATACTTATTTCTCTTTGTTCATTTACAACAACTGATGACATGATTACCGCAAACAAACTAATTTTTCCCACAAAAGAAACTCAAAAACGATGTTCACGTGTTTAAAATTTCGTTTCTACGAAATTCATTTTTTCTTTGCGTGTAGGTCTCTATATTAAAATCTACTTTAAAGTTGCGAAACAATAAGAAATGAGTTTTAACTTACTAAAATTTTTGTTATATTTATCACTTATGTCAAATATTTTTCAGAGTTAGTATTTTAATGTACATATGTAACAAGTATTATTCAAAAGAAAAACAACAAATTCAGTAACTTGGATCTACGTAGGAAAACAAAACTCTAAAATACCAATTATTTGGTTCTTAGGAAGGTTATAATTCGCTACAACGCAACGTACTATCAAATTCCATCATTTCGCGTTAATAGCATTTTTATTCCCCAGTTATCAGGCTAAAATAGGAAAAATGGTGGCTGTAAAGTCAAAAATTGTGAAAAGTATATTTAGAAAAACCGGCGTAACTTTTTATTATATTGATAATACCAAAATATTTCTTTGGCATATAATTGCCGACTTCATGGGGAATATTTGTGTATGAAAAGTTTCAGAAATATGAATGAAGAAAATTAAAATGTAAGGAATTGCAACGGCGAATTTTGGATTTTTCATCAACTGCAGCGATTTTCGCGACTGGCTACATATATGTTACAAGCGACCAATCTGACGGATGAAGCTGGAAACTTTTTACATTCGCTGTGTACATCACAGAAAATGCGTTTTCTATACAACATTTCATGATTTCATGAAAAAAAGTTATGGCGTTTACAATAAATCTTATTCTTATTTCAACATTCATAGTGCTCAATTTTAAACATACAAAAGTGGCTATGAACCATGAAACCGCGAATAATAGAAAATTGCGAAAACTTTAATCGTAGAAATTAGTAATCCTTTTTAGATTAAACTGTAGAAGAACGATTAATAATTTCTCTTCAAATTAAGGAGAAAATTAGTTTTTTCGCTCTCCTGAAAAGTTATGTTTTTGTTCATAGCCACTTATGAATATAAGCCCTCGATATGTATGTATGTAATTTCAAGCAACTATTTAAAAAAAGTTCTACACTTAGAGAACAAGTCTGTTAATAAAAGCAGCTGCCTATCAGCATACACTTTTCTGCTATTACAGCTGTTTTTTTTCATAACAGCAGTTTTCTGCAATCTTACATCACCATTCACACTGCTAAACAGTTTGCAGTCTGCTAAAATTGGCTGTTGTTAATTATAAAAATAGATAAGCGTTCATAAGCGAGTCTATCTCGAATTTTCTTTTATATTAGCTTGGAACAATATGCGGATCACATATATTGCTAAAAACAGCAAACAGCTGTTTACCATCTCAGCAGATACAAATCTGCTGTCTCTTTTTTAACAGCAGAAAATCTGCTCTTTCAGTAGATTTTCTGGTTTCTTTTACTGACATATTCCTTTGAGTGTACTGATAGATGGATTACTGAAATGCAATTTTGCAGACAATGTCTGTCGGACGAATGTATCAAAATATTTCTCGAAGATCCTGGCAATAAAATATGAGTGGTTTCCAAACGCTCCAGTAAAAATGTCCTAAAAAGTTGGAAAATTAACTAAGTATGAGTAAAGTTTCCTTCTTTCAAAGCCATAGTAAATAGTTCATTTACTAGAAAAAGGGTAGAAGATTTACTTAAAAACATCCAAAGAGGATCTAATAAAAAATTCTTACAATTGAGTAAATTCAAACTTATGTGGAAGAATATTTTCAAGGTTTTAAGTGAGAAAAAATCTGAAATTTTTTGTATGGAAAAAATTCCATTTAGGAAATTTTAACTTAAAATGTGTTTTTTCCTTAAATGAAGTTAAAATGTTTACTGAAATTTATGCCGAGTTCTTTATACATTTAAGTATTAATGAACTTATAAAAACATTTGAAATTGTTAAAAAAAATCTTGAATATTACTCTAAGAAGTTTATTACCTAAATACTTTATGAATTATTCTAAACAACCACTGCGAAGGCGCCTATCTTGCCTTCGCAACAATCATGGGGTAATAGCTCGACTCCTTATGGCATAAGTATCATGAAACTTTTGAGAAATATTTCATGTTGTCATTAATTGTATCAGTTTTGCATACTCTGTAGTAAAACTATTTGTTTGATTTTTTTAGTTAAATTGAACTTATTTTAATTTCACATTTTTCCCTTGTATAAAATAAAATTTTCCTCAGTTTAAGTAAAAATTTACTCGTTTTGAGGACAAAATAAGCAAAATTGTCCTCAGTTTGAGTAAATATTTACTTGATTTGAGTAAAAATTTACTTAGTTTTAGGAAAATTTTGAAATTTAGTTAACAATTACTTGGTTTTATGAAAAATTTACTTAGAATTTATCCTGCGCACAGGCCTGTGAATGTGAATGATCTTTCTACGTCGCGAACACTTTTTGCAACAAAATAAGAAATAGACTATTTGACGAGTCCCTAAATCCATTGTCTGTTATTAAAATATACGCTGTAAATATGTACATTTGATTTTGAATTCTGTAACAGGTTTGGTGTGAAATAAAATATTTTACTGTGAATGTTTGGATTATTTATTCGATATTTATCCTGATATAAATTTAATTAAATGTGAATATTTCATTGCAAAAATTAAGTTTAATCATGGTAAACAATATTTCCCGTGCTGTCCCTGGAAATTGTAAAAATAATTCCCGTTTCCCGGGAAATAAAAAGTACGGGAAAATGTAAACCCTATCATAGACCCACCGTCGGGTTTTTAGAAATAGCTTTTTTGCATTTGGGAAAAATCGTTTTTTTCGCTATAATACTGAAGACGGCCTTTCTTTGCAAACAAGCCTAATTTTACATTCGTCTTGATCATATGCGTGTGTTCTCTATTTAGTCATTTTTGATCCGTCTGTAAACACTGATATGAGGATTATATCCAGACTTTCGTTTATGGGATCTTAATTAGGGTTGTCGAAGACTAGAACTATATTCCTTTTATTAAAACGGTTAACATTTCAGGAAGTGAAACATCAATAATATCCAATTGTTAGAAAAAACATAAAACGTAAACGTTTCACTACGATCTTATGATCACGAAACTGGAATTAGCTATATTCAACATCTGGTAAAAAAGATAAAGACTTATGTAGTCTTCGTCATGATGAAATGTGGTAATAGTTTATCTGCGAATTCTCAGTTATGCCTAAACCATTGCTTTAACACGGTATGTTAGAAATATTGTATAAGTGGATTATCAGCTATGATTCGGATCATGGATATTCGGGAAGTATACTTTAAATTATATATGAAAAACAATTGTTCTTAATTTGACAAAGAATGCTTGGAACTTAATTGATATATTCCAGTTATTGTAAAAACCTGAGAAAAACTGTAAATATGTTTAATAAATCACCTGTAAGGCAGGAAAATTGAATTAATTTACGTTAGTAAAGAATTGAGAAGATATAAAAATATTGCGACAACCGCACCCTTTTGGACTTCGGTTTCACTTTAATGGAGATCAATGCAATTAAAACTCTTAACGAACTTAAGACCCAGATATTGGCAAGGAATGTGTAACTTTTAGTAAAAAAACGAAATAAACCGTGCAACCGGGTGTTTAGAAATCACAATAAAAACCGATTTTTGAACACTCCACCCACTATCTATCAATATTTATGGTATTTAAGTTTTTTGCAAATTGCTGTCATATTTTTCCTTTTGGAATTGAATTGAAGTATTATTTCGATATATATAGTATAAGCCCTGATTTGGAAGCCCTGACTCTGGATCATTTCCTGATCGGAGAACCTTTAACGTCATTTCCCGAACCGGGCATCGAATGTCTCGATTCAGTCGCCTCCAGCAGCTACAACAAGTTTTCTGGCGATGATGTTCTAGAGATTATCTGCATTTGCTCCAGCAGCGATGCAAGTGGAAAAGCAAGGGATCCACACTATAGCCAGGTACAATTGTACTAATGCAAGAGCAAAATGTACCGCCTTATAAGTGGCCTCTTGTCAGAATATCAATAATACCAGGTAAGGATGGGATTCAAAATTTAAAAATATTTACGAACATATATCGAAAAATTGGCAATTACGAAGAGAAGTCCGAGCACAAACACACATCTAAATAATTTCTTCTTTACCAAAAAAATGCCTCCATTTTGGTAAAAACGATTGCTATAGGACCCTTTATTGAAGTTATGTTTTTAGATATGTAAGGGTGGCGCAGAATGAGCTAAATGGTTTAAATGGTTTGTAACTTTTTTATTTATGCAATTATTATATATATTTTTTAATTTATTTGGGACATTTTTGTAAGTGATGTCCATTTTCTGCTTTGCATATACCTACGTGCTCACTTTAGCATATTTTCCATAACTTTCATTTTCAAAAAAAAAAAAAAAAACTGGACCAATTATCCTTTCGGAGGATACTCCGCAGTACACTTAAGTGGGTGTGATTGTCGCTGATGAACTGCTCTTGGAATGTTCGTAACCAAAATCCAGCAGTTTTGCTTGTTGACATACCCATTTAATAGGAAATGGGCTTCATCGCTCATTATCATATTGTGAATTGTTACTGTTGGCTTGAAAAATAAAATTAGTACGTTTTTCGATCGTGTAATGATTCAAAATTAATTCCCCAAGTCTCTTTCACAAAATGCTGAAAAAAACAAAGAAAGAATAATAATTAAAAAAGTTATAAAGAATTCAAACCATATACATAGCTCATTCTGCGCCACTATAACTTCTGATTGTTGTATCACCTTTGTACCAATCATTCCACCATTAAGAATAATGAGCATTCTAACAGTATAAATAGTTTGAAAATCGACCTAATAATGAGATCTCCGATATATTAAAACCGGTTCTTTTGACATATTTTATGGAAATGGAAAATACGTTTATTTCAAAACCTTTTTACGAAGAATATTTTCGTTTTCGAAGAGTCTCAGAAGAGTTTGTTTCCACTTTTCTTCGTCAAATGTGTCTTCATTTTTTATGTCAAGTCATCGCTCCTTGATGTTAACGACTGCCATGACGCTAAAGGATTGTTTAGGTTAGGTTGAAAAAGAGGAATCACGCTAACCGTAGTGGTTGAGAGTGACAAAAGTAGCCAAGCAAATCCCTCAATTAAAAAATATAAAAACAATTGGAAATTCAGATGAGTTTGTAACAAATTGGAAATATATGTGTTATTATCCATATTAACGAGATACGCCTATAGTAAATGTTGGTCAAATATGAAGGTCCATGTTTTGTTTGATGCCCATAGATATATCCTTCGAAAGTATACTTTTTGCTTCTAGATATCGTATCGAGCGCTTATATTCAAAAGTGGCTATGAACCATTTTCTCGAAAATGAGTTTTTGATGCCAAACTATTCTCAGATTTGGATGTCATCTGTCAAATAAATTTGGAAAAAAATGTTCTAAAGCCTTTTTTTTAATTTCTGATTTGGCTATCCACCCACACGTTAGTTTGTGACTGCTATGAACATAAAGATAATATAAATAAAATAGTTCAAAAATGGAGCAGCATATAACCGAAGGTTGTAATTCGCTACAACGATTTTGTTTACATCATTTTTCTAGATTTAGGGCATATCGTACTATCAAATCATTCATCATTTCGAGTTAACAGCATTTTGATTGCCAAGTTATCAGGCTAAAATAGAATAAATACAGCCACTGTAGAGTCAAACATTGTGAAAAGAAAAACCCGCGTAACTTTTTATTATATTGAGAATACCAAAATATATTTTTTGGCTTGTGATTGCTGTCTTCATGGGGAATATTTGTGTCAGAAAAGTTTCAGAATCCTGGATGAAGAAAGTTAAAATATAAACAATTGCAACAGCGAATATTGGATTTTTCAACAAGCGATTTTCGCGACTGACTACATATATGTTACAAGCGACATTGTTTCTTAATACACAAACATAAATGCAGTCGGATGCGTTTTCTAGATCGCGAGAAAATCAAAAAACCATATTGTCATGCATGAACATCATTTTAGCTATATTTCCCGCGAAAATGCAAATTTTCATAAATATATTCATTTTGTATTTTTTGTTTACCGTGCCCTACTGCAATATACACTTTTTGTACAAAATTTGGAAAATGGATAAAAATGGTACTTATCTGACGGTTAAAGCTGGAATCTTTAAATTCGCTGTGTACACAACAGAAAATGCGTTTTCTATACAACATTGCCACGATTTCATGAAAAACGTTACAAAGTTTACAATAAATCTTATTTATTAATTTAGGCATTAATGGCTTATTTCAACATTCATAGTGCTCAATTTTAAACATGCAAAAGTGGCTATGAACCATAAAACCGCGAATAATAGGAAATTTCGAAAACTTTTTAAACATAGCAAGTAATCATTTTTAGATTAAACTGTAGAATACTGTTTAATAATTACTCTTAAAATTAAGGAGAAAGTCAGTTTTTTCGCTCTCCCGAAAAGTTATGTTTTTTTTTCATAGCCGATTATAAATATAAGACCTCGATATATTTTAAAAGTTGTCCGCCAAATACGTTATATTTCAAGCACCAAAATCTAAAATGAGTCACAGACAGATTTCCCACACTATACATCACCTTATGTTTCAGTAAGGAACCATTCACGATTATGTGAATGAAAGAAACATTGAGAAGAGGACCCATCCATTTTAGTCTTCTTTCCTTGTTTTTGAACGACTGATGAAAAAGTGTAGTGGAAAAGAGTAAGAAATATAAACTACCTATGAATTGTGGAGTTATATCTTTTCCATGCTAACATTGCTAACAAATTATAGTTTACATTGAAATGAGACATTAGTTTTAAACATATTTTTATATTATTTAGCAAATAACCAATGAATAGTGAACATTTGTTACAAAGTGAGACAAAAAATAAAAAATGTGCTAGGGTCTCAGACAGTGTAATGTTCCCTATAATGGTGTACGGATTATCACCGTAATTTTCCTTACTAGCTTAAAAGAATTGTCCGATTTTCTTCTTCTTTTTGGTCTGGATTCAAAGTTTTTCTAGACGTTCCCGACTAAATTTAATCTTGCGTTGTCCAAAAATATTTAAAATGTAACGGATTCTAATGCATAGTGTTGTAATTGTTGCTACATTCAAGCAACAGCTTGCTTCATTTCGTCTGTTTTGATTATTCGAACTTTTTCTTTACATACTCAGGTTCGAGATCATTTGTTTTTGTTTGATAATCCACAGTGCATTCGGTCAGGGGTGATCAAATTTATACTTTTTTGAACCTCAAAAGTACCGATTTTCCAAAATCTTTCCTTTAAAATTTTTTAATCTGACATCAATTTTGAGCTTGATTTTAGTTAACGGAAGCGTCATTGGAATTGATAAAACTTTAAGAAGATTTCTCAGAATAATATGGTGGGTGTAACTATCGATAACTGTGCAACTATGATGGGAGCAGTGATTGATTTTCACACACAATTAAAACAGTTGATAATTTATTTTGAATATATTTGAACCTACTTCAAGGAATATAATTTGTACTTTCAAATCCATATTTTAAATTGCATTTCGTTCATCTTCAATATAAACCAAAAATAAATGTCATTAATTTAGAAATGGGCGAATGCACACATTTCTTACAAGGCTATCATTTTTATTTCGCCAAATTGGATGTAATTTTTTGAAAGAAACATTTAGACATTGAGCTGCAGATGTAAGTCAGAAAATAACAAGTATGATATGGGTACTGATATCAGCAAAAAATTAAAAAAATTAAGCTTCAATTTTATTTGAGGTCTGTGAAACTCAAAGGAAAGACATTAAGGAAAAACATATTTTTTTCTGGGACAAACTTGTAAAAGTTAACAAGAATTTCTAAAGGAATATTGTTCATTTCACATGCATCGCTATAGTCGAACGAATTTTTTCCTTCCAAAATATTGTGAATACACGAGAACGAAGCGGATTTATTGTTCCTATGTAGTCTTAGGCAAACTAGAGACTTTTTGGTTATTATAATGTTAAAATTACTAATGACATGTCACACCTCGTTATGTTTTGATTAAATATTTCCTCACCTCAAAATATATAAATACCAATTCACAACATTTTGTTGTTGTTCTGCATACAATTTTCCACATTTAAAACATTCCTAACATGGGAACTATTGTAGTTATATATTATTACAATTAATATACAGTCGAACCTGCATAAGTGGGAATCCTCTACAATTTTTGATGGTCCTTGTACGTTTCACACAAGAAACCTTTTTAAGCGGGATTTTCAACATCTTTAAATGGGTTTGATTTTTTAGGATCTACCTTTATAAGTGGGATATTCTACACGGAAAAAAGGTGCACCTGAAAATTTCAGCGAAGTTGATAGAGTTAAACAAAAATATTCGAATAAACATTTTGAATCGTAAAGAAGTTTGGTCATAATTAGAACTTTTTAGTGAGTATGTGAGTGTCTGTAGTGAATATGAAAAATATTTGCAATAAACGGCTTACAAATTTCTTACTAAGGCGGTGTTTCCGGTAGACGATTGAAATTCTACACGAACGAATGATACCCTGACGCACGACTCAAAAATTGGGTTCTATAACACAAACGAAAGTTTTCGTGTTTTGATTTCGTTCATTTGTCGTGTTTTCGAGCTATGATTTCCTTCATTTGCCAGTCAACAATATTGCCATCACGATTTCTTGTCAACTTTTGTTAAATACCTTTTGGAATATAATTGTGCTTGCCTTGTCTTATAAGCATAGTTTGAAATAATAAAAATATTATATCTATATTTATAAAAGAGAATGCCGTCCGTGTGAACACGCAAAACTTTATAACGGATCGTCTGATTTTCACTATTTTGGGCTTGATGAATTCGTGTTGGCCCAAGGAAGGACATAGGATGTAGGACAATTTCCAGAAAAATATAAAATCGGGGAAGATTTTAACGAAAATTTTACTGTTTTTTTTTGTGAGTTTAACAAAACCAAATAATATTTCGAATGTTTTAAATTTTTTTCATGTCAATGTCATTTCTTTTGTGATTTCATATGTCGGTAATTATGAAACTCAATTAATTTCTTCGAATATTATTACATATTTTGGGTTTTCATTTTAGTGATCATGCCGCCAATAAGAAGGTCAAACCTTTCACGTCGCTGAAAATTGGAACCTATATATTACAAACCACGATAATATCAATATGATAAGATCAATATGAAACCTGATTTTAATTTTACCATTTGTATTTTGCCTGGCGAAGCGGGCGGGGTTCAGCTAGTTTATTTATAAAAATTATTTTTCAATATTTTTATTTGTTTTGGTGTGGCGATATTAAAAAAAGACGTCCCATAGAGCACGTCTGGCCCTCCTTGGAAAGGCGTCTCTGCCAGCATGAAGGCATTACATCAAAAGCAATACTGAAGGAAGAATGGGATAATATAATCCGGTGATTGAGGGGGCCAGGACTTGACAACGCAGGCTGTGTGTTTGGGGTCATTCTCATGTTGAAATAAAAAATAAAAAAATCCACTTCCAAGACCCAATTTCGCAGCGCACTGTTTCTTTTGAGAATGTTCAAATAATCGACAGCATTCATTGTAGATTCAACAAATTCCATTTGACCCACGCCACTAGCTGACACACACCATTACTCCACCACCACAGTGTTTTACGGTAGGTGTTAAGTTCTCTTTATTCACAGCAGTACACTTTTTTCTGCACACAATTTTACGTCCTTTGATCTCAAAAATACAGTACTTACTCTCATCTGAGAAGAGGACATGTTTCCAAAATTCTGGAGGTATTTTTATGTATTTTCTTGCGAATTCAATTCTCTTCCTTCTATTAACGATTGAAATTAATGGCTTTTTCCGTGCCACGCGTCCATGAAATCCAGCCCGTTTCAAAATTTTTCTAATCGTATCAACGTGTAGACTCTTCTCATAATTTTGGGCGAGCATTTCCTTTATTTCAGACGGTTTTGTGCTGCTTCTTTCCTTTACAGTTCGAACTACGGTCCTTTCCTCTCTTTCAGTAAGACTTCTCGGGCGGCGAGAACGGGGCTTTGATACAAATGTTCCAGTTTCTCGAAAATTTTTGATAACCCGCTGAATAGATGAATGGCTTCGCTCCACCATAATTCTTATTTCACGCAAGGATTTGCCTGTTCTCCGTTTTAAAACATATGTACGCAGACTTTTTCTTGCACCTCATTTTTCGGTAATGACACAGTGTATTGAATTAAAATCCCGAATATAACTTCCCTAGTATCCAAAAACCCGGTTCTTTTAGAAAGAAAATTCATTTATTTTATAAACCGGTACCAAAGTACGAAAATATTTAAATGAAAATAAATACAGTTCATTTTTACATTAAATAAACAACTTCAGTAGCATTTTTTGTTTGAGATCATTTTAAAATATAGTCAATTCTATAAAATAATTCATATTTTTACGTAAAAGAACTTGAATAACAAGTTTACGTATAATCCTCCTTATAATAATATCGCATTACCAGTCTACAATTCAAGTGATAATTTTGTAAACGATTTTTTGTTTGTTTTTGATAAAGCTCGACGTAGAAAAAACACGCTCGCTAAATGTCGATGTATGGCTAACAGTCATCAAGGCATCATATAAGTAACTTAGCTTTTCAGTTTTTTTCTTTGTTTTGTCAAAAAATCGTCACATAAAGTCGCCTGTCTTTCGCATTTTCGAGCAATTTTGGGGTTTTGGATGTCGTTTATTGTTTGGTTTAAATCCAACATTAAATTAAAAGACTCTTCGATGTCACAACTTACATCCGAATCCGAACTATTGTCTCATCTGGTTCTACAGAAATTTCGGGGAAAAGAGGTTTGTATAATTCATTAGCAAATTCCATTGTATCCGATTTTGATGAGTATTTCAATATGGCATCGTTTCACGGAAATTTTTCGGAACTTAAAAACAGCAAAAGTGTATTCAATGTTTTTACTATTCTTTTTTCTCGCCTGTTATAATTTGTGCAAAGGCTAATGCACAAATTATAATAACAGTTTCATTGTGCAACCTAATTAAAAAGCGCATTTACATATGTGTCAAAATTTACGTAAAATGGTAGTGTTTCTATTAGAGATGGGCGCGTGAGTGATTTTTAACCCACACAAGCTCACGAAGGAAAATAATTAAATCACGCACATTCACGCACGATGATTTTTTTGCTCATCATGTTCACGCGAGTAAAATAAATTTTTCTCACGATCAAACGTGATTCACGCAACTCACGTGAGTCGCGCCCATCTCTAGTTTCTATGCAGAAGTTTTTTATTTGTGCAATGTTCACCTATTTACCAAAAACCGGTTAACCGACACGAAAACCCCGGTTTTCTCGGTTATTCGAAAATGGTCATTTTACAAAAACAGGCCGACGGTCAAAGTAGGTAGATCTTTACCATTCTTTGGAAGTATTATGGATTATGATATTCAAGATGTCTGGTCAAATATACCTTATATGAAAATCTGTAATTGCAAAAAAAATTATTAAATTCATCCATATTATAAAAGTTTTGGGAATGGATTCCCACTTCTGGTTGGTTTGTAACTCTGGGCCCCATAAAAATGTCGCTCCCGATTTCCAAACTTTTTCCAATCAAGAAACCACATGTTGTACTCGATTTGCTTCAAATTTAGCACAGTACAGATTTAGATATATCTCCCATACAAATTAAGCTTTCGATTTCAATTTTTCCGATCTAAAAACCACATTTTTAACCAATTTTCTTTAAATATGCCACAGCGACTTATATTTCATCTAGAAACGTCTATGGTAAAATTGGGATCAGATCGGTTCAGATTTTTATATAGCTATTGATTTGATTTTTTAGAGACTACATATTTCACTCGATTTGCTTCCAATTTGGCACAGCACCCTAGATCAGTGGTGATCAGATCGGTTCAGATTTATATATTTGAAACAATTTATGATTTTGGACCAACATAATTTTTTTCCTTTGAAAAATAAAACACATAACTAGAAAGGTTTAAGTTTCCCGCAGATTCAAAAAAAAATACAACAAATATGGCAGAATATTCATTCTTTGCCATCTTTTCTTAAGAAAACTTTTCGGATCCTTATACGATGAAATTAATTTTTCATCTTGAGAAATCTCTGTTTTTTTTTTCAAAATTATATGTTCGGATTTTGTAATGTTCTATACCAAAAAACAGAAACATCCGTAAAAAACAAAAGTCTCCCAGTTCATTTTCATTTTCATGGTAGCATAGCTACGAAGTTTTCCTAACTAAACTACTGTAACTCCTAACAGATGAAAGACGGTGGGAGCCCTTGTATCGCTAGCGATCAGTCGGATTAGGGGGATTCTTATCTTCCATCCATTAGCATATGTTGCATTACATTTATTATTTCTTTTAGACTCCCAGATTAAAAAAAACTAAAATAACACTTTAAATGGGCCGATACAGCCATATACAATAAAAATAAGCCCCTGTATAGCTGCAAATGAGAAGATTTTAATACAATGACATTGTTCTAAATTACTTATAAAATGTTAATAATCGTTGTTAATAAGGAATCGTTAAGATGGTATACGATCCACGCCTCTATACCCACACCTACCATTCCCTTGTGGCGCATTTTAATTTATAGGGACCCAAAATAATCAATAGGACCTAGCTCATTACTCCATACAAGAAAACATATCTATTGTTTTGTAGAAATGCATATTAAAATTCACAATTTATTTTAACCCATTAGTATTCAGCTTTAAAAATAGTAATTACGAAAAGAAAAAAACTAATTTTCTCTTAAATAAAGTATTTTAAAATTGTTGTTTGTATGTATTTTAAAATATTTAAATGTTTCGAAGTATTCAACTCTAGGAATAATTATAATTCAAAAATTTCGTGATGTTGCTGTCTTAAAATTAATAGTAATTACATGATTCCAAAAAATACATATTTTTCATAAAACAAGAGTTATACTGTTTTAACATGAACGGTATGGACTGTATATATGTAGATCAAAGAAAGAAAATAAAAGAAGAAAAATGAAATGAATGAATAACGTAGTACAATCAAAAAAGACAAAAAAAAAGAAAAAAATCGAGAATGGGAGATAAGGAAATAATTAGATTAGAATGTAGGAGCGAACATCATGTGGAGACATTTTTTAAAACGAAAAAACAAAAATTTTTTGAGTTACTTTGCTCCAGTTGGGTACACAAAATGGCAGATCGAATATGACGTCATGATGTTCTCTCCCTTTGCAACCTTTCTCAATGCAAAACTTGCTCTCTCTTCAGCAAATGAAAAAAAATACTTATTATTATCACTCACCCACTCATATTGATGACGATGAGGCCTCAGCGCTTCAAAATTGTGTCCATGATGACGCTGTAACAAATTATGCTGTTGTTGTAATGGGAATAGAGAGATTAATTTTCCCTCTAATTATATTCCATACTTCAAATATTTAATACTTTTTTATATGTAATCAATTTACTTTTTAAAGTCTACACCGGTTGATTTCACTTATTATTGTTATGTTTTTTTAGATGAATTTGTCTACTAAACAATTAGCTTTCTCCACATTTTTTTAAATAATAATAAAAGAAACCAAGTATGTTTTTTACGAACGTTTTACACTGTCTATTCCGTTGTTATTTACTTAGAAATTTGTCGAAGTAACGAGCCTCGACTCTCCGCATGACATGTATGACTGACAAGCTCCAGTTTTTCAGCTTTCGTTCTTCCTCCTTTGGAATTTGTTGCGAGGAGAAATAAAAAAAGGAACACTGACCTGCATACATTTCAAAATAGTCTGTAAAGTTTTCAATTTGGAGGATTAGGTTTATTAGGTTATTTTACTTTTGCAGGTCAAATCTGTTCCAATGACCAGAGCATATTTTTCATTTCCCGTATCCCGGGAAATTCGTACGGGAATCCCGCGGGAATTCGGTAGAAATTTTTACATATTTCTTCGCATATTTTTTCCATCATTTCCACAATAAAAATGTTGTACAGTAATATAGCTCATATCGATTTTAATTTGGTATGTCAAATATTGCAGTTCGATGACAAATACGTTCGGAAATACAACCAAAATTTACTTTTTCGAGGTTGCTCGTCAAACTCCATATGAAAAATATTAAAAACCCAGAAAAAGTAGATTTTGGGCGTGTAATGAAATAAATGAGGTCAGTCGTTTGATATTATTTTAAACAATCCTATAGAAAACGCAAGTAACAATATTGTATTAAAAAGTCAAGATAGCTGTATAAAAAAGAATGTGTAGTTTCCAAAGCGACAGGACAAAGAACAGACAACTGAAACATTTTATATAATGCTCTACTGACTACATCTATTGAATGTGAACGATCTTCTCCGTCGCGTCCACATTTTCCAATAAAATAAGAAATATCTAATGACGTCATAAATGCATTGTCTGCTTTCAAATTTCACTTTCAAATGTTGACTGCAAACATTTAATTAATTTTGAAACTTGAAAATATGTTTGAGTTTAATTCTGTAACAGGTTCGTTCTGAAATACATTTTTATTTTACTGAACTGGGGAACTCTCCTGGCTCAAGACCATCTATATTTACAATTTGTTTACAAATGGCATGATAATATTTATTACTTGGCGGCAGACTACCACTATTATAATTTCCACCCTGTGAAAGGTTTCGTCAGATGGCTTCGCAGCAACTTTTCAACAACATACCCGGCCTCTTTAAGTAAATTATTTTCACAAACGAATGAGAAGCACAGCTCACTTGCCGAATATCCGTTCAAAAAATTGCACACATCCCACCTTAATAAAATGTAAATGTTTCATTGGAAAAAATAAGCTTAACTCATGGTAAACGATATATTGACGATTTCCCGTGCTGTCCCGGGATCCCGGGAAATTGAAAAAATAATTCCCGTTTCCCGGGAAATAAAATATACGGGAAAATGCAAACCCTAGTTCTGAAGCTATGATATTTTTTAAGATATGCAAAAATGATGTAACCCTAAGTGATCCAATTTGACTTAATATGTGATGTGATGTCGTCCCAAGCGATTCAAAACTCCACGAGGCGTGGAATTGCGCTTTGACGCAACTCCGTTCACACGACTTTTTGGAAATGATAACGTATTTTTTTCTTTCAAAGAAAATGGATATATCAAATGAAAGGGATCCTAAAGACAAAATTTATGGTGAACAAATGGTTTAATTAGTCTTGGGATGAATAAATACCTTTACTGATCACGTCAAAAGTAAATTTTATCACAATTATGTGTGTTTTTTGTAAAAAAAAGATCGATGACTGTAGTTATTCTGGATTTTATTCAATCTGCGTAATAATTTAGCTGGTATGAATAGCACAACACACCTTATTGTTTGACGAGTTCGAAAGAAAAGGAAGTTTAAGGTCACTACTAACTGAATGCTTGTAAAGAAGGTCAACTAAGTCAAACATCGATAACAATCGCTATCACAGGTGTTTGCAATTAGTGTAAACATCGATTATAATTTAGCCCTATTTTCCCCTTTTTTATCCCTTGGTTAATAGCTTTGCAAAAACATATCAATTCCTAGAAATTGTTGCTAAATAGAAAATATGCTTTGGAATATATAAACAGTTGATCTATGCTTGTTTTAGGCTAACTTTTGTAAAATACTTGTGCCGCGGTGCACTTTGATATATATACATTTGCAAGGGCAACATGTTGTTGAAGTAAGTAGACATATTTACGAAACTATCAATTTTTCCACCCAATACTATGTCCCAGATGTTGAAAATGCCATTTTCGAATTTCGAAAAAACAAAAGTTGTGCTGAATTGTGCTAGGTTTGTGCCCAATTGTGCCGTAAAAAGTTTTTCGAAAAATTGAAAATTGACCGAGATATTGCAAGTTTTTTCCAAAAAAAAATCGCTGGGATTGCCATTTCGTTTTTTTGCAAAAACAAAAGTTGTGCTGGATTGCGCTAGCGGAGTACATAATTGTGCCGTTTTTAAAAAATTTCTATCTCAATCCGTTTTCGAAAAAATCGCTATTTTCGAAAAAATCCTAGAATTGCCATTTTGTTTTTTCGCAAAACAAAAGTTGCGCTGAATTGTGCTAGATTTGTGGCGCAAAAAGTTTTTCGAAAAAATGAAAATTGGCAGAGATACAGCGAAAAAACTTTTTGCAACAAAAATCGCTGAAATTTTAATTGTAGGTTTTTTGGGCAGCAAAAGTTGTGCTAGGTTCTTCTAGAGGAGGGTGTTATTGTGCCGTTTCAAGCTAAGTTCTATCTCAAACCGTTTTCGAGAAAATCGCTAATTAAAATTTTGGCGATTTTTCAAAAAAATTCTCTAATTTTGTTAAAATCGCGATTTTTCCAAATCCAAAAACTGTGCTGAATTGTGCTCGCCTAGCACAATTTTGCTATCATCTTCCAAAAAGCGCCAACTTTTTGTAAAAGTCGCAAAAACGCCAAAAATTCTAGAATTGTCATTTTGTTTTTTCGCAAAAACAAAAGTTGTGCTGGATTGCGCTAGCCGCGTAGACAAATGTGCCGTTTCAAGCTAAGTTCTATCTCAAACCGTTTTCGAGAAAATCGCTAATTAAAATTTTGGCGCTTTTTGGAATATGATAGCAAAATTGTGCTACGCGAGCACAATCCAGCACAACTTTTGGATTTTTGAAATTATCGTTTTTTGCAAAGTTATATGGAAAATGGCTCAAAAAGTTAAAATGGCGATTATTTTTATGAACCATTGAAATGAGCACTTTTTGATGTATCACGAAAAAAATGTGCTAGGCGAGCACAATTCAGCACAGTTTTTGGATTTGGAAGTTACAAGTTACTGGAACTTCTTACGATATAATAATGTATTTTAAATCTTCTTCATAGAACTAAATATTCATAACCAATTTTAATTTAGATTTTTCGTATTCATTAACTACTTTTTGAAATATATTAAATTATTATTATGATGCAGATCGCTACTTTAATTGTGTTCGGGGACCTCGATGATATGGTTCACATAAGATATTTCTTCCGTTGGGCTACGTTTTGCCGCATTTGTTTTAAGACTTGCAGTCGCCAACTTATTTAAATTTGAGTAAATATCACATACGCTAAGTGATTTAAATAATACAATTTTTCAGCGTCGGCTTTCACTGCCGCGTTCCATTTACTCACGTTCATTTACAAAATGAGGGGTTAGGAAATTAGGGGGTTAGCCCGAAATATTTTTTAACGTAACTCTTCCCCCATTAAGCAACTTTGTACTTTTATTTGTTCTTAATATCAATGATCGCCCATTCACAACCCATTTGAATACTGATTGATGTCAATGTTCCAAATGTACTTTCGGGGAAAGTTCTGACTGAAGAAACAATAAGCTGTTGATAGATTATTTTTTTGTTTTCCTTGTTCACTTTGAATGTACCACAAACATGTCATTAACACACATCACCTGCAGCAAACCTCAATACATGCCAACCAGGCATCCACTCAACCAACCATATACACAATGTATTCACATACATGCATACATACATACATACATATGTACATACAATTCTAGAATTCGATATTCGTGCATGGGGTGGTGGAATGTCTCAGAATAAAGAATAAAAAGGAATAAAACAAGCAGAGTGTGAAAGTTGAACAAAGTTGTCCCACAAAATATGACGGCGGGAATTCATCGTAAGAGGGAATAAATCGACAATTGTGTGAAAAGCGCTTTAAGGTACGAAAGATTAAGAACGACTTTCGTGTGTGCGTCTAGGACCGTGCGGATGTATTTGTGTGAGCAGTGCTGGAGGGCATAGGACATAGCGCAGTAAAATAGGAAAAGGCGACACCAACTCACTCATCCATCTTACTTCCTTTCCTACCCCGAAGAAGCGGGTCAGAGAAATGCTAGAAAAACAAATGACGAACAAGTGGCGAGAAAGTATAAGGCATCAAGTTAAATTAAGTTAGTAGGTTTTACACACGCACACACACAGGCATACGAACAAATTCAGACACGTACACGCATCCATGTGCTGCGAAAGTACAGGGCACAAGCCACCAAACTGAGCCAGCAAAGAGAGAGAGAGAGAGAGAGGACGAGTGCGAGAGCCAAGAATAAATAATGACAAGGAAGACCTACGACAACTTTTGTTTGATGCTGATGATGATTTCGGTCGAATATGAATTCGTACAAATGTATGCGAGCTGATAATAGGTCACAAGGAATATGTGGCAAATTACAGCGACTTTACGAGAATCCTACACCGCTAAGAGAACTTGGCTCGAATGTGTTACACATTCCAAACTGGAATGGCGGCGAAGGCGCATGCGCCTCAGCCAACAGCTGTTTTAGAAATTGAGAATGACCCCAACGGTGATGCTTAAAAAACAGACTCTCTGCTATACGTAGTGGTTGGCGTAATGAGCATCACAAATGTAACATGGAGACATGGAAGCGACTCCGAATAACTCCGAAAGCTTTGAGATGTTGACATGCGCAAGGAGCCACTCTTGCTCTTCGCTGTTTCACACGAAAGTTCGGCGGCTTGCTGTGCTCGCTCAATTACTAGAGACAACTTAATGGAGCTGTGTGACTGACATTCCTTAACTTCCATGTTGTACGGGCGTGCACCAGCCAGGCTACTCTAGTCTACGGTGAATATTCGGTGAAAGCTGTTCTAAACACAGTAACAATAACGCTGTAACGCGCTCAACGTTGTTTACAATTGACCAACAAGCAAATATCAAACCGGGTCCTCAGTGGATAAGAAAAAACAAACAAAAAAAAAAACAAATTAAACCGACCCGACCGTATCATTAAAATACGCTGTTGTGGTGTGCTGAACACAATCAGCATTTTCATCAGCTTCACATTCGTTAGCGTATCAGCGTATCGTTCTGAGATAAGAATTTGTTATTATCCTTGAAATTCAAGTGAGAGTGCATACATTTTTGCCAGTGTATAAATAGTGTGAGTGACGCAAGCAAACAAATAACAAGAAAATAATAAAAGAAACCCTCAAAGAGAATACAAAATAAATAAGAAATTGTTGAAACAAAGTTGCGAGTGCGAACCGCAAGAAAACGTGTTGTGCTTAGCAATGGCATTGGCGTACTTTGTGATCCAGTCCGTGAATATTTAAAAAAGTGTTAACCCAATTTGCATTTAATAACAAAAACAGAAAGAAAAAATCTGAGTTGTCACTGTCATGTCCAATGGAAATATTCAAATATTCTTTACAAACATACTTACATACATATTCTATACATATGTACATGTAAGCCCAGCACATGTTTCGTAAAATTCGTAAAAAGTTCCCGACAAAAGTTCATAAAAACAAATCCGTGCCGCTGTAAACGACGACTGGGTATATGGGCATAAGTCATGCTAACAAATCAAATCCAGTCTTAAGTCTCCATAGAATTGTCAAGTAAAATAAAAACCGAAACCAAAACAAAAGCCAAAACGTAAACGAAAACGAAAAAAAGTGGAAATCAGTGAGGGAGCCTTAAGCTGTCGCCATCAACAACTATTATTACAGTTCATAAGAAGCGGGGGCACGCACCAAATAAAAGTGATAGTGAAACGCCACCGTCGTGGTTTTTTGCTGCCTTCTGCTTTGTCATTTAAAGGATAAAATAAAAAAGTGGGAAGCAATTGTGTTGCAAAAGTTCTTCAAACATAAACAGCAACGCGGCAGCAACAACAACGCTAAAGTGCTTAAGGCTATTCAACATAATAGCAAACAAAAACAAAAACAACATCAACATCAACAACGAGGAGAAAACGAAGAGCAGAACAAATGTTGTTTGTAAGTACATGTTTGTGCAGCTTGTGTGGATTGTGTAGATGTGGTACATCCTCCTCCGAGGGATAAAACAAAAAGTGAAATAAAAATTGCCTTAGTGCAAAAGCTTTTGTCAGAAATAAAGCGAGAACGTGGACATGTTTTCCGTTTTTGCTGTTGTTTTGTCAGTGAAGTGAAAGTGTAAATGTTGCCGTGGCCGTTGTTGTTGGTGGTGCTCTTAACACTGTCAGTGAGGCTGGAACGCATTTGAGGCCCCATCAAAACGTTCGGATATTCATGTACGTACGCACATACCCTAGACTGTGTTTGTATGCAACCCTCGCGCAAACACACACACATACAAACTCGCACGTAAATAAACAAACATGTGCGTGTGTGTGTGTGCTTTAACCATTACATAAACTAAAACGAAAGCACAGTCAAAACCAAAAGCGGCGAACAAGCGGAACATAAAATCGCTGAACATTTACATAAATCCATTCTCACGACTACGGCGGAGTAACTATGTGCATGTGTGCGTGCGTGTGTTGCACATGTTTGACTAACACAACATTACATTACAAAATTACATTTACGGCCATCCGCGTATGTCCTGTGAGTGCTAACGAAAGCGAAAACGTTGTCATCGTCAACATCATCAGCAGCCGCAGCAGCAGCAACAGCATCATCATCACCATCGCCATACACGACACAATCAAACAGACGCAAAAAGGCCGAAAGAACATCCGCATGGATGTATGTATGTGTGTATGTCGCCACGACATATGCATAAGTGTGAATGTGTTATCCTTGTTGCCATCATCCTTGGGTAATAAGCAAATATTTGTTCGGATTTAACATACATTTTGCGTGTTGTAGTTGCTTGTTGTTTTTGGGGCTGTCGTTGCCTTTGTTGCTGTAGCTGCTGCTGCTACTGCTGCTTAGACCTTTAACATCGACAGACAAATTAACCAGTGCATGTTCTCTGAGACCGTTTGTATGTTGTGTGTGCTGTCTATGGATCCACATACGTATGAATTGTCAGTACATTGTACAAACATTGCATGTGCGTATGTATGTACATTTTGTAGTTGCTCGTGGTATTCTTGTTGTTTATTTAGACAAACAGCCTCACACATACATACGAGTACATAGCTTCACGAACAGTATATGTATACAAGACTGCAGGCAACAACCGTAACCATCATTGACATCATTTAAAGGTTGTCTAAAAGGACAAGCACGCACACACACATACACACATGCAAGCACGCACTCAATTTGTTGCGAGTAGAATCATCGTCGTCCAATTCCCTCGGCATACCATTGAGCGGCTAGAGAATATTTAGCTTGATAAAAATTCATCATCACCTTTAAGTTCATGTCGCACATAAATTTCCGATAAAACTTTGAGTACTCCTGACGGGGCTGAGGAATGAGGGTTGAGTTTTGGATGGTTTATAAATGTTTACACCTCAAACAGAACATTTTATGGTGGTTATTATGGATGAACAAGTTATTTTGAAAGACAAACAAAATAAAACAACACCAACAACTATGTAACTAGGCATTCCACATATCACCATGTGTCTACTTGATACTAACATGTAACATTGTACAATGTACATGTGTATGTAGATGCTTTGAAGCCAAGCCATATCTCAAAGGACCAACAACGACAGGGTACATGTGTGTGCACTAGATTATGGGTTAATACACATACATATGTAAGTAGTAACTGGTGGGGCTCGATGCGAACCGAAATATGTGTAATTAGTTAATTGCACCATTAAATTATTAAACTTTGAACATCAATATGCACATAGAGTGCTGAGAGTTTAAATGGTTTTGCACTAGGTTTACGTGTAGCTTTGATTTGCGGTCTAAGATCTAAGAGAAATAAAAGGAAATAATTTGGTGTTAATCCATAACCATACCGTCGGGAAAATGAAAAATTCCGGGAAACAAATGCTAGTTTTTGTGAACACATGATAGCGTTTAAATGTGATACTGGTCTATATTGATAGCACTAGTGCATTTAGGTTAGGTTTTGGTGGCAGTCGGGAAGTAAGCATCTACATAAAGTAGGCCAAAAGAAGTCCATTGTGATACTACATGTTTTTACAATTCTCATCGAAATCAAACTGTGCGACTCACGAAATACTTTATCTTGCCAACGTCTTTACTGTCCAAGTGGCCCAAGTCTTCAAAGAAAGTCTGATTTAAGTGTCTAGCCATAGGGGGATAGATATAAAGAAGGTGTTCAACGTTCTCAGGCTCCTCCACGTCGCCAATTATTGGAACTGTCAGAAATGGGTTTCTGCGACTAACATTTTGAGAATTCTTAACTTCTATTTGTATAAATATTCGTTGACCGACAAGTCCTTTTCAATTTGACTTTTTATTCTGAGAAACACAAGAACCGCTTCATGTTATTAATTTAGTAAGATTGTTATCTTCACAAACTTTTTCCAATATATTCCATAAAGCGAAGGTAATGTGTGACATCCTCTTCCACCATTATATTCTTTTCGGTGGACTAGTATGAGGTTAGATTATGTATGTATACACAGTTTGTAATAGTAAAATATTTGGCCGATTTTTGTACGAGGACAATATAAAACGTTTTGCAGATCAAAAGGAATTGTACATTCTTCTGGTCTTTCACGACGTCATCACCTCGTTCTTCTTTCATTTTCTTCGCACACAGATTTAGTACATACGATGATTCTATTTGTCTTATGAAATCTGAATAATGATATACAACAGAGTTATTTCAATTATACTTTAGTAAACAAAGTTCTATCAGCAACATCGGTCACCTTGTTTAGACGAAAGGTTCTATCTGGTTCTCAGAATTTTCTCTACCAAATTGTTACTTAGAACTTTCTTGCTTTGGATATCTCTTGAACTTCAAGAGGTATATTTGTGGCGATAACTGTAATCGAATGAACGTACCAAGTTTAGTACGATCAATCAAAAATTGTCAGTTAGCACCTTGTTGTTATAAGGTCGTGATTTATATATCTTCACTGTGTGTGGACACACAGTGCCCCGTCAATGATAAAATCAACCTAGACACTTGGAATCTTGCAGGTGGCAGAAGGTAGCTAGTCCTATTTATCATACGTTGGCCAGACAAGCGTCGCACATATTTAAATCTTCCCACCTGATGTCTGCACATTCTGCCTGAGCTCTAGCTTACATGTCCACAGAGGTGTTTTATTCACCACAAAGGGGAATTCGCTTAACTGTATTTGTTCAATAAATAAATTGATTTTAGAATTTTCAAAAAGAGCTATCTATTTATTTTATCTATTATTTTTTAATCTTTATTTTTTAAACAAAACTTTGGTTCTAAAATATAACATAACCATGATGATTGCTTATACTAAAATGTTGTCATTTTATCTAATAACTGCCGTTAAGCGGATAAATCCCCTTATGATAAATAAAACATGTCTATTGTATGACTTATGAGATTTAAACCCGCTTAGGGGTTAACAAAATATACAATTTTTATTGAGTGATATTGGTTTCGATTGTATGATTATTATTATGTCTTATTGTTCCTATGTGTGACGTAGGACAACCAGAAAGTGATTCCATTCAATTGATATGTGTGTTGTTTCTCTCCGGCTTAGATCAGTTTGTGCTATTTCACATTCAATTTGTGCAATGAACGACTTCCCTGTGGAGTCCATTCAGTAGCAGCCGATTAGCTATGTCGCCAGTTGGTTTGCGCGCCATAGCTCTTCGACCGGCTGAAAGACTTTCTACTCTGGGTATGTCCAGAGCTGCTATGTCCGTTTTTTCGTTTGTGGTTATGTCCGATTTCCATTACGGACATAACCCACTCCTAATGGCATTGCCAAGCATGACACGACATTTAACATCCGTGTAGAGCGAATTGCTCCCAAATTATGGGGATATTTACGATTACACGCTCTTTGTGGTCCGAAAATGCTCGATGGGTTGTAGTAGAATATTGTAGTTTCGCCATCTATTAGAAGCATTTCCGGTGTTTTGTTATCGACGTTGAGAATTTCGTTTATACTTTTTTTATGTTTTAAATGAAAATTCGCTAAATCGCCGATCTTGTTTATTTAAATTACCAAATTGTGAAGTTTGTTTTGAGCTTTCGTTTCGCTGTTAATATTATTATTAAATACATATTTCGTACGTTTTCTGCCTCCATCAATGCTCTCTATTATTTTCTTTTTACTGGCGGAGTTTTATGTTTTAATTTCGTGCTCAATTAGATTTCCGATATTTTTAGACGTGAATGTAACAAAATTTGGATCGAATAAGACATGATTCCTTTACGAATAAACCAATAGAGAAATTAACAAAATCAGTCAATGACAGATCAGGATCCAAGCGAAGCTATTTGATATCCTGCTTGGACACAACACGTCACAAATCAATATTTTGCGAAAATCTTAACCTGCGGTATTAAGAGGACAGTTCAGTTTATATTCCCAGCTAATAAACAAATGTATCCAAAAATGCAAATGTTTTGTAATTTAAAAACCGATTAAACACACCGGAAATGCCAATTAAAAAAACGGTGGAGGTGTCGGAGTTAACACCGGTTTTGACATCTCATGGTGCACATATTTTTATTTTTGGAATTTTCTCTATGAACTATTAGAGACGTTGTTAAAAAATATATGCTTCGAAGTTGGCGTCGCGACTAAAAGCTCCGCCCAAATGTAAAATATTGGCAACATTATTAAACAACATAAGATCCACAGGCATTCTTTGTTGCTGGAGTTTTGTGGTTTGGATAATGAACCCCAAAATGATTTTGGGAGATATGTCCACCTACAATCGCGGACAGAGACGAGGAATGTCCATTGACTTCAATAATTGTTTTAGTTTTTCTTGGTCGGTTCTGTTTTGCGAGATATCTCGTCCATAAATTCCACATAATAAACATAATTTGGAATATAGTCAAAATTAAAATTGTTCTCCCAACTACAAACGATACGAACGTAGACGATATTTTAATCTGCTAATATTTGACTGTAGTTCACAAGTTAATATTTATATATTGTTGTTCGCTTTCTGACTTACACTGCGGAACAAAATTTCTTAGGAATTCTGTCAACTTTTGAATACAATGAGTCCAAACTCCAACCTGCCGCTCACCATACGGTATGATAAATGTGTAAGGCGCCGTTTTGAATGGGCCACACCACTCGGAAATGTCTAATATATCCGGCTTGACATTGACATATTTGATTAGATCCTATAACATGATTCCCGATACCAAGTTTATGTTGTAAATTAATTGTTCTGTTCTTTCTGATAAAACTCCATTTATGGATGACTTCAGACAGACAACTAAGTCTGGGCAGTTCCGTCATTCACTTCACTACGAGAGTATATGTTATAAAAACCTAAAAAATCCTTCACATTCCCTTTGCTGACATTGATTTAAAAACAATTTTCAAATATTTATTTATTCATTTAATAATATTTTTGGGTCCAGGGATTGAGCCGGGTGACTAAGACAAATTTTAGTTAGTTATAGAAGCGGGCGCTCAAAATATTAAAATATTACATTGTACTAAGTTAGTATGCTGAACACACCCTATCCCTAAAGTCTAAAGATAACATGGTTTCGGGCGTAAACTTTAAAAGCTCCCAAATGTGCAGTTTTTTTTTGCCACACGATGTTATTTTTTCAAAAGTATAGTTCAAAAAAATTTATAGTTTTGTTTATTGTTTAACAGTTGTAAAGCATTTTTTCTATTTCGTATTTAGATTTCATTCGTCTTTCTTAAAACAAAGCTCGCTTAACAACGAACTCTAAATTGTAAAACGCTATAATGTGGGTCGAAGAGTATTCGTTTTTGAAATCGAAATACACCCTAATTACTCAACACAGAGCATGAGAATGTAGGTTGTTATATTTAATTTTTCCTGTTTTCCCTGAAGGGGGTTTTGCTCGTTGAGTGGCAACGTAGCCTTTGTCAAATCGTCATTTCTAGATGGTGGTGTAGACAGTGTAGCTCTGTGGTAGTGGCGTGAGTGACTGTAAGCAACTTTGAACTTATTTCTAAAAATTCCCCAAAAATGCTTGTCATATTCTTTACAATTCAAATTTTATATTTACTACGAGCTGACAATTTGCTTTTAAGTTTAAAACAACCCCATAGTACGTTGCTCCAAAAGTTAAAACGTGACTATTATAGTCATCGTCTCGTTCCGAATGGTTTTGACTTTTGGTAGGTTTTTCTTCGTCAGAGCCTAATCAATCGTATCTCTTTAAAATAAAATGTCAACACGAGTCTACGAACATGCCAAGTTATTTACTTCAAAGACTTGAAGTGAATTCACGTCAACTAAAATGTCTGGAATGTCCTTTGACGGTACGATGTGCTCGAATTCCTCGTTAAGGCTAATGGGGGAGGAGTTCCAGTCGGTGTATCTATGCTACGTAAGCAGATACACATACAGCAATGTAAGTACATTGCATAGGTAGGTGTTGGCCAAAAAAACAAAAGCAATTGCTGTTTGTCAATTATGCCCGTGAAAGTCTTGCTTTGCAAAGAAGTTTTTAACTACAAATAGTTTTACTTAATTCCGAAATCATCGAAGCATTCCCACCAAATCCCGTTTTAGTTTACGTGGCTCTTCTTCACGGGATCGTCGGCATTTATATTTTATTAATATTTTAACTCTGGTTATCGTCGGTGTGCTGCAGAAACATTTCAAGTCCACTGTTTTTAGTTATTGTATCAAATCCATTTATTCTGTCACCCAACTGTGTGGAGCACTGCACTTTAAATCGCCAATAACTCAGGAATGTAATTATGCGGCTTGAGATGTTTTTGCACCACACCGACGATATAAGAATGCAGTGTAATTTGAACGTTGAAGTCAGATTTGCGAAGAAATGTTAGAGGAATGTGTAACATCAATTACTTTGCAAACAATTTCAAACATACACAGAGACTATGAACATAAAAACATAGACATATAATTGTCAACAATTTTCATTGTTTATGTAAACGTTTGTAGTTCATTTAATTGCCATATAGTCGACTTAAATTACAGTCAGTTGCCAAAGAACAAATGTTCAAATCTGATACGCCGATTGTTTATTTTGAATGTGAATTAAGTAAAAATTGAAATTGAAAAATTAAACTTTATAGATTGAGTTGAACTTACATATTACGGAGTTTACATTATCAATGGAGATAATCTATCTGTGCACACTACGTGAGGGTATTAAAAGTTTGTTTCACTGCAAATATTTGTAGCGCAAAGAAATGATTGAGCTAGACCCACTTTAAGAATACCGATCAACTTAGATCCACATTATACATCAAAAGCCATACAAATGGGTCTCTATTCATAATATTACCCCTCTAGATCTTAATCAAATTTCGCAGATCATATTGTTCTTCGCATAGGAATATGAATATAGATAAATGTATGCCCTCGCATAGTGTTATTTTTGACAAAAGTATTATTATCTCGAACAAATAGACGACATATCTCTAGACCAACCCGTCCGTCCCCATTTTTCAGGGTTTCATACACATTCGATTCCGATTCACTCACTTCGGTTAGGTTGCACAAAGACATATTAAATTGCAGAAGTTATTACAAAATAAGTACATGTAATAAATATCTAAAAAATCAGTAGACGTAAACAGGACCAACCCGGAGCGCCAGGAGGTTTGTTTGCAGTTTGAATTGATGTGCACCAGTTTAATTACCAAAAAGAACAAGACACACACTACTTTATAAATAGCACGTAAAGCTCTTTTCGGTTGTAAGTTATTGAGACAAATTTTGATCGAATTTATCTAAATTAGTCAAGCCGACGCGTTGATGTCCACTCTACCTCAGTAGAGCTTTCACATATTTGTCACAAAATTTTTTACTTTTTGACAAAAGCAAGACTAGAAAAAACAGGTAAAGAAAGGCTAAAATCAGACGGGGTCGACTATATGATACCCTCCATAATACGAGAGTGTGCATTTGTTTATAACACCCAAAAGGAAGGGAAATAGATCCATTGTTAATTATACCGATCGATTTAGAATCACTTTTTAAAAATTTAAAGCAATGTCCGTCTGTCTGTCTGTCCGTCTATCTGTCTGTCCATCTATTCTTGTAATCACGATACAGGTCGCAATTGTAGGCAGCACCAAATGAAACATTGCACAACAAAGTTTTTCGGGACAAGGACGAACGCTATTTAATTTGAAGAAAATCGGTTCAGATTAAGATATAGCTCCAATACGAATTTCACTCCCGATTTGAATCTTTTCACTCTAGATACCGCATATTTTAACAGATTTTCTTCAAAACTGGTAAAACATCGGTTCAGATTTATATAGCTCCCAAACAAATTTCGCTCCTAATTTGACTTTTTCCGCTCCAGAAACCACGTATTGTATCAGATTGTCTTCAGAGTTGGCAAAACATCTTATAATTCAACTATAAATACCCATGGTGCAAATGGGTCGGATCGGTTCAGATTTACATATAGCTCCAATACGAATTTCACTCCCGATTTGACTCTTTTCACTCTAGATACCGCATATTTTAACAGATTTTCTTCAAAACTGGCAAAACATCAGTTCAGATTTATATATAGCTCCCATACAAATTTCGCTCCCAATTTGACTTTTTCCGCTCCAGAAACCACATATTATATCAGATTGTCTCCAGATTTGGCAAAACATATTTTATTTCAACTAGAAACACTCATGGTGAAAATGGGTCAGATCGGTTCAGATTTACATATAGCTCCCATACAAATTTCTCTCCCGACTTACTTTTTCCGCCCCAGAAACCACAAATTTTCACCAAATTTCTTCAAAGTGAGCATAACACATTATATTTGAACTGGAAGAACTTATTTTTAAAGTTAGTCTCTTTATTCCATGTTTGGATATAGCCCCAATACAAATACTCTTTTCGATATGACAAATTGGACCCGGTCATATTAGTCTATGATTAGGAAACATACAAAAATTATTCCCGTTTTCACTTTTTTACCGAGTTGAATTGTATTCGGATAGAAAGTGGAGTGTATCATACAGTCGGCCCCGCCCGTTTCCTTACTTGTTAAGATTAGTTCATGTTTTGCGAGTTATTGAATAAAATAATTTTTTGATAATTTTATTCAAGAAAAGTGACAATTTAGAAATCAAGAACAGCCAAACTGATTCGTTTGTATTGTTTGGGAACCGTTGCATGCATTAGAGTCCAAGAGTAGTCGCTCAACTTGCCCTGGTCCCAAAATCTTTGATATCATCTTTCGATTTTCGCCAAATCGTGGTGTAGTTGTTCTCTTCGCTCGTAGCTAGTATCACCTACGTTTTCAGCTTCATTGGGCCTTATACATTTTATAAAATTTCCGTCGACCATTAATTTTCGAATATTCGGCATATGACAATCTGGTAAAGTACTTTAAATTCGGTGCTTCCTGGTTACTGTTTGAGTGCTGCCAATATGACAGAACTCCAGAATCTAGAACCAATCTTGTAAATAAAATCCGAATTCGTATCCAACGCCTCAAATAACATTAAGATTTGTTATCATCGTTTCCAATCCTTAATCGTAAACTTGAGTTATCATAGAAAGATTAAATTTGTATTAAATTTATACAGGTTTCATAAAATATATTTTCCCGAATATTTCTACACTATAATTTAAAGAGATTTTTAAATGAACTTTTTTATTCCACTTCCTAAAACAAAAACAAGTAAGGAAAGGCTAAAGTCGGTTGGGACCGACTATATGATACACTCCACTTTCTATCCGAATACAATTCAATTCGAAAAACAAGTGAAAACGGGAATAATTTTTGTATGTTTCCTAATCATAGGCTATATGACCTGGTCCAATTTGTCAAATCAAATATTTGTATCGGGGATATATTCAAACATGGAATAATGTGACTAACTTTCACAATAAGTTCTTCCAGTTCAAATATAACGTGTTATGCTGACTTTGAAGAAATTCGTAGTTTCTGGGGCGGAAAAAGTCTATCCAGTAGCGAAATTTGTATGGGGGCTATATGTAAATCTGACCCATTTTCACCATGGGTGTCTCTAGTTGAAATATAAGATATTCTGAATGATTTGAAGAAGACCTGTTAAAATATGTTGCGAAATTTGTATGGGAGCTAAGGTCTTCCTAGTCTAAATATAAGATGTTTTGCCAAATCTGAAGACAATCTGGTACAATATTTGGGTTCTAGAGCGGAAAAAGTCAAATCGGAAGCGAAATTTGTATGGGAGCTATATATAAATCTTAACCGATCTAACAGATTTTTACCGCAGGTATTTCAAGTTGAAATATAAGATGTTTTGCCAATTTTGAAGAAAATGTGGTATCGACTTACATTCTTGTAATCACGATACAGGTCGCAATTGTAGCCAGAACCAAAAGAAACATTGCACAACAAAGTTTTTCGGGACAAGGACGAACGCTATTTAATTTGAAGAAAATCGGTTCAGATTTATATATAGCCCCCACACAAATGTTGTTCCCAAATGTTTAGCCGATTTTGGTCAAACTTTACATATTATATTTCACATCCATACAAATGTCTTTTTCCGATTTAACATTTTTTTGTCAAAAACATACATTTGCAGGATAGTTTTAAATAATTATAGGATTGGATCACAATGGTCCATGATTAGTACCCATACAAAAATCATTTCCGATTTCACTTTTTTACCGAATTAAAGTGCAATGGGGTAGAAAGTGAAGGGTATCATATAGTCGGCCCCGTCCGACTTTAGGCTTTCCTTACTTGTTTTTATTTAACTTATTAAAATTCCAATTTACGTCGAAGGCACATGCAATGTTTGTACTATAATTACACGTTACACGTAGAGACAGTTGTTTTCTGTTGTTGCAACAATTTTTGGTAACTGAAGTGCAGCTCGGTTCTGACGATGGTTACATTTTTCACTGCCCCTTTCGCCTGCAATTGGGTCAAATCATTGTTGTCTATTGTTGCTGCTGTTATATGTATATTGTCGTTCTTGTAGCGTTGTCCTCTCGCGCCTACATTTCTTTTTATTTTATGAATTCTTTAATGCACCAGATTTTTTGTTTTGGCTGATTAATCAAAAAGTGCTGTGGACAATCAATCGAAAATTGTTGCTTCACACAAAACTTGTAGATTGAATTGGTTGTGGTATTGTGAAAATCATAGGCAAAAGCAATTTCTCCAGAAGCTGGTGAATTTGTAAAGTGGGATTTAAAACATGGTTTAAATTAGTTTTGAAAAAAAAAAAAGATATATGTTTTTTATTAAACTATACAACAAATGTAATAATATTAGATCAGTATATCATTACAACGTGCGACAAAATAAAAAATAAATAAAATGAAATCTAAACATAACAAAACTGTGTTCTTAGTTTTTCATTGTCTGATTTAAAAGGACTTGCCATTTTTTAAGTTTATAACTATTCGAAAATTTTTGCACTTTTTCCGGTAATCCTAGAAACGTGATAAAGTCTGAAAAGGATCCTTTCAAATATGAATCATTAATTATCCTTCAAGGCTAACTTGTTTATTTTTAGTACTATTATATGTAAATATTGATTGTTTTTCACATATTCATAAAATTGCACATTACAAAACCAACTATTGAACCCCAGATGATTTATATTTGTATTATACTTGATATCAAACATAAGAATGACTCAGTTTTAAATTTTCTCGTCTTGTTGCCGTTTAAGGGATTTACAATTTTGTATATGTGAATTTCTTGAAATTTTTTATATATTTGTTGATGTCGATAGAGAGCTTTCATATAAGTGCCACAAAAAACCTATCGACATTTTTCGAAGGACTAGCATTTTTAAAAAGAATTTAGTCCGGTTAACTATAAACTAGAACAGAAAAAACTGAGTACGCAGCGTTGAATCTTGATTTGTTCCTGATCAAAAATTAATTATATGTAGTGCAATTTTAAGTATATGTAAAATAGTAAATTACAGTAGAATAGTAAGGACCTTAAAATATATGATTTTTCCGAAAATTTCTACCTTATTCCTTCAAGGATACTAAAGGATATAAATTTGAAAGGGTCCTTTTTGCATTTTCTGTTCCACTTTCTAAAACCACAAACAATATTTATATTGTCCAAAGTGTCCACTTTTCTTTAGTACCAATATCGCGTTGTTTAATAATGATATCCTTCAAAAATGTCTCGTCCAGAAAAAAAAAACTGTGAACGCAGTTTTGGTATGTTTGTTGTATACATTTAATATTTTATATTCCAGGTATTTCCAAATAAAAATATCCGATATTTTACTTAACACTAGCTAGCTGTCACGTCTGACAACAGATAGTACATTCTCTATGTATTCATAATCTAGCAGTAGCGTAAATATATATCTTTTAAATAACATTTACGCTTTCATTTAAAAATAAGAATTTACTCATGTTCGCTTATTTGTTGTGCTGCTATAACATGATTTAATTGGCATGAAATTCTCTTGTCTTCTCTCGTGATTGCCATTGTTCCTCCAATTCGAAGGCCGAGTGGCAATAATGACAATCCACCTCGCCACACCTTATGCCAGATTTAATTGTTGTCGAGATAATTAAAGAATCATGAATACAATCATCCTCTGCATGGATTTTTAACCGCATTCGGAAGAGAATGAGTTTGTTGTGCTAACTTTCAATCATAGTAATATCGAAATAATAGTTGATTGGATTCACAGTCATCGTAGAAAACACAAATCCTACGAATACCAGGGGAAGTGTTTCTTTAATTAGAGACCAGTTATCGCTAACATGGCACATGTTGGAAAACTGTTACAATGATGCCACTATAAATGAATTAGCTTCGCCTGGAATGCCTGAAATCCAGTTAGACATAATGGAAAACAAATGCGAAGCAAGAATGTTGGTAATGCTAATTACATGAAATGATTTATGCTCCATGGAAGATTCACTTCAGTCGAGCATTTATCTGTCCAACATCAAAGTCGACATCAGCTATGATAAAAATTAATTAAGGCTACATTTTGGATTAATCCATTCGCAAAGGCTCACACACACCCACACAGCCACACACACAACGAATCCTTTCTGATAAGTAACGGATACATTATGCCCGGAAAAGGCGGCGTTCAATTATTAAAGTCTTCGTTTTTAGCAGCCTGAATGAGCTCAAAAAGGATTCCGGGTTTGTGTGTGTGCGTGTATTTGTGTTGTAAGATCTAAAGCATTGTTGCGCACAGATCGAAATCCAACATCAATGCCAAGATGAAACCGTAGTGCGGCGCGCGTACACATCCAATGTATCAAAAGTGAGCTCCTCTTTGGGCTCAGCAGAAAGGTGTGATTTTTGACTCGCCAGATTGCGTTGTGGGCGGGGAAACGGTTATTTGCGAGAGAAATATAATTAAATATATTGTCGTTGTCGTCGTTGCTGTTGCTGTTGTTGCTATTCAACGCACTTTTTGCACGTTGTCAAATTAATGTAAATTAGAGATTAACTCACAGTCAGCATTTTGTGTAGCAAACATCTGGGCCAACACAAATGCGGGCCATGTCGTGTAATTGACCAAAAGGATTGATGTTGTTTGTTCAACAAAAAGTATATATACATACATATATACATATACTACAGGAATATGTATGTATAAATAAAAGTGCGGCTGTACTTAAAGCGTGAATATGATGGCGCTCCACTCACTACCTATACTCCACACACATACATACGTACAATATTGTATATGTCAGCGCTGTGCCGGCTTGTCATGAATCCGGCGAAGGGGATTTGTCTGCATTTAGTTTTCATCGCTCACATGTCATTTCGCAGAACGACAGACCCTCCGAAATGTGTGATTTGCTCTTATCCCACTCGAAAGGTTTTCTGTTGATATTTTAATATGTTTTCTGTTATGCCATATGTTCATGTTAAACATGTATCATTTGTTACGTTTTGCCTTTCCTTTTTGTTATGTTCTGCGTCAATACACTGCCACACAGTGGCTACCAGCAGATATACGTAATAATATGTAATTGTGGATCAGCTAAGATGTCCAACCGTTTGAAATATATTTTGTATTTTGTAATTTTACTGTGTTGAGTTTTATGCAGTATTTTAAGATGGTTTGTCTTTCTTATAAATCATTATCGAACAATGGAATTAAAGATTTGCGAGTAATCGATTAATCAATAATACTATATGATTTGCATACAAATAGTGAAATCAATACCTTTGGCTTCTTGTGGCGGTGTTTTATATTTTGTTTTGAATATATAAAGTCATTAAAACATAAATTTCAAGCCCCGACGACTCATTGACATTTTGGCATATTACATCGTGCGACAATTTTACATTTATTTTATTGGACCTAAGCAAGACAATATTTATGTGAAACTAGAGATCGTACGTAGAAGAAATGGGTACTCAATTTTTCATTTGGTGATCCTTTTCAATTTGACGGGATTTTTAATTTCCAAAGAATATGCATAAATAATTTATTATCATACTTTAACGAGTCATACAATGACGATATGGATATATAATGAAAGAGAAGGATATCTTTAAATATAATGCTTCTATCTTTATTAGTTTAGTATTAACAATAACTTCAAGTTTTCCTCCTTATTTATTTAGTTTATTTATCTTTTTTATTTAAGGTGCAATTATTGTTAATGCTAAACTAATACTGACAGAGGCATGCATTTTTTTAGTATTTTTAACAGGCATTCTTCTCTTTCAGTTGATTCCCATATCGTCTAGGTGTGGCTCTCGAATGTAGGAAAATATATTACTAATATAAATATATACTTCGGAAATTAAAAGTTCTGTATAAAAGAGAAAGGATCACCAAATGAAAAACTGAGTACACAGTTTTTCTACATTTCTTCAGGTCTGTACAGTTCCAAAAAGTACTGTCGCACGGTGTTATATGCAAACATTCACACAGAAAAGCGTACATACTCCTCAATAAAATATACAAAATTATTATTAATGAGCAAGAAAACAAAGTAACAAAAATTTTCAATGAGGTAACTTCAAACATTTCCAAAAAGTTCAATCATCATTAATATCAATTTTGGCTTTCTTTTACAGAATGTATGAATGTTTTTCTCGAACACACTTCGAATAGTTTTTGGCTGGCACACAACAACCCAAATTTTTTTTATGAATGTTGCAATATCAACATCTGTTGTTTTGAATTTTTAATTGTGTTCTTTCATTTTGTGGACGTCCACACGTTGCAATATTATGAAAAGTATCGATTCTTTATTTTTTTATTTTTGAATGTGTTTTCAAATCAAACTCTGCTGCACTATTTTATTCAGTAACACAGTTATATTGCTGTTTTGTTTTCCTCACATATATTTATTTACATCAAATATTTTTAGGAATACTAAAATCAAAAAATTTCAAAACTAGAAGTCTCAAATCTGTTTGTATACGGGATTATCAATAGCTTTCTTAAGTTCTGAGATCCGGATTTGCCCCAGTGGCGAAGGTTCCCACTCCTACCCTACCCTAATTTACATAACAATGCAAAACAAGTTTGATTTCTTCCTACTTTTTATCAAGTATTGAATTTCTTATTTTTCCAAATATTTATTTTATTATATTTTTAAAGTAATTATGTATATATTTTCCTTCTTTGTTTTCGCCAAAGTCCTCAATATATTTGGTGTTGGTTAAAATACCAGCATTAGCTATATATATTCGTTCTGAAAATATTTCTTATCTACGTTTTATGGAGTTCAACTAATAATTGAGTGTTTTCTGATCGTTCGTCTCAGACGAACGAATATAAGTTACAGAACCAGGCCCTAAATCGCATTTTTGAGTTTTAGTAGAAATAGACCCCATTAGACATATTTTAACTAAAAGTCTCTCAACATTTCAAAACAAATGATTTTAAGTAAATGTTCAATGGTTGATATTCTATTTAGATTCCTTAATTATTGCGACGAAACAATTAAACTCATAATTACCCAAACTATTCTCTTCTGGGTTACAACAATCCAAATTAACGTTGGTAATTTGGATAGGTTCTTCCATGATCTAAGCACTTAGGTGAATTATGTCATAAATTTTAATAAAATCCACCTAACGTATATGAATTATGCACTTGAACCAATAGATTTTTACAATCCCAAATTTGTTGTGAAATAAACTATATCCATGCAAATTAAAAAAAAAAAAACTTAAGGACATATAGGTATTTTACCTATTTATAATTTCGACTTTGAAATTGTTGCGATCTTCAGTTATATAGATGAATACCTCTGTGTGGGGTTTTTTTCAGAGATTTTTTTTCGAAATTCATTAGTAATAAATATGATTGCCAACATTGAAAATCAGTTTCCACATGAATATGGAAAATTACTGACTCATATCGGAATACACTATTATTAATCATTCTTCGTTGAGGTGGACAATTGATCAGTTTGTTAATCTAATAACTCCGGAGGTCCTTATACAATCAATTGGAAATTCTTTGAGTAGTTAATTGAGAAAGTCCGAATAATTGTATGCCCTAAATATATCGCTGGCATAGTGATATTGCAAACTTCATATACTGGGTTGCAAGGATGATTTATATATTCAAATTTGATTTATTTCGATCAAAAAAGCCATTCTGCTAAAAAAGCTAAATTTGTAGTTATAATTTATAGTTTTGTTGTAACTAACCATTAATTCCTATTGGATCAGGGCGGTAATGAAGCTATTTATGTTGTTCATTTTGCATAAGTTTTTATTTATTCAAGACGTTATATCTCGAAGATTTTACAGACAGCTTAAGTAAAGTATTTATATAATATCTCTCATCCCAAGAGAAAGTCCATAAATTTGATAGATATAAGCATTTCCAATTGCGTTTTCGTAACGTCTCTAAATAATTCTGATGAAAACGTTTTGCAGGCCCCACCTCTTAACAAACGGCGAGAGTATCATTTTTAAAAAATATTGTGGAGTGTTTCTTTAAAAATACGCAGTTCTTAACGAAGGCATACGCACACCATAGTGATATTTAAAGAGGGTCATATTGTGATAATGACTAATGATAGAATAGTGCTAGGAGATAACATATATATATAATACTTAACCCTTCGCCATGATATACTGAGATAAGTTTGCTGGACATTGATTCATTATTCGAACTGTGATTTTCATTTGATATTTTTATCAATTTTTACAGGATTAATAAATGTAATTGTTGTTAATAAACTCAAAATACATTCAAAAACACATGATTAAATCATTTTTCTTATTTTGAACCACTGTACACGCTTATGCGTATGCCTGAGTATATGCTCTGTAGGTATAGAAACAAACATTGAACATTCAAGCAAATGTATGCTTTAGCGAATATACCCGATGCTCTGTACTTGGGATGTGGCGTTGTCATTATGAGTAGCGATGTTTAAAGCGAATTCAGGAAATTCTGTTTTTTTTTTTTGCTGTTACGCTATGATATCAGAGATGGCTTGAGTGCCGTTAGATATGACGTGATTTTTTGTGAAAAGAGTTTCAAGAATTTCAGCTGAACGCACGAGAAATGTTGGGGAAAGTGTTCTCAATTTCATGACAAAGCCATTTGGTTCGTTCTCTGCTACTAGCTTTTAAAATATTCCGTTTATCGTTATTCTAATCTTTATAAGATATGAACGTATCGTAATGTATGCAAAGTTTTCATACTACGTACATGTGTATTGGGGTGGCCCTAAAGGAAGACACCTTAGATTGTGAAGACGGGTTCTCTTCTTGGTCTTCTTGAACAATTGGGAAGGCTTGCACCGCCGACATAATATTATTGTAAATACAAAAATGTTTCTGCTACACGTCGTAAAAAAGCTATGGCAATTTTAGCATGTCAATATAGAGTCCAGGGTGTACCATATAAGTCAAATTATTTCAATTGTAGTTGTAACTATCATTGTTGCCCTCTACTCGAATTGCAGCTAATTCGATGGAAATTTTTGTTTGGAGGAGAACCACACGCAACTATACACACTTTGGCCATATACGTATTTCGTACTCTCAAAATCGATCATAAACACTTTGATCGAGGTTCATCGCCTCTCCACGACTGTGGCGCGGTTAGACGTTGCATATAGCAAACTGGAATTAGCTTTCGTATTATAATGCAAGTAATATTGGACCACACTAATGTGCGTATTTTAAAGGAGAATTTAATAAAATGCGAGTGCGGCACATTAAAGTGTAGTGTGTAGTAGTAGAAATTTCCCCAAAAAGTAGCATTGATCCGCATCACAAACCAAAGAAATTCGTTGAAAATCTTGGCCTTTGTTTACGCTGCTTAACTTGGAGTTGGAAATAGTCCAAGGTTTTTTGTATTTGTTGCTTTAAACATTATAATAGTTCAATTCATTCATATGTACAAATGCCTCAGTGCCATTAGGCACTTTTAGAGGGATATTGCCAAACTCTATCAAACATATTTAAGAAAAAGTAAATTTGTTATAAATATAAATCTTAAGATTCATACATGGACACAAATTAAATCACGTAGACTGGAAATATGAAATGTATACATTGCATTCTGTATGTAAATTTAGATTTATATGATTATTTTAAGATTAAATTTCAGTGACAACAACCTGTAATACAATACCTTCATTAAGGTTTTTTAATTCGGTTCACGAAATCTATAAAAACTTTCTTTGAAATTTTTGTTCATTGACACGAAATAATACTGCGGACATTTTATAAATATATTAGTGTTTTCAGAAGTCTAAAACTAAATCGATGCAAGATTTGGAGCTAGTATTTGTAATTCTTGGTTTGTTAACCTCATAGAAAATTTCTTGTTGATGAGTTGTGTTCACTACGGATTTTTTTTTTGTTATTTTTACATTATGTCGGAAATTAAGATTCTGTCGAGTAAAACAAGAACCTGTATATGGACACTTCCCTAAAAAGATCCACCAAAAAATAAATCAGACCACATTAATAGCATTTAGTTTTAAATTTTCCTTATTTCGATAACAATTACTATAATGAAACTTGAAATTAAGTTGTTCTCTTTTATTTTCATTGAAGTGTTACAACGAAATTTCACGAAACGAAACTTTATCCGTCTGTTGGAATATCGCGTCCGAGCCACTGGCCTGTTTTGCGTACCTTTGTGCACTATATGGCTGTAACATAGTTTAGTATCAACAAATTTTCAGTTTCTCACCGGGTTTAAAAATAAGAAAGGCCTTTCAAATAATACATCATCTAAATAACTTGAGAAATCTGTCCAGCGAACATATTTTTCTTAAAATTGCTTCGTATTTTCAACATTGTCAATATATGTAATCGTACTTTTTGTAAATTTATTTATTTAAAGATACACTTAGAAAGGAGTAAAACGCCACTTTGTTTTTAAAAAATCCGTCGGTAGTTGACTGAGTTATTAAAATATTTTTTTTTTTTTTGCAAAAAAAAAACACATTTTGGTCATTTCAGTTCACATCTCTCAAAATTTTATGAATTTTCTCAAAAACTCAAAACGTCTCTTTAATATAATTTCACAAGGCTACCTTAAAAAAAAACATTGTGAAATTTGAAAATGACGCAAAAAATGTGTTTTCGAAAGGGTTATGTTTCTTCTTTTAAAATCCGCTGATCAACTAAGTTGCAGAATTATATAAAGGCACACAAAACCGTTTTTTACCCGTAAGTGAATGATTTGCGGCTGTTATTCCAGAAAAGCCTAATTGATCGCAGATATTGATGCTACCACAGTGCTTACCATCTATTAGAGTATATGTTTTGGCACTAAAACTTATTACTGATCAACATTGGGAGATATGTAGAAAATTCTTATCTGTACGTAAACTTTATTTGCTTACTATATGTTTCTGTGAAAAAATCTTCCGAAAATTCTTGAAACAATCTTTACATTATTACAGATCTTGAATTGAAAAAAAATCTCAGAAAAATTATAAATGGGGGATGCTACCGAATGCCTGGAGTTGAGTGAACTCCCTCAATGGTCCTTGATTTCAATTTAGCATTTACCAGCATTCCTTCAAACACATTATGTAATGGAATATAATTAAAAGATAAAGATGTTGAACGAAAGGATGATAACGCTTCAAGCAGTTACTGTCATCGCATAAAATATGCAAATACAGTGCGACCACGTTAAACGCAATTACTAGAAATCGTGGCAGTTACTATAATCGAGTAAACAACTTTTTCATATTTCAAATAGAAATGATTAGTTCTAACACTTGGTTGAGTTGAGTTATACGAGTTCGCACTGTATTCCACACAAAAGTATTTCAATAAAATATACTCGCTCGGTTCTACTTTGCAGCCTTACTTTGTATTCATCGGCGCTACTTTTAGCTCGAATCGTCTGCCAGCATAAACATTTTACTTCACATACCCCCTGGATCGACGCCCCATGCCATTTACATGGGTGCCACTGAAAGAAGAAGAAGGAATGACTGAGTCCTCGTCCTCGTCCGATGGACAATCGTGCCATGTGTTTGTGTGCAATTAAAACATGCACTCAGTTGTGCAGTCCAGTCAGTCAGACAAACTGACACTCTTCATGATGGCCACTCAGTCGTACAAAGAGCTTAAGCCACACAGTCATCAGATATATACACTGGGAAAAAATTATACAAAATACATATTTCATTAAATGCATGCATGTGCGAATACATTAGGGTGCGTGTGTTTGGTTAATCTACCATACGATAGCCACTGGTGTTGCCCTAATAACATCTGAGATTGGTTGAACAAAAATTCTCACAGAAAGTTATTTTAGTTTTGTCTTTTTTTGAAAATTGCAACATCTCCTTTTAGGAAATTCGAATTTTTTACAAACAAGCATTCATAACATATTCCTCTTCTTACGTTCTATATTGTAGTATTTCGAACAGAAAACTAAAAATATTTGTTATATCGTAAGTTACAAATTTTTTCAAAGCTTAATTTTTCATTAAATCTTTTTCGACGATGAACGTCCCAAAACCGCTGTTACGTATTTTCTTTAAACTGCAAAATTTGTAGAAAAACTCACCCTAATGTATATATGTACGTCTGTGTATACACGTTTTCACATTACACAGCGGCGTGTGATTGAATTCTCAGTATGCATTCATACTTTAAATTCATGGCCACAAACACACACACATAGACTGGCTCAGTTGAATTTTCAAAAGAGCTTTTAATACCGTACACCACATAGTGGTGTATAGGTTGTTTTGACATAGAGTAGACGTTAGCAATAGTCGACTGTACCTTCTGTGTGCACTCAACCGAGGTAAACAATACCGGGGTCACCCGGTTGAACCTCCATGTTCAAATGGAACCAACAAAACATAGAGGCCTTTGGGAGTCATCTGAACAGCAAACAGTAGTCCCATACAGAGATCCAAACATAGATACGCACTTATGTATATGTTGGCATCCCTATAGGGATTCCCCCTCTATTAGGTAAATCATATTTTGCATGTTTTTTTTAATTTCAGAGTTTTGGACATAATTTTCCATATCATTTTACGACTAATAAGCTTAAACTAATCTGTGGAGCTTTTTCTCTCGATACGTGTGGGTGCAAAATGGTGCTCTGGATATTGATTACAGATGTATCACGAGGCAATGGAAAGAAAAAATAATGATGTAAAGTCGAGGTGTTTCTAATATTTTAACGAGAAAACATTGTCTGCATGTAAAACATCTATGGTTAAATGTATAGTCATGACTCTCTTTATAGAAGCAAAAGAATCTAACAAGGGTCATAGCATCTACATTAATTCATTGATTTTCTTCAAATAGGACTTGTGTTCTTTGTAAAAGTGCCAGCTATTATAAAATATATGAGACATTCTATTTAAGTTAAAAATGAAAAGTCATAATTTTTTAAAATCTTTTGCGTCAACAAACAGGTCCATAACTTCTACATTTTCCATACATCTTTCACATTACATTATTAGGAATTACATGTATTAAAAAATAAAAATAAATATTTGAACTGGGATATTGTCCTGGCTCAAGACCATTTTGCTTCTATGTTTAATAGAATGCAAATTTATTTACAAATGGCATGGTAACATTTATTACTTGGCTGCAGACTACCACGATCATGATTTCGACCATGTCAAAAGTCTTTTCAAGTGGCTTCGCAGCGACTTTTCAACATCAAACCCGGCCTTTATAAGGAGATGATTCTCACAAACGAACGAGAAGCACAACTCACTTGCCGAATTTGCGTTTAAAAAATCGCACCAAGTAATAAAGCACACATGCCATCTTACAAGCATCTCATTGAGTTGCATATGTAAGTATGTGTATATGCAGTTATAGTTACCCAGCAATACAACTGCCGAGCCAACGCCCATTTGTTTTAGTTTTTTTCGTTTGCATTTTTTTTGGTCTGTAATCAATATTTGAGCCAAGTAATAAATGTCACCATGCCATTTGTAAATAAATAATTGCATTCTATTAAATATAGAAGCAAAATGGTCTTGAGCCAGGACAATATCCCAGTTCAAATCAAATACTGATTACAGGCCAAAAAAAGTAAACGAAAAAACTAAAAAAAAATAAATATTTTTTTGCCAAGTTTTTGTATATTTTTTATGGGTGGATGTGATCGTTCCTATATTTCCGAAATGAGAGTACAAATATTAAAATTATCTTCGGCGAGAATTGGAATTGTAGTATTTTTTAAATTTATCCATGACAATTTTTGTGTGTTGATTTTATAAATCAATATGCCTCAATGCGCACAAACAATAAATTTGACCTATAAATTTTAGGATTTTCTTCAGCAACAATGTTGTGAAAAGACGCAAATCACAAAAATTTGGAATGATCCTTATCATTATTTAATTCATTAATTTATTATGAATTAATTATTTGTAATCTAAATGGCTAAATTGGGAGGAAAACTCCTTCAATTTTCGTACAAATACGGTCAAACCGGTGCCTTGGGCATTACTTAGCTCTTCCATGGAAGTGGGCATGTAAACTAAATCCCAAAATAATACGCTGCAGACTAGTACTCAGTCTTCTACGATTACTATTTATGATGATGCTGTATCGTAGTACAAGGTGTAGGGCGTCAAACATTCGGCCCTTCGACTTCCGATCTGCCTTCCGTATATTATGTATACTTTCTTTATTAATTCTCTATGTTATTTTCACAAGACGACCAGCCACGGATACCATATCCGTTTTATGTTTAAATATAGAATTTAGCGTTATGGCAGATAATAACCAATGTACATACATTCGCCTGTATAGGGTAAATTCATTAGAGGTGCACAACTTTAAACTGAAATAAAATAATGAGATTACAAAATTGCAAACTTTAAATTTACTTAGAAAGATAATTTTATGAGATTAGCTTTTGAATAGGGAGGGATGTGGGCAGAATATTGAAATTCTGTCTAATTTCGTGTCCCCTGACAGATAAGAAAATTTAACCGTACGACTCAAATATTTATTGATTCCTTAGCATTATAGTTTCAAATTATATAATAAGTAAAATGGAACACAGGCCTTCAGCTCAAAATGCGTCGATCATTCGTTCTATTGAAATTTGAAGTGGCAAAGCAAACAGAGCACAATTGATAATAGCCTTCAAAAATCTGGTCATTTTGTGGCCGTTTAAAAGTTAGTGGAAAATGGAGCCTCTAAAAACACCCAGTCTTTATGAATGTATGTACGTATGTATGTATGTATGTATGTATGCATGCATGGCTGAATGGGGACGTTGTACAGACATTACTGAAGTTCATCCTTTCTACCAACAACCCCATATTCATATTATGTTTACCATTGTATGTGTGTTTGAATGTGTGTGTGGGTGTGTGTGCTTTGGACTTTGAATGCAATCATGAAAGGAACCCTATTTGAATTATATTTTCCAACAATATCAACAACAAAAACAACAGCGATGATGACGATGACGAAGCGACGTCGTCGACGACGACGACAAGAGCAAGAATAAAGCTTGACAATTTTTTTCATGATTTCATTGTGCTCCTTGTATACGAAATAAATACCAGTATTAACAAAGCACGGACAGACAGACACACAGACAGACAAACACACAGTATGGGATGCTAATGTAAAAACGTCCATGAAAATATGTGAGTTTCTAAAGGAAGCTTGATGGAGCACAAGTCCTTTGAAGATGTCGAACATATGGCAGCCTGGTTGGCGTGCCCAATTGGGTTGGGCAAGGGGAGGAAAGTTCATCGTTATTTGAAATTACAACCCCCACTTCCCTGAAGGTTAAAGGGAGCCACGATCCAAACAAAGCCAAATGTTTTCTAAACATTTTCGTTTTAATTTGCATATAAAATTCTCAGAATTTACACGAATGTTTATGTTTACTTGTGCTCGCTTCTTCCAAACGAAGTAAGACTGCCAAGACCGAATGCCAAAGAGAAATGTGTTTGTGTTGACCATAATTTCATATTTACCTTCATATGTCCTACGCATTTCAATGGAAACAATCTTTTGTTGAGCCAGTGTATGCAATCTCCGAGCAGATTCAATTAAAGTGGCGTCGCTACATACATACATGCAGAGATATAAATATCGTACACGTGTACTGGGTACTCCTCACATATCCTACCACCACAGGTGTAGAGCAAAGGACTGTTTTGGTTGCTCTGTTTACATTTTCGTTCAGAGTAAGTACCTGGCCCAGGATCGCCATGTCTGCTACCACAAAATCACAGAAAATTAAATAAAATATTTTATTTTCTGCGGTTTCCTTCGAATATGCTGTAAGTCTGGTTATATCTGACGAGACAACACTCAGCAACGTGAACTCTACAATGAGCTAAATGAATTAAATTTTAAGGAAAAAAAATGTCTCAATGTCTGGTTAGACCTATAGATGAACTTCACACAAACTGATAACTATAACTGCCAGCTACGTTTTCTATTATGTCTAAACTGAAATTGCCCGCTTGCGCAATTAGTTGTATTTCCTACTTCTAAAGATATTTTAATACGAATAGTGTTGTAATTTTTTTTTCGAATTTTGAAATAAAACTTTCATGTTATCAGTGTCCACACCAGAAGTTTTGGTAAATGTCTTTTGTATGTTAAGAAAAGGCTGCTTTAGTGCACATTTTGGCCATTGCAGTTCACATCTCTCAAAATTTTATGAATGTCTCTTTAATATAATGTCACAAGGTTACCTTAGAAAAAAACATTGTGAAATTTGAAAAATGACGAAAAATGTGTCTTCGAAAGACTCGTTTAGTGCGAAAAACATGTGATTTTCAGTGTTAACTTATATTAGCCTGAGTGCTGATTTTTTTTTATTGATTTGATGTTTATTGTGGTTTTGTAAATTCCTTTTAAAATTATTATTTTTTTTAAATAACAAATATTAGTAATTAGAATCCATCCTTAAGTGCCACGAACAGCAAAAAACGTTGATTACCGTGACTAAGAGCATCTAACCGATCTATTGCTGCAAAATCTGGTCGGATCTGAATAGTAAGCTTTCCTGTGAGAACGGATGAATAAAACAACTGAACTATATGGTCCTAAAATATTAGTAACTAAAGAGGGGTTTTTAATAAGATTGAATGAAATGAAACTTGACGTGAAGTGACATAAATTCTTTCTTTGTCACAGGGCATGACACATTTTGTTGGATGTATACCTTGTCTGTATACCTTGTCTTAATAAACTAATGTAGAAATTATCATTCTGATTAATTTACACTGAAATTTTGTTCGATTTTCCAAAATATTTAATTTTTTTTAATGGATAACATCATGTCACCACTTCCAAACCCACACAATCGCTAAAAAATACATCTAAAACCATTACTTTAAAATGACCAAAAAATCAATTCATCTTTTTCATCATTTCATCAATTCATCATTTAATTTTAAAATTGTAAAATCTTGTCCGCAAGAAGTTTCCACTTCAGCAACTTATGTTTGGAATATTTGTGATTAGGGCTGGGTCTATTATTTTTCAGAGTGGGTTTGCGAACATATCGTTCCATGTTCGAAATATGGTTTGTCGAGCATTTTTCGTCTACGCATTCTTCTTTTTAGACCTTTGGATTCATTAATTAGTCGTCAACTACGTCGACAGTAATTAAGTAATTACGCCTATTTCATTTGTCGTCTATTTGGATTACTTAATTCTGTCAAATTAGTATCTTGTTTCCTTTATATGGAATGCCAGCACTAAGTTCCGTAACAATTATTAAATTTTTAATACAGGTGAAAAACTGACCAAATAATGTCCCATTAATTTTGTCAATGTTGACCACTTTTGTGGAGCCTACCCCAATGAAAGCCAATAGCCACAAACACATTGGCTGAATTTACTTCTATGCAACGCCTTCATTGTGTGCATTTTGTGTCGACGTTCTGCCGTTGGAGCGAGCAAATGTTGCGCTGTGGTTACAAATGATACCTATAAAATATGCTATGTGTGTACAAAGGTACTGCTGGATAAAGGTTTACGGTCAGTGTCATGAGAGATGATACAAAATGAATGGTTTAATCAGACACGTCCCTCTGACATTTTTATCGTAACTTTAACCGACATAACTAATGATAATTGAAGTTTTCTCATTCCTAATTGGGTAGCAACTACTTAAATATGTATGTATGTATGTGTGTGCGTCGTGTGTGGGAAGATAGTACGAGACAGGGAACTTTTGAGCTAAGTTGGTTAATCTGGGCAATTTTCAAGAAATTGCTTACAGTCGGTGTCATTACCATAATGCCGGTAATCAATCAACTGGTTGGAGATAAAACTCTGGTGGGCCGTTCGCACGAACAAGCATAAATTGATTCATGCATGCGTACATGCACACATACCCGAACACAGGCATTTGCCGACTCCAACCTCGGCTCGTGTGGTGTACGAACAAAGACAAACAAACTCACACACGCAATCCGACATGCAAATGTTGCGTGATAAAACTTTCTCATGTGAAATGTTCGCCACAAAAGTTTTCGTCAAAGTAAAAGTGATTGACACACACACACTCCCACTCACACACAGGCACACGGTAGTAGACAACTTCCATAACACACATGCTGGACACATACACATACGTACGTACTTATTTCACTGTCGCTTTTGTGAGTATACTACACATTAGCATTTACATTTTTCATTGCCTTACATCTTTCTGCTGGGCTTTCTTCACTAATTGGCAATAAGTACAACGGTGCGTATGACAAATAAATATTAAATATTTATTATTTCACACCGCTAGGAGACAAAGACAGCGGCTGTGACATAAGTAACTGCCGGATATTAAAAAGTCATACGGCTTGTCTGAATAAACAATCGTTGTGGAGAACGAACGAGAGTTGTCACCCTTTAGAATCACCTCCCCAATTAGTCTCCATTGCGGAGCACCATGTGCATTGGTTGTATACACGTATGTACATATGTACGTAAGTATGTATGGTGCTGTACTTATTTGCCAGAAGAGCGTCATATACCAAAACAATTAGGCCATTTATATCACTCTAACGCCGATATTGGCAATTCGTTTGTCTAAATGGAATTACATCAAATGGATAGTAGAAAATCAAAAGATAAAAGAAAAATACAATAAAAATAGAATTTAAAAAGTAAAATGTCCTTAGTGAGTAAAAAAATTTTGTGGGTTGGTCGATTTTGTTCGCACAAAGCGTCCCGCAAAAACGTAATCTACGGAAAATTCTAAGAACATTTCGCGGAAATCGACATCAAATTTGCGGCAGACATGTATAGGTCGTCTTAGAATTTGAAGTCTATTTCCGCTGGCTGGGAATTGAACTCAGACCCATCGAGAATAATTCTTAGAATTTTCCGCAGATTTCGTTTTTGCTGACTTTTGTTCATTTTTTACCAACACAAATTGATCCTCCCTAATGTATATCTACCTAAAAAAGTAAGAATTTTTTAAAATTATTTTATGATAAAACTCTCCATTTCCGATCTACCCTAGTGTCTACAATCTCAAATCGGTAAATGCAGCCTTATAAAAAATTACCCATCCTTCATTCAAATCGGAGCACACAAGGATAATTTCTGTTCGTTTCACAACGAGTTAGTCAAATGTAAAAACAAACAAACATACATACACTTTGATTTTCTTTACAGTCAAAAAATAAGACTTTAACATTGTCCAATTTCAACTTTGGTCCTTGAAATTTTCACAAAACTGAATAAGCATTATTCTATATTAAAAAGCCAATCCATAATTCATAATTAAACGCACATTTTTTGGGGTCATTTTTCACAATGTCACAGTTCACATAGCCCATGTCCACGAAAGAGAAACAGACCCAGTAAACCCATATATCCATATCTTACCGTGGCCAACCTAATGTTGTATTTTTTCATAACAAGTTAGGAACTCGAAGATCGCATGCATGCTCCACACCTTTCGATTACCACAGAAATAACAAAAAAATAAAAACGAACTATATTTTTTACTCATATTGTTGCAGAAAATTGAGTTCAAATTTAACACTCATACATGCAAAAGCTGTCACTAACAGATAAGTCTGTGCCTTTTGTAAAGATGTCGGGTGATTTTTTGGGTGTTTTCAGTCTCATTTACCACGTTATAGATAATGATCTACTCATAAAACCTATAAAAACTGTTTTTTTCGGTGTTCAAAATATACAGTTCAGCCATTTATGACATGTCCTATTATGGTATTATGACATATTTGCGGTTTTCGCGAGTAAACGCTTAAGTAATAAAATCAAATTATTTTTAAGAATGCGGTTAAGATTTTTTATACTTATATATGTATATATAATTTTGAAAATAAAAGTCCTGAAGAATGAAATTCCGCAGATGGCTTCAGAAACATATTGTTACGGGCTCAGGAAGTGAAAGAAAAACTGAAATCTACATCAGATGTTTTCGTGAAAATAAATGTTATCATAGATTTGGCGGAGGAAGTCAACAAGAAACGCACAGGTGCTTTTTAAATGCCAAAATAAATAAGTTTTGATATTTTTTGTATGTACATATGTTACGTAGGTTTTTGTATGCTTTTTATTCGGAAAAAGATTCGGTGACAATACGTCTTATGTTGACAAATGTCATTAGAGCTACCAACTATTTTATGAAACATTTAACTTATGTTGTTGTTATACACTCCACGAGAGCATTATGTCTTTGTGCATTTGTTTGTAACACCCAAAAGGAAACGAGTTAGACCCATCGTTTATTATACAGATCGGCTTAGCATCACTTTCTGAGTCGATTTAGCAATGTCCGTCTGTCCATCTATTGTTGTAATCAAACTACAGGTCGCAATTATAGTCCGATCTAAACAAAAATTGGCACAACTAAGTTTTGTGGATCAAGGGCGAACGCTATTTAATTTGAGGCAAATCGGTTCAGATTTAGATATAGCCCCCATACAAATGACGCTCCCGATTTGACATTTTCCGCTCTAGAAACCACATATTGTACCCGATTTTCTTTAAATTTGGCACAACATCTTATAATCTAACTAAAAACACCTGTGGTGAAAGGTTCAGATCGGTTCAGATTTAGATATATCCCCCATACAAATTTCGCTCTCGATTTGACTTTTACGCTCTAGAAAACACATATTGTACCCAATTTTCTTTAAAATTGACAGAACATTTTATAGTCCAACTAAACGAAACTATGTAAGATCGGTTCAGATTTAAATATAGCCCAAATACAAATGTTGCTCCCAAAAGTTTAACCGATTTTGGCCAAACTATACATTTTATATTTCACCTATTTCGTTCCAGGTTTCAATATATCCTCATACAAATGTCCATTCCGATTTAACATGTCTTTTCAAACACATACATTTACAAGATACAAAAAACCTTCCCGTTTTCACTTTTTCACCGAATTGAATTGTATTCGGATAGAAAGTGGAGTGTATCATAGAGTCGGCCCCGCCCGAATTTAGCCTTTCCTAATGAAAATCCCACCGCAAATGCTGCACTTCATCAATAATCAATAACTCAAAATCGACTAAAGAGATTATTCGTTAAAACCACAAACCAGGCAGACAGTATTATAGATTTTCCTAACAAATTGCTAGGGTAGTATGTCGTTGTGCATTTGTTTACAACATCCAAAAGGAAACGAGGTAGACCCATAGTCGATTTAGCCATGCCCGTCTATCTGTCCGTCTGTCCATTTATTCTTGTAATCAAAGTACAGGTCACAATTATTGTCCGATCTTAACCAAAATTAGCACATGTAAGTTTTGTGCGCCAAGGACGAACGCTTGTAATAAATCGGTTCAGATTTAGATATAGCCCCCATACAAATGTCGTTCCGATTTGACTTTTTCCGCTCTAGAAACTATATATTTTAACCGATGTTCTGTAAATTTGGCAAAAGACAAACTGTGCCACATCGTCTCAGGTTTTAATAACAGACTTTGATCTGATTTGAGCGAACACGTTATATTTCTACTGGAAACATACTTTATGAAAGAAGGTCACATCGGTTGACGATATAGTACCCGAACAAAAATCGTTCCCTACTTCACTTTCCTCCCCAATTCAGTTGTACTGGGTTAGAAAGTGAAGGCTATCGTATAGTCGGCCCCGACCGACTTTTCCTTACTTGCTTTTTATTTTTTCGTTTGCTTTATTTTGGTCTGTAATCTATATGTGATTTGAGCTGGGATATTGTTCTGCCTCAACATTTTTGAATTTTTGCTTCTTTAGTATTTTATAGATTGCATATTTATTTACAAATGGCATGACAAGACATTTATTACATGGTTGCACACTACCTCTATCATGAATTCTTTTATATTTTAATACAGGGTTTTCCAACAAGAGGTGTTATTTTGAATCACCCGGTATATCGGTAGCTGTCACTTTTGAAGCTTTCATTCTTTGACATTTGACAAGTAGAAACTACCGCATTACTAAAAATGGAACGATACACGCTTCAACAACGCATTGAAATTATTAAAATTCATGAATGAAAATGATCCGGAATTCCATCGAGAAATCATCTTGACTGATGAGGCTCATTTCCACCTCGGTGGCTACGTCAACAGGCATCCTCATCCTCATCGTGTGACTGTTTGGTGCGGTTTATGGTCCGGCGGTGTCATTGGACCTTACTTTTTCGAAAATGAGGTTGGATCAACAGTTACGGTGAATGGATTGCATTATCAAGAGATGATTAATGATTTTTTATGGTTGGAGTTGGATAGTATTGATCTGGACAACGTTTACTTTCAACAAGACGGCGCTACGTGCCATACAAGCAACGAAACCATTGCTCTTTTATGGGAAATGTTTCCGGACCGTGTTATCTCTCGAAGAGGTGATAACAATTGGCCACCGAGATCTTGTGATTTAACACATTGCGACTTCTACCTTTGGGGCCGCGTGAAAGATAATGTCTACGCCAACAGCCCAGCGTCGATTCAAGACCTCAAAGATAGAATTCTTGAGGCTATCGAGGACATACGACAGCCACTTTGCGATTTGGTTATGGAAAATTCCATGAAAAGGATATGGTCCTGTAAGCGTGGTCGTGGTGGCCATTTGCCTGATGTTGTTCTTCATTATTGACGGCATACCTTCTTCTTTCTTATGAAATAAACATCCGATCATTTATCTCAAAAAATGACATTTTTATTTGAATACCACAATAAAACCTCTTGTTGGAAAACCCTGTATTATGATTTTTTCAAAATTTTAAGTCAACAAAATTAAAGGCATGTTTTCATTTGAAACTGTAAAATATAACGTCAAAAAAACCATTAAAAACCCAATTTTTTAATTCGGTTCTCAAACGAGTACTGATTTCTTTGAAAGGCAGTTTACTGCTTATTAAAAGTAATATTAAGATTATCTTATCAGAATTATTGATATCATGAAGTAAATATGATTACGATCGAATAGCGTTCAAAACGGAATTACCAAACATAGTGAATTTACGCTCGTCAAAAACAGCGTTAGAATTATCAATATGGATAATTCAGTGTTACCAATTGCGTAATTTTGCTGTACTCAAACGAGTACAATGGCAAGGAATGGGTTAAAGTTAGATAGATGTTAAAATATAGAGGTTAGACAGGTGACTTTTACAACAGTGTTATATTTTACACCAACATTTAGTACCCTTGGCTTCTCCTTGCTTACAAAATTAATGTTTTTCGAGAATTTTGGTAGCGTTCTCGGCTGATGTTCTGAATTTCATCGAACGTTATTGATACCCATACTTATTTATACGATGCACAATTCTTGGGAATAATTAAGATGTTACAGACGTTGAATGGTGTAAAATGCCTGAGAAACTAATACATATTCTTATCAAATTCCAACCCCTTAGCTGTTGTCCTTTGTAAAATATCTTGTTTACAAGAGACAAGCTGATAGGCGGACATGACTTGATCGTCTTAGATTTTTACAACTACCCGCATCGTATATCCTCCGATGTATATTTCAGTGTTTCCTAAACTCTACTACAAACTGAATATTTGCACAATCCTATGGTAGAACGTATAAAAACACACAAATATATGTACCAACATAGAATTAAAATGAATTTAAGACCAGATTGTCCTCATTTGTAGTCGGTTGCCGCATGACAAAGTGATTCTGGGTCAGTTGTTTTTCGTTGCATTTGTTTGTCGTATTTCTCAAATCTGAATAAAATCCAATCTATTTAAAATGATAACAATCCATTATCAAATCTAGTTGAAAATCCGTTGTTAAAAATTCGTAACTCATTCTGTAGCAATTGATCATAGAGAATTCCGGACTCTGGCCAAGTGTTGTGTACTGAAATGTTACATATCTCATACATACATACATACAGAGACACGGACGATGCATGTACATTGAACATTGTAAAAGGACACATTATCTGCCAGCAATGCTCTGTCATTTGTCCACAATTCACCTCGCTCATGCGTGACCAAAAACTCGTTTCGGCCAGTACGTTTGGGCTTTCATTCCCAAGTTGCCAATAAGTTTCCATCACGACGACACTCAAACATGCCGACAACCCCATACCAACAGGTAATCAATCTATTTTTGGTTCGAATCTATAGGAGGGCAATCAGGAGCAAGTGTTGGCATATTGCAACCGTGTACACATAGCCTGGTCCATTTCATAGTAGAGGAGTGCGTAGCTATGTGTACACAATTCCTGTGTAATTTCTCTATACTCACACAAATATACATACGTGTGTATCATGAAATGCAGGTGGACCTAACTACAATTCTATACCTTTTTAACCCATTTTGACCCAGTGTTCGATTAATCGTACAGTAAACAGTAAGAAACAGCGAAAAATGAAATTTTCTGGGCTTTAATGGGTTAAAGAAGAAGAAACAATCATTTAAAAACATATACTTGGCGTATGGTTAAACAAGTGTCATGGAAGCGAAGCCTCTTCAACAAGTTGGCAATACACAGCCACAGATTTTGAGCAACCCTCTTCAACGCGACAGCATGCGTCATGCGCTAATTGTTCTTGTAACAACTACAAATACTGTCATTTTCCCCGTTCCGCTTTACAAAGAGAGGGGGTAAATGGACGACATAGTTAACCACAACATCAATTTGTAATGTTTATATTGTTAACTCCATTTGCATTTCAGCCACTTTATTTATGTATGCATATCCCCACGTGGAAATGAAAATGTGTGTTCGGTTGCAAATGAGAGGATGTCTGAGTACGTTTGCGTCAGTTGGGAAGAACGTCGTATATGTAGTTGTCGTCAAAGATTTCTTGGCGACATTTCTCACTGGAATTGTCTATATCGACATAGTAATAGGCCCTGAATGTTGAGGAGCATATGCGCGACAATATATACATTAGGGTGAGATATTTCTGGTGTTATTTGGCTCACCTGCTACGTGGTGTTACCTTCATAAAAAACATATATTATGAGCTTTATTTGAAGAAAAAAGAAAGAAGAAAAAATGTATTTACAAAAGGGACTCAAATATTCCATTACAACTTTACTTGCTTATAAAGATGAATTCCTCAATTGCTGCTATTAAAATGACATACAATTTAATTTAAGATATACACATTTTGCATTAAAGCCTACTTTTGGAAAGGTTGATAAAATGTGAAAATTATGAAATTGAATAGATATATTTATTAGATCGGCTCATAGCAATCTGTAAATTGCTATGAGCTGAATATAATACGGAACACATTAAGGTTACATTTCCTTTTCTGGCTTTTGGCTCAACTAGAAAAATTATAGAAAATAATGTTCTTGAACAATCTGAGACCAATGTGAATAACAATATTTCTTGCGTAGGTGCCGCTCCCTGCTCCATTTCATAAACAAAAATCATAAAACTGATTTGTTTCGAATTTAATTTTTTGACATCTTTTTAAAGGTAATAGCCGAATTAAGAAAAAATCGCAAAGACTATTTCATAAAAATAGTTTTTTGAGCTCCAAAGAGCGGGCGATTTGTAGTTGTAGGAAAATATTGTTCAAAAATAAATGTTAAGACGGAACTGAATATTATTATAGTTTCTGAATAGCTGAGGTACGAATTTTATTTTGTTTTTCAATCTTACTGATATTATTCTTAATTAACTTTTATATATTTAATTTTTAAAAATGATTATTTGAAAAATTCTCAATTTTTGAATGCCTACATAAATAGTCTAAAATTCGGCGAATTTTGTTTTATAATAATTTAGTTTAAACTTTAATATATTAGGAGAAAAAACAAAATCTCTTTTTTATTTTAATTTTCTAAAATATTCTTAATAAAAGCAAATAATTTGCTTGATGCTTGTAGAACGCTAAGATGTAACATTTGCGATTGGAAATTTTTATGGAGCTGTATCTAAATCTGAACCGATGTGTCCTATTTTCATCACAGATGCAACAACAACGGTTTCTGTTACTACCAATGTTTTGGGAGTTTGCAAATCCATTTCGACAAACGAAGAAAACTGTTATATACATACTTATTTCTCTTTGTTCATTTACAACAACTGATGACATGTTTACCGCAAACAAACTAATTTTTCCCACAAAAGAAACTCAAAAACGATGTTCACGTGTTTAAAATTTCGTTTCTACGAAATGCATTTTTTCTCTGCCTTTAGGTCTATATTTTAAAATCTACTTTAAAGTTGCGAAATAATAAGAAATGAGTTTTAACTTACTAAAATTTTTGTTATATTTATCACTTATGTCAAATATTTTTCAGAGTTAGTATTTTTTGTACATATGTAACAAGTATTATTCAAAAGAGAAACAACAAATTCAGTAACTTGGATCTACGTAAGAAAACGAAACTCTAAAATACCAATTATATGTTTTTTTTTTTGGAATTAAATTTTCTAGTTGTTTCTTCTTGCATTTCATCGAGTACAAAAAACTGTATTTGTTATTCGAATTTATACATATTTAAGAATATAAAAATGAAGAAACATTTCCAAATATTTTTTATTTAATCGGAATATGCGTATAAAGATTTTGAGTAAACATCATGTTACTCATGTCCTATATAAATTAAAAACCCCAAAACTCTTTAGACATCCTATTTAGACCCATACTTTGTCAAAAAGCATATCCAAATTTCTGCATTTATCATAGAAAAAATGCGGGACTGAAGGGTTTATCGCCGAGGAATTTGATCGTTTTTTGTGTAATATTTCTTCAAAATATATATCAAGCAACTATTTGAAAAAAAGAAGTTCTACACTTAGAGAACAAGTCGGTTAATAAAAAAGCAGCGATTGTCTGCTGCCTATCAGCAGACACTTTTCTGCTTTGGCATAACAGCATTATTCTGCAATCTTACATCACCATTCACAAGAGTTTGCAGTCTGCTAATATTGACTGCTGGTAATTAAAATATAAAATAGATAAGCGTTCACAAGCTCGAATTTTCTTTTATATTAGCTCGGGACAATATGCGTATCATATATATTGCTAAAAACAGCAAACAGCTGTTTACCATCTCAGCAGATACAGATCTGCTGTCTCTTTTTTAACAGCAGAAAATCTGATCTTTCAGTAGACTTTCTGCTTTCTTTTACTGACATATTCCTTTGAGTGTACTGATATATCGATTACTGAAATGCAAATTTGCCGACAATGTCTGTCTGACCAATGTATCAAAATATTTCTCGAAGATCCTGGCAATAAAATATGAATGGTTTCCAAACGCTCCATTAAAAATTTCCTAAAAATTGAAAAATTAACTAAGTATGAGTAAAGTTTCCTTCTAGAAAAAGGGAAGTAGATTTACTTAAAAACATTTCTTTGGATCTAATAAAAGATTCTTACAATTGAGTATATTCAAACTTATGTGGAAGAATATTTCCAAGGTTTTAAGTGAAAAAAATCTGAATTTTTTTGTATGGGAAAAATTCCATTTAGGAAATTTTAACTTAAAAATGTGTTTTTTCCTAAAATGAAGTTAAAATGTCTACTGAAATTTATGACGAGTTCTTCATACTTATTTCTTAAATACTTTGTGAATTATTCTAAACAACCACTGCGAAGGCGCCTATCTTGCCTTCGCAACAATCATGGAGTAATAGCTCAACTCTTTATGGCAGAGGTATCATGAAACTTTTGAGAAACATTTCATGTTGTCATTTTTTGTATCAGTTTTGCATACTCTGAAGCAAAACTATTTGTTTCATTTTTTAGTCAAATTGAACTTCCAGCTTTTTTTCTTGTATAAAATAAAATTTTCCTCAATTTACTCGTTTTGAGGAAAAAATCAGCAAAATTGTCCTCAGTTTGAGTAAATATTTACATGATTTGAGTAAACATTTACTTAGTTTTAGGAAATTTTCAGCAAAATTTTACTAAGATTTAGTAAAAATTTACTTAGTTTTAGGAAAAACTTACTTAGATTTAGGAAAATTTCAGCAAAATTCTACTTATATTTAGTAAAAATGTACTTGGTTTCCTAAATTTTAGTTAATTTTAACTCATTATAGGGTTAACTTTTTTATGAGTGTAGATAAAAACCCCCCCAGGGGAAAATCCTGCGCACGGGCCTGGCACCAGTACGCATCGCATTATAACTTGCGTTTGTATATTTTCCATCGATAAACAGACGTAATGCTTCTTCATCTGTATATGGTACTGGTTCCTTAGATTGTGCATTAACATTTTTTTAATTTTAGTTGCTCTCGTTGGAGATTCATTTATGTTCCTTAAGATCGCGGCAACATCCCTCTTGCCAGATTTATAAAGACTAACGCCAGCAGCGAAAACTAGTTTCTCAGGTGAACAACCACTAACTAAAGCCGACACTTCCAAACGCTTCCCTTTTTCAGATTTACCTGAAAAATCTGATCGAGGTCTTCCAACATTTGACGCTGACGGTTGGATCCCTAAATCCTCTGGAATTTTAATCACGTTTTCGGATACTCCATTTAACCAAATTTTGTTGGATTCTTCAAAATATTTCTTAGATCTTTTTGCTTTTATCCATCTTTCGTTAATTGAATACGTTAATCTCCGTACAGCTAACTTAACTTTATTGCAATAATCTTCTGTTTTAGTTTTCTGTAACCCACTCTTAGCAAGAAAATAGCTAATGGCAGTTTTTACCCTTTTTTGCTTTCCATTTCGGCAATCCACACATTATATAGTTCTCTCCGTGTTATTGGTATGTTATCTATATATGTATATAAAAATTTACCGGTAAATAATTGCAGACAACAGTGCACAATTCATTTCACGGGAATCCTATTTAAATGTTACTCTAAAAACCATAAAATGCTAAATTTGTACTAACAAAACACATATTTCCTCTTATCTATTATTTTGCACACAGAACATTTAAATTCGGCATTTATTTATAAAATAGCTTAACATACCTGACATAATGCAGTGTAAAAAAAGACAAAAGTTACTGTCAATCGACTGAGCTGCTATAACAACAGTGACAATGCAATTGATCATTTTCAAAACATCATAACAAAACAAATACGCAAAAAAGCTGATATACAGTTATGCACAGTGGATAGTTATCTAACAATTACCAGACAAATTATGTGAACTTTGAAACATAAAAAAATGATTTATTTTCCAACTAGATTGGCGTCTTGGACCACTGTGCAACGTTCGTTACTGGGATTATCTAATGGATGTTACTTTTTAATTTCAAGTGTTCTAAGTGTGTAGCATTGAATATAAATCTTTTTACTGTTGATACGCTAGCACTTACACCCGCTTTTGCTTTCATTTTGACAGCGGAGCCGTATGAAATTGAAGCATAATTCAAAATTGTTCCCAAATCGGCAGCAGTAACAGCACATGTTGTTCTGTTCATATTATCTCATAGTCTTCGGTGTCACCTAAAAATTTTGAATATAACATTAAGGCTTGTATTAGGTTTTTTGGCTTTGTGATGGATAGATAATCCACAGACCTTATAAAATTCAATTTTCGTTCTGTCCTCAACACGCAAAGACTTAGCTTGGCCAAATCTGCTTAATAATGATAGATTTTGGCAAAAATACACTTAACTAATGTTTTTATGTACTTCAATAACAGACTTTCATACTAAAACCGATTATCACGTGGGGCGCTATTCCAATGGACCAAAAAACAAAAGTACATTTTTCACACATTTCAAAGAAAATAGAAAATTAAAATAAAGGGATACTTCCAAGGGTTGAAATTTTTTCGTGAATGAAGTATGCAATGAGGAAAAGTAAATATGTAAAATCTGGACCGATATGTACAATGTGATTCGAAATATAGATAAGAAATATAGTTATTCAACTGAGCGGCAGTGTACGACGCCCACCACACTTCATGAAGAACAAAAACTTTCACCTAATTAATTAATGCCACATTTATTAGTCGCTGGGACACGGTTTTGTGCGTAAAGAATCTTTCAGGAAATGTGCGAATATTTCCTTCGGTCCCTCGGAGGTTTGGTTTCTTGATAATAAAGCTGTGGATTGTGATCACTAGAAATGACGTTGCCCATAGTTTTTATTAATAGAATTGTAACTGCATAAATCGAAATATATGGACAATGTTATGAAAATGCGTGACTAGATGGTAATGTTGTGGATTATATTTACTATTACAACACTTGAGCAGAAGATTTTACTTAGTTTTGTTTTTCGCCCTAAACAAACTAGTTAAACTCTTTATTAACCCGATGACCAATTTATATCTACGAAGCAATGTAATAGCAGCAATGAAAAAAATCAATGAGATTACTTTATTACCAGAATGACACAGTATCATCGAGTCAATAACGAACACTCCATTAATGAAACGTTTCATTACAAGCACGCAACCCACTACTAACGAGAATGTTTCATTCTTGTATTGACACTTTACGTTAATAAAACATTCTGCATTGATTGTCAATTTAATTAATATTTTATTTATTATGTATATGTATTTTACCTTCTGTGCAATGCCAGATTTCATTGGAGGAATGAAGCTTAATCTGTCAGAGTACTGTGATCTTGAAGCGGTTGGAAATGTGGTCAACTGGGTAAATTTATGTTGTCTATATTTAAATGTGCCATAGGCATGTAGCCTATAATTTTCTATACATGTATGTATGAATATTTCGCAACTTGTTCAAAGATCCGGCATCCCCTTAGGTGTTTCCGAGCTACAACATAAATTCGAGTAGTGTTGAGTATAGGTTGGAATCCATCTATTCATCCGTCCAGCTATCCAGCTGTCCACCACGTACGTACTGAATCTATGCCTGTTGTATCTAATAAAGTTTGATGTTTGTTTTTGGTATCCACAAGAATACCATTAAATACTTAAGTACAAAATCATTAGTAAAATATCTAACACTGTTACGTCTAAGTTTTCCCTTTTTAGACTGAGCTAACGAATATGCTCATGTACATGCGTGCCTATGTAGCTACACTCGAGGAAAAAGTGTGTCTGATTTAGATGATCATATGAGCCCTATTTAGGATGTGGATAAAATAAGAGCATAAAACTATTCATGGAGATCCTTAAATGCTCTGCCTTTTATACAGAAATTTGGATAGAAACAATAGAAAACAATTGAACAATATCAACATGTGGCATAATGAATATTAACTGGTTGCATGAATGTAAATATCAACAAGTGCTTTGAAATTCTACATTCATACTTATGTGTTGAATTTTATTTTAACAAAACTAATAATTTGATTCATGTCGCATTTTAAATCAGTTGTACAAACATTGCGAAGTGGTCGACGTGATGACTAGAGAAAACTTCAGCACTTCATTCAGCGCACTTGAATAAGACTTTCCCATAGACTGCCCAGCTTTTCAAATTTTGATCAGCTTCGATTCGAGCTCATTGCAATTATCAGAATAGTACCGACAGTAGAGCCTGTGTACAAAACTTTGAGTAGAGCAAATTTCTTAAAATTATGCGATTTGACATGATAATAACGATATTCGACTGTTCCATTGCTCCAGTTGAAGATTGACGAATATACCTTCTAATTGCTGGTCCTTTCCCATTGCAAACCTTGTCGAGTGTAATTTCTTGAGTGTAAATAGGTGTAACATGTACATGTACATGTATTTGGGTAGAATGGTTGTTTGCACGCCTGTGTGGGTAATGACACTTTGTGTCTTAAACGTTTTCATTTACCAAAATGAGAAATAATTGGCAACAAATTCACTAAAGAATTGAATGACATGTCCTTTATCTCTCTTTTGTGAGGATACAGCACCATCCATGTGTGTGTGCGTGTGTACAAAGCACATACATGCATGTACACGTCCATACATCACTAAGCGATTTTTCGTTGTTGTTTGCCTCTGTTTTCTGAGGTACGAGGCGAGGCGCAAAGCAATTTATGTAACCAACAAACATAGATACGTGTACATAACTACTTATCTATGTATGTATGTATGAATATATGCATGTGTGTACGTACGCACACATACACTATTGCTTGTTTGTAGTTGTCACTGTAGTCCCATGTACATACATTCATAGGTGTATGCCGTACCAAATCCTGGGTAAATAAATTAATAGTTGTTTAGGTAGTTGTTCGGTTGTGTTATAAAATGTCCTGAGATTTAGGTGGAATTACATTGCTCAGCTTAAAGGTTCATTTCAAAATGTGTATAAATTCATTTGGGGCATTATCAACGGTACTTTATTTTCATTTTCATGATCAACACACAACCGACCGCAATGCCCCGAAAAGCCCCCACCGACCGACCAACCGACCGCCTTCACTCTGGTGTTGTTGTATCTTAGCCGCAAATACTTGGAAATGGAGTCAAACGATAAACATTGTTTAATAATAAAATATACTAAATATGTATGTATGGGTGTCTTACATGTTTGTGTGTGTATATGGGTGTAGGTGTACGTTCAGAGGCAGGAAACAGGTGTGGGAACAGAACAATCTTATTTCCGTTGTGTCTCTACTCAACGTTTGTTACAAGGATTTAGTGGATGTTGTTGCTCTGTTGTTATTGTCGGTTGCTTCTGTTGTTGATATTTGGGCTCCAAGGATGGCCCGAACAAATTTCGACTTAACAATGTTATTGATGTTGTTCTTTAGAGAATAAGTTGTTGGTTGTTTGTTGGCCGTGTTTGCTGTTATTGTATTCCATGGACACAGGCACACAGACACACAGACCCACATACACCATAAAAATGCGTATGGCGTCTGCTGCCACCTGCACCGCAGTTAATTTGTGTCGGGAGGGGAAGTATTTCAATCAACGACTCGCTTGACATGACAAGTACGGCGAGTACAACATCACATTCGTACGACATTATTATGTACGTCATCTTTTACTATGGAACTAATAAAAGTTCGAGAAACTAATTAAGGGACAAAACAGCAATAGCGACGTTGTTTTACTCTCGGTGCCCTTTTTGATTGGTTTTTAATTATTAAGGGAATTGTACGTTTCCGATTAGAAAAGAATCCACATTATGCTGTGTTCCTCGATCATACACGGTGGTGGGGGAATACAATTCCAAGAGATGCTTAAAATCCTTGAAATGTATTGGCACGTGGTTTGATGTAGGGGCGACTTGGGTTGCAGGTACTTCGAATTATCATTTATTCGACGAAATGGAATTTCCCATTAATCGAAGATTACAATGTTGAGCAATTGTTTCCGATTAGGGATGATGTACTGACAGGATATATACACAAAAAAGTGTACTAAATTCAAGCAAAAAGGACTAAAATTAAGGAAATTGATATTTGTTTGGGCTTTATTCAATTAAGCTTTTTTATGTGAACTTAATTAATGTAACAATGAAATGGGCACTATTTTAATATGATCCATCTTAACAATATTTTTCTGGGTGTTTTTGATATTTCTTGAATCTTTTGGTGGATAGTGGCATTTTGTGAATAAGGAATCCAACCTACATTGAATTAATAATTTAATCCTCTTCTGGCCAAACTGCACACATTTTTATGGTTTGTATGCATATATACAATAGGATGGGTCACGAAAATAAATTACAGCGGTCACCCCCCAGAAATGAATGATTGTTTAATGATGATCTGCAAAATATGAAAACACATTTAAAAATCATGTTTTTCCCGTGTAACTTTTTTGTCTTGGATTTTTGTCCATTTATTTCTGAATTAATAGACCCTTGGAAGCACTTTAAATAAAAATTGTTATTATTGTCTTAGAATAACTCATTGGTCGTATTATTGGACGTTTAGGTTGATTTTTTGTGGGTTTTCAAAGTGACAGCTACAAACTCATATTTCTTGGGAAAATTTAATAAAAGGTGTTATTAAAAATAAATAGAAGGAATCGATTCGAAAGGTATTGGTTGCAGCTATTTATTTTTTATAAAATACTGACACCAGATACGAAAAAGTTTTCAATTGTCATTATGAAAAAACGAAAAATAATATAATATAAATAATTCGACCAATAAGTTACTCTAAAGCGCCCTGGCCACACGTCAAACTGTTCGTTCAAACTCTTGTATGTATAGGTAATATTTTGTTTTCCTTATCACAGCCACACATCAAACTCATAGCAACAAACTTCATTTCAAAGTTGTCATAAAAACGAAAGGACGGTGTTTTTTGGACGCAAAATAGTTTGTTTATTGTGAAAAAACTCCAAAATAAAATTTTTTTCTTCCATTTCTATAAAACTCGCGTCACCAAAACAAAACACTTATCGCTTCGAAAATTAAAAAATAATGACAATTGACGTTTTTTCGTGCACACACTCAAACTGACTTCAAACAGGCTTCATATCTCTGCTGCGACGAAGCAAATATCTAAATGGTTTTGATTTTCTTCAAACTCACACAAACCTATCCGTGTGAGTTTTTTTTTACTAACACAATCAAAAAAATGACAGTTTGAAGAGTGAGTTTGATGTGTGGCCATGGCGCTTAAGACAAGAATCAAAATTTATATTTAAAGTACTTCCGAGTGTCTATTAATTCAGAAAATAATGTTGGTCAAAAATGCAACGAATTACACCAAAACTTAGTTTTGAACTGGGATATTGCCCTGGGTCAGGACATTTTTACATCTATATTTTATAGAACGCAAATTTATTTACAAATAGCACGGTACCATTATAAAAAACTTCTTATAACGTTGCTTAATCGGAATTTGATGTTTAAATTTCTAGAAGGCCAAATATTTAAAAAAAACTTCCTATACATATAGGACCTATCGACATTACTTTTTGTCTATAAAATGCTTACCAATTTTTATTTTTTTTTTTTGGGGAGGGGGGGGCATTATTATTCAACAATTTAATGTAATTTGTCTGCTAATCTTAGAAACGCGATGTGGTACCTAATCAAAAAGGACATAAATGTAACAAAAATGTTCAAAAATGGTTCTTTCAAATTTTAATCCCTTTAATTTTCGTTCTATGTATACATTGACTGCTTTTTCATTACCTTAAAATTGCATATCATAAAATTAGTTGTTGATCGCCAATAAAATTAAATTTTAATTAAACCTGGGATCAAGATAACAATTTTGCGTACTCAGTCTTTAATTTCCTTGTATTCTTTTCGTTCAAAACGACAATTTTCGGTGGCTTAAGAAGTTATGTATGTCTTCTGAAGATTTTTAATATTAAATTTTTCTTTAATTTGACGACTTTTTATTTGCATTATTTGGTCATAGCGTTCCGTTTAGTAAAAACGGAGCATCATTTTTTAATTTAAATGAAAATTAACATAGTGGAGAAAGCGACAAAATACTAAACTAAAGAGAGAAAGACAAAATACCAAACTAAAGTACAGAATATGATAAAAATTTAAAATTTAAAAAATGCAAATTCAGCCAAATATGAAAGTCAATTATTAGTGTTAGGCCACTTTTGCTTTAATACAGTCAAATATGTAATGTAATTTTCTCTATATATAAATATATATACATTATATATATAAATCAATCTATGTCTGTATGATGCGTATAGGACGCCAAACCGGTGGACCGATTCGCCTGAAAATTTTACTGTATCTAACTTCTGGGCAGAGGATGGTTCCTGGATATACTAGGTCATGATAGGACAGGGGGGGGGGTTGTACCTTCCATACAAATAATATTGTAAAACTATAAATATTACTCATTTTATCGTCCAAAGTATACGAAGTATTGGGAATAAGGAAAAATGAACCCGTGCAACGCCGGGTACAAGATACTAGTTTCTTATAAATAAATGAATTCCGGTCGGTCCAAAATATTATACTTGCTATTAAAACATATGTCTGGCAATCTTGACAGTAGGAATATTTTTCTTTAAGCTGGGATAAAAAGCTGCGATATCAAGAAGTTAATAAAAAGTTATCTTTTTATTCAAAATCAAATATGATTTTTCTCGATGTCGCCAACTACAATATAAATAGTTGTATCAAAAAAATATTTTGTGTTGACTCTTTGGACTTAGCCTCGATAACTATAAGTTTGACTTACACTGGATAATTATCCAGGCTAAGTCCAACATTTTTAACATAAATTTATTTTTACATTGGCGACAATTTTAAAGAAGAATTTTTTAGTTTGAGTGAAAGTTTAACATTTCGTTTGGTTTTTGTTATCGCAGCTTAGTTATCCATTCTTAAAGAAAAACCGCCCTAGTATTGACCAACGTTGCAACATTTTTGTTTAGTAAAAGGATGTCATTTCACTATGTTTGTGGGGTGTCTTCTTAATTGTTTATTGCACATATCACCATATGCCATAAGAAATAACATATAGTAAAATCATACATTTTAAATGTGTATGTATACAACACTAGTTCTTCATTCAATTACTACACGCAGAAAATAGTTTATAATTATATGTTTGCATGCAAAAATATATAATTATATATATTTGGTTTATTTATATTAAAACAAAAACATTTTCACTTAAATAATTAAAGTTTGGAAAACATTGTCATTAATAAATAATGATTTATGTCGGTGACAAACAAAATGCGATTGCGGCTAATATGTTGCTGGGGTAAACATGCACACCACGTTGAACTGATGGCACGCATGGGTGCACAAATCCTTGTTCCCATTTATTTATACCACTTTGCGAACATCAATATGTTTCCAATAGACATTCCAGTTAAGTAAACATGATAAAAGTTTAATAAAGGACATCGATGCAATTAAATTGCACTAGTTTACAGCCATTTTGTCGAAGGCTGTGTATTTCGGTGTCCGCTTATCATAAATACAAAAAAAATTGGCATTTTAAAATTGATATAACTTTCATGATTTTGAACCTGAAAACTGAACCTACGTCCAAATTTTCATGAAAATCGCAGACTTAACATGAAATTAGTGATCGGTTTCCCATGGATTTGCTCTCCGGCCTATAATTTTCAGCCTTATACTGCTCCTCCCGATTTTGTTTCCCGATTGTCGTGAAGAGGAACTAACGATTAGGAATTGAACGCGTTAACTGCGGTTTAAATGAATTATTTTAATTTATTTTAAATGAATTATTTAATTTTTTATGAATTATTTTAATTTATTTTAAATATAGACCAAGAAAAAATTTATTTATGTGGATTTGAAAATTGGCGAAAATATAGAATCCGGTCGCGATACGAACATTCGAGCCATTGTAGTTCTTCCTACGCTCCATCATAGATAATGAGAAAAATTCAAGGAATTAAAGGAAGTGTAGCGCATTAGTTGGTTCCTCTAGTCCGAGTTCATCATCCTATAATTTCAAAGCGATATTTCAAATTGCCGAACCACCTCTATTGTATTCAGAGCATGCATATCATCAGCCGAGACGAATTAGGTTCGCCTTTTGCTGTCAGATTAAAGACATAATGTATTCCTTGGCCTTTAAGTGATTATCGTAATCACTTATTCAGCATTGCGTTTTGGGCCTTCCACTAATTGGATGCTGGCATTGCCTATTAGCACATCTCCATTGACAAGAGCGAAAATAGAAGCAACTGCTCTGAATCAATAACGTACAAAATCCATGGTTCGTCCTTATCCTTAATTAATTCCCACTCAATCATCTTAGAGATTTCTGGGTTAAAATGCAAATGTTTAAATAATGACATATTAATTTAATTAAATGAACAGATGATGATGGCGATGTTGATGATAACGTCAATTCAATTTTATATAAAGGAACTACATTCACACATTTATACATATGTGCATACATATATGTAAGCATATACATTACGGTGATTACGGCAATTACAGCAATGACGAACAATTACTTTTACCCTACCAGCGGTTTATATTATTTCCGTTCCTGGTGTGTTTGGTGTTCAATGTGTGGTTAATAATCTGTGTCGCGGCTTGTACAAATAAAAAAACGAGTTCCAGTCATACCCCCGAAGTAAAGTTTGGATTGTTTGATGGTGATTTGCATAATATTTCGTACCTGAGTCAAGCCCCTGCTGAAAATATATGTTTGTCCAATATTCGTGCAACAACACAATCTTATAAGGATATAGGCCCAAATCCAACCACAAAATTTCTGGGTCTTCTTCGATACTAAATAATTAGTGTTCTTTGTTAGTAATTTCCACACCTTCGACAGGCTTTTTGAATATTTTAACAGCAGGATGGCATTGGTAACTTTGGTTGGGAACACAATCATTACAATGCTTTTGATTTGTTCTGGTAATTATTTCTTAATATCGTCCCAAAAATCCTATTGCTAATATGGATTCGTTACATTTACTGCAATAATTTTTATAAGTGGTAAATGCAAATGAATTTGCTTATAAATATATTGTAAAGGATCTGATAGAATATAAGATATTTTAGTGATGATATTTTAAATTTGAACACAATATTTCGGACATACTCTCTAGCCCAATTCTATTCTCTGAACAATCAGACATATAAGCAACGGCACAACATTCTATGAATAAGTTGCGGGCATTGTTTAAAGCATTTTTAAAATATTTACATAACCTCGTTGTTACTACAGAAGCCGTGAACTCACTTGAGCTATCAAGGTACGCTCGACTAAACACAATCCATGGCGTATTTACTTCTATTGTCTGTACATAAAAAATAAATGCATTGAAAGGTTTAGCCATGGATACATATATTCATGACGGGTTATCAACTAAGAGATTTACGTTTGTGATTGAATAATAACACCAAAAGTTGATTGCGGTGTTGGTCCCGATTTTTGGGCAAAGTCTGCGCTAGCTTCCTTATTTTTCCTGATTTCTGCAGCGTTTTCAGGTGGAAGTTTTCGCAATTAAGTAACCATGCAATACACTAAGCTAAGACCTACATTGCATTACATCTACTCTCGTCGATCAGTGCAGTGAGGAGCTGTCCAACGGAGTTGTCTGTTCGAAGCCACCCTTATATGGAGACCTGGACTTAGGCTACATGCGTGTTTACGAGGCCACCCTTATTTAGAGTAGGTCGCAACCTCGATAGGGACTGTTTAATGGCCAAGTAAATTTCAAGTGGCATTACTTGAAAAGTTGTAAAAAGACAAACATTGCCTGATTGCATATAAAACGCACCACATCCCTCCTCAGCCACAAGCAGTTCTGATGGTCTGCTGGAAATGGAATGCACGCTGTTTGAACCTACCTCATGACATTAACCAGATATTGCACTTCAACATTGTTCAATGATCAACTGCGCATCATTTCACAAATCTAATCGCGAAACAGTTTGTTGACCACTCTTAGCACTTACATCACTAATAACGTTGGTTTTTGGTTGATTGAGAGAGAGAGAGCTTTTATTCCAGCTACCTCAGTAGATAATAACATCTGCTTGAGTTATTTTCTTGCATATTTATGACCAGATACAGATTCGTAAAGTATACACTCCATATGTTACTTGTGTCCTAAGACGTATGACACTATCATTTTTTCCAAATCTTCAATTACACAGCAAAAAATTGGAATTACTTCCGCAGGAAGCACATTTTAATCGCATCTCAAAATCCAAATGAGCATTTTCCCGTTTTTGAACAAATTGAAATGAAATGTTATTATCCCGTAACATTTTACGAATATCATTTTCACAAGTGAATGTCCGCTTTGCACTCAGATGGTCTCGGGTTCGAATCGTGGCTCGGAATTTTTGTTTGTTATTACTTTTATAAGTAAATAATGAAATTCAAATATTTAATTTTTTATTAATTATTAACACTACATAATATCAGTAAAATTAGGCAGTGTTAATTTATTTAATGCTAATTTAATTTTATATTAATTTGCGTTATATATTAATTCATACTAAATAAATATTTTGTTAAGTTTCCTATTGTCAGTTCTAAGGAACAAAATGGTTTGCTTTTGAAGTGGAATTGAGGTAGTTCAAAATGAATTACAGTTTCATTACTCCAAAATCATGCATCCAAGAGAATTCATTCTGAACAGCATCTTAAATTTCTAAAATTCTAATTTTATTTCCAGAATTAGGAATTGCATTTATTAAATTAACATTTCTTTTATTTATAGAAAATGTAAAATAATCAAATATTTTTCTGTTACATTAGTGATGATCGAGTAACAGATTTTAATAGTCTCTCTTATGGGCAGGGTAAATTTTGTATATATTTTTATTGCACAATAAAAATACAGTATGTACTAACAAAACTGAGAAGATGGAACAATATGAAGTGTATTGTCAGAATGTGCTGTCCGCAAAAACTCTATTTGTAATGTTCACCCTTAAACGTATCCAAAAATGAATGACTTTCACCTATGAGGATATGTCATGTAAGCATCAAACATGCAGCGCTTCTAATCACTCATTCGAATGAAGTGACGGTGATCTGTAAATAAACCCATTTCTCCCAATGACAACCCTATTCGCCCGAAAAAGAAGTACTTCCATATCATATTTTCATTAGTTGAACAACTATTTAAACACTTCTCCGTCATGTCTTTTTTTGCTGGGCCTGCACTCACAACAGATGATAGCTGAGATTGTTAGAGTGCTGTAGTAGCAACCAGAAGGTCCGCTGTTATACCCCCGGGAACGGCGATTTTTTAAATAGAAATGGAAAGTAGTGCAAAAGTGGTTCCTTTGTAACACTTTAAAATAACTTTTAAGTCTTTCAAAATTTCCTAAGACAACTCCACGAATCACAAGATGAATATCTTTTCCACTTCTTTGGGTGCTCTCCTTCTGCTGGGTATGTATTATTGCAGTTCTTCATTGCAGGTGATATGGTATTCTTTGTAGATTTATTTATGTGTGGCGTACTGAAAGGAGCGTCATTATACTAATGAAATCACATACCATATATAACCCGTTTAAAGAAAGACAATACTGTCGAACTGAGATAAATAAGTTTCAAATTTGTTTGAGTTGTCTTCGTTTAATTTTATAACTAATACTTAATTGGTGTGAAACTTGGTCATATTGTAATTTATATAACGAGTATTTCTTAAGCTCTCGCCTAGCGATTTTTTATTTTTTTCAAACAAATTTTAATAGATAAAAAAACAATTATAGATATACAACTTAACTTTGTTGGTGTTGCTGTTTAGGTCACTCTTGCTTTAAGCGCGTCATATGTCTACCACAAAAAGGTGGAACTATGCTTATTTTGTGTGTCGAAGTGAATATAAAACTTTTGTGAATTTTCATGAGGTAAGAATTAGAACTACAATCTCACTTCATAGCATTTAAGACTCTATTTAATGCATTTAATTTGACGCTCCCGCGAGAGCGCCAATGTAAACCTATTGAATACAGTCTCAGTGGGTGTCAATATCACTGAGACTGTATTCAAATTGTATTTTGTTCCAAATCGACTTCAAAAGTTAAAATGGTGTTGCCGGTTCTCATCTCATTTCCTATAATAACATTCGAAAGATATTCGAAATTGTATTTACATCCGTTTTCGAATGTAATGTTAGCGCTAACAGAAATTTAAAAGTGTTAGTTTTTGTGGGATTTGACATCTATGATTCTTGCAGCTACATAAAAACGGTGTTAGAGGCTACAGATTTTATTGATGAAATTCAGACTTCAGATGTTTATTTTCGAAATGTTTCTTTGTCAATAGTCAGTTGTGTCCCGCTTATATAGGACACACTCCTTGAGGGACTTTAATAAAAGTCAAAATATTGAATTTTCGTTTTCGTCAATTTATTTTTCCCCCTTACACATACATATTTGTTTCTCTTATGCACATATATATGCTGTGCTTATTTATGAACAAGTATAACTCTTTTGTGATAACTCTTTACAAATGGTCGGCTATTAGGAGTTGGATGTGGGCAAACTAATGGAATCATCAATGTTTAGAGTCCGTTACGGGTAAACAAAAGCAACTGGTAAAAGTTTACTAAACAAAAATTTACATACATACGGACGTACGTACGTGGGTATGTACATATAAAAATGGGTAGTTTGGTATTTCTATACAAAGTTTATTTTGAATACGGTTTTATCGCACTCGACGAGAGTTACCTGGACGAACTGGTAGTCCTGTTTGCTGTGTGGTCTGCGATGCTCTGAAGCGAAGCGAAGCCATGCCATGCTATGCTCTTCGTGGAGATATGAGTATTCATGGTATTTCAAACCCTCTTAACAGAATACGACACACACACAGGCACACATACACAAGCAAATGCTTTTAGTTGAATTCAGTAGCCTGCTAAGTGGCTTGTTTGTCGAGTGTTGGCTAAAAACTGAATGCGAGGGTCTAGTTAACCCAGTTAACCAAACCAAACCAAATTCAAATGTGAGCGGATGTGTGTGTTTGTGTGGCCAAATGTTGGGGAACGTTGTACGGATAAAAGCTTACCCATATTCATAAACAAACACCTACATATAAATACATATATGTATGCATACATACATATGTATGCATTTCCACAAAAAATACCATATGGTTGCTAAAATTTATAACCATTAAAAATTCAACAAATCCCATCAGTGTAGATATAAAATTCATTAGAGTAACGTTCTCTTTTTTTTTGCCGCCGCCGCCATCTCCACTCCTGCTGCTGTTCACTTTTTCGCACTGAGTACCTGCTGCTGCCATAGGGAAGAGAAAAAGTGAAAGAGATCACATAAAAACGCTTTAAAAATCAAATTGTTTTTCCACGTCCCGTCTGAGAGCAAACAACGGATTCATAAAAAAGTAAATATTTGAACAAGGACTTGTTTTTGTGTAGTTATCAAAGTTGTTAACCATGGCTAACAATTGGCCAAATTTATATGACAATTATTTTCATGTTTTTATAACTTTCGAAGACCGTTTGTTTCAATTTTCATTAAAAGGAAAACTTTACATATGTCTGTATGTGTGTTGATATAAACATATAATTTTGTGTTCGCTTGTCCCGCAAACATACGTATGTATGTGTGAATGTATGCATCGCTTAAATTGCAATTTAAAATTTATATTTTAATATGAATACTTCAGCAAATGCTTTGGACACCAATCTATCCATTCTAGATCGTCTTCGATATCTGTGAATATCTTAAGTCGCTGCTCTTCATCACAAAGATTCTTCTCTTTAGCAACCAACACTACAAAGATGAAAGTATTTTACAGCCACAGTTAAAGGTGTCACTATGAAAAATCACAATTATTATTATTGAAGAGACATAAGTTAGTCTCAGACAAGGTATATTAGGGTACTTTGAGGGTATATTAAATTAAAAAATGGTCAAAATGCACATTAAAAATTTCACAGGGAAATATGATATTTAAGGGTGTTTTCAGTAGCGTTTATCTCACAGACGGTTTGATCTAGGAAAGAAATATTTTGCAAGTCACCATAAAACAATCCAAATATTTGTGCCGTGGGGCGAGTGGAAATTAATTTTTTATTTGTATGGAGCGCGACTCATCCTACGAAAAGAAAGCATCATAGTTTCTCCCAATTTGACCACGAGCATCAAAAGACGAATGACCTTTTAAGGAATATTAAATAGTAACAACAAAATGACAAAATGAAAAAAATGATGTGTCATGGAAATGTACATATAATTCTGAGCTGACACGAAGCATAAGATAGTCCAGTCGAGTGTGGGTTTGGACATGACATTTTTGAAATGGAAGGGGCACCTTGGGCAATCTAAATAATTGTTGTTGTTCCAGGAAATGGAAAAAGGGTTCTATGAAATTGTAATCCCCCATATCATTTTCTTTGTGACAACTAGTGGGAGGTTTACATTTCGCCAAATTAAAATGCTGGATAAAGGATAAAGCCTATTAATACGCGTTCATATAGTTGTTGCAACCAGTTGGCAATAAAAAGTCTAATTAGTGGTTGCAAACTTAAGCTTTTGTATTCTTATAAATTTTAAAGTCAACCTTAAAGGAGAGTAACCACGTAATTGGAATACTTAAGGGTTGTTATACAGCAGTAATACATCTATTAATTTTCCTCGAGAAAATTGTATACAAGTTATTGAAGGCTGCATTGAAATTGATGTACCCCACATAGCAGTTAACAATTCATAATAATGTTTGTGGGACGTAATGACAGCACTCATACATTGACAATTTATTGCTCAAAGCAATCATAATGGTTTATGAATTTCGGCGTTGCTGCCTACCACCTTCGGAAGTGGCAAACCCACTTTCGCAGATTACGTATGCGTGGTGTGCTAATTGAATTTTTTCAATTAATTTAAAAATAACAATCAATAATCTTTCTCCTGCGATGTAAATAAATGATTATTTTAAGCTTGAGTAGAAAATATGCTGTGTGTACACGCATGATTATCGGGTATCTGTTTGTTGATTATAATTGTGTGAATTTGTGTGGGTGTGTGTAAGTATGAATGGCTATACACTAAGGTGGGACAGAACATTTAAATCCGCGCGCCTAGCAGAAAACGTCTAAATGAGTACGAAGTTTTACAATTGTGTAAAATAAACCAGCAAGTAAGATTTGTATCGTAATTTTGTGGTGCCATTTATAATAAATACTATATCAAAAGAAAGTTATTGGCTCGCGTGCAGAATCATATCAGTATTTTATTCGGAAAACTATATAAACCATAAAATAAAGAAATAATTTTTGTAAAAATTGATACATTTCACATTCTACAAGAGAATTATTCTTACTTCCGTTTGAGAGAGTGAGAGGAGAGTTATTCGTAAGGAGTTGTTGTGAACAATAGCTGTTTTTGGAATTAAAAGTATATGTGCCAACATGTGTGAAGCATGTCCATGTTTTTTTGGAAGATTGAGCTATTTTGACAAAAAGTGGAATTTTTGGTACATCACGGTAAACAAAAAATACAAATTGGATATTTTTGCAAAATTTTCACTTTCTCGGGAGATATGGCTAAAATAATTTTTATGAATGACATTTTTTGTGATTTTCTCGCGATTTATTATCAAAGGAACTGGCAATCAGCCAATCAGCATGTACATTAAGAACCACTGTCACTTATAACATATGTGTAACTGCAAACATCTAAAATTCACGGTAGCAATTGCATATATTTCAACTTTCCCTATGCAATATGCAAAAAAATATTTTGCATTCTGTTTCGCGGATTTTTCAAAAGTCACTTTTCAAATATTTGACTTTACAGCCAAAATTTATACTTTTTCGCACCTATTTCAGCCTGATCACTCGGGAAACAAAATGCTACAAACGAAATTTGATAGCACGGCATCTAGAAATGTTTTTAAACATCGTCAACTGTTTTTTCACGCCTTAAAGTACGCCAAAAAGAAGAAAGAAACTGAAAAAATCGATCAGTCTTTTTAGTGTTCTAAACCGCTTAAAGGGTACTACATTTTAAAAATATATCGTCATGATTTAGTACCAAATTATAAACTAGTTTACTTTGAAACGGACGCTACAAAAAACATATGTACATTTGAAGCTCTTACAGAAATATACAAAGTTCAGCGATTTTTTGAGAACTTTCTTTTTTGTCATAGATACATGTAAATGAAGGTCAGAGGATATATTTTGTTCGTAGATTTATGCAATATGGGAATTATCTCTTAGATTTTTTAATTAGGTACAGCAGAAATACGGACGTGACAAAAGGGGTTCTACAAATATTTCCACGCGTAGTAAAAAGTAGTAATTTTCGTTATAACACTTCAACTATTAATAAAAATGAAAGAGAACAAGTTGAAGAGAACATAATAAAAATGTTGTCGTAATAAGGAAAAAATAAAGTTAAAAGCTATTATTTGCGAGAAGTCCATATATGTATTACGGAAGGGTAATATTTGCCTATATATAATGTCTCTATCGTGGATTTAATTGTTTACCTTTTTCAAACTGATTGAAACATACTTTAGAAAACACAGTCGGACTGGATGAGTGGGAGCTCAAGGGACAGACCGTTTATTCCCACTTATAGAGGTTTCTTACTAATCCAGTTTACCATTTAACTGGGAAATTAGTCTGTTGTCACATTTAAAGAGGTAAAGAGATGTCAAAAGATGTTTCCGCCTATTGGAGCATTTTTACTTTCACAAACTTTTATCCAAGTCACAAAACGAATTTCGAAGTCTGCTTTTTATATTTACCTTGTCCTTCAATGAACGGCCACAATTACAAATTAATTTCTCTCCTAGTATGAAACAGAGGTAAATCTACTGAAGAATCCAACTTATAGAGATCCTTAATGAAAGCGAAATCTCTCACTTAGAGGTAAACGAGTAAAATATCCAACTTATAGAGGTAAATCCCGAAAAAACCATCCCACTTAAAGAGGTTCAAACTCCAGCTTCAACAAGTTTTTTTGTGTGAATCGTGAAGGGGTCATAAAAATATCTCACCTATAGAGGATTCCCACTTATCCAGGTTCGACTGTATTTAATGATTTGCAAATTATTATAAAAAAAAGCCCGGGGTGTTCGGAGTTTTGGCAATCTAATTGTGCATAGTCTGTAATATCATTTTCAGACTGCATTCGATTTTCAGTGTCATATTTTTATGGGATCCTATAATTTGAAACGATTATAAAGGGGTAAAATGGTAATGAATTGACTTAAAGTATTATTAGGGTATAAACATGGTTTGTATAATATTATATTTTTTCAATATTTGTATTTGTTTTGGTTTGGCTATATTAAAAAATATATATTTTCCTGTAATATTACTGCAATTCTACGAAAATCGACAGCCTCTGTGGAATGCAATCCATGGTGGAGGGTATATAAAATTCGGCCCGACCGAACTTAACGCCGTTTTTACTTGTTTAAGTTTAAATTCCTATTTATTTTGTTTTGATTTTTTCTTCTGCCTTGTGGAATTTAATTAAGCACAAAAAGATTTTCTTTCTGTTATCTGAGAATCGATAAAAACATATGAGTCTGTCTCAATCTTTTGGTATTATTTGAGGCCACTCTTTTTTCTCTATTGTAAATATGTCAACTATAGCTCGATTTCATCTGCAGCCTGAATAGGCTATAACTGGCGACAGGAAGAACGGGCATAAAATAGGGAAGTCTACAAAAAAACACCAAAACTGCAATAACAAAGTCTACAATTTAGCTGCTCTAACTTTTTGTTATTGCGCTTTGCTTCTTCAAAAAGAAAATTGTTCAGTATCGCTTTTAAAGGCAATAATATAACGAAAAAGTCTTGGCGGTTCCTTGAATGGTGTTATAATCGATTTCTCTCATGTCTTATTGAATAGACCGGCCCTTATTTTATAACACTTAAGAAATAATTTAATATTTTCTAAAGCAAGATCATTTCAATTTGAAAATGGTTTCAATTCATTTGAAAAAGGTTTTTTTATTTAAAAAAAAAAAATGCATATACACATACTTACATATGCAACTCAATGAGATGCTTGTAAGATGGCATGTGTGCTTTATTACTTGGTGCGATTTTTTAAACGCAAATTCGGCAAGTGAGTTGAGATTCTCGTTCGTTTGTGAGAATCATCTCCTTATAGAGGCCGGGTTTGATGTTGAAAAGTCGCTGCGAAGCCACCTGAATGAAACCTTTAGACAGGGTGGAAATCATGATAGTGGTAGTCTGCAGCCAAGTAATAAATGTCACCATGCCATTTGTAAATAAATTTGCATTCTATTAAATATAGATGCAAAATGGTCTTGAGCCAGGACAATATCCCAGTTCAAAAAAAAATATTTTTTTTTTGAAAAGGTTTAATTTCATCTGAAAACGGTTTTATTTAACCTGAAAAACTGAATGTATTATATACCAAACTCCTTGGATATAGTTTCATTTAATCTGAAAATGCTATATATTTATTATCACCGTTTTAAACCTAACCGACGTTCGAGTCCACATAGTTACAAACTAATTAATTGACAATTTCTTTTAATCGCTTAATTTCAACGTAAATTTATTCTCATATTTCAGCAAAAGGAACCGCTTAAGTGAATAACAAAAATATCAAATCTAAAGCGGGTATTAGACGGGCATACATGTCTGTAGACATGTGTGACATACATGCTATTAGACACGACATACATGCTATTAGACAGTGTTTTTTGGTATGCCATCACACATGTCTACAGACATGTATGCCCGTCTAATACCCGCTTAAGCAAACCGATAGTGAAAATTGTTGTTTTGTTTTGTATCAACATTGTTTGGAAATATAATTATTGCAATGAAGTATTTTGCAATAATTTGAATTTGAAAAATTAAAACATTTCATTGATAACACAGTGCAACACGGAAAAATATAACCATAGCGTATACGTCCTTAATCAAAAGTACGTATACTCTACCTACACACACTACAGCATATAAGATTTGTTCGACGACATTTGTGATTTTGACCTTGAAGATGAAGTTTTTTTGATTTTATATGTTCACAATTTTTGTTCTTTGTGAGCTACCACTTTACCTCAGAGAGTAAATCAAAATTCCTAACGTCTTTCAAGATATGAGCTTGAAAAATGATCACTTTTTTGTAAAAATGACATCGAGGCCCCAAATCTTTGGGGCCTCGATTTTTTGGTCTTTTATCACGTAGTGGTATCTGTGTATAGTTATATTTTCATGACTTAAAAAATACACACAGTGTAATATATTCTCTATTTATTTAACTGTGTGAACGGATGGAAGAGAGCTGTTCACACGGCGTCTACAAATGATGATTACATAGTCACTCTGAAGAGTAACATGGTGACATTCTCGTGCTACTCTTCAGAGTGACTATGTAATCATCATCACACCAACACGCAATGTAGATATGAAAATTCAATTGATATAAAACCGATATAAAAATTCAATTGATATATATGGTTCTAACTCATTTTTTGGTTCGGCCACTCTTGCTTTAAGAGGCGTCTGTCAAGATTCGCATATGTGTACACCCCTTGGAATTTTGATCTCCGAAAGTATATGCTCCTCTCCACCTGAATATTCATACAAAGAAATGTGTGTACCTGTGGATTAATGCGAAGATCACACATACATATATACGCACGTAATCGCATCCACTTGACATAAAATTGTCAATCAAGTTACGCAAACACGTACACACACCGACATACATATGCATGTACATATATGTATCATGTGATGGCGGTGATGTGACAAAGTGTTGGGTAATATTAATTGTTGAGGTGTGCCTGTGCGTGTGTGGTGGTGGAGAGTAGGGTAGGGTGTGCGGAATCCATTTGCATTTCATGCAGCGCGCACCAACACATTCACGGTCACAGCCACAGCCATAGCCACCGCACAGACACAGACACAATCACATCAATGTCTATAATTTTATGGTGACAGTCGAGTGAGAGAAGATAATGACATCTGGCTGTGAAGTGATCTGAGCTGATGCGATGTGATGTGAATGGGCGAGGGTGAAGTGTTTGTATGGATACTCACGCATGTGATAAGACCACTTTGTATGGATATTAAAATAAAATAAACAACATTTATCTGATGAAATGCTCCTGCACATACATCAACAATAAAATGCCAGGACCCACGCGCACACGGGCACACACACACGCATACACCGCCAATCACAATTATTGTTAATGATGGACAAATTGAAATAATTCTCAGCAGCAACAGCAACAAATACGACATCAGCACCAGCTTCAGCCACAGCTGCGACGTAAATTGCAAATGATTTGTTTTTAATTAAATTTTAAACTCTTTTTCGCAAATTGATTTTTATAGAAATTAATTAATGTGCAACCTTTTTTCTTTCCCCTGCAGATACGCTTCGTAAACCATTAACGCCAACGTCGATTCCTTTCGGAGGTAAGTACAGATATCTAAGGATTTGACTTGATTGTTCACTTTTTCTTTGAAATGTCTTAAATGAATTAAAAATTGGTAAGCTTAGTAAGTAAATGTAAAGCAAAGTCGCGAAACGAGAATTAGAGGAAATGGTCGAAAGGTCGATATTATACGGCAGACAAAGAGATTCACTCCCTTACCCACGAAGTCGAAAGAAAATCTAAGCGAATGCTAGACACCCACTCACTTTCGCATCAAAAGGCGACGTTGACTCTTCATTCGCAATGCCTTACGTGTTGTGAGTGACAGATGTTTTCAATCACTTTGTCATTCCAATGCCTCTTAAGGCCGATTCACACGATTATACCGAGTACAGTGATCTGTCAAATTAAGCATGTGCGACACATCGTGTGACAATAAAAAGCATTTTCAACGTTTCTTATAAAACCCTTCTTGAAAATGATTATTGAGTATTAGTTGTAATTAAAAAAACTGATTTTGGTGTTTATATAAATCTTGGTTTCCTCTTGGAGGGAATGATAGAGCTACCATTTTAGCAGTAACCTACGGCGAAGTAAATTATTTAACAAAAAAATTATGTCGAACTTTGCTGGTGCAAAAGGGCCATATTTTTCCACATTTTTCTCACCTCTCCCAGATTGATATACAAAATTAATTAATTTTAACCTAATATTTTTCCACAGCAGAAAATGCACCTGATAACTTCAACGAAAGAAGTTGCTAACGTAAAACTAAAATATTCGAACAAACATTTATTCGAATTAGGTTTATTGTATCTACTTACTCAGGTTCGAGAATGATGTGATGGTGAGAATGCGCGACTACAAATCTCGATTCGATTCCCGGTTCGATGCTCGCTTCGGCTATTTTTTTTGTTTTCAATAAACGACTTACAAATTTTTAATCAATATGTGAATTACTACGAGTAAAAGTCGAAATAAATTTTAACAGCTAGCATTCGTTTGAGGATTACATCAGATTTATGTTTCAAACTGCTACATATCTTTTAAAACTGTTCAATTTAATCAATATACCATCCTGAGGTAAATAATGTCATTCATTATCTTGCGAAGTTCTTTTTAAGAAATTAGCTTTACGCTTGACTATAATTTCTATCCAGGCAGTGAGCCATTCCTGGAGATCACTATCACTATTACGAATATTAATGCGTTCCACTTGAAATCACTGCAAAAGCATCGAATTTTATTTATTTATTTATTTAAACTTGAAATTCAAAGCCATCGGGTCAATTTAAAACAAATTACAAAATGCATATATAATATTTTTTAATATGGCTAAAAAACTACTCAATAAAATATTGTATACCCTCCTCCTCCAGAATGGAGGTATCCTAAGTTTGTCATTACGTTTGTAACACCTTCAAATATCGACCTGGGACGCTATAAAATATATATATTCTAGATCGTCATAAAATTCTAGGACGATCTAGCCATGTCCGCCCGTCTGTTAGAAACACGCTAGCATCTAAACGGAAGGAGCCAGACTGTCCAAATTTTCCAACAATACATTCAGTAGTAGTAGACCGGTTGGGATTGAAAGTGAATCCGAATGAAAATGGAATTTCGAAATTCGTACTTTGTCTTTCTGAAGAACTACTTTCGTATATATAGCCAAGGGCTATCAAACAATAAAAAACATATGTGTAGACACGCCCCTTAGTGGGCGTGATCATTAAAGGAATTAATTAATTTTATTTCAGAATTATAATAACGAAACATCACAATTTTTTAACAAATACCGCTATCAGAAAAAATCACTAATAATATTTTATATATTCCTATATATATATCCCTTATACGTGAAGTAGTCAACTTCTATTCTGCCATGTAATCCATGGTGGAGGGTATATCAAATTCGGCTCCGCGCGTATATTTTATTAACTTTTTCATTATACATATTTTAATGACTTTCATTACATTAGTTGTTCATCCAGGACTTGGATGTCTGCTGACAATGTCAGGCTTTTCTTGTCCTTTAATTAATTTTGCTATTCCTATGGCTTCACTGGACTTGTAATTTGGTGCCATTTAAATTCTGTATATGAGTTTGAACTTGACCAATTGTAAAAAATACTTCCTCAACGTCTTATTTATTGATGACTCCTGACTACAGGATGTATCACACATTTTGCTTGCTAGAAAGCTCAAAGCTTGGGACACTGTTGATTTTGACAATTAGTTTGTGGATCTTCAGACCAATTTTATATGTTTTTCCCCAAGATAGGTATGTCCTATAACTTCTCTGTGAATTTCCGAAATTCTGAACAATGTAGCACTTGGCAGTCGCAGTAGCCTCTTTATGTCCCCACAAAGCATCAACGATTTTTCGTAAATCGACAGCGATCTTATTATTATTATTGTAATTGCACCATTAGTAGACTATAAACTGTTGAAAGATTCATCTTGTTCTACTTGTTATTTTTCAAATGGCAAGTGTAGCCAGCATTTGCTAGTAGGTCGCTCAGCCACTACAGAAGTTAATCTGTTCGTAATGGTTTCATGTTGCAAAATGGCTTTGATGGAACAGATTATTTTCTAATTCCTTTTGAGTTTCAATTACGACCAAAAATCAATTTATTCAAATGTCCGCCATCGGCAAACAAATTGAATTCGAACTTTAATGACAGACAAATGAGAGATTGACTCCGGGAGCCATGGCAATTGAATGACCAATAACTTTTCCGGAATGTCATAACGTTTAGGACATTTGCTACTAACGACAGCAATAAAACATAACGAATCAATAAAAGTATGTTCGGCTAAAATTTAGAGAGAGAAAATGTACTTATTTTAACAAAACGAACTTTAAGTAGTCCCAATCCCAATCACTGCGAAGGAGGAGTCCCGAGAAGAGGCGGCGGCCCACCATAAAGAACACAATGGATGAGTGAACATTCTACATATAAGGGCCGTGGCAGTACTCGATAAAACACGCGGTGGGCGAATGAATGTGTGCCTGTTTCATGTGGGTGTTGTTGGAAAATTATCGATTTTCGAAATTTGAATGTCTTTATTAACAATTTGCCCAGACGGCTGTGTATGTGTGCGCCTGTAGCTGTATTGGTAGTATTGGTTGAGGGTGGTCGCAAATGTATTGGTGCTTTGTATGCATGTGTTAGTATAATGCTATTTTGGAATCTTTTTCATGTTCCGAAGCTTCTACTGATTGCACGCTTCATTAGTCAGTGAATCCAGTGGAGAACAATGCTCCCATAAGCATTCAATGTCGTCATTGTTGGCTTCATCCATTCCATTCAGTCTTTTAAAAGTTAATGCTTGTTTTGTTATACACTCCAAAGGAGGATGGACGCAATATTGAGTTTGTCTTTCGGTTTGTAACGGTTTCATGGAATTCAAATACAATCGTGACGGGACGTATATAGTCGGTGTGCTGCAAAAGCATCTCAAGTCACATAATTATGTTTCTGAGTTATTGCAAATTTAAAGTTTATTTCTTCACACAGTCGAGTGAATGAATGGAATGTTTCGATTCAATAACTACACAACTACTTAACTACTTAAAGGGACGTTGGATTTTTTTACGGGACACAGACTATAACTTTTGAGCCACTTTTGCATCATTACGTCCATTACACCAAAAAATTGGAATTGATTTAACATTTTAAATTTGAACTACCTACTACTTTGACTTTGAAAGGTAGAATAACATTCGTTTTTATTTTTATTTTTATGTTTATGTTGGCATTTGCAAAATGGGAAATATAAAAAACTTGCTTCCAAAGTCGTGAGTCCTTGACACAAACTGTAAGAAATTTACGTGGAAATTTTTCATGTTTTCGGATGAAGCTCATTTTCGACTCGGTGGCCGTGTCAATAAGCAAAATTGCCGCTTATGGGGTTCGGAGAACCCACACGTGACTATAGTGGATGCCAATGTCACAACGAGTCTCTGTTTGGTATGGATATTGGGCTGTACTGAAAAATTGGGTTGATCGGATGAGGTACTACCGAGCCAGTCTTGGTAGTCATATGAATGATGTTGTGTTCCATTATAAAATGAAAGTTCAACCCAATAAAAAATCAGTACTTATTTAAGCACCCTATATATAGTGAAACTATGATGGTTTTTGTTAGAATTTCCTAAATCAATTGCAAAAAGCCTTTTATTAGAGATTGGCTGCATATTTTTTCCATCCTAACTGCTTTTCCGCAGGCACACTGGACCAAAATTAACAATGTTTTGATGACGATGAAATGAACGAGTAATATCTTCTCAAATGCAAATACCAAAGAACGGAGAAATGTTGGCGACGTTTGAAAATATCAGTCGAAAATGGTTAGGGTGGCAAAATTCCAATTTAATATCTTTTGTCTTTTGAGTTGAATCCTTTTACAATTGGGGAATTCCATATAAAATCAACGAGAAAGTGCTTCCGATTTTGATGAAATTTGGTGAACGTATTTGGTATTGCAATATTGAAAAATATATTGAAAACGTTACTAAGTTGCCACAGTAACGTTGAACTTATTCTTATTTTGCAAAATGGGGTTTAGTCAACCAGTTATAGCTGTGTGAAAGATCTAATATTTTAATGCAACAAAAGATATAACTAGTTCTTCCTCGAAAGTGCCATACACTTCATAATATTTATGATTTTGTCATAAAATCAGTGAAATTTTTTATTAAAAATTCATAAAATGTATGAAAAACGTTTCATAAAGCGCTAATCAATGAAAAGTGTCATAGAATTTGTGAAACATTTCTTGGAAACTATGAAATGCAGCTCTTCATTCAATGAACTTTTGTCATACAATCTCGTTATTTTTCATAATATAATTTATGACATTTTTCATAGATTTTCGATACACACCATCATTGCGAAAATCTTTGAAATGAATACGTTTTTGATCAAGGTACATACTTATGTCAGACTTAACGTAGAAGAAATGAGAATGGGTAGCATTCAATCGAATAAAGTCGCACACTAAAAATCTATATGTAAACTTATGAAGACAAACCAGACATTTTTTGTTTATGACATATTTCATAATATTTAAGATTTTTTTAATACATTGACATTTTTCTATAAAAAAGTCTATATGTAAACTTATGAAGACAAACCAGACATTTTTTGTTTATGACATATTTCATAATATTTAAGATTTTTTTAATACATTGACATTTTTCTTTGATCTTATGACACTTAGTTTCATTAATTTAATAATTTTATTTTATAAATATGAAAGGTTTATGAAACATTTCATTTTATTTATGAGTTTTTCATACATATTAAGAAAAAATCACCAAATTTATGAAAAACCTTTAACGAAATCGCTTCATAAATGTTATCAGTGTAGTTTTTAATTTTTAAAAATGGTTGTGATTAACTAAATATTTTACAAACACCAATTTACATAAAAGTCGTGAGACTACTTGCGATCCCACTTTGAACAATGCATGTAAATATAAGTGTAAATTTAAAATAAAATAGCGAGAAGTAACAAAAAAATGTATCAGAGCAGCACCAACTCAAAACATATAAAATTAAATTATCTTTTGATTCAATATATATATCTCACACTGAAAAAAATTATACTGAAGCATACTGTTGAGTTGAGTCTGAAAAATGTACTCAATTAAGTACATTTGTAGTTAAAATGAGTAAATAAAACTCATTTTGAATAAATTCTACATGATTTGAGTATGAACGTAAAAAATAAACTCAAATTGAGTAAATGGTAATTCCAACAGAAAACGACCATAGGTTTGGATTTTCGTCCTCTTCGATTTTGATAAAATTTGGCACATACATTCTACTTGTTGTTGCTGGACGTGTTCAATAAATCTATAAATCAGGGTTTTCTTGAAAAGATTTCACGATGAGAATGGTGTTGAGAAAAAAACCCATTAGAAAATAAAATCTTGCCCGAGCCTTATCAAACTATATCAAAAACTTGTCCATTGTACAGGTATAAAGAACAAATTTTTACGATTTTTTGTCCATTTTTTATAAAATCCGCTAAAATTTCCACGTTTTTAGTTGGATTTGGGAGGAAAACTGCACATACACTGTTATAATAACTCCGTACGACACGATTTCCGTCCTAATAACGAGACTATAGGTCACTATTAGTAAAATTGCACGCTCAGTTTTTTATTTCGTGGTCGTTTGTCCTTTTTAGAGGACTTTTATTTTCCAAAGGATATAGATGTTTTAATAATTTTGTTTCGTACTTTTGCGTGTCACAGAATGACGATATGGACATCAAATGAAAGAGAAGAATATCTGTTAAAAACACTTCAAATTCCATGTTTCTATCTCTATTAGTTTAGGATAAACAATCATTTAAAATTTCGCCCTAAAAAAGTTTATTTAGATTATTCGTGTTTATTTTTTATGGAGAGAAATTTGAAATGGTTGTTAATGGTAAACTTTTATAGATAGAAGTACGAAATTTGAAGCCATTTTAACAGATATTCTTCCATTGAAAGACCAAAATTTCAGATTTTTTTTAAATGGCTTTACATAAGAGTAGAATGTGTTATCGATGTAAATGACTCCATATGTCAGTTGGTATTTCACATTTAACCCATTGAAAAATGTGCGACCCTCAATGGCTTAAGAAGTTCTTAAAATTGCAACTGACGATCCAACGAGCCCCTGAAAACACAAGTCGAACTACAAGGTGGAGATTTAGCGGATTTTATAAAAATGCATTAAAAATTGCAATAAGGTCGTAAAAATCAGCCCTTTATACTGGGTCACATTGCAAGTTTTTGATATGGTTTAATAAGGCTCGGACCAGATTTTAATTTCTAATGGCTTATGTGAATTTTTTTTCACGAAAAACCTTTTTTATAGAGGTTTTTTTCGAACGCGTCAAGCTCACAACAGACAAATGAATCTTTCATTTTAGTCGGGAACATCGACACATTTTATTTTGAAGCGACTCTAATGAACAATTTTGGGATAACCAACTTTGGGCCACTGTAGAACTTAAACCACGCACTACTTTGAGCTGCGGTAAACAATATATTACCCGCAACCACTAGTAGAATATATGTACCAAATTTCATCAAAATCGATGAGTTTGAAATCCATGTTGGGTCGTTTTCTGTTGGAATTACCCTAAAGGCATACTGGGTGCCAAACAGATACCAATTTCCTTAATTTTAGTTAATTTTTACTTTAATTTAGTACGCTTTTTTCTGGGTGTATACATTAAATTCCAATTTTTTTGGAGAAGATATACTACAGTCTCTCCATGAGTGAAACACTTTTATCCGAAATACCGCCTTTAGAACGTTAATGTATTTGTAGCATTCTTGGAAGCAGTGGGACTTTATATGTCTGATTACGTCTAAAATATTACACCAATAAAGAGCAAAGAGCAAAAAAAATGTAAACAATTACTCCTAATACATTTCATTGAAGTAGCAACACAAACAAAATTAAATTCAATTAAAAAATTCACGAATTCAAATGAAATATTATTCAAAAATGGTGTGACAAAGAAATTCGAAGAATCAGTGAAAATTTTCACATATTTAGTGGCGTGAAAGAAGCCGGGGATGTTATGTTTGTTCGTGTTCGTGATAAGGCAGTGACACGCATGTAACTTTTAATTTGTCAATTCCACGAAGTGCCGAAAAATAATTTCCAACTAAATGTAAAATTAGACAATGTTGTGTTTTTGACAAAGGTATTGTTCAAATAAAGAAGTAAATGTCTACTTGACTAATTTGGTTATTTGGTCATGTGAACTCTTTTCTGTGACTGTATGTTATGTAAATGTTATGCAATGTTATGTTACTTGGTTGATGTAATTAGAGTGGATTTAAATGAAAAGGGGTTTCAAAGAAATGTGATAATTACAATAATCGAAGTGTAAATTTATATAAATTAACTCAATTCGGCGAAAACAGAAATGAAACTAAATGCTAACTGTAACAACGACATGGACATGGATGAGAGCGTAGGCGCATTTACTGAAAGTGGCATGTTGATGTGGCTAGTTTTTATTAAAAATGCAAGTATGTAAAAGAGCACCCTCTTCGATTTTGCAGATATGATTTTTTCTATCGGAACCTGGAATACAAAGCTGTGGTAGTTGAAAGTTGAGATCTTAATTTTAACACAAACATGATCGATATTGTACTAATTACCCTATATCACCAAGAAGATATTGCGGCAACATCTTCTATTTATGATTTTGAAGAAATTTTTCAAAATAATTTTTTCATATCGTTTTGATGAAATATTGGCGATATTGACAAAAAAATTAATTTGTTATAATATTTCGGATGAATGTTTCGAAAACAATAACAAAAATGCCTGGTTTATTGCATTGCATAATGAACTAGCACGGTATAAGTAAAAGAGAAGCTGCTAGTTGAAGATCTAATCGATAGCAAGCAATAAAAACCCAACTGGTAAGTTTATTATTTGGATATAACATTTTATCGGGCATTCACATTTCCTTGCATTATACGGAGACAATGTTTTCAAAACGAATTTGGGGTGTGGCATGGAGTTTTTACAGAGACAATGTTTTCAAAACGAATTTGGGGTGTGGCATGGAGTTTTTATAAGACGCGCTCTCAAAAAGCTAGGTCGCCAAATTTACTTGGATGGGAACCAAGGAGAAGCCATCAATTCAAATTTATAGCATCATTTTTGCAATTAAATGTATGTAAGTGGATTTTTGAATAATACAGCTGCGTTTTATTCGCAGGTATATGCTATGGTTCTTTTCCAAACCCAAGTGCAAAAATTGTTTATTAATTAATAGGCGAAAATAGCAATGGTGCAATATATGCTTACTATTCGTCATCTATTTAGTTTGTAACTCTTAGTTGTACTTCTGTTTTTACCACTTCATGTAATTATTATTTACTTGAATTAAAATATGAAAAATATGGAAAATTGCATTTTTGTCTTCTAGGTGGTTATCTGGCGATACTCCATTTTTATCATCCCGGTGATATTATGGCGATGCCATCCAGATTTGTAATATAATTGTTGCCGCAATACTATTTTTCTTCTAGTCGATACGAGTTCGAATCGCTTTCGGATTACTTTGCTTGTTGTGAAGGTATTGACAAATAATAAACTAGTAAATCAAAAAAAAAAATTTTTTTCAAATCCATGCTTTATGCAAACAGAATTCTATTGGGCCTAGAAATTCTTTTTTAGTTATCTTTTGTAGAAGGAAAAATTACTGCGTTATCAGGAGCAGAAATAATAGATTTTTAATTTGTGGTTTGTATGGGAGGTACCACGCCCCTTTGTACAATCCCGCCCATATTTGCAGCAGCACTTAAAAAATCCACACCAAACCGACGTACCAAATTTTGTTCAAATACCGTTATCAGGAGCAGAAATAATAGATTTTTAATTTGTGGTTTGTATGGGAGGTACCACGCCCCTTTGTACAATCCCGCCCATATTTGCAGCAGCACTTAAAAAATCCACACCAAACCAACGTACCAAATTTTGTTCAAATACCGTTATCAGGAGCAGAAATAATAGATTTTTAATTTGTGGTTTGTATGGGAGGTACCACGCCCCTTTGTCCAATTGGTCAAATTTTTCCATTTCCTTGTATTGTCATCGAAAATGATTAAGTGTGCAAAATTTGAACAAAATTGGTTGAGAAAAAAGCTTTCAAAAATTGATTTCAAATTTTGTGGCACACAAACATATATAGAAAGTAACCTTATATAAAGCATGGAAAAACACATATGGTGTACACCACATTCAAATGTATGGCAACATTTTATATAATTCCCTCTCAAAACAGAATCACATTTCATTATTACAACAACAATAGAAATTGTCTTGCAAATCTTCAAGAGTTTGTGCACCAATTTTATTTATAAATTGCATATGAATTTGTCTCAATTAATTTCATCCAAGATTCATCAATATTCTATAAAAGTATATAAGATGCGAATCCAGTTTGTATAAAAAATCCAAAAAAATTGACTTGTTCCCTCAAAGCCATTCTCCTAAAATTTACAGCACTGATCCAGAGGAATAACATTCCGCCCGGGACTCATTCAACGAGAAAGGTATACAAATTTCACCCTAATGTAGACTCAGGAGCTTGTAATAACGCGAATCAATGAAACATTTAATCAAAATCTGATCCTTTTTCTCCAGATTTTATATTATTATTAGCCTAAACAAATTATTTCTGCCAAATTTCGATTCAGCTTCTGATACTAAGCCGATCAGTTGACCTAACGGTGGGTTTAGCTCGATTATTTCTTGGTGTTACAAACATTGGGCGTGAAACTAAAAAAAACAACACCAGTTTCAAATCTCATATTCGAAATTTATTGTGCTCTGATCGACTGCTGACACTGTAAGTACTCCCTGGTAGAGGGTTGACTAGATTCGGCGTGGCCAACGTAAAGGATTATGCTGTCGCTGTGGTTGGCGGTGCTGTTGGTTTTCCTATGTTCGCCCCTTTCGCTTCAAAGTAGAGCAGCACAATGAATAAGAAGGCGTTGTTTCATAACATCAAACAATGTACGCCCTGCCCAACAGCGGCAATATCAATGCCGTCAAATACAGTCATTTAATCTCCCACTTATCATCATTTCCAGCTTTCAGCGTTCAGCCTTTTTTACGATAGTGTGTGTGCACGTACATATGGATATGTGCACATGCATGTGTGGGTATGTGTGTGTGTTAACGCTGATATGATGATGTACAGATTCCTTTCAGACATCGATGCCGCTATTGCTGTTTTCGAGTTTAATGCCGACGCTGGGTCCTTCGGTCGGTCGGTGGCTCCTTTGTTGGTTGTATGTATATTGTACACTTTTGCTCATTTTATTTCGCCATTATGTTGAATATGTATGCATGGGCGTGCGTTGCCTGTTTGTATGCAATACATTAGACTTAGTCTGAATGTATGAGTTTAAATGAGATGGAGCACTTGGTACGACATAGAACGGGCAATTGAAAAGATAAATCATTAGTTGCGAAACAAAAACATTTTGAGATCAAAATAATAATTATAAATTGGCTAATAATTACCGTAAACGTCAGAAGATAGCATTGAGAAATGACTCGCAATTTCCCTCTCAACTTTGTATCCACCGATAGACAAACACACATCCATACATACATACTTGCCAACTCCAAAGACCATTGCATTGAACGTAAAACATTAATTGTCCTGTCTGTTGAATTTGTCACAGTTCAGCGAGGCCTTTTGTTAGCTTAAACAAATCGTGTCTGTTGGTCGTTAATTAACAACCAGATATCAAAATTACTGCCAATGGTTGTTGTTGTTGTTATTGTTGCAGCTGGGAACATTGATGGGTGTAATAAATGAATTGGGCGAATAATGTAATTCTTCGACTTAAAGAAGTCTTTGCAGCATTGACTGGCGATGAGGTGAAGGGCAATGTTTCGCCAATGGAATTGATGGTTCCTCATGCCACAGATAACGTTGGCGAGCCAATTATGAGTGGAACATATTGTTGTAATAACCCGCATATTTATATGTGACAAATGTTAAGGTTTTTTTGCAAAATTAATTCAAATGTCTGATATATTTACATGTGGAAGGAGGGAAGCTGAGAAATTTTGTGGCATAACGGTGGTTTGTTAGTTTCGTAGCGAAGCGTGGCAGCATTCATGCATTTTGTGTCGAGTACAAAGTGTTGTCCACGCACCTGTTGGGGAGATTGAAAGTGTTTTTATTATAATGCCGATCAAATGTAGGTTGTATTAATTACGTCGCCAGAATAAAATTCTATCGGCCTAAATGCAATAACTTTCGTTCTAGGAAACATTTTTGAGTTTTGTAAAGGACCCGACGATGATTCTTTTAAGATATCAACATAGAAAATCGGCAATGCATATGTTTTAGAAATAAACCCAATTATGACTACATTTTTTCGATTGAAAAGAAAAGTGAAATTTTTATTTTTATTTATTTTTCGCATACTTTTACTCATTTGTTCATAATGCGAAGAAAAGGAAAATTATGTTCGCATTACATTTTAACCATTTCAGATTTTGAAAGTAAAAAAACGTAAATTCCTTTTTTTGACTTTGTCGAAACGACTTTCAGTGTTAATATTTCAAACTAATTCCTAGGCCTTTGCCTAATTTCACGTTTTTACAAAGTAAAGTATGAAAAATAAAAAGTAGAAAAGCCGGACTTTACTGTCGGGCCGAATCTTATGTGCCCTCCACCAGTGTACAGTATTATCGGCAGTTTTTGAGGCGGCCAATGTATATTATTACCAAATTACCAATTTGTATCCCAAATTTTCACCTAAAAGTGCAAATTTCGAAGCATTACTTAATGTTGAGCGTCTACACAGTCATAAAAATGTTCACACCGAATTTTTCGATTATAGTTGCAGCCATCTGGTCTGTACCAAATTTATCCCTTTTCACCATTGTACGAATATCGAAACATCTTTTATTTATTTGAATACTCCGCGTACCGCGTACGATGTTAACTTCAGATGCTTGGTTGGTACAATTTGTATCCCTTTTTCCTATTTTACCCCTTAAAAACAAATTTATTTGTGTCTACATGAAACCGATTTTTTTTCCTGATATTGATTTGTACCATTGTTTTATTGTACCATTTTTGTCCCATTTCATCCCCCAAAACGTATGAATCACTTTGTGGCGCGCATTCACGCTTTATGAAGAATATACTTGCGAAATATCAGGTAAACATAAGACAGCTATCTTCAAAAATATAAGTAGTTATTGGGGATATTTTATGTCCTTAGTAAGGATCCTCTGATCCGATTTTGTCCACTTTCACTTCCAACAGATCCTAAACTATGGGGTGTATTCTTGAAAAATGTCGACCTCTTAGCTAATTTTGTTGCGTCCTGCCAACAGAAGGACGGACATGGTTAAATCTTCTGAGAATTTTAGGACAATCAAGAATTTATATGCACTTTATAGGGTCTTAGGTTGATATTACGGAAAGACATACATATTATACCTTTAGGTATTACACAATTTTACAATTTTATATTTTTTTAATTTTCCATATAAGATTGCAAATTTCACAGATCACATGAAAAATTGCTCTTCCGATGATGATTTTTATTTTCCAATCTAAAAATATTTGCATTATTTTGCGAGTCTGCACTTAAAGAACTCGAAAAGCTTTGCAAATTTTTGTATATGCTGGGATATTACCCTCCTATTTTTAATTAATTTTTACACAAATTATTTTGATGTGGGAGTCAGGTGTGACTTCCGATTATGTCGACAAAACATTACGATTTGTTGGCACAGATGTATTTCAAAATTTGATGGATTTTAAGAATTCATATAAATATGAGTTAATACTCGCTAACACATCACACGTGTACTTCGAATGAGTACCCCCTCCACCCAAGATGTCACAACATCCAAAAATTACACGTCATGACGCCCATCAACTGATGCTCGCTGACACACAATTGTGCGGAATTCCCAAAGCAAAATGAATGATTTTAAGATTGAAATATACCCTCATACAGACACAAATGCGCAGATATGAATGAGCTCGTACCGACATCAAAATTACACATCATTTGATCTGAATATCAGCACAATAGACTCAACCCATGGTGGCGTCGACATTGACGAAAGTTACGCTAAAGCAATAACCATTAGAGCCAAAAGTGAACTGAATACAAAATTCGAGAAGAGTTTCGAACATACGTATTAACTAACCCTGGGATGAGGGATGATACTTATTTATCCGCTCAACGATTGAATGGTGGAACGTAGAGGAATGTGCAAGGATGACAGCATCCTTTGATTATAGTGCTGCAGAAGATATCGAAATACGGATGCCTACGCTTGCCACGTGCAGAAAGATTACCACAAACTGATACAAACCAAATACAATTGTATGGAATCGACCGAATCTCCTGAATTTATCTTCCGCAGGTTCAGCGGAAAATCCGTGAAATACATCAGTATTTGCCAAATGTTTTGCTTTGTCCTGTGGAAAGGGGTTCGCTGTGTACGCATATGTGTTCGTTGTTTTCCACGCACATATACACACATATGTATGTGTACGGATATTTTATTTCTGATCAAAAGAAAAAATATCTTTAGGTTATAATAAAATTGTATTTGCTTAGATTTTTATGAAGAGAAATTCGCTCGAACCGTATGTTTGCATGTACATACATACATACAAACAAATGTACAAACCATTTCAGATATATACGATTCGAATAAACGCAAAAGAACAATTCCAACAGACAGACAGTCACGCGTACAGCAATGTGCACATACATACATGTACATTAGAGCGTACCAGGTTACAAGTAAAAAAAAAAGTTCGCCGTACACCTTCGAATATGAAGTATTATTGAAAGGTAGTTTCAAAAATTTTTTTTTTATTTTTTTATGCCGAACGTAGGGGTCGCGCTTTTACATTTTTCTATATAACTTCTGCATTTATAAACGGATTTGAAGGTGTGATACATCGATGTTTTTGTCTCGACGAGGCCGATTTTTTGTCTTTGTAGTCATTGAGCTCAGGCATGATTCATGATTTTATGCAAGCTTTAATTTTCTGATATTAGAGTGGTACATTAGGGTAGTAGCAACTGAGATATGATGGGTAAGTACCAGAAGGGGGTGCTTGAGCTCAATGACTTCAAAGACAAAAAAAAATCGGACTCGTCGAGACAAAAACATCGATGTATCACACTTTAAAATCCGTTTATAAATGCAGAAGTTATATAGAAAAATGTAAAAGCGCGACCCCTACGTTCGGCATAAAAAAATAAAAAAAAATTTTTTGAAACTACCTTTCAATAATACTTCATATTCGAAGGTGTACGGCGAACTTTTTTTGAGGTACGCCCTAATGTACATGCTCATATATAGTTTATGTTGGCTTCGTAAATATTGAAAGACTATTTGCTTATATTTTAAAGCGACGAAATGGAAAAAATCCTTTAACTAACTGAGTTTTTTTGCTGGTTTCTTGAGTTGTTCGCCATATAAATTAAAAAGATACATTTGGATAACTTTCATTGCATTAGAAGTCAGAATTCCTCGAATTTCTCTGTAGTCTGGAGGGCAGTAACACCAATTGTAGAAACGTATGAACGGTTTTCCATTTTCATCCTGCCTGATTAAGAGGCATTCAAACTATTTTAGCATCGTGTTTGGGAGTTTTAACACGATCCAACAAAGAAAAAATTAAAAAATTCGCGAATTTAAATGAGATATTATTCAAAAATTGTGTGACAAAGAAATTCAAAGAATCCATAAAGAAAATTTCCAAGCAGTTTTTTAAAAATATTTCTCATATTCACTAGATAAAGAAATTCACATACTGACTAAAAAAGTTGAAAATCGTTAATTGAAATCAAAAAAATAAAATTTTGGCCGAAGAGAGTATCGAATACATACATATTGTTTATTTCCGGTCTAATAAATAAAACTGAGCTACAATATATATTTTGTTTGCATATCATTTAATATATCACAGATTTAGTATGGTTGGGTTGAATTTCCCCAAAACACTATATGTGTGGTATATATTGGAACACTGCAGAAGGGTTAAAAAATATAGTAACATATTTCCCCGCAACAATATGTACCAACAAATGTTTATATTAACAAAGTTTTTAATAAAATTGGAAGGGGTAAAATTTAACCTACGCCCAAGGCTTGGCTGGTGATTGAAAGCTGATCTACCGATTTAATACGTTTGACCTCTTTTGGGGGTAAATACAGAAAATGCTATATTGATTGGTGATGTATGGGTATAAATAGGACATCTATAGAGATTTTGGCTTTCTAATTATGATACCTGGATAACTGCGCAGTCAGAAGGTATTTGCCCTAATATGCTTTATTCGCCCATTTATAAAACAAAATTTAATTTCACATCGCTTCAGAATTAAATTCCAGCGACCAAAATTCAATACCTTTTGATCCATTAAACATTTTTCTGTTTAGTAAAATACGGAAATTAGAACATTGAAGATCGGGTATACTTTAGAATTTTTTAGTCCAAAGTTGACTACTTTTATCGATTTAAAAGGAAAGTATTATTTTTGGCATATTATTTCGTTCTTGTAATTAAATGACTTTTTTCCTAATACAGATTTTCACCTTGTTTAGATTTTCAAAATTGAAAAACTCAATTTATTTTTACGATTTTGTAGAACCCATTTGATTGAATTTGATTCTGAACCACTGTGCGGCGATGTATACGTATAATTGTACGTCACGTACGTTACCTTTTCCCGCAGACCATCCCAGGTTTACAAGTAGTGGACAGCAATGACCTTTAATATTAAACATTAGAATAATTTGTTTTTTATGACCCACTTGTCCCACTGTATTGGTATGTACATTAAGCCTATTGCAGTGGCTTTGCACTGACATGTAATTAATTTTTGTTCACCACTTAAAAGAAAATGGTTGTATGTATGTCGTAAATTGTCTTGATGTAGGCTCCTATAACATATAATTACTATTGGCATATGATTCTTAACATTGGGAAAAATGCGCTTTCCATCATTGTTACGAGCTGACATTTTGTATGCAGACTACACAGGTAACAGCCTATCACACTGAAGCATTCTTAACCCTCTACCATCATTACCATTTCACCATTATCACTAAAGTCGAGTTTACTCTAAAGGTAAAGTTTGATTTGATTAAAAGTTGATTCGGTGCTCTCGGGCACACACCTAAAAACATTTCTCTCGAATATTTCAATGATCTACAAGTTTTCGATTAAATTCTACAACAAAATGTAGTGAGTGATTTCAAAAAAGTGAACATAAAAACTTCGTTGTCGCGAAGGGCATTTCCGCAGAAAGGTCCACCAAGACCACAAAATTAAAAGTTCTTGTAAACGCTTTGTTTTTTTATATTTGCATAGAGAAATAATCAAATTTAACTTATGTAAACAAATTTTACTCTAATGCATATCCTATCTTGAGATATTTGAATGCAAAGTCGCGCGAGTGCAACTTTACTCCTCTGAATATTTCTCTTGCATATTTTGTTTCGATAAAAGTTCTTAAATAGAGTCATTACACTTTGACTTTTGCTGTCTAAAATCTTTCAGGGAGTACAAAGAGTCAGAAAAGAAAGGATACGAAGTTATACGACTGCTATTAACTGTATCTTTTGGCTTTGCATTATCACATATTTCGATGTCACGTTCGACATGGAAAAACAACATTTGTTGCTACTGTATCCAAAGTACACACAGAAAGATCATAAAATTTTTAGTACAAACAGAGATTTTTATACAATTTAAATAAAAATAAACATTACTGGAAAATGAGAAAATTTTTGACCTTGGTCCTTCATTAAAGTTGGTCACGTGCGACATATTAAGTGGGAAAATTAAAAATTAAAAAAAATCTTACTTCAATAATTTATTTTTGTAAAAAAATACTTTTGTAATTTATTTATTACTTAATACTATTTAATACCGTTTTGTTTTGAAATGCCCATATTCAAAGACATATTAAACCGATTTATAGTGATTCAAGCATATTGGATATTTTTTCCTTGGAAGGTATGACATTATATTATTATTATGTTTTTATAGAATGTGAGAAAAGTTAAAAGTGTGTGTTTTATAAGCATAAAACCCTGAGGCACTTATTCACCTTTCCTCATCTGGCGGCAAAAGGAAAAGGGATTATGGAGTCTGGATGATTTTTTTTAATTTTCTGGGTCATAATTACCATAGACAAAATATGCAAACATTTTGTACTTGTTTTACAGATTTGGGTCTTAGAGGGTTAAAAGATTCTTTTCTTTGTACTTTGTACATATATACGTATGTGTGGTTCGTTAATTGTATGACATGAGATTTGTATTCATATTCTAGTTGTCTTTGTGTCGAACATTTGTCTTAATAATAAATTTTGACATCTGGTTAACACTTAAGCTCGAAAATAAGAGATAAAAATTAATAACACGTGAATAGCAGCTATACACATACATACATATGTATGTATGTACAAACAAATCTATCTAATACGCATAATAATACTAATACTATAACAAACCGGATTTCATTCATAGACACGTTCAGATAATAAACGTTATAAACATTGTAACACATTACAAAGCTGACGCATATCATGTCCTTGGAAAATATATACGATTGTACATGTGGATGTGTGAATGTATGAACATATCTGCGGGCACATACATCCATACATACGTAGATATACATATTAGTATTTATTAATGATTGGTGAGTTCTGCTCTGTCTGTCAATTCCAGCGAAGCAGCAGACTAACAAGAATTTATCCTTGGCAATGATTCCATATGATTCCCTTTAAGCCTTGGCATCATTCACTCATTGCCCGAGCTGGGTGTGGCTGTCGTTAATAATTGCGCGTCTGCCATGAATTTATATTCCTTCTTAACATGTCATTGTTCGAAACTTGTATTAAACTTTGAGCTCATAATTTGTCAGAAATCGAAAATGACAGCAGATATACTCATCTAATGGCGGCCCGTGAGCAATAAATTTTAAGTTTGGAATGGAATGAAACATTATCCCGATGTAAGATTTTTAATATCTTAGTTTAATTATAGGGAATTACACGGAAAACTTGCTAAGTCGGTCAAGTCGGCCAATTAGTTAAGCAGCGGCTGATTGACAGTAGCGGTCGCTTCCATTTGGGATTGGTGACATTTCTCCATGTCATCCTACTTGTGGCACACCATAGCTTAGTTATTTATATTTAATTTGGAACACTTCCAAAAAATCCCCTCCTTCTGCGTAAGACGGACATGGCAATGATAATGAAAGCCGCCACGAACAACAAATTTGTGACGTGTCATTTATTGGGCATTTTAGTCGTCACTTATTTGACACAACCAAAATTAGTTGGATGCCGCTTGGGGAAAGTACTTCCATTTATTTCAAGGTTGCCGAAGTAGAGTGGCTGTAATGTTGATATGGGAAATAATTTAATCATTTTTAATGGACTTTAAATGAATAAAAACGCAGAAGTCGAGATTTAGGGCAACACTCAGCTGTCTGCAAAGCATTGAATAATTAATCTCTTAGTATCTAACATTGTATATTGCCAAAACTCATATTGTGTTTTAGGACAAGTTTGTATCAGTGGGATTCATATAAATTTTAAATAATGATATTCCGAGAGTCAGTCTTTGGTATAACAACGAATGTTGCATGGTGTTGTGTGTTACTGTGTATTCGCATTTGATACCCTCCACCTGCAGGATGGGGGTATACTAACTTTGTCATTCCGTTTGCAACACCTTGAAATATCGATCTGAAACCCTATAAAGTATATATATTCCTGATCGTCATAAAATTCTAAGACGATCTAGCCATGTCCGTCCGGCCGTCTGTTGAAAACACGCCAGCATCTAAAAGAAAGGAGCTAGGACGTCCAAAGCTCACATAAATGCGTCTTATAGTCGTAGATCGGTTGGGATTGAAACTGGGCGAAATCAGCCCAAAGGGAAACATTTTTCCCTCACAAGGTCTAAAAATATCCATAATAACCCCTAATATTTTAGAGTAGTTAAGCACATTTGTTCTATATGTGTGCTTGCGCATTCCACCTATATGAAAAACGTGCACCACAAAGTGATTTTTTATTCGTAGGGGGTGAAATGGGGCAAAAAGGGATAAAAATGGTATCTATTAAACGACAACAGCTAGAAACACGAAATTCCTCTGTACATTCCTCTAATTAAGTAGATACATAATAAAAAAATATTTTTCCAAATCCGTACTTTTAAGGGGTAAAATGGGAATAGAGGGATAAAAGTGGTACCAACCAAACAGTTGCACCTAGAACAATGAAATTCGGTGTATACATTCCTCTGACTGCGTAGACTTAAAAAATAAAATGTTTTTTCCAAATTGGTACTTTCAAGGGATACAATGGGTACAGAGGGATAAAAATAGTACCAACTAAACGGCTACAGCTAGAATGATGAAATTCTGTATGTACATCACTCTAGACACGTAAAATAAACGGATTTTTTCCAAAATCTTACTTTTTGGGGTTAAAATGGGAAAAGGGGATTAAAATAGTGCCAACCAAATGACCGCACCTAGAATCATGAAATTCGGAGTATACATTCCTCTGACTGCGTAGACTTAAAAAATAAAATGTTTTTTCCAAATTGGTACTTTCAAGGGATACAATGGGTACAGAGGGATAAAAATAGTACCAACTAAACGGCTACAGCTAGAATGATGAAATTCTGTATGTACATCACTCTAGACACGTAAAATAAAGGGATAAAAATGGTACCAACCAAATGGCCGCAGCTAGAATCATGGAATTCGGTGTATATATTCCTCTGACTGCATAGACACTCAAAATAAAAAGATTTTTCCAAATTCGTACTTTTTACTTTTACGGCAAAAATTGGTTGAATCATGAAGTTAGGTTATTTTGCTCTATGTACGTGAGATAATGGATTTTTAAAATTTGTACTTTTGGAATTAAAATAGAATAGAAATACAACCAGCTGTGATACCCACTATCTACCAATATTTATGGTATTTAAGCTTTTTGAAAATATAAATATAAGAATATTTATTTTTTTAATTGACTTGAAGTTTTATTTCGATATGTAAACGTATTAGTACATTTGCCTTATAAGCGTGGTTTGAAATAATAAAAATATTATATTTATGCATAAAATAATTTTTTCAACATTTGTTTTTATTTTGGTTTGGCTATATTTAAAAAATTATATTTTCCTGCAATATTACTGCACTTTAACGAAAATCGACAGCCTCTGTGGAATGCAATCCATGGTGGAGGGTATATAAAGTTCGGCCCGGCCGAACCTTACGCCGTTTTTACTTGTTTAATTTAATAATTAATTTATTTTCAGATAAAAATGTAAATTTTTGGGGCCTAAATTGTTATAAAAATAAAAATATCATTAAATACACCCATTTTGTAATTAGGCGTCTTAGCTGAAAATATGTGCGAGATAGTTGATGATGAGAAAATTATAAAATTTACATAAAGTCTAGTATTCTAGGATTCCCATCCCAAACAGAATAATAAAATTCTTTTAAAATTAAAAGTTAAAATTTTAACTACATAGTTTGTCATATGTACGCCATGGTGGATACGCCATTTTGTTTATCCAAAAATTAATATCAACTTCGAAGACCTTAACAACCCCTGGTAACAATGTATATTAAAAAAATAAAGTTTCGACTTCATGCGATGGTTTTTTAGGATTTTTTCCATAGTTCTGCAACATCACAAATATTTTAATGTTGCTGGTGTAAAAATAGCTCTCATCAATATTCCTATTGGACCATTAACAAACAAACAATGCCGTTTGTCAACATTCAATTTTTCAATAAATACAAAAACTGCAAATTTCGAAAACTTTGTTTACAAAACTATACATGAAGTGATTTTGCAAATATTTTCGAAAATGTTCAAATACATGTGTGCATTTAGAAGCAAGTACGGACATAAATACGTATATATGTACATCTGTTGTAGTTTTTATACACTCCACGAGAGTATTATGTCTTTGTGCATTTGTTTGTAACACCCAAAAGGAAGAGAGATAGACCCATTGTTAAGTATACCGATCGACTTAGAATCACTTTTTGAATCGAATTAGCAATGTCCGTCTGTCTGTCTGTCCGTCTGTCCGTCTGTCCGTCTGTCTGTCTGTCTGTCCATCTATTCTTGTAATCACGATACAGGTCGCAATTGTTGCCAGAACCAAATGAAAATTTGTACAACGAAGTTTTTCGGGATAAGAACGAACGCTATTTAATTTGAAGAAAATCGGTTCTGATTTAGATATAGCCCCCATACGAATTTCACTCCCGATTTGACACTTTTCACTCTAGATACCACATATTACAACAGATTTTCTTCAAAACTGGCAAAACATCTTATATTCCAACTAGAAACACCTGTGGTAAAAATGGGTCAGATCGGTTCAGATTTATATATAGCTCCCATACAAATTTCGCTCCCGATTTGACTTTTTCCGCTCTAGAAACCACATGTTCTATCAGATTGTCTTCAGATTTGGCAAAACATCTTATATTCCATCTAGAAACACCTGTGGTAAAAATGGGGCAGATCGGTTCAGATTTAGATATAGCCCCCATACGAATTTCACTCCCGATTTGACACTTTTCACTCTAGAAACCACATATTGTATCAGATTATCTTCAGATTTGGCAAAACATCTTATATTTCAAGTAGAAACACCTGTGGTAAAAATGGGTCAGATCGGTTCAGATTTATATATAGCTCCCACACAAATTTCGCTCCCGATTTGACTTTTTTCGCTCTAGAAACCACATATTTTAACAGATCCTCTTCAAATTAGGCGAAGTATATTATATTTGTCCCAGAAACACCCATAGTGAAAATGGGTCAGATCGGTTCAGATTTACATATAGCTCACATACGAATTTCACTCCCGATTTTAATCTTTTCACTCTAGATTCCATATATTACAAAAGATTTTCTTCAAAATTGCAAAACATCTTATATTTCAACTAGAAACACTTGTGGTAAAAATGTGTTAGATCGGTTCAGATTTATATATAGCTCCCATACAAATTTAGCTCCCGATTTAACCTTTTCCGCCCCAGAAACCACGAATTTTCACCGAATTTCTTCAAAGTTAGCATAACACCTTATATTTGAACTGGAAGAACTTATTGTGAAAGTTAGTCACATTTTTCCATGTTTGGATATAGCCCCGATACAAATATTCTTATCGATTTGACAAGTCGAACCAGGTCGTATTAGCCTATGATTAGGAAACATACAAAAATTCTTCCCGTTTTCACTTTTTTACCGAGTTGGACTGTATTCGGTTGGAAAGTGGAGTGTATCATATAGTCGGCCCCGCCCGACTTTAGCGTTTCCTTACTTGTTTTGCAACTACATATGTATGTATAAGTTTTAATATCGAGGAACATGTGTGGCCACATCCAGACATTATACATAAGTATGTATGTACATATGTAGGCAAATCGATGCATTCGATTCTGACAACATCATGATGCACATGCTGCAAATTTAGTCGAATCGGTTTCCTGCCTCGCAACCGTGTATATCGTTCGAAAGATCTTTTCTGTTTCTTTCTATCGTGTGCCTATGATGATCATGAAGTGTTAAAGTTTCAAAGGATCTACTTCGATTTTTTGTTTCAGTTCATCAAACCCAAAAATTTTTTATTGAAAATATTTTTCACTCTATGAAAAATTCAGATATTGACTAAAAAACAGAAAGTCGTTTATTAAAACGAAAATATGACCGCAGTGAGTGCCGAACCAGGGATGTGAGGTTTGTAGTCGAGCAATATCTCCATCGCACAACACTCAATTTACGGAGAATTAAGCTTAAGTTGAAGATAAGGCGGAATTTTGTAAATTCCATGAAGTGCTAGAAAATTATTTCGAGCTAAACGTGTAATTAGAAAATGTTGTATTTTTGACAAAGGTTTTAAAATTAAATCAGGTTTCATATTGATCTTATCATATTGATATTATCGTGGTCAGTAATAAAGGGTGTCCCAAGAAGAGCGCAATTTTTTTAATTTTAAATAAAACACAGATATTTAAGAAAAAATCGTGAAACTTTATTATATCGTAAAGTAGACAGAATGAGGTTATGTATGGAACAATATATCGTGCAGATGGCCGCCGCGGCTTTGCTGGCATGCACGCGATCTTTTAATGAAATTTTCAATGACCGTTTTGCATGAATGCTGCGGTATTTCATTAATGTAGCGTCCAATTTCGTCTTTGAGGGCTTGAGTCGTCGTCGGCTTATTCGCGTAAACCATCGACTTCAAAAAACCCCAAAGAAAAAATCTAATAGGCGGCCAATTCTGATCTCCAAAACGCGAAATAACACGACCGGGAAATGACTGATGCAGCAATTGAATTGTTTCTCTGGCTGTATGACATGTGGCGCCGTCTTGTTGGAACCACATGCCCTCCACATTCAATTCTTCAATTCTAGGCAAGAAAAAACTGGTTATCATTTCACGATACCGAACACCATTGACTGTTTGCGCTTGACCTGCCTCATTTTCATAAAAAAGGTCCAATGATTCCTCCAGCCCAAACACCACACCACACAGTGACACGTTGAGGATGCATTTGCTTCTCGTGAATCACTCGAGGATTTTCCGCACCCCAAATGCGACAATTCTGCCTATTGACGAAGCTATCAAGATGAAAATGGACCTCGTCACTGAAGATGATTTTATCGGCAAAATCAGCATTTTCATATTGTCTCTCCAATACCCAATTAACGAACTCCCTTCGCTGTCCATGGTCAGTTGGCTTCAGTTTCTGAGTCAATTGAACTTTGTATGCATGAAGATGCAAATCTTTCGTCAAAATTCGCTACAAAGTGGATTTGGAGACACCAATTTGCTGAGCTCGGTGTCGAATTGAGGTGGATGGAGTTTGAGCGACATCATCACGTACAGCTGCGACATTTTCGGTCGATCGACCTGGTCGATGTCGCGTTGTTGTCTTTACATCACTAACAGACCCAGTTTCGGCAAATTTATCCATTAATCTCTTTACAGTTGACTCTTTTGGAGCATTATTGTGACCCCAAATTGATCGCAATTTGCGAACTGTAGCCGCAAAACTTTCACCATTTTGGTAAAACAATTTCACAATGAGAATGCGTTGTTCATTCGTGTAGCGCTCCATTTTTACTAACCTCGTACCTTCTACTAACAAACAATATCAATTGTTCAAATGTCAAACAATGACACTTCGAATGTAGCCAGATTTAAAAATTGCGTTCTTCTTGGGACACCCTTTATATACGTTCCAATTTTCAGTAATATATACGTTCAACTTTTGCCACGCCCCCAACACCCACGAAACGAAAATTCAAAATCCGGCATCATACTTATCTTTATCGTGGTCAGTAATATATACGTTCCAATTTTCAGCCTTCTAGCTTAAAAACACTATTGCCACTCCCACTAAACGAAAATCCAAATTTCGGCATCAAATTGATCTTTCTCGTGGTCAGTAATATATATGTACCAATTTTCAGTCCACTACCTCTCAAAAACACTATTGCCACGCCCCACTGCCCACCAAACGAAAATTCAAAATCCAGCATCATATTTATCTTTCTCGTGGTCAGTAATATATATGTACCAATTTTCTAGCTTCTATATCTCAAAAACCCTTTTGCCACGCCCACTCCGCCCACAAAACGAAAATCCAAATTTCGGCATCAAATTGATCTTTCTCGTGGTCAGTAATATATATATTCCATTTTTCAGTCTTCTAGCTCAGAGACCACTATTGCCACGCCCACAAAACGAAAATCCAAATTTCGGCATCAAATTGATCTTTATCCTGGTCAGTAATATATACATTCCATTTTTCAATCTTCTAGCTCAAATAACACTATTGCCACGCCCACAAAACGAAAATCCAAAATTCGGCATCATATTTATCATTCTCGTGGTCAGTAATATATACGTTCCAATTTTCAGCCATCTAGCTTAAAAACACTATTGCCACGGCCACTAAACGAAAATCCAAATTTCGGTATCATATTTATCATTCTCGTGGTCAGTAATATACATGTACCAATATTCAGTCTTCTAGCTCTCAAAAATGATTTTGCCACGCCCAAATCCAAATTTCGGCATCAAATTGATCTTTCTCGTGGTCAGTAATATATATGTACCAATTTTTGGCCTTCTAGCTCTCAAAAACACCTTTGCCACGCCCCAACGCCCACGAAACGAAAATCCAAATATCGGCATCAAATTGATCTTTATCGTGGTCAGTAATATATATGTACCAATTTTCAGCCTACTACCTATCAAAAACAGTTTTGCCACACCCACTCCGCCCACAAAACGAAAACCCAAATTTCGGCAACTAATTGATCTCTCTCGTAGTCAGTAATATATACAATGTATATTATACATTCCATTTCAGTCTTCTAGCTCAAAGAACACTATTGCCACGCCCACTTCGCCCACAAAACGAAAATCCAAATTTCGGCATCATATTTATCTTTCTCGTGGTCAGTAATATATATTTACCAATTTTCAGCCTTCTAGCTCTCAAAAACACTTTTGCCACGCCCACTCCGCCCACAAAATGAAAATTCTAACTTCGGCATCATATTTATCATTCTCGTGGTCAGTAATATATACGTTTCAATTTTCAGCCTTCTAGCTCTCAAAAACAATATTGCCACGCCCACTCCGCCCACTAAATGAAAATCCAAATTTCGGCATCATATTTATCATTCTCGTGGTCAGTAATATATATGTACCAATTTTCAGCCTTCTAGCTTTCAAAAACGCTATTGCCACGCCCCATCCGCCCACAGAGCAAATTTTTAAAAATTCTATAGCCTATAGTTCCTTCCAGACCTGCATCTATCTGTACTGAAAATTTCAACAACAGCGGTTCAGCCGTTTACACGTGATTGCGGAACAAACAAACAGACAGACAGACAGACAGACTTACACTAAGGTTTTATAATATTAATAGGGATATAATTTGAGTGTAGGGCGCGAATGCTCTTAGTTATCCGGCTCAATCCCTGGACCCAAAATTAGAATATAAATTTGCTTTATATGTAGTAATCCATAAAAAATAAGTAAATATTAAAAATATTATTTTAGTTTAGTTCTGTAGGAGTCTTGAATTTCGACTAAACTTTAAATAATTTTTTGCTTTACTCTAACAACTTTTTTCGTTGAAATAAGCAGGGGCACTATTTTATATGTAGAACTACACATTTCTATTCTAAATCTGAAACTGAGAAATTGGTTGACTCAGTTATAGCGGTTTATACAACTGTCGACATACAACTGATAGTGTTATGCGAGGTCTCACTGTATATATGTGGGATTCTCTGCAAAACCTTTTGGAGAGAATCCCATTCCCGATTTAACGAACAACCAAATTTCAGAAAAAGTTTCACCCCTGTAACAGCAAATAGAGCAAAATGCTTTTTATTTGCAAACTAGCGGGTTTCCCGCTTATCAGTATTTATTTGAGGCCCTATGCTCCATTGGAAGAGAAAGATGCCGGAAGAAGAAGTATTTGTTTGTATGCAAAGGAGAACTAACTAATTAAAAATCGTATAGGTAATGCATTGGTTGATATATTTCAGTGAATATTTAACTTCCCTATCGTAATTATGAGATCTCAAATTAATTATTCTTATTGATCTTACACAAATATATGTAGTAATTACTACTCGATATAACAACTTTCTCGATTCAACGAACATTGTGTGTTAAATCGGGAATCCACTGTATATACATATTGAGGAAAATAATAACAATATGAAAGAAGAATAAGATTGGATTATTTGGAAAACTTTAGACTACTGGACGGGGTATTAAAAATGTAAACAACAACCTCAAAGAACAATGGAAAATTGCAAGAGCGTTAAATTTAATAAACCGCCATAAAGTGAGATTTTACAGTCAGTCGTTACTCTTTTGAATTTTATAATAGATCATCACTCGTGCCTTTTCATGTTGCCAAAAAGAAACAAAATAAATGCAAATAAGCTTTTGAAACCATTTTCCGCCAAATACGTGAATAATATATTTAGGGCTGCTATATTTCGAACAACAAAGTAAGAAAGTGAAAAATATTTGTTATTTGCGATAGCACGACTCTCGTACGTTTTACATGTGGCGGCATATGCTTTGATTTCGGAAGGAAATGATCAGCAAGTCTATTTCAAAATTTTAATAACGGCACTGGATTTCATTTTATGTGGCTGCTCCTCCTCTTCAACGGCGTGGCAAATGGGGTGAGGGGTGTCAGTATCTTTGACTTTTGACTGGTTTTATCATTGATTTATATGCAGATCGTATTTTCCAATGGATGAAATGTAAAAAAATAACATTTATTTACATGTATGCACGTATGCGTTGGTGTTTGTGCGCGGATATACATATCATAGTGGCTCTGTGTGTGCGTGTGCGTGTGCCTGAGTTTACAAATGCAAATTTATACGTGTGAGTATTTGAACACGTTTTGTATTGTGCCAACACACTGAAACATCTGAACCGGTGAGTCGGTCGCTCGGTCGGTGTGAATGGCTGTGTGCGTGTGAACTGATGAAAAAGGATATGAACAACTGCGTTAGTGTTTAAAATGAAATGAAATGAATTTACTTTCTGTTGTTGTGGCTGTTGTTTCGCTTCGTCTTCGTTTTTATACATTACGTGACACAGGTTAGAGCTGCTGCTGCTGCTGCTGCTGCTTCTGTATGAGTGTAGACAGATATGAATGCGAAAGTGAGTCGCACTAATAGCGGCGAAGCGAACAAGCGAACGAACGAAGCGAACCAGCGAATGAACGAACGATATGTAAACGAGCTGAAGTTAGACAATGAATTTTATTCAGTCATTACCACACTCTCTTATCCACGCACACACACACACATGCACACGCATATTCGCACATCGTATACACATGTACTCACTAGCATGTGTGTTTGTGTGTATGTATCATCTAATGGTGGTTGGGAATGATGATAAACATTTACGTGCACATGAACGTCGCGTTGTAATGTTATACTCGCCGTCAGCCAAGCTATCCTGCCAGCCAGCCGCAGCCAGAAGGTAGGTAAATATGCAAATCCGCCACGTAAGAAATCACAAATCAGTTAAAATTGAAATCGAGTGAAAATGCTTCACGTGTGTGTGTGGATATGTGTTGGCGAGGCGCGGAGAGGGCGCTGCAAAAGTACAGACAGAACGAGAGGCATATAAGACGACAAGGCATTTAGTCAATTTTTTAAATGTGTATAAAAATGGTTTTTGTGCAACTGAAATTCTAATACTGATTTATTGGATTCCATTCCATAATCCGAACTCAAAACATTCAATTTAACACACACGCATCCGCCCAGCCCCACACTCACACACACGCGCGCGCTACATATGTTCGTAGAACTAAACGTGTGACCAATTTCATACAAGTTGTTGTGCTTATTGTTGTTGGCAGTAGTGGCCGTGATGTATTGTATTGGCTGTATTGAGTTTATGGCCATACATGCGTTGTGACTGCACACATCACACATACATATGTAGCTACATCCATACATACATACTTTAACTTTTGCTTCATTAATTTTGACATTAGGGGCCTATGCTTCTTTTCCGTAAATCATTGAAAATATCCAATAAATTTTTCTCGAGAAATAAGTTTCAATCGAGTTTATCACGAGTGCTTCGTTCGTCCGTATGCATTGGTATTAGTACGAAATGTATATGCATATGTATATATATACAGCACCCGGTCATTGAATTAAAACACGTTAACAATGTTAAGAACTAAACAAGTTGTGCGTTGTGTTTGTTATTATGATTTGTTTATGAAAATACATGTGCCACCACAACTCCCCATCTTTCCTGCATGTCTCTGCTAATATTGACTTTCCTGATCCGCCTTGTCAATATTTGTATTTCTGTCATTAATAATTTCTTTATTCAACTATAATTATTTCACATTCATTGTCTTGATTTGTATACGTTTTATGTATGTATGTATATTAGAATGGCTTCTATTGTGAGGAAGGAAAAAATGTTGTTGATGTTCCCGACTAAAATGAAAGAAATTTGAAATGGTTGAATTTCTTTCCAAAAATTAGCTTTTTGTAAGACTAGAATGTGTTTACAATGCAAATAACACCATATTTCAGTTTTTACATCACATCTAACCCACTGAGAACCAACAGTAAAAAAATTGTCGGCCCTTAATGGGTTAGGAAGTTCTAAAAATTGGAATTGGTTATCAATACCTCTTCAAGGATCCAACAAAAATACAAATCGAACTAAAAATATGGAAGTAATTGCGTTTTTTATAAAAATTGCAACTCGATTAAAATGCAAGTTTGATAAGGCTCCGAAAGAGATTTTAATTTCTAGCAGGTTTTTTCTAAATACAATTCTTACCTTGAATTTTATTCAAGAAAAACCTGATTTATAGAGGTTATTTTGAACGCGTCCAGCTCACGAACGGACAATGATAAAAGCGAAATATTTTGGGAGAACACATAAAACAAACTAATCTTTCATTTTAATCGGGAATATCCACTACTTTTATTTTGAAGCCACTCTAATGTATATATTCTTTGCTTTTGTACAAGTAGAGAAAATTATTCTTCTTGTGATAATTTGTTGAATAATTCTATATCAAGTAAATGTGTCCATTTGATCCTTAAATTAATACGTGTTGAAGTATGATAGTTTCCACAAAATACGAATAACTTTTTATATGTCACTTTTAAACCTCAATAAAAAATTAATACAATCGATCAATAAAATCCATTGGCGTAGGAGAGTGGTCGTGGGGGCGATGCTAAGACCACCCCAGAATTTTAAATTAGTATAATGCAATTTGTACTATTTGTCTGCGTCACACAAAAATCCTATTTTTAAGTACAGTACGAGCTCGAGGATCGCAACTAATTACTGCCCATGCCAGTTGCAATAACCGAATAGTTGCGATAACAAAATCCCAAATTGACCTTTGAATAATTGTCTCAGACTAAACTCTATAGATTTATTGAACTGTTTACAGCCTTTCGTTTGCATTTTTCTGATTTATTAACACCATATTGCAAAGGTATGAAAGATTTGAGAGTCGGCGAATTGTTTCTGGGCGAATTGTTTTGGGGTTGGAATGAGCTCTCAGAAATACTAAAAATATATTTTTCAACATTTCGTGAAATAGGGGTGATTGGATTTTAAAAATTGAATACCTGTCAACTATAAATGTGTTATAGTTCCCGACTACAACGCTATGGAAAAGGCCGGTGACTTCACCTTTTGGCATTGTGATTTCACAAAAACTTGGATTATCCATGGATACTGTAACGAGATTTGCGGTCTGCGGACCACAATTTTTGGATATGGACGATATGTGGTTTCGGCCAAGATCATGTGATTTGACACAGTTGGGGTTATTTGAAAGAAAAGGTGTACGTCGATAAGCCAAAAACAATTCAAGAGCTAAAGGATGAGATAATTCGGCACATTAACGGCATAGAACCTCAATTATGCCTCAGCGTCATTGAAAATTTGGACCATCGGATGGACGTGTGCCGCGGCGGCCATTTGGCCGATATTTTGTTCCATACATAATTGGCAATAATTTCCTAAATAATTTGTGACTGTATCAATTCTAGTAAATATCGCTGTAAATTTCCACACATCCGAGTCTGCTGCGACGATTATATGGGTTCTTACTAATGCGCGGTCCTTCTAATTCAGCTTCGTCCTTGGTTAAATCCAAAGTATCTTCATCTACCCAGAAAATAGAAAACAAACATTACAACTTTTGTATAGAAGTTGCGATAATCCAGACCATAAGTTGCGCTTATAAAGACTCCAATGATAATATTTAGTTAGTTGCAAACAATGAGCAGTTGCGATAATAGGTGGTTGCGATCATCGAGCTCGCACTGTATTTAATTTGTTCAATGTTGGAAAAAGTAAAAATCATTGTCAAACACAACACAAAATGGAGTTTTCAAATTGAACGGGAAAAAATAGTTGGATTTAATTAATGTTGTTTCATCAGTTTTTATAATTTCTCAAATAAGGGCTACAGCCGCTGCCAAGTTTATTTTTTTGATTATTTACCAAAATTTTATTAGAAATTAAAATGTCAAACAAATAGCTGCGTGTGAGTAAATAAATCAAAACATATTCATGTGTAAACGCCCCTAATGTTTCAAATCGTTGCAGGAACATTCGTTAATGGTAGTGATTTGTTAAAATGTTGTATTTACAACGAAAACTGTTTTCTGTGTACTGAACAGAACGAGGGTACACTGTTATATTAGGGCTGTTTTTCTTCACGCCGGGATAACAAGCCGCGATAACGGAAACTTTAATAAAAATTTAATTTTTTGCTCAAAATAAAAAAAAATTTACATTGTCGCCAACTACAATATAAATAGTTTAATCCAAAAAAAATCAAAAAAAAAAATATTTTGTGTTGACTTTTTAGGACCTAGCCTCGATAACCAGGCTAAGCCTGAAATTTTGACATAAAATTATTTTTCATTTTTTTCATACGCACATTGCCATAGTTGCTAATAATGATATGAGACTTGATACTAGCATACTCATTAATGTCCAAAATATTAATAAATTTTGGTGGATCACCACCTAATTTTTCATTTTTGGTTTCATGACAACTTTTATATAAATAAAATAATAATGTGGTAATGTTTTTCCTACTTTGTTGTTACAATTTAAATTTAACTATTTTATGTAAGTTATTAAAAATAAAATAATTAATTTCTAGAAGAAACTTAACAATATTATGATACCCTCCACTTTGCAACCCAGTACAATTCAAGTCGGTCACAAAAGAGAAATCATCAAGTTTTTTATATGGGACCGATGCTCCTAGTTGCAATAGAACGTATTTTGCCTAATTATATAAAAATCTGTAAAGCTATGTACATACATTTGTATCGGGGCTATATCAGTACATGGATCTGGTTACAGGTGGTTACTACAGCGATTATGATTTCTTAAAAGAATATGTGTTACATTATATGATTTCTAGGGCAGAAAAAGTCAAATAAATTTAAGCCGATCTGAACCATTTTCACCACAGATGTTTTTACTTGAAATACAAGGAAAATCTGTTAAATTATGTGGATTCTTGATCGGAAATAGTCAAATCGGGAGCGAACTTTGTATGGGAGCTATATCTAAATCTGAACCGATTCTTCTCAAATTAAATAGCACCGCCCTTGTCCTGCAAAAAATGTTATGCCAATATTTTTGAGATGGGGCAACAATGAAGACCTGTACTTTGATTACAAAAATAGATGGACAGACAGAAGGACAGACTGTCATGGCTAAATCGACTCAAAAAGTGATTCTAAGTCGATCGGTATAAACGATGGGTCTATCTCACTTCCTTTTGGGCGTTACAAACAAATGCAAAAATAAAATACGGGGTATTATGGAGGGTATAAATCCAAGTGGTGTTACATGGATTGAGGGTGAAAGTGGGAAAGGACGGGACCATACTTTTGCTAAAAGAATAAGTAACCTTATCAGCCATTTATTTTTAATACTTTCTAAATTATTTGTTACTTAAATTAGTATATTCCATTTCAATTGGAATTCTTATAGAAATTGAACTATACAAATACCAATATAATGAAAATATTAAATAAATATCAGAAACAGAGCGTCACCTGCCTTCTACTTACATCTACTTTCCAACGTACATTTACTCATTTGATATTCTAAATAAGCTTCACTACTCACACTTGCTAAGCTAATCCTTCGAATATACATAATATGTTGCAAGGCCAAGTCTTGTATATGTCGTATGTCGCTTTTTCCGTAAGCATCAGATGATGTTTACGGATTATTGTTAAACTGATCGGTGAAGAAATTATGTCGACATTGTCGCCAATATGGTCGTTGACGACATTGTCGCTCATGGGATATTAGGGGACTAGGGGACGTGTCGTCCACTTTGCAACACTTGTATAAAAATCTCGTTGACGATTTGTATCGTGTCGCCGATATGTCCTCGACGATTTACTTTGTTCTTGTACCCGTAGTTTAAGAAGTCTTGAAGGTATTGCCAAATGTTTATAATCGGTGATTTTTTAGCTATTATCTTTTTGGCAACACTGGTTTAAACAGCTGACGCACGTTTCGTGTTTTGTTTCACTGTCAAACATCTTCACTTTGATTCACCATGAATCATCTTACAAACGAACAACGCTTGCAAATTATTGAATTTTTTTTATCAAAATGCGTGCTCTGTTAAGAAAGTTCATCGCGCGCTTCCATTTTATGGTCAGTTTAATCGACCCACTGAAGCGGCTATTCGGGCTATTGTGACTTAATTTCGCACCAAATTTACATTGTTGGACATTAAACCACCAACACGCTTACGTAGAGTGCGAACTGAAGAAAATATCGCAGCTGTATCGGCCAGTGTTAATGATGACCATCAAATATCGATTCGTCGCCGTTCGCAGCAATTGGGCCTCTGTTACTCAAAAACGTGGAAATGCCAAAATTGGACTAAGCGGATGGACCATTTGAGGCGCAGTCAAGGTCAACATTTGCATGAAATAATCATCTAACATTAAATTATATGGACCGTACTATCGATTCAAATAAAGATTTCATGCATTTTTCTGAATTTTATGTGTTTTTTTAAACTTTCCTATAGCTTTTAAAAAATCACCCTGTATATATATATGCAAGTGCACATGCACACTTTGAAGAAGTTTGTAATCAATAAAAATGTCCTGACAAACCAGATGATCTAAAGCAAAGGATGGCTGTGTACGTTCTTGAATGAGGGTATACAAGTAGTTGTCTAAATCTGGGATAAGGTCTCAGTTGGAATGCCATGCTTGGCTTGCACTATTTTATTAGGCCATCGAACCTTACTTTTTCTATGTACATAAGGACCTTTTTGTTATGTCTGCACATACGTTTTAGTGTGAATGTGGGTTAAATAGTATTTTTCTTTTTGAATTTATTTACACATGGAACATCTCTTATGCGGAAAGTACACATAATTCCAAAAGAATGAAGTTTTTATTTAGAGGAGTGCACTTGTGTCATTGGACTTATTATTATTGATACCTGAAGAATATTCCGTAGAGATGCGCTTTTACATATTCGACCAAGTCTGAAAGTGAGTTTCGCAGGAGGCGTTCAAAGTTTATTTCATATAACTAAAGCAGCATTTACATTACGCGATCCAGTCGCGCGGCCTGCCGAAAATGACAAAACCACACGATTTCGTGAGAGGATCGCACGTAAATTTTGACAGTCTGTTCGATTTCATTATATTTTGAAATTTGTCAAAAACTCCACACTTTTTGTGCGGTTAGAAAATCAGAAATGAAGTAAAATCAAAACCGCCTGTGAAATGTTCAATGTTTTTCATTTCGATTTATTTTTGTGTGACAAGTGAAACGTGGAAAACAATTTTCGATACGATTTTTGGAAATTGGGAGAGGAATTATGCGATCTCTCTCACTAAAAATTGTTTTACACAACCACGATGTTTAAGTTAGTTTTACAATTTAGAACATTTTTGAGCATAATTTTTGATTGGATTGACCAAAATTTTACTGTAGAATGGAAAACTTGAAAACATGCTTGAAACTTAGCATATTATTGATTGGGGCGTTGACATACAATTTACAAATCAAATAATAATTTAGAATAACATCATTTTTATAAATCTTTTCATATTCATTATGTCAGAAAAAATCAATGGCAGCAAGAGGGGTTTTATAGTTTTATTCCGATTTGTATCAATTTAAATATTTTGTATTTTCTACATTCGTAAACTGATGTAGAAAATCTACAATATGGATGAAAGTGTTATTATAGAAGAGAATGTATAATTGAAGAAAATGAGAATGGCAAATGTAAAATTAAAAAAAAAACACACACAAAAAATATATATTTTTTAGTCCAAGCTCATCTAATTAGAGTTTGGGCAATGTATCTTCGCGCGTTTTGTGTTGTTCGAGTCTATGTTCGAATGAGGGAGAAAATTTGAGCTAAACGTCAAAAATACTGTTATGCCCTAAAAATGTTATTTCAAAAGTTTATTTTTAGTTTTTCGGATTCTAATAAAATTGATCAGGCGGATTCAAATGTTTAAAAACTTCGCCCGTTAACAAGACGTTGGTAAACGATAAAGTTAGTAAAATTTGGTTAATTAAATTTATATACCATACAAAAATTAGAAGCAATCACGCTTTCTTGGCAAATATTTCTCACTCATTTTGTTTCCCTGCAATTTGTGTTACAAAATTGTTTACCTCAACTTAATATCTTTAGAAACGATTAGCGGGAAGTACATCTGAACATTTGTTTAGATACAGAGTTAAAATATATAGTGGTATACTGCAGAACATCATCCGGGGAATATTCTGCATTAGAAACATACCTTATGTCCGGCCACAAAAACGTTTCTTCAATCGTTAGGTGCGGCTCAATGGCCATTCGCAAAACTCTGATGCCCGAGTCTTTCACAACTTCATGATAACATAAATCCTGTGCAGCACTTATTGTCCGATGCTTGAGAGGGGAGGGGGTAAGCATAGAAACAACAACAAAAAGCGATTATGAGAGTTCTTTATCCTCCTGGAAAAGAAGAAAAGTGGAGAGATCACAATAGCACGCCACCGATAAATCAAAGACTGGTGCTTTAAATGAGGAGGCAAGCAAGCAATTGCTTGACTACCGCAGTTGCTGTTCTTTCGAGGGATTTTTGTTTGTGTGAGTGTTTGGGTAAGTTATGACCTTTTGACAGTTCGACGCACAAAATGTGGCAATTTCAAGTCAAAGAAAAAACGACGGATAAGAACAAATGCATAAGGAAAATGGCAATTTTTACGGCCTTTAGTGATTACTTATTTTAGCCGAATACCAACAGACTCAAATTTGTGTAGTTTCCTTAGTGAATGTGGATTGTTCCTCCTCGCACTCCAGCCCCCTCTCCCAATCCCTATGCCCACATTCTCGTTCGTATGAGAATAAAGATTTTAATCTTCTAACCGCAAACGTTAGAGGCACAGTCGTTACATTTGTTTTGTCATTACGTATGTGGTTGAAACCTAATTAAAGTTGGCCTATGTTTGCCATTACTAAAATCCCCCTGCGGGTCATATAAAAACATGGGGTCTGCGGAAAGTTGTTGTCTGCAGAGGGAATGGGCACCACAGAAAATATCCTTATAACGTCACCTAGACTTGTAAACTACGTTTCTATTTTATTTATTGAAGTGTTTCACTTTCTCTTTTTTGATTGATCGACTATTATTATTTATTGGTGTATTTTGCAGAAGAGTTTCTAAACTCGTGGACTATTTTTTCATAAAACGTCTGGCAAGTCATTTGGCTTAAAAAATGGCCATACACACGAACTGATCAACTGGTTACGCTAACTGATGGATGTTAACTTATCAAGATCGCTTTAGTATGGACGACCCTGTTACGATAGGCCTTACAATGAGATGATACATATTTAGCTGGGTCGCGGTCCGCGGAAATAAACTTTGGATTTTTTAATAATGATTTGCAAAATATTTTGTTCCGTCTGTCTCTTTATGAAGCACTTCCCAATAGTGGTCCAAATTCCACCAAATTTCGTATATGTGCCTTCTATCCACTCCATTTGAAGCTTCAAATTTAATTTCCAAAGACAATTCTAACGTTGCCTCTCGTTCAGATCATGATATCATATTTTCTTAAAAACTTAAAATATGCCTGACTAAAGTGAACATAAAACATGTGTCGGATTCTTTGATAAAAAAAATAATAATTCGTTTTTCGATCTCAATAATAGAAGTAATTATTTGTTTGTAAATCAGAACTTGAATTGTATTCGGCAACGAGTGTAGTTTTGTTTCTAACAAACAGAAAAAATAAAAACAAAAATTTATGATACGCATTGCATTTGGTTGAACTTTGAATTAGATTGGATCAATCTTTGTATCGATGAGAATGTTGGCAGTTTCGAAACGGTCCTCTGGTACGGCCACAATGCCTTTAGTAACAAAAATGATCTCGGACCCGAATACAAGTTCAGGTTCAGTCATATATAACGGTAAAAAAATAATATAACAATGGAAAATAAAATAAATAAAAGGAAATAAAAATCCTTAAGAATCCTTTGTGTGACTTTTTAACATAAATATCACTTTTGTTGTTGATTCCTTTGGTAAATAAAGATTTTTATATAAAATACTAAGTATGAAAACAACATGCCACAAACATGAATGCAAATATTTTTAATATAAAAGATATCTTATAAATGTCGACCAATAAATGTGGAATTTTATCAGGTTTGGGAGATTTTGAATGGACCTAAGAGCTGAATTTTTGAAAATTTTGAAGCATTTTCAGGAGCAATATTTACAAGATCTACATAAGTTGTTTTTTGTCACAAGTAAGTTTTGTGGATCAAGGACGAACGCTATTTAATTTGATGCAAATCGGTTCAGATTTAGATATAGCCCCCAAACAAATGTCGCTCCCGATTTGACATTTTCAGCTCTAGAAACCACATATTGTACCCGATTTTCTTTAAATTTAGCACAACATCTTATGATCCAACTAGAAACACCTATGCAAAAATTGGGTAAGATCGGTTCAGATTTAGATATAGCCCCCAAACAAATGTGGCTCCCGATTTGACTTTTGCCGCTTTAGAAACCACATATTGTACTCGATTTTCTTTAAATTTGGCACAACAGCTTAGAATCCAAGTAAAAACTTATGGTGAAAGTGGCTAAGATCGGTTCAGATTTAGATATAGCGCAAATACAAATGTTGCTCCCAAATGTTTAACCGATTTTGGCCAAACTATACATATTATATTTTACCTATTTCGTTCCAGATTTCAATACACGCCCAAACAAGTGTCCTTTCCGATTTAACATTTTTTGTCAAACACATACATACCTTTTCACCGAATTAAATTGTATTCGGATTGAAAGTGGAGTGTATCATAGAGTCGGCCCCGCCCGACTTTAGCCTGTTGTTTTTTCAGAGGAAGTACGAAATGTGCCCACTTTATTACGCACAACAATTCGGAGACTTTTGCGAGTACCCACGTTTCAGAAATCCAACATAAACTCATTGTAAATAGATGGAAGTAATGTAATGGTTTTTCTCTTTCTTCGCATTTTTCTATTCGAAGCTGCCTTTTGTGCTTTTGGCACGGAATCACATACATACATATATAGGCCAACATATGGATGGATATATGAACATAAGAGTGGGTAACGAAAAATGTTAGAAATTAGTAATGTTTTATTGTCACTTTCAAAGTCCAGCGGTTCTGACTTTAACAATTTTGATAGGTATTTATTTACGATTATTTAGTTCGTGTTCTTCTGACAATCATTCATTGCATTACTTTATAAAAGTACAAAAGGGGGGGAGAACGTTTTCAAGATTTGTGCAAACTTCTTACTTTGGGTGATTTTAAGAGAGTTTTGCTAAACGGATGAGCTCACTCATGTTTTTATTAATTTGTAGTTTTTTGATTGTTGTCATGTCTGGAAAATGTGAATAATATGTGACTGAAAACTCATAAAAACTCGATAAACTGATTCGGAGCCGTGGAATTTTTCTACATCAGTTTGGGCAAAGAGTCGAATAAGTAGACAGATTTTGGAGATCATTAAAAACCTTTGCTCGATCTGATGTATTTGGATTTTTGGTACATTTTCTATTTTTAGTAAATTTTGTGCTTACAAATTATATTGGTTTTCAAATATGTACAATGATTTGTCAGAAATTCGATGCTGAAATCTTATTTTATTTGTTCTATTTGTCGATTTAATGTACAAAATTTATTTATGGTAAAAGTGATCAGATAGTGAATTTCGCTATTGAATTGTGTTGGAGTGGTAACTGGAATACTTGCGATGTATCCATGGAACGCCACCCACTTTCATATGCACATATGTGTGAGTATATGGACTGGATTGCTTATCTGTCTGTCGGCATCTGAAGAGATGACACCAGCACATTCTAAATGTATTTCTAATGCCAAGAAGATCTCAAAATTCTCAGAAGCACTGTACGAATCAGATCTTTTACTTGATCTCGCACTTGAGGCAAATGAAGTGGTTGGTATGAACTTGATAATTCCATTTAAATTAAGAGGCACGTACGAATGACGTATATGCTTTGTGCAGGAGTTCAGTTTAATATATAAACATTTGTACAGTGGGTTCCCGATTTAACGAAAAATGAAGGCTTATTATTAGAAAATATCTTAGTGAAGGGCTTTCTTAAACTATTTTAAACTCGTAAAATCATAATCTTGGAGACGTCGATATTATTTGTTTGGATCTTCTGAGCTTAACCAAACGCACTGCATTTCGTTCCATTGGTTCAATCAGAGGACTAACGTTGTGTGTCATTTAAAGTGTCAAAGTTAGTATAGCATTTGTACCAAAAATTACTCAACTTTAAAGCAATAAAATCACTATTTTACGATACCGCTGAAACAGTTTGTGGTTATTACAGAAACTACTTTCAGTTTTTCCACTTTCGTGTTTATTCATCTAATCTACTTTTTGCAATTATATAACTGTTCGAATTATATAACTGGTCTTTATTCATGACAGTATTATAGACATATTTATTGCCTACAGCAAATGGTAATGAGAAAGGTTTCAGGCAGAAAACAACGCTCTTCAAAAACGCTTTGCGGTGAGGTTTTCGAGTGTATACATATAATACGCAGATGTGATTTTCATATAACGTTGATATATATACAACTTATCCATGCAGAAGGATCACTGATGATTTGTCCCTACACAGGACAATGCATTAAGTAAATGGTCAAGTGTGGTTCTCCTCCTTTTCATTACCTTCTTAAGAAGAAATTACTTGATCGAATGTAGTGCATTCAAAGCTCATAGAAAATATATAATATCATAAAAATATATTTTTATTTTATATGAAATTATGTTTTTAAATATTTTCCGTTCCGCACTTCGTCAAATTTTTTTGTCTGTTCTTTAAATCTCAAATTCGTTTAATCGAGAAACCACTGTAGATGATAATTTGAAAATAATCCTGAAAATCACCCAAACCCCAAATGACTGTCGCAATTTTATTTCATCTAGCTTACATGGGGTTATAAGGAATTGTTTCTGAAAAATAATCTATAATATATATACTTTGTATCCTTCCCTTCGGCAGTTTGTTTAATGAACAGAATTGCTCTGCTGAGATTTGCTGTTTCTTCTGAAAAATTAATGGAAATGTTTGCGCATTTAGCGATTTCCACACAATATTATTCTAGTTTCCATCGCCATGCAATCATTAATATTTTGCCGTGAATATTTTCAAGTGGAAAATTAGCATTTAACATTCACAATGAATGAAGTGAAAAGTTTGTCAGTCACAGCTCATTATTTTCGGGTTGCGTGTCATGTCCTTGTAAGCTTCCTTTCATACATATTTTAAATGTTTCCATATTATTCTGGCACCATGGACCCACCCACCCACTTTGCGATGAGTTTGCATGTCAAAGATGCGTTATTTTCCTGCCACGAAAGAAAGTATAAAACTGCAGCAGTCGCACGCATCGGCGAACAGTTAAGTTGAGTACAAACTTCACAACGAACATAAATAAATACACACACGCACACACACAACTATACGTACGTATGTAGGTATGTTGAGAATGAGTGTCATATTTATTTTGCAAAAAAAACTTACTTCGTTTGCCAAATTCAGGGAATTGGAAAAGTTCAAATGCGCTTGTTGGTGCAGCCAGACAAGTTGTCTGTGCGTTCTAGAGACCGTCTGCGAAAGTAGCATCTGAAAGTATGAATGTTTATTTGTTACAGTAGTTTTTAATTGGATCGTCTTACAACATTTCGTTGGACGTACGGAAGTATTTCATGGTGGAGTGCCAAAACCATTTTCAGATTTAATTAAAAATCTACAGGCAATTCGCTACTTCTAGAATAAATTAACATAACTTAATTCTGTTGGTCGAGTGACGTAGCTCAACGTGTAGGGCGAATATGAAACCTATTTGTTGCCTAGAGTTTGGAAAAATTGTTATAATCCCACGTTACATGTTCAGGCACAACCGGTGTGCAGTGCACACTGTGCACCCCACATATCCTTAATTATATGTTCGCTTTTTTCGCAATTTATTGATGTAGCGATACATTTATTGCGATTGTAATGTCCTTTTGAATACCGTATTTGTGATAATCGGAGATTGGCTGTTGTAAATTGCGTCGTTTTGCGACGCACTAATCATTACAATAGTCTCCAATTTGATTTGATTTGTAACTTTTTGGTTAGAGCCAGGAAAATTGTCCCAGGGTAACCTATTTTGTTTTGGAAAAAGAACTCAAGCGTTGGCTCTGAGGCGCTTGCCAAAGTTGTCATCCTTTTCGCAACTAAAAAAGTTTGCGCACTTGCATTGAATGGTCTATTAAACAATTAAAGAAAATAAAATTTTCCTTCAAAAGTTTGCGATTAGTGTTGAGAGCTGAATGCGACAGAGAAGTACACACTCTTCGGTCTACACAAGTGCAGCAGTAAGAACTAAGCGTACCCATGGCTATCTGACTGCTTGTCTTTTGAGTCAATTCAAAAGTTTATTACGAAATTTAAAATGCCAAAAACAAAATGTGAAAGTAAATAAATGAAATGAAAACATCTCGGTCTAATTAACAAAATATACGTGGGACCAGGCCAAAAAACGAAAAGGACATACTTTATTTATATATGTATATCCCAACAAATCTGAGGGGCCCCTCCCCAAAATCCTGCGGAACCCGAGTGTAAACACAAAAGTGAACAAATGACACAAAGAAAAACAGAAGCATTTGCCAGCATCGGAAAAACATCGGAGGGGGAACTCATTTTAAAGTAATTGAGTTTATTGCCTCGCTGTTGCCGTCCTTGCTTCATTGGCGTTCCTTGGCTGCCAAAACAGGACATGGCTGATGTTAAAGCAATTTGTCTGATCTTATTTTTGGACATTCACTTATTTCTTATTTGGTTGTTCGTGCCTTCCCTTGTCCGTTCTTTCATTTAGTTTTTTATCTCAAAACAATTTATTAGTCACTAAAAATGACAAAAACAACAACTCCAACCAAGAAAATTAAGTGACAAAATACAGCACATACTCACTCATACTCAGTGAACGGTGGCAGTTCGTCCTTCCGTCCAGTCGTCCATCCGACCATTGTCCCTAAGAAGCTTGCCAATGTTTTAGACAATTTTCACACCAAATTACTGTGAATGAGAGGCCGGGCATTTGCACTCGCGACCAGACTAGAGGGTGTCTATGGCCGTAGATGAGGTGTAAACATGTTGAAGGCAATCATTAATTTCAATTTCAAGTGCAAATACCCGCAGTATCCTGCAACTAAAGACACGAGTACACTAGCCTGCGGCCTGGTCTCCCCCAGCAAGACAGTGGGTGTCACAAACCCACTGTGCTCCTTGATGGCGCCCCTATATTTGAAGGCGTGTGTTTGCTATGTGTCTGTGTGTGTGGGGGGGGGGGAGGTGGATTGTCGTTATACTTTTGCATTGACACTGAGCATAATACGTCCTTACTTATGGGTGAATGTATGTTTACTATGAAAAGGAATAGATGGCTGGGTGTCACATGCATGTGTGTATCTGCCGACGACCCACAGTGGGTTGCAGCAGTACCAAAGAAATATCAATTCTGGAAATTCCTAAACGGATGATTTTCGGCATGTCAAGATAATAAAATAAATAAATCGACTCACAATCAGTTAACCCATTAATTCCCAAGACTTTTTATTTCGGAAAATATTTTAATATTTTTACTAATTTAGCCTCTTATACTTTATCTGAAGACTCCAATGAAAACAATCAATGTGATAATTGTCGAAAAATGTGGATTATTCAGAGTTACCAATTGGGTAATTTTGCTGTATTCAAGCGAGTACAGTGGCAAGGAATGGGTTTAGGCGGCTCGGTTTGCACATACATACACATATCAAAACTCATATAAAAATGACGTTTCTGACGATGATACTTCTGTTGAGTATTTGAAGTATTTAAGAAATAAGTCTCAGACAATGAATGAGAATTTCTCCTTAGACTATATTATCTAACCACACTGAATTGTTTTAAAAGATAATTCGAAGTATTAAAAATTATAACAGTATTAATTAATGTATGAAGAACTTAAAATAAATTTAAGTACAGAAATTGACTTAACTAAGGAAAAAAGCTCTTTTTTAACTTAAAATATCCTAAATGGTATTTTTTATGCAATAAAATCTTCATTTCTCAATACATTCTCCCGCACAAGTACGAATTTACTCAATTGTAAGAACTTTTTCTAGACCCAAAGAAAGTGCGTTTAAGTAAATTTACTACCATTTTCAAGTAAATGAAATATTTACCGTGACTTTGAAAGGCGGAAATTGTACTCATTCTTAGATAATTTTCCTACTCTTACTCTGAGTTGCTTTAGTGTTTCAACTCATTAATGATGACGTTTAGCCGCTCCATGCCGGCTTTATGTAGTAGCTTCCATTCAGTGAATTCTTCTTAAAATCATTTTATATCTATTCATTATACCCTACACCACATCGTGGATTAGGGTATAATAAGTTAGATTTCAGCCAACTGTTTGTAACACCATGAAATATTCGAGCTAGACCCGCCTTTAAGTTTACCGATCGGCTTAGAATCACCAGCTGAATCGATTTATCAATGTCTGTCTGTCCGTCTGCTGTCCATCTAAGCTTGTTCGCACACTACAGGTCGCAATTGTTGCCTGAGTGCCATGAAATGTGGCAGAAGTTATTTTTTAGCCTAACGACGATCGGTATTGAATTCGGAGGAAATCGGTTCAGATTTAGATATATCCTCCATACAAATATCCCTCCAATTTACCCTATTACTGCTCTTGAATATACATTTAACAATGAATATTGATAAAATATTCAGGATCATGTCATATTTGAACTAGAAACAGCAAACGTAAAAGTGGACTACATGGGTCCATGTTTTGATATAGCCCCATACAAATGTACCTCCGATTTACACTATTTCTGGTCCAAAATGCACATTTTACATTAGATATTGATCAAATTTCCAACACCATGTTACATTTAGACTAGAACACCTACTTTGATAGTCAGCTATATAAGTTTGTTTTGCCCCCATTAAAATGGGCCCCCAGTTTAACTACTGTCGCTCTAGAACCCACACTTACATTAGATATTGATAATATTTTGCATATCATATTATATTTCTACTTTTGAAAGTGTAATAGTACGACCCCCAAGTGTTGTTATAGGCCATCTACAAATGTCCGTCCAATCGGGTCTGGATCAAATTTTCCAGATCATGGATTATTTCACATAGGAACACTTACTGAATGAATTGGGCCATGGATCCCGATTTTAGACGTATTTTCTACATCACTTTGTATTTCAGTTAAGAACTCTTACAGCAAAAGTGGAGTATTACGCACTGAAATTGCCACCGCTCATTATCAGTTTCCGATTTGTTTTCATAACACTCTAGATTCAACTTATTGGTGTAATTTAACTTTGACTAAATTAAGTAATAAAGACGTATTCATTTAATCACCTGTAACTCCTGAAATGCTGTACCAATTTTTATGTACTATACATAGTTTTTAAGGTAATGAGTTACAGCCACAAGTCTTTGTCATATAATTCCTTATATTTTGATGTCAACAGAATGAATATCGTTCGTTAGTTTATTACATATAACTGGTATACATATTATAAAAAACTAAAATAGCTTAGGTTTGAAATCCCATATCGCCTGGAATGATTCTGGAAAACCAAATTTATATCTAGTCATTCTCACTTTTAGTACAACCTATCCCAATGTGCCACACACACGTAAAGGAAGCGCCTGCAGGACAGACATCATTTGTTTGTTTTCGATGGCATTGTTTCAGCGTCGTTGAATGGGACGAACTAATACAGAAGAGGCAAGGGCACGGCAGAAGCTCAATAGCTCAGATGTGACAGTAGCAAAATATATGGCAAGCAATTTATTTGTAATTCATCATTGTTTATTGGCCTCATCGTTTGCTGTTTACTTTTTGTTAAAACTTTCAAGTTTGAATAATATCCTTCTCACCCAACCCCCAACCCACACGCACACACTATCGTCCTGTTGTTTATAAGGTGCCCGCACCCGTGCGAAGAAGTGATTAATTATTTCGTTTAAATAAATTTAACAAAAGTTTAATCACTTCGAATAGGTTGGCAAGAGCATTCAAATATTCTATGAGTTGCGTCATTTCTGTCGTATTTCCAGTGCGATAAGGGCCTCTTAAAGATCTCAAATGGTTCGATGTTAAAGTTTTAAAAAGATTTGGCAAAGTTCTTTTTGTGCTGTTTTTTCGTCGAACGAAATTGAAATTTAATCTCAACACTTCATTGGTATGTAGGAAACGTACTTGTGAAAACTGCCTCTGGCAAAAAAAGCACTTCCGAAATGCATCAAACAGCGCGTATGCAGCTGATACCAAACCACACCAACTGCACGATATGCCACTTTCTAATCCAAAAGCCTGTGTGTTCCTGCATTTGCGTGGGTGGGTGTATGTGTGCGTCCGGGACTGGCAATCACGAATCTGTAACATACTGAGGGCTGATGGCTTCATGTAAATATGAAGACTTGCAAAAGTCTCCTACCCTTAGAACATGTTCCATGTGAATGGTGAGCAGGAGGTCTATCGGCACTGCTATCATCACTGCTCGTGTGTATGTACACACATTCGGGTGGCTCTCATTGGGGGCTATAACTGTTGGGTAGTTCCAAAAATATCTTCGACTAAAACTGAACGTATTACACTTTGAATACAATGTGGTTTGAGTGAGACATTAAGCTAAGTATAGTTGGATCAAATCCGTCTCATGACCCTGTATCATATCTATCTAGAGATTTCAAAACCCAGCCCTTTTCAGAATCCAGAAACGGATGTTGAATTTTACACGAGGGCGTAGCAATATACTTCTGCTGGGAAGGGCTATAGCCGCCCACAGCCTTTGTACTCAAAAGAACAAAAAATATGTGTTATTTTTATGAGAAAATGACAATGAGAAGTAAAAAGTTAATTCATGAAATAAGAATTATTACCACTATTATAGGATAAATTAATATATTTAAAAAAAAAAATCGTCTTAATGGAGTGGAATAAAAAATAAATAAGAATATTAAATATTAACTAGAAAGTCGTTCTAAAAACTCCAATAATAAAATCTGCAGTCACAAACAATTTTAATACTAAAATATTTAAGATGGCCAAAATTGAAAATCGATTTTAGTCCAAGTTAGAAATTAGCCAAGTTTTTTCCTCGTATCAAAAAACTTCTTTCAACGCAAGCTGGGCTTTGATAAATGACCTTTGTCTCTCTTACCAAATTTAATTTGTGTGTATTCTTGCAGCCTGACATTACATTTGCACAATTATAAGACTGTCCAAATATTGGAAAAGTTTGCACATTTTTGGGGAAAATAAAAAACAAAATAAGTTTATGTACAGAATCTCTACTTACAGATCTACCAACGCTAGAAATCGTACTTACATATTGCAAATCATACACTAATTGTTGTTTATAGCTCCATAATTTGTGTCTGTTTGAATGTTTGAAAACAATTTATTGGGTGTTATTCGGTTGATGATTCTTAAAGGATTCACTTTGTATTTTCCATCTAACAAAAGTATTCACAGACATATAGCAAGATTCCTAGTTGTGCAATGAGTTTTTAATTTATCAATCCCAATATTAGCGATGTTTACAATATGGGGAGTGATAAATTAAAATTTGTTTCCGAAATATCTGGGAAGGGCTAAAAAAGTTCTGGGTGGTATTAGCCCACCCCAGCCCCACCATTCCTACGCCTATGATTTTACATAATTAATGGAACCGGTTTAATATTTTATAATATATTGTTTTTCCATTTGTAACGGATGATTCATCGTGAGGTTTGGTTTATAATGTAGAATAAAGTACAAAAAATTGAAAGTGAACTTAAAATTTTTATTATCGATTAAATGACACTTACTGTTTGAAAATGATATCATGATTCACTGTGAGGTTTAATTTTTCAATGGACTTTTTTGACAGATCACGCAAATTGCTCATATCAAATCGTATATACACTCAAACTCTGTACATACTCCTATATTTGTATACATTCATATACAATACAGATTTCTCATTATTATTTCTCCTTTCATTTCAACAAATGGTAGAATTAAATATCTTTAGAGAATTTTTTGAAAATTGTAAATGGGTTTTCAATATTCACTTTATGGACTGTGTACTTTGCTCACTGTTTTCTACGATTTTTACTTTATTGAAATTTCTTTATTGAGTTAAAATAAAAATTATTTTGAAATTCATTTGATCACAAAGTTCAATTTGAGCTTTTCAACAAATTGCATTATCAGCTAACCAACAGTGATATATTTATCAAATCACATTTAAATACCGTTGATTAGATGACCATTTAATTTAATTTTATTGTTAGTGACATACCCTGCTTCATGGAGTGTACTCCACAATATTGCCGACATATTAGACGTACTACGGGAACTATTGTAAATAATTGAGATATTTGTATACTCTTACTAATTACCTCTTACTTTACTATAAAAGTATGAATTCCTTTTTTTGAGCCTACACGTTCAGAGAAATGCAGATTTACAACGATTGTCAATTTGTCACCTTTTCAATTCGTTTGTCTAGTCAATCAATCTAATCCAAAAGCCTGTGTGTTCCTGCATTTGTGTGGGTGGGTGTATGTGTGCGTCCGGGACTGGCAATCACGAATCTGTAATCGTTTGTCTAGTCAATCAGAGCAACGTATACTCTAAATTGCATTATTCCAGCTGCATCCATTTGGATGGAATGATCCGCTTTTCCCGTTTTACCACTTAAAAGTACGAAGTTCGAAAAATCTCTTTATTGTACGTAAATAATCACAATGAATATAATGTTTCTAGCAGTTCTTGTTCGATGGATACATTTTTGCCCCCATTTCACTCCATAATTGTAAAAATATTAAGCGTTTAAAGCTTGCGGATGATGTTTTAAAGCTGATAAAATTGGACATCGTTTTTGGATCGTAATCAACTACCACGATGGTCTTCTTCTTGGTATCCCATTGTGATACTATGGATGGTGCCGATGATGCTGAATCACTCTTGTCTACCATACTTTTCCATCTACTTTCCCTTTCGTATAGTAAATAGTGGAAATATATTCGACCACGAGTAGGATATCGAAAACATTCCAAAATGAAGATGTATATACATCAGCAACCATTTTATTTTAATACGCAGAGTGAACCGGCTTAATAGACGTAGAGCTGTTGTATATGTCTATTTTTATATCATTCACTTTTTTCGGCACAACTCGAAAAACGAATGCGAATATCATTGATATCCGTAGGATATTTCCGCATTCTTTTCCATTTGAATTCCTGCCTCAAGCCAATTCCACTCTATGCTCAACTTCCTTTTTGCGCCACCAATATTTAGCTTCGATGTAATGGAATATTTTGGTAGAGACATGCACATTAGGGCGTACCTCAAAAAAAAAGTTCGCCGTACACCTTCAAATATGAAGTATTATTGAAAGGTAGTTTCAAAAAAATTTTTTTTATTTTTTTATGCCGAACGTAGGGGTCGCGCTTTTACATTTTTCTATATAATGTTTTTATCTCGACGAGGCCGATTTTTTTGTCTTTGAAGTCATTGAGCTCAAGCACCCCCTTCTGGTACTTACCCATCATATCTCAGTTGCTACTACCCTAATGTACCACTCTAATATCAGAAAATTAAAGCTCGCATAAAATCATGAAACTCTTCCTAAGGAAGTATGTCGATTTTCCCAGCAGAAAAAGTGTTAAACTAGTTTTTTTCTTATTTTACCGAGAGCATTGCATGTATTTATAAGTTGTTCTTTGTATCTTCGATGTTTACAGTCGGTTGTCAAAGTGTAATACATATATTGGTGTTTTTGGCCCATGCGTTGCTCATCGGTGACCGCCATAGCTGATTCATGCACAACATGAGCAAAACTACTTTGTCACATTGTTTCCCTATTGCAAATCGTTTTACCTGTGAAGTAACGGTCTATATTTTATTGTAACAATAGAAGAAATTAGTTCAGTAATAAGGCGTTGGTGGCTCAACAAAGCATTATTAAATATTTAAATTTCCATTATACAACGATAAAAAAACTAAAAAAATGTCTTTTACGATCAGTGCATTAAACAACACTATGTTACCGACTAAGTACGATGTTATTAATTATTTCTTGTATCTGCGGCATAACACTAATCCCAATAGAAAATTGAGTGCTTTTAAACAAGAAGCTTTCAGAAGCATTACCCTTTTATGGGAGCGGGCAGGCATTCCAATTATATCGGTATCAGGTGTTCGTAAACGGTTGGATAAACTTCTAGACGATTACTATAAATTGGTTAAAAGTCCATTGAAATGCAATGTAAATGAGTGGAATAAATTGTTCTCAATTTCGCGTTGTAAGTGTGGCATAGAAAGAAATGTTCCATGCAGTTGCACCGCCTCTGATAAAATCCCAGACGATGCGAAAGACTTTTTCATCGATCAATGGGGTCCACGGCTGATGACTTTGGATAATGTTTATCATATGATGTCGATGAAAAATTGCGGTGTTCAAACGTGCTCAATTGTTGCACCATCAAAAGCGGTATATACCGAGTTCAACAGTATTGGGTATCAACCAGGCAGCGATGAAGAGCTAGAATTTGAAGAAAATGTTGGCGATTCCTCAGAGAAGATTAAAACAACATTTACGGTGGCGGATATTTCTTTGCGTAATTTTAGTTCGGCTTTGGATCGCAGCGATACTTCAGTTCGCTACGGTGCCTTGCTTGCGACCATGTTAATAAAAGATTTAAAATTGTCTATTGCCGCAAAAGCCAAAGAAGAGTTATCTGCAGAAACAGCCGAAAATATATGTCAGTTCTTTGAAGGGCTTATCATCAATAAAAATAAAATATTTCGAGAACGTGTGAAGTTCCGTAAGGAAGCAAAAGCGGCGGCCAAATGCCATCAATTATTAAAGTGTATCTCTTTCGATGACAAGAAAGAGCCAACTTTGAAAAAAGTAACCGAGGCAAATGTGACGCGAAATATTGTTTTAAATGAAGAACAAACAGAAAGGACCTGGAATCTGGCCCGGAAGTATCGGAGAAGGCATTCAAAATTGCATACACTACCCTGTAAGTTTAATATATTAATAGTGTTTCGTGTCCGTGTGTTCCGTATACTTTACTTGTGAGCATTTTATTAATTAATAAATCGCATATTTTGTTGCTTATTCCGTTTGGTCAGTCAAACAAAATTTCGAACGCATTACAATGGGAGAAATGCCAGCGAACATAGATGGGTGGAATATTCGAGGCGACCAGCTTTACTTGTATCGTATGGTTCGAGCCGTTCATACCGGAGAATGCGATGAAAAATTAGCCAGCGAGAAGCCCGGCGCTATTTGCAAAGCGCGCTGGCTAACAACAGCCTCTCGAATTCTGCGCTTTTATATGACGTGTACGCAACCCTCGATGGTATTGAGAAAACTGGCTCAGTTCGTTGTGAAAGTGTATGCACCATTCTGGTTTCTTGTAAAAAGCCAACCACTGGCAATTCACGGAAGTCGGAATGTTTTCCTTTATATATGTTGGATTCGTCAGTTGCCAAAAGATATTCAAGAGGTCATCCGTCCGTTCATTGAAAATAACGGATATTTTTTTCATCTTGAAAATATTTTGTTATCGATGATAACAGACCCAGATCAACTAGTGCGTTCAGATGCCTATGATAAGATTTTATCAGCCCGCAATGAAGCCACGGGAAGCATTCGACAAATGTTCGGTCCACCAGTTCATAATTTTATCAATTTTGATAGTGACTCATATTTCAATATGATCGATTGGAAACAATTTGAATTGACTGAGCCGCCATGCTTGCAGTTTTTTTCGCAAGAACAGTTAGAAGCATTCCAATTTTCAGAAGAAATTATCGATTTACCAGGTTAGCACAAGAAAAACTTAATTTGATTGCTTTCTTTGCTGAACTCATTTATTTTCACAGATTATCCATGCCATTCTCAAAACACCGAGCGTTTTGTTCATGTTGTGCATGAATCAGCTATGGCGGTCACCGATGAGCAACGCATGGGCCACATCTTTTCTAAACTTGAGAGCCGCCAAAAATACACCCAACTTGAATCGCGTCGAAATATGGTTGATTAAAATTTTAATTGTACCTTAATTTTTATATTTATTGTTCTAAGAATTGAAATATGATGCGTAAATAGTAGAAGGGGGTTGTTGAGGTCAACGACTTTAAAAACTGAAAACCTGTTATGTGCGGGACAAAAACACCAATATATGTATTACACTTTGACAACCGACTGTAAACATCGAAGATTCAAAGAACAACTTATAAATACATGCAATGCTCTCGGTAAAATAAGAAAAAAAATAGTTTAACACTTTTTCTGCTGGGAAAATCGACATACTTCGTTAGGAAGAGTTTCATGATTTTATGCGAGCTTTAATTTTCTGATATTAGAGTGGTACATTAGGGTAGTAGCAACTGAGATATGATGGGTAAGTACCAGAACGGGGTGCTTGAGCTCAATGACTTCAAAGACAAAAAAATCGGCCTCGTCGAGACAAAAACATCGATGTATCACACTTTAAAATCCGTTTATAAATGCAGAAGTTATATAGAAAAATGTAAAAGCGCGACCCCTACGTTCGGCATAAAAAAATAAAAAAATTTTTTTTGAAACTACCTTTCAATAATACTTCATATTCGAAGGTGTACGGCGAACTTTTTTTTTTTTACTTGTAACCTGGTACGCTCTAATGCACATAGACAATCGAAAAACAAAACGAACAACATTTGCAAATCACTTAAAGTGCAATTTTAGATACTTTTCCGTATATGTATGGGAACAATTTAGCAGATTTAAAGTTTGCTGTGACAAAAAGACTTAACTTGTTTGAATGGATTTTTCTCCTTCTTCTTCTGACAAACATACATACGCTTGAACCCTCATACATATAGATGTTTATGTCTGTGTGTAACGAGTAAAATGTTTTTTCAAACGATTGACAAAGAATGTCTGCTGAAAACTCGAGCACACACACATACATATAATGTCATTTACAGATGATGAAGTTGAAAAGAAAATACTCAGAAATAATTAATTTGAAAAAGTCGAATCGTGTGATGAAAATCGGTCAAACGACAAGGGAAAATCATTTTACATATTACTGATTTACGCGGCAGAATGACAGAATAACAGTCTGATGTTCTATTTATTTTGTAAATTAAATACAACATAAATATAATTTGATTTTATGAATGGACATAGAATTTGAAACCAAATACAAAGACATTGTTGCAATTTGTGTGATTATGAAGGGCAGTTCTTTAGGATATAAGCTAGAACAAGCATCGATTTTCTACTTCTTTGAAGTAAGAATTCACTACGCGCTGGGGCATAATTATTATTGTTAAAATGCACAAATCTGAAATGAATATACAATAGAGAAAAAAGAGTGGCCTCAAATAATACCAAAAGATTGAGGCAGACACATGTGTTTTTTATCGATTCTCAGATAACAGAAAGAAAATCTTTTTGTGCTTAATTAAATTAAATTCCATAAGGCAGAAGAAAAAATCAAAATAAATATGAATTTAAACATAAAGAAGTAAAAAGGGCGTTAAGTTCGGCCGGACCGATTTTTATATACCCTCCACCATGGATTGCATCCCACAGAGGCTGTCGATTTTCGTAGAAGTGCAGTAATATTACAGGAAAATATAATTTTATAAATAAATATAATATTTTTATTATTTCACGCTTATATCCAAATAATACTTTAAGTCAATTCATTACCATTTTACCCCTTAAAAGTACGAATTTGGAAAAAATACTTTTATATTATGTATCTACTCAACTAGTGGAATGTACACACCGAATTTCGTGTTTCTAGCTGTTGTCGTTTGATATGTACAATTTTTATCCCTTTTTGTACTATTTCACCACCTACGAATAAAAATCCCTTTATGGTGCACGTTTTTGTTATGGGGGAATGCGCATAACCAATATCAAGTAAGTACAATCAGACATATTGAAAAAATATGCTTAAAATAGTAGGGGTTATTATGGGTATTTTTAGTCCTTTTGGGACCCGATTTCGCCCAATCGCAACCGATCTACGGCTATAAGACATATTTATGGAAAATTTGGATGCCTTGCTCTTTTCGTTTGGATGCTAGCGTCCTTTCAACAGACGGTCGGACGATCTAGCGTCTTAGAATTTTATGACGATCAAGAGTATATACTTTATAGGGCCTCAGGTCGATATTTGAAGGTGTTACAAACGGAATGACAAAGTTTGTATAGCCCCATCCTGGAGGTGGAGGGTATAGAAATAAGTGCACTCACTTTATTAACTAAGAAGCTATGGACAATAGGGTAAGGTTTTTTAAACTTCTTTAAAATGTTCAATCGACTGCAGTAAAATGGAATAGGCAATAGAATAGGCAAGCCTGAAATTGTTTTAAAGTTTAGAAAAAAGAATAAACACTTATTCATTTTTCTTGTCGAAATGCTTGTATTGACCTTACATTTAGCCTTGAGAATGTTATAATTATATTACTTTACTGTGGGCGTGGTTAGAAAAATTTGTATGGATGATATGAAATTAACAAAAATGGTTGAACTTTGGCTTGTATATATATTTCAATTTAAAATCGGTACGAAATTAAAAGAGATGTGAAATTTTCCATGCAATTGATTTAAACTTCACATATTTCCACTTTAAATCAGTGTCATATTTATGTATTATAAGAGCATCATTTTCTTTCACGTAATAAGTGATTTTGAAATCTGGAAAATAAATGTAGTCTTAATGTGTATGTATTTATATATTTATAATAGAATTTTTAAACCCTTAATAAATAGATTTTAAAGCAAAATATTTATATTTGTTAAATTAATAAAATGAGAATATATTAAAAATTAAATTTATAACACAAAAAAACTTACCTTAACGAACATGCGTACAATTTCTAAAATTGCAGTTTAGCTAAAAATTCGAATTTTGCAAATTACTTAAACTAATTAACCAATTGCATAAAATTTCAGAAAATATATAAATATATATTTGTATTAGCGAACACGTTGATGACCTTGACATACGCTGCGCCTAAATAGTCAATCAATGATCGATATCAAAAACATTTCCATACCGACATCATTATCGTATTCCGAAACACATTCTCAAATGTTGTTCCCCGAACCTTCCCCCTCCCTGACTTCCGTGGCAACAGGAAGGAAGGAGGGAAGGAAGAATAAAGCAATTTTCCTATGTTCCACTCCATTTCTTTATTAATAATTTGATAGTAAAAGTAAAAACAATCTAAGTGGACTATAATCGAAGAAGGCTCAAACACTATATTATAGGGGGCTTAGATACACCAAATATTTGGGCAAGAACGTGTTGCCCAAAATGCGAGATAATAGTTTTTACATAAAAATACACAATTTTGTGTAGTGCGACATTTTGTGCGATTAAAAGTATTTATTTATTTATGAGCTTGCTCGGTACATAAGATCTAGATCTTTTAGAAAATTGCCCTGAGATTATTATGTTAAACAATTTGATACAAATAATAAAATATTTAATGTATTAACACAATAATATAATACAAAATATTTAATACAATTATAAAGTCTTGTGGTTCTGTTACATTTATAATAATTATTTATGATGGTGTTAAATATTCAAAGATACACCTTTTAAATTTCACTGGGAGGTGGATCCAGAGACGTTAACTGGAGACATCTCCAGTTAAAAGTTCAGCACCATACATCAGAGTTGGTATCATATAACATCATATCGCAAGAAGAGTTCTTATTTTAATCGGTGTAAATAATTGTGTAATCCACACGTTTACTTTACCACATGCCGAATTTACATGATTTTACTTTATCTCCAATTGAGTCCATTAGCTGAAGCCCAATGGAGAATTCTAGATAGGTCTTCAGTTAATCCCAGAGCGAATAAATTCAGTAACGTCCGTGAGTGCAGTGAGGCAACTATTCTTTGGTCTGACGCCTGTCTGTCTAGAAGACAGTAAATTGTTCTGACTTAGGTACGATTGAATTTGTTTTTGGATTAGTCTCTCGAAGGCCTTTAACAAGTATGGTAGTACCGCCACTGGTCTAAACTCACAGTCGGCCTTAGGTATTGTGATAACGTTTACAATCTTCCATTCATCCGGAAAAGTGATACGCACAATTGATGTGTGATCCTACATCATCCGAGAACACAACATTAGTTGTTATTTCCATCCCAATATAAAAATAATCTATGCTTTCATAGGCTATTATTTTGAATCAAACAAGTAATCGCCAAATCAAACAAGTACGATCATTGGAAAAAATATCGTATAATTTCCCGTTCAACAATTTATTTCAATAATTGTGTAAGCTCATCCCACTTCATTTGAGCGTGTAGAAAGATCATAATAAATACAAAATAGTGTATACCATACAAAATAAAATAGAGTCATATAAATTCTACATGAATAAAACTGTCTAATACGGAGTCGTAGAAAATCATATCTAGGCCAGTTTAAAGAATGGGACCGTCGTTATCCATTCTTAGTTTTATAATACACAATAAAAATTAATATTTACTTCAATATTGTGGTTTGAATGCACGATTATCTCAAAACTTAAACAAGGGACGACTTATTTCACCTTCATTGTCCTATTTTACATTTCTGTAGCTTTTATTTATTTAACTTATTATCAAATCTCCACTATTTTTTATTTATTTATTACTTTCTCTCTGCTTCTTCCACTTTTCTGTGTCGTACTGAAGTTTTAAAACACACCAGGAATGGTTGCGACCAGATCACATTTAAAGGGTGATTTTTTAAGAGCTTGATAACTTTTTTTAAAAAAAAAACGCATAAAATTTGCAAAATCTCATCGGTTCTTTATTTGAAACGTTAGATTGGTCCATGACATTTACTTTTTGAAGATAATTTCATTTAAATGTTGACCGCGGCTGCGTCTTAGGTGGTCCATCCGCTTAGTCCAATTTTGGCATTTCCACGTTTTTGAGTAACAGAGACCCAATTGGTGCGAACGGCGACGAATCGAAAATTGGTGGTCATCATTAACACTGGCCGATACAGCTGCGATATTTTCTTCAGTTCGCACTCTACGTAAGCGTGTTGGTGGTTTAATGTCCAACAATGTAAATTTGGTGCGAAATTTAGTCACAATAGCCCGAATAGCCGCTTCAGTGGGTCGATTAAACTGACCATAAAATGGAAGCGCGCAATGAACTTTCTTAACAGAGCACGCATTTTGATAATAAAATTCAATAATTTGCAAGCGTTGTTCGTTTGTAAGACGATTCATGATGAAATGTCAAAGCATACTGAGCATCTTTCTCTTTGACACCATGTCTGAAATCCCACGTGATCTGTCAAATACTAATGCATGAAAATCCTAACCTCAAAAAAATCACTCTTTATATAAGATGATAGGAAAAGAGCAACAACAAATGTGACAGCAACAAAATAAGGGAAATTATGGGAATGCTAAGCCGCAGCGTCAAAGCAAAATGTATGGCATTTGACAGTTTCGGTTACAGTCGAATGAAACAAATGTCATAAGCTGAGTCCACCTTGGATGTGACCCACAAAACAGTTATAATTTGAGTTAGAAAATATCCGTACACTTCATATTGGGCGAAAGAAATCCGTGTCATTTAGTTCGGCCAGCTTAACATTTTTCAAGTGGATGAAATACGTTTTTTATACCCTCACTCTATGTATATAATTGTGGTCAAAAAAAAATGTAACGCATTGAAGGAGTGAATTAAAACCATAAGTATGTTTGGACCAAATCCGTTTCACAACTCTTTAAGATGTTTGAGCTATGCCGCCCGTCCGTCTGTGTGGCCACGCCCCTTTTAGCACCTCCCACACAAATCATCCGAAACTACGTAAAATTAAAGCTGTTATATCTTCTACACTGATGATCGGAATACTGTGAAATTTTATATTTAGCAATGCCACATCCCTTCTGGTACCTCCCACACAAAGTGGCACAAACTTTGGTTACAATAAAACCGATATAACATATATACGAGTAGTCAAAATCATTTCCAATTTGATATTTAAAAATGTTTTTATAATCACATTAATCCGAAAAAATATTTGCGCTGTTGCCACGCCCCTTCTTGTACCTCCCACACAATTGTCTCTTTCTTGGGTAATATTAAATCCTTCATAACTTCTATAATGATGCATGGAATCCACTATGACTTGATACTTGATCATGTTTTTACAATTGCTTTACAAATGTGGAAGCCGGAACCATGTGACACGAACTTCCTAGTACCTCCTTATAACTTCCGTATATATGTTCTCTGAGAGTGAGGGTATATATAAGTCGGATTAGCCGACTGAAGCTTACTTACTTGTTATATATTTCAGTGGTGTTGCCGTACTCACACATTTATCGGAGAATATTTTAACCACTGAGTGAAAAAAACCTAATCGGTTTTCAACGCTAGTTGAGGTTAAAGTGCCAATTAACGGTTAGTTAATTGGCACTTTAATCGGACTATGAGAAAATGATCCTAATGTTTCGAAATAACAGGGAGTGTTTAATAATTTTTAATATTCGAAATCTGTTAGTGATTTTATGGACCCTATGTTGTATATGAGACAGGTATCAATAGAAAAATCTAAAATATTTTGAGGGAGAGAATATAACGGCGAAAGTATACCATATATCTTCGCACTGTTGTGCTTTTTATTTATATTGCATTTCGATTGTGACTATACTTTGCAATGTAATATTCGGTTTAGCATAAATAATTCAAAGATTTCGCAGAAAAACAATACTACAGTCCCATTTTATTAGTGCTAAGTAGGATGTCTCTCAGCTAAAATATCACGCTTATGTTAAATCTTAAAGTATCGGTTCGGATACAATTTTTATTGATATTCTTCCGTATCACAAAAGCAATTTTCTCTACCACACACCATACAAACTAAAGTGGACGAATATAAAAGACTAGAATACATTTGACGGAATCTAGGACAGAACCAAAAAAAATGAATATATATGACAAAACATAAATTCACAAATGCGATCGTAAAACGTTGGCCATTTTATGATACTGCATTCGAATTTTATTGGATTTCTTGGCAGCATTTAAGGTGTGGTCGGCCATTCCACTGTTTGACACATAAAAGGGCTACTAACCAAATAAATCGTTGACTCTTTCCTGGTAATAAAATGCAAACAGCGTATTAAAATATAAATGTGCTGATGAATTCAATCTCCCATTTAACCCATGGCCTGTCCGCCCTTCCGCCCATCCATCCGTTTGTTCGTTGTCCGAGTTCGGTACTACTAAAAGGAATCAAACAAGAGGAAGGAGAGAAAAATTGCCGGGGACGAACTCCTTTTACCACAAAAATCAATAAAAGTATGATAACCCGGTAACAAGGCCAGCACAAAGAACAACAACAATCACACCATTTGTTTGTGAGCTTTTATTATTTTCAAACTGTAAAATCATAAAATCAACAAAAGCAGCAATCCTGTTTCCTGGCATAAGGACCCTCTTCATTTGGCACATCAAACAAGAATGAGTGGCGAGGCAATTGTTGCAGCTCACAATCGCACAGAGTAATTTCAATTATGGCAAGTTGATGTTATTCCTGTTGTTGTAGATGGTGCTGTTGGCGGTGGTGATGGAGATGGTGGTAATGGAGATAAAGACTACAGCGATGATTGTCTTCAATTGTCATTGATTTCAAAGTAAGATGAACAACCACGAAAACCACTTGACTGTGCTATCAGTGCAGCCATCTGAGCTCTCCCGCCCCTGCTCGTACTCAAATATCGATTCTTTCAATAAATTATCATCTCAGCTATGACTGAGTTTTGTGTTGGCATCGGGCTCTGTATTGCAAATCAAGGCACATCAATCTTCACGAAATTCCCAAAAGGTGTGGTTTCTTTGACCGATGTTTCGTGTTGCTCTTTGGAGCAATCACATCCATCTATTATCGCAGCTAAACATCGATTGCAGCTCTCGTAGCCGGCCAAAATTGGAGTGAGCTGAGTGTGCCTTGTGAATGGTCGTAGCGGTGTGATGAATTTTGCTCTGTGAGAGATTGTAATATATAATAATTTTGCTTTGTACTCTCCAGAGTATTCGACAAGCGACAAGGCCGCTTCCTGGCAGAGGACCCATTTTGAATGATAAGCAAATACAAAAGCATCAAATAAAAGTAACGTGTATATCGATGTGTAAGATGTTGCAGAGAAATGGGAATGGTACGGTAAAGTTGATATGGGACATTTGTATGGGGGTTATATCTAGGACCGATTTTGTTTTCATATTAATTTGCGTCTGTCCTTGACCCACAGTGGTCGCTTATGCTAAGTTTTGTCGCACAACAATTGTTATCTGTGCTTTGGTTAAAGGAATAGATGGACATAGCTTTTCTTCGGAAATTCTTGGGAATTGGTCTTCTTTGAATCTTTTCGGATTATTGTGTAAAATCTTTAAAAAATAATGGAATACATAAATATTGCTTGGTTTTACTCGGCTTTAAGTTATCTTTAAAAATTTCAGCACATGTTTTAAGAGTGATAAATAAATAAAACAGTTTAAATCTTGTTGATTGAGGTCTTATATTGCCTCTTTGAAGTTTCACATTAGGAACATTCCTATATATATTATGTATTATATAGTTCCTAATTCTAACAGAAAAATTCTTTAACTGAGTTATTCTCGTTATTAAATAACGAAAATGAAATATTTTCCATAAATATGCTGTTTAAGGTTTAAAAGTTTGATCTTTTAAATTTTAGTATCGTATTCGAACTCTATTTGACAAATATAAAATTTATATTATAAATTACCGTAGCTGTATCAAAAAATGAATCTGCCAGAGGCTTGAATGGAATTTTCTTTTTTAATTGTTCACTAAAATTCTAATTTTTTACGAGATACCTATAATATATACTATAATTTTGCGATTATAAGTCTTATCACACCCGGTTATATGTTAAGCTAGACGTCATAGAGAGAAATTTTTTTTTTAATTTTTAACTCTACTCAAACAAAAAAAAAAAGATTTTTTATAGCCATAACAATAAATGTTTTACCTCTTTTAATTTCAGATTAAGCAAACCCTACATAACCAGGTAAATAAATTGAACGAAACAACTTACATTTCTTGTTCCAATATGGATCTCAGTATGTATTATGTTTGCTCGGATAAGCACTGACGTAAAAATGATTGTTGCATCAACGAACGTTGTTCGTTAGTGTTGTTTTTCTTTGCTGCATTGCAATGCTGTGTTGGTGCTAATAAATCGGAAAAATTTGATGGATCATGGTCGGAACGGTGTACTTCGATTCCAATTTGCGACGAATATACATCAAAAGGAAAATAATTGTAAGCTAATTAGATCGAGTAATAAGTTTTTAGGATAATTATGTTTGGTCGAGTATGTGTGTAAAAGCACTTAACATTTTTGAAAGGTTTAAATATTAAAATTTTTGTTTGTAATTTCTCTGCTAGTCCTAGAAACGTGGCACTGGCACCAAATGAAAGAGAAAAATTGAGCTAATCTATATTTTTTGGTTTTAGAAAGTGCAGCCACAAAGTTGAAAGAACGTCCCTCCAAACTGTAATCCTTCATTATCTTTCAACGCATACGGTCCAAATTTTCATTGTTTAACTATATACATCCAAATTTCATCTTCCTATGTTAATTAGCTTAAGTTCTAGAACTATTTCATATAGATTTATGCTGACGAATTCCTTGCATAACCTTATAATTACACTTTATAAAATTAAATGTTGACCGCCAACAAATCTATATTTTTATTAGATTTCAGATCAAATATAACAATGCTGTTTTTCTTATATTTTATTATATTATATTTGTATTATTTTTTTAAGGCCACAAGTCCATCTAAAAATTTGTAGATTTAGATGTGTAACATCAACACGTCGGATTGAATAATTTAGATGCAATGTATCAATGATGTTCAGTAGTTTTTTTAGCCATGTTAAAAAAGTATTATATATGCATTTTGTAATTTGTTTTAAATTGGCCCGATGGCTTTGAATTACAAGTTGAAATAAATAAATCAATCAAAATCAAAATCAGTGATATGTGTAAGAAGTTCATCCTTAAAAATGTTGAATCCTTTTGAACGAAAAAGAAAAAGAAAAGTGGAGTACAGAGTTGTGCGATGCTGTACTATTAATACAACTCTAGATTCTTTGGCGATCACAAATTAATTTTATGAAGTGCAATTTTAAGGATATATAAAACATGTAATGAAAATGCGGGATTCTGTGCAAAACGAATCAAAGAATTTTTTTAATATTCTTTTTTGCTGATCGTAAAGCTTATAGAGCGAGGCGGGGGAAATTTTGGATGAGCGATAGAGACTACAGTTTTCTGATTTCCATAACTTTGGGCACAGGTAAGATATTTTGTCAGGCGAATATGCGTTTGAAAGTTATTTTCTAGTGGATTTATAAAAATTAATTTAATTCAAAAAAATATTTGTTTGTTATATTTTTTGATAAATTGACAGTGAACCCTACGGCGAAGAGTAAATTAAAATTAATTAATTAAATTAGTTCAATATTCAAATCAAAAAATGCAATCATCTGAATGATATTGCAACCCTAACCACTAATGTTCGTAGACACTATAGAAAACGAACAAAAACTTAGTCAATTAAAGCAGATAGTGATTTTAAGCTATCGATGCATGCGATGAAGAGTGGCTTCTAGAAATTATTTCATGTTATTGTAAATATGAGCGCATAGCAAATGTTTCAAAAGGGGTAGTGCACAAAAAGAACGTTGATATCCTGATCGATTCGCCGTGAGGCAACATCACTCTTAGAAGTTAAGCTGATTAAACTCATAACTAATATGTGTCTACTTCATTTATACACTGCATATCGCGAAGTCTTAGCAGTTCATGATATACGATACGACAGATGCATACTTGTCGAGTGAGTACATTCGAAGTTATTTTCAACATCCGCTGTAGTTTTGGTTCCGCGATGTTTGAAAAGTTTACAAAAGAAGTTACAACCGCATGGCTCGAAAGGGTATATCAGATATGTTTAGTGCTCCCTCTTGTAGTTTTACTTCAGCACAATTGTTGTAATTACATATATACACACACAGACACACACTAACACGAGCAGGGTTGTTATGTCTCATATTACAAGGATCGACACAATGTTAATTGAATTCATTAAAAGTTGTGCGAAAACATTTTACCACAACCTCAGATTTAAGCAAATATGCAACAAATGGCTGTAAAAGGTTATTATGTTACCTGTGTCATTATGCGTTTCTCATGTTGTTGCCAGCATACTATGTACACGTGTGTGTGTATGTATGTATGTCTGTGCGTATGAGTGAGAGAAAGTTTGTAATGAGATGTTAATAAAATGTTAATGTTTATTATGTGTTTAATGTACAAAATAAAACAACACAATGCTAATGTGTCTCTCTCAACAACACAGAACACCGTACCTAGTACTGAGTGCGCAGTACGCAGTACGGAGTAATTATTGTTATTGTTTTATAATTTAAATACATACGGATCACAAAGTTGATCCAGGTGGAAAAAATTATTTCAATTTGCGTCATTAACCCTTGGGTGTGCACAGCAAAAAACTGTCATTGTCGAATGTTATTGCGTGGAAAGAGTATTAAAAAACACCTTCGCGACTCGGAATTCGGAGTCTTTTTCTAATTACCCTGCCGCACGAACTCATGCAAAAAATAAAGCACTTATTTGCAAGGACACAGAGACTACTACACGGAAATGAACCATGGTCTTTGGGCTTGTTACGCACAAACTGTACACTTTGCGCCACAGTCGATATGTGTGGAGCTTTCTTCTTGAAGAATGAGAACTAAAAATAAAGCATGGATTTCCTGTGCACAACCCACGAGACACTCGAAAATTAAAGGTTATCAAATTAAACAGATTAAAGCCGCTTTAGTAGGTCATGGCGGACTCAAATTTGTGATACCGGCTGTGTGCAGCCGTGTGCAGGGTGTTGGGTATTATGTCTCTGTTCATTTGTTTATAACCCACAAAAGGAAGCAACCCTTCGTTTATTATGCTGATCGACTCAGAATCACTTTTTGGATGCACACTGGTACATGGACCCGTAACCATTTTTATTCATATAGTCGACAAATTTTTATACAATGTTGTAAGTTGGCGCATTTGCTAAACAAAACATACTTAGAAATAAAAAATAATATAATATTTCTAGATGTGTAAAGAAAACGTAAATGACGTTATATGCCATTTTAAAGGTACTTTCAATACTTGCGACATGATCAAATATGTGAACTATGGCTAAACGGAAATTGTGCTAAAATAAAATTACAATTGTGGGAGTTTGCCGAAAAATGCTGGCGTGTTATTAACTCCACCGTAAACTACATATTCAGATGAACACTTTCACATCTACATATTGATGTCAAGTTGAGTCCTACATATAACTTTTTGTCCACTAAATTTGCAGGTAATGTTCACTGCAATTCACAAAATTACAACACCTAGAATTGCAATACTGACGAGACCACAGTAATTACAAAATGTTAAATATAATTTTTCAGCTACTTGCACTGGCCTTCACTTTCCATAATTTATTATTTTTTAATTTGAATTTAATTAATTTGTAAAACTTCTTTAGATCCGACTAATCCCAACTGATGAAACTGCAAACTATAAATTCCTCGCTAATTTTCTGCAGAACATTTTTTGATTGCTTGGAGTTTTCCCATAAAGAAAATAAATGCAACGTCCAATTTATTTATTTTAATTTCTGCCTTACCGTCTGCATATTTATTCTAGTAATTAAAGTACAGGTCGCAATTATTGTCCGGCTCTGCCAACGGCGAACGCTGTTGAATTTGAAGTCAAGCGGTTCAAATTTAGATTAAGTCCTCATACAAATGACAATCCCAATTTAACTTTTTGCGTTCTAGCAATCATACATTCGATCTAATTTGTTTCAAATTTGGTACATAGCATTATATTTCTATAGCAAGTTTTTGCCTAAATTCAAATGCCTATAACTCTGTAAATAAAATTTTAAGATTTTTTCCTAAGAAACGTACAAAATATTTTTTAAAGAAGAATCTTAACTGAAATTTTCAGTAAAATCGGAGTCATGTTAAAATGTTGCTGTTCGGTTTGACATGGAATGACTCATATAGAATTAATTTTACCCAGATATGAAAGTAAGCAATTAATGTAAAGGATAGTTTTCAAAAAGTGATCATTTAAGAATGTCCCAAATATAATATGATTCCAGCAGGTATGTTGCTGGTTCAACTATTATTCATGGTGCACGTAAAAAGCTAAGCTTTTTCCACTTAGTAGACATGTCTGTCGATTTTACACTGTTACACAGTTGAGAAACCCCTCCTTGTCAATGTTTGCCTAAGTGCAGCGGGTTAACTACATTGGGTGTCAATGTGTGGCCGGTTCCCACGACCAAAAGCACTTGACTGTTTTTATCGAGTAATTAATGACAATTTGCCTGCTCGTGGGTCAACCAACGTACACAAAGAAGGGCTTATGCTATTATCGTGGCGCAACCATAACGTCGTGGTTTAGTGTAAATGGCGACAATAGACACCTCCAAATCTGGGATAATGTGGTAACAACTGCGAGTGAGTGATTAATTATTCAAATATTGCGAAAGTAATGCCATTCGGGAGCATAAACTTTGATGGCATATCCGGGCGTCATGGGTGTTCGACGGTTTACTTTGCATTTTCTTTTGGGCTGTGCACGCGAGGGTTAAAGAGTTAATAAGCTCCTTATGCGAAACGGAACACGAACATGAACAACTAACTCGCAGTCCCACAAACACGAACACACACGTATATACGCACATACATAGTACTTAGAGAATGACTTTGGGATATTAAATTTAAAACCATTAAAAATACATAAATCTTTTAATCAGAGTAGATTTAATTAAGGAATGCTTTTGGTCCTTTCGCCTCGAATTAAACGAGGCACATTTTATTAGGAATGCAAACGAGAACGAAGCCAAGAAAGTTTATTAAACTTTGTTTGTTCATGGCTTAAATCAAATTTAACGCATTTAAGTTTAATTAAAAGACATAAAAGGCCAACACAAAAGGAACACACACTCATGCCAGCACTCACACGCACACACACACACATACACATACTCACAGACATATACGACTAAATTCTTATCAACTCGTAAAATATTACAACTTAATGCCAAATAATCAAAACAATTTGTTTCCAACTAATTATTGTAAAACAAGCAAACAGCAGTAGCAGCAGCAGCAGCAACAACAACAACACCAACACAGTAACCAATAACATCGTTCTCATACCTCTGGGATCATGTCAAAAGGAACGAAACAATTTCTTTGGGAAATATCACCACAAGCATGGTGATGGGGGTGGGTGCTGGCAAAGAAACAAAACAACAATTTTTATGAGCAATTTTTGTAAAATAACCACTACAATAACATAAAATGTACATATGTATGTGTGTACGGATATGTGAATATATCGCCACATGCGTATGTGTGTGTGCGCGTGTGTTGGGGTTGCCACAGAGAAAGTGCGATAAGAATTTATTATAACGATGTTGTAAAATGTAATGAGCTTTTACACTTTAGTTTACGAGAATGCGGGCAGGAGCTGGATGGTTCAAAAAGAGAGGGACTCGGTCCTCCAACAACAGACCGGTATTTAGGTAAGGCATGCACATGAACGTGCCTGTGTCTGTTCCCTTTGGCGTGTGAGTGTGGGGGGTGTCCATTCCACAAATTCACACTCGTGCTAACATACCTACCACAGGCACACATCGATACAAGTGCCAAATGGTTTAAAGACCATTGTTTATGTCTGGAATGTCTCGTATTGCCACCCGCCAGGCAATTGCACGCCTGCATGGATGTAAACCAGGGGAAAACTGGCGATATAATCACTTCATAAAATGCAATAATTCCACCAACATAATTAGAGTTTCGTTTTGTATGGACTTTTATAACTCCCACGATTGTGGAAATTATCTTAGCATTTGTGACAAGTAGTGTCAATAGACACAATAGAGAGAGTGGCCTAACCAATAAAACCAAAACAAATTGAGTTAGAACCGTCACGTGTGCCTTATGCAATGGAACGACGAGAATATATATATACACAACGTTTTGTCGGCCCAATGACTGACGGACCCATTGGACTTTTGCTGCTCTAGAAATATGTTTTTTGTCAGATTGTTCACATATCATTATATACTATCTAGCAATATCTGCAGCAAAAGTGAATCACATCCGTCCATGATTTGTTATTGTCCCCATCTAAATAACCCTCCCGATATGACTACTTACCGCTCTGATCTATTATATTTCCACTGTCATTTCTCCAAAAGGAAACGAGTTAAGTCCATCGTTTATTACACAGATCGGCTTAGAATCACTTTCTGAGTCGATTTAGCAATGTCTGTCTGTCCGTCTATTGTTGTAATCAAAGTACAGGTCGCAACTATTGTCCTATCAAGGACAAACGCTATTTAATTTTAAGCAAATCGGTCCAGATTTAGATATAGCCCCCATACAAATGTTTCTCCCAACTGTTTAACCGATTTAGGCCAAACTTTACATATTATATGTTCACCTATAAACATGCATGGTATATGGCGGGTCATATCGGTCCAGGTTTTAATATAGCCCCATACAAATATCCTTTCCGATTTAAATTGTTTTGTAAAAACATATACATTTACAGAAAACTTTTATTTACTTAAAAATGCAGAATGCGTTATATTTTACCTTAAAACATATATTATGAGAGTGGGTCACAATGGTCCATGATTAGGACCCATACAAAAATCCTTCTCGTTTTCACTTTTTTAACGAACTGAATTGCAATGGGATTGAAAGTGGAGTCGACCACGTCCTTACTTGTTAATCGTCTTGGTTATGTAGTAAAAACCATGTAATGGGATTGAGAGTAGAGGTTATCATATAGCCGGCTACGCTGGGCTTGTGCACTTTCGTTACACGCGAGCGATTAGTTTAGATTAGCTGCTTTGCAGAAACATGACATTATTAAAAAGGTGCCCAAAATCTGCTGAATTTTGGTATCAGTCTTATTTTGTTGCTCTTTTGTCTTAAATTAATATTTGTCTTAAATTAATATCGCTTAAATCGCTACCCATTATAAATCATTCATATAATATTTGCACAACAAGTTGTTTTTTGTTTTTGATAAAAATAATTATTTCTTGTTCGCAGTTTACTATTTTTTCAACAAATCGCTTAAATCGCTAGCTTGTAAACAACACAGCCGGCATATCGTATAAGATGTTGATAGTCTTCATATGTGTATTCCATGGTAAGCGGTGTTTTCACTAGGGAAGACAAATTTTATTATTATTATTACGAAGATTAATAATACGTTTTTTTATTTCAAAGTTATATCATTGGGAAGGCCAGAAAAATTATGAATTTCAGAACAAGTAACTTATTTTCCGGGTTGTTCCGGTATTTCGGAAGGGTTTAATGTATTCTTCACGGAAAATAAAAGAAAATTGCACCTGCAGGATGAAAATAAAAATCTACAGGCGAATTGCTAATGAGAAGTGAATTGACTTTCTATTTATATTTACATACCTCTGAACCAGTTCTGTAATGTACCCATTCCATCAATCTCAGCATGGGTATGTTTATAGCAATTACCACCAATCTATACATAGAGTTGCGTGATTGAGTGACTGACTGATCACTCCACAGACAAAACGGCTAAAGCTAGAATCATGACATTTGATGTGTACATTTCTATATTGTACCACCGCAATGACCAAACGGCTGGGACTAGAATCTTGAAATTTGGTAAAAAAATCCTTTATAGTTGAAACTCAAGAATTTTTTTCAAGATTCGTTCTTTTTGTCAGTGAAATCGGGTAAAAAGAGATAAAAATAGTACCAATTAAATGGATGGAACTGAAACCATAAAATTCGGTGTGAACATCCCTCAAAATGTTTAGAATCGCAAAATGAATTAATTTTTCGAAATTTGCACTTTTAAAGGGAAAAGGGGATAAAAAAGGTACCAACTACACGGATGACGCTACAATAATGAAAATGAAATAAATAATAATGAAAAACGGGGAAAGGAGATAAAATAGGTACCAACAACACGGATGACGCTACAATAAAAGAAATTCGGTATGTATATTCGTTTTGCAGCGCAAGTCACTGATAAGAACGCATTTTTCGAAATTTGTAATTTTATGGGATTAAATGGGATAAAAATTGTACCACAGCTCAGACCAAACAACAGGGCCTAGAATCATGAAATTCGGAACATTACAGCACGAATGCGACTAAGAAAACAATTTTTTAAAATTGCGTACTTTTTGTGAGTGAAACTGGGTAGAAAGGGATACAAAATGGTACCAATCTAACAGATGGAGCTGGAATCATGAAATTCGGATCTGCATCCCTGAAAATGCTTACAAACGCAAATTGAAGGAATTTTTCGAAATTCGTACTTTTAAAGAGTAAACGGGATAAAAAAGTTACCAAGAACACGGTTGACGCTACAATCATGAAAGAATTTATCGAAATTTTTACTTTCAAGGGATTAAATGGGATAAAATTTGTACCACGGCTGAAGCTAGAATTGTGAAACTCGGTGTGTATATTCCTCTGACCGTGTAGACGCGAAGCATCACCTAATTTGTAAATGTATACTTTTAAGTAGAAATCGGAACAACAAGCGATTAAAATGGTACCCGCCAATGTATCAAATAAGGTATATATTACTCTGACGTGTAATACAGAAGTAATTCATCAAAATGTGTACTTTAAAGTTGAAAGCGGATCAAAAGTGATAAATCCAACAAACCAAATTGGTGAAATTGGGATAAAGATGGTACTAACCAAAGTTTTCAGCTGGAATATGAATAGAATATTAGATATTTGGTGTGTACATTTCTCCGAGTACGTAGATGCGCAACATAAAATAATATTTCTAAATGTGTACGTTTAAGGGCGGCACAAAAAGTGGTAAAAATGACACTCACATAAAAAAGGGTACAAATAGTACCTACCAAAATATTGCAATAGAATAGAAGTATAGAAGTTATATGTAAAGTATTTAATTTGACAAAGGGCGTGGCAAAGCATACAAATTTTATAGGTTTAAAGTGATTATAAAAACATTTTTAAACATAAAATGGCAACTGATTTCGACTATCCGTATGGAAGTTTTATCAGTTTTACGTTGACCAAAGGTGTGTGCAGCGATGGTGGCAAAGATTCCGATCATCCGTATAGAATTTATAAAATGTTTAATTTTACGTATGAAGCAGTAATTTGTGTGGCAGGTACAAAAAGGAACACTGCAAATTCATGGATATTTCGTACACTCAAAGTGATTATAAAAACTTTATCAAATATCAAAATACAACTAATTCCGAATATTTTACTAGGAATATGGACTATATGCGAATTTAAACTAAGTCTGAGAAAAATAATACTTTGTTCATAGTTTGAATAAATTACTTAACTCCCTTCGAGAGTTATCCAGCAAGCCAGACAGGCAGACGGACGTGAAAGGGATTTATTGCATACTTAGGGTATTAAATCACTCTGAGTTACACTTTTTTCTATCCCAAATGCATATATATCTACTCCGTAGAGTGAGGGTATAATTATCTCGGATTTGTTTAAGAAAATTATTTCAATTTAATTTGTATAAATTGATGGCACAATATAAATTATTTTTGTTTAATTTGTACAAGGGGGACAAAAATCAATTCGGTGTATAAATTCCTCCAGCTACGTAGGATCTGGAATCGAGAATTTGGTGGGAATACTTAGTTGGGAAACTCATTGATGGAGAGATGCTCCCGGTTGTGCTTTCGGGGGTGTTCGCAGGTATACCGAAGCATCCATACAACACGGATTTTTTTGAATAACATATTAGGTTCTGAAAAAGAAAATAGATTGAAATGAATTTATTGATGTTGATTTGTGTTTGAAGAAAGCTAAATGAATTCGACAAGGTTTATTTATGGAATTATGGAGAAAAGCTTTTGAAAGAAATTGGATATATTATCTATGTATGTATGTCCTACCTGTATAATAAAGTCATACGCCTTGTTGTCGCCCTTCTTCAAGAAAACAGGCTTCAGATAAGCTAGTGTCTGTGCGTCTCCTTGGAAATTTAAATAATATTTTCTCAATAAATTGTACCTTTCTCACACATTGGAACAATAACAACAACAAAACAGTCACTCGAACTATACAAGTGCCATTATTTAAGCCATATACATAATTGAACAAATCTTTGCGTTTGTGAATGCAAATATTTTTTATTGCTTTTAACGTCTATTTATTTATTTTTATTGGCATTAAAACTCTATGTTTAATGTATGAGCAACTCAAGGAGAATGACACACATACACACATATATAAAGAAACAATTTCCACAGCCTATGTGTGTATGTATGCATGTAGGTATATATGTACGGCTTTCAAAAGGTGATGATAAACAATGTAAACACTCAGCAAGATGATGTGAACAGCCACCATCATGGATGGTGGATGGGGGTTGGCGGTTGGCTGCAGGAGAGCGGCGCAACATCTCTGCAACGACAATAGCTTTCAGCTTTTGTGAAATATCCTACTGCGAGAGTATGCCCGTGCAACACGGTCGTGTTGGAGTGTTTTTGTGTCAACATGTATGTATATTAGGGTGCTCTGAACAATGCTGTGATTAGAGAAATTTCAAACTTTAGTAAGAGAAGCAATGACGGGTCATTCGTTATGATTTTTTACTTTTTGCAAGATACATACGTTTTTGTGGCTGACGAGCTAGAATCATATTTTTTGTAAATTCGTACTTTCGTAAAATGGGGATAAAATGGCGATATAGGCTTAACAAATAAAATTGGTACGTACATTCATCGCCAAAGAGCGATTTTTACAATATTCGTACTTTTGGTGGTGAAATGGGACAGAAAGGTATAAAAGTGGCAACAATCAAACGACGGCAGCTAAAAATATAAAAGTATAAAAAAGTATAATTCCACACTTAAGGGATAAAGTGGAGATAAAGGGATAAAAATGGTTCATTCGCCTTGACCATGCTACCACGTTTTTAGGATGAACGAGTACTAAAGTGGTCCTATGCAATATTCTTCTCTTGGGGTGAAATGGTGATGAAACTGGTACTGGTATTTGATTTTCTTTTGGTGGATATAGATAAATCTCAAATAGTAATTTGGAAACCTCCTATTAGACAGCACTCATGTACAGTCAAAGGAATGTGTTTGTCGATGTGCACTATTTTAGCTGAACTCCATTCGTATGTATAATTTTTTTCATTTTATACCCAGTTTTGAACAAAAAAATACAACCGCAGAGCCTTTTATATCTTCCTCATGTTTCTAGATGTAGCCGACCACTTTATAACTTTGTCCACCTATTTCCCAAAAAATACACATTTTGAAAAATCACTATAGGTAACATGTGTTTATGCTTCCCCTAAAAACATTTACTTTATTTGGTACCACGTTTATCCCTTGTCGTCCCGTATCCTCCTTATAAGTGCAAATTTTGTGATATCCACTTATGTTCTGCGTTTACGCAATTAAAGGGTTGTACACCATTTTTACATGGGGGCCTAAACCAAAAAAGAGTCCCATAGAGTTGACTTTCAATGTAGGTGTTTCTAGTTAGAATATAATATGATGTGGGAAATTTCATCAAGATCGGATGTAAAATGTTCATTCTGAGCAGTAATAGGGTAAATTTGATATTTCTATGGAGGCTATATCTAAATCTGAAACGATTTCCTCCAAATCAATAGCGATTGTCCTTTGCCCAAAAAAAATACTTCGGACAACAATTGCTACCTGTATCTTGCGAACAAGCTTTAGCTGGACAGCACACACTGGTCCCTAATCCATTTTTTATGGCATAAAGTCGAAAAATAAAGATACAATCTTGTAATTATGCACATTTGCTAGACATAACATACTTAAAAATAAAAAATAAAATTGGGCCCTTCGGACCACGCCCTCTATCACCTCCCATATAAACTCAGTATACAACGAACATAATTATCACCCTGTATGACCCAGGGTGACCAAAAACAAAATTTTATGAAAGCTTAAAAGAATGAAACTTATTTCGCTTTGACGAAAAATGATTTTCTTAACATTATTGCAAATGCAAAATATGGCATACAAATATTCCACGTAACACTGCAATTTAAATAATTATTTCAGAAAATATTATAAATTCTTGTCATTTATTTTGGTTTAAGACCAAAGGTTGTGCTGAAGTCTTCAGCAGAACCCAAAAATTAGCAAAAAAGGCAAAGTGAGACCTTTATTGTTGCAGCTAAAAGTTGGCTGCGTTCAGCGTTTCTCATTTGAAATATGTGACCGCTGGTACTAATATGAACCCTGATTTAAGTCAAAGACATACATCCGTTGCCTTTTTTGCTAATTTTTGGGTTCTGCTGAAGACTTCAGCACAACCTTTGGTCTTAAACCAAAATAAATGACAAGACATACAACATAACAGACCAACTATACATACAAACAACAATAATATAAATTGCCTACATGTGTATAGAATAGTGAATAATGTTACATACCATCTTAAAGGAACTTGCAATAAATAAGATCTTGATGGTTCTCGTAGACAAAACTACTTCAGAGATATTCAGATATGTGTGCTAAGGTTTATCGAAAATTGTGCTAAAATAAAGTGGCAATAGTAGAAGTTTGTGAAAAATGCTGACGAGATATTAATTCTACCGTAAACTACACACTCAAACGAACAATTTCACATTTACTCTTTGAGTCAAGTTGAGCCTACATATAACTTTTGGTCCACGACATTTATAGGTTATGCTCACTACGAATCACAAAATTACAACACTTAAGAAAACCGACAAGACTACAGTAATCACAAAATGTATAACATATAAATGTATAATGTATACATTGTATAACTGTTTTAGACCAAACATTAAATGCCCCTCAGGCTTGTGGTATTGACACCTAGTTTTCTCCAATACATTTTCTTGATAGCTTGTAGTGTTGCCATTAAGAAATTATATACACATTTAAAAATTTCCAATTTAATTTTTTCGAATTTCTGCCAAAAAATATGGATTTGGGACCATAGTGCAGCAGACGAACAGACGGAAGGACGGACAGACAGACATCGTTAAATCGACTCGGCTGGAGATTCTAAGCCGATCGGTGGTGTTACAAACATTTGGCGCGAAACTAATTTATAATCAGTAGAAATTATTTACATTTTCATAAAAATAATAAAGTTTTATTGTAAATTTAAATAGCCGGCTTGACCGGTTCCCGTGTTTTATAAAATTTTAGAAGCAGAAATGAGGGTTTTTGTAATATTGGAACAAACCGAAAAATGTTTTCAAGTACACCCTAATGCACATATTCATGTGTGTGTATGTGCATAACATTTCAGCAAAATGAGGCATTAGAAACACAAATACATTCATACATCGATGAGATGATTTTGCACTTGAAATCTCTCTCGCACACTTCGGCATACGCAAACAATTGTAGTTGTTCTGGCGAAACTTTTACGGGTTTTCCCGTTGAAAGTGGAAATTTGAAAGCTCGACTGATGCCCTCGAGTATGAGTGTGTTGTGTTTACATAATTCTGAATAGTTTTTTATTTATGTATTTCCTTTGTGAACGTGAACTCAGCTTAGCCTGGTGAAGAGCTCTCCTTATTCCAGTTCAGTCATAAACTCAATCATTCTCCACCAATTTCCTGTTAATGAAATACCACTGGTGTTGGTTGGGAAGGGGGTGGGAGTTTCAGCGCATTGTTAATGGCAAAGTGATTAACGTTGATCAAATTGCAAATATGTACATCTATGTGTACGCCTATGGATGTGTTGTTGTTCGATGCTTGTGAATAATTTGTGCTCGTTAATTTGAAGTGAAAATTATGACCACATTCGAGAATAATTAATGGTAATCACTGGTACAGCAGCCAGAACTATTCATGTTGAAGTAAGAATTATGTATTTGCATTTAGCCCCTGCAGTCATTACCCACATTAAATATGCTAATGCACTTACTTGTGTTAGGGTTTTCGAGACATAACCTCGTAGCTAGACACTGTGAAGTAAATGTGTGGAACGCTATGAATTAAGTGTCGGTGGAAAGAAAGTTGTGTGGCTAAAACATGACAATTCACATAAACAAATATAGAGTTAAATTCCGTTCGGAATTGGGATGAAATCCGATGTTTACATGTACAGAAAAGGCAAAACAATTTTCTATTCCGCAAAGAAATCAATTATCTCAATTAACCTCAAAAAAGTAATGTGAAACAAAACAAACAATTGTCTTTATATAATGCAGTTTTAAAGATATTGACACGTCTTGTACAAAATATATTTATGTTTGCTTTCAAATGACACATCAAAAGTCACATGACCTTATTAAATCTTTAAAAAGTCATCCTCCCAATGTCGACGATGCCTTTTTTCTATGATTTTTTCTCAGTTCCCACCTTTGGCTTTTAAACCTTAAATTCACCCACACATTTGAATATAATAACTTTTGAGGCAAGCACAAAAGGCAATGTGTAAATCGGCCTAAGCCTATGTCTTCTTCTTAATTCCTTTCGCTCCCGATGGATCTAGGGCCTCCTAAGTCCAAGTCGGTTGTGCTCTTATTCCAGAAAATCGCCTTTTCAGTCTCACCTTTTACCCCTAATCCTTGAATTATTTTAACGAAAGTTGATTAATTAAGACAAAGAAACAAAAAGGTGTAAAGATTATTATTTACCGCTATCTACGTTTTTCCCGCCTCTCGGAATTATTAAATTGAAAAATTAGTAAATAACGTAAAATATCGTCTATAAAGAACTCTAACATTCGCGTATTTGATAAAAAAAAGAAGCCTGTGATTGAAGCGGCCTCGTTTCGGTTGCAACACATCTTTAGATTTTTCTTTATCTTATACAGATATTTAATAGGTTTTTAAGCGATAATTCCAATCACCGCTTAAAATAGCTTAAAAATTGAGGCTGAGCATAAAGTCAAACGACTCTTGTAGACACGAAGGGGACATGCATGAGATTGAAATTGAGCTTTCTTTGAGGTTTGTGGGTAAATATCGGTAAGATATTTATAATGGCCAGTTCTCTTCCTACCTCTTGTGAAACCAAAACCGAATCTTAGCCAACAATTAGAATTTCTTGCCCGCTGCCGGGTAAGGACGTATTCGCAAAAAAAAAAAAAAAAAAAAAAAAACAATTTAATAGTTTTTACTTTTTCTATATTTTTATTATTATTATTTTGTTTTTAGGGCATAATTATACAAATTTCTTATAGACATGTCTGTTACGTTCAAGAGCACCCTAAGGTACATAAGCTGCATTATCCAAATGAAAAACGAAAATAAATAAATTATTTAGTTGACAATTCAGAGAAACACATCCATAGGCATATTCTCAATACAATATATTGACGAAATGTACTGTGGTTCTATACCACATCAACTGAATCGGATAAAAAGCGTAACGTAACCAAAGACTAAATTCAGATCCTAAGCTTGTTTGAACCAAGTACATTTTATGCAGGTTGAGCATAAAGCGGAGCTATGTTCATTCTACTACACCTTTTCAAGTTTATAACGAGAAGATGTAATTTATAATCAGAATATGCAAATTCATAATAGGAACATATAAATTGAGTTTGAGAAATGTAAACTTATAGTAGGAACATGTATATTCATATTGAGAAATGAGAAATATAAACTCAATATCATTCAAAACGAGAAAATTCCAATTGATAATGAGAAAATATAAATTCATAATGAGAGACAGTAACATTTTAACCGAAGCTATGTATGTTCGTATTTCTCATTATGAAGTGGTATGTTCCTATTAATTAATAGAGCAGTTTTATGAGTTTTATGTCCGATGTCATTCTTATATAGATCCCTAGACATGAGACAACGAGCGGGAAGAAGAGACAGTCGCGCACCTCTTTTACCACCTAATAAAACCTCGTCGCAGGAACCTTGAGCAATAATCGCTTGAGGGAATTGCTGAAACTTTAAGAATAAAATTATATTTCTTGTATCCGCCAATCTTAAGTTATATTATTATGATGTATCATTTGAAGAGGCAATACAAATACTCTCACACTCGATTAAATGAATTTTAAAAAGATATTTCCAACAGTTAATTTCTTCCCCTGTCTTTTGGAAATTCAGAGGAGCGTATTGTCACTTCTCTGTCACAGTTTAAAATAAACTGCAGGGAAGTCATTAAGGATCCGAGTTGAGTTGAATATTCCTGTTTCTAATCAACAGGAAATGCGTCAATTTTAACACCTGCCCGGATTCCTCAGCAAAGTTCACTTTCAATAGTAATAATGCAGAGCGCCAACCATTGTCGCTTGATAATGTCATCCTGCGTTTTATTTCGTTCTACCCATATGAGAAACAACCTTCTGGAAAAAGCAACACAATTACATATAATAACTCATTTGTTTTTTCTATTCGTGTTTTCTTTTTAAATCCAGTGACTATTTGTTTTAATTCAACATAAATTTCACTCTAGCAAAGTTGTATTTCCTGATATAAGATGTCATGTCATGTCAGTGCGTGTGGTATTGGCCTAATGGAACGACCTTCCGCTCCTTTTATTTTGGATGTTTGGGGGTCAATAGTTCAGCAGTTTCTAGTCACACACATACACACACTCCAAGTCATATACACAATATTTTATGTTGTGGCACAACCGAAACGTGAATAACATTCGTTAACAGATTCTGGAGTAACTTTTGCCGGAATGGAATAACAGAAGAGCGAGAAAAAAATCAAAATAAAATAAAATGTTCCAGCAAAATAAACATTTTCAGCATGTCTTCGCTTCAAGGTTGAGTATGAGCGGAACATTGAGTCACAAAATTAAGAAAAATGAAATATCCAACAGATGCATACAAAACTGTGAAACTGAAGACTGGCGTGGATAAAGAGGAGGAAGAAATTTACATAAAATTGTATGAGAAAAGTAAGTAAAATGGCGACAGGAAGCAACATTCTTTCCTCGCATACAGAATTCACCCACACTACAGCCGATCCGAACAGACATACAGAGCACCATTGACAGTATTGAAATCGTCGATGTAAACATGTATGTATGTCTGTATGCATCATGGAACATGTCACATGCTACACATGTATATTCAATCCATTTGCATGAACGTACTAGTAAACCCCAATACACATCACATAGTACACATACTGTGGATCACTTGAATAAGGATTGATTCTGAGCAATATAGACTGGTCCCAAAATACATTTTTTTATAAATTCTAAAAATATAGATATATTATATATATTTGACTATTGAATCATTTCAGGATAGGTTAAAACCTGTCGACTATAGGATGCCCTACACCACTCTCTAGGGCCTAGATTATTCAGTATTTTAAGAGTTCACCTCTAACCAAGTTTACTGTAAATCTGAATTTACTGTACACTGAAAGAATTGTCTTCATACTATTTAACCTCAGTGAAAATTTTCATTAAAAAGTCGCCAAAGAAACGCTTCATAAAATGTATGAGCCATGTTTCATAAAGCACAAATAAATGAAAAGTGTCATAGAATTTATGAAACATTAGACTTTGAAACTACAATGCACTTTTCATTATTTTTCACAATATGATTTATGACCGTTTTCATAGATTTTATAAAGAAACTTCATTAATTTTATAAAATATTTAATTTAATACTCAAGTTTCCAATATCAAAAAAAAAAAAAAACAAAAAGTCTGACTTGTTGACTAAACAAGCAACACAAGCAAACAGAGTTAACAGAGGACAAATGAGAATTGCTAGTATTTAACCTTATAAAGTCGACACACTAAAATGTAGTTGTATGTTATGAAACTTTTCATAACACAAATATTTTATTGGTTATGACATATTTCATAATATTTAATAATTGTTTCTTTAATACTATGAACTATTTCTTTGATCTTATGAGACTAAGTTTCACTAATTTAAGAATTTTGCTTTATGAAATGTTTATGAAAAAATTCTATGAAACATTTCATTTTATTTATCAATTTGTCATACATATTAAGAATAATAATTCACAACATTTATGAAATCGCTTCATAAATATTATGAAGGAAAATTCTTTCAATGTAGGTTTTCGTCAACTGACCACATTGAAGAAGATCAGAAGTAATATTTGGGTTCTGAAACGGCAGTAAAGGTAATGGTGGAATGTGTATTTGTCGCCCTAATGTACATACATTAGTTCCTTATCCAAGTCATTTGCAGTGCGATGGAGACCAATCCAATGCCTTAGATGCAGGATGAGACTGTTAAGCAGGTAAACACTGCAGTTTGCTAAATAAAATATTAACTTTCCGTTCGTCGTTGCTGGAGTTTTTACTTTGTCTTCATGCGGAACTTTGTTCGTTCGTTCGTTTGGTTTGGTTTGTTTTCATGGCGTTGCGCTTCTAAAGGAAACGTTTGCTTTTCTCGAATATGTCTTTTGTGTGACAATGTTGTAGTTTAAGTTGTGTTTTGCTTGCGTGTCTCGCTTCGAACTTAATTTATTTTCGTTTTTCTTTCAGTTGAACTTCGCAAAAACTTTCTTTTAATTTTTGTTTATTTTTATCGCAACTTGTCAGCGTTACTTCCTGTGCTGTCACTCAGCTATTACCGTCGCCGACGATGAACGTATACATACAGACATACATAAATATAAATATATGTGAATTACTTAGTTGTTTTATTATCCTCGATCTCTTTGCACGCCGCGGCGTGCTGCAGCCTTCCTCCGGGCTATTAGTCGCAATAAAGGAAAACTGCTAAATGTTGTACTTATATATGTATGTATGTTTTTTTGTTGGCATTTTTATTTATTTTAGTTTAAAACAACATGCATTCACTTATCCTTCATAGCGTTACCTTCATGTGTCCTTGTGCAGCTTTGAACCTGACGCTGAATGGATATGGTCCCCTACTCGCTCGCATACTGTACGAGAGAGTGCTTGAGTGTGTTGTTTGTGCACTTAGAGCGCCAGGTGCACAGTGTGGTATCTGGCGCTAGATGTAGTTAAATGGAATTATTTTGTGTCTAATTTTCTATTTGTAAATGTAGAATACAAATTTATTTACTTCTGAACTATGACTTTAGTCACTTTAATAATTGATATTTCGCGATGGCTATATATTAAATAGGGTATCCAATTATTCGAACTATTGCATTATTCGATTAATCGTTTATTTGAAAACAGAGAAATTTCGATTAATCGAATAATGCCACCAATAATTAGTCCATTAACCCACTAGTCGAACAATTGTCCAACTCAATAAATCATAATTAATTAATGCTAAATGACAAGAAAATATTGTGTCAGTACTTTTGTATAATAAATTACAATGCTGTCAATCATATGTTGCAATAACGGAGATCGAAATAAAGTCCGCAAAAATCTCTATAAAGAGTTTGCGAATATTCCTGCTATATAAATAGTTACTCTAAATTCATACACGAACGATTCTGACGTATCTAATTTTATTCAAAGAACAATAAAGTTTTAAATTTAAAATTAAAAATAAAATGAAACAGTATTTATAAAGAATGTTTTTAAAATTTGTATAGTATATATACATAAATAAATTTGTATTGTTATTAATAAAATTGTATTGTATAGGGCCAACGTTTTTCAACTATTCAACCGTTATTATTTGTGGAGTGCCCTCAGCAGCCATTTGAATGAAATTATTTTCCATTATTAACCGGAAGGATTGTACTTTCAAATAAAAAAAGAAATTTGAGAAAATATTCAGTAATTTTTTTATAGCATTTTCAAAAAAAAGTTATTTGTTGAAATATGTCTTTTCTAGAGCGGAAAAAGTAAATCATAGGAGACATTGGTATGGGAGCTATATAAAGGGTCCGCCATCTAACGTTTTTTTTCAACTATTCAACCGTTGGACTATTATTGTGGGGTGCCCGAGGCAATCATTTGAACCGGAAGGATTCCATTATTAACCGGAAGGATTGTGCTTTCAAATAAAAAAAGAAATTTGAGAAAATATTCAGTAGTTTTTTTATAGCAATTCAAATATTTAGCCGATGGATTGGTTGGTTTATGTGGTCGTCAAACAATGCCATAAGGCACTACTTTTAGCCGATGAAACTAACAGATTATAATTTTATATGTGTACGTTGGATTTCGTTCAAATTTATAATTTAATAAAATCATTGATGGACCTTTCATAACCTTCCCAAATATCCTTCGTTAACTATATAACAATGTCAAATGAAGGCAGCATATTACTCTAAATCAATTTATTTATTTGCAATTTGTGAGAATCATCTCCTTATAGAGGCCGGGATTGATGTTGAAAAGTTGCTGCGAAGCCACTTGAAAATCATGATCGTGGTAGTCTGCAGCCAAGTAATAAATGCCACCATGCCATTTGTAAATAAATTAGCATTCTATTAAATATATAATAAATATATCAAATTTTTGATATCTTTATGAATGAAGTCCGATTAACTGTGGAGAATCGTACAATTTTGCTAGTAAATTACAAAATATCCATACAATTGAAAGTAACAATTATGTATTAAAAACATGACAATATTGCCGCCTCAAAATATAAATTTAGGGTTTCGAAGCTATTTAAGATTTATTAACAATTAATAATACATCTCTCGAATGACAATGTCGACATTGTCCAATAAAATTTGAAATAAAATATCCAATGAGTCTGTAAATGTCTTTAAAAAAGTTTTTATATTTCAAAAAATGTCTTAATTTTAAAAAATATGCCTACAGATATATGTTTAATTATTTTTTACCCTTGGAAAAAGTAGATCTCCCTTTTAACGTGATTCCCGTACGTGGTATAGGTGAAAAGAATTTATGAGGTAGAGTGAATGAATGATTGATGCGTGACAGGATAGGTAGGGTTATCTCATATTTTAGACTGTATTCCCATTGATTCTTTTGAACCGGGAGGATTTCTCTACAAATCGGATGAGAATTATTTTTTATAATTTCTTTAAAATCTGATTTCAATATTTTTTATGCGAAATAATCGGAAAACAGTTTTTATATAGCAAACAATATGTTGACGATTTCTCGTCCTGCCTAGGATCCCGGGAAATCGAAAAATTCCCGTTTCCCGGGAAATAAAAAGTACTAGCAAATGCAAACCCTCCATACAAATCTATACCATTATCTTCAAAATAAGAAGACGCTGTAGAATTTCGAACTTAAATTCTAAAAACTCAAAATATTTCCAGTTGTCAGATGTGAGAGTAAAACATAAATTATACGTTCTCCATGGGATATATTGACGTAATTCAGAATTGTGTGAATGAATTGAAAAGGTCACGAATAGTTCTTTTGACACGTTGTTATAGCTCAAACATATTTTTAATGTACTACAATTTCAGTAAGGTTAGGGTACTAAAAATATTCCTTAATTGTTGACGAATCAACAAATAATTCATAATTTGTTTTTGTTTTGATTGAACTCCTTGAATTAAAATAACTTTTTTATATTTGGTGATCATAGGGGATTTTTCATGATAATTCCTCACTTATTTTTATTTACAAAATCTAAATTTTAAATGTTGACATCAAAAATAAGATATTGTTGATGCAATTTTTGGCTCTGTTGAATGTGTTGACATGTGGCACATAGAAATAATTCCGAGCTACAAATAATAAATAATTAATTTTGTCCGGCTAGTTTGATCTACAAGCCTCACTGTGCGATGGTGGATTTTATTTTTGTTAGGTTTGCCAGTGGCCCTCTCACACTAACTCCGCACCTATGCGGTTGAACATGGCCACACGGGTAGATATATTTGGATGTTGTGCATAGAAATTGCAAGAAGCCCATCTGTCGGGCCTTTATTTAGTGTTAATAGTCCCATTCCATTGTCTTTTCTTTATTAACACTTGGTGGTTTCTATAGCAAGGGCTTCCACTATTTCTCTTTTTAGTGGATAAAGTAATGCCTTCCCCAATAATGTCGCGCTCTATCAACGAAAAATGAAAACAACAATTATTTCGACACGTTAAAAATGTATTATTTTATTTTCTACACTAAACAATTTTTGTATTCCTCCACGTTTTGACAAACAAATTCAATGTTTTTTAATCAAACTGCATTTGTGCAGCCTTTGGAATTCGAACTCACGTTGTACTGTTTGAAAGTTAATTATCTACAATCTAGTCTGCCGCGCACTGAATCTTGACAGTGGTAAATGTGGTAAGGTAGGCCTGCAGCAACGCTTACATAGGACGAGGAAGCGACTAGGCCTTACTTGGCAAGACCTTCTCGTAGAAGGGGAATCGGAATGTGTGTGGAATGTTTTTAACAGGCCTTGAAGTGGAAGACAGGAGTGGAATGTGAATCAGATCTTTGAAAGGTACATGCAGGCCTTCGGGAAGCCCTCCTGTAGGAAGGCCTCGTCAATTACACTATTGGTTCGTCTTCGTTCTTTTGTTCGTCATACGGGAGTAATTTTACCCACTCGCAACCACAGAGCTTTACTTTCATTGTTGTTATGATTCCAACTACAAACAAAAATTCGCAGTATCGCCAAACACTCGCACAAACGCAGAGTCTCCTACTCATTGTGTAGAATACTTGTGCAAATTGATTTCCGCTGTAGAGAGTAAGAATGTTGACGTGTCCGTGGGCCGGAGTGGATCTTTGTTTGCTCAGTCGTTTCCCAATTAGGATCACAAATGTGGGGACATTGATATAATTCATGTCGATGGGTTATATAAAAAGGACGTAGCTCGATTTTAGACATTTCATATTTTTCAAATACACCTCTCACTCAAAATAAACATTGATTTATAAATCCAATTGTTATCTACTTATACTAAAAATTCATTTAAATTGTTTTTAACCTAGATATTTCTAAAAGTTCATTAAGTTTTTTGCCCTTTCATATGAACTTATACAATATGGGCCATGTAGACAGATTTTTGGCCAAAAATATTAGCAATCGCATATAAATTATCACATTTTGAATTTGAAATGCAAAATTTAGGTGGCGTGCTTAATTTGAAATTACGTACGCAATTTTTACAAATTTTGTAAAAGTCGTGCGGAGTTTTAGAGGCCGAAAATGTAGAATTTGAAATAAAAAAGTTCAAAATTGAAGATTGTTCTATATTGTAAGATCGAGGTGGAGCCTATTAGTTATTGACCGATTCAAATTGGAATGACTCTTGGTTAACAGTTATTAAAAACAACATCAAATGTTTAAAATTCAAAAAATACATACACTCAATAGATATGTTGGCTGGTTCTGTTGAAAACAAAAAAACGTTTTTAGGGCTACAAAACGACAATGTGTCTACTTCCTGAAAACATATACTCAGAGTGGATTTTTAGCCGATATTCCGGAATCCTGCCCCATGGTCATGTGGCAACTTTGTTTGCTCTGTTCTGTTGGCCGGGATCAGTGTAAATTGAATCATGCTGCTGTGCGGTAGAAAGCTTTGTGGAAATTATGATTTTGCCGTTGTCCTTTATCTCTACTCTAATGTCAGTTTGTCATTGCTTACAAACAAGGGTGACTTAACTTTTTATGCGTTCCATAACAAAGGAACACAAACTGTATTCCCATCCAGAGACGCTGGTGCGTATGTGTGCTTGTGTGTTCTGCCATATCATTTTATGTTTCTTCAGGTCATTTATTCTGGCGTGGATAGAGCGTGTTCTCCTTCATATGTACACATGTATGTATGTATGTGTGAATTATGTACATACACGTATATACATATACACACATATATACAAATACATATGTGTAGATACGTTGGTAAGTTCGGTCCCATCTATGCCCGAGAGTATTCCGCTGAAATTGTTGTCATGATTTGATTTAGTTGTGAACACATCATAAGATAATTGCATGACGTTTTCTGTCATGGTGCTTTTTATTTTTATGTCACAATTTAATAAAAAGCTTAAACTTTATTACAAAGTATATACATATATGCATACATACATATGTATATATATACACATATTAGTGTGGTCGAAATATATAAAATAGGTGAATCTTTAAAAAAATCTGAATGTGGTAGCAAATCCCTTCGTAGCTGATGGTGTCTTCGACTATATATAAGGTTAGGTTTCATAGATAGAGGTCAAGAGTTGTCGTCTATTCCCAAACGTAAAAAAGAGACGGGTGAGAACGAATTTTACACAGAAACCGTTAAGGGATCTCGCAATCAAAACATATTACCGTAATTGGTGGTCTACATACAATTTTAGGCCACACTAATGTACCACTTCTACCTATCTATCTATGTACGAGAATTTAATTTTTTTAAGGAAATATCAGTAGAATATAATAAAAATTTAAATTTTCCTCCTTAGAGCATTCCGTAGCTTGACATGATTTGCTAATAAAATGTCGCGACACTCGATGTAAACATGGTCCATTGGCAATCAGCAAGAGCAAATTACAACGAAGATAATATCTTGGCAACCAATTTGCTTTGTAATTACTCGTATGCCATGCAAATTCCCCTAATGTAACATAACTGAAAATAATTCACAAAATTTTTCTTTCGAAACCATTACTGGTGACTATTAACTTTAAACAATTTTGAACAGGTACCGTAGCTTTCGGTACTTTTTACAAAATACCTGAATCATTAGAATAGCTTAAATTCCTGCTTTGTGGCAGCAAAATTATATATGATTTACTGTAACAGCAGTCAGAACATAATCATTTGAAATAGTTTTCCATGGAATGCGTGGAAATAAATTTTATAAAAGAACAAAAGAATTTGAACAGGTTTCCAGCAGAAGATTGTCCTGCTGGTCTGCAGTGATTATTTTTTAATATTTTATTTTAGCAAGTATAGACATGCAAGGAACGATGTGTAAATGACACAACAGCTGGCGTCGATCAGACCTTCAACAGAATTTATTATATCGTCATCTGTAGTTATTGGAAATATGCGGTATGTGGTGCACTGAAACTGTCGTATATAAATGTCAGTTTCATTAACGTGTTTACATTGATCCAAAGAAATCTTTCTTAGATGGAACGAAATGTTTATTTACCGTAATGAAACAACAAATACATTAACAATATTTAAATACATTGTCTCCATTAATGGACTGATATCTTCTTTTGTACAAATCTAAGAAAATGGATAATATTATGAGAATTTCTGACTGCATTATAATTAGACAGCGGATTTTTATGCAAATTTAGTGTTTATTCCGATTTGAGCTAAATTTCGTATTTAAGGTAATATTAATACAACAAATTAAATTATGCGAGCGTATCAACTACAGTAGATTTCGTTTATATCGACCATCGAAGGACCAGCAATTTTCGTCCGTTTCGTAAATTTCGTTACAGCCGAACGTAGTAATAAGCAAACATATATGCTTTCCACAATAAGTGTAAATTTGTGTTTATTTATAGCGATGAACGAACACAAAAATCAAATTTCTAATGAATTAAAGTCGTAACAACCGGAACGGTCTATAAAATAAATGTTTTATAGAGGACGAAACAAAAGATATTTTTTTAAAATATATGACCAATTGACCTCGATAAAAGGTCCGAGGTAGGAACATTGAAAATGGCATCGTATTCCCGAAGATTATAAACAAACCATGTATGGAGAAATAGTAATAATTAAAAAACTGTAATAAATGTAGTCGACCGAAAACACTACTTTTGAACGAATGTATGCATTGACTTTTCTACCAAAGCAGATTTTTCAAAATGCATTCTATACGCTTTCATTAAGATTTTTTCTCTTTCGTTCCATTTAAAATACCTGAAATAATATTTAGGGGACATTGGTTCATGGACGCGGGACACTGAGATCAAATCAATATTAGAAACTGCTTCATAAGGGAGAAAAACACAATTTTTTAATGTTAATTGTTTTGCGGGTTTTCACCCAGTAATGCCTGTGTTGACTATTGTGCACTATGAATTATGCCTAAACTAGGCTACGGTATAGAAAATAGTTTGAACTTTTATTTTTTTATTATCAATGAAATATGTTTTAATTCCTTATCGTGGAATGTTGAAAATATACAATTCAAATATAATATCCTAATTCCATACATTTTTTACAACAACTAAATATAAAATGGAATTTGTCGATTTTTTACCAACAACTGAAGTTGTTTAACATTTGGCGCTTTTGTCGATTTCTAACAATTGATTTGGCGATAGAGGTACCAAATAATCTGACAACCCTGGCCAGGGGAATATCAGCCATTTTCTATGGAAAACTAAACGTATGTCGTTATAACCGAGGTCGCTATAAACGAATTCTACTGATATACAGTAGCTAAATTTATGCGGCAAATATACAGAATATGCTACAAAAAATTAAACAATTAAACTATATTTTTTCAAATATTTAACAATTTTGCATTAGAGTCATTTCATGTCAAGCAAAGACCTTCTAAAGAGTGATTTTTTTGAGGTTAGGATTTTCATGCATTAGTATTTGACAGATCACGTGGGATTTCAGACATGGTGTCAAAGAGAAAGATGCTCAGTATGCTTTGACATTTCATCATGAATAGACTTACTAACGAGCAACGCTTGCAAATCATTGAATTTTATTATCAAAATGCGTGCTCTGTTAAGAAAGTTCAGAAAGAAAGAAATTGTGTTCAGCGACGAAGCTCATTTTTGGCTCAATGGGTAAATAGGCAGAATTGTCGATTTTGGAGTGAATATCAGCCAGAAGCATTGCAAGAGCTACCAATGCATCCAGAAAAAGTCACAGTTTGGTGCGGTTTATGGGCTGGTGGCATCATTGGACCGTACTTCTTCAAAGATGATGCGAATCGTAACGTAACTGTGAATGGTGAGCGCTACCGTGAGATGATATCCAACTTTTTTTTGCCCAAAATGGAAGAACTGAACTTGGTTGACATGTGGTTTCAACAAGATGGCGCTACATGCCACACAGCTCGCGATTCTATGGCCATTTTGAGGGAAAACTTCGGAGAACAATTCATCTCAAGAAATGGACCGGTAAGTTGGCCACCAAGATCATGCGATTTGACGCCTTTAGACTATTTTTTGTGGGGCTACGTCAAGTCTAAAGTCTACAGAAATAAGCCAGCAACTATTCCAGCTTTGGAAGACAACATTTCCGAAGAAATTCGGGCTATTCCGGCCGAAATGCTCGAAAAAGTTGCCCAAAATTGGACTTTCCGAATGGACCACCTAAGACGCAGCCGCGGTCAACATTTAAATGAAATTATCTTCAAAAAGTAAATGTCATGGACCAATCTAACGTTTCAAATAAAGAACCGATGAGATTTGGCAAATTTTATGCGTTTTTTTTAAAAAAAAGTTATCAAGCTCTTAAAAAATCACCCTTTATATACAAGACAAAAACTCTTACTCACTGTCTGTTATTACCGGCGCAACGTTGGGCAATAACAGCGAATATTGCTGTTAAAGTCATGTTAGCTTTTTACAGCAAAATATTAAAATAAGAACAAGTAAGGAAAGGCTAATGTCGGCGGGCCGACTATATAATACCCTACACCACTCCCTGCGTATATACCACGCTTTGATTATACTCGGGATGCGATAATTTTTTCTGTGTAGATAACCTTGACATGAGCTCGAAAAACGCAATAAAAAATTTTTTTTCGTTTGGTTTTTTTTATTATTTTTTTTTTAAATTTTAAAATTTTTTTTTTTGGTTAATTTGTTTCGTCCGGCATAACTCGGGAACCACTAGCCCGATTTAATTGAATTAAATTTTAAAAAAATTAAAATTACAATTCCCTTAATCTGTTCATATATTGTTTTCCTATACAAGCAACAGTTTCCAAGTTAAAAATGAATATATAAAGGAAAAAACTTATTTTTTGCCTAAAGATTTAATTTTTTTTTTTTTTTTTAATCCATAAAAAATCCAAAATGAAAAAAATGTCAAATCTTATTACTTTTACGTAAAGTCACATAACCTATGAGCAAAATGAGACAAAGATCATGATCACGCGTTTCGCTTTTATTCGCAATTGAGTAAAGGTATGAATTTCAAAAATTTGCTCGACATATGCACAACTTTGTCTATGGTAAGGTTTTTTCTTTTTTTTTTTTGATTCTCAGAATTAACAAAGCGGAATAAACAAAGGGTTATTTAATTTTTATGATTGCGTAAGCAAAGTAATAAACGCTAATAAATGTGCGTGAACAATTAAAAGGAAAAAAGGAAAGGGGACTTTTTTAACTATTTGGGTTTTCCGTTGGCTACCTGTATGATTTTTTTACAGAAATGCAACCCACATTTAAGGGTGGTCATTATTCGGAAAATTTAAGACTCACACATGGTGAAACAGGTATGTAGCCACCGTAAAAAAATATACACCCATTTATAAGTACCTGTCAGTAAAATACTAAACAATACACAGTATAAATAGGTCTTCATTGATCGATTTTACTCATTTAACAAGATGAGCGGTGGACACCAAGTGATCTATGTCCAAGGTGCTACGTACAGCTAGCTGACTCAAGGTAAGTGTAGATTACGAAATTCAAGAACATATATGTTAACACCAAAAATGATGATGATAGAATTAACTGGAGTTGTTTACCCGGAAATAATATTTAGTCATTTATTTACCATTAGAGCAAATATTGTTGTTATCATTTAGTTCTGTTATAAACACTGTAGAACACAAACACCTTAGTTAAAAACATATTCAATAGCATTAATCGAAAAACATTTCTTCATGTTTCACAATTTTTGTAAAATAAATTATTCTAATTCTGACATCAGAGAAAAGAAGTTCTACTTTTTATTATTTTATTAAAAAGGAACGAATAAATTATTAACTGGCGCCCATCGTGAATATCCAGCACCTCAATAAGCTGCACGGATAAATCCAACCTACACGGCACCTCAATAAGCTGCACGGATAAATCCAACCTACACGGCATCTCAATTAGCTGCAGGGATACATCCAACCTACACGGCATCTCAATTAGCTGCACGGATAAATCCAACCTACACGGCACCTCAATTAGCTGCACGGATAAATCCTACTTACACGAGTAATACTGACGCGGAGTTCCAGCACCTCACTTAGATGCGCAGAGAATTCTAACGTCGAAGATCCAACACCTCGGTAAGCTGCAAGCACGCTCCAGATACTGTAATCAACCGGTTACTAGACGAACTCCTGTGAACTTGCTGACGCCCAAGTATAAAGAGAAAGGGATTTGGTCGGAGTTCTGAGCCGTTATACTGGAGTTAGTTGTAAGTTAGAGTAAGTAATACTTAAGAAACTATTACCATAAAAATACACAAAACGAAGTTAAGAATTAGTTATTGTTTTATAAAAAAGTGAATTCATTAGCGATCGGTCCACACAAAATAATTAAATAATTCAAAAGACTGCTTTATTTTAATGGCAAATCCAAGTAACATTATAAGACCACCAATTCTTCAAGTTCCCCCTCCGGGAGAACAAATCATTAATCAAAACGGACTGGCCCCTAATATGGAAGAAACAATAGCTCGAATTTGCGCTCAACAATGTCAAATCGCACTTAGACAGTTCATGAGACCAAGCTCAGACATAGCTGGGGTTGACCAGGTGATTGAGGAAAGATTTCGTGATAACCTAAACGATTTGGACAAAGTTCCTGACGTGGTAAGGAGCTTGAGAGATTTTTCGGGAAATTCTTCAGAGTTTAGTTCATGGAAAAAGAGTGTGGACAGAATATTAAAGTTATATGACTCAATTAGGGGAACTCCAAAATATTTTGCAATTCTAAGCACGATTAGAAATAAGGTTGTTGGAAACGCAGATGCTGCGCTAGAGTCGTACAACACTCCCCTTAATTGGGAGAGCATTTCTAAGTGTCTAACTCTGCATTACGCTGACAAAAGGGACTTAACTACATTAGAATACCAGATGACAAAATTAGTACAAGGAAATAATAGGGTCCAAGACTTTTACCAAGAGGTGTATGCTCATCTATCTCTTATTATGAACAAATTGTCATGTATGGACATAAGCAGGGAATCTCTTGACATCCTGTCACAAACATACAGAGACAAGGCTCTCGACACATTCATTAGAGGTCTCAAAGGTCAAATGTCAATACACCTTGGCATGAAAGAGATAACAGATCTTCCACAGGCACTTCAATTGTGTCTCAAGATGGAAAATCAGTTTGCAAGGGCTCAATTTGCCAACGACCATAACCAAGCTGGTAGAAACAGCAAACTAAACTTTCAATCATACCCATCATTTCCTCCAAAACCTCAATATCAAAGACAATATCAGACTCCTTTTTACCCACAATTGGCACATTTGCCACAACCTTCTGCAAATATGCAACACTATGGTATGGATACGCCAAGGTATCAGCAAAATACTGTTCCTCATTATCAAAGCCGAAATCAACAATATCAACCACCTAGACCTATTGCACCAAAACCACAACCTAGACCCGAACCGATGGAAATAGACACATCTATGCGGACACGAGCTATAAACTATATGAATCGTCCGACGCAGGATAAAGGATATTTCGGAAAAAGACCTACAGACCAATCAGATCAACTGCGAAAACCTGATAAATTTCAAAGAAATTACCATTTGGAAACAGAAGACGGACAGATTCAAACTCCGCAGGAGTACGAATCAACATTAAACGACTACGAAAATGAGGAAAAACTACCTCCACTGGACGATTATGTCCATGACCAATACGATGCTCTTGAAAAAGGCAATCAACTAGAAACACAAGATTTTGTAGATATCCATTTTTTAGATTAATGTATTCGTCTCTACCTTATTTCGAATGTAGGACGAAATCTGGAAAAGGCGTCAAAATTCTAATAGATACAGGGTCAAATAAGAATTATATTAAACCCACACTTGTAAACAAACCTTTGCAAAACGAAAACTCATTTTTCGCGAACTCAGTTGGGGGTAAAACACCAATTACACAGCACACATTAATTAATCTTTTTTATGAATCATGTGAACCACTAAAATTTTTTTTATTGCCAACTCTAAAATCATTTGATGGCATACTAGGTAATGATAGTTTGAAGAGATTAGATGCAGTTATTTATACATCAAAAGATTACATGATTATAAACAACAGAATTAAAGTAAAAGTAAAACAAGAGATATCTCAATCGGTGAATGCCATTAATATTAGGACTGATCATTTAACAAACGACGAAAAAAGAGAGTTGGACGTAGTCATTTCAGATCATGCAACATTATTTAATGAACCGAACGAAAAATTGACATTCACTACAACTGTGATCGCAGACATTCATACAAAGACAGAAGACCCCGTTTATTCAAGGTACTATCCATATCCGATGCATTTAAAAGAAGAAGTTGAGAAACAAATTAAAGAACTTTTAGAACAGGGAATTATTCGACCTTCACGGTCCCCTTATAACTCTCCTATCTGGATTGTGCCTAAAAAAATGGACGCCTCAGGACAAAAAAAGTTTAGAATGGTCATAGACTATCGTAAATTAAACGAACAAACCATTCCCGACAAGTATCCAATTCCAGAAATTAATGAAATTCTCCCGCAGTTAGGAAAAAATAAATTGTTCTCCGTATTGGATTTGAAAAGCGGATTCCATCAAATACTACTTAGGGAAAGCGACAGACAGAAAACTGCATTCTCTGTCAATAATGGAAAATACGAATTTACCCGACTCCCTTTTGGTCTGAAAAACGCACCCTCAATTTTCCAACGCACTCTGGATGATATATTAAGAGAACATATTGGGAAAATTTGTTTCGTCTATATGGACGATATAATTATTTTCGCGGAAACCTTCGACTCACACATTAAGAATATAAGAACCATCTTCGGTACCTTGGAAAAAGCCAACATAAAGGTCCAGCTGGACAAATGCGAATTTCTTAAAAAAGAAGTTGAATTTTTAGGGTTCATAATTGCGGATACGGGTATAAAAACCAATCCAAAAAGAGTCGAGGCAATACAAAATGTCCCACTCCCAAAAACACTGAAAGATTTAAGGTCGTTCTTAGGTCTCTCAAATTTCTACAGGCGCTTCATTAGGGACTATGCTAAAATAGCAAAGCCACTAACTTTGCTCTTAAGAGGGGAGGCAGGACGCACGTCAAAACATTCTTCTAGCAAAATGGCTATAAATCTAAATCAGGATGCAGTGGATGCATTTAACAAATTGAAAATAACGTTATCATCAGGTGATGTTATTTTAGCTTATCCGGACTTTAGTAAGGGATTTGACCTAACGACTGATGCTTCAAATTATGCAATGGGTGCAGTACTATCCCAGGACAATAAACCTGTTGTATTCCTGTCTAAGACCTTTAGCAAAACTGAGGAACACTATGCTACCAATGAAAAAGAAATGTTAGCAATAGTTTGGGCACTTAAGTCACTTAGGAATTACCTTTACGGTTCCACTAAGCTAAATATATTTACGGATCATCTCCCACTTACATATGCTTTAGGCAACAGGAATGTGAATTTTAAACTCAAGAGATGGAAAGCATTTCTCGAGGATTTTAATTACGAATTGAAATACAGACCAGGCAGCACCAATGTAGTAGCAGATGCCTTGTCTAGACTACCTAAAAATACAATACAAATCAACTTAATGACCTCAACGCAGCATAGTGATGACAGCTCGTCACCAAATTTGATACAGTACACGGACGCACCTATTAACGCATTCAAAAATCAAATTTTATTGTATGCAGACCGAGATCAACCTTCCTATAAATTTGAAATAGTTTTTCCTACTTATCATAGACACACCATTCATGAACCTAATATAACACACGCAACTCTCACAAACATTCTGAAAAAATACCTTAACCCATCTGTAACAACTTGTATTAGAACGACCGACGAAATTTTAGGCAAATTACAGGACATTTATCGTGGCAACTTTTCCCGATTTAAAGTAAAGTATTCTAGGACAATGGTAACAGACTTAAAAGAGGAAGAGGAACAAAATGAGGAAATCATTAAGGAACACAACAGAGCTCATAGAAACAGTGTAGAAAATAAGGTGCAAATATTGAACAAATTTTATTTTCCGCAAATGCATTCGAAAATAAAGAGAATAACTAACCAGTGTACGATTTGTAAGGAGAATAAATATGAAAGGCATCCAAATAAAATTACCATTCAGGAGACACCCATACCCCAATATCCAGGACAAATAATCCACATAGACATGTACATTACCGAAAAGCGAACAGTACTTACCGCAATAGACAAATTTTCCAAATACGCTCAGGCAAAAATTCTCAATTCTAGAGCAATTGAGGACGTTAAAGAACCTCTGAGAGAATTAATTATTTCCTATGGTGTGCCGGAAAGTATAGTTATCGATAATGAAAAGTCTTTTAACTCAAATTCGGTTAAATTTATGTTGGAAAACCAATTTAACGTGAAGGTTTTCAGAATTCCTCCTTATAGCAGTAGTGTAAACGGTCAAATAGAGCGATTTCACTCGACTCTATCAGAAATAATGCGGTGTTTAAAAACGGAGAATGTTCATGCATCATTTTCAGAACTTCTTCACAGATCTGTTTATGAATATAACAATTCGGTCCACTCAACCACTAAAGAAAAACCAGTTGAAGCATTTTTTGGGAAAAGGGTTCATATAAACCAACGGGATATTGAAAAGGAAAGACGGGAAACCATTCAAAGACTTAAAGAAAAACAAATAGACGATATAAATTATCACAATAAAAAGAAATCATCACCGAAGACTTACGAAATTGGACAAACTATTTTTGTGAAAGAAAACAGGAGAATCGGAACAAAACTTAGTAAAACATATAGACAGGAAATAATAAAAGAAGACAAAAACACTACAGTTATAACAGAATCCGGAAAAACAATTCACAAAAATAATATACGAAATTGATAAAAATTCAAAGGTACTTGGATAGTCTGAAATCTAAAATAGAAAGATTATTGAATTTTATCAGATCAGCATGGAACCGGATTGCGGAAGATCCTGATCATGATGTTAAGAAATCATAACATAGAGAACTAACCAAGTTCCTGTCAACAATAATGAACAGGTTGTAATAAATAAATTATCAATCAAAAGGAATAATGAGTTCACTTGTTTATATAATAAATTTATCAGCTACAGATGAAACCCTATAAAATAAAATGTTAATCAAACTAGATAAATTTGTAAAATTTATAAACAAACTCTCACACAACAATGTAATATTATCTGTAATAAGTCAGACTTAAACCCTATAAATGGTAAAACACCCAATAGTAATGTAATAAATGATAAGACACATTCTACCATCGAAGGAATATCCCCTGGAACAATTTTGCTTAACCAGTATAACGGCACAGATTACATTAATGGACAATCCCGGAATCTCAGCGGCACATACGTTTTGCAATTTCATACAATTTTTGAAGCAATGACTATTCAACCCTTACCAGCAATATTGCAGCAAAAGCTCAATATAGAGGAAACATTGTCTCTCTAAATAATTAAAGAACTTCATGCAAACACCATTGAAGCCATCGACTTATTAAGGGGAAAAATAAATGGAGTATTTTCAGTAACAATTGTGCTACTCATTAAATCTGAAATTCGAAGATTCTCACATGTTCCATACTTTTGACCTATCGAGGACGTTCGGTAATATGAGGGGAGGTGTTAACACCAAAAATGATGATGATAGAATTAACTGGAGTTGTTTACCCGGAAATAATATTTAGTCATTTATTTACCATTAGAGCAAATATTGTTGTTATCATTTAATTCTGTTATAAACACTGTAGAACACAAACACCTTAGTTAAAAACATATTCAATAGCATTAATCGAAAAACATTTCTTCATGTTTCACAATTTTTGTAAAATAAATTATTCTAATTCTGACATCAGAGAAAAGAAGTTCTACTTTTTATTATTTTATTAAAAGGGAACGAATAAAATATTAACTTATATAACTTATTATTGAAATTCTTTCAGACGACAGCCGAGAATCATCATGCCAATGCTTTGGAGAGCTCCGCTTTGCCATGTAACAGATTGCTACTTCTGTCTTAGCAAAAAAACAGGCGTGGGAAAAAATATACGATGGACTTACGCTGCTGTTTCAACAGTGAATTTTCCAGTGCCATTTTGCGAAGAACCAGTGGACCCGCAACCGTCCGTTTCAAGATGGGCATCTAATAATGAGGCGATACATCCAACATCAGATCCGGAGACAGTAGAAACCACATCAGAATGCGAGTCAACATATACATTGCATGGAGGTCAACGCTTATGTTCCCAAGCAGAACTGAACGATTGGGTTAGAGAATTGAAACTCTCCAAGGAAGATGCAGAGTTGCATGCATCGCGCATGCAACAGTTCGGTTTCTTGGCTCCTGGTGTGGTGACAACAATCTACAGGAAGCGTCATGAACCATACGCAAGGACTCATAAAAAACTTTGTGAAAGCTATCAACAAAGATGGCGAAGCGTTCGCCTATTTAAAAACCATTTTTCCTCACCTTTCATCGGCAAAGATTAAGGAAGGCGTTTTCGACGGTCCGCAAATTAAAAAGTTGTTGCAAGACCAACAGTTTGAGCACATTTTATCACCAAATGAAGCTGCAGCTTGGAACTCATTTCGGCAAATTGTTTCCGGATTTCTTGGAAACAACAAAAGCTCAAATTACAGAGAGATCGTCGAACAACTACTCCAAAATTATAAAAAAATTAGAGCAAATATGTAGCTTAAGATACATTTTCTACACTCGCACTTGGACTTCTTTCCGGACAACCTGGGCGATGTGAGTGACGAGCATGGTGAGCGTTTTCATCAGCAAATGAAAGAAATTGAGCACCGATACCAAGGATTTTGGAACGAAGCTATGATGGGGGACTATATCTGGTTCCTGATAAGAGAAACAGACCCACAACAATATAAAAGAAAGACAAAAGCACATAATTATTTTTAATTTGAAGGTTTTTATTTTTGTGTTTAGATATTTTTTTTTAAAACTTTTTTATACTTAATTAATGTTGATATCCTTAGGATAATTTCTTGTACATATATCGAATTGTTTTTTAATTTAAAGTCATATATTTTTGTCACCCAACAAATTTTAATTTTTTTTGTAATAAAAAAGAAAAAATCTTACCATAGACAAAGTTGTGCATATGTCGAGCAAATTTTTGAAATTCATACCTTTACTCAATTGCGAATAAAAGCGAAACGCGTGCATCGATTTTCATGATCTTTGTCTCATTTTGCTCATAGGTTATGTGACTTTACGTAAAAGTAATAAGATTTGACATTTTTTTCATTTTGGATTTTTTATGGATTTAAAAAAAAAAAATTAAATCTTTAGGCAAAAAATAAGTTTTTTCCTTTATATATTCATTTTTAACTTGGAAACTGTTGCTTGTATAGGAAAACAATATATGAACAGATTAAGGGAATTGTAATTTTAAATTTTTTAAAATTTAATTCAATTAAATCGGGCTAGTGGTTCCCGAGTTATGCCGGACGAAACAAATTAACCAAAAAAAAATTTTTAAAATTAAAAAAAAAAAAAATAAAACAAAAACCAAACGAAAAAAAAAAATTATTGCGTTTTTCGAGCTCATGTCAAGGTTATCTACACAGAAAAAATTATCGCATCCGGAGTACATGAAATTTTTTTCATTTTGTTGAGTAGTGTTACTAAACCCGTACTCAGAAAAATGGCATTACTAAATTTGCGTAAAATCCATACACCAATTTAGTTCAACAATTTTACTCCGGTTTAGTAAACATTTCCTTAAAAGTGGGAAAATTAACTAAGTAAGAGTAATGTTTCCTTATTCCAAATTAAAAAAAAAATACTTAAATTTAGTAATAATGTACTTGTTTTGATGAAAAATTTACCTAGATTTAGGAAAATTTCAGAAAAATGTTATTTAGATTTAGAAATGTACTTGATTTGTGGAAAAACTTACTTCAAGTATCCTCAGTTTGAGTAAATATTTACTTGGCTTGAGGAAAATTACTAGAATCACGTTCAAAGTATGTACTAGTTTAAGTTCAAATTTCCTAGATATTAGTTCATTTTAACTCACTATAGGGTTCACTATTTTCTGAGTCCAGTTGTTTCATGGGAGAAATTTTATATACTATTCATCTTTAGTCAAATTTAACGAATATGCTAAATAATGTGGTAATTGCTTCAATTGGAAAAATTGAACAGGATTATACTCCGGTAATAGGATGAATCGGACGGACATTTATTGGGACCTATAACAACACTTGGGGCCTGTGACAAAACATGGACCTATATAGTTCTCATTCACGGTAGGTATTCCTAGTTGAAATGTGTCATTATCTGCAAAATTTGATCAAGATCCGATGTAAGATGAAGTTTCTAGAGCTGTCATAGAGTAGAATTGGGACCCATTGGCTTTGTAATTACTCGTATGCCATGCAAATTCCCCTAATGTAACATAACTGAAAATAATTCACAAAATTTTTCTTTCGAAACCATTACTGGTGACTATTAACTATAAACAATTTTGAACAGGTACCGTAGCATTCGGTACTTTTTACAAAATACCTGAATCATTAGAATAGCTTAAATTCCTGCTTTGTGGCAGAAAAATTTTATATAACTTACTGTAACAGCAGTCAGAACATAATCATTTGAAATAGTTTTCCATGGAATGCGTGGAAATAAATTTTATAAATAACCATTGGGTTATACCAAAGTATGGGCACATATAGTTTACTTTCATAGTATGTATAATATATAATATGATCTGCAAAATGTCATCAAGATCCAATGTAAGATGTGGTTCTAGACCGATAATAGTGTAAACTGGGGGCCCATTTGTATGGGGGCTATACCAAAACATTGACCTATATAGCTGGCTTTCAAAATAGGTGTTTCTAGTATAAATGTAACATTGTATGGGAAATTTGATCAAGATCCGATGTAAAATGTGCATTTTAGAGCTGTAATATTGTACATTTGTATGGAGGCTATGTCAAACCATGGACCCATGTGGCCCATTTTCCCGTTAACTATTTCTATATAAGACGATCCTGAAAATTTTGTCATGATCCCATGTAAAATAGTGTAAATTATAGGGATATTTGTATGGAAGCTATATATAAATCTGAACCGATTTCCTCCAAATTCAATACCAATAATCCTTGGCCAAAAAAAGTAACTTTCGCCAAATTTCATGATAATCGGACAACAATTGCGAACTGTAGAGTGCGAACAAGCTTAGATGGACAGCAGACATTTCAGCAGACAGCAGATTATTTCTTGGTGTTACAAACATTTGGCGGAAAACTAATTTATAATACCCTAGTCCACGAAGTTGTGTAGGGTATAAAAACAATGGATATACATAGGGCCGTGTGCAAGATGGATATTTTGGGGGGGGGGGGGGTTTGACCCCCCCTTAAACATATATTTTTTTAAAACCTTCTTTCTGAAGCAATAAAATATAAAATTTTTAAGTTCGTCTGAAACGGTAATTTTGCAGTATGTAAACACGAAAATTACATAAAAGATCGTGGACACTTTCTTGAATTTCGGACAAAGGTTATGAAAAATACAAACAAACGAATTGTGCCTATTTCAAGATTGTGTAATGCTAATTTCGCCACTTCTTGACATTTTTATAGAGCTATATATTATGAACTTTTAATTATCTACTGCAATAAAAGTTTGGAAATTTAATAACAAAATCGTTTAGTAATTTTAAAAAAGTGTAAATAAGAATCACTATGATATCATAATGAAATCTAAAAACATTCTTAATAAAAGCAAATAATTTGCTTGATGCTAACCCGTAGCTTAACTAGTGTGCCAAACTTTAGACAAATTTGTAGTATCTAATAATATCTATCTAATTGGAATGAAATCATTGAAAAGTAATTTACCTCTAAATTAATAACTATGTAAAAATCTACTGACGAGATGAAATTCTTCGTTTCTGCGAGAAAGTATTGGAGTAACCTAAGTATTTTTATGTAGGCATTTTTTACTTATACAAAAGAAAGTACAAACCTTTAATTTAAAAAAAATACAATTTACATTTTAAAATTTCTTTCCATTCAAACGAATGATATACCCTTCTCTGAGTATCGAAGTCGGGTGGGACATTTGTAGGGATATATCGAAACATTGACCCACATATTCCACTTCCACAACAGATGTTCACAAGTCAAACATAATATGGTGTGTCTATTCGTATATTCCGTTTGCAATGCGTGGTTTGTAACATTTTCGATGCGACATTTTTATGGAGCTGTATCTAAATCTGAACCGATATGACCTATTTTCATCACAGATGAAACAACAACGGTTTTTGTTACTTCTAAATGTTTTGGGAGTTTGTAATGATAATACAAATCCATTTCGACAAACGAAGAAAACTCTTTGATATATGTAAACATATTTCTCTTTGTTCATTTACAACAACTGATGACATGTTCACCGCAAGCAATCTAATTTTTCCCACAAAAGAAACTCAAAAGCGATGTTCACGTGTCTAAAATTTCGCTTCTACGTAATGCATGTTTTCTCTGCGTGTGGGTCTCTATTTTAAAATCTACTTTAAAGTTGCGAAACAACAAGAAATGAGTTTTAACTTACTGAATTCAAATATTTTTCAGAGTTAATATTTTTTTATTTTTGTGTACATATGTTACTTGCTACATTATTCAAAAGAGGAACAGCAAATTCAGTAACTTGGATCTACGTAGGAAAACGAAGCGGTAAAATACCAATTTGAAATTAAAATGTGTAGGTGTTTTTCATCTTGCGTTTCATCGAGTACCAAAAAGCTGCATTTCGAAATTATTATTCAAATTTAAACATATTTGAGATTATAAAAATGAAAAAAACATTTCCAAATATTTTTTATTTAATCGGAATATACGTATAAAGAGTTTGAGTAAACATCCTGTTACTCACTGTATAAATTAAAAACCCCAAAACTCATTAGACATCATATTTAGACCCATACTTTGTCAACAAGCATATCCAATTTTTCCCAGAAGGGGGTTAAGCGCCGAGGAATTCGATCGTATTTTGTGTAATATTTCTTCAAAATATATATGTCTGGACGTACTTTCAAGCAACTATATGAAAAAACAAGTAAAGAAAGGCTTAAATCGGGCCTACACCACTGCCTGCGTTTATACCTGGTTTTGTTTACTAAACCCAGGTGTTTTATGGTTGCGATATATTGTACAGTATAATCCTAACACTTATACTATAAATCCATCTTTAGTCAAATTTAACGAATATGGCAAAATTGATTGGCTGTAATATGTTGTATCTGAAGTGTTATGTAAACAAATCAGAAACTGACAATGAGCGGTGGAAATTTCTTTGAGTAATGCTCCACTTTTGCAGTAAGTGTTCCTATGTGAAATAATCAATAATCTAGAAAATTAAATCCAGATCTGATTAATATGAATGATTTAAACGATAATATTGAAAATTGGTGGGACAGTTGTACTTGGAAACATTGACCCATATGATCCAATTTTTGGTAGGTATTCCGGGAGTAAATATAATATGATCTGGAAAGTTTGACCAACACTTGGGGGTTTTACCATAACATAGGCCATTATAGTTCCCTTTAGGCATTCCTAGTGGACATGAGTCATGATCCGCTATAAGATATAGGTTCTGGAGCGGTAATAGTGTAAAATGGGGTGACCATTTGCACGGGGATTGTGCCAAAATTTGAACACATATATTTGACTTTCATAGTACACACATAGATTAGATTACATTCAAGAATTTTCTCAACAATTTCAATTGATTTTTTCATTCGTTAATACTTAAATGTATGAAGACCTCGGCATAAATTTCAGTAAACTTAATATGTCTACTAAAATTTGATTTTTCAGAAAAAAACCACATTTTTAAGTTAAAATTTCCTAAATGGAATTGTTTTCATAAAAAAATTTCTGATTTTTTTCTTACTTAAAATCTTAGAAATATTCTTCCACATAAGTATGAATTCACTCAATTGTAAGATTGGAAAGAAATGTTTTTAAGTAAATTTGAAACACTATTTCTATTAAATGAACTATTTACTTTGAAAGAAGGAAACTTTACCATACTTAGTTAATTTTCCTACTTTTAAGGAAATTTTTACTGAACTGGAGTAAAATTTTTGAAATAAATTATAGTATGGATTTTACTCTCATTTAGGAATGCAATTTTTCTGAGAGTAGCTATTCCTATTTGAAATAGAACATGATCTGCAAAATTTGAAAAACTTCCGATGTAAAATGTTGGTCCTAGAGGGATAATACTAAAATGGGTCCCCATTTGTAAGGGCGCTATATTAAAAAGAGGGCCCTTACAGATCACTTTCAATGTAAGATGAGGGTTCTAGAGCGATAATATTGTGAACTGGGAGCCCATTTTTATGGGGACTATACCAAAACATTGACCTATATAGCTTCCCAAAATAGGCGTTTCTAGTCTAAATATTTCTATATTGTGTGGGAAATTTCAACAAGATCCGATGTAAAATGTGCATTTTAGAGCAGAAATTGTGTAAATCGGAGGTGCATTTGTATGGGGCTATATCAAAACATGGACCAAAGTGGTCCACTTTCCTGTTAGCTACTTCTACTTCAAATATAATACGATCCTGAACATATTGTCATGATCCGAAGTAAAATTTGTATTCTAGAGCAGTAATAGTGTAAATTATACAGATATTTGTATGGAGGCTATATCTAAATCTGAACAGATTACGTCGAAATTCAATACCAATAGTCCTTGGCCAAAAAATAACTTCTGCCAAATTTCATGAGAATCGGATAACAACCTGTAGAGTGCGAACACGCTTAGATGGACAGTAGGCGGATGGACGGACAGACAGATATCGTTAAATCGATTCAGCTGGTGATTCTAAGCCGATCCGTATAGTTAAAGGTGGGTCTAGCTCGATTATTTCTTGGTGTTACAAACATTTGGCGGAAACTAACTTATAATACCCACGAAGTGGTGTAGGGTATAAAAAGAAGTTATACACTTAGAGAACAAGTCGGTTAATAAAAGCAGCGATTGTCTGCTGCCTACCAGCAGAAACTTTTCTGTAGTTTTTTTTTTTTTTTTTTGCATAACAGCATTTATTCTGCAATCTTACATCACCATAAAATATAAAATATAGATAAGCATTGCTTTTATATTAGCTTGGGACAATATGCGTATCATTAAAAAGACAATCGCAATATCTTTCTGTGGTAATAAATAGCTTTATAATAACTTCTATTCAAAAAAGTTTTGTTAATATGTTTATTTAAGTGGTCATACTGTTCTGTACACATGCTTAAAGTTTTTTCTATATTGCTAAAAACAGCAAGCAGCTGTTTACGATCTCAGCAGATCAGCAAATCTGCTGTCTCTTTTTCAGCAGAAAATCTGCTCTTTCAGTAGAGTGTACCGATATATGGATTACTGAAATGCAATTTTGCCGATGATTGTATTAAAATATTTCTCGATGATCCAGGTAATAAAATATGAATGGTTGCCAAACGCTCACGTAATCACACATAATCAAATTAACGACATTTATCATTGCGCCATAGACTGACTTTATTTTTTTGTAAAACTAGATGAAACCCCCCACCCCCCCTAACAGGAGAAAATCCTGCGCACAGCGCTGGATATACACACACATATACACGAAATTTAAATGTATATATTTGGTTGATTGCTATATGTTTGAAATTTTTTGAATTTCATAGCAAAAACTTATAAAAGCAGTAAAATAACTGCAAACAATTGTACTTTGCAGAAGCAAATGTTATTGCTGTTTGGTGGCATGGCCTCTCTACAAATGAACAGACAAAGAGCGAGTTTTCCCCTCTTGTACTTTGGCGCTCTTTGATGCCAAGCGGTACGATTTTTAACCTTGAAAGCTGTTTCGAAAGTTTGTTTAAAAAATACGTATGCGTTTTTTTGAAAAAAAAGATAGATTTTTTTCACGAGTTATGACCAATTTTAACAGAAAAAATAAGATTTTCTCAAACCAGGTGTGTTTATTCAATCGCCATTTATTTTGATTTACGAAGTGATTATATTAATCAATTTTTTAAAGTAGTGCTCAAAGATGTTTTTTAGCGACTGTGTTTTAAAAAATTAATTTAAAATAATGCTTTTATAATCGTTGTATATAAGTTGAATATATGAGAGATTGTGCGAGATTCGTGGTATCATCGACACAACTGACCCAGACCCGGAATACTATTAACTTACAAAATGCATAGCAGTACTCAGTTGTACCAGTCAAGACGTTCAGGACATTGAAAATTACTTTTTTACTTATATATACCGATTAATATCCCCATTTAAAAAGTGTCGAATGTTGTTACTTCTTCTTTGAAAGTATAACACCGCGATAAACCGTATTCGCCGAAAATAATCAATTTAATTTCATCTTTTGAATTGCGAGTACAAGAGGAGCAATATCGAATATTATTTGTACTTATTTCTACAAAATATATATTTTTAAGACAAAAGCGACCGTCCTGTGCAAAAATGAGCAGATACGCTCGAATACAAACAAACACAAAATATGACAGTTCATAGTTCAAAAGTGCAAATGGACAAAGGAGCAGAAACAGAAGGAAACAACAACAATATTCTCAACATATATAAACAACAAAAAAAAAAAAGAAAACAATGAAAGAAAAACAGCTGAACAGAAACATTTGGTACATGTTCAGCAATTTTCTCTTTGTTCGAATAGTCACGAACATTTGCCACTTTTTGCTGTTCTGAAACACGTTTTTTTCGTTCTGGTCGGTTGAGCCGAAAGGAAAACATTTTCTATAGAAATGCGAATGTCGATGTTTTTGTCCGTATTTCACGTTTGCCTCCGCACTCACTGTATTATTTCATTTAATACACTCACAGTTTATTTCTGGTTTCTTTAGTCGTGAGGCCAGAACACCATTAGTAGGTTATTTTTATATTTTTGTTTTTTTTTTATTATTCCGGTTAGAGAGGGGTGGCACACAAACGCAAAAATTGCGCATTTAACAGGAAAATTAAAAAGTTCACCAGGACCTTTGGGGTTGGGAGTCAATTTTAATAATGCTCTGGTTTAATTTAATACACACCTGTGGTCTTGCACCATAAATTTAATGGTGTCGAAGCCGATCGTGCGATGAAAGGTGACATAGTTTAAACGACAAGAGGGCACAAGTTTTTATGGCGCGAAAATTGAGAGTCAGAAATTTTAAAATTCATAGGTATGTGGAACTCTACAAAAACATCAGCAACATATTGTTTGATTTTTTGGTAGACCACCTTCCACTTTCACTATGTCTGGTTAACCTGAAGAAAGACCTAACCAGCAGTTATATCTGTCAGTTTGTTTGGCTATTGTCATCTAATCTGAAGTAACGTTAACATAACATAAATAATTCTATATTTTGGTAGTATAACTTCAATGAATTTAATTTAAAAATTATAACAAACAAGTAAAAACGGCGTTAAGTTAGAACTTAATATACACTCCACCATGGATTGCATTCACAGAGGCTGTCGATTTTCGTAGAAGTACAGTAACATTACAGGAAGATGTATTTTTTTAATATAACCAAACCAAAAAAATAAAAATATTGAAAAAATAATTCCATAAATAAATGTAAAACTTCTATTATTGCAAACCACGCTTATAAGCAGAGATACAAGCCGACCGATTTTAAGCCGACAAGCCGCCGCCGCCGCATGGATCTGCACGAGCCGATCCATCGACTCACATCGACTTCAACCACGCCGCCGAGATTTGACGGAGTTCTAACTCAGTCAAATCTTACTACCAAAATAGACAACCCACTTAAAATTACAAAAGAAAATATAACTGTCGACTTAGACAACCTACTACTGTGAAATATATTGACCTTTCTTTGAATTTAGTATCCCACATATGATGACGTCTATAGAAAGTTTAATGATTGTATTTTGATTTGAAAGTCGCATTTATATATGTCAATTCCAGTACGCGTGGCCATATGTTCCTATAAATAACAATAAGGCTGTTTTTCTTTAAGACTGGATAACTAAGCTTTGATAAGAAAAAAATCAAATAAAAAGTTAAAATTTAACTCAAAATAATTTTTTTAAACTTATCACCAACAGCAATACCAATGTGTGTATAAAACAAATTTTAACAAAAATATTTTATGTTAAAAATATTGGACTTAGCATGGATAATTATCCAGTGTAGGTCCCATTTATGGTTATCGACCATAAGTCCGAAAAAGTCAACAGAAAATATTTTTTTAAAAATTTGTTTTGATACAAATATTTATATTGTTGTTGCCGACAATTAATTTTTAATTTTGGGTAAAAAATTCAATTTTTATTAACGTTTTTGTTATCGCAGCTTCTTATCCCGGCTTAAAGAAAAACAGCCTTATTAAACAACAGCTTCTCTATTGTGCTTCTTTAGTGTGTCAAAGTAGGTATAGTATTATCATTCATTGGAAAGATTATGATATTCAAGATGTCTGGTCAAATATGCCTCACACGAAAAGTTGTAATTGCAAAATATTTATTAAATTCATCCATATTATAAATTTTGAGAATGGATTCCCACTTCCAAAAAATAATTGTATGGGATAACAATATATAATTATGGGAACATTGGCTAGTATTAACGAATATTGAAATATAATATATATACATTGAATAAATGAAAAGGTGTTAAAAACAATTATAAAATATTCCTTCCATTTTCCCAAAATTGTCAAATAAATAGGGGTGATCGAATGACAGAACGAGCCGGCAAATCAGCCGAAAGCCGCCGAAAGCCGCCGCCGCCGACCCATTTTGAACAGCGCCGCCGCCGATAATTATGGTTCGGCTTGTAACTCTGCTTATAAGGCAAGGCTTTCAATGCGTTTACACTATATATCAAAATAATACATCAAGTCAGTTCAAAAAGTAAATATAAGGCAGCAATCTTCAAAAAAACTTAAATACCATAAATATTGGTAGATAGTGGGTGCTACAGTTGATTGTATTTCCATCATATTTTAATTCTAAAAGTAAACGTTTTGAAAATCCATTATTTCTCCCGTACACAGTGCATGATTCAACCAATTTTTGCAGTAAAAGTAAAAAATACGAATTTGGAAATATCTTTTCATGTTGCGCGTCTATGCAATCAGAGGAGTGTATTCACCGAATTCCATTATTTTAGTTGCAGTCATTTGGTTGGTACCATTTTAGACGAATTCCTTAAATCTATTTATTTTAGGTGTCTACAATTAGAGGGATGTAGTACAGATTGTACTATATTCTTACTTTACCCCTTAAAGTACGAATTTGAATAATACTTTTATATTACGTGTCTACGTAAAGGGATAAAATTGGAGCCGATCAAAAGGCTACAGCTGGAAATTTGTACTTTTAGGGAAGACTGAACGAAAGGGGATAAAATGGTACAAATCAAGCGAATTATGAAATTCTAAACGCGCAAAATAAAAGGCCTTCTCCAAATTCGTACTTTCAGGGCTAAAGGAGTTAAAACTGGTACCAAGCAAATGGCTTCCATTGTGAACACGAAAAACAATGGATTTTCGAAATTCGTACTTTTAATATAAAAATGGAACGAAATTCGATATGTATGTATGACATTGTGACGTTTATTACTTGGCTGCAGCTGGACACTTGTCACCATACCATTTGTAAATAAATTTGCAGAAATCTAAACTTTTTGTCTACTTCATACCACCTTATTTTGAAGAATTTTTTGAATCATAACACATTTTTACGCTGATATTTTTTATCATTGGCCTGGAGAGTGGATAAGGATAGCCGTGTCGACTTGATGGACATTAAAATTACTTATCTCTTGATTTTTTCTCATCGCATTTCTATAAATTTCAGAGTGTGTTTTTCGGTGCTTTTCTGTTATTTTGACCACAATTAAGAAAAAAAATAATTTCAATATTTCTTTGATGAAAAAAATTATCAAAAATTACTTTTTTTAATTTAACGTTTTTTCTCTAAAAACCTGCAAAATATTGACTCGATATCGTCGGTAGAAAAAAGCCAAACTTCAATGTTACACGGTTAACAATTATATCTCGCAATACCAAATTTGTATATTTGTAAATATAATCATAAGATTCGACAATACATATACGACACATCACCATATTTGCCAATAGAAAATACTTAAACATTTACAAATTCACTTCTGAAAATGTCACATATCGCCTTGTTTGTTTTCCAACTGCCCATACCCAAGGTATACTTTGTGACGGACAACAACGACAGCCCAATAAGCGATTCAAATGTGAGAGTAATACAAAACGAAAACCGATGTGAGCTTCTACGACAATATGTTTTGCTACTGCGATATCCCTATGCATTCATGTTCAGAATTAATAAATATGGTGCAACCCAGTGAATTGCCCTCCATTCACGGTTTTATTTTCAAACAACAGTCCAACTGTTGCAAGGATTTGCCCATGAAAATGGAATAAGTAATAATTTGATTTTACGTCAAAAGGAATGGGAATCTCGCCGTCCTGTCGTTTGTTTCGGAGCTAAACACACATGTGTTCACACAAGACGTGTGCGATTGGCTGTGCGTGTCCCTACTCTGCGCCGAATGCCTTGTCTACGTGGTCATAGTTCTTGATGTGATCATTAATGGAATGGAGTATTCACTCTGACAATGTTGTGGAGATACTCAGCAGTCCGACGAGAAAGTTTCCAAAAAATACAAATAGCACCAACCATAGCCGAGCCACAGCAACGACGACGAAAATATATTTTCTATACAAGACATAAATTCATAATATTTTGTGGCATGTCAAGGACACATTCTTCAAGTTTGCCATCATCGCTTTTATGTACGAGTACGAATTTATGCTCTGACAAAATGAATTCAACACACACACACATTTAATATTCACTGTTATGTACACATAGCCGAGTTCAAGGGAACGATGCACCTATGCATGCTAGGATGGGACCATTTTTTGGCGACGAAGAACGCGGCAGAACGCCGAACAAAACATGTGGCGCTTTGAACATAATTTCATAAAAGAGCCATACATATTTCACTTTCTAGAGTCAGTCCCAGCGACCAAGTTCTAGTATCATAATCTGTGTACTAGGTTAGGTTATGTTGAATGGGTTGTCCGCCGGCAATATATATATACCCTTGAAAAAGAAGGAAAAGAAGAATTTTAATTGTCAAGGAAGAGAGAGATAGAAGTAAGGTTAGTAGCGAGGAAAGTCCAGAGGGTTCGTCATCATTGTGTCATACGTTTCAAGATAGCCTAGTGGTTCTGCTAGATAACCAATTGGCCTTATCTATGAATTGATACAGGGGTTTTAATGTAACGTTTGCTACTTCGGCTAGACTACTCCCAAGATAAAGGAGCCTAAGTTCCTGTAGTCTGTGGCATGAACATAGCAAGTGTTCCACCGACTCCTCCTCTTCTTCGTCGAGGCAGCTTCTACAGTAGTCCATATGATTGATTCCCATACGCTTTGCCATACGGCCTATAGCGCAGTGCCCTGTAAGGACTCCCGTATGCATGCTTTTACCTAGTAAATGTGTACTAGGAACTGGTGATTTAAAACTATTATTCGAAATACCACAGGAAATATATTTTATGACCATGTATTGAATTTAAACATATAAATATCGATGGAATGAAAAGGGGGTCTGCATTTTCTCGTACTTTCCATTTCTCTGGATACGGGAACTACTTTAACCAAATCACGCAAATGGACGGAAAATCGTCAATGCAAAGTTGAAGGGTCCATGTGAAATTTCAAATTTATTAAACTTTGTTTTAAATCGCGGTAAAATAAGATGTCATTTAACAAAAAATCATTAATTTCAGGCTATCGGAAACATTTAGACTAAAAGTATAACATTAACATTTTCCCAGGAGCCGGAACTACGTACTATTTCATAGTGTTTTACACTTTTAATATCAAGCTGTTATTATTATTACCAGAAGTAATGAAGATGAAAAGTATGTGAACAAAGACATATAATGGTCAGCACTCACATTCCCGAAAAAATCCTGTGTTGCAAACTCATATTAAATTGCAAACGTGCAATTACTTATCGTAATGTGGTAATTTGTGGCGTATAATTTATTTAAATTAAGGACAATATTACTCATACGATCAGTTGTCGACTCGCCTGGAATCAGGCTTGCCAGATAAATTTTTTTCCTTGTCCCCAAAAGTTGAAAAGTCCCCATGGTTGAGGACAAATCCACGTGATTCGCACAATTCACATGATTACAATCTACTAGGCAGGCAACCGGGTTTCCGCTTTAAAATATTTATAAAACCGTTTTAAAATATTTAAAAAACCTGGTTTTAAAAAATCGAATGTCTTGTATATATTTTAGAATTTATTCAATAAAAAGTATCAACGTATTATGTCTTCATGTTTAATATACTAGTTATGATTTGTTTTCCACTCACATTTATCTTGAAATTGAAATATGAAGAATGAAATTTAAAATAAAATAAGTTTTAATTTCCTCAAAACTAATTAATTATTTCCCCTAATTTATTTTGTGATAAATAAAATAAGTAAAATCAGAGCCCAAAATCGTGAAAATGAAATAAACATTCGGCGTTTTAGTTCAAGCGCTAAATGAAACTATTTATATTTCTACCTACTTCTGAACATAATATTGTAGTATTCGCAAAACAATAGTTGCCCCAAGTCAACGCCTCCAATCCCCGGTTCAACCACTCACTCCACTGCATTGAGCCAACGAATATTTTTATTGCACAAGGCTCTTTGTTGTTGTGCGACCGACACACACAGATCAAAATTGCCATTAAACAGAAAAAACAGTTTCTGTGTGGCTTTACATCTCAAATGCTTCTCTATTCTATGTACATTCGTCAAATTTATGTATATTCGATCGATATTCTGGATTTAAATGCAATAAATTGTCAAAAATGTTCACTATTTTGTTGTCCATAATTTTACTCCGCGAATGATCTAGGCTACAAATATACAGATACCACAAAAGACGGCATACTCAAATAAGGTTTAGCCCTGCCGTACCTTGCATATTACGGAGATGGTTTTCGCCACTTTTGCGGGTGAACTTTCGGTGGATATGTATGTGTATCGATCGGTTCAATGTTTGAATAATTTGTTTTCTTATTTATGTGATTAACAGTCGAGAGTAGTGAATGTTTGAGCCAACCAAAAGGAGCGACTCTCTGGAGATTCGAAAGTCATCGAGTTTTCCACGGAAGAACTTACATATGTACAACACTGTACGATGGAGGAATCTTCCTTAGCCCTTCGGCATTTGTTATTTAACGGAAATATTTTACATTCGCAACGAAACGTAACGGAATGGAATGGAATGGTGAGCAGGAAACGGAGAACGGAAGGCGGAAGACCAAAGAAGAATTGAAACGGAAGGTATCGGCGCTAAATGAATGTTGCTGTTGGCATTGTTTATTATTTAAATTATTGCCACAGCAGGTGCTGTTGACAACGGAACATGTGTGTGTGTGTGTGTGCTTGTGTGTCTGTGTCTGCGGGAGAGTATTTCGTTTGATGTATTCGGTTGACGCAACATTTTCGTGGTAAACGCTTATTAAACGTTGAATTATAAATTGCACTCGTTTCCCTCTATCAATCACAAGCCACGCAAGAATACAATGTTTTAATACCGACATACATACATACATATGTCAGAGGAATGAATAGTACAGGGTGCGTTAAACTTGTTTGCTTTATTTGAAAAATAAAAATACATTTAAGTGACAGAGCGGAAGAATGGGAATGTGGAAAATGTTCAAATTAAAAGTTTGTCTCTCATATTTGAATAATACCAACGCAGAGTATCTGATTATGATGCAACAAAAAATAAAGATGTTATGTCCGAGAACAAAACAAGTAAAAAACGGCGTTAAGCCGGACCGAACTTTATATACTCTCCACCATGGATTGCATTCCACAGAGGCTGTCGATTTTCGTAGAAGTTCAGTAATATTACGGGAATATATATAAAATATAGCCAAACCAAAACAAATTCAAATATTGAAAAAATAATTTTATTTTTTATTATTTCAAACCACGCAACATTACACTAATATATCGAAATAACACTTCAGTCAATTAACAAAATAAGTATTCTTATATTTATATTTTCAAAAAATTATATTTTCAAAGTACCATTAATATTGGTGGATAATGGGTGCTACAGTTGTTTGTATTTCCATTCTATTTTGATTTCAAAAGTACAAATTTTGTAAATCCATTATCTCACGTACATAGATCTAACTTCATGATTCAACCAATTTTTGCCGTAAAAGTAAAATGTACAAATTTGGAAAAATCTTTTTATTTTGCAGCCAAAGGAATGTATACACCGAATTTCATTATTCTAGATGCAGCCGTTTGGTTAGTACCATTTTTATCCCTCTATTCCCATTTTACCCATTAAAAGTACGACTTTGGAAAAAATACGTTTATATTATGTATCTACTCAATTAGAGGAATGCACACATTGAATTTCGACGGGCATGGCTAGATCGCCTTAGAATTTTATGACGATCAAGAATATATATACTTTATATGGTCTCAGGTCGATATTTCAAGGTGTTACAAACGGAATGACAACGTTGGTATACCCCCATCCTGTAGGTTGTGGGTATAAAAAGTGCAATATAACTACTGATTCATAGAATCAACTCAGAAAATGTTATACAAGTCCTTTGACACAACTTTTGTTGCGAAATGTGTAGGACAGCTGAAGTTGGGGGTATAAAATCTAGGGGTTCAAGAACTGAATCCGCCAGTGCAAAAAGCCATTTCCGAAGGCCGATCTTAATATGTACACCTCCTATAGAATAGTCAGTCCTTGCTGTAGAAATAACACTCCATTTGTACCCCAAACAGTGTTAGTCAAAAAAACTCTTTGGAATCCTTATAAAAATCAGCCTTATTTATTTTCAACGAGTACGTGTGTATCAGCACTCAAAAATGCAGGCGACTAAAATATTTAAATTATTATTAAAATGCTTCCTCTTCTAGGTGCGCTGCGATGCATTCAAGTGCAATGCGCAAAAATCATCCGAACTACATCCGGATGACGTTGAGTATGCATTCCATGGATGTTTGTGTGGATATTTAAACAGAATATAAATGTATAAATATTGCATACATATGTAGTTGTATGAATGTACACACGAATACATTTGACGAATAATTAATGTGTCAGTCATGTGCAGAAGTTACAGCAACTAACATACACATATCTACGTATTCCAACACACACACGCACACACAGGCAGACGTTAAGTTCAATGTTTGGATTTAACACAGCCCGAGATGAATCCGGCAGCATAATCATATATAAAATTACCGGAAGTTTGACAAAGTGCGGGTATGGGCATGTGGGTGCGTTCGCAAATACCACACTGGTGCTGATGTCACATCCACTGACATACCGACATACCACCGAGAGTCTGTTAACATGCAGCTCTCTCTCTGCGGTTTAAGTTCGGTTTAACTTCGGTAGCAAGAAGCTACCAGAAAATGTGTTGGTTAGTAATCACTGGCATCCAGAGTGTAGTGTGCTGATGATTTTAACATGCCCAAAAAAGAGGTTGGGACGACAATTTGATATGTCGAAAATGAACGCACAATGCACACACACATACATCGGATACGTGTGATATTGCCCAAATATTATATCACAACTGTGAGTTGTGATATAATAGAGTCGGCAGAGTCGGTACAAAGCAGTATATTTTGCTTTTGCCCATTTCTCGAAACGGCTTTGTCATACTGGCGTGTATAATATTTCCAAATCTACTTAACCGGTTTAGATCGCCTTTTACTCGTCTATCGGAGGTTTTCTGATTTAAGGTTATGTTCAGTTTTGCATTTTTTGTCCAAAATTTTGATGAAAATTGTTTTCCTTTTCAAAAAGTCTTACGATGGTACGGTAGCCATGACCTTTCTCAATAAGATATTTTTAGGAAATTTTCAGATGTTGGCTAACGGAGGAGAAATGAAAACCCGATTGGGTGTTCAAAACATGGTCTCTCTCTTGACATTCCATATCTCAGTCATTTTGTAATTTTTCTAATTTTCGTTTTCTTTTCTTTAAATATTACCCAAAGTGTCCCCTATATATGTATACAAGTTTTTTCTGACTTTTATAATTGCCGTAAAATAAAAATTCCTTATTACGCCTGTGTTGTGGGCTGCCAAGATGGCGTTATCCCTCCACTTGCCTAGTCTAGCAAGTTGGTCCAACTCGCGTATTTCCTAGACTGTGGCGCTACTATGTTCCACATACTTCCCATTTTTGCTGGGGAAGAGTATGGTCCTGCCTAACTCAACGTCATTGTATTCGTTATTGTTATTATTGTTGACTAGAATTGCCATATCAACAACAGTTCCAGTTTCAATTTCAAATGAAACTTTCCCTTAAAGGGAATTTTTAATCGTGTCGTTTTGACGATAATATTAATGTTATGTTAACATGCATGTTTCTTTGACATATTTCAAAACAAACATTTAAATTCAAAATTTTGTTTTCAAGCGTGATATTTCAAACGTTCATTATTACTAACACACAACAAAATACCGCATTTGAACATTTCAATTTGTTTCTGTTTGTATGAAAGTATGTGAGATAAAATACACTGTCCAATAGCATTTGTGGAACAGAGTAACGACCCTATAATTCTGAAGGGGCATGTTGAGTAGAATAAACTTATAGTCCAGCTGTTCTGAGTTTCTTTTAACAGTGGGTCAAAGTTTTCATTTATTGGTCGAAGGGAGCATTATACTGAGTGAGAAAAATGTTGTATGTTAATGTCGGAGATAATTCTTATTGTCAGAACTATATTGTGGAATTGTATGAGGGTTATTTTTGTGGAAGATCTTAACCCTCTAGCTCCTTTCTTTATTGATCAATTTGAGAATTTTTCGAGAAAATCAAAAAATTCATTTCAAAAAGGACATTTAAGGATTATAAAGTTCTACGAAAAAATTTGTCAGAAAATTTCAGTGGGGCCCATCTAAGACACCAATGTTGTAAGTAAATTTCTTCTTAAACAGCAAAATTATACGCCAACTTATACAGCAAATTTTGTAGGATTAAAATTGGTCCATGTTTTTGGAAAATCGATCATTTTCGTAGAGCACGATAAACAAAAAAATAAAAATTGAGTATTTTTCCAAATTTGTCAGATATGAGATATGCTGAAATGATTTTGTATGAATGACATACGCTTAGTATAAAGCTCCCTTCGATCAAAAAGTGAAAACTTTGATACAGTGTAAAAAGAATCTCAGACCAGCTGGGCTATAAGTTTATTCTACAAAAATAATCTACTCTATTCTGTTAGAATCAAAAACTCTACATTTGTTGGACAGTGTTATCGTTCAAACTTTACGATAATTCGAAAGTTACATAATTGCCCCCTGATAGGTTTCGCAGAGTACGTAGTACTTTTAGGCTCCAAAAAATTGATGGTGAGGTATTAATTTGTGATATAACATTAAGCCATTCTGTTTTGCGTTATTTATTACATCCCTGATATAATGCAATCTTTTGAAAACGGATTTGGATTCAAGACAAGTTCAAATTTGAATACTATCATTATATTTGGTTACACAGTGCAACACGAAAAAAAATAACCATATACGGACACCGCTACATGATAAAAGACCAAAAAAAAAAGACCCGTGTTTTTTTTTTCCACTTTTTTTTTATGGGCCCCCAGAGATTTGAGGCCTCGGTGTAATTTTTGGAAAAAAGTGATCATATTCTCAGGCTCATATCTTGCAAACCGTTCGGAATTTTGATTTACTCTCTGAGTAAAGCTAGCTCTTGTCATAAAGAACAAAAATTGTGAACATATAAAATCAAAAAACTTCATCTTCAAGGTCAAAATCGCAAATGTCGTCGAATGAATGAAGTGTTGTTGGTAGCGTATACGTGCTGTTGATTAAGGATAATATCACTCATACGCACTGTAGTCGGACTGATCATTAACAGAAACAGTCCTGCAAGATATATTTTTCCTACCTAACCGGTGTTAAGAATCATTCCTAGGAAGTTCATATGTTCTACATATGTTCTTTATTGAGATCTTAGGTACATTTTCGTAGTTGATCGTTTCCCTGAATTTTCAACGGTTTGCTACCTATGGACCTGAACAGGGGAAAAAAGGTTAAAAAAAATCGAATTTTTTTAAGTTTTTTGCGATTTTGACCTTGAAGATGAAGTTTTTGAACTTGAACTTTGCCTCAGAGAGTAAATCAAAATTCCGAACGGTTTGCAAGATATGAGCCTGAGAATATGATCACTTTTTTCCAAAAATTACACCGAGGCCTCAAATCTCTGGGGCCCATAAAAAAAGTGCATGACTTTGGGGAAAAAAAACACGGGTCTTTTTTTTTTTGGTCTTTTATCATGTAGCGGTTTCCGTATATGGTTATTTTGAAATGACTTCAAAAATGTTGCACAGTGTTATGTACGATTGTATAGTAAAATAAAGATGATTTTTTGAGGGGAACATCCAAATTACTCAAAATGGATTTGGTCAGTTATCCAATACATCGATATCGCAACTAGAGATGTGCGCGTGAGTGATTATTGGCTCACGTTCACACACGCTCACGAAGGAAAAGAATTGAATCACGCACGTTCACGCACGAAGATTTTTTCATTACTCACATTCACGCACGCTCACGTGAGTAAAATAAATTTTGCTCACGATCACGCGTGATTCACGTAAATCACGCAAACAATTTCCACAAAAAAAATACATTTTAAATTGAAATGAGTAACGCCCCGCAAATCCGAAAATTATTTAATTTAAAATTATTTAATTCTACGTTTGCGATGTTTGATTTAAATTCATATTTTTAAAATAGTATACAATGTAACAGTGTGGAATACCGTATAGTTTAACGCAAAATAAGTTAGAAATCGGACACTGACATAAAATCCAACTAAAAAACACAGCATATACCCCGACATCAGTTGTGTGTTTTTTTAATTGAATTAACACTAAGGATATAAATTCAGTGCTTAGTGTTATTGCAGGGAATGCTTACTTAAATAATAGAAAAAATAGATATTATACCTACACTGAAGAACTCTGTTTTATAAATAAATATGTCTATAACTTTTATTTTGAATGGAAAATTTCACATTTTTAAACGAAATTAAAAGAAAATAAAAGAATTAATAAATATGTGCGACTCACGAAAAATTCACGCAGAAATTAGACTCACGCACATTCACGCACGAACATTTTTTCGTTCCTCACGTTCACGCACGCTCACGTGAGTAAAATAAACTTTGCTCACGTTCACGCGTGATTCACGCGGGAATCACGTGATTCACGCAATTCACGTGAGTGGCGCCCATCTCTAATCGCAACGGACAACATCCAACAGTGTGCGGTGCTTAAATGCTGCAGCAATAAAAAGTATGGGACACAATGAAGTGGCTCAATGGTGGAACTAGATTTCGATTAAAACGAATCGAATTAATCCAAATAACACATCAACAAGCCATGCATGCGTTATTGGCAACAATTGCAATTATACGAAATTGCCATCGTGATCATTCCAACTGCGGGATTATTGTCTTTGTGGCCAATGACTACAAAGAACTTTGGAGCAAATCATCCGACTATTCCATTTATGGCTGCTCTCAAATGTCAGACAATAGTTCTTTGATGTTGGGCCGAGCCGGGTCGGGCAGGCAGCGATGCAAGTGTGGCTTTGTGTCGTTGGCGAATGGGAATCAGAGCTTTTATCTGCGTAAATATTGTCGAAACAATGTTATAAACCACAATGAGATATGACTATAATATGCATATGTACGTATGGATGTGTGCGAAATTGTGCAAATGTACTTATGATGTACATACACATGTAAAGGGTGATTTTTTAAGAGCTTGATAACTTTTTTTAAAAAAAAAACGCATAAAATTTGCAAAATCTCATCGGTTCTTTATTTGAAACGTTAGATTGGTCCATGACATTTACTTTTTGAAGATAATTTCATTTAAATGTTGACCGCGGCTGCGTCTTAGGTGGTCCATCCGCTTAGTCCAATTTTGGCATTTCCACGTTTTTGAGTAACAGAGACCCAATTGGTGCGAACGGCGACGAATCGAAAATTGGTGGTCATCATTAACACTGGCCGATACAGCTGCGATATTTTCTTCAGTTCGCACTCTACGTAAGCGTGTTGGTGGTTTAATGTCCAACAATGTAAATTTGGTGCGAAATTTAGTCACAATAGCCCGAATAGCCGCTTCAGTGGGTCGATTAAACTGACCATAAAATGGAAGCGCGCAATGAACTTTCTTAACAGAGCACGCATTTTGATAATAAAATTCAATAATTTGCAAGCGTTGTTCGTTTGTAAGACGATTCATGATGAAATGTCAAAGCATACTGAGCATCTTTCTCTTTGACACCATGTCTGAAATCCCACGTGATCTGTCAAATACTAATGCATGAAAATCATAACCTCAAAAAAATCACTCTTTATGAATGTACACATGCGTGTGTGTTTGTGTGTGCGTGCATATACAATGTTTCACTCAAATCCTTAACTGAGCACGCATAATGATGGCAAATTAAATACGTTCTTAGGTTAAATCATCAACTGAGACACACATACGCGCTGAATTCTTCCCTTTTTTCTCTCACTGCAGGCACACACACGCACACAAACTGTCACAATACGTGTGATATGTCCATGAAGCATGTAATATTGTTGAAGAACACGTTGGCTTAAAGAAAATCTTTGGATTATACTGACTGCGAGATCACAAATCCACTTGCGGCACATATGTATGTACGTATACGTGTTTGTGTGCGTAGGGATTAGTGTGGCCCAAAATTGTATGCAATACACAAAAATCCGCAAATCTTTTGAAAATATTTCAGAATGATTTGAACTGGGATATTGTCATGGCTCAAGACCACTTTGCATCTATATTTAATAGAATGCAAATTTATTTACAAATGGCATGGTGACATTTATTTCAGAATTTCAGAATATACTCAGAACAAGTACCAAACATCCAAGAAATTTCAACACGCTACTATCACGGCACAGTGGTTCCAAATCGAATTATTACAGAATTAATTCTGTACCATGCTTAGAGCAGAGGTGTTTGCCAGATTTGGGTGACCCCCCAAATTTGGACACCTCGGCCAAATCAGATTTTGAAACGATTCCAAAGACATTTTTCACACTGAAAGTACCCATAAATAATGTCCATTAGTTGACGAGATTTTTAAGGTACAAAGAATGTCATATTTTTTGGCGAGGTTGATTTCGTATTTTTAATGCTGCGATCTCATTACTAGCCTGATTATCTAACTACTTGTAATGTTAGAATGCTAGTAAAATTAGTAAACTAGTGGGAATGGTGGGATTAGTCCAAATGTGTTACTTGGCGTGCATCTTGAAGTAAACGCGTACAGTTCTTGAATTTCATACAATTTCACGACGCTTTGGTGTGAAGGCTGGCAAAAGCGTACAGAATTTCTTGACGCCTCGTACCCAATGCTTTACACTTCTAAAAGCAAAATTTCTAAATTATGGTTGTTTTTCTTTAAGACTGGATAACTAAACTGCGATAACAAAAACCTATATAAACAATTAAAATTTCAATAAAAACGTTTTTAAAATTGTCGCCAGCAGGAATATCAATGTGTGTATGAAAACAAATTTAGAAAAAATAATTTCGTGTTAAAAATTTTGGACTTAGCCTGGATAATTAATTATCCAGTGTAAGTCAAATTTATGGTTATCGAGGCTATGTCCAAAAAAATCAACACAAAATATTTTTTTGAAAAATTGTTTTGCTACAAATATTTATATTGTAGTTGGTGACAATGCGAAAACAATATTTTTTTATTTTGAGCTAAAAATAATTTGTTTACTAAAGTTTTTGTATCCCGGACTCAAGAAAAACAGCTCTATTGCATTGCTTGTAATTTTTGTTTGTTCCTGTAGATGCAAATGCCGTTTAGTTTTTGTGAATAAGATTTTTTTATTTATTTATTATGAATTACAATACAAAGTAAATTTATATTCTAATTTTGGGTCCAGGGATTGAGCCCGGGTGACCATTGTAGCTAGTTATTGCAGCGACAGACCAGAGCCTCTGATGGGAATCGAATCCACAACCCCCACGCTGATAGCCGAGCACGCCACCAACTCGACTACCGGGGCGCTCTGGTGAATAAGATATAAACCCTTGCTGAGTTATTTTGGTCAACACACCTCCCCAGCATATCCTCTCCTAAATTGCCAATTTTTATACCCTTTATTATGTCTTTGTGCATTTGTTTGTAACACCCAAAAAGAAACGAGATAGACACGTTTATTATATATATATTTAACCTCTTACACAAAAAGCACTATCACATGCCTGCTGAAAAGAAATAAATGGTGACCACTTAAGTAAAAATTCCAAATGTATTTTCCCTACTTTGGGCATTTCCTTACAGAGATGAAAATGCTATCTTCGGATTTGTACCCTCGAGCTTATTAAGTGTACTTTTTCGGTCCTTTTTGTACTAAGATATTTTTAACGCATGTACTATTTCATTATTCAGTAGGATTTTTTAATCAAATTATGCAGAGTCGCCAATTCAAATCTTCCCTTTTCAGTGGTTGATGGTATTTGTCGCTAAATCGTCCTATTGTTTATTACTGAATTATTAAAAGATTTTAATTTTAAAGCTGTTTTTGGCGTGGAACTATAATTAGGATTTTGAAAGGTCCTAATTGTACTAAAAATGTTACTATTACTGTGCAACTTTTGCAACTCTGTTTCGTTATTTTGATGGAAAAATGCAAAATCTTGTTAGTCATTATTTTTGGAGACATTTTATCTACAGAATTCCAAAATTTCGTGTTGATATCACACTTTTGGTTTATTTTACGCATTCTTTTGTTTTATTTTTACTTTTACTTTACTTTTATTGTAATAATACACAAAGTTATTCGCTATTTATTACCAGTGGCATATTAGTAAGACCCTTGTTATGCCACTTTCAAAGTGGAATAGTGGTTTTTGCAAAAAGTGTGTTCTTCAGTTGAGCCTATTGTTACATATGTCTCTGTATGTGCAGTTATAACATCCATAGGATTCTGACAAAATTTCCAATTTGCACTGGAGTCATCTACACTTATGGCAGATGTGCCTAGACTTCCCATGATAGAAGCATGCAGCATTTTTACATCGGGTTTGCGACGGGCACTCTGTACTATAATCTGAAATATTTGTAAAAGATATGCGTTCTATGGCCACACTAATATACATATGTACATGTTAGGCTGCGTATACCATTTACATATCCCGACAACAATGTAGGAATGAATGAATGAATGAATTGTTGTATGCGAATACATGTGTATGCATACATGTTGTTACACTAGTACAATGTGTTTATTCAAATATATACGATTGTATATGTGTATGGATGTATGTATGTCTGTAGAGTAAGGATAATGCCAAGAATGTAAAATAAAATAAATGAAATATGAAAGTTGAACAACAATAACCACAACGACAAACGAGACAACGACGCCGAGAAAAGCGCGCAAAAACAACGAAGACAATTCTTTTTATTAGAATGAAGGAAAATGTTACAAAAATAATCTATAACACACATACAATCATACTTGTCTCCACAAAACACAGAACAGAACACATTCATGCATATATCCGTATGTTTGCATGTGTGTGTGAGGGGGGGGTTTGTGTGTAGCTACGTCATACGCACAAGAATGACGGGAGAATGCTCACATTTGTGTATGACACCACCAACAATGTACGTGTTTAAGGCTAATAAGCAGTAAAACCAGACCAAGACGAAATGTGTCATAAGTATTTTCCTCCTATCACCCCACAGTGCGTGCGTAGCCCCATTGTGTAGTGTTGCTTTGCATCCAAAAATATTGAAATACGAAGATTTAACAGGGACTCTTTTCAGTACTTCATGTGAAATTCCCTCGCATACTGACACGATGGAATTTCAATCAAACTAAACTATTGCGGAATGATGTGAGTTTTAATTGAACTTCATTACAAATTTGCCGTTTCCTTTTAAAAATCATCGTCACAATTCCATTTTAGAGGCATAATTCACTACTAAGTTATTAAGGGCGACAAGTTATATCTTCGTACTTCAATGCTCTTCCATTTACCTCACTCGTAAACGCGCTTGACAGTGTCAATTTACGCTCAAATATACTCCACACCTAAGGGGTCTGTTACACAACGGAAAGTAAAAACGTTTCATCTGTAAGCTAATGTGTAATGGAGTTTCACATCAGGACTCGAGTTCGATCAAACAGAAAACGAAACCAATCGACATCTCGCGGATATGTCGAAACGTACCACGTGTCAGACTGTAGTCTAATATGTCTACTGATAGATTGTGTGATAGAGTGTGATCCGAGCAAACTGCTATTAAGGATTTAATGCTTGAAACAATTAATTCCTACAGAAGGCAATGTGCACCACAGTGACCGGTGTGGAAGAGTCACTAGCATTTACGTAACTAACCCCTTGAGCTACTCATGCCCACATCTCACATGTGAACATATCCATAAATGGATATATCGCTTTTCAAGGATCGTTGTTCAAGGTTAACTTGTAAACTTTTGACTCTTTGATGTGCTCTGTATGGGAAACATTTCCACCGACATTTCATCACTTTTCCTTCCATCGCAGTTGACTGTGCTTCATGGCTTTGGTAGTTGAAACATTTGAAATGTTTTATCCTTTATTGGATTGTTAACTAACTGTGTACGTACATACATATGTAGTACATACGAACACATGTGTGGGCGTAGTAGTAATTCTCTGAGTTTCATATGCCCATTATGTTGTTTCACTCTTAAAGTTTTGTTTGTGTAGATGACACGAGTTCTGTCGCAGTTTATGCCAATCAAAATTGGCAGTCTCAACTCGGTCGAACAACAATATTAAATTCAGATAACTTTATTGAATGTCTGAAGTATTTTCAATTTTAAGTTTCGTTAAAGAGTTATGCGGCTCACAATCGCTTTAGGGCTTTTGATATCTACACCGAGGAATTCCAGAGCACATTGTTTTTGTTCATTGAAATACGACTTTTTAACTATTTTCAGTCCAATCGAATGTATGATGAGAGATGATGTTACATTCTCGTGGATATCGGAAAGTTTCCGCACCAAATGCAATGATGTTTGAATGTTTCATCCGTATTCCGTTGTGTCATTTGACAATTCTGTCATTTGTTCATGGCTTAAATGACGTCACAGCTCAGGAAATTCTGCTAAAAATACGCCTGCGTTTGTTACATAAAACCAGAGAAGACAGGGATCGCCTAACGATATAAATGATAAGAGTGGTAGTCTATATATTTATAGGACGATATTATCCTGGTTCATTTTTCTGCAACGGATTGAACGAGAAGCGAAAGTAGCACCATTTTACATTAAAAAAAATAAAGACAAATTGCGTCATTTCATCGCTACAGCGTACAATTCGATTAGATTAGATTTTCTACGCTGCTAACCATGAGCAGACTTTAAGTCTACAATCTATGGGTTATTGTAATTTAAATGTCCGTTTCCATCATCACATGAGTTCTTTCAAATTTACATTGTCATAAAAAGTTGACCTTAAACGGAAAAATGGTTGGCAATTTACAAAATTAATAGAGTTTCTCATCTTGGGATCCTTTATTTTGAGGTTTAAATGGCTGAGACAATAGGAATGTTTTATTTTACAACCCGCCTATATTGTGTATGTCTGACATCTTGTCAACGTAGTTGTTTTGTTATTTATGAGACAAATGCTTAATATGCTGAAACGTTCAGTGAACTTATGTTCTCACAGAGAGCTTTATGTTCTAACAGAGTTAAACTATTTACATTTAATTCTTTTGAGTCTACAAAAGGTTCATAACGTCTACCATAGATCCATCCATAGATAAATACATACATATATATACTGTTGCCTTCGTTAGAAGATTAGTTATTATATAATAAATCAATATAATGTTTTCCATTTTTTTCTATTTTTATGGGTTTTTTCGTGTAATCAAAAAAAAATGTTTCGAAAAAATCAATTGTTTCACAATTTTTTAGAGACTGTTTATGAACTATGATGGAAACTCTATTTCCAAAATGAGTACCTATATAATTGATATTATTTTTGTATTGCATAGTGTTATCGGTGACAGGATGAACTCCAATACCACAAAATTGATCGACTTTCACTCCACCATTCCATAATGTTTCGAGTCCGAACCTCTGTAGAGTAGGCTAAGAAAATTTCACTGCAAATATTTATAACGCCAAGAAATAGAATGACGAGCTAAATAAATAGATTTAAGGATGTCTGTCAGGGTCATCCATCCAATCTTGTAACCAAAGAAGAGTTCGCAATTGTTATCAGAAAAAATTTTAACATGGAGATAGTCGGATAAGATCATAAAAATATCCGTTCCATTTACTTTATTACTGCTGCAGAATCCACATGTGGTTCAATGTTTTAATATAGTGTCCCTCTGATTTGCGATATTACCGTTCCAGAATCCACATATTAATTAACGTTCAGAACGGTGGAAGCGATTTCCCTGTTCGCGTCGGTCTGAATTGGCCACCATATCGACTCTGGATAAAATTTTCCAGTTAATGTTTTACACCACCCCTCTAACGAAACACAGCAGTCCAACGACATTTGACAGAATCGATAAAATTATTTGAAATGTGTGCCTACTATTTATACCCTACACCACAGGGTATAATGACTTTGTGCATTTGTTTGTAACACCCAAAAGGAAATGAGATAGACCCATCGTTTATTATACCGATCGCCTTAGAATCACTGTTTGAGTCGATTTAGCAACGTCCGGCCGCCCGTCTGTCGATCTATTCTTCTAATAAAAGTGCAGGTCGCAATTGTCGTTAGAACTAAATGAAACTTTGCACAACGAAGTTTTATGGGATAGGGACGAATGCCACCGAATTGATTATTTTCGCTCTATAAATAGCATATTTGAACAGATTTTCCTCTAATTCGGCACATTAGCTAATATTTCAAATAGAAACATCTATGGCGAAAGTTCAGATTTATATATAGCTCCTATATAAATGACTCTCCCGATTTGATTCTTTCCGCTCTACAAACCACATATTTAACAGATTTCCATGAAATTTGGAAAATCGTCTTATAGTTCAACTAAAAAACATATGCTAAAAATGGGTCAGATCAGTTCAGATTTACATACAGCTCCCAAAGTTTGTGTTCAAATTTTCTTACAAATACAAATAGAAGTATTTAATTTGTGGTGTATTCTCCTCTTATAGCTGTATCGTATATCACCCGGTGCAAATGTAACGACCTTTTTATACCCTACACCACAGGATATATTGACTAAGTGTTGGGTATCATATATTCGGCCACGCCCGTCTTTAACCGTCGCAAGTTAGCGCTTTTTCAACAGACATACGGACATGACTAGATCTTTTTAGAATTTTACCACGACCCAGAATATACATATATATATGTATATTATTATAAAAAATACAAATTAGAACAGCAGCAAATCCGCCATCTATTGCGTCCATGAAAAACCAATCAATAGTTTTTTTATTCAAACACATTTTACCCGGGGTCGGAGTCGATCATTGTTTTCGCCTTCAGAAAAAATATTCGACTCCACAGCCATGCTTCTAATACTGTATATACTCGAAATTGTTATTAAAATTTGTTTGTCCTAAATAATTACGAGTGGCCACTAGGGTTTGCATTTTCCCGTACTTTTTATTTCCCGTGAAACGGGAATTATTTTTTCAATTTCCCGGGATCCCGGGACAGCAGCTTAAAAATATTTTGTCATCCAACTGCAATATTTGACATATCTGATTAAAAGCTTTGTTATCTAAATTTTTATACAACATTTTTAATTTTTTGTGGGGAAATGATGGAAAAAATATGCGAGAAATATGTAAAATTTTCTACTGAATTCCCGTACGAATTTCCCGCGATACGGGAAATGGAAAATGTGCGAATTCCCGGGAATTTTCCCGCGGGAAATCCCGGGATGCAAACCCTAGTGGCCACTCCAACTTACAGAAAATATATCTTCAATTCGGAAAGGTTCATAATAACGAGTCTTGAGTGCAAAAACTAATCCAACCAACTCAAGGTTCCCTCATATTTCAAATTATTTGGGCAGACTTTTTAGGTAATAATCAAAAATTGACCAAAGAAACAAAATAATTTCCATGTCGTCTGGATATAATTCCAGCACCCGTGGCGTGGCTTTCAGTACACGTGTACACTAAAATTGCGATAATCAATTGGTATTAAACTGAATCAGTTTTCCGTTGGTTGTTGTTATCATTATTTGCAAATAGCACTTGTTTCCAACAGAGATTTTCATTCCCTTTGATTGTGCGAAATTAGAATTTCAATTATTGAAACGACGCGGTGTTTGACGTGGTGTCTTTGTCATTACGAATTTGGCTGGGCGATTACACTAGCCAACAAAATATGCAATTTTTATGTTTTTGCTTTCTCCGTGCAACAATGAATTGCGGCTAAATCTTTTGCTATTTGCAAGGCAACACTCAAGTTTATATACCCGAAATAAATTTAGAAAATGGTGGCAACATGTGCCAAAAATGGCTTTAGCCCAGTGCTATCTAACGAGATCGCACATATTTCGACACGAAATTATGGCCAAACGAAGGAAATGTGAAACCAAGGCAATATTAAATTTATACAATTATCCATAAAAATGGTAATTCTTTATGGAAATAGGTAAAAAAGGAAATTCAAATTTCAAATTTAATTTGATTTTCTTCTGGTACGGTGCCCGTACTCCGGTCCGGCGGTCAAAGAGAGCAATAACGACTGGGACTACAACTTGGAAGTGGCGTGGCTGAGTGCTTTGGATTTTAAATCTTCGTAATAGCAACAAATAGCTGGCCATTATTAACAGAAAATTAAATAAGGCAACAAATCAAATTGACGTGGCTTCTTTGGCCTTCCCTGCTCACCGCACTAAGAGTAATCTCATCATATATGTATGTATGTGGTTACATACATTCATGTATGCTTGCTCAATACACTTATCTTTGTTGGTTCCGAGACACACACACACACATCCCAAAACATCTCTATTGACAGAGAAGGTAATAGAGTACGTTTGTATGTGTATACGTAGGGGGCCTATAACGAAAATTGTAATAAATCACAAAATTGGATTTTCTTGATTTTCATTATGTTCAACAACTTAAGGATCCAGCCATCCCCGCCCTACTCACCCGCCATTAACCGATACCGTTCCCAAATTACATTGGTTTTTATTGGTTGTCGGTATCTTCCAGAAAGAACCACTTTCAATACTTGGCAAAAGTGTACGTCTAAGACAGTCTTGGGTCATTGAATTAGGATCAATATATAAATAAGATAAATTAGTCAAATTAATAGCTCCCAATGAAGTGAAGACTGCACGAAATACCCCCAAAAATAACATCCAAAGGAAAAATGTAAACATTTCGATTCATTTTTGGGCGTTCTTCAACCAAATTTATTGGGTATTTAATAATTTTTGGGAGTTATTTAAGTATTCAATTGAGGTTTTTCATTGTGGAATAATCTCCAACGAAATAACACCCTACGGAAGATTCACGGTAAATATCCATGTAAGAATATAGAATTCACTTTTCTACGAATAAAAGAGAAAATACAAGGATCATGCCAACTGCCAATGTATACCGTTTTGGTGCCTATTTTCTGAATTTTATAGAGATTCGCATGACTCAATATTATTGTCGCACGACGACGACCAATATGCGACTCATTTCCTCAACAATAGCGCCTGCAATACACGATACGATGGATGATCGCAATTCATTGGTCAGGTACTGTGTGTTCGTGTAAATGTAGCATGTAAACCATGTATGTAAGCCTGTGTGTGTAAAAATAGCCACCGCCCCAACAGGAACTTTTTGTTTTAAAATCTTTGTAAACTGAAAGAGTGTAGGTACTCTATAGAAATAGATGAAAGTGCGCTTGAATTCAAATCTAAATTTAGGTGTAAACCTGTCGACCAGACCTCAACACACATGAATGGAAGCAAACGAACTACAACTTTTGAAACAACACTCGCTTTTTAACGAAATTGAAGGATGTGTGTATCCTTTCGAGTACAAGAGTCGCTTTTGGCTTTGATGCTTATATTCGAACACAAAAAAAAAAAAAAAAACATTCCCTGCATAAGCCCAATAAGGCGAACACAGGCTGACAGGCGGGCAGGCGAGAACACATAACAATACATCCGTCCATTCTGCTGAAATCAATAAAGACAAACAACAAACGTGTTGTGTCTGTGAGGGAGAGGCAGGCAGGCTCTGCTTCTGCTTCTGCCACGTGTGGTATACAAAGGCCCTTATATCGTTGCCGACACCCATACCCGCCCTCCTTTGCCGTGGTCAAAGGACTCACAAGTTAACCAATCGAGCCTCCCATTTTGTGTTGTAAACTTGAGAAATTAATTTAAAGCAAACGAACTGGGGCATTCTTGTTCAAAAACAAACACACACACACACAATCACAAAAACCAGAAACAAACAGATCCAAACATTTCAGGGGTCCAAAATCGCTCGCTCTGCTCGGGGTGGTGGTGAAAGGGTGTCTATTTCTCTGGCTCTGGTTTATACAAGGTGTGTCCTTGAGTTAGTAAATATTTGCTAAACGACAATAAACCTCTACCGCTTTTTGTGGTAATCGAAGTGACGAGGTGGAGTGGAGTGAATGACAACCGCCTAATGCGTCACATGGAATTGAAATGTCTTAGGTCATAATTGCTTTGTGATTGTTGTGGCCGCCGTTGCTGCTGTTGCTCTTGGAGATTCCCCGCCCACTGTTGTAGCATAAATCATTCATTTCACTTAACTACGACTACAAATTGACTTTCATTGAGTGTGCCACAAAGGGTGTCCACATTTTTATTGAGTCACTGTTCAATTGGCGGGGTGGGCAAGTGGATGACAACTGTGATAGCTAACATCACTGTGACAGTGTGTGTGTGTGTAGTCTGGCTAGCCTTTAAAAATCCAAGTCTTTCGACCCGGCCAAAAGTCGTAGCCTTTGGGACATTTAGTGTGACAAACAACAAAAACATGTTTTCATGAATCCAAACATATTGTCACTACGTGAAAATATTGAATACTTGTTTTGCCATCAGGTTCAAATTTAAATCAGCCTCAACTCAGTCAGAATAGGTCTTGTAAAAATTAACCGAACAGCATGCCTAGGTAAATCAATTACATATATGTAAATATATTTTGGTTTGAGATTCTGATTAAAAACTAAAAGTAGTAGAATGCAACAGGAAAGTTACTTGCAGCTATATTTTTTGCTAGAATCTCAGGAGGTTGTGCCGATCTCATTTGGGGGTTATGCCAAAAAAAAATATACAGAGCAAATCCAAAGAGGTTTTCTAATTTGTGGTCAGGGAAACACCCTTAGTTGCCAAGTAATTAGTTGGAAGTTATATGGACTACTAACGAGTTTAAAAAAAGGTTTTCTGTGCACCAGTAACGTAAAATCTATTCCTTGCACTACAACAAATTGTATCAGAGACTTAAAAATTATTTTCTGTGTGCATTGAGGCGTACGAATTGATAAAACTAACACAGTACATTTAATATTTGTACTACCATTTTGGAAACTTGCTATATGTTCAATTGATAGACATTAATAAAAATTTACAGTGGGTTTGGAACAGTCTCCAAATAAAATTAATATTTTTTTCTCAAAAAATCTTTTTTTTTGGCACGAAAAACAAAAGACAAAAAAACTAAAATCTAGCATTACAGCGCAGAAAACAATAAAGAAACCATAAAAATTGGAAAAATATAAATTAATTTTTAGCTAGCATTCTAACAAATCAAACAATGTAGACTCAAGAGAATTCAAAAGAGAATAATGCACTTTTACTTATGATTAATTAGCTCGATGACCCGATTTCAAAATTGGATAACAGAATATTTTGTTTTTTTTTCTTATGGCTGACATCTTACCGGAGTCTATCTGAATAAAAGTAAAAATTGCGACCATTTTTGTAGAAGTAAAGGAAATTAAAAATATTGTATGACAAATGATTTAAATACAATTTAAGTGAAAAGCAATGAAGAAGTGGATCCTTTTAAGCTTTTAAAAGTCGCGATTTCTGTGTAAGTTTGACCTGAATTGGAAGGAGTTTTCTTAGGTCAATAAAATTTCACACAGGCTTTTTTTAAAAGCAAAAATATAATAAAAACAAATTTTGATCCTTGTGCGCCAAAGGACAGGTCCACCTTCAAACATGAATCTACATTGTAAGTTTATACAATGAGAAGGCTGTCAAATTTGCCAGAATACATTTGGAAGATATTTTTAACCTATGAGTTTTGAATGTAATACATTCGATTTTCAGCTATTCGATCAAGTAATTTCTTCTTACGAAGGAAATCTTTGTTTTGGTAATGGAGAGGAGGAGAACCGCACTCAATCATACACACATTTGACCGAGAAGAGTTCACAATTTCTAAAATATTTAAGTAATTTTACTTATTCTAAATTTGGCTCTAATTTTAGGGGAATATTTAAGATTATCAATAGTATTTTAATATATACTTTGATAAAATGTTATTCAATGTTTCTATTCTTTATTTTTATAATTTGACGAAATTAAAATTTTCGAATTACGTGTTGCCTCGCACCATTAATGGCTTTAAGAGGCGAGTTTGAAATAACATAGAAACTAAAATAACTCTGAATATCGTACTACATCGAAATATAAGTTATAATTGTTTGTAATATTTTTTTTATTTTGTTATTGTTCGACTATTAGGTCACACAAATAAAAGACGAATATCTTCTTTTGATTTGCTAATTTTTATTTATATTTTCCGATATTTCGACCAACGTCGTTGGTTATCCTCAGGGATCTATACAAATACACATATTTACATAATTTCAAACGAAATACAAAAAATTTATATATACATATATAACAAAGATAATTAAATTTTTAGATAAACAAAGAATCGCTGTGAACAATACAATACAAACTTTCGTACTTCACTGCCTAAATCTACGTCTATGTTTGTCAATTGTATGTCTGTAAATTTTAGCGCGTCCGTCTGTGTCTCTCTTGTAATTGAGCGACGTCAATAATGTGTAACATTTCTAAAGTATATCTTCTCGCGTAGTTTTTCAACGTCGTCGAAGTTAGGTTTGTGTCCAGTCAAGGTACAGTGGGCTGCAAGTGCAGGTTTTTGCTCAATTGGCTTGTCTATTGCTTTTTGGTCTGATTTATGAGATGATAGTCTGGTTTTTAATTTTGACTTTGTCGTACCAACTTATACCTTTTGGCTTATGATGGACTCGTCACCGTTGCATTTGATCTTATAAGCCACATCTGCCTTTTCCTCCTTTTTATCCTTGATTTCGACTTGCTGAATAATTTTGAGACTGTATTGTGGGACTTGTGGGCCAATTCGTATTTTTCTTTGTCATAAATATTCGAATGTCGTAGCCTTTCGGAGAGTCCTGGTATATAAGTCATAGATTTATAGATTTTCTGCTGTCCACCCTTATTAAATTTTATTAAATCCTCGATCGTGCTCTTTGGGAAGTCGTTCAATTGTAGAATAGTCCTTATTTTCTTTTTGCTGTAATACAAAATAATAACATTGTGAATTTAAATACTTCAACATTTTGTAAAAGATATTCTTTAATTTTTTTCTTAAAGGTCGTATTGCGATCTTTCAAATTTTCTTGCAAATTATTAAAATACAAACAGCCTGCGTACTCCATTCTCTGCCTGGTTGACTCCAGTCTAGTAATTTTCTAGTATTGAATCTATTGGAGTCTACAGGTTCACAAGCATCTGTATATGCATATGAAATATTGAAAAATGTGTTCCCTTGTTAGGGAAGAACTTGACGAATCTCGACCAATTTTAACAATTTACAATCCGAACAGTCCACACAGTCAGGGGAGCATGAACTTGGATTTTTCTTATATTTTACACGTCCGCAAAGTCAGCTTCTCATAAATGTTCTAAACACAGTCATTTTAATTTAAAATACATTATTTATCTTAGTTGTTCTATTTACGTTTTTGGCCAGATTTTCACGATCCCGCTTTTTTCCAACAAAATCCCGCCAAATCCCGCTTTTTGCCAAATAAGAGATGGTCACGTTAGTTATATGCCCTTATATTTCGTTTTACAGACTAATTAAAATGGCAAATGTCTGTCTATTAACATAGCAAACGACTGAAAATTTAAGTCAGTCCCCATCTTCGGTTTTTATAAACTTGCGGACTCTATATTAAATTGTGTAGTCTTTGGGTAATGTTGAACTGGGTTCAACAATAATTAAATTTATAAATTTAAAGAAAATTTACTGAATTAAAACATCCGCAAATTACACTGATTTATGCACCGGTGGAAACACCTTATCTGGTTAACGCTCAATGGCGAAAACATTCGCTCAACCAGATAAAGAGTTTTCGGTTTTGAATCTTTTCTCAATCTTTAACTCTGCTCATTGTACTGCTTGGCATGGAAGCCTCAATAGCTTGGATTGTTTCGAAAGTTTGTGTAAGTATTCTTCTCTTAGACATATTTTAACGTATTATTTAATAATAAAAAATACTGTAAATTAAATTGCCTGTAACTCCTGATATACTTTGTTTTGATTTCAATAAAAAATTTATGTTATCACTCAGTTAGATTTTTTAGAGCGTTTTATTTCCTTTATTTAGATTTTCGAAATGATGACATTATTAGACATTTTGAAATGAAACTTGCAGTTCTTAACGAATATATCACACGCATGTAAAACAACGTTGGTTCCATGTTGTTGGGACATTTAGTTCCCAGTATGCATTAATAAATGTGAATCTAGGAGAAGGCGTGATTTTTGGTCGTGGCGATAGTGATGTGAATATATTGAAATGCAGAATGCAACCATCTCCCACAATCGGCAACCACATAAGGGTCCATCCGTAGTCCAAACGCACACTGGACATCACATCAGTCTATCCTTTGGATAACATGTGTAGATTTGTCTGACAAATTGTCGAGTAATACAAAACTTGCCAGACAGATTGAATAGGGTCTCCGGTCTCCATCAGCTCATTGAGTGTTATTTCACTCTGGGGTCAGTTCATTTCTTTTGATGTGGAAATCAACCTCACGCACTTCTTTCTTTACGAAATCCATAAAAAGTCCGTTCCATGCCATTATTGGCCTGGTAATAGAGAAAACACATTCTAATAAATTAGGAGTGATTGATTACGTGCAGAAATTCCTAAACAACAGTTGTTTATTTGTGACAACTAAACGTCAGGCTGGTTTTACTGCGACGACGGAGCCCACTGCACAGGTGTGGGCCAAGAAGAAATCGCGTGTGTCCAAGTAAGTGTCTCAAGGATATGTGGAAAGGGTTCGAGTGAGGGTGTGAGTGAATGAGTGAGTGAGTTAACTTGATAGGACACATTTGTATTTGAATGGGGGGGGGGGGGTGTGTACTTTGATTTGTATTAATGTTGTGCTGTTTGGTCATTTTATTGGCATTTCCTGTGTGCATTTGGGAGAAACATTCAACATAAATTTCTGTTGGAAAGTTTAACGAGTTCACTTTGTCTTCATCAGTCACAATAAAAATCCGAAACGACGGTCTCCTGTTTGCATAAGAGTTGTCCTTTGATTTAGGACACTTTAATCCCCATACATACACACTCTGGCTCACATTCACCGATCCTATTCGTTTGTTTTGTACGCGTGTGTGTGTGTCTGCGTTCTGGGCACCAGACATTTATATTAATTTTCGTCGTTTAATTTGAATTGACAGGTATAGTGCGTGAAATATAGTCTCTATAACACGCCCACTCTAGTGGTTCCAAAATTAAACCTGTCCAGCTTAAATTAAAACCATTGCAACTGTAGACAGTTCTCATCGCCGGACCTACCCCAGAGGTAATGAGGGATTTCAGACTCCTATTTTCAGATGTTGCAAATGGTTGGGCAAACCACATATGTATAATTCTCGTCGTGTAGTGCAACGTGTGGTGTAAAAGGGGAAATGTCAATGACATTGGCCAACTTTAGAGTGACTGTCTGCATCTCCACAGTGTGGATATGTTCTAGTTACCGCAAAATACACACAATCGCAATGCACATGCATGTCTGCTAGTGTATGTGCGGCGGTTGCTGGTTGCATGTACGAGCTAAAAACCTACATAAAAAATGGCAGAAAACCAGACAAGAACAAAAGAAAACGTTACGAATCTTTTAGTGAAGATGTTCATTCGTTGCCTTTGCCGTTGCTATTGTTGTTTTTGTTTTTATTGCCATGACAGTTCTAAAAGCCAAGTTCTTGTTGTCATAACAAGCTGTCAAAATGTCGCCGTCGCCTGGTTGGGTATTACTGCTGCTGCTGCTGTACCCCCTTTCAATTATAAACATTTCATTACATTTTATTTATACATATTCTTCGCTTTCGTTTATGTCCGCAACTTTTGCACAGTGGGTCCAAGCAATAGCATAAACTTCAAATAAATTTCGTTGTAGTGTTCAACCAAAACAATGAAGATCTCAATGTTCATATTCCGTTCTTATTTCTAAAGAAGCATTTTCGCTATAGAATAAGAACGAGTTTTACGCGAGGAGTCGCCTTTCGACAGTTAATTTAATCCCAAAAAATATTCTTTTTTTCAAATAGAAAATTAAAAATAATAATATATTTAATTTCGATTTTATTTATTGTTTCACTAGAAGTAGCCCAACGTGATTGCTTTCAAGTGCAAAAAACAAATTCGTGGTATCTCACACGAATCAAAAGATATAGAAGAAGCCATAACAGTGTATTTGACAAATAATCTTTTACATATTAAATTTTTTATAAATCCACAAGGAAATGCCTTTCAAGCGCATTTTCACCCGTCAACATATCTTAACTATGTCAGAAGTTATGGAATTTAGAAAACAGTAGCCTCTGACGCTCACCCCAAAGTGTGATCGATGCTTTGTTTCGATGTTTTTCATTCAACATCAGATTTTTAACAAGATGGCCGCCAAAAAGTGATATTTGGAAACATTTCACCAGATAAAGAAAGAATTTAGCAATATGTCAAGTGGTAATATTTCCAATTTATATGTTCATTAGGCTGGTTCGCGGTCCATACAAATGGAAAAACAATTTCCAATCACCCCACAAAAATAAAGTTTGGATTGGATCAATAATGGCTACATCCGTCCCTTCTGAGAGAGCTGTTTTCGCCAACGGAATATTGCGTCCAGTAGAGAAAGCTCTCTAGTCAACAAGCTTCAAAAACTCTTATTTTTACAGATGGTTAACCAAAAGTGTGTTAACTATTGCTACGTAATATAACTAATTATATACAGTGTCTAATGATTTAAAATAGAAAAAATATATATGCATAGCGCAAAATGTAAATTCGACAAGAACATCGATGTTTTTCCCCGATGTAATATCGACATCGATGTCACTCGTTTAAAACTAGAGGTTGAATTGACTCACAAAAAATGACTCAAATTACAAAACTTTTTACTCTTGTCATAAGCAGGAGTCGCACATTTTTGAAACTCTTGCTTTTTCGGTGAGCAACTCACAAAAAAAAATGTGTGACTCTTCGAAAGAACAATTCAATTCGTTTTTTAATGTCTTTGCTCCTGTAGAAAAACGAACGACAATGCTCGCAGACTTTGACTTTGCACACAAATTTCGTTTTCTTTACTATGGCTCTGAGCTGTAGCATGAAAATCAAAAAGTTTGTTTTGTAGTGAGCTGTTGGAGTAAATGATGTGCGTAACTCATGGTGAGTTGATCATCAATTTGAGTTGATCGGTAATTTTATTATGACTGTACAAAAACGATTGTCTTGACTATTGGCAATCGTTTTTGTACAAGCAAAAGAAAAGATCTTCTGGCGTGGTGAGTTGATCATCAACTCACCATGAGTTACGCACATCATTTACTCCAACAGCTCACTACAAAACAAACTTTTTTAAAACAAAAAATGTTTATTGGTGAGTTGCTCTCCATGGAGTTTTGATTGGCATGCTACTGCTCAGAGCAAGGGCAAATAAAATATTTTTTTTTGTGAGCAAATTCAAACACTGTTTAAAACATCGATTCTTTGTTTTACAACATCGATGTTTTGAGTTCGATGTCGCAGTCCTAGTCTACACAATCAGACCGATGTACGTTTCTTGCTGTTGTCGCTTCATTGGTAGATTTATTATCCCTTCTTGCCCATTGAAATCATGATTTACTTTTTTGTGCATTCGCGCTACAAGAGAAATTTCAAATTAATATAAGACAGAATATACGAGAAAAATGTGCAAAATGTCCCATATATTAGGGGGTATTTGCAGTCCTTGTTAGGGAAAAATGATTACCCCTGACCCCATTTCGCCTATTTGCAACCCCAACTGATCTGCAACTGTTAGACACATATAAGACAAATTTGAACTCGCAGCTCATTTCGCAAGCTAGCATGCTTTCATCTGACAGTCAGGCATGTCTAGATCGTCTCAGACCCACAGTATCCGATGTGCTATCCGATGAATATTTCATGGTGTTGCAAACGGAATGGCAATGACACTCTTTTGTGGAGTGTTTGCAAATCCAAATGCTATTGCATTTCTTACTGTAATTATTTCTAACCTGCATTTCCCATTATGCTTTGATAGAGATATCGCATGAATAATAATAAATTGAAAAATGGTGTTACTTGGAGGGATTGCTTTCGACTGATATTCGAAAACTGAGTTGGGGAACTTATAACTACAATTGGCGTTTCAAACAATATTCTTATTGGTGATTGTTTACTAGATAGAATCCCATCATTCTTTCGATAAAATAACCCATAGCGACTGCGACCCACTGTACCGTACATATATTAACACCGTATTTATGTGAGAGAGAGAGAGAGTGTGTGTGTGTGCAATTGTGTACATACATATTTTGTTGCTGTTAATGGTCACAATAGATATTGTTATAATATTTGCCTTCAGTCATTATATACAAACTCACACACACACACATATATTCATCTACAGGGACAGACTTACACAATGTACGACGACGCTATGCATAAACAACAAACACACACACACATACATACATAAAGACCGAAGTATCTTTATTGTTCATCTTTGCGAGCAGTGGGACAGGACAGTACGCATCGAATCAGAAGAATGCTGGGCGGCCGCTACGTTGGCATTCGTACGACGACAACAACAATGGATACAAAGGGTTAAATGCCTTCAGATAGTGACAATTAAAAAACATTAGGATGTCCTTGTTGTTTTAAATTGGCGTCATGCTGTTGTTGTTTGTTGCAGGATATTTGTTATGCCATAAAAATATTTTAATTGAGGTCAAACTGCTCCTCCGCCTCGGGAAAGTACAAGTTTCGAGCAAAACGGCCCATACAACTTGTTAACAACTGCAATAACTGAAGTTGGGATCAATAATTCCTTTATCATGGAAACTTCTTATGCCCCGAGGTAGGGAGTTATTGTCTTGCTTTGTCTTCAGAAGTAGCGCTACTTAAATAACGTGTTAAATATCGTAGCCTTACTTATACGTTGTGTAGCGAAATACATATATTTTTGGCAAAACAAACTTTTCCTAATCGGTCCGTACATCCCCTCAAATGGCACAATTTGTAATAGCACCATCATACGCCATGGTTAACGATGTTACATCAAATACATAAGTAAAAAGTTTTACTTGGCTAAATCGACTGCTATACTGATGTATTGGCAAAAGTAGAATAGTTTTGAAACTAACGAAATGGATGTTTTCAGCTTATTATTTCTTAAGCTGCTTTGAGATGTGGACAAATGTGGGCAGATTCGGATAAAATAAAGGGCATGGAACACATTTCTGCGATGATTCAGACGCAGAATTTCATTCACAAAAAGCAGCGAGTAACCAATGCTGTAAACTAAAACAACAGGGAATTTGTAGATATCCTAAAATCTGTTTTTACATCCCGTCTAAGGCAATTCACCTATACGAGGGATGGCTCTATCTTCAGTACTCACCGTGCTAAATGATGCCGATATTTTATTTTATTGTCAGGACTTGTGTTTCTTGTTACGACGCTTCTTTTGATATGTCTATTTGAACCACAAAGAAGAAAAAAATCAGTGCCAATTTTCTATGAAAACATGTGCTTTTCTTTGATTGATTTGAATTGAAAATAGGGGAGGTCCAAACTTCAAATCGCAAAACTTTACAGTTGGTCATCAGATTTATCACTATAATGAAATAACACTATGCAACAGAACAATACAAAAATTATGTCCATATCAGCACAAAAAATTGTAGAGATATATTTTTTTTAATTTTTTTACTAAAATTCCAATTCCAAAAGGTACCCATGACGAACCTTTAATATTTGTACTCTCATTTTGGAAATATAGGGCCTATCAAACCCTCTTATATGTTCAATAAAGAAAATTATGATGGCTACAAATGTTGTGAATATGTTTTCACATAGAAACAACGAGAAACAAAAGTTGTTTTTTAATTTAAAAAAATATATGTTTTGTATCTAGAAATAGGGCCAAAACTTCTACATTTAGATCAGAGTTACAAGCCGACTCAGAATTATCGGCGGCGCTAACCGAAATGGGTCGGCGGCGGCGGCGGCTTTCGGCTGATTTGCCGGCTCGTTCTGTCACTCGATCATTGCCAAAATTTATAATATGGATGAATTTAAATAAATTTTTTGCTATTGCAGCTTTTCATGTGAAGCATATTTGACATAAAAAATCCTTCCAAAGAATGGTAAAGCTCTACCTACTTTGACACACCAAAGAAGCACAGTAATAAGGTTAATGATCCAAAAGTGCAAATTGTATTGTAATCGGAGGACAGTGCAACTTCATGTCCTAAATATACATGTGTGTGACGACGATCATCGTTGCGAGGTTTGTGTCCTACACAAGAGTGCCCAAAGAGAAACAACTGCAGTTAAAATTTAACCATGAAAGGAAGCATAAGTACACTATGACGATAAAGCTTTCCCCATTTGCGGAGTTTGAACTCCGTCAAATCTCGGCAGCGTGGTTGAAGTCGATGGCGATGGTTTGGTTTAAAGGACCAGAATGCTCCTGCACTCTGAACACTCGGAGACCCAGTTGGGTCCATTGTGCAAATCCTTCTGTTATCTGAAAGTATAAGGTTATAGTTTATAGGAGAGGGATAGGGAGTGATAGGATTTAGGAAGGGGTGATAGATGATAGATGGGACGTGAGGGAAGTAAGAGGATTTTGGAAAGGGATATGGGGGTAGGAGAATATGAAGTTGTGTTTTTTTTAGTGTTCCTGTGTATTGGTGTTTTCTAATGGTTGACGACTAGGTAAGACAATTTGTTGAGAGTCATCCGGTATACCGATGGTGGTGGTAAGCCTTTATGGCTCTCTTTCTTTGTTAGTCGCCAACTGTCTATGCGGTTACATCCATGTTCCTTAATAGCCACCCCTGATCCGATTTAGTCCTTTTGAGAATCCCAAAAGGTCATAAATGGTGCGGGTTGCAATATCCTCTATGTTACTAATAAAATAACTTCCTAGGTATTTATTTCTACGTACACAAAGCGCTGGACATCTGCAGATTATGTGCTCAATAGATTCTGACTCCTCCTCATCCTCACATAATCGACAGTGATCCTCAATGTCCAACTGCCATCTTGCGATCCTACTCCTAGTGCAGTAATGCCCTGTGTAGATACCTATCAAAGTTCGAATTTCTGCCTTGTTTAGCTCTAATAGAGTTCTGGTTGTGCCCCTATCGATCTTGGGCCATGTGGTCCTGGCGATCCTACAGGTTGACAAACTATTCCATGCTGCGTTCATCTGTGACCATTTTCTTGATTCAATCAGTCTATAAAACGTGCCAATCGGTGGTTTTGCTAAGTTGTCAGCTCTATCGATTTCCAGGGACGAACCAATTCTAGCCAGTTCATCTGCTATCTCGTTTCCTTTGACATTGCTATGTCCGGGAACCCAGCAGAGACGGACGACATGGTCGTTGAGGTTATCTAGTGAGCGTTTACAACTCAGCACAAGCCTAGATTTGACAGTGTGTGACATGATTGATTTCATTGCTGCCTGACTATCTATGTAGAAGTTTATATCCGTGGTTACCGGAATGTTCTCGCTTGATAGAAATCTTGCTGCCCTTTCGATTGCCAGTAATTCTGCTTGGAAGACACTACAGTTGTCGTCGAGTCGGAGAGACTTGCGTATCTGTAGTGATTCATTGTAGAATCCCGCTCCTGTGCCCTGTTCCATCTTTGAGCCATCAGTATAGACCGAAAGCCCTTTGAAGGGCTCACCATTGTCCCAATCTGATCTCTTTGGTATAATCATCTGTGGTAAGGGTGAGAAGTCCAGAACCGGCACCATGTAGTCTGTACCTCCATTGATGACCGATTCGTGAACACCCAGTATTCCTCCTTGAACTATCCTTGCGTGACCAAAAGGTCTATTTTTCCAGCATCCTGATTCTTTGAGTCTTATAGCACTCCTGGCAGCAATCATCTCTGTGAAGTGGTCCAGAGATGGGTGATGCAGAATTACATCCATTGCTGCTTGTGGAGTGCTTTTCATGGCTCCCGTAATGCTCAGTCCTGCTAGCCTTTGCGTTTTCATCAATTTTGCCCGGAGTTTACTCACACTCATTGCGCCCCACCATACTAGACAACCATAAGTAGTAATGGGTCTAACAACCGATCGGTAGATCCAGTCTACAACTTTTGGTTTCAGACCCCAGCTCTTGCCTATGGAGTTCCTGCACATGTAGAGTGTATTTAGACCCTTTTTATACCTTTCCTCTGTGTTCCTATTCCAGTTCATCTTCCGGTCTAGGATGACACCAAGGTATTTGGCCTCCTGAGAGAGGTTGAGCTCCGTTCCATCAAGGATTGGCTTCCTAAATGGTTCTATGTTATATCTCCTTGTATATAGGAATAGCTCAGTTTTCCTAGGATTAATGCCCAGGCCACTGTCTCTGGCCCAATCAGATAATTTCTTTAATTTCTATAAATATATGGTTAAAGTTAAAACTTATAACACTGTTTGCGGATGCAAATGATTTTTCAAATGCATGATTTTAAAATTTTTGTTTAAAAATCCTTTTGTTTACTTTCGTTAAATATAATTGTAGCTATATGATCCATCTTAATAATTTTGTCAAATATTATTTGTTCAATTTTTTCATTGTATTTTTTGACATTTATTGATTTCATCATTCATTGTCGCTTTTGGACAAATGTTACACACACACATATTATATGTTATGCTTGAAAGCACGTTAGCGACATTACTATGCAATCAAGACAGTTGACATGCGCATGTTTTCAGTGTAATTTAAACAGTTTTAGAATGTGAAAATATATCGTATCCCGAAATGAACAAGCAATGATTACCGCAAAAGTCGGAGATGGAGTTTTTGCATGATTGGTTCTAAAGGGTGATTTTTTAAGAGCTTGATAACTTTTTTTTTTAAAAAAACGCATAAAATTTGCAAAATCTCATCGGTTCTTTATTTGAAACGTTAGATTGGTTCATGACATTTACTTTTTGAAGATAATTTCATTTAAATGTTGACCGCGGCTGCGTCTTAGGTGGTCCATCCGCTTAGTCCAATTTTGGCATTTCCACGTTTTTGAGTAACAGAGACCCAATTGGTGCGAACGGCGACGAATCGAAAATTGGTGGTCATCATTAACACTGGCCGATACAGCTGCGATATTTTCTTCAGTTCGCACTCTACGTAAGCGTGTTGGTGGTTTAATGTCCAACAATGTAAATTTGGTGCGAAATTTAGTCACAATAGCCCGAATAGCCGCTTCAGTGGGTCGATTAAACTGACCATAAAATGGAAGCGCGCAATGAACTTTCTTAACAGAGCACGCATTTTGATAATAAAATTCAATAATTTGCAAGCGTTGTTCGGTTGTAAGACGATTCATGATGAAATGTCAAAGCATACTGAGCATCTTTCTCTTTGACACCATGTCTGAAATCCCACGTGATCTGTCAAATACTAATGCATGAAAATCCTAACCTCAAAAAAATCACTGTTTATATAAGCAAAAAAGTCGTATGCCATAAAAAGTCGACACCCCTCGACATGCTTGACATAGGAACAGAATAAATTACTGCATTTGGCATGGCACTTAAAACTACTCAAATTCGGATGTATATACCTAAACAAGTGGGTTAATTTTAAATATAATGAAACTAAAGTGAAACTAATTAACATTTCCTCCTGTACAACTATCGGGTTAAATTCCAAGCTAATGTGCCAAAACATCTCAAAATATGTTAGCGATGGTGCTGAAACGCAAGAACGTTTTCCTTTATTAAATCCATTAAAAATTGACCCTCCCACAAACATTTCATGACTTTAGTCACTTTTTTTGGCTTTAAACGAACTCTGTGTCGTATTATTGTTAATTATTTTCGTATTAATAACATTAATACGCCACACTGTACACGCGTCCCACCACAATGTGTAACATCCATGACTTTTTGTATTCTCTGATGACTAACTCTAGTCCAAAGAATCATCAATTAAATAACTAATTAATATATTTGGTAAGCCGGGGTGGCTGCAGCAGGTTGTGGATGTCAGGGCCGTGAGCAGGGGGGGTTTGGGGGTTCAAACCCCCAGAGAGATTTCGAACATATAATTTTTAAAACCTTCTAGACTTTCTGAAACAATGAAATGACTTTCTGAAAATGAAATGAATTTCGGACAAAGGTTATGAAAAATACAAACAAACTAAACGAATTGTGCCAATTTCAAGATTGTGTAGTGCTAGATTGTGTTCGCTAATGGACACCAAATTGTACGGAAAGTTTTCATTTTTATTAACCGATACCACTTCTTGACATTCGACTAGAGCTATATCTTATGAACTTTTAATTGTGTACTGCAATAAAAGTTTGGAAATTTAATAACAAAATCGTTTAGTAATTTAAAAAAAGAGTAGATAAGAATCACTATGATATCATAATGAAATCTAAAATATACTTAATAAAAGAAAGTAATTAGCTTGATGCTTGTAGAGCGCTAAAATGTAACATTTGCGATTGGACATTTTTATGGAACTGTATCTAAATCTGAACCGATGTGTCCCATTTTCATCACAGATGCAACAACAACGGTTTCTGTTACTTCCAATGTTTTGAGAGTTTGCAATTATAATACAAATCCATTTCGACAAACGAAGAAAATTGGTTGATATACATAAACTTATTTCTCTTTGTTCATTTACAACAACTGATGACATGTTTACCGCAAACAAACTAATTTTTCCCACAAAAGAAAATCAAAAACGATGTTTACGTGTCTAAAATTTCGTTTGTACGAAATACATTTTTTCTCTGCGTGTAGGTCTCTATTTTAAAATCTACTTTAAAGTTGCGAAACAATAAGAAATGAGTTTTAACTTACTAAGATTTTGGTTATATTTCTCACATATGTCAAATATTTTTCAGAGTTAGTATTTTTTGTACATATGTAACAAGTATTATTCAAAAGAGAAACAACAAATTCAGTAACTTGGACCTACGTAGGAAGACGTAACTCTAAAATACCAATTATTTCTTTTTTTGGATTTAAAATTTCTAGTTGTTTCTTCTTGCATTTCATCGAATACAAAAAAACTGTATTTGTTATTCGAATTTATACATATTTAAGATTATAAAAATAAAGAAACATTTCCAAATATTGTTTATTTAATCGGAATATGCGTATAAAGATTTTGAGTAAACATCCTGTTACTCATGTCCTATATAAATTAAAAACCCCAAATCTCTTTAGACATCCTATTTAGACCAATACTTTGTCAAAAAGCATATCCAAATTTCTGCATTTATCATAGAAAAAATGCGGGACTGAAGGGTTTATCGCCGAGGAATTTGATCTTTTTTGTGTAATATTTCTTCAAAATATATATCGAGGGCTTATATTCAAAAGTGGTTATGAACCATTTTCTCGAAAATGAATTTTTGATGACAAACTATTCTCAGATTTGGATGTCATCTGTCATATAAATTGGGAAAAGATTTTTTTCTAAAGCAATTTTCTGATTTAGCTATCCCCTCGCACGTTAGTTTGTGACTGCATAAGTGGCTATGAACATAAAAATAACAGAAATAAAATAGTTCAACAATGGAGCAGCATAAAACCGAAGGGTATAATTCGCTACAACGATTTTGTTTAAAACATTTTTCTAGGTTTAGGGCATATCGTACTGTCAAATTCCATCATTTCGCGTTAATAGCATTTTGATTCCACAGTTATCAGGCTAAAATAGGCTGTAAAGTCAAAAATTGTGAAAAATATATTTAAAAAAACCGGCATAACTTTTTATTATATTGAGAATACCAAAATATTTCTTTGGCATGTGATTGCTGACTTCATGGGGAATATTTGTGTAAAAGTTTCAGAATTATGAATGAAGAAAGTTAAAATATAAGGAATTGCAACTCCGAATTTTGGATTTTTCATCAATTGTAGCGATTTTCGCGACTGGCTACATATATGTTACAAGCGACCAATCTGACGGATGAATCAGGAATCTTCAAAATCGCTGTGTACATCACAGAAAATGCGTTTTCTATACAACATTGCCAAGATTTCATGAAAAAAGTTATGGAGTTTATAATAAATCTTATTTATATATTTGGACATAAATGGCTATGTGCTTATTTCAACCATGAAACCGCGAATAATAGGAAATTTCGAAAACTTTTTAATCGTAGCAATTAGTAATCCTTTTTAGATTAAACTGTAGAATAATGATTAATAATTTCTCTTCAAATTAAGGAGCAAATCAGTTTTTTCGCACTCCTGAAAAGTTATGTTTTTGTTCATAGCCACCTTTGAATATAAGCCCTCGATATGTATGTATTTAATTTCAAGCAAATATTTAAGCAAAAGTTCTACACTTAGAGAACAAGTCTGTTAATAAAAGCAGCGATTGTCTTTTTTTTTGTTTTTTTGCATAACAGTTTTCTGTAATCTTATAACAGTTTTCTGTAATCTTACATCACCATTCACACTGCTAAAGAGTTTGCAGTCTGCTAAAATTGGCTGTTGTTAATTAAAATATAAAAAGATAAGCGTTTAGCTCGAAGATGGTAAACAGCAAACTGCAGATACAAATCTGCTGTCTCTTTTTAACAGCAGAAAATCTGATCTTTCAGTAGACTTTCTGCTTTCTTTTACTGACATATTCCTTTGAGTGACGATGTCTGTCGGACGAATGTATCAAAATATTTCTCGAAGATCCTGACAATAAAATATGAGTGATTTCCAAACGCTCCAGTAAAAATTTCCTAAAAAGTTGGAAAATTAACTAAGTATGAGTAAAGTTTCCTTCTTTCAAAGCCATAGTAAATAGTTCATTTACTAGAAAAAGGGTAGTAGATTTACTTAAAAACATTTCTTTGCATCTAATAAAAAATTCTTACAATTGAGTAAATTCAAACTTATGTGGAAGAATATTTCCAAGGTTTTTAGTGAGAAAAAAATCTGAATTTTTTTGTATGTAAAAAATTCCATTTAGGAAATTTTAACTTAAAAATATGTTTTTTCCTAAAAATGAAGTTAAAATGTTTACCGAAATTTATGCCGAGTTCTTCATACATTTAAGTAATAATGAACATAAAAAACATTTGAAATTGTTTAAAAAATTCTTTAATATTAATCTAAGAAGCAATTCTCATTCGTTTGCAGAGACTTATTTCTTAAATACTTTCTGAATTATTCTAAACAACCACTGCGAAGGCGCAACAATCGCAACAATCATGGAGTAATAGCTCAACTCCTTATGGCAGAGGTATCATGCAACTTTTGAGAAATATTTCATGTTGTCATTTTTTGTATCAGTTTTGCATACTCTGAAGCAAAACTATTTGTTTGATTTTTTTTAGTTAAAATGAACTTATTTTAATTTCACCTTTTTTCCTTGTATAAAATAAAATTTTCCTCAGCTTAAGTAAAAATTTACTCGTTTTGAGGGAAAAAATCAGCAAAATTGTCCTTAGTTTGAGTAAATATTTACTTGATTTGATACTTAGTTTTAGGAAATTTTCTGCAAAATTTTACTAAGATTTAGTAAAAATTTACTTAGTTTTAGGAAAATTTTGCTTAAATTTAGTAAAAAATTACTTGGTTTTAGGAAAAATTTACTTAGATTTAGGAAAATTTCAGCAAAGTTCTACTTATATTTAAAAAAAATGTACTTGGTTTCCTAAATTTTAGTTAATTTTAACTCATTATAGGGTTAACTTTTTTATGAGTGTAGGTAAACCCCCCCCCCCAGGGGAAAATCCTGCGCACGGGCCTGGTGGATGTTATGACTGCCGACTTGCTCAAAGTATAAATACAATGTGTATCTACTGAATAATACATTTGCACCAAGTTTAGGTCGGGTATGTCAACTTTTGTATCCATATATACATAGTTGTGCTACTTTTCAATTATCAAGTTCGGTTGCTGCGTTCTTTACAGAAATTGAGAAATTGGCCGAATCGGCGCGATTCAACCTTTAAGTATCGAACGTGATCTAGACAAAATTTTAAATTATTGTCTAATATCTAGTACCACTTGATATGTTCGCAATCAACTTAATTTTGAACCTAGAAAGTAAGAGCGAAAGAAAAGTATAACGGTTTTATTTATTCTAGAATATTCATCATTTATATGGGAGGTCCCAGAAAGGTCGTTGTATTCTGACTAGAGATAGGCGCGACTACGTGAATTGCGTGAATCGAGTGATTCTCGCGTGAATCACTCTTAATCGCGAGGAAAATTTATGTTACTCACGTGAGTGTGCGTGAAGGTAAGGAAAAACAATTTTCGTGCGTGAATGTATTTGAGTCTAATTTCTGCGTAAGTCACGTAACTTTTTCGTGAGTCGCACATATATATTATTTCTTTAATTTTCATTTTCTTTCGTTTAAAAACGTGAAATAAAAGTCATATATATACATATATTTATTTCTAAAACAAAGTGCTTCAAATCAATATAATTTCTATTTTTAACTATTATTTAAACAAGCATACTCCTCGCTAACACTTGGCCCTGCATTTATATGCGCTATTTTAGTTCAATTAGAAAATCACATATGTGATATCGGAGTATATGTTTTCTACTTGGATTTCATGTCAGTGTCCGATTTGTAACTTAACACAATGTAATTTATACTATAATGTATACTACTTTAAAAATATGAACATCGCAAACATAGAGTGATCTAAATGACATATTTTTACTCATTTGGATTTAGAATTGGAAATGAGGGGGGTCATGATCAAACCGCAGCAATATTCGTCCTTGTAGGTAATATGAGGCTGATGTATTTCAAAGAGTCAAAAATACGCATAATCTTTGAGCTTCATGTCAAACTTATGATTTATTTTTTATATATTTTATCTTGTTTTATTATCTACGATTGCGATTCAGATATCTAATCGCAGAATGGGGCAATTGGTCCAGAAATTATAGCTGTTTTTCAAAATGATTTTCTATTTCAGCTAGACATAATTTGTAGTTTTTACGGTGTTCACACCTGTTCTAAACATACATTATGGGAGTAATATTAAAAAACCGTCAAGCGTTTACCTCACTGATAGCTTGACCCAGTGACGAAATATTTTGTAGATCATCATTAAACAATCCAATCTTCATTTCTGGGGGGTGACCGCTGCAATTTATTTTCGCGACCCATCCTACACCACAAGCACTCCTCTACAAGTGTGAAATAGAGCACAAGGGTGTTAGCACAGCCAAACCAGCTAAGGATCCGAATTAGGTAGAATAGTTGTGCAAATACTCGAATCAACCTGCAAATATCAACTTAATGCTGAATGAGAGGACAGATATCGGACCTGCACCAGAAAATTAGCTAGCTTTTTCATAAGAAACCCAATTTATTTGATATTTTGATGACAAACTGACCTTCAATATATTAAAGTATATATTTTGGCAGAAGACTTATGATTTAATGAAAAACATTCTACAATACGAAAACTTTTTTGGTTCTTCTTTTGTGGCAGAATATCAAATCATTTTCATCATTTCAATAATAAAAAAATATTCATTTTGTTGGCCAACAGTATTTTTACATAAACATCTCTAAAATAAAATTTTGGACTTCATCAATATGGACAGTAATGTTAAAAATCGTAGCGGTATGTAAACTTCATGGACACACTGTGTCATTGTCACCATAAAAGAGTGTCATATTTCTGATGAACGCAAGAAGATAATAATTATTTTTACGAGAAATAACATGAATTATATTTACATGAAAGCAAAACCAGAATATGTAATATTATATGTATAATTTCAGATTTGGACTACAAACAGACCAAATTAAGGAAATTGGTATTTGTTTGCCACTCAGTATGCCTTTCTTTGCTCATGCAAACCCCTACTTAAAATTGTAGCTAATTGCTTATTTTTTAGAAGGAAAAATCCTCATTTGTTTGAAATAATACGTGATTATTAAAAATGATAGCCTTTAAATCACTCTGAATCGTTTCTATTTCCACCAACAGTAGTCCTCCACGTAAGTCGACCAACTCAATTTTTATTGGTAATTTGTCCGTATTATATGTGGTCTTGTCAGTTCATGAATTAATCTGGTGCCTAACAAAAACAAATTAAATAAATCAGATACAATTTGAGAGTAACTAACATGATTTAGCGATGGAAATTGGAGTTGGCCAACTATTTAAATTGCAATCCTCGAAATCCTAATTGCGAAATCCAATTTCTGCAACTGATACTTTGATGTACTTTTCCGTTATTGTTGGTAGCTTGTCTTTCTTTATTTAAATAATGTAGAATGTACGTCGTGTTGTATTTATTCTTTGCAATATTTGATATTACGAAAATTTCACGATACTTACTTAACAACACAATGTCATGCAATCATATACTGTAGCGTCGTATCAAATATTCCTTCGACTCTTCCTTCGACAATGAACAGCGTCGGCAGAGTACTGGTGTAGCCACCAGCGCGTATATCACATATTTCCGTTACACACAGCTTCCGCCACAACTGTCGCGGCAAACATGGAAAAGCTTTAAAGCCAACTACTAAAATATAAAACTTTTTAAAATTCTACATCCTTTTCCCATCCGTCGTCGACGTCCAAAGTTTATGACTTATTTAAAAACTTTGGAAAAATATAATTCCGCTTTCCCATACAACACCATCCCCCTCCCCAGAAAACTATCACATGTAACAGTCCGTTGCACACTGTGAGCTTGTTGGTGTTTTCTTTGCCTGACTTTCTGCAAATATATAAATAGCATTTCAAAGTTAAAATCTTTTGATATCTGCATTAAATTTAATGTGTTTTTAAACATCCATTGATTCGCTCCCCTTCTGCCATTGACTGAGACAGGCGACAGAGGGAGAGATTAGGTTCTTTCCCAGGAATTTGGAATTCGTAACTTTGGAATTTTTTAATCGACATTCCTGACAGCAGCCAGAGCCACAAAACCCAATCGCCAAAACAGAGCACTGAATATTAACATTTTACTTTGGATGGGAACGTGTCTATGTATTGTGAGGTTTAGGCAAAAATGCTTTTTAAATGCTCGACAAGAACACTCCGAGGAATAAATAAAAGTCGCATTAATAATCGAAGCTGTAAACTTCCCCGTAGATTCCATTCGAATTTAGTACATTCTTTGGGTATTAGAAATGATAAAATATGGAAATCGACCGTCTTCACAATTCGATTATTTATGCGGTAGAAACACAGACACACGCACACACATATTTATATGAGCATATGTGTGTGTGTCTAATAATTCCTCTTTCCGCTTGCTTCTCACTCTCGTTACAGACATTGAACTTAACCTCCGTACAAGGTAAGTACCGGACACAATTGTATACTACTCCTCATTGCATTCAGACGTACGTACACATAGCAACAACAACAACAACGATAATAATAATGGACTGACACTATATTATACTTTGCGAGCAATTACAACCAATAAAAGTTTTAATGAGACTTTGTCGTAAATGGCATTAAGTTTTCGCCTGACTACACATGTTTGCATAATTAATATTGTGAGATGAAGAAGTAGTCTGACATACATGCATACGTATATATAAATGTATTGGGGATGGCCTTATTTTCACTCAAAAAATATTATTCAAACTTGAAGGTTTAAAAAAAATTAAATTTATTTTTAAGCATTATTTCCAATTAAATAAGTTGGTTCACATTTCAATTGTGTTGATAGTATTTCCACTTTCAAACTTTATTTTGTGTTTCATGTTTTTCCATTGAACATAAATTCGTGATAATATTTTAATGTTGGGTGTATCAGGATTGGTAGTGGGAGCAATTATAATTTGACATACTGTCCACTCCAATTCGATAAGGTTCACCCTAATATATGTATACATATACATATCTATACGAGGACATTTCAAGGCAATTATACGAAGCGTGTGATAAGAGCAAAAGGTCATTGGAGAGCACTACCATAGCAAAGATTGCCTTCACAAAACTTAAGAAGTGGGTAAAGCCTCTTCGCAGCCTTCAACTTTCTCTTTGTTGGCTGATGCGCTTAAAGCTGTCACATGTATTGGAAGGTTAACGCTTTAGGAAATGTCCGGCCACTTCATAGAATTTTCATCAAAATTAGAAAGTGTTTGAGGTTATATTGCTTGACGCGATAACACTGTTTCAAAGAATTATTCACTTGAAATTAAAGACCAATTCTTTTTTCCATAAAGAAATCCGAAAATTGAAACACTTTAGTAGAGTAGTTGACCAATATAATATGAAACATTTTTAAAACGATTATATCTCCAAGAAGATATCACTGATGAGTTATTATTAGGATACGAAATACGTACATATATGGACAAAGTGTTTCCAGTGGTTCTTCCTTCGTCCTTCCTTCCAAATAGCTGGCATTCGAATGTATTACATTCAAAAACAATCAAAACGATCACTAAAAACACATATACTCATTGAAAACACTCATCTGTAGGTGCAAACTATATGAAAAACCACACTTGTACCAACTGATATCACAAGTCTCTTCTAGTATTTGTAAACTTTATAACAAAAATAGATCACCAACGCTCATATTATAAATTTCAAAAAATCTATGAGTGATACAAATAAAAAATGTTGCGCAGTCAGGACCTTATATATGTGGAGTGCCATTATTTTATGCATGGATGTATTTATTTTTTTCAAGATAAATTGGAGTTTCCGCACACAGTGCGATGGGCCTTTCCCGCTTCCAGAATATCCGGGGGGAGGGTTATACAAATTCACTATTTAATTAGCAGCATAAAACAATTACCCTCCCCCGATTGTGCTGAATTCAGACTCGTTTGTACTTGTTGACGATTGTACACTTCCATCGCACATCGAGAAAAGTTTTCCTTGTTAATCTCCTTAAGATACATCGATGTGTAGAACATGTCGATGTTGACATAAAGTTCATGTAAACACATTGTTGCCAAAACGGAAGCTGGGAACAGTCGTGCGACAAATGAAGCCAACTCGCTCAAAGATACATAACGAAACTCTGCTCCTGTTTATTTAAGCAGACTCATCGAGTTATTCATAATTTAAACGGCCGCCCTTCGGGAATTTACAGCGTCTCTTTAATCTCTCCGTTTCCGTCCTTGAACAGCTGTGTCTTGATATTTAAATACGTAGCATGAAGTGTGATGGTCCTTTTTCTGTGTATAACACAATATAGCCTGGCATCCAAGCATAATCAGTGCGTACTTTCATTGACACTTTCCGGCGATTAATGACTTTCCACTTCGACGGCCTGTCGATTTGAGGAAACATGTTAAATGTGCATTTTCAAATCAGTGCCAAGTTTCTGTCAGATAAGTAATTATCCTTTTGGAGCACATCAACCAGCATGTTTGATTGATTGCCATAGTCATTTGGAAAGGTTATGATGCCATTACATCATCGACCCTTTTCTCGATGGATGACTTGGGAGTTGCTTGTTTGTTTGCTTCTTTGTTTGTTGAGTGTATCTTAGCTTTGCAGTTAATACCGCAAAACTTTTGAGGAAATTCAAAAGAAGCAGCTCTCTGTCCTTCCACTGAAATATTCAATTTGAATGAACTTTTATTGTTTATGCCCGAATGTAAATTAACCTTTTTCTGGATGTTGGAAGAGTGAGTGTGTGAACACGCACTCACACACACACACGCTCACGCTCAAATGTTATTTATGACTATTGGTGGAGCTCAATTCATGCGCGAACTGAAAAGGAAAGGCAACTTATGATGTGTGTGTGCGTGTGTATTCATGGATGTACTCGCGCACGTTCGTTTCCTTCTACATAATAAACAGTTATTAACATTTAAGCAGAAATATGTACATTCATTCATACATACGAGTATCTGCGAGTACAAACAAGCACGACCCATCTGCGATGCCCAACTAATGGCCCTGCAACCGAACTTGACGTGGCTTGATGTCGAAGTGTGGCAACCAAAGAATATCCACCGGAAAAATGAAACCCGCCGAGGAATATTTTTCGCACCCCCTCCACCCCCCCTCACACACAGATGTAACATACGTATGCTCGTAAGCACATAACTGTTGAACATGATAAATATTCTGAAATAAGACAGAGCAAGAACTTTTGGCATAACTTTTGAAATTGCGCAACCGACAAAAAAGCGTCTTACCAAGGGCAGCAATGTGAACGAAACTTTTTCAAAGCGTATAATTTAAACGTTGTTGATGATACATTCCATTTGGTTTATGTGCTGCGAGAAGGAACTCGCGTAGATGGCAGGTAGACGTGGATCGTTGCGGGAGCTGCTGCGGGGTGGTGGGAGGCGGGCGGTACGAAACGGTACAACATAATAATAACGTAATAACGCAATAAGGTACGCATTTCCCATTTCCCGACAAGTCGTTCGAAGATGATGTACATAATGTTAGAGGACGATTGGCGAGTAGTGAAGTCGAAAACGGACTTTTCCAGGAAACCGGTTTTCGGTTTGTTCACATTTTTCGGTGAAACCATTTATATAATGTTTACACTTTTTCAGTTTATTTAATGCAAAAATATTGAAACGTATGACGGATTAATTTACAAAACAGTGCTCGATTATCCCAACCACCTATTATCGCAACTGCTCGTTGTTTGCAGCCATCGAAATATTAGCATCGGAGTCTTTATAAGAGCAACTTATGGTCTCGATTATCGCAACTTCTATACAAAAGTTGTAATGTTCGTTTTCTATTTTCTGGATTGATGATGATACTTTGAATTTAAGCAAGGACGAAGCTGAATTAGAGGGACCACGCACTAGTAAGAACCTATATAATCGTCCCAGCAGACTTGGATGTGTGGATATGTACAGCGATACCATCGAAATATCGTTGTGACTTCAATTGAAATCATGGAGATATGGGACATAAAATCTTTTAACTTTAGTAGAGATTAGTGCAGGGTGTAAACTTCGACTAACTGTAGTCATTCCTTACAGTATTTGCTTAGTATATTTCCTGCTTTATACTACACTAACTTTGTTGTCGGAGATCCGTTGAATAACTGATTTGGACAATTGTGGACCGCAGATTGCAAATCTCGTTAGAGTATCCTTGGATAATCAAACCTTTCGTCAAATCAAAATTCCAAAATGTGAAGTCTCAGGCGTTTTCGATATTTTATATTTTCCAGACTTGATATCGAATTTTTCAAAATCCAATCATCATTTACGAAATCTATTGTGTTTAGTCTGAGACAATTATTCAAAGGTCTATTTGGGGTTTGGTTATCGCAACAATTCGGTTATTGCAACAGGCATGAACAGTAATTAGTTGCGATCATCGAGCTCGTACTGTAATATAATTCATTTTTGATAATGTCTATGAAAATCAGTAATTGTTCCGTGTTGGACTTTCTTTTGGACGCCACAATAATTATTGGATCTCGTCAAACAATACTATTCATCATCATATCAGACAAAGCTGTTTATAAAGGTTACAAAATCTTACGATTCTAATGCACAATATCATTCGATTAATATAAGGGCATTCGCAAATTTCTACGTCAGTACCTTTCCAGCGAGTCCTTTAAAACGCACATCGGACTAAAAATGTGGAAGTATTTCTAATTTCATAAAACTGCAGTGATAAATCCGAAATATTAAACGAACCCGAGATTATTTTTAAAAGTATGTTGTCTTAATTAATTCTACTACAATCACGTTTATAATTGTTGTAGATGGACGTCCATCATAAAACTTATAGAGCCTCGAACTGCTACCATTAATAAAATTTATTTTACAAAAGCCGAGTATATATTTTTTGATTATAAAAAAAATAAATAAAATATAAGAAACAAATTTAAAAAAAAAACATTTCCTAAGATTTGTCAATTTTCTATAAAACTAAGAATAATTTGCTTTTATTAAACCAATATAATATTTTTTCCTCATATCACCAAAAAGATAAAAACACTTTATTTCATACTTTTTGAAAATCGGCAAATGTAAAAATAATTTTTCGGCGTAATATTTGATTAGTAGAAAGAACAAAGATTAGCACTATTTATGGAGTACGATTTCATCATTCATCATGTGGTTGCCCAGGCTGACTTCACAGGCTTCTGCTCTATATAACGAATGTCTGGTTCGATATTCGCCTTAAGGGCCTTAATCGTTACTGGATTGTCCATAACATCGTTCCCTTACTGTATCTAACGGCGTAAATCGTAGCTTGGATGACTTTGATGATTATATCGAACTTGGCGCGCAAAAGATCAAATGTGGCCACTGTTGACACAAATATTGTCCAAGTCCACGTCTTAAATCACCAGCCACATGGCTTATCATATCTCCGTTAAACAAAACGACGTTTCCAGTGGCATTTTTAATGAAAAATTGGCCAACGATGCCACCTCACCAAAATATCCACCAAACTGTCACTCGCTGAGGATACATTGCCTTCCCGACGATCGCATGCGGGATACTCCTCTAGGTATCCCAGTAGGCGCCGTCGTTGTTCACTTCGAGCAGATCTAATTCAAATGAACTTCTATTATTCGAATGATAGAAATTCCTCCAATCTGTTGTTGCGAAATGTAAGAAACATCATATGACTTGACTACAACCTTTCATGTCAAAAGAGAAACGATGACAAGACGACAATTCCAACTAAAGTTCTACAATCGACATTTATTAGTAACAGGCAGGAAGGTGTTACTTGTCAAATTTTGTGGGCGGGTTTGATTTAAATAAACAAAAATCAATCATTATTTATTTTGTTACTTTCGTGGAAATAAATAATAAATGTGGAAATGCAAGCGAAATGTGGAAATGTAAGTTAGAATTTGTTTCTTCACATCCGCCACAGATTTATTTGTATGAATGATACATCAGTGGCTGCTACGAGGTAGATATGTGAGAATGTTCAGTTATAAATACTCAGTCGTGGTATTTTAAGTAGAAATAAAATATAATGAGCTTGTTATTTTTGTTTAATTCAAAGTAAAAAATACAATTAAAATTCTTGAAGTAGTAACTTATTTTTAACTGAGTCAGTACATTTTTAATTTGGTACACGGCCCTGCCACACAGTAACATTATTCATATTTTTTGTAGGTAAATAATAAATAAAATCAGTAACTACATCTATATCTCTCTACCAAATTACATTAGATGTATGTGGCTAGCCAGTGATCAGATCCTAGACGATTTATTGTGGGTCCCGTCTTTTAAAAAGTTTTGAAGACACTGTCTACTGAACGTATGTATGTACCATCTTCTGGAACAACAAGGAATAAATGGTTGCAAATGACACACACACACACATCTGTAGGTTAAACATCTGAATAAGCCAATTTGTGAGTTCGGCGATAAAAATATGTATACATGTGTGTGTGCACTAGTGTGGCCCAACGTTGCACTATGGTCCTAAATCCATATTTTTGGCAGAAACTCAAAAAATTGGAAATTGTCAATATATTTTCTTAATGGTAACACTCCAAGCAATCACGAAAATATATTGGAGAAATCTCATTTAAAGTTTGCCGTTCAAACAAGTGGAATTAATACGGGTCTAAAACAGTTACACAAAATATTAAAATATTAAAAAATTAATTTAAATTGAAGGCCGGCGTTAGTAGTTGCAAAATTATATTTAACATTTTGTGAATACTGTAGTCTTGTTTGTAATTGTAGTTCTTAATTATTGTAATTTTGTAATTCGTAGTGAGCATAACCTATAAATGTCGTGGACCAAAAGTTATATGTAAGACTCAACCTGACTCAAAGTGTAAATGTAAAAGTGTTCGTCGGAGTGTGTAGATTATGGTGGAATTAATATCTCGTCGGTATTTATCGGCAAACTCCTACAGTTGCCACTTAATTTTAGCACAATTTTCGATAGCCACAGTACACATAATTGATCATATCTCGGAATCATTTTTGTGTATGAGACCCATCAACATCTCATTTTAAAGATATTACATTTACCTTTAAAATGGTATATAACGTCATTCAGTTTTCTGTACATGAAATAATTATTTAAATTGAAGTGTTAAGTAAAATATTTATATGATACTAGCTGAACCCCGCCCGCTTCGCCAGGCAAAAAACAAATGGTAAAATTAAAATCAGGTTTCATATTGATCTTATCATATTGATATTATGGTGGTCAGTAATATGTACGTTCCAATTTTCAGCCTTCTAGCTAAAAACACTTTTGCCATGCCCCCACCACCCACGAAACGAAAATTAAAAATCCAGCATCATATTTATCTTTCTCGTGGTCAGTAATATATACGTTCCAATTTTCAGTCTTCTAGCTTAAAAAACACTATTGCCACGCCCACTAAACGAAAATCCAAATTTCGGTATCATATTTATCATTCTCGTGGTCAGTAATATACATGTACCAATTTTCAGTCTTCTAGCTCTCAAAAACGATTTTGCCACGCCCAAATCCAAATCTCGGCATCAAATTGATCTTTCTCGTTGTCAGTAATATATATTTACCAATTTTCAGCCTACTACCTCTCAAAAACACTATTGCCACGGCCCACTGCCCACCAAACGAAAATTCAAAATCCAGCATCATATTTATCTTTCTCGTGGTCAGTAATATATATGTACCAATTTTTAGCCTTATAGCTCTCAAAAACACTTTTGCCACGCCCCAACGCCCACGAAACGAAAATCCAAATTTCGGCATCAAATTGATCTTTATCGTGGTCAGTAATATATATGTACCAATTTTCAGCCTACTACCTCTCAAAAACACTTTTGCCACGCCCACTCCGCCCACAAAACGAAAATCCAAATTTCGGCATCATATTTATCATTCTCGTGGTCAGTAATATATATGTGCAAATTTTCAGCCTTCTAGCTCTCAAAAACACTATTGCCACGCCCACTCCGCCCACAAAACGAAAATCCAAATTTCGGCATCATATTTATCATTCTCGTGGTGAGTAATATATATGCACCAATTTTCAGCCTTCCAGCTCTCAAAAACACTATTGCCACGCCCACTCCGCCCACAAAATGAAAATCCAAATTTCGTCATCATATTTATCATTCTCGTGGTCAGTTATATATACGTTCCAATTTTCAGCCTTCTAGCTCTCAAAAACACTATTGCCACGCCCACTCCGCCTACAAAATGAAAATCCAAATTTCGGCATCATATTTATCATTCTCGTGGTCAGTAATATATATGTGCCAATTTTCAGCCTTCTAGCTCTCAAAAACACTATTGCCACGCCCCCTCCGCCCACAGAGCAAATTTTTAAAAATTATATAGCCTATAGTTCCTTCCAGACCTGCATCTATCTGTACTGAAATTTTCAACAACATCGGTTCAGTCGTTTACACGTGATTGCGGAACAAACAAACAGACAGACTTACACTAAGGTTTTATAATATTAATAGGGAAGGGATATTTTGCATTTGTAATAATGTCCGGAAAAACATTGTTCGACAATGCGAAATTAGTTTCATTCTTTTAAGCTTTCATAATTTTTGTAGCCACCCTGGACTAATACTGGGTTATAATTATGTTGATTATATATTGAGTTTATATATGGGAGGTGATAGTGGGCGTAGTCCGATCGGTCCAATTTTTTTATTTGTTAGGTCTGTTATGTCTAGCAATTGTGCAAAATTACAAGCTTGTATCTTGTATTGAACAGGTTTCCAATAATTATGGTCCTTTTTGCCTCCCGCTGAGGCTATAGTTAATTGAAAACACTATAAATTTTATTTATTTATTTATTTTACGAGACGGTAATACTTTTGTACACAGAAAAACAGATGGTTTTGACATATACGAAACAACATCAAAAGGAATAAAATTAGAATGTTACCGCCATCTACATGTCAGACCGGTTGTAGTGTCATTTAGACTGCTGTTTAGATCGATCATATGATCGAACGTAAACATGTATCTTTATGCCATAAAAACGGATTTGGGATGTGTGTGCATTGTATGAAAAACGACATCCGATATCTACACTGACAGTTTGAGATATCACATGTGGTATTCAAAATCTTTTAGCGTGATAGGCAGTGGTGAAGGACCTCGAATAGTTCACTCTGTACGGTTCAGCCTTATCCCACTAGTTTTTAATCTCTTAAGTGGTTGTGGAAATAGGAGAAGAAATATAATAAAGGCATGGCAGGTGGTCTCACACGGGACTCACTGTTGATATCGCTACGCTAACAATAATTTGGGCCAACCTAGTGTACTTGCGTGGAGATTACGTATTTATTTATTCACCTGTACACGCACACACACATCAACAAGAGATGATCATAAATTCGGGGAATTGTATTAATGTTCATTTCGCATAATAAAATATTTTAAAGCGTACATGCGACGAAAAGGACGTTAAGGAGGTGATTATCAGCCATATGTAAATATTTAATTCCAAACACACTTGCCAAACTAGGGGAGGTTTCATAAAACTCGACATCATCGTAATATCTTTTCCCAGTAATGGCTTTTGCCAGCGTAGAAGGCGTTCTAATGTGTATCAACAAATTTTCTTATTGATTGAAATTCGCGGAAAATTGGAAATGTTCATTCTCAGATAGAAGATGACAACGTACGAGCATGTCTGTGTTGATATTTTATTATTTATTGGTTTTATGTCATTGTCCCCGACCTTGGCTGGTCCTTGCACGTATAGATAGCTTCACTGAACATTAGGCTGTAAACTTTTCGGCGGTAATAAGCGTGTCATTCCGTTGGATATTAGAGTCATGGTTGAAGTAAATTAAGAAACTCAAAGTTGTACATGTTGCGTTTGTCACTTTACTTTTGTGTGGAACTGTGTGATGTCTGCCATTACTAATTAGAAAACTTTTTACAGTCATCGATTTTCTTTAAAATCAGATCACAGTAGTAGTCGTCAAATACTGATATTGGAAATTCCGTCTGTCAGAATATATTCGTAATATCAATCCATCTGTGGGTCGGAAGTTATTAAACAGTTGCTAGTGAATTTAGCTTGAGGGTTGTCATAATAGTATTACCGGCAGGTCAGTTAGCTCGACACAAGCAGTTGAAAGGCGATTTATTTTGTAACTAATTATATAACTTCTGTTTCGTTCGAATCAATTCCTAAACGCTTCCTCTCATCTGTCTGTTTGGACTTAAGCAAGGAGAATACACTCTCTACTCTGTTGTTCCATCATGGTATGGCGAAGGAAACAATTTCCATGGGAATAGCAAAAGCATTTTATGGAATTTTATTTCCGACGATACATTTCAAATAAGAAACATTATACAGAAATTGATGTATATACTTATTTATTAATACCCTCCACCTGCAGGATGGGATATATTGAAATATCGTCCGGACACCCTATAAAGTATATATATTCTTGATCGTCATGAAATTCTAAGACGATATAGTCATGTCCGTCTGTTGAAAGCACGCTAGCATCTAAACAAAAGTATCTAGGATGTCATATTAATGTGTCTTATAGTCGTAAATAGGTTGGCTTTGCAACTGGGCGATATCGGTTCAAAGGAAAAAAAATTTTCCCCACAATGACTAAAATACCCATAATAACCTCTAATATTTTAGAGTATTTAAGCATTTTTTTCAATATGTCCTTACTTGAAATTTAGCATGCGCATTCTCCCAATAGCAAAAACGTGCACCATAAAGTGATTGTTATTAGTAGGGGGTGAAATGGGGCAAAAAGGGATAAAATGGTACCTATCAAACGACAAAAGCTAGAAACACGAAATTCGGTGTGTACATTCCTCTAATTGAGTAGATACATAATAAAAAAGTATCTTTTTTTCCCAATTCGTACTTTTCAGGGGTAAAATGGGAATAGAGGGATACAAGTGGTACCAATCAAACGGATGCACCTAAAAAAATGAAATTCGGTGTATACATTCCTCCGATTACGTAGACACGTAAAATAAATGGATTTTTCGAAATTCGTACTTTTTTGGGGTTAAATTCGAAAACGGGGTTACAAATTGTACCAACCAATTGACCGCAGTTAGAGTAAACTGCTACAGCTAGAATGATGAAATTCGGTGTGTACATCCCTCTAATTGCGTATACTGTAAATGGATTTTAGAAAGTCGTACTCTTTAGGGGGTTAAAATATGTACCAATCAAATGGCCGCAGCTACACTGAAAGAATTTGCCTTCATAATATTTATGAAGCGATTTCATAAAAGGTTTTTCATAAATTTAGTGAATTTTTTCTCAATATGTATGAAAAATTTATAAATAAAATGAAATGTTTCACACATTTTTTCATAACCATTTCATATTTCATAAAACAAAATTGTTAAATTAGAGAAAGTTAGTTTCATAAGATCAAAGAAAGATTTCATAATATTAAATAAACAATTCTTAGATATTATGAAATATTTCATAACCAGTAAAATATTTGTGCTATGAAATGTCTTCATAAATATAATGAAGGATTTCATAGTTTTTATGAAATGTTTCATAACTTACAGCTACATTTTTAGTGTGTCGACTTTATTCGTTGAATGCTAACAATTCTCATTTTACACTCCACGAGAGTATTATGTCTTTGTGCATTTGTTTGTAACACCCAAAAGGAAGCGAGATAGACCCATAGTTAATTATACTGATCGACTTAGAATCACTTTTTGAATCGATTTAACAATGTCCGTCCGTCCGTCTGTCCATCTATTCTTGTAATCAAAGTACAGGTCGCAATTGTAGCCAGAACCAAATGAAACTTTGCACAACAAAGTGTTTCGGGATAAGGACGAACGCTGTTTAATTTGAAGAAAATCGGTTCAGATTTAGATATAGCCCCCATACGAATTTCACTCCCGATTTGACTCTTTTCACGCTAGATACTACATATTACAACAGATTTTCTTCAAACTTGGCAAAACATCTTACATTTCAACTAGAAACACCTATGGTGAAAATAGGATTTCATCGTTAAGAGAAAGAGAGAGTATCGGAATTTTCAGAAAAAAGAATGGTGGCACCTGTATTATAAGTTAAGATGCTAATCAGGGTCCATCTTCAACGCACGACATCAATTGAATAATTGATCAATTTGAAGCAGTAAAATATACTAAACATTTCGTTGAATTAGTTTTGGGAGATTATGGAATTATTATTAACAAAAGTAAACCACCTAACAAAATTTAAAGATCGCCTTTAACATGAAAAACTCACATATTTTACATGCTTTTATTTTATAGGAACTATTACAATTACAATAACAAAACAACACATTTGGAAAAAAGTATTGATGTACACACATATGTATACATATTTTATTATTGCAGAACATTTGAAAAATGGCAATCAATCACTGCCAGTGATTTTCATTTCAATTGCAATTACATTGCCATCAATGGCTGTACTCATGTTCGCTGTAGTCACTAACAATTGTTTGTTTTGTGCGTTTAAGTGCATTCGCCAAAGATTTATCGATTTCGTTTATTTATTTATTTATTTATTTATTTATTTGGCATTGAGGCAAATAAATGCATCCATGTTGCACAGCTAAAAGCGGAAGTACACAAATGCTATTGATTTATGGCAACTTAGGTTAGGTTGAGACGCTCTACAACAAAATACTTTAGATGGGCAAGAAAACATCTTCAAATGCCGAATGATGTGCGTAGTCCTGCACGTAGCAGCAACCAACACCTAAGCAAGGCTAATTAATCTCTGTCCAAAGACAAATGACCGGTGACAAACGATGCTCAAATGCAATGCGGTGTCGTCGTAGACAACAGCACTACCTGCAGCAACAGCTGCGTTGACTGGACAAATTTATTTAATTTGTTTGATACACACCAACACACTCGTAGTTGTGCTCGAACTCTACGTGCACAGTTTACGTTCAATCACAACTTCGATTTGTATCACGACCGAGCGAGAGAGAGAGAGAGAAGTATGGACAGTATCGGATGAATGCTAGGAACTGGATGGATCACTGTCACTTAGGTTTCGCTGGCTTAAGGTGTTGACAAATCGTCCTTTAAATTCGTGTTCAAATTAGAATTTGACGAACGACGAACAAGAACGGGCGAAAGGAAGGACTCGTTTTAGAAAAATATTGCATTTTCAGAAAGTAATTTGGCCATACATACATATGTCCTTGTAGTAGAGAATAGCAGCAGCTGCGGGCGAGTTTTATTTGACAAGCAAATAAAAGTCACTTTGACGCAGAGAATCATAAGGATTTGCCACTTACAAACGGTATTAGTTGACAAAAGAAACGTGATGATTTGTGACATAGAATTGTGAAAATGACAGAAAATTAGGAAGGAAGTATTTGACAGTTGTCGTAGATTGAAGAAGTCAGTGATGGCTGAAATACACTTCCCGTGGGGTCATAAACATCGTTTTAAACACGCAATGCAATTGCAAAAATTCCAGACATTTTGTCGCGTGAAAACACTCACTAATTTGTATCCTCCAATGATTTCATTCAATATAATAATATGTACGTACTTGTTTAGTATTGACAGCTCCTCTTAACTTGGCATAATAGCTTAGCAGAGAACTGTACACACACATACACACTTTGTTGAGTCGCACGCACCTGCATACAAATGTTCATGCTGACATTCGCATGAACACAGCGAGCATTTCTAAAAAGCATGTTGAGTGAGGGCGGCTGAGGTAAAAATGAAAATAAATGAATGAGTGACACATTGACAAAGGACATGATGGGAGACGACATGATCCTAATGGGCTCCCGGTTAACAGTAATGCTAGTGCTGGCGATGCCACCAACTGGCGTCTGGCGTTGCCGTCAAAAATGAATCAAACTACATTTGGCAGGGCACTAATTTAGTGTGAAAAGTGTTAAAAACCCTGCCATTGCCATCACATGTAGCGAGGTTCGAGGTGCGAGGTGTAGCTACCAATCTTCCCTGCACCGTAGACGAGATACTCAAACAGATTTCTTCCTGGTGTGACCCAAGATGTACTTACTCATTCGCCTGTTTTCTTCGTTTTCTTTATTCTAGTTGACGTTCTGCTCTTTAATGCAATACACTTTCCGTGTGTCTGCTATGACATGCCATCAACTTGGTTCTCTAAAGCTCTTAGAGCATTATCACAAGCACCCGCACTTTCAACGACACTTTGTGTCACGTCACCTGCCACACACAATACGCTCGCACGTTCACATAGGACCCGCTTCTCACTGTACAATACACCTACATGCAAACATACATACATACATGTGTGATTTGATTTGATGATGTGTTTTTGCATCGTTTCCATTGAAAGGTGCTGATAACTTCGCTCAACACTTAAAAAGGATTCTGGGAATTAAAAGCGCTTTATTTCGTCGCAAGCCACGGTAGCACCAGCAGCATCATCGCCATTACATTTGCAATGCTGGCGTTGGGCATATGTGCGTAATACACTGAAAAAAAAAGACGCGTCGACGAAATCTATTCCGAGATTAAAAATTTACAAATAAACTTGTTTCTTGGATTGAGGCATTAAGAAGCTATATGGGCATCTCCCAAAAAATGTCTACCAAAATAAAGAAATCAGACCACACTAATAGCTTTTAACTTTATTTTTTCTTACTTCGACAACTTTTTTATTATGAAACATGAAGTTAACTTGTTCGCTTTCATTTTTATTAAAAGTTGAAGTGTTATAACAAAAATTAATATTTTTTACAACGAGTGGAAATAGTTGTAGCGTCCGTATTTCTGCTGTACCTAATTAAAACAATTTAACAGATAATTCTCATACTTCATAAATCTACATGTATATATGGAAAACAAAGTTCTCAAAAAAATCGCTGAACTTTCTATATTTCTACAATATCATATTATATTGATTTCGAATCGCGTGATTAGCCATCAGAATGGCGCGATTCGAAATCAAGAAGTTACCACCAAAATCAAATTGTATTTATTGAATAATGATAATTCGATAAGTATTGAATAACTTCGATCGATGGAAGATGTTTTATAGCAACCAAAATCACACTTCGATCGATGGAAGATGGAACAAAGCATAAAAAGATTCCACCGTACTGCACACTGTGGAATATTTTCATACAAGCTGCGGCAATGATTAGAAGGAATGGAGCTAGTATCTTGAAATTTCGTACACAATACTTATATCAAATTAGGTTAAAAACAAGTTTTTGTTTAAATCGGCCCACGCCTACCTCCCATGTAACAAAAATGAAAAAACGCAATAAATTTCTTATTTTAATACAAATCATTACCAGTGATTTTATTTGAGTTCACAATTAAAATTGTCAGCGTCGCGCCAAACGCCCACATACAAATTTTAGTTTTTAACGATTTTCGAAATTTTTGATAAAAATTATTTAATTTTTTAATCGATGACAAACGTCTATTATAACTTAATAATTAACTGTTATAACATAATAATTAACAAATTTTCAACTATGATGATAAATGCATACAAGGCAAAATTAAGCCGCGATATTTGCAAAATCTTTTAGAATATTTTTGCCGCTGATAACACACTGAGCAACATTTAACAAAATTGTTACATTTGAACATTTGAACAGTGAACTCGCGGTACTGTGGATTAACAAAAGCCGCAGAAATTTGTGTTATTTATTATCACACTTTTCTGGGCGATTAGGTACCTCTTTTGAGGTATTTTCTTCATTTTGACGAATCACCAATAATTTTAGGCTTGTTGTTCACTTTTGATTTAGGGCGATTATTCATGCAGGCGTCCCAAGATGTTTGGAATATAATATTACAAAATACAAAGTCAGGTCACAAAATTTTAAGAGAAATTTTAAAAGTTTTTATTTTGCTAACGCTAACCGAATACAGTTATGACGAAAATATAGATAAGATTTTCACTAGTTGGCTAGTTGCAATGCACAATGCATTTTATTTGCAACTTCTTTAGACGTGATATCTCTCAGCCGCTCTGTCCAGAAAAGCAACATATCGAACCCTATCTGGCAAAAAGACGTAAGCGTCATCCACAAAATTATACAGGAGAAGGTTTTTATTAATTACCCTAGCTTTATGAGTGCGTACTACTATGGAATTAGGTAAATAAGCACAACATATAATCCGTAACGGAACTCTATTCAGAGATGATCTAAGTTGTCGTCAATTATCGATTTTCATCGAAAGAACGAAAATTAAAAATGGTGGTGTTTTAGGGCTCTATTGATTGATTTTTCTTTATAATTTATATATTTTGTGCGGATATTTCTAATAGGGAAATAAAATTACATCGACTTTGTTGAGTAGCATTGACCTATCTATGTATGTCAGCATCAAAGGCAACAATCGATAACTGCCAAAACAAATTGAAAACAAATGCCATTTCAATATTTTCCGTTGAATCAAAGAAATTGCAAATCAATTGAATCGGTTTTGATTACAGTGTACGTGGACGGATTTGATGTAAGGAACGTATGTAAAATACAGACACACACACACACAGACATGATGTTCCATACACCTGGCTTAAATTAAAATGTAGTTTTAATACGCAGGCTGGCAAGATTTATCATTTACGATATATCTTTGTACAATACAAAGGAAATCTCAGACAAAGGATATGCAACGAAGAGCAAAAATTTAAATGGGATGTGTCAGTTTATGTGTGAATCGTGATGCGAACTCATCCTCTGACAGGAGATTGTGTGCGTGAGTCTGTGCGCTTGTTTATATTATGAGGCCTATTGCAGTGTCTTAGGGCCATATATTAGACAAGTGTCTGTTTTTAAGTTGTCAATAAATTTCTGGCTCTAATGACCAGAGACAGTAGTACTTGTGCTTCCACTTTTCACTGGATACACACTCACATGGACACGTACGTGCCTCGGTGGCATGTTTGACACAGAATGTGTTGTTGCTCATGCTGAGCTAAGTGTAATAAATTCTGGGCCTATTATTTATGTCTGCCTCAAGGAATAAATAAAAAATAAGTATCTTTTGGAGTTTGAGATCCCCTACGCATGTCAACAATAAAAACTATTTTGTCCAGATTTTTGTTGCAAATTTCTTGGATATAAATCACACTGATCCACCCTGATTCCCGTCATTAGCTTGTAATGGAATGTCGAAATTAATCTGTTGTTTTTTATCGCAGTTTGCAGCCGAAGTCCCTTTTAATATTGGATTATCTACAGACGAAGACGCAGAGCGAAATGTGATGTCCATCGACTTCTTTGTAATGTTACTCGTCGTTCGTGTTTGGACTGAAGGTGGTGGTTTGATGAATCATATCATATTATAAATATGAAAACAATAAAATACATTATACGACTCAACCCTTACTAAATAAAGAGGTTGTCCTAAGCTTGAGCTTAAGCTTGTATTAATTATAAGGAGTCCCAGACATTAACATTAGTACTGTTTTTCTTCAAGCCAGAGCAACATGTGTGGCGATAACAAATACTTCTGTTAGGAACTCATTTTTTACTCAAATTAAAAAATTCTTTTTTCAACAATAACATTTTCATGTAGTTCAGTTAGAGTTAACCAAGGTTTATAGATGTCAATGTTCATCCAAACTGGCGTCTATAACTTTCAGTTTGCCCTAACTTTAGATTAACGGAACTACATGAAAATGGGGGTTATACCGCTTGCGACAACATAAAATAATATTGTTGTCTCTTGAGTGAAAAATTAAATTACAATTTTCGTTTTTATCGTATCCGACTTAAATAGAAACTCTAATAGTCTTTAAATTCTGGCATTATGGAAAACCACAAATATTACTCTAGACGTAATAATACGCCCAATGACAAGAATAATTACTTCTTTTTAAATCGCCTCAAGACACTATTAACTCAGAAAATTGTGGACGAAAATTACACCAGAAAACATTACTATTATGGGTTTTTAACTCTTTTAACTCTCACTGGAGCATGGGAGCAATATTCTATTCCGGGCCACTCCTTGATTTTGATAATTTAAAAGAAGGATATTCTTTCTACCTATGCACTCCCTTCGTAGCTTAACATAGTCGTGGGCATCGTAGTACATGATATCGACTTCTCTTTTCGCATCGAAGGGTAATATTTGATTCCACAGTTTCACCCACACCTTAGCATCACGTTTGACGCGCAGCAACAACTTCGGAACAATTTGATTTAAAGGATGTTTAAAGTGACGCATGTCAGAGAAAGGTGTATGGGAATTAATCAAATTGACCAATTGCCAGTTTCCGGTCTATTTAATTTGCGAGATTTCCTCAACTCATTTCTGGTGCAACAACCACGGAAAATCCTTATATATTTTTCAAACTTAATTAAGGTTTAAACGAAACACTTTGAACACTTCGCTCTTAACTATAGTGGATTACGTTGCTAAGTGGCTTTTGTAGTTGATTAGCATTGTAATTAATTGCCAATGCCAAAGTTAAAACAGAACACAACAATGCAATGGCCAATACCTATCAAACAGACCAGGTTGGTAATATATTACCAACAAAGCTCCCGCCATGCCACCAGGTATCCCAAACGCCCAGAGCAAAATACAAACAGATATACCTTCACACCTTTGAAGCCAGGTGGTGGTGGTGAGTTGGTAATCAAGAGAATGATTGTGTTTTGAGTGAATACAATAAATTTGAAATGGCAAAACCCCCACCACTTCCAAATACTCCAGTAAGCGTTCCCCAAATACCATACAAGAACGCATAGCACATAGTCGGAAATATTCATTCAATTTACCCCCTCCCGTACGAATTTGAATTCAAGTACACCCCGAAAATAATAGCCCCCGCAACATATTTGCTTGAGTAGTCCCGAATCACTATTCACTATCACTAGAAACAATGTTTACAAGTAAACATTATTTACTTAGTTGGCAATTCGAAACGGGTTTCTATATATTATTCGTGGCTCTGAATCAAATACATACATACAATTAATAAAAAATGTTCTTTGTGTAGATGCAGAGATAACGCTTATAGGACTCATCTCGAAGTTTTCTCATATTTTACTTTTTTCGGATATGCGGGAACCTCAAACAATATTCGAAACGATTTCTATGAAAAATTTGATGATTAATAAACAATTTTATGGATTTCTTAAATGTTTACTAAAATTCAATTTTTTCCGAATTTATATGTGTATCTCATTTTGGAAATACAAGGCCGATAAAATTTTTTGTCTAACACAGACTAGTTATATGTTCAATTAAAGGTACTTTTGATTGCTACAAATGTTGCTAATTTCATTTACACCGTTTTATTCTTTTTTCATTTCGACTTTAAAGGTACGTGAAGTGGAGAAGCGGTTGGTACCAATTTCATCCCGAATATCAAAAGATATCTTTATTGTTCGCGTCTAATCTATAAGAGGAATACACACAACGAATTTCACTATTCTAACCTCAGCCGTTAGGTTGGTACAATTTTTATCCTCTTTCACGCCATTGCAAATTTAGAAAAATTATTTATGTTTTGCGTCTACTCAGTCAGATTTTCCAACTACAGCGGTTTTATCCCTCTTTTCCAATTGTATCCCTTAAAAGTACGAATTTTGAAAAAATTATATTTTTTACGTGTCTACGCAATTAGAAGGACGTGCATTCCAAATTTCTAGCTGTATCGTATCATTGGTACCATTTTTATCCCCCTTTGTCCCATTCCACCCGCTTAATATTTTTTTTCACTGAACCAACACTCAGGGGATGTCCCCTATAAATGCAGTGCATTGCGTTGGCGGAAGGAAGATCAGGTATTGGAAGGAGGAAAGAGGGAGTAGGGTCTGTTGACATCTGTTTTGAATCTCTCTCGTAATTGGAGGGAAAGATATTTGCCGATTCCACATACGGATAGTACGGGCGAAGAACGAATTTATTCTGTAATGTGTAGTGCGGCCAGTTGTCCAATCGACAACAAATGGGTGAGCGTTCCTGGAGAGCGTTCCCTCTTAATATTTTATTTAATTTCTGGTGCTTTCACAAGACAAGTATTTCCAGTCTGTGTTAGGCAAAAAAGTTTCCCTCTATGACGATTTCGCCCACATTCAATCCCAACCGATCTATGACTATAAGACGGATTTACGAAAAATGTTAACCTCCTAGCTCATTTCGTTTGGAAGCTAGCGTGCTTTCAACAGACAGACAGACCGACGGAGATGGCTAAAGCGTCTTAGAATTTTACAGGGATAGCGAATATATATACTTTATGTGGTCTCCATTGAATATTTCATGGTGTTACACACGGAATGACAAAGTAAGGGTATAACAAGCAAAAAGGCATTATGTTCGCCGGGGCCGAATCTTATATACCCTCCACCACGGAGTGCTTTCCACAGTATTACCGGCAAATTATAGGCTGTCGACATTGTATAGAAGTGTGGTACCATATTAGAAAAATTGTGATGCTTTAATATTATAATATTAATAGTCCTCTACTATATATAAATATAAAACTTCAAGAGTAATCGAAAAGTAAGGATTTGGCAGCAATCTTCAAAAATGTGCCCTAAATATTATTAGATATAAACAATTTCCCTCCAGCCGAATTTCCCCATCTTCACTTTCTTGATTCCAGCTCAGTCTAAATGTCTGTACAATTTGGATAGCAAAAGTACTAATATTGCAGATTATATATGTTTCAGAATAGAATATACACACCTAATTTCATGATTTTAACTACAGCCGTATGCTTGGTATCTGTCTCAATCCTTTTTCCATGTCGTGCCTCTTATTTTCGGCGTCTACGCAGTCAGACGAGTGCAAATACTACAAATTAAAAAAATCTTTTTGTTTCGCATCTTCACAATCAGATTTGGTTGGTACCATTTATATCCCTTAAAATAATAAATATTGAAAAAACCCTTTGTTTTACGAATCTATACAATTACACTCTCCACTCCACTCCAAATTTCATGTTTCTAGTTGTTGTATCATTGGTACCATTTTTATCATTTTTACGCATTTCGCACGCGAAAAATTGTATGTACTTTTTGGTGCTTTTATGCTACAAGAGGAATGTACACAACGAATTTCAAGTGCATCTACAGCAGCAATGTTAAAGAGTTGCTTGAATAGTCTAAATATTAAAGGGATGTGGGATAAATATTTAGGGATGTGTCTCATTTCGTTCGGCGCCAAAAACGAGACATTAACGACGAAATGCAACGCAAATCAAAACTTTGAGAACACACTACATTTTGTTTTGGCGACGCAAATCGTGGTACTAGCGCCGTCGATACGGTCTAGAGACTAGAGTGATCAAAAACCCGATTTTTTAAAAAACCTGTTGCCCAGTTTTCAATTTTAGAAAAAACCGGTCGGACCGGTTTATTTCGGGATTTTCTTAAAGCAATAAAAGTTCCATTGTTGGACGTTCCTAGCCAGTATCTAGGGCGTATTTTCGTTAAGAGTTTTAATTAAAGTGAAAGTAATTAATCCGAAGTCTAAAAGGGTGCTGTTGTCACGATATTTTTATAAACTTCTCAATTCTTCACTAACATAAGTTAATTTAATTTTCGCTGCTTTACAGATGATTTATTAACCACATTTACAGTTTTCTCAGTTTTTTACAAGAACTGGAGCATTCTTAGTCAAATAAGAACAATTGTTTTTCACATATAATTAAAGCATACTTCTTGAATGTACATGAAGACATCTTCACGATCCCAATCATAGCTGATCATCCACTTATACAATACTTACCAACATACAGTATTAAAGAAATTGTTTAGGCATAACTGAGAATTCGCATATAAATTATTACCATAATTAATCATCACGAAGACTACATCATAAACGAATGTCTGGATAGAATCCTCATATCAGTATTTACAGACGGATCTAAAATGGATATCGGCATCGGGGCAGGTATCTGCCTATAGACTAATTAGAGAACACACACATTAGGAATCTTATATGATCAAATCCTTGTTCTCAGCCTTGCACTGAGCTAAAATGTGACTAAAGCCCTAAGACAATTTTACTACAAATTTGCCTATAGGTCAATTTGGACAGATAGTTGGTTCAAAAGTGTCCGTGAGGCAACATTTTATATTAAAAGTTGCGTATTATAGCGAAATTCGCAATTAAAAAATGAATTTCTCCAACAATAAAAAACCTGCCGAAACCGGCTACAAAAAACCGGTTTACCCGGTTTTTCGAAATCCGCGATTTCTAAAAATTAGACGGTCGTTCCGAGATGAAAAACCCGATTGGCCCGGTTTTCGGTTTCGGGTTTGATCAATCTACTAGAGACCATAAATAAACAGCCAATATTCTCGTAGTGCCAGACTTTGGTGCTATGGAATATAACAATCGACGTTATCGCAGTGAATAGTGAAACTTTGAATTCGTTGCTTGTTATGTTTGTAGTGTAAATTTTGTCTTGTTGCTGTTGTTGTGCATGTCGATAAATACAATTTGTGTTAACAAAATGACAAAGTCATAATAAATTATATTTGTATTAAACATTAGGCCAATAATAATAATTGCAACGAAAAACTACTGGGAGTACTAGGGCAATGTAATACAAAAGGTAAGTGGTATCGCCCATATTTTAATTGCCATTATGTGTTATTGGAGAGAATGTCAGAGGGCACATCTTGCCATCTACTTCGCCTAAGGAGTAGGAAGAATACAACTTTTGAATATAAGTACTACAACATACTATTATTTCATACAATGGACGATTTTATGGTTTCTAAATTTGTCTGATCTGGCAAATTGTGCTCATCACGAAAAGCACCAAATTCAGAAAATTTTTAAAAGTTCAACTGGAACTCAACCCAATTTTTGGGAGTGAAGACAATAAACGAGAGATTCATCAGGAGCCGTTGCATCCACAAAGACTTATTTACGTTGGTCCTTACTTCTTCCAAAATAAGGTGAGCGCTATTTTATAGCCCATTGAATCACCTACCCCTTTCGAACATTATGACCAGAAGTTAGGTCAGAAAGTTTCTCTGAATTGCCTGTCTTCACTTGGACTTAAAGGTTGTCTTCCTTAGGTTATGTCCTAATAAAAATAAGTTTGGGCCACACTAATGTACGTACATTCTTACACACAATTACACAAATCTATACATATATTTTCATTGTGTATACAAACCGAACATGCGTGTGGCTTCAATCGCTGTCCCAAACAGGCGGGAGAAAATGATTTCCTACCAGCCCTACTTTGAGGAATAGAGAATCTAGCATCGAGAGTGGAAAATTTACTCTTACTATGTTAAACAAGTTGGAACAACATTATGAAGCTAATATGTAGTTCGTTTCCATTATAAAAATTTACAATTTTTAAATGTTGTGCATTGATTCAATACAATCAAAATTGTCAAATACCTTTTTACAAAATCCAAAAATAATAGATTTCTATCAATTAATCATATTAAGTATTTCACTTAACATTGCTGTTGTTGTTGCTCCAAATTAAACATGGTGAGAGTAAATTTTTCACTCCAGCTTGTAGGTGGTCTCTGCTTTGAAGGAACGCAGCAACAACATTTGCTTTTATTTTGTCAGTGACATAAGGACAATGTCGTGTAGTTTGTGCTCTTTGTATTAGTCATGTTAAGGGAAAATTTATTATTATTTTGATTTATGGAATCTGTTGACGTTTCAAATTTTTATATCGAAATACATTGTTGTATGTAGGACGTGTATGTGCAAGAGTACACACAAATGTACATGTGTAGGTAGCTCTTCGCACTATTCAAATGACCAAGTTAAGCCGTAATGAGGCTACATGAAAACTCATGTACTTCCGTAAGTAAAAGTCAGGAAGATATTAATAATTAGAAGTCGTAGTTAATAAAGACATTTACATGTACTTGTGAACATACATTCATTGGCATTAGATATTGGCCGTTATAAAATATTTTTGGTAGCCAATGCACGGGAAGTCCTAAACACGGAACATACATTTTCAGACTATCGGGTGTAACGAAGGTGTACTTTGGTGATGACCATTGTGATGCCATGCAAAATGTTTAAGGAATTCAATTATCTTCTCGACTGATTTTTGTTACAAGCGACAATAAATCAACCCTTTGCATTTGTATTTTCTTCTTAACATAAAAAACTTTGAGAAACTATCGTCACAAATTTTAATCCAAAATCCACGAAACTAGTTTTGAAAGTTTGGAAGAAAAAATTTACTCAAAATCTTCATTTTCGGTTGTTTGTATTATAGCCAGCGAATATATAACACAACAGTAGCCAAATTTGACCTAAAAATATGAAATATGGAGATTCTAGGCGATCAAAAGTGAAATCGGTGAGGAAATTTGTGTGGGGATGTATAAAAACATTGACATGTTATAAAATCTACTTTCCAGAAGTGACATTCACTTTAAATGTTTCTAGGTAAAATCGAGAGTGACATTTGTATGAGGACTATATCTAAATCAGACAGATAGAAAGAATGACTGAAATAGTTAAATCGATTCAAAAAGTATAAGTATAATAAGGATGTGATTATAGCGCTTTCTTTTTTGATGGTACAAATAAATGCTGGACTACTGTAGAAATCAAATTTATTGGCAACGGCATGGTACAGTTGTTTGGAGAAGTTTGTGGGAGCTTGGGCTGTAAGAGTGGGCGTACTTAGTTAGACAATTGCCGTCGTACCTGCAGGGGAAAGAAGAGCAAAGAAACCACGATCATGTCGCAATAAATTTGCATTCTACAAATTGTAGATGCAAAATGGTCTTGAGCCAGGACAATAGCCCAGTTCCAGTTAGTAAACAACTTTATTTCTACAGTAGTGACGAAGCAAACAGGAGAATATCCGAGATTAAAGCGAATTAAAACAAAAACTAAATGTCTATTTTCGAGAGACAAAAGTAAAGTAGGACAAAAGTTTTGAAATGTTTACAAATTATACTTCGCTACTGCAAAGTAGAGGACAGTTCTTAATGCGACATTTAAATGTTGTACGGCGACGAAAATACCGTTATATAATAAATAAATATAATATATATAATACCATTATAATATTATAAATAAGAACAAATAGTAAACATATTTAGTAAAGGCAATTAGTCGAGTTCTTCCAATCGAAGTGTCCCCCTTTTCAAATTCAGGTAGTTGAATTTCCAGCCTCCTAGCCATTGTAGTATAGGTTAAATATACAAATACATAAACAGTTCTAAACTAAAGGGGACTGTTTCCCCTGAAGTTTTGCTGACGACAATCTATTGCTATAATCATGTAAATGTCACGTAGCAAAACCTTATCCATCTCCTTCAACCATGGGAGGTATTCTTCTAATAAATATGGCAACAGTTTCCATGACATGTTGATTAACTCAACTTATTATCTTCTGCAAATCAATTAATTTTCCCAAATTCAGTGCTTTGGCCTTGCGTGAATCATTTCGGATGTTAATAATCTTAGTTTTTCAGAAGGAAATATTAAAATTACGGCTAAGAAATTTCTCGCTCGAAAAAAGACGCCGCAATACTACTTCAAGCGCTTTTACGAGCAAGATGTTATGAATTCGTTTAATTGAATTTATTTAATTTAAAAAATATAATTACTTTATTATATGCATTTCATCCTCAAACGACAGCTAACCAACGACCCGCCCCTTCCATTTTCCACTTGCAAATGTTGTGTCACATGAATATTATTTAAACGCAAAATGTTGGTTAAAAGTGCACATGACAAACTTTTTACTTACGGCTATTTATGTACTTAACCAACTTTTGCTGCAAGCCAAGTGTAAATAATTGCATTAGCCACGAACGAAAGAAATGTTGGCAAAGAAGAGCCAAGTAAACTTTCCATTCCAAGGATAACAGTATTGGAATCATCGTCCTCTGTACAGCAACATCAACTCATGTGTACATGCATACTACTTGTATACATGCATACTCGTAGGTATGTGTGTATGTGTAGTATTTATGTTTGAATTAAAATTGAACATAACTGCATAAATTAATAATAATTAATGCAATTTAAAAATACCACATTATTCGAACGTTTCATTCGTCTGTTTGTGGCTTCAAACTATCCAATGGGAAGAAGCTGAAACACACAATAACCCAGCAAAAACTCCTGATCTGATTTCAGTAGGTTAGTAACTGAGATATTGAATATCTTTGGAATGAAGGAAGTTTAAAATGCGCACATCTTCATGCAAAAGTGTCTTTCCGCAAGAATTTTTCTTCAGTCTTAGAAAAATATTATTTATTTCTGTATTTATGTACTTATATTTTCATAATCTTAAATGTTTTCAACCTCTTCAAAAATATTTTAATCCAGAATGTGTACATTTTTTAAATCAAAGCAATGTAAATACAGTAAAATCTGTTTTAAGTGCGAAAAATAAAAATATAAATCGTTTTAATTGTGAAAGCATACAACACTAGGACTTTATAAGAAAGTGAAATTTATGTCATGTAGGAAATTTATTTTTCTGCGGAACTTTTTTCTTCAGATACGATTCGTTTTTTTATTAAGGGCCCTGATTTTTTCGATCTTTTGTTTTCTTTAAAAATCCTATATACTTTAAGGAATATTTAAACGTCTTCGCATAACGAAATTCAAGTTATTTGTTAGAAAATGCGGTGCAGCAGAGTCTGTAAAAAACAGAATATTTTTTCCGCTCTTCTCGAAACGACAAACGAAATTAAAAGTGGTGTAATATCTCCGAATCTACTGAACCGATTTGGTTAAATTTTTATTTATTCACAACATTTTCTGTCGTTTTGATATAAAGTTATCCATTTTCGCAAAAAATTGTGTTTTCTTTTTAAAACAGCTGCCATTCTTTCAAAAAATAAGAAAATAATCCAACGGTGGATTTTTTCGGATGATGCCTAACCGAGAAGTCATGCACAGCACCAGCAAGAGGTTTCGACGGCCCATATATCCGCCATATTGTAACTTTTCCAATTTTAGTTTTTTAAACATTGACCAAATTTCCTGTTTATGTCTGTTTTTTGATCTGTTAGGGTGGTGTAACACTTTAGAGTAACATCTCTGCTATCAATAGGTGATCCAAAACACAGACCACACGCATTCTTAGTAGATCTTTAAAAGATAGATATTATTTGATGGCACGTTAAGTTCTTCTCCATAACAAATGACTATCTTCTGACTAAGTATTTGTTCGTGCAAAAAACATAGATTCACATATATATTCGTCCATTCTATCCTTATATAGTTTTCTTGGATTTTTATTGTTTTTATACCTTGTGTTATTTTTAGAGTGTCATTTCTTGTTTTTTATAACCTACACAGAAACAATTTTCCTTCATAATATTTACGAAGCGATTTCATAAAAACTTTTTCATAAATTTAGTGAATGCTTTCTTAATATGTATGCGGAATTCATAAATAAAATTAAATGATTCATAAAATTTTGTTCATAAACGTTTCATAAACCAAAATTGTTAAATTAGTGAAACTTAGTTTTATAAGATCAAAGAAAGATTTCAATATGTCATAACCAATAAAATATTTGTGTTATGAAATGTCTTCAAAAATATATTGAAGGATTTCATAGTTTCTATGAAATGTTTCATTACATACAACTACATTTTTATAGCGTCGACTTTATTCGGTTAAATGCTAGAAATTCTCATTTGTCCTCTGTTAACTCTGACATAAGTATTTACCCTGAATTTGGTCAAAGACAAAGTCGACTACTCAATGATGGTGTGTGTTGATTGGTTAGTCATGCCTTTTTTGATTTTATTGAGAAAAAAGTTTCATAAATCATATTGAAGAAGAAGAAGATTGAAGAACTGCATTTCATAGTTTCTAAGAAATGTTTCATAAATTCTATGAGAATTTTCATTGATTTGTGCTTTATGAAAAATTGTTCATACATTTTATGAAGTGTTTCCTTGGCGTGAAAAAATTCACTGAGGTTAAGATAAAATCATAAATAGTATGAAGATAATTCACTGACTCAATTTTTGTGAAATAATTTAATGCAGGCGATGGCTTTCACAGCCAAAATGTTCAAACTCTTTTTACAAAAAAAGCGCTGCGGCGTCTATTTCATTTCGATGTTCACCATTTAATCATCGTTCGCTATTTATATATATTTATGTATATATGTATGAGCGCCCCGGTAGTCGAGTTGGTAGCGTGCTCGGCTATCAGCGTGGGGGTCGTGAGTTCGATTCCCACCAGAGGCTCTGGTCTGTCGTTGCAATAACTAGCTACAATGGTCTTAGTCACCCCGGCTCAATCCCTGCACCCAAAATTAGAATATAAATTTACTTTGTATTGTAATTCATAATAAATAAAAATATATATACATATATATATATAATGTCAATGCATTCTTGCAAAATTTTGTATTTGATTGGACCACTCCAGACGGCCTTTGCGGTTCCTAATAACAAAACAACTGTTTTAAAATCCTCTCTATAAGTGCTCCTTTTGCTTATCATAGCCACATACATATGTAAATAACTCTCAAAGCCTATCTGGCAAGAAAAACAGGAGCTAGCAATTAAGGCATTTATTGCCCTGGCCGGCCACCCTTGTCCTGATTGTTTTAAAACTAAGATGGAATTTTCATTTAACTGATAAAGAAATGCTGTCCCAATTAACGACAAGTTCACACACGGAATTGATGATGTGAAAACCGAAAGCCACCCACTTGCGATACGTACGAGTGGATACATACAGACACACACTCGTACGTGAGCATCCTCTCGTGTGTCAGACGTCCACCCCAAAACTAAATCAGTTGTGTTAGTTTCCACCCCCCCCTCCCTTTACGTATGTTCGAGTATGTATGTATGTACGAGTTGTAACGAAAGCCGAAACAGTGTTAAAATCTTTTGGCACAAAGCTTTCATTTGGGGTGAAGACATTTTCGCTGATTTCCCCTCCTAATAACCTTCGGAATACTTTTTTGTGTTTGTTTTGGTCTGTTTCCTTTCGATGGGAGAACGAGCGCACGATGGCTGACTGAAATGAAGGTTCGTTGATGTTTCCATGATGAAAGTATACTTATTTTTAGTTAGTTTTAGATGGTCTGCCGGTCGGTCGGTCGGTGAGTCTGTCCGTCTGTCGGTTAGTTGCTTCGTTGGCTGTTGGGCGGATGAGTGAATGGATGGATGGATGGTTGTTTCGGATTGTCCTCTATGTGTTGAGTGTTGTATTTTGGGGAGCAGGGAATTTTCTTTTTTCCCTGCACAGCTTTCATGTTGCTCTAATTTTGGTTGTTGTTGTTTTTTGCGGATGTTGCCATTGTTACTGTTGCAGTTGTTGTTGTTTTTCTGCTGTTTCTTATATAAATGTTGGTTTAGAAACTCTTATACCGTCGTGATGTTCTAATAAAATCACTGAAGTGTATAATCAGAAACTTTGGTTTACTTAGTACAGAGGACTCAAGAGAAAAACAACCAAAACAAACCGAACTTTTCTGCAAATTCTAAACAATATTTTCAATTTCCACAATGATTCTCAAATACATATTTCTTCGTTTGTGTGCTTTAAACTTTAAATTCGACATCGGATTATTGTGTAAATATTCTCTCTTTACACCGCACGAACGTTCGCCTAGAGTGGTCGTGGGCCATGTCATACAACAACTACCCACACTATTCAGAATTAATTGACAGTAATCCGAATACTCGTATAAGTATAATACGGACATTATTGTATTCCCAGAACTGGATGTGCTCCCAGAAAGATACAAAAACAAATGTAGTAATAAAAGCCGGACTCAGCCGTGCGTAACCGTTTTGGTCAGGATAAATTGGCCAGCTTCAATTTAGACTGAATGTAAGTTGGTCGTGATGGGCGGAGCTGTTGAATATGTGGATTCCTTAATGCCATACCTTCATACATATGAGATATAAGAAATTTGAATGCACATCATGGATATGAATTTTTAAGTTGACATTTTAATAAATTACTTTGCTCGTATGTATAAAGCACACTCACGCTCGTACACATGTGAACAAAATATGTGTGCGTGTGCTATGGTAGAAACGGTGAGTGCCAAATATAAGTGTGTACCACGTTGTCTGAAGTTGTTGGGATGTATTGTTGAGAGCAGGTACTATATAAAATATAAGAATTTAGTGTTTTCATCTGCCGAAATGCTTCAGTAGTTATCAATTTCAATAAATCGGCAGTTTTTAAAAAGGCATATTGCAAAAAGAAATATTCTTTCCCTATAGCTGGTTTTCAACAGTACACTCAGAAAAAAGTGAACCCTATAATGAGTTAAAATGAACTAAAGTATAGGAAAATTGAACTTCGTATAGCGCTAAAGCAATATTTCCTCATATTAAGTTCACACTTTTCCTTGAATGTAGTACATGCTTTGAACTAGATTCGTGTTCAATTTTCCTCAAACCAAGTAAATATATACTCAAACTGAGGAAAATTACAGTAAATATTTCCTAAAACCAAGTGAGTTTTTACTAAATTTAAGTAAAATTACCTAAACCAAAGTAAATTTCTACCAAATCTTAGTAAAATTATGCTGAAATTTTCCTAAAAGTAATTAATTTTTTTCTCAAGTCAAGTAAATATTTACTCAAACTAAGGAAAATTGCAATTAAATTAATTAATTAAACTGAGGAAAAATGTATTTGAAACAAGGAAAATAGTGAACTTAAAATAAGTTCAATTTAACTACAAAAATCAAATAAATGGTTTTGCTTCAGAGTACGCAAAACTGACACAAAAAATGACCACTTGAAATATTTCTCAAAAGTTTCATGATACCTCTGCCATTAAGAGTTGAGCTATTACTCCATGATTGCTGCGAAGGCAAGAGAGGCGCATTCGCAGTGGTTGTTTAGATTAATACTTGAAGTATTTAAGAAATAAGTCTCTGCAAATGAACGAGAATTGCTTCTTAGATTAATATTCAAGAATTTTCTAAACATTTGCAAGTGATTTTTTATAAGTTAATACTTAAATGTATGAAGAACTCGGTATAAATTTCAGTAAACATATTAACCTAATTTTAGGAAAAAGCTAATTTTTAATTACTAATTTTTATCACTCCATGATTGTTGCGAAGGCAAGAGAGGCGCATTCGCAGTGGTTGTTTAGATTAATACTTGAAGTATTTAAGAAATAAGTTTCTGCAAACGAACGAGAATTGCTTCTTAGATTAATATTCAAGAATTTTCTAAACAATTTCAAGTGATTTTTTATAAGTTAATACTTAAATGTATGAAGAACTCGGTATAAATTTCAGTAAACATATTAACCTAATTTTAGGAAAAAGCTAATTTTTAAGTTAAAATTTCCTAAATGGATTTTTTCAATACAAAAAAAATCTGATTTTTTTATCTGGAAATATTCTTACACACAAGTATGAATTTACTCAATCGTAAGAATTTTTTATTAGATCCAAAGAAGTTTTTAAGTAAATTTACTAACCTATTTCTAGTAAATGAACTATTTACTATGGCTTTGAAAGGAGGAAACTTTACTCATACTTAGTTTTTAAGAAATTTTTACGGAACTGGAGTAAAATTGTTGAACTAAATGGATGGTGGATAGTATAGTAAATGGATGGTGGATAGTATGGATTTTACTCAGAATTAAGAATGCTATTTTTCTGAGTGTAGTCTAGAATGTTGTGATGATATAGAAGTGATGCATTACCTAATATATAATAATATATACCCCTTCATTTCGGGACATTTTATTATAGATGAAACTAGGATTTTAATACGGGTTTTCCAACAAGAGGTGTTATGTTGAATCACCCGGTATTTCGGTAGCTGTCACTTTTGAAGCTTTTATTCTTTGACATTTGACAAGTAGAAACTAATCCCTTACAAAAAATGGAAGGATACACGCTTCGTCAACGCATTGACATTATTAAAATTCACTAAAAAAATTGTGAAAATCGTGCAGTCACAGTTCGCTAAACTAAAGCGTTTTTGGGTCGTCGTGAAGCACCTTGTCGGACTGCAATACCGCAAAATTATCGTATCTGGGGCTAGGAAAACAAAAGAGTTATTTTTGAGAAGCCTCTCCATCCTCATCGTGTGACTGTTTGGTGCGGTTTATGGTCCGGTGGGGTCATTGGACCTTACTTTTTCGAAAATGAGGTTGGATCTACAGTTACGGTGAATGGACTGCGCTATCGAGAGATGATTAATGATTTTATATGGTCGGAGTTGGATGATATTGTTCTGGACAACGTTTACTTTCAACAAGACGGCGCGTGCCACACAAGCAACGAAACCATTGCTCTTTTATGGGAAACGTTTCCGGACCGTGTTATCTCTCGAAGAGGTGATCATAATTGGCCACCGAGATCTTGTGATTTAACACCTTGCGACTTCTTCCTTTGTGGTCACGTGAAAGATAAGGTTTACGCGAACAGCCCAGCGTCGATTTAAGACCTCAAAGATAGATTTCGTGAGGCTATCGAGGACATAGGGCAGCCACTTTGCGATTTGGTTATGGAAATATGGTCCTGTAAGCGTGGTCGTGGTGGCCATTTGACTGATGTTGCTTTTCATTATTAACGGCATTCCTTCCTCTTTATTAAGAAAAAAAAAAAACATCCGATCATTTATCCAAAAATCGCATTTTTCTATGAATACCAAAATAACACCTCTTGTTGGAAAACCCTGTATATTTAAGGCATGCTAAAGTCCGACCAATTAATACACTTAATTTTGAGTCTTAAAGTAGGGATGTATGTACATATATACACACATACAATGTACGAAAGTATGTATATTTGTAGCTATACCTTATAAACACATTGAGCATTTTCAAGTGAAAGGACTTGGAGCGGATGAAACTAAAATAACATCAGAGTTGAAATTTATGTATATTTATGAAATTTCTAATATCTGCCGAATGAATATTTGTCGAAATCATATTTCAAGTTTGTGTTCTCAATTCATGTATGCCTGCTTTAGAGTTCCGGCAGCCGACATGGAAGACTGCCAACAGCGAAAAAGACAAACGTTTCGACGTTACTTTTTCTTTGATACCACTTATGTTGAACGTACACGTTTCTTTCTGTTTATATCCTGTCGCATCATTAGATTTTCAGAAACAAGTATCAGAGCAAAGTACACAAATGACTGCTTCACAGACAATCAGAGATATTTAAACTTAATTAACACATATATTCAAGTTTGTTTAGTTCTACATGCCATAACTTGCGATATGAATAATGGGTACAAAAGAAGAACGTAAATCTCAAAATTCATACTTTTTGCGAAATTTGCTTAAAAATAAAGAGAAATAACACTGAATTTAATGTACTCGAATGTATAATTAACAGTTAAAACTTTTAAGTAAACCTTAATTTAGATCAACAAATGGTAATCAGTATTACAATTGAATGTAAGGCAATTAGTTGCTGGAGTTGTCGTAAGTATCAGCAACACTAGTTAGTAAACTTGAAGTATTTCAGATTTAGCTCATGTTTCGAGGAAACAAAAGACAACCAAAGAAACGGGGTTTAATCAGAGTTGAGGCACTTTTTAAAGTTCATAAACTGCAACATAATTTCCTTGCATCCTTATATTTACGTGAAAACGTATTTAAATTACTATTTAATAGTTCAAACAGAAAGGTTGTATTTAGTTCCCAAGTACGTATTTTTACACCACAGGGCTGACTTTGTGCATTTGTTTGTAACATCGAAAAGGAAACGAGATAGACCCATCGTTTATTATACCGATCGATTTAGAATCTCTTTCTGAGTCGATTTAGCGATGTCCGTCTTTCCGTCCGTCCGTACGTCCGTCTGTCCATCTATTCTTGTAATCAAATTACAGGTCGCAATTGTGGTTTGAACTAAATGAATAGACCATCGGCTAATATTTAAAAAAACATGTATGGCGAAAGTGGGTCACATTGGTTCAGATATATATACATCTCCCATATAAATGACTCCCCCGATTTGATTCTTTCCGCTGCAGAAACCACATATTTAACAGATTTACATTAAATTTGGGAAAACGTATAGACAACCTATGCTCAAAATGGGGCAGATCGGTTCAGATTTATATATAGCTTCCATTCAAAGTTTGTGTTCAAATTTTCTTACAGCTGTATCGTACATCACTCGGATCAAATGTAACGACCTTTGTATACCCTACACCACAGGGTGATTAGGTGTAGGGTGTCATGTAGTCCATGTCCGACTTTAACCTTTCTCACTAGTTATATTTGAGTAGCATGCAAACAACAACTGCAACCATTTCTCCCTGTATGCCCATTAAAGGAAATAATAGAATTAGAATCCTTGTTAGTTTCATTATTTTCGTGTCATTTGTGTTGACAATTTAAACACTGCGTGTAATAGCTCTATTGTGTGGTGGCTTATTGATGAGCAGTGACCAGTGCTGATGTTGAGTAGAAAAAACTTTGGGCAGAGTGCTATTAACCACATTTCCAAATGTTTATAACATCAATAAAAATATTTGTATAATCCAAGATTACTTGTGGGTAAAAATATGCCCATAAATAAAGGCCGTATACGTATGTGGCTTCGAGCTGGCAGGCAGAACAATAGCTCATTAAAAATTAAAATAAGTAATTTTCTTAAAAGGACGAATGTTACATACCTACTCGTTTCTACATACATATATGGGCTTTTAGATCATTTTCTAATTCCATGTCCTTCCTGCTCTATTCCTCTCTTCATTACAAATGAAAAAAACATCAGAGCAAAGCGTACAACGCCTCGAGCAAATAATCTACTTTGTATATATTTGTATTTGTATGTGTATGTAGATTTATATTTATTTTCCTACACACAAATTATATTCGTAGGTATGTGTAAGTATGTATACACATCATTGAGGCAGACATGCAACAAGAAGTTTCATGACAGCATATTTAATGATGGTAATTAAATTAATATGTTCCACTGATTCCGAGGGCAGACAAACGAACGAACAACAAGAGAATTGGGTGCAAAAGGAAAACACGTCTAAAAACCTCAAATGAACAGCAAAACCATTAAAAAGCGTATTGCAAAATATGACAAAAACAATCACACACACAATAACAATAACAAAAAGACAAAGACAAAAGCTCAAAACAGTGGAAACCCCTGAAGGTCCTAAATGAGGATTGTGGGCGAGCTTGCGTACTTATATACATACATACATGCGAATGTCTGAGTGTGTGTGTGCATGTGTACATGAATTAATGCCGAAAAATGAGCAAAACATATTTAAATGATAATTAGTTGACACACGCAATGAGGAGGAAAATAACAAAGGAGCCTCTCCAACTATGCGAAGGAGGGTACGAAAATAAAAAACGGAAGAGCATGAAATGAAATTATTTCGAAACAAAAAAAAATAAATATTATAAAAATAAAGTATAACAACATCAACATATATATACATCAACGGCCAGACTCTATCGTGCGTTGGCTGGAAGGACCAGTGGACAAGACTAACACAAGCCAAACCGAATACTAAGAGTGTATGAGTGTGCGTTTGTATCCTTGAGGAAGAATGGGTTATGTGGGATCGCACACCCTCAGAGACAGACACAATGACCCACCAACTTTCAATGTTTCAAACACACACGCACTTACTCAGTTGTCGACTTACCCATACACACGCCCACTCGTACTACAAGGCTCCGAATAAATACACACACACATGCATACATACGTGGCCTCCTCGTACGAATATTTATTGGCTTAATTAAATTGTAGCCAACGAATTAATTCATTGGGGCCGTTCAATTTGTCATTGGCCTTGATTTTAATCTGCATTTAGTTGCCAAACACTAAATGATCGAATGAATAAATGTATGTATGTATGTATGTATGCGTACATACTATATATGCATTAGAGGGGGTCGTACTTCGATTTCACAAATACAATAGGTACTATGTTCGAAAATGGGTACAACAAAATACATAAGTCTTCTGTCAAAATAACAAGGTTCGTCCGACGAATTCTCGATGATCAATTATTGTTCGTTGCGACCATTCATTCGGTCATACTTTCAGTCACTACTAAGCCTTATTGCGCAGATAACACTGCGTATGAAAAAAATTAATATTTTGTGCCCGCGCCTAAAAATTTAAAATATATTTTTGTGTGCATTGAGGCATAGGGATTATAAAATCAACACAAAAAATATGGATAAAATATCCGATTTTTTCGTGCCTACGGACAAGTCCCTGTAGGGTATCCAAATATATTAAGGGGATCGATCGATTTTACATGGGCTTGCCATTGGACTTGTGAATGGACCCTCTGTGGTATGACTTAGTACCATTCTCAAAGGACACTACTTGGAACATACATATCTAAATATATTATACAATATTATTTTTAATGAGTATGTTGGATATAATAGTTGCTAAAACATGATGTTTTTCAGTCTCGGAAATATAATTTAAATGTTAGTTACGAGCTGTCAATTGCGGAAATCATAATATATTTTAGGAGTAACACGCTCCATTCTATTGTACATCTATACATCTACGTACATACAATTATTCAGTAAATATGTGTGTATGTCCATATCCATGCAAACACAGGCCATTAGTTAGACGAAATGCGGCATGTTCTAAATGTCAATGTAACACTAGTTCCATTGTATGAATGTGTGCTCGTTCGACCTCTTGACTTCGATATAAAAAAATTTAAATGTAAACCCATACAAGCACCTAGAGGTCACTAGTTTCACAGAATCTCATCCTCGTGCGTGCACAATCTGATACTTCTCTGAAATGTAAGAAGTTATTGGGCGAGCATATCTACTTATACTGGAAAAATGATAGCATGGTTTAATTAGGGTGCTGTTAGTTGGGGTGATTCACTGGAAGTCGTATGCGTATCGAGGGTCATTGAACATTATCTGCCCAATTTTATAAAACTCAAAACGCATCACCCCATCTTAAATTTCTCATTTTTGATATTTTGTAATCAGACTAACAACTGGTCGGTGACCGTGTGCTTTGTGATGCGTTATTTGATATTTTGCAATTTTGAGTGGCGTATTCATTCACTTGAGCTATCAAATCCATAAACTAAAATGTTTGGGCGTTCATTAAAAAATGACAATACAGCAAAGGCACACATACTTATTTTATTTCTTTGATATCGGGTGTTTTTAATGTTCTGTTTTTTTCGCCCGTACAATCCACATGTGAAATTAATTCAGAAATTTAAAACAGATGTCAACTGACACTACTCCCTCTTTCCTCCTTCCTGTATATTATCTTCCCTCCGCCAACACAATAGGAGCTATTCCATGAGTGTAGGTTCGGTGAAAAAATAGTTAGTTTGATTTAACATTTCATCATGTTCGGTCACTAGGTAAAAAATACTGGAACTGATTTGAAGATAAGTGATCGTTCTATTGGTGTACTAATTTGTGATACTACTTTTGTTACATTTTTAGTGTTTAAAAGAGTAATTTTGGTTAAGAATTTGTTTCTTCACCAGTCAACAACAATTACTGCTGCTCCATAACCATTATTTTTGTTATTGTGATTAACGTTTTAACACTTAGTTTTGTCTTTGTTTTAACATTCGTTTTTTGTTTGTCTATTCTGATAGTGTTGCCACTGAATCGATTTTTCAAATTTTTTAGTGATTTGGTTTTCACGCTCGTATTTTTTATTAGTATCATTACAGTAAAGGGTGTAATTATTATGTACCTTATACTAATAATTTGTGTTTGTTTTAAAAGATGTCTTGGTCGTCCGAAAATTGTAAAATTGTCTCTGATACAGAGATCACAATTGAGTGTTAGCTTTGCACTGGTTGTGGATGATCTGTACGGAGACAACAATGGTCTTAGGTGGTGCTGCAATAAATGTAGGAAAATTAGTGTAAACTTTTACAACTTTTTTAAGGGTTCCATGACTGAGGTTACCGAGCTGTCTAGGGATCTTTTATATTGAATTCGTCATTTTCTCAAAGTCGGGCTTCTTTTAAGATTATTACGACGAGGGAAATCTTTGACAGATTGATGATCCCTGACTTCTGGCCACCTAGGGCATTTGTTAAGGAATTTGTGGGCAGGGTGAACAATTTGACTCGTCTGCCTTTGAGGTCAGCTACTGTCCTAAAAAACTAATTGATTCTTTTTATACCGGGTATCAGAATGTAAGGGGTTTGAATACGAAATTGAATCAATTATTTGTTGATAGCTTTGATTTTGATTTCTCTGCTCTTGTATTTACTGAGACTTGGTTAAAAGAGTCAGTTTTAGATTCTGAGATTTTTTGTAGTAGATTTATTATCTTTAGGAGTGATCGTTTAGGAATGATTGGTGGCGGTGTATTTATTGCTGTTACTAATTCTTTCCCATCGGAACGTATCATCCTCCACGGGCTTGATGACATTGAATTTATTGCAGTTCTTATTAATTTGACTCAGTTTACCTCACACGTTATTGATGAGTTTGTTCTGGGTAATCAGACTGACGTCATTTACACGGATTTTAGCTAGGCGTTTGATAAAGTCAATCACGAGCTTTTGTTATATAAATTAGATAGAATTGGTTTTAGCTGTAATTTTTTGAAATGTATATCTTCTTATCTGAATAATCGTTCGCAGATTGTCAAATTCGGAACTTCTTGTTTAGCCAATTCTGGTTTCATCGGGGGCCTATACTATTTTTATTATTCATAAATGATCTCCCGGGGTCTATTATAAACTCTAGGATTTTGATGTATGCGGATGATGTGAAAATATTTTTTCTTATAAACAGCCAGAATATTCTCATTATTTGCAGGACGACTTAGATAATTTTGGATATTGATGTGACATTAACTGCATGGAACTTAATTTACGGAAATGCAAGCATATGCGTTTCTTTAGATCGAATCCGACATTTGTCAGACTTAATCTTATTGGAGCTGAGTTAGAGACAATTGATTCTTTTGTAGATCTTGGTATTCTGATGGATTCGAAACTTGATTTCAACAATCATATTATGGCCTTGGTTAACAAGGCATATGGTGTTCTTAGCTTTATTAAACGTTGGGCTAAAGAATTTTCTGATCCCTATGTGACGAAACAGTTATTTACTTCGCTCGTTAGGCCTATTTTGGAATATGGTTCTGTAGTATGGCACCCTCAGTATGGCATCTATATTCAGTCAGTTCAGAAGCAATTTTTATTGTTTTCATTGAGACACTTACATTGGAATAGTGATTTTGTTCTTCCCCCCATATACTACTAGTAAATTGAAGTTGATTGACTTGCCCTCCTTAAAAAGTAGACGAATTATGCTGAACACCGTGATGGTATTTAAGGTTATGAATGGTGATGTCTCATCTGAATATCTTATTTCTGGGATTAAGTTTAACGTGCCATTTAGACCAACTAGATACTATCAGTTTCTTCTAGGGTTTGGGGTCCGGGAATTCCCGAATCGTCCAAAATTTTCCGGGAATTCCCGGGAAAAAATTTTTCATTTCCCGGTAATACGGGAAATATTAAATAAATGTTTTATTGATTATTTTGAGCATTAATTTACATTTACTATATAAATTAGAAATTTTATATATATTTCAAATTCATATATTTACATTACTGACAATAATAATGGGTATTTAATATTAATTATTTATTTATTATTAATTTTTTAATATTGCTTTTACATTTTAGAATATTTTACTTTGTTTCTGTAATTTTTTTATATGAATCTTCTATATTAATTACGTCATAACATTCTCCGAGTTATTTGTTTCCTTAATCATTTTTAAATTTTGAATCTAGTGTAGTCACTTGTGACTGCGATTTAAATGTCCAATTTTATGACGCATTTAATTCGGACGATTAGTCTTAATCTGTAAAATATTTTGACAAAAACATTCGTCTAATTTGTAATACGTCAGAATTTTAACCTATTTTTTATTTATTACTACAATAATAAAAAGTATTTATTATTAGATTATTATTATATTATATTGTCCTTCTCGATCACATACAATTAAGAGACTTGATAAGGTGGCACCGTTTTTATCCATTGTTTTTTTTTTTAAATTAATCAACAAGAAAAATCTGGCAGCAACATTATGAGAGTAGTAAATTCCATACAAAAAATAAGCTAGTAAGCCCAACCGAACAGGCCTATAGTTTAATAATCAGGAATTACCTTCATATTAAAAGCTATCAAAAAAGTACGAAAATCTTGAAATAGTGTACACGGACGTGTATGCTGGGCGCACACCAATAACACACCAGTAACTAAATGTTGACATTTTAAATCATTTTGGACATACCTAAAATAAATTATTTTTTTCCCGGGAATGAAACTTTCCATTCCCGTTTTCCCGGGAAATGAAAAAAGTCCGGGAAACCCCAAACCCTAGCTTCTTCATATTGATTTGCAGCGTACGAATTATGCTTCTGCGCAGCCCATTCGTAGAATGTGTATTGATTTTAATTCTTTGTACCACATCATAGATTTCGGTGTTGGAATCGATACAATAAAGTCAAGGATTCTCTCGTACTTGAATGTTTAGTGTTCTGTTTAGTATTATTAAATGTAATGTATTGCTTCTGTGTCAAATGTTAGCATTAACCTTTAGTGTAGTTTGTTTTTGCCGGCTGAAGATATTTAATCTGTAGCCGGTATTCCACCCTCTACTGCTTGTCCGCCACAGTTCGGACTGTGGTGTGTACGTTGTACCTACGTTATGTGGACGAGGCCCCCTCGGTCGGAAAGGGCGGGAGTGAGAGGCGTTGGGACCGTTCGACAAAAAAAAAAAAAAAACAAAATAAGAACGAAAAGTATTTCAAATTCAGCGATTATACCCCATTCCCCATTTGTATATATTATTGTGGTGTGTTGAAATCTTGTTGGAAGAAAGCGAATATTTATAGGAATTTGGAGACGCGTTAATTGTATCCAGCCAACCTATAAGTATTACATATTACATACTTTGGTATAACTTCTCTTCCATGTTCACCTTTTGTCGATTACATTTTCTTTTTCCAATCATTATTATAACTTCTTTTCTGCTGGAGTAAAGAGGCCGAGTGTTTAGTTGACAAATTGCTTCTGAAGATGGTCATCACCGACCAAAAATTATAATAAAGATAGTGAGCAACCTCGAAATTTGTAAATAAATTTGAATTCTATAGAATATTGATACAAAAAAGCACGAGAATATCCGAGATCAGGTTAAATACTAAATGTTTTTCGAAGTGCTAGAATATCACGGAATCCCCCTGTCCTCATTTAGTTTTTGTGCATTTGACCACCAGAGGGTACAATGTAAAATTTGCCGCTTCCTCGAGAAAGAAAGTTCCACGAGACACCGTGGCATTCGCAAAAACTCACTGTTGGGAGTTGGTTGTGGATAAATCACAAAACTTACCCCAAAGCTTGAATAAAAAGTAAATTCACTACTCACAGAAAAGCTATTATGCAAAACATCCATTAAACCTGCTTCTGTGACTATTGATTATTGATTGACCAGACTTGAACATACAATTCCAATTCACACCTCCTATAACAAACTCGTGGCAAATGACTGGTTCCATTGATATATTTCCATTAGAACCAGCCCCTACCCACCGGGGCGCATTAGCAGGACTTGTTCTGTAACAGTAATTTTTCCCCTAGGGATGTTATCTGCAAAAAAAAACATCCCAACAGGACTGTACCACATGTCACACAACCGAAATGGCCCACTTAGTTGGCCGCCGAAATCGTGTTATTTAAATCTTCTAGATTATTTTCTCTGTGTCAATCTTCGACGTCTTTGAGTGAACCGTTGACGAGATATAATTTGAAAATGTCGTCGAAAGTTGGACTTGCAGAATGCGCCACATCCTAGCCAGCCGTGGTGGTAACATGTCCCATATTAAATTCCTAAACTAATGACTCAGAATTGCTTCCCTAATAAAGACAATTCTACGTTTAAAATTTTGTAATCTCATTATTTTACTTCAATTTAAATTCCACACATCTTATATATATACATGTACGTTGTGCGGCTTTTGATCTAAACCCGAATTATTTCATAGGGGGATATTTACATTTTATGACATCATTTTCGTCCTAAACCCAAGTTTTTATTTTTATTTTTTCTACGAAAGTTATAATCGTACATATTTCCTAAAATTCGTTTTTAATGCCATAAAGATTTAGTTTATGAACATTTGGTATCATTAATTTGAAAAGGGTACGTTTGTTGCCCAAGGTTTTGTTTGTTAAACCCTATTGTGGCCATCTCCGGCAATAACTTTCAACATATTTTCATTGTGTCTAAAATGGTAATCCTAAATGGCTTCAGTGGTCAGCACATGTTTGGGCCGACTCGACTGACCGTGTGTAATGGAAGTGGTGTTTGTCCCGTTGCTCGTGTTGCCATGTCGTTTGCACCACTCCACTTCTTAATCGTCATTTACACTGTTTCACTTCCCATACAAGCAGACCGAGCGAGATATGATCAAGATATTTGTGCCGAATTGAAATTTGGCTTGGCGCATTCGGGTAAGTATTGGGTAGTGGGTATCCTGTACACGAACGACGAAGATTGCTATTTACAGCAGATATGTAAGTAGATAGGTGCCAGCCTACATATGTGCGAACAGGCGCATACAAATGGGGAGGAATTAATATTTATGTACTTAATATTCAATGTCATTATCATAATCACCGACTAACGATTCATTTATTCCAGCTGGGTATTGGCGAATGGAAGTGTTTTTATTGAGTGTAAATGATAAGAAAATATTTCCAAAGGACAGCTAACGACTTTTCTTTGCTGAAACCTCCACTCCCCACTCACCAGTCCCCACTCCCGCTCCACTTTAGTGTGTATGTAAACTTTTCAGCATCGTCGGTACAAAAGAAAAAACAAGTGTATCACGAGATACCTTTTTTGCGCTGAATCAGCTGAAGGCAATCAAGGTTCAAATCCTTTTCGGCTGTTCTGTTGTTTTGGCAAAATGTACATTTTGCGAAAAAAAGATGTGATAGAACGAATCCTCACATCCACACAGACTGCTGTGTGAGACACTCAACCTCATTTCCATTTCTTGGCATTTGATTATGGGATGTGCGTTGTCCTTGGTTGTTTACATTTCAACACATGCGTGGTGAGTGTGTGAGTGCTTTTCTGTAGACATACACAATTTTAAGATGGACTAACTTTTACTTCAGTGTGCAATATATGTATGTTTGTATACCCGTCTAAATCCCTTGTGTAAAACAAAAGCATTTAAATAACAAACGAAAGGATGGATTAAATCATAGCACTGGAGAATTCCGAAATGCCGACAGTAGGCGAAAACGTTCGGTAAAAGAACGGACCAATGGTAAATTAGACCGAAGAAGGAGAGAAAATATTAACATTTCTGAATCTGCGCTAGATATCGCTGTAGGGATCTAGGCATTTAAAATTTGGTTGGCGAGAGAAGCCCATGTTCAAATCGGGACAAATGATCTGATTTCAATCAGCGACAGCTTTGCCACATTTATGCTGGCTTTTTTTTTTGTAAGTAAGAGCCTTGCGAACATCTCGAACTTTAAGTGGTCGGGATCTTTGTGTGCATTTTCTGTTTGTTTTATTCAACAAGCTTTAGACTGCGCTCAAAAATATCTTACGACGTTTATGTACTATTGCGACATTTGATATTAATGTGAAATAGACCATCTTATTGGTGTAATTTTATCACAGGTACATTACATGTATATTTGTCTATCTGCTACAATTCAAGAGTAAATCATGTCAATCAAGTAAATCGAGGTTGGAAGTGGAATTTAGAATTTAAATTCCGTGTGTGGGTTTGTGTGCCTGTAATTCCTTGTATTTTCGCTCACGAATTAAAAACTATGTATAAAATCGAATCTCATGGTTTGAGGGAAATAATCAAATGTATCAATTTAATGTTTCTGTTTAATTTTTTGCTATTTGTTATTTTTGTGATAGTAAGTGTAAAAGAATTAAATTCGAACTAAATTTCTATGCATGCGAAATTTATCTAGAATTTCACAAAGTATCAATTTCGTATTTCAGCAAGAGTACGTGTAAAATTAATGTATAAGAATAAGCTTAGTGTACACCCACTATAAATGTCCTGGATTTACAATAAATTCTTGCACGAATGAAAAATGTAATTTAAGTTGAATTTATTTCATAGAAATACATTTAAACCGAAACTGAACATAACAAAATTATTTAAATATGAGTATAGAACTTTGGGTTAAGAGGAAGTTGATCTATAATTCTTGATGTGAAATGCATCCAGATAAAATGAACAATCGCAGCTTTTTAAACTACCTGACATTGCACCAAACTGTGAATTGAATTTAGAATTCGATGTCTAGGTCAAATACTCATACACACGTTTAAATTATATTTGCAAGTTTTTGTTCCAGTATAATCGATAAGACTCCCAAATGTTCTACCTAAACATGTTAAATATTCTCAGACAGGAATTTAACATTTACTTTCAAATGGAATTTCATTTCAATGAATATACATTAAAAATAAATTCATTATAGCAACAGCTGAAAACCAAAAACAACTATCAATTCCAAAACAAGGTTATAAGTAGCAGAGCGAGTTTGTATAAGTTCTTGAGCCTCAATAAAGGCAATATTGAAAAACAGACAACAATATGTTACTATTATATGCGAGTATTATCAATGAGATGACAAAAAAGTAGCACTGAAGAAGACGAATATCTTCATGGCAATATGTCGTATTCTCACATAACTCCGGAACACAAACACAGAAAATGGATGGAACAAGCTGTATACTTTCGTGTAGGATTATCATAAATGAATTTCGATAAAATAATTTGTGCATAGGTTTGATATGGAAACTATAATTCGAAATTACCTTAATCTCTATCTAAGAAGTTGTTACAGTAAAACAAACATTTATTTGAATTGTTGAAAAGTTTAGTCAAAATTAAAAACTCCAAAAATAGCACTCAATTAAAATATTTGATATTTTTGTTTTGTTTCTTCATCGAATGAATATGAAAAATATTTTCAATAAACGGCTTACAAATTTCCTCATTGAATCGTAGAATTTCTTTTTCTCATCATTTTTGAATAATATTTAATTTGAATTCGCGAATTTTTTAATGGAATCCGCATATTATTTTTTGTGTACTTTAGTTAGATTTGTTACATATGCCACCCCTCTTACCATATCGCGTTATGATTTGTCTATGCATTTGCTTAATTTGACTTGTGTGAGTCGGCCTTTGGGTCCTAATTGTTTAATTTTCTATGAACGATATTGATAGCCGTCTGAAGTGCCGTTCATTATCACGTTTCAAACATTTTTAATTTAACAGTTTTTGTGTGGAAATGTGTCGAATGTTTCATTTCTTTAAGATTGTGATTCCATTTTATTTGTCGCGGAGCTGGAGTTTTTGCTGGGTAGTTTAAAAGTCATTAGTCACCTGAGTCTCTTACCCGACCAGCTAATTTTGGATTTGACGTTGAGTATACCAACCGGATGTGTTTGGCCGTTTAATGCGGTCGATTTAGATCGTACACGTGTTTTTTACTACATTTTCTAACTAAAATGTGTATGCATGTATATTAGGGTGGTCCAAGAACACAATTCTTTAAAGATACGTTATATATGACCCATACGACATGTCGTAAATATTTGATATCAATTGACATGTCATCATATGGGCTATATCAAAGGAACAAGTCAAATCGGACCAAATTTATAATATTTACACAACGAACAAAAAACCCATTACGAATTATGTGCGAATTAGGCTCCTGAGTCCTTTCGAATGCCCACCTGGGTGCATCAAATAAGTTATAAAAACCCGAGGACGATTTTTTCTTCAATGCGGTAAATTTTTTTCTGTCCCAAATGATATATATCCTTCTATAAGTATAAACATGTATTTCAAATATATCCCAGCAATAGAGAAAACTGTAAATTTTTTCGATCAGGATTGGTGGGTCATTCGATGTATCGTGGTTTCGATCAATATACATTTTGGACCACACTCAGTGATCTTTGGCCGCATAATTTCAGGAAATTTAAATGTATTTTTAGAGTGTATTTTGATTCACATGTTAATAATGTTCGCAGAAGTCAAATGTGAATCCCAAAGAATTCTGCCTCCAATTCGGACTCGATAGTGTGATAACTAGACTTAGAATTTTTAAAGGAGATGGCGTTCAAAAGGAAACTGCTGTCAAATTCTAGTTCCGAGGTCAATTCTATCAAAAGTTATGCTCGAAAATGTTCTAACTTTCATAACTAACTCTGATATATCAAATAGACTTTGAATGACACTCCTACAAACCCCATTTCTTGCTGACTTATTTAAATATATACATAATTGTTGATAGTTTATTTGTGTGCAAATAAAAATCGATGGAACCAGGCGAAAAAAAACCGGTTCATCGGCTGTTCGAAAACCGTGATTTTGAAAAAAAACGAGAACGGTGCAAGAAGATATACCGGGGGCCGGTTTTGATCGCTCTAACCCCGGTGTTGATGAAATCAGTTTAAATCTAAGAGTTTGCCAATAACCTGGCCTAAGTTTGTGCATGGTGAGCAACAAGGATAATACTACAGTATGCACCTAACATTAGGTTGAATTTGATATACTGTTGGTAGATAGTTGGTAGGGTATACCATAATTGACAAATTATTTTATTCAATATTTTTCTACAATTCAAAAAAAAATCATGTTTATTAAATAATAGTAAAAGACTTCCACACTCGGTGCAGTAAGGTTAGGAGACTTGTTTGTTGACATCAGTTTATTGGAGAATTTTCTTTGCAATGCTGTCTTAACAGGACTGACTATGTGACAAGCTCTGGTTTCAACTGTGTTGAAAGGGATTCACTTTCGGCGGAGTTCTGTAAAGAAAAACTCTTTTAAGAGCAGCATCCGGCAGAATTGTAGTAGCATTTATCTCCCACACTGTACTAAACGAAAAACACTGAAAATTCTGAATTATTGTGGTGAGTAGGTTAAGGTAACTTATAAAGTTTGCAACAGATTGATTGTAGCGTGGTTTAAAAAAGAATTGCGACCTTTGCTTGTTTCCGGAGAATGTTGTGCCACACTAATATATGAATTAAGTGGTTGGGGGAGGGAGTGGGTGGAGATTTCTGGTACATCTTTGTCTCTACGGATCCATGTGATGTGTTTAACGCAAATTGAATATGTATTCTTAACGCGTATCCTACATTAGTCACCACTGCCCACAAAATGTAGACATTCTCACATATTACCCAGCATCCGCAGTCGTCCTTATTCACAGCTCCGCTTACTCGGAATCTTTCAGCATTTGTCTATTCCCCAGAATATCACTCCATGCTATGAACATTTCCAACAGTGCTCTGCTGCCATTCATGGTCGTTGTTGTTGATGGCGTGGCTTGTCGTAATTTAATTTTATTATTATTCTCGTTTATTTTTTCTGGTCTTTACGAATTCTCTGCCGTTGATGGAAAGACAGTTCAAATGTCAAAAGCACAAATATGCACGGAAATATTTCTATATTTCCGACCACAGAAAGCGAACACTTGCCAGAACGAGTGCGAGAGGGAAGGATCGGCGGTCGGTGGTAAGGGTCGGAGAAGAAGTGCTCTGGCAAAGTTTTCTGGCAAAAATATGATGAGTTGTCTTGTTCGCCTCGTTCCTCCTGGAAAAGAAGAAGGGCGGAAAATAATAAACATAATTAAAGTTAAGGCATACACGTGTATCCCAAGATTATGAAGTTTATTCAATTACACTACACTCGGCGAAAAGAAGTCTTTTTGACGAATTCTAATTGACAGGCGATTTAATTTTTTTCTTGGTTTTTGTGTTACGATGATATTTTATGTCAATCACGCTAATGATGGGTGGGCGATATAAAAAAAGGTTTTTGTGGGCGTTAAGTGTGGCGGTCGTTTACACTGGAAGAGCTCAAACGCATTTTGAGGTTTCTAGTATGGTTCTGTTCGAGCATATGATCTGTGAAATTCGGAGGCGGTGGGCGAGTTTGTGGCCTAATTATTTCCCAACACTGTTAGGAAACTAGCAAAACAACACTGTGCGGAAACTAATAGCAAAATGTGTCACGTTTGTTGTGGGAGAGCCAGTGTCGGTTTCTTGTGTCGTCTTGCGAAAATCTCCACAGTAAATCAATGATCATTACAAAAAATATATATTTATAAAAACAATCGGGAACCCAGATTTCACCTCTGCCACGACAAACAGAGCAAGATGTTTTGAAAAATCTTCTTTAGAGAAGCAGACTTGTAACATCTGCAAAGAATTTAACAACCATTTTTGCAGATATTAAAAGGCTGCATTCTTGCCAATATGCTAAAAAGTCGAATAATTAGTGAGTTGACTAAGATATTTATTTGATATTTCTTATATATCCTATCATAATTATAATTACATGCCTGCACGTCTATCCGTTAGGCTATGCTTTTTGCAGAAAAAAGTTCCGCCGGAATGGCATCAAATATTCTATTTCAACATCACTTGCTTATGAAGATGCATTTATATAAATTGTCCCAATTAAAATGATTTTATTATCTTTGCATTGGTTTGATTAAAAAAATATTCAAATTTTGCGATAAAAATATTTATATTTTTTGTGATTTTAGACCCACCTACGATGTTGAAATTTGAAATAATAATCAGTTCTTTTTTATAGCCGATTCTAATTTAAAAATTTAAATGGCCCACTCTGCACCAAAAAATACAAATCTGAGACTCATCTAGACAAAAATTCTCGCGAAGAGAAGCATATCTGTGAAAATCTGTGAATTTTAAATTACCTTCGATTCTCTTTTTACGAAACTCGAACACTTCGTACAGATTCCAAATTGAAATATATTTAAAAATGTAACACATCAATCATTTAATATTAATATTATTATATTAATAAGCTAAACGAACGAACAGATTATTCCATGAAATTGCACTGACCACAGTAGGGTTGGTCCCCAAATTATATGAAAGTCTTAGAGTCAAAGGTCAAATCAGTACCAGTATTTCGTGGAAGTTTTCAAAATGTTTATCCAATTTTCGGGGCAATTCTTTGACACCAGAAAGAAAGCCAGGTTAGTTTTAGTATTTAAATTCGTGTGTGTTGACGATCCATCATATGATCAGTCAGCGCCGCCTACATCTCGAAATAAAAACACATCACTGGTGTTGATGGTAACGCCATCACTGCCATTCTTGGGTTTCTGGTTTCTTTAGTTGTCAACTCACCTTGAATTGAGACAGATGGCAGTCCCAGCCAAATAAATAAATTATTAAAAAAATGCAATTTGGTTTGTTTTTTAAATTGTCTCCTCTAGACTCCGTCAATAAACAGAATTGCCGTGTTTGGTTCAAAGAGCAGCCAGAAACTCTTCAAGATCTGAATCCTGGATAATCCACAACGTCACAGCCAATTGAGCAGGGTACCGTTCGATGATCCCTAACTTTTTTGCAACAAATGCAAGCATAGGTCACGGTTGACACTGCATACGAGACCATGAACCTGTCAAGTGACCGCCTCGTTCGTTCGATTTGACCCCACTAGACTAGTTTTTGTAGAGGCAATTGAAGACCCTTCTAGTACTTTAGGGATTAAACAACCATGACTGCAGCCTTGGAAGACACTACTACACGTGTCATCGGTGTGATACCGGGCGAAATGTTGGACAAAGTATGGCAAAATGAGATCTTCAATATGAAGCGTAGGCAACATTTGCCTGAAGTAATCTGTAAAAGCAAATGTCAGAATTGTGTTATCGATCCAAATAAGTATTTAATTCAAATGTAAAAAATTGTCTGTGTTTTCCGCAATTTTCGCAAAACCAAATACTTAAAAATCACCCTTTTATATTTTCGATTCAATAATATTTCGGAAGATAAATTGAAACATTCGAATCAATAGTGAACCTGGCGTTTTTGTCAGACTTCAATATTTGACTATTACGATTCAGCTCTACGAATATGTACCAGGAAAGCCAATACACTAATTACACGCACACACACACACATCACTACACATTACCACATCTATTAGCTGTTTTTCATCGCAGAGCCTTTTATTAAGACCACTTTGATTCTGTCGTAAAGTGATTTCCTCTGTTAATGGTTTCCACAGCATCCAAATGTTTGATGCAACATTTTTTCCCTTAACCTTGATTCACGCTGGTTTAAGCCTATATCGAAGCCAAATGACTGGTGCGGCAAGAAAAGCCCTATATTTATATATTGCTTGACATTGGCAAATTGACAGTATAAAGAAAAAACATGGAGTACATAAGGATTTGAAGTTAACGCATGCTAAGTTATGGCATTTCGAAGTAAACCTGAAAGAAGCTCTCTACGCTGCCTAATGCTGTAATTATCCATGCCAAGGAATAACAATTACCGCTGGGATATGGCTTTCTCAAGTTGTGTGTCAAGTTCAAGAGCAAGTCAGAAATCTTATGCTACCGTAAAAGAGCTTTAATTACATTTAAGCAACGCATAGCAGCAACAACAGCGAAAAACAATTCATTCCGTTCTTCGCTTTTCAACAGAACGGGGAAGAAGAACAACGAAAAAAGATGCAGCACAGGATGAAGCCTTTCATGACTTTTATAACATAATTATTAAAATTTTAATTAAAAATACTTTTTGTTGTTGTATATTTCCCTGCCTTTCTCGTACTTTAAACAAAATGAATGAAAATAAAATACAAAGAATACTAGCAAAGCCGTATTTCCTGAATTATGAGCCGTACAGTACCGCAACCAAACGTAGACAACATCCTGATGGTTCCGTCAACCCGTCTCCGCACAGCCCTCTCCGGCCTTTGCCACCAGCACCCGCACCACATCACACCATAAACATTATCAGCAAAATAAGCTGCTGAAGGAATATTTACACTCAAACGCACATCCAGACACTCACACAGCGAAACTTACGACCGCCGGATAGAGATATAAAATACTAGTACATCCTTGTACTGGGTAATAATTAAGGAGCAACGGAAAAAACCCTCCGTCAACACAGCACAGCAACACCACCAACAACAACGACAACAACAACAAGCGCATCCCCGTAAATACTCCAAATTCAGGAGAGAAAAAAGAAACAGCGTGTTTGCACTGAACGAAGCCGTACAACATTTAAGTACTACCAGCAACAATAATAACCCAGCAAATACGCCCATTAATGTGTGTGTCTGTGTGTATGTATATGTATTAAAGTGGGTCTTGTTATCCCGAAAGAAAGGAGATTAGTTTATGTTTGTATATGACACTCAAAATTCCCATATATGGGCATCTCCCAAAAAAGGTCCATCAAAAAAATTAAATCAGACCACACTAATAGCTTTTAACTTTATATGTATTTTTATTTTGATAACTTTTTCTATTATGAAACTTGAAGTTGACTTGTTCTCTTTTATTTTTTCCAAAAGTTGAAGTGTTATAACGAAAATTACTACTTTTTTTACTATTTGTAGCGTCCGTTTTGTCGCGTCCGTATTTCTGCTGTACCTTATTAAAACAAGTAAGGAAAGGCTAAAGTCGGACGTGGCCGACTATAGGATACGCTCCACTTTCTATCCCATTACAATTAAATTCGATAAAAAGTGAAACCGGGAAGGATTTTTGTATCCTGTAAATGTATGTGTTTGACAATAAATGTTAAATCGGAAAGGACATTTGAATGGAACGATGTGACCCGCTTTCACCATGTATGTTTATAGGTGAAATATAATACATAAAGTTTGGCCAAAATCGGTTATACGTTTGGGAGCAACATTTGTATTGGGGCTATATCTAAATCAGAATCGACCCCACTTTCACCATAGGTGTTTCTAGTTGGTCTATAAGATGTTGTGCCACATTTAATGAAAATCCAGATTGGAAAAAGACAAATAGGGAGCAAAATTGGTATGGGGGATATATATAAATCTGAACCGATCTTACCCGCTTTCACTATAAATGTTTTTAGTTGGATTATAAGATGTTGTGCCAAATTTAAAATAAATTCGGGTACAAATTGTGCAGGAGCGACATTTGTGTGGGGGCTATATCTAAATCTGAACCGACTTGCTTCAAATTAAATAGCGTTCGTCCTCGATCTACAAAACTTACTTGTGCCAATTTTTGTTAAGATCGGACCATAAATGGACAGACGGACATTGCTAAATCGACTCAGAAAGTGATGTGTAATAAATGGTGGGTCTAACTCGTTTCCTTTTTGGGGTTACGAACAAATGCACGAATACAAAATACCCTAGTGGTATGTATCATTATCTAAGAGATAATTATTATATTTCATATTTCTACGTACAAAATATATCCTCTGAACTTACTTACATGTATATATGGAAAAAAAGTTCTCAAAAATTCGCTGAACTTTGTATACTTCTATAAGAGCTTCAAAAGTACTTCCGTTTTTGGTAGTGTCCGTTTCATTGTTTACAATTTGGTACTAAATCCTGATAATATATTTTTTAAATTTCCGTCCCATACATTCCCCTCATAGCGTGAATGCACAATTTAAAAATATGTACATACCTCTAAAAAGGAGGGATAAAAATGGTACCAATCACAATTGAAATAAGCGAAGTTGAAATAATGAAATTTGGGGTATAAATTCCCCTGACGGTACGCAAAGAATGAATATGGTTGGGGTGATCACAAGAGAAAGTAGGGTACCATTCATGATTGGGGTTATGGTTGTAGCCAATCATACCATGTTATGATTCAAAATAATCATAAAATTATATTTAGTTGGCACCAAAAACAACAAGATTTTTTTGAGACCTTCTCTAATATATGGATGTGCGTATTTGTAGCTTTATGTATGTATGTCAGTTTGAGCAAAAAACAGGACTAATGTGGCGAATAAGTATACGCCGAGTAGGCTTGGGTTTCAATGCCTTCGTATAGTTGTTGGTGTGCGAGCGGTGGCGGTGGTGGTATTAGAGCTGGCGTTAGATTTGACGGTGGTGGCGTTTGGAAATTCTTGTCATTGTGGCTTGGTAAAGTTTGTCGTTGAACATTGACGCACCACAAATATTTTAAAAATTCTCTATCACTACGAAGCGAGGTTATTTTTGATGTTGTTGTCTTTGTACTTTACAAAGATTCATTTCGAGATTCTATTTATGTAAATTTAAATAATTTAAGAAATTTATTGCGCACATGTGTTTACTGGAGCACAAAATCTTTACCGGATTAAAAACAAAGAAAGGAATTTCCAGCACACACATATGCACACAACACAAAAGCGCGACATTATACATATCGCTAATAGAATTTGTGTTAATGGAAATTATGGTGTAAATTTAGAAATTGGGAAACATGTGTATGGCGCAGGGCGGAAATGCACAATAAAGATATAAACGACGAAGATTGCGCAAATTATTTTCTGATGTATGAAACGATAGCGATGGGGATTTAAATACAGCCTTTGAAGGCGTATATTATGCGAAAATTTAAAAACGTTTTTTACAGCAATGCTAACTCGAATGAAGATCGACCGTCTTTCACATTGCCGCAACAAACAATACAAATACGCATTTGTTTTGCGTTTTCCAGAAGACAACGCGGAAGGGGCATTCACATGCACTGAAAGAATTGTCTTCGTAATATTTACGAATTTGTCATAAACTGTCACGGAAAATGTCGTTAACAAGTAAAGCCAAACAAGCTCCTCATAAAATGTAAAATGTTTTAGAAACTAGAAAATGGAAAAAACTTTTACTACACAAGTTTTTTATATTTTGTAACGGCCACGATGGGTTTTGGATGCAATTTTTTTATTTTTTTTTCTCAGACATCTTTGAATATAATTTGAGTTAGGACTGCGGGAGCCTTTGTTTCGCTAGCTAACATTCGGGTGGGGGGTTCGGGTCCTTCTCACAATCATACCAGTTTCCATTACATTAATTATTATTATAGACTCCCTTTTTTTGTTTTCTACCAGAATCTAATGTGGACTGTACTGACGAAAGCTTCAAATCACCCTTCTTTCGTCATGAAAAAAAAGAAACAAAAGTAAAAAAAATAGTATAAATCAATTGCCTATTACATCTCTCAGATGTTGGAGAGATAAATGCCTCATAACCCTCGCCAACCATTGTTCTAGTGGCATGATGATTTCTACTAGAACCCCTAACATGGCAATGGAATCGAAAACTTATTTACATTATGATTTCTTTATGTAAGAATTAATGATATTTTTTCAGTACAACCAGAATCTCAATAATTTTGGTTTAAATGAAATTAAGAGGTTTCTGAATAATGGTATATAAGGTCGAAATACAAAGAAAGACTTATATTTCCACTTGATGACATTTTTGTTCTAGATCCGATTTGTACGTTCCAGGTATGATCTTTAATGTTAGATCCCCTCAAATAAAACAAATATATATGTGCCTTCAGATTGATTCCAGCTGGGATGGTTTCTCTGATGATAGCGAAATTTTCTCAATTTTCGGGGTAAAAAGATAGCTACACATATAGGTAACTTCTGCCCGATATCAAGCTATTCCGACATGCATATACGTAGGTTGCTCTTCAAATGTAAGTTGATATTTTTGTGGTTGATACCAATAATGATTATTTGCAATCTTGATGTTACGGATGACGGAAGCCAATATGCACTTGGAAATCACAATTTTATAACACTGGCCTGGATGAATTGTTGAGGTGGACGGAAACTTTGTTGCCCTTATATGCGTAGCCACTTCACTGTAGGTAATCGCGTTTCCCAATGATAGCGTGTAACTCCGTAGTGGAAATATCACTTGTTGGCTGTCTGGGAATGCTCACAAAGGGGTCCCTATCCTGTACCAAGGATTTCGGAACAAATTCACGAGGACAAGTTGAGATATATACCCTACTAATATGGGCGATTTTTAGAATTAAAGATTCTATGTATATTTTATTTTATTTCGAAATTTACCTTTGGTGTCAATAACAGTGTGATTATGAACGAAAACTTTATGTATATAAATTTCACTTCACTGGGTATTAACATAAATTTCTCAGGATTTCAAATATTTAAATAGATTCAATTTAGAGTCACTTTGATCTTTTCGCTTCGAAGGTTCGATCAGAAAGGAAGTGATTAAGTTGGCCAAACGTGATTGTAATTTTTTTGAGTAGAAATAAGTATGAAAAAATGTGTGAAAAAGGAACGTCAAAACAGCTATAATAATGAAGTTGCCTTTGGTTGATAACTCACCTTTCAACCAGGATATTTTGTCCTTATATTATTTTGATAAAGGAATTTTGTTAGAATTTTGAAATAGAATAACCATTTATATATATATTTTCAAAATTCTTTGAAAGGCCTGAACAAATTTATTCCCGACAAGTGTAAATGGTTTCTTATATCTTAGTACATATGTATTCTAGTTAAGACAAACACCTTTATGAGATATATACATATGTGAGTAGAGATGTCTAAGTCTCCACACAAAAGATATAACCAAAACACATAAAAGAAAAAAAAAGGTTTAAGAAAACATATGATCAATCGGTCAAGTAAATGATGGCAGATTTTTAAATAATTGGTGATTTTGTCTTTCTTAAAAAAAAAAGAATTTGAATGGCAAGATACCTATGTATAACTAATGAAATAAATATGTACATATGAGGCATGTCAGTGTGTTTTTTTTTCGTAGTGCTACAGTGGAAAAATAGTATGTTTGCCAGAAACGTCCATTACAATTTGTGAAAACAGTTTCAAAGATATTAATAATTTCTACTGAAGTTTGCAGTAGAAACTGACTTTTTATTTTCGGAAAATTTAAAATATTTACAATGATTATAACTTTTACAGTCAATGCGAAAAATGAGAATTGAGAATATTTATGGAAAAATCATTACACAAATATTCATGTCCTCCATTAAGGTATTATGTCTTTGTGAATTTGCTTGATACACCCAGAGCGAGAGACCCATTATTTACTATACCGATCGACTTGGAATCACCTTTTGTACCGACTTAACCATGTCCGATTTTTCCGCTCTAAAAACCATACAATTTAACCGATTTTGTTTAAATTCCACACAACAACATCTATGGTAAAATTTTGTGATATCGGTTCAGATTAAATATATACCCCACAAATATCGCTCCCAATTTTACTTTTTCTGCTTCAGAAGCCACGCATGATAACACATTTTGATTTAATTTGGCAAATCATATTACATTTCACCTGGAAACATATATTGCGAAAGTGTGTCTCATCGGTCCATGATATAGGACCGATTAAAAAACCCTTCGTGATTTAATTTTTTCGCCGAATTGAAGGTATCATCAGAAAGATCTACTTATAAAGATATATATAAACTACTAGCAAATACCCGCTACTTCGTATGCGGTGTAAGGATATTTATTTCAGGGTAAATTGCTTGTAAATGCTCACAAAATGTGAAAATACGCTTTATGTTTCCCACCAAATTCTCGATTCCAGATCCTACGTAGGAGGAATTTATACACCGAATTGATTTTTGTCCTCCTTGTACAAATTAAACAAAAACTAATTTATTATCAAATTATTATCAAGACATTAATTTAAATAGGCAAACAAATTGAAAATTGAAAACGGGCAAATGTCTCTTTCCAAGATAATTATAACCTCACTCTACGGAGTAGATATATATGCATTTAGGATAGAAAAAAGTGTAACTCAGAGTGAATTAAGACCCTAAGTCTTTCACGTTCGTCTGTCCGTCTGTCTGTATGGCTTGCTGGTGTACACGATAACTCTCGAAGGGAGTTAAGGAACTTATTCAAACTCTGAACAAAGTATTATTTTTCTCAGATAGTACCCCACACATATATTCCATATTCCTAGTAAATATTCGGATAAAGATTTTATAATCACTTTGAGTGTACGAAATATGCATGATTTTGCAATGCTCCTTTTTGTACCTGCCACACAAATTACCATTTCATACGTAAAATTAAACAAAATTAAACTTCTACGGATGATCGGAATCTTTGCCAATATTTTCATATATGCTGCACACACCTTTGGTCAATATAAAACTGATAAAACTCCCATACGGATAGTCGAAATCAGTTACTATTTTAGATTTCAAAATGTTTTTATAATCACTTTAAACCTATAAAATTGGTATGCTTTTGCCACGGCCTTTGTCAAATTAAATACTTTACATATAACTTCTATACTTCTATACTATTGCAATATTTTGGTAAGTACTATTTGTATCCTTTTTTATGTGGGTGCCATTTCTACCACTTTTTGTGCCAAATATCTAATATTCTATTCATATTCCAGCTAAAAACTTTGGTTAGTACCATCTTTATCCCAATTTCACCAATTTGGTTTGTTCGATTTTTATCACTTTTGATCAGCTTCCACCTTTAAAGTACACATTTTGATGCAACACATCTGTATTACACGTCAGAGTAATATATAACTTATTTGATACATTGGCGGGTACCATTAAAAGTATACATTTACAAATTAGGTAATGCTTCGCGTCTACACGGTCAGAGGAATTACACACCGAATTTCACAATTCTAGCTTCAGCTTTTTTATCCCATTAAATCCCTTGAATGTAAAAATATCGAAAAATTGTTTCTTATCAGTGATCTGCGCTATAAAACAAATATACACACCGAATTGATGATTGTAGCGTCAACCGTGTTCTTGGTACCTTTTTTAACTCCTTTCCCCCGTTTACCCTTTTAAAGTACGAATTTTGTAAATTCGTTCATTTTGCGTTTCTAAGCATTTTGAGGGATGCACACACCGATTTTTATGATTCTAGCTCCATTCGTGTGATTGGTACCATTTTTATCCCTTTTACACGATTTCATTCCCAAAAAGTACGAATTTTAAAAAATATTTTATTGGGCGCGTTAAAACTATAAGATGAATTTGCGTACCAAGTTTCAAGATTCTAGGCCCAATCGTTTGGTCATTGCTGTGGTACCATATTTATCCCTTTCAGCCCCATTTTACCCCTTAAAAGAACGAATTACGAAAAACTCCCTTCATATCTGATATATACGCTGTAAGAGAAATGTACACATCAAATTTCATTATTCTAGCTTCACTCGTGTTGTCTGTACCATTTTTGTCCCATTTAACGCCCCAAATGTACGAATTTTTCCAAAGCCACTTTTTGGGATGCATCCATGCCGCAAGAGGAATACCCATAACAAATTTTAAGATTCTAGGCCCAGCCGTTTGATCAATGCTGTGGTACCATTTTTACCCCTTTTTACCACATTTTACCTCTTTTTACCACATTTTACCCCTTAATAGTACGAATTTCGAAAAATTCCGTCTTTCACACGTCTACACTGCAAGAGAAATGTACACACCAAATTTCATGATTCTAGCTGTAGCCGTTTGGTCTGGGGAGCCAGTCACTCAATCACGCAACTCTTTTATATACAGTTGAACTTCGATTAACCGTGATGCTCGGGACCGGGCTAATCACGGCTAACCGAAAATCACGGTTAAAAGAGGTAAAATTTTACATGTATAAATTTTATTATTTTTATTTATTTTTGACAAAAACATGTAAATCTGCGTCTATAAATAACTTATCATATCTCTAGGAATACATACATTTATTTAAAAAAATCTTTTATGGAAGTCTGTCTTATGCTTTTAGCTTTTGATTGTTCTTCCAACAAATGAGTTTGTATGCGATATATTTGCATTTTATCTGGTTCTGAAATACTTGGACAATTAAAGTTTTCTAAAAAACCTAACAAAATACTACTAACCTCTATTGCCTGAGCCAATGTAGGCGTTTCGTCCGCATTTCCTTCATCTGATTCCTCGGAATTTGAATCAAGCTCATCTTCTTGGCTTTGGGTAACCATGTCTACGATTTCGTCTTCAGATATAATAGCAAACGGAGCGACATCAGAGTCGCACACCATCCAATTTTCGACAGCATCAATCGTACATCCAGACGGTATTGTTATATCTGTTTGTATCTCAACAAGGCTATTTGGAGCATCTTCATTATGAGATAGTAAGTTATTCCAAACTCTTCTTAAAACTTGTGGAGTCTGTCATTAGCACCAACAAGTTTTTGAACGATCAGTTTACGGTAGTGACATTTGAAGCTCCGAATTACTCCTTGATCCATAGGCTGAATCAAGGACGTGCAATTTGGTCGGAGATATTTTACTGTAACGTTTTCAGATATCATAGCATTTACATCTGGGTGTGCTGGACAGTTGTCTAATAGTAAAAGTATTTTACAGTTATTTTTGAGACCGATGCGCCGTTGATGTTCCTTTGCTTCTGGTACAAAATTTTGATTAAACCACTCCAGAAATAGCTGTTTTGTTACCCAAGCTTTCTTATTAGATTTATAAATCACAGGAAGGTGTTCAACGTTTTTTAAAGCTCTTGGATGGACACTTTTTCCTATTATCATCAATTTACACTTGTGAGTTCCTGAAGCATTTGAACAAACTAGCATTGTGATTCTCTCCTTGGATTCCTTGTACCCTTCAATAGAATATTCATTACCACTAGCCAAAGAACTCTGAGGCAAACACCTCCAAAATAGACTGGTTTCGTCTGCATTGTAGATCTGTTCAGTTGTAAGTTGTTCGTTTTTAATGATTTCATCCAAGTCGTCCACAAACATCGTAGCAGACTCATAATCAGCACACTCCTTTTCTCCCGTAGATTTCAGTCGACGGATTCCATGACGTTTTTTGAATTTATTTCCAACCAAATGAATAAGTGCACTCTGAATTCATGTTTAACTTCAAATGGAACATTTTTGCCTTTTCGACAATCATTTCGCCTGAAGTTCAGAAGCAAATTTCAGTTTAAGTTCATACAATATCTCGATTTCAGTTAACTTACCTGAAATTGGAGTTCCCTTAAATCTTTCTTGCCGAAACCGTTCATATGTTGCGAAATCAACTTTTGGATTTTCGGATGTTTTTAGTGTATATCTGTGCAATGCCAAGCATTGAATCAGTATCGGAGCAAAATTTTAAAATCCGATCTTTGTTTTTTATTAAATCGGATACAGTTTGAATGCCAACTCCATATTTTTCAGACAACATTTTAAAAGGTACTTTACGTTTTGAGTATTCATTAATCAGCTCATTTTTTTCTTTAATTGAAAGAACCTTTCTTGCTCTTTTCGCGGATTTAGTTTTTGACGGTGGCATGATGTAAGGAAAACACGTCTTGACAGATCAAATTTCACACTGATGAATGAATATGAAATTTGATATGAAAATTACACTTTCATGAAAAAGGGGAATCACCGAATTTTTATATGAGAGATGTGTGTATTATACGAAAAAAACAAACAAGCAGTCACATGGACATGTGCATTACGGATAATAGAGGTAAATCACGGTTAATAGAGGTAAAAAATCAACCACTCAGAGATGTGTGTGTACTATACGAAAAAAAACAAACAAGCAGTCATATGGACATGTGCATCACGGATAATAGAGGTAAATCAGGTTAATAGAGGTAAAAAATCAACCACTCAGCTTCACGGTTAATAGATAATCACGGTTAATAGAGCCACGGTTAATCGAAGTTCAACTGTATATAGATTAAACCCAGCACACTGCGAGCCAATTTAATATAATAGAAATATATATTTTGAATACATTTCGAAGAAAAGACAATGTCCCACAGTCCATATTACACTTGAACCAGATGACATACATACATCTGAATCTATAGGTGGAATAGATGAGGAAATGAAAAACTAAAAACGACGAGTAGCTGCATTTGTCCGTGGTTTCATACGTATGTATATCATCCGGTTCAAATGAAACGACTATTTCTTTATATTGACTTCACTTTAACGGTTTTACTTTAGTCTCCTAAAATCTACAAATGAGCTAAACTTGTTTTCGTCGCCACTCTGAAAGGCTTTTATTTTCAGATCAAATTTTTGAAAACTCTTTATCAGTGCGAAAGACACGGTTGTTATGACAGAAAAATTGTTGTAATAGCAGAGAAGAGGCTGCTGGTGGTTAGCAAACAATTCCTGCTGATAATAACAGATATTTTTCTTAGTGCAGATGTTGCAGGAATATATATTGTAAATATCCACCAGCTAACGAATGTATAATATTTTTAAATAATTTCATTTATTTAATATGAAAGTGCGCTTTGGTGTAAATGCCGATTCATATTCCATCATTCTGATGATTGCACTACAATTGAAGAGCCTTTGTCTTTTCCTTTAATAATGGCAATAAAATGATCATCAAGAGCGTTCACATGTTTAGACTGTGCACAATTTATACTTATAAATATATGTATGCATGCCATCCTTCACATAAAGGAAGTGTGTACGCTGTACAGTAGTGACACAGTAGTGAATTCGTGGTAATGGCAATCGCAAATTCTTGCCCATACAATCGGTTTTGCAAAGACAAATAGCACAATCCATTTAAAATGATAGAATGATCATATATTTACGGCGTCTACTGTATGTGGGAACTTGCACACGTACTTACGTATAACGTGTTTTATAATACAACCATACATATCGACTGGTATTGCACAACTGTGAGCTACGTGCCATAACACCTTCACGCCGCACCGTGTAGGTGGCGATGTCTCCTTCCAAAAGAGAGCAAAAGACGATAACTTGCACTCGAGCACGTTTCGGTGTCCTATCGCTGCTACTTTTGCCTTTTGTCTCTACCTGTTAGCGTTAAGGTGTAATTGTATGTGCAACTATGGCAGAAAGAGCCATTAGACATTTCCATGTTTCGTTCGTTCTCTGCCAAACAGAACAGAACAGAACAGAAACATGTGTTGGCGATAGTCGTCTTATACAAATCGATTTGGGTGAGAATCCACACATACATGTATGGACTCGCATTATAACCGATGTATTCCAATATTCTTCAGGTGTGGGTGGCTTTGTTTGGTTGTGTTTCATGCTACATGCGGCTTATGCGGATGGTAGGTGCACGGAAGGATAATATTTTAATAAAAGGTGTTCAATTTAGGTAACAAAAGCTGAAATTTATTGACAAACGAGCCAAATGTAGAACACATTTCATAGACGTCAGCCACATACACATGCAATCAACACACACACGCACACACATCCACACATATGAACGTTGTTGCACAGCATGAACTTCCTCGTCGGCAGTTAATACAAAAAGCCTGTGATGCTTTATGTTGTAAAAGAAAGTCATTACGACGCACAGTGAGGCCTTTTAACTTTATTTCGTTGCAAAAATCATAACTTCTGAACTAGGATTATTACTCAATGAACTCAAACGAAATTTTCAGATACTTTTTGCTGTGCAACTGAAGTTTATTGGCAATTAACTTTTAAGGAGAGGTGCCACGCCCACCAATTAAATCATACCCATTTGTATTTTGCCTATGTAATTTAAAACTTAACTCATACACAATTTCAGGACTCCTGTACCCATGTTCTGTAACTCTCCCATCGAGAAATTTCTCACATGAAACATGTGAAATGAAACAGAAACATTGTAATTTGACACAAGAAATTGTTTCTCTCAAGCAACTGTGTCTGTAACTTTGATTTGTGAGAAATTTCTGTCACCATATTCTCACATTACTGGAAAATTGTGAGAAAAACTGTTTCTGCAAAATATTCAGTCGAGAAGTTTCAAATTCGAATTGTCAAATATACTCACAATTAAAAACATTACGAGAATGAGCATTTTACACATTTGTAAACCAAAAAATAGACAAAAAAAAAACACAGAAAAGCTATAAACGTTGTTATTTATTTATTACGGCATACATAAAACAACACAACAAATAACTTATTGACACTTTTTAATAGATGTAATACATATATGAATTTATTTATATTGTCTACATATTTATTATTTTTTGATTGTTTACTTGAAATTTCTACTTTTCTTTGTTTACTTTTTTGACATGTGAATGGAAAGTTCCAATAATGCATTGTCGTTTTTCGAATTGATTTACAGATACAGTTTTTACTCACATATCGAGACAGTGAAAAAGTTTAATTTTTTGTTTCACACTTTCTCGATGCGAGAAGTTCTCACAAAAGTTACGGAACAGGGGTACTGGTCTCATGTATGCGAAAATACACAATAACAGATTTTGATCTCGTATGGTATGTGCCACGTCCACATGTCTAATGCCGCCCATTTTTTGCACAACTACCCAGATTAATGCTAGATTGACTCACATAACATTTCAGAACTCTCGGTGTCATACAATTGAATATAGTTAATAATAGTTTGGGAGGTGAATAGTTTGTATGGGATGTACCACACCCACTTTTCCAATACCGACCATTCCAAGACTCTGGCAGTAATAGTACTCCAAATATGTTGCTTTATAAAATGCGAAGAAATCACTTTATGTGGGAAAAGTCATACTTTTATTGTAATAACATGCGAATAGGCAAGTATTGGCAGCCAGCTTTATTTGAATATGATATAGTAATGAGTACTTAATCACCTCAAAGTAATGACTTCCGAAACTTATCAAAACATTTTTAGTTCTATTCCACCAACGTTGAAAAATGATCCAAATATATTGTTTTTACACTACTGCGATTTTTGGGTAACTATGAATTCGATACACACAATCATTCTTTCAGTTCATTTCATCTAACATACCTTTCGAGGGACACCAAAAACGTTAAGTTTGGATAGATAGTTTGCCTGTAACTCAATTGTGAATCTTACATTTTTTTCATTTTGTGTTTTTTCTTGTGTTCTGAAAAAAATATTCATCTTTGAGCGGCTCTGTCCGATTTTTAATCGGTTTTCGGTTTTTGATCGATAACAAGTTCTCTATCAATTGGTATTATTAGTTTTACCAAAAGCTTTTATAATTTTTTTGATTTTTGCCGCTGATTCCGGGCAGACGCCCCACAGTGCGACGTATGTATGTATGTGTGTATGTACGTAGATACGTAGGCATGCTGTAATGCAGCCATAAGTAGTGAACATCAAGGAGAAGAAGACAAAGGCACAGCGGAGACAAAAAACTGAAACATGGAATTGTGAGCAGTGAGCAGAGACCAGTGAACAGAGAACAGAGAGATGGAAGGAGCCGTGTGCAAAAAGTGCTTGTCTGTGCAGTATAAAATTCTAATTGCATTCATTGTATTGTGAGATGGACGTGAATGAGTCAAAGCACTTCTGGAAACAGCCGGCCTTCATTAAATTGCACTGAGTGTGTCAAATGTTAAGTAGTTCAGAAGCACACGACCGTAAGGATGTTTCCAACTACGACGACAACAGAAGAGGAACCAGAAAGAAACTTATTTAATTTAACGAAGATAATGGAAAGAGGCAACAAAATGTTGAGGACCCTTATCTTAAATTTCCACGACTACTTTTAATTGAAATTAATTTTAGAATTCAAAAAATCGGATTTGTGTTCTAGGGGATGGCAAAAGGCATTTGGACACAAATTCAGTTTATCCTACGGGTTTGAAAGGGGAATTGCAGACGTACTTGCGTATGCCAAATGTCAAACTCGCTACCACAGCTCAACGTGCTGAATTCTTTCCATTGTTCTACATAACTAAATGCATTTTCGCCTCTCGTGGTATGTGAATAGAATCTGGTGGTAACCGAATCCTGATGAGATTCATTGTACAGTGTATTCCTGATTTAACGAACACGCAGTGGTGCACAGTGGTTCAGAATCAAAATCCATCGGCCAAAATTCAATAACTTTTGTTCTAGTAAACATTTTTGAGTTGTGTAGAAAAGGACCCAAGATAATCACATTGAAAATCGGGCAATCGAATGTTTACTACTTTTTGTATTTTTTCGATTTTTAATTTAATTTTTTTGTATTCAGATTTTGAAAATGGAAAATGTATTTGTTTCCACTTTGTCAAACCGTTTCTCTCAAATTTAAAAATGTTTGCACTCGAATTTGTTTTATTAGAAATTGTGGTTTCTTAGCTTTATTCTCAGTTTGTGTCAACTAAAGTTTTTTTGCAATAAATATTTCAAAAAATTCTCGATCTGGAACCAATATCCACAGTAAGTAGTCCAAAAGGCTCCCTAAATTCAGCTTATGGAAAATTTTGATGTTCTAGTTACTTTCGGACGGCTATGGCCGTATTAGAATTTTATGACGATCAAGAATATATATAATTTATAGGGTCTCAGGTCGATATTTCAGAAGGAATGACAAAGTTAGTATACCCTCATCCTGGGGGTATACCATTAGTATATCCGCCTGTATATTTAAGTGGTCTTAAAGTTTTTCTATATTGATTGAAACAGCTGTTTACCATCTCAGCAGCAGAAAATCTGCTCTTTCAGTAGACGTTCTGCTTTCTTTAACTGACTGATTGTACTGATAGATGGATTACTGAAATACAATTTTGCCGACGATGTCTGTCGGACGAATGTGTCAAAATATTTCTCGAAGATCCTGGTAAAAAAAAATTGAATGGTTTCCAAACGCCATAGACTGACTAGGCTTCACGAGAAAATTTAATATTGATTGAAAATTGTCTAAAATAATTAACAGAATTTTCATCTGCTTTATTTTTTGTGAAACTAGATGAAACCCCTTCCCAGGGGAAAATCCACGTACGACTCTAATACTCTATACTTTCCCAACGCTAGTATACATTCCTATGACTACTCAAAATAAGTGAATTTTTTGAAGTTATTACTTTTAGGGGATCGGGCTGGAAGGGGATAAAAATGATAGCAACCAAACGTCTGTAGCTAGAATAATGAAATTCGCATGCAAGCCGTGGAGTAGGGTATATACGAATCGGCCCTGCTGAACTTAGCGTGATGTTAGTTAACTGGTTAACTAAACTAATTTATAGTTTTTTAATCACTTAATTACCCTAAAACTTTGTACTTTCACCCATATAATTATTTCTATATTTACTGGATAAAATTGCCTGAAGACACCTGTTGGTTTTTGGCTCTCCACAATTATTTTGTGCATCTGTGTAGGTACTCTGCATGGAAATCTGATATTATTCCGCCTGATTTGCCAATGCTATGGCATCGATGGCAAATCGGAATTGGGTGCGAACGTGAATCATAGGACAACCCTGAATGATGTCGAAAAAATATGCACCCAAGTGCTGATAAATGTGTCTCAATGCCCACACCCACACCCAAACAGAAATTTTGATTAGTATGCTTGCATACACTCTTGCACAAATCCTCGAACACATGTGCACAGACATACATACATACATTTATGTATACTTTATAGCAAATCAGATTTATCATACTCTTAGTGACAGCTGTAATTATAGGAAATATGATTATCTGTTTCGATCTGATTATATAGCTGCAGCCAGCCTGCCACACCGTTCAACTGAACTCAGTTGAGCGCTGTGCAAATAGAACGAAAACATGACGCACATACATGCATATATACACGCACCTGTGTGTGCGTGTGCATGTGTAAGGGGGTGTTGCTGTATCGGTGTGACTATACATCGATGGCTAATATGTAAACAACTTTCAAATTCATTATCTATTTAATTCCACAGCAGAGTGACTCCACGCATGCAAGGATAATTACATGGCTGACAGTTATCTGTCGGCCACATGTACTGAAATCTGATTTAGATTTGGACATTTATCACAGCCGTAGCCTTGTACGGGACATGCCAGCCACGGCTTCACCATAAACACACTCTGTGCACGCCAGCAAGTAGACTTCGCTGTCTGTGCTACCCACACTCAAGCGGCAGATATTTAGAGACAAGTGGGCCAAAAAGTCGAACAATTTATAATTCACGTAGTTAATGCATTTAAATTACAGTGTTCAAAATAAGCACCTTTTAATGGACAACTCTAATGGTCTCCTAGGCAAAAGTGCCTTTTCAATGCGAACACTGTCACCCACTAATGCTTGTTTTCCAATGATTTTCCGCGTGGGCACGTAAATGGGGAGGGGTCCATAATAAGTTTGGTTAATGAGATGTACGTAGGCACGCATTAATTTTTCCTTCATCCATTAGGCAACTTGTATCGTTATGACAGAGGTGTATTCATAAATAATTGTGGCGCTGATTACTTTGGACGATTATTAAAAATTGCCTTTGATTTCTGCTTATGGGCTTTAACTGACAATTATCACAGAAATATGTAATTATGTGGGAGTGTCACATGAATTGGTGGTATATCCGCTGTGTTCATTTTGTGATTTACTTTTATGATTGTTCCATTTTGTTCTACAACCGCCTTTTCACCAACTCTGGATAGAGATAAATATCAAACTGACAGCTATAACTGTTGGTTAGCTCTAAATGTAGATTAACCAGACCTTGTGAAAGTGATGATGATATCTAGTTTTAAATGTCAAATCCCCAATAAATGTCCAACTGTAAAGATGATTATTGCACCATCTACGCCAGCACGAAGTGGATAATATTTGGTAATTGGGTCAAGTAGTAAATTAATGATTAACTCATCCAAAACGGGGCCCGAAAATTACTCGTAATGGTCTGATGAGGTTGTGCCCACATCGTCACAATGGAGTTATGTCCATTTGTGGATAAACTCACTTAAAAATAAAAAAAGTAAAAAGCCAAAGAATAATAATCTGAGTAGGTCTAGTTTCCTAAAAATATACATTTCTGGTCGTCTCAAAAGTGGTCGAGTTTCAGATATAGGATTTGTTAATGATTTGAAAATAACTTATTTTACTTCTGTGCGCCAACTCCCAAAATACTAAATTATAAGAGCTAACACAAAAATTAAATGAAATTGTGTTAAATATATCTCTAATGTAGTAAAAAGTGAGCTAAAATGAACTAAATGTAGGAATAATGCTAAAACATTTCTTTCTCATATAAAGCTCTCTCATTTCTTTATTATTATTACGACAAACTTTGAACTTCAATTTGTTTTTTTGTTAAATTTTTCAAAGTAATTATTTGAGCAAATAGTCAGTATGTTTATTCTAAGTCCAAAATTTTAGTACACATTTCCTCTATTCAGATAGATTTTTCTTCAAACCAAACAATTTTTTCCAGAAACTGAGGAATATTTTGCATGGTATAAGATCAATTGAACTAAAACTTCAATGATTTTGCTTTAGAATAAGCAAAACTCATATGTAAAATGACAACATCTCATTATAATTATGATATAAATAGTTATATATTACTCCACGATTGTTGTGAAGCCAGTGTAGTCGGCCTCTGTGTGGCTGTTTAGAATAATATTTTAAGAAATACGTCTCGCCGAACGAACATTTTCATTGTTCAATTTCATTTAGTTCAATTTATGAACAACTTGACATAAATGTAAGTGATTCTAGTTCACAACGTTCCTCAAATGTCATCTTTAGTAAAACAATTGTATTTGCGAGCTGGGTGTCATCTGGCGCCGTCCTGATGAATCCACATGTCTGCAATATTAATGCCATCCGCATGAGGCACGAGAAAAAACTTATATTGTGCTCACCGTTGGCTGTAACTTTACAAATAGTGATGTACTTTGTGGACTTTTGTCAAAGCAACTTAAGGCGAGATGGGAAAATTTAGCAGGTTTATTATTATTCATACAAGCAAATCTTTTAGGCCCTTTATTTGGTCGACAAATTTGGTTAAAAATAGCCGACAAAATTCAACTTCGGACATGCGTACAAATTCTAAATGGAATTGTAACAAATTTTCGTACGAATTCTGATAAAATATTTTTTAGATTTTTAATTTTAGTATAAATTAATTTGGCAAAAGAACTTGTCTTAAAATAATTTGAATTTATCTAAAAAATATCGTTTGAAAAGCTAATTATTGTAGATGTTCAAAAAATTCAAATTAAAAAGGTATTTCAGTAAACCAAATTTGGAGACAAAATCGTTTAATAATTCAAAAAAAATATATTTTTTACATGAGTACGCAAATAGTTTTGTGAGCCATTATAACAGTATTTTCGCTCTCCTGAAAATTATGAAATTTAGACTTAAGCTGTTTTGTCAAAAGGCCACAGGCATTAACTTTGTTGCTGATAATAAGCCCCTCCCCTTGCTGTTGGCATGTATGGTGATATTGTTGATGACATTACAAATGGCCGATGGCATAAATTTTGGGTTATTTTTAAAATTTAAGGACACATATTTTCGCTATAGCTAAGATGTTTATTTAAACATCAAAGGCTGAGCTCCCTGAGTACAAACTGCCGAAGGGCAGTTATACTACGACATATGAAATTATTTTCTATTCTTGTATAAGCTCTATGCCTAAGCAATTACCAAAGAATACTTGAAGCTCGACGAGTCTGGTAGTGATATATGTAATCGTATTGTGAGTTCATAAATAATGTAGTCAACCACGGACACATTCCTAGTACCTTCTAAAGTATTTATTGCAGAAGGTAACATTTGTTTAAATTTTACAAAAGATCTAAGTGATACAGTAACATTTTTGAAAAACATGATTAATCACAATATCAACGAATACAAGATTTTTTCATTAAATACTTGATTTTTAAACTTAATTGTTTTCAAGAGGTCTGCACTTAAATTAATAACTACAAATTCCATCATGAAATTTGACATACATGCATTTTTAAAGAAATCTCTTCCCTGGATGGACTAAGTACTAAATCTGTTGTTGGCATACCATTGCAACGTGTTTTGTTTCTCACATTTTTCACCTACAGTTCTACGATAGTAACAGAAAAATGGTGACATTTCAGGAGTCGTTGTGCATGACAACGTGGGAAACAGTGGAAACTCAGATGCACTTAACTCAAATTATATAAATACTGTCTAGATGACCTCGTCACATACAGACGCAAATTGTGTACATTTCCGCTAAATCGTTGCGTAGTTTGTATGTGTATTCCATACCCAAATTCAAATCTGCTTTTTATTTATATCGATTTTTAATGAAAAGAACATCGGCAGTGTATCTTGCCTTAGCAATACTACCAACGTAGAAGACACACGTGTTCTCCATTCGTGATTGGGAAGAACATGCGAAAGGACCTGGAGCAAGCACATACAAACATATATTTAGTTTGGCAGGAGCTAAGATCTCCTTCTGGTATCAGATGCGTATTAATTTAATAAGGATGGTTGTGTTTCAATTACCAAATAAAACACGTAATCCATTAATTATTTTTATGACACTTTATAAATTCCATTCAAAGACACATTTGGATCACACATAGCTGCAAAGGAGCCCGATGGCAACTTTCCTAGGGATTTGCTTGAAATGAACGTTGGAACAACTCGTTTAAGCACGACCAGGGAATATAATATTTCATATTCAGGTCAAGAATACACATGTGTTCACAGGAAGAAGAGCGCAAACACCCTGAAACACACACACACACGCAAATTATAGTTGGATAGAGTGCACTTTTGTATACACCACTGTAAACACATCTAGTTGGGTATATGTATGTTTATATTAAACTGGGTCACGCTCCATGTTGAATAAAGTTCACATTAAAGGTGTTCGTGAAATAACACATTTTGAATTCGGCTCTAAATATATTGAATTATCCGTAGATCAAATAAACGGACGGGCAGTCAAGTTCGCAGTCGATCGTTATAATGGAAAGCGGGACAGTTGATATACGAGTAACTACTTTATTCCACTGATAAAATGACTCACTCTGTGAAAAAATATGTCTCACACTATATGTGCGACCCAATCTATTATATGTTTGTGATATATTTGCTCTGCTTTCCTATTGGCTTCTTGTGTGGGACAATGACATATGAATCGTTTTACGAAAAAGCTTTGTACATTTATATTTTCCAATCGCCATGACGTAGTTAAAGGGAAGCAACTTGCTCGATGGTAAAGAAATGATTAGACAATTTTGAGAGGCGGAGTTAGTATTTCAAATGGATGTTTTATGAATGGTTCGATTTTAGAATCCAATCTCTTTCATTAATACAGTATTTATCGCACCGCTTATAAACGCAAAGGTTCAACGCCGTACCACGTTGAAGCACCCAGACAGTATCTTTCGTATAGAGATCATCGAACTATTTGCCTATTGGTTTCCGGACATTCGACAGTCAGAACCAAGCAATGAGACAATGCTCCATAAACAATGCTCCATAAAATCTCTTTGAATTTACCAATGTATTTCCTTAGAAATTGTGTGCCTTTGTAATTATTATTATTATGAATTTTTGTAATTTAAAATTTATAAAGAAGGGCTATTATGTTGATCTACTGCTACTTGCTCTTTACTTTGGCATTTAACTATAACCCACGAATCATTAAGAATCAACTCCATATTGTAGCATCATTTATTAGTGGGGACAGTGACAAAAAAATGCGACAAAATTTCAACTTGAGATAACAAGAACAACAGTAACCAATTCTCAATACACAGACCAATAATTTGAACAGCAGTATATATATATATATATATATATATATATATATATATATATATGTATATATATCGTATTATTAAATCATTATCGACGAATTCTGATATCTTTAAATAAAACAAATTAATTGAGTGCGTAATTAAAGCAAATACATAGCATTTTTATCAGTATTCGTGCAATTAATCTAATTGAAGAGCCTTGAAATTATATTGAAATGTTCAGCTTTAAAGGTATTTAACTACCAATTTCATTTCATAATGAATTGTGTGTGATCTGTTTCATCCCACAATTGACTGAATTGCTCAGAAAGTAGGTTTTATTTATAACCCTCTTAGCAGAACGCGTTATGATTTTCCATCCAGAAGGTCCCCTGTTGAGAGTGATAAATATCGGGACATTTTTGTGATGTGTGAATTAATAACAGTATCCAAGTTCCTCCCCTGCCTACTGCCTACTCTAATTTGGCACAACGACTAAATCTCTTTAATAAAGGCTTTGACATTAGATGTTTTAATTAATATTGGGAGTTTATTTATTGTGTCATTGTCACCAGTCTGCCATTATTTATTTGTAGGAATTCTGATTACCATTTGTGATATACCCACCCTTTAACAACTCTGAGCAGAGAGAACCCACAGTTATATATGTATACATATATATGTCAAAGTCCATATTTGTAAAATGGGTGGGAATTGCTATAAATACTACCTCACATTATAAAAAAGTCTATTAACTTCTATGTATGCAAACGAATAAACCGAGTACAAATTTAAAAAAACATGAACAACGCATTATCTTGGAAATTTTTGTCTTTATTGCAATACCGACTCTAAGGACAATACTATTGAATATACTCTCAAAATCTCAAATGGGAGTTAATCTGTTTGGCTTGCGATAGCCTCAAACAAATGTCATCATCTTGGCTTTTGCTGTATTATTTGAAAATAGCACTACAACGAAATGCGGTATATTTGTGGAATGTAAAATATGGGAATTGTGTACGGTGTAATCTGTACTCGGTGCGTGTGTGGCTGTGACTGTGCCTGTGTATGTACTACATTCACTAAAAACGCCGAAACAGAACTGGTAAATAATTACTTTGGTAACAGGTTTTTGCTCTTTCCCCTATTTATTTCGTTATTAATAACAATCAAAACTATAACAACACCAGGAACAACAACAATGCGAAAGTTTTATAAACGTCGTAAATGAATAAATGCTTTCATAAATACATTCACAATCACACAGCGTGCATGGTGGCAGGGGGAAGAAGGAACGGAAGTAAAAACCAAAGGAGAACATTGTTGACAACTTAAGACTGCTTTTGACATATTAAGTGTTGTTGCTTTGCACATTGTACGAAAACTACAAATAAATAGTTTCTTCAGATATTCAGCCTTACACTCCGACACTCACATATAAATACAGTATTGGGCAAATGTATGTGGGAGAACTTTACATCTTTGGTAGGTGCTGCATGTAAACCAGTCCAATAACTAATTGTTGTCGTGTTTTATTTTCTCGCCTAACACTGTTAGATAAAAAGTAACGATTTTTGATTTGTATAAAATGGCTTTGAATGCAGAAAGGAAATTAATTTTTCAGAAATTAACTTCACGAATTTCCTCACTGCGAAAAGCTTAGCTTATATTATTTGCACAAAATTCGGTTTTTCTTTTAACATTCTTTTCCAAATACGTTTAAAAACAAACTATTGTTTTTGGACCCTACAAAAAATAATCCAATGATGAATACTTATGCCCGACACTGTATTCCGTACTTACATACGTTTACGTTCATGCGTCCATGTTTTCATTGTTCCATAAGTGGTATGGTATTAGTACTTGATATATGACCGTGTAGGGCTCATTCATGCGAACATCAACATTTTATATAAGTTTTGACTGTAATAAATACATTCGAATTTCAGCTATTCGATCAAGTAATTTCTTCTCACGAAGGAAATCTTTGTTTTGGTAATGGAAAGGAGGAGAACCACACTCAATCATATACACCTTTGACAATATATGTACGTATTTCATTGTCCTTCTGTATGGAATGCTATAGTTGTATATATATCTACATTTTGATGAAAAGCATACACCAGAAAACCTCACCGCAAAGCGTTTTGAGGAACGTTGTGTTCTACCTGAAACCTTTCTCATTAACATTTGATATTTTCAATTAAGGAACAGAGAGCAATGACCAAATGGGTTACAATTATACCCCACACACTTCGTGGCCTAGGGTATTATAAGTTAGTTTTCCGCCAAATGTTTGTAACACCATGAAACCACCTTTAAGTATACGGATCGGCTTAGAATCACCAGCTGAATCGATTTAACGATGTTTGTCTGTCCGTCCGTCTGCTGTCCATCTAAGCTTGTTCGCACTCTACAGGTCGCAATTGTTGTCCGATTGTCATGAAATTTGGCAGAAGTTACTTTTCTTGGCCAAGGACGATTGGTATTGAATTTGGAGGAAAACTTTTCAGATTTAGATATAGGCGCCATATAAATATCCCTATAATTTACACTATTACTGCTCTAGAATACACATATTACATGGGCTCATGACCAAATTTTCAGGATCGTGTTATGTTTGAACTAGAAACAGCTCACGGGAAAGTGGACCACATGGGTCTATGTTTTGATAGCCCCCATACAAATGTACCTCCGACTTACAATATTACTGTTCTAAAATGCACATTTTACATCAGATCTTGATCAAATTTTCCAGACGTATTTTGAAAGCCAGCCCCATACAAATGGGTCCTCAGTTTACATTATTATCGCTCTAGAACCCACATCTTATATTGGATCTAGAAAAAAATTTGCAGATCACGTTATATTTCAATAAAGAATACCTACTTTGAAAGTGATCTATAAAGGCCCACTTTTTAATGTAGCGTCCTTACAACTGGGCCCCAATTTTAATTATTACCTCTCTAGGACCCACATTTTACATCGGAAGTTTTTCAAATTTTGCACATTATATTAGATTTCAAACTTAGAATACATACTATGAAAGTAAATATATGGGTCCGTATTTTGGTATAACCCCCATAAAAATTGGGCCCCCACTATACTCTAATACGTATCGTACATTGGATCTCGATACAATTTTGCATATCATGTCATATTTCAACTAAGAATATCTGCTGTGGAAGTGATCTATATGGAACCACTTTTTAAAGTAGCGCCGTTACAAATGGCCCCAGTTTAATGTTTACCCCTCAAGGACGCAATTTTTACATCGGCATTTTTTCAAATTTTGCAGATTATGTTATATTTCAACTAAGTATACAAATATATGTGTCAATACTTTGGAATATCCCAAATGGCCCCATTCTACTCTATTACAGCTCTAGAAACTACGTTTTACATCGGATCATGATATATTTCAACTAGGAATACCTTCCGTGAATGAGAAATATATAGGCCCATGTTTTGGACTAGGCCCCAAGTGTTGTTATAGGCCCTCTTTCAAATGTCGGTCCGATTCATCCTATTACTACTGTATAATTTGTATTTGTCTGCCGGAAAATTGGATCAATTATCATATTATTTACCATATTCGTTAAATATGACTAAAGATGAATTTATATTTATACAGTAATTTATATGAACTACATTAAATTGTTCCCATGAAACACCTGGGTTTAGAAATAAAAGCGAAGTATATACGAAGGGAGTGGTGTAGGGTATTATATAGTCGGCCCGCCCGACTTTAGCCTTTCCTTACTTGTTTGGCTTGGATTTAGTTTTCGAAGAATTGGATATATTTTGGCCAGAATAAAAACGGCATATAAAACCAGAGTCAGAATATTAGGTCAGGTATGGAAACTGTCCAATATGATTTCGTGGTCATCTTAAATTTCAAGAACGTTATAAAAATGCGTATATTAGAATAGCTGAGTCGAAAGTCACAAGATTATAGTAGAAGGAGCTTTCATTGGGAATTAATTTCAAACCTGTTGTTTTTCCCTAGCGTACTTGGTCAAGCAATGCCTCCCAGCATAACATGGTTCGGTTTCCCTCGATAGCAGCAACTGTGCGTACAATTTTGTGCCCCACTCTAATTTGGTGTAGCGCCGCAACTAAATTGTTGCTATGACTAAACAAATCCGAATGATGAAAAATACAAAACAATGGGATTTAATTTTCATTATTTACTCCGTAAGAAGCTTATGATGTTTTTGGAAAAAAAAATACTCTGGGTATAATTCTCACTTATGTATATGAGGATGGTGAATAAGGTAGCTATACTTCACTCCCCCTGATCTGCTCAATATCTACACTACTTACAACTCCCATATATGGTCGGGTGCTCCAGCTTCATCACATCGTCGTAGTGTGGGTTGTGTGTCCTTGTTCTATCGTTACTTTCATGGCGTTTGTTCCTCCGAAATTCGTGATCTTATACCGCCCGTGAGAACGTTCGGTAGAGATACGCGACTTTCCAGGAATTCTCACCCATTTGTTATAAATGTGACAACCGACCGCACCATACATTACAGAATGAATTCGTTCTTCGCCCGCACTATACGTATGTGGAATCGACTTCCGGCAGATATCTTTCCAACTAATTATGATGTTCAGAAGTTTAAAACAAAAGTAAACAAACACTACTCCCTCTTTCCTCCTTCCAATACCGTATTTTCCTTCCGCCAACGCAATGCGCTGCATCTATAGGGGACATCCCCTAAGCGTTGATTCAGTAAAAAAAAAATAGCTTGTCAGGGAATCATAAACATACACAGGTTGTTAGCAGTGTTGTGAAATACACGTTATACTCACGCTCTCTCTACTAACTTGAAGTACCTTACTGAGGTACTTAAATGGTCATTGGTAATTGGTTGCACCATGTCGGCGTATAACTCATATAGCTCATAGTCCATATGATAGTTATGGCACACTTGAGTAACATGTGCTTTCTGTTGTAGATAACATTGAAGACAGACCACATTCCACTTGAACTGAATGATATACGTCTGAAATTGAGTTAATTAGCGTTTTTAGTTTTTCATTTCAGTTGCGAATGATACAATTTTTCAAATATTTTAACTACTTTTTCGCATCCTATGATAGCCGTTTATGTGTTAAATTTAATAGGAGAATATCTGGTAAAAATTCTTCAAACTTCATATTTTTATCTGTATTAGGTTAGCATTAAACTCTGAACTTTTAAGGGAGGAAGAGACAAAAACGGATAAAAATGGTATCATGGCTATAGTCGTGAAATTCGGTATGCACATACCTCTGACACCGTAGACTCGCAACAAAAATGGATTTTTCGAAATTTTGTATGGGAAAATTTGTTTAAAGGAAAAACTGGACCAAAAGGGTTAAAAATTGTGCAGAAGATAGGATAGTGAAATTCGGCGTATAAATTCCTCTGACCAAGTAGACGTACAACACAAATGGAGTTTGTACTTTTAAAGGCTGAGCAGGACAAAACGGTATAAAAATGGTATCAGCTAAAGTATTACAGATAGAATCGTAAAGTCCATAAATTCCTGTAAATTCCTCCGATGACATAGAAGATCAGAGGAATTTACAGGAATTTATGGACATTTAAGGGATGAGCGGGACAGAAAGGGATAAAATGGTACCAATGAAACAAAGCGATAAACGTCGTCATACAATTCTAAGACGATATAGCCATGTTTGTCTGTTTAAAGAACGCTAGCAACCAAATGAAAGGAGCCAAGACGTCAAAATTTTCCATAAATGTTTTCCGAGGGAATACCCATAACAACCCCTTATATTTTAGAGTATTTAAACATATTTTTTTCAATATGTTTGCTTGTACACACATCATATATGGTATGCACCTTCCCCTATAGCAAAAACGTGCACCATAAAGCCCATCTTATTCGTAGGGGGTGAAATGGGGCAAAAAGGGATAAAAATGGAACATATCAAAGGAAACCAGCTAGACGCACAAAATTCGGTTTGTACATTCCTGTAATTGAGTAGAAAAGTATTGTATTGTATATGTAGTCCATGGTGGAGGGTATATAAGGTTCAGCCCGGCCAAACTTAACACCGCGAACTTCTTTGTGTGTGTTGATTAAGTGCAAACAATTTCTATCGCGGGAGTCACTAAAGCGTTACGCCAAGAAGATGAAAATGATCGCCGCGAAGAAGTATCTCCTGTTGGGAAAAATTTAGCACTTCAATGGAGTCACTACTTAGTGACTTTTAAAAGCAGAAGGACGAATGCGTGCGTATGTGTGAGTGCGTATATTTTAATTTCATTCCTTCTAATTCTTCAAATTCTCTACAGACTAGTAATTTTTGGCACATTCTTCATTTAAAAGCTTTTTCCACTTCTTCTCGACTGGGAATCGAACCGTTAACCGATCGTTTGCTAGTTCGGCTTAAAGGCCATGTTTTGTTCATTGTGTGCAGGCAGGCGTGTTGAAGTAGTGATTTCTGCGCGACGAAGATCAAAATGGAAGTGCAAATGATTGCGGGAATAGTTGCGATTTCATAATAGTAATTATTACGCATTATTAGGAGATTGTCTCTTTACTTTAACTGTCTCTCCCATTCTTTCTCTGTCCTCGTTTCTATATAAAGAATAATATCTGGGTTTGCTTACCTCAGATTGTAGTATCTCGCTCTTAACATGGTAAACATTAGACTATTAACAGTTCGTATTTATTAAAAAGTGAAAGTTTTTTATTTTTTGCATTTTAACATAATGCGATATAATTTCAAATAAGTTGTTTTTATTCGTTACAACAGTAAAAATACTAGATTTTTATCAAATAATCATATTAATCATACGCTAACTGTTATATTGTTGCGCGAAAAATGATAATAGTAAAATTTCTACTCTCGATTGCAGACTATATATCTGCTATAAACATAGCAACATAGTATCTAGGGAGACTCCCGAACTATATTGAATTCCTATCACGATAGTCCATTGTGGCTTAACTCTTGGAGTTGTGTGTACTTCTGAACTATGGCTCTCTGTATTAATAAAAGAGATCCCTACAGCTACTTCGACCATATTTAAAGTGAGTACTTTTCAAATTTGTGAGATATCAAATCAAAGACAGCATCGACGCTGCGGTACAAAACTAAATGGTCGTTCAAATAGATATAAAACAAAAGTTATCTAAAGTGTTTGTGACGACCCAGGCCTCTTCCATATGTATGGCTTTCCCTGGGCTTTATGTCCCTAAAGACTAGTGCCGTTTATGGCAGTAAAACCACCGAACGAACAAGAACGTACTTATGCCGAATATTGTATTTTAATAGCCCCAGTGTTTCCATAGAGGCCAAAAACAGCCGAAACCGAAACAAGAGGAAAGTTAACATATGTAGCATAGTGTGGTCTTTATGGGTATTTAATAGAACTTTTACTATTTCTGAAAGTGTATTTCAAATAACAACATACGCACTTGTATGCTTACAAACACATATATGAAAATCCAGCGGCGGAATGAAGGAGTGAGAATGCCTTTTATCGGGCATACGAAGGTCTTCAACTTTCCCTCGCACCTGAAAAAATTTGAAAATTCTTCCGCATTCCAATTGAGATAATTTGCGTTGATAATTAAGAATATCATTTCCACAAGTGAGGGGCTCTGTAATCCTCAAATCGAAGTTGGTGAAAATGGGGTTTATTTTAATATTAATTTGCGTTATAAATTAGTTCAAATTAGCCAAATATTTTGTGGAGTTTCGTATTGTTAATTCCAATTCCTAAAAATGGTAATTTTTTTAAATATAAATGGCAGGAAGCGAAAAAGTGAAACATTCCTCACAACTTAAAAATAACTTTCAAATCTTTCAAAATAAAGAACATCTCATGCAATTAATTAATTTTCACAACATCCGAATCTCAAGATTTGCGTCTTCTTCGGATGCTCTCTTTTGGCTGGGTTTGTTTGTAGAAGAATACGTTATTGTTTCAACGGTTTAACTATTGTTGGGAGCGGGTCGTTGGGTAATGTAAGAGTTCTTTCATTGCCCAAGCTTACATAATCAAGAATACCGTCCCCACATAGGGAGCATAATGTTTCCTTGAGAAAGTAAAGTTTTGGAAGATATAATAAGGCCTCTTTCTAGGAGGCCTCGCCTAGTCAGAAGTTTGACATTCTCACTTCCATTTGTCGTAGTAGGAGCAGCAGCGATAGCGACAAACAACACAATAGAGCCCCATAACAACAATTGTTAACAATTTTTAGGTATTAAGTGGTGAAAGTGTTGTTAACACAAATGAAATGTGCAATAACAATGAGAGCAATAATACATACATACATTAGAACGGCAGCAGCGCCAATAACAACACCGCCGGCAGCAGCAACAACAATGGTAATATCAGAACCCATATACGATTCTAACAGCAGCAGCAGGCAGTGGCAGCAACAATCCGCCGGAAATAGGTCGGTTCTGGTTGCTACAAACGCAATGAAAAGGAACCGAAATGTGAACAGGAAATATGAATGGAGAACTCTGAACAATTGTTGCCAAATTAAATATTCAACTTTAATGTATTTTATTTCTTTATTCTCTCAAATTTGTCTTTGCGAGTTGTTTCTTCGTGTAAAGGTATCCCAGAGTGGAGACGAACTAAAGATCAAAAGGGAGCACACATATTTTAGCATAAACAGCACATAAACAAACAATAAACGAAGTCGCACACAAAAGAACGAACGTACAAAAGAACGAACGTACAAAAGAACGAACAAATAATAATGAAACAATAAACAAAAGTTAACAATAAAACATAATCTCAGAGTTTACCAGACTTCCGCTTTTATCGTCGTTGTCGTTGGTTTTTGCGCTTTTTGTGGAGCCCCTCCATGAATGTGAGAATATTTTCAACTCGCCTAGGAACGAAGAATGCCACACAATGCCAACGATGAAGTGCTTGTTCCCTCCGATGTTAAACTTAATGTTAAGTGACATTAAAGTGCATGCACATGGCATCCATAAGGACATACACACACATACACTCAGACACACATACACACATGCTCTGCAAACATAAACATCCGAAGGAACAGAACAGATGTCTGTGTATGAATAATGAAAGTAAAGAATAAAAGCGAACACAAAAAGCCTCATTATGTCTACTCGATTCCATCGTAATTATTCGCATACATGTGGGCTACAACGAACTGTGGCTCCACTCCACTCCGCTCCGCACCGTTCAGCAATCGCGTTAGTGCAATCGCTTTTAAAGTACGACGTATCTGGGTGCGGCGCTGCAGTTCTCAAGCGGTTGCAGCTCTAATACAGTGGGCAGAGAACCTTTATTTCATTAAATGTTGTGAATGTTTTTTCCTTTTCCTGCGTAATCTAAATATCTCTTGAAGTGTTTTTAAAGGACGCGTAGTCGTACTGACATGATAAACACAACAAGATCAGTGTTGCCAACGCTCCAATTGGTTAGAAAAAACAATAACACTACTCAACAAAATGAAAAAAATTTCATGTACTCCGGATGCGATAATTTTTTCTGTGTAGATAACCTTGACATGAGCTCGAAAAACGCAATAAAATTTTTTTTTTCGTTTGGTTTTTTTTATTTTTTTTTTTTTAATTTTAAAATTTTTTTGTTAATTTGTTTCGTCCGGCATAACTCGGGAACCACTAGCCCGATTTAATTGAATTAAATTTTAAAAAATTTAAAATTACAATTCCCTTAATCTGTTCATATATTGTTTTCCTATACAAGCAACAGTTTCCAAGTTAAAAATGAATATATAAAGGAAAAAACTTATTTTTTGCCTAAAGATTTAAATTTTTTTAAAAATCCATAAAAAATCCAAAATGAAAAAAAATGTCAAATCTTATTACTTTTACGTAAAGTCACATAACCTATGAGCAAAATGAGACAAAGATCATGAAAATCGATGCACGCGTTTCGCTTTTATTCGCAATTGAGTAAAGGTATGAATTTCAAAAATTTGCTCGACATATGCACAACTTTGTCTATGGTAAGGTTTTTTCTTTTTTTTGATTCTCAGAATTAACAAAACGGAATAAACAAAGGGTTATTTAATTTTTATGATTGCGTAAGCAAAGTAATAAACGCTAATAAATGTGCGTGAACAATTAAAAGGAAAAAGGAAAGGGGACTTTTTTAATTATTTGGGTTTTCCGTTGGCTACCTGTATGATTTTTTTACAGAAATGCAACCCACATTTAAGGGTGGTCATTATTCGGAAAATTTAAGACTCACACATGGTGAAACAGGTATGTAGCCACCGTAAAAAAATATACACCCATTTATAAGTACATGTCAGTAAAATACTAAACAATACACAGTATAAATAGGTCTTCATTGATCGATTTTACTCATTCAACAAGTGTCGACGAACGCGATAGTTAAAATGAGCAAACGTTCGCGAGGATTTGAATGCAATACCAATCCAAGTAATTTTTGTTACATGTGCGGAGAATACGTTTCTGAAAAAAACAAGCGTTGTTTTTCACCTAAATTGAGAGATTCATTTGAAGAGAGCTTCAATTTAAAGGTCTCAAACATAGATGAGCGGTGGACACCAAGTGCTCTATGTCCAAGGTGCTACGTACAGCTAGCTGACTCAAGGTAAGTGTAGATTACGAAATTCAAGAACATATATAACTTATTATTGAAATTCTTTCAGACGACAGCCGAGAATCATCATGCCAATGCTTTGGAGAGCTCCGCTTTGCCATGTAACAGATTGCAACTTCTGTCTTAGCAAAAAACAGGCGTGGGAAAAAATATACGATGGACTTACGCTGCTGTTTCAACAGTGAATTTTCCAGTGCCATTTTCCGAAGAACCAGTGGACCCGCAACCGTCCGTTTCAAGATGGGCATCTAATAATGAGGCGATACATCCAACATCAGATCCGGAGACAGTAGAAACCACATCAGAATGCGAGTCAACATATACATTGCATGGAGGTCAACGCTTATGTTCCCAAGCAGAACTGAACGATTGGGTTAGAGAATTGAAACTCTCCAAGGAAGATGCAGAGTTGCATGCATCGCGCATGCAACAGTTCGGTTTCTTGGCTCCTGGTGTGGTGACAACAATCTACAGGAAGCGTCATGAACCATACGCAAGGTACTACACAAAAAAAGACAACATCTGTTTCTGTAAGGACATTCCCGGATTATTTGGTGAACTCGGGTACTCTTACGATCCAGGAGAGTGGCGTCTTTTCATCGACAGCAACAAGCAAAGCCTTTAAGCAATTTTACTGCACAACGGCAACGAGAAACCTTCGATTCCAATTGCTCATGCCGTTGACACCAAGGAAACATACGAAGTCATGGACAATCTACTAAAGTGCCTTAACTATGAGAGGCACGATTGGAAAGTTTGTGCCGACCTTAAGGTTATCGGTATCCTTTGTGGATTACAAGGTGGATTCACAAAGTACTGTTGTTTTCTCTGCCTTTGGGACAGCCGCGATCGTCAACATCATTACACCAGGAGGAGTTGGACAGAAAGAGTTAACTTCATCCCCGGCAGCGACAACGGGAAATATACACCACTCATAAAAAAGGAAAATGTTTTTCTCCCACCTCTTCACATAAAGCTCGGACTCATAAAAAACTTCGTGAAAGCTATCAACAAAGATGGCGAAGCGTTCGCCTATTTAAAAACCATTTTTCCTCACCTTTCATCGGCAAAGATTAAGGAAGGCGTTTTCGACGGTCCGCAAATTAAAAAGTTGTTGCAAGACCAACAGTTTGAGCACATTTTATCACCAAATGAAGCTGCAGCTTGGAACTCATTTCGGCAAATTGTTTCCGGATTTCTTGGAAACAACAAAAGCTCAAATTACAGAGAGATCGTCGAACAACTACTCCAAAATTATAAAAAAATTAGAGCAAATATGTCGCTTAAGATACATTTTCTACACTCGCACTTGGACACTTTCCGGACAACCTGGGCGATGTGAGTGACGAGCATGGCGCACATGTAACAAAAATTACTTGGATTGGTATTGCATTCAAATCCTCGCGAACGTTTGCTCATTTTAACTATCGCGTTCGTCGACACTTGTTGAATGAGTAAAATCGATCAATGAAGACCTATTTATACTGTGTATTGTTTAGTATTTTACTGACAGGTACTTATAAATGGGTGTATATTTTTTTACGGTGGCTACATACCTGTTTCACCATGTGTGAGTCTTAAATTTTCCGAATAATGACCACCCTTAAATGTGGGTTGCATTTCTGTAAAAAAATCATACAGGTAGCCAACGGAAAACCCAAATAATTAAAAAAAGTCCCCTTTCCTTTTTTCCTTTTAATTGTTCACGCACATTTATTAGCGTTTATTACTTTGCTTACGCAATCATAAAAATTAAATAACCCTTTGTTTATTCCGTTTTGTTAATTCTGAGAATCAAAAAAAAAGAAAAAACCTTACCATAGACAAAGTTGTGCATATGTCGAGCAAATTTTTGAAATTCATACCTTTACTCAATTGCGAATAAAAGCGAAACGCGTGCATCGATTTTCATGATCTTTGTCTCATTTTGCTCATAGGTTGTGTGACTTTACGTAAAAGTAATAAGATTTGACATTTTTTTTCATTTTGGATTTTTTATGGATTTAAAAAAAAAAAAAATTTTAAATCTTTAGGCAAAAAATAAGTTTTTTCCTTTATATATTCATTTTTAACTTGGAAACTGTTGCTTGTATAGGAAAACAATATATGAACAGATTAAGGGAATTGTAATTTTTTAAAATTTAATTCAATTAAATCGGGCTAGTGGTTCCCGAGTTATGCCGGACGAAACAAATTAACCAAAAAAAATTTTAAAATTAAAAAAAAAAAAATAAAAAAAAAACCAAACGAAAAAAAAAAATTTTATTGCGTTTTTCGAGCTCATGTCAAGGTTATCTACACAGAAAAAATTATCGCATCCCGAGTACATTTTGACTGTTGACTAGTGTAATTAAAAATAGAAAGTTGTAACAACTTCTTTTTAATCTTACCATTTTTGTTCTTTGGAATGCTGCCACTTGGTAATGACAATTCAGCAATATCTTAAAAAAATTAAATAAATGTGTTCTTGGGCAAGAAATTTGTTGACTATCGAAGTATTATTTTACAGTAATAAAAATAAAGTCAATATCATATTACACTTAATGTAAGCTCCCGTGTTTCGAACTCAGAATCTTAGGAATGCAAAGCGCACGTTCTACGTACTACACCACAGAGACAGATTTAGAACTCTGGCAAATGTTGTATACACATACACATGAATTTTGAATTCTATTACCTTTGACAACACGAATATGGTTAGATTGTGTGTACATCACTACTAGTACACACAATCTAACCATATTCGTGATTCAGATACTCTTCGTTTCGTATATGCCGAAATCGCGTGAAATGAAAAATATTATACAATTTTGTTTAGTTACTCATTCCCAGACCACTGATAATATAAATTATGGATTATTATCGGAGAAAATATGTATTAACCTAGTTTAATTTTGATTACTTTTTAGTCGGAAACCTATTCATTTTAACACTAACAATAATAGGCCTGTTGGATTCGGCTTACTAGCTTACGATTAAGACACTTGATAAGGTGGCATCACGGTTGCCCATTGGTTTATCTCAAATGGATCAACAAGAAAAATCTGGCAGCAATGCTAAGAGAGTAGTAAGCTACTTTCTTGTTAAGCGAGTAAATTTCCATACAAAAATTAAAGCCCAATGAAAATAGAAAAGTACAGAAATCGTACAATATCTAATAGACTTTTATTGTACGTTTTTGCATATGAAATTTTAATAATGGTTATATGCCAAAAGCATAATGAAAACAAGTAATTAAGCTTCAGTCGGCTAAACCGACTTATATATACCCCCACTCTGAGAGTAATAAGGAATGAAACTTTATGTAGGACATTTATAAAACAATTGTAAAAACATGATCAAATATCAAGTCATAGTGGATTCCATGCACCAGTATAGAAGTTATGAAGGATTTAATATTACCTAGCATAGAGACACTTGTGTGGGTGGTACAAGAAGGGGCGTGGCTAAAGAATAAATATTTTTTAGGTTAAAGTGATTATAAAACATGTCTAAATATGAAATTGCAAATGATTTTGACTACCCGTGTGGATGTTATATCGGTTTTATTGCAACCAAAGTTTATGCCACTTTGTGTGGGAGGTACCTGAAGGGGTGTGCCAATTTCGCCCATAATCCATACGAATGTAACCACTGAAAAAGCGTTTCTAAATATCAAAGTATTTATATTAGTATATAAATTTCAAAGGTGTACCTGTTTCCCATTCTTTTTGCCTCAAAAACTGGTCATTAGCCCCCCCGTGCACTGTTGGGAGGTTTCGCTGTATATGTATATAATTATATATAAAATTCATTAAAAAGAGAAGCTAATTCAAAAGCTACTCGATTTAATGTTTTCAATAATTTTTTTTCTAAGATATTCGGCCTCAACTTTACATACTTAATATCTACTTGCCTGTTTTATTTATTAAGTCACTCACATTTACGAAGAATCCACAACGTTGCTCAAGTTGCGCTTTTACACAGCAATGTCCCACCGTGCTTGCTGTGTATGGAACAAAAGTAAAGACCTGTCCATACGTATGTACAGTCATATAAATGCATGTCTCAATAAAGAATATACATTAGAGCGCCAGTTTTTTTTTAATAAAATTCGTTTTTAGATCATACAACAAATGTCTGTTTACATATCTTATCGAATTACTGGCATTGATCTTGCATTTGGCCCTAGAAATGTTAAAATGGAGTGGTGTGTACAATTTCAATATTAATATGATGTCAACCATAACTTAACCTTAATTTGATTCTTTTCAAGAATAAATCTCTGCTATATAGTGTACGTTCGTATAAAGAACTGTTAAAATAAAAATATTCGTATATTAAACTCCATTTCGGCGATCACTATGTGTGTGAGCCTAAGAACACATCAAATGACCCACCCTAATGTACATGTGAATGTAAAATTGAAAAAAGCCTTATTTATGTGAATTTCCATCCATACTCGCACGACGCATCCAATTAAGTCAGCAACTTTTAAATGCCCAACTCTTTTAGTTGGCAACGCTCATTTGTTGTGTGTATGGGATTGTGTGTGTGTGCGCGCTTTCATGCTCCATTAGCTGGAGTTGGAATGGTGAGATGATGGTGGAGGGCGCACCGGAGTAGTATTAAGCCTTTAATTCGCACATGGAAATACGCAGTCTTTTAATGGCAGCTCGCCACCAACTCCTGAAATTGTATGTATATGTGTGTGTGAGTGTGTATATGTGTGTGCAAGAGTGTGAGCATCGCATTACACCGACTGGCAAATAATATACTTACCTTTGTAATACTGCCTGCATATTAAGTCATGTTGAATTTCAACTTTAATTGCGCAAACACCATTTTACTTTTCTACATTTGCACGTTATTTTAATTAACTCATATAAATGCAAATGTAATGTTGGCCCTGGGACAGCCGACGTACGAGTACCTTGGGCCGCTGTCGTCATTGTTGTCTGCTGGAGGTTGATGGCGTTGTCGCTGTCGCTGCCGCTGCCGCTATCAATGTTGGGAATGGTGTCGGTGTTGTTGGTTGATGCTGGTGACATTGTCGCTTTTTTGCAATCCTTTAATTAAAATGTGATAACGATGATATTAACTCTAATTAATATAGTGCTTGTGTTGCTCTTTTGAATTCTGGAGAATCACATCAGATGCGAAAGAGTTACACTTTTCCGAGTGTGTCACATCGCTGTATGGAATGTTTCATAATTTGCATTTGACTTAATTCATATACACAAGAAATGGGTATTCAGATAAAAAATATACAAATAGTTGAAATTGTTAAACAGAGTAAGCCAAAGTAAAGGAGCATCAATTTTACATTTTAACGCCTATTCTCTTAGGAAAATTTTTCGGGGTACGTGGTATGTTAAAGTTGGTTATATCAAGGATAACAACTGTAATAAATCCTATTGATGTGACATTTAATGTGACTGGATAGACAGAAAAATTACAAAAATCTTTGTAAACGCACATTATGCTATGTTTGGTGTGTACTTTGAGAATCATGTAGACATTTCCATGGCCAAAAACTGAAACTTTCTCACTGGCTTTATATATCGGGAGTTCCTGAAGAAGTCTACAAATTTTACATTTTATTGAAATCGTAGAGTTTTATCAAAAAATGTTAAATATTGCTTACTAATGCAATTATATCAATTATAGATGCTAACTAATCAAAATTGTTTTCTTCTATTCCAGGTAATTCAAACAAATAATCAAAAATGATTGCATTAGAATCGAGGTGTTGTTTTTCCTTGGATCATAAAGGTAAGATCTTGATAGTGGTTCGTTGGCTTGTTGTCTTGGCAAGTTGGCATTTCCACTTAGTTTTCGGTCACCGCGTACCTTATTTTGAAGTGCCAAATTACATTTTACATCGAATTTATTCGTCAGAACGAACACAGTAAAAGCGCCTGCAACAAAATTGGAGGGAAAATCTATTTATTTTGTGGCAAGTGAAAGGTGTAGCTCAAGGATACACGGTTGATGTTTCCACTTTTTTATAAGATTAAGGAAAACTCAAAAATAATTCAAAGTTTTGAAGTAGTCTGTCGTATTCAGCAATTATTTGCTCGCAATGTGCCGTATTTGACGTTGTATGTAATAACTATTTGTATGTATTACACCGTGCGAGAAACTGAAAACAATTTGATGGGTCATGGAAATTTCCATTTAATTGTGAAAGCTGACACAAAACATAATCAAACGACATATTTACTTTTTTTATTGTCTTGTAGAGTTCGCTTTTAAAATGATATTTGATATTTTGAAGGATATAATTATTCAAAAATTGTTTGATGATTGATACGAAAATGAAACGTGACACTGAGCAATCTAGATAATTTTTGTGAGAGAAAAGATCTGTTCAAATTTGAATCCTTCATTATACCTACGGAATACAAGTACCAATACACACTTCAGTGTAGGATTTTTAATTTTAAATTAGTTTCCTAAGACACGTATAAAGTATAAGTGTGTGAAGATAAATTCAGTCAGTTATATACGTAGCACAAGCGCGCTTACCTGCACATCCGTCCAAAAAATGATATTATACTAAAATTAATATAAAAATTTAAGTTTTTCGCCACCATACCGAATCAGGAATATGTACGGCGCAGCTGAAGTATTTTCACTATTTCTTCATGTAAAACTATGGTGTCTTGGAGTCCCCCATTTGGACCTTTCTGGTCAGGGTGAAGGAACTTCTTGGATGCCGCATTTTAACCCCAATTTGAATAAAAAATAATATGTACGTAAGAAAACAGTCCACCTAGGATTCAAACCCTGGCTTCTACCCGGTGCACCACACCACCCTTGCTACACAGTGCTATAGTTTGGTACTTGAAATTTGCAGAGTCAAATTAATGTTGGTGGAGCGTGTGAGTAATGTTGCGAGTGAATCTGGGAACAAAAAGGTCCCGTTATTACATGTGCATGGTTTAGATACTATTTTTTAGAATTGTGTTTCAGTTGCAATGTTGCCAATTTGGTCGAATCTCCGATTCGGTATGGTGGCGGGTAATATAAAGTACATTTCTGTATTCTGCTCACCTGGGTCTAAAATATGCCATCCAAGAAGTTCGTTCAACCTGACAGGAAAGGTCCAAATGGGGGACCCCAAAACACCACAAATCCCTGTGGTGCAAATCATGTCCTTAGAGACCGGTTCTAAGGCCCGTAGTATAGAGCATACATCGGACATGTGCAACTCATAGCACAGGGGCTAAATGCAGACCTCACATGGCAAATCCATGCGTCTAGGGCCAGTGACTACACGTATGGCGTTTTATCAAATTGTATCCATAATGGATTGCTTGAATTCGTATAGTTTCCATAAGCTGGTCGCTGATATCAACGTGCAAATAGAAAGCTGCAATACAAAACTTCAACAAGAAGCATACGGTCATTCATGTAAACACATGCCTACATGAATTCCATAGCAGAAGCAATCCAATCTTTAGTTAGATGGGCTCTCATTTCTACGCTGACTCATGCCACCACAACTATTTCATTCGTTTAAGCAAGTTTACTTGGTTTCTCTTTAGGGTTCTTATATTTATTTGGACTTTTAATGCATTTGATTATAAACTCCATTTATTAAGAATTTTAAAAGCCGAACTGATTCATTACTTTCATTGCAAACCAGTCGTGCGAATCACAGCTTTGATGGCTATAACAATCTCCAAGGCATTCTTAGGAAATCCTGCCAATGAATAAAACATTATTATGGACCACTTTAATTTCAGAATAGAAACAAAATTACCACAATTCTTACAATCAATCCCGAGTATGATTCGTTCTGTGGAAGATTTCAAATGAGACAATCAACAGAATTTCATTACAGCCGATACAAGCGGCAGTCCGACGCGAAATTACATTCCGTTCCTCCGTAAAGTTTATTACCATTCATAACCGCAAAATAATACAAATCTCCGAAGGAGCGACCACGCGCGAACACTGAAGCAGAGCTCTCGTTGACAGTGTGCAGTGGATGGGGGTGTCCGTTGCTTGATAAAATAAAACAAAAAGAAATAAAATGAAATATAAAAACGAACCACAAACTCATTGGAGCGAAATCTTATAAAAAAGAAAATTGGCACGAACATTGACACAGCCATTCGCACGCCCACACCCCCGATCCAGAGGGGCAGTAATAACAACTTCCAAAATGTGTACGTATACGTACACATTTTTATATGTATCAAATAAGGATGAATGTACGTTCATCGGATTTCATTTCGTTTGCGGTTCAAATGTAAACATTTCCTTGATAGACAAGCACATTTTCCGAACGCTTACGAATGCAAGCATTTGCCACGACCGACTAGCTGTTGCGACCGCGTTGCTTGTTGCGACAAAAGAACACCGCATTGACAGAAATGTTTATTTTGACCCAGTTACATCATGAATATATCCCACGAATTTTCCCCGGATTTGGTCGTATTTCCTCTGCTTCGGTACAAATTTAAGCAGAATTTGCAATGAAAACAATCGACTTTTTCATGGAGTTGTTTTGGTATTCAAAGTCATTATAATTCTCTGACTGACAGGTGCAAATGAGTTGCAAATTTGGCTGATTTTTTCCTCTATTACAAAGAATTTAATTTGTTTGTTTTTATCATTCACATAAAATGCTTTTTAATTTACTATTAAATGATTATTGACATAATGCAGCTTGGATCAATTTTTGCATTTTATAAGACGAGTATTTTTAAGCTGATGATAGGCCGGTGCAGTCGAACGAAAAAGAATTAGTTGTTCTCCGAACAATTTTTAATAAAAAACAAGTAGGACAGGCTAAAGTCGGGCGGGGCCGACAATGTGATACCCAACACTACTCCCTGCATCTACACTTTGGAAACCAAGTAAATTTAGTATCGATGGACGATTTTAGGTACTCCATATAAATTAATGAACAACTTTTGAATTATTTTATGTGATGGTGTTTCACAGTAAGTGTTTTGGTTGAAATATAACATGATCGGCATTAATTTTTATTAAGATTCAAAGCAAGATGTGGCGTCTAGAGCGATTGTTGTTGTATGGGGCCTTTACACATGGACCCATATGGTTGACTTTCGTATTAGGTGTTTTGTAGTTTCAATATAACGTTTCATCAAGATCCGTTGTAAAATATGGATATTAGAGCAGTAATAGTGTAATTGGGAGGTACATTTCATTGGGTGCTATATTACAGCATGGGCCCATGTGTTCCACATTCACGTGAGATGTTTGTAATTCAAATAAAACATGATCCTGAAAATGTTGTCAATATCACATGTAGAATGAGTATTCTAGAGCAGTAACAGTCTAAGTTATAGGGATACTTGTATGGAGGATATATCTAAATCTGAACCGAATTCCTCCAAATTCAATTCTAATTTCATGGCTTTAGATGGGCAGCAGACGGACGGACAGACAGACATCGTTATATCGGGCCTAACTACTTTTTCTGGTTCTATCCAATTTGTTTACCCACAGTAATTTATTTTGTGGAAGATCTGAAATATTTAAGTTATCTAAGCAATCCGTAACTTCGGAGATCTTAGACATGGTGTTAGGATAGTGCAAACTTGTTAGGGCACTAGGATAAAAAGAAGATTTTACTATTGGCGTCACTTTGCTTCGTGTTATTTTGTCATTTTGACAAATAATAGAAAGCGCAAAATTAATGATGTTCGACCTGAAATACTACCTGATTTTATTATAAAACTTAAACAGAATTCTAGATTTAGCAAAACTCGTGGATCTTGACCACTAGCTGCATTATTATAAATTTGGGTTCGATGATCTAGTCCGATATTAAAAATGAACTATATCATCAATACGATTCTGGTAACAGCCAGCATTTAATTGTTTGGGATTGATTTGATTAAAAACAAGTAACGAAAGGCTAAAGTCGGTCGGTGCCGACTATATGATACACTCCACTTTCTATCCGAATACGATTCAATTCGGTGGAAAAGTGAAAACGTATGTTTCCTAATCATAGACTAATATGAAGTGATCCACGTACTCAATCTGAAGAAATTCGGTGAAAACACGTGGTTTCTGGGGCGGAAAAAGTCAAATCGGTGGTGTTTATAGTGGAAATATAAGATAACTTGCAAAATTTGAAGAAGATCTGTTAAAATATGTGAAATCGGGAGCGAAGTTTGAATGGGAGCTATATAAAAATCTGAACCGATCAGACCTATTTTCACCACAGGTGTTCCTAGTTATACACTCCACGAGAGTATTATGTCTTTGTGCATTTGTTTGTAACACCCAAAAGGAAGCGAGATAGACCCATTGCAGCCTCACTCTACAGAGTAGGAGGGTATATATCATCTGGGACAGAAAAAGAATCTAACGCATTGAAGAAGTGACTTAAGACCCTGTGTATGTTTGGACCAAATCCTTTTCACGACTTTTTAAGGTGTTTGAGCCATGTTCGTTCGTCCGTCCGTCTGGCTGGCTGGTGTACACGATAACTCTCGAAAGGAGTTAAGGAATCAATTCAAACTTTGCACATGGTAATATTTAAAGATGTGCGGAAATGCCACGCCCCTTCTGGTACCTCCCACACAAATATCACATATTCCAATGTTAAATTAAAACCCATATAACTTCCACACGGATATTTGAAATAAGCTATATTTTCGTATTTGATAATGTTTTTATAATCACTTTAAGTGTGCTAAATATGGCGGGTTTTTCCACACCCCTTCGAGTACCTTCCACACAATTGTCTATATCCTAGGTAAAATTAAATCCTTCATAACTTCTATACTGGTGCATGGAAACCACTATAACTTCATATTTGCTCACGTTTTTACAATTGTTTTATAAATGTGGAATCTTGGGCCACGAACCTTCTAGTACTTTCCATACTAATTATTCTGCCATACGTAAAATTTAATTCCTTATAACTTCCGTATATATGTTCTCTGAGAGTGAGGGTATATATAAGTCGGTTTAGCCGACTGAACCTTACTTACTTGTTTTTTTGAATTGATTTAGCACAACGAAGTTTTTCGGGATAAGAACGAACGCTATTTAATTTGAAGAAAATCGGTTCAGATTTAGATATAGCCTCCATACGAATTTCACTTCGATTTTACTCTTTTCACACTAGATACCACATATTTTAAGAGATTTTCTTCAAAATTCGCAAAACATCTTATATTTAAACTAGAAACGCCTATGGTAAAAATAGTTCAGATCGGTTCAGATTTATATATAGCTCCCATTTTTATATTTCGCTCCCAATTTGACTTTTTCCGCTCTAGAAACCACATATTTTAACAAATCTTCTTCAAATTTGGCAAAATATTCTATGTTTCCACTAGAATCACCCATGGTGAAAATGACTCAGATCGGTTTAGGTTTATATATAGCTCCCATACAAGTTTCGCTCCCGGATAGACTTTTTCCGTCTCAGAAACCACGTGGTTTCACCGAATTTCATCAAATTGAGCATAACACGTTATACTTGAACTGGAAGAACCAATTGTGTAAGTTGGTCACTTCATTCTATGTTTTTATATAGCCCCGATACAAATATTCTTCTCGATTTGACAAATTGGGTCAGGTCATATTAGCCTATGATTAGGAAGCATACAAAAATCCTTCCGGTTTTCAATTTTTTACCGAATTGAATGTATTCGTATAGGAAGTGGAGTGTATCATATAGTCGGCCCCGCCCGACTTTAGCCTTTTCCTACTTGGTTTTTCCGTTTCAGTTCATTAGTGAATTGTACGAAAAACTGTAGATCGATTTTCGACCAGCCATTTTTATTTCCATTTTCAAAATCGATTACTCGCGTTTGCCACTTTGAGGTCGAATTCGAAACAAACAGGGGAAAGTATGAAAGGAATAGCTAATCGTCGAGAGCCTAAGCGAACACAAAATATCAAAAAAACGATGAAACTAAATGAAGGCACGGTCAATATTAGAGATACTTAAAAATATTTAAGAAACTAAACCCTCTGTATACTTTGCATTTGTGTTTGTGTTCGAAACGGAAGTTTGCTGTCAAATATAATACAAAATAAATTAATTGAAAAAAGAAAAAAAATATTAATTCATTTTATTTGAATAGACGTATCACCTGATGAAATCAAAAATCCTTGATGAAATATATTGATAACAAATACTTAAATATCATTAGGAAGCATTTAAGTTTCATTTAAAAATAATTACTAATTTCTGAAGGTACATACATATATTAGTTTTTTTGTTGTTAAAGGTTATTTTACAAAAATTGTCTACTATAAATATACATACATACAATATCTGATAAATGCCTAATACACTACACATATATGACTGTGGCATTGAAATATTATTATTATACCCTCCGCCATACCACGATAAATTGAGTGATTTAGATAAATAACCAACTATGCCAACACATCTTTTCGGAACGCCCTAATGTACACATCTATGCTCATAAATTCCCCTTTATAATCATGTACGTTGTACTGTTACTGCAACTGAAAGTTCTTCTTCCTTGTGGCGTAGGAACTTATTAATGGGAACATCTCGAATAAGCAGCAGGGGCTAAAGCAATAAGTTGGAGGTCATACAGAGTATGCGGCAATATTTCTTTCGACTGAGAGGTTAAGAACACATTTCCGTTTCCTTTTTGGAAGCAGTAGAGGAACATAAAATTCACACACGCTCCACATTCGTCCAGCGCCACATTTACACGCGTCTATGCTACATATACGTATTTCTGCATACATATAGGGTGGGGATTTAACCATTTCTATTGTTTTGATTCTTTCGGACTGTTAGCATTCACACAATGTCGTATCACCGCGTTTCTAAATGATCCCATTTACACCTGTTCAACGGTGACTTTGATTTAGAACAAATATGGGTGTGTGAGCCATTTAAAGTCTACAAAATAAAAAAATCAGGCCATGCTATTATTAATGTATTAAAAATATATATTTATTTCTTGGCCACCCTGTAGATATCTCTATTCTATACTAACAACAAGGAATACAAGCTTCCAATATTACACTACCCAGCAAAAACTCGGTAATGCCACCTCATTATTATTTGCATTACCTAGTAATGACAGCCCATTACGCCCAGCATTATTCTGAAGTATGCAATGGCCTCCTTATAATGGTTTAAAAAAGTAGTTATTGGTAACAACACGTCCATGTTTTGCTACACCTAGAGTTGTGTGTAGCTTTGTCTTCCAGCCATTTCGATGTTTCCGCGACCGTCACTCGAAGATTAAAACGGTTTGATACCTTCGATTGATGAATCAAATTTAGTTGCTGCCTGTCAATCGAAATGTGCACAATGTGAGTTACTTCTTTGTGCGGAATGTGATTTATTTCTTTGCAGAATCATAAAGTTAACAGGTTGAACTATATTGGAATTAAAATGTTTTATTTTATTATTAAAATAGTATTGTACTAATACTGTCTTATCAACACAACAACAATAAGAAGAAAGGAAAGGAGGATTCACCATTCTTCTTAATGTTCTGTTCCTTTTGTTACAACAACAAAACTGTAAATTTTTGTGTATACGTTCGCTTGCCGTGGTGTCGTTGTTTATCATACCAAATTTGGAATATAATGAAGTTGCAATAAGTTGAAGTTGCTAGAAATGTTTTTCTGTGTGTGTTCAAACCACCAACCACAACACACAACAACGTCAACCAACATACTTACCAACCAGTACTTATATATTAACTTTTTGTAAGCGTGCGTGGAAGTACTTATTTCTCAACTTTTTGTAAGCGCGCGTGGAAGTGCTTATTTTTTTACAATCCCTTTATAAAAATAATTAGAAACGGATCCGAAAAATAAGTAGTGAAAGTTTTTGGTTTTGCCTTATTCCCCACATTACTTGGTAATGAGAGTTTTTGCTGGGTATGAAACTAAACTCGGAAACGTTATTAAAAAATGGTTTAGTGGATCATTTTTTAAATGTTAACTTATATAATCCAAATTTGCGCCAAATGTACCTTTAATATTTGAAAATGTAAGTCTTATATGTCAAATTAAATGTGGGTATGTGGCTACAAATGTTGCGAATATCACTTTCACATAGATGCAGTGGTTTATGAACAGTTTCCTAAAAAATTAAGATTTTTTTTATATTTGTTGTAAGAGCGTTATAAATAAATGTTATTGCCTTCGTTTAAGACTTAAATATCTTTTTAAATCTTGATCTTCTAAAGGTGTGGTTAAATAGGGAAGTGTAAGTTAAATAACAAAATTGTTTTTACTTGTAACTAAGACAACAAGGCTACAACAAACTAATTTTTCCAAATTTTGGTTGGTGTTTTTCGTGCCATCAGAAAAGATTTTTTCGAAAAAAAGAAACAATTTTTTCTCACAACAACAGTTCCTGAATCTCTGTTTCTATGTGGAAGTGAAATTCACAACATTTGTAGCCATCATAATTACCTTTAATGGGTATGATCGGACAATATTTCCAAAATGGAAGTAATATTAAAAGTACTACCTACGATGAAAATCGGAAATTTAGTAAAAATATAAATAAGTTATCAATAGAGTTTTTTATATTGTGTTTTGAATTAGTATGTCTCAATGTTAGCAAACATATTTCTGAGGTCTCGTACACAAAATCTTTATATATTTTTGTTGCAAGGTGTTATAATCGTTGAAGTGTTCTACAAAAAAGTTTTACATACATATGCAGAACACACCCTAGATCTAAAATATAAGGATAATAAGGATACATATGCCAATTCGCCATGGGAACGTTCAAAAGGGAGACAAACAGTGTTAATTTTGTCGACTTACGACATTCTTGAAGTATGTGAGTGTAAGTATTGGAACATTTTGGTAGAACATCTGTAATGCCATAGGGATGCGTCTGAAATAAGTACCCATTGCTTTTCGTTATATAAGAACTCGTTAATGATATATATTAAAACGGAATATGATTCCGGACAAATTGTTACATTACAAAACTGCATTCTTCTTTTATTAATTTTTGAATTCAATCTTTAATCAAGGAATGCAGGAAAGAAGGTTTGAGCCACTGTATTATGTACATATATATACTAGCTCCATGACAAGGTAAACCACGTTAAGCTATATACAGTACATCTGTATATAACAAGCAAATAGCGATGCAGGAAAGAACTGAAACATTCAAGCTCTGATACAAAATATCGAAATTGGGTTTGAAGAAAAAAGTGAACGAAAACCGATTCAAACTAACGCACTTTTATCGCATAAATAAAGTTCAACGCGTTACCCGCGCCCCCCGCATGCCTCGGTCTTCTGTTCGTGGTTATTTAAGAAAATCTCATGAGTATAAAATAGATAATTTCCATTCCATTGAAAGAAATGTATAAAAGGAAAGTTCACAAGTAACAGCAGCAGCAACAACAACATGCTTTTCCCCATATCTTCTGCCGAAACCACTCGAAATGCCCCACACCTTCATAAACAGGCATACCCGCTCCACACAAACAAGTGTGAAAACTAAATGGAAACATACATAAAGTTGAACACGAAAGGGAGAAAAAAGCACTCGTAGTGGGGTAAGAGCAGCAAAAGCAACAATCACCAATAACATCCTCAAAGTTTGGTTATAAAGCGTTTGATTACTAAAACCAGATAAATTGCAGATTGGTCTTGGGAGACACATCAACACACAGCACATCAATTCCTCCCTACCCCCCATCCACGCACACATCCTTACGAATAAGTAATATTGACGTATGTATGTTTGTATGTGTTTACGTATGTATATATACAATTTCTTAAAGCCATAAAAAAGAACTCGAAAAATAAGGCAAAGTCGAACAGAGGAGATCCGTCAGTGGTGGTACGTAAACTCTGATGATTACCGGCGGAAAGAGCACGAAGTGATGAAATCAGAACTATAAAAGGAAACCCCGTGAGTGTAAAGTCGACCATTGCTGTGGTGGGGCGACCTGATTGGTGGGAGGACGCTTCGTTATTTTAAATTTTCATTTAGTTTCATCTATGCATGTGGAATACAATTTCACTGCTCGTCGTGAGGAAGCTTCAACATTTCATACGCCAAAGTGATAATTAAATTATGTGACTAAGCGATAACGAGTACAATAAAGCTCACGATGGCAATTGACCACAAAACCGGCATTAAGGCCACTTAGGTACTTGGTATTCCCGCGTTGCGACGTCGGCGGCCATCACGTTCAGACGCTATTCAGGATTGTTGCAACCGGTAGTCGTTGATGATGATGTCATTTCATTTCGCATTCCTGACAGGATATTTTGGGCGTAGTACTCATATACATTAAACTGGGTCGGCCGATTTTCGGCACCTAAAAAATAATCTTTGTTTGTTTTATGAATACCCCCAAAATATTTCGGATATTGTTTTTATCTTCGCGTAGCTAGTGCAATTTCACAATATAAACCAACTGTGGTTTTGAAAAATTCAAGTAGAGTATAGCGCATGTATTTCCATCACGCTTCAATTCTCACAATCGTGTTTCCAATTTTTGTAATTGCAGCAAAACTTTTCATATATAATGTGAACGAAATATAAATTAAACTAATAGCTGTGCTTACAGTGACTCACCATCGTTACCATTAACATAACATCAATTGTTGACCACAGAAAACCAAATACTAAATAAGGTGTTGCTCGAACAAAGTTTTTTTTTTTTTTAATTTAAACCAAATTTCAGTTTCTTCTCTGTGTAATCTCACATATCTATATGTGTGTATAAGCGGCATTGGGCAAGGTCCAATTTTATTTTGCTTTCTGGGCTGTATTTGCATTACTTGTTCTAAAACTTATTTAAAAACAAGAAAGGAAAGGAAAAAATTTACTTCCAAACTATATCAATGAATTATAATGAATGTGATTATTAATATGTCAAAGAAAACGACAGTAGCTTGGATGGCAGTGTTGCCAATTACTGCCTCGGTAAAGTGAAACCAATTGGCAACATTGACTGAAAGTACTCGAGAATAATTGTAAAAAAGTTGTTTTTTTACATACTTATTTATAATAATAATAATTTATTTCTCTCTTTTGCAATATTTTTAGCGTAACTATTTTAATATTTTTGCTCTTTTTACAAAAAACACTTCAGAATAACTTAAAACCGCCAAAATTACCAAAAAATACAGTCTGACTCCATAGCAGTCTACAATCGACCAAATAAGCGACTTTAGCCCAGGCCGCTTAGACTTAGTGAAATGTCTGAAAATTTAACACAGAAAGAAGCAATTTGAATATAAATAGCATGCTGGGTCCGGTTCATCAAATTAAAGAAATAATTTCCAGTCACGCCACCGAAATAAAGTTTGGATTAATTACTGTTGTTTTGCAAAATATTTCGTCCCTATGAGCTGAACGCTCATGAAAACAACCCTAAAAGTCATGATTTTCCGTATAATAAATCTTTTGAAAACAGTTTAAATATAAACTTTTACTCTTGTCTTAGCTTACAAGGCCGAATTACACTATGAAACAAAAATTAAAAATTTTGTGTTCGTTTAATTTTTGTATGCATCAAATCAATACAAAAGTTTTTTTCTATTTATTATATAACTTTTAACTTTAACTTTTCTTATTTGCAAATGAGGTCGCCATTTAAATAAAAATATATAAAATCATGACTTAAACATCTTTTTCGTCTACAAAGAGGATCATAACGATGTTTTCGTGCCTACAAAAATATATTTTTTTCTAAAATAATATTAAATTCTGTTCCTAAACAACTTTTTGAAGCTGCTATCAATGTTGTGCGTTCGATACATAACTGAAAAGAATTAGTAGCAGAAGTAGTAACTTGTTTAGCTCTCCAAAATTTCTTAGATTCTAATTTTAAAAAATATTTCATGACATCTGCACTATTTACCACGGGATATTTACGACGAAATTCACACACATAAATTTCCTACATTGTTTCCAATAAAATAAAGACACACAGCCGATGGATTTAAATTAGTATAATAGTGTTTCTATCATTTAAAATAGTATACTAGTGTATTATTTCGTATTTTCTGCCGACAGCAGATGTTTATTGGATTACCATTCCGCTGACAAATTTGCCGTCCACTCACTGCCGTCCCATTTTATTAAATATTTTGTTTCATTTCCAAATATAATTTTGCTCGTCTTGGGCGGATTCGCACTGATTGTATTAAAAAAGGCGTGCGACACACAACAGTGAAAATATTAATTTTAGTTTTAGAATAGTTCTTGGTCTCACGTGTGTCGGGACTAATATCATTCCCAGATCGCAGTATTCCTTCACTTTTTCAATCTCTAATCCTCTATAGAACCAGTTTGTGACTGTATTCCGACGTGATTTGCTATATCTATTTAAAATTAGTTTTGCTTCCAAATCGCAGTAATATTTTTCCTTACTGACCTATACTTTGCTCTTGATGTCAGGAAGTGGCATTTGGATAGCTGTTTTCTGTCGCGTTTACATTCTATTAAAAATCAGTTGGCCATTTATTTCCGCTTATTTATTATATATAATATATATATATATACAGTGGTGGTCACTTCACATGTGTTGTTTATAATAGCAAATAATTTGTTCTGATAATGAACTCTGCGCAATATATTTGCTTTTTAGTGTTGCTTATGGTGTGATCAGTAAGCCCAATAATTTTTTTCCAATTCTTTTGTGCCTTTTCTTCGTACTCTCATGTTTTTGCAAGTAATTCCTAATCTGGGCTGGACACAAATTTAGCACATTTGATAAAAGTTGTTATTTTCTATTTATTTTTGCGTTTAAATTAATTAATTTGCATGTTTGGGTAATTTTTACTCAAATGGAAGTTATTATTTAACAAAAATTGTAATTAGACATTGCTAAAGGAAAATAGTGCATTGAGGCCTCCAAACATGCAGCACAACCCAAAGTACTAATCTGAGACGGTAAAGATTGTTGGCGAAAATCTGATGGTGTATACTGCGTTTTCTGGACACGGCGTTTGTCCGATACACAAAATCGATGCACTAATGGATCAGTATATTTACAAAAATCTATTTGGTGATACTATGATAACATATTCAGATAAAGACATGCCAATTAAGTGGCGTTTTATACACGACAACCGACCAAAAAACACTTAACGCCAGTGAAGAGTTGTTTGGGGCTGAACAAAATAGATTTTTAAAAATGGTGCAGCACAGTCACCGGATCTCAATACTATTGAGAATCTATGGAATAGACTTTAACAACATATTATAGCAATAAAACCCAAAAATTTTCCCGATTTCTTGAATTAAACTCAAAATTCCTGATATGCTACTCCAATTGAGTCTTTTATGTCTCTAGTGGAGAGTATGTCCAGAAGATGTACAGCTATTACTCAAAATAGCGATTATCCAACCAAATATTAAGTTCATAATAAAATGTATTGGTTAGTTCAGTTTTTTTTTTCCGATTTGATTAAAGTTTTTTAAATTTGTGCTAAAATACTGTCCAATCACTTTTCGTATTATTTGCACCTTAAATTGCATAAAACTAAAATGCAGCATAAGAACCGAACAAAAACAAAGTTAAATGGTCATCTTATCGTACGTAATAGAAAAAATTCCGGTCAAAAAACATAAAGTTGAAGTTGAAATATTTGCTTTATAAAGTTACATGTGGTGACTGTGCTAAATTCGTGACCACCACTGTATATATATCAGTAAAGCTTTTAATTGTGAGCATTTTCTTTTCTTATTTTTTTTTGTTTTACAGTATACAGCTCTTCACTGATATGAGGTTCGCGGTAAACATGAAGTATTATTAAATTTTGTCAAAATCTTTTTCGACATTGTTCTTCTTTGAACTTCATAAATCCGCAATAGTTAGATTGTCCTTCATTCGGTACAAATATTGCCTATGTAGGACTAGCAGAAAAAAATAAAAAATATGTAGTTTGTATTTTATGATTTGTAACAGTTGGCAATTTAGAGTGTTTCTAGAAATAGATAAACTACTTTATGTTGAACTATCCTGTTTCTTAAGATTTAAGTGATATTTTGTGCATATTTTAAAAACTCCGCTCTAACTTACACATTTTTGGTCCGATTTGTGTCTGAAAGGACTCGCTGGAAAGGTATTGATCGCTGATGGTGGCTTTCGCAATTTCCTTGTCCATTAAGGGTCAAAACATTTTCTTATTTTTGGTCCTCAAGAGACCTACAAGGATCCATGATGTTTCCGTCGTCAAAAAATTCGCAGTTACGAGGAGAACGAACGTGCCAAAGGACGTTTTTTGTGACGAATTATTTTTGAATCACCCCATTATAAAAATTGAACAAATACAAGCCATAAAATTTGTTTCTGTTGTATCCATTCGAATTGTTAAGACGTTTCATTACCTGTGGAATATTGTTCAATGCTGGAGAGGATGAATGACAAAATTAAAAAAAAAATATTTCATTTAAATAAATGATAGATGACATTATAAATTCCTCTAATAATTTGTCCTATATCCATTTTTTAATAATTTCCTTCTTTGACTTGGAAGGCGTTAATTGATATTTATAGAACTACTCGTGGGCATTCCTTTACTTTTATGTTGACTTCATAAAAGCTCGTGCTTCGAAGACCCTACATAGTTCGTTGATGCTACCTTGCTTTGTACTCATTCGAGTTTGTTTGTTGGTTGGTCTCTTTCCAACTAGTAATGATAGAGCTATTTTGTGGAGACTATAAATTAATTGTGGAATAATGCGATAAATCAGACACAGATGCTGCATGCTTATTTCTGTACACCCTTTGTAGGGTCTGTCATCTCGTATCCTTCAACAGCTTTCAACTGCGGCAGATTCAAATAATTACCGACCGTAATGACGAAAAGTTGTTTATCTCCAACGCAAGGATCTGTTTGGTTGGAGGAAATCCAAAGAGCCTTTTGTTGACAACAGTGTCGACACATAATTTGGCCACAGACACAGAGTTTTAATAATCGATTTGTTTGTGGCTCGTTTGTTGGCTCTTCCTGGCTAAGGAAACTAATTATGTATAAATATATATATATGTGTGTGTTTCCCACTGTTTACAAGAGCGAAATGGAATCATTTGTAATACCCGAGAAAAGGTTTCTCCAAATCTATTTAAAATATGAACATCAACAAAATTCTGACATAGGACGTAGATTACACCTCGCTACGAGCGTGTCTGTATCTTATTCGTCAGATTGCTATACAGAATAAGTATGCATGTGTTTTCCTCTGCAGAATGGCCATAATTTGGAAACAAACAAAGTGGAATAAAATTCCAAATTATACCCTCAAAATCTCGCAGATGTTTGAAATGATTTTGCTTATGCCTCTGCTGTTGTTTTCGTTTACGTTTTTGTTGAATACATTATCATTTTATTTTGTTTTGTATTATTTCAATTCATTTCGGTTTTGTTTGTGAACAAAAACAAACTCTTCCCTCGAACACCTGTACAGAGTCTCATATTATGGTTGACTCAGCATCCCCTTATTTGTTTCGAATGGCCCAGGTTGGTCTCTGAGCTATTTCACTGCATCCAGCCGCCGTGGAATGAACAGCAGCACCAGATGGATACGTTCGAATGTACATCCACACATACATTCATATAAATGTGGCACCGGTGAAAGTGTCACTTAAGCCATTATTACCCACCGCACAGCAGGTGTTGCTGTTGTCGTTATGCCGACTGTTCATTTTTTGTTCGCGGGGCCATTTTATTTTATTTGTTTCACCAGTTTTTATGACAATTGAAAAATCATAAAATTTAATTGCACTTGAGTAGCAATTGTGAGTTGTGTTTTCACACAGGAGAGAGAGGATGAGAGAGAGAGAGAAAAAATATCCGCCACCTCTGACCAGTGTTATTTCAAGTACGTACTAGCCAATATGACTGAATAAATGTATAAGTACGTACTAGCCAATATGACTGAATAAATGTATAAGTATGTATGTACACAAATAAATATTTACATACAAACAAAATCCATAAACAACTATTATTTACGCTCACACACATGCACTCTTGGTGGTCGAGAGTACATGTATGGCAATTGATTGCGTGTGCCTTTTCCGTTTCCGCTGTACAGTAGAAGGGCAAGCACTGCACAGTATTTGCGGTTGGGTTCCATGCAGACTCACATACCAGCACAACAGGTACAGGTATATACGATTGCATTTATTATTTAATTTAAAATATTACATTTTTGACAGGTCAGGATAGAGTTTCAGTGCGATGTGTGAGTTGATTGGTCACGTTCTGCGTGTTTTAATCACACTATCAGAAGAAATATTACCTTGCCATTGTGATTTATTCGCCACCATGAGTTTTTGTAGCAAATCCGTGATGCGGTTCGGTAATGCAGAATTATGTTCGTTTGGAAATGTTTGAATGCGGACATTAATTTTTGGAATCTCTATTCTTCTCTAATATCACTGACACGACACACAGTGGTCGAAAATATGCAATGCAAATCATGGGTAGAATGTGTACAAAACCTTTAAGAATATCTATTCTGCTGTGTATTGTTGGGCCTTTTCCGGAATATCTCATCAGAAAGGATTTATAATCCTCCTGTCGGCTCTCCAGTGGTTCCATTGCAAGAACTCAAACTGAAAAATGGCTTTATTCTGCATCGTCAATTTGTATTTTATACACAGTTGGTCAAAAATTGTATCAGCACATTATGAATAACATACACCAATATATCGATTTGCGTCGATATTTAGTACTGAGAAAGTACTATGCAAATCAAATAATATTTTTTCAATAGGTTGCAGACGGAATATTCTAAGGAAAATTGATGTCGTCGTTGACTTATATTTTAATTTATAGAGCAGAAATCTTTCATTTCACATTGCCACATTCCAATCAATAGAATTACAGCACGAGAATCCACTGGTGAAAGTGTTGTGTTATCGGGCATATGTTTGTCTTTACTACTATGAAGTTGAACGTGAAAGAATATAACGAAATATCAATATTGTTGTTTTTCTTTCGCCTGTAAATGCACCAGGAAACACAAAATATACTGGATGTTCGCTATTATATAAAAAACCTCACACACTATTTCCATATTTTAATTTTTTCACATTCGTTTTTCGTTTGAAAACATTCAACACGATTTGATTTTTTCGGATTTCTCATTCGGAATAAGTCACATGTACTTCTTAAATTAAATTGAAATTCTAATTTTATTTCCAGAATTTAGAAGTACATTTATTAAATAACTATTTCTTTCAAATATAGAAGATGTAAAATAATCTAATATTAATCTGTTACATCATTGGCGTTGTGTGTTTATTGATGATTGAGTAACAGAGTTTAATAGTCTATCTTATGGGTAGGGTAACTTTTATTTATATTTGGATACAATATCTTCTAATTCGGGCCATAAAAAGTTCGTTATCATCTCACGATAGCGAAGACCATTCACAGTAACTGTCTGAGCGGACTCATTTTGGAAAAAATACGGCCCGATTATGCCGTCAGCCCATAAACCGCACCAAACAGTCACTCTTTGTGGGTGCATTGGTTTTTCAACAATCACTCTTGGATTATCATTCGCCCAAAAGCGGCAATTCTGCTTATTGGCGAATCCACTTAGGTGAAAATATGTGATTAAATTGACCGAAAAAATCACGAAGTGCACGAGATGCATTTTGATTTGAACGCCCATTTTCATAATAAGCCTGAATAACTTTAACGCGCTGCTCAATTGTGTATCTTTCCATGATTCAAATTAGTTAGAGTTGACGTTTAGGTGTTGTTCACATTCAACATCGGCCCTTACAATTTAACCACCCTTTATCATGGAAGCATCAAACTTGCAGTTCTTCTAATCACTCATTCTTATGAAGTGACGGGATATGTAAATGAACGCTTTCCTCCCAATGACAACCCTATGTAAAAATCATGCATGATTCGGCCGAAAAAGAAGTACTTCCATATCATCTTTACATCAGTTGAACAACTATTTAAACACTTTTCCGTCATATCTATTTTTGCTGGGTAATGTTGAAAAGTGCAACTGCACGTATTGTTAATATTCTGTAGATTGGCAACAAAGCCTATACGCCAGGATGGTAAATTATAAACGACCCCACACAGATCGATTTCTTAACTAATTCTTTAACTTCTGTTCCATTTGACGTAGCTCAATGAAATTCCTCATGCCCAGAATGCAACCACAGTCTGATAAACATGAATTACGAGTCATTCCATGTCAAGCTATACGATTTTCGACCTCGATAGCTTGGAAAGTTTGTGTAGGAATACCTCTTATAACAATATTGTATACGTATTTTTGGACAAAAAATAGAATTTTTTTTAAGAGTTATGACCAATTTAACAATGAAAATTAAAAAAAGGTGTGTTCACTATATCGCCTTTAACTCCTGAAATATGTGTCCGATTTTAATGTGATACCTTTTTTGAAGGTAATTTCAATTATTTTTCAAATATGATGTGGGACGATATAGCCAGGTTAGATTTTTAAAAGGCTTTACAATTTTAATTCTTTTTCTTTCTTTTATTTTGATTTTCGAATTGATTACATTAAACCATTTTTTAATTTTAAAGTAGTGATCTTAGATCCCTTTTTAGTGACTGTGAGAGGTTGAAGTGATGTGTTCTGTTTTTACGATTTTTTTCATTTTAATTTTTTTTTTTTCAAAATTTCAGTGAAAAATCATCAGAATGATAATTTTTCCAATAATTCATAAACACAAGATATAAAAACAGTGCGAAATCGAAGAAAAAATTGGTAATGCAAGAAAAATATTTTTTTTTGATGGCGCACTACAAACAATTGGAAAAAAATTATTTTACCATAACCTATTTTTCTTGGATTTTTCATTGTTTTTATACACTGAAAAAAATTTTTGATGCTGGAATATACTAAAATTAATTCTCAGAAATGGACTCAATTAAAATTCATTCGTAGTTAAAATGAGTAAATAAAACTAATTTTGAGTAAATTTTACTTGATTTGAGTACGTACATACTACGTTGAAGTAAAAAATAAACTTAAATTGAGTAAAGACATCCTGTCAGACATTGTTAATTATACCGATCGACTTAGAATCACATTTTGATTCGATTTATCGATGAAACTTTGCACAACGAAGTTTTTCGGGATAAGGACGAACGCTAATTAATTTGAAAATCGGTTCAGTACGAATTTCACTCCCGATTTAACTCTTTTCACGCTAAGTATCATATATTACAACATATTTTGTTCAAAATTGGCAAAACATCTTATATTTCCACTAGAAACATCCATGGTGAAAATGGGTCAGATCGGTTCAGATTTCTATATAGCTCCCATAAGAATTTGGCTCCCAATTTGACTTTTTCCGCTCTAGAAACCACATGTTTTAACAGGTCCTCTTCAAATAAGGTCAAATCGGTTTAGATTTATATATAGCTCCCACACAAATTTCAATCCTGATTTCACCTTTTCCACTCTATAAACCACATATTTTAACAGATCTTCTCCAATTTTTTAAAAACATCTTATATTTCAACTAGAAACACCCATGGTCAAAATCGGTTCAGATTTACATATAACTGCCATATAAATTCCGCTCCCGGATAGACTTTTTCCGCCCCGGGAACCAGGACCAGGTCATATTAGCCTATGATTAGGAAACATACACAAATTCTTCCCGTTTTCAGTTTTTTAAAGAATTGAATTGTATTCGGACTTTAGCCTTTCCTTACTTGTTATAACTTGCGTTTATGAACTATTGGAAAACATTATCATTCTAATCATTTTGCACTGAAATTGCCAGATGCATGAAATGATACACGTAATAAAATTGGCGTGAAACTGTGGTACTTTTGAATCATATGTATCTGTTTCATTTATCTTTCATGCCATCATCATAAAATGATTCGAATTGAATCGCTTCGTTATGCAATCGAAGGATTATAACCTTTATATAAATATATTGGCAATGCACAGCAGACTCAGAACGCTTGCTTCGAAAATCATTACCCTTGAACACCGCACAAGTGATTATTGCTGAGTAATTGAATTTTTATAACACTATGTCATTTTCTATGAAAAAATAATAAAATAAACATCCCACAAAGGACTCATACATTAAACCATTTTCATATGCACTGAATACACAAAAGGAACGTTTCAGCATCCTTACTTCAGCACGAACACAAACAAAACTCAAACACGCACATAAACATACCCACACCATGACTGATGGTGTTTTATTATACCCGAGCACAACAGTTTTAGGTACTGTGAGGCATGTGCAAATACGAAGATGGACGGAGATGATGGAAATTGCACCAATAAAACTGACCATAATACCGTTCGCAGTCTTCTACGTCTCATCGTCATCGCTTCGCCACAAACTTGTTTTTATTGATTTTTAATTTTGAATAGATAAAAGTTTTTATGTCCTTGTGGCCATGTTGTATTATTTTAGGAATTTCATCTTACCTAAACACAAAATATGCAAATGTCCACCACATTCATCAATCAGCCACAGACATACAAATATAAAATACAAAAAACAATTAAGGAAAGGCTAAAGTTGTGCTGGGCCGACCATATGATACCCTCCACTCGCTAAGCCATATGTATTTACTTCCAAACTAGGTACGATCTGACCGATTTTCATTCTAGATATTTCTGGGTGGGGTGTCGTGCCAACTTTAATCAGAATCGTTAAAAATAGTTTTTTTTATAGCACCACCTGCCCTTCTACACAGCATTTTGTGCTAACACAACCTTCTGAACATATATAATCAGGAGACTTTCTTAATTTTAGATCCGTTTTGCAGAGTATCCCACAAATTTGGAAAATTTGAATACCCTAGCTCATTTCAAAACGCTAACTCGAAAACGATAGAGAGTACTTCCATGGGAAACCGATCAATAATTTCATGTTCGGTCTACGATTTCGATGAAAATGTGTACCTATGTTCAGTTTGAGGTTATAAGCAAGATTTAAAAAAAAAATGTTTTAAATTCAAAATCGTGAAAGTTATGTCATTTTTAAAAATGTCAATGCATTTTTTTAAAGATCTCATGTCTTTGGTTGTAGTTAAGATAATCGAAAAGGATTCCCAAAAAAATTTTATTTTATTTTTAATTTAAAAACAAAAAATATTTTTTAATTTTTAAGAAAAATATTTCTCCGTTTTTTTAATATTTTTATGATAGGTTATTTTGTTCTCTATATACATAAGTATAAGTTTCAAGATGGCCACAAATCAACTTTCTGAGTTACAAATCAAATAGTACATATCTCCCTACCACAAAAATACCAAACTAAAAGATGAGAAGGGTAAAAATTTGTGAAACGTGTCTATGTGTTTTTAATAGTGGATATTTCAGTAGAGCGCGAAAACAAAAAATATAAATTGTATAATTTTGCAAAATTTCCATTTTCGCGGGAGATATGGCTAATATGATTTTTGTCGGGCTGATTTTTTGAATGTGTATTAAAAACCATTGTTGCTTGTAACATGTATGTTGTCAGTAGCGAAAATTAGGGCAATTGTTGCAAAAATCAAAATTCACAGTTTTGGACTTTATAGACAAAACCTATCATATTCCACATGTATTTTAGCCAATATCTTGGGATTCAAATTGAAATGATGGTGAAATTAATGACGTGCTATCAACACGATTCTCTTTTGTTTATTTTGAGTTTCAAAAAAATATTTAATCAAGTAATATTTTTAATGGTGTCATTCTATAAAATATTTTTCAGTCAGTTTGACAAATCCTATATTAATTCAGTAATTCCGTTCCCCAATTTTGTGTAACCAACAATCTACACTACGCATTTCGTTTTTGAATAAAGCATCCCTTATAATTAACTACATATATACTTATTATATAATTTATTAAATTCAATATGACATTTAAGAAAGTGTGTTGTAATCCATTACAAAAGCAGAAACACAAAAACTATAACAAAAATATTCGAAGCGTATTCTTGACCATTCAAAAAATGTGTCCGAATTTTACAGAAAAACAGTATATCTGTCAAACTTTTTCAGAAACCTTTTCAGTTTTGAATAATATGATATAACTTTCACGATTTTGAATTTAAAACATTTTTTTTTTAAATCTTGCTTATAACCTCAAACTGAACCTTCGTACACATTTTCATCTAAATCGCAGACCTAAGATGAAATTATTGATCGGTTTCCCATGGTAGTACTCTAGATACAAATAGCAAGAGAAATTGGGAAGGCTATACATCGGAACTCTATCAGACCATGGGCCGAGGTGACCCCATTCACCCTTGATGTGGATAGAAGAAGTATAACGTGCAACTTAGAGAGCTGAAAAATCAAATTTAAAGGTTCCATTTGTATGGAGGCTATACGTAAAATTGAACCGGTTTCCCCTTCCCCGAAAAAGACAAAGTTTATTTTGGATCGAGCAACAATTACGACCTGTACTACGATTAATGAATAGATGGTCTGATGGATATTGCTAAATCGACGTTCATGTCTAAATCGACCATAAGTGGATCGGTATCTCGCTTCCATTTGGGCGCTACAAACAAATGAACTTCCATGGATGGCCATTTTATACGCATCGTAGGTTCGCTTAAGCATTTTTTCATATTCCTTTTACACAACATGTTATTATCCGGTAATATAAATTCTTGTATAAATAAATGTGTGTCTTTATGTCTGTATGTACCGGTGGCCCGATTCGCCTGAAAAGTTTACTGTAGCTAACCAGTGGACACAGCTCACTATACTTCTATCTTCAAAAGCATACGAAGTAGTGGGATACGGAAGAATGAACCCGTGCAACGCCGCGGCGCGCCGGGTTAACTTCTAGTAGTTTATATTTTTATTGTTTGTATAAACTTATTGTAATTATTTAATTTTAAAACTTTACTTAACAAATATTTACATGACTCATACTGCTCAGCTCTACATACCCAAATTTAATATTGTATATATGCTTCAAATTCGCAGTAAGTGTACATATGTGGGATTTATTGCGTGGTTGGTTAATAAGTAAAATCGATACGGGTATTTGGTTGCCACTATATCTTAATCTGAATCGACTTTATTCACCCGCATTTCCAACGACCGCCCGCCATTGGCAAATATTAACAATTTGCCTCAGTTGAGTCAGCAGCAAGATTCAGTTTACGCTTCAAAGTTTATCAAACAAGGGATGTTATAAATTCGTTAAGACTTTAAAACAATCAATTAACCATCGCCCCTATACCATCTATGCTCTGTAAATCGATATCAAATACCAATTTTTAATATCCTCTCAAGGTTTCCTGCACATTAACTGCTGATAGGGCTAATATAATCATTACCATTTCCTTTCCAAACCATTGGACACAACCATATATACACACAGGCACTTACATACCATTGTTTATAATTTGCATACACAAACCATTTATGATATTGAACGAAATATTATTACATTGCCAAAGGCACGCACAAATTATGTACCTGCTGACCAAAGCTCGGGTCATTAGGAGATATTTTATATACTGGAAGGTTGAAAATTACGGGAAAAATAAACCAAAAGCATATTTATACCCTCCACGAGAGTATTATGGCTTTGTGCATTTGTTTGTAACACCCAAAAGGAAGGGAGATAGACCCATTGTTCATTATACCGATCGACTTATAACCACTTTTTGAATCGATTTAGCAATGTCCGTCTGTCTGTTTGTCTCTCTGTCTGTCCGTCTATCCATCTGTCTGTCTGTTCATCTATTCTTGTAATCACGATACAGGTCGCAATTGTAGACAGAACCAAATGGAACTTTGTACAACGAAGTTTTTCGGTACAAGGATGAACGCTATTTAATTTGAAGAAAATCGGTTCAGATTTATATATAGCCTCCATACGAATTTCACTCCCGATTTGACTCTTTTCACGCTAAGTTTCATATATTACAAAAGATTTCGTTCAAAATTGGCAAATCATCTTATATTTCCACTAGAAACATCCATGATGAAAATGGAAATCTGTTCAGATTTAAATATAGCTCCCATAAGAATTTCGCTCCCAATTTGACTTTTTTCGCTCTAGAAACAACATGTTTTAACAGATCCTCTTCAAATAAGTTCAAATCGGTTTAGATTTATATATAGCTCCCACATAAATTTCACTCCCGATTTCACGTTTTCCACTCTATAAAGCACATATTTTAACAGATACTTTCTAGTTGAAGTATAAGATATTTTGAAAGAATCTTATACTTCAACTAGAAACACCCATGGTGAAAATGGGACAGATCGGTTCAGATTTACATATAGCTCCCACACAAATTTTGCTCCCGGATAGACTTTTTCCGCCTCAGAAACCACGAAGTTTTCACCGAATTTCTTCAAATCGATCATAACACATACTTGAACTGGAAGAACTTATTGTGAAAGTCAGCCACTATGTGAAAGTTAGTCACTTAGTTTGCATTCCAATAGCAACGACTTAAACTGCAAACCGTAGGTCATATAAAGTGTATGTATTCTGGATCGCAATAAAAAGTGTACGTCTTACAGTTGTAAAGGGTTGTTAAATTGTAAGGGCCGATGTTGAATGTGAACCACACCTAAACGTCAAGTTTTTTCTGCATTTCATTTGACATTTCTCAATTTCAGACTAACTCAATTTGAACTATGGAAAGATACACAATCGAGCAATGCGTTAAAGTTATTCAGGCTCATTATGAAAATGGTTCAAATCAAAATGCATATCGTGATTTTTGTGCGCACAATCGGAAAAATCGCAAAAATTTGAGCAAACCGGGTCTCGTACTGTCGGAAATATTGCTGCTGTTCGGGATAGTGTGGCTGAAGAGCCGTCCACCTCAACTCGTCGTTGTGCCCAGCAATTGCACCTCTCACGCTCGTCGTTTATGAAAATTATGCATAAAGACTTGCATTTACACGCTTACAATGTGCAATTGACTCAAGAACTAAAGCCTCTTGACCATTCCAAACGTCGTCAATGGTCAGAATGGTGGCAAGAAATGGCATCAGTGGATGATCAATTTTCGAAGAAAATCATCGTCAGTTTTCACCCCAGTGGATTCGTCAATAAGCAGAATTGCCGCTTTGGGGCGAATGATAATCCAAGAGTGATTGTTGAAAAACCAATGCACCCACAAAGAGTGACTGTTTGGTGCGGTTTATGGGCTAACGGCATCAACGGGCCGTATTTTTTCCAAAGTGAGGCCGGTCAGGCAGTTACTGGAATGGTCTTCGCTATCGTGAGATGATAACGAACTATTTATGGCCCGAATTGGAAGATATGGATGTGGACGATAAGTGGTTTCAACAGGACGGTGCCACTTGCCACACAGCTAACGAAACAATGGCTCGTTTGCGTGACAAATTCAATGGCCGTGATATATCACGTGTTGGCGATGTCAATTGGACGCCAAGATCATATGATTTGACACCGTTGGACATCTTTCTTTGGGGTTATTTGAAAGAAAAGGTGTACGTCGATCAGCCAGCAACAATTCAAGAACTAATAGATGAGATAATTCGGCACATTAACGGAATAGAACCTCAATTATGCCTCAGCCTCAGAGAAATTAAAAAGGACTTAAAATAACTCCAATAACCCCTAATTTTTAAAGCATTTACACAGTCACATTTCGTGAAGATTTCAGTACGAGCATTCTTATATAGCGTGAATAAGCAGTGTAAAGTGATTGAAACTTGCATGCGGTGCAATGGAAATGGAAAAATAAAGCGATTTTTTTAAATTCGTGCTTCTAAAGGGAAAAACGGGACGAAAGGATAACAATGGTTCCAATTAAATGACTGCAGCTGGAATCATGGCATCCAGTTTATACATTCTTCTCACTGATTAAACGGAAAGATTAAGAGGATATATCCAAATTAGTACAAAATCATGAAATTAGACGTGTACATTCCACTGTTGACGCGCATGATAATAAATTTTCGAAGTTTAGCATCATAATAGCAAAAAGGGATAAATTGTACAAACATTAAGCCGACGGCAGTGCTTTTCAATTTATCCATTTCAATTGAATTTTATTTCAACAAACTCTTATTGAGAAGCAATAAAATGTGAGAATATTGTGCCAAAAATTACAATCTGTGTTTTCAGCAATTTTATTTACACCAATTGCTTTGGGTTTCCGATTCGCTTAAAACTAATCTCAACAATAGTAGTACATAAAACGTGTACGTATTTTTACAAAGGTTGTTATCTTCAACAACACTACGTAACGAACATTTTGTGGAAATACTCAACATTTAAAAGATATTTAAATTTACACTACATTTATATTTTCTAGTAACGTAGTATATTTATGTTTTCTAACGAAGACAAGGCCAAAATATTATGTTCCCTCTTTTTCTGAATTCAGATGAAGTTTTTGCTAAAAAAAGATTTGACTATGCGTGAATACGACACACACATCTACAAGAAGGATCATAGAATGAGTTATATTTTCTGGTCTTAATGGGTTTTAATCGATCCAGAAAAAGACATATTTTTATAATTCTCTTAGAAAGAGGGTAATAAATTTTAAAAATTTTCAAATAAGCTTTATTTTCTTCTTTAAGATCGTAGCTATTAAAAATGAAACAAAATATTTTATCCGATTCATATGGGTTGTTTCGTGACAACAAAAACTATTTTTTTTTTTCAAAAAATCAATTTTTCTCAATTATTTGGTAGCGGTTGCTAAACTGATACAGTTTCTACCAGGAAGTGATATTCGGCTAGATTTTAGTTCTTATCACTATCACCTGTTTACCATTTAATTGGGCATGATAGGACTTATACCACCAAAATTATAGCACAAATATAATAAAAGTATCGTCGATAAAAAGGGGAATTTTAGTAAAAACTGAAAAAATATGTCCAATTTTTAGGCCACTGGCACAATTGCTTTATTTGTTGTTGCATAGTGTAATAAAGGCAATCTAAATGCATTGCAATTGCAATGTTTTGAACATTGTTTTTATGTATTTGTTATTTTGATATTTTCACTTTGTTGTTTACTTTTTATTTATTCTCTGCATGATTGTTGTTCCTAAACTAAACAGGGACAACATCAACATTGCTACAAAGTGTGCCATTTGGATAAAGTTAATAAAAAGCTGGAAAGTAACTTTTGGCGCTGATAATTCTAAATCTAAAATTTAATTTCTATATAGAAAAAGTGCCAATATTACTGAGACTTCTCGCTCGTTAGATTGGTTTTGGGACATGTGAATTCAGGACCCACCATAAGCCATAACGAAGAGCTGTGGAGCAGAACCAAAATTCAATTAAGCTGTTTAATGAAAATGAGTACACATAAAAAAGAGTTTCTATAAACAAATATTTACTTGCAATTTTTATATAAACTCTCAGTGGTATGACGAGAAGAAGAGCTCCCATTTCAAATTCCATAATTACTCTCCTCGTAATCGCTGCCAATGACTGAACAAACCAAAGCGAAGCAAAGTGTGTTATTCGCACAAACCGAAAACAACTTCACCGAACAACCAAGTCCTTGGGCCAATTTGCTGCGTGGCACACAAACCCCAACACAGTCATTTGGATAATAATTTACTGGTTAGGAGTAGAACATAAATATGCCACCGATCAATGAATCCGGCGTTGGGGCAATGGGAGGGGTGTGTATACAGCAGTGCATTCAGTGTAACACAGCGGCGTATATAAGCATCCCCCGTTTTTTACAATGTGGAACGTGTCTGGTGTTGTTGTTGCTGGTGCTGCTGCTGCTGTTATTATTATTATAACAATTTCGGCCTTCGGCTATAAAATGGCACTTAAGTAAACGGACCGAATGAAAATGCTGAAAATAATTAATATGATATGCAACAATAAACTGTTTATATTCTCCATCAAATGGGTAGGGAGCGAAAAAGAGTAGGTACATTAAACACCTTTTGTTGTGTGGCCGACCACAATGGACGGAACACGGCACAGCGGCCAATGGAACATGGCTATTATTACGATGAGAACGTTTGTATGCGTTTTCCGCAAGGCCGGGCGTGTGAAGCTTGTTTAGATTAAGTATTTTGGCCTCTTTGGTTGTTTTGGTGTTTGGCCGCTTGTCGATTTGGTTGATGTGGAAGATTATTGTGGCCCGCAGGTAAAATAAATTATTATTTATTACCGTCATTTGCTTTAATGGATATGATGATGGCGGTAATGGTGATTTCCGGTCATGGCTTTATCGAACAGTTTCGGCATTAACTTCGCTGTTCCATTCGTTGTTTACTCCTTTTCAGCCCGCCGGAATAGCGCGTTAAAGATTCACGAGATGAAATATTTGTTTCACATTTGAAAGCAGCCACTGATGGATATTAATTTCAGAAATATTTACTTTGGAAAGACAAACAAACAAACGAATTGAATTAATTAGATTTGCTTAAATTTGTAATTTGTGATCCGTCATAAATTTAATTTCAAATTTAATCAAGAACTTTGTTGACAGTAAAGCGAACAAACAAAAATGTGTTAATAAGCCGTGTTGCTCAGGGGCCGATAGGGAAGCTAGGTGGGAGGGAAAGTGCGTGTGTTTCCTTTTATAGAATAATCGATTATGTTATTAGCAGCGGGAACGTGCTCATTAACTGGAAATATGGAAAGTATATGCTGAAGCGAATAAAGTCTACACTGGCCATATCCCTCATTGGATCTGGATACTTTGTTGTCGCTGTTATTTATTGAAACGACCTTCAAAACATGATTTGGAATGTTTGAGCCAGTTGAGCCTACCCTTTTAGTGTCCATGGACAGGAAATTATTTGGTGTGAAAGGTAGAGGAGAGTACGTGGTTGATGTTTTCAAACATATGTTCTCATATCAATTTTTAAAGTAAAGAGTGATTTTTTTGAGGTTAGGATTTTCATGCATTAGTATTTGACAGATCACGTGGGATTTCAGACATGGTGTCAAAGAGAAAGATGCTCAGTATGCTTTGACATTCATGACATCATGAATCGTCTTACAAACGAACAACGCTTGCAAATTATTGAATTTTATTATCAAAATGCGTGCTCTGTTAAGAAAGTTCATTGCGCGCTTCCATTTTATGGTCAGTTTAATCGACCCACTGAAGCGGCTATTCGGGCTTTTGTGACTAAATTTCGCACCAAATTTACATTGTTGGACATTAAACCACCAACACGCTTACGTAGAGTGCGAACTGAAGAAAATATCGCAGCTGTATCGGCCAGTGTTAATGATGACCACCAATTTTCGATTCGTCGCCGTTCGCACCAATTGGGTCTCTGTTACTCAAAAACGTGGAAATGCCAAAATTGGACTAAGCGGATGGACCACCTAAGACGCAGCCGCGGTCAACATTTAAATGAAATTATCTTCAAAAAGTAAATGTCATGGACCAATCTAACGTTTCAAATAAAGAACCGATGAGATTTTGCAAATTTTATGCGTTTTTTTTTTTAAAAAAGTTATCAAGCTCTTAAAATATCACCCTTTATTACCAGCGTCCGAATGGAAGTTTTTCTTACAATAATTTAGGATGGAGCTACCAAATGAAGGTGGCAAATGCGCCTGCTTTTCCTGAGCATACGTGGCCAAAAAATAGGAATTCCACGACTCAAGTTACTACACTATGATTAGTATCAGTTTTATCCACTTTGACCCGACTCCCCCTTAATGGAACAAATTTCAACGAAATTCATTCATTCATGTTGCGCGTCTACGTAGTTAGAGTATTGAACACTCAAACAAATAACAATCCTAAATACGAGAAAAATCCATTGATTTAAGTGGCCGCTCTCAGGGAAGCGTCAAGTAGGACTAGTTTAAAAATTTAAAAATTTCATTAAATATAGGAAAAATTACTTAGTATAAATAAGCTTTCCTCATTTCAAAGTCATATTAAATAGTTAATTTCCTAGAAATATGGTCATAGTGCGATTAAAGTGGCAATTAACTAACCGGACATTAGTTCTTCGAAGGGTTAAATTGTTCTCAGATAAATGTGAGACCACTGATAATTATCAACGGAAATGTAAACAGGGCAGATGATCGTTTCAAGGGACGCTACTTCCCCTTATCAATGCCCAATGCAATGTAACAACTACTCTAGATAATTATTGGTTGTATATCTGCCTCGCAAACTCAACTGAATGAGAACTGCGTCCCTGCTAGCAACCGAACCAAATAAATGTCACACAATTATTTTTAAAATACTTTGTTTTCTGTTCTCATTTTTAGTTTGAATTGTACATAGTTAAACTGAAGTTATTTTAATATATTTTTTCTTTAAATCATTTAAAAGTTTCCTCAGTTTAAGTAAAATTTTACTTGTTTAAGGTTTTAGAAAAAAATACTTGGTTTGAAGAAAAAAACCAATAACATTTTCCTCAGTTTGAGTAAAGATTTACTTAATTTGAGGAAAACTTCAGCAAAATTTTACATACAATTGAACTAGAATCAAGTTTAAATCAAGGATGTCGCAATTTCAAGGAAAAGTTTGAACTTGATATACCCCTTAAAAGAAGGAATTTTGGAAAATCCTTTGTTAGTATACGTCACCGCGACTTTGTGGAACTACCACCTCCAAGTTCCATGGCCCTGGCTTCAGCCGTTTGGTCTGATCAAAGTGTCAGACAGTAATTCAACACAAAAGATGCAGCTGCAGATTTTTAATAAAATCTTTGAATCCTATTTATCGAAGGATATTTTTCAAAAATTCAAACTATATATTACCCAACTCCCACCACATATTTATAGCTGTTCGCTTTATCATTTTGCTAGTTTTGAGTTCAAATATAATTGCAGGCAAATAATATTCCATTCCGTACCATACATTGTTACTCGGCTGAAAACTTGCCCGGACAATCAACTAATCTGTGTTCCATGGTTTTGAGTTGTTAGCAGTCCACATAAGGATTTTGCATTTGTGTTTTGCAGATAACGACTTTATGTATACTTTTATTTCAGAGTTCAAATTTAATTATTTTCTGAACATTAACAAAGTTTTTCCTACAAACTTCCAGCAATCGATCGGTGCCTGATATGAACTCATACACACATACGTACATACATTTACGTACTATATACATATGAATGTATAATAAATCGGGTCGCATCAAGAGTTGTGGGTTTCTGCACATAAAATGAAACATTGCTTCGAACGCCATACGATCGCATCGAAGTGTACAATTTTCATAGTCCAAAATACGACAAAACTTCATTCAACTTCTGAGACGACTTACATTACCTAGAAAAAGTCTGCGTACACTAATATTCTTTAGTAAAATTTCAACTTTTTAAGCTTGGAATTATTTTTATTTTCACGTTTTTTTATTCCCACCAATAAAAATGATACTAGGGAAGTTATATTCGGCTTTTTAATTCAAAAGTTACACTACTCAACAAAATGAAAAAAATTTCATGTACTCCGGATGCGATAATTTTTTCTGTGTAGATAACCTTGACATGAGCTCGAAAAACGCAATAAAAATTTTTTTTCGTTTGGTTTTTTTTTTTATTTTTTTTTTTTTTAATTTTAAAAATTTTTTTTTGGTTAATTTGTTTCGTCCGGCATAACTCGGGAACTACTAGCCCGATTTAATTGAATTAAATTTTAAAAAATTTAAAATTACAATTCCCTTAATCTGTTCATATATTGTTTTCCTATACAAGCAACAGTTTCCAAGTTAAAAATGAATATATAAAGGAAAAAACTTATTTTTTGCCTAAAGATTTAATTTTTTTTTTTTTTAAATCCATAAAAAATCCAAAATGAAAAAAATGTCAAATCTTATTACTTTTACGTAAAGCCACATAACCTATGAGCAAAATGAGACAAAGATCATGAAAATCGATGCACGCGTTTCGCTTTTATTCGCAATTGAGTAAAGGTATGAATTTCAAAAATTTAAAAAATTTTTTTTGGTTAATTTGTTTCGTCCGGCATAACTCGGGAACCACTAGCCCGATTTAATTGAATTAAATTTTAAAAAATTTAAAATTACAATTCCCTTAATCTGTTCATATATTGTTTTCCTATACAAGCAACAGTTTCCAAGTTAAAAATGAATATATAAAGGAAAAAACTTATTTTTTGCCTAAAGATTTAAAATTTTTTTTTTTAAAAATCCATAAAAAATCCAATATGAAAAAAATGTCAAATCTTATTACTTTTACGTAAAGCCACATAACCTATGAGCAAAATGAGACAAAGATCATGAAAATCGATGCACGCGTTTCGCTTTTATTCGCAATTGAGTAAAGGTATGAATTTCAAAAATTTGCTCGACATATGCACAACTTTGTCTATGGTAAGGTTTTTTCTTTTTTATTACAAAAAAAATTAAAATTTGTTGGGTGACAAAAATATATGACTTTAAATTAAAAAACAATTCCATATATGTACAAGAAATTATCCCAAGGATATCAACATTAATTAATTATAAAAAAGTTTTAAAAAAAATATCTAAACACAAAAATAAAAACCTTCAAATTAAAAATAATTATGTGCTTTTGTCTTTCTTTTATATTGTTGTGGGTCTGTTTCTCTTATCAGGAACCAGATATAGTCCCCCATCATAGCTTCGTTCCAAAATCCTTGGTATCGGTGCTCAATTTCTTTCATTTGCTGATGAAAACGCTCACCATGCTCGTCACTCACATCGCCCAGGTTGTCCGGAAAGAAGTCCAAGTGCGAGTGTAGAAAATGTATCTTAAGCGACATATTTGCTCTAATTTTTTTATAATTTTGGAGTAGTTGTTCGACGATCTCTCTGTAATTTGAGCTTTTGTTGTTTCCAAGAAATCCGGAAACAATTTGCCGATATGAGTTCCAAGCTGCAGCTTCATTTGGTGATAAAATGTGCTCAAACTGTTCGTCTTGCAACAACTTTTTAATTTGCGGACCGTCGAAAACGCCTTCCTTAATCTTTGCCGATGAAAGGTGAGGAAAAATGGTTTTTAAATAGGCGAACGCTTCGCCATCTTTGTTGATAGCTTTCACGAAGTTTTTTATGAGTCCGAGCTTTATGTGAAGAGGTGGGAGAAAAACATTTTCCTTTTTTATGAGTGGTGTATATTTCACGTTGTCGCTGCCGGGGATGAAGTTAACTCTTTCTGTCCAACTCCTCCTGGTGTAATGATGTTGACGATCGCGGCTGTCCCAAAGGCAGAGAAAACAACAGTACTTTGTGAATCGACCTTGTAATCCACAAAGGATACCGATAACCTTAAGGTCGGCACAAACTTTCCAATCGTGCCTCTCATAGTTAAGGCACTTTAGTAGATTGTCCATGACTTCGTATGTTTCCTTGGTGTCAACGGCATGAGCAATTGGAATCGAAGGTTTCTCGTTGCCGTTGTGCAGTAAAATTGCTTTAAGGCTCTGCTTGTTGCTGTCGATGAAAAGACGCCACTCTCCTGGATCGTAAGAGTACCCGAGTTCACCAAATAATCCGGGAATGTCCTTACAAAAACAGATGTTGTCTTTTTTTGTGTAGTACCTTGCGTATGGTTCATGACGCTTCCTGTAGATTGTTGTCACCACACCAGGAGCCAAGAAACCGAACTGTTGCATGCGCGATGCATGCAACTCTGCATCTTCCTTGGAGAGTTTCAATTCTCTAACCCAATCGTTCAGTTCTGCTTGGGAACATAAGCGTTGACCTCCATGCAATGTATATGTTGACTCGCATTCTGATGTGGTTTCTACTGTCTCCGGATCTGATGTTGGATGTATCGCCTCATTATTAGATGCCCATCTTGAAACGGACGGTTGCGGGTCCACTGGTTCTTCGGAAAATGGCACTGGAAAATTCACTGTTGAAACAGCAGCGTAAGTCCATCGTATATTTTTTCCCACGCCTGTTTTTTTGCTAAGACAGAAGTAGCAATCTGTTACATGGCAAAGCGGAGCTCTCCAAAGCATTGGCATGATGATTCTCGGCTGTCGTCTGAAAGAATTTCAATAATAAGTTATATATGTTCTTGAATTTCGTAATCTACACTTACCTTGAGTCAGCTAGCTGTACGTAGCACCTTGGACATAGAGCACTTGGTGTCCACCGCTCATCTATGTTTGAGACCTTTAAATTGAAGCTCTCTTCAAATGAATCTCTCAATTTAGGTGAAAAACAACGCTTGTTTTTTTCAGAAACGTATTCTCCGCACATGTAACAAAAATTACTTGGATTGGTATTGCATTCAAATCCTCGCGAACGTTTGCTCATTTTAACTATCGCGTTCGTCGACACTTGTTGAATGAGTAAAATCGATCAATGAAGACCTATTTATACTGTGTATTGTTTAGTATTTTACTGACATGTACTTATAAATGGGTGTATATTTTTTTACGGTGGCTACATACCTGTTTCACCATGTGTGAGTCTTAAATTTTCCGAATAATGACCACCCTTAAATGTGGGTTGCATTTCTGTAAAAAAATCATACAGGTAGCCAACGGAAAACCCAAATAATTAAAAAAGTCCCCTTTCCTTTTTTCCTTTTAATTGTTCACGCACATTTATTAGCGTTTATTACTTTGCTTACGCAATCATAAAAATTAAATAACCCTTTGTTTATTCCGTTTTGTTAATTCTGAGAATCAAAAAAAAGAAAAAACCTTACCATAGACAAAGTTGTGCATATGTCGAGCAAATTTTTGAAATTCATACCTTTACTCAATTGCGAAAAAACGCGAAACGCGTGCATCGATTTTCATGATCTTTGTCTCATTTTGCCATAGGTTATGTGACTTTACGTAAAAGTAATAAGATTTGACATTTTTTTTCATTTTGGATTTTTTATGGATTTTAAAAAAAAAAAATTTAAATCTTTAGGCAAAAAATAAGTTTTTTCCTTTATATATTCATTTTTAACTTGGAAACTGTTGCTTGTATAGGAAAACAATATATGAACAGATTAAGGGAATTGTAATTTTAAATTTTTTAAAATTTAATTCAATTAAATCGGGCTAGTGGTTCGCGTTATGCCGGACGAAACAAATTAACCAAAAAAAAATTTTTAAAATTAAAAAAAAAAAATAAAACAAAAACCAAACGAAAAAAAAATTTTATTGCGTTTTTCGAGCTCATGTCAAGGTTATCTACACAGAAAAAATTATCGCATCCCGAGTACATTTTGACTGTTGACTAGTGTTATCAATAACTTTGTGTCATTACCTAAAATGAGGTGCAAGAAAAAGTCTACGTACAAATGCTTTAAAATGGGGAATTACACAATTCTTTTTGGGGGTTTTCACTCCAATCACATGTTTCACGTCAAGTATGCAAAGTACGTTGTCAGGTCCTGGCTATTGAACAACACCAAAAGGCATACTACATACACCCCTCAATCGCCGGATTTGAACCCTATCGAGCACGTCTGACACTCCTTGGAAATGCGTTTCCGCCAACATGAAGGCATTGCATCAAAAGCAATGCGTACTAAAGGAAGAATGGGATAATAAAATTATAACTGCTGAGGAGACCACTACTAAAAGACCACTTACTAAAATCTTACTAAAAATTGATGTACGCAGACTTTTTCTTTTGCCTTATTTTTATGTAATGATACCAAATTCTTGATAACTTTTGAATTAAAAATCCGAATACAACGTTCCTAGTATCAATTTTATTGGTGGAAATTGCTGAAAGGTATCAATTAGAAAGATTATAAAAAACTTCAATATAGAAAGATTTCCCACCTTATAAAGTTGCAATTTTACAAAAAAAATATTAGTGTACGCAGACTTTTTCCAGTGAGCGTAAATAAAATAACTCATTTCGGTGAAATGAATCGTCTCAAACGATTAGAGGTTATGTAAAATATGAAGATCTAACTTGGATTCCGCTGCAGCTATATCCACAATATTTTGGGGTTATTCATAGAACAAGCAATGTTAAACAAAACGACCCAGTTTAATGTATACTTATGTACGTACGTAAATATGTATATAACAAGTTCTAATTCCAACAGATAAAACCATAAATGCTAAAACTAACCATTCTTTTTCGAAAAATTGCTCACAAAGCCCTCATAATTTCATGTTTTGGCAAAATGCTATCGGGCTTTCCATGACATTGTGCGTTCAGATACACAAACACACGCACGCAAATAAAACAACACTGAAAGAAAAAAGCTTGTTCGTTGCATGGAATTGCATTGTTGAAATCAAAGGAAAGATGTTCTTTTATTCAACAGAAGTTTCGCTGAAAATCATAGCATCTAATGGCATTGTTTCGATGGATCAGGAGTTGCATTGAGAATTGTTTACAGAATCAAAATTGTTATATATGCAATTGTGACATGACTACAACATAGCTCACAGTATGCATCAGCGATGAACTCATCAGAAGAGTACCCCGTCATTATTCTACAGAGAGATGTCCCACCCATCGGAACACACCAAGGTACAATAGCATTGATTCCAGCGCCGTACACTTATTAACGAATAGTTTCGATGATGCCATGGACATTTGGTTTCTTTCAGTGTACTCGTACATGCATAAAAACCATAGCATTACGGGTGCGAGTGTGTATGTGTGTGTTGGATTGGACATTAAACCACAAACGCATGAAAATGTATGCGATATTTTATCTGTGAATTGTCGCCTGTGTGTGTTTCAATATATAAATGTATGTATGTTTCAAAATTTCTCCACAACTACATATACAGACGATATGGGCGAAATGAAAAAATGTGACAAGTTTTTGGTGCAAAATTATACTTTTCAAAACGATGTGTCACGTTATTACCAATCTAATTTGCGCAAAAAAATGTTGTCAGCTAATATCAACATTTTCTGTTCTTTTCTTTTTAAAGAGTTCACACTTTTCTTACACCGTGCGACAATTTTACATTTTTTTCATTGGACCAAGACCAAAAAGCTCTGTACTCAGTTTTCCATTTGGTTTTTTACACGACTTTTAATTTCTAAAGGAGAGGTTTTAATAATTAATTATCGTACTTTTGCGATCCATATAAATGCGATATGTGTATCAACTGAAAGAGAAGAGTATCTGTTAAAAATACTTCAAATCTCATGCAACTATCTATTTCAAATTTTCCCCTTTAAAAAGTTAAAGTTTATTTATTTTTATTTTTAAGGGAGAAATTATAAATGGTTGTTAATGATAAACGTATAAAGATAGAAGCATGCAATTTAAAGAATTCGTAACAGATATTCTTCTCTTTCATTTGATATCCATATCGGATTCATGATGCTCGGAAAAGTACAAACTTAAAAGTCCTGTAAAAAGTAGAAAAGATCACCAAATGGAAAACTGAGTACAGAGTTCTCCTATATACGACGTCTGGTTTCACGTGTATATATTATTGTTCAGCTCCAAAAAGTACTATCGCAGGGTGTTATATATTGTTTGAGGCGACAACATTTATTCATTGCATTTTGTTAAAAGACGCATATTTTTTAAGTTGCACCCGCGGCATAAATCAGATGATGGTTATATTCATCTTTAATATTTAATAATTTGGAGGATTCTTTATATCTGCCTCAATTTCTGAAATATCCAAAGAACATCTACTATTTATAGACGCAATGATGTTAGATACTAATTTATAGAATTGTAGAACTAAACTGAAAATTGGGGTGAATAGAAATCTTTCAGTGCATCGATATTAATCCAAATTTACACAAAAAAGTCCAAACCACATATTACATGTACTTCATCACGTTTTTTCTTTTCACCCATATGTGTCGTAAATGTAGGTAAATAGTGTATCGAACGACGGATGACTACATACAAATGCAGCGACAGTAAAGATAAGCAAATAATGGACACAGATTTTTGCAATGTCCTTTCTAAAACTAATGTACGATGAACACACACTCGCACCAGGATATTGAAGAAACTGATATTTACAAGGTACCGGTTTGTGGTTGAGACTTTAAGAACTTAGGTCATTGAAATAGTCCTTCGATTGATATAAAGTCTGCCACTACAAAGGTTACCTCGTTAACCCATCAAATAATATAATGGATAAATTCCATAGTATAGACTGGCATACTATGTCAGATCTCATCTTACGTCTGCGTCTATTGAAGATTTGTCATGGTTCTAATTGTTGTCGCCACATTTTTTATTACAGTTTAAAAAGAAAACAATTTCAACACGCTACTTTCTCGGAAATATGATGCTTCTCCGTCATTGCACGAGTTTACAACCCGATTTTTTATTTAATTGTGTAACATTTCCATTCAAAAGTTACAGAAATAATTTCAAAAAATCGATTTGGAACCACTGTGCATAAGTCATTAGTTTTGGTCGTAAAATGAGAAGACATTCATAAAAAATAAAGTAACCTTCATGTAAGTTTCAGCAAAAATGCTGCATAAGCAGGAATATCGTTATCTAAATATAGAAAAGGCAGGAATCATATATTGCAAATCGAGCTTTTTGGTTGTTTCAGCAAAACAATACAAGTTATGTCATAATTAAAAAGCAAATCAATTTCTCAAAATTAAATTATGAGTTGAGACTTATAGAAATGGTAACGATATTTATCGTGAACAACTCTGTTTTAAGAAAAATTACGAAGATAAACCGCATTAATTTCAACACCACAAAAAATAGTTACGTTCATCCTAAAGTGGATCTAAAAATACTTATACATTTTAAAATAATTCACGCGCTAAATCCAGAAAATACTAAACTTTTTCAAACACCTCCTACAAAATTATTCAAAACTGGCGACAAACAACATTGAAATTAATAATGACAGAATTGCAATTAGCAATTTGTAGACATAAATCAGATGTTATTCAATGCATTAACCCAAAAAATATACATATGTATTGCAAAATATATAATAAATACTTCAGAGAACAACTTCTTTAGGTATGTTATGTACATACCCCGTTGATTGAAAGTTTTTAAAAAATAGACAAGCAAAGTCATCTCCCGAATTGAATTGAAAGCTAAACACGACTGGACCAAAATGTTCTGACGCTTCGTACAGAATGATATTAAGTTTCTTTGTAGGAGTAAACTTTTGTTAAAAATCACTTAAAACGGTTTCTTTGTAATCAAAACATTCCTATTTCTTTTGTCTTATCTCCATTTAATCGATTTTTTCCTGGCGTTGTTTCCTATGGAAGTAATATTCAGCGTTAATAACAATTCGCTCAATAACGATATACCGATTTTTCCTATGGAAGTAATATTCAGCGTTAATAAAAATTCGCTCAATAACGATATACCGATTTTTCGGATATGGTTTTCCCTAAGCCTATCTAACCACAGAGGCAACGGACAGGGAACTTGACTTGCTTCAATGGCTGACAGAGTAAAATGCCTTTGGCATGCTTTTCTCAGATGTGGATTCAATTTTTCTTTTGCCATTAAAATTGACTGCTAGAAAACTCAGCATTCTTTTTACAAGGCTGAATACATAAAGTTCTTTCTCACACATACATATACGGCCGTACTATGCAACGTAAGCACAGTGTCTGACCATTGAATTATGAACCCTGCATTAAGTGTCAGTTGAATGCAGCCGATGCGCAAATGAATAGTTGTTGCTGATGAGTAAACTTACTACTCAAATATGTTTATGTAGAGATGTGCCCATTTGATACCTGAAATTGTTGCGATTTGAAATTATCTATAAATGCACACAAAAAATATATATATTTTTTGTCTCGGACACAATTTTTTATAGTATAATTTGATTGATGAGTATTCAAGCTCGAGGTCAGTGTAAGGTTATATTGCAATTATTCTTTATTCGATATTTCGATCCTCCTAGAGGATCATCTTCAGGAATTGACCTATAAATAAACAAAAGCAGAAAAACAACCTCCTTCCTCGTCATGTGTTGTCAAAGCACTTCGACTTTTACTAAAGGTCGAATACAAAAATTCAAAAACAACAACAGAACAATTTTTTTTATTTTATTCTTGTATAGTGCAATTTCTAACCGTTACATCATTATCATTTATCATCAGACAATAACTTGAAGGAGGTGATTAGTTTCGAAAAAATAATTCATTTCGATATTCCAAATTTGGTATCACTTTCACACCATCTGAATTGCGAAATCGATTGGGTTCAGTGTGTTTAAAACACATATTAGGGCTGCTTTTCTTTTAGCTGCGATAGAAATTTGTATGGAGAGTTTTAGCCATTGCGGCTAAGCTAAGACTGGATAATTATCCAGTGTTAATTTCCCAGCTAAGTCGTGTCAGCGTTACCGGACTTTATTTTGCTCAATTCGAGATATTATGGTGCAGCCAAATTTATTTTTGGTTTCTATTTTAGCTGTTTTTGATGCCCCCTGTAACAATTATAGTGGGAAAAAACAATATTCTATTATTCCACGTGAATGCGCTACAAATAAGAAGATAGAGTAAAAAATATTGAGAAAAATAATTTAAATTATATATATTTTATATTTTTTAAATAAATAAATTATAAAATAGATGCACAAACATCGCCAACCTCAAACGTGATTCAAAGAATGATAAAATGAATTGTGAATAGTAAGATTTTAGCCAGCAATTCAATAAAATAAGTGAAAGACAGAAGTCTTGTAGAAATAGCTCGGTTTTTATTGAAATAATTTCATTTGTAGATTCTTTGCTGTTGTGTATGAATTATGAATACAACAATCAGCAATCTACCTAAAACATTTATTAATTATGACTTCCATTAATTTTTGTTAAGCCGGAAAGAAAATAAGACTTCCACTGAAAAATAAGCACTACGAAATGACTTCTGTCTGTCAATCGGACTGGCCGGAATCCAATTCTTCACGAGAACCGCCTTGAAAGCTGCAGTATCAGTGGGTTAGTTAAAAGTAGAAAAATAGATTTTAATCAAAATGGGAGTTTCACTCTGCCTTACAATTATGTGGATTTGCTCCTCTGTCTCCAACTGTAATTCACCACGTTCACGTTTCCTCATCTCCTTGTCTTTTAGTGCAATCAGTTCACGTATTTCCGGAAACAATTTCCAAACCATCATCACGGATCACGAATACGTATACAATGGCAAAATGTCAAAAAAAAAAACATTTTTGGTAGTTTCCGAACATGCTGTTAATAAAATATGATGGAAATAAATAAATTATTTTCCAAATGTTATCATTGTGTTTGGTTTGATAATTCGGAACAGCTGACTGGAATGCAATGTTGCCAAGTTTTACTCTGCTAACACTCGATGGGGGATTTGGGTTTTTCTTTAAGCCCTGATGGCTTGCCTATCGCCGCTAAAAGAAAAACACCCTTATTATTAACATTTATTGGGCCACTGAATGTCACGATGTAACTCAGTGTCTAGGCACTGTATTTATGTATGTGTGTGTACATGAGGAGTCATATCTACGTATTACCAGTCACCACCAGCAATAACAGCATTGTAACCCTTTGCCAGAGGCCATAGCGACATCAATAACAAACTTCTGCTAAAGCGGGTCATCAGAATTGTTTTAGTGCATTGAGGCTTAAACATTACATTGGTTTCCATTTTCATTTCGAAATTCTTTCACTTTGTGTTGGTATCATACAACAGCCCCACTTGGAAATTTTAATCACGACGACACACATTGTCGCGGAAAATGTTTTCGCAGGGACGTGTTCCTGGGCAATACAAATACAAATCTTTATTTCAATCATATTTTAAATGGCAATTGAGTGAACACTGTGTGGAAGTGATGTGGAACGCAATAAAATGCTTCAGTTAAAATCACTGCGTTTAGTTCTATTATTTATATATTGATTAGTTTAACTAGAAAAAAAAACAGCAGCACGGAATGCAACGCATGACATCAGCTAACTGAGCATTTGCTTTAAAATAATTAAGAGGCGGTTATACGCTTTTGATATTTGCCAATTGGGTCGAAGTTTACCACTGAACCTATTGTGAATCTATTGATGTCATGGCAGCCAAAAAATTGACAATTTACTAGTGATCGCGCACTGTTTGTTTGCCAAAGTCAAAGCAGATAAATGCATACATATGCACGTACACATACATACGAATATAATGCCGATGCAAATATACACGTATAGCGGTACATCTAAATGGACATGTACAGTAAAATGTTGCCAACAACAGGACATTGGAATCGAAAATTGATTATGCCCTCCGACTGGTTATTGCAGTTACATACAAACATGTGTACACTAGCGTGCCTTGAATGCCAAGTTTTGATTTATAAAAATATACACGGTAAATTTCATATTTAAATACAATATTATTTTCTTTCCATTCACTTGTAGAATAATACCTCCACTTGACAGATAATTTGTTCCGAAAATCACTCGCAAGTTAGAAATTTGCAATTTCACGGCCAAAATTTGATTACATACATATAATATTAATAGTACAACAATAGATAGTATCAGTTTTTTTCGATATTTATTTTTTATTGGTTCGTTTAAATCTTATGATAACAACTATTATTCAAATCTTAACCTAGGAGGTTATTTGCAATCAATAACCAAAAAGAGTTTGCAAAAATAAAAAATATCTATTAAAATATTAAATTGGCATTAAAATTCAATTCAATTTTACTAACATTCAAAATTAGACTTAGGTAACCATAACCATATAAAACTAAATATATTTTATTAATGAACTTATTAAGGAATGGAAAACATGGCTGGTGTACGAGGCTTTAATGGACCGCAGCACTCGGGGAGGTCTCTGATAACACCGTACGAAAATTAAAAAAAAGTCGTTACACTTGAACCTGATAGCATACGTATGAAACTATGGGCAAAATAGTGTTACTTGGCTTTTTTAGTTTTTCATTTCCTCATCCTGTTGCCCCATCAGAGGACTGCAAAGTTTCAAAGGATACAATTTTTCAAAAATTATTTTTAATACCTTACCTAAGGAGTAGATCCCTCGCCGACTCGTCTGCTCGAATAATAATAGGGACTTCAGACAGACAACTCAGTCTGGACAGCTCCTCAATGCACTGACCTGCTAATGCAGATGCTATGCGATTAGATCTAAGAGACAAAAGGACAGCTTGACTGGATACAAAGATTCAAAGGATCGCACTTTGTGCATAAATAAGAAAGTTTTCTGCATGCTTCCTTAATTGCGAAAACTCACACCTGATGGACTCTGCATATGTCAGGAAGTCGGAATGTTAGACCAGCTTTTCCTGAGAAGACGACGGAATCAACTCCACAATCCGTCCCTGAATTTTAAAATTTAGGTTGATATTCAAAGTCGAAATCCAATTCACTTTCTGATATGAAGGTTTCGACATGTTTGCCCTTTTATCTTTTAGGTGTTTGTAATGAAGTGTGATTTGAAGAAGGAATCTACGCCCTTCTGAGACTACGGCGGTTTCTTCTGTGAGTACTCGTCACTGTAGTATTTTAAGCCAAGCTATTTATTGTATACCTCAAATTAGTAAAATTTTGGGACATTTCACGAAAAGATTCTTATTTTACACGACAAAATCTACATGAAAAAGAGTATCAATACCTTGCACTTGTTAATTTTGAGTAGTCTTTTGAAGTCATCACTATAAAATAAGCCATAGCTTAGTTTGTGACAGCAGCAATATTGTTTTTCATAGGGCACTCTAATGCATAGGACACTAATATGCATTGTGCACATGTACCATATCATATGTAGTCGCGGGCACATCCATGGGGGGCATCCATGTTTCTATGGATGCGTTTGTGTAACGACATGTCCACCACATGAATGACAACAAAATGAAAACATTCAAATAAAAGCAAAACACATATACATACACTCAATCTGTCGATCTTTCTACACGAGTGAGTGCACGCGATTATTTATTTATGCATGTGTGTGTCAGTGTTTATGTGTATTTGCTATGACAGCAAACTGTGGCAACACAATAATGGTCGAATAGATTTCGATAGAAATCTCTTAATAACACAATGGGTCCATTAATAATATTTGAATATTGTCCTCAACTAGTTGCGGGTGGTGCATTTTGTATTGTTGTCAGCTATTCGAATAAGTATTTCAATTGAAAAATATTCTTAGATACAGACATACATTCATATGGATGTGCACATGTAGGATGTGCAATAGAGAATATGGACATGCAAACCACAATAGTTAGCGATGAGTCATTCGCATTGCATCAAATATTTCTTAAAATTATTATATTATGTACTTCCGTTTCCTCTTAAATAAAACTTGCACCACTTCCTAAACATTCCCAATCCAATTAAAGAGTCCATTGTTTCAATTAATAATGAACGCGAGGTCAACATTTTCGAATTTTGAATACAACTCTGTCATGTGTTTGACTGTTTTACAATTAAAAACTAAACAAAAAGAAATAAAATTATGTATGCCGAAAATTACAAATTCAATATTATTGTTGTTTTTCATTAGTTTTATTTGAACTATTGACGCGAGTTCCCTTAATATTCTAATCAGATTTGTTTTGTAACAATAAAAAAGACTGATAAAATGAAATAAATGATATCGTAATTCTCGTAATCAGCGCAACGTTTATTACCACGAAGAAGAAAACAGAAACATAAACATCAAATCACTCATTTCTACGCACAATGTTCTAGTTGTCTTTTTTATAGAACTCAAAAGCAAAGGGTTGTGCGGAAGTTTGTTATTTGTTATATGTAATTCCATCGGAAACTTGTGGTTAGAAGAGATTACTTTGTTGGTAGGTTTAATTCCATTAATGATAGTACCACATGCATTTGCTGGATTTACTATAAGTTGCTTACTCGAAAATTTTTGTAACAAATACAGATCGGCTTGGAAAAAGTCCTGAATTAATTTAACGAAGTATTCCTGTCCGTCAATCTATCCGCTTGAGCTTGTGATCAAAGTACAGTTCATGTTTGTTGTCCAAGGACGGACGATGTTTTTATATTAAGAAAATCGGTCCAGATTTCAAATGTAGAATTTCATATAAAAATGTTTAGTGACGATATATTCCACCAGAAATTGTTGCCTTGTCGATAAAATAATAAATATAAGGTGGGTCATTTAGCATTATTATTAAATTTGAACTAACGATTTCTTAACATAAATTTTTATTTTCAGGTTTATGTTTGACATTTGCAAAATGGCACGCTATACGCTCGAACAAAATTGGGAAATATTGAAAACTTACTTCCAAAGTATTGAGTCAATAAGCAAAATTGTCGCATATGGGGTTCAGAGAACCCACACGTGACTAATGAGAAGCCATAATTGGACCATGTACTGATCGGATGAGCCATTCGTGGTAGTCATTTGAGATGGGCGCGAGAGTGATTTCTGACTCACACTCACGAAGGAAAAAAACTGAGTCACTCATGTTCACGCGCGAAGATTTTTTCTTTGCTAACGTTCACACACGCTCACATGAGTAAAATAAATTTTGCTCACGATCACGCGTGAATCTCGTGTTTGACGTAAATCACGCAAAGAAAATATTATATTGATGATCCCATTTCCTATTCTAAATCCAAATGAGTAAACGCCGCGTAAATCCAAAAATTATATTATTTAAATCACTCTACGTTTGCGATGTTAGTCTTAAATATAGATATATATATATGTTATATATACAACTACATGTATCGTAAATTTTAATGTCGAATAAGTTAACAAAAATCGGACACTATGATATAAAATCAAAGCATGAACTAACACTAATGCAGTGTGTTGGCGGAGGGGATGTTTGCTTAAATAATGAACAATAGACTTTTGTTTTGAATGGAAAATCTCACATTTGAACATGATTCGAAGGAGAATGTTATATTAAATTCACTTCTGGCATTACTTTAACTTTAATTGTAGAAAGAGATCAGACCACTTTGATCTTTTTTTTGAAAAGAAAAAAGTTACTACATTTTTACATGGTAAATTAATTAAAAATTAATAAACTGATTGAAAATATGTGGTGGTTAAAAAATAAAATGAAAGAAAAAGTATGTGCAACTCACGCAGAAATTAGATCCACGCACATTCACGAACGAATATTTTATCGTAAAAAAAAGCGCACGCTCACGTGAGTAAAATAAATTTTGCTCACGTCCACGCGTGATTCACACTATTCACGTGAGTCGCGCCCATCTCTAGTAGTCACATGAAAGATATTGTGTCCCATTCTTAAATGACAATGTTTCCAATAAAACCAGAAATTTGACAAAATAATTAGCACTTTTCTGTAGCCGATTCTAATATAAAATTACAAAAAGCCTATCCTATACAAAAGTTTATTAAAAAAGTTCAGTGATTTGGCGTTGTTTTTATGAATCTGACCATGTATGTGCTCCGTGCTACAAAAAATAAGTGTGTACTCGGAGGGTTAAGAGTTTTGATGTGCAGAATACTAATATTAAAATATTTAAAAAAGCCAGTGAAGAGAATTTGCTGATCAAGGTAAAACGTGAAAATATTCTCGTAAAATTAGTTAAAGAATTAATAGAGGAAAAAAGGATTGATGGTGGAAAGGAAACTTTGCGCATATGAACCTGAGCACAATGACATACAACTCGAAACAATGAGTGCATTTTATTTTTGAAAATGTTATGTTTATTTTTTGTTCAAAATTCTCATACATTCTCTTATTGCTCATTTTCTTAGCAGTATTCCACAAAAATACGCATTTGTATGTCGAATTTAGTCTTACAGATTTATCATAAAGATAGAATCGAGGAAACTACATTTCTGCATGTCCTACTAACGGTTTGTTGTTAATTATAACAACAAAATCGTTCCGATAATACAATTCAGGCATGAACAGTTCAAAATTTTCATGGGTGAGTTGAAAACGCCTTTCTCCAGAATTTTTCCAATTTTGAATTGTGTTGTTGTCATTCTTGTATTTGTATAATATTTCAAATTTCAGTTCAGCGCCCTTTAGAGTGTCAAATGATAGATTTTCATACGGACCCTTTTTCGAATTGTGAACTCTGTATCAGACAGCCTACGAGAATCAAACAAGTATACTTCTGGGTCAACTTGCAACTTATACTATATTCAAATAATCGTATTATTATCATTAGTCCTTTCAAGGTACCAGGTCCCTCATTAGTAATTTTATTGTGAGCTAATTAAATTTACTACATTCTCTTTACACACGTTGAACTTACTTATCCCCTTATCTTTCACACAACGTATTTAAAGGAGATTCGTGCCCTCTTGCTCTGCTTTGTGTTTCTTGAAGTATTATGAAGGGAAGTGATATGTTGCCAGGACAATGGCTTTCGTACCCTTCGTCTCCAAGAAGAACTTACGTTGATTCTTCGTTCATTAATCCTGATTAAGCCACCCACATAGTTTTCCTCATAAAGAGGGATGTAATCTTGAAAGTAGAAAATAAAAAGAATGGAATTGTACAAAATGTATTTGCATCTCATTAGATAATGTGGATAAAGGTGTGTCTTCCCAACGTACACTGAAACAAACAACGTGGCTTCAATGTATGGATGACAACGTCTATGTCAATTCAAACTACGGTGGACTCAAAATCCAACAAATGCAACACAATGCGTGTCCATTAATTAATCAATTAGTTAATTAATAATAGATATTATACATTTTGCAGTGTACTCTTAAAGTTTGTCCTTTTGCAACACGAAATAAGTGGACACCAGCAGGACATCCCACTCGAACCATCGGGACAGTTCCAGCATAAAGAGGAAATGTGAAAAGTGTACAACCGGTAGTTAGACACTGACATCGTAACGAACTTTCATTATGAAAGCACAGAAAAGGAGAAAACGATGATGATACATATCCAGGGAAATTTTCAAAGACGCGGAATAATAATTTCACTTAACCAGCATTGGAAAAACAACAGCAATTTATTCCATTTAGACGTGAATGGGTCTAAACTGCGAAAACATGGAAAAGAAAAAGTGGAAATGAATGAAATGAATTGCCTTCGTTATGCCCATTAGCATCATAAATAAAAACTTGTGTTCGCGGTGACAAATAAGTCTTTTTAATCGCAAAGTTGGATGTGGCTTCTCTTTAATATCCTTAGCAAGGAGTGTTGTAAATGAGACCAGAAAGAATAATAAAATAATAATAAATCCCAGCACAACCCTATTTCACTCCCAATTTAGTTAAATATTTAACTGAGAATCATAGCAAAAGCTGCGCGAAATGTTTAATGTATTTGGCCCTTCTTTTTATTTATACTTTAACAAAAGGAACAAATTAGATCCGATGAAAAGCCATTGGCATAGTCCTTTGAGTGGGAGTACTTCGCTAATTTTCCTATAGTAAAACTCAGTAAAAATGCAAGTAATTCATTGATGCATTTAAGTGAATGAAAGTATTACGACAATTCGTTTGTTGTTGACGTCTCCTGAAATAATGATTATTATTATTTATGAATTGTACGGATTCAAATGAAGGTGAAAAGATGATAGAAATACATTAAAGTGGCTTAACTTTAAGTAGGTCATTTAGTTACAGGCAATGCGCTGGCAATTGTTTTTGATTCGTGGGTAGATGATTTTGCGTTTATTCGTTTCATTTATTGAATTAATCCTATATTTGTTAACAACAGTAAACAGATTTAAGCCGATTCTAAAACGCTAAAATTATTGTGTTTTAAAAGACTCAAATTGTTCGAGCACCCCGTCCCAACAAAATCATCCGATGATCCCCACCATGAATGATTACTATTCAATTAATTTTTATACCCTACACCTCTTCGTGGAATAGGGTATTATTACGTAGTTAGTTTTCCGCCAAATGTTTGTAACACCAAGAAATAATCAAGCTAGATCCACCTTTAAGTATACGGATTGGCTTAGAATCACCAGCTGAATCCATTTAACGATGTCTGTTTTTTGCCAAGGACGATCGGTATTGAATTTGGATGACATCGGTTAAGATTTAGCTATAGCCTCCATACAAAAATCCTTATAATTTACACTACTATTGCTCTAGTATACACATTTTACATGGGATCATGACAACATTTTCAGGATCGCATTATATTTGAACTAGAAACACCCAACGGGAAAGTTACATGTTTTGATATAGCCCCCATACAAATGTACCTCTGATTTACAATATTACTGCTCTAAATGTACATTTGAAACGGATCTTGGTCAAATTTCTCACAAAATGTTACATTTACTGCCTGGCCCACGATGTCGAACGTTAACGTTCGCATGCCTCTCATGCGACAAACAGCTGATTTGGGACCCACTAACAAGCACCAGAACGACAAAGCGAACGAAAATCTATGCGAAAGAAAACGTAAGCATTTCAGTGTAAAATCGTGGCCTACTAACTTTTTCTTCTGTCATCTAAGCGAATGAAAATGTCAAAATCACTCACTTGTGTTTTGTCTGTCGCTAGCATAAATAAATAAAATATACATAAAACAAATTTGTTTTATATTTTTATTGCTCTCCTCTCTATTTCATACTTCTTCCTCGGCGTTCGAGATAATCTCGCCACGATCTTCCTAGGCACCAATTGAGTTGTCGAGGCACATATTGTGCAGAACGCATTTATACTTTGGATTGGGAGTTCAAACCACCCAGAGACGTTTCGAACATATACTTTTTAAAACCTTCTAGACTTTCTGAATAGAATAAAATATAGAATTTTTAAGATCTTTTTAAAATAACTCGTCTGAAATGGTAATTTTGCAGTAAAATCATGAAAACACGAAAATTATATAAAAAATCGTGGACACTTTCTTGAATTTCGTACTAAGGTTATGAAAAACACAAACAAACTAAACGAATTGTGGCAATTTCAAGATTGTGTAGTGCTAATTTCGCTAATGGACACCAAATTGTTTGGGAAATTTTCATTTTTATTAACCGATACCACTTCTTGACAGTCGACTAGAGCTATATCTTATGAACTTTTAATTGTGTACTGCAATAAAAGTTTGGAAATTTAATAACAAAATCGTTTAATAATTTTAAAAAAGTGGAGATAAGAATCACTATGATATCATAATGAAATCTAAAATATTCTTAATAAAAGCAAATAATTTGCTTGATGCTTCTAGAGCGCTAAGATGTAACATTTGCGATTGAGCATTTTTATGGAGCTGTATCTAAATCTGTTTTGGGAGTGTGCAATTATAATACAAATCCATTTCGACAAACGAATAAAACTGTTTGATATACATAAACTTATTTATCTTTGTTCATTTACAACAACTGATGACATGTTTACCGCAGACAAACTAATTTTTCCCACAAAAGAGACTCAAAATTATATTATTCAAAAGAGAAACAATAAATTCAGTAACTTGGATCTACGTAGGAAAACGAAACACTAAAATACCAATTATTAGTTTTTTTTTTTTTGAATTAAAATTTCTAGTTATTTCTTCTTGCATTTCATCGAATTTATACATATTTAAGATTATAAAAATGAAGAAACATTTCCAAATATTTTTTATTTAATCGGAATATGCGTATAAAGATTTTGAGTAAACATCCTGTTACTCATGTCCTATATAAATTAAAAACCCCAAAACTCTTTAGACATCCTCTTTAGACCCATTCTTTATCAAAAAGCATATCCAATTTTCTGCATTTATCATAGAAAAAATGCGGGACTGAAGGGTTTATCGCCGAGGAATTCGATCGTTTTTTGTGTAATATTTCTTCAAAATATATATCGAGGGCTATGAACCATTTTCTCGAAAATGTGATTTTGATGCCAAACTATTCACAGATTTGGATGTCATCTGTAGTATAAATTTGGAAAAGATTTTTTTCTAAAGCCATTTTTTTAATTTTCTGATTTGGCTATCCCTTCGCATGTTAGTTTGTAACTGCATAAGTAGCTATGAACATAAAAATAATAGAAATAAAATAGTTCAACAATGGAGCAGCATAAACCGAAGTTTATAATTCGCTACAACGATTTTGTTTAAAACATTTTTCTAGATTTAGGCCATATCGTACTACCAAATTCCATCAAATTTGAAGTTTCAGAATTATGAATGAAGAAAGTTAAAATATAAAGAATTGCAATGGCGAATTTTGGATTTTTCATCAATTGCAGCGATTTTCGCGACTGGCTACATATATGTTACAAGCGACCAATCTGGCGGATTAAGCTGGAATCTTTAAATTCGCTGTATACATCACAGAAAATGCGTTTTCTATACAACATTGCCAAGATTTCATAAAAAAAGTTATGGAGTTTACAATAAATCTTATTCGTATTTCAATATTCATAGTGCTCAATTTTAAACATACAAAAGTGTCTATGAACCACGAAACCGCGAATAATAGGAAATTTTGAAAAGTTTTTAATCGTAGAAATTAGTAATCCTTTTTATATTAAATTGTAGAATAATGATTAAAACATACTCTTAAAATTAGAGAGAAAATCAGTTTTTACGCTCTCCTGAAAAGTTATGTTTTTGTGCATAGCTACTTATGAATATAAGCCCTCGATATGTATGTATGTAATTTCAAGCAACTATTTAAAAAAAGTTCTACACTTAGAGAACAAGTCTGTTAATAAAAGCAGCGATTGTCTGCTGCCTATCAGCAGACACTTTTCTGCTATTACAGCTGTTTTTTGGCATAACAGCAGTTTTCTGAAATCTTACATCACCATTCACACTGCTAATGAGTTTGCAGTCTGCTAAAATTGGCTGTTGTTAATTTAAATAAATATAAAAATAGATAAGCGTTCATAAGCGAGTTTAGCTCGAATTTCCTTTTATATTAGCTTGGGGCAATATGCGTATCATTAAAAAGGCAGTCGCAATATCTTTCCGTGGTAATAAATTGCTTTATAATAACTTCTATTCAAAAAAGTGTAGTTAACATGTATATCTAAGTGGTCATACTGTTCTGTACATAGGCTTTAAGTTTTTTCTATATTGCTAAAAACAGCAAACAAGTTTACCATCTCAGAAGATACAAATCTGCTGTCTCTTTTTTAACAGCAGAAAATCTGCTCTTTCAGTAGACTTTCTGCTTTCTTTTACTGGCATATTCCTTTGAGTGTACTGATAGATGGATTACTGAAATGCAATTTTGCCGACAATGTCTGTCGGACGAATTTATCAAAATATTTCTCGAAGATCCTGGCAATAAAATATGAGTGGTTTCCAAACGCTCCAGTAAAAATTTCCTAAAAAGTTGGAAAATTAACAAAGTATGAGTAAAGTTTCCTTCTTTCAAAGCCATAGTAAATAGTTCATTTACTATAAAAAGGGTAGTAGATTTACTTAAAAACATTTCTTTGGGTCTAATAAAAAATTCTTACAATTGAGTAAATTCAAACTTATGTGGAAGAATATTTTCAAGGTTTTAAGTGAGAAAAAAATCTGAATTTTTTTGTATCGAAAAAATCCATTTAGGAAATTTTAACTTTAAAATGTGTTTTTCCTAAAATGAAGTTAAAAAGTTTACTGAAATTTATGCCGAGTTCTTCATACATTTAAGTATTAATGAACTTATAAAAAACATTTGAAATTGTTTAAAAAATTCTTGAATATTAACCCAAGAAGCAATTCTCGTTCGTTTGCAGAGACTTATTTCTTAAATAATGGAGTAGTTGTTTAACTCTACAAAATAATTTCTGTATATGCATTTATTTAATTTATTATATACATTATCCAAGATCTTAATTTAGTTTTCTAATTGTATATACTGCACTATTGTTGAGTAGTTTTTTAGCCATGTTAAAAAAATATTATATATGAATTTTGGTATTATAAGTATTATCTATCTATATATATAAAAATGAATCTGTGTTTGTTTGTTTGTTCTTTATAGCAGCCTAAACTACTGAACCGATCTTCTTGAAATTTTCACAGTATGTTCATGGTGGTGAAAATAGGCTATATAAATTTTTGATATTTTCAGTGGGCGTGGCACCTCCCACACAATTTGGGGATTTATTCTTTTTTTAAAAATTAGTATATTCGGAATACTGTTGCAGCTAGAGTCTTGAATTTTTGTGAAGGTTCACTAATTGTTAGTCTGCACAGTTGTGTCAAAAAGGGGCGGTATTGGAAAAGTGGGCGTGGCACCTCCCATACGAAGTTAAAACCCAATTTTGAATATTGTCAGTTCCATGACACCTAGAGTGCTGAAATTTTGTGCCAGTGCATCTAGCATAAACCTTCGTAGTTGTGCCAAAAATGGGCGGTATTGGAAAAGTGGGTGTGGTATCTCACATACAAAATTAAAACCTATTATCGAATATTGTCATTTCTATAATACCTAAAGTGCTGAAAATTTGTTTTAGTAGATCCAGTGTTAATAGTTGTGCAAAGATGGGAGAGGGAGCCATGTCGCTTCCCATTCGAAATTAACACCTGTTTTAGAGTATATTCGACACCGAGATTCCTATATTGTTGTGTGATTTAATTTATTTGTAACCTTATTAGACAAATGGGCGAGATTTGAAAGATGGGGAATTTTTTATTTGAATTTTGTAAAATTACACGTTTTCTTTGGATATTTTAGCACAATAGTAAAGAAAGGTTACAAATAATTAAATATTCATTCGTCAAAAGCCGAATTAAGTCAAGAAAATGGAAATTATGTAAACTTTTTAGTTTTTGTGTTGTCTGATTAGTGAACAATTTAATTGACTTTTTATAAGTTTTGAATGTAGTACGTAGGAAGTTTATAGTTTTGGTTATGGAAAGGTGGAGAATTACTCTCAACCTAAATTAAATTTGATTTTCGACAATTCTTCTTTTTTTCGCCGTAAACTAAAGTTATGTTCTTCAATATTCTCCATGGAACATATCCATTGATTATAAGTGGTACATTTATTACCGATCACAAGAAAAACACCATGAAACCTGATTTTAATTTCCGTCCGTTTTTCTGCCTGGCGAAGCTGGCTATATGTGATGGCTTTGAATTACAAGTTGAAATAAATAAATCAAATCAAATACTTTATGAATTATTCTAAACAACTATTGCGAAGACGCCTATCTAGCCTTCGCAACAATCATGGAGTAATAGCTCAACTCCTTACGGCAGAAGTATCATGGAACTTTTGAGAACTATTTCATTTCATTTTGCATACTCTGAGGCAAACCTAATTGTTTGATTTTTTAGTTAAATTAAACTTATTTTAATTTCACCTTTTTGCCTTAATTTTCCTCAGTTTAAGTAAAAATTTACTCGTTTTGAGGAAAAAAATCAGCAAAATTGTCTTCAGTTTGATTAAATATTTACTTAATTTGAGTAAACATTTACTTAGTTTTAGGAAATTTTCAGCAAAATTTTACTAAGATTTAGTAAAAATTTACTTAATTTTAGGAAAATTTTACTTAGATTTAGGAAAATTTCAGCAAAATTCTACTTATACCTAGTAAAAATGTACTTTGTTTCCTAAATTTTAGTTAATTTTAACTCATTATAGGGTTAACTTTTTTATGAGTGTAGATGAAAACCCCCCCCAGGGAAAAATCCTTTTGCTTATGTGTGATTATGTGAGCGTGTGGCAACCATTCATATTTTATTACCAGGATCTTCGAAAAAGAGCAGATTTTCTGCTGAAAAAGAGACAACAGATTTGCTGATCTGCTGAGATGGTAAACAGCTGTTTGTTGTTTTTTAGCAATATAGAAAAAAGCATATGTACAGAAAAGTATGACCACTTAAATATACATATTAACAAAACTTGTTTTGAATAGAATTTATTATAAAGCAATTTATTACCACGGAAAGGTATTGCGATTGTATTTTTAATGATACGCATATTGTCCCAAGCTAATATAAGAGGAACGCTTATCTATTTTTATATTTTAATTAACAGCAGCCAATTTTAGCAGACTGCAAACTCTTTAGCAGTGTGAATGGTGATGTAAGATTGCAGAATAACTGCTGTTATTCCAATTAAACTGCTGTAATAGCAGTAAAGTGTCTGTTGATAGGCAGCAGACAATCACTGCTTTTATTAACCGACTTTTTCTCAAATAGTTGCTTGAAAGTACATATATTACAAAAATTAAATAATTAATATATGGAAATGTTTCTTAATTTTTATAATCCTAAATATGCATAAACTCGAATAACAAATACAGATTTTTTGTACTCGATGAAATCCAAGAAGAAACACCTACAGATTTCAATTACAGAAACAAAATAATTGGTATTTTAGAGTTTCGTCTTCCTACATAGATCCAAGTTACTGAATTTGTTGTTTCTCTTTTGAATAAAACTTATTACATATGTACACAAAAATAAAAAAATGTTAACTCTGAAAAATATTTGACATAAGTGAGAAATAACAAAAAATGTCAGTGAGTGAAAACTCATTCCTTATTGTTTCGCAACTTTAATTTCATTACGTAGAAACGAAATTTTAGACACGTGAACATCGTTTTTGAGTATCTTTTGTGCGAAAAATTAGTTTGTTTGTGGTAAACATGTCATCAGTTGTTGTAAATGAACAAAGAAATATGTTCATATCAAACAGTTTTCTTTGTTTGTTGAAATGGATTTATATTATCATTGCAAACTCCCAAAAAGTTTAGAAGTAACAGAAACCGTTCTTTTTTCATCTGTGATGAAAATAGGTCACATCGGTTCAGACTTAGATACAGCTCCATAAAAATGTCGCATCGCAAATTTTACAAACCACGCATTGCAAACGGAATATACCAAAGTTTGGCACTCATAGTTTATTTTGTTTTTTTATTTTTGTATTAAGAACTAGCTGCCCCGACAGAAACTTTCCTGTCCATATTTTAAAAACTTTAATTGTGATTTTAGTCTGAAGTTTTGATAAGCTGTCATAGATATTCATTTTAAGGATATGGCCATGACATTCAATTCGGCTTACGTCACTGGTATACTGCTGGAAATGTATGCACGTTCGCTCACCTTGATCTTGAACAATGTTTAGTACAACCTTTCGGATGAGTTCGTTTTTAATGTAGTGAACTGGAAAAATGCAGAAACGTCAACTATGATTTTCCATTGACAATTTCCTGCAATATTTTTAAAATAATAGTGCAGATTGTTCGATCTGCAACTTGTTTCGCTTGAACGTACTTAATGTGAATGTTGTGACGTCTTTCTACAAATATGACAACTTCAAGCAAGCCTTTAGTGTACCGTATGGAGCCGTTCGTGAAATCAGTGGCAGTGTTTGGTAAAAATCACCATAAATCATTGCACCTGACCGGCGTTGATTGTTACAACGTTCGATCTAATGCCTTCAACGACTTTTCGTGATATACGATTGCATATTTATTAGTCCTCGCAAATTCCTTCGAAAGGTTAGACGTTGGAACTTCGTTAATATGCAAATTAAAGGGATTGATGTAATAGAGAGGACATAATGTCCATTTTTTTTTGGCAGAGATCATCTCATAACACTACTCAACAAAATGAAAAAAATTTCATGTACTCCGGATGCGATAATTTTTTCTGTGTAGATAACCTTGACATGAGCTCGAAAAACGCAATAAAAAATTTTTTTTTCGTTTGGTTTTTTTTTATTTTTTTTTTTTTAATTTTAAAAATTTTTTTTTGGTTAATTTGTTTCGTCCGGCATAACTCGGGAACCACTAGCCCGATTTAATTGAATTAAATTTTAAAAAATTTAAAATTACAATTCCCTTAATCTGTTCATATATTGTTTTCCTATACAAGCAACAGTTTCCAAGTTAAAAATGAATATATAAAGGAAAAAACTTATTTTTTGCCTAAAGATTTAAATTTTTTTTTTTTTTAAATCCATAAAAAATCCAAAATGAAAAAAATGTCAAATCTTATTACTTTTACGTAAAGCCACATAACCTATGAGCAAAATGAGACAAAGATCATGAAAATCGATGCACGCGTTTCGCTTTTATTCGCAATTGAGTAAAGGTATGAATTTCAAAAATTTGCTCGACATATGCACAACTTTGTCTATGGTAAGGTTTTTTCTTTTTTTTTGATTCTCAGAATTAACAAAACGGAATAAACAAAGGGTTATTTAATTTTTATGATTGCGTAAGCAAAGTAATAAACGCTAATAAATGTGCGTGAACAATTAAAAGGAAAAAAGGAAAGGGGACTTTTTTAATTATTTGGGTTTTCCGTTGGCTACCTGTATGATTTTTTTACAGAAATGCAACCCACATTTAAGGGTGGTCATTATTCGGAAAATTTAAGACTCACACATGGTGAAACAGGTATGTAGCCACCGTAAAAAAATATACACCCATTTATAAGTACCTGTCAGTAAAATACTAAACAATACACAGTATAAATAGGTCTTCATTGATCGATTTTACTCATTCAACAAGTGTCGACGAACGCGATAGTTAAAATGAGCAAACGTTCGCGAGGATTTGAATGCAATACCAATCCAAGTAATTTTTGTTACATGTGCGCCATGCTCGTCACTCACATCGCCCAGGTTGTCCGGAAAGAAGTCCAAGTGCGAGTGTAGAAAATGTATCTTAAGCGACATATTTGCTCTAATTTTTTTATAATTTTGGAGTAGTTGTTCGACGATCTCTCTGTAATTTGAGCTTTTGTTGTTTCCAAGAAATCCGGAAACAATTTGCCGAAATGAGTTCCAAGCTGCAGCTTCATTTGGTGATAAAATGTGCTCAAACTGTTGGTCTTGCAACAACTTTTTAATTTGCGGACCGTCGAAAACGCCTTCCTTAATCTTTGCCGATGAAAGGTGAGGAAAAATGGTTTTTAAATAGGCGAACGCTTCGCCATCTTTGTTGATAGCTTTCACGAAGTTTTTTATGAGTCCGAGCTTTATGTGAAGAGGTGGGAGAAAAACATTTTCCTTTTTTATGAGTGGTGTATATTTCACGTTGTCGCTGCCGGGGATGAAGTTAACTCTTTCTGTCCAACTCCTCCTGGTGTAATGATGTTGACGATCGCGGCTGTCCCAAAGGCAGAGAAAACAACAGTACTTTGTGAATCGACCTTGTAATCCACAAAGGATACCGATAACCTTAAGGTCGGCACAAACTTTCCAATCGTGCCTCTCATAGTTAAGGCACTTTAGTAGATTGTCCATGACTTCGTATGTTTCCTTGGTGTCAACGGCATGAGCAATTGGAATCGAAGGTTTCTCGTTGCCGTTGTGCAGTAAAATTGCTTTAAGGCTCTGCTTGTTGCTGTCGATGAAAAGACGCCACTCTCCTGGATCGTAAGAGTACCCGAGTTCACCAAATAATCCGGGAATGTCCTTACAAAAACAGATGTTGTCTTTTTTTGTGTAGTACCTTGCGTATGGTTCATGACGCTTCCTGTAGATTGTTGTCACCACACCAGGAGCCAAGAAACCGAACTGTTGCATGCGCGATGCATGCAACTCTGCATCTTCCTTGGAGAGTTTCAATTCTCTAACCCAATCGTTCAGTTCTGCTTGGGAACATAAGCGTTGACCTCCATGCAATGTATATGTTGACTCGCATTCTGATGTGGTTTCTACTGTCTACGGATCTGATGTTGGATGTATCGCCTCATTATTAGATGCCCATCTTGAAACGGACGGTTGCGGGTCCACTGGTTCTTCGGAAAATGGCACTGGAAAATTCACTGTTGAAACAGCAGCGTAAGTCCATCGTATATTTTTTCCCACGCCTGTTTTTTTGCTAAGACAGAAGTAGCAATCTGTTACATGGCAAAGCGGAGCTCTCCAAAGCATTGGCATGATGATTCTCGGCTGTCGTCTGAAAGAATTTCAATAATAAGTTATATATGTTCTTGAATTTCGTAATCTACACTTACCTTGAGTCAGCTAGCTGTACGTAGCACCTTGGACATAGAGCACTTGGTGTCCACCGCTCATCTATGTTTGAGACCTTTAAATTGAAGCTCTCTTCAAATGAATCTCTCAATTTAGGTGAAAAACAACGCTTGTTTTTTTCAGAAACGTATTCTCCGCACATGTAACAAAAATTACTTGGATTGGTATTGCATTCAAATCCTCGCGAACGTTTGCTCATTTTAACTATCGCGTTCGTCGACACTTGTTGAATGAGTAAAATCGATCAATGAAGACCTATTTATACTGTGTATTGTTTAGTATTTTACTGACATGTACTTATAAATGGGTGTATATTTTTTTACGGTGGCTACATACCTGTTTCACCATGTGTGAGTCTTAAATTTTCCGAATAATGACCACCCTTAAATGTGGGTTGCATTTCTGTAAAAAAATCATACAGGTAGCCAACGGAAAACCCAAATAATTAAAAAAGTCCCCTTTCCTTTTTTCCTTTTAATTGTTCACGCACATTTATTAGCGTTTATTACTTTGCTTACGCAATCATAAAAATTAAATAACCCTTTGTTTATTCCGTTTTGTTAATTCTGAGAATCAAAAAAAAGAAAAAACCTTACCATAGACAAAGTTGTGCATATGTCGAGCAAATTTTTGAAATTCATACCTTTACTCAATTGCGAAAAAACGCGAAACGCGTGCATCGATTTTCATGATCTTTGTCTCATTTTGCTCATAGGTTATGTGACTTTACGTAAAAGTAATAAGATTTGACATTTTTTTTCATTTTGGATTTTTTATGGATTTTAAAAAAAAAAAATTTTAAATCTTTAGGCAAAAAATAAGTTTTTTCCTTTATATATTCATTTTTAACTTGGAAATTGTTGCTTGTATAGGAAAACAATATATGAACAGATTAAGGGAATTGTAATTTTAAATTTTTTAAAATTTAATTCAATTAAATCGGGCTAGTGGTTCCCGAGTTATGCCGGACGAAACAAATTAACCAAAAAAAATTTTTAAAATTTAAAAAAAAAAAATAAAAAAAAAACCAAACGAAAAAAAAAATTTTATTGCGTTTTTCGAGCTCATGTCAAGGTTATCTACACAGAAAAAATTATCGCATCCCGAGTACATTTTGACTGTTGACTAGTGTAATTAGACTTCTGAAAACTCTGAAAGCATATAACGTAAGGATCTCAATGATTTTACCTCTTTATATTTCTATGAGTCTTTATTTTAATATCTTTCAAAATCAAGGTATTAAAATGCACAGCATGCATAATGCATGTCATTTGTCATTCCCGGCTTGACTTTCTCTATGTAGAAAATTTATTTTTGAACCAATTTTGGTCATAGTGTTATATTTCACATAGAAACATCTGCAGTAAAAGTGAATGATGACACCCGTACATGTTTTGATATTTGCAATATCATCCAAATTGGTTCAGCCGTTCTTACGTGATGCGACTATCAACGAACAGCATTTCATTTATAGATTTATATAGATTATATAACATAACCTTTGTCCGAAATTCAAGATAGTGTCCACGATTTTTTATGTAATTCTCGTGTTTTCATGATTTTACTGCAAAATTACCATTTCAGACGAGTAATTTTAAAAAGAACTTAAAAATTCTATATTTTATTGCTTCAGAATGTCTAGAAGGTTTTAAAAAGTACATGTTCTGGGGTGGTTTGAACACCCAAACCCCCCCCCCCCCCTCTTGCGCACGTACGTACTATGAAGTCAAATTTATGTGTCTAAACTTTTGTATAAACCAAATGGACCCTTTCTACTCTATTACAACTCTAGAAAATACATCCTACATCTGATCTTTGTCAATTATTGCATTTTTCCACTAGGAATACCTACAGTGAGTGAGAACTATATAGGCCCATGATTTGGCACAGACCCAAAAGGCCTTCCGATTCATCTTATTTCCGCTGTATTATCTGTATTTGTCATTGGATCATGATCAATTTTTCCAGATCATGTTATATTTACTTTATTGTTGTTGTTGTTGTAGCAGCACTGGCGAATATGTTGTCCAATTAGGTGTTGTTTGATTCGTCCTGTGTTGTGTGTTCTGTTATGTTGGTTTCCAGGCCAAGGAAGGAAGCTACTTCTACTGGATGAGTCCAAACAGACCTGGGAACGAGTTGAGTGGGTTTGGCCGGGCAGTTGAACAGGTGTAGGGTGTCGTGTGGTCCCTGGCTGCATGCGGGAAAGGTATTCGACGTATTTGCGTCAATTCGCGCCCAATACGAATTGAGCCTGCTACACCAGCCTGATCTCAATTGTGCCAAAACCACTCTTGTCTGTCGTGGCAGATCCATTTCTTCCGAAGCCACTGATGGGGGATGTTCTCCTAGCACGACATCCACTCTGTAGTTGTTAACGGCTTCGACGACTGCATCAGAGTGAATGCCATTAAGACCTGCCTGGTATGCACTTTGATCTAGAGGTTCCCTTTTATAACGTTGGACCTCACGCTCTAGATCATGAAGATCCTTCCTTATCTGCCTGGGGGAGGTAGCCTGTCCACGAGGTGGTGATTGGGGTGGCTACGGCGGTAACATCCAAGCAGATACTGCTTCGACAACAGGAAATTGTGTCGTCGCACGGGTATGATCTTCGCCTCCTCATGTAGGTGGTCCACATGAGACATGAGGAGGCACCCTGTTGCAGTTCGCAGGGCGGCGTTTTGGCAGGTCTGTAGATTTTTCCACTGCGTCTCGCTCACATTCGGTGACCACACTGGTGCTGCATAGTTGGCCACTGATCGGCCTATCGCTTTATAAGAGGTCAACAAGGTTTCTTTGTCTGCTCCCCAAGTGCTGCCGGCGAGCGACTTGAGGACCTTGTTCCTACTTCTCATCTTGTTGCAGATAGCTGTGGCATGCGCGCTAGATCTGAAGAGGCTATCGAACGTGACACCAAGAACTTTGGGGTAATTGGTGGTCGGAATTATGGTGTCATCTACTATCACGTTCAATTGCTCCTTCACCTGCGCTGTCCATGCTGTGAAGAGTGTGGCCGTTGATTTGGTGGCGGAAATTTTCAGCTTCCTCGCAGTGAAAAAATTGGCAAGATCGGCGAGGTAGACATTTATCCTTCCGCATATGTCATCGATTGAGGGGCCCGACGCCAGAATCGTACAATCATCAGCGTAAGATACGATTTCAACGCCGTCAGGTGGTGCTGGAATTCCGGAAAGGTAGAGGTTGAACAGTGCCGGAGATATCACCCCTCCTTGGGGAACTCCCTGTTTCACTCTACGGGGTTTGGACTTCTTATTCCGGAATTCAATATACGACTGGCGCCCACACATGTAATTCGCGATCCAACGTTTCAAACTATTCGGGAGGGACGTGTTGGCGATGTCCTCAAATAACGCTGCGTGATTGACTGTATCGAAAGCCTTCGATAAGTCAAGCGCCACGAGGACTGTCCTATCATATAACTTCGCCAACTGTAAATTGTGGTGGTTCCTCCTCGGCTCGGAGATCATGAATACGACGCATGATACTCCTTTTCGCCTTATCGCTCTCGGGGTGATCTGTAAATTGCCGGTTAAAATAACACGCGTACCTCTTCGGGTCTGTCACAGTGGTAGCACCAAATGTGATTGCCGTCCGGTCATCTCTCTTGCCGGGGTTCGAGAGTGTCTTAACCGTTGCCCACAATTTACTGATTCCGGAACTTAAGTTGCATTGCTTCAAGTGTTCCAGCCATTTATTCCGCTTATATTCGTTGACCCTCCTACCAATCTCTAGATTCAATTCCCTGATTCTATGATCGCCAGGATTAGATCGACGAATAACATCACGCTCGTCTGCGAGTCCCGCTGCCTCTGCTGGGAAATTTGGTCGTATTTCGGGTATTCGACCAGCAGGAATAAAGCGAGCGGCTGCTGCGTTGATGATGCCTCGGAATGTTTTCTCAGCTACCCGAATATCTGAGGAGATGGGTAGCTCACTGAAGCTGCGGTTGGTAAATTCTCTGAACCCGTTCCAGTCCGCTTTCCTCTGGTTAAGGAAAGTACGGCGTTCAGATGTTATGAAGTCGGGAGGTCTGTCAATGGAGATGATTATGGGGAAGTGGTCTGAACCCAGTGATATGACGGGCTGCCAGGTAACGTCATTTATCAGACCAGGCGACACGATAGTGATGTCTGGCGAGCTGCTGCAGTCACCCATAATCCGTGTGGGGGCGTCCTCATTCACTGTGCAGAACGTAGAGCCATCTACTTGCTCAGCCAAAGCTATGCCCCGCTGGTCATTAGGTAGAAGAGAATGCCATAGTTCGTGGTGGGCATTGAAGTCTCCTACGACCACGCGGTTATTGCCTTGTAGTAGAGGACTAATGTCCGGCAAATAACGCGGCGCACAGCTAGCAATCGGCGGTATATATACGTTATACAGCTCTATCTGGGCAGTCCCAGACTTGACTCCTACCCCCATACATTCCATGTATGGGTCTCTAGAGTCAAGCTCAGGCGAGATAGGTCGGTATTGCACAGAATGGTGCATTAGGAAAGCAAGACCCCCACCTCCACTTCTGGTGCGATCCTTACGTAGCACATTGTATCCTTGACAACTGTGCAAGCTGCATGTGTCGCTCAGCTTTGTCTCCTGGATCGCAGCGACCTTGATCTTCTTCCGATTCATAAAGTCTACAATTTCATAAATCTTACCACGGAGGCCATTGCAATTGAATTGCAAAAAGGATACATTCTCAGGGGTTGGTACAACAATATGTGGTGTTAGATGCTGTGCTTGTTGATATTGCTGAGGGGGAGATTGCGGTGGCATCCCATAAACCGATGCCGATGAAGACGACGACAATGATGACAGCGACTCCTGTGACGCACTGCGGGATACGGAGGCACAGCATGCTGCAACGTAGTCCGTTTCGCTGTACTGCCTGATGGCGTTAAGTCCGGAACAACCCCTGAGATGTACCCACTCCATACATCGGTTACACCTTACTGATGTTGAGCGGTGATGAATGCGGTTCCGACAGACAGAACAGAAACATGGTCCGGGATTTTTTTCGGTCCCGGCACGGACCAGTAGAATACGGAGCAGGCACTCCGGGATGTGCCTCTCCCAGGACGAAAAATGGACGAACATAAAACACGTAGTACTGAGGTGGCAGCCCTTGGCCGAAGTTATACTGCTTCGGGTCAATCCGGTACGTAGAACCGGCTTCCGTGGGATCAGAATACTTTACTTTATTCAGAATATCTGCCGGAAAATTGGGTCAATTACCTTATTATTTATCGTATTCGTTAAATTTGACTAAAGATGAATTTATAGTTTGTTCTCATGAAACATCTGGGTTTAGTAATCACAGCGAGGTATATAAGTAGGGAGTAGTGTATGGTATTATATTATGTTTTTATTTAAAAAAATCGATGCTACCGGAGTTATAGTCGCGATTCGTACCGTACAACTTGTCTTACAGTCGTAGAGTTTTCAATTTTTTTGGAAGAACTTCCCTAAAGGTGGGAAATATACTCATTGGGAGTTTGGAATGCGACTAAAATGTTTTTCCTAAGGAAGTCCTATTTCAGAGTTGTGGTTTTAATAATCAGTATATGGATATTTCCACAGAAAGGTCCACCAAGATAAAATAATAAAAGATTGTTGAAAACTTTCTGTCGCTAAAAAACAGGAGAGTTTTTTATGAATATCCTATTTTCTATTCGATTTTGCTAGATCCGATTGTAAAAACTCATCTTAAATATGCACACGCAGTCCTGCAGTCATTTTGAAACTTTGCATCGCACTATGGTCCCAAATCCATTTTTTTGGCAGAAATTCAAAAAAAAATAAAATTGGAAAGTGGTAAATATGTATATATATTCTTTATGGCAACACTCCAAGCAATCAAAAAAATATACTGGAGAAAATTAGGTAGCCTGAATGGTACTTAAACTTTGCGGTTCAAAAAAAGTGGGATTAATTTTGATATAAAGCAGTTTTACAAATTAATTAAAATCAAGACTTAAAAAGAAAATAATAAAGTGACTATATTATGAAAATTGACGGCAAGAGTTAGTAGTTGAAAAATTATATTTAACATTTTATGATTATTGTGGTCTTGTAAGTATTCATAGGTTTTGTGATTTGTAGAGAACATAATCTATAAATGTCGTGGACCAAAAGTTGTATGTATGACTCAACTTGACTCAAAGTGTAAATGTGAAAGTGTTCGTCTCAGGTTGTAGTTTATGGTGGAATTAATATCTCGTCAGCATTTTTCGGCAAACTCATTTTATTTTAGCACAGTTTTATATTAGCCATAGACATATATTTGATTATATCTCTGAATTAGTTTTGTGTACGAGACCCATCAATATTTTATTTTAAAGGTATTGAAAGTACCTACAAAATGGTATACAACATCATTCACGTTTTTGTACATATGTATACATTTTTCTTTATTTCTTGAAATAATTATTTAAATTGCAGTTTAAAGTATACTATTTGTATGCTATATTTTGCTTTTGTAATAATGTTGAGAAAAACACATTTCGTCAAAATAAACAACTTTTCATTCTTTTAAGCTTTCATAAAATTTTGTTTTTGGTCACCCTGTACCAATACAGGGTGATAATTATGTTGGTTATATACTGAGTTTATATGGCAGGTGGTAGTGGGCGTAGTCCGATCGGCCCAATTTTATTTTTATTTTTTGCGTATGATATGTCTAGCAAATGTGCAAAATTACAAGACTGTATGTTTATTTTTCGACTTTATGCCATAACAAATGAATTTGGGACCAGTGTGCATCGTTTCGATACAAAGAAATTTAGAGCAACTGACTCTTTCAGTACCTCACACTCAAATACTATAAATATTACAGTAATTTGTTGAACCATAAAAAAGCTCATTATGTATGAAGGAACTCATACTCTGCTTGTGTTCACTCTCCCTTGGATGGCTGTTCTACTTCTCGTGTTGTTGGGGAATATAACAAGTCACTTGGGGAACAAGATGGGGAGATAATTCACAAAGGAAAAAACACCTCATTTTGCTTACGACCCCATTTGATCCACGTAATGCTACAGGATATGCTGCATAAATGACAAAGTAGTTTTTACTATTGAAGGAGAAACTCTCGTTAAGAAGAACAAGTGACAGCATTCGGTCGACATTCACCCACCTTGTGGACTGCACAAAAGGACTTTCTGGAAAATTTCACATATTCGCCTTTTGGTTTGTTTGTTCTATGCCCTGCAGGTGAGCACACTCTTCCATATGGTTTGGATGTCACAATTATGATTTTTTGGCATTACAATGCCGAAAATTTAAATTAAATTTGGAAAATGTTATTATAAATCGGTGTTGTCAAAGTGACAAGACAAACGAAAGTGATAAATGTTTCATTTCATATTGAAGTAAGTCAGTCAATCGTCAGACCTCTGCGATTAGCCGTGTTTTGGTTAACCCAGATTTTATAGATAAAAAACTACACAGAATGGCACTTTACTAGGTACCGAATAATTAGACATAAAAAATAATAAAAACTTGAAACCAACTTTGAAAAAATTACTATTACAATTACAAATTGCATATTTTTGCAAAACTTTTATTTTCGCGAGAGATATGGTTAAAATGATTTGTATGCATGATATTTTTGTTTTGTGCTTTTCTCGCAATCTATCCAACGGATTCGACTAGTTTTGTATGTATATTAAAGCCAATGTTGCATATACGAATTTATGACTGGACTAATAATGCTCTGACTATCCTTCTGAAGTTAGGACCCGTATTGAGCCTATGTACATTAGGATGGGTCACGAAAATGAAGATTGGATTGATGATCAAGCCGTTTGTGAGCTAAACGCTCTAGAAAACACTCCTAAAAATTATGTTTTCCTTCGTTGCATTATGTTTCTTATGTTGCATTTCGCTTAATTTTTTTCTGAACTATTACCCTTGGAAGCACTTTAAATATAATTTGTTATTCTTGTCTTAGAGTAAGTTACTGATCTAGGAACAAAATATTTTGAAAATCACCATTAAACCATCCAAAATTTATTTTCGTGGGGTGACTGAAAATTGTTTTTACATTTGTATGGACCGCGACCCAGCCTAAAGCACATACGTCCAAAGAGCCACTTTTTTGGCCAAAACTCCAAATTTTATTTCTTGTTTCTAATATTGCACGATTGTTGTAAACACATCGGAGCGCCAAACAAATATTTATTTTTGTCAACAATAGTTAACAGTTAGTCAGCGAAGCGACAAATAAAGCACATTCTCAGACCTATATGCAATGGCCCTTCTGCGTATGACCCATTATCTGTCCTGCTTCTTATGACGTCGTCAAGAACACTATCTGTCATGGCTTCCAAGAGGTGTTTACTGGAAAACACATCTCAAATGAATCGATCATCACTAAAATGAATCAGAAATCACCCGAAATTTTTCTTAATATGTATGAAATATTCATAAATAAAATGAAATGTTTCATAAAAATTTTCATAAACATTTCATATTTCATAAAACAAAACTTTTAAAAGACTCTCGCAATGATGGTGTGTGTTGATTGGTTAGTCAACAAGTCAGATTTTGTTTTGCTTTTTGTTTATATTGGAAACGTCATTATAAATTATTACTATTTATGAAACTTTTTCATAAAATCAATGAAGTTTCTTTATAAAATCTGTGAAAATTTTCATAAATCATATTTTAAAAAATAATGAACTTGTTTGACAAAAGTTCATAGAATGAAGAACTGCATTTCATAGTTTCTAAGAAATGTTTCATAAATTCTATGACGCTTTTCATTGATTCATACATATACATATTTCATACATTTTATGAAGTGTTTCTTTGGCGACTTTTTAATGAAAGTTTTCAATGAGGTTAGGACAACATCATAAATAGTATGAAGATAATTCTTTCAGTGCAGCAAATGACAAAAACTGATGTTTCACTAACATGATCATTTCCTTAAAACTGGGCTGTAGTAGCTCCATTGTTACTGCGAAATGGACTCCACGGATGGTACATACGATTCATCGTCCCATTTGATTCTAACCTGCCCTTCTATTTTCCAGCCAGCACGCTTACAATGTATGCCATAGATTTTAATAATGTACCAAAAGTATAGTAAAATTGCCACTTTAAATTCGTGATGTACCCAGCACATCGTGCTTCTGACAGTAGCTGCCGAGCAGTGTGACGAGGGAGACAGCCATACACTGTAATCTTACATTTTTAATGAATTCTTATCAGCTGCAAACCACAACTAAATACGAGTAATACAGCTCTGACCACAAAAGTCAGAATAGCTCCCCGTGCCCTACGGCGACTTAATATGAATACAACAGCTCATTGTGCGAAATGGCGAATGCGTGAATTGCCAAACTTGGAAATGATCGCCCGGGTTCCGTTAACGAAGGAAACCACAATACAGATTTAGTTGGAAATTGCTTTAGTGATTTCGTAATATTTGTCTTCATAATCATCACCATTTGTTCTACCACGTCTACTTAGTTTTCCGTCTTGCACTCCCAGTCCCTCTCAGCCACTATGTAACTATGTATTTGTATGTAGCTTGGACTGCTACTCTCGTAAGTATTTAAGCAATACCCGCACACACACGCACACACACACACATTGAAACGTTAAGGATATTCGCACTTGGTTTAATGACCTTTGTGCTTTGTTATAACTATTACCGATGGCTGTTGTGCCTGAGCAGCCAACCAACTCCAGAGTGTATAACCGTCTACTCAAGACACATTCACTCCTCCGACTTATTCTTTGCACACTCACCCACTAACATACACACACACTCATCCGTCCATCCACACATTCTCCTCGCTAGACGATGTTATTAGTTACCCCCTGGCTAGCATACCGCTCAACACTTTACCAGGGGTTTGGATTTCTCTCCCTTCATTCACTTATTCGCTGTCGCTTTCTTCCTTTTTCGTGATGAGGTTGCTATTTGTTCTACTGGCTGCTTTACCTTAGAGATTTTGTGTTTTTCCGTTGGTTTTAATGAGCTTTTGCCTCATGAATAATTAAGTTTTTTAGCTGGGTTTAGATGAAAAGTTTTTTCGCTCCCCATTTCAGTGTTATGGAGTATTTGTTAAAACCAAATTATATAAAAGAGTTGTGTGAAGTTGAATCTTTAGGATTGGAAAAGAAAACAATTAGCCGTGCACGAAGTGAATGTCCATGCGCTTCACTTGGGATATTCTCGGAATTATAAAGGATTATGTGATTTAAAAAAGTGCGATTCACGGAATTTTCAGCATGAAATGCAGGGTGTGAAAAATAACTGCCTTATTCTCAAAAATACATGAAACAGAGGCCACAAAATTGCAACTGAAACTTAAACTTATTCTTGGCTACATTTTCTCTTTAATGTTTACTTTATTACTCGCTAAAGAACGCTTTTGATGAGTAAAATCTGTACTTCCAATTAGTAAATACACAGTTCCTTTCCTACTTCACTTCGTTTACAACTAGAAGGCATTTCTCTGACACATTTGTTTAGAATATACGTCAAGAAGTAATTCTCATTCGTTTGGAGAGACTTATTTCCTAAATTTCATGAAAGTGCATAAAATGACTTCACAGTAATTCATGTAAAGAGTCCCATGAGTCATATCTGTTTAATATGTAAATACATTCTCGTATGTTTTAGTGATTTTTTCAGTTCTTCCAAAACTTAAATAAAGCACTTAAATTTTTTAATTCAATTTTATTTGATAAAAACAAAACGTAACAATTCAGTCCCATATATTAAATGTATTTTTTAAATTAATAATATGAATATAAAAAACTAGTGGCAACAAAACATAACAATTCAGTCCAATTACATCACATGTATTTTTTTAATTAAAAATTAAATAATAAAGTTAAAAGTTATTGGAGTGGCGGCCAAATTTATAACTAATCTTTGTTTGACATATAATCAAATATAACTTGTTTATATTTTTTTGTTTCATAGAATCAATTCAAAAAGCAGAGACATATGTTCTGTCTGGTAGGCAAAGACAAAATAATCCGGTTTCGTCAACATTATATATTTGTGACTCCATTAACCCCATCTCAGCGACCTTTGGCACGATATCGATGAATAAAAAGAGTGACTGAAGCAACATCACTGGAAAGAATCTCGCCACAAATTTAAAAAAACGGATACCGTGTCGTTTCTTAAATTTGGTAAACCATCCATCACTTCCACGGAATGCAGTTTCATCTTTATCGGGATATTCATCTCTAAATATTTGTTCAACATTCTCCTTAAGAATGGGCCCTGTCAATGTCCACTTTTTTCTCGTTGATTCAAAAACCACTCATACAGACGACTTCCATTTTTGAATATTCAGCGCTGTGCAAAGATTTATTGCTTGATGATATGTGTTGGAAACATCATTTAATATTGCTGTTCTATGTGATTTGATGAAGCGAATTGAAGATGTTGCCACATTAAAATCTAGGGCTAACCGGTTCCCTTGAACGCCTTTGTTAAGATTTTCTACTGATTTTAACTTTAGTTTCCAATATTGTTAACTGTAGTTTTCAATAATAAAATGTTTTTTACGTTTATTTGACATTTCTAATGATACACTTTCACCATTTAATAGAGACTGCCAAAATATGTACACGCGTTTTAAAACACAAATGAACTAGCCACAAATATACACAAATGCGACTAAACACAACAAATAGGGAAAACACATATAATTTGGTGATTCCCCTTTTTAGTTTTATGTATGTATGTATGTTCAATCAGAATAAAAATAAATTGGAGATTTCTTGTGCTCAAATAACAAAAAACGATCGGAAATTAGAATTTTCAATTCGAATTTCAGAGCGTTTAATGTATTGCAAACACTGATTCTAATTTGTGAGCGTCTACTTATCACATTTATTTGGTACTTTTTGTTCGTTCAAACATCTGATAACTGTTTACCGTATGTTCATATTTGAACAAATATTTGGCATAATTGACAAAAATATAAGTTTATTTTGTCAGAAACTTTTTGAAGGCATGACGCATGGAGCAGAAATATTTCATATTGAAATATTTCATATCGGATAGCCTCACGGCTTACAGATATTTAAGTTGGCTGCGAATACCCAACAAGCAGTCCCCGACCAAGAGCGGCAGAGAAGGAGGGTGAGACTGAAAACGTCTTAAAAACCCAATGAATTCTCAGTGACAGGACGAGTAAGCGCCGTCCTAAAAATGTGCTTATCTGCTCATATGAGTGGCAAGGTGAGAAAACATATAGAGGCACAAAAGATCGCATTCAATCGCTGTACGATTCATTAGCGATGAGAGTGCCTGACCATTATACAAAGAAGAATAATGGATTGACTAAATCCTCTCAAACTTCTCCGTGGTTAAGACCAAAAGAGCCAAAGCATAGGCAAATTGAAAATAACGAAACATCTTCAAGGTGAAAATAGTGAAACTACTCAGCCAATAAAAAACGATCACCACGCTATTATATTTGACATCAAAACCAACTGGTCCAAAATGGAAGGCCTCCGCGTTCGAAAAGAGATTTTCGAAGAAATTATTGGATGGACAGAACTTTACTCTGCGCATGCGGATCAAAAAGCGAAGGAGCATAAAAAGGCGATTAGCGAAGCTTGTGATGCATCTATGCCACGAAGCAACTTCGCATTTCTCAGTTTCAATACAAACCATTTGTAGTATTTTGTATCATTATTAACCGATCTTTTCATTCAAAAAATGACCCGGCTATCCTCTCTCTCTCTCTCTTTAACTAAATCTATGCTGAGGGTCGACGCAGTACGATGAACGCATACAATCAGTTTCATTGTTTACGATTTTCGCATTTTTTCCTGCTTGTCTCTTAAACGTACAAATTTCGAAAATTCTTCTTTGTAGTCAGAAGAATGAATGGTACCATTTTACCCCCCTTTGTTATGCTTGACCCTTAAAAGTGCAAATTTCGAAAAATGTACCTATCAAAAGGAGCACAGATCACCGAATGCAGTACGGTGTACACCGTTCTTCTACATACAATCACTAGATTCATCCTATATGCTCTGTTGCATGACCGAATAGTACTGTTGCGTGGTGTAATATTTCTTCTAAGCCTAATATTTCTCTAGAAAAAACAATCAATAAGAGCTAAATTTACAAGCAAAACCTACTTTTCTCGAAAAATATTATTATTTTTCAATGGAACTCTGTTATAACGACGATAATCATCAATCCCTTCAATGTCTTTATATCCGATTTATACGTATCTCTATTTCGGAATTCCGCTTTTTACAAAAAACACACATAATATTGCGCTTCGGCATTCAGATTTCCACTACATTTGCTATACACCGAATAGAATTATTATCTATCTTTAATTTTTTCCTTTTTTTTTACTTTTCACATACTCTATTGAATGAAAATTTATCTAATTCCTTGTTCTGAATGAGCTTTTATTTGCCATATTGTACACAAATATCTAACCACACGATAGTAATATCATTTAAACCAAACGAAATTAATTTATGACCCACTTGAGTGCAATTTATTTAAATTGATAAAGTTTCTTCTCCCCTTTTGTTGTTACACAACAAGTACAGCAGCAACAGTGCACAGCAGCAATGGAACGAAGAGACTGAATTATGCACCCTATAAAATGCATTCTAGGTTCAAAACATCTGCTAACAATTTTCAAGGAAATGCAGTGCAACTGAAGTCACCTTAAAACGAGTTGACGTGGCCGTGTGTGTGTCTGTGTGTCTCAGTCGCTGAGGGAACTGGAAGCAGAAGTGAATTTGAATGCATTACATTTCGAATATGCAGACACGTACACTTCACCATTCTTATTATCTTGACACAATGGTAGCTGAAGTAGAGCTCTTACAAACACACTTACTTACATACATGTGGTGGCATCACAGTGGTACGCATATAAGCATAATCATTGTGTGAGTATGCGTTTATACGTGGGAAAGAACCCATGAGAGGAATTTGGATGCGTAGGGGAGCACTTACATATATTTAAGAGTGATATTCATTGCACAGCGTGTTGCATTTGTCTCTAATCCAAATAAACTCAATTCAAAAATGACTGTTTGCACCGACTCAAAAAACAACTAACCGTAAAAGTGCTTACAGAGATAGATATATGCTACATTAAGGTGGAGTGAAGTAAAAAATGTACATGTACAAAATATTAATAAATTACTAACACAATGTAAAGGAGCAACCCTTTTCATTTTAATTACTTGGTGCCTGACTTGGGATATATTTCTCCACCTATAGAAGGATTTTGTATCTCCTACTTTTACCTTTCACTCCACCGAAAATATGCTTAAATAATGTAAGTGGGTAGTTGTGTTGCCGGTCTGTACGAGTGTGCACTTCTTATTTCAAAAATTAACAATTCGCATACATTTGCGTATAAAATTTGCATAGTAGAATGCATCAGGGGAGCTGTGCACAACCGTGAACGCATTACTAGCACACTCTTCGAACAGAATGTGATATTTGCCGTGAACAGTATGCGGGAGAGTAACTGTTGTGGCCATACCAAATCCAAATAGAGCGATTTTCCAAAATTCGTATTTTTAAGGGAAACATTTGGAAAAGGGGGTCAAAATGGTACCAACCCAAAATGAAAATGCGAAACAAAAATGATTTTTTCGAAATTTTTACTTTTAGGCGGAAAATGGGGCAAATTGGGATAAATATAGTACCAACCAAACGGCTGCAGCTATATTAATGAAATTCGGTGTGTACAATTCTTCGACTGCGTAGACGCGAAAACTAAAAAAAATTTTCTATATTCGTATCTTCGAGGTCTGCATGGGATTAATTTTTGCACCAATAAAGCGGCTAAAGCTGGAATTATGATATTCAGTATTTGAACTAGGGTCAAAATGGAAAGGGGAGTGAAACTGGTAACAAGCAACGGTTGTCATGAAATTAGGTGAGTATAAATATTGGATCTTCTATAACATATTGGATCTTCAATAGTAGAACTTTTCCTATCAAAATGGTACAGACATTTAAGCTGTGGCTAGAATCAAGTAATTGCAAATGGGGAAAATCGGGCTTGAAGGATATTGTTTGTACCTAATAATAATTGGGCACATTTTTGAAGATTGCTGCCTAATGTTCTCCTTTTGATTCCACTTGAAGTTTTATATTTATACATAGTAGAGGACTACTAATTTTATAATAATGGAGCATCACAATTTTTTTTTTCTAATACGATAGTGCACTATGGAGTGATCTGGACGCAACTAAACCAATTGAATGTCGTTTACGAAGAAAGAACACAAAACGCTTTTGATATTTCATGTTTTAAATAAGTGTATATCGGTGACAGTTGTAGCAGTATCATACCTCAACATTTTCAAAGGACATTATTTACAATTTTTCGTCCGGTGAAAAAAAAACTTTGTTTTTCATTTCTAGAGATTGTCCACTTTAACTTGACACTCATATTGACATAGAGATATTTAAATTAATTTTTTTAGAAGAAAACGTTGATGTATAAAATCGAAAAAAAAGATCAAGTAGAAAACTGAGTACACAGTTTATCTGGGTATGATCTCTAGTTGCATATGTATATAGTCTTCATCAAGTCCAATAAGTACTGTTATCATCAAGAGTCATCTTCTGACCAGAAGAATAGCTATGAACAATCCACCGCTTAGAAGTCCCATTGGGAACATATCGACACGCACTGATTTTATTTACAAACAGTCGAACCTGGAACCTGGAGCGCAAGGGATAGTCCATTTACTCCCACTTATAGAGGTTTCCCACTAACACAGATTCCCATTTATCCTGTTATTTTGTCTGTTGTCCCACGTAAAGAGGTAAAGCTACCGCCGTTTGAAGAGATGCCTAAAGATGTAGCAATCTGTAAAGTCTTCCCTTTAATATCGGTCCCCCTCCCCCCTATTGGAACATTTCTACTTTGACAAACTTTTATCCGTCACAAAACTACCTTCGATTTATGGGTAGTCGGTTTTTAATCTCAGTTTATCTTGTACTTCAAACATATATTTCTCCTCTTATGAAATTCCACTAACAGATCCACTTAAAGAGGAAACATGTTTCCTTTAAATAGGTTTTTTTGTATGAAGCGTGCAGGGATCAGTAAAAATGCCCACTTATAGAGGATTCCCACTTATCCAGGTTCGACTGTAGACTAAACGTTATAACTTTCGATTAGAGCCAACGAAATGGTTTCATTCCTTTTTATTTAAGCAGATCAGATTAAAATCACCCACTGACTCTATTTATCAATCCTACAACTACAGTATTTGATAAATGATATTGAATAAAAATGAAATTGATTCGAACTTAGAAAATTGTTTCAATTTTACAAGTAACGTTAGATAATCGCGCTCTAGGGCCCACATAGTACATCCGATTTCCAGTTAATTTGGGAATACTTGAATACTAAGAATACTTTGAATTTGAAAAGCCACAAATGTTAAATAATTCTGGTGAAATAGGTTTTAAAAGTCATTAACCTAAGGTTATGGAAGAAAAAAGAGTTACAAAAATCCACGAGGTAAATTGGTACACAGGACTATCGAGGTAGAAATGGAAATCGTTCGGAAATTAAAAGACTGTAAATTGCGTTCATAATTTCAGAAGTTATGTTCAACAGATGTGACACATTTTTGCACAAATTTGAGTCGCAAATGTCACCAGATAAAATGAACACATTGATGGTCTCTCCAAATATGCAGTACTTTAACTAATCGTTGTTCTGCAAGTCTTACTTGTGCCGAAGGAAAATCTAAGCTGACGATAGCCAGTCGCTCATTTTCGTATTAAAAGCGACTTCATTGGGAAATCAAATGTTTTAACGCAAATCAGCTTTTCATCATTCGTCTTACAAACCTTTGATAAATGATTATGAATATGGACGTTGAAGTTTAGGATTCTATTTTGATGTTTCGATTCCTATGAAGTGCTATTGCATCTACCTGAAATTAAGATTTTTCAATGTTCAACTTTAATAACCCGGTCGAATAAGTTCGCCCACTGTACTTGGATGAGTTTTGTGCTAGTTCTGGCTCTATCACTGTATACGAACATTACTAAACGTGAATGTAAGGGACTGGAGTGAGTTGAAAGTCCAAAACGCTGATGTCATGACGTTTCTTGTGGGTTCAACAGAACAGTTCTGTTACATCTTTCCAAGGCAGTAACGAACCACACGACCCGCAATGTCCATATCCACTCTGAAAGTTGTAAGAACTGCAGCACATCCCAACAAGTAAGGTTTTCTGCATAATCTTCCTCGTGTTACAAGCGCATATTGCTGGGGGTCCTTTGTGCTTCTGTTTGCCCGGAAATGCACATACGATGAGAAAACATTGCCAACATTACCGCCAACAGCACCACGGACAGTAACATTTTTGCAGTTACTACGAACATTGCGACAAGAAATACTGTTGAAAGTAATTGTTAGGGAACCCCATCCAGTCGTCCCTTCGCTCCCTAATGCAAAATATTCATTTTCTAAACGCCAGAACAAAAACTGCCATACACACGAGTATATCTGAAGGAGGTAGGGTACAAATCCAAGTGGTGTTTTGGGGACAGCCGAAAGGGGAAAATCTAAATTTAATTTGCTAAATGAATGTCGCACACAGACACAGACACTCACACTCACACCCACGCAACCAATCACATTAACTCAACATGGATCAATGAAACAATGAAATGGAATATTGTTTGTCAAAAACATCGGCATCTTTGTTGGTTGCTGTTTGCACTGAACATTTAATTAAAATGCCTTTATCACTCCCTCACACACACGCACGCACACACAACGAATTCGGCTATATCTAAGATATCATTTAAGCATTTTCTTATGATTCACTAAATTAACGTTTGTTACATAAATACATGCAAAATATTCTTGTGCTCGACGTTTCTATGCCATATTTGTACGAGGGTATCAGTGAATGAATTTAATTAATCTTTAATAATTTGATATTTACCATAAGATGACAAAGTTCGAACAACACATCATCTTGTCAATGAGAGAGTGAACTGCTTATCTGCAAATGAAAATTTGTTGAATTTAATGGACCATTTAATACAGTGTATATTAGACCGGTCCTTATTTCTTTTTTTTTTTTTTTTGAATTCGTATGACGGCAAGCGCTAAAACTACTCTATTTGAACCTAAAAATACACAAAAAATTTGAGCTTGATTGGACAATTTTTAGGCGTGCCCCCGCCAACAATTGTTTGTCATTAAAGTTAGTTACTATCATATAGGGGAAATTATCACCTTTGTTGCTCTTTTTTTGACATAACTCGAGAACCACTAGTCCGATTTTGTTTAAATAAATTGAAAAATAATTAAGAATTAGAATTCATTTAAAATGTGTATATATAGCGTTTTTCTATATAATCAACAGTTTAGCCGGTAAAAATAAATGTATGAAGAAAATAAATATTTTTTGCCTAAAATATTAATATTTTTTATTTTTTAAATTCATAGAAAATCCAAAACGAACAAATACATTTTAAAATTAAAAATCTAAAGCGATGACAACCAAAAGACTTCGATCGGATGATGACATTATGTTAATTGGCGTAATGGACCACCAAATTACTGGAGCTAAATTACCAGGAAGAAAACAAGTGCTACAAGTTTTATTTTATAATTTAAGAATAGTTGGCTTAAATTTAAGAGAAAGTCCTAGATTAGTTGTTGCTGAGGTCAGCACGTTTTGGCAAAAAGCACGAATTCCAACACACCATGAAAAACACTGCATTGAGAAGCTGGAAAAATTATACAACAAGTGGAGAGATATTACAAAGCATCATGGTCGAAAAACAGAATGTCAAAACAGGAAAGAAACTAAATTTCAAGATAAATTAGATGATTTATTCGATATCGCACATGCAAACGCGTTTGAATTAATTAAAATACAAGAAGACAAAGAGTTCTTAAAAAAGCAACGAGAAAAAGGAAGACCAGGTTGTATGCTAGGAACGGATAAAATTGTAATGCAGAAAGAAAAGCGAAAGGCAGTCCAGAAAGAACAAGAAAACCAGCGTCGAATAAAAGAAGATGAACGAAAAGAGTTATATGAACAACAGATTCAATGAGGTATACAATTAAATATTCTATCTTTTAAGCAAATCAGAATTATTGTTGTAAAACAGGTATGATTGACATTGACGACGAAAACGATATTGAAGTTGTAGCATCAACATCAACATCTGTATCAAATCCAAATCCAGGTACACCAAGACTGCTTTCAACTTTGGATAAGTGGAAAATCACTGATGGTGCTGCAGTTCATATCCTAAGCGCAACTGCTGACGCGTTGGGCTATGATATCGAAGATCTTATACTAAATAGATCATCAATTCGTCGAATGCGTCAGAAGCATCGTGCAACAACAGCACAAAACATTGCAGCAAACTTTGATGTAAGTACTGTAATGTGGGTTTTCCCTATGCTTCTTTTTTATGTTTTGAGTATAAATTAAGAAACTTGAGTTTTTATTTCCAGATTCCACGTAGTTTTGTTTTGCACTGGGATGGTACAATGTTACCAGAAATTAGTGGCAGGGAAAAAGTTGACCGCTTGCCAATCATAGTCTCATCTCAAGGTATCGATAAACTACTTGGCATTCCAAAGTTAAAATCTTCGAGTGGAAAAGAAATATCAGATGCCGTGTTTAATTCAATAAATGAATATGAAATGCTTGATCTAGTTCAAATAATCTGCTTCGACACAACTGCTCATAATACAGGAGTTCAAAGCGGTGCTGCTGCTCTGCTTGAAGGAAAACTAGGTCGCGATTTATTATATTTTCCCTGCAGACACCATATTTACGAGTTGTTGATCCGTAAAGTGTTTGAAATTAGAGTGGCTACTACAGCCGGTCCAGAAGTGCTAATTTTTAATCGCTTTAGCAAATACTGGATTAATATTGACAAATTAAATTACAAGAGTTGTTTAGAAGATGAACACATTATTACAGTATTGACTGCTGAAGAACGTGGAACAATTTTAAATTACTGTCTAGATAATTTAAAACAAGCTCATTGCAGACGCGACTACAAAGAATAATTGCAATTAGTTGTCACTTTTCTTGGTGGTACGGTGCCGAATTTTAACACCTTTCATATACCTGGTGCAACTTCTCATGCTCGATGGATGTCAAAATGTATTTATGCACTTAAAATGTATTTGTTTCGTAATGAATTCAATATGACCAACCAAGAGTTAAACGGTATACGTAGTGTCTGTCTGTTCTGATGCACTAAAGTAATTGAAGCACCAAATCAAGACTTAAATTTAATTAAAAATATTATGGCTTATCCTGAAAGGGATATAGCTCTTGCTTTGCTACAAAAAATCAGCAATCATTTGTGGTATTTGTCGGAAGAAGCAGTCGGTCTTTCATTCTTCGATCCTAATGTAAGTGTTGCAATTAAAAAAAATGGTTCAGGCAATTAATGTTGAAGCAAGTACAGAAAAATTCAAGCGAATAATAACTAATCCAACAAATATCGGCACATTTGCGCAAAAAGATTTAAGCGATTTTGTAAATTCCAATACACACGCATTCTTTGATCGTTTAGAAATTTCAAAAGAATTTTTGCAAGTCGATCCATCGTATTGGAATGAAAGATTTGACTACGCTCACGGATCACAAATTTGTAAAAACCTATCTGTAGTGAATGATGCAGCTGAAAGAGGCGCCAAATTCATTACAGATTATAATAATAAATTAACCCACAACGAAGAGGAGAAACAATTCCTTTTTCAGGAGGTTAAAGAATATAACATGAATTATCCCACTTTTAAAAAGACTTCACTATTAAATTAAAATAATATTAATGTTACTATGAGTATGTAATTAATAAAAATATTTAAGTTTATTCTTAATTTTCAAATAAATGTAAATAAAATAAAAAATATATATATTTTTGCCTTATTTCTCATAATAAAAACAAAAAGGTGCTTGGGGCACGGCTAAAAATTATCCAATCGTTGTCAAATTTTTTTTTATGCTTTTTGGGACTAAAACGAATATTTTTAGCGCTTGCCGTAACATATATTCGAGAAAATAAATTTGTCCATATAAATAAGGACCGGTCTAGTGTATATATGTAGTGTGAAATGTTTTATCGTTTTAATAGTAATCTTTCGAACCCAGACTGTTGTAACTCTAGGAAACGTCTGCATTATTTCTCAATCGTCATCTATGCATGTCTCTCCGCGGAAAGTACACTCGAGTCCACAATAACCGACGTAGTTGATAGTAATTTTACTGATATATGTTTGCTGATAAATAAGTTCCCATTTGTTAACTGAAAATGTTGCAATCTATGGATAAACATCGATTTGGTTTTCTCCTTCTTCTGAACAGATTACTATTTTGGATTGTATGTATTCCTCCTTATTGTTTAAAAATCGAGATATCCTCAAATTACCACCGATGAAAAATTAAAGTTGAAAATTATGTGTATTTTTATTTTCGGGCCACAATTACACTTGTAAATTTGTGTAATAGCCAAACCCCTTTAGCAGCCTCTTAGTTATTACCAACTCGATAGAATGCACCCTGTTTATATAATTGTCAATTCGAGCGGGAAAGGGGATATTTGTCCTCAAGAAGTGTCATACCTGTATATTATTTCCACAAAACCAACAACTTTAGCTTGTTAGGAATACATTTTTCCAAAAAATTCAATCGAAAACGAAAATAAAGTTGCCTTGATCAATTCTGTCAATTGTACATTTATTCCTTTTGGAGTGTTTGTACCATCTCCAATCTTTATAATAATAATATTTTGTTGACACTGGCAAATATGTTTTTAGCGAAACTAAAATGTATGTACTTATATAAAAATATAATATATAATGAATAGATTTAAGAACCTGTGACTATCGAAAAAATATCGATTTTGTATTATAAAATAAATAACTTATTTTAAATCTGAAATGCCAACCAAAAATGGGAAGTGCTTCCTTAAGAAGCACGTAATAGACGTATCCAAAAATCTCAATGTGCATATTCTCTTTTGGGAAAGTTATTTTACTTGACACTAATGTGAAGGAGAGCGGCCACGTAATCATGCACTTTGAAGCGATGCTCTTTCAAAACACTATCAAGGCTTGTCGTTTCTTTTGGTTGATCGGAATGTTTAAAACTTCCAACCCAACAATCCGCAGATATTTGCGATGGGGCAGATGTGCATTGATATTCCCATCAAAAAATGGAAGTACATTTTAATCGCATCTCAAAATCCAAATGTGTCTGCATTGAGGAAGATTTTTTAAAACAGAAATGGAAACTGGTGAAAAAGTGGTTCCTTTGCAACATTTTAAAATAACTTTTAAGTCTTTCAAAATAGAGGACATCCCTCCTGTGACAGCTCCATGTTAAATTCATTGGTGAAGATCCCAATTTTCACTACTTCCGAATAACAAGATGAACATCTTTTTCACTTCATTGGGTGTTCTCTTTTTCCTGGGTGGTGGAACAAAAGTACTCCACACGAGTTTTTCAGTTTCAATTTCCCCATATTAAGCATCATATTACAAAACTTTGGCTAACCTATATCGCCGAATGCTATTAGATATTCGAAATTAAATTGAGTTTTACAGTACAGCACACTGGTAAAGATTGTCTAACAAAAATGTAGTATTTGGCTTTAGGAATCGGCACTAAACTTTCAGTGAGAATCAAATAATATGACGCACAGTGCATTGCTCGGCTGCGGTAAGAAGACAAAGAAGTACAGAATATTTATCAAACTCAAGAAAATGTGCTGCCACTTCTGCTTGGAGGGTTTCATATCCCGTGGTTTACTGACCTTTAACTTCAATTAAGATGAACACACACACAAATTTCCTACATTGAAATCAGAATTAGTTTTTAATCTAGTTGAATCTATAGCATTAGCGTTTAATTTGAATTCATGGAACTCTGACGATAACTGCTGTTCAACATTTAGATTTTAACTCGCTGGCAATAAATATTTATTTGTTTTCTGTGATTAAAAGTAATTTTCACACTTGTTTGAATGCAACATCTAAACTTTGGCCGTAGTTCGGCAGTGCAATTCGAATTTCTAGGCGAATGTTTGTTATATGCATCAGTGATTATTAAAATTAAAATTGTATGCGAGTACTTCTACAATTTTCGCAAATATTACATAAATGAAAGGATGCAAAATAAAATGAAAATTTTAGTTCGGCTGATTGATTGGGGTTCCGTTCACCTTTCGGTGAATGATTTAAGCTAGTGAGTAGTTCAATGGGTATTTTTTAAGAAGAACATAATATGTATATGTATGTGTAAGAGAAACAAGTAAGGAAAGGCTAAAGTCGGGCGGGGCCGATTGTATAATACCCTACACAACTCCCTGCGTATGTACCTCGCTTTTATTACTAAACCCAGGTATTTCATGGGAGCAATTTTATGTAGTTCATATAAATTATATTCATATAATTTATATGCTATAAATTCATCTTTAGTCAAATTTAACGAATATGGTAAATAATATGATAATTGATCCAATTGTCCGACAGACAAATACAAATTATACAGTAGTATACCAAAGTCATACCAAAGTATGGACATATGGGCATCACCCAAACAATTCTCATTGCAATTCAATTCGGTAAAAAAGTGAAATCGGGAAGGATTTTTGCATCCTGTAAATGTATGTGTTTGACAAAAAATGTTAAATCGGAAAGGACATTTTATGGGGGTATATTGAAACCTGGAACGATGTGACCCGCTTTCACCATGTATGTTTATTGGTGAAATATAATATGTAAAGTTTGGCCAAAATCGGTTAAACATTCAGGAGCAACATTTGTATGAGGGCTATATCTAAATCTGAACCGATCTTACCCACTTTCACCATAGGTTTTTTAGTTGGATTGTATGGTGTTGCGCCAATTTTAAAGAAAAACTGGTACAATATGTGTATTTTAGAGCGGAAAAAGTAAAATCGGGAGCGACATTTGTATGGGGGCTATATCTAAATCTGAACCGATCATACCCACTTTCAGCATAGGTGTTTCTAGTTCGATTATAAAATGTTGTGCCAATTTTAAAGAAAATAGGGTACAATATTCCCAAATTACCCAAATTCCGCATATGTGTTTCTAGTTGGATTATAAGATGTTGTACCAAAATTAAAGAAAATCGGGTACAAGATGTCGTTTCTAGAGCGGAAAATGTCAAATCGGGATCGACATTTGTATGGAGGCTATATCTAAATCTGCACCGATCTTACCCAATTTTTGCATACGTGTTTCTAGTTGGATTATAAGATGTTCTGCCAAATTTAAAGAAAATCGGGTACAAGATGGGGTTTATAGAGCGGAAAATGTCAAATCGGGAGCGACATTTGTATGGGGGCTATATCTAAATCTGAACCGATCTTACCCAATTTCTGCATAGGTGTTTCTAGTTGGATTATAAGATGTTGTACCAAAATTAAAGAAAATCGGGTACAATATGTGGTTTCTAGAGCGGAAAATGTCAAATCTGGAGCGACATTTGTATGGGGGCTATATCTAAATCTGAACCGATCTTACCCAAATTCCGCATAGGTGTTTCTAGTTGGATTATAAGATGTTGTACAAAATTAAAGAAAATCGGGTACAAGATGTCGTTTCTAGAGCGGAAAATGTCAAATCGGGAGCGACATTTGTATGGGGGCTATATCTAAATCTGAACCGATCTTACCCAATTTTGCATACTTGTTTCTAGTTGGATTATAAGATGTTCTGCAAAATTTAAAGAAAATCGGGTACAATATGTCGTTTCTAGAGCGGAAAATGTAAAATCGGGAGCGACATTTGTATGGGGCTATATCTAAATCTGAACCGATCTTACCCAATTTTTGCATACGTGTTTCTAGTTGGATTATAAGATGTTCTGCCAAATTTAAAGAGAATCGGGTACAAGATGGGGTTTCTTGAGCGGAAAATGTCAAATCGGGAGCGGCATTTGTATGGGGGCTATATCTAAATCTGAACCGATTTCCTCCAAATTCAATACCGATGGTCCTTGGCCAAAAAAAAGTTTCATGACAATCGGACAACAATTGCGACCTGTAGAGTGCGAACAAGCTTACATGGACAGCAGACGGACAAACAGACATCGTTAAATATACTTAAAGGTGGGTCTAGCTCGATTATTTTTTGGTGTTACAAACATTTGGCGCGAAACTAACTTATAATACCCTAGCCCACGAAGTGGTGTAGGGTATAAAAATAAAAATGTTCCACACCACTTCCAGTTAAAATTGAGAAAATTCAAATTCTTAATTTCAATTGGAATATTCTCAATTAGAAATGGAAAAATTTGATTTCAAATGGAATTTTCTCAATATGAAATGGAAATTCTCAATTTTATGTGGAATTTGCACAATATCAATTGCAAATGGTGTAGTTTTTGATTTAAAATATGAAAAACCCATTTTTCATATTCAAAATCGTCAAATGAAATATAGCCCAACAATTAAAATAGAATTTTAAAAACCAACCAAAGGGCAGGAAAACTTTACACTGGTAGCTGGTTATGGACATAAACATAGGAAAAATTTGGCATATGCCAGGGGAAGATGTCTAAAAGCATGTAAACCTTAGTCAATTTTCTTTCATTTGACGTTGCATATTTAAATCGTTGCATTTTTGGGGACAATTCCTTTTTTCGTAATTTAACAATGTTCGTAATCCCCGAGTCAACTCCGGCGCACGACCCTGATGTATTGTAATTTTAGCCGTTTCTCCTGTCGCACCACTCTCACTTGCTATGCGGATGAATTTCGTGAATTAATGGTGCTTTAGGGGGCAGTGCGGCAACAAACCGGATTCGTTTTGACCTCTGATAAGATGAGGAATTAGTTTGAAAATAAAAGTAAGTTCTATTCCAAAGAAAATCGATTAATTAGCATGATCTCATCACCAGATATTCGATGCTTCTGACATCACTAGGTCTACGGTGTTAATATTCACGCTGTAGCCAAATGGAATAATTGAAAATCGGTCATACGACTTGTAAGTATTAATCAAATAAGACCGAACAAAAGACGATTATGTTCATTAATTATTTCAGACTGTGCAAAATAATGCATTGCCTGCGCATTGATAGTTCAGGACAATTCCACGCATTCTGGGTGTACGTATATTTCTACCACCGAGACAGAATGTTGGCCCACTATCAACATCAATTGCAGCATATTCTACTCGATGTTTGCCAAATTGTGAACATGAAACGAACAAAGACGTCGTGTCGTTGTGGGACAATGAAGCTGAAGCAATTAATAGCTGGATATTGTGTTATACATCCTTTAGTCCGTGTTTCACTGGTGACTTTCGCAGCCTCGCATTGGATGGACATTTGTTTCGTCTCGCCTCGCCTGTGGGAGGAGAACAGCCGGAGGGAGATTGTACCAACGACAGCAAAACATGAAAAAATGGTTCATTTGCGAAATTAAAAGTAAGAAGTAATTAAAAATTAATGAAGTCAGCTCAAAAGCCAATGTTATGCCATGAAATGAGACGAAAAGCCAGTAGCTATCTGTCTGTCTGGTCCGGTCACTGGAGCACAAGTACAGCAAAGTCATTGGCTGTTTAATGTCCAAATTAGTTATAACACTTGAGTTAGTTGCCATCAACTTAAAAATGACGAATTTATTATTTTGACGTTCTAATTGGAAATAATCGCAATTAATTTAGCAACAATTATAAACGAACAATGCAAACCGTCTGCCAGCAAATATTTATTTATATGAAGCTAAAATTAGTTGCCAACTAAGAACTAAAGCGTGTCTCATGTTCGATTAGAATAAAGATTGGATTGCAGAAGTGAATTTAAATTTTGACAAACCGATTAACTTTTTATACTCTTATCTACACAGTTCAGCTGTGTATTACGGCCTTGGGAAATTGTGCATTTGCTAGCAACATCATCATACTGATATACTTAGCATCACTTTCTGAATAAATTTTGCGCATATAATTTCCAATTGACATCATTTCTCGCATAATAAGAGTATTTCCACAGAAAGGCCAACCAAAATCGAAAAAACGGCGTTTCATGAACTACAATATTTGATCTAGAGTAATACTATCATATTTATGTATATGCTAACAACTTAGGACAATGCAGTTCAATTGTTTCCTTCTTCTTAGTAATTATAGACGATCTTACGTTGTACACGATGGGTCCAGGGAAATGACCAAATAGATATAAATAAATTAATAATAAATACGAAGTTTTTGGCAATTAATGAAATTTTGAGTCGAAATTACTTGAACTATACTAAAGGCTTTAAAAACAAATTTGCATTTTGTGAAATTTAGATGCAAAATGGTGTTTAGCCAGGGCAATATCCCAGTTCAAAATATAAATAAAATTATTTTTTTGAAAAACAAAAATAATGGTCGGCTGCATCTATGCAGTACACATCCTGAAAACCTCTGAGAGCGATCGCAAGAGGTTTCTGAGATATATACACATTTATAGAAGTAGTCGAGTGTGTAAACAATAAAAATAAATATAAAAAAATATATATAAATTTTTGCTCATATCTCAGAAACTACTGACGATAACACATTTTTATAGGTTTCGTAAGCTTTCGTCCGGTTCTTATTTTTGATTTTTGAAATCATCATAAAACAATCCGTTCTTCCAACGCTCGTATTTAAACCTGTCAAATTTGTCATGCGAACTCTATTTTGTATGCACATTCCTGATCATCCACCCTAATATTCTGGTTATAGGCACAGGAATTTTCTACTACAATGCTGTTCCCGAAAGAACGAAAAAGTTCACATTTCTCTTTGATATATTGCAAAATTTGATTTGAACTGGGATATATAACTTGGCTGCACACTACCATGATAATGGTAATTTAAATTTGTCATCTGAAGAGTCTACTTTTCCTGTATCCTTTGAAATCTGATGACCTACACCCGAAGAAGTTTATAAAAATGAGTGGATTTCTCATATTTTCATAACCGGTCCGTAATGTCCCTAGGTGATATATTAAAATAGCTAAAATTTTCTTTTTGGGAATCTGTTCAACTTCAAGGCAAATTTTATATTTTTATTTTATTTTTATATTCCTGGGTAGCACTTGGCGTAGGGATTTACCTCGATGTCCCGCATTACTTTACTTGCACTAAACTGGCCAGCGGACTCGCGGAGTTTGGACCCGATTTGATGAGGTGTTTGACTAACATTTTTTCGAAATTATTTTTCAGTAGGTGTATTTCGTGAACCTTCGTATCTACCCGTGGGTCATACGTAGTTCCAAAGTACATATAGTCTCTTCCTTAACAGAATACCAAAATGTTCTGACACTAAGTGACACCTTACCAGGTCCACTTACAATTTTTATTTCTTTGGAAGACATTACGAAGATATGTTATTTGTAAGTTATTACCATCTAACATAGCCACCAATAGAGACGTGACCATACTGACCACGTCATAAGTTGTCATACACGGAGCCAGTGAACTTTTTTGTTGAGTTCAGTTCTAATATTTGAATTGTGCTTCTTAACAGAATAAATAACAATTCAATTGAGCTCATTATTTTTAATTGATTTGATTAATATATAAGGTTGAGAGCAGCATTTCTATAAAAAATTAATGTAAATAGGGTGTTTCCAAAATAAATTGACACAAAAAACTTCATTTTTGGATCCGACCCCTTTTGATTTTTATAAAATTTGGCACGCTTGTTCTCCTCGCGGCTGCGTATTTTTTTGACGTCCAAATTTTGGCAATATTTAATGTAGTTTGTATTTCATAATTTGTAAAAGTTGGCAATTTACAGTGTTTCTGGAAATATATACACTATTTTAAGTTGAATTATTGTCCACGTGCATCATAGGATTATAACAGCTTAGGTATCATCGGAAAGCTCAAAATGTCAAAATGAGTTATAAAATTCCAAAAAATCACAATTAGCGTTCAGTACCTTTTCAGTGAGCACTTTCAAGCACAAATCGGACAAATATTGTGTAAGTCAGTTAAAGAACTGACTAGCTCAATTAAAAGTTCCTAACTTTATAAAAATCGGAAGACCTCGGGTCGATTTTTTTGGAATCACCCAATAGAAAAGAGTCTTCTTATGGGTGAAACATAAGTATCTTGTAGTTCTGATTGACTGACTGACTGAAAAGGTGCAAAATATATCTCGGCGTTGCTTATAACTACATATTTATAATCCCGTGAAAAAAATAATTTACAGACTACCTCGTGTTTCACATTTTTCACATTTCAATTCCCTTACAAACGGCGTCTTTGATTATATCCCAAGTCAATTATAGATGCAAATGAAACTAAACGAAAATTAATAAATGTAAGTTGGCAATACGAGACGTTTATGAATGTCACTGAAAGAGGAACACAAACTTTCCATTTAACTTTGCTAAACTCCCTTCAATGCAGATTGATATTAAAATTGCAAATGAGACGATTTAATATCCTAAATAAAGGAAAACTACTCGATTTTAAATTCTCCCTTTTCTTATTCTCTTCTATTTCCAGTTCAAATGTAATTCTGTGCGTTTCTTTGCATTCTGCACCAACACAAGCATCCATCGCAACGGAAGAAAGTAAGCCAACGAATCAACTACCGAACCAGCAACAACAGGAAGCCAACTGCAGGAACTACCACCAACCATAGCACGGAAAACGTTCGCAACCAAGCAACGCGCACAAAGAAACCGAGAACTACGAAATGACTGTGTAAGCACGAAAGTACAAATCATATCGCAGAGCTAACCCCAAGCGCGCTGCGAATCAAAGTGCAAGTGACATCTCGAGAATAATACATCTCGTTTTCGCTGCACTAGCAAGTGATTTCCATAATTGAAGTGCACCCACCAAATACTCGAATGGAAAAACTACCAAACTACCAACCAGAAATCATCATATCATTGGCTTAACGTTTTAACATTCCGACACAGTAGCGGGGGGCGAACAACTAATATTCGATTATAGTTGCCCGCATCAAACATCATCCATCATTTGGCCCAACAAAGGCCATCACAAGAACTCGTTGCGAGGAAAAAAGATACGAGTCTCCATTCTTCAGCGGAGGGAATAAAATACATGAAAAATGATACAAGCTAATATGATTACGGCCACCAACAATGTTCGCACAATAGAAAAGCATCATAATATGGACCAATAACAATAAGCTTTGCAAAAGGAAACGCTCAAAAAACTGCACGGGGAAGATACATGAAACAAAACAGAAAAAGCACAAAGCACATATAGAAAATAAGAAACACAATCAAATTAATATTATTGTCATTGCGAAACAATAAGAGCACATTCACACACACACATACTCGCATACACTTAAGGATTACAAACGAAATAACACTTAAAGTCCAACATCTCCGGAGTGTCATTTATCATTGTTGGCTGTGCAACAAGGAACAGTCGCCGGAGCAAACGACCAAAACCAAAAAAGAAGGGAAGTCGAAAAAGCGATTTGTTCCATTCGTTCGCTTTCAGAAATAGATTAGGCGCCAGCGAGGACGGAAGACCGAAGCGACACGACCACGTCTCCGGAAGTACAGCAGGACGAATGTTAAGAGTGTGACAAACACCTTCAAGTCCTCCACTACGCAAAGATCATCATTGGTCCTGTAGCAGGAAGTACAATTGAAGGAGCTGCCACAAATGTTACCCATAATAACGCCAATGCATATGCTGGAAATACGTATCATCCTACTTTGCCTGCCATCAATTCTACTGGCGACAACACTGGAACCCGGTAAGCCTAGAACTATCTTCTCATATATCACATTCAAATGCTATGCTACGTCTTTTTAATTATTTTGACGTCGAACATGATTACATCTACAATTACATCATAGATACATCTTCGATCTCGAAATTGTGTCATAATGGCAAGATGCATTTACGTTGTTGTTTGATCATCATTTCCCCCCTTAAAGCACAACAAATGATACACTTCGTCCACAAAATGACGTGGCATCTTTTAAAATGAATTTTTCGTGCCCGCAATGTCGTACCTGATCAAGGTAGGGAGCTCTCAAAACAAGAGGTGTGTCCAAAACACGTCAAACACGCTCGAAACAGTTCGCATAACACTGCGGTCATTGCACTGCTGCAGAGATTTTTTCGCTGATATTTCGCCACGCATTAATCGTTTTTTGTCAAAATATAAGTGGAGACTGATTAGTCGATTTCAATTAAACAATAAAATTAATCGTTTTGGCTAGATCGCATTTAGTATTGCGACCAAACTATAGAATAAGTAGGTGTATTATTTATGGGTTTTCTTTGCTGGTGATGTGGAGAGAAGATGGGTTCAGGGTTGTCAGATTATTTTGTACCTCTATCGCCAAACCAATTGTCAGAAATCGCCAAAAACCGCCAAATTTAAACAACTTCAGTTTTTTGTTAAAAAATCGACAAATTCCATTTTATATTAAGTTCCTGTAAAAAATGTATGGAATTCAGATATTATTTTTGAATTGAATATTTTCAACATTTCGTGATAAAGAATTTTTTATTGTTATTTATTATTCTTAATACAAGTTAAAAATTTTCTTATACCGTGATCTAGTTTAGGCAATTCATAAGGCAGAATACACTTTCAACACAGAAATATACTTTTTCTTCAGTTGATCTCTTTCTCCCGTTTCCATGGACCAATGTCTCCTAAATATTATTTCAGGTATTCTCAATGGATCGAAAAAGAAACTAATCTCAATAAAGGCATATAGATGCTTTTTGTAAAATCTGTTTTAGTAGAAATGTCAATGCATTCATTCGTTAAAAAATAAAAAATAGCAATAAAGCAATATTTTCTCATATTAAGATCAAAGTTTGAATGAAGTACGTGCCTTGAACTTGATTCTAGTTCAATTTTCCTCAAACCTAGTAAATATTTACTTTGCTGAAATTTTCCTCAATCTAAGTATTTTTTTCCTAAAACCAAGTAAATTTTTACTAAATCTAAGTAAACTTTTGCTGAAATTTTTTAAAAACTAAGTACATTTTTATTCAAATCAAGTAAATATTTACTTAAACTGAGGACAATTTTGCTGATTTTTTCTTAAAACTAGTAAATTTTTACTCAAATTGAGGAAAATTTTACTGGATACAAGGAAAAAATTAACTTAATATTAGTTCAACATATCTAAAAATAATTCAAAGAAATGTTTTTGCTTCAGAGTATGCAAAACAGATACAAAAATTGGCAAGATGAAATATTTCTCAAAAAATGAATTATACCTCTGCCATAAAGAGTCGAGTTGCTGCGAAGGCAACATAGGGATCTTCGCAGTGGTTGTTTGGAATAATACTTGAATTATTTAAGAAATAAATCTCGGCAAACGAATAAGAATTGCTTCTTAGATTAATATTCACAATTTTCCGAAACAAATTGAAGTGATTTTTTATAACTTCATTAATACTTAAATGTATGAAGAACTCAGCATAAATTTCAGTAAAAACATTAACGGTTGCCTCCTTCTACACACAAAATTATGCTTTATGAATAAAATTATCAAAAAAATACAAAAAGACTTGATGGCAATATTGTTGATTGACAAATGAACGAAAGCTTTTATAATTTCAAATCATAAGACGAAAACTTTTATAGGTGTAACAATCATTCGTATCATTCGTTCGTGTAGAATTTCAATCGTCATCCGGAAACACCCCCTAAATAAATTTCTAGTAAATGAACTATTTACTATGGCTTTGAAAGAAGAAAACTTAACTCATACTTAGTTAATTTTCCTATTTTCAAGGAATTTTTACTAACCAGGAGTAAAATTTAGAAAAATTTCTGAGTGTATAAATGAAATATTTTATAGAGTGCAGGTATCCTACTAAGTTGCAAACAACTCGGAAATGGTAATTTAAAAAGTGTTCGGTTTCAGAGATACAAGCCAACTAGCCGCCGCATGCTGTGCGAGCCGCGTCGCCGATATTTCTCTAGATCTGACGAAGTTCTAACTCCGTCAACTCTTACTACCAAAATAGGCAACTACCAACCTGTATATATTTATGAAAACACACATACATATAAGAAATATGCCGTTTTTTTCATTTTCTTATTTATTTTTGGTCTCGAAAGAGTGAGTCGAGCGCATCCACGTTCTTATAAATAATGCTTCATTATGGAATACATTTAGTACAGGGTAGCGCAGAATGAGTTATATGGTTTAAATGGTTTATAACTTTTTTATTTATGCGATTATTATATTTTTTAAATACAGTATGTTATTGGGGAATTTTTCGCAATTTGCTTTGAAAAATGATATCCTGTAAGTGATGCCCATTTTGTGCTTGCACAAAAATATGGGCCAATTATCCTTTCGGAGAATACACCGCACCGAACAGTACACTTAAGTGGATGTGATTGTCGCTTATGAACTACTCTTGGATTTTCCGTAACTGGGAAACTAGGCTTCATCGCTCATTACCAAATTGTGAATTGTGAGTGTTGGTTTGAAAAATCAAATTCAATTATTTTTGTACGTTGTTCGATCGTGTAATGATTCATAATTAATTCCCCAATTCTCCTTCACAAAATGTTGAAAAAACGGAGAAATAATAATATTTAAAAAAGTTATAAAGAATTCAAACCATATAGCTCATTCTGCGCCAAACCATATAGCTGTATAACGTATTCATCTAAATGTTTAACCCAATATGTATTGATGGAAAGTGGATTGTACTTAAAAAGATTGTGTTTCAAGAATATATCATCCCTTTTGTGCCTAAGGGGTTTATTAGTAAACACACGTTATCTGGATGAGTATCAGTAATGTTGAAAATTTGCAGTAAATTTACCAAAGAAAATATAACTATCAACATAGACAACCCTGCTGTTGTGGATCTTTCTTTGAATTTGATGACGTCTATAGTAATTTGAATGAATCAAAATATAATTTTGATTTGAAAGTCGTATATAAGCCAATTCCAGTATGCGTGGCCATGTGTTCCCATAAAAAAGTGGGTGTTTGGAACGCTTTATCGTACCAGTGCACTTATGCTTCTTTTCATGGTTCATTTCATTTTGGCCACTCTTGTGTATGACACACAAATCTCGCAAGGATGATCTTCGTCGGCACACATATGTATATTTAGGACATAAAGTTGCTCTGTCCTCCGACTATACCATTTGCGCTGTTCGGACACTTTTAGAACATGAACTTTATTTTTGTGCTTCTTTGGTGTGTCAAAGTAGGTAGAACTTTACCATTCTTTGGAAGGATTATGGATTATGATATTCAAGATATCTGGTCAAAATAGCCTCTCATGAAAATCTGTAATTGCAAAAAATATTAAATTCATCCATATTTTTAAAAATTTTGAGAATGGATTGCCACTCCCAAAAAATAATTGTATGGGATAATATTATGAAATTATGGGAACATTGGATAATATCAGCTAATATTAACGAATATTACACTAATTGCCAAAAATAAAAGAAATGGTAAAAAAAGACAATACAAATTGTTTCTTCCCTTTTCCCAAAATTGGCAAATAAATTTCGTAATGGGGGTGATCGAATGACAGAACGAGCCAAAAGCCGCCGCGCCGACCCACTTTGGGTAGCGCCGCCGATAATTTTGGGTCGGCTTGTAACTCTGTTCGGTTTGACATGAACGAATATCTATGACTTGCATACAAATTGTAATATATTTCTCTACAAAGTAACGCCAATATAATAAAATCGGAGGACAGATTTAAAATTTTGTAAAATTTGCCAAGAAAATCGCCAACTACTTTTTAAATCACCAAAAAGTCGACATGTCTCCAAATCGAAAATAATGTCGCAAATGAATTTTAAATTCGCCACGTTTGGTGAATAATCGCCATATCTGACAACCCTGATTGGGTTGATGTAAAGCAACCATTAGGGATGTATAGTTGGAGCAAAAAGTCGATTTTTCGACTTTTGGAAATATATGAATAATCGATTTTTCGACTTTTGCAAATATATGAAAAGTCGACTTTTGAAATTTCGATTTTTCGACTAGTGCAAATAAATAAAAAGACGACATTGCAAATAAATGAAAAGACGAATAGACCAAATCAAACCCAAATCGAGAGACATTTATATTGGATATATAAATCTGAACTGATCTTACCCACTTATTGTATAGATGTTTCTAATTGTTGTGTCAAATTTGAAGAAAATCGGATAAATGATGTGTTTTCTAGAGCGAAAAAATAAAATCGGTATTCAATAACTTAAATTCATTGATGCACAAAGTCGATTTCGACTTTTTCCTCCCAAAAGTCGAAAGTCGATTTATAGATCCATAGCACCCATCCATTTGTTTGGGATTCAAGGTTCGCTCTCAGATTACGTGGATTAGTCAGAGTAATTAAGTTTGTTTGCCAATATTTAAAAAAGTACTGAGAATATCGTGGTGGTACTGCGGTACTTTCGTTGGTGAAAAAGTACTGAAAAAAGCCCTAAAGTACTGAATTCTCATCCCTGCCTTGCAATGCAATAAAACCGAAGCAAAGCACACACACATTCAAACACAAATGAGTGTCTCTTTGCAAATAGCTCTTTCTCTCAGAGAGAGAGAGATGTCGAGATAAAAGAAAACAGAAACACACAAACAAATAGTCTTCGTTAAGTGAGCTCTCTTAAAATAATCGAAAACACTCGAAATAAAAACGTTAATTGTAACGAACGTTTCCACGGGCGGTATAAGATCATGAATATCCGAAGAACAAACACCATGAAAGTAAAGATAGATACACACAACCCACATTACGACGATGTTCAAGGGAGACAATATAATTGGATTGTGCACAGTTGGGACAAGAGCTTTCCAAATATAAAGAGTGATTTTTTTGAGGTTAGGATTTTCATGCATTAGTATTTGACAGATCACGTGGGATTTCAGACATGGTGTCAAAGAGAAAGATGCTCAGTATGCTTTGACATTTCATCATGAATCGTCTTACAAACGAACAACGCTTGCAAATTATTGAATTTTATTATCAAAATGCGTGCTCTGTTAAGAAAGTTCATTGCGCGCTTCCATTTTATGGTCAGTTTAATCGACCCACTGAAGCGGCTATTCGGGCTATTGTGACTAAATTTCGCACCAAATTTACATTGTTGGACATTAAACCACCAACACGCTTACGTAGAGTGCGAACTGAAGAAAATATCGCAGCTGTATCGGCCAGTGTTAATGATGACCACCAATTTTCGATTCGTCGCCGTTCGCACCAATTGGGTCTCTGTTACTCAAAAACGTGGAAATGCCAAAATTGGACTAAGCGGATGGACCACCTAAGACGCAGCCGCGGTCAACATTTAAATGAAATTATCTTCAAAAAGTAAATGTCATGGACCAATCTAACGTTTCAAATAAAGAACCGATGAGATTTTGCAAATTTTATGCGTTTTTTTTTTTTAAAGTTATCAAGCTCTTAAAAAATCACCCTTTTATATAATTTGTATATATTAAGCCTATAAAACGCCGTAAAATGGTACAAAAAATGCATGCCTGCCGTTTTAATATAATTATGAGTGATTCCACATTTATAATTGTAAATCAAATGATTGATTTCTAATTATCGTTGCAGATAAAAGTAGTGACAAAGTAGTAGTCACACAAATTCTTAGTGCTAATTTTGATGAAATTTCAAATAATTTTGTATCATTAGAAAATTTTAGTATCTACCTGGACATTTCTATTATACACATATGGGGAACATTAACTTCATTGTGAAATAAAGACGAATGACAAACAGTAAGTTCACTTGTCAGATCAGTAAGTTCACATGTCATAACAAAATGTGTTCATGCTTAATTCCGACCTCTGTTGTAGTCAGACGTCTCAAAAATTAGAGCTGAAGAATAAATCAATTCAGATTTGGAATCTGTGAGCCTTATTCTTCTGCAAAAATATATTTTTTTAACTGTAGGAGTTATATTTTCCCAAATATGTGACACATTAGTTAACGCGTGTCCTTGATCTAAACGTAAGCGGTATTGATATTAGACCTACAAAAAGACATCACTGTATTTAGGGTGTTGCAGACTACAGCAACATGATACTTGAAATACGTCACTGCTCGTACAGATTTTCAGCTTGAAACAGACTGTGGCAATCGGCATTTGGCTGTAACCATTCAATCAAAATTACTATTTGCATACATTCGGTCTCCCGGGTGTTAACTGTTGGGGGAATTAAATACGAGCCACAGGTCATGCATCAAAAGAGGACCATTGCACTATAGTCCCACATCCATATATTTTGGAGAAATTCCAAAAAAAATAAATTGAAAATTGATAAATGTGTATATATTTTCTTAATGGTAACACTCCAATATATCAAGAAGATGTGTTGGAGAAAACTAGGTGGCAACACTGCAACCCTGAAAATCATTTAAAGTTTGCCGTTGAAACAAGTGCCATTAATTTGGATCTAAAGCAATTATACAAAATACTTAAAATTAAGGCGTAAAAAAAAATAATGATGTGACTATATTTTTGAAATATAAGGCCGGCGTATGTAGATTAAAAATTATATTTAACATTTTGCGATTACTGTAGTCTTGTCAGTTTTTTTAAGTGTTGTAATTTTGTGATTCGGAGTGAGCATAACCTATAAATGTCGTGGACCAAAAGTTATATGTAGGACTCAAAGTTTAAATGTGAAAGAGTTCGTCTGAGTGTGTAGTAATATATACTATATATAATAGTAATATATATATATATAATGTGTAATATATCTTCATCATTTTTTGGCAAACTCCTGCAATTGCCACTTTATTTTAGCACAATTTCGATTAGACATAGTACACATATTTGATCATATCTCTGAATCAGATTTGAGTATGAGACCCATCAACATCTCATTTTAAAGATATTGCAAGTACCTGTATATAACGTCATTCACTTTTCTGTACACATGTATACATTTTATATTATGTCCTGCAATAATTATTTAAATTGCAGTGTCAAGTAGAATATTAGTATGCTATGTTTCGCGTTTGTAATAATGTTCAGAAAAACATTGTTCGCCAAAGCGAAATAAGTTTCATTACTTTAAGCATTCATAAAATTATGTTTTTGGTAACCCTGTACTAATACAGGGTGATAATTATGTTGATTATATATTGAGTTTATATGGGAGGTGGTAGTGGGCGTGGTCCGATCGACCTAATTTTATTTTCCATTTTTTAAGTATGTTATGTCTAGCAAATGTGCAAAATTACAAGATTGTATCTTTATTTTTCGACTTTATGCCATAAAAAATCGATTTGGGACCAGTGTGCATTGGTCTGAGGCTCCGGAACACTTAACCCACTGACAGCGAACTACATTTGTCTTATCCGCTTGCACTGATAACCGTAAATGTATAGGTCATCCAATGGAGCTGCTCATAATTTATAATTATTTATTAGCTGTCATTTCCCAAAACTCGACGTCCAGAATATAAAGTGAAATTTGTTGCTAAGCAAACCTTTTGCCAACTAGATGCCACGATTTGTGGCGTCTCCGCATAAAGTTTCGAATAGATAAACAAACAAAGTATCGTTTATTCCTTCACCTCATTCCGTTGGCAGAAAATTGCCATAACGAATATGATTTGCGACGTGTAATAATGCTTTCGTCCGTTTATCTGATTAACAAAATGTAATAACTTTTCAATTTAAGTCACATTTCCAAAGATAACTTTTTAGTCCTGTGGTTAAGGCAGATCGTTGGCGTTTTCGCTGAATTTGTTGCGCCCTCCTTGCCATCCTTGCCCATCCGCTTTCATCTCCGCATTTAATTTATGCAAAATAAAACCACAACAATTGACAACGAGGCCAGAAAGTGTCACTGACGGAGCGCACAACAGATGCGATCGTTTGTGCGTGTACGCGTCCGTCCTATGGTCGACATTTTTGGGGGAAATATTTCAAAATTAGGAGCGAAATAAATGCAGAAAGGGCCACAACACAAATCCCAAAGTTAACATAAACAAGCAGGAATGTTTAATATGAACTCGTACCTGGCCTCCTCCGTTGCCACAAACAACGGTAACAATCGGTCGTTACGTATTATTTTGGCGTCAGCCAACGCGAACGTGAACGTAAAAGAGGACAAGGACGAGAAGGAGAACGCACAAGCAAACATTCACAGATAATGGCGACAAATGGCCTGGCCTGCCGAGCTAGCCGCTCGCGGAGTCCGCGGAGCCACTGGGTTGCGTGAGAGCGGGGTGACATGTTCTTCGTGTTAAGTAATTTTACTTGTTGGCATAGGTATCTGTTAATCTTTCCCCAGTGTATTTTTATTACACCTTATTATTACGCTGATACTCCACCTCCACCAGTGTGGGTGGGAAGAAGGTGCTGTTTGGTGTTTGTTGTTTGGCACTGGCGCTGGCATTGTCGATGTTGCTGCCAGTTAAGGTCACAGCAAAGCCTTCTAACAAGTGTCGCGACATAAGACGCACACTCTTATACACTTACTTTTCTGGGGATTTGTAGTCCTTCAACGTGCTGCCGCTCGAAGAGATACGGAACACAGGCAGAGGACTTACGAGCAGATTAGCATAAAAAATTGCCACCGCCGACCACTGTGCGTAGATGGTGTTGGTTGGATGGCATTTCTTTATTAATTTCTGTTTGATACATTTCTTTAAAGCGATTCGTCGAGCGATTCTTTAAATGTGCATAAATAATTTGTTCGCGATAAATTTAAAAGTTTTTGTTCTTCTTTCGTTTCGCAAACATTTGCGGGATTGAAAATAAATCACACCTTTTTATGATCAACAACAATGTGGACGCCGTGTCGGGTGCTTTTTGTGTGGCTTCTTCATGTTTCGCTTGAACAATTAAAAAGATGGCAGTGTAAATTAGGGGCACCAGGTGTTGTGGCAACAAATGAAAAATATAATGGCAGCCGCAAACTGTACTTGAACAGAAAGATAATTTAACGCCCCATAAGAATGTTGATAAAACTTTCGGCCATGAAATTGCATGCAATAAATCTGAAAAACAATTTTGTTTTATTTCGAAATGAGAAAATAACAAAAAAAACAAAAACTTTTACGGAATGACTTGGAATTCAGTGGCCACAAATATTAAATAGAATGACATAATAAGTAAATACTCGGTGTGCATGCCTTGTTGGCCTGGCCAGGCCATCACATCCACCACCCACTATGGCTTGGTAATGTAAATAAGGTATCGCAACCAAGTACTACTTCCCACGTCGCGCTTCCTTGTTTTGTATCATCGACCGTGAATTAGAGTGCCACACATCCAACCATCAGACGCATTCTTCCATCCTGATATCTATAATTGTTACAATCTGCCGCTGAGCGTGATTTATCAAAGATTTATGGAAACTTATTTCACAAGTCATGAACTGCATAGCGTTCATATCGGACGCATTTTACTCATCTGCCACGTCTGCTGCCAGGATTTGTACGTACATCCACAGAAGACACCCTGTGACATTGCGACGGTTAGTTCCAGTAACCAAAACCGGATATTAAGACAAGTCCGTTAGTCGAAAACGCTGCTTGAATACACTCCAACAAAAGTGAAATGTATATGTACGACGTAAAACCAATTGTACTTAACAATCTCCCGGTACACGACCCGACAACTATGTACATGCACTGCACAGTGCGCAAAATTATGCTAATGTTACTTTTTTATTTATCCAAAAATGTATTTTAATAACGAATATTTTCAAGGAAAAAAGGGTAGTTGAATTGTAATGGCCGATGTTGAATGCCCAACAATTGCACCTCTCACGCTCATGAACATTATCCATAAAGACACGCTTACAAGGTGTAATTGACTCAAGAACTAAAGCCTCTTGACCATTCCAAACGTCGTCAATGGTCAGAATGGTGGCAAGAAATGGCAACAGTGATGAGACACATTTTCACATCAGTGGATTCGTCAATAAGCAGAATTGGCGCATTTGGGCGAATGATAATCCAAGAGTGATTGTTGAAAAACCAATGCACCCACAAAGAGTGACTGTTTGGTGCGGTTTATGGGCTGGCGGCATCATCGGACCGTATTTATTCCTAAATGAGGCCAGTCAAGCAGTTACTGTGACTGGTCTTCGCTATCGTGAGATGATAACGAACTTTTTATGGCCCGAATTGGAAGATATGGATGTGGACGATGTGTGGTTTAAACAGGACGGTGCCATTTGCCACACAGCTAACGAAACGGGCGTGTTATCTCACGTGGTGGCGATGTCAATTGCCCGCCAAGATAATGTGATTCGACACCGTTGGACTTCTTTCTTTGAGGTTATTTGAAAGGAAAGGTGTACGTCGATAAGCCAGCAAGATAAAGGATGATATAATTCGGCACATTAACGGCATAGAACCTCAATTATGCCTTAGCGTCATCGAAAATTAGGACCATCGGATGGAGGTGTGCTGCCGAGGTCGCGGCGGCCATTTGGCCGATATTTTGTTCCATACATAATTGAACCATACCAATATAATCATGTTTTATTCAAAATCAACATCGGCCTTTAAAATTTAACCACCCTTTATATTAGTACGTAAAGTCCAAAATAATTTCAAATAACATATCTTGAAGAACTTTAGTCGGTCTAGCAGGAGTGATCACTAAATACTGAGGAAATATGATTCTTTGCCCCACTCTCTAGCCCATTATACTAATCCTGGTTTAAAATGTCAGAGAAAATAAATAACGTATTTACTACTCTACTATTGCTGGTCACATATCGCTAGAAATGATTGCACTTACCGGAACCGGATATCGGTTCTTAGTGCTATAGGTAGAGGTGAAAGAATGAGGCTTACTGTGACTGTAATATGTGGTCCACAATTATTGAAGATATGCCGAGTTGTAAACATGTGACAAACTTGCTTCCCAGTATGTCTCGTAAAATAGAATAAAATCACACTATATTTGCAAATAAGATCTTATTATTATTATTATTAAATCTGGAATCATTTTTGTGGAATATATAAATATTTTTGTTATCTGCAGTAGAAAACTCTGTGTCGAATTAATGTTTATAGCCGAAGTTGAAATAGGGTAAGTTATGATTAAAAACTCAACACCAACCACCAACCTAACCTCCGAGCCTAAGAAAATCACCTTTTATGTACATAGTGATTTATAAAATCAACACAATTTTTTATGGGTACAATTTAATTTAAAATGTTTAACAATAATTTATATTTGGTTTGAACTGGGATATTCTCCTGGCTCAAGACCATTTTGCATCTATATTTTATAGAATGCAAATTTATTTAAAAATTTCATGGTGGCATTTATTACTTGGCTGCAGGCTACCACTATCATGATTTCCACCCTGTGAAAGGTTTTCTCCTCTTTAAGTAAATGCCACCTTTCAAGCATATCATTGAGTTGCATATGTAAGTATGTGTATGTATACATCCATAGATCTTTTACATATACACATAATTTTCTTTGTTAGAACGTTAGCTATTACACCGTGCGACAATTTGACATTTTTTACATTGGAGCTGAACAAGACCATATACACACTAGAGATCGTACGCAGAGAAGCTGTGTACTCCGTTTTCCATTTGGAGATCTTTCGTCCTTTTTACAGGACTTTAAACTTGCGAAGGATATACAATATCTATTATATTAATTTATTTTCGTACTTTTGTGAGTCATATATACTGCCCTCCTAACAAAGAAAGTCGCATCTCCATTTTAGTAGTTTGAGATATTAAGCTTTTAAGTTTTTTACTTAGGTAAGAAATGGGAGATATGGTCATTTTGCTAAGCGTTGTCAGCCATTTACAGTTGAAAATGGGCCTTATAAGCTTAACACAACGATCAGAAAATTATTCATGGTTCCGAGTCTGCCCTTTTCTCAATTTTGGTGTTTTGGCACTTGTGTCTTTCTTGCTTAGACGGCAGTATAGGTATCAATGCAATGAAATTCTTTAATGCATCTATCTGTATTAAAAAATCGAAACTGAATACACAGTTTTCATATGTAGCAGGGACTACTTCAATTATTGTTCGAATGCATTGCTTTAAATCATCCTTATTTGTCTGTTTTGATTTTTTAAACCTCCTGGTTTGAAGAACCCAACAAGAAAAAATCAGGTGCAGTAAGGTCGGGCGTCCTTAGGAGTAAATAAGGAGTTTCTTGAAATCTGCTTATTGGGAAATATTCCCCGCAGTAATGTTGAAAGGGATTCTCTTTCGGTGCAGTTCTGTAAAGAAAAACTATTTCAGAATATTTAAGTAACGGTCTTCATTGACCGTAACAGTACGACCTACTAAGATACTAAGTAACACGTGGATACTAGAGAGGCAATAGGATAAACTGGAGGTGCAATTGTATGGTGGCTATATCTGTATCTCCACGCCTTGATGACGCCATTCAATTTTTGATCAATTGCGAAATGCAATTTCCAATTATAATTCATTTAGAAGACATTTCATATCATTCATTAATAATTATTTAAAAGCGCATGACATTATTCTTCCAAATTTTCAAAAATTTTCGTTTGAAATAGTGTCCGACCATGGACTGAAAACACAGTTGTACCACACTACATTGCAATTAAACGACAGAAGCGGACCGTATGTTTATTACATGAATAGATGATAACGATTGTTTGCATGCAAAAATCGTATATTTGGAACAGACAGTTTGTATAAAAGTAATTGTACCCAAACATAAACATCCTTACTTGCGAATTAAATAGGTTTCCATGTGCTGGAAACACGTCCTTACAGCATTTACTTTTCAGGGTGTAACAATGCGAACTTATCACCATTTCGTACACTGTATTCTATTTGGTCTGGGTATGTGCGTGTTGGCTTCTTCGGATAACGAAGTGCAAATTCCATGACTATAATCCGACTAAAGGTTTTCAGTTTTCAGTTGTCATACACATGTGTTTGTGTGTGTATTTGCTTTACTTCATATCTTTTGGCACACAAGGTCAGAGCTAAGTAAACATACTTGGAATACATCATGCCTGTGCTTCTACGGCGCTCTGCGATATTCATTTCATTTTCATTAAGCCGCATTCAGACATATTGCCCTGTTTACATTACTCTTCCAAGTACAAATGAATTGTGTGTTTTATGGGGAAAGTTTTACTTTCACACATGTTTTATGGCAACCACAACAGATAAGCAACGACCAATGACAAAGCAACCAGGAAACATTTATACTTTATGGCCTAAAACCATTCATAACCAGGGCCCGTATTTTGATGCCAGAAATCCACATCGAATGTAATGAAATGATGAAAGGCAAAAGTCGGGCGGGACTGACTATGGAATTGCTCTTGCGAAATAGCTGATCAGAATTTAGTGCAATTTCTGAGCTTAAGATACGAATTAAGCCATCTAAAGCGACGACTCGACTTGCTAGTTCATAATTCACCCTTTCATATTTTGAAAAAGCGTAAAAACATTTTACCCGACAATTAAATTTTTCTTAGCGTTTCCGGGAAATCTCACATCCTGCCATAACCATCATGCCGGAAATAAATATCAATCGTTATCGTAACTGTATGTAATTTAGAACTTTTGGTTTAACTAGGCTCATGTCCAGAAGAGTTCCCAGCAACTTTAGTAGCGATTTCAAATACTGCTATTTCCACCATTCGCTTTATTAGTATTATCCTTCTGCTCAAGTATACCAACCTTAAATATCAATTTCACCTGAAACATTTAAAACTGCAAATTCCGTCGGGGATTCGTGCGAGGGCTGATGAACTTTCCTACTGGAAAATCTAATGCGGCTTTAAATATGAATTATATACAAGCAGGGTTTACCCCCCCCCCACCAATACTGTACTCCGTCATATGGCTGGCAATCTCTGTAACCTTTACAAATGGTTTGTCATTTTTCTTCTTCGTAATCTTCACCTTGTGAAGGGTGAAAAGAAAAATGAAAAATTAGCCCAGACAAATGCCGTAATTAATACGCTACACATTTCCATTGGAAGTGAGAAAGAAGAAATGCAACAATAATAAAACAAACTAAGTGACGAAAGTAAATCTTATGATAGTGCAAGTCTTACTCCTGCAGAATAACTTAATAAGTACACTGAAAGAAAAAAATGTTTCTTAACGGAAACGAAATTGTATGTTGCAGCAACAATTTTTTCATTAACTGCCCGCTGTCCCCTTATGAGGACACCTTTTTAGTGCTAGATATTTGAAAAACAGTTTTTTCTGAGCATTAATGTGGTAAATGCGAACCAACGTTGGCGTTTTTTGCAGCAACGAAAAAGCGAATACCAAGCCAACATAAACAAAGGCAGAGAACGAACCGCATTAGGACTCGCATCAAACTTTATTAATGTAAATATGGCTGAGTTTTATTTTACGCATCGATAAGTAAGCTAACATCATTTGAAAAATATTTAAAAATAAGACACAATTGGAAACTTTGCTTATTAAGCAGTGAATTTTTGAATTTCATGTTAGCGTATTTATCGACGCGCAAACATTTCTTAAACATAAAAAGTATAAAATAAGAGATATACACTAGAAAGCCTACACTTAAAGCAATGAATACACAGATCTGTCAATATCAAAGATGATAAAGACAATACAAACCACGTGTCACTTTAAAATATGGCAATGGAATACTGACAAGTCCTGCGATTGATATAACATTATGCTCTGTGATATCTATAGTTTATTTATTAATTATTAATAGAATTATTTAAAAGTGTGTGTCCAGTATCAATATTGACAACAAATAGTTTACTTAAAAAATATAATTGTTAGTAAAAAAAGTACAAAACTGATATTATATGTATATTAGTCTGGGTCGCGGTCCATTCAAATGAAAAACTATTTCTAGACATCCCACGAAAGTAAAGTTTGGATTGTTTAATGGTGATTTCCAAAATATTTCGTTCCTAGTTCAAGCCGCTCCTGAAAATACCCCTACGAATCATGTTTTTCCCGTGTATTTTTTGTGTTGTGTTAAACAATCCAATCCTCATTTCAGGTGGGAATAACAGCAATTTATTTTCGCGACTCATCCTAATGTATAATATAAATAAAGAAATTGTTCTTAATAGGATTTTGTAAATAACCCTGAAGAAGTCTGATAAATATCATAAAATATATCATTTGAAAAATATCATACATTCGAATGCCATCTATCAACAGCGACCATCAAGTTCAGCGATCAAGTTCTTCTTCTTATGAAGGAAATTTGATTTTGGCAATGCGAATGGACAGACAGACTCGTTTTAACCATAATACGTATTTCGTGTCCTGTGTGTGGCAATCATCAGTGGTTTGCTGTAAGTGTTAAGTGCAGATGTCATTTTTTGTTTCATTGAAGTAGGTGTAGGTATATAAAGGGCCATGCGCAGGATTTTCGCCTGGGGGGGTTTTCATCTAGTTTTACAAAAAATAATGAAGATTTAGTGATCTGCTGAGATGTTAAACAGCTGTTTGCTGTTTTTAGCAATATAGAAAAAACTTTAAGCATATGTACATAACTACTTAAATATACAAACAAAAAACTTTTTTGAATAGAAGTTATTATAAAGCAATTTATTACCCCGGAAAGATATTGCGATTGTCTCTTTAATGATACGCATATTGTCCCAAGGTAATATAAAAGGAACGCTTATCTATTTTTATATTTTAATTACCCTCACTCAATTTTAGCAAACTGCAAACTCTTTAGTAGTGTGAATGGTGATGTAAGATTGCAGAATAACTGCTGTTATGCCATAAAACTGCTGCAATAGCAGAAAAGTGTCTGCGATAGGCAGCAGACAATCGCTGGTTTTTATTAACCGACTTGTTCTCTAAGTTTTTTTCAAATAGTTGCTTGAAATTACATACATACATATATATTTTAAAGAAATTTTACACAAAAAACTATCGAATTCATAAAAAAAAATTCATAAAATAATGTTATCGAGTTTACAATTAGTTTTATTTATATATTTGAGAATTAATGGCTATTTTCAACATTCATAGTGCTCAATTGTAAACATGCAAAAGTGGCTATGAATCATAAAACCGTAGCAATTAGTAATCATCTTTAGATTAAACTGTAGAAAAATGATTCACAATTACTCTTAAAATTAAGGAGTAAATCAGTTTTTTCGCTCTCCTGAAAAGTTGTGTTTTTGTTCATAGCCACTTATGAATGAATATAAGCCCTCGATATATCAAAATGGATTTGTATTATCATTACAAACTCCCAAAACATTTAGAAGTAACAGAAACATTTGTTGTTTCATATGTGATGAAAATAGGTCACATCGGTTTAGGTTTATATACAGCTCCATAAAAATGTCGCATCGCAAATGTTGCAAACCACACCATATTATATTTGACTTGTGAACATCTGTTGTGGAAGTGGAATATGTGGGTCAATGTTTTGATATAGCCCTTATACAACTCGAAAACCACTCGATTTCGATACTCAGATAGGGGTATATCATTCGTTTGAATTGAAAGAAATTTAAAAATTCAAATAGTATTTCATTTAAAAATTAAAGTATTGTACATTGTTTTGTATAAGTAAAAAATGTTTACATAAAAAATTCTTAGGTTACTCCAATACTTTTTCGCAGAAACGAACGCAAATTCGGCAAGTGAGTTGTGATTCTCGTTCGTTTGTGAGAATCATCTCCTTATAGAGGCCAGGTTTGATGTTGAAAAGTCGCTGCGAAGCCACTTGAAAAGACTTTTGACATGGTCGAAATCATGATCGTGGTAGTCTGCAGCCAAGTAATAAATGTCACCATGTAATTTGTAAATAAATTTGCATTCTATTAAATATAGAAGCAAAATGGTCTTGAGCCAGGACAATATCGCAGTTCAAATCAAATATTGATTACAGACCAAAAAAATGCAAACGAAAAAACTGAAACGAAGAATTTCATCTCGCCAATAGATTTTTATATAATTATTAATTTAGAGTCAAATTGCTTTTCAATGATTTTATTCCAATTAGATATACTACAAATTTGTCCAAAGTTTGGCACTAATAGTTAAGCTACGGGTTAGCATCAAACAAATTATTAGCTTTTATTAAGAATGTTTTTAGATTTCATTATGATATCATAGTGATTCTTACCTACACTTTTTTAAAATTACTAAAAATTTGTTATTAAATCTCCAAACATTTATTGTAGTACACAATTAAAATTTCATAAGATTGCTCTAGTCAAATGTCAAGAAGTGGCGAAATTAGCACGACACAATCTTGAAATTGGCACAATTCGTTTAGTTTTTTTGTATTTTTCATAACCTTTTTCCGAAATTCAAGAAAGTGGTCACGATTTTTTATGTAATTTTCGTGTTTTCACTGCAAAATTACCATTTCAGACGAGTTATTTTAAAAAGAACTTAAAAATTCTATATTTTATTGCTTCAGAAAGTCTAGAAGGCTTTAAAAAAGTAGGTGTTCGAAACCTCTCAGTGGGGGGTTTCTTATAATTGTTTGTGTTCCATTTTTTATTTGCATTAAGTGCTGTGTTTGTGAGTACAAAAACAATATAAGCGTTATCTTATTGTAATTATTTAAGAAACATTAATTTTTGCCATAATTCGACATTTTGGAGCAGTCAAAATAAGAGCAGTCTGCAAAAAATCAAGAGAATGCAATCTCAAATTCGATGATTTGATGTTAATGTTTTTAATAGGCACTGTAAGAAAAGCGAGTTCATATAAAAATCGTTGATATATGAGGGAAATCATATAGAGAAATTTAGAGTATATTCCAGTGTTCTTGTCAGTGTTTAAATGGTCAGAATTGTGATATTATATGAATCTGAAACATGTGACAGACCGTTAACCATAGCAACCATTCGCGAATAAAACAGAAACTCAGTAACGCCCACCACCGATATAAAAACATCTGTAATCGTTGAAATCGTTCGTAGAATATTGCGTTGGCATAATCTGTAAGACACGTGTCACATATAACACGCCTGCTGTCAAACATGAAGGATCGATAGTAATGGTTTAGACGTGTTTTTTATATTATGGAGTTGGACAGTACTACTAAGTGTTAAATTTAATTAATTTATTATTCTCCCAAAATGTTATTCTTTTTGACCTGTACATTCAAAAACGCCTAAAAGTCAAACACATTAACAACATTATTCATGCAGAGAAATTAACAAAATATCCCGAAGCGCGCAGAAGCACAGTACGAAAAATGTTTCGTTATGCTAAAAAGTTGCATTACTGCCTTTTAAGAAAAAGCAACATTATTACTTCGTTGCTGCAATGAAATTGTTTCGTTGAATGAATGCATAAATTCATTCATATTTTCGTTGATGCCATGACATTTTCTTGTTGATGTAATGACAACGTTTCGTTAGTGCAATGATATTGTTGCGTTGTTTCGTTATATAAACGTGTTTCATTGTTCGGACAATATTACAGATTGGAAACTGTCGACATCGTTAAATATTTTCGCATACATGCGACTAACACACACACACCAAAAACAAAACCAATTTGGGAGTATTCATATGTTGCATCAACGAATAAATCGTTGCCACAACGAAACTGACATCTTTACATCCAGGTTTACATCTACTCATGCCCCAAATTATATTCAAACACTTCTAACATGCAAATATCTTTCATCATTTATCAGTTTGAAATTATGTAATCTCGTTGTTTTATTCGCATTTAAATTAAATGTCTTCATGTCTGCAAGGACACCCTTTATACGGACAATGGAAATCATCCGCAGTTATTGGCATTATTAACCGCATGCGGATAATCTTATTCAAATATCATTTGACAGCTTCCAATTTTTTACAACACAGCTGTCGAAAATGTCAGAAGGAAGGACGGATCTGAGGGGGCGTCAGTGTTACAACGTCTTGCAGCTTCCCTCTGTTAAAATATGCAAACACCCGGTATCGCCTGAGTTTGTGTGTGTGTGTGCGTGAGTGGCCGTATATCCAAAGCAAAACTGCTTAGCTAGCAAACTTACACCACATCCCAACAAATTCCAATAAAATTTGTATTCATAACAAGCGCTATTTAGAGTCGTAACTTGAGAAGTAAAGACCAACGAAGAAATTAATAACATCACGCGTTTTTTTACTTGCTCACCCAAAACCAACAGCAGCAAACCCAGGACAGTGACGGCAACAATAATACCTCGTCCTTCCCATGCCCTTCACTCTTCCGCATATTATAGCTTAAGGTCAAGCGGATATGCTTTCCCAGTGTATGTGTGCGTACGCTCATGCTCCAATACACGCACAACAAATAAAATTTCACATTTTATGGTGGATGTGTCAGAAGTTCACAATAAAATACACACATAAATACGCACACACACGCCCGCCCGCCCTTACATATTCATTTATTTAAATTCCCATAAAAACCATTTGCAAAATATTATGCGAAGGAAGGAACGTTTCAATTAATAAACAACATATTTTCTGCTTTAGAACCGGAACGTTAGAAATGCGTGAACACCAGCTTTCCCAGCGACATTCCCAACGCATTGTCGTCACTACAGTTGGCTAAACGGTGAAACAACTATATCTGCACTTAACTAAATGCGACACTGTCGGTTTTATGACTAATTTCAAGCATTTTCAAATGAAATAAAAGTTTTGGAAATATTTCCTTTCCCGTTGGAAAAAATTCTGTTTTGCGCGTCTACGTAGTTAGAGGAACGAATTCCATTATCCTAGTTGCATCAGTTTGGTTGGAACCATTTTTGCCCTCTGTCGCCCTGTTTTCACCCTGAATTTAAAAATTTCAAAAAATAAATTTATTAATGCCGAAGTAATATTTAAACCAAATTTTATGATTTAAACTGCATCCGTTTGGTTAGAACCCTTTTCAACTCTCTTTTCCCATTTTATCCCTTATGTGTATTTCATCTACACTCATAAAAAAGTGAACCCTATAATGAGTTAAAATGAACTAAAATTTAGGAAAATTGAATTTCGTATAGCGCTAAAGCAAAATTTCCACAAATCAACTTCAAACTTTTCCTTGAAATTAGTACATGCTTTGAACTTGATTCTAGTTAAATTTTCCTCAAACCAAGTAAATATTTATTCAAACTGAGAAAATTCCAGTAAGTTTTTGCTCAAACCAAGTACATTTTTACTAAATCTAAGTAAAATTTTGTTGAAATTTTCCTAAATCTAAGTAAATTTTTCCTCAAAACAAGAAAATTTTTACTTAATTTAAGTAAAATGTTCTCAAAACTAAATGAATTTTTACTCAAACCAAGTACATTTTTACTAAATCTGATTTTTTCCTTAAAACAAGTAATTTTTTAATTTACTGAGAAACTTGATAGAAGGAAAAGAGTGAACTTAAAATAAGTTCAATTTAACTAAAAAATCAAACGAATGGTTTTGCAAAACTGGTACAAAAAATGATACCTCTGCCATAAAGTGCTGAGCTCATACGCCATGATTGCTGCGAAGGCAAGAGAGGCGTCTTCGCAGTAGTTGTTTAGAAAAATTCTTAAAGTCTTTAAGAAATAAGTTTTAGCAAACGAACGAGAATTGCTTCTTAGATTAATATTCAAGAATTTTTTAAACAATTTCAAATGTTTTTTTAAGTTCATTAATACTTAAATGTATGGAGAACTCGGCATACATTTCAGTAAACAACTTAACTTCATTTTAGGAAAAAACACATTTTTAAGTTAAATTTTCCATACAAAAAATTTCAGATTTTTTTTCTCACTTAAAAGCTTGGAAATATTCTTCCACATAAGTATGAATTTACTCAATTGTAAGAATTTTTTCTGGTAAATGAGCTATTTACTATGGCTTTGAAAGAATGAAACTTTTCTCATACTTAGTTAATTTTCCAACTTTTTAGGAAATTTTTACTGAACTGGAGTAAAATTGTTGAACTAAATTGTAGTATGATTTTTACTCAGATTTAGGAAAACTATTTTTCTGAGTGTAGTTTTACAAAAAATAAAGCAGGTGAAAATTCTGTTAATTATTTTAGTCAATTTTCAATCAATGTTCAATTTTTCTCGTGAAGTCTAGTCAGTCTATGGTGCAATGATAAATAACGTTAATTTGATTATGTGTGATTACGTGTGCGTTTGGAAACCATTCATATTTTATTGCCAGGATCTTCGAGAAATATTTTGATACATTCGTCCGCCAGACATCTTCGGCAAAATTGCATTTCAGTAATCGATCTATCAGTACACTCAAATGAATTTTGTTCAGTAAAAGAAAGCAGAAAGTTTATTGAAAGAGCAGATTTTCTGCTGTTGAAAAAGAGACAGCACATTTGTATCTGCTGAGATGGTAAACAGCTGTTTGTTGTTTTTAGCAATATAGAAAAAACTTTAAGCATATGGAAAGCAATTTATTACCACGGAAAGATATTGCGATTGTATTTTTAATGATACGCATATTGTCCCAAGTTAATAAAGGGTGATTTTTTAAGAGCTTGATAACTTTTTTTTAAAAAAAAAACGCATAAAATTTGCAAAATCTCATCGGTTCTTTATTTGAAACGTTAGATTGGTCCATGACATTTACTTTTTGAAGATAATTTCATTTAAATGTTGACCGCGGCTGCGTCTTAGGTGGTCCATTCGGAAAGTCCAATTTTGGGCAACTTTTTCGAGCATTTCGGCCGGAATAGCCCGAATTTCTTCGGAAATGTTGTCTTCCAAAGCTGGAATAGTTGCTGGCTTATTTCTGTAGACTTTAGACTTGACGTAGCCCCACAAAAAATAGTCTAAAGGCGTCAAATCGCATGATCTTGGTGGCCAACTTACCGGTCCATTTCTTGAGATGAATTGTTCTCCGAAGTTTTCCCTCAAAATGGCCATAGAATCGCGAGCTGTGTGGCATGTAGCGCCATCTTGTTGAAACCACATGTCAACCAAGTTCAGTTCTTCCATTTTTGGCAACAAAAAGTTTGTTAGCATCGAACGATAGCGATCGCCATTCACCGTAACGTTGCGTCCAACAGCATCTTTGAAAAAATACGGTCCAATGATTCCACCAGCGTACAAACCACACCAAACAGTGCATTTTTCGGGATGCATGGGCAGTTCTTGAACGGCTTCTGGTTGCTCTTCACTCCAAATGCGGCAATTTTGTTTATTTACGTAGCCATTCAACCAGAAATGAGCCTCATCGCTGAACAAAATTTGTCGATAAAAAAGCGGATTTTCTGCCAACTTTTCTAGGGCCCATTCACTGAAAATTCGACGTTGTGGCAGATCGTTTGGCTTCAGTTCTTGCACGAGCTGTATTTTATACGGTTTTACACCAAGATCTTTGCGTAAAATCTTCCATGTGGTCGAATAACACAAACCCAATTGCTGCGAACGGCGACGAATCGACATTTCACGGTCTTCAGCAACACTCTCAGAAACAGACGCAATATTCTCTTCTGTACGCACTGTACGCATTCGTGTGGTTGGTTTAATGTCCAATAAAGTAAACTGAGTGCGAAACTTGGTCACAATCGCATTAATTGTTTGCTCACTTGGTCGATTATGTAGACCATAAATCGGACGTAAAGCGCGAAACACATTTCGAACCGAACACTGATTTTGGTAATAAAATTCAATGATTTGCAAGCGTTGCTCGTTAGTAAGTCTATTCATGATGAAATGTCAAAGCATACTGAGCATCTTTCTCTTTGACACCATGTCTGAAATCCCACGTGATCTGTCAAATACTAATGCATGAAAATCCTAACCTCAAAAAAATCATTCTTTATAAAAGGAAATTCGAGCTAAACGCTTATCTATTTTTATATTTTAATTAACAGCAGCCAATTTTAGCAGACTGCAAACTCTTTAGCAGTGTGAATGGTGATGTTAGATCGCAGAAAAACTGATGTTATGCCAAAAAACTGCTGTAATGCAAGTGTCTGCTAAGTGTAGTATGTAGAATGAAGTCTAACAAAAACACAACTTTTCAGGAGAGCGAAAAAACTGATTTTCTCCTTTAATTTGAAGACAAATTATTAATCATTCTTCTAAAGTTTAATCAAACAAGGGTTACTAATTGCTACGATTAAAAAGTTTTCGAAATTTCCTATTATTCGTGGTTTCATGGTTCATAGCCACTTTTACATGTTTAAAATTGAGCACTATGAATGTTGAAATAAGCACATAGCCATTTATGTCCAAATATTTAAATCATGAAATCTTGGCAATGTTGTATAGAAAACGAATTTTCTGTGATGTACATAGCGAATTTAAAGATTCCAGCTTCATCCGTCCGATTGGTACCATTTTTATCCCTTTTTCCTTTTTTACAAAAAGTGTATATTGCAGTAGGGCACGGTAAACAAAAAATACAAATTGGATATTTTTTGGAAAATTTTCATTTTCACGGGAAATATGGCTAAAGTGATTTTCATGTATGACATTTTCTTTTGATTTTCTCGCGATATAGCCAACGAATCCGGCTGTATTTTGTTTGTGTATTAAGAACCAATGTCGCTTGTAACATATGTGTAGCCAGTCGCGAAAATCGCTGCAATCGATGAAAAATCCAAAATTCGCGGTTGCAATTGCTTATATTTTAACTTTCATCCAGGATTCTGAAACTTTTCTGACATAAATATTCTTCATGAAGTCAGCAATCACATGCCAAAGAAATATTTTGGTATTTCTAAAGATACTTTTAACAATTTTTGATTTTACAGCCACTATTTATCCTATTTTAGCCTGATAACTGGGGAATCAAAATACTATTAACGCGAAATGATGGAATTTGATAGTACGATATGCCCTAAATCGAGAAAAATGTTTTAAACAAAATCGTTGTAGCGAATTATAACCTTAGATTTATGCTGCTGCATTGTTGAACTATTTTATTTCTATTATTTTTATGTTCATAGCCACTTAAGCAGTCACAAACTAACGTGTGAGTGGATAGCCATATCAAAAAATTAAAAAAATGGCTTTAGATTTTTTTTTTCCAAATTTATATGACAGATGAATATGAGAATAGTGTGGCATCAAAAACTCATTTTCGAGAAAATGGTTGATAGCCACTTTTGAATATAATCCCTCGATACAAATTTTGAAGAAATATTACACAAAAAACGATCAAAAAAAAAGCGCTTAACCCTTCAGTACCGCATTTTGTCTATGATAAATGTAGAAAATTGGATATGTTTTTTGACAAATTATGGGTCTAAATGTCTAATGAGTTTTGGGGGTTTTAATTTATATAGGACATGAGTAACAGGATGTTTACTCAAAATCGTTATACGCATATTCCAATTAAATTAAGAAAATAATTGGAAATGTTTCTTCTTTTTTATAACAGATTTTTTTGTACTCGATGAAATGCAAGAAGAAACACCTAGAAATTTTAATTCAAAAAAAAAAAAAAAATAATTTGTATTTTATTTTCGTCTTCCTACGTTGAATTACTGAATTTTTTGTTTCTCTTTTGAATAATACTTGTTACATATGTACAAAAAATACTAACTCTGAAAAATATTTGACACAAGTGAGAAATATAACAAAAAATTGAGTATGTTAAAACTCTTTTAAAATTGCTAAAAGATTTTGTTATTAAATTTCTAAACTTTTATTGTAGTACACAATTAAAAGTTCATAAGATATTGCTCTAATCGAATGCCAAGAAGTGGTATCGGTTAAAAAAATGAAACTTTCCGAACAATTCCATTCCATTAGCGAAATTAGCATTACACAATCTTCAAATTAGCACAAGTCGTTTAGTCTGTTTGTATAGGGTGTTTTTTATTGAGGTATAGAACTTCGAATTGAAATAAAACACGAGAAAATCGTTTTAATGTCCATCAATTTGGCTTTATTGGAAGGATAATTTTCTGCCATTAATGTTTAAATATGATTTCGGGCATGTGGCCGCCGCGGCTGGCTCGAATATAGCCAGCATATGGGGCCGTATGTTGGCAATAACGCCACGAATGTTGGCTTCCAAGTCCCCTAACGTTTCTGGTTTGTTGGCGTAGACGAGCGACTTCACATATCCCCAAAGAAAATAATCCAATGGTGTCAAATCACACGATCTTGGTGGCCAATTGACAGGTCCATTCCGCGAAATTATGCGGTTAACTGAATTAATTGCTCTGATGGACGATTATGTCGACCATAAAATGGACGGAGCTTGCGGTGAACTTCGCGAACTGAACCATTACTTTCGAAATAAATTTGCACGATTTGCAAGCGTTGTTCTTTTGTCAACCTGTTCATGATGAAATGGCAAACCAAACTAAATATTAATCACTTGACAGCTGACAAAATGGCCGCCAGTTAAAAAAGTGATGCCAACTTAAAGTTCTATACCCCAATAAAAAACACCCTTTATATTTCATAATTTTCGTGTTTTCATGACTTTTCTGCAAAATTACCATTTCAAACGAGTTATTTTAAAAATACCTTAAAAATTTTATATTTTATTGCTTCAGAAAGTCTAGAGGTTTTAAAAAGTATATGTTCAAAATCTCTCTGGGGGGTTTGAACCCCCAAAACCCCCCCTGCGCACGGCCCTGAGCGATAGTGCACGACTTTTCGATTTTCAAAAGCTAGAGTCCCAAATTTTGTGTGGTTCGGAAAAAATGGGGATAGTGGAGTGAGAATAAGAGGGCGCTTATCGGGGAAAAGGTGAGGGAAAAAAGTAAAAGTACACAAAAAGCCCCAAAACTGTTTCGGAGTCATCCCAGAGGGGACTTTTTTCGAACACACATACCCCCTATCACTACTATATAGGGGGGCTCCTATACAAAAATTATTTTTATACCCTCCACCTCCAGGATGGGGGTATACTAACTTTGTCATTCCGTTTGTAACACCTTGAAATATCGACCTGAGACCCTATAAAGTATATATATTCTTGATCGTCATAAAATTCTAAGACGATCTAGCCATGTCCGTCCGTCCGTCTGTTGAAAGCACGTTAGCATCTAAACGAAAGGAGCTAGAACGTTCAAATTTTCCATAAATGCGTCTTATAGTCGTAGATCGGTTGGGATTGAAATGGGGCGAAATCGGCCCAAAGGTAAAAAATTTTCCCTCACAAGCACTAAAAATACCCATAATAATACCTAATATTTTAGCTAATTTAAGAATGTTTTTTGAATATGCCTGTTTATATTTGCTTGATATTTGGTATGCGCATTCCCCTTACAGCAAACACGTGCACCATAAACTGATTCTTATTTGTAGGTGGTGAGATGGGGCAAAAAAGGTATAAAAATGGTACATATTAAACGACAACAGCTAGAAACACGAAATTCGGTGTGTACATTCCTCTAATTGAGTAGATACATAATATAAAAGTATTTTTTCCAAATTCGTACTATTAAGGGGTAAAATAGGAGTGGAGGGATAAAAATGGTACCAACCAAACGCCTGTACCTAGAATAATGAAATTCGGTGTATTCATTCCTCTGATTGCATAGATAAGTAAAATACACGGATTTTTCAAAATTCGTACTTTTTGGGGTTAAAATGAAAAAAAGGGGATAAAAATAGTACCAATCAAATGACCGCAGCTAGAGTCATGAAATTCGGAGTATAATTTCCTCTGACTTCGTAGACACGGAAAATAGACGAATTTTTTTAAATTAGTACTTTCAAGGGATACAATGGTACAGAGGGATAAAAATAGTACCAACTAAAATTACGTAGAAACGTCAAGGGGGTAAAAATGGTACCAACCAAATGGGCGCAGCTGGAATCATGGAATGCGGTGTATACATTCCCCTGACTGCATAGACACTCAAAATAAAAAGTTTTTTTTCCAAATTCGTACTTTTTCTTTTACGGCAAAAATTGGTCGAATCATGAAGTTAGGTTATTTTGCACTATGTACGTCTGATAATGGATTTTCAAAATTTTTACTTTTGGAGTTAAAATAGAATGGAAATACAACCAACTGTAGCATCTACCAATATTTATGGCTTTGAAAATATAAATATAAGAATATTTATTTTTTGAATTGACGTATTGATAGCATTACCTTATAAGCGTGGTTTGAAATAATTAAAATATTATATTTATTTATAAAATTAATTTTTCAATATTTGTATTTGTTTTGGTTTGGCTATATTAAAAAATTATATTTTCATGTAATGTTACTGCACTTCTACGAAAACCGACAACCTCTATGAATGCAATCCATGGTGGAGGGTGTATAAAGTTCGGCCCGGCAGAACTTAACGCCGCTTTTACTTGTTTTTTATAAATTTGTTCCCACCGCTCTCCTTCTATCTTCAACTTTTAAGGTGTTCCCCATACCATTTTTTATTTTTTATAATTTTTGTTATGACTGTCCAGAGTCGCCCCTACCTGGGTTAAATGTAAGACCGACTTCCACTAATTTTCCCTCCCCAATATTTTTTCCGAACGATTTTACTGCCAATCCCCACTCCTTAATGGGGCTCCCATACAACAACAATTTTTTTATAAAATTTGCTCCCAAGGGGACCAAGGAGGCCCCTAATGGAGTCAAATGCATGACTAACCCCCAATATTTGCTCAGAACGTACTCTTCAACCCTTAATGTAGTCCTCACACTTTTTTAATTTTTAATGAAGGAAAAGCTCAAAATTGCCCCCTAGTCACCCCTACAGGGAAGACATCTAAGACTGACCCCCATTAATTTTCCCTCCTCAACATTTTTCTCAAAACATACCTATCCCCTATCACCACTCCTTAAGGGGTTTCCCTTAATGGGGATGGGGGGATGATTGGGGTGATCAATAGAAATATTACCCATGTTCAAATTTATAGATTGATCCGATTAATAAAATATTAAATGTGGGAACTCCTTTCGTTGCATTGGCGAAGCGAAAACACTCAATGTCTTTCTGCTTTGAGAAATGGTTCCTGCTCGTGTTAATTGCCAGTAATTGTTAAGTGCCATGAAAATCACGACTTCACTCCGTTTCAGAACTTCGAACTTTTATTGGGTATTTTATTTAAAAGTCCCTTTTTGTTGCTGTGTATTACAGGGATGTTGTGCTGACGTACAGTACGGCGGTGCAAACGGACATACGAACAAGCATACATTCGATGGCAAGGTCTGATTGAGGTTCATTAGCTGAAATAGAGTACATTAGTTAGTACACGCTTGTGTAGTTTTGTTTGTTTGTTCATTAATTAAAATGGAAAATAAATCACAAGCATCGACAACACATCGTTAAATGTACATGCATATGTATGTACTTACACAAGTGTGTGCTGAAAAATCAAACTGATAGAAAGGGAGAAATCACAATAAATTACTCGAGAACTGCACAAGACCGAATGTGATTTTAATGAACTTCACAGTGGGTGGTGGCGGGTGGAGGGCGCAGAGGTCTGTCTGGATCGGTGTGAGTTAATTTTAAATTATTAATTTACTTTTATCGTATGACATGACTGTACTTCTCCTTCCATTCAGCAATATCTTTGCAATTTGTAGTGGAAAGAACCCCATTGACTTGTTTCGAATAGATAGTAACGGGTGTGTCCTTAAGAATGATGGAATCGATAGAAGTCAATAGAAATGAGGCTTGTCAGAAATGTTTTTTCTTATCCCTAAATAAGCGAATCATTTCAACATTTTACCAATAGTTTTTAAGGATTAGCATCAATATTGTTGTAGTTGACGTATACGAATTTATAGAAAGCTGTCCCGACATTTTGTAAATAATATTCTCAAAAAAATACTATTAAATGCAAAATAGAATTTTTAAATATTATGTCGAAACTACAATTTAATGTGGGCACCCCAGTGTATTTTGCAAAAAAACATATTCGGTTTTTAATTAAAATTGGTTTCCAAATTTTTATAATGTGAGGCCTTATGTGGACAATTTATATCTAATCCTCATTCTTTTTAATGTTCTTCAAAATAATACACTTTTAAATTTTAAAAGAAAATGGCTGTATAGGTGATAGGCAGGCATAACGGCATTTAACTAATGGAATCAATTCAAATAACTAATGTTAGTTAATGTTAAGTTAGAAATTTCGAGATGATGAGTTGGATCAAAGCAGCGTTGATGCTGCAACGAAATAGTCTTCCTGTAGCAATGAAACAGAGCTGTTACGGTAACGAAACCGTTATTGCTGCTTCGAAACTTTTTCGTTGCAGTAACGAACGCCAACGTTGGCTGTCTTTCAATAGAAAAAAACGTTGTTGCAACGTAGAAATTTCGCGCCGGCTACGAACTTTTTACTTGCACATTCAACACCCTGTTGTTCTGGAAAACAAAAACTCAACTTGCAACTTTAAAATGAAAGTGCAACAAATTATATTTCAAAATTCTTTGAATAGCTCCAGTATATCTCCGAATTATTTAATGAAATTCCCGCGAAAATGATCCCCAACGTTGGGAACAAACCCCCACATCTGCCAAGACTGTTAGAAAAACAAACAGACAAATATGCGAAACTATGAAAGTGAGGGAGGTTTGTACATTCTTATATGGTGGAACTTTTTGTACAACGTCTAATTGTTTATTTATTTTTTTTCGTTAAATGTTTGCATTTATGTTCTAATACCTAATGTATAGTTCCAGCAACGTATTATTTCACAAATTCGACAAATTCCTTCAATACGTCGATTTATTTGGCAGATCCCAGTGCTACCCTCAGTCATTCCTTAATCTTTGCGATAATCAATGGAAGTAAAGAAAAATGTCATTGTTTCTTTTACTTCGAACATGTATTCCTGTATTTTGCTGTAACTCGAGATATAAAAATGAATTCAGTCCTTTGTCTTTTCTGAAAGTTATATCACCCTTCAGAAGTACCCTATACATGCATGAATGTCCCTGCATCCCATTCAGGCCATATATTCGTTGTACATTAGGGCATCCGTTCGTTAAAAGAGTATTCAAGGTAATAGCGGACTGCGTATAAACACAAACTGGCACAAATTTAATTCCTGCACGACACATACACACAGGATATGAAATATGCATAAGTTATTTGTATTTGCATTATCGGACATGTCACAGAATTTTCAAATCGTTCGAAAGTGAAAATGGAAACAAATCAATCTGATTTTGCGTTTAATTCACTTTAAAAATTTAATAATTTTATTTAAAAAAAGTAACCTGAAGGCACCGACGATATTGCATTAATCAAGTTTTCTAAAAAGTTCATGATTATGACATTCATTGTACAAACGTATAATTTGCCTAGCCTCCTTAGAAAAATGCAAAAGTTCGATTGCTGAATTAAATTGTTTTCGTAAAATTTCTGTCCAAATATTAAAACTTGTTGAAGCATTGAAATGTATATATTACATTCATAAAAACTAAGTGTGGGACAAATAAATTCGGCCATTTAAATATCCAATCATTTTCCATTTCTACCATAATCTCCAAATTCATAGTTTACGGGACACACTACTGCAGGTGTATATTCATACAGCCATTGAGGTAATGTAATGTGTGTTGATGTGAATACATGCGACTTTGTATTGAATAGATTTCTAACTTAAATCGGATATACATCGATGATCCACATTAAACATCATTCCATTCACTGCAATTTGGGTCAACGAGACGTATTACGGCGCAGTGTTTAATTAATGTATATTAAAGAGACTCGGATCATTTCAAACGATAACAAATCATTTCATGCGAATAAATGTAATTAAATACTTCCATGAATACATCCAATCGCTTCAGCGGTTTTGTATTCCCTGATTTTTGTGGTTTGCTATCTCAGCAAAAGGAGTTACACATCGACCCCGTAATTAAGAGAACAAAGGGAAAATGTTCCTTTAATCGTTGATTGATAGCACAGTATAGCATCTGTCTTTCAACCATGTTTTCCAAGTGAAAACGTACTTCGCTAGATGGCATTCAGCCTAACAGCTGCTTACGAAATATTCGTTGAATGAACTGCAACAGTAACCTAGGCAGCGTTAATAATAAATTTGAAGTATATTTTAGGCCGATGATAATAGAAAACAAATCTTTCGATGCTTAATTAAATTTCATGGGATAGAAGATATATCAGACAATATTTAAACACAGTTAGGCCACATTTGCTTTAAGCGCATCATATTTTTTTCTTTAGTATATTTTACAAAGTTGGTAGAACTAAATACTTACAGTCTTCGTCCACTAAAACAATTACATTCCAAATGTTTCTATGCCAGCATTTTATCCACTCACAAATTTGTTTTACGAACAATTGCTGAAATTCACGTTCACACTTGACTAACTACACTTTCCCCGGTTGTTCGTCAAACATGTTCGCTAGACCGCGTTACGTTTTTCCACGGGGATGCCTCTTTGTGCCCTATGCTTAAAGGACATATTATATAATGAATTTGGTATTTGTATCTGTATTTGAATAGTCCGCCCCCTGTTGGTAGGTGCATCATGAGCAATCACCTGCAATCAAATTACATTGGGTTGATGCTTTCAAGCAGATACCAACCAACCGTTACTCATCGCAAGTTCACTGGATTACATTCAATTAACAACTGATTGCACTCTTATCGCATTGCATTCGAATCAAACTGTAACATTCAATAATAATCAAGGCTGCCATTGTGAACATTTCCTAACGAACTCTTTTTTGTTTGCTGCTTTCAATTACAGATCAAAAATCAATACTTACCGATAGCGACTGGAAGAAACTATGGATGCGAGGAGGTATAAATCCCGATTCAAAATTCGATAGCAACAATCTAGACTCCAGTGACAGTCCAATGTTCGAAGACAGCGAGGTAAGTATTATTATGTTAAAGTCAAATGCAAATTCAAATAAATCAGCTAAAAAGGCGTTGTAATCAAAGGAATATGGCAAGAGCAAAGTTACGTTGTTAAGGAATTCTTTTGCATATTAAAGTAGACAAATGTATTTAGTCTTTTCGAATATAGTTTAGTTTTTAGGGCAAACATAATGTGTGTAGAGATTCAGTGGACGGTTTCTCTTGGCAACAATCAGTGCAGGTAGACATAAACACTTATTACCACTTGAAATATATAAGGCCGGAGCAATACCTTTCACAATTTTACATGAGGAGCAAGAACTTGTTTGTTATAAATTTTTATTAATGGTTGTAACGACGAGTTTCCTCTGGTTGCTGGGGTACAGCTCGCGGGGGAAGGGTTCGCCACAGAAATTTATTTGGGGAAGTGACTGAGAGTGAAAACACCGCAATTTTCAGTTTCTGCGTTATTTATTGTTCTGATTTCTTGAATAAGCGTACAACACAGTATTTCTTAGCCTATTATCTATTTGATACGGTTTACTTAGGGTAGAGGAAGTGGGATGCTGTGGTTGGGACCTTGCTAGGCACGCGTTGATTCCTGGCGGGTATGAAGCACTCGACGCGTCGGGTATGTGCACGACGTCTGTGTGAAGTACTGGTGTAGGGCCTTGGATTTGTCGCTTCACTTGGGGAAAACGCGATAGAGTTAACGTTACTTTGAGACACGCTAGGCGGGATACCTCTATAGGCACGTCACACGCGATAGTCGGTGTGAAACCTGAATAGGCACGTCACGTGACTCACTTGGGACAAAACACGCGATAGTCGGCGTGAAACCTGTATAGGCACGTCACGTGACTCACTTGGGACAAAACACGCGATAGTCGGCGTGAGACCTGTATAGGCACGTCACGTGACTCACTTGGGACAAAACACGCGATAGTCGGCGTGAGACCTGTATAGGCACGTCACGTGACTCACTTGGGACAAAACACGCGATAGTCGGCGTGAGACCTGTATAGGCACGTCACGTGACTCACTGGGGACAAAACACGCGATAGTCGGCGTGAGACCGGTATAGGCACGTCACGTGACTCACTTGGGACGAAACACGCGATAGTCGGCGTGAGACCTGTATAGGCACGTCACGTGACTCACTTGGGACGAAACACGCGATAGTCGGCGTGAGACCTGTGTAGGCACGTCACGTGACTCACTTGGGACGAAACACGCGATAGTCGGCGTGAGACCTGTGTAGGCACGTCACGTGACTCACTAGGGAACACGGCACTGAATAGTCAGCGTGATACCTCTGTAGGCACGACACACGACTCACTTGGGAACACGGCACTTAATAGTCAGCGTGATACCTCGATAGGCACGACACACGACTCACTTGGGAACACGTCACTTAGCTAAACCGGGAACCTACGTAGGCACTCTCGCTATCCAACACTTTCACTATTTCTATCACTGACACTTACTCACCGCTTGTCCACTCGGCTTTGTCCCTCTTAATCGACTGTCCCTTGCTGCTCTCTGTCCTTGCTTTTTATAGCCGTCCCAATGCACGCTGGTGATATCTCCCACATTGCATCGGGATAACGGTATGTTGTTTATCACAAAAGTTCAAAATATGTTTTCTTCATGATCATTACCCGCAGTGTGTAATGTGTGTGTATCCCTTTTATCACAGCCCCACACGTGCTGCTTGATGATATTTCAGCATCTCATCGTGGTAACGGTAACTTGTTTACGCCAAATGATCGCGAAAACAAACAACCACCAGATGGTTGTGTGTTGTTGTAGTCGTCCGCCGCCACGGTGAGATGCCAAATATGCTAACTTCGGTTTTCCGCCAAATGTACTAACTAACATTTTTTTTTAATTCATTTGCTAATTCATATATTCAGTTCAATTCATATATTCACTTAAAGCTATTCTTAAACTATTGGTGTTGGCGAAAACGACCCCAGGACTTTCGTCATCACACTGCCCCCCCTCATTTTAGCTGGATAATAACCTCCCCTATCCGGTTGATATGGACTCCATATCTTCGCCCTCCAATCTCTACACATCGGTTGTACCGGCTTGGTACCCGATGTATCCTTAGTGCCGTGGCGACGTAGGGTTCGAGCTGTCGTTGCACCTCGTCGGACAACTTCTCCCGGCACTTATACCGTCTTCCGGCCAACAGGGCCGGGTGTGCCCCTGTCACCTCCCTAGGCCGCTCCCCCAGGTCGGAGAATGCGTCTTCGGAGTCAATATCCGACAACTGTGTCGCAGAGTCCTTTGGGGGCGAAGGGGACTGTCGGGTCCGTGCCAGACGGATGTTCACCCGCTTCTCCAAGTCCGAGAAGGCGTCCTCGGACTTAATGTCGGATAGATCGGTTAGGGAAGCCGCAGACGAGGATGAGGATAATGATGATGATGATGATGCTGATGATGATGCTGATGATGATGATGATGATGATGATGATGATGATGATGATGATGATGACGATGATGATGATGAGGATGATGATGAGGACGACCTGCTGGGCCGCCTGATAGGCGAAACCGTGGGTGACGGTGTGTCTGGGTGAGACCCCCGGCGTGCCATTTTACGCGGAGGAGTCAGTTCCCCCTCGCTGTCGCTGGAAATTAGTATCACCGTCTCTGTTTCCCTTGGTGGTGTAAAGGTGCCGCTTGGTGGGGTATGGGCGTGCCTTGGTGTATTAAGGAGTTGGCTTGGCGCCACCTTATGGGCGGGTAGCCTCTCCAGCCGCACGTAGCATCTTGGCAGCCCTTGCTTTAAATACGCTTTGGTGCGCAGTAACGGGTATGCTTGGCTCGACATTATTTCTGTGGATTATAAAAGAAGACTGGGTTAAATGGAGATGGAATGAATAGGGAATGGTTTTTTAATAGCAGCGGGAGCCTCAGTGAAAGGTTTAATGTCGCTAAGATGTGCCGTTCGCAGATTATCCCTATCGCGATGTCGTATGCGGACTATGACGGCCGACACGAACTCTACCACGGTGTAAGGTCCGTCGAACTTTGGAGCTAGTTTGGCAGCGAAGTTATCTACCGCCTTGGATAGCGGATGTTGCCGGACAAGGACCAGATCTCCAATTTTCGGTTTCCATGGCCGTCTTCGAAGGTTATAGTGTCTGCGTTGATCTTCCGCTGCCCGCCCTAGTTGATTTCGGACGATCTGGAAAATGTCTTGGAGTTCCTTTGCTTTATCTTCTGGGTTTTGCCTTAGGGCACCTGTACCAGTCACCAATTCGTCATACAAAGCATTGGGGAGTCGGGGCTCTCGTCCTTGAGTGAGGTATGCGGGGCTATATCCGGTGGACTCCGACGTACTGGTGTTGATAGCCAGGCTGATCTCGGGTAAGTGTTCGTCCCACTTCTGATGCTGATTGCGGGCGATTTGTGCGATCATGGTTTTAACTGTGCGGTTTGCCCGTTCCGTCGGATTTTCCTGAGGACAATATGGAGCGGTAAATTGTTGCCGGATTCCGACTTCGCGGAGGTATTTTTGTAGGACCCTACTCACAAATTGACTGCCGTTGTCGGTTATAAGGACCTTGGGGATTCCGAACCGGGCCAGTATTCGCTCCCGGAAAGCCTTCACGACGCTTTCGGCAGTTGCCTTACGGAGGGGTATGAGTTCGACCCATTTTGAGAAGCGGTCGAACAGCACCAAGAGCATAGAATTACCGTGTTTGGTCCTGGGTAGAGGTCCTACAAAATCTGCGCAAACGGTGGCCCAGGGTTCTTCCGGAATGGTTACCAGCATTTCTCCGGCGGGGGCAACCTGACTGGGTTTGTACATTTGGCAGGACTCACAACTCCGCACGAATTTGGCGACGTCGCGAATCATTCCTGGCCAGTAGTACCGGTTGCAGACTCGGTTCACTGTTTTCCGGATGCCCAAATGCCCTGCGGATGGCTGGGTGTGATTCTCGTGCAGTACACGTTCCCGTAAATGGGTAGCCACACACAACTTCCATGGTGTGCAATCTTCGTCGTTGGGGTGTCTCGGGATATGTCGGAAAAGTTGTGAGCCGACAATGGAATAGTCCGAAAACTTCTGTGGCTGCCGAGTGACTTCGTCCATCTTCTTCTGTAGCCACGGACAGGTATCCGACGTATCAGCAATAGCGCGATGTAAAGCCTCCAGTGGTTGTCGTGACAGCGCGTCTGCCACCACGTTATGCTTACCTTTCCGGTATTGGATGGTAAAACTATACTGCTGTAGCTCAAGAGCCCATCGCGCGAGACGTCCAGTAGGGTTATCGATTGAGTTGAGCCACTTCAGCGAAAGATGGTCCGTGACCACGTGGAATCGGTATCCTTCGAGGTATGGTCGCATTTTCCGTATGCCCCATACTATGGCCAGACACTCTTTTTCGGTTGCAGAATAATTCCTCTCTGCCCCATTTAATGTCCGACTCGCGTACGCAATGACCCGTTCTCCCTCCTCCAGTTCCTGTGTCAAAACAGCCCCCAGCCCATAATCGCTGGCGTCCGTCTGTAGAGTGAACGTTTTCGTGAAGTCCGGACATGCCAGAACAGGAGCCTGAGTCAGTCTTGCCTTCAATAGTTCGAATACTGTTTGTTGGTCCTCCGTCCATCGCCAGTGTTTCCCCTTCTTTAGTAGGGCCGTCAGTGGGTGAGCTAAGGTAGCGAAGTCTGGAACGAACCGGCGGTACCACGACACTACTCCTAGAAATCGCCGTAATTCTTTTAAAGAGCCGGGAGCGTTCATGTCCTGGATAGCCGCGATTTTGTCCGGATCAGTGTGAATCCCCTCCGCACTGACGACATGTCCAAGGTACTTTGTCTCCCGTTTGAAGAACTCGCACTTTTCCGGGTTGATTTTTAGGTTGGCGGCTCGTAGACGCTGAAATACTTTCTCCAAATTACCCAAGTGTTCGTCCAAGGTTCTGCCGGTTACGATGATATCGTCCAAATATGCAAAGGCGTATGGTTCTAGTTCCGGGCCGATGACACTGTCGAGTGCTCGTTGGAAGGTCGCCGGTGCCGAGTGTAATCCGAAGGGCATTACCCGCCACTGGTACAGCCCTCGCCCGGCGACTGTGAATGCGGTGTATTTTCTACTGGTCTCTTCCAGCGGGATCTGCCAGTATCCATCCTTGAGGTCCAAGCTGCTTACATACGTGGCCTCCCGAAGACGATCCAATATAGACGAAATTCTGGGCAGCGGATAGGCATCTGGATTGGACTTGCTATTCAGATGCCTGAAATCCATACATAGTCTCCAGGTACCATTCTTTTTCTGGGCCAATGTTATCGGCGAGCTGTACGCACTTCTAGATGGTTCAATATATCCGTTGGCCAGCAAGTCATTAATTTTGGCATCAATTATTGCCTGCATGGCTGGGTTCCGCGCGGCATAGCGCAGTTTAAATGGCCGGTCATCCGTCATCACGATACGATGGGAGGCGGCCGTGGATAGTCCATGTAACTCCCGAAATTTCTGGAGCTCTCCCTCAATAAACCGAGTAATTCGTCTTTGCTCTATAGGGCTATGTTCACTTACCGGTAGGAGACTGGACATAGGTTCCATATCCTCGGCAAGTTCTTGCGTCGGGGTGCTATTCACTGTCGTTCCCGGTGCGTCGGCACGGGTTGTGAGATGTCGATTCCGGTCCTCCAAGGCTGGAGTAGGGGACGTCGGGTTTGTTGTCTGGAAATTACAAGCAATACCTGCACATTCGATGCGGGCGTTACTTTTGACAAGAAAGTCCAGACCCAGAATGATATCCTCTGTGGCCTCAATCATTACGAGTAAGTCTGTGTGTATGAGATGATCCCCGAAGTGAATCGTGGTTGCGATGGCGGTGTTAATCTGCCGGTGGGAACCGTCAGCCAGGGTGATTCGGATGTCATAAGGCTTACGTTTCCCGTGTGCGGCGATGGCTTGCGCGAATTTCTCGCTGATGAAACATCGGGTGGCCCCCGTGTCCACTGTAGCGTCGGCCAACTTATTCCCGACCCTGATTGTGGCAATCAGTCGTGTTGGCTCAAAACGGAGGGCAGACTCTAATGCAGGGGTGTGGCTGGCTGGAGGCCCGTACCCCCTTGTTCCATACGGGCCCGATGTTCGTTTCCCGACTGTTGTCGGCAGCACTGGACGGTTCTTACACCAACTCGTCCACAAACCCAACAGAATAATACTTGTGCATTCCGGCACCGGGCTGCAACATGGCCATCTTGTCCACATCGACGGCAGGCGGTCTGCGGGTTTATTCGGGGCTCTTGTAATGGTTGGCCTTCCTCCGGGCCCATGCGTCTATGTTGCTCACGGGGGGTTGGAACCGAGGTCGGAATACTCTCCATCTCTTCAGCCATCTCCAGTAAGTCGTCGAGGGTGAGGAAGTCCTTCCGTCGTATGTACCAGAGATACTCGGGTAACGCATTCCTGAAAATCCTTTCAAGTTTCTGGCCTTCGCTAAGCCCGCTATGTCGCATAAGATTCTGCATGTACAGCATGTAGTTCTTGAAGGTCTCCCTGGGTTTTTGGCGACGTTTCCGGATCTCATCTTCTAGATGTTCGAGGTATCGTGGGGGTAAAAAGAACTTCAGCAAATCATGGCGGAACGCGGTCCACGTTCCCCAATTTTTATTATTGTTGCGGTACCACACCAGCGCCTTGCCGGTGAGTACCTCAGGCATCACAATTGCCATCCTGTTAATTGGTATGCCATACATGCCGGCTAATTCCTCCAGCCGCTCCACGAACTCCCAGGGCTCACATTCGCCGTCGTAGCTAATTCCCCACTTCCGTACTTGGTCGGCTATGCCCTTCGTGTCCATCCCCGTGGTTGTTGTTTGTGATCTGGTTCCTCTATTCTGCACCCTGTGCACCACGGGCTCAGGGACTTCCAGCGTATTAGTTGGCTGACAACACTCTGCCGTTGTGCAACCCTCGCTGGTACTCGCTCCCGGAACCAGCAGTGACGACGGCGTTGGGGACTTGCTTTCCCCGGCCTCGCCCGTAGTGGTCATATGTTTCCGAGGAGTGACTGGTTTAACGTCCCCGCTAGGCCGTTCGTGCTTGGCCTGAAGCTGGAGAAGTCGCTGGCGCAGCGCGGGTTCGTGATATTCTACCAGGAACAATGCGAGTCGTTTTCTTTGCTCCTCAACCGTGCCTTCGACCTCTCGTCCGAATTCCAACAGATATCTGTTGAGGTCCTCTTTGCGCAGACTGTAGGCCCAGGTTACGCGTAATGTGTCCGTCATGTCTTGGGAAATTTCTTTGTCTGTTGCCATCGGGAGTTTTTACCGTACTTGTGGGTCTAATTGTTCTCTTATGTTGATGTCGCGTGCCGAAATACCGGTAACGCACGCGTTATTCAAGAAATCACCGCGATTTTATTTTTTTCTTTCACTCTCAGTCCCTGCTCGGGCGCCACTGTAACGACGAGTTTCCTCTGGTTGCTGGGGTACAGCTCGCGGGGGAAGGGTTCGCCACAGAAATTTATTTGGGGAAGTGACTGAGAGTGAAAACACCGCAATTTTCAGTTTCTGCGTTATTTATTGTTCTGATTTCTTGAATAAGCGTACAACACAGTATTTCTTAGCCTATTATCTATTTGATACGGTTTACTTAGGGTAGAGGAAGTGGGATGCTGTGGTTGGGACCTTGCTAGGCACGCGTTGATTCCTGGCGGGTATGAAGCACTCGACGCGTCGGGTATGTGCACGACGTCTGTGTGAAGTACTGGTGTAGGGCCTTGGATTTGTCGCTTCACTTGGGGAAAACGCGATAGAGTTAACGTTACTTTGAGACACGCTAGGCGGGATACCTCTATAGGCACGTCACACGCGATAGTCGGTGTGAAACCTGAATAGGCACGTCACGTGACTCACTTGGGACAAAACACGCGATAGTCGGCGTGAAACCTGTATAGGCACGTCACGTGACTCACTTGGGACAAAACACGCGATAGTCGGCGTGAGACCTGTATAGGCACGTCACGTGACTCACTTGGGACAAAACACGCGATAGTCGGCGTGAGACCTGTATAGGCACGTCACGTGACTCACTTGGGACAAAACACGCGATAGTCGGCGTGAGACCTGTATAGGCACGTCACGTGACTCACTGGGGACAAAACACGCGATAGTCGGCGTGAGACCGGTATAGGCACGTCACGTGACTCACTTGGGACGAAACACGCGATAGTCGGCGTGAGACCTGTATAGGCACGTCACGTGACTCACTTGGGACGAAACACGCGATAGTCGGCGTGAGACCTGTGTAGGCACGTCACGTGACTCACTTGGGACGAAACACGCGATAGTCGGCGTGAGACCTGTGTAGGCACGTCACGTGACTCACTAGGGAACACGGCACTGAATAGTCAGCGTGATACCTCTGTAGGCACGACACACGACTCACTTGGGAACACGGCACTTAATAGTCAGCGTGATACCTCGATAGGCACGACACACGACTCACTTGGGAACACGTCACTTAGCTAAACCGGGAACCTACGTAGGCACTCTCGCTATCCAACACTTTCTCTATTTCTATCACTGACACTTACTCACCGCTTGTCCACTCGGCTTTGTCCCTCTTAATCGACTGTCCCTTGCTGCTCTCTGTCCTTGCTTTTTATAGCCGTCCCAATGCACGCTGGTGATATCTCCCACATTGCATCGGGATAACGGTATGTTGTTTATCACAAAAGTTCAAAATATGTTTTCTTCATGATCATTACCCGCAGTGTGTAATGTGTGTGTATCCCTTTTATCACAGCCCCACACGTGCTGCTTGATGATATTTCAGCATCTCATCGTGGTAACGGTAACTTGTTTACGCCAAATGATCGCGAAAACAAACAACCACCAGATGGTTGTGTGTTGTTGTTGTAGTCGTCCGCCGCCACGGTGAGATGCCAAATATGCTAACTTCGGTTTTCCGCCAAATGTACTAACTAACATTTTTTTTTAATTCATTTGCTAATTCATATATTCAGTTCAATTCATATATTCACTTAAAGCTATTCTTAAACTATTGGTGTTGGCGAAAACGACCCCAGGACTTTCGTCATCACATGGTACAATCAAACCCATCTAAGATAAGGACCATATTTAATAAATGTTGGTTTAACCAGACAACTGAGATCGTTGTCAGATTCAAAAGGGAAGCGTTAAGAAAATGGCGATTGAATAAAAATGTCACCACTGATATTCTACACAAGCAGACAAGAACCATGTGCGCCACGGTATTTTGACCTGAAAAGTTTCTGTACTAACAACGTCTATGTGCCAAAGTTCTTTCTTCTCCCAAGTGAAGTAAGAGCTTTTGTTTATTTGTAAGAAGAGTATAGGATAGCTCCTCATCTATTCCAAATCTTGTTAAAGATGACCAGATATTTACTAACCCGGTTGCAAAAGCTAACCTACTGGCCGAAAATAAATCAACCACTCCCCGTGATCGAAAATGTATCTAGTTCCATGCCTAATTTTTTTCGAACGCGTAGAGTTGAAAGCGATCTCGCTAATCTGGACGTAAATAAAACCCCGACCGGATTTCATTTCAGCCATTGTCCTATGTAAGTGCTCTTCCACGCTAACCTACCGTGCAGAAGTCTTCCAAACGCTTTGGAAGATTGCAAACGTCCAGCTCACCCCAAAAAAATAAGGCTAATAACCTTTGAACTACCGCCCGAATGCGATTTGCTCTGCGCTCTCCAAGGTTATGATGAAAATGGTTAATATTCATCAAATCTAAACGCTTTTGACGTTGGCAGTGACTTCTCTCTCTCTTCATATCGAGCTTCCTCACAGATCGCACTATACGTGTAGATGGGTTCTCATCCGACGAGCTTATATTAACTTTTTCTTATTTCCATTGACGACCTTTTGGATCAGATCTCATTCGAGGATGACACTAACCTCTGCCATTCAAACTCATGTAAACCAAGTCTTCAAGAAAATGAGGACAAAAGGCGATCGTTGGGCGAGTCATTTAGCCAGAATTTACTTTATTTACGAATGGGTCGAGAGTATATTTTAATGAACGTAAGACGCAGTGCTCATTGACATTATCGTCTTAATGTTCCCTTTTTTCTAAAATACGCCTCAGAAGAAGAAACACCTCAGACTTGGCATAGAAGTAGCTTGAGAACAATTGCCACCAAATCTCATGCCCATAATTTGAATACCATTTGCAAATGCGTTTATGTTAAAAATTCGAGTACATTTTGTTATTTATAATGGGCAGGGCATTTTCTTTCTTCTTATCTTTATATGAAGTATACGCGTCAATGTTTCAGATGGTGTAAAAATATTTGTTAAATCCAAATTATTCTGTTTATATTTAAAATTAAAGAACTAAAGTGCCACTGCATGGCAAATAGTAACACATTTAATTAACGCTAATACGTCCGGTTAAAGTTTATTAATTTCAATGGTCTAGATATGCTACGGGTAGAATACAAATAAATACTAGTTTTTTCGACCATTTTTTGAAATCAAATATGCAAAAGAAATTCCGAACTTAATTTCATTAAATTGTATTTATAAAACAAACTCTTGCCTTCGCCACGCCAATGCGAACGCCAAAGCCAGCCATCCAGCCAAGCGTTGCATAACTTTTGTTATGGATTTATTTAGTTTTGCAGTTTTTGTGATTTTTTTTTGTATATTTTCTCTACAATTCGCAATTAAAATTTATGAAACGTTTTTACTTTTACCACAATTTGTTTCTCCCCCACACTTTTGTTCTATTTCAGATGATGGCGCACAACACCACCGTTCAGTTGGGTGGAACGGCGTTCCTGGTCTGCAAAGTTTCCGGCGTGGATAGAGTGGGTGTAAATTGGGTTTGTTTTGGTTTTTCATGTTTGTCCATGTGTACTTTTGCCTTGTTTATTTGTCATTTTAGTGGTGTTTTTTAGTTTCCATGTCTTGTTTTGTGTCCATACCATACGGGTGTGTTGTTGCAAAATGTTTTTGTAGTTTTTTTCAACTTTATCCAGTGATTTTTGAATGTGGTTTCAGAGCGTGTAATACTTTGTTTGGTTGAGTTATTTCTATAATCGTATATGAACACATTTGATACTATTTAATGGACGTCCACTATGAGAGTTGAGTCGTTTACAGGGTTTGTCGGTCCTGTTGCAACATAGGTTTTGGGCATGGTTTAAAACACATCGTGGGAGATTGTTTTTATATTTGAATAACAAACTAGATCCTAATAATATACATCAAAATTTTATTAAAGTGAGATCGATGGAACAGGAACAAAACATGTTGTATGTGAGGTATTAACGAAATTAGTTTAATTTAAATTGTTTATTACGTAAGCAAATGTCCGCCGTAAGTCCGCACCATGGCATGGATGCTGACGGTCTAATTTTCTATAACCCATAGATCTGGCTAAATTTGAGCTACAGGTCAGATTTGAGGGCATCGTTTGATTGCGGTTCAAGTATTTCATAAATCTGTGACGCACAATGGGAAAACAAGTAAAAACGCTCCCGATAGTTTGAACTATCTGCAGGAAAACTCCTTGGAGAATAGATTGGTATACCCAGATTTGTTTACAGTTTCCCAGCAAATGACTTTGTGGAAAGTAACATAACACGATACCATACCAATATCTATGACATGACTGTAAATCAAAGCTGATAAATTTTTAGTTGCTTGATTCCATTGAAATTGATGAATTGAGATAAACAATTATGTGATTAAAGTCATCAACAAATTAGTTTTCAGATGTTTAGCTTAATAGATATCCGAGATTAAAACTCTATTTCAAATACATTAAAAAATAATACAAATTAACAAAAATCAATAAGATAGGGCAAATTGGACTAGAATAGTGCCCAAATGGTGAATCATTATTGATGAGTAGTAGCTAAAGAGAATATGGGCATTCCTCCAGAAATGTCCACCCTGATCGAAAAATAAAAAGTTGACAAAATTTGTTTCTGAATATACAATCTCGTGTTGGTAGGTTAGGTTTTGCATGCTGAAAATTCCCGGGAATTTTCATATTTTCTGTTCCCCGTATAGCGGGAAATTTGCACGGGATTAAAAAATAATTTGTATTCAATTTCAATTGATGTATTTATGAATAAAGTCCTGCTCTCTTGACCCTCTATAAATGTGTTGTCTGTTTTAAGAGTTTTTCAAAAAACTCTTAATCTAAAAATATATGCTCATGTCCAACATCATTTTTGGAACAGAGTAGCGACCATACAATTTTGAGAGGGCATGTCGAGTAGGCCATTTTTGCAGAACAAACTTATAGTCCAACTGGTCTGAGTTTTTTTTTACAGCAGGTCAAAGTTTAATTTTTTTGTCGAAGGGAGCATTATAAATACCAAGCGAAAAAAAGTGTTTGTAAGTTAATGTCTGAGAGAATTCTTATTGTCAAAACTATATTCTGGAATTTTATGAGGATAATTTTTGTGGAAGATCTTAACCCTCGAGCTCCTCTCTTTATGGGTTAATTTGACCCTAAAGATATCCTTTCAAAAAGGACATTAGAGGATTCAATTTTGTCGGATAATTTCAGTGAGGGTCACCGAAGACATCAAATTTGTAAATAATGCTCTTCCCGCTTAAATAGCAAAATTACACGCCGGCTTATATAAAAAATTATTAGGGTCCATGTTTTTTGGATGATTGATCTTTTTCGAAAAAAATGTGGTTATTTCGGTAGAGCACGGTAAATAAGAAAAACAAATTGGATTTTTTGCAAAAATTTCATTTTCGCGGGAGACATTGCTAAAATGATTTTGTATGCATGCAATTTTTGCTTTGTAATTTTCTCGCTTTGCAATTTGCGGTTGCAATTGCATTTATTTCAACTTTCTCTATCTGGGTTTCTGAATCAATCCTGTCACAAATATTCCCTATTTAGTCAGCAATCAAAATATTTAGTATCTCTATATGATAAAAAGTTACGCGAGTTTTTTAAAATGCTCTTTTCGCAATTTTTGACTTTACAGCCAGAGATACAAGCCGACCGATTTTAAGCCGCCGCGCCGCACGTCTCTGCACGAGCCGCGTTGCCGCCGATTTCATCGGCTCACATCGACTTCTACCACGCCGCCGAGATTTGATGGAGTTCTAACTCCGTCAAATCTCTATTTTGGTAGTAAGCAAAATAGACAACCCACTTAAACTTACAAAAGAATATAACGGTGTTTTTCTTTTAGCTGTGATACGCTAGTCATCAAGGCTTAAAGAAAAACGCAAATCCCCCATCGAGTATTAGCAGAGTAAAACTTGGCAGCATTGCATTGCAGTCAGCTGTTACGAAATATCAAAACAAACACAAATGTTAGCATTTGGAAAATTAGGAAAATAATTTATTTATTTCCATCACATCTTATTAATAGAATGTTTGGAAACAATCAAAAATATTTTTTTGACAATTTTATACTTTTCCAGAAAATATTTTTTTTTAAATAAAATTAACGTGAACTGCTGGCTTTAAAAGACAAGGGGATTAGGAAACGTGAGCGTGGTGAATTACAGTTCGAGGCAAAGGAGCAAATTCACATAATTAAAACCTCATTTCTCTACTTCTAACTAACCCAATGTAACTGAAGCTTTCAAGGCGGATGTCATTTCGACGGTTTTTAATAAACTGATGGTTTTCGTAAAGAATTGGAGTCCGGCCAGGCCGACTGACGGACAAGAGTCATTTCATCATTTCATTTCATTTATTTCTTCATTACTTGTAATTCAAAGCCCAAAATGCAATCTTTTCTAACCAAGTTATAGCGCTTGTGTTTCGATGTGAATCTTCTTTTCTCTCCGACTTAACAAAAATTAATGTAAAAGTCATCATTAATAAATGTTTAGCGAAGATATATCCGCAGGTTTCACGTTTCCGGCAAAATTGAAGAATCTACAGAGGCATTTCTACAAGACTACTTCCTTTCACTTATTTTATTCAATTTCTTGGCTAAAATATTTCTTTCTATTCATCATTTAAAATTCACTCTATAATTCTCTGAATCTTGTTTGATGTTGGCGATGTTTGTGCATCTATTTTATAAATTATTTATTTAATTGCTTCACTTACTTCATTAAAATTTTAGTTATTTAAGAAATATAAATTTATATATATTATATTATGTATATAATTTAATATTCTAATCTTCTTATTTGTATGACATTCACGTGGAATGATAGAATATTGTTTTTAAAATAGCAAGCAAAAGTAAATTTGGCCATGTGTTCCAATAAAAACAATAAACAACAGCTACTCTATTGTGCTTCTTTAGTGTGTCAAAGTAGGTAGAGCTTTACCATTCATTGGAAGGATTATGATATTCAAATTGTCTGGTCAAATATGTCTCACATGAAAAGCTGTACTTGCAAAAATATTTATTAAATTCATCCATATTATAAACTTTCGGAATGGATTCACAATCCTAAAAAATAATTGTATGGAATAATAATATGAAATTATGGGAACATTGACTAATATTAACGAATACTGAACTACTTGCCAAAAAATAACGGAAAAGGCATTCAAACCCAATACAAATTGTTCTTTCCCTTTTCCCAGAATTATCAAATAAGTATGGGTGATCGAATGACAGAAAGCCGCCGCCGATAATTCTGGGTCGGCTTGTAACTCTATTTACAGCCAACATGTAGCCTACTTCCTGCAATACATGGCCACCGCGTCTGCCGTAAAATGTGTGCAACGGACACTGTTTTTGAAAATAAAACATTTTGTGATATGATGTTATGATTTGACTGTAGTGACTAAATAACAAACAAGAGATGCCGCCAAATAATATTGTTTTAGATATAGATGCTCTAAATCTATATTTATTATGTAAAATTTGTTTGGGTTCCATTTATTTTTTTCGAGTTATCATGTGTTGATCTATACCTATTTTTCATACTCACTCAGAGACTAATATCTCAATATATCTGACAAGTAAAAAATAATGTTTCATAAAGATATTTCAGGAACTTTTTAGACTTCATAAAATACAATTGTTATAGCACACTGTCCAGCAAGTTAAGACATTTAGAATGGAACAGAATAACGAATATAATTCTGAAAGAGTTGACCATTTGGTCTGAGTTTCTTTTTACAGTGGGTTTTCATTTTTGATCGAAGGGAAACAAGTTTAAAAGGCGATTAGTTCTTTATATTCCCTCCACCACGGATTGCATTCCGCATAGGCGGCAGATTTTCGTTGCAGAAAATGTTAAAACAAATAAAAATATTGAAAAAATAATTTTATAAATAAATATACATGCTTATAGGACAAGACAAGCAATAAGTTTATACTATATAGACCGGAATAATACTTCAAGTCAATTTAAAAAGTAAATGTAAGGCACCATTTGGCTGTTTATATTTCTATTCTATTTTAATTCCAAAAGTACAAATCTCATGTACACAATGGATGATAACCTAACTTCATGATTCTACCCATTATTGCCGTAAAAGTAAACAAGTATGTAAGGCTGTGTTGATTATATGATACCCTCCACATTCTTCCCCATTACCGTTGAATTCGGGGAAAAAGTGAAATCGTGAGCGATTTTTTATCATGAACCGATATGACCTACATTCACAATGTATGTTTCCAGCTGTATGTTTCTGCTAAATTAGATCAAAATCTGTAATACCTCGAGAGAGAAATGTTAAATCTGGAAGATATCCTGAAAATATGTGGCCCCTTTTAGTAAAAGTTGGTTTTTGTAGTGAAATATAATGTATTTGGCAAATTTGAAGAACATCGGTTAAGCCAAATCGGAAGCGACATTTTTATGAGACCTATAACGACCCACTTTCCCCGTAATGTTTCCCATTGAAATAAAAGTTGCTTTGGAATAATTGAAGAAAATTGATAAAATTATGTGGTTTCTAGAGCGCAAAAAGTTAAATAGAGACCGAAATTTGTATGGGTGCTATATATAAATCTGAACCGATCTGACCCACCTTCACCACAACTGACTTTAGTTCACATATAAGTTTTTGTGCCGTGATTCTAAGTCGATCGGTATAGTTAACAATGGGTCGATCTCGCTTCGTTTTGGATGTTACAAACAAATGTACAAAGACATAATACCCTAGTGGAGTTCGTACCTCCACTTTGGAAAAACCTTTTTATTTATCTTGTCTAAGCAGTTAGAATGAAATGCGAATGCATACTTCGCATTTCATGACTATAGCTTCCGCCACTTGGTTGGTACCCCTTACGAATTTGGAAAAAACTTCTATATTATGTATCCACTCAATTAGAGGAATGTACACACCGATTTTCGTTTTTCTAGTTGTTGTCGTTTGATACGTACCATTTTTATCCCTTTTTGCCCCATTTCACTCACTACAAATAAGAGAATCTTTATGGTACACGTTTTTGCAAATTTCAAGCAAATATAAGTAGACATATTCAAAAAACATGCTTAAACATTCGATATATTAGGGGGATATTTAATCCTTGTAAGGGAAAAATGAAAACTGATTTGGACGTTCTGGCGTTTTCGTTAAGATCCTACCGTGCTTTCAACAGACGGATGGTCGTATCAGAATTTTATGACGATCAAAAATTTTTCCGACCAATTTTTCGTAGAATATTTTAATCCTTAAATGTCCTTTTTGAATGGATTTTTTTTTTCATTTTCTCGAAAAATGGTAAAATTTACCGATTAAGAGAGGAGCTAGAGGGGTAAGATATTCCACAACAATGATCCTCATAAAATTGCACAACATAGTTCTGACAATAAGAATTCTCTCAGACATTAACTTACAACACTTTTTTCCTTTAGTATAATGCTCCCTTCGAACAAAAAATGAAAACTTTGACCTGCTGTAAAAAGAAACTCAGACCATCTGGACTATAAGTTCAATGGTCAGAATTATAGGGTCACTACTCTGATCCAAAAATGCTCTTGAACAGTGTTATTGAAACACAGTTACAACTTGTCTAAATGATTATGGTATATTTGCACCAATCCATTGCCATGTGAGATATGGAGAACTTCCTGGTGACTTGTTACTCATATTTTCACTCCTCCAAAGGTCGAAAATGATTGATAAAAATTCACAACCAAGACTCGATTTGAATAGACTTCTCCAAGTTAAAAGTTTTAATGAGACCGGTAATGCGATATGAATCCTTTCTGCAATTTTTATGTTCATTTATTATCCTTACCTTTTAAGTAAATGTTGGGCACACGTTATGACCTGTTCACATTCAGTTGATACCCACTTACGCAGAGTAATCTTCATCATTCACAATGGTTGGTGATGAGCAAACAGGCATGGAAATCAATTTGGACATCATGTGCTAATTAACTTCTTTAATCTTTTTAATTAGTACCATCGATTAAAGAATGAAAACAAAACATACGAATGTATTACCTTCCTAGTCATTCCAAATTGTACTAACGAATTTGTTGGCTGCCCTACAGTTTGTCAGTGGCTTAAGCGACTTACGTATAAGTAGGTAACATAGGCAGGTGCCTTGAGCGGATTACGAGACATTTTGAGTCTCTTATTATGAACAAACATACACTCAGAAAAAAGTATGCCACGGATTAAGTAAATATGTACTAAAACTGAGGAAAATTGAACTTCGTATAGTACTTCTCACATCAAGTACAAACTTTTCCTTGAAAATAAGACATGCTTTGAACTTGATCCCAGTTCAACTTTTCCTCAAAGCAAGTAAAATTTACTCAAACTGAGGAAAATTTTTCTTCAAATCAAGTAAATCTTTACTTAATCTGAGGAAAATTTTTAAGAAATTTTACTCAAATCACGTAAATTTATACTCAAACTGAGGAAAATATTCCGATTTGTTTCCTCAATCAAAGTAAATTGTTACTCAAACTAAGTTAATTTGTAGTCATGCCAAGTAAATTTATACTCAATCTGAGGAAAATTTTCGGAATTTTTTTGATTTAATTCAAGTAAATTTGTACCCAGCCTGACTACGACTATACTTGATAATTGAAATAAATTTTTTCGCTTCAGAGTATGCAACACTTATATGAAAAATGACAACATGGTATAGTTCTCAAAGGTTTCATCTTACTCATACCATAAAGAGTTGAGATATTTCACCATGACTGCTGCGGAGGCTAGGTTGGCGCTTTCACAGTGATTGTTTAGAGTAATATTTGAAGTACTTATGAAGAAAATCTCGGCTAACGAACGAGAATTGCTTCTTAGACTACTATTCATGTATTTTTCTAAACACACTGAAGTATTTTTTATAAGATCATTTATACTTGAATGTATGAGGAACATGGCTTAAATTTAATTACATTTATTTACTTTATTTGAAGTAATAAACACATTTTTAAATAAAAACATCCTAACTGGAATTTTTCCATACAAAAAAATCTGCATTATTTTCTGTCTTAAACGCTAGTAAATTTTCTTCCGCGCAAGTATGAATATACTTAATTGTAAGAAGTTTTTACTAGATCCAAAAAAATGTTTTTAAGTAAATTTACTACACTATTTTGAGTATATGTACTATTTTTTCTGGCTTTGAAATAAGGAAAGTGTACTCATATCTATTTAATTTTCCTTCTAGTAAGGAAATTTTACCTAATCTGAAGTAAACTAAAACTGTTAAACTAAATTGGAGTATAGATTTTACTCAGATTTAAGAATGCTATTTTTCTGAGTGTGCAAATGGAAAATAGTTGCGAGAAATTTCTGAAATTGCGAATTGTCCGAAGTCTAGTGCTCGATACATCGTAAACGGCACTTATTGGACAGAATTAACCAAAAACGAAAAACTACAGATATTGTGTTGAGAAACAATGGTATCACATTCATTAATTTTTCGAAATAAATTAAGCATTTTTAAAATGAAATTACATATTTCCGTTCTTTTACTTGCAACGATCTCCACAATATATGGTCAAATCCCACTATTAACGGTTGTTCGTAGTTTTGTAAGGGAATGTCGGAATTTTCTGAGCCACTGTACAAATAAGTTGTTAGTCTTGCACAAAAATAAATAGTTCCTAACAAGATTTTATATACAATTTAAATGGATATAGAATAACATAAGTAAGTTTTCTCTGCTATTTACATATAAAGAGACATCTAAGAAAAGTGATGAAATCGAAATTAGTGCTTTCAAACGTTTTTGTTTATTTTTAAAGAACTTCCCCATGGAAATATAAATACTCTCATATATACTGAAAGCCCCCTAGGAACGGACATAAGATATACTCTCTGAAGTTTGTAGAATTTTGATTATTTTGATGTTGTTGTGCACTCAGAAAAATAGTATTCATAAATCTGAGTAAAATCCATACTACAATTTAGTTCAACAATTTTACTCCAGTTCACTAAAAATATATCAAGTAAATGGTTTGACCGAATGAGCGATATGTGAGTCTAACCAGTAGATTTGGTTATTAGATATCCTTATCCCCAGTAGGGTAACTGAACGATTCGTTTTGTTCTTAAATAAAATTCGAGTCAAAATCAAACAAAAATGATATCTCGTGTCTTTAATTAATATTTTTTGGCCACTCATCATTACCGGCAGTGAGAAAAGTTCTGCCATTTAGTGTATATCACATTCGGTCTTCATTTCCTTTCATCGGACTACATTGCGCCGACTCAGGCACACTCACACACATGTACTTCATTCATTCTTCCGGCTTATTGACGAGAGCATTTGAATGAAAGCCATGTTGGTGCGTCAGTCGGTTAATCACATTAGCGAAATATTTAATTTAAAAATGATACTCATTAAGGCAAATGATTAGAATATAAATTCCATTGTTTATGAATCACGCATTCAAACGCCAGCACGAATGTTACACTGAATGAATATAAAAATTATCCTTGCTTGTCCGGCTTTGTTGTTCAAAATTTACAACGTTCAATCAACTTATAGACTTCGCAAAACGAGGTATTAATCCAGCTAGCTCACTCTTGAGATAGTGCAGACAATCTAGACAGCATAATTCATAAATACAGGGTCTAGACATTTGAAAGAAGCTCCATTAATTGTTTAACCCATTCAAACATATAATATATCAAAAGTGTGTTCGCACGTCCTACACATAAATAATTTTCAACGAAAATCGTTCGATTTGATATGTGTCAAATATCACTACCTACTATATTTCTTATTGAAATGTGAATACCGGCTTTGGTTAAATTTGTCACGTCGTTTTAATGTTTCATACAGAAATATCTGCAATAAAAGTAGACCACACCATACTTGCTTCCATATAAACCCCATCCCAGTTTGACTTCCTGTCGCTCTAGAAGCCACAGTTTTCAAATGATTCTGATTTTTTGCACAAGTAAAATACATTTCAAATTTGGGGTCTATTTTCATTTCCATTACTTTTTGAAGTTTTTTCCAAATATAGACCGTGTAATAAATAATAAACATATGCGCAATAGTTTGCAAAACGAATTTCGCGTTCGAACCCGAAAGCCGGGCCAACCGGCTTTTTCAACTGAAACCGATCTTCGGGTTTTTAAAATCACGGTTTTCAGAAAACCGGGTAGACCGGGGTTTTTAAGTCGGTCTTGACCGGGTTTCCATTATTGTAAATATCTCGTTTTCTGTGTGACTGAATAATTCTCCACTTTTAATATTATGGCACGCTTCACAGAACGCTTTTGATTAGGTGATACTTTTCAGAAAAACTTACTCCAGTGTTTAGCCGAAGTCAAAAACTACGTTGGCGGCGTCCGTCCTCGATTTTAGGGTGCTATGTAATTAAATTCCGTTCCGTGTGACGTATGTTTAAATGTATTTCGGCTGTATGAAATCGAAATGACTTATAATTATAAAAATTTACCTATGTCCACCCTGTCAAAAATGATTGATTAATTTTTAAAAATATCGGTCATCAATTCGCGAAACTTATAGACGCCTTCGTGCCCAATCGGCGAAAGAATAACGCATATCATGGTATCGTGCACCAACTATATCTTATATAGGGGTAGGCCAAGATTTTTGCGCAAAAATGTTCACTTACTGATTATGTGTGCCACAAAATGACGAAGGCGTCTATAAATTTCGCGAATCGATGACTGATTTTTCAAAGTATATTCGTATTATTTGGTAGCGTTGCTCACGCGCGAATCTATTCATGATGATTTTCCAAAATATTCTGATCATAAATGTCAAAACATGAGCCCTGTTTGACAGCTAGCACTTTCGAAAGTTTTAATATATTTCCGTAAAATGAAATATTTGTAATTTTGTATGTTTCGTTAAGTTTAAATAATAAATTGATGACATTGTTACTTACGATTTTCGACATAAAAATCTAAATTTCCTATTTTTTACTGTTTTAAGAAAAATCCGAATGAAACCGGTTGGACAGGGTTTTTCCAAAAAAAAAAAAACGGGGCCACCAGTTTTTTCAAAATCACGGTTTTCAAGAAACCCAAAAAACCGTCATCATAGAAAAAACGGAGTTTTGATCACGCTAATTATAACAAATACAAACGTATACCCAGCAAAAAGAGAGCATTCGAAGAAGCACTAATTTTGTGATGGCAGACATCTCATTGAGTTGCATATATAAGTGTGTGTATATGTAGGTAAAGTTACCCAGCAATACTTCTGCCGTACCAATGCTCAAATGTTTTAGTTTTTCGTTTGTTTTATTTTGGTCTGCAATCAATATTTGATTTGAACTGGGATATTGTCCTGGCCCTAGATTATTTTGCATCTATATTTTATAGAATAGAATGCAAAACTATTTACAATGGTGGCATTTATTACTTGGCTGCACACTACCACTATCATGATTTCTGATTTTCTTCAGAAAATAATGCTGGCAGAATGAGATTGTTCTTGGCGACAAAGCTATAAACTTTGGAAAATGATTAAATAGTTATATAGTTATTTGTGTTTTAAAAAGGGAGGACTAAATGACTCGTCTGTAGTTGATTTCGAACGAGAAACAGTTGTCAGTATAAAAATGATTTAATATTTGAAACGATATCTCTGGAAACAAATAAATGTATCATATATTACACCGTACGATGATTTTTAAAAAGTCGTTACACTTGAACCAGATGATATACGTATGAAACTATAAGCAAATAAATACATTGTTACTTTTTCATTTTCTCACCCTATTGAACCTACACAGAACTACAAAGTTCCAATTGTCCAAAATTTATTTTCGCAATATTTTGAATTCGAAAACTGCCAAAAAATATTTACTTACCAACTCCAGAGTGCAGTACTTCACCTATAAGAAACAATAGTTTGCGATACAAAAATATTTAAAATGTTTCTTCACAATATTTATTGCGAAATATTCGCTAGATACAAATTCAGCATCACGACGTTACAAAGGCATTTTATAAAAGACAAAATGACACCCTGTTATTAGTTTTTTCACTGTTTTAGTTTCCATAAACTAACTATATATTTCGGTACTATACTAAAGAAACAAATGATTGATAGCAAAACAACTTGTTGTAGTTCAAAAAATTGTTCATTTTCCGAATAAAATCATTTTACAGACAATTTCTAGACAAATGTCTGTAATAACAATACGACGGGTCGGTTTGTACGGGAGAAAAAAGCAGCCACTCTATGCGCAGCGAAGTGATACGATTACTGCAAACATCAAGCAAAACTTTTCACACCACATGTACGACAAACTTATTTTAATTAAAGAACCGAATTTAATGCGAATGTAATGTCGGTAAATTATTAATATAGTTCCTATATTTGTAAATTGTATATATATAAATGTATATATGTAGTATATAAAAATGTGTGTATGTTTATTAACGCCCAAACGAGCCTACGAGTATACATACATACAAATAGAGGAAGAGGTGCCAGACCACATGTATTTCGGAGTGAGTGTGCGTGTCGTGCCTTTTATCTGTGAATAATTTCATAATAAATGTCAAAAAATTGCCCCTGTAAATGAATTATTCACTTCGCGAGAGAGTGAGATGCCGACAATAAGAGCAATTGAGCTACTAACTGCTACTAGTCGGGCCACTTAACAAGTAGTAGTTATTACAGCTTGATTTCAACTACTTCCCGGTAGAAATTGCCAAAATCTTACCATAACACACGTATGATGATCTACATGTAGCTGCATTCTGCATTTTCATAAACATAATAATAATTTGTAACCCTGTGTAAATACACAAACAAAATATCACCTATGAAATAATAGGAGTAAAGTGTATGGAAGGAGGGTAAGACGACAATGATAGCATTAACTTGGTTACAAACAACGAGCAGTTGCGATAATAGGTGATTGCGATCATTGAGCTCGCACTGTATATATAAATAAAAGTATAGTAGATATGATATATGAAGGCATATTAACACAAAAGATGCGAATTCCGGAAAATATTGGGCAATCTCTTTAAATATCTAAAATATTCCCCAAAAATAATATCTTTGTGTTAGTATTATGGCTGCCTCAACGCAATTAAATACAAAACTCTCCGCCAACTTCTGCAACAATTTAGTCGTTTGAGGTATGGTCCACGTCATATCCTTGAAGACCGATCCTAGGGCATGTCTTTTGAGGTATGGCCCAAGTCATGTCCTGTGACACTGGTTTTAAACGGGTATATTTGGATTAGAACCAACGGCGGTGACGTGACAAACTTCAAAGGACGTATTCACAAATGGCGTGTTTTGGATTACAACCACTTCAAAAACGGTCATCATTTTGGCATTCGCTTTCATTGTCCGTTTGCCGGGAAATTTGTACGGGATTCCTGCGCGAATTCAGCACATTTTTCACCACGTTTTCACTATAGAATTGTAAAGGTACCAAAATAATTTAACAAAGATCACTTTTAATAATATATGAGTCATTCCATATCAAGCGGTACGATTTTTGACTCGATAGCTGCGATTGTCTGTAAAGTATGTGTAAGTATTCTTCTCATAAAAATATTGTATACGTATTTTTGAAAAAAAAAAATTTTTGTTCACGAGTTATTACCAATAAAACAATGGAAAAAATTACCAATTTTCAAAAAGGTGGGTTCATTCAATCGCCTATAACTCCTGAAGTACTTGTGAAGGTACTTTCAATTACTTTTAAAATATGAAGCGGAAGTGTTATAGCCAGGCGACTGTGTGGGTTTGGAAGTGCTGAAATGATGGGTTCTATTTTTTTTTCCAAAATCAATTTTTGAATTTCAGTGAAAAATCATCAGAATGATAATTTTGTCCAATAGTTCATAAACACAATGAAAAATCCAATCGGTTCCCAGTAATATCGATTTTTATATTTTTTATTAACTTATTTTAGTTTGTCCAATTTCGACAAAATTTTGTTTCTGTTTTTTTTTTTTTATAATGGAAATTAAATAATTAAGCCCAAACATTTGGAATGCATTTTCAATATTTTGGCCCACTCTAATATACATACATATATTAAGAATAATAATCCAGGTCAAGTATTGAAACTTTAATGCGAAATATGTTTGGCTCTTTACAATCAATACGGATTACATAACGTGAAATAACTCTCTCTCTCTGTCTGTATTAATAATTGATGATTCCGATTATCAGGTCCATGATTACGGCACATAAACATTTTAATACAACAACACTTGCATGTATTATTTATTTATTGTTTGTTTGCTGACTTATATTTTTATGCTGCTTCATCAATTTAAATAACTCATTCTTCTTGGGTAACTTTGCAGAATCAGATATCTTGGATACGTCGCCGAGATTGGCATATACTGTCGTCAGGCGCTCAACTTTATACAAATGATGAACGCTTCGCCATTCTGCATACACCGGGTTCAAACATGTGGACACTGCAGATAAAGTTTGTGCAACGACGAGATCATGGCATGTATGAGTGTCAGGTGAGTTGAATTGTTTTCTATCCACTCATGAAGTTGTTCTTTTCCCATTTTTGTAGAGTCTTTTTTTTTGGAAAGGTGACATTGTTTTCATATGACATCTCGGGGGAAATCAGTGTTCATATTTTGTTGTTACACTTTTTGTTAGTTTCGTGTTTTTTATATGTATGTATGTCTGTATGCAATAGAGACTGACAGAATTTCATGAAGAGTAGCCAGGAAAATACATATTATATGTATGCATTCCTGCTGAAGCATACAAATTATAAATTAATATACCTAGCTATCTGCGTATCCCATGAACTTTGTAAAACATTTTAACTTGTACCGAAATGTGGCAACAAAATTACATGCACATATTTCATAATTAGATATGTTGATTGATAAAAAGAGTAAGTGCATTGCCTAGGACCACAGGCTGCAAGAAAGTTTCGTTTACAGATGAGTCGAACTAAAGTCCCCTGTTAAGGTACTTGGTGTATGTTTCTCGCTTTGGTGCAATTATGTTGGGTGATATTGGCAAAACAATGTATAAGGTGATATCTTATATATGTCTGGCCAAAATCGGTAAAACATTTAGAAGCAACATTGGTATGGTAGCTATATCTAAATCTGACCCGATCTAACCCGTTCTAACCACAGGTGCTTTTAGTGGGATTATAAGAGGTTGTGCGAAATTTAAAGAAAATCGGGTACACTATGTGGTTTCTTGATTGGAAAGAGACAAACATTTGTATGGGGGTTACATATTAATCGGAACCGATCTTACCCACTTACTCAGCATAGGTGTTTCTAGTTTGATTATAAGATGGTGTGCCAAATTTAAAGACAATCGGTTACCATATGAGGTTTCTAGAACGGAAAGTGTCAAATCGGGAGCGACATTTATATGGGGGATATATCTAGATCTGAACCGATTTGCTTCAAATTAAATAGCGTTCGTTCTTGATCGACAAAACTTACTTGTGCCAATTTTTGTTAAGATCGCCCGAACTAGTTGCGTTAAGTTCGCCCGAATAGTTGCAACTCATACCATAAAGAGTTGAGATATTTCACCATGACTGCTGCGGAGGCTAGGTTGGCGCTTTCACAGTGATTGTTTAGAGTAATATTTGAAGTACTTATGAAGAAAGTCTCGGCTATCGAACGAGAATTGCTTCTTAGACTACTATTCATGTATTTTTCTAAACACACTGAAGTATTTTTTATAAGTTCATTAATACTTGAATGTATGAGGAACATGGCATAAATTTAATTACATTTATTTACTTTATTTGAAGTAATAAAAACATTTTTTCCATACAAAAAAATGCTGCATTATTTTCTGTCTTAAACGCTAGTAAAGTTCCTTCCGCACAAGCATGAATATCCTTAATTGTAAGAAGTTTTTACTAGATCCAATAAACTGTTTTTAAGTAAATTTACTACCCTTTCTTGAGTATATGTACTATTTTTTCTGGCTTTGAAATAAGTAAAGTGTACTCATATCTATTTAATTTTCCTTCTCGTAAAGAAAATGTACCTAAACTGGAGTAAAATTGTTAAACTAAATTGGAGTATGGGTTTTACTCAGATTTAAGAATGCTATTTTTCTGAGTGTACCACCGCATTGACCAAACGGCTGGGCCTAGAATCTTGAAATTTGGTATGGATATTCTCTTACAGCGAAAAAATCAGATTTGAAGGAAGTTTTTCGTAAATTTTACTTTTAAGAGGTAAAATGGGATAAAGAGGGATAAAAATTGTACCACCGCAATGACCAAACGGCTGGGACTAGAATCTTTAAATTTGGTAAAAAATTCCTCTTATAGCTTCAACGAGCCCAAGAAAATATTTTTCAAAATTCGTACTTTTTGGGGTGAAATGGGGTAAAAAGGGATAAAAATTGTACCACCGCAATGACCAAACGGCTGTGCCTAGAAGCTTGAAATTTGGTATGGATATTCCTCTAGCGGCATGAAGACATCATTAACAGTGACATTTTAAAAATTCGTACTTTTGTGGGGTTAAATGGGACAAAAGGGTCAAAAATTGTACCAACAACATGGCTGAAGCTAGAATCATAAAATTGGGTATGTACTTTTATCTTACAGCGAAGAGATCAGATTTGAAGGGAGTTTTTCGTAATTCGTACTTTTAAGGGGTAAAATGGGTTAAAGAGGGATAAAAATTGTACAACCGCAATGACCAAACGGCTGGGACCATAAAATTCGGTATGTACATCCCTCAAAATTTTTAGAATCGCAAAATGAAGGAATTTTTCGAAATTTGTACTTTTAGAGGGAAAAGGGGATAAAAAAGGTACCAACAACACGGATGACGCTACAATAATAAAATTCGGTATGTATATTCGTTTTACAGCGCAAATCACTGTTAAGAAGAGATTTTTCGAAATTTGTAATTTTAAGGGATTAATGGGATAACAATTGTACCACAGCCCAGTCCAAACAACTGGGTCTAGAATCATGAAATTCGGCTAAGAAAATATTTCTCAAAATTCGTACTTTTTGTGAGTGAAATTGGGTAGAAAGGGATACAAAATCGTACCAATCAAACAGACGGAGCTGGAATCATGAAATTCGGCGTGTCCATCCCTGAAAATGTAAATTGAAGGAATTTTTCGAAATTCGTACTTTTAAAGGGTAAACGAGAAAAGCGGGATAAACAAAATTCGATGCGCATACAGTGTAGATGAGTAATAATAAGGAATTTTCCGATATTTGTACTTTTAAGGGATTAAAATAAAATATAGGTACAAAATGTTTGTTCCTTTTATAAGGTCAGATTTCAAGTCACGCACCGGTATAGGAGTTATGGTTTTAATTTTCACTTGGGTAGGGACTTCGAAGGACGCGGAAAAGCATACATATTTTATAAACATTTTAAAATCTCGAATTGCTACTAATTTCAACCATACGTATGGCTTATGTCAATTTGCGTAGAAAGTATAGAAGTTATATTAGGTTTAATTTTACGTACTGGTCGTTTGTTTTGGAATATGGACTATACGTAAGGTGTATATCAATTTCCCCATTTCCGATTTTAAACTAAGTATGGGAAAATAGTACTATGTGCAGAGTTTGAATAAATTCTTTAAGTCCCTTCCAGAGTTATCGTGTATACCAGCGAGCCAGACGGACGTGAAAAGGTCTTGGGACATACCTATGGTTTTAAATCTCTTCTTCAATGCGTTACACTTTTTTCTATCCCTAATGATACATACGCTCCTACTCTGTAGTGAGGGTCTAATTTTCACAGATTAAGAAAGAAACGTGCAAATAATTTTCTACTTTATATAATTTTTGTATAAAAATTGTTTCAATTTTGTGCCTATAAATTAAACTATTGTATACGTATAAATGGATTTTTTAATTTGTACAAGGTATTTAAATCGTAGCGAAAAGTTAGTGTAATTATACCTCTGAATACGTAGCGATTCTTCAAAAGTTGTGAGCGTTCACAAACGATTTACGCTGAAGGTGATATCCTTACACTAAGGCAATTTCAAAATATAAAAAAACAGTTTGAATACCGATACAAAATACTGTCAATACCATACTATTTTCCAGCGTACGAAGTAGCGGGTATTTGCTAGTTCTGAATATAAATTTAATTATTTATTGAGTGTTTTGTCATTGGCGCTTGTTATCCCGACATAGTTCTAAAATTGACTTAGAAATATTTAATACTTCGGCTCTTTGGACATTCAATGCTCATTAGCTTTGCATACCTTACTTTGAATGTAGCTGTTATTACTTTGGATTTCTATCCGCCTTATTATTTTGTAACAAAATCGTTTAAATTAAGTACCACAAAGAGCATGAAATACAACCTGCAGTTGGTTTTTCCAAAGATAAACGCAATTTTTGATTTAAAAAGTTTACCATTTGAGTATACTGAGAAAATCCCAAATTTGGATAATTTATATTCGATTCTGGAAAGTTTGCTAATAATCACAATTGTGTTCTGCTGAATATTCCATATATCGATTGTTAGCAAATTATTGTCGATACAAAGCAAAATCCTTGAAAAGAATTTGTTGTATCGGCAATTTGTGTCAGTTCATTTTGTTGCAAATCGAATCTTGAAACTGATATCAAATCGGTATTCGAATTCTACGAACATACATTGCTAGCTATTAAATTAAGCCAAATGTATGTATGTCGTAGAATTCAGACATTGATTAGAAATTATTTTTAAATTGAAAAGTAGAAGAGTCCTTCAACGTGAATGTCAGAGAGCACTTGCGAACCAATTGGGCAATGCTAAACGAGTGTCCCACATAAGACAGTCTGACATTGGCAAATTTTAAGACAATACATTTTTTTTAAACTGGGACCCCACTGTCTGTCCCCCGAACATATGGCCATTGTTTGCATTGTGAAAAGTGCACTTGCAATTGCTGTACAAAGATTCTGTCTGCTGGTTGGTTTTTACCAGCCCGGCCCAGCCCAATGACATGGGTAAAAACTTGCATACATACTCGTACATTAATACGACCTGCATGCATTATTCTGTTGTCCTTTTCCATTCATTGTATATCTGTATATCTGTAGTTCTTTATTTCTAGATTCTCTAAACATATGAATTGAAACATATATGAGTATAGAAAGTGTTATGTAAAGAATCTCAGCACACACACATATACAATCCAACGTTGTCAATGTGTTGTGCCTATGGAATATAGTTCGACTTTACTTATGTGTCTGTATGTGTGTGTGTGGCTGTGTGGAAGGTCAACAGCACTTGACGTTTGCACAAAACAAGCATACACAGCATTGAATATCCACGTGTGTGTTTGTCTGTGTTGGGGAAAATTTGTTTGGTTTTTTTGCCACAAATAAGAAATACACACAATCAAATTTAATAGAGTGCTTTTAGAACAATTTCGAATCCAAATACGGATTTACGTAACGAAAGGTGCAATAATTTTCTATTCAAAATCATTGGTAATTCACATCTGCAAATGTTGTTTGTTTTAAGCCATTATTTAAAAATTGTTTCCATTCTTTCGACAAAAACTGAGATGCTTTGAAAGGAATGACGATAAATTGCATTATTTGTTAGAATGTCATTGGAAAGTAACTTTGAGGTAGTGCGATGACGACTATGTCCTCATACGATGGGAACGATGCCATCCACATATGAGTCATTCTATATCTGCCGAACGAAATGAGCTCAACAAATGGTCGTAGATCGGTTGGGATTGAAGGTGGGCGAAATCGGCCCTGAGGGAAAACTTTTCACCTAACGAGGATTTAATATATAATAAAATAATTACGTTATTTAATATTTAAATATTATTACATATACTTAAGATTTACATTTATTCTCGTTGTTCCATTGTGCAACGTAAGGCCATAATATTTACATTATTTAAGCCAATTTTTTGAGAATTTCTGTTTTATATGCACTTGAAATTTATTGTGTCATTCCACTTGTAGCATGAAGTCCCAAAGAGCAAATAGAAGTTTTAGCTTGCAAAATGGGACAAAAAGGGATAAAAAATGTACAAATGATACGGCAACAGCTGGAATCATGAAATTCGGTGTGTGCATCCCTCTAGTTGCGTAGACTCGTAAAATAGAGGCAACAATTGGAAAAGAGGGATAATAATGGTACACCAATACGCTGAAGTTGAAAACATGTATTACAAATGTATTACATTCAAAACACATGAATTTTTCGAAATTTGTACTTTTAGACGGAAAATGCGACCCTTTGGGAATAAGAATGGCACCAACCAAAAGGCTGCAGTTAAAATAGTGATAATCGGCGTGTACTTTGCTCTGACTGTGTAGACACGAGAAATAAAAAGATCTTTCGATATTCGTACCTTCAGTATCTGAATGGGATTAAATTTGGCACCAATCAAGCGGATGTAGACGGAATCACGAAATTCACTATTTACACTCGTCTGACGACATAGACGCGGAATATAAGACAATTTTTCCCAAATTCGTACTTTTAGGGTCAAAATGAAAATTTTGAAATTGGATCATAAATATTTTCCTACCGAAATGGTACAGACTTTTGGGCTGTAGCTGGAATCAAGACATTGCAAATGAGGAAAAACAGCCCTGATTGAAACTTTTTCTACCTACTAACGACTGACAATACACCTAATATTTAGGATACATTTTCGAAAATTGCTGCCTCATGATCACGTTTTGATTACTCTCAGCACTTTACTACTTTCTTTCCATGAGCATATTAGATAAGGACAATGGGTGATGTAATACTCATGGAGTTGAGTTTTATTGTTGAACTTTGTGTTCATCTCATGTGTCTTTTTATCTACCATTGTTGTGATCAAGTCCTGGTGCGGGGCGCAAAGACAGATGTTGCACTTTTTCGTTTCAACCTTTTAATGTCACAATTTAATTGTTTGTAGTTCTGGGACCGTTCGATTAGTAATCGATTTTGATTTTTTATGTGTTCCTGAATGTAATAATTGGAATGCCACTTATTTCGATTTTATTTCGACGGAGATTTTGTTTTTTTGGTAATTTTTGTATGCCAGAATAAGGAGAAAGTCAATAAGCAGAAAATCAATTCAGATCTAGATATAGCCCTCCATAACAGCCTTCCCACGATATCACTTGTTTCCGCATATTATATTTCACCTAGGATACCTTCGATAAAGTTCTCGGATGCAATCACCGATCGCAATGTTTTGTTTCAAGGACAATATTTCTCCGTCTCACACATCATTATTTTCATAGCAACATTCGATTTGACCAAAGACTCTATGGTAACATTAAATGTTTAAGATGTTTCCATTCCCACAACAACATCTTGAAATCTCAGATTATTGAAACATTTACGTAAAACTTTGATGGAATCCCACAGTGGAGCACAGTATCCTTCGTGAGACACGACACACAAAAATTGGTTCAGACGGAGTCGAAATGTATTCTTTTTGATACAAAAATGCTTTTATGCAAATGAAACGCAATCCCAAATCCACAAAAACAAAACAATTCAAAAGAATGCGTGTCTGGATTTTTGCGTTGCCTTATTTAAATAAGCACAACAAATACATATACATAAATAATTTGTAAATAAATAAATATATACCAATATCCGCCAATGTATTCTACCCTCTGGCATTTAGATCTTAAGAAGGATAAACAAAAATATTTACACACAAGCCATGCATACATACGTCTGTCCGTCCGCCCTCCTCTTAATTCGCATAGTCCCCCAGAAATGCCTGAGTACTTCGCCAAAGTCATGATGGAGGGAGGCGGCCGGCGGCCGGGTAGGGTCCCTTGGCCACATTTGTAAATTAATCATTGCCATAGTGTGTTTAGTGGACCTATTTGATGAAGTGACTTGAAAATTTAATTGAAATTTTATTTGATTTATTTACAGGTTTCAACGCCCACTGGCATCATTTCGCATTTTGTAAATCTTCAAGTGGTTGTACCAGAAGCGTTTATTTTAGGATCCGGCGAATTACATGTGGACATGGGATCAACAATCAACTTAGTTTGCATTATTGAAAAGGTGAGTGAATAATTCCAAGTAGTTGTACGTTGCAAACGCCAGTGAATATGTTTAACTAAACTGCGAATAAATTAGTGTGACGGTTCTTAGTGTCTATAAAGAATCTAAATATAATAAGTGATTCTTATATCTTTGCCAAAATAATATGAAATATTTCCTTTTGAGATTGGACTTTTAGTTTTTCGTTTACTAGTGTCTGTAAAAATGTTTCATTTTCAATAAATTCCTTTTAACATTTTTAAATAAATATAACATAACATCCAAAACTATTGATGACAATAAATAAATTATAAAGAAAGAATACACTAAAAAAGTACACAGTAAATAGTGATCTGCAAAATGTAGGACTTTTACGAAAACAATGTCATAATTCTAAAAAATTACTCTAGTTTCCACAATTCTGGCTTTACGTTGTACAGAGTTGCGAGATCAATCGGGCTTGACTGCGGAAAGTGCATGAATTTACATTTCAGATAATAATAATAATGACCATTTGTTAATAATTTGAGTTTATACTTTTTATTACAAACAATACCTAAAACGAGTTTCAAGTCTCTGAGTTGCCAATTTTGCGAAATATTTTCTATTTCCATCTCGTTTAACACTTCATATTCATCATAGACACATTTATAAACTGGAGATGTAAGATTAATGTTTCCCCACACTTTGAAAAATAAGTGCATCATCATATGAGCGTTGCTCACCTTCACTTCAACGTTTTTATTTTTGCTTGCTTTTATTTAAAGGATATTAACAATTTGTTCATAATATTTCTATTGGACATTGATATGTATACAATAATAAAGTTAAATGGGTTTTCACAAGCGGATTTCACGATTTGATGTATTTGTTGAAGTTGAAGTTGAATTTTTTGCATCAAATCGTGATAGATAACACAAAATACAATAGGGTTTCAGTATTGTATTTGTGACGCATCACTGTATTTCAAAAGTAATGAAATTTGTTTTTGTAAACATGCAAAATTTACTAAGAATATCAAATTTATCAAAAATACAAAATATAAGACCAAAAACATCGAATCGTGAACTCCGAACATTTACTTCCTGTTTCCGTAAAATGTTTTCGTCTTCTGAATAAATTGTAGACGTTATAATTCTCTGCTACGCGAGTTCTTCGTTTTAAATACAAGAGTTATTTGTTGTCTTAAACATTTGTAAATCTTTATAATCTTGTGTAGGTGACAGTTACCAGTGTCTGTGACTTAAAAGCCGAATTTTATGACACCTTTTACTCCGACGATTCGTTGGTCTAGAGACAACATATTTTACAAAAATACTTTTTATCTTGTAATTTGCAATGATCGCGATAATAAGCGTGCGTTCTGTGCGTAAAAGTCTACTGGTGTTTGTTGTGAAACTGCATCTTTCTTTTCGTTTCTAAAACTTTCTTTTCGTTTCACAATTCTAGTTCTAAAAATCTTGTCATATGAGAGTTCAAAGTGTTGCATTTTACGAGGTATGTTCTCTCAGTTCAGTTCAGGCAGGTTCAGGTTTAGAGACAACAGCTTGAGAAGTCAAAATCAAAACAACACGAAACGTGTATGAATTATTATGCAAAGAATTGCACATATATAGGAGATCTGTTCAACAGAAAAGGTGCATTTCTTAGTTGAGTTTGTTTGCGTTTAGTTTAGGTTGTTTTGCGTTCGTTTCTGCTGTGGAAAAAATGGATCGAAGAATTTGCATCAAATTTTGCGTAAAAATGGAATTAAGTGTTCCAAAGGACTTGCAAGTTGAGACTGGGATATGGTGATCGTACTCTGAGCCAGAAAAATGTTAACAATTAGTACAAGTTTTTCAGAAGATGTGAATGACGACGCTCGTCCTGGAAGATCCATCACATCACCGATGGAAATGTTGGGGAACTGAAGAAAACTGTTACGAAGAATCACAAGTCAAATCACAACTAGAGAAGTTGCAGAGGATATCCACAAATCCGTTGGCTCATTCCATACAATTTTTTCGGAAATTTTGAGTCTGAAGCCTGTGGCAGCGAAGTTCGTTCCAAAATTATTGAATTTTTAACAATAAAACCCTCGCATGGGAGTCGCTCAGGAAATTTTGAATGACGTTAACGACGATCCAGATTTACTCAAAAGGGTCCTAACTGGTGACGAATCATATGTATATGGTTATGACATCGAAACCAAAATCAAATCGTCCCAATGCAAGAACCAAGGATAGACACACAGAAAATCGCCTAACAAGCAAAACACCTTTAACTGTTATTACTCTCACAAATAAACTAAACACAAACTCAGCTACAAACATATGTTCGAGGACAATGTGCCAACATAGAAAAAGTCGCTAATCGAATGCACGTAGCCCGAGAAATTTCAAAATTGACTTTTTCTATTGATCAGACCTCGTAGGTAGAAACCTGCAAATTTATCATCTTAAGAATATTCTCGGCTCTAAAAATGATGCTTTGAGTGGGATCAACAGCTAGAAATTCGGTGTGCACATTCCTCTAATTGAATAGATACATAATTTAAGAGTATTTTTTCCAAATTCATACTCTTAAGGGGTAAAATGGGAACAGAGGGAACAGAGGGATATAAATGGTACCGGCTGAATGAAAATCGACAGCCTTTGTGGAATGCAATCCATGGTGCCCGGCCGAACTTAACGCCTTTCTTACTTGTTAACGTAAGAACATTTCGAATTTGGAATATTGAGTTGCATCCGATTGAGACGGAAAGCAACAAACTCAAAGAACACGCTTGTGTGCTCTAGCGGCCTTCTCGCAAATGAGTGATGAGTATGTATGTCTTCAAGGAAACTTTTAGTATGGACTGAATGAAATGAGAGAATACTTGTCTCGCTCATCACAATATCTTCAGAAGTGAATTTATTTGTTTTGTCTTTGGGAATTCAACAACTATGAAAAGAATGTACTTGAGTTTGCATCCGTTTCTACTTCCCCCGATTCAAATTCATATTCCTTTTATTATATTTTTTAGCTGTTATTGTTGGAGGTTTCTTCTTTTATTGTTTCTACTCGTTCATTGTTATGCATGAAATCCAACGAGGGTTTGTTTGTGCTATAAGCGAGTCTGTGATTTTCTGGATAAACCCACATACATCTGTGTATCAGTGCGCCGTACCTACCCATATTCATCCTTTATCCTGCCAGTCTGCCAGCCCCACCCGTTCCTAATCTATCTCTGCGCCGCAATCGCACTAACGGGTTCTGTCGTGGAACTTACGACTATTTTTGTTGTTGTTCCTTCATTTTATCCTTTGCCTGAAGAATCCGCAGTGAATCGAGTGCTGCATAAAGGATGGTTGAAAGAAATGGGTTAAAGCACATATTCTGTTATTGTTTTGTTATACCCGTACTTCTCGTTGTTGTTGTTGTTGTTGTATCTGCTCATCTGTTTTATTTTTACTCTTTGTTTGTGCTGAAAGCAAAAAATATTATGCAAATTGATTGTTCTCTTTCATATGGAAATTGCTTTTAATTTGAATTTCTCATAGTTTTGTTCAACATGTTTTGTTTAATTATCTAAAATAAATATGTAATGCAAATAAAATTATGTATGTACGTTCAAATGAATAATGTATGTACTCTGTACATAGTATACACAGACACACAGAGACAGCCATGGTGTACGTTAAATAAATAGAGCTTTAACGAACATTCAGTTTATCATTTCAATCTGCATAGGACATTTTTGAAATACTTATTTTCGAAATTTATTTTTTTTTAAATATTTTTCTCGTCGGTTAATATTGACAATCTAGAAACTAATAACTAGGAAGTGGATTTTTTTATGTAAAATCCATTTTTAATCCACATTTACATAACATATTTGAAATTTAGTTTAACCTTTTTTACTTTTGAGGTAAAAATGTATTGCACTAATGCTGATATTTCAATAACGGCTGGCTACCACCGCACGAAATACAAATATGACGCAAATAAAGTAACGCACTACCTATACATTCTTTTTTATGCCCTAGTTATAAAAGGCTATCAAAACCTAAGCATTTGCTAATGTCAACTGTTGTGGAAGTTCTTTCCCTTAATAATTTCTATATAAAGTGAGTGGGACTTTCTTCATATCGGAATCGTATAGCGAGCCGAACACGGCTTATATTTGACTATGTTTTGCATACAGTTCTATTGCATATCGACTATCGGTTTTGTCGTAATGTTTTATACAACTAAATGTATTTTTTTGTTGGAACTCGGATCGAAACTATTTAGATCTATTTCATTCCAAAAGTTTTAATTGATTCCAGTCGTCGACTTGTGTATGCTGCTCGGCCTTGGCTACGCCTTCCTTGGGGGTTCCACTCAATGGCTATATAGTTATATCCCCATCGGGTTCTCCAGCGTGTATCCAATCCATCTCCATTTTCTTCTTAGTATTTCGGATTGGATGGGAGTTTGTTTCGTTCTATGCCAATGACCTTAATTCGAGATGGTAGCTGGCATCGGTTTGTAAAGACATGTTATGGGTTTATTCCATTAGTGGATTTCACGACTCCCATTCGTATAATTGTATGGTTTTCACTCATGCGAAATAAAAAATAATACTTTTTATTGTTTGATTTTTTCGGCTGTAGGTCATATAATTAAAAGAATAAGGATTTTCTTTCAATTGTTGTTATTATTTCAAAATTCCATTATTTCGACCAACGACGTTGGTCGACAGCAAATTAAAAGAAAAACCTTAGCCTTTTAATTGTATGACCTATAGCCGAAAAAATCAAAGAATAAAAATAATATAAAAGTCAAAAATAAATACAACTAATAAAATAATTAATATTGACCGAGATTTACGAGAATTTGCAGACGGGATTGAGTAGTCTAAAAGTTTGTTTTCCAGCTCTAATTCTTTTTCTATATCGCCACAAGAGCCTCCTGATAATGTTTGCAGACATCAGGATTAGCAGAATGACGTTATATTTTCTAGGCTTTGGTTGTTGTGGTAGTAGAGTGGCTGTTTTGGCTGCTTTCGTCTGTACTGTGATTAGTTTCGCCTGCATGTCGTCATGTCTATGAGATAGGAAAGAGATGTTTTAATATACAATAATCTTAATGTTTGTATTCCATTAATCGACCTTTTCCGTCGAAAACCGATCATTGGCCCATTACCACTATTATGCCAATGCCCATTAATAGCTGCAAAAACCTAAAAATCGTGTGATTTACACAATGTTTTAAATAAATCCCATGGATATATGTTTGAGTACTAAAATGAAATAAATATAAAATAACATTATGTTATGATTGATTTTCGACTCGGTTAAAACTAAGCTAACCAGTGGTCAATGAAAAAAACATAAACTAGCATAAATGAAAGCAATAAATGTTTAGGTGTCAATTAATTGATTAATTCATTCGATGAGGTGGATAATATTACAACATTGACCGAATAAATTCGTGGATAATTATAGAAAAGATGATACATTTTTAATAATATTGATCAATATTTCTTATATTTCTCTGCAATTTCAATATTATTAATTATATTTTGTCTTTCTTTGCTATAAACATATTGCAATAGCACGAAATACGCATAAATTACAAAAATGCAATTTAGTTTTTCCACAAATGGGTATATTGACGGGTACATCTGAGCGGATACGCAACTATTCCCTTTTCTGCATTAAACATACGTCACCAAGTACATTAGTGTTACAAATTTGTTCTCTGTCGTATCAAGTCTGTCATACAGTGTGTGTTAAGAGAATCTTTCATAGACCGACAACAAAATGCATGAGAGAGCAGGCTTGTCAGATGTGGGGATTTGTCCCCAACCATGGCGATTTCACAAAAGGACAAGAAATATGAAATGGGGACAGGGATTTTTTTTGGGATTTCATAACATATTTTGGGATTTTGTGGGGATATTCGAAGTACTACAAATTCATTACTTGACCTCTCACCTTTATCACGAGTTTGGTAGGTGACGACCATCTTCTGCAGGTCAGAAAAGAATTTATAATAAAGATATGAAAAAGGACATCTACAAAAAGGAGCATTGATATAAAGTATTTAATACTATCATTTAAATGGATGTGAAGGATCAATTAATACTAATCTATCCAAGCTCCTATAAACATTCGCTTTCATCCAACAAGATATAACTAACTACATCACGATACTCACATTGTTATTTTTACACGAAATATTTGAGTTCTTAGTTTGCTTTCTGGTCTTGTTGCTGTTTCCAAATTGAAAATATTGATTATAAAAATTACAGTATTCATAGCCAAACGCACACCCAAAATTTGTTCAAGGGGAAATTTAATACAAAAATTAACATAATCCCTCAAATTAAATAAAATTTATTTAATTCAAATTTAATAATTTAATTTTAAATAAGGAGCTTGTAATATGATCAAAATATTTGTTTATTAATATTTTTGTTTTGGTTGAATTCTTTAAAATAAAATATAATGGGAATTTTTCATGATTTTTTTGTGGGACACAGATAATCAAAATATTCCATAGTTGTTGGCGAATCAACAAATCATTCATAAAGTTGTTGTTTTGGTCGAATTCTTTGACATGAAACAATTTTTTTATATTTTGGGGATACTTGTGGATTTTTTATAACAATTTTGGTGAAAAAAAATTTATCTGGCAAGCCTGTGAGGGAGAGCAGAATCTTATGGCTATCTTATTTTAAACATTTTCCTTTTTATTTTCCAAACATGACTCATGACAGTTGTATTCTATAGAAAAATCAACAAATTGAATATATATATTGTAGTAATCTTGGATTAATCCAGTGTTCCTCAATATAAAGTTGTTATGTAGTTTTTGTAACTATTAATGGTATTTTATTTTATATATTTATTTATTTTAAGCAACTCTCCAGACGGTAAACGTCCAAGAAGTTATATGCTTTTTATTATTGATTTATAGAAAGTGGTGTCGAAACAGACGCATTCGTCCAATTTCGTCCACACTTTATTTTATTTGTTTTTTTTTCTGTGAAAGGAAACAAAGTTTTTTTTTCCGTCACAAGACTTTATTTGTCGACGTGAAAACCAGGAATGACAAAATTAGAAACTTCACTTCAACATTAAACCTAAATTTTAATAAGATCAGAACAAAAATAAGGAACCGTTAAATCAACTGAGAGTAATGAGTACTAGTTGTACTTGTACTTGTTACAATTATGAGTGACAAAAACAAGAAACATAAGAACATAACAAAAGAGTAACAGAGTGATATTTATGTCTTCTTCGACTGTTGATGATATTTTGAGTGCATTTAATTATAAAAAAGAGCAAAGCAAAAAAAATTACACTCGAACTTAAATATTAGTTATATATGAAAACAAAACAGCATGAAATAAACACAAAGTTTAACTGAAATATAATTTCATCCTAACAGTTAAATAAAAACAATATTATTGAAAATATATGATTGATTACTATTATGATTACTAATATCCGTCTGCTACAATATATAGCAACAGAAGACAGAAGTACTTTTGAAGGTCTTATAGAAATATACAAAGTTCAGCGATTTTTTGAGAACTTTGTTTTTCCTTATATACATGTAAATGAAGGTCAGAGGATATATTTTGTTCGTAGATTTATGAAATATGATAATTATCCCTTAATTTTTTTAATTAGGTACATCAGAAATACGGAAGCGACAAAACGGACAGGACAAAAATTTCCACTTTTATTTTAATAAAAATAAAAGAGAACAAGTTAACTTCATAATAAAAAAATTGTCGAAATAAGGAAAAAATAAAGCTATTAGCCATTAGTGTTGTCTGATTTACTTTTTTTTGGCAGACCTTTTTGGGAGATGCCCATATATTTGTGTTTGTGACAGTGTATTTAAATTATTTCTCGATAAATTTATGAATTTCTGTAATGTTGTTTTTTTATTTCAGAGTCCGACACCACCGCAATATGTGTATTGGCAAAAGAACGACCGACTGATCAATTATTATGACTCCAGACGGGATATTTCAATCGAAACAACACCGGGTCCACGAACGCAAAGCCGCTTAATAATACGAGAGCCACAAATTTCCGATTCCGGGAATTACACATGTTCTGCGAGTAATACAGAACCAGCCAGTATATATGTATTTGTGTCAAAAGGTAAGTGTGATCGAACCTATTAGGTTTCCCTGAGGGTTTCCGCAACTGCCATGATAGTTTGGGTATCTAAGCTAGATCTATTTTACATAACCCAAGTAAAATTAACGTCCTTATAAATCTCATACAGAAAATTCAGAAAAATTAGGTTTTGCTAGCATTGCATTATAGTCTAAAGTTTAACTTGGGTTGAACATATTGCTTCGTTGGGTGCGCAATAACTAACATTTTCATTCTCTATTTATTACCTCCATTTATACACGATTTAATAGGATATGAAGTGCTACTAGGTAAATTTGTTTGTTTTGCTCTCATATGAAAGGGAAGACATAGGAAATGATTGAAATGCCAAATGTAACAGGTTAAGTAAAATCGATCTAGCACCGAGTTGAAAAAGATATATTTTAGGGCTATTCATAGAAAAAATCAAGCTATAAATGTCGGTTTAAAAATTATTAATCAAAATACATAATAGTGGATTTCGAATACCCAACGCACGGAAAATAGAAGTTTGCAAGTGATGAAATGCATGTCACTATATTCAAAATTGTAAAAAAAATATATAATATATTTATGTTTTATCAATATAGATATATTATTTATAGTTTTTTCGTTTGTATTTTTTTGGTCTGTACTCAATATTTGATTTAAACTGGGATATTGTCCTGGCTCAAACTATTTGCATCTATATTTAATAGGATGCAAATTTATTACTTGGCTGCAGACTACCACTATCATGATGATTTCCACCCTGTCTAAAGGTTTCGTTCAGGTGGCTTCGCAGCGACTTTTCAACATCAAACTCGGCCTCTAAATAAATTAGCATTCTATTAAATATAGATGCAAAATGGTCTTGAGCCAGGACAATATCCCAGTTCAAATCAAAAATTAATGTTAATGGGAGCAGTAAATAAGCATAGTTTTAAAGTATTTATTAACAGTCATGAATCTCATGTTTTATTATTTTCTAATTTATTTATCATGAAATGTGCAAATTATGGCCCAATGGTCCACATTGGAACGACGGGAATAATTATTAATTATTATATTAAATAATAATAAATGCGTAGCAAATCGAATTTATTGTTTTGGAAAGATAGTTTACGTTTCTTTTGGAGTTTCGAAAAAAAATAATAACCAACAAATAAATGTTTGCTATTTACAGGTGATAATATGGCGGCAATATCAAGAAGAAAAACATCATCCGCCGATCGAATCGCCGCCATCTTTATGTACGTTGTGGCACCCTGTGTTTTGGTGAACACGCTAGGAATGCGGTAAGTTAATCAAATATTATTCATAGAACATCCAACGTTAGAACCATCGAGAAAATCCATAAAATTGAATTTACTTGGAGAAATCCAAAGCATTGGATCATATATATTTTATTTAAATGTATCATTATTTGATATCAGCAACTTTTGAGACAGAAGATAAAATATATATGGGAAAATCTACAAAATAGTCCAATTTCAATTTTGAAAAATTAAAAATTTCAAATTAGAGGCACACGTTTTATTTTAGCGTCAACTTGTTAAAAATTCATTAAATATAAATAATGTGCTCGCGTGCATCATTTTTTTTTCAAGTGCTGAAGAAGTTATAATCGAAAAATCCCTTTTGGTTCTATTGCAAGTTAAGCTTGAAAACCCTATGAAAATCAACAAAATTTAACCTAAAATGGCTCTCGGTACCAAAATAATAATTCGATCTATTTAGCACTTACACTCATTATTAGTAGTACTCATATTTACCGATCACACAGGGTTGCCACTAGTTATTTTTCAAACTGCGGATGTGCTCTTCGAAAAATATGAAATTTCATGATCTGCACGCATCGACCTGATGATGTTTGTACTGTCATAATTTCTTTGTTGCTGAAGGCACACTAAATTGTTTGGTCGCCTTTTGATAGTATCTTTGTCGTTTATAATCCAATATTAAAAAATTTGCAATTACGTTCACGCTGAAAGCGCAAAAAAGAAAATTGTATTAATTTTCGTTTTATGCAAAAACAGAGTGACAGATTTTGAAGAGCTACCATTTATTCCTCAGTGATGGCACATGCTTTTTTCAACATATAGAAGATTTTGCAACATCATTACTATCATCCACAAAAAGATTAGAATGATTTTCTTTTATGCAGAAAAAGTTATAGCCAAAAGAGTTGAACAACTTTCGAAAGTTACAAGCAAAATTAGGGTAAATTAGGATAGACCTTAGCTCAGTAGACTACATTAACAGCATAATTTTAAAACTTTAGGATGTTGGCGAGGTTAAACTCGTCGTTTTGAAAATTATGACACTTTCAGAAATATTATATATTGCTCTTAAAGTGGTTAGAAGCCTGAGTGACATGGAATCGTACTATACCGTAGATTTGCCCATATATTATTATTTTTAATTTCATATTAATGAAAAAGAATATTTAGGAATTTTAAACGAAACGTTTTTCTTTGATACGTTATGCAGAGAAACCCACATATATTCTGTTGCTAATTGCTGTCGATATTATTTTTCAAACAATCAAATCGTTTTACTCTTTCTGAGCCATAATTTGTAATCAACACAATTTCCCGATTAGAATAACACCATAATTCGGATTTCATTGACTTCGGTTCCATTGACATCGGTTTGTTCCAATTGTTCTTTCCTAAAGCCACAATATAAATTTACATATCGATCATTCCATGTCAAACCGAACACCTTTCTTACATCACCATTTCGTTGAAACTTTGTACGATAACTAAACTTTATAAAATATTTGATTCGTAGAAGACGAAACAAAAACGAAATTTTTTTTCAAAATATATGACCGAAAATCAAGAAAAACATGCCGAAGTATGAACATTGAAAATGGTGTAGTGAGAAAACGCGTGGGCACAATTCAAAGAATGATGGCTTATTTTAAAGGTAATTACAGGTACTTTTCGCCGGCGATCTTGGCTATTGACTGCTACTGAGAACAATTTTGTGTATTTCTGATTTTTCTTCTTCTTTTGTATTTTTCACTAGGAAACCACCAACCTAAAAATTCAGAAAAAATATAAGAATATTCCCTGATCGATTCTAAACAAACCCTGAAAATTTCAGCTGGGAAAAGTAACGGGTTGTATTTAACACTTACTAAATGTAGTCGCCCGAAAAAAGTATTTTCTGAAAGATTGTTCATAAAATAACACACTAGATAGTACACTAGATACACGCAAAAATAGTTTTTGGTAAAATTGCGAAAATTAAAAGTTTTATTGATGTCTTGAAGAAATAAGAACAAAATTTTTTGTTTTTCTTTGTGGGTAAAACAGGAAAAAAATAATAAATATTTCAATATACATACATACATGTAACAAATTTGTATACACTCCACGAGAGTATTATGTCTTTGTGCATTAGTTTGTAACACCCAAAAGGTAACGAGATAGACCCATTGTTAATTATAACGATCGACTTAGAAACACTTTTGAGTCGATTTAGCAATGTCCGTCCGTCCGTCCATCTGTCCATCTGTCCATCTATTCTTGTAATCACGATACAGGTCGCAATTGTACACAGAACCAAATGAAACTTTGCACAACTAAGTTTTTCGGTACAGCGACGAACGCTATTTAATTTGAAGTAAATCGGTTCCGATTTAGATATAGCCCCCATACGAATTTCAATCCCGGTTTGACTCCTTTCACTCTATATACCACATATTACAACAGATTTTCTTTAAAATTTGAAAAACAATGTGTTAGGTCGCTAAAAATGTGTTAGATCGGTTCAGATTTAGATATAGCCTTCATACAAATTTCGCTCTCGATTTGACTTTTTCCGCTCTAGAAACCACATATTGTATCAGATTGTTTTCAGATTTGGCAAAACATCTTATATTTCCAGTAGAAACAACCATGGTGAATATAGGTGAGATCGGTTCAGATTTATATATAGCTCCCACACAAATTTCACTCCCGATTTCACTTTTTCCACTCTATAAACCACATATTTTAACAGATCTTCTTCAAATCTTTCAAAATATATATATTTCAACTGGAAACACCCATGTTGACAATGGGTCATCGGTTCAGATTTACATATAGCTCCCATACAAATTTCGCCCCAAAAATTTCCCATACAAATTTCGGATAGACTTTTTCCGCACCAGAAAGCACGAATTTTCACAAAATGAGCTTAACACGTTATATTTGAACTGGATGAACTTATTGTGAAAGTTAGTCACTATATTCCATGTTTGGATATAGAACCGCTATAAATATAGGAAACATACAAAAATTATTCCCGTTTTCACTTTTTTAATTGAATTGAATTGAATTGTATTCAGATAGAAAGTGGAGTTTATCATATAGTCGGCCCCGCCCGACTTTAGCCTTTCCTTACTTGTTTTGTTAATTAAGTAGTCGCATCCAGGGCACAATTCACATCGCCGAAGATAATGATAAATGTATCACATAATTTTTGTTCACACCAGTGTTTTTATGTCTTCAAGACATCAATAAAACTTTTGTGTATGTTATTTTATGAACAATCGTTCAGAAAATACTTTTTTCGGGCGACTACATTTAGTAAATGTTTTTTAAAAATACAACCCGTTACTTCTCCAAGCTGGGGTTTGTTTAGAATCGATCAGGGAATATGCCTATATTTTTTCTGAATTTTTAGGTTGGTGTTTTCATAGTGAAAAATACAAAAAAGAAGAAAAATCAGAAATACACAAATTTGTTGTCAGTAGCAGTGAATAGACAAGAACGCCGGCGAAAAATACTTGTAATTACCTTTAAAATAAACCACCATTCTTTGAACTGTGCCTACGCGTTTTCTCACTACACCATTTCCAATGTTCATACCTCGGCACGTTTTTCTTGATTTTTTCTAGTTTTCAAATGGTCCTATCTTTTGAAAAAAAAATCGTTTTTTTACAAAAATACGTGTAAAATATTTTAAACAGTAGAATATGTCTGCGAAAAATCGGAGTCGTGGTCGTATTTCTTTACGAAAATTGTTCGGTTTTTTATGGAGTGAACGATATATGCATATTTCCCAATTCGATCATCATGCGAAAGATAACACTTTTGTATTTGAATAGTGTCGAGATAAGACTAGTATATTCTCAGATTATTGGTCTGCACAAAGAATTGGTATTGCACAAAGAAACACACATATTTCCAAATTTAATATTTTTTAGAGATTATCGGAGCTAGAACATACCAATGTGACACTGTAATTATTCACAATCTGATCAGTTCTCCGTTTTCCAAGGACTATTAAAATGTATATTATCCATGAAGTTCTGAATTAGGTTACAATTTGATAGCGATAAATCTCATCTCACTGACTTGAAAAACATCTTAAGGATACACTCATTTCCCACATCTAGAGCATCTAGCTAAATTCGATTAGTCATGCAATTTGCAGCCATACAATTGCTAAACGTTGTTATTTCACGTGAACGTATTTACAGTGCATTTATTATCCATTAATATGCGATTGATAGTAACATATAATCATAATCAAAATAATTAAATTTCTATTTTTCTTTTAATTGCAGGCGTATCTTTCTAACTTAAGACTTTTTCTTATAGCCACTCTAGATGAATGCAGTGTTAGTAAATTAAATCCTATTTAAGTGAAATTTACAAATGTTAAGATTTAATATTACAACCTAGTCATGTATGTACTATAAATAATAATAAAAGCCAGTTTATGTATATTTAGCAAATATTGTAATTAGTGTTTATCCATTGTTTAAACTACATACATATAAACAAAACAAAACAACACAACACAACATAGAAACAAATCCAAACAAACAACTGACAAAACCTAATATTACCTACCAGTGTACATTTTTAGAAAGCGCAGAGAGTATTCAGTGTCAAACATCACCACAAGTCCCCCGCAAAACAAGTTGACGTAGCAGAACAAACACCAACTAAACTAGTTTAGTTATAATCCAATTAATTAAATTTGGATTCGTTTACTTCACATCGTCTTCGTCTTCACCACTCCCGCAACTCCCGTCATCCCGTCATCCCCTCAGTCCATGTACAGCTCCGAATGCATTCACACAAACTAAACCAAAACTAAGATCCGAAATATTTACATTCAATTCAATTGTATGCCATTTTAGTTGGAAATCTTTTGTACATACATAATTTTAATCTAAGATTTGTTAGTCTTGAGTGTTTGGAAAAACGAAAACCCACATAATTTGTTCAAATGCATTTTTATAATTACAAATTAACTAAGATATAAGCAAATATTGTGACACTGCAAATAAACAGCCATGCAAACCAATCACACAATTCACACACAAAAAGTGAATTAGAAATAAATCATACAAAATTTAACTTTAGTTGTGGTGCGAACAGGCCGTGTGTATGTGCGATTGAATTAATTCTCCCAAATTGTTAGAGTTTGTGGTCTTTGCTGGAATGATTTTAATGCGGTTATATCGATCGGGAATTAATATGCACTTCAAAGGGGGAGAAAGAACCTTAAGCTGCTTACTATGTATTTTTATTTCTCGCCTCATTGGAAATGGCAATTTCAAACCATATTCGTTATAATGTAAACGCCTATCCGACCCTATTGTCTCTAATGAAAAATGCAATTATATCTGTCATAATCATAAATAAAAGGACATTATTTATGCTAATGAGAATAAAAACTTTTAAAACTTCGAAGAGTAATGGCTCCACTGCAAATGATATATTGGCCAACACACGAACATAGCCTTGGCAGGGTTGAACAACTGGTATGACTTCTGTCTCGAGTGTATGTATGGGCTATATGCAACACCGAAAACTTTACACAACACATTGAAGCGACATTATTATGGCAGTATTTTGCTTATAGGACAAGCATTTTATATGAAAATTAGCTGACCGGCATGCATGGTCCTGCCTTTGATTACATGGAGGAAATTAATTTATAAGAATGAAATGAAATTCATTGCTTTATCTGGGAAAACATCGTCGCCAGCGTCACCCACTGGCGCACATTTTGCCAACATATGTTGAGAAGTTGAGCCGAACCGGTCCCTAAGTATGAATTTTCGAAAATCGAACTCGACACCAGCACCTCACGAATATATTGTAAAAAAAAGATATGTTATGATATGTGTTAAAAAGATATTTCGAAAATTTTCAGATATTTTATATATATAAAGGAAACACACTTCAAATTTCCTAACCTGGGAAAGTGGAACAGTACAACACTATGATGAGCTTCGCGTGAACGTCCCCCTATTTGAAAGTGAAATTATACAAACATACAAAAAATTTATACATATGTACGCCGAAAGTTAATATCGCTTTTAAAAGTTGATACTTATACATGGCACACTGGTCCCAAATCCATTTTTTATGGCATAAAGTCGAAAAATAAAGATACAATCTTGTAATTTTGCACATTTGCTAGACATAACATACGTAAAAAATAAAATTGGGCCGATCGGACCACGCCCACTACCACCTCCCATGTAAACTCAATATATAAACACCAAAATTATCAAAATGACCAAAAACAAAATTTTATGAAAGTTTAAAAGAATGAAGATTTGTTTACTTTGACGAAATTTGCTTTTCTGAACATTATTAACAAAGCAAAATATGGCATGACGAATATTATACTTGTCACTGCAATTTAAATAATTATTTCAAAATATAAAATAGAATGTCTACATATGTACAAAAAGGTGAATGATGTTGTATACAATTTCAATACCTTTTAAATAAAATATTGATGCGTCTCGTACACAAAACTGATTCAGAGATATAATCATATATATGTCTATGGCTAGTCAAAAGCTGTGCTAAAATAAAAAGACAATTGTTGAAGTTTGCCGAAAAATGCTGACGAGATATTAATTCCACCATAAAGTACAACCTGAGACGAACACTTTCACATTTACACTTTGAGTCAAGTTGAGTCATACATACAACTTTTGGTCCACGACATTTATAGATTATGTTCTCTACAAATCACAAAACCTATGAATACTTACAAGACCACAATAATCATAAAATGTTAAATATAATTTTTCAACTACTAACTCTTGCCGTCAATTTTCATAATATAGTCGCTTTATTATTTTCTTTTTAAGTCTTGATTTTAATTAATTTGTAAAACTGCTTTATATCAAAATTAATCCCACTTGTTTTGAACCGCAATGTTTAAGTACCATTCAGGCTTGTGGTGTTGCCACCTAATTTTCTCCAGTACATTTTCTTGATTGCTTGGAGTGTTGCCATAAAGAAAATATATGCACATTTAACACTTTCCAATTTTAATTTTTTTGAATTTCTGCCAAAAAATTGGATTTGGGACCATAGTGCATGGGATCAATGGAAAATAAAACTATCAAACTTTATGATTGAATTTCTAATGGTTTCAATTCAAAAATTCCAGAACATTAAGGTTTTGTATATGTAGAGCATGTTGAAAAACAAGTGGCCAATGAATTAGTTGATATATTCGATGATTTATTCAATTACTTTCGATTTCCTCGGTACATTTTGTCATACAATTATTGTTGTGCAGTGGTCACTTTTACAATGGAATTAATTGACGTGAGTTTCTCCTGTAAGTATTCTATAAGCAGTAAATTGTCAGGAAATGTGCGGGGATCAAATATTATATTGAACTAAAGTGTTGTCGGTATTATTAAAATCTTGATACCTATGAAAATATAAACGAAGTTAAATTAAAAGATAGCATTTAAAAGTAACTAACCTCGGACAGAGCCAATAATATGACATCCTTCACCACTCTCTAACCTCTTACAAGTTTTTGTTACGGCACATGGACGATATATTGAAATGCTGTCCTTTGTTCTCCAGTTTATACTGAATTCAGTATTTGTAAAATCTAGCACAGTACTGAATATTTGGGAAAAATTATATGTAGCTATTGGAGCTGTTAGTATAGCTGAAATATATAAGCTTTAGAGCGTGGTAAAATATGGTCATTTTGATTAAATATAACATGGCACAAGTGTAATATCAGGAGGATCACTTATATGGAGGCTATATAAAGAAACATGGACTTAAGTGACACACTTTCGCATAAAAATCAATCATAGCTACAACATAATGTGATGGGGAAAATCTGACAAAAATCGCTTCTAATATGAGCTTTGTAGCACGGTCCATTTTGGTGTATTCCGCTAAGGGTGTTTCTTGATTAAATTAAACGTGATGTTAGATTTTTTTTTTTAATTTTGTGTAATATGAGCAGGGCCTTTTATAAGGAGGTTATATAAACATGGACCACGTTTACTTTATTTCTAGATTGTTGCGCCTAATTTAACCAAAAAGACTTATAAGATGTGGTTTCTAGAAGGTGGTTAGTAGAACAATAACTCTGGAGTGACATATGTTTGGTTCCTATCTCTAAACCTGAATCTGATTCAAATTGCTTTGCTTCAAAATCAAAAAATACAAATAAACACGCAATATTGCAACTAAGAAATTATACTTCAATGTTAATATTCTACTGCAGTAATCATGCAAGATCGTTTTAAAAAATAATATATCCCATAGAGAATGGCAATTCCATATATCGCGACCGAATAATTGTAACAGCTAAAATGAGATAGAGTCATAAAATTTTTAATGAAAAATATTTTAATTTAAATACAAAAAGAATTTCATATTTAGAAGGTTCTTCAAGTGGATGTTTAATTTACCGACAAACTGTGATTCCAAATTTTCCAATCCAAATAAATAATTCATTCAGTTGTGCAAGTATTATGTGTTTTCTTCAAGAAGTTCTGATCGAAATAATTTTTTAATTAATTAGCCCCAGATTATGCAGCGAAGTTTTTTGTGAATCTTCACACTTTAAAGCAAACAACCAATATCAACATTTTCATTCCAATTCAATTCAGTGATTTTATAGAAAAAAAAAACAAAAGCCATTAAATTTTGTTAATTTTTGCGAAATAGTTAATATTTGATAAGTGATTGGAGAAATATGCATTTAGCTAATTAGTCTAAAAGTTCATTGAAAGATTTCTACTAAACCAGTTCTCAATTACATATATTATATTAAAATATTGTTGTCATGTGCTTTATCCATGACAAAATTAATTAATTAACTTTATATTTATTACGTGCAGTTTTTGACAAAATTAATGAATGAAATATATACACAAGTTTATTTTATTTTCTACACACCATGCACAGAATTTGATTTGTGTTTTGATAGTGGGAACGCTGTACAAATCATTATACTTTGTTTTCAAACCATATTTATTTTACAATGGGCTAGTTTGTTATCTCAATCGTTTCGTATGTCACCGTAATTGCGTGCGGAGGTAGAAGAAATTGAAATGAGCGATTCAGTGACATGTTTTCGCTATTTCCGCTGAATTGCGTGTCGCGTTTACTGCAATGAAATCACACATTTTAATACAAAAGCCAAACACATAAAATTGTCCAACACGCCTAAGTATAACTGAATCCACTTCAAATCAAATCATTCATTTACCGGTCGAGAAAGTCAAATACTGCAAGAAGATTTTCGTCTAAACACGAAGAGATAATTCAACAAAGTGGAAATGGTTACTATACGATACATATATAGTAAATCAAGTTAAAATTGCCTAAGATTATAATTAAATAAAGTTTAAATTAATTTTCAATTAATGTACTTAAATTGAGTAAAGTAAGTAGACTTAATTTTATTATACTCCAGTATAAAAAATGTTTTTGAGTGTTGTTAGTGACTATGACATCTGATGAAATATAGTACATGGGCAAAAATAATAAATAAGTTCATTAAATGTTATGTGTAAATTCTGATTTATATCGTCGCATTAAATGGTCCTCTACACAACTTCTAATAACCAAATCTATTTTCGGTTAAATTTCAGAATCCCAGATCATGTTTGTAAATTCCTTGGCAAGCATCCAATTTTTGCAACGTTAAGTTGTTATTTTTCGCTGACCATTGATCAGAACTAGTTCTTGCAAACAATTTTATAATAATGTAATAAAGGTAACCAATTTTCATCAGCTATTTTTGGAACTGTACAATGTACCAGAAAATTTCAGACATTGGTAAATGATTGCATGATATTTTCTCGGGATGAAAAATTATATCATGTATAAATTTCAAAAATGTTGTAAACTGCATGGCAATGATAGTAGTTAAAACTCCCCGCGAATATTAACTCCAATAGGATATTTTGAAGTATATCGATGGTAAATGTATTCTCGGAGGAAATTAATTTGTGTGATTTTTTTTTAAATAGCACAAAAAGTAACTAAATGTGTATTTCATGCCAATAAACTCCCCGACCAAATTTTATTGTCATTACAATGTAATAGATTTCTTATATCGTATATCTTCCAAATATACAAGAAATTGTTTATTTTTTTTAAAAAAAAATATTGAAAATTGCGATGTTTTGATAATTTGTAATAGAGATTATTATAAATTAGGTTATTACTGTGATGTTTCACATCGTCAATTCTAAAAGATTAATGTTATAAAATTAAAAATTGTTTGATCATACAAATTTGGGCCAAAAACTTATTACTTTTTTCGATTTTAGTAACGTGACCATGTCTATTCGGGCGAAAAGCGGGATATATGAAATCAAAAAGCGCGATTCGGCGGAATTTTGTAGTAAAAAAGCCGGACCGTGAAAATGTAACCTAAAGAAAAAAGATTCTGGTATTTTAATGTATTATAAATTAAAATATCTGTGTTTATTTATTTTTTTCTTTTCGAATGTCAGTTACGGTGATTTAGAGATCTAATTAGTATTTTTCAAGTCAAAGAACTTTGGGTGGATTTAAATAATTTCTATATGTGCGTCACAAGTAGCTGCAGTGATGATATGCAGTCAAAATCAAATTTAATAGGATTCCGGCGATCAAACCATATGAAAGAAAAATGAGAAAAAAGTGTTTTTTTATTAAGCAGCATAACACATATTCTTTCGAAACGCTAGTTTCATTCGTAGGTTTTGAAAACTATTATTTTCCGAGGTAATCTAAAAATAACAAAACCGTTATATTTGTTTTTAATTAATACCTTAATAACATGTCATCAACTTACAGTTTAAACTACTATTATAATCTTGTCTGTTTCTTTAAAAAATAAAGCCAAATTTTACAAATTATACTGTAATCGCCCCTCACACCTGACCTGATGACCTGCATTTCGTGGTGCACATCGACTCCGTCAAACTTGAGATAATAAATAAACAAGCAAGTACGCTTCAGTTGGCTAAACCGACTTATACATACCCTCACTCTCAGAACGCATATATACGAAAGTTGTAAGGAATACAATTTTATATAGGGCAGGAGAATTTGTGTGGAAGGTGCTAGGAGGTTCGTGTCACATGATCCCAGCTTCCACATTTATTAAACAATTGTAAAAACATGATCAAATATCAAGTCATAGTGGTCATAATTTCTATACTGGTGCATGGAGTATAGAAGTTATGAAGGATTCAATATTATCTAGGATATAAACAATTGTGTGGGAGGTACAAGAAGGGGCGTGGCTAAAGCGTAAATATTTTTTAGGTTTAAAGTGATTATAAAAACATTTTTAAATATCGAGTTTCAAATGATTTGGATGTTATGTCAGTTTTATTGTAACCAAAGTTTATGCCACTTTGTGTGGGAGGTACCAGAAAGGGTGTGGCAATTTCGCCCATATTCCATGCGAATGTAACCACTAAAAAGGCATTGCTAAATATCAAATTTCACAGTATTCCGATCATCAGTATAGAAGTTATAACAGCTTTAATTTCACGTAGTTTTGCGCGATTTGTGTGGGAGGTACCAGAAGGGGCGTGGCAATTTCACCCACCTTCGAACTTAAACTAAGTTTGGGAAAAATATTACGATGTGAAAAGTTTGAATCGATTCCTTAACTCCTTTCGAGAGTTATTATGTACACCAGCCAGCCAGACAGACGGACGGACATGGCTCAAACACCTTAAAAAGTCGTGAAACGGGTTTAGTCCAAACATACTTAGGGTCTTAAGTCACCCCTTCAATGCGTTACACTTATCTTCTGTCCCATATGATATATACCCTCCTACTCTGTAGAGTGAGGGTATAAAATTTGCGACCAAGCACACTGTCACGTCCCATATAACCAATATTACCAATATATTGACCTCCTTGTATTTAATGAATGGTAAAGACTTTGTTTCCTTGGACTAGCAGGACTAGGAACTAGACAAGGGTCTACACGTGATCACAAGCACCCAAGGACGTTGTACATCATTTTGAAGATACACTCAACACCGTATTCCAAGTAAATTCAAAACTATAAAATACTATAATTATGAGTAAATGTGACAAAATAAACTAGAACTTTATCATAGCAGAGGACTTTTTAACGTAGCATAAAGTTGTAAGAATTCGTACATTTGCCTGCTCTAACTTATATTTCTCACAAAAACAATATGAGTGTTTTATTTGACAAACTTTAATATTCACAAACACGCTTTTCCACTAGGTGTGTTCTTTCGAGTTGCAGAGTCTATCTTGAAAATATAGTGAACAGAAAGATGTATTTTGTGAAGCATTTTCTATTTGAAATGAACTATTAGAAACTCAAGAAATGGTATTAATTCAAACATAATGGAAGTAAACCATACACACACATTATCATCACATCACTATGTTCTATATCACCGTTATGGTAAAAGGCTTGATTAGAGTTAACCGCTAGTTCTTTTTTATTATTATTAACTAATTCAAATGGTTGTTTAAGTCTTTGCAATTGGCATAAATTAGTTCAAATCTTTTACTTTTTGGCTACCAGAAGCCACACAAAAAGTACATTTGAAACTTTCGACAAAGAAAGTATCAATCATACTTTGGCCACAAACATGCAAGTGTTCGTAGACTGAATGTCTGTGGATATTACGTGCTGAAATTACACATGTACTGTGCGTATATATTTCATGTTTATTGTCATTAACATAAATAATGATATAGCAAATCACATGATTTATTTCACGCGATTTTTTCCAACTCAAACAGTATCAATTAATTTACCCCATTAATATTTACACCATTAATAATTATAAATGTAAATACATACATATCTATCCGCCTACAGTAGTACACAAAAGCCGTCAAAGTATCCGTATACACAGAGGTTATTCGCTGAGTTCAGCCTTTGAACCATTTGTCATTTCAGTGGGCAGAGGGTTATGTGGCAATTCAATGTTTCGTATGTTATTCATGTATAGATGTGTTGAGAACGGGCTCAGAATCTAGCGATTCCATCGCGTTGATGGAGTTACTCTATTATTTACACAAGCTATCCATCATGAGCCGTTTAATGTGTTTAAATATTTCATAATAATAACGCATGGATATGCATATTGCGAATTAAAGAATGACTGATCTAATTTGTGAAGTTTTGTATAATAACAGGAAACCCATAAGGATGTCAGTAAACTTTCATTTTAAAGTTAGCACAGAATTCCCATGATTGTGTGTTATATTATATACGAAGAAAGGATAACGATAAAATGCAATAGAAACAAAAATTCTAATCCAATTGAGCTACATTAATACGCTCAGAAACATAGTCTTTCTAAAGCTGAGTAATATCCATATTGCACTTTAGTACAGCAAATTTATTCTAGTTTAGTTAAAACTTTCTTAGAAGTAAGATCACTTAACTAACTTCCAGTATTTCAAAGTCATAGTAAATCGTTCATGGCAAAAGGGTAGTAATTTTACTTAGAAAAATCTCTTCCTAAAAATTCTGGCAATTGAGTAAATAAGTGCTTCTCTGAAGGAAAGCTACCTAGATGTTAAGAAATTAATAAATAAATTTTCTTTATGGAAAACTTTCAGTTTAGGAAACTTGAACTAAAAAATATTTAAGACATTTTAAGGTGGTTAGCAACTACTTGGATAATATTCTTAAACGTAATTCTAGTTAGTTCGACATTCGAAGACATATTTCATAAATTCTAATCAATTGCTGGGCAGAAGCCTATCTTACACTGACAGAAATAATCCAATAATAGCACAACTCTTTAGGTAGAAGTGTCATGCAATGTTTGACACTTATTTCAGCTCAGCAACTAATTGTCATACAATCGATTCGCATTTTGTGCATTACCAATCACATTCTGTAAATCCAAAAGCATGAATGAAAGAATTTTTGCAATAATTACTTGAACAGATAATGTAAGTCCGCAAGCTGATCTCTTAAAATTTAAATATAAAAAACAATAAGTCGTATTTCAAAATGAATACTCTATTATTGGAAGTGGTTCGTTATTTCAAAAATCATTTTTTACGATTTTAATAGCCATTGTCCACACTTCTATGTTATACAAATATTTAAAAGATGATCAGAACATAATATTTGAGAGCAATTAATAATGTATAATGTAATGTCCTTTTTCGGTCAAAATCGAATTTATTCTTCGTTAAACAATGTAACTAATTTGCACTGTAGATTCAAAAGAATCTAGTAGGTAATCCAGCAGTGAATCGATTATCTCAAAAATTTACAATTCCATACTCGATTACTTCTCTGGATTTTTTTGGTAGGCTGTTGTAATTTTTTGTATGAGTTTTGTATACGACGCAGCAAAATAATTTATTTGGGTTTGGTTGGGAACATTTTCCTCAGTTTTAGTTCTATTCAACTTATTCTATGATTCAGTCTATGCATTTAATAAAATTAAGATTATATGACTGGGGCCCGGTTGGTATGCATTCCGTCTATTCAAAAGCTTCAATAAGGCCATCTGCAGGGAGTTCTGTGAACAAGTGAATTGCACAAACAAACTATGCTAAAGAAGCCAGGAGAGTTTCTCCTGTTATTGTCATAACTACTCATTCAAGTATGCCTTATCCAGATCTTCTTCGTATCTCAAAGTAGGCCTGTAGAGAGGCCTCCTCTTAGCCTTCGAAAATAGTCCACAATTTTCTTCCACTTATTTAAGTAAACATTCCAGCAGGCATCCACTTTCTACATGATTCTATGCTTACGTCGCTTCTTTCAAGAGGACTGTTACCAGGCCTGGTAAGAGAAGGAAGAAAGGGAGCTGTTCACCTCGAAAATGAACATGGCCGTAGGTAGTATTCTACAATCACAATGCAGAAACAATTCGCATAAATGTTTTATATTTTTTCTACAACTGTAGGCCTCCCAGATACCCTTCTTCGAGATGGGCATGTTCATTTTCAATGGTATTGCCATTTGTAGGGTAGGCCTACTGACTGACTGTACAGGCCTGTTAGTAGGCATACAAAGTCCTTGCTTCCACTACTGGGATATTATAATATATATATAATTACTACGTTGTTGTTGCAGTAATGACCAATAGCTATTATAACACTCACACAGTAGCGGCCAAATGTGGACATGTCTGTAATAAATTCAGCAACAGTTCACATATATGTACTTAGACAATTCACAACATCGAATGGGACGTAGTATTTACCACAAATTCCCCTGATGACATTGAATGTCAATGTAAACACAACAGCAAAGACCACAAAATTGATACAAACGCGTAAATACACACATATGTACTTAGCCTCACAACTACAAAAACATTTACGTAGGCATAAATATATAAATATAAGTGAATACATAAAATGAAATATCAGCCATTAAGTACGCATTAATTTTGTTGTCCATCTGTAATTATTTATTGTAAATATTAATCTAACCAAATTAAAAAAAAATACAAAACAAATAAATATGTAATCATTTAACAACTATAAAAAAACATGCAAATGCTATTGATAAAAAAGAAAGCAAATATGCAAAACAGAACAACACATACAGAATGAAACAAAAGAAAAAACGAAAATAAACTAATTTAATTAAATTTAATATTTAGATTAACTATTAACAATATGAAAAGAAATTAAAACAACTGTTAAATAAATTATGATTTCGTAAATTTTAAATATTATAAAATCAAGAGTAAAAACCAATTTAAAAAATGACATAATAACTAATAAATAAATAAAAACACACAAACTAATAATAAATGTAACAAATAAATTCTAAACAAAATGTAGTTTTATTCAAAAGGCTACGCATTAATGGCTTAAATAGTCAATTTATTCAGAAAAAAGTGAGGTAAGTAATGAAAAAAGATATACATTATTTGCTAAATCACAATTAAAAAGATTGTTTGCGTAGCATCATTGAATGATAGTGTAGTTTAAAATAAACAGTTTATGAAACTGTAAATGGAACAATGAAATTCGCATAGAAGTAGTTTGCCTGATAACTTTAGATGGTTATAGAAGTTCGATAATTCCCGATCCAAAAAATCGCGATTTTAGATTTTTAAATGTATATATATGATATATGTATATGTATAGATTTTTAAATATAATTGTTTCAACATTAGCATTCGTTCAAATGTTTAAACGAATTTTTGTAAATCGAAATCGAACACTGGTCAGCATATGAAGAATATACGGGTATGTTCTGTCACTTACTTGTAGCGTCGAAGTGAAGCTTTTCACAAGAACGGTGTTCTGCAAGTCGCCTTCACGTCATTTCAGGTGACAACTTCTTACGGGTCTTTTACAGTATCAGAGGCGTGAATTTTCTTCTTTTGTAAAGAAGATCCGTTGAAACCGCAAATAAACTTTTTATCACAGCTTCATACGAGCAGAAATTCGATAACGAGTACGTGAGTTGCGGGAAACCTCGATATTCATCTCAGTCACTCAGTGAATACTAGAACAGACCTGATAATTGTTATGAGATTACCTTTTACTATCAAATTACGTTTTAACGGCCTAAACCACTCTGACTAAACCGCTACTGACGGATGATTTTGAAACTAATGCAACACAGATACGACGCACTTAAAACAAGATTGGCCTAGCAACATTATTGTCGAACTGAGAGAAATTAGTTTAAATTTTGACTGATTTTTTATATCCTATGAATTTATGTGATTTGTAAAATTTTATCATAATCCGGTGAAGGATGTGTGATCCAAAGTGGTAATGGTGTAAATTGGGTGTTTTTTTTTGTTCTGGTGTAGGAATCAAAATCAAAATTGGCGAAAATTCAATAACTTTTGTTCTAGTAAACATTTTTGAGTTCTGTAAAAAATCAAATCAAAATTGAAAACCGAGAAATCGGATATATTTTAGAATTCGGCCCAAAGTTGACTACTTTTCATTTTTTCGATTTTAAAGAAAATTAAAATTTTTATTTTTTGTGTTTATGTTTTTTAACATATTTTAAAGTATTTGTTTATAATGCGAAGAAAAAAGTTAATTTTTTTGTATTACAGATTTTCACGTTTTTCAGATTTTGAAAATTGAAAAAACGTAATTTATTTTTTGAATTTGTCGAACTGTTTCTCACACAGTTTAAGAGATTTTGCATTATATTTTTTTATTAGAACTTGGTGTTTCTTAGCTTTATTATGACGTCGAAACTATGTTTGTGCCAAATATAGTTCGTTTGTACTTTCCGGAAAATTAATAAATAATCTATTCAAGCGAAGGAAAAAAAACTTAACAAAAAATGACTAAAGACCAAGCAAAATTTTTAAATCCACAACGTACATTCCAGGACTATGCGAAAGGTTAAAACATTCTAATATTTAATTTGAGTTGGCATATAAAACACACAGTTCCGTAAACCAACTATTTAGTAGGACGAAGTCGAACATCAAGAAAGAGGAGAAACCAAACGTCGTGTACAAGATAAAATGCAATGGTGACAAGTCCGATATATGCCATAAGGTATATGTCGGCACTACGAAAAATAGATTGAAAACCAGACTTTCGTCACATAAAACCGAACACAAATCGCTTAACAAACCTATTGAGCAAAAAACTGCCCACCAAACTTTAATGACGTCGAAATATTAGCGGAAGAAAGTAATTATACAAGGAGATATACATTGGAAATGCTAAATATAATTGACGTCTCCCCTGGAAAAAGGCTTAATTATAAGAGAGACACAGACGGTTGTGCTCAAATATATAGGAACACGGTGGAAAAACATAGACGACAAATTAGACAGTAGTTGACAAAAGTTGCAGAGAGTGGCAAGATATTTTCTATTTTGAAAAACTTTTTTTAAAAATGTAAATATAAATATTGTGATATTTTTTGATTGTTTATGCTTGTAAATTGTAATAGAATGATTTCTGTTTTTTTGTACTAGACCCCTGAAGATGACCAATGGAGTTGGTAGAAATATTGGAAAAAAAAACTAGAAAATAATAAAATAGTAATTTTTGTTTTATTATTTGAAAAAATCAAAAGGGGAATCATACCACTAACATATGTTTAAATATTTATTACAAACGAACTATATTTGGCACAAACATAGTTTTGACGTCATAATAAAGTTAAGAAACCACAATTTAAAAAAAAAAAATTGAGTGCAAAACTGTTAAAATGTGCGAGAAACAGTTCGACAAAGTAAAAAAAATAAATTACGTTTTTTTTTTCAATTTTCAAAATCTGAGAAACGTGAAAATCTGTAATACAAAAAATATTTTTTTCTTCGCATTATGAACAAATACGTAAAAATATGTTAAAAAGCATAAACACAAAAAATAAAAATTTTAATTTTCTTTAAAATCGAAAAATACGAAATGTAGGCAATTTTGGGCCTATTTCTAAAATATATCCGATTTTTAATGTTAATAAATTTCAAAATGTCTACTAGAACAAAAGTTATTGAATTTTGGCCGATGGATTTTGATTCTGAACCACTGTGCGGCGAGGGTTATAACCTCCCACATTTTTTGTATTCAAAAGAACAAAAAATGTATTTGATAATTTTATGAGAATTAAAAAATAATTCATATAGAATTAAGAATGATTACAACCTTTGTATGATTAATAAATATATTACATAAAGTAAAAATCAATCGTTCAGAGGGTTCCTAATTTCTCATATTCAATATGGACCATCTCTGATAGAATGCCTGCCGAATTCATACATAAATTTTAAAGATATTGTAGATATTGTCGAGTAAAACAAGAATCAGTTTGTGAAATTCCTTGGTCACCCCCAAAATCATGACGGACTAATTTTAAAAGTGAAGTGTCATTCAAATACACAGAATGAAGTATATATTCTTTAAATAAACAATATCTGTGTATATATAATATAATATATAATGTCTAAATATGTATATCTTTTGAAGAATGTAGGTTTCTTCTATTTAAATTCGGTGAGAAACTGAAAATCGGTTTATAATCATTTAAGTTCCAGGAAAGTGCAAAGTTACGAAAAATCGTTTTTACCAGTTACTCAAGATTGTTGCACAATGGATCCAACTGGGTCTCCGAGTGTTCAGTATTCTGTACAGAGCATTCTGGTCCTTATAATCAAACCAAACCATACTCAAGATTGTGGGGGTGTCTGAGAAATTTCAAATACAGAATCTTGATCTACTCGACAATACCTACAAGAAAATTAATATAACTTCACAGAGTTTTCTACTTCATTCTTGTTTGTAGCACAGTGTTATCTGTGATGTTGAAATTAAATTTATTTTTAGTTGTTTGTGTCGAGCTTTTGACAATTGACCAAACTAACTTTCTAGAGCAGTTAGAAACCTAATAGTGAAATGATTTTATCATCTATGAAAAACATAAAAATTTTACGTTTTAATTCTGTTTCAATAAGTGTGGCGATCGAGACCTGAAGAGGCTAAAACAAATCGTAAAAGTAAAATTTCAGTGACATGACTGATAGTGGATATTTGTATAAAACATACATATTGACCCATATGACCCATATGTTATTAAATACGATATGGGGATAAATAAACATAATTTGATATGGGTATGATGGAATAATCTTGTAGAAATCATATGTTCCCAAGAGGAATAAATGAAGGAAACAAATATGTGACTTCACTGAATTTCACTAACATCGATCAGAATTAGTTTCTTCCAAACTATTTTGTTTTTTATTCGACCTTTTCTTTTCATAGTTTCGTTTTCGATCTAGTATTTTTTGTTAAACTCCAAAGTTAATTGTATCCCATAATGAAGGTCGATATCAGTAAATAAGCCAGTCAGCTTAATAAGGCAACCTCTTCACTCTTCTATTGTATTTCGATTATTTTGAAAAAAAAAAACAATACTACAAGTTCAAATATTTTCGTTTTATTGTTCTAAATTTCATTCGCGCCATTCAATGCTCAATCGATTTAGGGTTATTTATAATCAAAAGGATATTTTCATTACGCGTCAATAATAATTTTCCACGAATTCTAGCATTTGTTCCAATTAAATGAAATGGCTTTGGCAATGTCTAATGAAAAGATTACTCCCCAGATAAATATTGATTGAATACAAATGTTCAACATGAGAAGAACCTGACGTCTCAATTATCGTTCATTTTACTTTTGAAAAGGAAATTTTGAAATTGAAAGATTAAAATAATTCCCTTTGTACTGACAATTTTCAAAAATACAATGGTAAAAGTAAATATTCCTTAAATATTTGTTGTCGAAATACTCTATGCACACACATGTACAAATATTGCATGTGCGAACAAAACATGCGACAGGCTAAGTGAATCTGTCGGCCATCGAAAAAGCACTTAACTTTACGTTTAGAAATCAACGTGAGTTTAAAATTCACTTTGGCATTGACAAACATCAAATTTTGCAATGCATTAAGTAATAACAGTAACAGTTATGTTGGACATTTTGGGTAAGGCAGGTGATGATTTTTCATATTTAATGAAATGCATAAATGTCGAGCTTAACTTTAAATTTTTAATTAAAGTTTTGAAACCCGTTGCTATTAATTAGGATGGTTGGTTGGTTTGCGTGACCGCTCACTATAACGGGAGTAGCAATTTAAAGCGGCATTTTGAATGGACCGCACCACTCGGAAAGTTCTTTAATATCCAGCCAGGAGATATTTGATTAGGTCTGCAATATCAATTCCCCATATCTCACAAATGTCGTAAAGTAATTGTTTCACGAGGGCCCTATGTCGAGCATTTAATGGGGTCGTGTTGTCGTTTTTAAAACCGTCTTTGATCACTCTAGTATGGGAACTAACGGGTGACACTCTAAATTTGGCAATCTTGGGTAGAGTGATCAAAACCCGGTTTATCTGCAATGTCGGGTTCTTCGAAAAATGTTATTTTAAAAACCCGGTTGCCCGTCGGACCGGGTATTTTTCTTGAAACAATAAAAAATGGGTAAATTATTCATTATAGGGTATTATTATAGGGTATTTCATCATTCTAGCTGTAGTCGTTTAGTTGGTACTATATACACCGAATTTCATTATTCCAGGTGTAGCCTTTTGGTTGGTACCATTTTTATCCCTCCGTACCCATTGTATCCCTTGAAAGTACGAATTTGGAAAAAAACCTTTTATTTCGTCTGTGTAGTCAAAGGAATGTACACTCCGAATTTCATGACTCTAGCTGTGGTAATTTGGTTGGTACTATTTTTATCCCCTTTTTCTATTTTTACCCCAAAAAGAACGAATTTCGAAAAATCAGTTTATTTTCCGTATCTACACAGTCAGAGAAATGTATACTCCGAATTTCATGACTCTAGCTGCGGTCATTTGATTGGTACTATTTTTATCCCCTTTTTCATTTTAACCCCAAAAAGTACGAATTTTGAAAAATCCGTGTATTTTACTTGCCTATGCAATCTGAGGAATGTATACACCGAATTTCATTATTCTAGGTACAGCCGTTTGGTTGGTACCATTTTTACCCCTCTATTCCCATTTTTATCCCTATTTGCCCCATTTCACCCCCTACAAATAAGAATCACTTTATGTACGTTTTTGCTATAAGGGAAATGCGCATACCAAATATCAAGCAAATATAAACACACATATTCAAAAAACATGCTTAAATACGCTAAAATATTACACAGTACAACATTTTTCAGTTCGTTGATTGCCAACTCAATTCTGAGAACAGTATGTGAAATTATACCCAAAAAGAATAATTTCTGCATCATTCGTTTTGTCTTCTTACCTGCCGAAATATTTTTAATATCGATTTGAAGTTAGTACTATCGTATAGGGGAATTTATCACGTTTTAGGCCCTGTTGTTTGACATAGCTCGACAGCCACTAGCCCGATTTAGTTGAAATAAATTTTAAAAAATTAAGAATTACAATTCCCTTAATCTGTTCATATATTGTTTTCCTATACAAGCAACAGTTTCCAAGTTAAAAATAAGTTTCCAATAAAAAATTAAGAAAAAAATTTTTTTAAATTAATAAAAAATACAAAACGGAAATAAGTTTCAAGTGTAGTTACTTTTTCGCAAAGTCACATAACCTATGAGCAAAATGAGACAAAGATCATGAAAATCGATGCACGCGTTTCGCTTTTATTCGTATGAATTTCAAAAAATAAAAATTAAAAAATTATCATGCAAAAAAAAAATAATTTATAAAAACTTTATGAAAATAAAATAATATGCAATTAATACGCAATTATAATATGCATAAAAACAAAATTCAGAACATTTTTTCAATTATTGGCAATATCCATGCTTGCAGAAGTTGACGCTTGTGGTTCTGATGATCTTGTTTTCTTCGTAGGTTGTTCATGAAAGAATCACTTTTGATCAATTTCCGAATATCAGGTCCGTTTAGAATACCTGTTTTAAATACATTTGCGAATAATGACGACCCCTAAATGTGCGTTGAATTTCTGTAAAAAACAGGTAGCCAACTGAAAAACCCATAGTAAGCAAAGTAACTTTTAATTATTTGGGTTTTTCACATTTAGGGGTGGTCATTATTCGGAAAATTTAAACCTCACACATGGTGAAACAGGTATATAGCGACGGTAAAAAAATATGCACCCATTTACAAGTACCTGTCAGAAATTGCATTTCTTGCACCACCACCTCGATACCTTTTTGGCACAATCACCTCAGGAATCAGACGAACAAGGAGAGAGGTTCCACCAGGTGACCATGCCAATTGAAAAGCGGTTCAAAAGCAAAAAATTGGATGCATTGCTTGCGGAGGTTTGTTGGTGGAGTTCCACAATTATGCAGATTGAAGAAAGCACCGAAGATGAAGACATTGAAATTGGTGGACACAGTGAAAGAAACACGCCCTTGAATAGTATGTGTATCTCGGATGACGATACAGACTCAGACCATGAATATGAACAACCTACGAAGAAAACAAGATCATCAGAACCACATAATTGAAAAAATGTTCTGAATTTTGTTTTTATGCATATTATAATTGCGTATTAATTGCATATTATTTTATTTTCATAAAGTTTTTATAAATTAATTTTTTTTGCATGATAATTTTTATTTTTATTTTATTTTTTGAAATTCATACCTTTACTCAATTGCGAATAAAAGCGAAACGCGTGCATCGATTTTCATGATCTTTGTCTCATTTTGCTCATAGGTTATGTGACTTTGCGAAAAAGTAACTACACTTGAAACTTATTTCCGTTTTGTATTTTTTATGAATTTAAAAAATTTTTTCTTAATTTTTTATTGGAAACTTATTTTTAACTTGGAAACTGTTGCTTGTATAGGAAAACAATATATGAACAGATTAAGGGAATTGTAATTCTTAATTTTTTAAGCTGTCGAGCTATGTCAAACAACAGGGCCTAAAACGTGATAAATTCCCCTATACGATAGTACTAACTTCAAATCGATATTAAAAATATTTCGGCAGGTAAGAGACAAAACGAATGATGCAGAAATTATTCTTTTTGGGTATAATTTCACATACTGTTCTCAGAATTGAGTTGGCAAATCATGTGTTGTACTGTGTTAGGGATTATTATGGGTATTTTTAGTCCTTGTGAGGGAAAAATTGTTCCCTTAGGGCCGATTTCGTCGCGTTTCAATCCCAAACGATCTACGACTATTAGACGTATTTATGGAAAATTTTAACGTTCTAGCTCCTTTCGTTTAGATGCTAGCGTGCTTGCAACAGACGGACGGACATGGCTAGATCGTCTTAGAATTTTATGACGATCAAGAATATATATACTTTATAGCGTCTCAGGTCGATATTTCAAGGTGTTACAAACGGAATGGCAAAGTTAGTATACCCCCATCCTGGAGGTGGAGGGTATAAAAATAAAAATATTGCTACATACCTGGGTATCTCTCGCTCATTAAGTGGGATAACAGATAAATTACCTGGATAAATAGAATATGGGATAGTGGGAAACTTGTAAAGCTTATTGAAAAAAGATATATTTAAACCTTCTAAGCTTTAATTTTTAATTTAATAATAATGGTCATTTTTATTTATATTCAAAATGATATGCGAAGAGAGAAATAATATTTTCAATAGAAACTGAATTCAACTTAAACTGATTGTTTTGCAAAATTTTTTGCGACGACATACTCAGAGCGATCTTATGGGTCGAGTGACGCCTAACCTTATAATATTTATGCATTGAGTCAATTAGAAATCTTTGTTATTGATTTACCCTTAGTTTTGTCGAGTTTGAATAATCTCAAATCCACAAATAGTGTTGGCTCTGATGGGGTGCCAAGTATAATTTTGAAATTCTGTGCTAGTGGTTTGGCTATTCCGCTAACATTATTATTTAATACTTCATTGAGTTTTGGATATTTCCCTTTGGCTTGGAGGAGTTCATTCATTGATCCCCTCCATAAGTCTGGCAGTCTAATTGATGTTTCAAACTATAGAGGGATATCTAAGTTGTGTGCTATTCCGAAGCTATTTGAGAAATTGGTTACTGAGGTTGTATCTCATAGAGTTTCTTCTATATTGAGTCCATATCAACATGGATTTCGTAAGGGCTTTTCTACTGTGACAAATTTGATTCTATGTTCAGGGTAATCAGACTGATGTCATCTATACAGATTTTAGTAAGGCATTTGATAAAGTGAACCACGAACTTTTGTTATATAAATTAGATCGTATAGGTTTTAGCTCTAACTTCTTGAAGTGTATATCTTCGTATCTTTCAAATCGCTCTCAGATTGTAAAATTTGGTAATTCTTATTCTAGACCAATTCTGATTCCATCAGGTGTTCCTCAGGGTAGTCATCTAGGGCCGGTTCTTTTATTATTATTCATAAATGACCTTCCGGGGTCTATCATTAATTCTCGACTTCTAATGTATGCAGATGATGTAAAAATATTTTTTTTCTTATAGAGGCCGGGTTTGATGTTGAAAAGTCGCTGCAAAGCCACCTGAATGAAACCTTTAGACAGGGTGGAAATCATGATAGTGGTAGTCTGCAGCCAAGTAATAAATGTCACCATGCCATTTGTAAATAAATTTGCATTCTATTAAATATAGATGCAAAATGGTCTTGAGCCAGGACAATATCCCAGTTCAAATCAAATATTGATTACAGACCAAAAAAATTCAAACGAAAAAACTAAAACAAATGAGCGTTGGCACGGCAGAAGTATTGCTGGGTAACTATACCTGCATATACACATACTTACATATGCAACTCAATGAGATGCTTGTAAGATGGCATGTGTACTTTATTACTTGGTGCGATTTTTTAAACGCAAATTCGGCAAGTGAGTTGTGATTCTCGTTCGTTTGTGAAAATCATCTCCTTATAGAGGCCGGGTTTGATGTTGAAAAGTCGCTGCGAAGCCACCTGAATGAAACCTTTAGACAGGGTGGAAATCATGATAGTGGTAGTCTGTAGCCAAGTAATAAATGTCACCATGCCATTTGTAAATAAATTTGCATTCTATTAAATATAGATGCAAAATGGTCTTGAGCCAGGACAATATCCCAGTTCAAATCAAATATTTTTTTTTCTTATAATTGGCCAGAATTTTCGAATCCATTGCAGGATGACTTAGATAGTATTGGACGCTGGTGTGACATGAATTGTATGGAACTCAACCTAAGGAAATGCAGACACATGCGTTTCTTTAGATCGAATCCAAGATTTGTCAGATATAATATTAGAGGAACAGAGTTAGAGTTAGTTGATTCTTTTGTAGACCTTGTTATTCTAATGGATTCCAAACTGAATTTCAACAATCATATTATTAATATGGTTAACAAAGCATATTGTGTTCTTGGCTTCATTAAGCGATGGGCTAAGGAGTTCTCCGATCCTTACGTAACGAAGCAGCTATTTACATCGCTTGTCAGACCTATTCTGGAATATGGTTCCGTAGTGTGGGATCCTCAGTATGGTATCTATATTGACAGAATTGAGTCAGCTCAGAAACAATTTTTAATATTTTCATTAAGACACTTGCATTGGAATAGTGATTTTATTCTTCCCCCCTTATACTAGTAGATTGAAGTTGATCGACTTGCCTTCCTTGAAAAGCAGACGTGTTATGTTGAACACCGTGATGGTTTATAAGGTTATAAATGGTGATTTCTCTTCTGACTATATTATTTCTAGGATTAAGTTTAACGTGCCATTTAGACCTTCTAGATACTATCGATTCATCCATATTGACTTTCAGCGTACGAATTATGCTTCCGCAGAGCAATGTGTATTGATTTCAATTCATTGTGTCACATCATAGATTTCGTATTAGGAGTCGATATAATAAAGTCGAGGATTTTCTCCTGCTTGGATGTTTAGTTTGTTGTGGCATGTTTACTTTAATATATTTAGTTACTAACTTTAAGAATAACTTTTATTTGCATGTGATACTAATATTTTGTTTAATATTTATGTTATGCCGGCTGTTGATATTTGATCTGTAGCCGGTGTCCACCCTCTACTGCTTAGCCGCCATGGTTCGAACTATGGTGTGTACGCTGTCCCTACGTTATGGGGACGTGGCTCTCTCGGTCGGAAGGGGCGGGTGTGAGAGGCGTTGGGACCGTTTGTTAAATTGTTAGACCCTTGTGCCAGTATATATCAAGCGGGAAGCGAGTGCCAAGCTGGAGGAATTTCAAATATACGATTAAAAAGAGAAAAGTTGTAAAATAAAAATTTCAGTTTTAATAATTCAGCTTGTAACTAGGTCATCATCAGCCACACTAATATTTGTTATGTCTTATCAACTCAGTTGTCAGAATGGAATATGCGACAAATGTGTACTTTAATTCCGTTTTAGTAGATTTATACCGGGCCGTAAGTACAATATCACAGTATTCAGATATAATTCCGGTCCTTTAATACACATTTATGTATGGCTAAGATTCCACATGTCGTTAGGCGCGAATAGAAAACAAGTAAGGAAAGACTAAAGTCTACTATATGATACACTCCACTTTCTATCCGAATACAATTCAATTCGGTAAAAAAGTGAAAACGGGAATAATTTTTGTATGTTTCCTAATCATAGGCTAATATGACCTGGTCCAATTTGTCAAATCGAAAAGTATATTTGTATCGGGGCTATATCCAAACATGGAATGAAGTGACCCACTTTCACAATAAGTTCTTTCAGTTCAAGTAAACGTGCTATGCTCGTTTTGAAGAAATTCGGTGAAAATACGTTGTTACTGGGCGGAAAAAGTCAATACGGGAGCGAAATGTGTATGGGAGCTATATGTAAATCTGAACCGATCTGACCCATTTTCACCATGGGTGTTTCTGGTTGAAATATAAGATATTTTGCAAGATTTGAAGAAAATCTGTAAAAATATGTGGTTTATAGAGTGGAAAAGTGAAATCGGGGTAAAATTTGTGAGGGAGCTATTTATAAATCTGAACCGATCTGACCTATATTCAACATGGGTATTTCTAGTGGATATATAAGATATTTTGCCAAATTTGAAGAAGATCTGTAAAAATATGTGGTTTCTAGACAAGAAAAAGTCAATCTGGGAGCGAAATTTGAATGGGAGCTATATACAAACCTGAACCGATCTGACCTATTTTCATCATAGGTGTTCCTAGTTTAAATATAACATGTTTTGCCAAATCTGAAGACAATCTGATACAATATGTGGTTTCTAGAGCAGAAAAAGTCAATCTGGGAGCGAAATTTGTATGGGAGCTATATGTAAATCTGAACCGATCTGACCCATTTTCACCATTCTAGTTTAAATATAAGATGTTTTGACAAATCTGAAGACAATCTGATGCAATATGTGGTTTCTGAAGCGGAAAAAGTCAAATCGGGAGAGAAATTTGTATGGGAGCTACATATAAATCTGAACTCTGACCTATAAATCTGAAGATCTGACCTATTTTCACCACAGGTGTTCCTAGTTTAAGTATAAGATGTTTTGCCAATTTTGAAGAAAATCCGTCGTAATATGTAGTATCTAGAGTGAAAAGAGTAAAATCGGGAGTGAAATTCGTATGGGGCTATATCTAAATCTGAACCGATTTTCTTCAAATTAAATAGCGTTCGGCCTTGTCCCGAAAAACTTCGTTGTGCAAAGTTTCGTTTGGTTCTGGTTACAATTGCGACCTGTATCGTGATTACAAGAATAGATGGACAGACAGACGGACATTTCTAAGTCGATTCAAGAATTGATTCTAAGTCGATCGGTATAATTAACAATGGGTCTATATCGCTTCCTTTTGGATGTTACAATCAAATGCACAAAGGCATAATACTCTGTGTATAAAAACCTGAATCTTAACACATGATCCCCATAGGCACTTCCGGACAAAGCTATTTGACATCCTATTTCTCTATATAATATAACAATTTCGTTCGTTTTCCCTTGATTTATTAAAAGTTGTATTTTGGTTGTATTGTTGAGCTTTAATTACTTTTTATTTAGTTATTGTTTGGCTACAAGGTTGCACAAATAAAAGACGCATATCTTCGTTTAAATTTGCTATTTTATTTAAATTTTCAAATATTTCGACCAACGTCGTTGGTCATCCTCGTACATATATAACAAAGATAATTACATTAAAAAAAAAACAAAGAATCACTGTGAGCGATACAATACAAGATTTCGTACTTCACTACTTAAATTTACGTCTATGTTTGTCATTTGTATGCCAATTTTGCAATCAGTTCTCTGATTTCATATCGCAAATCAATGTGTTGCCTCAATCTAATCACTCAATCGGGTCACCTAGTTAACCGATATGAAAACACTGGTTTCCCCGGTGGACTAATACCGGTTCACCGGGTTTCGGTTTCGTTTTTGACATTCCTACTCCCAGCTCATTTCGTTCGGCGGCTATCGTGCTTTCAACAGACAGACAGACGGATATGGCTAAATCGTCTTAGAATTTTACCAGGACCCAGAGTATATATACTTTATGGAGTATCCTATGAATATTTCAAGGTGTTACAAACGGAATGACTATATATACTATATTCACTTTATCCTTAGGTGGAGGGCATAAAAAAGTCAAATCGGGAAGGACATTTATAGGACATGGACCTATATAACCCACTGCAAAATTATAATTGTTACCTATAGTTTAATGTCGGTCATATACGAAATCATTTTAAAATTTTATTTATTTATGTCAATGTGGGAAGGATACTTGTATTAAAATATATGATTCACTTCCCAACAAACAATTTTCCATATTTTTGAAGCAATACGTTTTTTGTTCTGGCATACTTATGCGCATTTGAAATTTTAGCGTTTTCTTTGGCAAATGAACAGATCGATGAAGAAGGGAAAACACACAATAGAAACAGAGCCAATTCAAAAGACATAAAATAACAAAAAATAAATATTCATTATTATTTTAAGATTTCGATTACTTTAGAAACATCCGCGTAACTCTTTGTTGTATAGTGACTACCGAATTATTTTTTTCCCTTGTGACTGCCGATTTCATACATGTTAGAAAAACGTCACATACCCAGCTAAAAATAGATTTTGCAACGACTGACTACATATGTATTACAAACAACATTGGCTCTTAATACACATGGAAAAATCAGACGTAATAGGTGCATAGATCGCGAGAAAATGCATTGAAAACCCGTTCAAATATTTCGTCAAAAAATAAAAATCTTTGGCACATTTTATAGTGGTATTAACATTGGTCTTGTTTTTTAATTAGCTGTTTAAGTTTGTATATTTACATATTTATTTACTGCTGCGACAATATGCCAAAGGAACAATTTTCACATAAAGTAGATATTTTTATTTTTTCACATTCGAAAGGCATTTTTATTGAAATTATTTGCTATTATGTTCTTCTATGTTTGACGTTTTACTGATCTTAGTATAATAAAATCGTCTATACACGAACATATGTACTATTGTAAATCTTGTAGTACTTTGTTACAACCTACAACATTAGTACACGTTGTGAATTCCCTAAGTGTTTAACTTCACGATTTTGCTATGCCATCTAAACCATAAACAATTGATGACATTTGCTGTTGGCACCCATTCAAAAAGAAATTGGGTCTGAAGATTATCTGGAATAAATACGCTAACCAATACTATTTGAATTTATAATCAAAATAAATACGAGTATATCACTCATGAATCTTTGATTATGGATTAGTGTCCTTATTTAAGCGTTGCACACTTAAACTACAATTCGCTTAGAAGTTCAACAAACGTTCAATTGTCAGAATAATATGGCACAAATATGAATCCCTGTCCGTTTGGATGAATTGTAATACATGTGTATGTGTATATTAAACCGGGTCGCATAAAAAAGTGCTGTTGCCCACAGTTAATATGAAACAAATAAAGATCTTACATAGCCTCTAAAATCATGTTTTTCGTGCTTTGACCTTTTTATCCAATGATTGATGTTTTTGTTTGATTCGATTTTAGTAAGTTTTTATTTCAAGGAAACCACAAAAATTATTTGACCAAAGTGTCTGCTTTCATTTGATAGGACTTGCAGAAAAATTATAAAAAATTCGAATAATTTCATCCTTCAAAAAAGTTTCGTTGTTTCGGGTCAGCTTTCAAAATTATATACATGTTTCCATGACCCACATGGTCGCAGGGTGTTATATTACATTTTGATACAGTTGGATGTGGAATCACTCATACTTTGTTTTACGTGGCACTTTGCCCCGAATCAGTGTCAAAAATCAAAAATTTAATAGCAGCTTTTGGAAAAACTAATAATACCTATTAATAGAGAACTTATTATCGATCAAAAATCCGAAGCCTGATTCAAAATCGGCTAAAAATCTACAGAACTCAAGAAAAAACAAAGAGTGGAAACATTATAAGATTCATAATTGAGTTACACACAAACTATCTACCCAATTTCTACGCCTTTGGTTTCGTTTGAAAGGTACATTAGATGAAATGAAACAAAACAAAAATTGGTGGTTTCGGAGGCTTAGTTACCCAAAAATCGCGGTAGTGAAAAACATTATATTTTGATAGTTTTCAGCTTTGGTGAAATAGAACTAAAAAAGTTTTGGAAGACATTACTTTTAGGCGATTTAGTACACATTACTCTACCGTATTCAATTAAAGTTGGCTGCCGATACTTGCCTATTCGCATGTTATTACAATAAAAGTGTTGCACTTCCAATACAATTTTATTTTTTGTTGTTTGTATGTATAGTTGGTCTGTTATGTTGTATGTCTTGTCATTTATTTTGGTTCGAGACCATAGGTTGTGCCGAAGTCTTCAGCAGAACCCAAAATTGGCAAAGAAGGCAAAGTGAGACCTTTATTGTTGCAGCTGAAAGTTGACTGCGCAGTTTCGATGGGCGCTACACCATCTCATCAGAACTTTCAGAACTTTAATTTTATTTTTTTTTCGCATTTTAATAAGCAACATATTTGGGTTACTGCGACTATCAGAGTCTTGAAATTTTATGAGAGTTCATTGGGTATTAAGTTGGACAGTTGTGCAAAAAGTTGGCGAAATTGGTAAAGGGGGTGTGGTTCCTCCCATACGAAGTTAAAATCAATTATCAAATATATTCATTTCTATGACACTGAGAGTTCTGAAATTTTATGTGAATCCATCCACTATTAATCTGGGTAGTTGGGAGAAAATGGGAGGTATTTTTGAAGAGGGCGTGGCGTATCCCATAATATATTAAAACCAGTTATAGAGAATTTTCTCTTACAAGACCGAGTTCCCTGAAATTCTGTGAGTTCATTAAGTTCTCAATTACGTAGGCAAGATACAAATGGACGGGATTTGCACCTTCGTGGCGTGGCACCTTCGCACAGATAGGATCTATAGCCTACATATTAAAAAAAAAGTAACACGGGGGCGGGATGGGCGTGGCAAAGCTGCTCTTGATAATAACTTTATAAAAATTAGTACATATATATTACTGAGCATGAAACTCGAATTTTGATTTTTGACATGCGTTTTTTATCTGGAGAAGCAGGCGGGGTTCAGTTAGTTGACTGTAATCATATTGCTAAAAATATGAATATATGTTGTGTTAGAGCAAAAATTAGTTTGGTAACAAAAAATATCAATGTAAACTAACTAGAAATATAATGTTTTTGAAAAGAAAGAAACACCATATTAGACGTCTGTTTCTAAAGCTCCCAGTAAGTCTAGGATCGAATGTGTGTCATTTTACAGCTTATGATGTCTTCTTTGCGACAAACTTTTTCTTTTGTAAATGTATTCACTAGTTTTAAAGTTATGATTTTTGCAACGAAAAAAATCAAAAGGCCCCACTATGCGTGGCCGATCTCACGGGAGCGCAAGTAGTACCTTTAGTCACCCTTTGAATCACTTATACTTTATTATTCCACTTTTTATTTAGCCAAAAATAGGGTTTGCATTTTCCCGTACTTTTAATTTCCCGGGAAACGGGAATTATTTTTTCAATTTCCCGGGATCCCGGGACAGCACGGGAAATCGTCAACATACTGTATACCATGAGAAAATAAGCTTATTTTTTCCAATGAAACATTCACATTTTATTAAAGTAAAATAAATATATATTTCACAAAGAAACTGTTACAGAATTCATACAATAAAGCGCAATGTAAGATCAATTCAAACATATTTTCAAGTTTCAAAATTAATCAAAGATCAGACATTTCTAATTTTATTGGCAAAGTGGACGCGGCGGAGAACGATCGTACACAGTAATAGTGAGTATAGCACTACGTGAAATGTTTGTTCTTTGTCCTGTCGCTTCAAAAACTTTAAAAAAATCTATTTTCCCGGATTTTAATATTTTTCATATGGAGCTTGGCAGAAAAATCCGAAAAAGTGGATTTTGAATCTACATCCGAACGCAGCTTAAAAATATTTTGTTATCCAACTGCAATATTTGACATACCTGATTAAAAGTTATGTTATGTATACAACATTTTTAATTTTATTGTGGAAATGATGGAAAAAAATATGCGAAAAATATGTAAAATTTCCTACTGAATTCCCGCGGGATTCCCGTACGAATTTCCAGGGATACGGGAAATGAAAAATGTGCGAATTCCCGGGAATTTTCCCGCGGGAAATCCCGGGATGCAAACCCTAGCCAAAAACTGAAGACTATCGTCAATTATCGTCGTCAACTCAGACGTTGTCGTTCTTGCTTCGAGTTGTAAAACCGACCATTTTAAGTGTACGTAGTGGAGCTCTTTTCCTCTCATACAAACCGTCCCGCTTTAATGTACATACAACATATATTGTATGTATGTAAGCATGTATTTGAGTTTGTATAACATAATCGGACAGACATAACATCACTCGACACATAAACGTACTACGTCGTCAATTGAGCTGGCCGTGTGGCTCCACAGCTCATTTCCACATAACGAACAATTTATTACCGTAATTTTTCTATATTTTCATTTCCGTCCATGATTTCACTGTGTTTATGATTGCTGGCTACAGCCATCACGAAGCTTACAGCCGGCCATCAACACAATGACCATTGTTATTATTGGTGCTGGTTTGTTGACTATTTGTTGCCGTGGCCATTAGTGTTTGTCCCAGCACCTCTCTTGCCAGCAATCCTACAAATCCATCCATCCATCCATCCGACGTGCTATCCATCCATCCACACATTCGTCCGTTGTTACAGTCACCAACTAGCGACAGGAAGGCAGCAGCAGTAGTGATTTAGTGCAATTAACTTGTCGCAGTTATTTGTCGATGCCATTCATTCTGAATTGATTTAATTGAACAATTTTATTTGAATTATCCTCTTCGCCACCATCAAGAACGAAAAAAGAATACCAAATGAAAATCAAATTGGGAGTTCAACACAATTCCTTATAACGAAGGTACTCTGGGTTGCTCAGAACTCTCATTCAGTATATTTTTTAATTTATGAATCTGCCTCATATTCCTTAATTACAGGATCACTTAAGAATCGTGTGTATGAAATATGTGCATTAGAGAGGCACACAAACTTGAATGTTTGGAATGAACTTATATTTTCCTTTTCATCGTTGGAAATTGGACCACAAGAAGTGGAGCCGCAGATCGATTTAATAATGAAAACAGTTATCGCTGTAGGGTGTTATATTTACAATGAAGAGACACATAATCTTAAACCTCTGTTAGATTACAATTTCGAACAAGGCGGAAATAATTAAAATCGGTTTACATTTACCAACTAACACAAAAACTTCCCCAAAAATTCGATTTAAAAATTGTTAAATTTATACAAAATTGTTTTATTAATGTTCTTCAAATATTTCATTTTTTATTAATTATTAATTCTATATAATTTCAGTATAATTAAGTAGTGTTAATTTATTTAATGCTAATTTAATTTAATATGAATTTGCGTTATATATATTAATTTATACTCAATAAATATTTTGTTAAGTTTCCTATTGTCAGTTCTAACGAACAAAATGGTTTGCTACACATATTCAGCACTCACAACAGAGGATAACTGAGATGATTATAGTGCCATAGTATCAATGTCAAAATGTTAACATAATTTGGAGAACTTGGTCAATATCCAATGTAAGATATGGGTTTTTAGAGCGATAATGGTTTGGATTGGGATTTTTCTATCGAAAACTTGTGAAAAAAGCTGTGGCAATTTGAAGATGGCTATGCCAATTTCAACACGAACATGTCTGACTCTCATTGTATTCCAGTTTATTGTTTTCTTTTTATTTTCCCCCAAACTATAAATAGTTAGAGGTTAGACTGCAGTTGTTTTTGTTTTATTTCAACCGTACCATAATAATTGACAATTGAATTTTGCACAGTGTACTGCTGGAGCAAACCTTAGAAAATAAAATAAATCAATTGTGTATTGGAATAAATCAAAACGAACATTGAAAATTATTTTTAATTGTTGTTTAGTTTTTATAAAATTAATGTCTCCCAGTACCATTGTCAGTATTCATCAGTCCATATAATTATATTTCAGGTAAAGTTTTAGTTGTATTCCCCATGATTCCTTTTTTGGCATTTTTCTTAATATTAATCAATGTCTATATAATTATAGCTGCTCAGATCAGCTGCAACCAAGTATCACTATTTGTGTTATCTCCCAAAGACAAATTAAAATCTAAAAATACGTAAAGTTTGCACATTTGGGCTATTTCTAAAATATATACGATTTTCCAATTTTCAATGTTAATATCTCAAAATAGTCCTTCCGAATTTCAATTTTTTGCAGAGCTCAAAAATATTAGCTAGAACAAAATTTATTGAATTTTGGCCGCAGGATTTTGATTCTGAGCCTCTGTGCATCGTTGCTAATATCGAGTGATTCATCGTGAGGTTTGATTTCAATAGTTTTTTTTTGAGAGATTACGTATGACTGATATCAAACTGATTTGTCATTATACCCTCACTCTACAGAGTATATATCATTTGGGATCGAAAAAAATGTATGTTTGGACGAAATCCGTTTCACGACATTTAAGCTGTTTGTCCGTCTGGTCAATCTTTGCACATGGTAATATTTTTCCCAAACTTAGTTTAAGTACGAAGATGGCCGAATTTTCCAGGCCCCTTCTGGTACCTCTCACACAAATGACCTATATTTCTATGATAAATTAAAACCAATGTAACTTCCACACGGATATTCCGAATTAGCTATATTTTGGTATCTAATAAAGTTTTTATACTCACTTTAAGTGTGCAAAATATGGCGGGTTTTGACACGCCCCTTCCAGTACCTCCCACACAAATCACCCTAGGCGATATTGACACACCCCTCCTGGTACCTCCCACACGAAGTGGCATAAACTTTGGATGCAATAAAACCGATATAACATCCATACCGGTATTAAAAATCATTTGAAATTTGATATTTGAAAATGTTTTTATAATCACTTTAAACATAAAAAATATTTACGCTTTAGCAACGCCCCTTCAAGTACCTCCCACACAATTGGCTGTATCCTATATAAAATTAAATCCTTTACAACTTGTATACTGGTGCACAGAATCCAACAATTTTATAAATGTGGAAGCTGGGACGAACCTTCTAGCACCTTTTACACAAATCAGCCTGCCCTATGTAAAATTTAATATCTTATAACTTCCGCATATATGTTCTCTGAGAGTGAGGATATATATAAGTCGATTTATCCGACTGAAGCTTACTTCCTTGTTTTCTAATCACTTTAAGTGTACTAAATATGGCAGGTTTGACACGCCCCTTCCAGTACAAATCATCCTAAACGACGTAAAATTAAAGTTGTTATAACTTCTGTACGGATTATCGGAATACTGTGAAATTTGATATTTGGCAATTCGCATGAAATATGGGTGATATTGCCATACCTCCTCTGGTACCTCCCACACAAAGTGGCATAAACTTTGGTTACAATAAAACCGACATAACATCTATACGGGAAGTCAAAATCATTTGCAATTTGACATTTGAAAATTTTTTTAGCTTTAGCCCCGCCCATTATTGTATCTCCCACACAATTCATTTTCAAACAGTAAATGCCATAAATTGTTTTTTAAACCGATAATGACAATTTTAAGTTCACTTTAAAATTTATGAGATTTATTTTACATTATAAATCTAACCTCACGATGAATCACTGAAATATGGAAAAATATTGTTTTTTTTTTTTTGGAAATATTATTGACACTGTCGTAACGATCAATTATTTGCCTTCACAAATATCGAGAAAAATTAGATAAAAAGCTCGTTCCATTGAGATAATATTCCACTATAATATTGTAATTTTCGAATTTTTGATGGTAGCCCTAAACAACAAGTGTAGAATCTTTACACGAATGGAATCATTGCCGAATTCAACTTTGAGGAGAAATGAGCAAACTTTATGCATATCAATACAAAAACTTAAGACTAATAAGAAATGCGCCGTAGTTAATAAACAATAACAACATTAGCGGGTAAAACAACAGAATTAAAAATACAACAAAGGTTGGCGAATATAAGGGCCATTGAGGTGAACTATTGATATTTCCAGTTAAACAATGTCAATGTTACTACTGAATGAATTGAAGGACTACCTGAGTGCAATTTACCTATATTAATTCGAAATCACGTATTGCTAGGAGTTTTAGGCATAGTAAGTGCGAATAGAATCCAATTGGCATAAAATTTAGTTTGGAGATAAAGGAAATTTGCTCATCTCCTCAGCTGCGTATGTACTTTTTAAAATGCAGGACAATAATTAGGAATTCTCGCTTTGGAACTAAAAATCTGCATTTTAGCACTAAATGTGTCCAAGGGTACAATTTCGTGCAGGCAATAGTTAGCCTGTAAACGGGGAACCAATTAACCTTTCCAAATATGTATTTTATTATTTAAATGCTTTTAAAATTAAATACTTCCAAATTCATAAATCTTTTCAAAGACCAGAAAATCCAAAACTGAAGATTGTTATGGCGGATCTACAGTCTAATAAAAGTATAGATTTGATGGTGGTGGTGATATATAAAAAGTAGAGTTCGACCGAAGGTGGCTTTTTGGGCCAAAGCCTAATGTTTTCAAGATATTTATAATATGCTATAATCGATAATCTCGTGTAGATGATATATACATCAAGTCGACTTAATCCTTCGGATAATTTTTCCATCAAGTACTTTTTCATAGATATTGTATTGTATATATACTTAACTAAGGAAGAATCCATTTCGATTGCTATTGACTGCAATTTTGGTTGATTTTGCAAAGAAGAGAAACAAATTGTAAAAAATATAACCCATCAGTTTACCACTTCCAAACTCACACAGTCGCAAAAAATAAATCTAAGAACACTACTTCGAAATTCCAAAAAAATGATCGAAAATCACAATAAAAGAAATTTTAAAAAACTAACGCCATACCAATTCAATTTTTAAAAGTAATTGAAATTACCTACAAAACAAGGTACAGTACATTACAAGTATTTCAAGAGCTACAGGCATTTGAAATTTACCTATTAGAAATTTATAAATTCGGTCGTAACTCGTAAAAAAATTTAATTTTTTCCAAAAACTCGTGTAAAATATTTTTATGCGAAGAATACATACACAAACTTTCGAAACAACGCAAGCTGCCGAGGTCAAAAATCATACAGCTTAACATGGAATGACTCATATATATTTTAGATTATGTTTAATGAAGATTGTCACAGCAAAAGTGACTGTGTAGACCACATGGTCTATTTTTATTTGAATTTGTATACTTCTATTACTGTTTTTACAAGAACAATGCAGTACAATTCGCAAAAAATACATGTGTAATAACATGTAATAACGCCGTACGACAAAGTCGTTACACTTGAACCGGATGATATACGCATGAAATTATAGGCAAAATTGAGTTTCTTGGCTTCTTTCTTAATACTACAACGAAATATTTGATAATCTATAAATGTAAGGATAAAGGTAAAATAAAACATAAAGAAGAAGAAGATAAATTGGGTGATATAGAGAATGATGAATTAGTGTAAAGAAAAGTAAAATAAAGGGTGATTTTTTAAAAGCTATAGGAAAGTTAAAAAAACACATAAAATTCAGAAAAATGCATGAAATGTTTATTTGAATCGATAGTACGGTCCATATAATGTAATGTTAGAAGATTATTTCATGCAAATGTTGACCTACACTGCGCCTCAAATGGTCCATCCGCTTAGTCCAATTTTGGCATTTCCACGTTTTTGAGTAAAAGAGGCCCAATTGCTGCGAACGGCGACGAATCGATAATTGATTGTCATTATTATCACTGGCCGATACAGCTGCGATATTTTCTTCAGTTCGCACTCTACGTAAGCGTGTTGGTAGTTGAATGTCCAACAATGTAAATTTGGTGCGAAATTTAGTCACAATAGCCCGAATAGCCGCTTCAGTGTGTCGATTCAACTGACCATAAAATGGAAGCGCGCGATGAACTTTCTTAACAGAGCACGCATTTTGATAATAAAATTCAATAATTTGCAAGCTTTGTTCGTTTGTAAGACGATTCATGGTTAAATTATAGACCAAACTGAAGATGTTTGACAGTGCGTCAGCTGTTTAAACCCGTGTTGCCAAAAAGATAATAGCTAAAAAATCACCCTTTGTTTATTAAGGGCATTCACTAAATATATATAACTCAAGGCGGACAATTTTTATATACGAAAAGGCACGTTGGGCCGAGTTCAACAACTTTTTCCAGCATTTCAATTGGAAGCTTTGCTTTCTAAACAACGATATAAATGCTGCGGCTGAAATGATTGACAATATTATTTTGATTGGAATGAAGTCAACTAAAGATATTTCGGATAAACCATCTACTAAAAGTTAGTTTAACCAGACATGCAAGACTGCTGTCAGATCCAAAGAGGAGGCGTTCAGGAAATGGCGTTTGAAAAAAAACGTCACCACTGAGCAGACAAGAACTATGTGTGTAGGGTATCCAATTATTCGGACTATTATATTATTCGATTAATCGTTTATTTGAAAACAAAGAATTTCCAATTAGTCGAATAATGACTTCGAGAGTTATTCGATTAACCGATTAATCGAACAATTGTCCAGTGAAATAAAAGATAATTAATAAAAGCTATATAGACAAGACACGCCAGTTTACGGTAGTTCAACAATATACGTTGTATACGCGTTTTTAAGCGCGTCTGATTTTATTTAAAAATCGTAGTTTCAAATTCCAAATTAAAAAAAGTTGACAAAAATAATAATTTCTTGTCAAAATAAGGAAGTAACCCATTTTTTTCGAATATGGATCATGTGATTTATAACAGAACTGACTTTATTATCACGGTGTTAACTTAATTTTTTTTTGCTATTATCACTTTTCTATGAATTTACTATTCTTTAAATTTTAAATAATTCCGAAGCTATTGGTCAGTTTTTTATTTTTCTTAAATAAAATCGGATAAATCGTTCCCGAGTTACTTTAATATTTGTGGATTTTATATTTGGTGTTTCATAGTTTTTTACCAAATTGGACTGGCTATTCAATATCAATTATCATACAAAGCAGACTACGATTTCATTAGTTTTTTAAGACAAAACTTATAATATCGATTGATCGATTATTTGGGCAATTTATTCGAATTATTCGTTATTCGCAAATCATGATTTTTTCATTATTCGAACAAATATTTGACAAAATGTATTCGATTATTTAATCGGTTGGATGCCCTATATGTGTGCCAGTGTACTTAGACGTCAAAAGTTTCTGCACGAAGTAAGAGCTTTCACTCATTTGCAAGAAGAGTAAAGGATAACTCCTCATCTATCCCAACTCTTGTTAAAGATGACCAGACATTCACTAACCCGGTTGCAAGGAATTCATCCTTGCCGGAAAGCAATCAACCACTCCCCGTGATCGAAAATGTATCTAGTTCCATGCCTAAGATATTTTTTCGAACAAGTGGAGTTAAACGGGTTCTCGCAAATCTCGACGTAAATAAATCTCCGGGCCCGGATGGCATTTCAGCACTTGTCCTATGTAAGTGCCCTTCGTCGCTTGCCCGTCCAATCCAATGACAATCTATTCAACCTTGCATACCGTGCAGGGGTTTTCCCAGCGCGTTGGATTATTGCGAACATCCAGCCCATACCTAAACAATAAGAAGGCGTTAAGTTCGCCCGAGCCGAATCTTATATACCCTCCACCAATATATATAAGTACAATGCTGAAATTGAAATCAAAAAATGAACATGCCCTAAATATTAAATTGGTGTTTGTCATTCGCCATTAGGGCAAAACACTTTCAGCTACAGACAAAGTAACTGTATTATTTTGATAAGATGAGTAAAAGTTTTAAAGATCCCATATGTTTCGCGCCCACATTGGAATGTACACATCTCACGAATCTAGGTACGGCCGTTTGCTTGGTACCAGTTTTATTATTTTTTCATTTGGACACTAAAAGTACGATTTTGGACACCGAATTTCATTATTCTTGTTACAGCCGTTTGATTGGTACAAATTTTGTCCCGTTTTGATCCTAAAGGTACAAATAGCGAAATCTATTTTTATTATTCCCGCCCACGCAGTAAAAGCAATGTACACACCGAATTTCATTATTATAGCTGCAGCCGTTCGGTTAGTACCATTATTATCCCCATTCGCCCCATTTTCCGCCTAAAAGTAAAAATTTAGAAAAATTCCTTTTTGTTTCGAATCTTCACGGTCAAATGTATGTTGGTATCATTTTTATCCCTCTTTTCCAATTGTATCCATTAAAAGTATTTTCCTTCTATTACTATTACTTTCAGGCCCGTGCGCAGGATTTTCACCTGGGGGGGGTTTTCATCAACACTCATAAAAAAGTTAACCCTAAAATGAGTTAAAATTAACTAAAATTTAGGAAACCAAGTACATGTTTACTAAATATAAGTAGAATTTTGCTGAAATTTTCCTAAATCTAAGTAAATTTTTCCTAAAACCAAGTAATTTTTTACTAAATTTAAGCAAAATTTCCTTAAAATTAAATAAATTTTTTACTAAATCTTAGAAAAATTTTGCTGAAAATTTCCTAAAACTAAGTAAATGTTTACTCAAATCAAGTAAATATTTACTCAAACTGAGGACAATTTTGCAGATTTTTTCCTCAAAACGAGTAAATTTTTACTTAAACTGAGGAAAATTTTATTTTATATTTTATACAAGGAAAAAGGTTCAATTTAACTAAAAAATCAATCAAATAGTTTTGCTTCAGAGTATACAAAACTGATACAAAAAATTACAACATGAAATATTTCTCAAAAGTTTCATGATACCTCTGCCACAAGGAGTTGAGCTATTATTAAATTATTGTTGCGAAGGCAAGATAGGCGCCTTCGCAGTGGTTGTTTAGAATAATTCATAAAGTATTTAAGAAATAAGTCTCTGCAAACGAACGAGAATTGCTGCTTAGATTAATATTCAAGATTTTTTTAACAATTTCAAATGTTTTTTATAAGTTCATTACTTAAATGTATGAAGAACTCGGCATAAATTTCAGTAAACATTTTAACTTCATTTTAGGAAAAAACACTTTTTTAAGTTAAATTTTCTATACAAAAAATTTCAGATTTTTTTCCCACTTAAAACCTTGGAAATATTCTTCCACATAAGTAAGAAACTTTACTCATACTTAGTTAATTTTCCAACTTTTTAGGAAATTTTTACTGCAGCGTTTGGAAACCACTTATATTATATTTCCAGGATCTTCGAGAAATATTTTGCTACATTCGTCCGACAGTCAGTTCGTCAGTACAATCAAAGGAATATGTCAGTAAAAGAAAGCAGAAAGTCTACTGAAAGAGCAGATTTTCTGCTGTTAAAAAAGAGACAGCAGATTTGTATCTGCTGATATGGTAAACAGCTGTTTGCTGTTTTTAGCAATATATGTGATACGCATATTGTCCCAAGATAATATACAAGAAAGTTCGAGCTAAAATCGCTTATTAACGCTTATCTATTTTTATATTTTAATTAACAACAGCCAATTTTAGCAGACTGCAAACTCTTTAGCAGTGCGAATGGTGATGTAAGATTGCAGAAAATTGCTGTTATGCCGAAAAACAGCTGTAATAGCAGAAAAGTCTCTGCTGATAGGCAGCAGACAATCGCTGCTTTTATTAACAGACTTGTTCTCTAAGTGTATAACTTTTTTTAAATATTTGCTTGAAATTACATACATACATATCGTGGGCTTATATTCATAAGTGGCTATGAACAAAAACATAACTTTTCAGGAGTGCGAAAAAACTGATTTTCTCCTTAATTTGAAGATAAATTATTAATCATTCTTCTACAGTTTAATCTAAAAAGCAATTAGCAATTAGTACTACGATTAAAAAGTTTTCGAAATTTCATATTATTCGCGGTTTCATGGTTCATAGCCACTTTTGTATGTTTAAAATTGAGCACTATGAATGTTGAAATAACAATACGATTTATTGTAAAAACTATAACTTTTTTCATGAAATCTTGGCAATGTTGTAAAGAAAACGCGTTTTCTGTGGTGTACACACCGAATTTAAAGATTCCTGCTTCATCCGTCAGATTGGTCGCTTTTAACATATAGTCGCGAAAATCGCTGCAATTGATGAAAAATCCAAAATTCGCCATTGCAATTCCTTATATTTAACTTTATTCATTCATAATTCTGAAACTTTTCATGCACAAATATTCCCCATGAAGTCAGCAACCACATGCCAAAGAAATATTTTGGTATTCTCAATATAATAAAAAGTTACACCGGTTTTTCTAAATATACTTTTCACAATTTTTGACTTTACAGCCACCGTTTTTCCTAGTTTAGCCTGATAACTGGGGAATCAAAATGCTATTAACGCGAAATGATGGAATTTGATAGTACGATATGCTCAAAATCCAAAAAAAAATGTTTTAAACAAAATCGTTGTAGCGAATTACAACCTTCGGTTATATGCTGCTCCATTTTTGAACTATATTATTTATATTATTTGTATGTTCATAACCATTTATGCAGTCACAAACTGTAGTGTGAGTGGATCAGAAACATTTGGAAAAATGGCTTCAGAAATAAAATTATTTTCCAAATTTATATTAGAGATGACATACAAATCTGAGAATAGTTTGGCATCAAAAAATCATTTTCGAGAAAATGGTCCATAGCCTCTTTTGAATATAAGCCCTCGATATATATTTTGAAGAAATATTACACAAAAAACGATCAAATTCCTCGGCGATAAACCCTTCAGTCCCGCATTTTTTCTATGATAAATTCAGAAAAGTGGATATGATTTTTGACAAAGTATTGGTTTAAATAGGATGTCTAAAGAGTTTTGGGATTTTTAATTTATATAGGACATGAGTAATAGGATGTTTACTCAAAATCTTTATACGTATATTCCGATTAAATAAAAAATATTTAGAATGTTTCTTCATTTTTATAATCTTAAATATGTATAAATTCGAATAACAAATACAGTTTTTTTTGTTTTCGATGAAATGCAAGAAGAAACAACTTCACTATTTTCAAATGTAATTCAAAAGACACCATTTGCAATTCAAAAATTCCATTTTAAATTCAAAAAATATCAATTGAAATTCAAAAATTCCATTCGAAATTCAAAAAATATCATTTGAAATTCAAAACTCGTTATTTGTAATTCAAAACTCGCCATTTGAAATTCTTCTTTTGAGGGAAAAAATAGTTTGTTTGCGGTAAACATGTCATCAGTTTTTGTAAATGAACAAAGAGAAATAAGTTTATGTATATCAAACAGTGTTCTTCGTTTGTCGAAATGGATTTGTATTATAATTGCAAACTCCCAAAACATTGGAAGTAACAGAAACAGTCGTTGTTGCATCTGTGATGAAAATAGGACACATCGGTTCAGATTTAGATACAGCTCCATAAAAATGTCCAATCGCAAATGTTACATCTTAGCGCTCTACAAGCATCAAGTATCAAGTATCAAGCAAAATTATTTGCTTTTATTAGGAATATTTTAGATTTCATTATGATATCATAGTGATTCTTATCTACACTTTTTTAAAATTACTAAACGATTTTGTTATTAAATTTCCAAACTTTTATTGCAGTACACAATTAAACATTTATAAGATATAGCTCTAGTCGAATGTCAAGAAGTGGTATCGGTTAATAAAAATGGAAATTTTCCGAACAATTTGGTGTCCATTAGCGAAATTAGCACTACACAATCTTGAAATTGGCACAAGTCGTTTAGTTTGTTTGTATTTTTCATAAACTTTGTCCGAGTTATTTTAAAAAGACCTTAAAAATTCTATATTTTATTGCTTCAGAAAGTCTAGAAGGTTTTAAAAAGTATATGTTCGAAACCTCTCTGGGGGGGGTTTGAACCCCCAAAACCCCCCCCCCTGCGCACGGCCCTGATTACTTTAATGCTTGACACATTGTGTGTGATTTTATGGTTCTGTATCTAAAAGTGGAACTTCACGTTTATCGTTAGTAACATATAAGCCACTGTGTCCAAGCTCCGTTTGGATATTTCGGATTAAATAAAATTTCATTCAAACCACTACAAGAAGTTCACTAAAATCTTGTTATTTCGAGATTTTCACAATATCTCTCATTTAAATTAAATTACTCGTTTGAGAACATCTTAAATCATGAAAATACAATCAATGTTATTATCTTGTAGTTTTAATTGGCCAGGACTTCTGTTTTATTTAGTGGTATGATTTTAATCAGCAAGCTAATTAGGCCTAACGTAAGTAATGTAAAAAAATGTCTTTTTATTCCATTTTTCCCGACGTTTCGTCAATATTTTTTGACTTCTTCTGGGGATTTCGTCTATTTAAATAAAATATTTTAGTTGTAATTTTATACTAGTAACAAAACAATATTACACTTACAATAACACCAATAATTCAATATTATATTAGGTCAAAATTTCCTTACACGTAAAACATTAATACATAAAAACATGACAGACAAGTTAAATGTAATATCGCAGATTCGTTTTTTTATGTGATGTTGTCAGTGTCCTCCTTTATGTTCATGTTTTTTTCTACATTTTGTTGTATTCTTAAGCTTTCTATCAAATATCTCTTCTTATCTTTGTTCACCTTGTCCAGTATTTTGACATTTTCAACATCCGGCGTGTGATCAGTGTTTATGGTGTGTTGTGATAGTGCAGTTCTCTCTTTCTTCTCTTCTATGTCTGTTTTGTGTTCTGCCATTCTTATTTGAAGAGATCTCATTGTTGTTCCTATATACAACATGTCACATTTTTAGTTGTTTGTTCCATTGCATGTAATTTCGTACACAACGTTGTGTTGTTGGTCCTTTACTATTGGATCTTTGACATTAGAAAAACCCGTGGATAATGTTGAGTTTGGCGTGTATGCAAAACATATGTTCTGTGTTGTTATTGTTGATTTGATCGTTTTTCTGTCGGTTAGGCCAGGCATGTATTTTACACTGCAAAAGTTTTTGTCTTCTTTTTCTTTGTTGTGGTTATTTTCAATGTTTTCTAACTCGTTCTTTTTCTTTAATATTTTTTGTTTAGTTTCTTCTATTAGTTGTAATGCAACTTTTTTCGCGAAGCTGTTGTTCGTTAATATTTTTACTATTTCTTCGATGTTCTTGTTGTGAAATTGGTTGTCACTGACGGTTAATAGATGAGGATTTTTGCTGTATTTATAATCTGTGATTTTGGTTGAGTTGAATTGTAATTTATAATTCTTCCCGATGTTGATTTTTTTGTACCAGCATTTTTGTCATGGAGAAGCATTGTATCAAGATAAGCTATTTTTCCGTTATTTTCTATTTCAATAGTGAATTGGATTTTGTGGTGGTATTTGCTAAAGGTTTGTTGGATCTCTTTTTTCTATGGCTAGGATATCATCTACATATTTGGTTATGTATTTGAAATTTACGTTTTTACCTTTCAGTTCACTGATTGAGTCATCAAGAAGTAGGTCAAGTACGATATTTGCTATTGTAGGGTCCACTATTCCCATTGGCATTCCGAAAATTTGCTGATAGATCTCTTTGTCATACGAGAAGTAATTATTTTCAATTAAGCAGAAGTTTAAAATATGCAAAAATCTAAGTATCCTAGTATGTTTTTCGATCTTGGTCCAGTTTTTCATTATGATATATATATATATATATATATATATATATATATATATATATATATGTGACCCGGTCTATGAAAAGGGACCTTCGGTGTGAAAATATAATTTTTCACTTTTTTGGCGATTCGGATAGACTAATGTGTGCTCTTTCTAATGGCGCAAAGCAGAAGTTTCCAACTCGTAAAGAAGTTTGTCAGGAATTTTCCAAAAAAAGAGCAGAAATGAGTGAAAATGAAAAAAAATTGGACATTGAATTATAACATAATAAACATAATTTCATACTTTTATTTGAAGGGAAACCAGCCATTTTACATAAAAATCGAAATATAAAATAAATCTATAATTTTTTTACGCTTTATATTTTTTTTTTCCGATGCCAAATTTTTTTTGGTAGTAGAGCCGCAGAATCTTCCTCGTCATTACCATCTGCCTTTCGTTTCTTCGATGCCAACTTTTTTTTTTGGTAATGGAGCCGCAGAATCTTTCTTGTTATTACCTTTTGCTTTTTGTTTCTTCGATATCGAATTCTTGTTTTGCAAGGGAGCCGCAGAATTATCTTCTCCATCAACTTTGGATTTTTGTTTCTTTGGCTTTTCTTCCGGTTTTGGGGCTAAAATATCTACTTTTCTTGGATCTGCGACTAAACTGCGGAGATTTTGGTAAATATACTATTGGCGTTCCAACGTTAAACCAACTGGATGTATAGTTTTTGGCATTTCACTGACGATAGGTTCCAACAATAGATGAAAAGAGTCCACGTTCTCACTATCCGCGAATTTTTTTGCTTTTACACAATCTGTACAGATTATGAAGTGATGGAACTGCGTTATGCCAACGAGTGGCCGATAAAATAGTTTGAAATAGGTATCCCATTGATACCATGTAACATTCTCTGCTGATACTACTTTATTATAACCACCGGGTGAGGATTCAACAACACATTGCAATAAATCTTCATAAGTATCGATGTTGCTAAGAGCATACTTTGCTTTGAAAATCCCGAAGAAGCGATCAGGCGCAAATTTCGTATGTCCTGTTAGTAAGAAATTGAATAAAATCGTTTGTTCAAGTTTTCGAGCAACTCTCCATTGTAAATACGATAATACGGTATTATTTTTGTTTTGCCCTACGCAATTGTCACAAAAAATAACCAGTTTTGGGATATCTTTGCAATGAGTTTCTAAGTAGTGATGCAAAATGCTGATGACACAGTTCGGTCCTTTACCAATATCATCCTTCTCATCAATTAAGTAATTATGCTGAAAATGAAAATTAGGTATAGTTCAAGTGGTTCGAGTTTGTACAATTTCAATGTTTGATATCCTCACCTGAATTTTCAATTTTTCGTTTGTGATTCCAAAAATTCCACACTTTTTTGTAGCTTTAAAGTATGCTGAGCCCGGCTGCTGTGGACTAGTAGGGTAATGTACAGTTTGGGCAAAATCAAACGAAAGAATTACTACCGTATCATCAGTATTTTCGCACCAACTTTGATAATACGCTCGTTGGTTACGGGCCTTGTGAAGATGATCAAGAAATTGATTCAGTTTTTGTTCTCGTTCAATATCAGAGACGTTTTTAGTCAGCGTAATCGAAACCGTATTTCCTATGTTAAAAAAAATCACGTTTAGTATTGGATGTAATTATTAAGGTAAGTACCAATTCATCTAAAGGGTGTTTTTTATTGGGGTATAGAACTTTAAGTTGGCATCACTTTTTTAACTGGCAGCCATTTTGTCAGCTGTCAAGTGATTAATATTTAGTTTGGTTTGCCATTTCATCATGAACAGGTTGACAAAAGAACAACGATTGCAAATCGTGCAAATTTATTTCGAAAGTAATGGTTCAGTTCGCGAAGTTCACCATTTTATGGTCGACATAATCGTCCATCAGAGCAATTAATTCGGTTAACCATGGATCGTTTTCGCACTACGTTTACTCTATGTGATAATACGCATCCGCAGAGACGTCGAACAGTGCGCACCGAAGAAACAATTGCCGCTGTAGAGCAAAGTGTTGAAGAGGACCCGAATGAATCGATTCGCCACCGCGCACAGCAATTGGAGCTGCACAGCAATTGGAGAAAGTGGTTGAAAATTGGACCTGTAGAATTGGCTATATTCGAGCCAGCCGCGGCGGCCACATGCCCGAAATCATATTTAAACATTAATGGCATAAAATTATCCTTCCAATAAAGTCAAATTGATGGACATTAAAACGATTTTCTTGTGTTTTATTTCAATTCGAAGTTCTATACCTCAATAAAAAACACCCTATACTTAGCACGACATGTGTCGCATAAATCGTCTGCTGGTTTCATTGTTGTTACATACGGAATATACTTGGCCCATATACGACAAAAGCTGCGATAACTCATTTTTGGTTCGTTCTTTTGGAGTGAATCAATGTATTTTCGATGAACTGACGACTTTGTTTCGCTCGAAGGTAATTTCATTACTCGGTAATCTTTAAATTTTGGAAGTCGGCCAGGTAGTGGCAAAGCTAACAGATCTGCAGTGTATTCGATAAATTTTACAGCCTTTTCAATTTCAGCTGGTGTAAATGATTTCGTATTCGTACTGCATTTATTAGCTAGGCCATGTTCTCGCACTATTAAACCGTTTTTATGATAATGAGTTACCAAATGTTTGTAACGTTTTATTCTGCATGCGTGCAGAAAAAGGAAAAGTGAACGACAAATTGGTATGCCGAGGAAAGAGAACTGAATCTGATGCCTTGTAACTTCTTTACCTTTTCTGCATTCTTCTACCTTCCGCTTAGCTATTTGTGAGTAAACACTTTGCAATTCTGCATTATACCTTATTTCAGCTTCGATATTACTTAGTATCACTAGATCTAGTTTGTTTTTGGAAAGTTCGAGACAGTTCATTCTACTATCAACAATCCGATCTCGCGGTATAAGTGTATTGCATTTCTTAACACAACAATCGGTAGAGAAATATTTTGTTATCAGCTTTTCTTCTTCTAAATCCATAATAGATAAGTCCATTTTAACGAAACGTTCCTCTGTATTATCTCCTGCCTGATGTAAATCATGATCGCTGTCGAAATCGTAATCAATGTCGGTTTTATCACTATCTTGTTCGTCTTCACCAATATATTGTCTAAGAACGAAACTAACCTCTTCATCTACACTCATTTTTAATTTATTTCGGAATCAAAAGACGCATAAAAATGATTCAGTAAACGTAATCACCTCTTCACTGTTGGTCGTTAACTAAAAAAGAACTCGGTAAAACCACGAAATTACGCCATCTAATACGATATTTTTCGAGACAGAAACAACACTGAATATCTTTAAACACGGTAGGATGAGTAGGGATACAGAGAGAAGGGAACAACTGAAGCGAAACTGATCACATGACTTGTTTATCTTTAACAGCTGTTTTCTCGAAAACTTGTTTTTACACCGAAGGTCCCTTTTCGCAGACCGGGTCACATATATATATATATATATATATTGTTACCTTTATTCGAAATCGCGTTTTTACATATTCCGTTAGAAGGCGCGGTAATACATCGGAAGATAAAAAAATCGCGTTCTTTTAGAATTGACATATTTTTAACATTTACACTCTCATTGGGGCCTACATTAGGGTTAGTCATTTTTTCATTTTTTTTCGAATATCAAAAATCTGTGGAAATGGCATGTAGGGCAGGCAAAAATAATAAGAATTGCGTTTTTACTTTTTCGAAATTGTAAAAAAACCTTCCGCACAAAATGCAATTACTTTAGCTAAAAACAAACTTTTTTAGTTTACTTTTTTTAAATTTAAGAAATTTTTTCTGCAATAGTTGTTCTTGGAAATAATTTTTTTAGTTGGTTTTAGTGCATCGATTTCAAATATGCAATTTGATCAAAAATCTGTCATTTAGTTTTTAAGCTACATCGATTTTAAAATTTGCAACTCGGTTTCATTTCTCTAATAAAAGTTTGACAATACAGAAGAAATGTCATAATACATAATTTATATCGTTTTTAGTTTTAAATTATTTTTTCATAGTTTGTGTTCACATCGCCATGTCGTTTAAAATATTATCAAATTTTAAAAATCACAAAAAAATTCAAATAAAAAAGTTGGTTTTGAGCTAAAGTAATTGCATTTTGTGCGGAACGTTTTTTCACAATTTCGAAACAGTAAAAACGCAATTCTGCTTGTTTTTGCCTGCCCTATATGCTATTTCCACAGATTTTGAATCTAAAAAAATGACTAACCCTAGCCTACATATGTAGAAAATTAAAAATAATCAGTATTTCTGGAATTTTCTCTCAGGAAATCAAACCTCATCCTACTATATACATGAATTACATTCTTTACAGCGTCTTGTGTATTTCAAGTCCAAATTACTAATGATACGTTTGCATAAAGGAAGTGAATTGTATACATACATACATACCAATTAAATCAATATATGTAAGCATACACTCTTACGCCACAGTACGCTCTTCCATGTTGTTTTTACGTTTCAAATCAATTGCTGGCTGGATGATTGTTATTATTTTAAAAAAGTTTAAACTGTTTTGGAAAGTAAATCTCGACATGCTCGTTTTGTAAACAATCCCATTTCAAAAAGAAACTCATCGTTTGCAATTCCTTAAATTGCAATTTGTTAAATTGAATCTAGAATTTCAATTTCAACACATCCTGCTACAAATTGCACGAAACTGATTTGTAGGTACCCTGTAGGAAATGTCAATAGTGAAACAGTACTGACTTACTATTGACTGTGTCGCCAGTACTACTGACCAAATATACCCCAGACAATGTAAAATTCTATTGACATTTAACATGTACTTGTCATTGAGAATGAACTACTGACACAAGAACTACTGACTAGGTGGTACTTTTGGAACCATATGGAGACATTGGAACCACTGAATCAGTAGTCCATTGTCACCATTTTGTCAACACTTTTTTACCAAATAAAAAGGCGTAAAATTAGAAATTAAAATCATATTTATTATGTATATTTAATTAAATTAAAGAAAAATTCAGTCTTTTTCATGGGCACTATTTCTTCAAGGCTGGCCATACCTTCCGTCTAGGCCTTCCTCCTGCAATATACTGAGCAGCTTCTCCAAACACTTTCTGGAAGGCGATGTTTCGATGTACCACTGCTTCAGTTTTTCCCTCAAATTCAGAGTTGGAGTGGGCAAATCAGCTAACTCAAAATCTTCAAAAGTTTCACAATTTTCTTCTTGCAGCACAAAATCACTGAAAGTGCTCTCTCTAGAAATTAACTCCTCTTCAGCATTTGCTCTATCCTTGTACAATTTTAATTGCTTTTTCACAAGTCTTTTGTAATTTCTTTTATTCATTTTTTAATTCACTTATAAAACTCACTTTTCTTTTTAAACTATTGTCCAATTATTGCGATACCACGTGTTTTCACAACCAAAAAAAGCGAAACAATGAAAAGGAAGAAGAAGTATTGACTCTCATTTGTCATAAATTTCTCTACACATCAAAGCCTGTAGACAAATTGTTGACAATGTCACCATAACAAAGCGAAACAATGAAAATGAAGAAGAAGCATTAACGCTCATTTGGCATACATTTCACTACACATTAAAGCTAGAGAAATATTTGTAGACAAGCTGTAGACAAATTATCGACAATGTCACCATAATAGTTGACAAAAGTGGTGACATAGAGACACATGTCCCCAGACTTCCTACAGGGTAATGTCGCAATGGATAGATGTGTACATGTACGAGGTACATACTTGTATGTGTAAGACAATCTTTTGATGGATCCTTACGCAGTAATATACCGTTCAAATGAAAAAGTAATTTTCCGAGAAGACATTCTAGTTTATTGTACAAACAATACTTTATAACCACAAACATATTTTGTTTATTAGAGTAGTGATACCATACCATTATATTGCCAAACATTTATGTATTCTCATTCGTGGAAAATATTTATAATAAAATACTTAAATAATATTAATTAGTTATTACACAATATGCTGCTCGTTAATGTGTACGAAATGCCTTAATACACTGGTGATCGGAAACCCGTGAAACATGTATGAGGCAATTTAGACAGGTGAGTTTGAGAATGTGTTCAAAGAGTATGACTGTATGATTTAGATAAAATTTAACATGAATATTATACATTATATTCAATACGTATAAATACAGATATTTCTGAAAGGGATTGGAGTTCGAAGGTCATTGAGATGTAACTTCTGAAAACTATGTGTCAATCATATGGTGCACGTGCATGTTGAATTTCATGACGCGCTTTGAATTGCCTTCTGAGAGTTAATTAAACTACGATTTTTTTTGAAAATTTTCAAATTTGTTTGCTTAGATATTTGATAATTCACTATTCTACAAGAAGCAATTTGCTGGAAATTCGACAAAAAATATATTTGTGTCTTCTACCACAAAAATCAAGGATTTTTCTAGTGGATACTAGGTAGACAGGTTGGGCGGGCCAATAGTTTGTGACATTTTATCATAATAATCACAAACAAACCAGCCATTGAATATGGACCCTTGTCTTTTTTTACATCTTTTACCGATCTTTGGTCCTATTAGCACCAAAGCACTCAATATTATATTTGAAATGAAGGATGGCAGATCCCACCCTACCGACGAGTATGTAAGCCGGAAAATATGTGTGCTTCCGCCACTTCTATCATTCTATAACCAAATGTGCAAGCTGATACATATATGTGAAGCCTTGTGTGCTAAAATTATAAAATTATTGAAAATCGTAAAGTGCTGTTACATTTAAAAAGTACAAATTTGCAACATTTCATATCTAGAACTATTATTTGTATTTCTAAAACAATAGATAATTGTTGAAAGTCAAAGACCAGAAGCAGAAACAGGTTGAATCTAGGGTAATTGGTTACGATTTTATTTTGGTTCGGATTTTAAATTATTTGATTAATCGTTTATTCGAAAATAAGGAATTTTCAATACATCGAATAATGGCTTCAAGAGTTATTCGATTAACCGATTGATTGAACAATTATCCATATCAATAAAGCATAATCAAAGGCTATATAGACTCCGTAAGTTTAACAACAAGAATATAGGCTCCGTAACAATTAGCAAGGAAAAACGCGTACACCATAAAGCCTACAGTATTCTCGTCAGATTAGAGACTGTCGAGTTCAAATAGAGGTGCATGTGGCATTTTGATAATACAGTTGAACTTCGATTAACCGAGACTCTATTAACCGTGATTATCTATTAACCGTGAAGCTGAGTGGTTGATTTTTTTCCTCTATTAACCGTGATTTACCTCTATTATCCGTGATGCACATGTCCATGTGACTGCTTGTTTGTTTTTTCGTATAATACACACACATCTCTCATATTAAAATTCGGTGATTCCCCTTTTTCATGAAAGTGTAATTTTCATATCAAATTTCATATACATTCATCAGTGTTAAATTTGATCTGTCAAGACCATACCGTCTGGATGTACGATTGATGCTGTCGAAAAGTGGATGGTGTGCGACTCTGATGTCGCTCCGTTTGCTATTATATCTGAAGACGAAATCGTAGACATGGTTACCCAAAGCCAAGAAGATGAGCTTGATTCAAATTCCGAGGAATCAGATGGAGGAAATGCGGACGAAACGCCTACATTGCCGCCGGCAATAGAGGCTAGTAGTATTTTGTTAGGTTTTTTAGAAAACTTTAATTGTCCAAGTATTTCAGAACCAGATAAAATGCACATATATCGCATACAAACTTATTTGTTAGAAGAACAATCAAAAGCTAAAAGCATAAGACAGACTTCCATAAAAGATTTTTTTAAATAAATGTCTGTATTCCTAGAGATATGATAAGTTATTTATCGACGCAGATTTACATGTTTTTGTCAAAAATAAATAAAAATAATAAAATTTATACATGTAAAATTTTACCTCTTTTAATCGTGATTTTCGGTTATCCGTAATTAGCCCGGTCCCGAGCATCACGGTTAATCGAAGTTCAACTGTACTTAAAATGTACAAGTATGCTTCAGGGGTTACACCGCCCTGAAAAAAGTTTAATTTTTTTCTCCAAAAATCCTATACGCTTTAAATAATAATTTAAGCGTCTCTGCATATCGCAATTATAGTAATTTTCGGAGTTACAGCACTCAGAAAAAAGTGAAAGGAGGTTAATATGAGCTCCAATTTAGGAAAACTGAATTGAAATATTGCTAAAGCAATATTTCCTCATATCAAGTTCAAACTTTGCCTTGAAAGTAGGACATGCCAAGTAAAAATTTACACAAACTGAAGAAAATTGCAGCAAATTTTAACTAAATCTAAGTAAAATTTTGCTGAAAAACTTATCAAACTAAGTTTGAGTAAGTATTTACTCAAACAGTGCATAATATCATCGAATCTACTGAATCGATTGGGTTCAATATTTGTATTTATTTGTTACAGCAAATATTAGGAAAATTATGATATAGTTTGCTTATAGCGATATGTGTTAAATAAATTAATATGTTTCATTATTATATAGGGTGGGCCATTTAAAATTTTAAATTTGATCTACCGATTACTTTTCTTTGAAAGGTAGAATAACATTCATTTTTATTTTTTTTTTTTCAGGTTTATGTTTGACATTTGCATATTTTGCAAATATACGCTATACGTTCGAATAAAATTGGGAAATGTTAAAAATTTACTTCCGAAGTCGTGAGTCTTTAACGTAAACTGCAAGCAATTTACGGCAATTTAATTCAGTTTGTGCGTCAATTTGTGTAGCGAGTTCATGAAAATGGATCGTTATTGGACAAACCAACCCGTACACGTTCTCGTCCAGTGCGTTTAATAGAAAACATTGCTGCTGTCATCAACTCGTTATCGTTCTCTTGACATGAACATTTCTCGCATTTCTTTGCGTAATTTGCAAAAATAGGTTGATCGGTTGAAGTACTGCCGAGCCAGTAGTGGTAGTCATATGAATGATATTGTACTCCATTATTAAATGGCAAAGTTCAACCTTTCCAATAAAACCAGAAAGTTTTTATAGCCGATTCTAATTTTAAATTAAATTAATATGAATTACTTAATTTTAAAGACCATGTTCACTTATAGGGCGTGTGTACAAAAATGTTTTTATTACTTGGTAGTCTTTGGCTATATAAATGTGCATGTCCAACCTTCCAGACAGTCAAGGGTGCATACATATGGAATTTCGTTCCATTTTTAACCTAAAAGTACGAATTTCGGAAATTCATTATATTACACGGAATGTACTCACCTAATTTTACGATTCTAGCTACAGCCATTTGCTCGGTACCAGTTTTAACTATTTTAATCTGTTTTGTCTCTAGATTTGGAGAAAGCCTTTTATTTATGTGCAAATAGAAAAAGAAATGTATAAATAGAGTTCCATGATTCTAGCTGCAGCCGTTTGATTGGTACAAATATAAATTTGCAAAAATCCTAATCCTAAATCGCGTCTACACAATCAGAGGAATGTACACACCAATTTTTATAATTCTTGCTGTAGCCATTTGGTCGGCACCAATTCTACCCCTTTTTGTCCATTTTGACTCTAAAAGTACGATTATCGAAAGATCGCATTATATTTCCAGTCTACGCTACCAGTGCGATTTGATTGATACAATTTAATCCCCGTTTCCCAATGAAAGAACATACACTCACTGGAATGCACATGCTTTCCGGCTGCAGCTATTACCGAATCCCATTACCCACGCTTTTTCGGAATTTTGCCCCTTAAAAGTACGAATTTCGAAAAATACCTATTTTTTATGTATATTTGAGGCAAGTACATACCGAATTTCACTTTACTAGCTATTATAGTTTGATTGGTGCCATTTTTATCAATTTTTGTCCCATTTCACCCCCAAAAGGTATAGATAAATTTACTATTGGGAGTATTTCATACCCATTCCTTATTCAAATTGCGTAGATTTAGAGGACAGAAATAAATCATCAAAATTGAGAATATAGCTTCAAATTATCAGTTAGTTATAATCCAAGTATATGTGTTCTTTATGTTTCCTTCATTTTTATACACTCCACGAGAGTATTATGTCTTTGTGCATTTGTTTGTAACACCCAAAAGGAAACGAGTTAGACCCATCGTTTATTATACAGATCGACTTAGAATCACTTCCTGAGTCGATTTACCAATGTCCGTCTGTCTGTCCGTCTATTGTTGTAATCAAATTACAGGTCGCAATTATAGTCTGATCTTAACAAAAATTGTCACAAGTAAGTTTTGTGGATCAAACACGAACGCTATTTAATTTGAGGCAAATCGGTTCAGATTTAGATATAGTCCCCCATACAAATGTCGTTCCCGATTTGACATTTTCCGCTCTAGAAGCCACATATTGTACTCGATTTTCTTTAAATTTGGCACAACATCTTATAATCCAATTAGAAACATCAACGCTGATACTGGGTAAGATCGGTTCAAATTTGGATATAGCCCCCAAACAGATGTCGCTACAAAGGTCAATTTGACATTTCCGCTCTAGAAACCGCATATTGTACTCGATTTTCTTGAAGTTTGGCAGAACATCTTATAATCCAACTAGAAACACCTATGCAGAAATTGGGTAAGATCGGTTCAGATTTAGATATAGCCCCATAGAAATGTCGCTCCTGATTTGACTTTCGTCGCTCTAGAAACCACATTTTGTACCCGATTTTCTTTAAAATTGGCACAACATATTATAATCGAAAGAAACCTATGGTGAAAGTGGGTAAAATCGGTTCAGATTTAGATATAGCCTAAATAGAAATGTTGCTCCAAATGTTTAACCGATTTTGGCCATTTACATGATACACAAATCCTTCCCGTTTTCACTTTTTCACCGAATTGAATTATATTCGGATAGAAAGTGGAGTGTATCATAGAGTCGGCTCCGCCCGACTTTAGCCTTTCCTTAATTGTTTTATTTAATTCACCTAACATCACCAGCAAAAAAATGGAAGTACTTTCGTAGGAATCACATATTAATCGCATCTTAAAATCCTTATGTGCATTTTTCGCGCTTTTGAGAAAATTCTTTAAACAACTTCCAAAAAAATCGATAATATGTAATATTTTACGAATAACAAGTGAATGGGAACGAATTTTTAGTATGCGGTCACAGAGGTAAGGTGTCCGCTTTGCATCCAGGAGGATTCGGGTTCGAATCGCGGCTCGGGCAAAAACGTTTTTGTGTTTTTTAATACTTCTATAAATAAACAATGCTGCATTTTGTATAATTGTAACAATTTTAACAAAATAAATTTTTATTGATGTATTAATGTACTTCAAATAAACGGATTTTTCTAAATCAATTTGTAATACTGATATCGATTATTAGGGACAATTTATGAAAATTATTTGTTATTAGAAGATTGTGATTTTTCTTCATTCTTCGGATGTATCTGATTAATCGAATAAAATGTAATCGGAAAGAATGTTATTAAAATTTAAACAATTTGAATATACACATGTACGTTAGGGCGTACCTCAAAAAAAAAGTTCGCCGTACACCTTCGAATATGAAGTATTATTGAAAGGTAGTTTCAAAAAAAAAAATTTTATTTTTTTATGCCGAACGTAGGGGTCGCGCTTTTACATTTTTCTATATAACTTGTATTTATAAACGGATTTTAAAGTGTGATACATCGATGTTTTTGTCTCGACGAGGCCGATTTTTTTGTCTTTGAAGTCATTGAGCTCAAGCACCCCCTTCTGGTACTTACCCATCATTTCTCAGTTGCTACTACCCTAATGTACCACTCTAATAATCGAAAATTAAAGCTCGCATAAAATCATGAATCATGTTTGAGCTCAATGACTTCAAAGACAAAAAAATCGGACAAAAACATCGATGTATCACACTTTAAAATCCGTTTATAAATGCAGAAGTTATATAGAAAAATGTAAAAGCGCGACCCCTACGTTCGGCATAAAAAAATAAAAAAAATTTTTTTGAAACTACCTTTCAATAATACTTCATATTCGAAGGTGTACGGCGAACTTTTTTTTTTTTACTTGTAACCTGGTACGCTCTAATGTACGTACAACTTACTCCTTTGCAGCCATGTAGGCGATATTTATGTATATTCTCACATTTATTACAGTTAATGCAAATCTGTAATGATTACTACATTTAGAAGTAATTAGTGATGATAACAATACCAATTTGGTATAGCTGTCCAGGCGATATGTTTTTAGGAGGCTTTCCACGCTATTAGTCTGCCAACCAGTTAAACAAACTGATTTCGCTAGACTTTAATACGTATTAAGTGAATAACGAATGAATCGTCGCTCACAGAAAAGGTACAAACATAAATTTGGTTTTATATCTGCTCCTGATACTGCCACAGTCGTTGTTACTGTCCCTATTCCGCCATTACATAGTAATGATAGAATGCCCTTTTATAATTTGGAATTCTCCACAGTACAATTTTCACAAGTAATAAAACATTTTCTTCCTATTTTACTCGAGGTAGGAAAAAGTTACGTTTTCCACTTTTTCTAGTATTTCTTCTGTGTGTTCTGGTTGCTCGGGGAATGCATGAAATGTACTCGCTTCTGCTATTAAGCCCCATTGACCCAAATTAATAGAATGAAAATTGAAATTGAAAGAAAAAATTCCTTTTGGCTCTCGTTGGCGCTTTTAATCTTAACGATTCCACCAGTTAAATGCTCAATGAACACTCCTTCCCAGTTAAAGAGAGAAAGAGAAACGATTTGAATACACCATCTGCAGCCATTCGGACACACACACACAGTTTACTTATAACACAATTTTCTATTTCCGCTTCGGAGGTTTGGAATTTCCGATAAAAAGGAGATGGGATTGCTGCTGTTCCACCAAGGAATGTTGTTGTTGCTGTAGCTGATGATGATAATGTCGGATATGACCATGGTGCCAGTGATTACGTTGGAGTCGTTTGCCAAAAACTATGCAATGTCAGCACGATTGGTGTATTTATTTCCTCAAGTTGTTGGTTACATCCTCATGTAAATCCCAATTGTAAAATGAATGAACAACTCATAAAAGGAAAGTTGCTCGGTAATCATGTATAAATTGATACTTCTGTGGATATGAACAAACTAGGGCATTTAAAAATATATACGTCAGTAAATGATGTTGATGTTGTATAGTTATATGACATTGATTTGGAGTTTGATTTTTATACCCTCCATCTCCAGGATGGGGGTATATTCACTTTGTCATTCCGTTTGTAACACCTTGAAATATTCATCGGAGACCCTATAAAGTATATATATTCTGGGTCGTGGTAAAATTCTAAGACGATATAGCCATGTCCGTCTGTCGGTCTGTCTGTTGAAAGCACGATAGCGGCCGAACGAAATGAGCTAGGAGGTTCAAATTTTTCCTAAATGTGTCTTATGGTGTCAGATCGGTTGGGATTGAAAGTGGGCGAAATCGGGCCAGAGGGAAAAATTTTTCCCTCACAAGGACTGAAAATACCCCTAATATTTAGAGTATTTCAGCATGTTTTTTGAACATAATAGCTTGTATTTACTTGATATTTGCAATTCGCATTCCCTTTATAGCATAAAAGGGCACCATAGAGTGATTTTTATTTGTAGGGTGCGAAATGAAAAACGACAACAGATAGAAACACGAAATTTGGCGTGTACATTCCTCTAATAGAGTAAATACATAATATAAAAGTATTTTTTCTAAATTCGTACTTTTAAGGGATTAAATGGGGATAGAGGGATAAAAATAGTACCAACTTAACGGCTGCACCCAGAATAATGAAATTCGATATATACATTCCTCTGATTGCGTAGACACGTAAAATAATAGAACTTTCTAAAATTCGTACTTTTTGGGGTTCAAATAGAAAAAGGGGATAAAAATAGTACCTACCAAATGACAGCAGCTGAAATCATGAAATTCGGAATATACATTCCTCTGACTGCGTAGACCGAAAAATAAAACGTTTTTTTTCCAAAATTCGTACTTTCAAGGGATACAATGGTTACAGGGGATAAAAATAGTACCAACTAAACGAATACAGCTGGAATGATGAAATTCAGTGTGTACATCCCTCTAATTGATAAAATACATCCCTCTAATTGATAAAATAAAGTGATTTTAGATAGTCGTACTCTTGAGGGGGCAAATTGGAAAAAGGGGATAAAAATGGTACCAACAAAATGGCCGCTGATAGAATCACGGAATTCGGTGTATACATAGCATAGCCACGTAAAATATTTTTTCTTCCAAATTCGTACTTTATTTTGTTGTTTTTACGACAAAAAATGGTAGAATCAGGAAGTTTAAAAAATTATACTTTTGAAATTAAAATAGGATGGAAATACAACCAACCAAACGACTGTAGCTGAAAATTTACTTTATGAATTGAAGTATTATATCCATTACATATATATATTATTTTTTGATTTTTTAAGAGCTTGATAACTTTTTTTTTAAAAAAAACGCATAAAATTTGCAAAATCTCATCGGTTCTTTATTTGAAACGTTAGATTGGTCCATGACATTTACTTTTTGAAGATAATTTCATTTAAATGTTGACCGCGGCTGCGTCTTAGGTGGTCCATTCGGAAAGTCCAATTTTGGGCAACTTTTTCGAGCATTTCGGCCGGAATAGCCCGAATTTCTTCGGAAATGTTGTCTTCCAAAGCTGGAATAGTTGCTGGCTTATTTCTGTAGACTTGACGTAGCCCCACAAAAAATAGTCTAAAGGCGTCAAATCGCATGATCTTGGTGGCCAACTTACCGGTCCATTTCTTGAGATGAATTGTTCTCCGAAGTTTTCCCTCAAAATGGCCATAGAATCGCGAGCTGTGTGGCATGTAGCGCCATCTTGTTGAAACCACATGTCAACCAAGTTCAGTTCTTCCATTTTGGGCAAAAAAAAGTTGGATATCATCTCACGGTAGCGCTCACCATTCACAGTTACGTTACGATTCGCATCATCTTTGAAGAAGTACGGTCCAATGATGCCACCAGCCCATAAACCGCACCAAACTGTGACTTTTTCTGGATGCATTGGTAGCTCTTGCAATGCTTCTGGCTGATATTCACTCCAAAATCGACAATTCTGCCTATTTACGTACCCATTGAGCCAAAAATGAGCTTCGTCGCTGAACACAATTTCTTTCTTTCTGAACTTTCTTAACAGAGCACGCATTTTGATAATAAAATTCAATGATTTGCAAGCGTTGCTCGTTAGTAAGTCTATTCATGATGAAATGTCAAAGCATACTGAGCATCTTTCTCTTTGACACCATGTCTGAAATCCCACGTGATCTGTCAAATACTAATGCATGAAAATCCTAACCTCAAAAAAATCACTCTTTATATAACACAAATATTGGTAGCCTTGGCTTATTAATTAAATTTCTTATTTTCATACAGTTTATTTCCTCTTGTAGCTTGGAAGCACCACAAAGAAAATAAATGGGACAAAAAGGGATAAAATATGGTACCAATGATACGACAACAGCTAGAATCATGAAATTCGGTGTGTACATCCCTTTAATTGCATAGACACGTAAAATAGAGGGATTTTTCGAAATACGTATGGGGCGAATGGGGATATCTTTAAAATTTATACTTTTCTTATCACTTTGTTTGTATCTGAAAATGCTTCTCCTTAATGACGACTGACAATCGCCTAATATTTAGGCATGTTCACTTTCACAATTTCAGCATTTTATTTATATATAGTTGTCGATTTCAAATACTGTGCATTATAGTTTGAAATAGTAAACAAATATAGTAATGTGCATAAAAATATCACAACTTTCGCAATATGGTACTGTGCTTCTATGTAAAGTCGACTTCCTTTAATCTGCTGGTAATACTATGGAATGCACTCCGTGGTGGAGGGTATATAAGATTCGGCCCGGCCGAACTTAACGCCTTCTTACTTGTTTATTTTAAAATATGGTTGTGGTTTCCACATCGGAATAGTTGTAATTGTACTTTATATACATACATAATATGACTTTATTTCTTCGATTTCGATGCGTAAGTGAAGTAGAGTAGATGTATAGGTTAGGCTAGGTTGTAGTGGCGGTCGAAAAGTAAAAGTAAGACCAGAAGAGGTCCTTGTGATACAGCGAACTCACCCGAATCATCATATTCGAAACATTTTATCTCCCAGAATTCGTAGTTTGAAAGGGTAAATGGTAAAAAAGGTACCCACAACACGGTGTGTATATTCTTTATACAAAAGTCAAAGATCTTTAATCCTGTGTTTTAGTTTCTACTTTTTTTGTAAGTATTTTGGCATATTTTATTTTCTATAAGATTTCAAAATTTCAGAATGGGGTGGGAGTTGGTTCAGAAATTATAACTGTTTTTAAAAAGGCAAAATTATGGACATTTTGTTTGACTGATATCTTGATAATAAATGCAGCAAGAAAATTATTGATGGGGTTTGATCGCACTATATCCCCAAACTCTAAAAAATATTTAAAAAAGTCGCGAAATGAATATCTGGGTATGGACCAAAAGTTCCACAAGTCAATTGCCAGACAGGACAATTTCCAGAGACTACAGTGCGCTTCATGCAAATATGACATCAGCTATTATGGTTGCTGAGATACAAGAACCTAAGTATATTTTTAATTTTTGACCTCCGTAAAACACAAACCACGTCATACTTTGAATCGCGTTAAACGTTATAGTGCAAGAATTAGTTTATCGCTTTTTAGTGGAATGAATAATCAAGATAATTGTATAAAAATATTTGGCAAACATTGCCTTCATTAATCTTGAGTAATTATGATTGTATTTCTTAAAATACCACACAATGTAGGAATTTCTAGTTTATTTTTTATACTTTCTATTTATATTAATTTGAGAAATTTCTCTCGGCGTTGGCGGTTGAAATAGGAATCGATAAAATTACGTACACTTTTGTTTCATGAAGGAGAATGCATAATATTCCAAGCGTTTCAATAAATGCAATTTTTTATATTATTTTTTTTTTTTCACTGAACCAACACTCAGGGGATGTCCCCTATAAATGCAGTGCATTGCGTTGGTGGAAGGAAGATCAGGTATGGGAAGGAGGAAAGAGGGAGTAGTGTCTGTTGACATCTGTTTTGAATCTCTGAATGTCGTAATTGGAGGGAAAGATATTTGCCGGAAGTCGATTCCACTACGGATAGTACGGGCGAAGAACGAATTTATTCTGTAATGTGTAGTGCGGCCGGTTGTCCAATCGACAACAAATGGGTGAGCGTTCCTGGAGAGTCGCGTATCTCTACCGAACGTTCTCACGGGCGGTATGAGATCACGAATTTCCGAAGAACAAACACCATGAAAGTATCGATAGAACAATGACACACAACCAACATTACGACGGTGTTCAAGGGAGACAATAGAATTGGATATCCTACCATCACCTATCAACACCATCGCCCTCCTCTGGACACGGTCAAGTAGCTCCAGTGATGAAGCTGGAGCACCCGACCATATATGGGAGTTGTATTCCATCTTTGGTCTGATGTAGGTAGTGTAGATATTGAGAAGATCAGAGGGTGTGAAATATTTCTTACATCTTTTTAAAAAGCCTAAACATTTGAAGGCATCTTTCGACACATCAAATACATGTTTTGTCCAACGAACATCACGTTGTATTTTCATGCCGAGAACATCGAGAGCATCTGATTGCTCAATATCTACACCGTTCATTAAAATCGACGACACTGTTGGATCAGTGAATCGCTTGTGAGACAACAAGGAGCACTGGGTCTTACGTGCATTAAAATCTACTCTATTCACTCGACCCCATTCAGAAATGGCCAACAAATCCTGGCTAAGTGACTCATCCATCAATCGCCTTTTATCCTCAATTTCTTGACGACTTGGTCTATGATCGAATGAGTATGAATGACAGAGGTTGCTGTCATCCGCGAATGAGTATATTGGATTCGAAGTCCGATCCAAGAGGTCGTCGATGAAAATAAGAAAAAGGGAGGGGGAAAGGACAGAGCCCTGTGGTACTCCTGCGGTTAACCTATGCTCGTCGGATGAGAACCCATCTACAACAACACATATAGTGCGATCTCTGAGGAAGCTCGATATAAATCGAGAGAAGTCACTACCAACACCAAAAGCGATAAGCTTTGATATGAGTGCGCCGTGCCAAACTCTATCAAAGGCCTTGGAGATATCTAGAGCAACGACCTTACTCTCACCAAGCTGGTGAATAGAACGATTCCAATTTTCGGATAGCAGTGTCATCAGGTCTCCCGTAGATCGATTCCTACGGAAGCCATACTGTCGATCATTAAGTAAGTCATTAGTTTCTAAATACCTCACAAAATGGTGGTTAACCATACTCTCCATAACCTTCGAGAGCGCTGAGCAAATCGCGATCGGTCGATAGTTTGCAGGGTTATTAGCCTCACCTTTTTTAGGGATGGGCTGGATGTTCGCAATCTTCCAACACGCTGGGAAAACTCCTGCACGGTATGCAAGGTTGAAAAGATTGCGAAGGGGACGGGCAAGCGTCGAAGAGCACTTACATAGGACAAGTGCTGAAATGCCATCCGGGCCTGGAGATTTATTTACGTCGAGATTTGCGAGAACCCTTTTAACTCCACGTGTTCGAAAAAATATCTGAGGCATGGAACTAGATATATTTTCGATCACGGGGAGTGGTTGATTGCTTTCCGGCAAGGAAGAATTCCTTGCAAACATTTCAGCCAATAGGTTAGCTTTGTCAACCGGGTCAGTGAATATCTGGTCATCTTTAACAAGAGTTGGGATAGATGAGGAGTTATCCTTTACTCTTCTCACAAATGACCAAAAGCTCTTACTTCCCCTAGGAGAAGCAATAACTTTGGCACGAAGACGTTGTTCGTACAGAAACTTTTCACGTCTAAGTACCCTGGCACACATGGTTCTTGTCTGCTTGCGTAGCAGATCAGTTGTGGCATTTTTATTTAAACGCCATTTCCTGAACGCTTCCTCTTTGGATCTGACAGCAGTCTTGCATGTCTGGTTAAACCAACTTTTATTAGATGGTTTATCCGAAATAACTTTAATTGGAATAAATGATTTCATTCCAATCAAGATAATATTTTCAATCATTTCAGCCGCAGCATCTATATCGCTATTTAGAAAACAAAGTTTCCAATTGAAATGCTGGAAAAAGTTGTTGAGCTCGGCCCAACGTGCCTTTTCGTATATATATATTGTCCGCTTTGGGGCTGGGGTCGAAGCGACACGAAGAGCGGAATACGAAAAGGATGCTGAAACAATACAGTGATCCGAATTACCAAGAGGTGCTAGAACGTTAACTTCATACTTTTCAGGGTGTGATGTTAAAAAAAGATCAAGAATGTTAGAGTGTTGCCCTTGGACACACGGAATGTGAGTCGGTTCATTCACTAGTTGCGTCAAATCATTATGCGCGGCAAAAAGCTCGGCGTATTGACCCTCCGGTGTTGAGTGACTCGAATGGGCAAGCCAAGAGGAATTATGGACATTGAAATCGCCAGCAACCACAATTTCACTGTCAGGACAATCCTCTAAAATTTTTGTAATTGAATCGGAAAGGGCGTCAAAGCCATTTAGGGATACCTCCCTTTCCGCGTTTGGACTTCTATACACGAATCCGAAATGTAGTACGTGTGTTCCAATCTTGAATTTAACCCAAAGGGAGTTAAATTCTGGATTTTCTGAGTTTAAGTCTTGCTGGCTCTGGAACACTATGTCGTTACGTACGTATACCAAAAGACCTCTGTGGGGGATAAAGAGGGATAGGGTGTGATACCCAGGTACGTGAAAATCCTGTGGATCAGAACCCTCACACACCTGGGTCTCACAAAGAGCAAAAACATCAGGCCGATGGAAATGTACATGAGCGTACACGGCAAAAAAATTCGCTCTCAGCCCTCGTATGTTGGCAAATTGTATTTTAAACTTACCAACCATTAGAACAGACAAAAGAAAAAACAAAACAAAGTCAATATGCAACAACAGTTGCCAAACTCCTCTCCCTGCCGTTGCTGTATTCACCCAATGCTCAGTGTTATGCCTTAAGCATTGGGCGAACAACGACAAGAAGAAAAGAGTGCCAACTGCACTGCACGAATGGGATGGGGGGAGGGAAGGGAAGGGGACAACGCACACACTATGGAGCGGACAGAAAATGTGTGGTCAGTTGTGTGTGGCTGCTGTTGAGATTTTGTTGTTGTTCCGCTGATGCTGTAGTTGTTATTGTTTGGTAGTTGGATGGTTGTTTTGGTCGGCGCGGCGCGATGTTTTGTTGTTGGTTGTTTTTCATATTTTTGTTATTATGATTTTGTTATTTGTTATTTGTGATTTGTGAAATTTTGTTCTATTTTGTTTTTTTTTTCTTTTATTTTAACACAGAACTGAACGGCACACAACACGGACGACAGAGAAACACATGTGCATCGGACGACGGACTGACAAACACAACAAATAAATAGCTACAGTCAATACCCTTGGAATGATGACTAAAAGATGAACATCAGAAGGAAATTGACGACGCAGCGTTCATTTTTGTAAAAAGAGTTTGAAATTCCGAAAAATTATTCTGGAAAATTAAATTATTTCACAAAAATGGATATTCATCATTCAAAAGGTATCGATTCCTAAACGTCCAATAATACGACCAATGAGTTATTCTAAGACAAGAATAACAAATTATTACTTGTCTGAATTCAAAAGTGAAATAAGCTTACTGCTCAAAGCACACTCATGACAGGGACTAAAAGGTTGTGAAATTAACGGTAGCTCTTACTCCGAGAAATGAAATCTTCTGCAGAGAAGCACTGGAGGACAGAGGAAATACTAAATATAGGTAAAATAATAATCCTGTGCCTAGTCTCCGGTGGGTAAATACAGATCCTAATTCTAGCAAATAGATAAAGGGGGTCGGCCCGTTGACATTGGGTTGTTATTGGAATTGTGAATTGCCATCCTGTGGTATGACCTGGACATGACCAATCACGCTCTCAAATGATATGATTTGGACCAAATGATTTAATGTGTAATAATAATGCTAAAATGGATAGACTAGGAATAGGTTCACCATTTGTATAAATTTATATGTTCCCCATCCATACAAGGTTCAAACAGTTAAAAAAACCGTGAAACAGATTTGGTTCAAATATACTTGGGATCTTACGTCACTCCTTCTAAGCGTTATACTCTTTTCTGTCCCAACCCCTCCTCCCTCCACCCTCCTTTTCAATTGAGTGAGGGTATAACAATCACGCTCCCAACCCACTGTGCCGCGTAACTCAAATGCATATTTACGTCTACCGTCGTGTACCAGCAATAGGAAATTGATTACTTCTCAAGTTAGTATTAATAACAAGTAAAACTTCAACTATGCACGCTGTCCAAAATTGGCTGTTGAAAACATGAACGTTAACGACATGACGGGCAAAGATGTACAGTGCAAGTCTGAAATATTGATTGAAGAGTTTCCTCCTCAAAAGAAAAACTTTTAAAAGTTTGGCAATGTGTTGAGACTATTTTTATACCCTACACCACTTCGTGGTCTAGGGTATTATAAGTTAGTTTCGCGCCAAATGTTTGCAACACCCAGAAATAATCGAGCTAGACCCACCTTTAAGTATACCGATCGGCTTAGAATCCCCAGCTGAGTCGATTTAAGAGATGTCTGTCTGTCCGTCCGTCTGTCCGTCTGCTGTCCATCTAAGCTTGTTCGCACTTTCCAGGTCGCAATTGTAGTCCGATTGTCATGAAACTTGGCAGAAGTTATTTTTTCTGGCCAAGGACCATCGGTATTTGGAGGAAATCGGTTCAGATTTAGATATAGCCCCCATACAAATGTCGCTCCCGATTTGGCATTTTCCGCTCTAGAAACGACATATTGTACCCGATTTTCTTTAAATTTTGCAGAACATCTTATAATCGAACTAGAAACACGTATGTACAAATTGGGTAAGATCGGTTCAGATTTAGATATAGCCCCCATACAAATGTCGCTCCCGATTTGACATTTTCCGCTCTAAAATCCACATATTGTACCCGTTTTTCTTTAAAATTGGCCAACATTTTATAATCGAACTAGAAACTCCTATGCTGAATGTGGGTATGATCGGTTCAGATTTAGATATAGCCCCTATACAAATGTCGCTCCCGATATGACTTTTTCCGCTCTAAAATCCACATATTGTACCCGTTTTTCTTTAAAACTGGCACAACATCTTATAATCCAACTAAAAAACCTATGGTGAAAGTGAGTAAGATCGGTTCAGATTTAGATATAGCCCTCATACAAATGTTGCTCCCGAATGTTTAACCGATTTTGGCCAAATTTTACATATAATATTTCACCAATAAACAGACATGGTGAAAGCGGGTCACATCGTTCTAGGTTTCAATATACTCCCATACAAATGTCCTTTCCGATTTAACATTTTTTGTCAAACACATACATTTACAGGATGCAAAAATCCCTCCCGATTTCACTTTTTTACCGAATTGAATTTCAATGAGAATTGTTTGGGTGATGCCCATATGTCCATACTTTGGTATAACTTTGGTATACTTCTGTATAATTTGTATTTGTCTGTCGGACAATTGGATCAATTACCATATTATTTACCATATTCGTTAAATTTGATTAAAGATGAATTTATAGCATATAAGTTATATGAATATAATTTGAATGAACTACATAAACTTGCTCCCATGAAATACCTGGGTTTAGCAATCAAAGCGAGGTACATACGCAGGGAGTGGTGTAGGGTATTATATAGTCGGCCCCGCCCGACTTTAGGCACAGTGTTGAACGGACCACGTCACTCGGAAAGGTCTGTAATGTTCAGTCCGAAATAGGAGGAATTTGATTTGATCTCTAATGACAATTCCCGATATTTCACTAATGTCGAAAAGTAATTGTTTCACTAGAGTTTGTGGTCGTGAAGAAGAAGTGCTCTAGTGTTTCCAATTCAGTGATCATTGAATTGTCAAAGCCACGCCCGCACTGCTTTCACTTTTGACACATTAATTTTGTTTATTATAGCAAGTATCTAAATTTTCCGCTTGAAGATTTCACTTTTAACAGACCCTATCGATTTTGCGATCAACTCTGCACACGGAGAAAAAAGTGTTTTTGTTTGCATGCCAAGATTTCACATTTGGTACAAGTATTTTATATGAAAATAAAAATAAATTATATGAAATAAAAATGCTTAGTTGCGAACTAAATGTGTTTTCACGTATGTATTCGTATGTGCGTGAGTCTAATTTCTGCATGAGTCACACATATTTATTATTTTATTTTATATTTTCATTTAATTTGATAGATATTTTCAATTATATTGTTTTCATGTATACATAGGTAATAACTTTTATACCAAATTAAATTAAATACTTTTTTGTGGAATGGAAACTTTTTGAATATTTATATATTTCTTTAAATATGATATACTTTTTAAGAACAGACTAAACTGGTCCGATTTTTTCTATAATTAAAGTTAAAGTACAGTATGAAGCGAATTTTAAATAACATTCTTTTACGAACTATGTTTAAAACAAGTAAAAAAACATCAGTCGGTTAAACCGACTTTTACATACCCTCACTCTCAGAGAACATGTGTATGGAAGGACTTAAATTTAGCTTAGCGCCGGTGTATGTTTGTGGGAGGTACTATAAGTTTGTGCCAATTGGACCCAGCTTCCACATTTGTTATTAATTATAAAAACATGATCAAATAAGAAGTCAAAATGGATTTCAGGCACCGGCAAATGAGTTATAAATCATTTAATTGTATAGGGTGTTTTTTATTGAGGTATAGAACTTCGAATTGAAATAAAACACAAGAAAATCGTTTTAATATCCATCAATTTGGCTTTATTGGAAGGATAATGTTATGCCATTAATGTATAAATATGATTTCGGGCATGTGGCCGCCGCGGCTGGCTCGAATATAGCCAATTCTACAGGTCCAATTTTCAACCACTCCAATTGCTGTGCACGGTGGCGAATCGATTCATTCGGGTCCTCTTCAACACTTTGCTCTACAGCGGCAATTGTTTCTTCGGTGCGCACTGTTCGACGTCTCTGCGGATGCGTATTATCACATAGAGTAAACGTAGTGCGAAAACGATCCATGGTTAACCGAATTAATTGCTCTGATGGACGATTATGTCGACCATATGGACGGAGCTTGCGGTGAACTTCGCGAACTGAACCATTACTTTCGAAATAAATTTGCACGATTTGCAAGCGTTGTTCTTTTGTCAACCTGTTCATGATGAAATGGCAAACCAAACTAAATATTAATCACTTGACAGCTGACAAAATGGCCCAGTTAAAAAAGTGATGCCAACTTAAAGTTCTATACCCCAATAAAAAACACCCTTTACCTAGGATAGACAATTGTGTGGGAGGTACAAGAAGGAGCGTGGCTAAATCGTAAATATTTTTTTTTTGGTTTAAAGTGACTATAAATCAAATTGCAAATGATTTTGTCTGCCCGTACGGATGTTATATCGGTTATATTTTAACCAAAGGTTATGTAACTTTGTGTGGGAGGTATGTATGTAACACCTATAAACAGTATTCCGATCAACCGTATAGAAGTTATAACAGATTTAATTTTATTTAGTTTAGGGTGATTTGTGTGGATTGTACTGGAAGTGGCGTGGCAAAATCCGCCATATTTAGTATTTTAAAGTGATCGGTTAAACATTTGGGAGGAACATTTGTATATATATAAATACATTTAAATCTAAATCTGAACCGATCTTAACATCTATAAACAGTATTCCGATCAACCGTATAGAAGTTATAACAGATTTAATTTTATTTAGTTTAGGGTGATTTGTGTGGGAGGTACTGGAAGTGGCGTGGCAAAATCCGCCATATTTAGTATTTTAAAGTGATCGGTTAAACATTTGGGAGGAACATTTGTATATATATAAATACATTTAAATCTAAATCTGAACCGATCTTACCCACTTCACTATAGGTGTTTTTAGTTGGATTATAAGATGTTTTGCCAATTTTAAAGAAAATCGGGTGCAATATGTGCTTTATAGAGCGGAAAAAGTCAAATCGGGAGCGACATTTGTATGGGGGCTATATATAAATCTGAACTGATTTGCCTCAAATTAAAAAGCGTTCGCCCTTGATCCACAAAACTTACTTTTGTCAATTTTGTAATTTGATTACAACAATAGATGGCTAAATCGACTCAGAAAATGATAATAAGCTGATCTGTATTATGAACGATGGGTCTAACTCGTTTCCTTTTGGGTGTTACAAACCGCCGTTTACATGTCGGTCCATTAAAGGTATGACCCCCACACCTCACAAAAACCACGCGATTTGAAGTTATCAGTGGTAAAAATAATACCTGGATATCAGTGAACGTGTATGGCGGACATATCCAAATCGATGTTTATGATCCTACAACCACTTTTGACTATTTATGTTACAATTTACGTTTGATTCATTAATCGTAAAATCCAACGAACTAAGCCAAATTAGAACAAATCGACTTTAATGTATAGAATAATATTTATTATAATTTACCATATTATGTTCTCCAATGTATTTGTAGAATTCATCCAAAATCGGATGAATTTAGGACATTGCAAATTTTTAGAGGTGTTTTCAGGAGCGCTTAGCTCACAGACTGCTTAACCCAGCGACGAAATACTTTGCAGATCATCATTAAACAGTCCAATTTTCATTTCAGGAGGGTGACCGCAGCAATTTATTTTCGTGACCCATCCTAATATATTATAGTTTTGAAAATTAATCCCCTCCGAATTTAAATTCGTTGTGATTAAATTTGTTACAAATTAGCGTATCTCAAACTAGTGGTTTGAGTTTTACAGTGGTCCAAAGTTGATACTCTGCGGCGCTCTTGTGAAGAGATTACTTCCTTAACGATGTAATAACTTTCGAACGCGTCTTCAGATTTTAATGATATTGGTTTCATCTGAAGGGTCTTATCTTATTTCTTAGCGATTTGGCCAGGATAGTACCGATAATGGACATAAAATCATGTAATATCACAATGGTCGTCTTGTGGTCTAAGTGAGTCAGTGAGTGCCACCACAACCTTAATCTATATGGGAGCTTGTTAGGTTAGTGGTGCAATTATATTGCGCCTTTACTTGGAGACCCCTTGCATCCATTGTGATCCCCTTCGATTTGGTTTATCCTGTTGAATAAAATGAAGCAAACAGGTGATAGCATAAGGACAGTGTGAGAATAGAGAAGTTACGTTTGGTTTGTTCATTTTGCTATGGGAGGTATAGTACATCTTCTTTGCTGCGAAAAATCCTTTGACTAAGAAGCATTTGGATCGAGGAACAATTAAGGCCAGTAGATTGATTTAAGTATGTCAAAACCGAAACCAAAAACCGGTTAACCGGTGTTAACTCCGACACCGTCGACCGGTTTTTAAAAAATCGAAATTTTCGACAAACCGGGGAAACCGGTGTATTCATATAGGTTAACCGGATTTAAAATTACAAAACATTTGCATTTCGTGGATATTTTCTACAATAAAAGTACGCAAGAAAATGTGAGAGTAATGATTTGTTTACTAGCTGAGAAATAATTAGCTTATAAATAAAAAAACAGGTTCGACAGGTTTCACCGACAGGTTTTCCTCTGGTAGAGGATATAAAATTACTTTATGAAGATTGATGTGAAGCTTGTAATCATCAAATTAGAGAGAAAAAATATAAACCATTTCTGATAACTCAAGTGTATCAGATGTGGTTGTGCAAACCGCAGACTTAGTTTTGTTCACCAACTTACTCCGCAGGTTTCAATAATCAACATTTCAAGCATTCAAATTGTGTTCTGAAATTTTTACCTAAAACCGTCCTTGTTCAAAATTAAACTTTTTTCTTTTTGAGTTGCATAAGTTTCCTGTGTGGCCCATCCTGGACACCTACAGATTTCATCACGAGTCGCATAGATGCGACTACATATCCCTGTGCGTGTATGAATGTGAGCGTACAATAAGTTTGAAGAAATTGTAACTAGAAGTGGAAAACAAAAGTTTCCCTGTGGTGCATTGTTGATGTGCAAACGAAAATCCATGACTAAAGGCAAAAAATTAAAAACTATTCCTACCGGTAGCTGCAGCGAAGTCCTCTCTCCCACTTAACTGCAGCAATAGCTGACATTGACATGCAAGTGTATTAGAGTTTCTCTTGCAGGAATTCGTTCTAAATTACTTGCTTCTTTATAAGGTTGTTTTTACTATGTACGATGTACTTCAATTCAATCTAATATGATTCGAACTTAGGACGAAAATCGTTCTTTCATTCGGCGTGGCTGATGAATTACATTATAAAGGGTGCTTTTTATTGGGGTATAGAACTTTAAGTTGGCATCACTTTTTTAACTGGCGGCCATTTTGTCAGCTGTCAAGTTATTAATATTTAGTTTGGTTTGCCATTTCATCATGAACAGGTTGACAAAAGAACAACGCTTGCAAATCGTGCAAATTTATTTCGAAAGTAATGGTTCAGTTCGCGAAGTTCACCGGCGCTACATGCCACACAGCGCACGTCACAATCGAATTATTGAAGGAAACAGGCCCGTGCGCAGGATTTTCCCCTGATTTTCCTTGATTTTTTCCTCAAAACGAGGAAATTTTTACTTAAACTGAGGAAAATTTTATTTTATACAAGGAAAAAAGGTGAAATTAAAATAAGTTCAATTTAACTAAAAAAGTCAAACAAATAGTTTTGTTTCAAAGTATGCAAAACTGATACAAAAAATGACAACATGAAATATTTCTCAAAAGTTTCATGTTACCTCTGCCATAAGGAGTTGAGCTATTACTCCATGATTGTTGCGAAGGCAAGATAGGAGCCTTCGCAGTGGATGTTTAGAATAATTCATCAAGTATTTAAGAAATAAGTCTCTGAAAACGAACGAGAATTGCTTCTTAGATTAATATTCAAGAATTTTTTAAACAATTTCAAATGATTTTATAAGTTCATTAATACCTAAATGTATGAAGAACTCGGCATAAATTTCTGTAAACATATTAACTTACTTTTAGAAAAAAAAACACATTTTAAGTTAAAATTTCCTAAATGGAATTCTTCCATACAAAAAATTTCAGATTTTTTTCTCACTTAAAACTTTGGAAATATTCTTCCACATAAGTTTGAATTTACTCAATTGTAAGAATTTATTATTAGATCGAAAGAAATGATTTTAAGTAAATCTACTACCCTTTTTCTAGTAAATGAACTGCTGCCTATTAGCAGACACTTTTAGCAGTATGAATGCAGAAAAGTGTCTGCTAATAGGCAGCAGACAATCGCTGCTTTTATTAACAGACTTGTTCTCTAAGTATAGAACTTTTTTCTGTTTAGTTGCTTGAAATTACATACATACATATCGAGGGCTTATATTCATAAGTGGCTATGAACAAAAACATAACTTTACAGGAGAGCGAAAAAATTTTTCCTTAATGTTAATGATTTTCTCCTCAATACATAACTTCTGTTATGAGGAGTAGCTTGTAACATATATCGAAAATCGCTGCAATTGATCAAAAATCCAAAATTCGCCGTTGCAAATCTTATATTTTATCTTTCTTCATTCATAATTCTGAAACTGTTCATACTCAAATATTCCCCATGAAATCAGCAATCACATGCCAAAGAAATAATTCGGTATTCTCAATATAATAAAAAGTTACGCCGGTTTTTCTAAATATACTTTTCACAATTTTTGACTTTACAGCCACCATTTTTCCTATTTTAGCTTCATAACTGGGGAATCAAAATGCTATTAACGCGAAATGATGGAATTTTATAGTATGATTTGCCCTAAATCTAGAAAAATGTTTTAAACAAAATCGTTGTAGCGAATTATAACCTTCGGTTTTATACTGCTCCATTGTTGAACTATTTATTTCTATTATTTTTATGTTCATAGCCACTTATGCAGTCACAAACTAACGTGCGAGAAAAAAATTCTTTAGAAAAAAATCGTTTCCAAATTTATATGACAGATGACATCCAAATCTGAGAATAATTTGGCATCAAAAACTCATTTTCGAGAAAATGGTTCATAGCCACTTTTGGATGTAAGCTCTCGATATATATTTTAAAGAAATATTACACAAAAAACGATCAAATTCCTCGGCGATAAACCCTTCAGTCCCGCATTTTTTTCTTTGATAAATGCAGCAAATGGGAAATGCTTTTTGACGAAGTATGGGTCTAAATAGGATGTCTAAAGAGTTTTGGATAGGACATGAGTAACAGCATGTTTACTAGAAATCTTTATACGCATATTCCGGTTAAATAAAAAATATTTGTAAATGTTTCTTCATTTTTATAATCTTAAATATGTATAAATTCGAATAACAAATACAGTTTGTTTGTATTCGATGAAATGCAAAAAGAAACAACAAGAAATTTTAATTCCAAAAAACCACATAATTGGTATTTTAGAGTATCATTTTCCTACGTAGATCCAAGTTACTGAATTTGTTGTTTCTCTTGTGAATAATACTTGTTACATATGTAGAAAAAAATACTAACTCTGAAAAATATTTGCCAGGGCAATATCCCAATTCAAATCAAATATTGATAACAGACCAAAAAAAAATACAAACGAAAAAAACTAAAATAAGTGATAAATATAACAAAAATTTTAGTAAGTTAAAACTCATTTCTTATTGTTTCGCAACTTAAAATTGAGAAAAAATGAATTTCCTAGAAACGAAATTTTAGACACGTGAACATCGTTTTTGAGTATCTTTTGTGAGAAAAATTAGTTTGTTTGCGGTAAACATGCCATTAGTTGTTGTAAATGAATAAAGAGAAATAAGTTTATGTATATCAAACAGTTTTCTTCGTTTGTCGAAATGGATTTGTATTATAATTGCAAACTCCCAAAACATTGGAAGTAACAGAAACCGTTGTTGTTGCATTTGTGATGAAAATAGGACACATCGGTTCACATTTAGATGCAGCTCTCTACAAGCATCAATCTAATTATTTGCTTTTTTAAGAATATTTTAGATTTCATTATGATATCATAGTGATTCTTATCTCCACTTTTTTAAAATTATTAAACGATTTTGTTATTAAATTTCCAAACTTTTATTGCAGTACACAATTAAAAGTTCATATGATATAGCTCTAGTCGAATGTCAAGAAGTGGTATCGGTTAATAAAAATGGAAATTTTCCGAACAATTTGGTGTCCATTAGCGAAATTAGCATTACACAATCTTGAAATTGGCACAATTCGTTTAGTTTGTTTGTCTTTGTTAACCTTTGTCCGAAATTCAAGAAAGTGTCCACGATTTTTCCATGCTTTATATAAGGTTACTTTCTATATATGTTTGTGTGCCACAAAATTTGAAATCAATTTTTGAAAGTTTTTTTCTCAACCAATTTTGCTCAAATTTTGCACACTTAATCATTTTCGATGACAATACAAGGAAATGGAAAAATTTGACCAATTGGACAAAGGGGCGTGGCACCACCCATACGAAGTTAAAACCTATTATTGAATATTGTCAGTTCTATGACACCTAGAATGCTGAAATTTTGTGTAAGTGCATCTAGCATCAATTCGCATAGTTGTGCCAAAAATGGGCGGTATTGGAAAAGTGGGCGTGGCATCTCCCATACGAAGTTAAAACCTATTATTGAATATTGTCAGTTCTATGACACCTAGAGTGCTGAAATTTTGTGTAAGTGCATCTAGCATCAATTCGCATAGTTGTGCCAAAAATGGGCGGTATTGGAAAAGTGGGCGTGGCATCTCCCATACGAAGTTAAAACCTATTATTGAATATTGTCAGTTCTATGACACCTAGAGTGCTGAAATTTTGTGTAAGTGCATCTAGCATCAATTCGCATAGTTGTGCCAAAAAGGGGCGGTATTGGAAAAGTGGGCGTGCACCTCCCATACGAAGTTAAAACCTATTATTGAATATTGTCAGTTCTATGACACCTAGAGTGCTGAAATTTTGTGTAAGTGCATCTAGCATCAATTCGCATAGTTGTGCCAAAAATGGGCGGTATTGGAAAAGTGGGCGTGGCACCTCCCATACGAAGTTAAAACCTATTATTGAATATAGTCAGTTCTATGACACCTAGAGTGCTGTACTTTTGTGTAAGTGCATCTAGCATCAATGTGCATAGTTGTGCCAAAAATGGGCGGTATTGGAAAAGTGGGCGTGGCACCTTCCATACGAAGTTAAAACCTATTATTGAATATAGTCAGTTCTATGACACCTAGAGTGCTGAAATTTTGTGTAAGTGCATCTACCATCAATGTGCGTAGTTCTGCCAAAAATGGGCGGTATTAGAATAGTGGGCGTACCACCTCCCATACGAAGTTAAAACATATTATCGAATAGTGTCAGTTCTATGACACGTATAGTGCTCAAATTTTGTGTAAGTGCATCTAGCATCAATGTGCGTAGTTGCGCCTAAAATGGGCGGTAATGCAAAAGTGGGCGTGGCACCTCCCATATGAAGTTAAAACCAAAATTACACCTACTGTAATTTTGTGTAAGTGCATCTAGCATTAATGTGCGTAGTTGTGACAAAAATGGGCGGTAATGGAAATGTGGGCGTGGCACCTCCCATACGAAGTTAAAACCCATTTTCGAATATATGCCGTTCTATGGCAGATAAAAAACTGAAATTTTGCAGTAATTTTTCCTTCTACAAAAGATAACTAAAAAAGAATTTCTAGGCCCAATAGAATTCTGCTTGCATAAAGCATGGATTTGAAAAAAAAATTTTGATTTACTAGTTTATGTAATTTTCGTGTTTTCACGATTTTACTACAAAATTACCATTTTAGACGAGTTATTTAAAAGAAAACATTAAAAATTCAATATTTTCTTGCTTCAGAAAGTCTAGAAGGTTTTAAAAAGTATATGTTCGAAACCTCTCTGGGGGGGGGGTTTGAACCCCCAAAACCCCCCTCTGCGCACGGCCCTGGAAGGAAACATTCGATGGTCGCATAATTTCGCGGAATGGACCTGTCAATTGGCCACCAAGATCGTGTGATTTGACACCATTGGATTATTTTCTTCGGGGATATGTGAAGTCGCTCGTCTACGCCAACAAACCAGAAACGTTAGGGGACTTGGAAGCCAACATTCGTGGCGTTATTGAAAATTGGACCTGTAGAATTGGCTATATTCGAGCCAGCCGCGGCGGCCACATGCCCGAAATCATATTTAAACATTAATGGCATAACATTATCCTTCCAATAAAGCCAAATTGATGGACATTAAAACGATTTTCTTGTGTTTTATTTCAATTCGAAGTTCTATACCTCAATAAAAAACACCCTTTATTAAGGAAATAACTTCATTTTAATTGATATAAATTATTTTATCTTTATCGAGAGACTAATACACATTTATTTAATCATTTTATTGGGAGCCATACCACTTTCACCACATATGTTTCTAGTTGAAATATAACGTGTTAAGCCAAATTTGAACAATATCGGTTGAAATATGTGGTATCTAGAGCAAAAAAGTCAAATCCGTAGTGACATTTGTATGGAAGGTATATCTAAATCTGGACTGAATTGACTCATCATTGGAGTGCAAAAAATAGCTGTACAAAATTCTGTTGGGAATGGGTAATAACTGCGATAACAAGAATAGATAGATGGATTATTTATTAATTTAATTTTTTAAGAAAAATAGTTTTCACTAAACTGTACTAAAATTGTGTATTCTTTTCCTGATTACACCGTACGACAATTAAAAAAGTCGTTACTCTTGAACCGGATGAAATACGTATAAAACTGTAGGCAAAATGGAGTTAATTGCCGCTTTAAGTTTTGCAATTTCTCATGCTGCTGCACCTTCGCAGGACTTTCCAAAGGATAAAATTTTTAAAAAAAATATTTTAAATACTTATTTGCAATCTTTAACAGCGGTATTAGTGTCAAATTAAAGAGAAAAAATACTTTAAATACCATGCATCTATCTGTATTAGTTTAGCATTAATAACCATTTCAAATTTATCCCTTAGTTTGTTTACTTCTTTATATTTTACTTTTTAAGAGGAAAAACTTGAAATGGTTGTTAATCTAAACTAATACCGATAGAAGCTTGCTATTTGAAGTATTTTTACCACCCACATATTCTATTAATTTATTTGCAATTTATACCAGTATCATAGGGTGCTAATATGTATTTAAAATAATTTTTGAGAAATTGTGTCCTTTGAAACTTTGTAGTACTTTTAAGGGGCAACAGGATGAGGAAATAAAAAAATAAAAACGCCAAATAACTTCATTTCACCTATAGTTTCCGACAGTGTTGTGGTATAAATATTAACATTACCCAACCCGAAAGCTTCAGCGAATTAATGACCATTTTTGGCGATTTCACATTCGTGCATCGGCTAATTTCTATTTTGTCCCATACGTTAAATAAAGAACTAATTTGTGTGGGCATGGCACCTCCCACATGAAATATCAAAAAATTATATGGCCTATTTTCACCACCGATTCTCCATATAGATACTGTGAGAATTTCAGGAAGGTCAGTCCAGAGGTTTTCATACATAAAGATGCAATCAATGGAGAATGATGTCTAAATAACATTTCGAAAATTATGCATATCATAACCCAAACACCTCCTATTGGACGCAAACATATACATACAAACTATTTCTGATGTCCTGATATACATGTATGTATACATTCTGAATTTGAGTAAAATCAGACCATACAGTTTTTCCTCGTCATCAAACATACATACGTTTGAATTTCAGTTAAACTCCACCCCATCGTGACCACGGCTCCATTTATACACAAAAATGTTCCTCATTATCAAACAAACATACATTCTGCATTTTACTTGGTTCGTTCCTTACCTTTTTTAAGATCTAATGATCTAATAATCATATGCACGAACGTTTTTATATACCAAATAAGCCACGAATGGCTAAATTGGGGCGGAGTCGGCTATATGATACCCTACACCACTCCCTGCGGTTTTGAGCATTTTCATCAAGATTACAGCCAGTCTTGTTGATTCGCGAGCTATGTAAACCAATCGGAAGAAACGAATGAGCGGGGGCAATATCTTGACGTTATGCACCACTTTTATTGTAAGTGTTCCTAACTGAAACCTAATCATGGTCAAATTTTACGGTAGGTATTTTGAGATTTAATATAACATGATCTGGGAAATTTGATCAATATCCTATGACATGTGAAGGTTTTACAGTAGTAATAGGATAAATCGGATGGGCATTTGTGGGATACAGAAAAACATGGATCCATATAGTTCACTTTCACGGACATTCCTTGTTGAAATATAACATGATCTTCAAAATTTCAACTGATGTAAGATGTGGGATTTATACAGCAGACGGACAGACAGACATCGTTAAATCGTCTAAGGCGATAGGTATACTTAAAGGAGGATGTAGCTCGATTATTTCTTGGTGTTAAAAACATTTGGCGCGAAACTAACTACGTAATAATACTCTATTCCACGAAGAGGTGTAGGGTATAAATATAGATTTCTCGTCACCGCCACTCATTACCGACATTACCTGGACTATTCCCAATATCACCGCAATTATATAATTATGGGAAAAGGAACCCCTAAAGAGCAAGTAAAGTAGAAGCAGTGTCCGTGGAAGTGCTTGTGTAAACTTTATCAATTATGCAAATTGCAAATTTAACACCTTTGGTAAGCGCATAAGTTAGTTGACACTGACAGCTCACTAGACCATGGACGGTAACATTGTGAAATGTCTCCTGCTCCTTCTCCTTCTTAATGCGAGACGAAGTGCATGTTAAAAACACATCAGTGTATGCCATTCCATTTCGTTCCATGCCGAGCTAAAATTAAAATTCAATTAAATATTTTTAATGGCTGTTCACATATTGTTAAGTACATGCATTAAAACTCAAACACAACAAGAATCACACCCACACATATGCACAGATTCGTACACAGAACACATTTAATGTGTTTTAGAAAGAAAAACACATTAAATTTCGAATCGCACACTAGTCAACCGCAAGGACACACTGGCCAATGTACGGACACTCCTCGTCCCTCCATATTAAACATGTGGTAACTTCAGTCGTGGGTAGATGATTTACTATGTTTTGATTAATATTCAATTAATTCCACATCTACCAGTTCTATGTGGACAGGATTGCGTTAACCAAAATACTATTTTGCTCTTCGACACAGGTTTAATTGTAACTAAGAGAGAGATGTATACCACATTCGATCAATGAAGAGCTACATTAAAACAAAGAATATGAATGAAATGCAAAAGTCCAAAATTGAGTTATTGATTGAACAAGGCGTATTACAACAAAATACACAACCTCGCTCAACTTTATCCTTCCACCGCCAAAATGGTGACTTTATTACAAAAATTTCCCCCCTTCGAGGAAGTTCTTGCAAAACAGCATCCAAAAGTTAGAAAATATGTTAATATAGAATAATAATGGTCAGAAAAATTGTTTTTTGTTTCATTTTTATAAATAATTTAATTTTTAATTTTATACAATTTTATTATATTAACCCTTGTGCTATCTCAAATTAACTCAAAGAACTTTTCACGACAAGTTTATTCTTAGAATTTTTTATTGTTTTCGTTTTATTTAAAAACTAATAAAATACTAAATTTGCAAAGATAAAACTGTTTTATTAAGTAAAATTGGTATGATATCGATTTGACCCAGCAGATGTAATTAATGTATACTTCGAAAGATGGCACAAGGGTATTCTTTTATTAATGTACACTAAATATTTAACTTTGTTTAATTATTACTAAATAATGTTAATATTAGGGCTTTTTTCTTTAAGCCGGGATAACAAGCTGAGATTACAAATACGTAGAGTATTAATGTATTTGATACTAATTTAATTTAATATTGATTTAAATTTCATGTTTAGTGGCAAGTGAATTGATTTGATTTCGTAGTAAAACTCCGAACGTTTTTGCTTCTACAGATTCCGTTGAACACTTTTGTGGTAATAAACAAGTAAGGAAAGGCTAAAGTCGGGTGGGCCGACTACATGATACTCTCCACTTTCTAACCCTCTACAGTTGAATTCGGGGAAATGTGATAATGGGAACGATTTTCACCTTAGATGTTTCTAGTTGAAATATAAGGTTTTGTGTCAAATTTGAAAAAAAAACAGTTAAACTATCTGGTTTCTAGAGCGGAAAAAGTCAAATCCGGAGCGAAATTTGTATTGCAGCTATTTATTAATCTGAACCGATCTGACTCACTTTCAGTATAGATGTTTCTAGTTGAATTATAAGGTAGTGTGCCAAATTTGAAGAAAATCGGATAAAATATGTGGTCTCTGGAGTGGAAAACGTCAATTCGAGTGCAAAATTTGTATGGGAGATATATATAAATCTGAACCGATGTGACCCAATTTCACCATAGCTGCTTCTACTATAAGGTACTGTGAAAAATTTGAAGCAATTCGAGTGAAATATGTGGTTTCCAGAGCGGAAAAATCAAATCAGGAGCGACATTTGTATGGTGGCTATATCTGAATCTGAACCGATTTGACCCACATTCACCACAGATGTTTCCAGGTTGAATTATAAGGTACTGTGTGGTCTCTGGAGCGGAAAAAGTCAAATCAGGAGCGACATTTGTATGGAAGCTACCAGGCCCGTGCGCAGGATTTTCCCCTGGGGGGGGGGTTTCATCTACACTCATAAAAAAGTTAACCCTATAATGAGTTAAAATTAACTAAAATTTAGGAAACCAAGTACATTTTTACTAAATATAAGTAGAATTTTGCTGAAATTTTCCTAAATCTAAGTAAGTTTTTCCTAAAACATAGTATTTTTTTACTACATTTAAGCCAAATTTTCCTAAAACTAAGTAAATTTTTACTAAATCTTAGAAAAAAATTGCTGAAAATTTCCTAAAACTAGGTAAATGTTTACTTAAATCAAGTAAATATTTACTCAAACTGAGGACTATTTTGCTGATTTTTTTCCTCAAAACAAGTAAATTTTTACTTAAACTGAGGAACATTTTATTTTAAACAAGGAAAAAAGGTGAAATTAAAATAAGTTCAATTTAACTAAAAAAATCAAACAAATAGTTTTACTTCAGAGTTTCATGTACATCTGCAATAATGAGTTGAGCTATTACTCCATGATTGTTGCGAAGACAAGATATGAGCTTTCGCAGTGGTTGTTTAGAATAATTCATAAAGTATTTAAGAAAAAAGTCTTGCAAACGAACAAGAGTTGCTTCTTAGATTAATATTCAAGAATTTTTTTTAACAATTAAATGTATGAAGAACTCGGCATAAATTTCAGTAAACATTTTAACTTAATTTTTGGAAAAAACACATTATTAAGTTAAAATTTCTTAAATGGAATTTTCCATACAAAAAAATTCAGATTTTTTTCTCACTGAAAACCTTGAAAATATTCTTCCACATAAGTTTGAATTTACTCAATTGTAAGAATTTTTTAGTAGATCCAAAGGATCTAAAGTAAATCTACTACCCTTTTTCTAGTAAATGAACTATTTACTATGGCTTTGAAAGAAGGAAACTTTATCCATACTTAGTTAATTTTCCAACTTTTAAAGAAAATTTTACTGGAGCGTTTGGAAACCACTCATATTTTATTGCCAGGATCTTCGAGAAATATTTTGATACATTCGTCCGACAGACACTGTCGGCAAAATTGCATTTCAGTAATCCATCTATCAGTACACTCAAAGGGATATGTCAGTAAAAGAAAGCAGAAAGTCTACTGAAAGAGCAGAATTTCTGCTGTTAAAAAAGATACAGCAGTTTTGTATCTGCTGAGATGGTAAACAGATGTTTGCTGTTTTTAGCAATATATATGATACGCATATTGTCCCAAGCTAATATAAAAGAAAATTCGAGCTAAACTCGCTTATGAACGCTTATCTATTTTTATATTTTAATTAACAACAGCCAATTTTAGCAGACTGAAAACTCTGTAGCAATGTGAATGGAGATTTAAGATTGCAGAAAACTGCTGTTATGCCAAAAAACAGCTGTAATAGCAGAAAAGTGTCTGCTGATATGCAGCAGACAATCACTGCTTTTATTAACAGACTTAAGTGAATAACTTTTTTAAATAGTTGCTTGAAATTATATTCATAAGTGGCTATGAAGAAAAACATAACTTTTCAGGAGAGCGAAAAAACAGATTTTATCCTTAATTTTAAGAGAAATTATTAATCGTTCTTCTACAGTTTAATCTAAAAAGGATTACTAATTGCTACGATTAAAAAGTTTTCGAAATTTCCTATTATTCGTGGTTTTATAGTTCATAGCCACTTTTGCACATTTAAAATTGAGCACTATGAATGTTGAAATAAGCACATAGTCATTTATGCCCAAATATATAAATAAGATTTATTGTAAACTTCATAACTTTTTTCATGAAATCTTGGCAATGTTGTATAGAAAACGCATTTTCTGTGATGTACACAGCGAATTTAAAGATTCCAGCTTCATCCGTCAGATTGGTCGCTTGTAACATATATGTAGCCAGTCACGAAAATCGCTGCAATTGATGAAAAATCCAAAATTCGCCGTTGCAATTCCTTATATTTTAATCTTCTTCATTCATAATTCTGAAACTTTTCATACACAAATATTCCCCATGAAGTCAGCAAAGTTACGCCGGTTTTTCTAAATATACTTTTCATAATTTTTGATCAAAATGCTATTAACGCGAAATGATGGAATTTGATAGTACGATATGCCCTAAATCTAGAAAAATGTTTTAAACAAAATCGTTGTAGCGAATTATAACCTTCGGTTTTATGCTGCTCCAATGTTGAACTATTTTATTTCTATTATTTTTATGTTCATAGCCACTTATGCAGTCACAAACTAACGTGCGAGGGGATAGCCAAATCAAAAAATTAAAAAATGGCTTTAGAAAAAAATCTTTTCTTTGGCATCAAAAACTCATTTTCGAGAAAATGGTTCATAGCCACTTTTCAATATAAGCCCTCGATATATATTTTAAAGAATAATTACAAAAAAACGATCAAATTCCTCGGCGATAAACCCTTCAGTCCCGCATTTTTTCTATGATAAATGCAGAAAATTTGATATGCTTTTTTACAAAGTATGGGTCTAAATAGGATGTCTAACGATGTTTATAAATTTTTATAATCTTAAATATGTATAAATTCGAATAACAAATACAGTTTTTTTGTATTCGGTGAAATGCAAGAAGAAACAACTAGAAATTTTAATTCCAAAAAACCAAATAATTGGTATTTTAGAGTATCATTTTCCTACGTAGATCCAAGTTACTGAATTTGTTGTTTCTCTTTTGAGTAATACTTGTTACATATGTACAAAAAAAATACTAACTCTAACTAATACTAACTCTAACTAATAGAGGGTGATTTTTTAAGAGCTTGATAACTTTTTAAAAAAAAACGCATAAAATTTGCAAAATCTCATCGGTTCTTTATTTGAAACGTTAGATTGGTCCATGACATTTACTTTTTGAAGATAATTTCATTTAAATGTTGACCGCGGCTGCGTCTTAGGTGGTCCATTCGGAAAGTCCAATTTTGGGCAACTTTTTCGAGCATTTCGGCCGGAATAGCCCGAATTTCTTCGGAAATGTTGTCTTCCAAAGCTGGAATAGTTGCTGGCTTATTTCTGTAGACTTTAGACTTGACGTAGCCCCACAAAAAATAGTCTAAAGGCGTCAAATCGCATGATCTTGGTGGCCAACTTACCGGTCCATTTCTTGAGATGAATTGTTCTCCGAAGTTTTCCCTCAAAATGGCCATAGAATCGCGAGCTGTGTGGCATGTAGCGCCATCTTGTTGAAACCACATGTCAACCAAGTTCAGTTCTTCCATTTTGGACAAAAAAAAGTTGGATATCATCTCACGGTAGCGCTCACCATTCACAGTTACGTTACGATTCGCATCATCTTTGAAGAAGTACGGTCCAATGATGCCACCAGCCCATAAACCGCACCAAACTGTGACTTTTTCTGGATGCATTGGTAGCTCTTGCAATGCTTCTGGCTGATATTCACTCCAAAATCGACAATTCTGCCTATTTACGTACCCATTGAGCCAAAAATGAGCTTCGTCGCTGAACACAATTTCTTTCTTTCTGAACTTTCTTAACAGAGCACGCATTTTGATAATAAAATTCAATGATTTGCAAGCGTTGCTCGTTAGTAAGTCTATTCATGATGAAATGTCAAAGCATACTGAGCATCTTTCTCTTTGACACCATGTCTGAAATCCCACGTGATCTGTCAAATACTAATGCATGAAAATCCTAACCTCAAAAAAATCACTCTTTACTAACTAATATTTGACATGAGTGATAAATATAACAAAAATGTTAGTAAGTTAAAACACATTTCTTATTGTTTCGCAACTTTAAAGTAGATTTTAAAATAGAGACCTACACGCTTTGAGTTCGTTTTGAGTTTCTTTTGTGGGAAAAATTAGTTTGTTTGCGGTAAACATGTCATCAATTGTTGTAAATGAACAAAGAGAAATATGTTTATATCAAACAGTTTTCTTCGTTTGTCGAAATGGATTTGTATTATAATTGCAAACTCCCAAAACATTGGAAGTAACAGAAACCGTTGTTGTTGCATCTGTGATGAAAATAGGACACATCGGTTCAGATTTAGATACAGCTCCATTAAAATGTCCAATAGCAAATGTTACATCAAGCAAATTATTTGCTTCTATTAAGAATATTTTAGATTTCATTGTGATATCATAGTGATTCTTATCTACATTTTTTTAAAACGACTAAAATATTTTTTTAGTAAATTTCCAAACTTTTATTGCAGTACACAATTAAAAGTTCAGAAGATATAGCTCTAGTCGAATGTCAAGAAGTGGTATCGGTTAATAAAAATGAAAATTTTCCGAACAATTTGGTATCCATTAGCGAAATTAGCACTACACAATCTTGAAATTGGCACAATTCGTTTACTTTGTTTGTATTTTTCATAAGCTTTGTCCGAAATTCACGAAAGTGTCCATGATTTTTTATATAATTTTCGTGATTTTACTGCAAAATTACCATTTCAGACGAGTTATTTTAAAAAGACCTTCAAAATTCTATATTCTATTGCTTCAGAAAGTCTAGAAGGTTTTAAAAAGTATATGTTCGAAACCTCTCTGGGGGGGTTTGAACCCCCAAAACCCCCCCCTGCGCACGGCCCTGGAAGCTTAATCTAAATCTGAACCGATTTACTTCAAGTTAAATAGTGTTCGTCCTCACTTGCGCAAATTTTTGTTAGAATCTGGCAATGATTGACGGACAGACAGACGGAGATGGCTAAATCGATTCAAAGAGTCATTCTAAGTCGATCGGTATACTTAACAACGGGTCTATCTCGCTTTCTTGTGGATGTTACAAACAAATGCACAAAGACTTAATACCCTAGTGGATTGTATAAAAATGTAATGTTCAATAAGTATAAAGAAGTAAAGAAAGTCTAAAGTCGGGCAGGGTCTTGGAATATGCGTATAAAGATTTTGGGTAAACATCCTGTTACTCATGTAACTCCTGTATAAATTAAAAACTTAGTAGACTGTATCAACATATTTCTCGAAGATCCTGGCAATAAAATATGAATGGTTTCCAAACGCTCACGTATTCACACATAATCAAATTAACGTCATTTATCATTGCGCCATTGACTGCCTAGACGCCACGAGAAAAATTGAAAATTGATTGAAAATTGTCTAAAATAATTAACAGAATTTTCACCTGCTTTATTCTTTGTAAAACTACACTCAGAGAAATAGCATTCCTAAATCTGAGTAAAATTCATACTGCAATTTAGTTCAACAATTTTACTCCAGTTCAGTAAAAATTTCCTAAAAAGTTGGAAAATTAACATTTCTTTGGATCTAATAAAAAATTCTTACGATTGAGTAAATTCATACTTATGTGGAAGAATATTTCCAAGCTTTTAAGTGAGAAAAAAATCTGAAATTTTTTGTATGGAAAAAAATCCATTTAGGAAATTTTAACTTAAAAATGTGTTTTTTTCTTAAAATGAAGTTAAAATGTTTACTGAAATGTATGCCGAGTTCTTCATACATTTAAGTATTAATGAACTTATAAAAAACATTTGAAATTGTTTAAAAATTCTTGAATATTTATCTAAGAAGCAATTCTCGTTCGTTTGCAGAGACTTATGGCTTAAATACTTTAAGAATTATTGTAAACAACCACTGCGAAGGCACCTCTCTTGCCTTCACAGCAATCATGGAGTAAGAGCTCAGCTCTTTATGACAGAGATATCATGAAACTTTTGAGAAATATTCCATGTTGTTATTTTTTGTTTTACTTTTGGAAAACCATTTGTTTGATTTTTTAGTTAAATTAAAAATATTTTAAGTTCACTTTTTTCCTCGTATCAAGTTTCTCGGAAAATTAAAAAATTACTTGTTTTAAGGAAAAAATCAGCAAAATTGAACTGAGTTTAAGTAAATATTTACTTGATTTTAGTAAAAAATTACTTACTTTTATGAAAAATTCAGCAACATTTTACTAAGATTTAGTAAAAATACATTTAGTTTTAGGAAAATTTTACTTAAAATAAGTAAAAATTTACTTGGTTTTAGGAAAAATTTACATACAAATGTACTTGTTTTGAGGAAAAACTTACTGGAATTTTCCTCAGTTTGAGTAAATATTTACTTGGTTTGAGGGAAATTGAACTTGATTCTAAGTTCAAAGCATGTAATAATTTCAAGGAAAAGTTTGAACTTGATTTGAGGAAATTTTGCTTTAGCGCTATACGAAGTTCAATTTAACTCATTATAGGGTTCACTTTTTTATGAGTGTAGATGAAAACCCCCCAGGCGAAAATCCTGCGCACGGCCCTGCCTCATGAAGTGTATAAATAGATTTATATATAGTAATAAAGTGATTTTTGGAGGTTGATTGACACTCAATTCCACTCTTTCATCTCACATATTATGTAGAAGCAAAATTCGAATTACATTTCATTTCTGAACGGAATTTGACTCTGTGACAAGGCCCTTAAAAAAATATTTTTTTAAGTTTCCTATTTTCAAGTCCACCTAACAATATGGTTTGCTTTAGTTATTCCCCAATAATAGCAGAATATTTGTACAGCTTTAAACAAAGGCCACGATTTCGAACATGGAATGTGCGATCGCATTTATCATCGCCATATAAAAAGTCCTGTAAAAGGGGAAAATCATCGCCATTTCTACATATGGTATCTAATTCCATGTGCAATAAAAATTTAAAATGGTTGTGTTAGGTTGTAAAAAATAAAAAAGTTTTATTAACCCATCAAATTATGAAACAAATTGAAAATGTTTTTCATTGGAACTTATGAGTGTCAAATAATAAACGGATCAGATCTGTTTTTTTTTCAGAGATTGAAAATTATCTGTGCATAATCCTGGACAGGAGGCTCACTTTACAGAAAATATAATGAAGCGGGTGAAGAAAGCTTCGCTTGCAGAATGACTTTCGGAGCCCGCTGGAAACTTACTCCAAAAATCGTTCACTGGATATACACAGCGGTGGTTCGCCCGATTATGCCGTTAGGCGTCTGGGTTTGGTGGAGAGCTAACTTATTTCATATTAGGTCGATTTTGATGAAAATTTGCACATAAGATCAGGTTGGGTTTAATAGAAATAATTCAAAATTATGAAAGTTACGCCAATTTAATATTTTGGTTCATTTTTTAATGATATCATGTCTTCAGTTATGATAATCGGAAACTTTTATTAATTTTTAAGAAAAATAAAGCTCCGATATTTTGCATATATTTTTAAGATAGATTATTTTGTTTGCTATATAAAATATACGTTTGAGAATGTCCACTAATCTACATTCTGAATTACAAAACAAAATGTACACCGTTTCATACCCCAGAAATACCGAAATAAATAGTGAAGAACGTGCCCATGGTTTTTTGAAAATTGCATAATTCTGTAGTTCAGGTAAACATAAAATACAAAACGGATAATTTTGCAAAATTTTCATTTTTACGGGAGAGAGGGCTAACGTGCCTGACTTTTGTTTATTTATGATTTTCTCGCGACCGTTGAATTGATCAGGCTGACTTGATTGGAAAGATTTGTAAATACTAATTGAAAATTTTATAATGTTTATTGCGAATTTCGCCATTTGTTTAGAGCGATCCTTAACAGGCACTAAGTCCCCAAATTTCATAATTCTAGCATCGACGGGTTGCTGTATGTAGAACTAACCTATGATTAAGTGCAAAAATGGTTTAGTGATTAAGTCGTTCTTGCTCCGAATGTCAGTCTATAAACTATGCTAAATTCGTCTCTGATAATGAATTCTCCAACACGTCGTACGAAGGAGTAAAAGTGCTACTTTGCCAGTGGAATTTCTGGCTGCTCAGTCTATGTCGCTATTCATGCAGCTACTGTCACGAACACCTCGCCTCCCGATACCGACTACTACTTACTGTGCTGATGGGAATACGACGATGCCTACAAACTATGGAGGTTTGTACTTTACGCCATTCGCCATTCATAAAGCAAGCACTTGAGGCTAAGAAATATTGCTAAAAGACTTTATGCCGCATAAAGCGACAGGACATTGTTCACAGGACTAATAAACTTTACAGGGAAATTATGCCTGGCACGACAGATGCAATAACATACCCACCCTCGTCTCAGCCGGAACACTTTTCAGCCAAGGAACAGCGAGCAAGTGGCAGAAAGAAAGATGTGAAACATTATAGCTGCCGTCAACATGCGTACAATCAAATATTTTAAAGTTGCCTTTTTAACCATTTTGTGTGCACGAATAACATTTAACGTTAATTAGATATTTTAGGAAATGCAGGGGAACGTTCAAGGAAGTCTGGCCATAAATGGCGTAAGCTCTTCAGACGGCGCTTTCTTTTTCGCAGGAGCAAATGGAGTTTAGTGACGGTTATTCCAGAGTATGTGCTCATTAAATACTGTTGCAGCTCGGTTTATGTTATTTCTTAATTTGAGTGAAGCATTTCGCTTCGATGACGCAAAACTTTTAATGCGCCAAGAGGGCAATAAACTTTTAAGGTAATATCTATTCGAGCGGATGATATACACATTAGGGCGTACCTCAAAAAAAAAGTTCGCCGTACACCTTCGAATATGAAGTATTATTGAAAGGTAGTTTAAAAAAAAAAAAATTTTATTTTTTTATGCCGAACGTAGGCGTCGCGCTTTTACATTTTTCTATATAACTTCTGCATTTTAAAGTGTGATACATCGATGTTTTTGTCTCGACGAGGCCGATTTTTTTGTCTTTGAAGTCATTAAGCTCAAGCACCCCCTTCTGGTACTTACCCATCATATCTCAGTTGCTACTACCCTAATGTACCACTCTAATATCAGAAAATTAAAGCTCGCATAAAATCATGAAACTCTTCCTAAGGAAGTATGTCGATTTTCAAAAAAATCGGCCTCGTCGAGACAAAAACATCGATGTATCACACTTTAAAATCCGTTTATAAATGCAGAAGTTATATAGAAAAATGTAAAAGCGCGACCCCTACGTTCGGCATAAAAAAAATAAAAATTTTTTTTTGAAACTACCTTTCAATAATACTTCATATTCGAAGGTGTACGGCGAACTTTTTTTTTACTTGTAACCTGGTACGCTCTAATACACATGTGTGTGACAGCACATAGGCACTCTAGTGAGTTTGACGATGTGGTATCCGACTGTAATATGTATTATACAACAACAATGGAAGACCAGGTACTTTTAGTTATTTATTATTATATTGATAAGAAATTTGGAAACAAATGAAATTTGGCGGTAACAAAAATCGAAACACAACGTTTAAATTTCATTCAAAATAAACAAGTAAGGAAAGGCTAAAGTCGGACGGGCCGACTATATGACACCCTCCACTTTCTACCCTATTACAAATCTATCATATGTTTGTTTCAAGCTAAAAAATGACGCGTTCTATATATAAATCTCAACCGATCTCGTCCACTTTCAGCATAGTTGTTTCTAGTTTGATTATAAGATGTTGTGCCAAATTTAAAGAAAATCGTGTACAATATGTGGTTTCTAAAGCGGAAAAAGTCAAATCGAAAGCGACATTTGTATGGTGGCTATATCGAAATCTGAACTTACTTGTGCCATTTTTTGTTAAGATCGTACAATAATTGCGACCTGTAATTTGATTACAAGAATAGATGGACAGACGAACAGACAGACGGACGGACGGACAGATGGACGGACATTGCTAAATCAGCTCAGAAAGTGATTCTACGCCGACCTGTTTAATAAACGATGGGTCTAACTCGTTTCCTTTTGGGCGTTACAAACAAACGCACAAAGACGTAATACTCTCGTGCCGTGTATAAAAACCAGACAAAAATGCATGTCTCTAAGATCGTAAAACACAATTACCACACCCCTCCGCCCTCAGATAAGAAATAAAAAAGCCAGATTCGCTGGGATTAGCATACATGTGTATGCCAACCTACTATGTATATATGTGTAAATTTTCAGCTTTCTAGGGCATAACGCGGCCTCAGAAAGAAAAGGAAAACGATGAAAGTGTATTTTTCAATGTCCCTTCCGCCCATTGACCATAAATAAAATATCCGCCTCCATGAGACTGTGGCCGTTTGTAGTATGCGTATATGTGCCAAGTTTCAGCTTTCTAGGCCAACATTTACCACTGTAAAATTATAACATGAAGTTGGCAGTCCGGTACAAACAAAAGGGATTTGTAGAAGACTAGCAAATGGCCGGTGTAAGGATATCCCTTTCCGGGTAAATGTCATGCCGCTTTGCACAAAATTTTGTATTTGTCTTGCAACACTTATTTGCCCAAATATTTGGTCTGTTTAAATCGCTGATAAACGCTCACAAAATTTGAAAAATGAGCATAGTATTATTTTTCCCAATCTTAGTTTAAATTTTGAGATGGATGAAATTGATATACCCCTTGCGGTATCCTCACACATATAGTCCAAATTCCTAGTAAAATATTTGGAACCAGTTATATTTTGATATTTGATAAATTACGAGCGTACGAAATATGGAGGATTTTGCCGCGCCCCTTAATGTACCTCCCACACAAATCACCATTGCATACGTAAACCTTTTATTACTTCTAAATATATGCTGCAGACACCTGAATTGTCACACCTCTTCAAATTGACATAAGTTTTGGTCAAAATAAAAGTAATACAACTTCCATATGGATAGTCGAAATCAGTTGCAACTGTAGATTTAAAATGTTTTTATAATCACTTTAAACCTACACAATATGTATGATTTTGCGACGAATTTTGTAAAATTAAGTCCTTTACATATTACTACACTATACCTGTGCATGACTTGAAATATGAATATAGACAAATATTTTTTATATTTTTTATTTCGGCGGGGCTACTGACTATAATGTTCGCACAGAACTTGACGATTCTAGTGCAATATTTTGGAAGGTACTTTTTTATCCCTTTTGTCCCAAAAAAATAATTTATGTTAGTAAGTGGGTACCATTTTTACCGCTTTTTGTGCCGCCCGTAAACATACAAATTTCAAAAAATTAATTTATGTTGCGCGTCTACGTACTCGGAGAAATGTAGCTGAATGTATGGTTTTACGTATATCTGAATGTATGTCTGTATGTTCCTTACAGGATGCCAAACCTGTGGGCGGATACGGTTGAAAAATGTACTGTAGATACCATCTGGGCAGAGGTGGGTGGATTTGTTTGAAAATTTTATTGTAGCTACAATCCGGTTATAACTAGGTTAATTAAAGACCTAGGGGCGTGGCAGCGTCCACACAATACATTTCTGAAACTGTCACAAACACGAACGATTGGGTTGATTCGATTTACAATTTTAGAGCAGATTGCTCACAGTACGAACTCATTGTCATTGTAAGTTACTTTGGAACTTACCCTACCTAGCATCTAATTGTTGGGCAGGAGATGGTTTTGAGTATAATATTCCTTGATATGGAGAGGGGTGGGGCACCACCCATACGAACTTTTATATAAAAGGTGCCTTTGGGCCGATCCGCTTGAAAATTTTCATATAGTTAAAATGTGGTCAGGTTATAATAAGACATGATATGACAACGGGGAGTGGCACTTTATTCTCAAAATAGAGTTTGTCCATTCCTAATAACTAATTTTCGAAACTATCATAAAATAAAATATTTTTTTTGTAAATTTATGAGAAATGGGCGTATGATAGACTGAACATCAATCATATTAAGAATATCGCAAAATGACCATATTAAACAGTTTTTGCTCTCCTGAAGATTAATTTTGACGAAGAGTATAGTATATTATGTTTTTTAACGAAATTTATTAACAGGACTCTCGAATTAAATATTTTGGTAAAGTTTTCACTTGTACGTGGGGATAAGACTGACAGCAGTACTTCGCATACCTTATGAAATTCAACAACTGTCTTCTGCACTCTCATATCTCTGGTTTAAGGAATACAAATGGCGGTGCTTTGTAACTGCTCATCCCAGTGATTCCTTCATAAGAAATATGACTATAGTTATGTAGATGCATACTTAAGTATAAATGTGTGTAGGTATATTTCTACGGTTCATAAATTTATTCAAATTCGCTCACATCTCTACATTTTTTTTTAATAGGAAAGTTCTACGTTCACATTTATCTACGTGTTCAGTAGTGTGTATGTGTGTTTTTGTATGGGTCCGTGCATACATCCATACGCAGAGCATGTTGGAATGCGTATGGGGGATGGCGTGTGTAGATTCGTTTCGGTTGCCTTTCTGTCCACTTCCTACGTCCGCCAGCCATGTAATAAATTATAATGTTTTATCATGTGCTCACATAAAAATTTCATAGTTTTTTGCTTTTCCCGGTTGTGAAAAAACTTGGCCTGCTTCCTCGATCTTTTTAACACTGATTGCGTTCATATTTATATGTCAGATATCAGGTACAAATGTTCTCTTCAACTACGTTTGATGTAAACAGCATTTCGAGAGCTTTGAACTGTTTATTTTAAGGGCGATTTGAATTTTTATTTAATAATCGACAAAAATTAGGTTACAACAAAATCAAACTTTTTCATAATAACAAGGATCTGGTAGGGTGGACCAAAAAAAGTAAAATAATTGCCGTTTTGAAAGCGTAGTATTATATTACCGGCTACGAAAAGCCAACGTCAAAGAGTTTGTTTTATCTTATCATAATGAAAATAGAACAATATTGAGATCAGAACACCCCGAACTCAAAGTAAGTATCTAGCCAATTAACTACGTTCTAAGAAAAGCGATCAATAGTACGTTTGATATATTATGCATCCAAATATAACATTCATCTTCTTTCTTTCCATACTAATACGGGTTTTGATTGAAAATGAAATCGTAATTATATAAAAGTTTGTTTTTATACCCTCCACCTAAGGATGGGGGTATATTCAGTTTGTCGTTCCGTTTGTAACACCTTAAAATATTCGTCGGCGACCCCATAAAGTTTATATATTCTGGAACGTGGTAAAATGCTAAGGCGATATAGCCATGTCCGTCTGTCTGTTGAAAGCACGCTAGCTTCCGAACGAAATGAGCTAGGAGGTTCAAATTTTCCCTAAATGTGTCTTATGGTTGCAGATCGGTTGGGATTGAAAGTGGGCGAAATCGGCCCAGAGGGAAACATTTTTCCCTGAAAATACCCCTAATATTTAAAGTAATAAAGAATGTTTTTTCACTATGTCTGCTTATATTTGCTTGATATTGGGAATACGCTTTACCCTTATACCAAAAATGTGCAATATAAAGTGATTCTTATTCTGAAATGGGGCAAAAAGGGGTAGAAATGAATCATATCCAACGACAACAGCTAGAAACACGGAATTCGAGGAATGTATTGTTTCCAAATTCGTACTTTTAAGGGGTAAAATGGGAATAGTGGGATAAAAATGGTACCAACCAAACGGCTGCATCTAAAATAATGAAATTCGGTATATAAATTCCTCTGACTACGTAGACACGAAAAATAAAAGGTTATTTTCAAATTCGTACTTCCAAGGGATACAGAATATAGGGATTAAAATAGTAAAAACTAAACGTTTACAATTCGGTGTGTACATTCTCCTAATTGCGTAGACACGTAAAATAAAGAGATTTTACAACGTCATATTTTTAAGGGGGTAAAATATGAAAAAGGGGATAAAAATGGTACGCACCAAATGGCTGCAGCTAGATTCGGTGTATACATTCCTCAGACTGCATAGACAGCAAAAAAAGATTTTTCCAAATTTGTACTTTACTTTTTTACTTTTACTGCAAAATTTAGTTAAATCATGCAGTTAGGTTATCTTGCACTGTGTACGTGAGATAATGGATTTTCAAAATTTTTACTTTTGGACTTAAAATAGAATGGAAATACAACTAAATGTAGCACCCACTATCTACCAATATTTGTATTTAAGTTTTTTGAAGATATAAAGATAAGAATATTTTGTTTTAAATGACTTGAAGTATTATTTCGATGTATGCGTGGTTTAAAATAATAAAAACATTATATTAATTTATAAAATTATGTTTTCAATATTAGTATTTGTTTTGGTTTGGCTATATTAAAAAATTGATATTTTCCTGTAATATTACTGCACTTCTACGAAAATCGACAGTCAGGGAATAAAAAGTTCGGCCCGGCTTTATCTTTGGCATTTTTTGAATGTCATAAACTTTTCTAGTACAACACTAGAACGGAGATATTTGTTTACTCTTTTTAGAGCCGAAAAGTACCTTTTATCCTTTGTTAAGAAAATAATAATGTCAATGTTGATAACAATTTAACCAACATTCAAACATTTCATAAGTTGCAGCATTTGCTTTAGCATTAATATATTATTAACTGTGGCAAGAGAGCCTGCGAACCCTTCTGTATTCTGTAGCAAAGATTGCATCCAAGTCTGAATTTAATTTTTGTTGTAATAAAGAGTGATTTTTTTGAGGTTAGGATTTTCATGCATTAGTATTTGACAGATCACGTGGGATTTCAGACATGGTGTCAAAGAGAAAGATGCTCAGTATGCCTTGACATTTCATCATGAATCGTCTTACAAACGAACAACGCTTGCAAATTATTGAATTTTATTATCAAAATGCGTGCTCTGTTAAGAAAGTTCATTGCGCGCTTCCATTTTATGGTCAGTTTAATCGACCCACTGAAGCGGCTATTCGGGCTATTGTGACTAAATTTCGCACCAAATTTACATTGTTGGACATTAAACCACCAACACGCTTACGTAGAGTGCGAACTGAAGAAAATATCGCAGCTGTATCGGCCAGTGTTAATGATGACCACCAATTTTCGATTCGTCGCCGTTCGCACCAATTGGGTGTCTGTTACTCAAAAACGTGGAAATGCCAAAATTGGACTAAGCGGATGGACCACCTAAGACGCAGCCGCGGTCAACATTTAAATGAAATTATCTTCAAAAAGTAAATGTCATGGACCAATCTAACGTTTCAAATAAAGAACCGATGAGATTTTGCAAATTTTATGCGTTTTTTTTTTTTAAAAAGTTATCAAGCTCTTAAAAAATCACCCTTTAGTTGTACCTTCTGACGTATTTCAGAATTATTTATTAATTTAAAACTCCTTAGAAAATCAAAATTTGGCCTTATTTTCGAATATACAGTCTCTTTAGTATATTTTCACAAGGCTATCGATTACAACGTAGTATTTGTCAATGCGAAATAATTGTTTGTCATTAAATTCCAAGTGACCCATATCAGAATCAAATGTCAGTGTTCTTTCCCTCGATGAACCCATTGTGCATTTTGTGGTACCGCATAGACAATTAGACACTATTTCAAGCATATTTCAATCGTTTCTACACTCATAACAGTTTAATAAGAAATCAATAAATAATTCAACCTATATATATAAAGGAGTTGCGTGATTGAGTGAGTGGCTGACTGATCACTCCCCAGACCAAACGGCTAGAGCTAGAATCATGAAATTTGGTGTGTACATTTATCTTACAGAGTAGATGAGTTTTTTTCGAAATTCGTACTTTTAAGGGGTAAAATGGGGTAAAAATGGTATCAATCAAACGGATGGAGCTGGAATCATAAAATTCGGTGTGTACATCTCACAAAATGCTTAGAAACGCAAAATGAACGAATTTTATGAAATTCGTACTTGTAGAGGGTAAACGGGGAAAAGGGGATAAAAAAGGTACCAACAACACGGATGACGTTACAATAATGAAATTCGGTATGTATATTCGTTTTCCGGCGCAGATTACGGATAAGAAGGAATTTTTCGAAATGTGTACTTTAAGGGATTAAATGGGATACAAATTGTACGACAGTGCACATAAAACGGTTGGGTCTTGATTCTTGAAATTATAGCCCGATTGCGACCAAGAAAATATTTTTTGTATAATTCGTACATTTTGAGAGCGAAATAGGGTAAAAAGGGATAAAAATGGTATCAATCTATATATATAAAAGAGTTGCGTTACTGACTGACTGACTGACTGACTGACTGACTGACTGACTGACTGACTGACTTATCATTGACCAGTCCCCAGACCAAACGGCTGAAGCCAGGGTCATGAAATTTTCAGGGTAGTTCCCAAATATGACGTAGACGTCGACTAAGAAAGGGTTTTACGAAATTCGTACTTTTAGGGGATAAAATGGCCCAAAAAGGGATAAACATCGAACCTTCGTCCTGACTAAACGGCAGTAGCTATAAACATGAAATTCGGTGAGTTCCTTGCAATGACCATGTAGACGAGCTACAAATAGGGATTTTTCGAAATTTGTACTTTTAAGGGCCGAGCGGGACAAAAAGGGATAAAAATGGTACCAACTAAAGTATTACAGCTAGAAACGTGAAATTTGGTACGTAAATTCCTCTGACCATGTAGAAACGAAGCAAAATTTGATTTTTTCGAAATTTGTACTTTTAAGGGAAGAGAGGGACAAAAAGGGATAAAAATGGTACCAACTAAAGTATTACAGCTAGAAACGTGAAAATTGGTATGTAAATTCCTCTGACGATACAGAAACGAAGTAAAATTGGATTTTTCGAAATTTGTACTTTTAAGGGGAGAGCGGGACAAAAAGGGATAAAAATGGTACCAACTAAAGTATTACAGCTAGAATCGTGAAATTTGGTATGTAAATTCCTCTGACCATATAGAAACGAAGTAAAATTGAATTTTTCGAAATTTGTACTTTTAAGGGAAGAGAGGGACAAAAAGGGATAAAAATGGTACCAACTAAAGTATTACAGCTAGAATCGTGAAATTTGGTATGTAAATTCCTCTGACCATATAGAAACGAAGTAATGTTGGATTTTTCGAAATTTGTACTATTAAGGGACGAGCGGGACAAAAAGGGATAAAAATGGTACCAACTAAAGTATTACAGCTAGAATCGTGAAATTTGGTATGTAAATTCCTCTGACGATACAGAAACGAAGTAAAATTGGATTTTTCGAAATTTGTACTTTTAAGGGGAGAGCGGGACAAAAAGGGATAAAAATGGTACCAACTAAAGTATTACAGCTAGATTCGTGAAATTTGGTATGTAAATTCCTCTGACCATATGAAACGAAGTAAAATTGAATTTTTCGAAATTTGTACTTTTAAGGGAAGAGAGGGACAAAAAGGGATAAAAATGGTACCAACTAAAGTATTACAGCTAGAATCGTGAAATTTGGTATGTAAATTCCTCTGACCATATAGAAACGAAGTAAAATTGAATTTTTCGAAATTTGTACTTTTAAGGGGAGAGCGGGACAAAAAGGGATAAAAATGGTACCAACTAAAGTATTACAGCTAGAATCGTGAAATTTGGTATGTAAATTCCTCTGACCATATAGAAACGAAGTAAAATTGAATTTTTCGAAATTTGTACTTTTAAGGGAAGAGAGGGACAAAAAGGGATAAAAATGGTACCAACGAAAGTATTACAGCTAGAATCGTGAAATTTGGTATGTAAATTCCTCTGACCATATAGAAACGAAGTAATGTTGGATTTTTCGAAATTTGTACTATTAAGGGACGAGCGGGACAAAAAGGGATAAAAATGGTACCAACTAAAGTATTACAGCTAGATTCGTGAAATTTGGTATGTAAATTCCTCTGACCATATGAAACGAAGTAAAATTGAATTTTTCGAAATTTGTACTTTTAAGGGAAGAGAGGGACAAAAAGGGATAAAAATGGTACCAACTAAAGTATTACAGCTAGAATCGTGAAATTTGGTATGTAAATTCCTCTGACGATACAGAAACGAAGTAAAATTGGATTTTTCGAAATTTGTACTTTTAAGGGGAGAGCGGGACAAAAAGGGATAAAAATGGTACCAACTAAAGTATTACAGCTAGATTCGTGAAATTTGGTATGTAAATTCCTCTGACCATATGAAACGAAGTAAAATTGAATTTTTCGAAATTTGTACTTTTAAGGGAAGAGAGGGACAAAAAGGGATAAAAATGGTACCAACTAAAGTATTACAGCTAGAATCGTGAAATTTGATATGTAAATTCCTCTGACCATATAGAAACGAAGTAAAATTGAATTTTTCGAAATTTGTACTTTTAAGGGGAGAGCGGGACAAAAAGGGATAAAAATGGTACCAACTAAAGTATTACAGCTAGAATAGTGAAATTTGGTATTTAAATTCCTCTGACCATATAGAAACGAAGTAAAATTTGATTTTTCGAAATTTATACTTTTAAGGGACGAGCGGGACAAAAAGGGATAAAAATGGTACCAACTAAAGTATTGCAGCTAGAAACGTGAAATGGTATGTAAATTCCTCTGACCATATAGAAACGAAGTAAAATTGGATTTTTCGAAATTTGTACTTTTAAGGGGCGAGCGGGACAAAAAGGGTCCCAACTAAAGTATTACAGCTAGAAACGTGAAATTTGGTATGTAAATTCCTCTGACCATATAGAAACGAAGTAAAATTGGATTTTTCGAAATTTGTACTTTTAAGGGACGAGCGGGACAAAAAGGGATAAAAATGGTACCAACTAAAGTATTACAGCTAGAAACGTGAAATTTTGGTATGTAAATTCCTCTGACCATATAGAAACGAAGTAAAATTGGATTTTTCGAAATTTGTACTTTTAAAGGGACAAAAAGGGATAAAAATGGTACCAACTAAAGTATTACAGCTAGAAACGTGAAATTTGGTATGTAAATTCCTCTGACCATATAGAAACGAAGTAAAATTGGATTTTTCGAAATTTGTACTTTTAAGGGGCGAGCGGGACAAAAAGGGTCCCAACTAAAGTATTACAGCTAGAAACGTGAAATTTGGTATGTAAATTCCTCTGACCATATAGAAACGAAGTAAAATTGGATTTTTCGAAATTTGTACTTTTAAGGGGCGAGCGGGACAAAAAGGGTACCAACTAAAGTATTACAGCTAGAATCGTGAAATTTGGTATGTAAATTCCTCTGACCATATAGAAACGAAGTAAATTTGGTTTTTTCGAAATTTGTACTTTTAAGGGACGAGCGGGACAAAAAGGGATAAAAATGGTACCAACTAAAGTATTACAGCTAGAAACGTGAAATTTGGTATGTAAATTCCTCTGACCATATAGAAACGAAGTAAAATTGGATTTTTCGAAATTTGTACTTTTAAAGGGCGAGTGAGACAAAAAGGGTACCGACTAAATTATTACAGCTAGAATCGTGAAATTTGGTATGTAAATTCCTCTGACCATATAGAAACGAAGTAAAATTGGATTTTTCGAAATTTGTACTTTTAAGGGGCGAGCGGGACAAAAAGGGTCCCAACTAAAGTATTACAGCTAGAAACGTGAAATTTGGTATGTAAATTCCTCTGACCATATAGAAACGAAGTAAAATTGGATTTTTCGAAATTTGTACTTTTAAGGGGCGAGCGGGACAAAAAGGGTACCAACTAAAGTATTACAGCTAGAATCGTGAAATTTGGTATGTAAATTCCTCTGACCATATAGAAACGAAGTAAATTTGGTTTTTTCGAAATTTGTACTTTTAAGGGACGAGCGGGACAAAAAGGGATAAAAATGGTACCAACTAAAGTATTACAGCTAGAAACGTGAAATTTGGTATGTAAATTCCTCTGACCATATAGAAACGAAGTAAAATTGGATTTTTCGAAATTTGTACTTTAAAGAGGCGAGCGGGACAAAAGTATTACAGCTAGGATCGTGTAATTTGGAATGTACATTCCTCTGACCATATAAAAACGAAGTAAAATTGGATTTTTCGAAATTTGTACTTTTAAAGGGCGAGTGAGACAAAAAGGGTACCGACTAAATTATTACAGCTAGAATCGTGAAATTTGGTATGTAAATTCCTCTGACCATATAGAAACGAAGTAAAATTGGATTTTTCGAAATTTGTACTTTTAAAGGGCGAGTGAGACAAAAAGGGTACCGACTAAATTATTACAGCTAGAATCGTGAAATTTGGTATGTAAATTCCTCTGACCATATAGAAACGAAGTAAAATTGGATTTTTCGAAATTTGTACTTTTAAGGGGCGAGCGGGACAAAAAGGGTCCCAACTAAAGTATTACAGCTAGAAACGTGAAATTTGGTATGTAAATTCCTCTGACCATATAGAAACGAAGTAAAATTGGATTTTTCGAAATTTGTACTTTTAAGGGGCGAGCGGGACAAAAAGGGTACCAACTAAAGTATTACAGCTAGAATCGTGAAATTTGGTATGTAAATTCCTCTGACCATATAGAAACGAAGTAAATTTGGTTTTTTCGAAATTTGTACTTTTAAGGGACGAGCGGGACAAAAAGGGATAAAAATGGTACCAACTAAAGTATTACAGCTAGAAACGTGAAATTTGGTATGTAAATTCCTCTGACCATATAGAAACGAAGTAAAATTGGATTTTTCGAAATTTGTACTTTTAAAGGGCGAGTGAGACAAAAAGGGTACCGACTAAATTATTACAGCTAGAATCGTGAAATTTGGTATGTAAATTCCTCTGACCATATAGAAACGAAGTAAAATTGGATTTTTCGAAATTTGTACTTTTAAGGGGCGAGCGGGACAAAAAGGGTCCCAACTAAAGTATTACAGCTAGAAACGTGAAATTTGGTATGTAAATTCCTCTGACCATATAGAAACGAAGTAAAATTGGATTTTTCGAAATTTGTACTTTTAAGGGGCGAGCGGGACAAAAAGGGTACCAACTAAAGTATTACAGCTAGAATCGTGAAATTTGGTATGTAAATTCCTCTGACCATATAGAAACGAAGTAAATTTGGTTTTTTCGAAATTTGTACTTTTAAGGGACGAGCGGGACAAAAAGGGATAAAAATGGTACCAACTAAAGTATTACAGCTAGAAACGTGAAATTTGGTATGTAAATTCCTCTGACCATATAGAAACGAAGTAAAATTGGATTTTTCGAAATTTGTACTTTAAAGAGGCGAGCGGGACAAAAGTATTACAGCTAGGATCGTGTAATTTGGAATGTACATTCCTCTGACCATATAAAAACGAAGTAAAATTGGATTTTTCGAAATTTGTACTTTTAAAGGGCGAGTGAGACAAAAAGGGTACCGACTAAATTATTACAGCTAGAATCGTGAAATTCGGTATGTAAATTCCTCTGACCATATAGAAACGAAGTAAAATTGGATTTCTCCAAATTTGTAGTTTTAAGTGGCGAGCGGGACAAAAAGGGATAAAACTGGTACCAATTTTACTATTACAGCTAGAATCGTGAAATTTAGTGTGTAAATTCCACTTATCATATAGCAGCGCAGTAGTTTGATTTTTCGAAATTTGTACTTCTAAGGGGTGCGCGGGACGAAAAGGGATAAAAATGCTGTACAATCCTGTGTTACCAAATAAAGTACATATTTTTAGGAGAGCAAAAACACATGTTACCTATAGTGATTTTTCAAAATGTGTACTTTTTGGGAAAGAGGTGCAAAAAGTTATAAACTGGCTGGCTGAATCTAGAAACATGAGATCGAGGATATAAATGGTTGTAATTTTTTGTTCAAAACTTAGTAGAAAACTATACATACGAAGTAGTTCAGCTAAAATAGTGCATATCGACAAGCACATTCCTTTGACTGTGTGTGAGTGTTAGCTAATAGGAGCTTACCAAATTACTATTTTAGATTTATCTATATCCACCAAAAGAAAATTAAATAAATACTATCCAAAAACCGAGACGGATAAAATTAACGAATAACTTGATTTTTCGCGTGCGAAGCAGCGGGTACTGCTAGTCAAACATATGGAGCTGGAATCATGAAATTCGGCGTGTATATACCTCAAAATGCTTACAAACGCAAAATGAAGGAATTTTTCGAAGTTCGTACTTTTAAAGGGTAGACGAGAAAGGGACAAAAAAGGTTCCAAAAGCACGGCTGACGATGCAATCATGAAATTCGGTGTGTATATTCGTCTTACAGTGTAGGTAAGTGCTAACAAGGAATTTTGTACTTTTAAGGGATTAAGCGGGTTAAAAATTTTACCACCGCCCAGACCAAAGGACTGGGCCTAGAATCTAGAAATTTAGAACGCATATTATACAAATGCGACCAAGAACATATTTTGCATTATTCGTACATTTTGAGGGCGAAATGGGGTAAAGAGGGATAAAATTTGTACCAATCAAACAAACGGAGCTGGAATCATGAAATTCGGTGTGTTCATTCCTCAAAATGCTTAGAAACACAAAATGAAGGATTTCTTCGAAATTTGTGTTTTTAAAGGGTTAACGGGAAAAAGGTATCAACAACACGGCTGACGCAATAATGATGAAATTCGGTGTGATTATTCGTCTTACAGCGTAGATGCGAGATAAAAATGAATTTTTCGAAATTTGGGGTGAAATTAGGTAACAAGTGATTACAATGGTACCAATCATGAAATTCGATTTGTACAGAAATTAAGGAAATTTTTTAAGAATAATGAGGAAAAGAGGGATTCAAATGGTACCAACAACATGGCTGAAGCTAGAATCGAGAAATTCGTTGTATATATTCCTCTGACCTTTAAAGGATTTTTCAAAATTTATACTTTTAAGTCGATCGGGACAAAAAGCGATTAAGATGTATCGAATAAGGTATATACATAATTACTCTGACGTGCAATACAAATGTATTGTATCAAAATGTGTATTGTATCAAAGGTGGAAGCGGATCATAAGTGATAAAAATTGTACAAAATTGTCCTGGCTCATGTTGCTTCTATATTTAATAGAATGCAAATTTATTTACAAATGGCATGGTGACATTTATTACTTGGCTGCAGACTACCACGATCATGATTTCGACCATGTCAAAAGTATTTTCAACATCAAACCCGGCCTCTATAAATGTCACCATGCCATTTGTAAATAAATATAGAAGCAAAATGGTCTTGAGCCAGGTCTCCTTATAGAGGCCGGGTGTGATGTTGAAAAGTCGCTGCGAAGCCACTTGAAAAGACTTTTGACATGGCCGAAATCATGATCGTAAATCATAAATAAATCATAAATTAATTTTTTTAAATTTGTGTAGGGCGGCACAAAAAGGGTAAAAATTGTACCACTTATAAACATAAAGGATTTTTTAGAAATTTGAGACAAAAAGGGATACAAATAGTACCTACCAAAATATTGCACTAGAATCGTGAAGTTCTGTGAATTTCTCCGAATTCAAACTAAGTTTGGTAAAAATAATACTTTGTTCAGAGTTTGAATAAATTCCTTAACTTCCTTCGAGAGCCATCGTGCACACCAACCAGCCAGACAGAAAAAAAGGACGTCTCTCCTTCAATGCGTTGCACTTTTTCTATCCCAAATTATATATATGCTCCTACTCTGTATTGTGAAGGTATAATTATCGCACCTTAAGAAAGAAACGGGTCAATAATTTTCTACTTTATATGAGTTTTTGTAAGCATATTGTTTCATTTTGTGTACCTACTTAAATTAAACTATAGACTACGTATAGATGAATGCCACCGTGATTGATTTCTTTAATTTCTACAAGGGGGACAAAATCAATTCGGTGTATAAATCCTTCCAGCTAAGTAGGATCTGGAATAGAGAATATTGTGTGAATACACCTCTGAATACGTAGGTGTGTAACAAATTGCGGATATCCCTGAAAGGGATATCCGTATTTGCTAGTTAAATTTTATATCAGCAACTTGGAATTGTAAACTAAAATGTTGATACACGGGATTCAAACAAACACGGTTCCAAAACAACATTATCACCATTTTTATTTCCTCTTGTTTAGAGTGATTTTCTGGTTTCTCAAAAAGCGTAATTTCAAAAATCCGGTGGCCCGACCAATGGTGCGGTGGTCGCAACATTTTTTAACAGTAACAAAATAGGAAAATTTGTCTTTCTTTAATTCGAAACACAATGTTATCAAAATTCTAATACAAAAAGCAAATAAAAAAATACAAAAGCAAACGTCAACAATAAAAGGCGATGAGTTCGACCGGGCCGAATCATATTACCCTCCACCATGGAGCATTACCAGCAAATTAGATGACGTCGACATTATGCGGAAAATCAGTATCGTACGAAGGAAATTATAATATTTGGTCATGAAACTCGTAATACTATAATGACCACTTGTAGCTGTTTAGTCTACATTTTACGATAGTTGTCCATAATGGTAAGTAAATTATTCTGCTTCATTAGTCAAATTTAATCACTAAAAGTGTGATGACAAAATAATATGTACTTAGAAATTGACGGCAAAAATGTGCCCACATATATTCTAAAACAAAATGAAATAATTGTCACTTATTTATGTAGACAAAATATACATAAAATAAATATCGTGTCAACTTCATATTTTGGGACGGCATAAGTCCGTCGTAAGAAAAACCAAAATCTTTATTAAAATTTCACAATGTTTGAACTAATTTATGTTACACTAAGTTCAATAGGTTTGCAGTCGTAGAACTTCAATCAATCGGGTCGGCTTTCAAAGTCCAAGCTTTTCGATGTATTTGACCCCATTCAGTCAGAAATATTTTTTTTAAATGCGCTCTCAGAATATTCACGGAAAATATTCGTCTCATCAATTATTACTACGTTCCCAATACCGACTGACAACATTAAGCCACATAGCACTACTCCACCATCTGACAGTATATTTATTAATATAGTATATAGTATATTAATATAGTATATTTATTAAATAGTATAGTTCCTAGGCGGAACATAGGGCCTCGTTGACAGTATATTTGTTTTTAATTCTTCGCACTTTTTCCGACACACGATTATTATCATATATTGGATTATATTAGTTAAAAAATATATATTTTATTTATATTAAAAAATTCTATTTCTTTAATCGACCTTTAATGATTTATAAGACAAGTAAGGAAAGGTTAAAGTCGGGCGGAGTCGACTACATGATACCCTCCTCGAGCTAGATCAAAACATTCTACCTCTAGTTGAAATATAAGGTGTTGTACCAAATTTGGGGATACTCGGTTAAATTATGTGGTTTATAGAGCGGAAGGGGTCAAATCGGGGCGACTTTTGTATGGGGACTATATAATCCGAACCGAACTGACCCATTTGATGATTCTAATTGAAATATTAAGAGCAGTGTTCAATTTAAAGCAAATATGTTAAAATATGTCCTTTTTAAAGGGGGAAACTTAATTCGAGAGCGACATTTGTATTGGAGCTTTACCTAAATCTAATCCGATCTGATCCACTTTCACAGCAGATATTTACAGTTGAGTTATAAGGTAATGTGCCAAATTTGAAGCAAATTGAGTAAAATATGTGGTTCGTCATGTCCCGCTAAACTTAATTGTACAATTTTATATTAGGATCGGACAATAATTGCGACCTGTACTTTGCAGGAATAAATGGACAGAAGGAAAACCAGACAGAGTCAGAAACTGATTCTAAACCGATCGGTTTAATACACGATGGGTCTACCTCGTTTCCTTTTGGGTGTTACAAACAAATAATACCCTTGTTGGTTTATTGATTTGATGCAATTACAAACGTTATTTAATGGAGTAATGTAAGGTCATTTCAAGAAGAAATTAATTATTACGTCATGGCTTCGTTTACCGCATGGATGTGGTTATCTTTTCTGCGTGAGACAACAACAATGGGATTAAAAACAAGTAAGGAAAGGCTAACACCACTCCCTGCGTATATACCTCTCTTTTATTACTAAACCCAGGTTTTTCATGGGAACAATTTTATGTAGTTCATATAAATTATACAGCATTTTTAGCCATATTTAACGAATATGGTAAATAACACAGTGCAACACGAAAAAAAATAACCATATACGGACACCGCTACATGATAAAAGACCAAAAAAAAGACCCGTGTTTTTTTTCCCCCAAAGTCATGCACTTTTTTTATGGGCCCCAGAGATTTGAGGCCTCGGTGTAATTTTTGGAAAAAAGTGATCTTATTCTCAGGCTCATATCTTGCAAACCGTTCGGAATTTTGGTCAAAATCGCAAAAAACTTAAAAAAATTCGATTTTTTTTAACCTTTTTTCCCCTGTTCAGGTCCATAGGTAGCAAACCGTTGAAAATTCAGGGAAACAATCAACTACAAAAATGTACCTAAGATCTCAATAAACAACTTTCTAGAACATATGAACTTCCTAGGAATTATTCTTAACACCGTTTAGGTAGCGCTTAGGTAGCCGCAAAAGTGAAAATTTTTCCAAAAATTAGATTTTTTTCCTTTTTTGCCCTGTTCAGGTCCATAGGTAGCAAACCGTTAAAAATTCAAGGAAACAATCAACAACAAAAATGTACTTAAGATTTCAATAAACAACTTTCTAGAACATATGAACTTCCTAGGAATTATTCTTAACACCGTTTAGGTAGCCGCAAAAGTGAAAAATTGTTTATTCCAGTATTTCTTACCCACACGACATCATCGATGCCATTCAACAAACAACAACAAAGTCGTCGGTCCAAAAATTTGCACTAACAAAACACATGACAATTCAAAGCAGCGAAGTAGTCGCAATCCATTTGTACCAACAACATTAACAACACATATGTAGCCGCAGCACACAATATAAAAGCGACACGACGCTCACATTGAGGCAGTACACAGCGCGACGTCAACGAGAACTCAGCGTAATTCACACACTACAGCATAATTCACACACAACATTGGCAACTAACAATTTCAATATGCAATGTGAAAAAATTGATTTATTTTGCTACGTTTGCGGTCATCAAATCAGAAAACAAAATTCTAAAAGATTTCAAGAGCAAAAGAATCTTTTAACTAGTGAATTCATTATAGCATATAAGTTGTTTTTCGACGAAGTAGACTTGACCGGTGAAAATTACACACCTAATACAGTGTGTCGTCAATGTTATAACAATGTCATGGCATGGTTGAGTGGAGGAAATGTTAGTATGAAGTATTGTAAGCCGGTAAACTGGATTAATCACCCAGGTGATCATGATGCAACCAGTTGCTATGCATGCGTAAATTATACATGTCGTCTAAATCGACATGCTGAGAAGAACAAAATCTATAAAGCAACTGCAACAGCAACACTACCAGTGCTTGCACCTGAAGATTTTGTATCACCAAGGCCGGTACAAAGGCAAAAAACTCGACGCATTGCTTGCAGAGGTAATATCAATTTTATTGATCATTGTTTTGCATTCCTTTTTTGATTTCTTTTCTAATTCATTTCAGGTATGTTGGTGGAGTCACAAGATCACCCTGTATGATGTTAATGAAGTAAAGGGTGATTTTTTAAGAGCTTGATAATTTTTAAAAAAAAAAAAAAAACGCATAAAATTTGCAAAATCTCATCGGTTCTTTATTTGAAACGTTAGATTGGTCCATGACATTTACTTTTTGAAGATAATTTCATTTAAATGTTGACCGCGGCTGCGTCTTAGGTGGTCCATCCGCTTAGTCCAATTTTGGCATTTCCACGTTTTTGAGTAACAGAGACCCAATTGGTGCGAACGGCGACGAATCGAAAATTGGTGGTCATCATTAACACTGGCCGATACAGCTGCGATATTTTCTTCAGTTCGCACTCTACGTAAGCGTGTTGGTGGTTTAATGTCCAACAATGTAAATTTGGTGCGAAATTTAGTCACAATAGCCCGAATAGCCGCTTCAGTGGGTCGATTAAACTGACCATAAAATGGAAGCGCGCAATGAACTTTCTTAACAGAGCACGCATTTTGATAATAAAATTCAATAATTTGCAAGCGTTGTTCGTTTGTAAGACGATTCATGATGAAATGTCAAAGCATACTGAGCATCTTTCTCTTTGACACCATGTCTGAAATCCCACGTGATCTGTCAAATACTAATGCATGAAAATCCTAACCTCAAAAAAATCACTCTTTATATGAAGAAGAAAAAACTGATGGTGGAGGGCAGTCTGGAAGCAACGTGCCTCTGCACACCATAAGTTCTGAATCAGAGTCAGATTCGGACGATTCGGAGGACGATTTGGATCCACAACTTAAGAGAGTGCGATATGCAAGTCCAGGGCCGTCAACATTATAAACATAATACGAATATTTTTTTATTATTTTTGTATTAGATAGCATAGTATGTCAATGTTGAAGTAAAGAAAAAACAAATGAAATTAAAAAATTTTTGGGAAATTTTTCAATTTTGCGGCTACCTAAGCGCTACCTAAACGGTGTTAAGAATAATTCCTAGGAAGTTCATATGTTCTAGAAAGTTGTTTATTGAGATCTTAGGTACATTTTTGTAGTTGATTGTTTCCCTGAATTTTCAGCGGTTTGCTACCTATGGACCTGAACAGGGGAAAAAAGGTTAAAAAAATCGAATTTTTTTAAGTTTTTTGCGATTTGGACCTTGAAGATGAAGTTTTTTTGATTTTATATGTTCACAATTTTTGCTAGAACTTTGCCTCAGAGAGTAAATCAAAATTCCGAACGGATATGAGCCTGAGAATATGATCACTTTTTTCCAAAAATTACACCGAGGCCTCAAATCTCTGGGGGCCCATAAAAAAAAGTGCATGACTTTGGGGGAAAAAAAACACGGGTCTTTTTTTTTGGTCTTTTATCATGTAGCGGTGTCCGTATATGATTATTTTGAAATGACTTCAAAAATGTTGCACAGTGTAATTGATCTAATTTTCCGGCAGATAAATACAAATTATATAGTAGAAATAGAATGAATCGGACCGACATAACAACACTTCGGTCCTGGTCCAAAACATGAGCCTATATATTTCTCATTCACGGTAGGTATTCCTAGTTGAAATATATCATGATCCGATGTAAGAGGTAGTTTCTAGAGCTGTAATAGAGTACAATGGGGCCCGTTTGGATCATTGCAAAGTACGGACACATATGTTTGACTTTCCTAGTATGTATTCTTAGTTAAAATATAATATAATCCGCAAAATTTGAAAAAATAAAAATCCGATGTAAAATTTGCGTCCTTGAGGGGTAAAAATTAAAATGGGGCCATTTTTAAGGGCGCTACATTAACACATTGAGTGCCACGTCGTACGTTTCCGTACGATACCTAACCCGTCGTGGGGTGCCACGTCGTACGTTTCCGTACGACAGTGATTGCTTTTACTTGGGCCCAAAAAATGTTTGGTCTCCTGGGAAGGTTTGCGTCAAAACCGCTTGGCACTCAATGTGTTAAAAAGTGGTTCCATATAGATCACTTTCAATGTAGTTCTCTGTTGAAATATGACATGATATGCAAAATTATATCGAGATCGAATGCACGATGTGGGTTCTAGAGATGTAATAGAGTACAATGGGACCCAATTTGTATGGGGTTTATACCAAAATACGGACCCATCTATTTGACTTTCATAGTATGTATTCCTAGTTGAAATATAATATAATCAACAAAATTTGAAAAACATCCGATGTAAAATGTGGGTCCTAGAGAGGTAATAATTAAAATGGGGGCCCAGTTGTAAGGGCGCTACATTAAAAAGTGGGCCTTTATAGATAACTTTCAAAGTAGGTATTCTTTATTGAAATATAACGTGATCTGCAAAATTGTATCTAGATCTAATGTAAGATATGGGTTCTAGAGCGATAATAGTGTAAACTGGGGACCCATTTGTATGGGGGCTATACCAAAACATTGACCTATATAGCTGGCTTTCAAAATACGTATGGAAAATTTGATCAAGATCCGATGTACAATATGCATTTTAGAGCAGTAATATTGCAAATCGGAGGTACACTTGTATGGGGGCTATATCAAAACATAGAAGCATGTGGTCCACTTTCCCATTAGCTATTTCTAGTTCAAATATAACACGATTCTGAAAATTTGGACATGATCCCATGTAAAATGTGTATTCTCGAGCAGAAATAGTGTAAATTATAGGGATATTTGTATGGAGGCTATATCTAAATCTAAACCGATTTTCTCAAAAACAATTGCGACCTGTAGAGCGCGAACGTTGGTTATATTTATGAGGACGAAGGCGAATATTTTACAGTGCGGCGAATATCTTTTCTATACCTGTCCGGATATAACTAGAAAACAATTAGGGCGACTTGGCCAATATATTCAATTCAAAGATAATTTCTTTAAAAACCTGAAAATTTTCTGAAAAAAAAAATAGCAAAGTAATTTATGTCTTTACTTTGAACTAAAAACGGACTCCATCAAGGGGATTTTGGATAGGAAATTAAGTACTCAGATATATTTTTATTTATGTGATAAAATTTAGGTTAGCTCAGGAAAATCGACAAAGAGATATTTGTAACATTTGTAGCCCTCATAATTACCATAAATTCACGGTATTAGTTGTCTCGATCGGTATTAGTTGACGAAAATTGTAATTTTAATAAAAAAATAAAATATTTTTTTTTAATTTCAAAAACGTTTAGTTGTGGAAAATTGTTGTTTTCTTTGTCATTCTTCGATATAATTTCATTTTTGTGATAAAATTTTGTTTAGCTCTATAAATCGTCAACTATTTTTTCAAAAAACACGTTTTTCGATGTTTTTAACGAATGCTACTAAACCACATTTGTTGCGTGAAAGATACAATTGCAACATTTGTAGCCCTGGTAATTGCCTTTAATTTAAGGCATTACGATCGGGCTTATACTTCAATCATATTGTTTTGTGACTGAGAATGTCCAAGAACATCCAACATCAGGAACATTTCTCGCACTTCTTTGAGAAGAATTTTTCATAAAGACCTCGGTATGAAGGCTTACAAAGTCCAATTGGTCCAACAACTGAAACCTCATGACTATCCGATGCGTTTACGCTTCACCTAATAGGCTGCAGATTGTTCGGCAGGGGATTTTTAATTTTACGGTGAGCGTGGTACGGTACCGAGCCATGCTCAACGAATTTTTGGTGTCAAAAATTCAAGAAAATGACATTTGGTTTCAACAAGACAGGGCCACATGTCACATAGCCAACGCAATCATTTGAAAATCGAAATTGTGATGTCAATTAGCCGACTCGGAGCGGTGATTTGAGCCCTTTGGATTATTTTCTGTGGGTAGCCATTATGTATTTGCACTGAACATTTAATGTGCAAATTAATTATATTAAATATAATTATGTGTATAAGTTGGACTTGGCAATCATATTCAACGTAGGTATTCGTTATTAGAGACATTGTCTTTATTATTCAATTATGAATATTCTGGTTCTTAAACCAATCCCATGTGTCTTACAGTTAAGAACTCAGATTCTTTAAGATAAATAATATTTAAATATTCTTAAAATAGTTTACTGAAATTTAATAACAGCATCTATAATTTAATGACAAAATGTACTCATCTTAACTAAACTGAGATAACAAAAAGTCTAAATAAAATGTTAAAATTTCACTCAAAATAAAAAATTATTTTTTAAAACTGTGGCCAAAAGCAATATCAAGTTTTGAAAAAATAAATTTGTGTTAAAAATTTTGGACTTAGCCTGGATAATTATCCAGTGTAAGTCAAATGTATGGTTATAGAGGCTACGTCCAAAAAAGTCAACACAAAATAATTTTATTCAAAATTTGTTTTGAAACAAATATGTATATTGTAATTGGCGACAATGTGAAAAAATAATAATATTTGGATAAAATCCGTGCGTGATTCTTGTATGAGATTTAATTACACATATCCGATCGAAATCGTTGCGAAAATAATTGGTGAGTAAGCTTTTATGAATGACGATGAATTGTTTCGTCGCACATATTGTTTCCGTAGAAGCCGGCCACTTGGACCTACAGGCCTAAGTCAATCACATGGTTACTTTCTGACTTCCTCCACAATCGAACGTAACGTCTTCACTAATTTGTCACAGACTTAGTGCACAACCCTCGTACTTTCCAACGTATAACCCCATAAAAACATCTTTGCTCCAATTTACACTTTACAACCCATCTCCTGGGAACTGTGTCATGTTTATGTGCTGCAAGGATAATGGAATGAATATCTACATTTAAATCCTAAAGGTAACTTAAATTGCAAACCCGATGCGTTCTGTGTTTGCAGAGATGTTAGTCTGTTTATTCTTAGATTTATGTTGTTCCTTCACAACGTATGTTCTACTGCTGATGCGAATGCGGATTACTGTTCAGAGTTCCATTGTAACAAGCTGCAAAGGAAAAGAAACAAGGGCGCGACGTAATACATACAAAGCATTTCACTTGCCTCTCAATATTTTTTGCAACGGTTGCACAAATGAGATATTCAATAAATATCAAATGCGAACTCGAATTTTGTTCACGTTGAAGTGAAATTGCCGACCCGACCCGCAGCACCAGTACCCGCAGCAAGTGGATGCAAATACAATTTCTGTGTGTGCCTGTGATGAAAGTGAGTGCTTGGTAAATCTTGAAATGTTTAAATACAAAATACATTTCTGCCAAGCGCTGAAATGTAAATAATTTCTAAAACAGAAAAATATTCATCACATTCATCTAACATCAAGTTAAATATAAAAAATCCACAACGTAGTGTTTGGGAAAATAAAAGACATTACGGTAACTAAGCCGCCCACTATCTATCGAAGCTTAACTCTGGTAAACAACTAAAGTTCGTTTGGTGTATTTCTGCAATATTTCGTCTTTAACTTTGTTCGTTCGCGAGCAGCAATAAATGTCAGCATGTCATTTTATCAACCATTTCAGGTTTCCCTCTTAAAAAGTAAAATATGTATAAACTAAATAAACTTGAAATGGCTGTTAATGCTGAACCAATACAGATAGAAGCATGATATTTGAAGTATTTTTAACAGATATCCCAATCTTTTATTTGACGATAATAGGGTGCGAATTAGTATTTATAATAATTTTTAAAAAATTATATCCTTTGGAACTTTGTAGTCCTGTGAAGGGGCAACAGGGTGAGAAAATGAAGAACTAAAACGCCAGTAACTCAATTTTGCCTATAGTTTCATTCAAGTGTAACGACTTTTTTAAATTGTCGTACTGTGTTGACAGCCTTTCGAAAGAAGCTCTAGAAGCCAGCAATACTTTTTCAAGAGTTTTTGAGCTGAAAAGAGACAAAAGTGTTCACGAGAGGCTACAAACGAGGTCATAATTCATAATTCATCGTCATCCACAAATCATCGTCTGAACCACAAATCAGTCAGAAGGAGAAAAAAGTCAAAGACTTGTCACATTAAGCAAAAAACCTCCTAAGGATTATAGTATATATATATATATATATATATATATATATATATATATATATATATATATATTTGAAAGTGTAATAAATAAATAGAATATCGAAAGAATAAATTGTATTTGAGGATAAATGAACATTTCGAGAAAAAGAACTCATTTTCATTTCTATCAAAACGGTAGGCAATTCACATTATGACATGACATTACTTTTGCGCTACCCTGTATAAGGCATATTATATGGTGTCATATTTTATTCTTCAAAAATGATTTATAAAGCCTAGCCTACACAGCTTAATTACAAATAACGGTGATTTAAGGATTTGTTGGCAGTGTCAGTGGGAAACTTCCATTTTATTTTTGCAACCATAGCATCGCGGTACGTAAAGATAAAGATACAAACATCCCACACCATTTTTTAAATGCTGAATTGTGGAGATATTAGTCAAGGACATCTTCCAAATTTCATCCAGATCCAAGCATTTTTGTGGGTTTTACACTCTTTTGGCCACATTTTCCCTTTTCCGTTCATAGTGCGCCAATACAACCCTAAATTTAAAATGACCATATCTCATGATATATTTGCCATTCTCAGATATATTTTTATTTTTGTGATAAAATTTAGTTTAGCTCGGTAAATCGTCAAAAGAAAAATCGTAATCGCGTTTTTTAACGACTGCTACTTAACCACTGCTTCTACGTGAAAGAGACATTTGTAGCCCTCATAATTACCTTAAATTTGAGGTATTATTAACCCTCTAGCGGGCTTACAATTCAAAAATAATGAAGGTAACTTTGTAATTTTAAAGAATTTTTTTTTTTTAATTTCAAAAACGTTTAGTTATGAAAAGCTCTGGTATTTTTGACATTCTTCGATATAATTATATTTTTGTGACAAAATTTAGTTTAGATCAATAAATCGTTACTTCTTGATAGAAGCGATAGTGATGAAATTTTAACAGCATAAAATTATCACGGAATTATAAAATGCTATATTAGATCATTATTGACCATATATTGGAGAGTTTCTATGATTGTAGAGTTCATTGTATTGGTTTATGAAGGGTGTGAACTACTGCCTCGATCTACACGAAACTTCCACTTCTGCTAATATCGGAGAGGAAATGATCATAGACTGAACTCGCTTATGATTAGACAACCAAAAGACAATTTGCACCGCCCAGACAACCAACAATATTTAGGGTCAAACAAAAAACTTTCTCTTCAATAAAATATAGTAATAAATAACTCGCCGTTTTTAAATATAAATGAAGATTTGTTTTGAAGTGAGATATCACTTGGCATCTATATTTTCTAGAATGCGAATTTGTTTACAAATGGCATGGTGACATTTATTACTTGGCTGCTCACTACCACTATCATGATTTGTGGCCTGTGATTTTATAAAATATAATAGAATGATATTTCATTTTCAATCAGATGTATTCAAATTTTACTCACAGTTTAACTCAGTACACATTCGAAATCGATCATATGCCAAAATCTCTTTACGCATTAGAGCTGTGTCATTTCGCCGACATATTCCACTTTCACACGAGATGTTTCTAGGTGAAATATAACACGCAAATCATTCCGACTTGGATCACTTTTACTCCATATGCTTTTAAGTAATGTAGTTCAACATATGTTTCGGATGAAGCATACCACTTCTAAAGGGACGAAAATTTGTGTTTACAGAATATTGAAAAACGCTTCAAAACAACCAAACAACTGTTAGTCAGCGAAGTGGCAAACTGAGAAGTTTTTAATACATTTGCGAAAGAAATTACAAATTAACTATTTCATGGTATAGCGTAGTTGCATAAATACAATAAAGTTATGATGGGCAACTATGTTGATGTAAGTATTTAAATAATTGCATAAAAGAAGTTCGAAAACAACATGTATATTTAGTTTTAGTTTCGTTGGTGAGAACATTGTAATTTATGGTTGTTGATTGAATTATTTACATATGTAACAACATCTGATCATGTAAAGCTGATTTGTGTGGGAAGTGCCTGAAATGACCCATATTCCTATGTCAAATTAAAACTAATGTAACTTCCACACCGATACTCAGAATCAGCTCTATTTTGGTATCTGATAATGTTTTAATACTGACTAAAAGTTAAAGAAATATGACGAGTTTTTCCACGTATTTTCAAGTACCTCCCACACAAATCACCCTAACCTACATAAAATTAAATCTGCTATAACTTATATACGGAAGATCGGAATACTGTGAAATTCGATATTTAGGAATGCTTTTATAGAAATTACATTCGCATGGAATATGGGTGCTATTGTCACACTCCTTCTGGTACCTCCCACACAAAATGGCATAAACTTTGGTTACAATAAAACCGACAAAAAATCCATTCGGGTAGTCAAAATCCCTTGCAATGTGAAAATCTTGACGAAAATGATTTTATATGTTTCCCTAGGCGCAGCTAAAATGAATAGGATCATACCGATTTTGTTTGTGAATGAGGACCTCAGATGTTCTTAAAATTTTACTACAGACTGACTGTATAATTTCACTACATAAAACTTGACGTTTAGTAAACTATCAGGTATACACGCAGGGAGTGGTGTACGGCATCATATAGTCGGCCCCTCCCAACTTCAGCCTTTCTTACTTGTTTGTTATTAAAGGATGCTTAAACACGATTATCTCAAAACACCCCATAAAAATACAAGCTATTGTTATATTGAGAGGACGATACAACGTCAACTTGAACAAAATACGTTAATGTTGTGAACCGAAAAAAGTAAAACCCATCTCCCCTTGTCAATTGTTTTAATTAATTGTCTACAAGTTTTATTTAATATTACTTTGCAGAGCGCCCCGGTAGTCGAGCTGGTAGCGTGCTCGGCTATCAGCGTGGGGGTTGTGGGTTCGATTCCCACCAGAGGCTCTGGTCTGTCGCTGCAATAACTAGCTACAATGGTCTTAGTTACCCCGGCTCAATCCCTGGACCCAAAATTAGAATATAAATTTACTTTGTATTGTAATTCATAATAAATAAATAAAATAAAAAATATTACTTTGCATTGTATATTAAATAAATAGTTTGTATTGCTTCTAACAAATCAGAGAACCTTGTCAGCGCAAGGCAAATGCCACAATTTCCGTCCTCAAACGATGTGTAGTTGTTTAAAACTTAATTTATTTACAAACATTTTTTCAGAGCGTGTGCGATTCCGGACTCACTAGGATGATCAAAGTCTCGTAAGGTTTACATTTAAATGATCGGATTTTTTGATTCTACCAAAAACTTGATTGCGGCACACTTTACTCCTTCTCGAAGACCGCCTGTGCGAGCAGCACCTCTTTTATTTTTAAAAAAGTAATGATTTATGCGATGGCGGCAGGATAGCCTCTCACTTGCAAGCGGTCTGAAAAAAGATATACATAAGTTACATTTAGAACGCGTGTCTTCGAGGCCGGAAGACATTAATCGACTGAAATGTAACAGCACAACAAAACTATATTTCCTTTCAAAATATTATGCAATATATCAGCGCAAAATGTTGCTGGCAGCGGCGGCGAGAGAGATACGAATTATGTGACATTCGTGCTAACATTTACAGCAACAAATAATTGCATTTGCCACCGCAATGCCAAATGAAATATGGAATGTTCCCTCGCTCTCCTTTGTCCCATTGTGTTGCGGTGCATTTCACATTTTATTTTCGAGCTGGCTATGTGTCATATACATACATAACTACATGCATATATACAAATATGTATGTAAGTGCATGGGTATGGGCGTATGTGCCTACATATGTATGTGTCCACAAACGGAAACGGCAGCAGTTGTCGGTCAAATGGCATTTCGTCCTGCACACATGGGTCACGTGTGTGTAGAAAGGAGTATGGCTCTGGGCAGCCCACATTTTATGTTTCGCTGACAAGCCGCAAACAAAACAGCGCGAGGATAAATGTATTCTATTAAAATCGTAGAATGTGCCCTAAACGTGGTCTCTCTATCTGAAGGTGATGTCATACTGTTTTATGACCCCGTTTGCTCTACTTGCCACTTTTCCAGCTGATAAAAGTGGAAATGTGTCATACCACGGATGGTTGTGAGATTTTTCAATATTTGTTTGTTGCTGCCATTATGGCAAAAATACATACGGCTGCATATTTGGACAATAAATAACATAGAAAAACTACAACGGTTAAAGTAAATGTTTGCCACCAACACAATTCCAAATACTAATGTTACCTTGCCCATAATGTTTGTATGTTATCTTGACAGTTCGTTCATTTTGAAAAAACAAGCAAATTTCTATTCCAAACTGAAAAAAAAATTAATGCAATTTGAGACGTTATAATATTTGCATTTGTGAGTAGAACAGAACGGAAATATAAAACAACCCACACAACTCCAATTTTAGGATTAGGCTTATAAAGGATGGTTAAATTGTATGGGCCGATGTTGAATGTGAGCCACACCTAAACGTCAAGTTTTTTCTGCATTTCATTTGACATTTCTCAATTTTAGACTAACTCAATTTGAACCATGGAAAGATCGAACAACGAGTTAAAGCTATTCAGGCTTATTATGAAAATGCATATCGTGCACTTCGTGATTTTTTCGGCCAATTTAATCGTCCAAATGTGCGTAAAATCGGAAAAATCGTGCAAAAATTTGAGCAAACCGGTCTGTAGGAGATGTGAAAACACCAGTGCATGCTCGTACAGCTCGCACTGCAGAAACTATTGCTGCTGTTCGGGATAGTGTGGCTGAAGAGCCGTCCACCTCAACACGTCGTCGTGCCCAACAATTGCATCTCTCACGCTCGTCGTTAATGAACGTTATGCATAAAGACTTACATTTACACGCTTACAAGGTGCAATTGACTCAAGAGCTAAATCCTCTTGACCATTCCAAACGTCGTCAAAGGTCAGAATGGTGGCAAGAAATGGCAACAGTGGATGATCAATTTTCGAAGAAAATCATCCAAGAGTGATTGTCGAAAAACCAATGCACCCACAAAGAGTTACTGTTTGGTGCGGTTTATTGGCGGCATCATCATTCTTTCCAAAATGAGGCCGGTGAGGCAGTTTCTGTGAATGGTATTCGCTATCGTGAGATGATAACGAACTTGTTATGGTCCGAATTGGAAGATATGGATGTGGACGATATGTGGTTTCAACAGGACGGTGTCACTTGCCACACAGCTATCGAAACAATGGCTCTCACGTGGTGGCGAAGTCAATTGGCCTTCATCCTTTGGGGTTATTTGAAAGAAAAGGTGTACGTCGATAAGCCAGCAACAATTCAAGATCTAAAGGATGAGATAATTCGGCACATTAACGGCATAGAACCTCAATTATGCCTCAGCGTCATCGAAAATTTGGACCATCGGATGGAGGTGTGCCGCCGAGTTCGCGCGGCCATTTCGCCGATATTTTGTTCCATACATAATTGAACCATACGAATATTATCATAATAAAAAGAAATGACAATAATTTTCTAAATAATTTGGGGTTTATTCAAAATCAACATCGGCCCTTAAGATTTAACCACCCTTTATAAGTCAATTGCCGAATCATCGACTATTTAAAAATGCTGAATAATTTAAAATGGGAAAAGAGAGATGAAAATGGGGCAAAGAAATCTGCTGAAACTAAAATCGTGAAATTCGGTGAGTGCGTCGCTCCGACTGCTTAGGCCCCCAGAATAAAAATATATATCGAAGTTATGGTCAAAATGGCGAAAACGGTGTAGATATTTGTAGATTTTCGTTATAAAATCATTATTTTCAAACGTAGGCGTCTAAAATGTTGGCATATTGTGAATTTTAGTCAAATGTACCATAATCAATCCAAAAGTAGATTTTCAATTTCTTGATGTTTCGCCATTTTGCATTTCAGGTGACGATATATATAGCTACGAGTTGGTCGAACCTTCAAATAAATATTTTTCCAAAAAATAACTATAAAGTAAAGCCGTCAATATGTGAACATAGAGCGAAATATTAGAAATTTCTGTTAATTTATATATAATGACACCTTTATTATACCCTACAACACTTCGTGGAATAGAGTTTTCCGCCAAATGTTTGCAACGCCAAAAAATATTGGAGCTAGTCTAACCTTTAATTATACCAATCGGCTTAGAATCACCAGCTGAATAGATTTATCAATGTCAGTCTGTCCGTCTGCTGTCCATCTAAGCTTGATCGTACACTACAGGTCGCAATTGTTGTCTGATTGACATGAAAGTAGGCAGAAGTATTTTTTTACCGCAAAGACGAACGGTATTGAATTTGGCGGAAATTGGATCAGATTTTGATATAGCTTCCATACAACTATCCCACCTACTTATCCTATTACTGCTCTAGAATACACATTTGACATTTATTCAAAATCGTGTTATATTTGAACTAGAAACAGCTAACGCAAAAGTGGAATATATGGGAAGTGGGTGTGTTGTAAAAACTACGCGTGCGATATTTCATTGACCTAAGAATACTTCTTCCATTTTTTGCCAAACCTACTGAGAAATCACAATCATTCGCAACATTTCATCCATTACAACGAGAAAAGTGACGGTGAGAGAATGCATCCTTGTCTAACTCCCGATATTACATCTATTGGGTCATATAGTCAGAGACTAAAGTTTAAAAACAACCTTCAAATTTGAAATAGGTTTGCGTCAATACTATTAACGTTGCACGGGAAACCGTGATTGTTTATTGTTTATTGCGACTGCAGTATTAAAATACAATGGCCGGGTAAAAATAACTTAGCATAATATATACAAAAAAGTCATAGAAATAAATGTCACACAAAAATAATAATAAAAAATAAAATATAACGAAACAAAAAAACTGAAACATCAAAAACTAAATTAAAATAACAATTATGAATACTATCAAATAGAAAATTGATGCGGCAGGAATGTGATGCAATAACGAGATGGAACCAGTTTTATTACTTTTTTCATTTTGACTCTAAAGGTACGCTCCATTATCCGCCTAAAATTAAAACTTCCGAAAAATTTCTTTATGTTTTGAGTCTACACAGTTGGATAAATGTATACACCAGATGTCATGATTTCTACTTCGGAGTTTTGTTGGTACCATTTTTATCCGTCTTTTCCAATTGTATTCCTTGAAAGTACGATTTTCGAGAAATCCCTCTATTTTACGTTTCTACGAAATTAAAGAGTGTTGTGCATTCCAAATTTTAGATTTCTAGCTGTTATCGTATCATTGGTACCATTTTCTCCCTTTTGTTCCATTTCACTCGCTTAATCTTTTATTTACATTTTCGTGCTTTCACGCTACAAGAGGAATGTACGGAACTAATTTCAGTGCAGATAAAACAGAAAAAATAATATATTCTAATTCAGTTTTAATAGCGTTTATACTATCGAAGAAAACAGCATATAATTGAAAAAAAAAACTTTAAATTGATCTGATCTTCATTCTGAACAACATACATACATATTTATCTGTTTCTGGTCATGCATCGAAATCAAAGTGGAGATGGAGAGGAGATAAAGCATGATACTTCAGTATAAGCAGACAGGCAGACACACAATTAATAACATTGAAGTGGAATCAATATGTCTAAAAGTATACAATAAAAATATTATTGGAATTTCATATACAAGCCTGCCCAACAATATGCTATAATTTATCCGTAATAACTCGAAAGAAGATATAAGTACAACGATAGAGGAAACACCAACTATTGCATTGAATATTTTGTTGTTGTATTTTTACATCAAATCAGCGATGCTCACACACATTTTTAATATATTTATTACGCTTAGATGTGAAACAGAATAAAATGAAGTTTATTTTTCTCAAACAATTTTCGGACGTCTGTAAATTCTTTTCTATTTTATCAGAGAATCAGCTGAAATGTCGAAAATTCCTTCAGAGATTTAAAATACTATGCGACAAAGGAAATTGTTCATAAGATACTTATCGATTTCGACAAATGCTCCGAAGGGAATTTTTATTTTTTCGTACAAGATTTCTGTGGTTTTCGCAAATAATCACTCATCTCGAAATTTTTAGATTTTAAAGCAAAAGTGTTTAATTATGCATCTATATACATTTAAACTTATTTGAAATGCATATAAGAGTCTAACTATAGTATGAAAGGTACTAACTCTTTTGGCACTCCTGAACATTTTCATTTTTCGAGGCCAGTGAAAACCACAGATTTTTCCGACGAAAAATTTTAGATTTTTATGTGTCATACATTGTATATTTTTGCTGTACGGTAATATTGTGTGTGTTCTTGAAATTGATTTTGTGTTTTAAGTTTGTTTATTTTTTCATTACATTTTTATTTAGTTCTAATTGTGTCAGCAAAGTTTTATTTATTAATGGAAAGGAGGAGAAGCACGCTCAGTGGCTCTTCTGTATGGAGTACTTGGTGTTACAATACTGACATCAGCCATACATGTTTGAAAATTTATATCTACGTTATATGAAAATCACATCTGCGTACTATATGTATACACCCGAAAACCTCTCCGCAAAGCCTTTTGAAGAGCGTTGTGTTCTACATGAAACCCTATCTCATTACCATTTGCTGTAGGCTGAGGCAAGCACTCCATACAGAAGGATCACTGATCATTTTTCCCTACACAGGACAATGAAATACGTATATGGTCAAAAGTGTGTGTTCTATTACCAGAACAAAGATTTCCTTCTTAAGACGAAATTACTTGATCGAATTAGCTGAAATTCGAATGTATTACATTCAAAACTCATAGAAAATATTAAAAATCTTAAAATGTATGCTACTGAACCATGCATGTTTATTAAATAATAACAATATTATGATAGTTCAGGACATTTTTAGTGTAAAACATTGAAATCATAAATGTGATGATATTTTTTTGAAGGGCAATACCATCATTGGGCTGTATGATGTAAGTAATTCATCGGAAGTATCGTAGTTAGTATATAATCGATTTCCGGCAAAAATCTTTCCCTCCAATTACGACATAAAAACAGATGTCAACAGACACTTCTCCCTCTTTCCTCCTTCCAATGTCTGATCTTCCTTCTGCCAACGCAATGCACTGCATTTATAGGGACATCCCCTGAGTGTTGGTTCAGTGCAAAAAAATGGTAGAAGTTATGTGTATTCTTACCAAATGCGAGGATAGAACACTTTTACATTCATGATAATAAATTAAATAATAATTTTAATAAAACTGAACAAAATAAAAATGTCTCGCATTTCATTCTATGAACAAACTATAGGCAAAGTATTTTTGGAAATTTTATAAAACGGTTTCAAATATTATTTTACATAGTTGCAAAATTTGAAGATTTTGCATTTCATTTTATGAATGACTAGCAGTACCCGCTGCTTCGCACGTTCATTTTATCCGTCTCTTTTTTTGGATAGTATTTATTTAATTTTCTTTTGGTGGATATAGATAAATCTAAAATAGTAATTTGGTAAGCTCCTATTAGCTAGCACTCACACACAGTCAAAGGAATGTGCTTGTCGATATGCACTATTTTAGCTGAACTACTTCGTATGTATAGTTTTCTACTAAGTTTTGAACAAAAAATTACAACGATTTATATCCTCGATCTCATGTTTCTTGATCCAGCCAGCCAGTTTATAACTTTTTGCACCTCTTTCCCAAAAAGTACACATTTTGAAAAATCACTATAGGTAAGATGTGTTTTTGCTCCCCTAAAAATATGTACTTTATTTTGTAACACAGGATTGTACAGCATTATTATCCCTTTTCGTCCCGCGCACCCCTTAGAAGTACAAATTTCGAAAAATCAAACTTCTGCGCTGCTATATGATCAGTGGAATTTACACACTAAATTTCACGATTCTAGTTGTAATAGTAAAATTGGTACCAGTTTTATCCCTTTTTGTCCCGCTCGCCACTTAAAACTACAAATTTGGAGAAATCCAATTTTACTTCGTTTCTATATGGTCAGAGGAATTTACATACCGAATTTCACGATTCTAGCTGTAATACTTTAGTTGGTACCCTTTTTGTCCCGCTCGCCCCTTAAAAGTACAAATTTCAAAAAATCCAATTTTACTTCGTTTCTATATGGCCAGAGGAATTTACATACCAAAATTCACGTTTCTAGCTGTAATACTTTAGTTGGTACCATTTTTATCCCTTTTTGTCCCGCTCGTCCCTTAAAAAGTACAAATTTCGAAAAAGCCAATTTTACTTCGTTTCTATATGGTCAGAGGAATTTACATACCAAATTTCACGTTTCTAGATGTAATACTTTAGTTGGTACCATTTTTATCCCTTTTTGTCCCGCTCGTCCCTTAAAAGTACATATTTCGAAAAATCCAATTTTACTTCGTTTCTATATGGTCAGAGGAATTTACATACCAAATTTCACGTATCTAGCTGTAATACCTTAGTTGGTACCATTTTTATCCCTTTTTGTCCCGCTCGTCCCTTAAAAGTACATATTTCGAAAAATCCAATTTTACTTCGTTTCTATATGGTCAGAGGAATTTACATACCAAATTTCACGTTTCTAGATGTAATACTTTAGTTGGTACCATTTTTATCCCTTTTTGTCCCGCTCGTCCCTTAAAAGTACATATTTCGAAAAATCCAATTTTACTTCGTTTCTATATGGTCAGAGGAATTTACATACCAAATTTCACGTATCTAGCTGTAATACTTTAGTTGGTACCATTTTTATCCCTTTTTGTCCCGCTCGTCCCTTAAAAAGTACAAATTTCGAAAAAAGCCAATTTTACTTCGTTTCTATATGGTCAGAGGAATTTACATACCAAATTTCACGTTTCTAGCTGTAATACTTTAGTTGGTACCATTTTTATCCCGCTCGTCCCTTAAAAGTACAAATTTCGAAAAATCCAATTTTACTTCGTTTCTATATGGTCAGAGGAATTTACATACCAAATTTCACGTTTCTAGCTGTAGTACTTTAGTTGGTACCATTTTTATCCCTTTTTGTCCCTTTAAAAGTACAAATTTCGAAAAATCCAATTATATTTCGTTTCTATATGGTCAGAGGAATTTACATACCAAATTTCACGTTTCTAGCTGTAATACTTTAGTCGGTACCATTTTTATCCCTTTTTGTCCCGCTCGTCCCTTAAAAGTACAAATTTCGAAAAGTCCAATTTTACTTCGTTTCTATATGGTCAGAGGAATTTACATACCAAATTTCACGTTTCTAGCTGTAATACCTTAGTTGGTACCATTTTTATCCCTTTTTGTCCCGCTCGTCCTTAAAAGTACAAATTTCGAAAAATCAAATTTTACTTCGTTACTATATGGTCAGAGGAATTTACATACCAAATTTCACGTTTCTAGCTGTAATACTTTAGTTAGTACCATTTTTATCCCTTTTTGTCCCGCTCGTCCCTTAAAAGTACAAATTTCAAAAAATCCAATTTTACTTCGTTTCTATATGGTCAGAGGAATTTACATACCAAATTTCACGTTTCTAGCTGTAATATTTTAGTTGGTACCATTTTTATCCCTTTTTGTCCCGCTCGTCGTTAAAAGTACAAATTTCGAAAAATCCAATTTTACTTCGTTACTATATGGTCAAAGGAATTTACATACCAAATTTCACGTTTCTAGCTGTAATACTTTAGTTGGTACCATTTTTATCCCTTTTTGTCCCGCTCGTCCCTTAAAAGTACAAATTTCGAAAAATCCAATTTTACTTCGTTTCTATATGGTCAGAGGAATTTACATACAATTTCACGTTTCTAGCTGGAATGCTTTAGTTGGTACCATTTTTATCCCTTTTTGTCCCGCTCGTCCCTTTAAAGTGCAAACTTCGAAAAATCCAATTTTACCTCGTTTCTATATGGTCAGAGGAATTTACATACCAAATTTCACGTTTCTAGCTGCAATACTTTAGTTGGTACCATTTTTATCCCTTTTTGTCCCGCTCGTCCCCTAAAAGTACAAATTTCGAAAAATCCAATTTTACTTTGTTTCTATATGGTCAGAAGAATTTACATACCAAATTTCACGTTTCTAGCTGTAATACTTTAGTTGGTACCATTTTTATCCCTTTTTGTCCCGCTCGTCCCTTAAAAGTACAAATTTCGAAAAATCCTATTTTACTTCGTTTCTATATGGTCAGAGGAATTTACATACCAAATTTCACGTTTCTAGCTGTAATACCTTAGTTGGTACCATTTTTATCCCTTTTTGTCCCGCTCGTCCTTAAAAGTACAAATTTCGAAAAATCCAATTTTACTTCGTTTCTATATGGTCAGAGGAATTTACATACCAAATTTCACGTTTCTAGCTGTAATACTTTAGTTGGTACCATTTTTATCCCTTTTTGTCCCGCTCGTCCCTTAAAAGTACATATTTCGAAAAATCCAATTTTACTTCGTTTCTATATGGTCAGAGGAATTTACATACCAAATTTCACGTATCTAGCTGTAATACCTTAGTTGGTACCATTTTTATCCCTTTTTGTCCCGCTCGTCCTTAAAAGTACAAATTTCGAAAAATCCAATTTTACTTCGTTACTATATGGTCAGAGGAATTTACATACCAAATTTCACGTTTCTAGCTGTAATACTTTAGTTGGTACCATTTTTATCCCTTTTTGTCCCGCTCGTCCCTTAAAAAGTACAAATTTCGAAAAAAGCCAATTTTACTTCGTTTCTATATGGTCAGAGGAATTTACATACCAAATTTCACGTTTCTAGCTGTAATACTTTAGTTGGTACCATTTTTATCCCTTTTTGTCCCGCTCGTCCCTTAAAAGTACAAATTTCGAAAAATCCAATTTTACTTCGTTTCTATATGGTCAGAGGAATTTACATACCAAATTTCACGTATCTAGCTGTAATACCTTAGTTGGTACCATTTTTATCCCTTTTTGTCCCGCTCGTCCTTAAAAGTACAAATTTCGAAAAATCCAATTTTACTTCGTTTCTATATGGTCAGAGGAATTTACATACCAAATTTCACGTTTCTAGCTGTAATACTTTAGTCGGTACCATTTTTATCCCTTTTTGTCCCGCTCGTCCCTTAAAAGTACAAATTTCGAAAAGTCCAATTTTACTTCGTTTCTATATGGTCAGAGGAATTTACATACCAAATTTCACGTTTCTAGCTGTAATACCTTAGTTGGTACCATTTTTATCCCTTTTTGTCCCGCTCGTCCTTAAAAGTACAAATTTCGAAAAATCAAATTTTACTTCGTTACTATATGGTCAGAGGAATTTACATACCAAATTTCACGTTTCTAGCTGTAATACTTTAGTTAGTACCATTTTTATCCCTTTTTGTCCCGCTCGTCCCTTAAAAGTACAAATTTCAAAAAATCCAATTTTACTTCGTTTCTATATGGTCAGAGGAATTTACATACCAAATTTCACGTTTCTAGCTGTAATATTTTAGTTGGTACCATTTTTATCCCTTTTTGTCCCGCTCGTCGTTAAAAGTACAAATTTCGAAAAATCCAATTTTACTTCGTTACTATATGGTCAGAGGAATTTACATACCAAATTTCACGTTTCTAGCTGTAATACTTTAGTTGGTACCATTTTTATCCCTTTTTGTCCCGCTCGTCCCTTAAAAGTACAAATTTCGAAAAATCCAATTTTACTTCGTTTCTATATGGTCAGAGGAATTTACATACAATTTCACGTTTCTAGCTGGAATGCTTTAGTTGGTACCATTTTTATCCCTTTTTGTCCTGCTCGTCCCTTTAAAGTGCAAACTTCGAAAAATCCAATTTTACCTCGTTTCTATATGGTCAGAGGAATTTACATACCAAATTTCACGTTTCTAGCTGCAATACTTTAGTTGGTACCATTTTTATCCCTTTTTGTCCCGCTCGTCCCCTAAAAGTACAAATTTCGAAAAATCCAATTTTACTTTGTTTCTATATGGTCAGAAGAATTTACATACCAAATTTCACGTTTCTAGCTGTAATACTTTAGTTGGTACCATTTTTATCCCTTTTTGTCCCGCTCGTCCCTTAAAAGTACAAATTTCGAAAAATCCAATTTTACTTTGTTTCTATATGGTCAGAGGAATTTACATACCAAATTTCACGTTTCTAGCTGTAATACTTTAGTTGGTACCATTTTTATCCCTTTTTGTCCCGCTCGTCCTTAAAAGTACAAATTTCGAAAAATCCAATTTTACTTCGTTACTATATGGTCAGAGGAATTTACATACCAAATTTCACGTTTCTAGCTGTAATACTTTAGTTGGTACCATTTTTATCCCTTTTTGTCCCGCTCGTCCCTTAAAAGTACAAATTTCGAAAAATCCCTATTTGTAGCTCGTCTGCATGGTCATTGCAAGGAACTCACCGAATTTCATATTTATAGCTACTGCCGTTTAGTCAGGACGAAGGTTCGATGTTTATCCCTTTTTGGGCCATTTTATCCCCTAAAAGTACGAATTTCGTAAAACCCTTTCTTAGTCGACGTCTACGTCATATTTGGGAACTACTCTGAAAATTTCATGACCCTGGCTTCAGCCGTTTGGTCTGGGGGCTGGTCAATGATAAGTCAGTCAGTCAGTCAGTCAGTCAGTCAGTCAGTCAGTCAGTCAGTAACGCAACTCTTTTATATATATAGATTGTAAGTTTTGCAAAACATGTACTTTTAAAGCTTTCCCAAAAGCGTTTTAAATCTGAGAACGTTTTTTTGGTTACCGTCCGTAATTTCTGACTGGGTAATTACTGTAAGATTTGCAATTAACTTCGAAGTAGAAGAACGATTCCTATTTCGTAGATTGTTCTGTAAGTACAGATGCCGATTTTTAGGGAAAATATAAGATGTAAAATGTTCCAATATGGAGCAAATGTAATGTCGATCTACAAGTATGGAATTCAAAGTGAAATAAAAGAATGAGAAAAACAAGCCATTTTAATTTACTGTCTGCACTCAACTTAAATGTTGAAGCAGTCGCTGGCAGCGGAAACTATTATGCTAAAACATGCCTTCAAGACATAACAATAAGCCAATTAACTTCAATATGCTGAGAGAAAAGGTCGGACAAAATGAAATAAGTTTTTCGGTAATGCTAAGATCCACCGTGAATTAAGATCGATTTTTAAATTTGCCCACCTTAAATATCATAAACGAATTAGTAAAATAATTTGTAACGATATTCTTACGCCAGTGATCATATAGCTTCGTTATATTTAACCAGAGGTTACTGGTGTCAAATTCAACATTGAAATCTATAACTCTCCGACAGTACTTATGTTCTCTAAGAGTAAGAGAATCAATATTTTATTCTTATTTATATTAAAACATTTTACATACATGTTCATACCTCTTCTTTTATTAATTAATAACATTTTATTAAATATTTTTTTCTCACTCTGTTCCGTCTGGCACTACTTAGTTTTTAAAAATCCATAGGTAATTTACTGTCGCAATATGCAATTATATATATCTCCGTTCCTTACTTACGTGCTGTGGTGTTACGACATCAAAAATAGAAATTATTTAAAAAACAATAAAATTCGAAATCTTAACAAAATTATTTGGAACAGACAATTCCAAATAATTTCGTTCTTTTATTTAAAACGCATACGTATACTGTTTACCAATAAAGTTTAATACATAAAACAATTGCACAATCCCAAAATATGTCAACATAAACACAAATATCGTATATTGCTTGTTACCATAATTCGCTTAATCCAACACCTGAAAATTCATAGAATTTAATTACACTATTTCGTTCCCAATGGTGAAGACAGGAAACGAAACAGACTAATGAATAAGCAAAACTACTTTGTAATGCTTTGTAAGCAATGTTGAGTACGAATAAGTTTATGTTAAGAACCAAAATGTAAAATTGAAAATATCAATAAAGTCAGAATTAATCTCACATCCAAATCGCTTGGTTGTATTTTTTTGGGCAAGATAAACTTGTACCTTTTTACTGGCGCAGTCGGTAGGATATTCGCGAAAGGAATAAATCCTTTTAACGTTTTAACGGTTTAACGCGAATCGAAGTGCAAAAGACAGATTTACTTTCTGTCAGTTCAAAATTAATTTGAACATTAAGAACCCTTTAAAGTGAAAATTTAAAAGTGAAATTTAAAAAAAAAAATTAAAAACAGAAAAATTTATTTTCTGATTTGTTTAAAATAAAATTAAACTAAAAGATTTAAGAACCCTTTAAAGTGAAAATTTAAAAGCGAAATAAAAAAAAATTAAAAACAGAAAAATTTATTTTCTGATTAGTTAAACTAAAAAACTTAAGCACCTTTAAAGCGAAAACTTTAAATTCTACTGCGAATCCTACGGGACCCTCCAGTGGTGAAATAATAAAAATTTAAAACCAAAACTTTAAAATAGAATCCTACTGCGAATCCTACGGGACCCTCCAGTGGTGAAATAATAAAAATTTAAAACCAAAACCCTACTGCAAACCCTACGGGACACTCAAGTGACAATATAAAACAACGAATCAAAATACACTGAACTATATAGTGAAGGAAGAGAAGAATAGCCAAAACGCAACCAATCCCAACGCAACAGAAGACAACACTTCAAGAAACAATAAGGAACTACAACCAGAAGACAACACGACAACAAATACAACTATAATCAACAACATCAGCAAAAGCAACATTATCAACAACAACAGCAAGAGAAACAAATTTATACATTCAAAGTAAGAATAGATTTAAGTTATATTTAAATAAAGAATATATAATGAAAAATGTAATAGATTTCTCATACCGTGAAAAAGAAATTACAATAGAATCTCAAATACAAATGTTAAAAAACCTTTGGAATATTTTAGGAATAAAGGGTACCCCGACAAGGGAAGATATAGAAAACCCTACTACAATCGAACTAGAGACAATTAAAGCTATAAGAAAATTTACCTAAAAATAAGAAAAATTATAAAAAGGGAAAAATATAATAAAATAAATGCAGAGAAAAAGAAATTTTTTTTTGTATTCCGATTTTTCCCTCTCCTTTTATTTAAACTAATAATAATTAAAAAAAATATATATAATTTTATAACAAACAATTCCTAAAAAACTATACAAAGTGACGAAATAGTGAATATAATTAAAGAAAATTAAAATATCTAAAGGAAGCTCGAATAATTCATTTATTAAACTAGGACTTTTATTTTTTACAAAAAACAAATAAATTAATTCTTTTCTTAATTCTTCTGCTATAATATCTGTGTGAAAAGAAAAAATAGTAATGGAGAACGAGAATGCACCCCGTTCAATTAGCATAGACCCATTGAAATACCTTGATCGACTTCCAGAGTTTAATGGAGATCATCGAGATCTACAGACATTCATTACTTTAGTCGACAGAGTCTTTCCACTTTTAAGAACATACGATGAACTCTCTCAACTCTTATTTTCCGACATAATCAAAAGTAGATTGAAAGGAAAAGCTAGGGAAATTATCGAAATTAATTGTCAAGCTCAATCATGGAATGACATAAAAACTGTTTTAATGAATAATTTCGGAGAAAGGTATAGTATAGAAGAACTATTTGACAAATTGAAAAGTGTATATTTCAAAACCAATAGCGTCGAATTTTATAACGATATAAAAAATCGATTGCGGAGTCTTAATACTAAGACAATATGCTTGGTAGGGACAGGACCAGCAGCCAACGAATGTGCAAAAAACAACATGAGGACGGCATTAAATGTCTTTAGAGAGAAATTGCCCGAGCCAATGAAAACCATCATAACTTGCCGAAACCCAGATAGTCTGGAAGAAGCAATGGATATCCTGTTTCAGTCTGGATATGCTTACCATACAAGAAATGGAGCCCCAAACGAAAAAAACCATAACCAACAGGGAAAAGGAAAAGAAAACCCGAACCAGACCGACCATAATGCGAGCAAACTTGGTAGATATAATAATGGGAACCAACACTATAAAAATAACAATAACCAACAACCTAGACACGAGACCGGCGGATATCGACCCAACAATGGTAACCAACGTCCATCAGAACCCATCAGAAACCATCAGAACGCTGGATATCGACCCAACAATGGTTACCAACGCACACCAGAATCAATGGATATCAATATGGTTGAAAATCATAACCAACACCATAGCCAAGAAAATATATATGAAAACGGCAATCAAACCAACACAGTTGAAGACCACAATCAGGAAAATGGATATCAAAACGATGAAGGCGATAATAACTCGTTTTACTATAATGATAACCAAGATATGCCTGACAATACACCAACAAATTTTCATATACAAGCCTCACGGGTGAACTACCCCATATAATAGTTAAAAATAAACTAAAATTCATAATCGACACGGGAGCCACACATTCAATAGTTAATCCGGGATTATGCCATCCAAAATGGAAAATTAAATCAAATGCAATGACTCTCAAAACCCTCCAGAATGTAATTAGAACCACCACAACTTACAGAGTACCACTATTTTCAGAATTAGGAAATGAAAATGAGAAGTTTAATTTAATAGAATGTAAATTTCATGATTTTTACGATGGAATCATCGGAAATGATGTTCTCAAACGATACAGAGCTACAATAGATTATATGCAAGACATTCTACTAATCAATAATTTGCGAATTCCTTTATTGTACGCGAATACTCGTACTGTAAAATTTATAGTAGGAGAAGAAACTGGATTAGTTCATATCAATGAACAATGTAATAATAATGGTGACTTGGTCCTACAAGAAGGAGTTTACAATGTTCAAAACTTCAAAATCGAAGTTAAAACTTCAATGGAAAGCAAAGAAATAATCCATGTAAAAACCACAGACACCACTGTTGTCAATGCAAAAAATTTCTGCATTTTCAACACCGAATTCCAACAAACTGAACCAATTCTTCAGCAGATTCGTACATCACATATGAACTCTGAAGAACGAACAGAGATATTGAAGGTGATAAAAAGATACAAAAATATCTTTTATGAGCCAAATTCTCAATTAACATTTACGAATGCAATAAAGCATAACATAAAGACGGTCGACAATATACCCATTTACACAAAATCTTATCGCTACCCGTATATTCATAAGGATGAAGTACAAACACAAATCCAAGAGATGCTTACTAATGGTATTATTAGGCATAGTACCTCACCATACTCTGCTCCAATATGGATAGTCCCTAAAAAAGATGATGCTAGCGGAAAGAAAAAATGGAGGCTAGTAGTGGACTATAGAAAACTAAATGAAGTCACTATCGACGATCGATACCCCATACCTAACATCGACGAAATCCTTGACAAACTAGGAAAAAGTATGTATTTTACAACTTTAGATTTAGCGAAAGGATTCTACCAAATAGAGGTCGAAGAAGAGGACGTACATAAGACAGCATTTTCGGTCGAAGGAGGCCATTATGAATTTTTGAGAATGCCATTCGGATTGAAGACAGCACCCGCTACTTTCCAACGTTTAATGAACAACGTCTTAAAAGAACATATTGGCAAAATTTGTCTAGTGTACTTAGATGATATAATCATATTTTCAACTTCCCTCCAAGAACATGTACAGTCACTTAAACTTATTTTTAAGTGCTTAGAAGAAGCTAATCTTAAAGTACAATTAGATAAATCGGAGTTTTGCAAAAGAGAAACACAATTTCTGGGACATATCGTTACTCAAGATGGTGTAAAACCAAACCCAGCAAAAGTAGAATGTGTTGTGAATTTTCCAATACCGAAAACACAGAAACAAATAAAACAATTTCTCGGACTTACGGGATACTACCGAAAATTCATTAAAGATTATTCTCATTTAGCCAAACCCATGACAAAATATTTAAAAAAGGATGCAAAATTGAATATAGCAGATCCATCATATATCCAATGTTTTGAAACTTTGAAAAAGATTTTAACTAACGATCCTATATTAATATATCCAGATTTTTCTAAAACATTCACACTGACCACAGATGCTAGTAATTATGCCCTTGGCGCAATATTGTCTCAAAATGATCGGCCTATATGTTTCGGAAGTAGGACGTTGAATGAACACGAAATCAACTACAGTACAATCGAGAAAGAATTATTAGCAATAGTCTGGGCTACCAAATATTTTCGACCTTACCTCTTTGGAAGAAAATTTCTAATCGAAACAGACCATAAACCCTTAACATGGTTGTTCTCAATCAAGGAACCCAACTCCAAACTTGTTAGATGGAGACTCAAACTTTCCGAATATGATTACGAAATAAAGTACAAAAAAGGGGTGAAAAATGGAAACGCTGACGCACTATCAAGGATAATACCTGAAACCCCTGAAGTTAATCAAATTGAGATCACAACTGGAATAAAGGAAAGCCTTGCACCTATAAATTTTTACAAAAATCAAATAATAATATGGAAAATATTATCAGGATCAACGAAATTCAAAACCACAAAAATATTCAAACATTTCCGAAAAACATTCTATTTTAAAGATTTGGACCGATCATCAACAATCACCTTACTAAAAAACCACTTTAATCCCATACAACAAAACGCTATAATAATTGATAACACATTTTATGACACATTCGAGAATACATACAACGAACTGTTCTCAAACAATGAAAGTTTTAAAATAGTAAGATGTAAAGTGAAATTAGATGACATAGAAGATGAAAACAAGTTAACGGAGATTATCGAATTAGAACATCTAAGTAAAAATCATAGAGGAATACAGGCAGTCTTCGAGGAACTTAAAAGCAAAATTTACAATCCAAAATTAAAATTGAGAATCACACAATTTATAAATAACTGTGAAGTATGCAACATCGAAAAATACGACAGAAATCCTCCTAAAGTACCGTTTCAAATAACTGAAACACCAGCAAAACCTAGAGAAATTATACACATAGATGTTTTTTATTCACTTAACAAAAGCCTGTTCATGACAGCAATTGATAAGTTTACCAAATTTGCAATGGCATATCCGATAAACGGAAGATCCTGGACTGAGTTTAAGACAAAATTACTTCAGATGATCAATACCTTCGGAAAGATGGATAAAATTATAGTTGACAATGAACTCGGATTTAAGGCAATACCGATGCAACAATTCCTAGCGGATGAAAATATAAACATACATTTTACGTCTAACAGCAACCACACTTCTAACGCGGACATCGAAAGACTACATAACACAATAAACGAACATTTAAGACTACTAAGACATGATGCCAAAAACAATACCGAGACAATTGAAGAAAAAATGATCAGAATAATTGGATACTATAATAACACAATTCATAGCACAACTGGACATAGACCTATTGACTTTATTAATGGGAAAATTCATGAGGATTCATATCAGGAAATACATGATTTAATACTCTCAAAAAAGGAAAAATATATAAGTAAATTGAATGAAGGGAAAAAAGATGTCATATTGGAAGATGGAACAAATTTCATAAAGGAAATTAGAGGTGGCAAAAATCACAGAAAGTTTAGAAAAATAGATAGTAAAAAATTAGACGAGGACCACATAGAAACCACACTAACCAAACATAAATATTATAAAACACACGTCAAACAAAAAAAGAAATACCAAGACAGAGACAATCCAACGATTAAAACTAAAAAATAAATTTCAAATCTTTCTAGGCAATGGATCGCATACTGGTACTGATACTGGTTACTACTATCATGGCTCAAACAATCGACATACAAGACCTGACCAACAATAATGGGTATGTGCCCATAAAAACTGGAGAATTTAGACCTATTGAACATTATAATAAAATCCTACACATTCTGAATCTGACCGAATACAGACAAACCCTAAATATTATAGCACAAAATATCAATACACTCAAGACAAATACAATTAGCAACAAACCCCTTTTAGACACAATAGAGAAAAATTTTGAACTTCTTCAAGTAAAAGTTGATAATTTACATCCTCATTTTAGAGAAAAACGCGGACTGGTAAACATCTTAGGAAAAGGATTAAAACTAATAGCTGGAACAATGGACAGTGACGACGAAAAAGATATAGAAAACAAACTTAAATCTCTTCATAACAGACAAATTAACTTAACTGAAAAATTCGATACACTTACACAAGTTAATAACTTAATTTCCTCACAAATACAGAACATTACAAGCCATATAAATAATCAACAATATAAAATCGGGAAATACTTGGACGATTTCAGAAATTTACTTCAAAACAAGATTAGCACGCTAGAGGACGAATTTACGTACATGACACAAGTTTACCAATTAAATAATGATATCTTACTATTCAAAGATCACATAGACGATATAGGACAGATTATATTTTCTAGTAAACTAGGAATAATTGCTTCAAACATCTTGACCAGAACGGAACTAGACCTTATAACTGACTTCGAGAGCTACAAAGACATTATAGTTTCAGTGGCATTTCATGAGGATAGCTTGATAATTATTCGGCAAATACCCAAATTGTCTGAGACTTACTTTTCGAAAATTCTATTCGAACCCGTCCCTAATACACTAAATAAATCTATCATACTCGATACAAAAGAGGTATTAGTTGATTTAAACAATAATATATATGAAACAAATGTTAAAAACAAATTAATGAAAAATATGATAAATATAGACAATGAATGCTTAATAAATATTTTACTATTCGAAGAGGCAAAATGCCCAATGAAATACCTTAAAGACACAGAAGTGGTGGAAATAATTCCAGGTGTCTTAATCTTTAAAAACTTTTATTCGAACATTACCCATAATTGTAATAAAATCAAGATAAAACAAACAGGAAACTTTATACTCAAATTTGAAAATTGTAAAATTGAAACTTTAAATAAAACATTCATAAATGTACACATAAAAATTTACGATAAAATTATCTTACCAAACATTGTAACAAAAATTAAAGAAACCCAAAATTTTACACTAAGCAATATAAAACTTGAATCCCTTTTTATGAAACAAATTGAATATAAAAACAACTTAGATGAAATTATTTACCATAATGATAAATCCAAAATAATAAGCTTTAGCATTGATGTAATAATCATAATTTCTATTCTAACTATATGTATAATATTCTTGTCAAAATCTAAACAAAAATTTGTAATTTCGTCGGAGCCTCAATCAAACGGTGGGGGTGTTACGACATCAAAAATAGAAATTATTTAAAAAACAATAAAATTCGAAATCTTAACAAAATTATTTGGAACAGACAATTCCAAATAATTTCGTTCTTTTATTTAAAACGCATACGTATACTGTTTACCAATAAAGTTTAATACATAAAACAATTGCACAATCCCAAAATATGTCAACATAAACACAAATATCGTATATTGCTTGTTACCATAATTCGCTTAATCCAACACCTGAAAATTCATAGAATTTAATTACACTATTTCGTTCCCAATGGTGAAGACAGGGAACGAAACAGACTAATGAATAAGCAAAACTACTTTGTAATGCTTTGTAAGCAATGTTGAGTAAGAATAAGTTTATGTTAAGAACCAAAATGTAAAATTGAAAATATCAATAAAGTCAGAATTAATCTCACATCCAAATCGCTTGGTTGTATTTTTTTGGGCAAGATAAACTTGTACCTTTTTACTCTGTGGCAGTGACCGAACATTACCATCATTTTTGGCTGCCATAAGAAAAAGCAAAACAAAAAAAACACATCCTGAGTAAAAGTAAAATAGGTGAGGGAGTTTTATATATCAAATGTCAATAATAAAAATCAGAACGGCCTTCAATCTCAGATTGAAAAAACAAGTAAGTAAATTCCGTGCATTTGTTCGAAAGTTCTTTTGTTAAGAGTTCTTATATTATTTAGGGCCGAACTATTTGTCTCATAGGTCGGTTTCAGTCACCGGTATTGAAGTTATAAAGGATTTTATTTTACATAGGATGAGGGCAATAGTGTGGGAGGTACTAGAGGGGACGTGGCAAACGCATTATTATTTTATATGTTTAATGAGATTATAAACTGATTTCAACTATCCGCATGGAAGATATGCCAGTTTTCTTTGAACTATAGCGTATGTCAAAGGGTGATTTTTTAGCTATTATCTTTTTGGCAACACTGGTTTAAAGAGCTGACGCACGTTTCGTGTTTTGTTTCACTGTCAAACATCTTCAGTTTGGTCTATAATTTAACCATGAATCGTCTTACAAACGAACAACGCTTGCAAATTATTGAATTTTTTTATCAAAATGAGTGCTCTGTTAAGAAAGTTCATCGCGCGCTTCCAGTTTATGGTCAGTTTAATCGACCCACTGAGGCGGCTATTCGGGCTATTGTGACTAAATTTCGCACCAAAGTTACATTGTTGAACACTAAACCACCAACACGCTTACGGAGAGTGCGAACTGAAGAAAATATCGCAGCTGTATCGGCCAGTGATAATGATGACCATCAATTATCGATTCGTCGCCGTTCGCAGCAATTGGGCCTCTGTTACTCATTAACGTGGAAATGCCAAAATTGGACTAAGCGGATTGACCATTTGAGGCGCAGTCAAGGTCAACATTTGCATGAAATAATCTTCAAACATTAAATTATATGGACCGTACTATCGATTCAAATAAATATTTCATGCATTTTTCTGAATTTTATGTGTTTTTTGAAAAACTTTCCTATAGCTTTTAAAAAATCACCCTTTATAAAGGATGTGACAATATCATCCATATTTCATGTGGGTATGTAGACTATAAAACATGGTCAAATATCAAATTTCATAGCATTAAGATCATTCGTATAGATGTTATAAAAGATTTAATTGTACGCAATTTAGGGTGATTTGTGCGGGATCTGCTAGAATAGGCGTGGCAAACAACTCTATATTTCGCACGTTCAAAGTGATTACAAAAAGTTTATAATATAAAAAATATAGCTGATTCTGAATATCCGCCCAGAAGTTATATCGGTTTTAATTAATTTATTTTTTCCTTCGTTTCATATCGGTCAATATCAATATTTGAATTGAATTGGGCCAGAATTCATGTGGCAGTGTGCAGCCAAGTAAAAAATGTCACCATGCCATTTGTAAATCAATTTGCATTTAATAAAATATAGACGCAGAATTGTCTTGAGCCAGGACAATATGCCAGTTCAAATCAAATATTATATTTTGTGAACTAAACATTTGTTAAATAAATAGTTGTCAAACGGAATTTAATCGATCGATTCCAGTTCAAATCAAAAGTTTTACTTTAACATAGGAATATGTGTGGGAGGTACCAGAAGGGGCATGGCAATTTCGCCGATCTTCGAACTTAAACTAAGTTTGGGAAAAATATTACCATGTTCAACGTTTTAATAAATTCCTTAACTCCTTTCGACAGTTATCGTCTTCACTATTAATTCATTAATTATTATTATTATTCATAATTTTTTCCATACAAATATCATTCCAATAACTGGACACACTTATAACGGGACGCCGATACTATTTTTCAAATCTCTAATAAACGGACAGAAACCCGCAGAAGGGGTTTTTCTTTAGTTCAACATCAAAACAGACTTCTTTTGCATTTGTTTTCAGGTTTGTCAGTTTTTTGGACTCTGCCTCCAAATTGTTTGTCGAAATTTGTGTTGATAACAACGAGATTGGTGAATCCCCTTTTAACATGCTGTTTGATGACGTTTCTTGAAATAGAGGTGACATTCCATTCAGTTTGTTTAATAAGTAGTAATAACATGGCAGTTAGTGAAGTTGAAAAAATGTATTGTATAATGTCATACAAAATGAAATTGTTTAAATGAGAACCTAAAATCGAAAAATTCTTTTTAGTATAAGCATTATTTTCTTTGCCCCCAAACACAACGACAGTTATTTTTTATAGAAACTTACTTTTAAAACACTTACACGATTTGGAAAATGATTTCGACGGTTTTCTTCAAATAGATAAGAATGTCTGCACTGAAGATAACACCATAGAAATTCTATTTGAAGAACATAGCGATATTATGGACATAAGTGATTCAGATGAAGATTAGGATCTTGAAGAAATAAGTGAGCCCATAACATCGTACGATGAGGCGTTCAAACTAGTTGCGTGTTTGAAACAATTTGACAAAAATGACTTTGTAGCTTTTCAACACGTTAAAAATATCGAGAGTCATTTTGAAAATGAACATTTCAAATTAAAAAATCAATATTTAAAATAGTACTATTACGTGTAAAATGTATGTACTTTATCTGCACGTGTAATATTCATCATTAAATATTCATAAATTCGTACAAAATATTAAATAAATACATTTGTTTGTAAATCTTTTGTGCATCCCCCCACAAGCCACATCTCCATAACCGGACAAACACACTGCGATGGTGAGTGTCCGGTTAGGAGGCATTTCACTGTATACCCTCGTACTCTGTATAGTGAGGGTATAATAACGAGAAAATAAGACCCACTTAGGAAATTTTGTATTGTGATAGACGGAACACGTTTGCACCAATTGCTTATTATACCATCCAAATAACAGATATTTAGGCTGTAGCTTGAATCGGGAAATTGCAAATGGGGAAAATCGGGCTTGAGGGAAATTGTAGAAATATTAATAATATTTAGGGCACATTTTTGAAGATTGGTGCCTAAAGTTCACTTTTTCGATTACACTTGAAGGGCTATTATAATAACACTTTTCAACAGCATTTTTGGAGCAGAGTAGCGACCCTACAATTCTGAAGGGGTTTTCTTATAGTCCAGCTGGTCTGAGTTTCTCCTTACAGCGGGTCAAAGTTCTCATTTTTTGTCGAAGGGAGCTTTATAAAGGGTGGTTAAATTTTAAGGGCCGACGTTGATTTTGAATAAAACACAAATTATTTAGGAAATTATTGTCATTTCTTTTTATTATGATGATATTGGTATGGTTCAATTATGTATGGAACAAAATATCGGCCAAATGTCCGTCGCGACCTCGCCGGCACACCTCCATCCGATGGTCCAAATTTTCGATGACGCTGAGGCATAATTGAGGTTCTATGCCGTTAATGTGCCGAACTAAAGAGTGATTTTTTTGAGGTTAGGATTTTCATGCATTAGTATTTGACAGATCACGTGGGATTTCAGACATGGTGTCAAAGAGAAAGATGCTCAGTATGCTTTGACATTTCATCATGAATCGTCTTACAAACGAACAACGCTTGCAAATTATTGAATTTTATTATCAAAATGCGTGCTCTGTTAAGAAAGTTCATTGCGCGCTTCCATTTTATGGTCAGTTTAATCGACCCACTGAAGCGGCTATTCGGGCTATTGTGACTAAATTTCGCACCAAATTTACATTGTTGGACATTAAACCACCAACACGCTTACGTAGAGTGCGAACTGAAGAAAATATCGCAGCTGTATCGGCCAGTGTTAATGATGACCACCAATTTTCGATTCGTCGCCGTTCGCACCAATTGGGTCTCTGTTACTCAAAAACGTGGAAATGCCAAAATTGGACTAAGCGGATGGACCACCTAAGACGCAGCCGCGGTCAACATTTAAATGAAATTATCTTCAAAAAGTAAATGTCATGGACCAATCTAACGTTTCAAATAAAGAACCGATGAGATTTTGCAAATTTTATGCGTTTTTTTTTTAAAAAAAGTTATCAAGCTCTTAAAAAATCACCCTTTACCTCATCCTTTAGCTCTTGAATTGTTGCTGGCTTATCGACGTATACCTTTTCTTTCAAATAACCCCAAAGGATGAAGTCCAACAGTGTCAAATCACATGATCTTGGCGGCCAATTGACTTTGCCACCACGTGAGAGCCATTGTTTCGATAGCTGTGTGGCAAGTGATACCGTCCTGTTGAAACCACATATCGTCCACATCCATATCTTCCAATTCGGGCCATAAAAAGTTTATCATCTCTCGATAGCGAATACCATTCACAGTAACTGCCTGACCGGCCTTATTTTGGAAAAAAATATGATGCCACCAGCCCATAAACCGCACCAAACAGTCACTCTTTGTGGGTGCATTGGTTTTTCGACAATCACTCTTGGATTATCATTCGCCCAAATGCGGCAATTCTGCTTATTGACGAATCCACTGAGATGAAAATGTGCTTTATCAAATTGACCGAAAAAATCACGAAGTGCACGATATGCATTTTGCATGCATTTTAACGCCCATTTTCATAATAAGCCTGAATAACTGGTCTGTATGTTCCATTCAAAAAGTCTTAATTTGTTGTGCAGTGTAATGAAGCATCACAATTTTTCTAATATCGTAGTACGTAATAATATCGTTCTATGTAATGTCGGCAGTCTCTAATAGGGGTTTCCATCTCTTTTGGCTTTATTTAATTTTTCATCTAATATGTTATTCAATTTCACTTTTGGAGGAATTATTGAAGATAATTTAATGTTTTCGGAAGTTATTTAATTTTCTAGTTTTGGAATTATTTCGTAATGGAAAAGGGACTAATGATCTGTTAAAATGCTGGCAGAAACAAAGAAAAGTCATGTAGCTCCGTTAGAGTTAACCAGAAGTTACTGATATCAAATTCCACATTGACATATATAACTCTCCGGCAGTACTTAAGTTTTTTAATAGTAAGAGAATCAATATTTTATTCTTATTTATCTTAATACATTTTCACATACTTCTTCTTTAATTAAATAATAAAAGTTTATAAATATTTTCTTTCTTCAAGCGATGGTCGTTATTTTAAGAGACTGAATTCTTGTTTAGTTAATATACTTATTTATTATGTAAAAATTTTACTTGTAAAATTCCTTATATCTTAACGTTTTAACGTTGCATCTGAGATGCTTCGAGCGGTATATACCCTGTTTATCTGGAGACTGAGGAATCTGTGTGTACTCATCCAGACGCGATATTTTTCAAATATGGGAATGCTTTTTTACTCTGTTTGGTGATATATCCACACTACTTGGTTAAACGACACTTAGTTTTTAAAAATCCATCGGTAATTTACTGTCGTAATATGCAATTATATATACCTCCATTCCTTACTTAAGTGCTGTTGCAGTGACAGAACATTACCATCATTTTTGGCTGCCATAAAAATGCAAAACAAAAAAAAAACACGTCCTGAGTAAAAGTAATATAGGTGAGGAAGTTTTATATATCAAATATCAATCAAATAATTGTTTAGAAGAATCAGAACGGTCTTCAATCTCAGATACAGTGCAATCAAAATGGATTCATGGAATTGTTGCTATTGTGGAGCTGTTTCAAACAGAAAATGTTTTGACGCTCTTTACAGAATAAAAGAAATTTGCAAACAAATTTACAATCGAAATAATGTTGCCTTCAACCGGAAGTAAAGGTAGCATTGGGCAGAAAGGTGTTGGGTCTGAGGTGAAGAGGGTCGCTACACTATACAGTCAAAGACTAATACCCGTATTATGTATATTTGATGGATGTGGTCTAAACATCATATGTATCAGTCTACCAATTAACGGAATATATATCGATGGATTTTATTCGGCTTTAGGGTATCGCAAACAAATTTCCACAGCTATAATTATTCTTATATTTATATTAACTAGCAAATACCCGCTACTTCGTACGCGGTGTAAGGATATCCCTGAAATGGATGTTGCGCACCTACGTAGAGGTATATTCACACCATATTCTCTATTCCAGATCCTACGTAGCTGGAGGGATTTATACAACGAATTGAATTTTGTCCCCCTTGTAGAAATTAAAAAAATCAATTTACACGGTGGCATTCATCTATACGTAGTCTATAGTTTAATTTAAGTAGGTACACAAATTGAAACAATATGCTTACAAAAACTCATATAAAGTAGAAAATTTTTGACCCGTTTCTTTCTTAAGGTGCGATAACTATACCTTCACAATACAGAGTAGGAGCATATATATAATTTGGGATAGAAAAAGTGCAACGCATTGAAGGAGAGACGTCCTTTTTTTCTGTCTGGCTGGTTGGTGTGCACGATGGCTCTCGAAGGAAGTTAAGGAATTTATTCAAACTCTGAACAAAGTATTATTTTTACCAAACTTAGTTTGAATTCGGAGAAATTCACAGAACTTCTCGATCCTAGTGCAATATTTTGGTAGGTACTATTTGTATCCCTTTTTGTCTCAAATTTCTAAAAAATCCTTTATGGCAGTAAGTGGTACAATTATTACCCCTTTTGTGCCGCCTTTACACAAATTTCAAGAAATTAATTTATGTTGCGCGTCTACGTTCTCGGAGAAATGTACACACCGAATTTCTAATAGCCTAAATTTGCTTTGTACGATTTTTATCACTTATGATCCGCTTCCACCTTTGATACAATACATTTGTATTGCACGTCAGAGTACATAATTACTCTGACGTGCAATACCTTATTCGATACATTGGTGGATATCATCTTAATCGCTTTTTGTCCCGATCGACCTAAAAGTATAAATTTTGAAAATCCTTTAAAGGTCAGAGGAATATATACAACGAATTTCTCGATCCTAGCTTCAGCCATGTTGTTGGTACCATTTGAATCCCTCGTTTCCTCATTATTCTTCAAAAATTCCCTTAATTTCTATGCATGGGGATGTACAAATCGAATTTCATGATTGGTACCATTGTAATCACTTGTTACCCAAGAGTGCAAATTTCGAAAAATTCATTTTTATCTCCCATCTACGCTGTAAGACGAATATTCACACCGAATTGCGTCATCCGTGTTGTTGATACCTTTTTCCCGTTTACCCTTTAAAAACACAAATTTCGAAGAAATCCTTCATTTTGTGTTTCTAAGCATTTTGAGCAATGAACACGCCGAATTTCATGATTCCAGCTCCGTCTGTTTGATTGGTACAATTTTTATCCCTCTTTACCCCATTTCGCCCTCAAAATGTACGAATTTTGCAAAATATGTACTTGGTTGCATTTGTATACTGATATGCGTTCCAAATTTCTAGATTCTAGGACCAGTCCTTTGGTCTGGGCGGTGGTACAATTTTTAACCCGCTTAATCCTTTAAAAATACAGAATTCCCATTTATATCCCATTTAACCCCTTAAAGTACAAATTTCGAAAAATTCCTTCTTATCAGTGATCTACGCCGGAAAACGAATATACATACCGAATTTCATTATTGTAGCGTCATCCTTCTTGTTGGTACCTTTTTTATCCCCTTTTCCTCGTTTACCCTCTAAAAGTACGAATTTTTACGCGCTTCTAAGCAGATGTAAGAGAGATGTACACACCGAATTTTATGATTCCAGCTCCATCCGTTTGATTGATACCATTTTTATCCGCTTTCACCCCCAAAAAGTACGAATTATAGAAAATATTTTATTGGGCACATTGAATGAATTTTTTTTACCAAATTCAAGATTCTAGGCCCAAGCGTTTGGTCATTGCTGTTGTACCATTTTTATCCCTTTCAACCCCATTTTACCCCTTAAAAGTACGAATTTACTCATTAACGTGGAAATGCCAAAATTGGACTAAGCGGATTGACCATTTGAGGCGCAGTCAAGGTCAACATTTGCATGAAATAATCTTCAAACATTAAATTATATGGACCGTACTATCGATTCAAATAAATATTTCATGCATTTTTCTGAATTTTATGTGTTTTTTGAAAAACTTTCCTATAGCTTTTAAAAAATCACCCTTTATAAAGGATGTGACAATATCATCCATATTTCATGTGGGTATGTAGACTATAAAACATGGTCAAATATCAAATTTCATAGCATTAAGATCATTCGTATAGATGTTATAAAAGATTTAATTGTACGCAATTTAGGGTGATTTGTGCGGGATCTGCTAGAATAGGCGTGGCAAACAACTCTATATTTCGCACGTTCAAAGTGATTACAAAAAGTTTATAATATAAAAAATATAGCTGATTCTGAATATCCGCCCAGAAGTTATATCGGTTTTAATTAATTTATTTTTTCCTTCGTTTCATATCGGTCAATATCAATATTTGAATTGAATTGGGCCAGAATTCATGTGGCAGTGTGCAGCCAAGTAAAAAATGTCACCATGCCATTTGTAAATCAATTTGCATTTAATAAAATATAGACGCAGAATTGTCTTGAGCCAGGACAATATGCCAGTTCAAATCAAATATTATATTTTGTGAACTAAACATTTGTTAAATAAATAGTTGTCAAACGGAATTTAATCGATCGATTCCAGTTCAAATCAAAAGTTTTACTTTAACATAGGAATATGTGTGGGAGGTACCAGAAGGGGCATGGCAATTTCGCCGATCTTCGAACTTAAACTAAGTTTGGGAAAAATATTACCATGTTCAACGTTTTAATAAATTCCTTAACTCCTTTCGACAGTTATCGTCTTCACTATTAATTCATTAATTATTATTATTATTCATAATTTTTTCCATACAAATATCATTCCAATAACTGGACACACTTATAACGGGACGCCGATACTATTTTTCAAATCTCTAATAAACGGACAGAAACCCGCAGAAGGGGTTTTTCTTTAGTTCAACATCAAAACAGACTTCTTTTGCATTTGTTTTCAGGTTTGTCAGTTTTTTGGACTCTGCCTCCAAATTGTTTGTCGAAATTTGTGTTGATAACAACGAGATTGGTGAATCCCCTTTTAACATGCTGTTTGATGACGTTTCTTGAAATAGAGGTGACATTCCATTCAGTTTGTTTAATAAGTAGTAATAACATGGCAGTTAGTGAAGTTGAAAAAATGTATTGTATAATGTCATACAAAATGAAATTGTTTAAATGAGAACCTAAAATCGAAAAATTCTTTTTAGTATAAGCATTATTTTCTTTGCCCCCAAACACAACGACAGTTATTTTTTATAGAAACTTACTTTTAAAACACTTACACGATTTGGAAAATGATTTCGACGGTTTTCTTCAAATAGATAAGAATGTCTGCACTGAAGATAACACCATAGAAATTCTATTTGAAGAACATAGCGATATTATGGACATAAGTGATTCAGATGAAGATTAGGATCTTGAAGAAATAAGTGAGCCCATAACATCGTACGATGAGGCGTTCAAACTAGTTGCGTGTTTGAAACAATTTGACAAAAATGACTTTGTAGCTTTTCAACACGTTAAAAATATCGAGAGTCATTTTGAAAATGAACATTTCAAATTAAAAAATCAATATTTAAAATAGTACTATTACGTGTAAAATGTATGTACTTTATCTGCACGTGTAATATTCATCATTAAATATTCATAAATTCGTACAAAATATTAAATAAATACATTTGTTTGTAAATCTTTTGTGCATCCCCCCACAAGCCACATCTCCATAACCGGACAAACACACTGCGATGGTGAGTGTCCGGTTAGGAGGCATTTCACTGTATACCCTCGTACTCTGTATAGTGAGGGTATAATAACGAGAAAATAAGACCCACTTAGGAAATTTTGTATTGTGATAGACGGAACACGTTTGCACCAATTGCTTATTATACCATCCAAATAACAGATATTTAGGCTGTAGCTTGAATCGGGAAATTGCAAATGGGGAAAATCGGGCTTGAGGGAAATTGTAGAAATATTAATAATATTTAGGGCACATTTTTGAAGATTGGTGCCTAAAGTTCACTTTTTCGATTACACTTGAAGGGCTATTATAATAACACTTTTCAACAGCATTTTTGGAGCAGAGTAGCGACCCTACAATTCTGAAGGGGTTTTCTTATAGTCCAGCTGGTCTGAGTTTCTCCTTACAGCGGGTCAAAGTTCTCATTTTTTGTCGAAGGGAGCTTTATAAAGGGTGGTTAAATTTTAAGGGCCGACGTTGATTTTGAATAAAACACAAATTATTTAGGAAATTATTGTCATTTCTTTTTATTATGATGATATTGGTATGGTTCAATTATGTATGGAACAAAATATCGGCCAAATGTCCGTCGCGACCTCGCCGGCACACCTCCATCCGATGGTCCAAATTTTCGATGACGCTGAGGCATAATTGAGGTTCTATGCCGTTAATGTGCCGAACTAAAGAGTGATTTTTTTGAGGTTAGGATTTTCATGCATTAGTATTTGACAGATCACGTGGGATTTCAGACATGGTGTCAAAGAGAAAGATGCTCAGTATGCTTTGACATTTCATCATGAATCGTCTTACAAACGAACAACGCTTGCAAATTATTGAATTTTATTATCAAAATGCGTGCTCTGTTAAGAAAGTTCATTGCGCGCTTCCATTTTATGGTCAGTTTAATCGACCCACTGAAGCGGCTATTCGGGCTATTGTGACTAAATTTCGCACCAAATTTACATTGTTGGACATTAAACCACCAACACGCTTACGTAGAGTGCGAACTGAAGAAAATATCGCAGCTGTATCGGCCAGTGTTAATGATGACCACCAATTTTCGATTCGTCGCCGTTCGCACCAATTGGGTCTCTGTTACTCAAAAACGTGGAAATGCCAAAATTGGACTAAGCGGATGGACCACCTAAGACGCAGCCGCGGTCAACATTTAAATGAAATTATCTTCAAAAAGTAAATGTCATGGACCAATCTAACGTTTCAAATAAAGAACCGATGAGATTTTGCAAATTTTATGCGTTTTTTTTTTAAAAAAAGTTATCAAGCTCTTAAAAAATCACCCTTTACCTCATCCTTTAGCTCTTGAATTGTTGCTGGCTTATCGACGTATACCTTTTCTTTCAAATAACCCCAAAGGATGAAGTCCAACAGTGTCAAATCACATGATCTTGGCGGCCAATTGACTTTGCCACCACGTGAGAGCCATTGTTTCGATAGCTGTGTGGCAAGTGATACCGTCCTGTTGAAACCACATATCGTCCACATCCATATCTTCCAATTCGGGCCATAAAAAGTTTATCATCTCTCGATAGCGAATACCATTCACAGTAACTGCCTGACCGGCCTTATTTTGGAAAAAAATATGATGCCACCAGCCCATAAACCGCACCAAACAGTCACTCTTTGTGGGTGCATTGGTTTTTCGACAATCACTCTTGGATTATCATTCGCCCAAATGCGGCAATTCTGCTTATTGACGAATCCACTGAGATGAAAATGTGCTTTATCAAATTGACCGAAAAAATCACGAAGTGCACGATATGCATTTTGCATGCATTTTAACGCCCATTTTCATAATAAGCCTGAATAACTGGTCTGTATGTTCCATTCAAAAAGTCTTAATTTGTTGTGCAGTGTAATGAAGCATCACAATTTTTCTAATATCGTAGTACGTAATAATATCGTTCTATGTAATGTCGGCAGTCTCTAATAGGGGTTTCCATCTCTTTTGGCTTTATTTAATTTTTCATCTAATATGTTATTCAATTTCACTTTTGGAGGAATTATTGAAGATAATTTAATGTTTTCGGAAGTTATTTAATTTTCTAGTTTTGGAATTATTTCGTAATGGAAAAGGGACTAATGATCTGTTAAAATGCTGGCAGAAACAAAGAAAAGTCATGTAGCTCCGTTAGAGTTAACCAGAAGTTACTGATATCAAATTCCACATTGACATATATAACTCTCCGGCAGTACTTAAGTTTTTTAATAGTAAGAGAATCAATATTTTATTCTTATTTATCTTAATACATTTTCACATACTTCTTCTTTAATTAAATAATAAAAGTTTATAAATATTTTCTTTCTTCAAGCGATGGTCGTTATTTTAAGAGACTGAATTCTTGTTTAGTTAATATACTTATTTATTATGTAAAAATTTTACTTGTAAAATTCCTTATATCTTAACGTTTTAACGTTGCATCTGAGATGCTTCGAGCGGTATATACCCTGTTTATCTGGAGACTGAGGAATCTGTGTGTACTCATCCAGACGCGATATTTTTCAAATATGGGAATGCTTTTTTACTCTGTTTGGTGATATATCCACACTACTTGGTTAAACGACACTTAGTTTTTAAAAATCCATCGGTAATTTACTGTCGTAATATGCAATTATATATACCTCCATTCCTTACTTAAGTGCTGTTGCAGTGACAGAACATTACCATCATTTTTGGCTGCCATAAAAATGCAAAACAAAAAAAAAACACGTCCTGAGTAAAAGTAATATAGGTGAGGAAGTTTTATATATCAAATATCAATCAAATAATTGTTTAGAAGAATCAGAACGGTCTTCAATCTCAGATACAGTGCAATCAAAATGGATTCATGGAATTGTTGCTATTGTGGAGCTGTTTCAAACAGAAAATGTTTTGACGCTCTTTACAGAATAAAAGAAATTTGCAAACAAATTTACAATCGAAATAATGTTGCCTTCAACCGGAAGTAAAGGTAGCATTGGGCAGAAAGGTGTTGGGTCTGAGGTGAAGAGGGTCGCTACACTATACAGTCAAAGACTAATACCCGTATTATGTATATTTGATGGATGTGGTCTAAACATCATATGTATCAGTCTACCAATTAACGGAATATATATCGATGGATTTTATTCGGCTTTAGGGTATCGCAAACAAATTTCCACAGCTATAATTATTCTTATATTTATATTAACTAGCAAATACCCGCTACTTCGTACGCGGTGTAAGGATATCCCTGAAATGGATGTTGCGCACCTACGTAGAGGTATATTCACACCATATTCTCTATTCCAGATCCTACGTAGCTGGAGGGATTTATACAACGAATTGAATTTTGTCCCCCTTGTAGAAATTAAAAAAATCAATTTACACGGTGGCATTCATCTATACGTAGTCTATAGTTTAATTTAAGTAGGTACACAAATTGAAACAATATGCTTACAAAAACTCATATAAAGTAGAAAATTTTTGACCCGTTTCTTTCTTAAGGTGCGATAACTATACCTTCACAATACAGAGTAGGAGCATATATATAATTTGGGATAGAAAAAGTGCAACGCATTGAAGGAGAGACGTCCTTTTTTTCTGTCTGGCTGGTTGGTGTGCACGATGGCTCTCGAAGGAAGTTAAGGAATTTATTCAAACTCTGAACAAAGTATTATTTTTACCAAACTTAGTTTGAATTCGGAGAAATTCACAGAACTTCTCGATCCTAGTGCAATATTTTGGTAGGTACTATTTGTATCCCTTTTTGTCTCAAATTTCTAAAAAATCCTTTATGGCAGTAAGTGGTACAATTATTACCCCTTTTGTGCCGCCTTTACACAAATTTCAAGAAATTAATTTATGTTGCGCGTCTACGTTCTCGGAGAAATGTACACACCGAATTTCTAATAGCCTAAATTTGCTTTGTACGATTTTTATCACTTATGATCCGCTTCCACCTTTGATACAATACATTTGTATTGCACGTCAGAGTACATAATTACTCTGACGTGCAATACCTTATTCGATACATTGGTGGATATCATCTTAATCGCTTTTTGTCCCGATCGACCTAAAAGTATAAATTTTGAAAATCCTTTAAAGGTCAGAGGAATATATACAACGAATTTCTCGATCCTAGCTTCAGCCATGTTGTTGGTACCATTTGAATCCCTCGTTTCCTCATTATTCTTCAAAAATTCCCTTAATTTCTATGCATGGGGATGTACAAATCGAATTTCATGATTGGTACCATTGTAATCACTTGTTACCCAAGAGTGCAAATTTCGAAAAATTCATTTTTATCTCCCATCTACGCTGTAAGACGAATATTCACACCGAATTGCGTCATCCGTGTTGTTGATACCTTTTTCCCGTTTACCCTTTAAAAACACAAATTTCGAAGAAATCCTTCATTTTGTGTTTCTAAGCATTTTGAGCAATGAACACGCCGAATTTCATGATTCCAGCTCCGTCTGTTTGATTGGTACAATTTTTATCCCTCTTTACCCCATTTCGCCCTCAAAATGTACGAATTTTGCAAAATATGTACTTGGTTGCATTTGTATACTGATATGCGTTCCAAATTTCTAGATTCTAGGACCAGTCCTTTGGTCTGGGCGGTGGTACAATTTTTAACCCGCTTAATCCTTTAAAAATACAGAATTCCCATTTATATCCCATTTAACCCCTTAAAGTACAAATTTCGAAAAATTCCTTCTTATCAGTGATCTACGCCGGAAAACGAATATACATACCGAATTTCATTATTGTAGCGTCATCCTTCTTGTTGGTACCTTTTTTATCCCCTTTTCCTCGTTTACCCTCTAAAAGTACGAATTTTTACGCGCTTCTAAGCAGATGTAAGAGAGATGTACACACCGAATTTTATGATTCCAGCTCCATCCGTTTGATTGATACCATTTTTATCCGCTTTCACCCCCAAAAAGTACGAATTATAGAAAATATTTTATTGGGCACATTGAATGAATTTTTTTTACCAAATTCAAGATTCTAGGCCCAAGCGTTTGGTCATTGCTGTTGTACCATTTTTATCCCTTTCAACCCCATTTTACCCCTTAAAAGTACGAATTTTTAAAAATACACTTTTTGCCGCAAGAGGAATGCCCATACCAAATTTCAAGATTCTAGGCACAGCCGTTTGGTCACTGCGGTGGTGCCATTTTTATCCCTTTTTACCCCTTAAAAGTACGAATTACGAAAAACCCCGTCTTATCACACATCTACACTGTAAGATAAATGTACACACCAAATTTCATGATTCTAGCTCTAGCCGTTTGGTCTGGGGAGTGATCAGTCAGTCAGTCACTCAATCACGCAACTCTTATATATATATGGATTTAACTTAATTTCATATACGTATTAAACTTGGTCTGTTGTTGTGGCATCTATCTTGCTAAGGAGGCCCGCTTTTTCAACAATTGGCCCAATTAAATAGATGTACGTAATAGGTAGATTAAAAATTCGGATTACGAATCCCAAACGTTCTTATTTTTCTGTGTCAGAATACAAAATAGACCAATTGTCTGATAACACTATGCAAAACAAATTGTGTCTCAGACGTTATTATTATTTTTTTGTGTAGATTGGTACCAAGTTTATCCCGTTTTGCTCTCATTTAATCCCCTAAAAGTACGAATCCCTTTATTTTGTGCGTTCAAGAAATAAAAGGATTGAGCTTACCAAGGTAAGGTGGTGGAAGGTATAATTAAGAGTCTTGAAAAGGTGTCAGCATTGTTATCGATTGAATTTTCTTTCGTCTATTAACAAACTAACCTTGATTGTTAGGCGAGTAAACTTCATGCAAAAATTTAGCTAGTAAAACTTAATCGAACAGCCCCTTTATTGCTATAGTTTCAAAAATAATCATGCACTAAATTTAATTAAAACCGGATACGCAAAACTGTTTGTCAACATATGAGAATTTTTAGAAAATACTTTAGTACAAAACAAGCGAAAGTGAGGGTACAATTAACAAGCATTGGCTGCATACAAACAATGCTAATTTTGAGAAGATTCCGTGTTGTATCCTAGACATGTGAAAATTTGTAAAGACAGACAACTTTCCCGAATTTTGAGAAAAGTCTCCCGCAAAGCAAAAAAGATCGTGTCGCAATGATCTTGAAGTTTGGTAACGTTTTACAAATACACTAACTTGCATCTGCGTACTTCACCCGGTATACAGAATACAGTAGTTTCATCTTCTATTATCTTATTCTTCTGGAAAAACTGGCGATGCCAAAAATATAGTTGAAACTAATCTTTTATAGAAAGTCAGTCAGTCAGTCAGTCAGTCAGTCACTCAATCAAGCAACTCTTATATATATATGGATTTAACTTAATTTCATATACGTATTAAACTTGGTCTGTTGTTGTGGCATCTATCTTGCTAAGGAGGCCCGCTTTTTCAACAATTGGCCCAATTAAATAGATGTACGTAATAGGTAGATTAAAAATTCGGATTACGAATCCCAAACGTTCTTATTTTTCTGTGTCAGAATACAAAATAGACCAATTGTCTGATAACACTATGCAAAACAAATTGTGTCTCAGACTTTATTATTATTTTTTTGTGTAGATTGGTACCAAGTTTATCCCGTTTTGCTCTCATTTAATCCCCTAAAAGTACGAATCCCTTTATTTTGTGCGTTCAAGAAATAAAAGGATTGAGCTTACCAAGGTAAGGTGGTGGAAGGTATAATTAAGAGTCTTGAAAAGGTGTCAGCATTGTTATCGATTGAATTTTCTTTCGTCTATTAACAAACTAACCTTGATTGTTAGGCGAGTAAACTTCATGCAAAAATTTAGCTAGTAAAACTTAATCGAACAGCCCCTTTATTGCTATAGTTTCAAAAATAATCATGCACTAAATTTAATTAAAACCGGATACGCAAAACTGTTTGTCAACATATGAGAATTTTTAGAAAATACTTTAGTACAAAACAAGCGAAAGTGAGGGTACAATTAACAAGCATTGGCTGCATACAAACAATGCTAATTTTGAGAAGATTCCGTGTTGTATCCTAGACATGTGAAAATTTGTAAAGACAGACAACTTTCCCGAATTTTGAGAAAAGTCTCCCGCAAAGCAAAAAAGATCGTGTCGCAATGATCTTGAAGTTTGGTAACGTTTTACAAATACACTAACTTGCATCTGCGTACTTCACCCGGTATACAGAATACAGTAGTTTCATCTTCTATTATCTTATTCTTCTGGAAAAACTGGCGATGCCAAAAATATAGTTGAAACTAATCTTTTATAGAAAATACGAACTTTTCTGTCTAAGTTTATTTGTTAGCAGAAAAAATAGGAAATTGTACGGAGTTCGTTGATAAAGTTTCCGAGGGCTTCCGTTTTTTCTTTTCTGTCTAAGTTTATTTGTTAGCAGAAAAAATAGGAAATTGTACGGAGTTCGTTGGTAAAGTTTCCGAGGGCTTCCGTTTTGCTTACAGATTAATTTTACTTGTTACAAAAAATACATGGAATTAATTTATAATACACTGAGTGTGATGTACGTAGTTAACGCTTAATGCGAAAATAAAAGTGAACTAACAACCCTGATAGATTGATAGAAGCTCCAACTAAATAATTGGGGTTACATATTTTGGTCTCACGCCGCCCACGTTCACTACAATCTGCCATTTAATCCCGGCAGATACGCGTATGCCCTTACATTAAATGTACGTAGCTGTAGCTGCCGAAATGAAAGTAATGCGACAGACTTCGTCGATTTAATAATGTTGCCGTAACTAATTCCATTTGAGCGAAACGCTGTCATCGATAGTCTTCTAATTGGCCTTTGATTGATTTTGGTAAGTGCGTGTGTGAAATTGTTCCGCTATGTGTGACTGTTTCACACACACAAAACGCTCACATTAGAGATCGGGTCGATCGCTCATAAAAATGTGAAAATTATAATTCAAATGAAAAAATCGATGAATGAAAAAATCATTTGGTACTATTCACACTGGCATCATACATCGTCGTACATTAATTAAACATACACATACATTGGAATGAACAGTGTTTAATGTTGTTTGCACACATATGTATGCACGTGTCAGGGTTTATGTGTTGGAATTACCACAATAGAGGTAATTAGTAATATTTATGGTACCGTGGAATGTTGTTTTCTATACAAGTCTGTATTAACTATTTAAACATTTTTCACTACACGGAAGGGAGAAATAATCTAAAATCTTTTTATGGAAATTATTAACAAATATAAGTTCACACAAGTATGTTTGAAATAAAAACGTCTTTAATTTTATGAAAGACAAAAACCGTAGTTCCGATTTCTCTGATATTCTCTCTTCTTAAAAAAATTTGTTTATAGACTACGCATTTCTGCAAAAACTTGAAAATCCTGCTGTCAATGTATATTCAAATCTTTGTATTTCACAGTTGGTTCAACCGATTTTAAATTTCTAAACCTTGTAAAGTTTTATACCTCATGACCATTCCTGTTACATAAAAAAATATTTCAATCACAAATGGTATAGATGAAAATATGAAAATTAATTGATAATTAGATTTATGTTTTCCAATAGACATATTCGAATATAAATAAATCCATATATAAAAAAAAAATTTCTAGTCAAATATTTAAAATGTCTCTTTTATTTTGGTTTATGGATGATGGGAAATATGGAGAAACGGATAAATAATTGCTTTGCATAAAAAATTGATAAATAAATCAAGTAGCTTCAGTCGGCTAAACCGACTCACTCTGAGAGAACATATGTACGGAAGTTATAAGGAATTCAATTTTACGTAGGACAGGATAATTTGTATGGAAGGTACTGGTACTTATAAAACAATTGTAAGAATATAATCAAATATCAAGTCATAGTGGATTGATTCCCTGCAATATATATTCGTTCAGGGAATCAATGGAGGAATTATGAAGGATTTAATATTACCTAGGATAGAGACAATTTTGTGGGAGGTACAAAAAGGGGTGTGGCTAAAACGTAAATATTTTGTAAGTTTAATGTGATTATAAAAACATTTTTATATATCAAACTGCAAATGATTTTGACTACCCGTGTAGATGTTATGTCGGTTTTATTGTAACCAAAGTTTATGCCACTTTGTGTGAGAGGTACCAGAAGGGGTGTGGCAATTTCGCCCATATTCCATGCGAATGTAACCACTAAAAAAGCATTGCTAAATATCAAATTTCACAGTATTCAGACCATCAGTATAGATGTTATAACAGTTTTAAGTTTAAGTAGTTTAGGGTGATTTGTGTGGGAGGTACTAGAAGGGGCGTGCAAAACCGCCAACTTTTGTACACTTAAAGTGACTATAAAATCTTTATCAGATACCAAAATAGAGCTGATTCTGAGTATCGGTGTGGAAGTTGCATTACTTTTAATTTGACATAGGAATATGGTCATTTGTGTGAGAGGTACCTAAAGGGACGTGGCAATTTCGCACATCTTCGAACTTTAACTAAGTTTGGGAAAATATTACTTTATAGTTTGAATTGATTCATTAACCCCTTTCAACAGTTATTGTGTACATCAGCCAGCCAGACAGACGGACGCCCGTCCGTACGGACATGGCTCAAACAACTTAAAAAAGTCGTGAAACGGATTTGGTACAAACATACTTAGGGTCTTAAGACACTCCTTCAATGCGTTACACTTTTTTCTGTCCCAAATGACTACTCTGCAGAGTAAGGGTATAATTATTCCCATACGGCCCCTGTGGATGAGGGAGAGAAAAGTAACAGGTGCCTAAGAAGTGTCTCCGAGTCAAACTCCTGTCTAACGTGGAGTTTGATCGGAGTACACGTAAGTGTATGTAGTCCCCTAAAATTCAGCGAATTGAGGTACAATGTTTTATTCACTTTCGTTTGATATTATATAGTTCATTTTGAAACTAAAACTACGAATTTAGAAAAAATATTTTCCGCGTCTACACAATCAGACGAGTGTAAATACTGCATATCATGATTCCAGCTTTAGCCGCTTGATTGGTGCCAAATGTAATCTCATTTAGATCCTGAAGGTACGAATATCGAAATATATCTTTATTTATTAGTCAAAGAAATGTACACATCTAATTTCATTATTATAGCCGCAGCCGTTTGGTTGATACCATTTTTATCCCCATAAACCCCATTTCCTCCTTTTTATTTCGCACCATAACAATCAGATGAATGTATATAGCGAATTTCATGATATCAACTTCAGCGGTTTGGTTATTCCTTATTTTACGTATCTACGCAATTAGAGGGATGGACATTCCAAATTTAATTTTTCTAGCTGTTGTCGTACCATTTGTAGCCTTTTTTGTCTCATTTCGCCCGCTAAAAATTTGATTTACTTTTTGGTGATTTTACGTTACAAGAGGAATGTATGAAATAAATTTCAAGTGCATGTAAAGCAGACATTAAAACAAGTAAAATCGACGTTAAGTTCCGCCGGGTCGAGCTTTATATACCCTCCACCATCAAGTAGTAGAAGTGCAATAACATTACAGGAAAATGTATTTTTTAATATAGCCAAACAAAAACAAGTAAGGAATGGCTAAAGTCGGGTGGGGCCGACTATATAATACCCTACACCACTCCCTGCGTATATACTTCACTTTTATTACTAAACCTAGACGTATCATGGAAGCAATTTTATTTTACAATTTTTTTTACTATAAATTCATCTTTAGTCATATTTAGCGAATATGGTAAGTAATATGATAATTGATCCAATTTTCTGGCAGACAAATGCAAATTATACAGGATGGATGAATCGAACCGACAATTGAAAGGGGCATATAACAACACTTGGGGCCTGGTTCAAAACATGGGCCTATACATTTCTTATTAACGGTAGGTATTCCTCCGATGTAAGACGTAGTTTCTAGAGCTGTAATAGAGTAGAATGTGGGCCCCATTTGGGTTATTCCAAAGTATGGAATGTATCCTTAGTTGAAATATAATATAATCTGCAAAATTAAAAAAAAAATCCGATGTAAAATTTGAGTCCCAGAGGGATACAAATTAAAATGAGGCCATTTTTAAGGGCGCAAACTCAAAAAGTGGTTCCATATAGATCACTTTCAAAGTAGGTATTCTTAGTTGAAATATGACATGATATGCAAAATTGTATCGAGATTCAATGCACGATATGGGTTCTAGAGCTGTATTAGAGTAGAATGGGGGTCCAATTTGTATGGGGGTTATACCAAAATGCGAACCCATATATTTGACTTTCATAGTATGTATTCTTAGTTGAAATATAATATAATCTACAAAATTTGAAAAACTTCCGATGTAAAATGTGTGTCTTAGAGAGATAATAATTAAATTGGGGGCCCATTTGTAAGGACGCTACATTAAAAAGTGGGCTTTTATAAATCACTTTCAAAGTAGGTATTCTTTATTGAAATATAACATGATCTGCTAAATGTTATCAAGATCCAATGTAAGATGTGGGTTCTAGAGCGATAATAGTGTAAACCAGAACATTGACCTATATAGCTGGCTTTCAAAATACGTTTTTATAGTATAAATGTAACATTGCGTGGAAATTTTGATCAAGATCCGATGTAAAATGTGCATTTTAGAGCAGTAATATTGTAAATCGGAGGTATATTTGTATGGGGGCTATATCAAATATATAGACCCATGTGGTTCACTTTCCCGTTAACTGTTTCTAGTTCAAATATAACACGATCCTGAAAATTTGATCCCATGTAATATGTGTATTCTAGAGCAGTAAAAGGGTAAATTATAGGGATATTTGTATGGCGGCTATATCTAAATCTGAACCGATTTCCTCCATAGTTGCCATAGTTGCTGGTAAATTCAGTATCTAGAATAAAATAAGAATAATTGTAACATCGTTTGTAGACTTGTGTATAATAGTGTATATATTTGTCCGTTTTAAACTCTATATAACCTACAACTTTCCACAAACCAAAAGAAACACACGTGCAAAAGTCTACCGAGCGGTTTGAGAGTTCATCGAGAACGAATGAAAACAAACTGGGATTAATTTGTATGTATATAAACAATATTTTTATTATTTATCACAAAAAATTCAAACTGTAAAAATGCAAATAATATTCTTCTCTATGTAACTCCAAACACTTTTTATAAGCTCTACCAGGCTATCATATCTTGTTAATACAACATAATAATTAACATGGTCGAAAATTAAAATTCAAAACTAACAAATAACTATTCATAATTTTCATTAAAATCTTCGAGTTCAGTGCACAAAACACACCAGAAAATGTTATACACCGCCTTTCGATAAAGTGCTTGAGAATATTGTTGAAACTAGAGCGATCAAACCCGAAAACCGGGCCAACCGGACTTTTCATCTCAGACCGACCGTAGGGTTTTTAGAAATCGCGGTTTTCGGAAAACCGGGTTTTTGTCGTCAGTCTCGACCGGTTTTCCATTATGGGAAAAAATAAATCTTTTCAGTGCCAATTTCTCTATAATATGCCACTTTTAATATAAAATGTGACCTCACGGGACGCTTTTGAACCAACTATCTGTCCAAATTGACATAGGACAATAAAACAAATTTGTAGTAAAATCGTCTTGGGACTTTAGTCAAATTTTAGCTCAGTGCATGGCTGAAGACGGTCTTTCGGTGAGAACAATCCTACTTCTATGTTTTTTATTATTAATTCTGTGACTTTAGAAATCGCCATTATTTCTGCTTGAAACGCACTCATACATTCATCTTTGATCATATTAGATTGCCTAATGCGTTTGTTCTCTATTTAGTCTCCTGCACCGTTGCCCACATCCGTTTTAGATCGGTCTGTAAACACTGATATGAGGATTCTATCCAGACATTCATCTCAATTGGGGGAGTCGAATACTATAACCACATTGCTGTTATTAAAATAGCTAAAATTCCAGGAAATGAAACAACAATAATATATCATTTAAAAAAAAACATAAACGTCTCACTACGATCATGATCACGAAATTGGAACTAGCTATTTTCAACATCTGGTCTTAGGACTAAAAGTTTTAGTGACATCAACCAATGATGTAATCTTCGTCATGGTGAAATATGGTAATAGCACTGTGCGACAGTCCAAAAACTGTGGAAAGTGATAGTATTTTTCTGGTAAGAATTGTCGAGTATTTGAGTTATAATATATATATATATATATATATATATATAAAGCTGCGAAAAATGAATTAATTTATGTTAGTGAAGAATTGAGAAGTTTTTAAAAATAGGGAGATCGATGGAATTAAAACGTTAACGAAATTAAGCCCTACATATTGTGCAGGAACGTCCAACAATAGATTTTTTTATTGTTTTAAGAAAAAAACAACAACAAATTGGGTGATGTGCCAAATCGTCAGCCAATTCCAATGCCTTATTGCTTCCGTTGTCACCAGTTTTATTTTGGGGCTATTTACGAATCAGTGTTTAAAACAAACAAGTGTCCACACGAGCACATTCAACATGTGAGTGTGTTTGTGGAGGAGGAAAAGAGTTGTGACCAACATCTGTTTACTGAAATCCGGAATTAGTTTAGTTTTCCAAATGTTGCTCTTTAAATCGTCGTTGCTGTAGCTGTTGTTGCTGTTGTTGATGTCGCTGGTGTTGCCACTCTTGTCGGGTGATGCCTTTTGGTTTTGCGATGTTGGAAAAATATAAATTAAAATGCTGAATGAATTTGCGACAAGTGCTGGTTGGGTGAATCTCCATCAGTCCATGCAGTCCGTCCATCCCTCGCATCATTTGGTGGGATGCAATGGTTTGTGTGCGGCCAGTGTTGATGTGATGTGTTGCTGTTTACAGTTTGTATGTAATTAAAAGTGGTTTATGGCCATTCAAGCGAATGCTGCAATAATGCCACACTGGTCGCCCAGTGCTACTCTTATCAGCTTATGTTAAGTATAATCCATGACAAAGACCAATATTCGGTGGCATCCGTTGTGGTAACAATTTTTGAATCCGTGCGCGCGTGTGTCTGCATGTGTGATTATCACTCACTGAAATGCATCATTTTCACATATCAAACAAACTACATTTGCTCTCACATTAAACTTCATTCACATAGAGATACCGCATTTGTGTGAACAGTTGGGAAGAAGATAGATAAAAATAATTCCCTCGTGTTATCCTCTACAACGTAAAACGCGCACAACTTTTGGATAGGAGATTGGGTTTATAGACTCAATTCAATTCAATTGCTTCGATAGCTTAATTTAAAAACAGTCGCATAGTGTCAAAAACCGACCACAACAAAGGCATTGCCTCACATAGGGATCGGTGTTAAAATTGGTTTCAAAGTCATCTATCTTCCACAGAGAAGAGGGCCCTGGCGGTACGATGTTTGTGGTTTGAATCGACCAGGTGTCCATGGCTAAGCTTGCAGAAGTTGCAAAACCCTAATCGGTCGGGCGACCAGATATAAAAGTAACGCCCCCACAAAAAACAAGGCAGTAGTAGTGGGATAGAAGAAATTTCGACACCGCTACAAACTCAGAAGGAGCAACAGAGATGTGGAGCTCACAAGAAGACCGTCTGCTAATACCTCCATCATTCAAATCAATCTCCATCGTACGAGGCGGCAATATTGGCACTGATGGAGCAAGTAAATAAAGGTAAGATTTACATTGTATTGGTGCTTGGACTAAACAATAAAAAATACGACCGTTAATACAGGTTCCTGACCCTGAACCTGTATTGTGTGTCATCATAACGTACATTTTCTTTTTTCTCCAGAGTTGTCAACGGCGGATGCAACCGTACTGAAGCGGGGTGATGAAAACATGTACAGGGTGGATGATGAATATTGCTACATTAAGAAACTCAAATAACTTTTTTCAATGTATGGAATTCATTTTTCTTTTATTCATGTTAAAGCTCATTAAATTTTATTAAATATAGCTTAATTAGTTTTAAAAATAGTGGATTTTAAACCCCCCTGCTCGTTGATGCATGCGCGTCATCTTACAAAAAAGTTGGTCATTACTGCTTGGAGAGTTGAGACAGGAATAGCCGCAATTGTTTCTCGAATGGATTGCTTTAGTTCATCCAAACTTGTTGATTTTGCTTTGTAGACTTCCTGTTTGCAATAACCACACAAGAAAAAGTCAGGTGCAGTAAGGTCAGGCGACCTGGGGGGCGGCATATGGAGTTTCTGGATATCAGCTTATTGGGAAATTTTCGTCGCAATTCTGTCATAAAATTTGAATTTTATATGGGAATAAGATCAAATCCTTGTTATTCCCATTTGAGCAGTTATGCTTATTGTCGAAACTCTTGGATTATTTTGTATGACAGCAGCGATTGTTTCCTTCGTCCGAACTGAAGAGTTTCGGTTGTAAGGTCTTCTTTTGGCTGTCCCATGCTCGGCAAAATTATTACAAAGTCTCATTATGGTCCATCTGCTCCGAAGATTGCCGCCAAACATGCGTTTATACTCTCTTTGAACCGAAACAACGGACTCCAGTGCGTACGGTTTCCACATAGCGGCGGACAATCCAAATTTTTGTTTCAGTGACCCAGTTATACATTTTTGTTAAATCTAAAAATCAATTCGCAAAATAAAAAAATTAACTAGATTCATTAAATATAAAAAAAGTTATTAAAGTTTTTTTTTTGGTAGCGACTTTCATCAGCCACCCTTTATCAGTATACCTAGTAGAAAAGGGGAAAAATAAGGTAAGGAAATTCTAGTATGTATTACAAAGTGCAATAAAAGAGGGCAGATCCTCCTTGAATTTCTAAATACATATGACCTACACATTCTTAACATTGGTAACAAAGCTACTTTCAATAACAAGGTTAGGGAACAGGTAATAAATATAATCTAATTGACTAGGTTCTAGAATGACATGTCTCAGACATTCACTCATTCTCGGTCCATCGATATGTTTTGTTTAAATTAGACCGACAGCCACCGGAACCTGTTAAATTCCGAAACAAAACTAATACCGACTGGTTTAAGTTCTCGACTCGAAGTCCATTCGAACTTCTATCGGAGAAGAAACGAGACAGACCCGTCGTTTATTATAGATTCATCGTTATAGATTCATATATATATAACCTATACAAATTTCGCTCCGGATTATTCCGCTCTAGAAACCGATTTTCTTCAAATTGGGCACAACTCATTATATTTCAACTAGAAACATCTATGGTGAGTCAGATCAGTTCAAATTTGTATATAGCTCCCATTTATTCAAATGTAATGTGGTAGAAAGTTTAAGTATATATGTGAAGTATGAAAGTGAAAGTATAGCCTTACTTGTTTTTAATTTGCGGAAGGGCGTGGGAAAAGTGGTTTGAGAGCTAAAATTTGATACGTATATATGAATGATCACGTGAATGATCCATTTCATGTCAGATTTTGCATTTTGTGTATTATGATCGGAGACATGTGGCAAAAGTTGGATGTGGAAGCTGGAAGACTGAAAATTGGTACATACGCATTTCTGATCGGGAATGATCGGAAAATATAGATGTTTCGACTCGTGAGGTACGTGGCAAAAGTGGGTTTGTGATCAAAAGTTCTGAAAATTGGAACATACATATTTAGGTAAAATTTATTCCGGATTTTAGATTTTCATTTTGTGGTTAGAAGGCTGCAAATTGGGACAATACAACCTCTCCAATCCGGACACTCGTTAATCCGGTAAATCCAATAATCTGGATAGCTCAATTTTTCGAATAGTTTAGTGCTTTTTCTGTTATTATATCGCCAGCATAAAAACAATCATTTCGTTTGGGCGGAAATATACGAGGCTACACAAAACGATTGGATGGACGCATCCGAATGTGGAAAATCTATAACATAAGTGGAGAACAATTTAACATTTCAAAATCCACAATATTAAAGCTATAAAAAAGAAAATATGTGTCTGACTAACTGATTATCAATTGTAGTTTTTGAGTTATTAGACACATTTTGTATTATAAGCAATAAAAAGTCTGAACACAGAAAGGCACAATGATAGAATATTGGGCCATTTAAAACTTTTGAATTGGTTATAAAACAAAAGTACTGATTATTTTTTCAAATTGCTGGTTTTATTGGAAAATGTCATTGAAAAATGGAACACATTATTATTCATATGACTACCACGACTGGCTCGGCAGTACTTCATCCGATCAACCCAATTTTTAAATTTTCTCAATTTTTCTCAAAGAAGTGCGAGAAATGTACAGTTCCTGAGAACGATGAGGAATTGATGTTGATGGCTGAGAATGTTCTTGGACACTGCAGCAATGGTTTACGAGAACGTACGGGGGTTGGTTTGTCCAATAACGATCCATTTTTATGTTCTCGCTTCACAAACTGAACTGAAGGCCGACCTCTTTTCGAAAATTTTCCACGTAAATTTCTTACTGTTTGCGTTAAAGATTTTGGAAATAAGGTTTTAATATATCCCAATTTTGTTCGAGCGTACATACTACAAATGTCTTACATAAACCAGAAAAAAATAAAAATTAATGTTATTCTACTTTTCAAAGTTAAAGTAGTCGGTAGTTCAAATTTTAAATGGCCCACCCTATATTATACGATTTCCTTTGGTTTTCTTTTTTCATATAGCAATACTGTTATTTTCAATTGCCATTTCATTGTAGTTGTTACATTAAATCGGTTTCTGGCCAAAATATTAATCAAATATAACTAATATTATCAAAAAATAATGTTTCATTCTATTAAAAATTATATTATCTGTGGCCTGGGAATGAATAATCTAACAATTATAAGTAAGCTTTTACATTCCACATGGTTTCCATAGATAAGAAGAAGAGTATTCGAATAACGAATATGTTCACATTGTATTTGTGTGATTTTTTTTTAATTTTTTGAGAATAAATTGTGTACTTCGGCATATTTCAGATAGCGGCTGGCGGTCAAATATGTTCGAAATGTATGCTAAGTACGTTTGTTTTCAGTACGATCCAGAAATAAAATTCGATTGATTTATTGAACAGTCCGTTGTCGAAAAAGATCGATCTTCCAAAAAACGTGGACCAATTTTAACCCTAGTAATTTTGTTGTATAAGCTTACGTGTAATTTTGCTATTTCAGCGTGAAGAGCTTTATTTACAAAATTAGTGTCTTCGGTGACCCCCACTAAAACTTCACGACATTTTTTGTAGAACATTTTAATCCTTAAATATCCTTTTTGAAAGGACTTCTTTCATTTTCTCGAAAAAGGGTCAAATTAAGATCTTCCACCAAAATGATCCCTTTAAAATAAATTTCGACTAAAAAATGAAAACTTTGACCCATTGTAAAAAGAAACTCAGACCAGCTGGACTGTAAGTTTATTCTGGAAAAAACATCTACATGCCCTTTCAGAATTATAGGTTCGCTATTCTGTTCCATTCAAAAAGTCTTAATTTGTTGGACAGTGTTATTTGTACAAACTATAAACAAATAGACATCAAAATGACAACATTTCATTTTAATTTTGGCCTACAGTACAGGAATATATATATATATATTTAAATTTATCAAAGGCTCATAGCTCTATTATACGCTTATTAATACAGTTTTCAGGAAATTTTCCATTTTTTACTTACCTAAGGGAACCAGGTAACTTACATATTGAAATATTGCTTTGGGGTTAGTTAAAACTTCAAAATTATTTTAGCAAAAACAAAAGTCAACCCAAAATGACTATCTGTCGACTTCTGTATTTGCGGATTGGATTGAGAAAGTATGTGTAGTAAATGTAAAGGAATTTCAGAGCAATTCAAACAAGCTGCTTAATTTGACTTAAATCAATCCTAGGGTTACCGGAAAAAACGGGATTGCAAAGTTTCATTCACGGGTATTGTCGAAAAATGTATTCATTCATTACACCCTCACTCTACAGAGTACGAGTGTATATACAGCATTTTCAAATTAAATGACTAAACTAAACTATTTATTTAAACTATTTTCACATTAAACGAAACCTTTTTCAAATAAAATTAAACCTTTTTCAGATGAAATGAAACCATTTCCTAATAAAATGAAACCTTTTTCAGATGAAATGAAACCTTTTTCAAATGAATGAAACTTACTTTCGTTGTTTGTTATAAAATAAGACCCGAACTTATTGAATAGGAATAGACATATTAACTATTCAAGGGTATAATGTATAATAATGTGATTTCATAGAAACATCTGAGTTTAAGAAAAGGTGCACTTTTTGTAAGTTAGTATTTATGTTTAATAGTTAGTATTTATGTTCTACAGAATGCTAAAATCTGCCACCTTGAGACTCGCATCTAAATTGGAAGCGATATGTCTGAAATATTAAAGGATGATGTTGATAGGACTGATTTTACTTGCAGAGTCGATACGGGGTTTTGGCAATCCAATTGAGTTCAGTCTATAACTGGCTGGGACATGAATGGATACAAAATTGGTAAGTCTACAAAGAGCGCCAAAACTTCAAAAATAAAGTTCAGCTACTCTAACTTATGTTATTATTGTGTTTGACTTCTTCTTAGTTTACTTTTAGTTTACAGCTACCTTTTAAAAAAAATTTAACGTCACCCATTAATGTCTCCAGGGCCGTGTGCAGGGGGGGGGGGGGGTTTGGGGATTCAAGAGGTTTCGAACATATACTTTTTAAAACCTTCTAGACTTTCTGAAACAATAAAATATAGAATATTTAATGTCTTTTTAAAATAACTCGTCTGAAATGGTAATTTTGCAGTAAAATCATGAAAAACCCGAAAATTACATAAAAAATCGTGGACACTTTCTTGAATTTCGGACAGAGGTTATGAAAAATAAACAAACAATCTAAACGAATTGTTCCAATTTCAAGATTGTGTAGTGCTAATTTCGCTAATGGACACCAAATTGTTCGGAAAACTTTCATTTTTATTAACCGATACCACTTCTTGACATTCGACTAGAGCCATACCTAATGAACTTTTAATTATGTACTGCAATATAAGTTTGGAAATTTAATAACAAAATCGTTTAGTAATTTTAAAAAAGTGTAGATAAGAATCACTATGATATCATAATGAAATCTAAAAGCATTCTTAATAAAAGCAATGATTTGCTTGATGGTCACCCGTAACTTAACTATGAGTGCTAAACTTTGGACAAATTTGTAGTATATCTAATTGGAATCTAAATTAATAATTATGTAAAAATCTATTGGCGAGACGAAATTCTTCGTTTCTGCAAAAAAGTATTGGAGTAACCTAAGAATGTTTTATGTAGACATTTTTTTACTTAAACAAAAAAAAGTATACTTTAATTTTTAAATAAAATACAAATCGGGTGGGACATTTGTATATGGGCTATATCAAAACATTGACCCACATATTCCACTTCCACAACAGATGTTCTTAGGTCAAATATAATATGATGTGGCTATTCGTATATTCCGTTTACAATGAGTGGTTTCTAACATTTGCGATGCGACATTTTTATGGAGTTGTATCTAAATCTGAACCGATGTGACCTATTTTCATCATAGATGCAACAACAACAGTTTCTGTTACTTCCAATGTTTTGGGAGTTTGCAATTATAATACAAATCCATTTCGACAAACGAAGAAAACTGTTATATACATATTTATTTCTCTTTGTTCATTTACAACAACTGATGACAAAAGAAACTCAAAAACGATGTTCACGTGTTTAAAATTTCGTTTCTACGAAATGCATTTTATCTCCGCGTGTAGTTCTCTATTTTAAAATCTACTTTAAAGTTGCGAAAGAATAAGAAATGAGTTTCAACTTACTAAAATTTTTGTTATATTTATCACTTATGTCAACTTTTTTCCAGAGTTAGTATTTTTTTGTACATATGTAACAAGTATTATTCAAAAGAGAAACAACAAATTCAGTAACTTGGATCTACGTAGGAAAACGAAACTCTAAAACACCAATTATTTGGTTTTTTTTTGAATTAAAATTTCTAGTTGTTTCTTCTTGCATTTCATCGAATACAAAAAAACTGTATTTGTTATTCGAATTTAAACATATTTAAGATTATAAAAATGAAGAAACGTTTACAAATATTTTTTATTTAATCGGAATGTCAGTATAAAGATTTTGAGTAAACATCCTGTTACTCATGTCCTATATAAATTAAAAAACCCAAAACTCTATCATCCTATTTACACCCATACTTTGTCAAAAAGCATATCCAATTTTCTGCATTTAAAAGTGACTATGAACCATTTTCTCGAAAATGAGTTTTTGATGCCAAACTATTCTCAGATTTGGATGTCATCTGTCGTATAAATTTGGAAAAGATTTTTGTCTAAAGCCATTTTTTTTTTTAATTTTCTGATTTGGCTATCCCCTCGCACGTTAGTCTGTGACTGCATAAGTGGCAATGAACATAAAAATAAAAGAAATATATAATACCGAAGGTTATAATTCGCTACAACGATTTTGTTTAAAACATTTTTCTAGATTTAGGGCATATCGTACTATCAAATTCCATCATTTCGCGTTAATAGCATTTTGATTCCCCAGTTATGAGGCTAAAATCGGAAAAATGGTGGCTGTAAAGTCAATAATTGTGAAAAGTATATCTAGAAAAACGGGCGTAACTTTTTATTATATTGAGAATACCAAAATAATTCTTTGGCATGTGATTGCTGACTTCATGCGGAATATGCAGAATTATGAATGAAGAAAGTTAAAATATAAGGAATTGCAACGGCGAATTTTGGATTTTTCATCAATTGCAGCAATCGCCCATGGCTACATATATGTTACAAGCGACCAATCTGACGGATGACTAAACAATAATCTTATTCTTATTTCAACACTCATAGTGCTCAATTTTAAACATACAAAAGTGGCTATGAACCATGAAACCGCGAATAATAGGAAATTTCGAAAACATTTTAATCGTAGCAGTTAGAAATCCATTTTAGATTAAACTGTAGAAGAACGATTAATAATTTCTCTTCAAATTAAGGAGAAAATCAGTTTTTTCGCTCTCCTGAAAAGTTATGTTTTTGTTCATAGCCACTTATATAAGCTATATATATAAGCCCTCGATATGTATGTATGTAATTTCAAGCAACTATATAAAAAAAGTTCTACACTTAGAGAACAAGTCTGTTAATAAAAGCAGCGATTGTCTACACTTTTCTGCTATTACAGCTTTGGCATAACAGCAGTTTTCTGCAATCTTACATCACCATTCACACTGCTAAAGAGTTTGCAGTCTGCTAAAATTGGCTGTTGTTAATTAAAATATAAAAAACTTATTTCTTAAATACTTTATGAATTATTCTGAACAACCACTGCGAAGGCGCCTATCTTGCCTTTGCAACAATCATGGAGTAATAGCTCAACTCCTTATGGCAGAGGTATCATGAAACTTTTGAGAAATATTTCATGTTGTCATTTTTTGTATCAGTTTTGCATACTCTGAAGCAAAACTATTTGTTTGATTTTTTAGTTAAATTGAACTTATTTTAATTTCACCTTTTTTCCTGGTATAAAATACAATTTTCCTCAGTTTAAGTAAAAAGTAATATTGTCCTCAGTTTGAGTAAATATTTACTTGATTTGAGTAAACATTTACTAAGTTTTAGGAAATTTTCCTCAAAATTTTACTAAGATTTAGTAAAAATTTAATTAGTTTTAGGAAAATTTGGCCTAAGTTTAGTAAACTTACTTGGTTTTAGTAAAAAATGTACTTAGATTGAAGAAAATTTCAGCAAAATTCTACTTATAAAGAGTGATTTTTTTGAGGTTAGGATTTTCATGCATTAGTATTTGACAGATCACGTGGGATTTCAGACATGGTGTCAAAGAGAAAGATGCTCAGTATGCTTTGACATTTCATCATGAATCGTCTTACAAACGAACAACGCTTGCAAATTATTGAATTTTATTATCAAAATGCGTGCTCTGTTAAGAAAGTTCATTGCGCGCTTCCATTTATGCTATTGTGACTAAATTTCGCACCAAATTTACATTGTTGGACATTAAACCACCAACACGCTTACGTAGAGTGCGAACTGAAGAAAATATCGCAGCTGTATCGGCCAGTGTTAATGATGACCACCAATTTTCGATTCGTCGCCGTTCGCACCAATTGGGTCTCTGTTACTCAAAAACGTGGAAATGCCAAAATTGGACAAAGCGGATGGACCACCTAAGACGCAGCCGCGGTCAACATTTAAATGAAATTATCTTCAAAAAGTAAATGTCATGGACCAATCTAACGTTTCAAATAAAGAACCGATGAGATTTTGCAAATTTTATGCTTTTTTTTTAAAAAAAATTATCAAGCTCTTAAAAAATCACCCTTTATTTAGTAAAAATGTACTTGGTTTCCTTAATTTTAGTTAATTTTAACTCATTATAGGGTTAACTTTTTTATGAGTGTGGTTAAAACACCCCCCCCCCCCCCCAGGGGAAAATCCTGCGCACGTTCCTGAATGTCTCAGACATGTCGCTTCCAAATTAAATCGTGTGCTGTCACATTTATCATTCTGTAGAACAATCAACATAATTTTCTAAAGTAAGTTTCATTTTATTTGAAAAAGGTTTCATTTTATTTGAAAAAAGTTTCATTTATTTTTGATGAGGTTTCATTTCATCTGTAAAAGGTTTCATTTTAATGGGAAAAGGTTTCATTTAATGTTTTCATTAAAATAGTTTCATTTAATCTGAAAATGCTATATCATTTGGAACAGAAAAAATGTAACATTGGACCAAATCCGTTTCACGACTTTTTAAGCTGTTTGAGCCATTTCCGTCCGACCGTCTGGCTGGCTGATGTACACGATAAACCTCGAAAGGAGTTAAGGAATCAATTCAAACTTTGCACATGGTAATATTTTTCCCAAACTTAGTTTAAGTTCGAAGATGGGCGAAATTTTCACGACCCTTCCGGTGCATCCCACACAAATTGCCCATATTCCTATGTTGAATTAAAACCTGTGTAACTTCCATCGGATATTCGGAATCACCTATATTTTGATATCATAAAGTTTTTATAACCACTTTAAGCGTACAAAATAGGGCATCCTTTCCAGTACCTCTCACACCAATCACCCCAATTAAAGCTATTATAACTTATACATGGATTTAGAGAAGTTGAATTCAAATGGGATATAGGCGATATTGTCACACCCCTTCTGGTACCTCTCACACAACTTTGGTTACAATAAAACCGAAAAAATTCCATACGGGTAGTCAAAAAGTGTACTAAAAATGTAGAGAAAGAAGAGTAAAAATACGACAAAATATAATTTATTGGTAATGAACAAAATACATTGAATTATAAGCTATAAAGACATGATTATACACTAGAAAAACGTATTATGGGCCAAATTATGGTCCGGCGCGGAGAAGAATTAACGAGATGATGAGAAACTGACGAAACGAGTTGCTTACTTTTAACAGCTTTTTCACAGAAAACTAGTTTTCGCACGTAAGCTCCCTTTTCGTAGACCAGGTCACATAGATATTTTTTTGTCTATCATATATTTTTTTAAAATGTATCAAAGTCTCATAACTCTATTATACGCTTATTAATATAGTTTTCAGAAAATTTTCCCTTTCAGAAAATTTTCCTATCCTACGTAAAATTGAATCCTTCATAACTTCTATACTGTCGAATGGAATCCACTTGATATTTGGTCATGTTTTTACAATTGTTTTATAAATGTGGCACGAACTTTTTAGTACCCCACATAAATTATCCTGCCCTAAATAAAATTTAATTCAATTTGTTTATATATCATGGATTAGCCGACTGAAACTTACTTACTTGCTTTATGTATTTTTTATTTATGGTTTCAAAAATATCTACATTTATTAACTGAAAAACTACAAATTATAAAATGTTTGTATCTACCCAAACGAAATATAAACTAGATTAAAAATATCTAAGGTAACAAAGAACTCGAATATCTAATTTTATTTAAAGGACATTTAGTCATTTATAAAAATCGAATGACTGGACATTATCAATGATAATTTGTATAATCTATAATTTTATTTATTTATCTATTTTTATTTTATAGCGGCAGTTAAATACATTCGGCTATATTTCCATTCATATTTGATTTCCATCTGAAACTTCATACTGGTTTCACATATAAAGTAAATTCTTCTTTGAGAAGATTAAAAGAAAAAATGAAAAAATAGTGTTTCGTCCAAATGTTGTACACTGAAATTTTTTATTTTGACCAAATATTACGTTTCCACGCAATTAATTAATATTGGGATAAGTAGAAGTGAAGGGGACACCGATAATGTGTGTAATGTGACAACAAGGTGTGAGGAAAGGCTGTAGCCCAAATCGCTCAATGAAAAATAGGCCAAAAATACGAAATATCGCCCAAAAAATGGAAAAAATGCCCAAATTAGAAACGAAAAAATGAACCAGTTTTTTACAAAATTGCAGATAATATGGATGAAAGCTTGAATATATTTTGGTGGTAATAACAGGAACGATATAATTTGTGGTACATATCCGAATATTGGTTTCCCAGATTTATGCGTTGCCCAAGGTTTTTAACCGTAAAACTTAACCCATCCAAAGTAAACAATTTATTTGGAGAATGTGAGAAACGTTTTGTACGAATGTACCAACCGTTTTATGATTCTAGCTGTAGTCATTTTGTCGGTACCAATTGTATTCCTTTTTGTCCAACAAAGTACAAATATTGCAATACCGCTTTATTTTCGAGTCTACGCAGACAGAGTGAAGTCATTGGAGTAGGATGGGTGGTCCTGGGAGGCTAAGCCCTCCCAAGAAAAATGTTAGCCCCTTTCCCCAGAATTTTAAATTAGTATAATACTATTTGTCTGCTTCAAAAATCGTATTTGTTAATAATCCTATATTTTAATAACTTACAAAAATTTTATTAAAAATTAAATTATCAAACTTCTAGCTGTGTGTGAATAAATAAATACAAAACATATTCATGTGTAAACACCCCAATGTTTCAAATCGTTGTAGGAACATTCGTAAATGGTAATGATTTCTCTAACTGTAGTAGTTACACAAAAAACTTAAAAACCGTTTTCAGTGTACTGAACAGAAAAGGTGTACAGTGTTATATAAGGACTGTTTTTCTTTAAGCCGGCATAACAAGCTGCGATAACAAAAACGTTCACATTGTCGCCAACTACATATAAATATTTGTATCATGACAAATTTTCAAAATTATTATTTTGTGTTGACTTTTTGGACTTAGCCTCTATAACCATAAATTTCACCACTAAGCCGGAAATTTATAACATAAAATTATTTTTTCAAAATTTGTTTTCATACACACTTTGATATTGCTGTTTAGATTTTGAACTTGAACTTTTAACATTTTGTTTAGATTTTTGTTATAGCAGCTTAATAGCAGTTAGGATAACTATCCAGTCCTAAACAAACATTTACAGAATACACAAATCCTTCCCGTTTTCTCTTTTTCACCGAATTGAATTATATTCGGATAGAAAGTGGAGAGTCTCGTAGAGTCGGCTTCGCCCGACTTTAGACTTTAGCTTGCTCAGAAAATTTTTTGTTAATTAAATATAAAAATCGGACAAAGGTTAATGGCTAAAGAAAATAAAATATTTATGTACGAATTAACGATGATAAACAACTATTAGGTTAATTTGTACTTTCATATGAAAGTGACATCACAAACCACGCACACCTTCTACAGACACTGTATTTCGACGGCTGTGAGTCGTCTTGTCAATACATTTGGCGTGTGAATGTTTACCGACGTATATACATTCAGCTGCAATGCAAATTCGCATACATGAAGTTAATAATTGCTGATTATTCACGAAAAAGACCTTTTCCATGTAGGTTACATTATCTTTCATATGAAAGTACAAATTGATACCGATTATACCGAGAAATAACTTTCCAAATATTTTTTTAATTATGACCTGACATATAAAGACATACATATAAATTGCAACGATTTTTCTCTACGGAAGAGTTATATCAAAACACAGACCTAATGATAGTTAGGGCATTCGCAAGGTGTCCTAATGTCATAAGTCGTATGCGAAAAGATTTAAAATAATTACACTTTTATGCGAGAAAGAGTCATCGATGTACATATGTTTGAAAATAATATGTTAATAAATTGTTGCACACAGCTCAGATAGCACTCAAAAAAAAGATATCGTGTGGATGTAAAATATTTTAATGTGCAGATTACAAACAACATATTTACGACAGTTTTATCAAGTTAGTACACTTTAGGGCACCTTGTGAAATCCCTAAATATCTACAACTACGAGCATAGACGTACGTACATTAGAATGGGTTGCATAAATAAAGTCATAAAACAGATTTATTACCACAACCGAATTTTTTGCCAACCGGTTTTTTGCAGTTCTACGTACTATCACAATATTGCATGGGTGATTCCATCTGTATAACCGACCTTTTGTTGCAGCAATAGCATTTTCAGTACTGTGAACTGAAATTATTTGTTGCATTGACCTATCAAAAAGGAATACATATCTGTTGTTACAATCATTTTTTAGTTATATGTTGTTTTTAAATTCGGTATCCCGTATTACGATCTTTGGTTGTTGCGACCATTTGTTGATTGAATACATTTTTTGTATTCGATTCGAAATTCGAATTCACCGAAATTCATTGCAAAAACATAGTTTTACTATTTTGAATATTTTATTTATTATATTTAAAAGAGTACTAATATAAAATAAATAATGTTTCCATATAACAAATTACTAATATGTGATACGAATATTACATTCAGGATTTTTAATTGAACAATGTGTCCTTAGTGCTAACTATGTAGTGGAAAAATGTCTATCGAAGTACCAGGTTTGTATAATTTTATCACACTAGAATTTTCACGTTTGAGAATAATATGCTGAATTAATCCAAAAACAGGTGCACTATTTTCAGATACATCCAAGCAAAACACTACACTTATTTGTCAGTCATTATTTATGTCAGTCATTGTCCAAAAGCATTGTTGCACTTTTCAATTGATGTTTGATATTTAATGATTTTAAAATGTTTATTCTGTTGTTCGTATTATGAACAGTTTGAGTTTTATCTTGATGTTTATTCTATAAATATATAAATATACTTTTGTAAAAAAACGCAATATTCGCTTCGGGTGGATATGTAATGTTGAGGGTCATATATATGCAAAAACAAATTTCGATTGATTGTAAAGGGCCATCAACAAAGTATTTCTTACGACATCAACTTTCGCATATTTCCTTGTGGGTTTCGTACGCCGTCGAAGAAAACATATATGACAGTAATAAGGAAGCAATTTTTTTAGGATATAAAGTAGAAATATATTCGAGCAAAATTACATTGGTAATGGAAAAATCTACCTTCGTTTCAGAACTTCTTAGATTTTTTGAGCATTTCCGTCTTTGGTTTTGGAAAATGTTTGATATAAACGTCCCCAGCAACTGATTCCACAGTAAATTGGGTAAAGAACATTTATATATGATTAAAGAATCTGAAGATATTGTCTTTAGAATTAAAAATTGAAACTGCTTTAAATAATCTTTCTGGCAAGCATTTTTCCCATCCCATATTCATCGTTCATGTAGGCGTTACTTTTTATATAAATAAAGTCATTCTGATTCATTTAAAAATTATGAATAGATATTAGTATATTATAGTTTTAGTATATAGTATACAGTTTTATACACTACACCACTTCGTGGGGTAGGGTATTATAAGTTAGTTTCGCGCAAATGTTTGTAACACCAAGAAATAATTGAACTAGACCCACCTTTAAGTATACGGATAGGCTTAGAATCACCAGCTGAATCGATTTAACGATGTCTGTCTGTCTAAGCTTGTTCGCACTCTACAGGTCGCAATTGTTTTCCGATTGTCATGAAATTTGGCAGAAGTTACTTTTGTTGGCCAAGGACGATTGGTATTGGTATATTTGGAGAAAATCGGTTCAGATTTAGATATATCCTCCATACAAATCCATATAATTTACACTATTACTGCTCTAGAATACACATTTCACATGGGATCATGACTTGAACTACAAAGATCTCACGGGAAAGTGCACATGGGTTTATGTTTTGATATAGCCCCCATATTACTGCTCCAAAAAGCACATTTTACATCGGATCTTGATCAAATTTTCCACACAATGTTACATTTATACTAGAAATACGTATTTTGAAAGCTAGCTATATAGGTTAATGTTTAAGCCCCCATACAAATATCAAATTTTGTATTATATTTCAACTAGGAAGACATGTTATGAAAGTCAAATATATGTGTCCATATTTTGGTATAACCCCCACACAAATTGGGCCCCCATTCTACTCTATTACATCTCTAGAACCCACATCGTGCATTAGATCTCGATATAATTTTGCATATCATGTCATTTTTCAACTAAGAATGCCTACTTTGAAAGTGATCTATATGGAACCACTTTTTAATGTAGAGCCCTTACAAATGCACCCATTTGAATTTTTACCCCTCAAGAACGCATCGGATTTTTTTCAAATTTTGCAGACTATTATTATTTTTCAACTAAGAATACAAATATGTGTCCATACTTTGGAATAATCCAAATGGGCCCCCTTTCTACTCTAATACAGCTCTAGAAACTACCTCTTACCTACCGTGAATGAGAAATATATAGACCCATGTTTTGGACCAGGCCCCAAGTGTAGTTATAGGCCCCCTCTAAAATGTCGGTCCGATTCATCCTATTACTACTGTATAATTTGTCTGCCGGAAAATTGGATCAATTATTTACCATATTCGTTAAATATGTATATGCTGTATAATTTATATGAACTACATAAAATTGCTCCCATGAAACACCTGAGTTAAGTAATAAAAGCGAGGTATATACGCAGGGAGTGGTGTAGGGTATTATATAGTCGGCCACGCCCGACTTTAGCGTTTCCTTACTTGTTTTAATTTGTTGTAAAGCGTCTCACCTCGTATATCAGCACCCACAATATTTTAGCATACGTACGTGGTTCTGGTACGCATACGTGGTTCTTGAGATAAAGCTATTAATTCAGCCAAAAACAAAAATCTTGACGAGTTACTCTAAAAAATTAAGACAATTTTCCTGCTTTTTTGAATTATTGTGTAGTTTTTGTTTATATCGCTCATTTCGTCTAAGAATTTCACATTTTTTATTTGGTAATTTTTGTGGAGAATGATTTAAAGATTAAACCTTATCATGTAACAGGGTCACTCTTTTTACCCTCCATCTTACTTTGTCATTCCGTTTGTAACACCTTGAAATATCGACCTGAGACCCTATAAAGTATATATATTCTTGGTAAGTTATAAAAATCTAAGACGATCTGGCTATGTCCGTCCGTCTGTTGAAAGAACGCTAGCATCTAAACGAAAGGATCTAGGACGTCCAAATTTTCCATAAATGCGTCTAATAGTCGTAGATCGGTTAAGATTGAAACTGCGCGAAATCGGCTCCAAGGGAACAATTTTTCCCTCACAAGGACTAAAAATACAAAAACGTGCACCATAAAGCGATATTTATTCGTATGTGGTGAAATGGGCCAATAAGGGATAAAAATGGTACCCATTGAACGACAACATCTAGAAAAACGAAATTTAGATTCCTCTGACTGCGTAGACACGAAAAACAAAAGATTTTTTCCAAATTCGTAATTTCTAGGGATACAATGGGTACAGAGGTATAAAAATATTACCAGCTAAATGACTACAGCTAGAATGATGAAATTCGGTATGAACATCCCTCTAATTGCGTAGACACGTAAAATAAGGAGATTTTGGAAATTCGGCCTCTTAAAGGGGTGAAATGAAAAAAGGAGGATAAAAATAGTACCAACTAAATGGCTGCAGCCAGAATGATGAAATGCGGTGTGTACATCCCTCTAATGGCGAAAACACGTAAAATAAAGAGATTTTAGAAAGTCGTACTCTTAAGGGGGGTAAAGTGGGAAAAACGGTAACAACCAAAAGGCCGCAGCTAGAATAATGGAATTCTGTGTATACATTCCTCTGACTGCATAGACACACAAATAAAAAGATTTTTTCAAATTCGTACTTTTACGGCAAAAATTGGTTGAATTGCACTGTGTACGTGAGCTAATGGATTTTCAAAATTTGTTCTTTTGGATTCAAAATAGGATGGAATATGTTGTCTTGAAGTATTATTTCGATATATATAGTATAAACGTATTGGTAGCCTTGACTTATAAGCGTGGTTTGAAATAATGAAATTGTATATTTATTTATATTTTTTATATATATTTTTAATTTTTTTGGTTTGGCTATATTAACAAAAATTTAAATTTTCGTGTAATGTTACTGCACCTCTACGAAAATCGGCAGTATCTGTGGAATGCAATCCATGGTAGAGGGTATATAAAGTTCGGCCCTGCCGAACTTAACTCCGTTTTTACTTGTTTTAAATTACTATTATATATTTATTTTATAATTAGAGTAGAATCATGTTAGGTTTTTGATCTTTTGTTTTGTAATCTTTAAATCGCTCTCCTCTAAATTTACCAAATAAAAGATGTGACGTTATTGCACGAAATAAGCAGTATAGCGAACAACAATGACTTTAAAAATTAACTGAAATGTACATCAAATAAAAGGTAATTTCGCTGGATTTCTACTGATATGCCAAAGAACTACAAGGTTACAATAAGATATACATACATACATAATTATAATCAATGTATGATGTTGAAAAATGCTCAAATTTCCACAAAGGTCATCAAAACTTATATCCATGATGGATCGCCTTTTATTTACACCGATTGTACCTTAACGAAGACAACAATTTCATAAATGAAATTTCCAACTTATTTCTTTTGTTTAGTTTCCAAATTTGCACGCTTATTTTGTTAACAATTTATAGCCTTTTACTTTTTCATTACGATTGTTTATTTATTTTCTTTTTGTGCTTGTGTCGACTGTCAAGACTGAAAATTTTGTATTCGTTTATTGTAACAACTAATTATTGTTTGTGTAATGCAAATTTTTGGTAGAGTTATCCAAATTCATTTAATATTTTGTATATTGATGAAAATGATTACTACGACCAACAATATTAGTATAGTTCACTTCCTTTCGATGTTGTGATAAGTGATGACAAAAAGCCAAGCGTTTTTGGGGTAAATTTCATTGTTAGAAATCAATTATTTGTTGTCATCACTAATTATTGATGCTAAAGTATTCATTTCTGTGTAAAAAGTAGTTGTCACAATTGTAAGAGCTAATCACAAAATAATTTTATTGTCTTCGATTGATATAGTCAATGTTCTTGCTGTGTTTACTTTCTTGGACAGCGACCCATCCCAGTGTACATATGCACGTGTATTTGTGTCATGTAACCCGTGTTCGCGCTGCTGGGATTCAGGTTCTAAGAAAACTGGTGACCTTTTTCTGAAATTTCATTCATCATTTTTATTTTCATTTCTTCTATTAAAGTTTGCTTCATGCCTAGTGCACTTCTTCCAACGTTTGCAAGTGAATCAAATCTCAAAGACAACGTGTTCTTTGGTCTCCGAACTCTGAATGTGTAAATAATTAATGCGCTGTCTTTGGGAAAGGAGCGCAGACTGAAAGCCAAACCACGACAATAATGGTGAGCATCATAAATCATTTGGGTATCTGAATCTATGTCTGTACGTACATATGTATGTAAATCATCTGTTTTCCTTTTTTCACTCATAATTCACATGTAATTCGGGCGCGTACTCAAATGTACTATGCTTTTAATTGTTTCCAACACGTTTCAACTCACGCCGTTCTTTCGGAATTACGTCTGTCAATCTGCTCATCAACAGAGTGTGCTTTAAATGCGTATGTATGTAGATTAGGGTGACTTTATTTGGGTGGTTGTCTACTCATTATAGAAAAAATAAGTTTTTCGTGAATTTTTTGTATTTAAATCATTTAGTTGAGATTTAAACAATTTAGTTGAGATTTATTTCTAAAAATCGTCAAAATTTCAACCATTTTAGCCATTTCATATTATTAATTCTATATATATAAAAGAGTTGCGTTACTGACTGACTGACTTATCATTGACCAGCCCCCAGCCCAATCGGCTGAAGCCAGTGTCATGAAATTTTCAGGGTAGTTCCCAAATATGACGATGACGGTTTTACGAAATCCGTACTTTTAGGGGGTAAAATGGGAAAAAAAGGGATAAACATCGAACCTTCGTCCTGTGTTTTTCGCACGCGAAAAATTTTATTCGTCTCTGTTTTTGGATAGTATTTATTTAATTTTCTTTTGGTGGATATAGATAAATCTAAAATAGTAATTTGGAAACCTCCTATTAGATAGCACTCACACACAGTCAAAGTAATGTGCTTGTCGATATACACTATTTTAGCTGAACTCCTTCGTATGTATAATTTTTATCATTTTATACCATGTTTTAAACAACAAATTACCACAATTTATATCCTCGATCTCATGTTTCTAGATGCAGCCAGCTACTTTATAACTTTTTGCACCTCTTTTCCAAAAAGTACACATTTTGAAAAACCACTATAGGTAAAATTTGTTTTTGCTTCCCCTAAAAATATGTACTTTATTTGGTAACACATTTTTTTCTTGTCGGGATGTATCGTTGTATTAAGTACACATTTTGAAATATCCATTTATGTTCCGCGTTTAAATAGTTAAAGGACTGTACACAATTTGTATCCCTTTTCGTCCCGCGCATCCCTTAAAAGTACAAATTTCGAAAAGTCCAATTTTACTGCGTTTCTACGTGGTCAGAGGAATTTACATACTAACTCAAGAAATCCATTTCTGTTGCATGTCTACGTTGTCAGAGGAATTTACACTCCAAATTTCACGACTATAACTGCAATACTTTAATTGCTTCAACTTGTATCTCTCGCACCACTTGAAAGTAAAAATTTCGAAAAATCCAATTTTATTTCGCTTTTGTATGGTCAGAGGAATTTACATACCAAATTTCACGATTCTAGGTGTAATACTTTAGTCGCTACAATTTTTATCCCGCATGCCCCTTAAAAGTACAAATTTCGAAAAATTCAATTTTACTTCGCTTGTATATGGTCAAAGGAATTTGCATACAAAATTTCACGTTTCTAGGTGTAATACTTTAGTTGGTACCATTTTTATCCCTTTCTGTCCCGCACGCCCCTTAAAAGTACAATTTCGAAAAATCCAATTTTACTTCGCTTTTATATGGTCAGAGGAATTTACATACCAAATTTCATGATTCTTGGTGTTATACTTTAGTTGGTACCATTTATATCCGTTTTTGTCCCGCTCGCCCCTTAAAAGTACAATTTTCGAAAAAATACAATTTTACTTCGCTTTTATATGGTCAGAGGACTTTACATACAAAAATTTACGTTTCTAGGTGTAATACTTTAGTTGGTACCATTTTTATCCCTTTCTGTCCCGCTCGCCCCTTAAAAGTGCAATTTTAAAAAAAATTCAATTTTACTTCGCTTTTATATGGTCAGAGGAATTTACGTACCAAATTTCACGATTCTAGGTGTTATACTTTAGTTGGTACCATTTTTATCCCTTTTTGTCCCGCTCGCTCCTTAAAAGTACAAGTTTCGCAAAATCCAATTTTACTTCGCTTTTTTATGGTCAGAGGAATTTACGTACCAAATTTCACGATTCTAGGTGTTATACTTTAGTTGGTACCATTTTTATCCCTTTTTGTCCCGCTCGCCCCTTAAAAGTGCAATTTTCGAAAAATCCAATTTTACTTCGCTTTTATATGGTCAGAGGAATTTACATACAATATTTCACGTTACTAGCTGTAATACTTTAGTTGGTACCATTTTTATCCCTTTCTGTCCCGCTCTCCCCTTAAAAGTGCAATTTTCCAAAAATCCAATTTTACTTTGCTTTTATATGGTCAGAGGAATTTACGTACCAAATTTCACGATTCTAGGTGTTATACTTTAGTTGGTACCATTTTTATCCCTTTTTGTCCCGCTCGCCCCTTAAAAGTACAAGTTTCGAAAAATCCAAATTTTACTACGCTTTTATATGGTCAGAGCAATTTACGTACCAAATTTCACGATTCTAGGTGTTATATTTAAGTTGGTACCATTTTTATCCCTTTCTGTCCCGCACGCCCCTTAAAAATACAATTTTCGAAAAATCCAATTTTACTTCGCTTTTATATGGTCAGAGGAATTTATGTACCAAATTTCACGATTCTAGGTGTTATACTTTAGTTGGTACCATTTTGTCCCGCTCGCCCCTTAAAAGTACAAGTTTCGAAAAATCCAATTTTACTTCGCTTTTATATGGTCAGAGGAATTTACGTACCAAATTTCACGATTCTAGGTGTTATACTTTAGTTGGTACCATTTTGTCCCGCTCGCCCCTTAAAAGTACAAGTTTCGAAAAATCCAATTTTACTTCGCTTTTATATGGTCAGAGGAATTTGCGTACCAAATTTCACGATTCTAGGTGTTATACTTTAGTTGGTACCATTTTTATCCCTTTTTGTCCCGCTCGCCCCTTAAAAGTGCAATTTTCGAAAAATCCAATTTTACTTTCTCTTTTATATGGTCAGAGGAATTTACATACAAAATTTCACGATTCTAGAAGTAATATTTTAGTTGGTATCATTTTTATCCCTTTTTGTCCCGCTCGCCCCTTAAAAGTACAATTTTCGAAAAATCCAATTTTACTTCGCTTTTATATGGTCAGAGGAATTAACGTACCACATTTCACGATTCTAGGTGCTATACTTTAGTTGGTACCATTTTTATCCCTTTTTGTCCCGCTCGCCCCTTAAAAGTACAATTTTCAAAAAAATCCAATTTTACTTCGCTTTTATATGGTCAGAGGAATTTACATACCAAATTTCACGATTCTAGGTGTAATACTTTAGTTGGTACCATTTTTATCCCTTTCTGTCCCGCACGCCCCTTAAAAGTAAAATTTTCGAAAAATCAAATTTTACTTCGCTTTAATATGGTCAGAGGAATTTACATACCAAATTTCACGATTCTAGGCGTAATATTTTAGTTGGTACCATTTTTATCCCTTTTTGTCCCGCGCGCCCCTTAAAAGTACAATTTTCGAAAAATCAAATTTTACTTCGCTTTTATATGGTCAGAAAAATTTACATACCAAATTTCACGATTCTAGGTGTTTTACTTTAGGTGGTACCATTTTCATCCCCTTTTGTCCCGCACTCCCTTTAAAAGTACAATTTTCGAAAAATCCAATGTTACTTCGCTTTTATATGGTCAGAGGAATTAACTTACCACATTTCACGATTCTAGGTGCTATACTTTAGTTGGTACCATTTTTATCCCTTTTTGTCCCGCTCGCCCCTTAAAAGTACAATTTTCGAAAAATCCAATTTGACTTCGTTTCTATATGGTCAGAGGAATTTACATACCAAATTTCACGATTCTAGGTGTTGTTCTTTAGTTGGTACCATTTTTATCCCTTTTTGTCCCGCTCGCCCCTTAAAAGTACAATTTTCGAAAAAAATCCAATTTTACTTCGCTTTTATATGGTCGGAGGAATTTACGTACCAAATTTCACGATTCTAGGTGTAATATTTTAGTTGGTACCATTTTTATCCCTTTTTGTCCCGCGCGCCCCTTAAAAGTACAATTTTCGAAAAATCAAATTTTACTTCGCTTTTATATGGTCAGAAAAATTTACATACCAAATTTCACGATTCTAGGTGTTTTACTTTAGGTGGTACCATTTTCATCCCCTTTTGTCCCGCACTCCCTTTAAAAGTACAATTTTCGAAAAATCCAATTTTACTTCGCTTTTATATGGTCAGAGGAATTAACGTACCACATTTCACGATTCTAGGTGCTATACTTTAGTTGGTACCATTTTTATCCCTTTTTGTCCCGCTCGCCCCTTAAAAGTACAATTTTCGAAAAATCCAATTTGACTTCGTTTCTATATGGTCAGAGGAATTTACATACCAAATTTCACGATTCTAGGTGTTGTTCTTTAGTTGGTACCATTTTTATCCCTTTTTGTCCCGCTCGCCCCTTAAAAGTACAATTTTCGAAAAAAAAATCCAATTTTACTTCGCTTTTATATGGTCGGAGGAATTTACGTACCAAATTTCACGATTCTAGGTGTAATATTTTAGTTGGTACCATTTTTATCCCTTTTTGTCCCGCGCGCCCCTTAAAAGTACAATTTTCGAAAAATCAAATTTTACTTCGCTTTTATATGGTCAGAGGAATTTACATACCAAATTTCACGATTCTAGCTGTAATACTTTAGTTGGTACCATTTTTATCCCGCTCGTCCCTTAAAAGTACAAATTTCGAAAAATCCAATTTGACTTCGTTTCTATATGGTCAGAGGAATTTACATACCAAATTTCACGTTTCTAGCTGTAATACTTTAGTTGGTACCATTTTTATCCCTCTTTGTCCCGCTCGTCCCTTAAAAGTACAAATTTCGAAAAATCCAATTTGACTTCGTTTCTATATGGTCAGAGGAATTTACATACCAAATTTCACGTTTCTAGCTGTAATAATTTAGTTGGTACCATTTTTATCCCTTTTTGTCCCGCTCGTCCCTTAAAAGTACAAATTTCGAAAAATCCAATTTGACTTCGTTTCTATATGGTCAGAGGAATTTACGTACCAAATTTCACGATTCTAGGTGTAATATTTTAGTTGGTACCATTTTTATCCCTTTTTGTCCCGCTCGCCCCTTAAAAGTACAAGTTTCGAAAAGTCCAATTTTACTACGCTTTTATATGGTCAGAGCAATTTACGTACCAAATTTCACGATTCTAGGTGTTATACTTTAGTTGGTACTATTTTTATCCCTTTTTGTCCCGCACGCCCCTTAAAAGTACAATTTTCCAAAAATCCAATTTTACTTCGCTTTTATATGGTCAGAGGAATTTACGTACCAAATTTCACGATTCTAGGTGTTATACTTTAGTTGGTACCATTTTTATCCCGCTCGCCCCTTAAAAGTACAAGTTTCGAAAAATCCAATTTTACTTCGCTTTTATATGGTCAGAGGAATTTGCGTACCAAATTTCACGATTCTAGGTGTTATACTTTAGTTGGTACCATTTTTATCCCTTTTTGTCCCGCTCGCCCCTTAAAAGTGCAATTTTCGAAAAATCCAATTTTACTTTCTCTTTTATATGGTCAGAGGAATTTACATACAAAATTTCACGATTCTAGAAGTAATATTTTAGTTGGTATCATTTTTATCCCTTTTTGTCCCGCACGCCCCTTAAAAGTACAACTTTCGAAAAATCCAATTTTACTTCGCTTTTATATGGTCAGAGGAATTTACGTACCACATTTCACGATTCTAGGTGCTATACTTTAGTTGGTACCATTTTTATCCCTTTTTGTCCCGCTCGCCCCTTAAAAGTACAATTTTCAAAAAAATCCAATTTTACTTCGCTTTTATATGGTCAGAGGAATTTACATACCAAATTTCACGATTCTAGGTGTAATATTTTAGTTGGTACCATTTTTATCCCTTTTTGTCCCGCGCGCCCCTTAAAAGTACAATTTTCGAAAAATCAAATTTTACTTCGCTTTTATATGGTCAGAAGAATTTACGTACCAAATTTCACGATTCTAGGTGTTTTACTTTAGGTGGTACCATTTTCATCCCCTTTTGTCCCGCTCGCCCCTTAAAAGTACAATTTTCGAAAAAATCCAATTTTACTTCGCTTTTATATGGTCAGAGGAATTTACATACCAAATTTCACGATTCTAGGTGTTGTTCTTTAGTTGGTACTATTTTTATCCCTTTTTGTCCCGCTCGCCCCTTAAAAGTACAATTTTCGAAAAAAAATCCAATTTTACTTCGCTTTTATATGGTCGGAGGAATTTACATACCAAATTTTACGATTCTAGCTGTAATACTTTAGTTGGTACCATTTTTATCCCTTTTTGTCCCGCGCGCCCCTTAAAAGTACAATTTTCGAAAAATCAAATTTTACTTCGCTTTTATATGGTCAGAGGAATTTACATACCAAATTTCACGATTCTAGCTGTAATACTTTAGTTGGTACCATTATTATCCCTTTTTGTCCCGCTCGACACTTTAAAGTACAAATTTCGAAAAATCCAATTTGACTTCGTTTCTATATGGTCAGAGGAATTTACATACCAAATTTCACTTTCTAGCTGTAATACTTTATTTGGTACCATTTTTATCCCTCTTTGTCCCGCTCGTCCCTTAAAAGTACAAATTTCGAAAAATCTAATTTGACTTCGTTTCTATATGGTCAGAGGAATATACATACCAAATTTCACGTTTCTAGCTGTAATAATTTAGTTGGTACCATTTTTATCCCTTTTTGTCCCGCTCGTCCCTTAAAAGTACAAATTTCGAAAAATCCAATTTTACTTCGTTTCTATATGGTCAGAGGAATTTACATACCAAATTTCACGTTTCTAGCTGTAATACTTTAGTTGGTACCATTTTTATCCCTTTTTGTCCCGCTCGCCCCTTAAAAGTGCAATTTTCGAAAAATCCAATTTTACTTCGCTTTTATATGGTCAGAGGAATTTACATACAAAATTTCACGATTCTAGAAGTAATATTTTAGTTGGTATCATTTTTATCCCTTTTTGTCCCGCACGCCCCTTAAAAGTACAATTTTCGAAAAATCCAATTTTACTTCGCTTTTATATGGTCAGAGGAATTTACGTACCACATTTCACGATTCTAGGTGCTATACTTTAGTTGGTACCATTTTTATCCCTTTTTGTCCCGCACGCCCCTTAAAAGTACAATTTTCGAAAAATCCAATTTTACTTCGCTTTTATATGGTCAGAGGAATTTACGTACCACATTTCACGATTCTAGGTGCTATACTTTAGTTGGTACCATTTTTATCCCTTTTTGTCCCGCACGCCCCTTAAAAGTACAATTTTCGAAAAATCAAATTTTACTTCGCTTTTATATGGTCAGAGGAATTTACATACCAAATTTCACGATTCTAGGTGTTATTTTTTAGTTTGTACCATTTTTATCCCTTTTTGTCCCGCTCGCCCCTTAAAAGTACAATTTTCGAAAAAATCCAATTTTACTTCGCTTTTATATGGTCAGAGGAATTTACATACCAAATTTCACGATTCTAGGTGTTGTTCTTTAGTTGGTACCATTTTTATCCCTTTTTGTCCCGCTCGCCCCTTAAAAGTACAATTTTCGAAAAAAATCCAATTTTACTTCGCTTTTATATGGTCAGAGGAATTTACATACCAAATTTTACGATTCTAGCTGTAATACTTTAGTTGGTACCATTTTTATCCCTTTTTGTCCCGCTCACCCCTAATAAGTACAAATTTCGAAAAATCAATTTATATTGCAAGTCTACGTTGCCAGAGAAATGTAAATACCGATTTTCACGATTCTAGCTGCAATTCTTAAATTGGTATCATTTTTATCCCTTTTTGTCTCTTTCCTCCCTTAAAAGTACAAATTTCGAAAAATTCCTATATTTAACATCACTTGTGTGTATCTAAAATCGAAAATGGAATATTTTTCAATTTCAAATGGCGTATTTTGAATTAAAAATGAAGAGTTTTAAATTTCAAATGATGTCCTTTGAATTTCAAATGATGTCTTTTTAATTACAAATGACGAGTTTTGAATTTCAATTAACATTTTTTGAATTTCAATTGATGTTTTTTGAATTTCAAGTGATTTCTTTTGAATTAAAATTGAAAATGGTGTAGTATGGTCAGTTTAAAAAACGAGTTCTGCATGAGAGCCGTTAAAAGTTTATTTTATATATAACTAGCTGAACCCCCGCCCGCTTCGCCAGGCAGAAAAACAGACGGATATTAAAATCAGGTTTCATAGTGTTTTTCTTGTGATCCGTAATATATGTACCACTTATAATCAATGGATATGTTCTATGGAGAATATTAAAGAACAGAACTTTAGTTTACGGCGAAAAAATGAAGAATTGTCTAAAATCAAATTTATTTTAGGTTGGGCGTGATTCTCCTCCTTTCCATAACCAAAACTAAAGGGTGATTTTTTAGCTATTATCTTTTTGACAACACTGGTTCAAACAGCTGACGCACGTTTCGTGTTTTGTTTCCTGTCAAACATCTTCAGTTTGGTCTATAATTTAACCATGAATCGTCTTACAAACGAACAACGCTTGCAAATTATTGAATTTTATTATCAAAATGCGTGCTCTGTTAAGAAAGTTCATTGCGCGCATCCATTTTATGGTCAGTTTAATCGACCCACTGAAGCGGCTATTCGGGCTATTGTGACTAAATTTCGCACCAAAGTTACATTGTTGGACATTACACCACCAACACGCTTACGGAGAGTGCGAACTGAAGAATATATCGCAGCTGTATCGGCCAGTGTTAATGATGACCATCAATTATCGATTCGTCGTCGTTCGCAACAATTGCGCCTCTGTTACTCAACAACGTGGAAAATTGCCAACGTGCCAAAAATGGACTAAGCGGATGGACCATTTGAGGCGCAGTCAAGGTCAACATTTGCATGAAATAATCTTCAAACATTAAATTATATGGACCGTACTATCGATTCAAATAAAGATTTCATGCATTTTTCTGAATTTTATGTGTTTTTTTAACAGTCCTATTGCTTTTAAAAAATCACCCTTTATAAACTTCCTACGTAAGAAGAACTTACTTAATCGAATAGCTGGAATTCAAATGTACTAAAATGGCACACTACGCACATTGATGCTACATGCACGTATACAAAATTTGACCACTCTAGGTGTCATGGAACTGACAATATTCAAAATTGGATTTTATCTTCGTATGGGAGGTACCACGCCCACTTTTCCAATGCCGCCTATTTTTGGCACAACTACGCATATTGATGCTAGAAGCACTTCCACACAATTTCAGCACTCTAGGTGTCGTAGAACTGACAATATTCAAAATTGGGTTTTAACTTCGTAAGGGAGGTATCACGCCCACTTTTCCAATGCACTTACACGAAATTGCAGCACTCTAGGTGCCCTAGAACTGATAATATTCAAATTTGGGTTTTAACTTCATATGGGAGGTGCCACGCCCACTCTTCCAATACCACCCATTTTTGGCACAACTACGCATATTGATGCCAGATGCACGTATACAAAATTTGAGCACTCTAGGTGTCATGGAACTGACAATATTCAAAATTGGGTTTTAACTTCGTATGGGAGGTACCACGCCCACTTTTCCAATGCCGCCTATTTTTGGCACAACTACGCATATTGATGCTAGAAGCACTTCCACACAATTTCAGCACTCTAGGTGTCGTAGAACTGACAATATTCAAAATTGGGTTTTAACTTCGTGAGGGAGGTGCCACGCCCACTTTTCCAATACCGCCCATTTTTGGCACAACTACGCATATTGATGCCAGATGCACGTATACAAAATTTGAGCACTCTAGGTGTCATGGAACTGACAATATTCAAAATTGGGTTTTAACTTCGTATGGGAGGTACCACGCCCACTTTTCCAATGCCGCCTATTTTTGGCACAACTACGCATATTGATGCTAGAAGCACTTCCACACAATTTCAGCACTCTAGGTGTCATGGAACTGACAATATTCAAAATTGGGTTTTAACTTCGTATGGGAGGTGCCACGCCCACTTTTCCAATACCGCCCATTTTTGGCACAACTACGCATATTGATGCCAGATGCACGTATACAAAATTTGAGCAGTCTAGGTGTCATGGAACTGACAATATTCAAAATTGGGTTTTAACTTCGTATGGGAGGTACCACGCCCACTTTTCCAATGCCGCCTATTTTTGGCACAACTACGCATATTGATGCTAGAAGCACTTCCACACAATTTCAGCACTCTAGGTGTCGTAGAACTGACAATATTCAAAATTGGGTTTTAACTTCGTAAGGGAGGTATCACGCCCACTTTTCCAATGCACTTACACGAAATTGCAGCACTCTAGGTGCCCTAGAACTGATAATATTCAAATTTGGGTTTTAACTTCATATGGGAGGTGCCACGCCCACTCTTCCAATACCACCCATTTTTGGCACAACTACGTACATTGATGCTAGATGCACGTATAAAAAATTTGAGCACTCTAGGTGTCATGGAACTGACAATATTCAAAATTGGGTTTTAACTTCGTATGGGAGGTGCCACGCCCACTTTTCCAATACCGCCCATTTTTGGCACAACTACGCATATTGATGCCAGATGCACATATACAAAATTTGAGCACTCTAGGTGTCATGGAACTGACAATATTCAAAATTGGGTTTTATCTTCGTATGGGAGTTAATATTTACTCAAACTGAGGAAAATTTTGCTGATTTTTTTCCTCAAAACGAGAAATTTTTACTTAAACTGAGGAAATTTTTATTTTATACAAGGAAAAAGGTGAAATTAAAATAAGTTCAATTTAACTAAGAAAATCAAACAAATAATTTTGCTTCAGAGTATGCAAAACTGATACAAAAAATGACAACACGAAATATTTCTCAAAAGTTTCATGTTACCTCTGCTATAAGGAGTTGAGCCATTACTCCATGATTGGCAAGGTAGGCGCCTTCGCAGTGGTTGTTTAGAATAATTCATAAAGTATTTGAAAAATAAGTTTCTGCAAACGAACGAGAATTGCTTCTTAGATTAATATTCAAGAATTTTTAAACAATTTCAAATGTTTTTTTATAAGTTCATTAATACCTAAATGTATGATGAACTCAGCATAAATTTCAGCAAACATATTAACTTACTTTTAGGAAAAGTTAAAAAAGTTAAAATTTCCTAAATGGAATTTTTTCCATACAAAAAATTTCCGATTTCTCACTTAAAACCTTGGAAATATTCTTCCACATAAGTTTGAATTTACTCAATTGTAAGAATTTTTTATTAGATCCTAAGAAATGATTTTAAGTAAATCTTCTACCCTTTTTGTAGTAAATGAACTATTTACTATGGCTTTGAAAGATGGAAACTTTACTCCTACTTAGTTAATTTTCCAACTTTTTAGGAAATTTTTACTGAAGCGTTTGGAAACCACTCATATTGTATTGCCAGGATCTTCGAGAAATATTTTGATACATTCGTCCGACAGACATTGTCGGCAAAATTGTATTTCATATGTCAGTAAAAAAAGCATAAAGTCTACCGAAAGAGCAGATTTTCTGCTGTTAAAAAAGAGACAGCAGATTTGTATATGCTGAGATGTTAAACAGCTGTTTGCTGTTTTTAGCAATATATATGATACGCATATTGCCCCAAGCTAATATAAAAGAAAATTCGAGCTAAACTCGCTTATGAACGTTTATCTATTTTTATATTTTAATTAATAACAGCCAATTTTAGCAGACTGCAAACTCTTTAGCAGTGTGAATGGTGATGTAAGATAACAGAAAACTGATGTTATGCCAAAAAGCAGCTGTAATAGCAGAAAAGTGTCTGCTGATAGGCAGCAGACAATCGCTGCTTTTATTAACAGACTTGATCTCTAAGTGTATAACTTTTTTTAAATAGTTGCTTGAAATTACATACATACATATCGAGGGCTTATATTCATAAGTGGCTATGAAAAACTGATTTTCTCCTTAATGTTGTATAGAAAATGCATTTTCTGTGATGTACACAGCGAATTTAAAGATTCCAGCTTCATCCATCAGATTGGTCGCTTGTAACATATATGTCATTTTCTTTTTCATAATTCTGAAACTTTTCATACACAAATATTCCCCATGAAGTCAGCAATCACACTCCAAAGAATTATTTTGGTATTCTCAATATAATAAAAAGTTACGCCGGTTTTTCGAAAGATACTTTTAACAATTTTTGACTTTACAGCCACTATTTATCCTATTTTAGCCTGATAACTGGGGAATAAAAATACTATTAACGCGAAATAATGGAATTTGATAGTACGATATGGCCTAAATCTAGAAAAATGTTTTAAACAAAATCGTTGTAGCGAATTATAAACTTCGGTTTATGCTGCTCCATTGTTGAACTATTTTATTTCTATTATTTTTATGTTCATAGCTACTTATGCAGTTACAAACTAACATGCAAAGGGATATCCAAATCAGAAAATTAAAAAAAATGGCTTTAGAAAAAGATCTTTTCCAAATTTATATTACAGATGACATCCAAATCTGAGAAGAGTTTGGCATCAAAAACTCATTTTCGAGAAAATGGTTCATAGCCACTTTTGAATATAAACCCTCGGTATATATTTTGAAGAAATATTACCCAAAAAACGATCAAATTCCTCGGCGATAAACCCTTCAGTCCCGCATTTTTTCTATGATAAATGCAGAAAATTGGATATGCTTTTTGACAAAGCATGGGATGTCTAAAGAGTTTTGGGGTTTTTAATTTATATAGGACATGAGTAACAGGATGTTTACTCAAAATCTTTATACGCATATTCCGATTAAATAAAAAATATTTGGAAATGTTTCTTAATTTTTATAATCTTAAATATGTATAAATTCGAATAACAACTACAGTTTTTGTGTATTCGATGAAATGCATGAAGAAACAACTAAAAATTTTAATTCCAAAACCAAATAATTGGTATTTTAGAGTTTCGTTTTCCTACGTAGATCCAAGTTAATGAATTTGTTGTTTCTCTTTTGAATAATAAATACTTGTTACATATGTACAAAAAAATACTAACTCTGAAAAATATTTGACATAAGTGATAAATATAACAAAAATTTTAGTAAGTTAAAACTCATTTCTTATTGTTTCGCAACTTTAAAGTAGATTTTAAAATAGAGACCTACACGCAGAGAAAAAATGCATTTAGTAGAAACGAACATCGAACATCGTTTTTGAGTTTCTTTTGTGGGAAAAATTAGTTTGTTTGCGGTAAACATGTCATCAGTTGTTGTAAATGAACAAAGATAAATATGTTTATGTATATCAAACAGTTTTCTTCGTTTGTCGAAATGGATTTGTATTATAATTGCAAACTCCCTAAACATTGGAAGTAACAAAAACCGCTGTTGTTGCATCTGTGATGCAAATAGGACACATCGGTTCAGATCTAGATATAGCTCCATAAAAATGTCCAATCGCAAATGTTACATCTTAGCGCTGTACAAGCATCAAGCAAATTATTTGCTTTTATTAAGAATATTTTAGATTTCAATGTGATATCATAGTGATTCTTATCTACACTTTTTTAAAATTACTAAACGAATTTGTTATTAAATTTCCAAACTTTTATTGCAGTACACAATTAAAAGTTCATATGATATAGCTCTAGTCGAATGTCAAGAAGTGGTATCGGTTATTAAGCATGAAAATTTTCGGAACAATTTGGTGTCCATTAGCGAAATTAGCATTACACAATCTTGAAATTGGCACAATTCCTTTAGTTTGTTTGTCTTTTTCATAACCTTTGTCCGAAATTCAAGAAAGTGTCCACGATTTTTTATGTAATTTTCGCGTTTTCATGATTTTACTGCAAAATTACAACTTCAGACGAGTTCTTTTAAAAAGACATTAAAAATTCTATATTTTATTGCTTCAGATAGTCTAGAAGGTTTTAAAAAGTATATGTTCGAAACCTCTCTGGGGGGGGGGGTTTGAACCACCAAACCCCCCCCCTACACACGGCCCTGCCGCCAATTTTTGCACAACTACGCATATTGATGCTAGATGCACTTACACAAGATTTCAGCACTCTAGGTGTCCTAGAACTGACAATATTCAAAATTGGGTTTTGACTTCGTATGGGAGGTGCCACGCCCACTTTTCCAATACCGCCCATTTTTGTCAAAACTGTGCAGAATAATAATTAGTGAACTTTCACAAAAATTCAAGACTCTACCCGCAACAGTACTCCAAATATGCTAATTTATAAAAACGACCTCATCAATCAATATATTAAAAACAAAGTGCGCTAAGTCCGCACTAGTAGGCCAGAAGGCGATTACTCGTTCTTGGCTATATATTAAAAACAAAGTGCGCTAAGTCCGCACTAGTAGTCCAGAAGGCGATTACTCGCTCTTGGCTAAATATTTTTAATACTACATATTACAATCAGAGCTGTTAAGTAATGATTAGTAATCGTAATCATTAGTAATTAGATTACTTTCTTTTAAGTAGAAGTAATGATTAATACGATTACATTCAGTTTTATACGATTAGTAATTGATTACGATTACAAGTAATCCAAAAATAAACAGGATTAGTTGCGATTACTGAAAAATAATCAAAAGTAATCAAAAATGAGTTCGACTACTTTAAAATATTACTTTTGATTACTTTTGACTATTTTAGATTACTTTTGATTACTTTTGATTTTTTGTGATTACTTTTGATTCTCGCGAAATCGGTATGAGAGTCATAGTAGTCTGTTTGTCAAAACTTTTGACTTTTCAATATATGTCAGTTTTTATTTTTTTTTATTTTTCAATTATCGCAAGTAATCTAATATTAATCGTAGTATTTGCAGGATTGAATCTCGCATTAAAAATGTATTCAATGCACAATAAGATTCTAAAAAAGAGATATATGAGTAGGGCAAATCTGAATATATAAACATGGAATGGGAATTGATTGCAAAGGTACTAGAATCGGAAAAAGAAAAATTCAGAAGATCCCACAAGTGCATTAATAAAAACATTTTCATTCGAACTGAAATAGTTAGAAGACATTTGGGCATATTAATTACCTCGTTGGAAAATAGTATGGAAATAATAGCCAAAACCAGGCTAGATTTACACAAGAGCATAAGAAAGTGACTTTGGATTTATATTGGTTCCTGAGAGATCAATTAGTGAATATATTATCAAAGTATATAGATCAAAAGGTACCACACTCGATTGAAGATTCCCTAAAGATAGACATTAATATTCTGAAGACAGTGGTGAAGAACTAACTATGGCTCATACGACCATCGAATTTCTGAACACTGCATCCCGACTGCTTCCAGATTATGATGGGAAACCGGAAAATCTACGGTCATTTTTGGACGCACTAACCTTGGTGGACAGTCTTAAAGATACCCATGAGGCAACCGCGGTATCTTTGATAAAGACGAAGCTCAAGGGTAACGCAAGAAATTTGATTGGCACTGAGTCAATAATTCTTCAGATAATAGATAGGCTGGAAAGATCGGAAAAAAGGAATCAGTTGAAGTACTTTCAGCTAAAATTATGAATATTAAACAGAATAATAAAACTGCAAATGGCTACTGCACTGAGCTGGAGACACTTACAAAATCCTTAGAGGGTGCATATATATCCGATGGATTGTCATATGAACAAGCGTCCAAATACGCTACTCAAGTCGCTGTCAAGGCGATGACAATGAACTGCACCATTGATAAGGTAAAACTTATTATGGAGGCAGGACAATTTAGTAGCATGAATGACACTGTTGGCAAATTTGTTAATAGTTGCACTGAGGCTACAGGACAGCAGAATGCGGTATTATACTTCAGTCATAGATCACGCGGTTACCGCAGCGGAAGAGGCAAATCCCGCGGCAGAGGTGGTTGCTATAATAATAACAAGGGAAATTATTACAACCAGAATGGTAATAGAGGTTATAATAACCGTGGTGGTCGCGGTGAAGGTCATCGCGGTCGAGGACAAAATGGACACTATCGCACTCCTAACAGTAACGTCTGGATGACAAATGCGGACAATGAAGGTTCGGAAAACCCGGACGCTCCCCTAAGATCAAGTCAGTAGACAGAAATGTGTATAATATTAATCTTAACTTAGGTTTGTTCATTAAACTATACATAAATCACTCTACACATCAGTAACATTATTAGTAGATACAGGAGCAGAAATCTCATTGATAAAAACAAATTTCATTCCATCACACTGGATAAACACAGATGAAATAACCTCACTAAGTGGCATAGGACAGGGTAAAATAAGATCGATTGGTACTACATTTTTTAATGCAAGATTTAAGAATTAGATGATACCTCATGTATTCCATGTGGTTCATGAAGATTTCCCAATACCATGTGACGGGATAATTGGCATTGATTTCATGAGAAAGTATAATTCCATATTGGATTTCGACCAAGATCAGAATTACCTTATCCTACGCCCACACAATATTCCACAACAAATAGAAATACCCATTATTAGTACATACAAGGACGACCTAGTTTTACCAGCAAGGTCTGAAGTCATTCGACAGGTAAAACTAACAGCCACTAGTCACGAAGTATTGGTACCGCACCAAGAACCATGGCCTGGTGTCTTCATAGCAAACACTTTGGTAAAAACTGATCAGGAATATATATATAATATATTGATATAATAGCGAACAAAGGAAGTCACAGATAATGGACATTTTAATGAAAAATTTTCCGCAAAGATTTAGCAAAATATTAAAAAACCTTTGTTCCGAGTACAGTGATATTTTCGGTTTAGAATCAGAGCAAATTACTACCAATAATTTTTACAATTTAAGAGTTAAGGACGATGAACCGGTATACATTAAGAACTATCGTATCCCACATACACACAGAGATGAGATCGAAAAGCAGGTCAAAAAACTCATAGATGATGATATAGATCACGCGGTAACCGCAGCGGAAGAGGCAAATCCCACGGCAGAGGTGGTTACTATAATAATAACAAGGGAAATTATTACAACCAGAATGGTAATAGAGGTTATAATAACCGTGGTGGTCGCGGTGAAGGTCATCGCGGTCGAGGACAAAATGGACACTATCGCACTCCCAACAGTAACGTCTGGATGACAAATGCGGACAATGAAGGTTCGGAAAACCCGGACGCTCCCCTAAGATCAAGTCAGTAGACAGAAATGTGTATAATATTAATCTTAACTTAGGTTTGTTCATTAAACTATACATAAATCACTCTACACATCAGTAACATTATTAGTAGATACAGGAGCAGAAATCTCATTGATAAAAACAAATTTCATTCCATCACACTGGATAAACACAGATGAAATAACCTCACTAAGTGGCATAGGACAGGGTAAAATAAGATCGATTGGTACTACATTTTTTAATGCAAGATTTAAGAATTACATGATACCTCATGTATTCCATGTGGTTCATGAAGATTTCCCAATACCATGTGACGGGATAATTGGCATTGATTTCATGAGAAAGTATAATTCCATATTGGATTTCGACCAAGATCAGAATTACCTTATCCTACGCCCACACAATATTCCACAACAAATAGAAATACCCATTATTAGTACATACAAGGACGATCTAGTTTTACCAGCAAGGTCTGAAGTCATTCGACAGGTAAAACTAACAGCCACTAGTCACGAAGTATTGGTACCGCACCAAGAACCATGGCCTGGTGTCTTCATAGCAAACACTTTGGTAAAAACTGATCAGGAATATATATAATATATTGATATAATAACGAACAAAGGAAGTCACAGATAATGGACATTTTAATGAAAAATTTTCCGCAAAGATTTAGCAAAATATTAAAAAACCTTTGTTCCGAGTACAGTGATATTTTCGGTTTAGAATCAGAGCAAATTACTACCAATAATTTTTACAAGTTAAGAGTTAAGGACGATGAACCGGTATACATTAAGAACTATCGTATCCCACATACACACAGAGATGAGATCGAAAAGCAGGTCAAAAAACTCATAGATGATGATATAGATCACGCGGTAACCGCAGCGGAAGAGGCAAATCCCGCGGCAGAGGTGGTTGCTATAATAATAACAAGGGAAATTATTACAACCAGAATGGTAATAGAGGTTATAATAACCGTGGTGGTCGCGGTGAAGGTCATCGCGGTCGAGGACAAAATGGACACTATCGCACTCCCAACAGTAACGTCTGGATGACAAATGCGGACAATGAAGGTTCGGAAAACCCGGACGCTTCCCTAAGATCAAGTCAGTAGACAGAAATGTGTATAACATTAATCTTAACTTAGGTTTGTTCATTAAACTAAACATAAATCACTCTACATATCAGTCACATTATTAGTAGATACAGGAGCAGAAATCTCATTGATAAAAACAAATTTCATTCCATCACACTGGATAAACACAGATGAAATAACCTCACTAAGTGGCATAGGACAGGGTAAAAAAAGATCGATTGGTACTACATTTTTTAATGCAATATTTAAGAATTAGATGATACCTCATGTATTCCATGTGGTTCATGAAGATTTCCCAATACCATGTGACGGGATAATTGGCATTGATTTCATGAGAAAGTATAATTCCATATTGGATTTCGACCAAGATCAGAATTACCTTATCCTACGCCCACACAATATTCCACAACAAATAGAAATACCCATTATTAGTACATACAAGGACGATCTAGTTTTACCAGCAAGGTCTGAAGTCATTCGACAGGTAAAACTAACAGCCACTAGTCACGAAGTATTGGTACCGCACCAAGAACCATGGCCTGGTGTCTTCATAGCAAACACTTTGGTAAAAACTGATCAGGAATATATATAATATATTGATATAATAACGAACAAAGGAAGTCACAGATAATGGACATTTTAATGAAAAATTTTCCGCAAAGATTTAGCAAAATATTAAAAAACCTTTGTTCCGAGTACAGTGATATTTTCGGTTTAGAATCAGAGCAAATTACTACCAATAATTTTTACAAGTTAAGAGTTAAGGACGATGAACCGGTATACATTAAGAACTATCGTATCCCACATACACACAGAGATGAGATCGAAAAGCAGGTCAAAAAACTCATAGATGATGATATAGATCACGCGGTAACCGCAGCGGAAGAGGCAAATCCCGCGGCAGAGGTGGTTGCTATAATAATAACAAGGGAAATTATTACAACCAGAATGGTAATAGAGGTTATAATAACCGTGATGGTCGCGGTGAAGGTCATCGCGGTCGAGGACAAAATGGACACTATCGCACTCCCAACAGTAACGTCTGGATGACAAATGCGGACAATGAAGGTTCGGAAAACCCGGACGCTCCCCTAAGATCAAGTCAGTACACAGAAATGTGTATAACATTAATCTTAACTTAGGTTTGTTCATTAAACTAAACATAAATCACTCTACATATCAGTCACATTATTAGTAGATACAGGAGCAGAAATCTCATTGATAAAAACAAATTTCATTCCATCACACTGGATAAACACAGATGAAATAACCTCACTAAGTGGCATAGGACAGGGTAAAAAAAGATCGATTGGTACTACATTTTTTAATGCAATATTTAAGAATTAGATGATACCTCATGTTTTCCATGTGGTTCATGAAGATTTCCCAATACCATGTGACGGGATAATTGGCATTGATTTCATGAGAAAGTATAATTCCATATTGGATTTCGACCAAGATCAGAATTACCTTATCCTACGCCCACACAATATTCCACAACAAATAGAAATACCCATTATTAGTACATACAAGGACGATCTAGTTTTACCAGCAAGGTCTGAAGTCATTCGACAGGTAAAACTAACAGCCACTAGTCACGAAGTATTGGTACCGCACCAAGAACCATGGCCTGGTGTCTTCATAGCAAACACTTTGGTAAAAACTGATCAGGAATATATATAATATATTGATATAATAACGAACAAAGGAAGTCACAGATAATGGACATTTTAATGAAAAATTTTCCGCAAAGATTTAGCAAAATATTAAAAAACCTTTGTTCCGAGTACAGTGATATTTTCGGTTTAGAATCAGAGCAAATTACTACCAATAATTTTTACAAGTTAAGAGTTAAGGACGATGAACCGGTATACATTAAGAACTATCGTATCCCACATACACACAGAGATGAGATCGAAAAGCAGGTCAAAAATCTCATAGATGATGATATAGTCGAACCATCACAGTCTGAATATAATAGTCCTATTCTTCTAGTACCGAAGAAATCTCTTCCGAATTCTAAGGAGAAAAGATGGAGACTTGTTATAGACTATAGACAAATAAATAAGAAGCAAATAAATAAGAACAAATTCCCACTACCAAGGATAGATGACATCTTGGACCATCTCGGTAGAGCTAAGTATTTTTCTTGTCTTGATCTAATGTCTGGATTCCATCAAATTAGTTTAGAGGAGAAATCTAGGGATCTAACATCATTTTCGACCAGTAAGGGTTCATACAGATTCACTAGACTCCCCTACGGACTAAAAATAGCCCCCAATTATTTTCAAAGGATGATGACAATAGCTTTTAGTGGTTTGAAACCGGAACAGGCTTTCCTATATATGGATGACTTAGTAGTCATAGGCTGTTCCGAAAAGCACATGCTTTCAAACCTGACAGATGTTTTCAAATTATGCCGTAATCACAATCATAAACTACATCCTGAGAAATGTTCATTATTCATGCGAGAGGTGACATATCTCGGTCATAAGTGCACTGACAAAGGAATTTTGCCAGATGATGCAAAGTATTCAGTAATCGAGAATTATCCCACGCCAAAGGATGCGGATAGTACAAGAAGATTTGTCGCTTTCTGTAACTATTATCGCAGATTCATAAAGATTTTTTCTGAATACTCAAGACATCTCACAAGATTGTCAAAGAAAGGCGTAGAGTTCAAATGGACGGAAGATTGCGATATTGCGTTCAGGTATATGAAAAATGCGTTGAGTCCTACATTATTGCAATATCCGGACTTTGAGAGAGAGTTCTGCATAACGACGGATGCAAGTAAGCACACATGTGGAGCCGTATTGACACATGAATATAACGGAGAACATCTTCCTATAGCATATGCTTCGAAAATTTTCACAAAAGGTGAAAGCAACAAATCAACCATTGAACAAGAATTAACTGCAATACATTGGGCCATTGCACATTTCAGACCATATATATATGGAAAACATTTCCTGGTTCGCACTGACCATAGACCAATTTCCTATTTATTTTCTATGAATAACCCAAGTTCTATACTGACCAGAATGAGGCTTGATCTAGAGGAGTATAATTTTACTGTTGAATATCTTAGGGGAAAGGACAATTATGTGGCAGACGCTTTATCGCGTATTACTATAGAAGACTTAAAATACATGAACGAAAGGCAAATTGTGTACTAAAAGTCACGACAAGGTCGATGACAAGAGGAATGAAAGGTACACCAGAAGATAATAACTTGAATAGACATTATCAAGAAAGTAAACATAATAAGCCCAGTATATATGTACCATTGAATAACACTGACGTCAGAAAATATTATAAGTTAAAGATTACCCACGGGAGATGTTACATTAAACGAGGAAAATCTATAATAACATATATACACATCAATGATTTGCTTATCAATGGGAAGATTGACTTAGGGCAATTTTTCCCAAGGCTCGAAGAAGTGGCCTGTAAACATAATATTGAAAAGTTACAAGTGGCACCTAGTGAGAAAATTTTTGAATTTGTCTCAATTAATGATTTTAAAGAAATGGGCAATAAGAAATTGGTTGGAATTAAAGTAGCGCTACTAAATGAGGTGACCCGAATTGATGAAAAAATGCCGAAACTATTCAAGACATTATGAAAAGATATCACGACGACCCAATGACAGGTGGTCACTGTGGAATTTTACGTACAATTCAGAAACTTAGAAGATATTATTTCTGGAAAAATATGTCTAAAGACGTAACAAAATATATTAAATCATGCTTAAAGTGTCAGACAGCCAAGACTACAAAACATTTAAAAACTTCAATGACTTTGACTCCAACACCGGTAGCAGCATTTGATATCGTATTCGTGGATACCATAGGTCCATTTCCAAAGTCAGAAAAAGGCAATGAATATGCAGTCACATTGATATGTGATCTGACAAAATATTTAGTTGCCATACCCATTTGTGACAAGAACGCCAAAACAGTCGCTAAGGCGATATATGAGCATTACATTCTCACCTACGGTCCGATGAAGACGTTCATTTCGGACATGGGCACAGTATATAAAAACACTATATTGACGGAGCTATGTGAACTCCTCAAAATTGAAAAACTAACTTCAACAGCATATCATCACCAAACTCGGTACAGTGTGAGATCCTACATATCGGTTGACAAAAATGACTGGGATGAATGGCTTAAGTATTTCACGTACTGCTATAATACTACATCATCGACGGCACATGGTTATTGGTCATACGAATTAGTTTTTTTTTCAAAACTTCCAAATATGTTCCAACAGTTATGCTAAGGAAGCAAAGTTTAGATTAGAAGTAGCACATAAGAGAGCACAACAATTACACTAGTCAACAGTCAAAATGTACTCGGGATGCGATAATTTTTTCTGTGTAGATTACCTTGACATTAGCTCGAAAAACGCAATAAAAATTTTTTTTTTCGTTTGGTTTTTGTTTTATTTTTTTTTTTTTAAATTTTAAAAATTTTTTTTTTGGTTAATTTGTTTCGTCCGGCATAACTCGGGAACCACTAGCCCGATTTAATTGAATTAAATTTTAAAAAATTTAAAATTACAATTCCCTTAATCTGTTCATATATTGTTTTCCTATACAAGCAACAGTTTCCAAGTTAAAAATGAATATATAAAGGAAAAAACTTATTTTTTGCCTAAAGATTAAAATTTTTTTTTTTAAATCCATAAAAAATCCAAAATGAAAAAAAAGTCAAATCTTATTATTTTTACGTAAAGTCACATAACCTATGAGCAAAATGAGACAAAGATCATGAAAATCGATGCACGCGTTTCGCTTTTATTCGCAATTGAGTAAAGGTATGAATTTCAAAAATTTGCTCGACATATGCACAACTTTGTCTATGGTAAGGTTTTTTCTTTTTTTTTATTCTCAGAATTAACAAAACGGAATAAACAAAGGGTTATTTAATTTTTATGATTGCGTAAGCAAAGTAATAAACGCTAATAAATGTGCGTGAACAATTAAAAGGAAAAAAGGAAAGGGGACTTTTTTAATTATTTGGGTTTTCCGTTGGCTACCTGTATGATTTTTTTACAGAAATGCAACCCACATTTAAGGGTGGTCATTATTCGGAAAATTTAAGACTCACACATGGTGAAACAGGTATGTAGCCACCGTAAAAAAATATACACCCATTTATAAGTACCTGTCAGTAAAATACTAAACAATACACAGTATAAATAGGTCTTCATTGATCGATTTTACTCATTCAACAAGTGTCGACGAACGCGATAGTTAAAATGAGCAAACGTTCGCGAGGATTTGAATGCAATACCAATCCAAGTAATTTTTGTTACATGTGCGGAGAATACGTTTCTGAAAAAAACAAGCGTTGTTTTTCACCTAAATTGAGAGATTCATTTGAAGAGAGCTTCAATTTAAAGGTCTCAAACATAGATGAACGGTGGACACCAAGTGCTCTATGTCCAAGGTGCTACGTACAGCTAGCTCTCATGAAAAATGCGTTGAGTCCTACATTATTGCAATATCCGGACTTTGAGAGAGAGTTCTGCATAACGACGGATGCAAGTAAGCACACATGTGGAGCCGTATTGACACATGAATATAACGGAGAACATCTTCCTATAGCATATGCTTCGAAAATTTTCACAAAAGGTGAAAGCAACAAATCAACCATTGAACAAGAATTAACTGCAATACATTGGGCCATTGCACATTTCAGACCATATATATATGGAAAACATTTCCTGGTTCGCACTGACCATAGACCAATTTCCTATTTATTTTCTATGAATAACCCAAGTTCTATACTGACCAGAATGAGGCTTGATCTAGAGGAGTATAATTTTACTGTTGAATATCTTAGGGGAAAGGACAATTATGTGGCAGACGCTTTATCGCGTATTACTATAGAAGACTTAAAATACATGAACGAAAGGCAAATTGTGTACTAAAAGTCACGACAAGGTCGATGACAAGAGGAATGAAAGGTACACCAGAAGATAATAACTTGAATAGACATTATCAAGAAAGTAAACATAATAAGCCCAGTATATATGTACCATTGAATAACACTGACGTCAGAAAATATTATAAGTTAAAGATTACCCACGGGAGATGTTACATTAAACGAGGAAAATCTATAATAACATATATACACATCAATGATTTGCTTATCAATGGGAAGATTGACTTAGGGCAATTTTTCCCAAGGCTCGAAGAAGTGGCCTGAAAAGTTACAAGTGGCACCTAGTGAGAAAATTTTTGAATTTGTCTCAATTAATGATTTTAAAGAAATGGGCAATAAGAAATTGGTTGGAATTAAAGTAGCGCTACTAAATGAGGTGACCCGAATTGATGAAAAAATGCCGAAACTATTCAAGACATTATGAAAAGATATCACGACGACCCAATGACAGGTGGTCACTGTGGAATTTTACGTACAATTCAGAAACTTAGAAGATATTATTTCTGGAAAAATATGTCTAAAGACGTAACAAAATATATTAAATCATGCTTAAAGTGTCAGACAGCCAAGACTACAAAACATTTAAAAACTTCAATGACTTTGACTCCAACACCGGTAGCAGCATTTGATATCGTATTCGTGGATACCATAGGTCCATTTCCAAAGTCAGAAAAAGGCAATGAATATGCAGTCACATTGATATGTGATCTGACAAAATATTTAGTTGCCATACCCATTTGTGACAAGAACGCCAAAACAGTCGCTAAGGCGATATATGAGCATTACATTCTCACCTACGGTCCGATGAAGACGTTCATTTCGGACATGGGCACAGTATATAAAAACACTATATTGACGGAGCTATGTGAACTCCTCAAAATTGAAAAACTAACTTCAACAGCATATCATCACCAAACTCGGTACAGTGTGAGATCCTACATATCGGTTGACAAAAATGACTGGGATGAATGGCTTAAGTATTTCACGTACTGCTATAATACTACATCATCGACGGCACATGGTTATTGGTCATACGAATTAGTTTTTTTTTCAAAACTTCCAAATATGTTCCAACAGTTATGCTAAGGAAGCAAAGTTTAGATTAGAAGTAGCACATAAGAGAGCACAACAATTACACTAGTCAACAGTCAAAATGTACTCGGGATGCGATAATTTTTTCTGTGTAGATTACCTTGACATTAGCTCGAAAAACGCAATAAAAATTTTTTTTTTCGTTTGGTTTTTGTTTTATTTTTTTTTTTTAAATTTTAAAATTTTTTTTTTGGTTAATTTGTTTCGTCCGGCATAACTCGGGAACCACTAGCCCGATTTAATTGAATTAAATTTTAAAAAATTTAAAATTACAATTCCCTTAATCTGTTCATATATTGTTTTCCTATACAAGCAACAGTTTCCAAGTTAAAAATGAATATATAAAGGAAAAAACTTATTTTTTGCCTAAAGATTTAAATTTTTTTTTTTTAAATCCATAAAAAATCCAAAATGAAAAAAAAGTCAAATCTTATTATTTTTACGTAAAGTCACATAACCTATGAGCAAAATGAGACAAAGATCATGAAAATCGATGCACGCGTTTCGCTTTTATTCGCAATTGAGTAAAGGTATGAATTTCAAAAATTTGCTCGACATATGCACAACTTTGTCTATGGTAAGGTTTTTTCTTTTTTTTTATTCTCAGAATTAACAAAACGGAATAAACAAAGGGTTATTTAATTTTTATGATTGCGTAAGCAAAGTAATAAACGCTAATAAATGTGCGTGAACAATTAAAAGGAAAAAAGGAAAGGGGACTTTTTTAATTATTTGGGTTTTCCGTTGGCTACCTGTATGATTTTTTTACAGAAATGCAACCCACATTTAAGGGTGGTCATTATTCGGAAAATTTAAGACTCACACATGGTGAAACAGGTATGTAGCCACCGTAAAAAAATATACACCCATTTATAAGTACCTGTCAGTAAAATACTAAACAATACACAGTATAAATAGGTCTTCATTGATCGATTTTACTCATTCAACAAGTGTCGACGAACGCGATAGTTAAAATGAGCAAACGTTCGCGAGGATTTGAATGCAATACCAATCCAAGTAATTTTTGTTACATGTGCGGAGAATACGTTTCTGAAAAAAACAAGCGTTGTTTTTCACCTAAATTGAGAGATTCATTTGAAGAGAGCTTCAATTTAAAGGTCTCAAACATAGATGAACGGTGGACACCAAGTGCTCTATGTCCAAGGTGCTACGTACAGCTAGCTCTCAATTTAGGTGAAAAACAACGCTTGTTTTTTTCAGAAACGTATTCTCCGCACATGTAACAAAAATTACTTGGATTGGTATTGCATTCAAATCCTCGCGAACGTTTGCTCAGTTTAACTATCGCGTTCGTCGACACTTGTTGAATGAGTAAAATCGATCAATGAAGACCTATTTATACTGTGTATTGTTTAGTATTTTACTGACAGGTACTTATAAATGGGTTTTATATTTTTTTACGGTGGCTACATACCTGTTTCACCATGTGTGAGTCTTAAATTTTCCGAATAATGACCACCCTTAAATGTGGGTTGCATTTCTGTAAAAAAATCATACAGGTAGCCAACGGAAAACCCAAATAATTAAAAAAGTCCCCTTTCCTTTTTTCCTTTTAATTGTTCACGCACATTTATTAGCGTTTATTACTTTGCTTACGCAATCATAAAAATTAAATAACCCTTTGTTTATTCCGTTTTGTTAATTCTGAGAATAAAAAAAGAAAAAACCTTACCATAGACAAAGTTGTGCATATGTCGAGCAAATTTTTGAAATTCATACCTTTACTCAATTGCGAATAAAAGCGAAACGCGTGCATCGATTTTCATGATCTTTGTCTCATTTTGCTCATAGGTTATGTGACTTTACGTAAAAGTAATAAGATTTGACATTTTTTTTCATTTTGGATTTTTTATGGATTTTTTAAAAAAAAAATTTAAATCTTTAGGCAAAAAATAAGTTTTTTCCTTTATATATTCATTTTTAACTTGGAAACTGTTGCTTGTATAGGAAAACAATATATGAACAGATTAAGGGAATTGTAATTTTAAATTTTTTAAGATTTAATTCAATTAAATCGGGCTAGTGGTTCCCGAGTTATGCCGGACGAAACAAATTAACCAAAACAAAATTTTAAAATTAAAAAAAAAAAATAAAACAAAAACCAAACGAAAAAAAAAATTTTATTGCGTTTTTCGAGCTCATGTCAAGGTTATCTACACAGAAAAAATTATCGCATCCGGAGTACATGAAATTTTTTTCATTTTGATGAGTAGTGTTATTAGATAGACATAAACAAAGACAGAAAATAATTTATGAGAAGACAGCACTAGATCATAAAGTAAATATAGGTGACTCGGTCTTACTCAGGAATGAGACTGGCCATAAGCTAGACCCCAAATATAATAATGTTAAAATAGTTGATAATGAAACTAATAAGGAACAAATAGTTCACAAAAATAGAATAAAGATTTATGTACAAGAATAACATAAGAGAATAATTGAAAAATATAGTAAGAAAATAATTGTAAAGATATATATAACTAGTTTAAGATTTATTTTTAACTTCAATGTAAAAGAATGTCCATACAATTCAAGTTACATACAATTTTTCTAATTCGTACTGGGATATTGTCCTGGCTCAAGGCCATTTTGCATCTATATTTAATAGAATGAAAATTTATTTACAAATGGCATGATGACATTTATTACTTGGCTGCAGACTACCACGATCATGATTTCGACCATGTCAAAAGTCTTTTCAAGTGGCTTCGTAGCGACTTTTCAACATCAAACCTGGCCTCTATAAGGAGATGGTTCTCACAAACGAACGAGAAGCACAACTCACTTGCCGAATATATGCAGGTGTATATGCAGTTTTTTTCTAATTTTTTTTAACTCAAATTAGTTTTTGTCATTTTTTTAATCTATGTATGTACCATTATCTTTACACATCTTTAATTTTGCGAATAATTTGTCACTAATTGCAAATGCCTTTAAATATTTATTTCACGTTCTACACTTACAGTAGTAAGTATATCTTAAATATTATTTCTTCGTTACTTATACATATATTCCAATCCTTATTTGTTTAAATCGTTTTTTAATTATTTATCTTGATTTTATATTTAATCTTCAATCTATCTACATATGTTAACTAGTTGTAATCGTTATGTATTATAACACTGTGTTGATTTTACCAAATAAAACTTGTTTACGACCTGAATTAATCACTTATTGTTTATAATCATAATTATTTCCATTGGTTATTATTATTAAATAAACTAATTAAAGAAAATTATGAATCTTTTAATTTAAACTCATATCTATAACATCACTTTTTCTGGGTGTGTATTCTAAAATCGAAACAAATTTCTCAATGGGTAATGTTCTTATTTTTATATCCTCACTCCACAGACTTTCTGTGCCATTCTAAGCCATGTCTCTATCTATCAATCTAAATGGGCGTAAATCAGTTTTCTAAACAGCAGAATATTAAAATTTACAGAAATAAATAAATGCTACCCAACCTAATGTATATTTTGATTACAAAATTTTGTTTTCCCTTCTTGAATTGCAAAAGGAATACTTTTTGAATTACAAATGGAATAATTTTTGAATTTCAAATGAAAACTTTTGAATTTCAAATGGTGTCTTTTGAATTACTTGTGACGAGTTTTGAAATTACAAATGAACAGTTTTGAATTTCAAATGATGTCTTTTGAATTACATATGACGACTTTTGAATTACAAATGACGAGTTTTGAATTTCAATTGACATTTTTTGAATTTCAAATGATGTCTTTTGAATTACATATGACGACTTTTGAATTACAAATGACGTGTTTTGAATTTCAATTGACATTTTTTGAATTTCAAATGATGTCTTTTGAATTACATATGACGACTTTTGAATTACAAATGACGAGTTTTGAATTTCAATTGACATTTTTTGAATTTCAAATGGAATTTTTGAATTTCAAGTGATATTTTTTGAATTGCAAATGGAATTTTTGAATTTCAACTGGTGTCTTTTGAATTTCAAATGATGTATTTTGAATTACAATTGAAAAAGGAAACATTTTAGCGGTTTTTTATTAAATTATAGCGGAGAATGTTAATGCGAATATATTTAAAAGGAAACTCGACCATAAAATGAAAAGCCAAGTATGCGGTTTTGGTAAATTGGGTCATTACTTTCATAAAAAATATAGTTTGATTGCTCTGCATTACATTTTTTGGTTGCGTGGTGATCATGCTGTGTGCACTTTGGGAACATTACATGATTGTGGAGGGACCATATTTTGTTTCCATGCTCATATTATGGACAACATTATGAATGAGTGGAGATTATAATGGTATTTTTGATAATTTGGGATCATCATCATGTTAAGTATAATATAATTGGCCACCATTATAGACCCGATCATGCATCAATTATGATCACCCTTCACCGTAAGCCGACGAATGAGTAAATGTTACAAAAACAAAATAACAAATAATCATGTCATTTTTAATTAAAATAGACAATTAATTAATATACAGCTTAAATGTATATCATGTATATTCTCTAAAAAAATACAGATTCTCTAGTAGTTAAATAAAGAGTGGACGTACCGTATCTGGTGATATCGACGTCTCTGCTTCTAGACTGAATGTGACGTGTGGAGGTATGTATGTATGTGTATGTGAAAGCATGAGTGTTTGGACATGATTCATATTAATTTCACTTTTTTATTATCATTCCATAGATTCTTATATACACACACCTACATCGACATACATACATACGTACATGTACGAGAATTTACGTGTTGTTGCGGTTATAGTTCTGGTTGTAACTATTAACATAATTAGTCACGTTTAAATTATGCTCGGGCTTAATGTTGTGGTAAATGTTATAATAATACCACGTAAAATATAGCAGCGATTTAAAGTGTTATGTTTACACGTTCATATCTATTATGGTATGTGCATATGAGTGTATGTATCTGGTTGTAATTCGCTTTTTCTGTCAGTATGTGTATAAATATGTAAACACACTGCTTGTTTAGGGATGCCAAATGGGATCCATTTGAAATACTTTTCAAACACGGACAATTTATGATCTTTGTCTGATTTCAAGAAAAATATAAATTAAATTATTATTATCTTGCAATAAAACTTGAAGTTTTTTAGAAATAAAATGTTACTATTCGATATTTTTAAATTTGATAACAAAATGCAAAGATGCAGTTTGGATACTGAAAATTTCCCATTTATAGTCCAACACATTAAAGAGGCATGTCAGATACGCAAAAATGGAGTAAATTTTAAATAATTTTACTAGTCAAAATAGACCGCGAGAAAAGGCGATAATCTGCAATACAAAAAAAAACATTTTTTTCTGTTCAGTAAGAAGAAATTTGACAAAATCACAAAAAATAATAATTCTCATATCCGCTATGAGAAATGTGAAATTATGGAAGCCATGACCAGAATAGAAATTTCTTAGAAATTCGGAGCATCTGATCAAAATATCGGGTATTGGAATTGCTGGTTTGACTCTCATTTGCGAGATATTCAACTAAACCCTTATTTAACATTTGTTTTCATATGTGCCAGTTAGAATGATAGTGGTCTAAGTAACACTTTATCCGTTCTGAGATTTGCAATGGTTTATGTTTGAGTCAATTGAAAAATATTTTTCCACCACACAAAATATTTTTCTTAGAATATCCTACTACTATATCGAACTTCGAACGAAAATTCTACAACGTTGGTAACTCTAAGGGAAAAATTTTAATTTTTTTCGCAAAAGTAATATTTCCTGAAAAAAATTAAAGGAAACACAAAATATTTTATTAAAAAAAAAATAAAAAATATATATAAATATTTACAGGTTGTTCGTCTAGAGACATTCAAATTATTATTTACTTTTCAAATCAGAATCACCTAAAATTGACATTATAAATAAAAAATGATTGTTTATATCACCACACATCAATGTCAGTGGATATAGACTGACTTAGACCACTTTCAAACTAACACTAACGACAATTTTGGGGTACATAAAATGAGAAATGTCATTGTTAGGGTACATTTTTTATAAATGTCAAAAGTTCTTAATTTAGAGATCTGATCAAAGTAAAGAGAAAAATTGGCATATCTATTTTTGGGATTTTTGACTTAGACCACTATCATTCTAACAGGCACATATAATGATGGCGCTGTAAACGATTAAAAAAGTAATTTACAATTATAGCTGAAACTGTGCAGAAATTTGCGACGAAATGTTTTATTGTTTTTTTTTTTTAATTGATGGTGGGTGACATTAAACTAATCCAATAAATAGGCAGAAAACAAAAAGCAGCAAATAAAATATGTATGCCAGGATGATAACGCAGTTCAAAAGAAAATTAAAATTTATTATTGTAATCTATCTATATTCTCTACACCATTTTCAATTGTAATTCAAAAAACATCACTTGAAATTCGCAAAATATCAATTGAAATTCAAAAATTCCATTCGAAATTCAAAAAATGTCATTTGAAATTCAAAACTCGTCATTTGTAATTCAAAAGACAACATTTGTAATTCAAAAGACATCATTTGAAATTCAAAAGACATCATTTAAAATTCAAAACTCTTCATTTGTAATTCAAAACTCGCCATTTGTAATTCAAAACTCGTCATTTGCAATTCAAGTGTCGTCATAAGTAATTCAAAAGACGCCATTTGAAATTCAAAAGTTTTCATTTTTTAATTCAAAAATTATTCCATTTACAATTCAAAAAGGGTAAACAAAATTATTTAAGCAAATATACATTAGGTTGGGTAGCATTTATTTATTTCTGTAAATTTTAATAATCTGCTGTTTAGAAAACAGATTTACCCCCATTTAGATTGATAGATAGACGGACATGACTCAAGTAGTATAGAAAGTCATTGAGAAATTTGTTTCGATTTTAGAATACACACTCAGAAAAAGTGATGTTATAGAGATGACTTTAAATTAACAGATTCACAATATTCTTTAATTAGTTTATTTAATAACAAGAATCATGGAAATAATTATGATTACAAACAATAAGTGATTAATTCGTGTCTTCCACACGCATATTCGCAATCAGTTATATTTTGATATTTGATACAGTTTCTATAATCACGTACCTCCCACGCAAATCACTCTAACCTATTTAAATTTAAAGATTTTATAACTTCTATACGGCCGATCGGAATACTCCGAAATTTGATCTTTGGTAATGTTTTCATAGAAATTATATACGCCTGCAATATGAGCGATATTAGAAGACCTCTCACACAAATTGGTATAAGCTTTGGTTAAAATAAAACTGACCAGTAACAATTTAATATTGGAAATGGTTTTACAATCACTTTATACCAGTAAAATAGTTATGATTTGTTGTACATCCCACACAAATAATCCGACCCTAAGTAAAATGCAAGTCCTTATAAATTATACGCAGATGCTCTCTGAGCTGGTGAAAGTTATAAACTATATATGAAATTACCGACATTTTACATCATTATAATTATTAGTTGCTTATTATTTTATTAAATCTGTTCTCAAAACTGCAGAATATCAAAATTTGCAGAAAAAATAAATTCTACCCCACCTAATGTATATTTTTTTAAATAATTTTTTTTACATTTTTGAATTCCAAATGGAATCTTTTGAATTTCAAATGGAATAATTTTTGAATTTCAAATGAAAACTTTTGAATTTCAAATGGTGTATTTTGAATTACAAATGACGAGTTTTGAATTTCATATGACAACTTTTGAATTTCAAATGGTGTCTTTTGAATTACAAATGACGAGTTTTGAATTACAAATTATGTTTTTTGAATTTCGAATGGAATTTTTGAATTTCAATTGATATGTTTTGAATTTCAAATGGAATTTTTGAATCTCAAATGGTGTCTTTTGAATTACACTTGAAAATGGTGTAGAAATTTTAAGGCTGCAAACGATTTCAGAAATTAATGTTGTAGTCTTCTTAAAAAAACGTATACATTAAAATAGTTTAATATTTACGTAATTTATAAATTTATAAAAAATAAGCCATTAAATTTAGTTAATAAAATTAAGCTGAGGTTGTTGTGAACTATTGTGGTGAAAATCGTTTCTCATAGGTCCGAAGACCCACTTTTTTTGTCCAAAATTCAAAATTTTATTTCTTGTTTTTATTGATGCACGATTGCTGTAAACACTTAAGAGCATTACAAGAAATATTTGGTTCTTGTAAACAATAATTAGCCATTAGTTAGCGAAGCGGCAAAGGGCGACTATTTTAGTTTGGATTGTAAACACACACACAGAAAAAAATAGAAATCAGTTTCAATCACGAAAATTGTATATATGATAACTTTTTTCTTTAGTTTTCCTGTTATGACGAAAATTGTAAAACTAATTACTAAAATTGAACTGGAGTTATTGAAAAAAAAATAGTTAAAAAATGATATATTGAATTAAAGCAGTGATTGATTTTTTTCGAAAATATTCAATCATATTCAATGATTCGATTACAGCAGTCGTTGACTTTTTTGATAGTTTTAAATCAAAAAAAGTTGCAGATTCGATTACAGCAGTCATTGATTTTTTCGATAGTATTCAATTAAAAAAGTTGCTGACTCGATTACAGCAGTCGTTGATTTTTCTGAAATGTTTAATGAATTGTATTGTTATATTCATAATTTGTTATTGGATTTAGTGAAATAAACCATTCGTCGGCATGGTCTGAAGTTCGTCTGAAGTCATCAGCAGAACCCAAAATTAGCAAAAAGGCAAGATCTTTATTGGTACAGCTCAAAGTAGACTGCACAATTTCGATGGGCGCTACCCCATCTCGTCAGAACTTTCGCAACGTATGTTTGTCTTTGACTTAAATCAGGGATCATATTAGTACCAGCGTTCACATATGACGAATGAGAAGCGCTGATAAACAAAATATTCCACCGAACTAAGTTGTTGACAACTCGCGTTAACCACGACTTCTTTCTAAGAAATGATAAAAATGAAACGAAAACAAAAACAATAATCATTTTCATTGTTCCGATCACTGTTTTAATCAGTTTTTTATATTCTCTGTGGAAGTTGTGATTGAAATATACGGAATAAATTCAATGAAAGTTTTAACTGTTCCGATTACATTTGTAATCAGCATTTTAGATTTCAGCAATAAAATTAGTGATTGAAATTTTAGAGGCAAGTAGATTTTTCATAAATTTACAACGATTTTTTATCCAATTAGATAAACAGTCTAAAAAATATATATTATAGAGATTAAAGATAATGTTGAGTACTTTAAAAAGTCTGAAATGTGAATAAAAAGACACAGTGCGGGCCAAAATACGCCTTTTTCTTATAATCTTATAATCATAAATTTTTACTTTTTTACAAATTACATTATATTGCAAAAAAAAGGGCGACAGATACCGTGATGCCTTCAAATACCAAAGTTAGGTAGATTACGAGTGCATTATATTATGCTCTTATATCTTGGTTCCGTTTTTCCGGTTTATGAGAAATGCAACATTTCAAATGTACCTTGAGGACTACTTTCAAAACATGTGTTTTTGCCAAATCTAGCATCTCAAACCGAATCTGAAGCAAATCCGTTGTTAATCGATGATTTTAGGGCGCTCTTAAGTCAAATGGGGAGCGGGGGCTATATCAAAATATTGAAAGCGTAGCTTATTTCACAACGTATGTTTCTGAGGCAAATCCAACAACTTATGCCGAGTCTCATCCAAATCCGTTGCTAAACGAGGATTTTAGAGCGGTTCAAATTCAATTCCCTTCGTATGGGGACTATATCCAAATTTTGGCCTATGAGGTCCACTTTCAAAACATGACTTTCAGAAGCAAAAGTAGTACCTCATGCTAAATGTCAGGCCAAAACACACTTTAAGTTTTTCTAGTTCTGACCAATGATAGGGTTCGTCAGACCTATGTGCATTTCAGCCATATCTCCAATGATAGTTCAAATTTGGTAGAACAAATTGGCACCATGGCATATCAAAATATAGATATATTTTTTGAAAAAATTAACAATTCAAGCTTTTTTCAAATGATACTTAACTAAAGGTCGTATACTCATAACAATTAGTACATATAAATAAATATATTAACTAAGCTCTACTCTCGTCAAAATCATAGACACACCTGAACAATTTACAATATTTACCGATTGGCATCCCTACTATGATGTATATTAAGTGTGTCATATATTTATTTTGGAAACGTTATTCACGGCCATTACTGTAAGAACGCATAAAAAGAAGACATAGACTTAAACGTACCGAGCATACGCATTTGCTCGTTATAAATAATTCAATGAATCCAGCCAGAAAACCCCACAAAGAAAGGAATTTATTGAGTATTTCCACTTTTATTTTCAACAATAAAATAATCCGATAAATTATTCCCAGACATTGAGGAAGAGACCAAGGTTTTGTAAATGTATTTGTATGAAAGGCGGATTTTGTTTTGTAGACAGATCATGAAAAATTATTACACGCTTAGACTGCAACGGTATTGAAATAGCACTATTTTCGACGCAACAAATTTTGATAGCGTATACCGTATACCCCGAATCATCAGAGTAAATAATGTCAAAGGTACAGGAATAAGAATTCAAAAAATATCCAGGGATCCCTTTAAAACGCAAATCGGATAGAAAATGTGGAATTGCGGAATTTATAAAAAATGCATTAGATATCGTAGAAAAGATATAAATCACGATATTGATAAAACTGAAATATTTTGGGACAATGTATTAAACAAACCAACGATTAAGTTTAATCGAGGACATCCAGCTTAAATAAGTGGTTTTAATTATTTCTATTAATCATTTTTAATCACGTTTTTATTTGTTGTAGAGTAAGTAACATGAACTCAATCATGAAACTTATGGAGCGAGCGTCTTATTGACACTATTAGCTGTTAATAAAAAATTACTTTGAAAATCGAGGAGGTACTTTTTATGCCCTCACTATACAGAGTAGGAGGGTATATATTGTTTGGGGCAGAAATAAATATATCGCATCGAAAGAGTGACTTAAGACCCTAAGTATGTTTGGACCAAATACGTTTCACTTTCCTTTTTAAGGTGTTTCAGCCAAGTCCGCCCGTTCGTCCGTCTGGCTGGCTGGTGGACACGATAACTCTCGAAAAGAGTTAAGGAATCGATTCAAACATGGTAATATTTTATGAAACTTATTTTAAGTTCGAAGATGGGCGTCCCTTCTGGTACGTCCCACACAAATAGCCCATATTCCAATGTTAAATTGAATCAGCTATATTTTGGTATTTGAAAATGTTTTTATAATCACTTTAAGTATTCTAAATATAGCAGGTATTGCCACGCCCTTTCCAGTACCTCCCACACAAATCACAGAAATCTATGTAAATTTAAAGCTGTAATAACTTCTATACTGATGATCGGAATACTGTAAATTTGATATTTGGCAATAATTTTGTAGAAGTTATATTCGCATGGAATATGAGTGATATTGCTGCAACCCTTATGGTACCTGCCACACAAAGTTTCATAAACTTTGGTTACAATAAAACCGATATAACAACCATACGGGTAAATACAATTATTTGCAATTTGAAATTTAAAAATGTTTTTATAATTACTTTAAACCTAAAAAAATATCTACGCTTTAGCCACGCCCCTTCTTGTACCTCCCACACAATTGTCTCTATTCTAGGTAATATTAAATCCTTCATAACTTCTATACTGGTGCATGGGATCCATTATGACTTGATATTTGATCATGTTTTTACAATCTATATATATATAAAAAAGTTGCGTTACTGACTGACTTATCATTGACCAGCCCACAGACCAAACGGCTGAAGCCAGGCCCAAATATGACGTAGACGTCGACTACGAAAGGGTTTTACGAAATTCGTACTTTTAGGGGGTAAAATGGGACAAAAAGGGATAAACATCGAACCTTCGTCCTGACTAAACGGCAGTAGCTACAAACAAGAAATTCGATGTGTTCCTTGCACTGACCATGCAGAAGAGCTAAAAATAGGGATTTTTCGAAATTTGTACTTTTAAGGGAGGAAAGAGACAAAAAGGGATGAAAATGGTACCCATTTAAGAATTGCAGCTAGAATCGTGAAAATCTGTATTTACATTCCTCTGACAACGTAGACTTGCAATATAAATTAATTTTTCAAAATTTGTACTTTTAAGGGTTGTGAGGGACAAAAATGGTAAAATTTAATTTTTCGAAATTTATACTTATAAGAAGTGAGCGGGACAAAAAGGGATAAAAATGGTACCAACTAAAGTACTGCTGCTATAGTCGTGAAATTTGGTATGTAAATTTCTCCCACCACATTGAAGCGGAATATAAGTGCATTTTGTACTTTTAAAGGTTGCGCTGGACAAAAAGGGATACAAAATGGTACCAACTAAATAGTAAAATTGAATTTTTCCAAAATTTGTACTTATAAGAGGTGAGCAGGACAAAAAGGGATAAAAATAGTACCAACTAAATTATTATAGCAAGAATCATGAATTTTGGTATGTGAATTTCTCTGACCATATAGAGCGAAGTAAAATTGGATGTTTCGAAATTTGTACTTTTAAGGGATGAGCGGAGGGATAAAAATAGTACCAACTAAATTATTATAGCAAGAATCATGAATTTTGGTATGTGAATTTCTCTGACCATATAGAGCGAAGTAAAATTGGATTTTTCGAAATTTGTACTTTTAAAGGATGAGCGGAGGGATAAAAATAGTACCAACTAAATTATTATAGCAAGAATCATGAATTTTGGAATGTGAATTTCTCTGACCATATAGAGCGAAGTAAAATTGGATTTCTCGAAATTTGTACTTTTAAGGGATGAGCGGAGCAAATCGGGATAAAAATGGTACAAACTAAAGTATTACAGCTAGAATCGTGGTATCGTGACCATATAGAAGCGCAGTAAAATTGGATTGGTCGAAATTTGTACATTTTAGGGGGTGGGCGGGACTAAAATGGTACGAACTTAAGTGTTGCAGCTATAGACGTGAAAGTTGGCTTTGGAAGGTATCAATGTCAAGGACTTGATCACCAGCATTGGTTCCGGTGCTGGCGCTGCTCCCGCTGCCGCTGCTGCTGGTGGTGCTGCCGCTGCTCCCGCCGCTGAGGCCAAGAAGGAAGAGAAGAAGAAGGAGTCTGAAGCCGAGGAATCCGATGACGATATGGGCTTCGCTCTCTTCGACTAAATGGACAAATGTTTGTTTTTATACAATGATTTTTCGAAATTTTTACTTATAAGGGGTGAGCGGAATAAAAAGGATAAAAATGGTACCAACTAAAGTATTGCAGCTATAGTCGTGAAATTTGGTGCGTAAATTCCTCTGAGAAATAAGATGCGAAAATCTAAATAGATTTCATCGAAATTTATACTAGCGGGACAAAAAGGGATACAAATGATACCAACTAAAGTATTGCAGCTACAGTCTTGAAATTTTGAGTGCAAATTCCTCTGACAACGTAGGATTGATATCTAAATGTATGTTTTCGAAATTTGTACTTATAAGGGGTGAGGCGTGGTAACAACTAAAGTATTGCAGCTATAGTCGTGAAAATTGGTGTGTAAAATCCTCTGACAACGTCGAAGTGCAAATCTATATGAATATTTTGAAATTTGTACTTATAAAGGGTGAGCGGGATAAAAATAGTACCAACTTAAATATTGCAGCTATATTCGTAAAATTTTGTGTGTAAATTCCTCTTACAACGTAGACTTGCAACATAAATGGATTTTTCGAATTTTTTACTTTTAAGGGGCGAGAGGGGCAAAAAGGGATAAAATGGTACCAACTTTAGTATTACAGCTTACCATGTAGAAGCGCCATCAAAATGGATTTTTTTTTCGAAATTTGTTCTTATAATGTAAATTCCTCACCATATAGAAGCGTAATATAAATGCATTTTTGTACTTTTGAGGGCTGAACGACACAAAAAGGGATAAAAATGTTGAAACTAGAATCGTGAAATTTGTACTTCTTAGGTGCGCGCGGGGCAAAAATGGATACAATGGTGTACAACACTTTTATTATGTAAACGCGGATCATGAATTGATATTACAAAATTTGTACTTATAAGGAGGATGCGGGGCGACAAGGGATAAACGTGGTACCAAGTAAAGTACATGTTACCTATAGTAATTTTGCAAAATGTGTATTTTTTGGGAAAGAGGTGCAACAAGTTATAAAGTTGTCGGCTGCATCTAGAAAAATGAGGTCGAGGATATAATAAATGGTCAATATTATACATACGAAGGGAGTTCAGCTAAAATAGTGAAAATAGTTAGATTTATCTATATCCACCAAAATAAAATCAAATAAATTCTAACAGAGACGGATAAAACTAATAACAAATAACTGGCTTTTTCGCTTGCGAAGCAGCGGGTACTGCTAGTTGTTTTATAAATGAGGAAGCTGGGACCATGTGACACGAACCTCCTAGTACCTTCCACACAAATTATCCTGCCCTACGTTAAATTTAATTCCTTATAACTTCCGTATATATGTTCTCTGAGTGTGAGGGTATATATAAGTCGGTTTAGCCAACTGAAGCTTTCTTATTTGTTTCTTTATTAAGATTCGAAAATCTTATAATAAACTAGAAGCAATTTGCTTGAATTCGATAAAAATATATTTGTAAAAAAGTTATAAACCTTAGTGCCTACAAAAGCGGGAAATGCAGCTCTATTCGCCATATGCAAACTTTTATTTAAATCGGAATTAGTCGACTATAAATTGCTTTGGTAGCATTTCCCTTCACGTACAGACAAATTGAATTGTGTTATAATTATTAATTCATCAGATACCTAAAGCCCTTTATATCATTTAAAACCCCTATATAGAAAAATGTTAGACAATTTTGGAATTGGATGAAATTCAAGAAGATAAACATACAAATTTTAATTCCAAAAAATTAAATAATTGAGATTCGATTTTTCGTTTTTCAAAATAATACTTCAAGTTAATTCAAAAAGTAAATATAGTAAAAAAGCTTAAATACCATGAATATTGGTGTATAGTGGGTGCTACAATTGGTTGTATTTCCATCCTATTTTAATTCCAAAAGTAAAAAACTTTGAAAATCCATTATCTCACGTATACAGTGCAAGATAACTTAACTTCATGATTCAACCAATTTTTGCCGAAAAAGTAAATGAGTACGAATGTGGACAAATCTTTTTATTTTGCGTGTCTATGTAATTAGAGGAATGTCTACATCGAACTGCATGATTCTAGCTGCGACCATTTGGTTGGTACCATTTTTATCAACTTTTCCCATTTTACCCCCTTAAGAGTATGACTTTCTAAAATCTCTTTATTTCACGTGTCTACGCAATTAGCGGGATGCACATACCGACTAGCTGTAGCCGTTTAGTTGGTACCATTTGTATCCCTCTGTTCCCATTGTATCCCTTGAAAGTACGAATTTGAAAAAACCTTTTTATTTTTCGTATCTATGCAGTCAGAGAAATGTCTACACCGAACTGTATGATTCTAGGTGCTGTCATTTGGTTGGTACCATTTTTCCATTTTAACCCCAAAAAGTACGAATTTCGAAAAATTCTTTTTATTTTACGTGTATACGCAATGAGAGAAATGTATACACCAAATTTCATTATTTTAGGTGCAGCCGTTTGGTTGGTACCATTTTTATCCCTCTATACCCATTTACCTCTTAAAAGTACGAATTTGGAAAAAATACTTTCATATTATATATCTAATTAATTAGAGGACACACCGTGTACATTCGTGTTTCTAGCTGTTGTCGTTTGATAGGTACCATTTGTATCCCTTTTTGCCCCAGGGGGTGACCCCGTACGAGTAAGAATCGCTTTATAGTGCATGTTTTTGTTACAGAGGGAATGCGCATACCGAATATAATATAAGTACAAGCAGACATACTGAAAAACATGCTAGGCTATTTTCAGTCCTTGTGAGGGAATATTTTTTTTCCTTTGGGCAGATTTCGCCCAGTTGCATTCCCAATTCTACGACTATAAGACGCATTTAAGGAAAATGTTGACGTCCTAGCTCCTTTCGTTTAGATGCTAGCGTCTTTCAACAGCCGGACATGGCTAGATCGTCTTAGAATTTTATGACGATCAAGAATATATATACTTATTAGATATTTCAAGGTGTTACAAACGGAATGACAAAGTTAGTATACCCCACCCTGGAGGTGGAGGGTATAAAAAAACAAGTAACGAAAGGCCATGGGCAATTTTATATACATTAAATAAATGCATCTTTAATCAAATTTACAGGATATTTTGCATTCTTATATGTGATGGGCCCCAAACAAAGTAGGAGTTTCATAGTAAGTGTTTTTGGTTATATATCATGATGTTATTAAGGTTCGATGCAAGATGTGGGTTTTAGAGCGGTAATAGTGTAAACTGGGACCATTAATATGAAGCCGAGACCAAAACATGGACCTGAAATAACATGATCTGAAAAATTTGATTAAAATTCAATGTAAAATATGGGTTCTAGAGCGTTAATAACGTAAATAGCGTTTGAATGGGGGCTATACCATAACATGGACCCATATAGTTGACTTTCACAGTAGGTGTTTTTAGTTGAAATACAGGGTGCGGCTAAAGTTACTATATGATGTAAAACAATTGTAACTTCTTTGCTTGCGAGTATTTAACTTTTTCTTTTTTCCTATTTCAGAAATTAAACTTGGGAGAATATTTAAAAATGGAACGCTATACAATTGCGCAATTGCGCTTGGAATTTGCTAGAACACTTTTAAATCTCGTTGATCAAAATGAAAATTTTTTGTCAAATTTAATGATGACCGACGAAGCGCATTTTCACTTGAACGGTTTCGTAAATAAACAAAACAACAGATTTTGGGGATCCCAAAAATCTTCATCAGAAATCTTTACAACTAAAGGACAACATTCAAGAAGAAATTGATCGTATACCACAAGAAACACTTAACAAAGTTATGGAAAATGCCATAAAAAGAGCACATTTTTGCGTTAGAGAAAACGGTTCTCATTTAACTGATATTATTTTTCATAATTAATGTAAAAAAATAACATAAAATAAACTTTCTTTTTATCATAATTTTTTTGTTTTTTCATTCCATTCAATAGTTATTTAAAAAACAAATCATATAGTTAATTTAGCCGCACCCTGTATAACACCCTCTAAAAAATTGATCATGATCCGATCAAGAGGAGTGTTATAGAACAATAGTGTAAGCTGAGGTCCCATTTGTATGATGGCAAAACATGGACCCATATGGTTGACTTGTGTATAGTAGCTGTTTCCAGTTGATGAATATAACATTATGTAAGAATCCTAATCATGGGCCATTGTGACCCACTCTCATAATCTATGTTTCAGGGTAAAATATAATCAGATAAACATTTGTATGGGGGCTATATCTAAAACTGAACCAATCTTACCCACTTTCGTCATAGATATTGCTAACTGGATTAGAATATTTTATGCCAAATTTGAGGAAAATGGTCTCAAATATGTTGTTTCTAGTCAAATCAGGAACGACGTTTGTATGGGGGCTATGTCTAAATCCGAACCGAACTTACTCGCTTTCACCATAAGTGTTTCTAGTTGGTTTATAAGGTATTGTGCCAAATTTGAAGAAAATCCGGTAAAATATGTGGGATCTAGAGCGGAAAAAGTGAAATCGGGAGCGACATTTGTATGAGGGCTGTATCTAAATCTGAATAGATTTGCATCAAATTAAATAGAGTTCGTCCTTGATCTACAAAACTTACTTGTGCCAATTTTTTGTTAAGTTTGGACAAGAGTTGCGACCCATACTTTGATTACAACAATAGATGGACAGACGGACATTGCTAAATCGAGTCAGAGAGTGATTCTAAGCCGATCTGTATAATAAACGATGCGACTATCTCGTTTCCTTTTGGGTGTCACAAACAAATGCACAAAGACATTATACCCTAGTGGGGGTATAAATACTTATGCCAAATTTCATGGTAAACGAAAGTTAATTGCGACCTGTAGAGTGCGAACAAGCTTTAGATGGACAGCAGACGGACAGGCCGACATCGGAAAATCGACTCAGTGGGTGATTCTAAGCCGATTGGTATACTTAAAAGTGGGTCTTGCTCGATTATTTCTTGGTGTTACAAACATTAACTTATAATACCCTAAGTGGTGTAGGGTATAATGACGATATGCATTATTTCTCAATAGTTTCAAGATTGCAGCGATGAAAAGATAGGCGCAAACGAATAAGAATTGCTTCTTAGACTACTATATAAGTATTTTCTAAACACATTGAAGTTCGTTGCCATTTAAATGTATGAAGAACTCGGCAATAATTTAAGTGAACACATTAACTTAATCCAAAGAAATGTTCTTAGTATGTTTAACCCATTACTGTCCTCTGTCCCCATATGAGGACACCTGGTTAATGCCAAACGACTGAACGCAGTTTTCTTTGGGCGGTGAACTAGGAATAAGGAAACTATACTCATAATTATTTAATTTAAGGAAATTTTTGAACTAAATTGGATTATTTAATTTACTCAGATTTAGGAATGCAATTTTACTGAGTGTATAAACACCTACTGTGAAAGTGAACTTGTGAAGTGAAAGTGGATTCTTGTATTGGAATTGCCCGCGATTTACACTATTTCCCCCTTTGAACCGAAATCTTACATCAGCTCGTTGTAATATGTGGCAGATCACATTATATTTTAGCTAAGAACACCCCCATAACCATTCAGGAGTTTAGTCTAATTTGCCAAATTATAGTGTATTTGGTTAGATATCAACACATACGATATGGGACACCTTTGGCCCATGTTTTGATATAGGATAAGGAATAATATCGTTTAACCGTTATTTAGTAGTCAGAATCACGTGTGGGCGCAGAGAGTGGTGTAGGATATTGTGTAGTCGGTCCTTCTGAATAATGTTCAATTATTGTGTCAGCACTTTCCATGCATATATTCCATGCATATATGTCGTACCACTGATGGCGATCTTGAAAATAACGTGTACATGTTAAGATATAATAACGATTATGAGTTTGTTCACTGATGTTTTCCATACTAAACAGTGTTCATTCACTGTTAACATACACGAAAAACAAGGGTTTCTCGATAAGTCGAAATGACCATTTTACAAAAACCGGGCGAAGGTTATTGATATCAAAACGATTACGATTTTGGACAACCTAAACACAAACGTAACATAGAATTGTGTGGGGGAATGCATTCAAAACCCCCCTGCAAACATTTTCAATCGCCTAATGATCGCCCGCGAATCGCCATTGAGTTGTGTACAATCGCGGCGAAACATCGCGTGCGATCATTAAACTTTGGTCAAGCGATTCGCCAAAACGATCGCCTGTGTGCCTGTCGCGATTCGCGAATGCTGATTCGCCGGCGGTTCGCGAATGGCGATTCGCCGGCGAAACACAATTGGCGAATCGCGACGTGAACACTGGCGATCGTTTTGGCGAATCGCCCGCGATTTACGAATGGCGATTCTCCTGCGAATTAGCATTAGCGAATCGCGACAGGCACACAGGCGATTCGCTTGACCATAGTTTAATGATCGCACGCGATGTTTCGCCGCGATTGTACACAACTCAATGGCGATTCGCGGGCGATCATTAGGCGATTGAAAATGTTTGCGCATCGAAAGTAATCGAAGAAAACGATAAAGAATGCAAAATATTTTGACTGTTGTGAGGAATATTTCCCGTTACTTATATATTCATCGCTTAGGTGTAAGGCTTAGGCGATGGTGCGCGATTCACCTCGTAAACGTCATCAAAACTGTTGTCAGAACTAAGTATTTTCAGAAAAATTTCGACTTACTTGTGTACGCTCGCGAATTCTTCGCTTAGTTATAAGGCATAGGCGATGGTTAGCGATTTTTATTTGCTAGCAAGGCTCGCGTAATCATCGCCAAAGAGGTTTTCGCCACAAAATCGCGAAAATGTTTGCAGGGCCATAATGCAGAACACTTCCTTCTCACAGTTTCTTTCGATGGTGTCGATAGATGTAAGAGAGATCTCCACTTATTTGGGATGTTAGATTGTTTATGCTGATACAGCGACAACGAAACTTGACTCGATTAAAAGAACTTTCACATTATTTACAACGCAGCTCAGCACAGCACAGCTAGCACAGCGCAAATACACTCACATCGAGTTGACACTCACAAACGGCGGCTGCCAATAACGAAATGTCCAACAACGTGACACGCATGCGCGTATTGTCGCTACGTTTTGAAAGTAAAATCGAATTAGGAAAGAGTAAAACGCCAACAAAACCAAACACACAAACACGTGAAACATAATTCACTGTATGAATTATTCATGTACATACAGACATACATACACATGTAAATGGATGTATGTATGTCAGTAGATAAAGTATCTACAGAATATTCAGAGTATATCTACATCTGCGTCTCTGACTTATTAGTGTGAATTTAACATTCATTTTAAAAGCAAACAAATCTAAATCCAGTCGTGTTCGTTGTTTGCCCAGTTAGAACGGAACGCAATCTACTCTACATGCATACATACATACATATGTATGTATGTATTTGGACATAAGAACGTACAGACGAAATAGTGTGAAAACAAAACGAGTTTTCACACCACGGGTTTCTGTCGATTGAACTTGTTTTCTACCTCTTCTCGCAATGAACTTTTGTTGTAAAGAAAACAGAAAACATTGCACTTCATGCTTGTGCACACACGTGTACGTGCACGCATGCATCAAGTGCTTACTCAGGTGCGGAAATTGGTAGGCCTTCGCCAAGCAGGCCCAGACAAGGGAATGCATAATACTCTGGGGGTAAGCGCTGCGGCGCTTATGAAATTAAGCCGCCATCAAAAAGCTGAGCGGTGCAAAACTTTACACTATCCCAAAATTTCAAGAATGATTTTGGGAGTGCTTTTGATACCATAAACGGATATGGTCTGATCTGCACGAAGTCCGTATACCGGACCAAATCATCTAAAAAACGATCCATTGCTTTTCCTCAGGTACGGTGTTTTACATTAAGCAAACGCAGGGTAACAAGCCGACATCCAGTGACTTCTAAGCCAATGACAACACGACGAAATCTGTTTAAAGACGCACACACTCGAACTCACACACAGAAAAAATCGCTATTCCGCCCCTTGCCCCTAAGTGACATACCAATTGAGGACATGGATTGCTTCGCGTATGTTGGAAGTATAATTAGAACAGACGGCGGGGCGTATGCAGATACGGATACGGATGTAACATATCGAACCAACAAAGCGCAGTGTGCTTATATTTCACAAAGCAAAGTATTTAACTCGTCACAAATATCGAAGCGGCGCAAAATGAAAATATCCAACTCTATTCATCCCTATGGTTTCGAAACACGGAAGGTAACAAACTCCATAACAACGAAACTGCTGATGTTCATCAGCAAATGTTTGAGAAAATAAATAAAATATTCTGGCCTAACCCCAAAATAACAGTGATTTGTTTCCCAACCCCTTCTTAAGATGCTACTTGCAGGCCTGGCAGACGGCGTGTGAAACTAGGCCTTCAAGAAAAGATCCTCTATCCGCTGCTGGGGGCATACGCATGTATGTACATACATACGACTTGCATTACATTTGCCTGTCAAATGTTTCAGTTTATAATTTATGAACATATGTGTGTGTGTCGCACACATAATTCTGTAGGATATTTAGACTCTTTAGAGTTCATAGCACTTGGCTACGAATGAATTATGAATGTTTGTGGTCAAAACTGGTTCAGATGTTGCAAAACGATATCGTATCAAGAAATACGAAAACAGCAATTTCTGAACCAAAATTTATAATAAATTTTAAAAATATATTAATACAACCAGCTTTTGCACTCGACATTCTGTTAGTTTGTCAGATTTTCAAGGAACATGCCATGATCAATGGCGTACAGTAATATTTTGAAGCAAATTGGCCCAAAGATACGAGTTATCACCGTGATTATGTCACAACTCAGCAAAAAACCCTCAGTAAAGTTTTGCTTATTGTTATTCCCTGATGTGCCCCTATGCCGTTGAATAAGTGTGCCCCTAAGTGCGTTAGGTGTGGATGCTATGCCGTGATAGTTGAATAAGCCTACTCGTCTAGGAACGCTGTTATCGTGTAGTTAGTATACACCTCTCTAAATCCTACTACTTCTTGTGAGATCTGTCTCTCAAATACGCGCGTTGTGGCGAGATTTAAAGGGCAAAATTTTCACCAGTATTGATTTTATTAGCCATGTGAATTTGTTTGTAACGCCTAAAAGGAAACGTTTATTATACAGATCCGCTTAGAATCACTTTCTGAGTCGATTTAGCAATTTCCGTCTGTCCGTCTGTCCATCTATTGTTGTAATCAAATTACAGGTCGCAATTATAGTCCGATCTTGGATCAATGGCGAACGCTATTTAATTTGAAGCAAATCGATTCGGATTTAGATATAGCCCCCATGTCGGTCCCGATTTGACATTTTCCGCTCTAGAAACCAAATAGTGTACCCGATTTTCTTCAAATTTGGCTTAACATCTTATAATCCAACTAGAAAGACCTATGCAGATAATGTGTAAGATCGGTTCAGATTTAGATATAGCCCCCATACAAATGTCGGTCCCGATTTGACTTTTGCCACTCTAGAAACCACATATTGTACTCAATTTTCTTTAAAATTGGCACAGTATCTTATAATCCAACTAAAACCACCTATGGTGAAAGGGCTATATCTAAATCTGAACCGATCTTAAATGTTCATATTATATTTCACCAATTTCGTTCAGGTTTCAATTCACCCCCATACAAATGTCCTTTCCAACACATACATTTACACATGAATTGTATTCGGATAGAAAGTGTATCATATAGTCGCCCGCCCGACTTTAGCCTTTCCTTACTTGTTTATAAATAAATTATTTTTTTCGTAAAGGTTTAGAACGATGAAACTACAACTATCCGTATTTGGCTGGGTCGTAGTACATACAAATGGAAAAAATTCCAGTCACCCCACGAAAATAAAGTTTTTAAAGATGATTTTCAAAATATTTCGTTCCTAGATCAAGCCGTCTGTGAGCTAAACGCTCCTGAAAACATCCCTAAAAATCATGATTTTTCATAAGACCTATTTCCAAGAAATATGAGTTTTTAACTGTCACCTTGAAAAACCATAAAAAATCAATCAAACGTCCAATAACATGAACAATGAGTTATTCTAAGACAAGAATAAATAATTATATTTTAAGTGCTTCCAAGGCTCTATTAATTCAGAAAAAAAGTTGGGCAAAAATGCAACAAAAAATATATTTTAGAGGTATTTTCAGGAGCGTCAAGCCATCTGTGAGCTAAACAGATGGCTTGACCCAGTGACGAAATATTTTGCAGATCATCATTAAACAATCCAATTTTCATTTCCGGGGTGTCACCGCAGCAATTTATATTAGTGACCCGCACTAATATTTATGTTGCGAAATCTAAAGGTCGTAATAGCTGCCGACATGAAGTATATTAGCCATATATTATATGGCATCAATTCGATTCTTTTTTAAGGTTTAGGAAGTCCTACCGAACATTGACGATTTGGTATCTTACCTTTTATTTGCTTATACATATAAGAACAGCAAATAAAAATTTATTTCAATTCAATTTCATATGTCGTTTTTGTTTTGACAACTGACAAGACTTTAATCAGTCCATGTTTCGTTTTTAGCATTGCCCGTTCGTGTACAGGACGCGTTCAAAATAACATTTATAAATCATGTGTTCCTTGAAAATAATTCACGGAGAGAATAGTAAAAACGAAGCAAATAATTTGCAGCCCTCGACACAAATCGAACTAAAAATGTGGAAGATATTGCAGTTTTTATAAAATATGCATCAAAAATTGCACTAAAAGCGAACAAATCAGGGTCATATTGCCAGTTTGATATCGCTCGGGCCAGATTTTAATTTCTAGCGGTTTTTTCTCAATACCGTTCTCATCGTAAATTGTTTTCAAGGAAAATCTCACAATGTTAAAAGCGATATTTTGAGAGAACACATACAGAAGCCAATCTTTAATTTTAGTCGGGAACATCGACATCTTCATTCGTCTGCTTAAAATAAGAAATATTGTTTAGAATGTAAAAAGTTAAAGATCTATAACCACAATATCGACACCTCCAACCAATAGCATGCTTAGTCGACTTAACACATTTTCAAGTTTTATACGTTTTGAGATTCTACGGTCATGAACTCAAATTTGGATACTGTATCTGTATTGACACTACAAAATTTAACTTTAGAAAGATTTACTTTGCTTTTCGTTCGTGAAAACCCGTAAACGTAAAAACCTAAGCTCTATTATGTAATATGAATTAAAATTGCTGTGTTTTTGCGGACATGCAAACAATTTTTTTTGCAAATTCGTACTTGGGTCACAGTGGGAAAGGAGACAGATGGTATCAATCAAACGGCTCTATCTGGAATCATGAACTTCAGGCTTCCTAGATTGTGTGGACTCAGCAAAGGCTGAAAATGTTAATGATGTTGTTTAAAGAGCTTACTATTAGGCTAATATAGTTTGTCAACACTGTCCGACAGTCTATATTACACTTGAACCAGATGACATACATCAGAAACAATATGTTTACTGGAGTTAATTGGCGTTTTTAGTTTTTCATTTCCTCATCCTGTTGCCCCTTAAAAGGACTACAAGATAGAAAAAATACAATTTTTCAAAAATTATGTTAAATACCTATTCGCACTTTATGAAACAGTTATAAATGCCAAATTAAAGAAGAGGATATGTGCTAAAAATACTTCAAATTGCAAGGTATTAGTTTAGTATTCACAACCTTTCCAAATTTTCTCTCTTAAAAACTAAAATATGAATAAACTAAATAAACTAAGGGCTAAATTTGAAATGGTTGTTAAGCTGAACTAAGACAGATAGAAGCTTGACGTTTGAAGTATTTTCAACAGATGTTATCATCTAAAGTTGACACTAACACCGTTATCACAGGTATTTAAAATAATTTTTGAAAAATTTTATCCTTTGGAAATTTGTATTCCTGTGAAAATGAAAAACTAACCAGTAAGGAAAGGCTAAAGGCGGGGCCGACTATACGATACACTCCACTTTCTATCCGAATACAATTCAACTCGGTAAAAAGTGAAAACGGGAAGAATTTTTGTATGTTTCCTTATCATAGGCTAATATGACCTGGTCCAATTTGTCAAATCGAAAAGAATATTTGTATCGGTGCTATATCCAAACATGGAATATAGTGACTAACTTTCAAAATAAGTTCTTCCAGCTAAAATATAACGTTTTGTGGTCACTTCAAAGAAATTCGGAGAAAATTTGTTGGTTCTGGGGCGGAAAAAGTCTATCCGGGAGCGAAATTTGTATTGGATCTATATGTAAATCTGAACCGATCTGACCCATTTTCACCATGGGTGTTTCTAGTTGAAATATAAGATATTTTGAAAGATTTGAAAGAAATCTGTTAAAATATGTGGTTTAGAGTGTGGAAAAAGTGAAATCGGGAGAGAAATTTGTGTGGCAGCTATATATAAATCTGAACCGATCTGGCCCATTTTTACCACAGGTGTTTCTAGTTGAACTATAAAATGTTTTGCCAATTTTGAAGAAAATCTGTTAAAATATGTGATATCTAGAGCGGAAAAAGTCAAATTGGGAGCGAAATTTGTATGGGAGCTATATATAAATCTGAACCGATTTGACCCATTTTCATCATGGGCGTTTCTAGTTGAAATATAAGATAGTTCGCCAAATTTGAAGACAATCTGATACAATTTGTGGTTTCTAGAGCGGAAAAAATCAAGTCGGGAGAGAAATTTGTATGGGAGCTATATATAAATCTGAACCGATCTGACCCATTTTTACCACAGATGTTTCTAGTTGAACTATAAGATGTTTTGCCAATTTTGAAGAAAATCTGTTAAAATATGTGGTATCTAGAGTGAAAAGAGTGAAATCGGGAGTGAAATTCGTATGGGGGCAAATCTAAATCTGAACCGATTTTCTTCAAATTAAATAGCGTTCGTTCTTATCCCGAAAATCTTAGTTGTGCAAAGTTTCATTTGGTTCTGTGTACAATTGCGACCTGTATCGTGATTACAAGAATAGATGGACAGACAGACAGACGGACGGACATCGCTAAATCGATTCAAAAAGTGATTCTAAGTCAGGTTCAAGTGTAACGACTTTTTTGAAATTGTCGTACGGTGTAATAGTAGAAAAATCATGCTTGTGAACCTGTCACACAAACGACCATATTACGGACAGTGATTTTTATACCAGCTAGTATCATTATGGTTCCCTTTCATAAACTGTTGTCTTAAAAATCTGTTTTCAAATAATCAGATTTAAAACAAAAACAAGGAAGGAAACTCTAAAGTCGGGCGGGTTTTTAGTTTGTCCAAAATCGGTTAAACATTTGGGATCAACATTTGTATTGGAGCTATATCTAAAAGTGAACCTATCTTACCCACTTTCACCACAGGTGTTTAGGCACAACATCTTATAATCTAACTATAAGATGTTGTGCCTAATTTAATAAAATCGGGTACAATATGTAATTTCTAGAGCGGCAAAAGTCAAATCGGGAGCGACATTTGTATGGGGGCTATATCTAAATCTGAACCGATCTTACCCACTTCCTGCATAGGTTTTTCTAGTTGGCTTCTAAGATGTTTTACCAAATTTAAAGAATATCGGTTTCAATTAGGGTTTGCATTTGCCCGTACTTTTCATTTCCCGGGACACGGGAATTATTTTTTCAATTTCCCGGGATCCCGGGACAGCACGGGAAAATTTCAACATATTGTTTATCATGAGTTAAACTTATTTTTTCCAATGAAACATGCACATTCTATTAAAGTAAAATAAATATGTATTTCACAACGAACCTGCTACAGAATTTATATAATAAAGTGCAATGTGAGATCTATTCAAATGACTTTTCAAGTTTCAAAATTAATTAAATGTATGTACATATGCAAGCGTATATTTGAAAATAGAGCAGACAATGCATTTATGGCCTCATCAGATATTTCTTATGTAATTGGGAAATGTGGACGCGACGGAGAACGATCGATCACATTCAACAGATGTTGGCTTTATAGTCAGTAGAGCATTAAATAAAATGTTTAAGTTATCTGTTCGTACTGTCGCTTCGAAAACTTTAAACTCTTTTTGTAGACAGTCATCTTGATTTTTTAATACAATTGTTACTTGTGTATTTCATAGCATATATTTTGGGCGTTCGGATACACGCCCAAAATCTACTTTTTCCGGATTTTAAATTTTTTCATATGGAGTTCGACAGACAAAATCCAAAAAAGTGGATTTTTGGTGTATATCCGAACGCAGCTTAAAAATAGTTTGTTATCCAACTGCAATATTTGCCATACCTAATTAAAAGTGATATGAGTTAAATTATTCTACAACATTTTTAATTTTATATGTAAATGTTTGAACTGAATTCCCGCGGGATTCCCGTACGAATTTCCCGGGATACGGGAAATGAAAAATATGCGAATTCCCGGGAATTTTCCCGCGGGAAATTCCGGGATGCAAACCCAAGTTTCAATATGTGGTTTCTAGAGCGGAAAATGTCAAATCGGGAGCGACTTTTGTATGGGGGCTATATATAAATCTAAACCGATCTTACTCGCTATCACCATAAGTGTTTCTAGTTCGATTATAAGGCGTTGTGCCAAATTTGAAGAAAATCTGTTAAAATATGTTGTATATATAAAAAAGTCAAATCGGGAGTGAAATTCGTATATCTAAATCTAAACCGATCTAACTCATTGTCACCACGAGTGTTTCTAGTTGAAATATAAGATATTTTGCTAGATTTAATCGGGAGTGAAATTTGTATATATAAATCTGAACCGATCTGGGTATTTCTACTTGAAATATAAAATATTTTGCAAGATTTGAAGAAGATCTGATAAAATTTGTGGTTTCTAGAGTGGAAATAACTCAAATTGAGAGTGAAATTTGTATGGGAGCTATATATAAATCTGAACCAATCTGAACTATTTCCACCATGGGTATTTCTACTTGAAATCTTATAAATGAAATCCGCCTGTCCGTCTGTCTGTCCATCTATTGTTGTAATAAAAGTTCAGGTCGCAATTGTAGCCAGAACCAAACGATACTTTGTACAACACAGTTTTTCGGGATAAGGACGAACGCTATTTAATTTGAAGAAAATCGGTTCAGATTTAGATATAGCCCCCATACGAATTTCACTCCCGATTTGACTCTTTTCACTCTAGATACCACATATTACAACAGATTTTCTTTAAAATTGGCAAAACACCTTATATTGTAACTAGAAACACCTGTGATACAAATGTGTTAGATCGGTTCAGATTTATATATAGCTCCCATACAAATTTCTCTCCCGATTTGACTTTTTCCGCTCTAGAGACCACATAATGTATCAGATTGTCTTCAGATTTGGTAAAACATCTTATATTTCCACTAGAAACACCCATGGTGAATATCGGTCAGATCGGTTCAGATTTATATATAGCTCCCATACAAATTTCGCTCCCGATTTGACTTTTTCCGCTCTAGAAACCACATATTGTATCAGATTGTCTTCGGATTTGGTAAAACATCTTATATTCCCACTAGAAACTCCCATGGTGAATATCGGACAGATCGGTTCAGATTTATATATAGCTCCCATACAAATTTCGCTCCCGGTTTGACTTTTTCCGCTCTAGAAACCACATAATGTATCAGATTGTCTTCCGATTTGGTAAAACATCTTATATTTCCACTAGAAACACCCATGGTGAATATCGGTCAGATCGGTTCAGATTTATATATAGCTCCCATACAAATTTCGCTCCCGATTTGACTTTTTCCGCTCTAGAAACCACATATTGTATCACATTGTCTTCAGATTTGGCAAAACATCTTATATTTAAACTAAGAACATCTATGGTGAAAATCGGTTCAGATTTAGATATAGCCCCCATACAAATGTCGTTCCCGATTTGACATTTTCCTCTGTAGAAACCACATATTGTACTCGATTTTCTTTAAATTTGGCACAACATCTTATAATCTTACTAGAAACACCTATGCAGAAATTGGGTAAGATCGGTTCAGATTTAGATATAGCCCCCATATAAATGTCGCTCCCGATTTGACTTTTGCCGCTTTAAAAGCCACATATTGTGCTCGATTGTCTTTAAATTTCGCACAACATCTTATAATCTAACTAAACAAAACTATAGTGAAAGTGGGTAAGATCGGTTCAGATTTAAATATAGCCCAAATTCAAATGTTGCTACCATAAGTTTAACCGATTTTGGCCAAACTATACATTTTATATTTCACCTATTTCGTTCCAGGTTTCAATATATCCTCATACAAATGTCCTTTCCGATATAAAATTTTTTGTCAAACACATACATTTACAGGATACAAAAAACCTTCCCGTTTTCACTTTTTCACCGAATTGAATTGTATTCGGATTGAAAGTGGAGTGTATCATAGAGTCGGCCTCGCCCGACTTTAGCCTTTCCTTACTGGTTAAATTGTTGGATTAGATTTCGTTGTTTTATTGGCTCAACCTTGACTTTTGCATTGAAAGCTCTTTTTATATCGTAAATTTTCTTGATGTCTGCAGACGGGTCAAAACTTATTAAGAACCTATTCAAAGGTTTCTTTGTTTTGAATTTAAGCTTGCTTTTAGTTTCGTTGCTTTATAGCCCTCATATTATAGATCAGTTTGGATTCTTTCCGGGCCTTTGAGGCTTAAACACGAAAACACCTCAGCCAGGCAGTTTCATCAAACAAACTTGGTAGTATTTCTGTGTGACTAATACTCGGTTTGCTATGATAAATCTGTGGATCTCTCTGATTTATCTCGAAATTATTCTTTTTTGAGATTTTAATTAAAATTATTCAGTTTTGCATGGTCCAGGTGCATTTAAATTTGCCTCAAAAAAGGTTCTTTTGATGTTTTTTCTAAATGTGGATATTCTAAACCTTATTGATCATACCAAAACTAATTAAATATTTCCCGGAATTCCGTGCACTTTGCAATTTTTAATTCCCGTTTTCCACAGACATAAAAAATCGAGAAATCCCAATTCTTAACTACGATTTGCATTAATTCGAATATTGTCCATATTATAACGGGTGATTCCTCGTGAGGTGTGATTTTGAATGTAACATAAAACACATAAATTTGAAAGTGAACTTAAAATGTTTATTATAGGTTAAATAACAATTTTTGGCATTTACTGTTTGAAAATGATATCATGTAAATATTGGCCACGACTACATGAGGTGGTCCATTCGGAAGGTCCAATTTTAAAGTTTTGAAGTTGAATTTTATACGCTTTAAGGACGCGGTCCATATGTATTTTTTTCGCTGAACCAACACACAGGGAATTCCCCCTATATTGCAGCGCATTGCGGAAGGAAGATAAGGATTTGAAAGGAGGAAAGAAGGAGAAGTTGTAGAAAACGACAAGCCAAGCTGCTGAGAACGACGAGGTTAGACAGTATATGATGACTTGCCAAATTATACGAACAAAAATGACAAAGCAATTTGATATGAGTCATGTGTGATCTGTCAAAAGAAGCCTATTGAAAATCAAACCTCAAGATGAATCACCCGATATAACGCCGCTGCAAAATTAGATTTAAATTTCACTACACTACACACAGGTTCAAATTAATGTCATGATAAGAACGAAAATACTAAATGTTATTGTAAGTATAGTCGAGTATGTAATTCCAAACCAAGCTTTATTAATCTTAATTTGAATTAATTAATCTTAATTTGAATTATTAGTTTGGGATGATAATAAAATGAAACAGGACATCTCTTTAAAGTTGCATAAAGGAGTGTCGTTAAAATACGATGCAGTGTCATTATATTTTGTTGATTAAGGTTTGAATAGATTTCCCGGAATCAAATATTAAATACAGGTACATATGTTATTATATAAGAAAAATACTAATAAGTTGGATTTTCCCGCTTACCCCTATTTTTTATATAAAATGTCAGTATTTTAGAACATTCACAATAATTATTTTTATTTCAGAAAATAGCAAACGAATTACATAGAAGCAATTAATTGTTAACAAAAGTTATGTCGCTAAAACACTTGGTGGGCAATAAGCGAGTCCGCTTAAGGTTTAAATGGAATACAGTTTTATCTTACAATTAGACATTTTCAAAACTAAGCTTCTGGTATAACTAGATTTTTGGAATTTCTAAAATCTTATCAATTTTTCTAACAAATACTGGTAAATGTAAAAAATCTGCTTGTGACAAATAAAACACGCCAAATACTTTTATTACTTTTTTATAACTCCTTTCATCATCAACTAAATCGCTCAATGGCGGATGAATTTTGCAGATAATGCGATAACTTATAACCAGTTCGACATAAGTTAAGTTTCACTTTTATTTAAACAATGTTAAAATATATTTTCGGTACGATTTAGAAGAGAAACCTAGAATGCCATTGCGGGTACAATCACAAAAAGACTGGTTTAGCAAATAGGGCACAGTTAATGATTCCAGCAAATCTCATCTGAATTACGAGTAACGCCTTCATATTTCATACATATTTCAAAAATAATGAATAGTGGCTACTTTTTTCACATCATCAATTTCACACCCTCAGCTTTGGCATCGACCTAAAACTCGCCTAGAAACTAACACAACAACTTACACTTTTTCCCAAAAACAAGCCAAGAGACTTTTTCCAAAATAGTTTAGTCGGCTTTGTTTTCATTTAAAATCATAATAACTTTTCTGGGTCATAATCCAAAAAAACTACGAACTACGTCTGATAGACAGGCAGCGGTGTGAAAACTAAAACTAGAATTGAATGTGGTAACAAAATCTCTACTTGTGTTGGCTGTTGCTTGGTTCTCGCTAGCAGTGCGATGATAATGAAGTTGCTGACGCCGGACGACGGCGATGATGGTAGACGCGGTTGAAGCAGCGATGGTGATACGACGTATTCCATGTTACTGCTGATGGTGTTGTCATGTTATCGTCGTCATCACACATTATTATTTTTGTTCAAGCATTTATGTCACTTAAGCAGTTATTATACCACTTTCTTCTTTGTTCATTCATTTAATTTTAAATTTATTTGCGAGCAATAATGAAAAACCGCTTTGTAACAATGGATTTTTTTCTAGGCTTCTAAGTTCCAGCATATTGCCGGAATATAAATAAACAAGTATGTAAGTATGACTTGGCATTAGTACTTCTTCACAAGAGAGAGTGTAAAATTTACTCGCATGATTAATTGCGCGCAAAATCACTATAGCAAGGATATTAAGTGGAATCTTTAATATGATTAATTGATAAAATTATTTAAATTTGTTGTTGTTTTATTTTGGTCTGTAATCAATATATTGTATGAACTGGGATGTTGCCCGGCTCAAGAGCACTTTGTCTCTGTATTTCAAAGAATGGAAATTTATTTACAAAATGGCACGGTGACATTTATAATTTGGCTGCACACTACCACTATCATGCTTTCCTTCGCAGCGACTTTTCAACAAAATACCCAGGAAATGATTCTCCCAAACGAATGAGAAAAATCGAAAAAATAAATAAATGTGAGTTGGCACGGCATAAGTATTGCTGGGTAATTATACCTCCATATACGCATACTTACACGTGCCACTCAATGAGATGCTTGTAAGATGGCATTTGTGCTTTATTACTTGGTGAGCTTTTTAGACAGATATTAGGAAAGTGAGTTGTGCTTCTCAATCGTTTGGGAAAATCATTTACTTTTGTAAAAGTCGCTGCGAAACCACCTGATGAAGACTTTCACAGGTCGGAAATCATGATAGTGTCCAGCCAAATAATAAACGTCACCATGCCACTTGTAAATAATTTGCATTCTATAAAATATATCTGCAAAATGGTAATGAGCCGGGCAATATCCCAGATCAAAATAAAAATAAATTATTTGACTATTTTGGAAAAATGAAAAAATTTTACTTTTTAATGACAACGAACTGTTGCTTAAAATAATAAGAATACAAAAAAATTCTCCTCATTAATTAGCTAATTAGCTTACTTAATTTAATATGTCAATATAAACGAAGAGTGTCCTCAGAGTTCAAATTCAGTTAGATACTCTTACAATATATTCTTCCTCGCTTATTTTTCCTTATAAATATAAGGCAGCAGCAGGGTTATCAGGTGTGGCGATATGGATATTTTGACTACATTGGGCTATTGTGACAACTTTCTTCACAGATTTTAAGAATCATTAAAATTGCATGATTAAAAATTGGCACATATGCATACATATATGAATATTTTCACTGTAATATTCAAAAGAATTTATGAAAGGAATAAAGTATGGTTACGATCAGACTTCAAATGACGTGCTATCTATAATATCTGTATATTACAGAGACAAGAAGTATGTTGATTTTCTGATGTCGAAGAAATCTTCCAACTTCGTGTTTATGCTGGCTTAGGCCGTTTGCATTCCAGAAAAAAATCTGATCGGATTTTTTTGATTCAACACAATTTGAATCATTGCTATGTTGGATCTCATGTTTACTAAACATTAAGATTTGCAGGTGATCCACAATTAATTCTAAGATGTGCAATTCAAAGGATATTTAAAAAGCCGCAAGAGTATATCTATATATAAACAAGTAAGGAAAGGCTAAAGTCGGACGGGCCGACTATATGACACTACCCCATTACACTTACACTACATTACATTACACTTCTGTAAAAAAGTGAAATCGGAAAGGATTTTTGTATGAGGCCTAATCATGGACCATTGTGACCCACTCTCTTCATGTATGTTTCAAAGTAAAATATACCGCGTTCTGCAAAAATATTTAAAATTATGCTGTAAATGTATGTGTCTGACAAAAAATGTTACATTGGAAAGGACAATTGTACAGGCGTATATTCAAGCCTGGAACGATGTGATCCACTTTCACCATGTATGTTTATAGGTGAAATGTAATATACTAGCAAATACCCGCTACTTCGTATGCGGTGTAAGGATATTTATTTCAGGGTAAATCGCTTGTAAATGCTAAAAAAATTTGAAAACATGCTTCATGTTTCCCAACTACGTATTCCCACCAAATTCTCGATTCCAGATACAAATTAAACAAAAAATAATTTATATTGTGCCATCAATTTATACACAGTCAAGTGATTAAATTAAATTGAAACAATTTTCTTAAAAAAACCCCAAGATAATTATACCCTCACTCTACGGAGTAGATATATATGCATTTGGGATAGAAAAAAGTGAAACTCAGAGTGATTTAATGTAATAAATCCCTTTCACGTCCGTCTGTCTGCCTTGCTGCTGTACACGATAACTCTCGAAGGGAGTTAAGTAATTTATTCAAACTATGAACAAAGTATTATTTTTCTCAGACTTAGTTTTAATTCGGAGATGGATGAAATTTATATACCTGTTATGGTACCCCCACACATATAGTCCATATTCCTAGTAAAATATTCGGAACCAGTTGTATTTTGATATTTGATAAAGTTTTTATAATCACTTTGGGTGTACGAAATATCCATGAATTTGCAGTGTCCCTTTTTGTACCAGCCACACAAATTACCACTTCATACGTAAAATTAAACATTTTATAAATTCTCTACCGATGATCGGAATCTTTGCCACCATCGCTGCACACACCTTTGGTCAACGTAAAACTGATAAAACTTCCATACGGATAGTCGAAATCAGTTGCCATTTTAGGTTTAAAAATGTTTTTATAATCACTTTAAACCTATAAAATTTGTATGCTTTGCCACGCCCTTTGTCGAATTAAATACTTTACATATAACTTCTATACTTCTATTCTACTGCAATATTTTGGTAGGTACTATTTGTATCCTTTTTTATGTGAGTGTCATTTTTACCACATTTTGGGCCGCCCTTAAACGTACACATTTAGAAGTATTATTTTATGTTGCGCATCTACGTACTCGGAGAAATGTACACACCAAATTTCTAACATTCTTTCCAGCTGAAAACTTTGATTAGTACCATCTTTATCCTAATTTCCCCAATTTGGCTTGTTCGATTTATCACTTTTGATCCGCTTCCACCTTTAAAGTACACATTTTGATGAATTACTTCTGTATTGAACGTCAGAATAATTTATTGATACATTGGCGGGTACTATTTTAATCGCTTGTTGTTCCGATTTTTACTTAAAAGTATACATTTACAAATTAGGTGATGCTTCGCGTCTACACGGTCAGAGGAATATACACGCCGAATTTCACAATTCTAGCTTCAGCCGTGGTACAAATTTTATCCCATTTAATCCCTTGAAAGTAAAAATTTCGATAAATTCTTTCTTATCAGTGATCTGCGCTATAAAGCGAATGTACACACCGAATTTCATGATTGTAGCGTCAACCGTGTTCTTGGTACCTTTTTTACTCTTTAAAAGTGCGAATTTCGAAAAATTCCTTCAATTTGCGTTTGTAAGCATTTTCAGGGATGCAGACCCGAATTTCATGATTCCAGCTCCATCTGTTTGATTGGTACCATTTTGTATCCCTTTCTACCCAGTTTCACTCACAAAAAGTACACAATTTTTAAAAATCGTTTTCTTAGTCGCATTCGTGCTGTAATGTTCCGAATTTCATGATTCTAGGCCCAGTTGTTTGGTCTGGGCTGTAGTAAAATTTTTAATCCCATAAAATTACAAATTTCGAAAAATTACAAATTTCGAAAATGCCGCTAGAGGAATATCCATAACAAATTTCAAGATTCTAGGCCCAGCCGTTTGGTCATTGCAGTGGTACTATTTTTATCCCTTTTTACCCGATTTCACCCCCAAAAAGTACGAATTTTGAAAAATATGTTCTTGGGCGCGTTGAAGCTATAAGAGGAATTTTTGTACCAAATTTCAAGATTCTAGACCCCGCCGTTTGGTCACTTTGGTGGTACCATTTTTATCCCTTTTTACCCCATTTTATCGCTTAAAAGTGCGAATTTCGAAAAACTCACTTCATATCTGATTTCTACGCTGTAAGAGAAATGTACACACAAAATTTCATGATTCTAGCTCTAGCTATTTGGTCTGGGGAGTGATCAGTCAGTCACTCAATCACGCAACTCTTTTATATACAGGGTGCCTGATGAATGATCCTACATTAAGAAACTCAAATAACTTTTTGCTTAATTCATATATATTATTTGTTCTTTGTTCATTTGACAACTGATACATTTGTATTAAACCTTTTTAAGGGGTTTTCAAAATAATAGAATTTAAATTACATCCATAGTCGGTGACGCATGCGCAACATTCATCATGCATTACTTCCTGCAGAGTTGCAGTAAGAATTGTCTCATTTTTTGTTCAAATGCATTGCTTTAAATCATCCATTTTTTTTGATTTATTTTATAAACTTCCTGAAATAACCTCGCAAGAAAGAGGTAGGTGTAGAGAGGTCCGGCAACTTTGGGGGACAAAGAAATGTGGAGTTTCTAGAAATCAGCATTTTGGGGGAACTTTCGCAGCAATTCTCTGGTAGCAGGACCTGGCTATGTGACAAGTCGGATCATACTGTTGAAACCACACAGTGTTGAAAGGGATTCACTTTCCATACAGTTCTGCAACGAAAAACTCCTTTAACAGCAGCATTAAGTAGCATGGTAGCAGCATTCATCAGCAACCCAGTATATAGATAAAGTTTGGCCAAAATCGGTTAAACATTTGGGAGCAACATTGTATGGGTGCTATATCTAAATCGGAACCGATCATACCACAGGTGCTTTTAGTGGGATTAAGTGGTTTCTAGAGCGAAAAAGACAAATCGGAGTAACATGTGTATGCGGGCTATATCTAAATCAGAGCCGATCTCACCCACTTTCAGCATACGTGTTTCGAGTTCGACTATAAGAAGTTGTGTAAAAGTTAAAGAAAATCGGGTACAATATTTGGTTTCTAGATCGGAAAATATCAATTCGGGAGCGACTTTTGTATATGGGCTATATCTTAATCTGAACCGATTTGCTTCAAATTAAGTAGCATTTTTTCTTGTTTCACAAAACTTACTTGTGCCAATTTCCGTTAAGATAGGACTATAACTGCGACCTGTAATTTGATTACAACAATAGATGGACAGACGGACATTGCTATATCGACTCAGAAAGTGATTCTAAGCCGATCTGTATAATAAACGTTTCCTTTTGGGTGTTACAAAGTTTGTAAGTTTGTTCTTTATAGCAGCCTAAATCACTGGACCGATCTTCTTGAAAATTTCGCATTATGTTTACGCTGAACCGGTGGTGAAAAAAGGCTATATAAATGTATGATATTTTCAGTGGGTGTGGCACCTACCACACAAGTACTGGATTTATTCGTTTTTTATAAATTAGCCTATTCGGAGTACTGTTGCAGCAAGAGTCTTGAATTTTTGTGAAAATTGTTAGTCTGCACAGTTGTGCCAAAAATGGGCGATAATTAATGATTCTAATGATATATTTTCATTTCGGTACACTGTATCCTGCTTTTATTTTTAACTGTGTGCGACCATGATTCCCATCCATATGTAAGAGTTGGTATGTATTTAAGTGGAGTTGTATACCATCACTTTTGTTTTAGTGGAAACTTCTCTTTGGCTGATGAAGTTTCGGTTTAGGGATTGGAAAAGACTGGCTGTAGCCGATATCCTTGCGCTTAGTTCATTATCCCATTTTCCATCTTCACTTAGTTCGCCTTCCTATATATTGTCTGCGGTTTCTTTCAATTCAGATTTAAAAGCTCTAGAATATTCTAGACATCTCTTCATTATTTTCTCTTCGTCCTTTAAATTTGAAATGAAATTTTGATTTGAATCTTGCAAAATAACACGTTTTTCTTTGGAATTTTTTAGCACAATAGTAAAGAAAGGTTACAAAAAAGAATTATCGATTCGTCAAAAGCCGAGTTAAGTCAAGACAACGGAAATTGCATTATTTTTTTAGTTTTTGTGTTGTTTGATTAGTGAACGATTTCATTGATTTTCTTTGTGTTTTTAATGTAGTACATTCGAATTCGAGCTATTCGATTAAGTAATTTCTTCTTACGAAGGCAAGGTGGTAATGGAAAGGAGGAGAATCACACTCAACCAAAAATCAATTAGATTTTTTACATTTCTTCCTTTAGTCGCCGTAAACTATAGTTCTGTTCTCCATGGAACATACTTATTTCTTCAGTATCTCAGGGAAGTACCTTGATTATAATTTGTACTTATATTACCAACCACGAGAAAAATCAATAAGAAACCTGATTTTAATTTTACCGTTTGGTTTTTTGCCTGGCGAAAGGGCGGGGTTCAACTAGGCTATATATAAAGTAGATCTAAAAATTCAACAAAATAACATTCACAATATATGATCTTCTAAAGGTAGAACTTCCATGCAGAAATTCGAAAATTAAAATATTTTAGAAAATAATTTTCTCAAAATATTGTACATTTCTAAAACTATGATATTTCAGGAACGAGCTTTTCTATTTTATATATGTGAAGGTACATACACTACAAAACACGATTTGTCCCTAGGAAAAATATTATATAACTTTATAGGTCTAACTCGTTAGTGGGCTTGGTCCGTACAATTTCTTAGATATATCTGATCATCCGTCAGAACATTTCAAATAAAGTTACATTTTAAGACTAAAGTGTTTTTATTATGATAACGTCATTATCTATCACATAGTGAAAAACAATTAAAAATGGCGTTAAGTTCGGCCTGGCCGAGCTTTATATACTCTCCACCATGGATTGCATTCCGCAGAGGCTGTTGATTTCCGTAAAAGCAAATATAAGACAGCAATCTTCAAAAAACACTTAAATACCATAAATATTAGTAGATAGTGCGTGTTACAGTTGGTTGTATTTCCCTCCTGCGCTGCGGCGTTAATTTCCGTCTGATGTTCATCATTTAGGCATCATTGGATGCAGCTATTTATTATATCCTCCACATAAGGATGGGGTATATTCACTTTGTCATTCCGTTTGTAACACCTTAAAATATTCATCGCAGACTCCATACGGTATATATATCCTAGGTCGTTGTAAAATTCTAAGACGATATAGCCATGTCCGTCTGTCTGTCTGTTGAAAGCACGCTAGCCGCCGAACGAATTCAAATTTTCCCTAAATGTGGTTGCAGATCGGTGGGTTTTCAAAGTGGGCGAAATCGCGCCAGAGGAAAACATTTTCCCCTAACAAGGACTGAAAGTACTCCCTAATATTTAGAGTATTACAGCCTTTTTAAATTTGTGTTTTATATGCACTTGAAATTTATTGCGTACATTCTCTTATCAAAAAACATAAATGAATAAGAAGGTCCGTCCGACTCTTTGATTTCTGACAGTTACGTGCGATTAAAATGTAATTGAAATGAATTTTATCACTCTTAGGTGAAGAATGGGTGTTTCAAAATGAACATTTTTTGTGATTTTTGTTTAATTGTGAATGAACAGTACAAAGAAACGACAAAAAACATTAAAATACTGAAAAACCGTGTCGTGTTTTACTCGAATTTTGTGACCATTTTAATTATTTTATTTTTATTTAACTAATGTAAACAATTTTATTGAAAAATAAAACAAAAATTTTCATTTTATTTTGAATGATTTCTGTCAAAACCGACGACAGCACTCTCTTAAATTTTATTATTCACATTTTAATCTAACGTAACGTAATTTTTGAAATGAGACGGGCGGACCTTCTTATTCATTTATGTTTTTTGCCTCTTATAGCCTAAAAGCACCTAAAATTAAATACACGTTTTAGCGGGCGAAATGGGATAAAAAGGGATAAAAATGATACCAATGATACGGCAATAGCTAGAAACATGAAATTTGGAATGTACATCCCTCTAATTGCGTAGACACGTAAAATAGAGGGATTTCAAAATTCGTACTTTTAATGGAAATTGGAAAAAGAGGGAAAAAATGGTACCAACCAAACCGCTGAAGTTGAAATAATGAAATTCGGTGTGTAGATTCTTCTGATTGTGGAGATACGAAATAAAAATGTTTTGTTTTCGAAATGCGTAAAATGGGGCGAATGGGGTTAAAACCAAACCGCTGCAGCTATAGTAATGAAATTCGATGTGTACATTCATTCTTCTGACTGTGAAGATGCGAAATAAAAAGTTTTTTTTTCGAAATTTCTACTATTTCTATTTTAGATAGAGATCTTTGGATATTTTACAATCCAACGTAAAATCATGATATCATGACGCTGAAAATTCGAGGTACGAATTTTTCTAAATTCATATTTTTAGGGTCAAAATGGAAAAAGGAGTAAAACTGGTACCAATGTTCAAAAGTAGCCGTTCTGTTTTTAAATCTGATAATGATTTCGTCACAATTGTAACTGAGTTTATAGGGGGAAGATGAAACATTCCTCAAAAATACTCGCATAGAACAAAGTAGACTGGGAGCCATTGATTGCTAGCTAACAGTCAGGTGGGGGGTTCTGGTCCACTTTGCTCTCACAGCTCCCACAATCTCGGAAATAAACAACAATAATTTTTATAGACTCCCTGTTTGAAAAACAATATAAACGAAAAACAAGTAAGAAGGCGTTAAGTTCGGCTGGGCCGAATTTTATATACCCTCCACCACGGTGTGCATTCCACAGTATTACCAGCAGATTAAAGGATGTCGACTTTACATAGAAGCACAGTACCATATTACGAAAATTGTGATATTTTTATGCACATTATTATATTTGTTTACTATTTCAAACTATAATGTATACATATGCGCACTGTTTAAAATCAACTACTATATATAAATAAAATGCTGAAATTGTGAAAGTGAACATGACTAAATATTAGGCGATTGTCAGTCACCATTAGAAAGAAGCATTTTCAGATACAGACAAAGTGATAAGAAAAGTATAAATTTTAAAGATATCCCCATTCTCCGCCCAAATGTACAAAATTAAAAAAAAACCTTTTCGAGTCTTCATAGTCAGAATGTATACACCGAATGTCATGATTTCAACTTCAGCGGTTTGGTATGTCCCATTTTTATCCATCTTTTAAATGATATCCCTTAAAAGCACGAATTTCGAAAAATCCCTCTATTTTACGTGTCTATGCAATTAGAGGGTTGTGCACACCGAATTTCATGATTCTAGCTGTTGTCGTATCATTGGTACCATATTTTATTCCTTTTTGTCCCATTTCGCCCGCTAAAACTTTTATTTTCTTTGTGGTGCTTCCAAGCTACAAGAGGAATGTCCGCAACAAATTTTAACTGTATGAAAATAAGAAATTTAATTAATAAGCCAAGGCTACCAATATTTATATATATATAATGGATATAATACTTCAATTCACAAAGTAAATATAAGGGAGCAATCACAAATACACTAAATATTGGGGGATAGAGAGTGTATTTTCAGCTACAGTCGTTTGGTTGGTTGGTTGTATTTCCATCCTATTTTAATTTCAAAAGTATAAATTTTGAAAATACCTTATCTCTCACGTACACAGTATAAGGCAACTTCATGATTCTACCATTTTTTATCGTAAAAGCAACAAAATAAAGTACGAATTTGGAAAAAAATATTTTACGTGGCTATCCAGTCAGAGGAATGTATACACCGAATTCCATGATTCTATCAGCGGCCATTTTGTTGGTACCATTTTTATCCCAATTTTCCAATTTTGCCCCCTCAGAGTACGACTATCTAAAATCTCTTTATTTTACGTATCTACACAATAAGAGGGATGTACACACTGAATTTCATCATTCTAGCTGCATTCGTTTAGTTGGTACTATTTTTATCCCATGTAGCCATTGTATCCCTTGAAAGTACAAATTTGGAAAAAACGTTTTATGATTCATGATTCTAGCTGCTGTCATTTGGTAGGTACTATTTTTATCCCCATTTTCTATTTGAACCCCAAAAAGTACGAATTTTGGAAAGTTCTTTTATTCTGCGTGTCTACGCAATCAGAGGAATGTATATATCGAATTTCATTATTCTAGATGCAGCCGTTAGGTTGGTACTATTTTTATCCCTCTATCCCCATTTAACCCCTTAAAAGTACGAATTTAGAAAAAATACTTTTATATTATGTATCTACTCTATTAGAGGAATGTACACGCCAAATTTCGTATTTATATCTGTTGTCGTTTGATAGGTACCATTTTTATCCCTTTTTGTCCCATTTCGCCCCCCACAAATAAAAATCACTCTATGGTGCCCTTTTATGCTATAAAGGGAATGCGCATTGCAAATATCAAGTAAATACAAGCTAATATGTTCAAAAAACATGCTAAAATACTCTAAATATTAGGGGTATTTTCAGTCCTTGTGAGGGAAAAATTTTTCCCTCTGGGCCGATTTCGTCCACTTTCAATCCCAACCGATCTACAACCATAAGACACATTTAGGAAAAATTTTAACCTCCTAGCTCATTTCGTTCGGCCGCTATCGTGCTTTCAACAGACAGACAGACGGACATGGCTATATCGCCTTAGAATTTTACCACGACCCAGAATATATATACTTTATGGGGTCTCCGATGAATATTTCAAGGTGTTACAAACGGAATGGCAAAGTGAATATACCCCCATCCTGGAGGTGGAGGGTATAAAAAAATAATGTTTGAACGGCTGTAGCTAAAATCATGAAATTACTCTAAAACATATTGTATCTTCAAAATCGTGGAAACGTTTAGCCTTTAGATGTAATCAAGAAATTGCAAATGTGGAAAATCGGGCTTGAGAGAAATTGTTTCTACCTAATAATATTTAGGACACATTTTTGAAGATGTCTGCCTAATATTTATATTAATCTTACTTATTGATATGAAGAATCACAATTTTTCTCATTTGTAAATGTAATGTTGACAGCCTCTAATCTGCCGGTAATGCTGTGGAATGAACTCCGTGGTGGAGGATATATAAGATTCGGCCCCGCGAACTTAACGCCTTTTAACTTATCTATATATATAAAAGAGTTGCGTGATTGAGTGACTGAGTGATTGACTGATCACTCCCCAGACCAAACGGCTAGAGCTAGAATCATGAAATTTGGTCTGTACATTTCTCTTACAGCGTAGAAATCAGATATGAAGTGAGTTTTTCGAAATTCGTACTTTTAAGGGATAAAATGGGGTAAAACGGGATAAAAATGGTACCACCGCAGTGACCAAACGGCGGGGTCTAGAATCTTGGAATTTGGTACAAAAATTTCTCTTATAGATTCAACGCGCCCAATAACATATTTTTCAAAATTCGTACTTTTTGGGGGTGAAATCGGGTAAAAAGGGATAAAATAGTACCACTGCAATGACCAAACGGCTGGGCCTAGAATCTTGAAATTTGTTATGTATATTCCTCTAGCGGCATAAAGACATCCCAAAAAGTGACATTTTAAAAATTCGTACTTTTGGGCGGTTAAATGGGACAACAATTGTACCAGCAACATGGCTGAAGCTAGAATCATGAAATTTGGTGTGTACATTACTCTTACAGCGTAGAAATCGGATATGAAGTGAGTTTTTCGAAATTCGTACTTTTAAGGGATAAAATGGGGTAAAAATGGTACCACCGCAATGACCAAACGGCTGGGACTAGAATTTTGAAATTTGGTAAAAAAAATTCCTCTTACAGCTTCAACGCGCCCAAGAAAATATATTTCAAAATTCGTACTTTTTGGGGGTGAAATCGAGTAAAAAGGGATAAAAATAGTACCAATAAAATGGATGGATGGATTATCCATAAAATTCGGTGTGTAAATCCCTCAAAATGTTTAGAATCGCAAAATGAAGGTATTTTTCGAAATTTGTACTTTTAAAGGGAAAAGGGGATAAAAAAAGTTACCAACAACACGGTTGACTCCACAATAATGAAATTCGGTGTGTATATTCGTTTTACAGCGCAGATCACTATTAAAAATGCATTTAGAATCTTGAAATTTGGAACGGGCATTACTTTTATAGCAAGAATGCGAACAAGAAAATATTTTTCAAAATTCGTACTTTTTGTGGGTGATATCGGGTAAAAAGGAATAAAAATAGTACCAATCAAACGGATGGAGCTGGAATAATAAAATTTGGTGTGTACATACCTCAAAACCCTCAGAAAGGGTAGGTAATCGGGGAAAAGGGATAAAAAGGTACCAACAATACGAATGACGCTACAATAATGAAATTCGGTATGTATATTCGTTTTACAGCGCAAATCACTGATAAGAAGACATTTTTCGAAATTTGTAATTTTAAGGGATTAAATGGGTTAAAAATTGTACCACAGCCCAGACCAAACAAATGGGACTATAATCATGAAATTCGGATCGGGCATTACTTTTACAGCACGAATGCGACTAAGAAAATATTTTTCAAAATTCTTACTTTTTGTGAGTGAAATTGGGTAGAAAGGGATACAAAATGGTACCAACAACATGGATGACGCTACAATAATAAAATTCGGTAAAATTCTTACAGTGTAGATGAGTAACAATAAGGTATTTTCCGATATTTGTACTTTTAATGGATTAAATGGGTTAAACATTGTAATATTCTTCATAAATTTAAACTTTTAGGTGTGAATTTGGGTAAAAACGGATAACAGCGGTACCAATCATGAAATTCGGTTTGTACATGCATAGAAACACAAAATTAATATATTTTTCGAAATGCACGAACAACACGGCTGAAACTAGAATCGTGAAATTCGGCGTGTATATTCCTCTGACAGTGTATACGCGAAACATTAATTGATTTTCAATATTTATATTTTTAATTTGAACTTGGAAAAAAGCAATTAAAATTTATACTGCAATACAATTGGATTGTAACAAATGTGTACTTTAAAGGGCCAAGCGGATCAAAAGTGGTGCAAATGGTAGCAACCAAATTTGGGGATTTGGGATAAAGATAGTACCAACCAAAGTTTTCAGTTAGAATATGAAAAGAAATTCGGTGTGTACATTTCTCCGAGTACATAAATTATTTTTTCGAAATTTGTATGTTTAAGTGCAGAAGTGGCACAGAAAGAGTTACGTGTGAACATTATAGTCATTATCCCCGGCAAAATAAAATATAGATACAAAATGTTTGTTCCATTTATAAGTTCAGATTTCAAGTCACGCACCTATATATAAGTTATGGTTTTAATTTTCACAATTTTCAGCATACATATTTTGTAGGTTTAAAGTGATTATAAAAACATTTTAAAATCTCGACAACTAATTTCAACCATACGTATAGAATATCAGTTTTATTTTGACCAAAGCTTATGCCAACTTGCATGGAAAGTATAGAAGTTATATTAGGTTTAATATTACGTACGGGTCGTTTGTTTTGGAACGGGTCGTTTGTTTGGGTACCATAAGGTGTATATCAATTTCCCCATTTCCGAATTTAAACTAAGTTTGGGTAATAGTACTATGTGCAGAGTTTGAATAAATTCTTTAAGTCCTTCCAGAGTTATCGTGTATACCAGCGAGTCAGACAGATGTGAAAGGGACTTGGGACATACTTATGGTTTTAAATCTCTCCTTCAATGCGTTACACTTTTTTTCTATCCCTAATGATAATAATATATTTTTCACAGCTTAAGAATGAAACGTGCAAATAATTTTTTACTTTATATGATTTTTTGCAGAAAATTTGTTTCCATTTTGTGCCTATAAATTAAACTATTGACTACGTATAAATGGATTTTTTAATTTATACAAAGTGTTTAAATCGTAGCGAAAAGTTAGTGTAAATATACCTCTGAATACGTAGCGATTATTCAAAAGTTGTGAGCGTTTACAAACGATTTACGCTGAAAGTGATATCCGTACACTAAGGCAATTTCAAAATATAAAAAAACAGTTTGAATACCGATACAAAATACTGACAATACCATACCATTTTTCCGCGTACGAAGTAGCGGGTATTTGCTAGTTTTTTATAAAATACTGCCACCTCAGTTGTCACTATGAAACTGTAAAAATATACTGTTAACGATCAATAATTCGTCCAATAAGATACAATTAATAATTCGGTCTATTAATTCAGAAAAAATGGACAAAACTGCAACATGACTAAAACATGATTTTTAGTAGCATTTTCAGGAGCGTTTAGCTCACAGACAGCTTGATATAGGAACGATATGTTTGGCAAATCATCATTAATCAGTCCAAACTTTATTTTCGTGGGGTGACTGGAAATTGTATGGACCGCGACCCAGCCTAATGTACATAGGCAGTTTCTGACTCCGTTCGCTTACATCATTTATAATTAATAGTCAATGACATACACCTAAAGGTCATTTGAAACGTTGGTATTGTTCGGATACATTCGTACCTGTATAATGTACAAACATACATACATACACACATGCATGCATACATACATAGTGCATAATAATAATGGAATTACAGATATTCGTATCCAATCAAGTGTAACAAACATACAAAAAAGTTCTTGGTTTCCATTATTTGAGTACAATTAATTTAAAACAATGTGTATGTAATGACAATTCGAGTAATCGTAACTGCCAAAGGTGCGACGGCATGACATTGGACGAATTGGCTCGATGTGGAAATACTCATCGTGTTGACGACATGCAATTTCAAAAGGAGCCACTTTAAATCAATTACAATGCATGTGCTTCAAAAAAAGAATATTCCCTCCGTTATGTAGGTAACCTCTTGCCAATGGCCAAACAATGAAGTAAAGCACCGTTAAAACGGCATTCAAAGCACAAATAAATGCCGAACTCATGGTGCATTCTCTATTGACCGTCACAGAGAGCACTCACCGAAATGATATCTGATTCACTATACACGCATACACACATGCTTGCATATGTATATTTGTGAGGTTTTTTATTTAACGAGATGAAATCGTCGAAAGACTCTGGCACCCTAGCGAGGAGTGCACAGCCCTAACCTCGTTACAACAGCTCGATACACTGTCCGACTCGCCCCTTTGGAATTACTTATTCTGCTCTATTAAGGGGCTTTTGTTCTGGCTGTTTACTGTTTCTTCCCAAGTTGTTATCATTCTTCCTTGAGGTATTTTGGTAGACGTATGTACATCTTGCAACATGTCCGTACCACCGTAATTTATTTTCTCGATTTTATGATTCTAATGATAGATTTTTCCTTTCGGTATCCTGTATCCTGCTTTTATTTTTTAACTCATCCATATATAAGAATTGATATGTATGTGGAGTTGTTTTAGTCGAAACTTCTCTTTGGTTGATGAAGTTTCGGTTTACGGATTGGAAAAGACTGGCTGTAGCCGATATCCTTGCGCTCAGGTCGTTATCACATTTTCCATCTTCACTTATGGTGACATCCAGGTATCGAAATTATTATTTAGTTCGTCTTCCTATATATTGTCTGCGGTTTCTTTCGGTTCAGGTTTAAAAGCTATATAAAATATTCTAACCATCTCTTCATTGTATGCTCTTCGTCCTTCAAAAGTTCTCCTTCCTTCTTTCTTATAAACTTTATTGGGCAATCATTGATTGGGTCGTCTTAGATTTTCAATGTTTTGTTGAACAGCTTTTGATTTTCGTGTGGATTTATTCAAGTCTATAATCTCAATTATTTAATTTTTTGAAATTAATTTACCATCTTCTATTTCATCGAGTACCAAAAACTGTCTTCTTCGAAGTAATAATTAATTGAGATTTAAAAAAATTATGAAACATTTCAAATTATTATTATCATTTAACCGGCATATAGAAAACATCCTCTGACGCACATATAAGCCTATAACTTAGTCGACGGATATTGACTAGGGTTTGGGGTCCGGGAATTCCCGAATCGTTTTTCCCGGGAATACGGGAAATATTAAAAAAAAATATTTATTATGTTGATCAATAATTTAATGTTACTATATAAATTGGCATTTTTAGATGTATTTCAAATTCATATATGTATTTACATTACTGACAATAATAAGTATTTGTTGAGTATTTGTTTATATTATATTACTACAAACAAAACTTTTTTATGCGAAACCCAGCTAGGGGAATAAAAACTTTTTGTGAGGCTATTTGCAGGATCTTTATTGTGAAATAAAAATATCATGTCGACAATACTATGGCTTACATAATGTAAATTTTCTTGTTTCCTAGAAGAATTCTTGAAGAACAATTTACTTATCATAACAGCAAATGTAAATTCATAATAGGAGCATGATAATTCACAATCAGCACTCTAAATTCGTAATGTGAAATGTAAATTAATATTGAGAAATATAAAATCATAATAAGAACATACAAATTGATAATGAGATATATAAATACAAAATGAGAAAATCCAAATTGATAATGAGAAAATTCTTATTCAGGAATATATATTCATAAAATATAAATTCATAATCAGGAACTGTAAAATTTATAATCGAAGCTATGTATGTACGTTTTTCTATGGATATTTTCGTAGAAATACATATTTTATCAATGTTTTCATTATAAATTTACATTTTTTATGATTTTATATTTTTATACCCCCCACCTCCAGGATGGGGGTATACTAACTTTGTCATTCCGTTTGTAACACCTTGAAATATCGACCCTATAAAGTATATATATTCTTGATCGTCATAAAATTCTAAGACGATCTAACCATTAGGGTTTGCATCCCGGGATTTCCAGCGGGAAAATTCCCGGGAATTCGCACATTTTTCATTTCCCGTTTCCCGGGAATCCCGCGGGAATTCAGTAGAAAATTTTACATATTTCATCGCATATTTTATTCCATCATTTCCACAATAAAATTAAAAAAATGTTGTATACAAATTTAGATAACATAGCTTCTAATTAAATATGTCAAATATTTCAGTTGGATGACACAATATTTTTAAGCTGCGTTCGGATGTAGACTCAAAATCAACTTTTTCGGTTTTTTTCTGTCAAGCTCCATATGAAAAAATTAAAATCCGAGAAAAATAGATTTTGGGCGTGTATCCGAACGCCAAAAATAAAGAATTTAAGGTTTTTGAAGCGACAGGACAAAGAACAAACATTTCATTTAATGTGAACGATTGTTCTCCGTCGCGTCCACATTTTCCAATAAAATAAAAAACATCTGATCTTTAATTAATTTTGAAACTTGAAAAGATGTTTGAATGGATCTCACATTGCGCTTTATTATATGAATTCTGTAACAGTTTCGTTGTGAAATATATATTTATTTTACTTTAATAAAATGTGAATGTTTCATTGGAAAAAAAATGAGCTTAACTCATGGTAAACTGTATGTTGACGATTTCCCGCACTGTCCCGGGATCCCGGGAAATTCCCGTTTCCCGGGAAATAAAAAGTACGGGAAAATGCAAACCCTACTAGCCATGTCCGTCCGTCCGTCTGTTGAAAGCACGCTAGCATCTAAACGAAAGGAGCTAGAACGTTCATATTTTCCATAAATGCGTCTTATAGTCGTAGATCGGTTGGGATTGAAACGGGGCGAAATCGGCCCAAAGGGAAAAAAATTTCCCTCACATGGACTAAAAATACGCACAATAATCCCTGATATTTTAGCGTATTTAAGTATGTTTTTTCAATATGACTGTTTATATTTCCTTGATATTTGGTATGCGCATTCCACTTATATAGCAAAACGGGCACCATAAAGTGATTCTTACTTTTAGGGGGAGAAATGGGACAAAAAAGGGATAAAAATGGTACATATTAAACGACAACAGCTAGAAACACGAAATTCGGTGTGTACATTCCTCTAATTGAGTAGATACATATTATAAAAGTATTTTTTTCCAGATTCGTACTTTTAAGGGGTAAAATGGGAATAGAGGGATCAAAATGGTACCAACCAAACGGCTGTACCTAGAACAATGAAATTTGGTGTATACATTCCTCTGATTGCATAGACAAGTAAAACACACGGATTTTTCAAAAATCGTACTTTTTGGGGTCAAAATAGAAAAAGGGGATAAAAATAGTACCAACCAAATGACCGCAGCTAGAGTCATGAAATTCGGAGTGTACATTCCTTTGACTACGTAGACATTAAAAATAAAAGGTTTTTTCCCAAATACGTACTTTCAAGAGATACAATGGGTACGGAAGGATAAAAATGGTACCAACCAAACGGCTGTACCTAGAATAATGAAATTCGGAGTATACATCCCTCTGACTGCGTAGACACGCAAAATAAAAAGTTTTTTTTCCAAATTCGTAATTTTTCTTTTACGGCAAAAATTTGTTGAATCATGAAGTTAGGTTATTTTGCACTATCTACGTCTGATAATGGATTTTCAAAATTTGTACTTTTGAAATAAAAATAGAATGGAAATACAACCAACTGTAGCACCCACTATCTACCAATATTTATGGTATTTAAGCTTTTTGAAAATATAAATATAAGAATATTTATTTTTTGATTTGAAATAAATAGTGGTTTGAAATAATTAAAATATTACATTTATTGAACTGGGATATTGTCCTGGCTCAAAACCATTTTGCTTCTATATTTAATAGAATGCAAATTTATTTACAAATGGTATGGCGACATTTATTACTTGGCTGCAGACTACCACGATCATGATTTCGACCATGTCAAAAGTCTTTTCAAGTGGCTTCGCAGCGACTTTTCAACATCAAACCCGGCCTCTATAAGGAGATGATTCTCACAAACGAACGAGAATCACAACTCACTTGCCGAATTTGCGTTTAAAAAATCGCACCAAGTAATAAAGTAATATTACATTTATTTATAAAATTATTTTTTCAATATTTGTATTTGTTTTGGTTTGGCTATATACAAAAAAAATATATTTTCCTATAATATTACTGCACTTCTACGAAAACCGACAACCTCTGTGGAATGCAATCCATGGTGGAGGGTATATAAAGTTCGGCCCGGACAAACTTAACGCCGTTTTTACTTGTTTCATTATGAATTCATATTTTCTGAATATGAAAACGTATTTTCTGTTTATGAATTTGGATTTTCTGATTACAAACTTGTATATTTCATTATGAAATGGTATGTTCCTATTATGAGTTAATTATTCTCAATATAAATTAACAATTTTCATTATGAATATATATTTCTCATTATGAATTAACATGTTCCTATTATATATAATATGAATTTACATTTCTCAATATAAATTTGTATGTTCCGAATATAATCTTGAAAAGGTGTAGAGTAAAATATTTGTAAAATGAAAAATATTTTGTAAAATATTTTGACAATAACATTCGTTTTTAATTTGTAATATGACAGTATGGAAAAAAAACACACCAGTTATTAAATGTTGATATTTAAAACCATATTGGACATACCTATAAATAAATTACTTTTTCCCGGTTACACATGTAGTACGGTTACCTTACAAACTAAAGAGATAATCCATTCTCAAAAAAAATTTAAATAATATGTGTTTGTTGGACAAATGCTAGGGATGTCAAATCCGGCCCACTTCGGGAAACCGGTACATTTTATATTATTTTTATTTTTTTTGAGATTATTGAACACAAAAACCTTAAACCATAAGAATTCGAATACTGTAAACTTACTTATTTTCGATTTTTAATTTCATTTTCATATTTTAAATGAAAAGTCACTTAAACCGCCGATCCTTTTTATTGAAATTACCAAATTATTGTGAGGTTTGTTTTGAGCTTTCTTTTGGACACCACAAGAAATACGTTAGAGAATGATATGTTATCTTATCAAGTATTTTCACACACAAGTATACAAATATGCATTTCGTCTAAATCAGCGATGAGACATATGCACTCAGAAGAAAGTATGCCAGGGATTAAGTAAATATGTACCGAGGAAATTTGAACTTCGTATAGCGCTAAGGAAATCATTTCTCACATCAAGTACAAACTTCTCAATGAAAATGGAACATGCTTTGAACTTGATTCCAGTTCAAATTTTCCTCAAGATAAGTAAAATTTACTCAAACTGAGGAACATTTTTCTTCATTCTTAAAAGCTAGTAAATTTTCTTCCGCACATGTATGAATACACTTAATTGTAAGAAGTTTTTACTAGATCCAAAAAAGTTTTTAAGTAAATATGCAATATTTCTTCTGGCTTTGAAATAATTCAACTTAATTTTCCTTATCGTAAGGAAATTTTAACTAAACTGGAGTAAAATTGATAAACTAAATTGGAGTATGGATTTTATTCAGATTTAAGAATGCTATTTTTCTGAGTGTACCCGCAACTCAAGATTTTGGGGTTGTCTGGGAAATTTTACAAACAAATTCTAGTTTTATATGACAATCCCTACAAGAAAAATTGTATCACTTTTCAGTATATTTGGACTGTAGCACAGTGCTATAGATATGTATGTCTATCCAGTATAGTTTAGTGTGGACCAATATTGTCTAGAGAAAACACAAAGTGGTTGGATTTTTTTAATTCAACAGATTATGAAAGCAAATTTAGTGTATGTATGTAGTCAACAAGGGTTTCTTCAGTTTTACGCTATTATAAGCCACTTCAAATATATGGGGCACCCTCATGTACATCCTGCTGAAGGATTGTGTCGCATGATTGCAAGACAAATATTCGAAATTTCCTTTTAATAACAATACCTGTCTGGGTCTGGGAATAGTTTTATTGAAGTACACATGCTTCTGGGTTTCGCAAGAAATAAAAACAAATAATTAAAATCAGACAGAGGGAGTTGGTGGAGCACCGACGTGAAATCCTCATTCTCTTGACACGATTCACAGTGTATCAGTTTCAGCTGCTCTTGATACTCTTTTCATTCACTTGCACATGCAGACAAACATATGTATATAAGTACATATTTATTTAATGACGTAGAAAAATGAAGCACTGCCTGTCGACAACTTTTCCCGCGAAAGAAGAAAAAGAGTTGAAATGCCCCCATCCATGTTTATACATTCTTAGATGTGCAACACACAATAGTTGCATTGACACCGGCTCCAAAGCAAGAATCTTTACTCGCATAGCTATCCACATGTGTGCACGGAGATGATAAGCATGTGTGTATGCGAGTATGTGTACGTGAGGATGCACGTTAATCACGAGCAACACAAATCCATAACAATTAAATTCAAAAATTGTATGAATACATTTCTTGTGTGTTTGGGCTTCGTCGGCTGCTTCTTTCTTTTGTTAGGAATGAAAAAGTATCCGTCCGTGCAACGTGTTATTAAATGTTTCTCGGTGGGTTTCCAGTTAATGTGATACGATGATGGTGGGGTCGACTGCTAGGATGGATGGATGGTTGGATTGTCGGTTGCATTGTTGCGTTGTCTGAGGCCGCTATTTACAATTTTGTTTTGGATATTTCCCAGTTGGTGCTTTGCTGTTGTTGCAGTTGGTGCTACCTTTCTTAAAGTGCCGTCAACGTGTGAGACAGACATTTCTCATTCCTCCCCTGATGTCAACGAGCAGTAAGTACAGAAGTGCTTGGAAGAGTGAGGAGTGAGTGATCTGCACCATGCACTTGACAAACATTTCTGATGTGGATGTGGATGTAGATGTTGACGGTGTTATTGTGGCAGTTGGCGGTTGCTGGTGTTGGTGGTTGTTATTTATTTTGTCTGTTGCTGATGCAGCCACCTTTGGTCTGTCGCTGGCTGTTGCATGAATGCCTTGTTGTTGCTGCTGCTGCTGTTGCATGGATGCTTTTGTTCTTTTGTTTCGGCCCGATCTGGTAATGTGTGATAAAAACTATTCGGATGGCTTGCGTGATGGTGCATATTTCTCGTCGACATTACATTACACATATGTATGCACAAATGATTGTACAATGTATGTCTGTATGTGCATTGTACAACACACATGTAGTGTATGTATGTTAGTACCTGTTTACTTCGTGGCTACATAGTAAGATAATGACGAATGACGTGATCTGTGAGTTGAGTTCCCGTAAAGTTGGTTTACTGACACATTCAAACAACGCCATTCGCATGTGCGATGCACTGAGACGGACGGATGGATGGATAGGTAGACACATCGCTGGTTTGAAGTTGGCTTGAGTAGAGTCAGTAAGAGATGCTCGGGTCGCATGCTTGGATATATAAAAATTGTATTCTGTTTCTTAGAACTTTTGCTCATTTAACTGTTATTCTATTCGGCCACACTCCATTCATATGAACTGAACGTACATAGAGTCGCATGGAGGAACAGCTAGTGTTTGTATTTCCCCATACTTTTTAATTTCCCGGGAATTATTTCCCACATCCCGGGATTCCGGGACTCGACGGCAAATTCTCTAACTTATATAATCAAAGCCATCAAATATTACTAAAGCAGTAACTTTAGCATAACAGTTGTAACATTCAATGGATAATTTTCTTTTCATTCTTTAAATATCTAAAAGAGAGAAATTTAAATACTTCACTAAATTCCAAAAAAAATATTTAAAGATTTACTTTTGTTGGAAGGTTTTTTCCAAATTTGTACTATTATGAGGGTAAAATGGGAATAAAGGGATAAATCTGGTACCTATAATGTTTTGTATTTAGTTGAATCCTTTTATAGCGTGAAAGCGCACCATAAATTGGTCCATACTATTAGGGGGAGAAATAGGGCATAAGGGATAAAAATGGTACCAGAGAAGCGACATGTACACGAAAAATTGAAGGATTTTCGAATTTATTACCTTTAAGTGGGGGAAATGTGGAAAAAGGGATACAATTGGTAGCGACCAAATGGTTGCAGCTTTCACTTTCTGAATCGATTTAGCAATGTGCGTCTGCCCGTCCGTCCGTCCATATATTCTTGTAATCAAAGTACAGGTCGCAATTATTGTCCGATCCTAACAAAAATTGGCACAAGTAAGTTTTGCTAGCCAAGGACGAACGCAAATCGGCTCATAATTAGATCTAGCCCCTTACAAATGTCGTTCTCGTTTAGAAACCACATATTATATTCAATTTGCTTTAAATTTGGCGCAGCACCTTATAATTCACCTAGAAACAACTATGGTGAAAGCGAGTCAGATCGGTACAGATTTACATATAGCTACCGTACAATTTTAGACCTCGATTTGGCTTTTCCGCTCTAGAGACCACATATATAGTACCCATACAGACATCGTTCCCGTTATTACTTTTTCCTCGAATTCAATTGTAACGCGGTAGAATGTGGAAGGCCCGTCCGACTTTAGCCTTTCCTTATTTGTTTAATTGGCTGTGTGTGTGTTTTTAAGTATATTGTAAATATCAACTTCCGATTCATATACATTTTGGAGAGTTTTGGAAAATTCAAAAATGACGTTAACAGGGCAGGGGAGTGATTTTGGGGGTTAACCCCCCAGAGAGGTTTCTCCTTCTAGACTTTCTGAAGCAATAAAATATACAATTTTTATGTTCTTTTTAAAATAACATGTCTGAAATGGTATTTTTGCGGTAAAATCATGAAAACAGAAAAATTACATAAAAAATCGTGGACACTTTCTTGAATTATGGGCAAAGGTTATGAAAAATACAAACAAACTAAACGAATTGTGCCAATTTCAAAATTGTGTAATGCTTATTTCGCTAATGGACACCAAATTGTTCGGAAAAGTTTCATTTTTATTAACCGATACCACTTCTTGACATTCGAATAGAGCAATATCTTATGAACTTTTAATTGTGTACTACAATAAAAGTTTGAAAATTTAATAACAAAATCTTTTAGTAATTTTAAAAAAGTGTAGATAAGAATCTGTAAGGATTCTTATCTGTGTCATTATGAATTCTAAAAACATTCTTAATAAAACCAAATAATTTGCTTGATGCTTGTAGAACGCTAAAATTTTGCGATGCGACATTTTTATGGAGCTATATCTAAATCTGATGCAACAACAACGGTTTCTGTTACTTCTAATTTTTTGGGAGTTTGCAATGATGTTTGATGTAAACATATTTCTCTTTGTTCATTTACAACATGTGATGACAAGTTTACCGGAAACAAACAAATTGTTCCCACAAAAGAAACTCAAAAACGATGTTCACTTGTCTAAATGCATTTTTTCTCTTCGTGTAGGTCTCTATTTTAAAATCTACTTTATTCTTTAAATAAAAGCAGCGATTGTCTGCTGTCGTTGTTGACATAACAGCAGTTTTTTGCTATCTTACATCACCATTCACACTGCTAAAGAGTTTGCAGTCTGCTAAAATTGGCTGCTGTTAATTAAAATATAAAAAAATAAGCGTTCATAAGCGAGTTTGGCTCGTATCATTAATTGGTAATAAAGTGCAAAATTTTACTTAGATTTAGTAAAAATGTACTTGGTTTGAGGAAAAACTTACTGGAATTTTCCTCAGTTTGAGTAAATATTTCCCTATTCCCTATTTGCCAAAAAGACTTAAGCAACACAATTTTTCATTTTCTTTTTTATACCCTCCACCACAGGGTGGGGGTATACTAAGTTTATCATTCCGTTTGTAACACCTTGAAAATCAACCTGAGGCCCTATTATTGATCGTCATAAAATGCTAAGACGATCTAGCCATGTCGGTCCGTCTGTTGAAATCACACTAGCATCTAAAGGAAAGGAGCTGGAACGTCCAAATTTTGCACGAATATATCTTGTAGTTGTAGATCGGTTGGGATTGCAAATGAACATCGGTCCACAGAGACACATTTTTCCCTCACAAGGAGTGAAAATATCCATAATAAAGGGTGATTTTTTAAGAGCTTGATAACTTTTTTTTAAAAAAAAACGCATAAAATTTGCAAAATCTCATCGGTTCTTTATTTGAAACGTTAGATTGGTCCATGACATTTTCTTTTTGAAGATAATTTCATTTAAATGATGACCGCGGCTGCGTCTTAGGTGGTCCATCCGCTTAGTCCAATTTTGGCATTTCCACGTTTTTGAGTAACAGAGACCCAATTGGTGCGAACGGCGACGAATCGAAAATTGGTGGTCATCATTAACACTGGCCGATACAGCTGCGATATTTTCTTCAGTTCGCACTCTACGTAAGCGTGTTGGTGGTTTAATGTCCAACAATGTAAATTTGGTGCGAAATTTAGTCACAATAGCCCGAATAGCCGCTTCAGTGGGTCGATTAAACTGACCATAAAATGGAAGCGCGCAATGAACTTTCTTAACAGAGCACGCATTTTGATAATAAAATTCAATAATTTGCAAGCGTTGTTCGTTTGTAAGACGATTCATGATGAAATGTCAAAGCATACTGAGCATCTTTCTCTTTGACACCATGTCTGAAATCCCACGTGATCTGTCAAATACTAATGCATGAAAATCCTAACCTCAAAAAAATCACTCTATATTTAGAGTATTTCACCATGTTTTTCGAATATATTTTTTATTTGTAGGGGAAGAAATGGGACAAAAAATTGTACCTATCAACCAGCTACAGCTAGGAACACGAAACTCGGTGTGGTCATTGCTCTAATTGAATAGATACATAATATAAAAGTATTTTTTCCAAATTCATACTTTTGGGGGATAAAATGGGAATAGAGGGATAAAAATGGTACCAACCAAACGGCTAGACATAAAATAACGAAATTCGGTGTATACATTCCTCTGATTGCATAGACACGTAAAATAAAGGTATTTTTCCAAATTCGTACTTTTGGGGGTTATAATGGAAAATGGATAAAAATTGTACCAACCAAATGCCGCAGCCAGAGTAATGAGTATAGATTCCTCTGACTCCGTAGACACGCAAAGTAAAAAGGTTTTTCCAAATTCGTACAAAAGTTCGTACTTTAAGGGTTAAATAGGAATAGATGGATAAAAATGGTTCCAACCAAATGGCTGCACCTAAAGTAACGAAATTCGGTGTATACATTCCTCTGGTTGCACAGACACACATAATAAAGGGATTTTTCGAAAATCTTACTTAAGAGGGGAAATTGGAAAAGGGGATAAAAATTGTACCAACCAAATGGCCGCAACTAGAATCATACATTCCTCAATCAATCAGCCACAGCTACATCCTTCTAATTGTGTAGACGCTTTTCGAAGGTCGTATTTTTAAGTGGGTAATATGGGAAAAAGGACACGCAAAATATTTTTTTTTCAAATTCGTACATTCTTTTGTTGCTTTAAGACATCACGAAGTTTGGAATGATAATATGATGGAAATACAAAAAACCTGAAAATGCACCCACTCTCTCCAAATATTTAGGGTATTTAAGCTTCTTTGAAGATTGCTACCTTATATTTACTTTTCGAATTAACTTGTAGTATTATTTAGATATATATAGTAACAAGTAAAAAGGGCTGGGTCGAACCTAATATACCCTCCACCACGGATTGCATTCCACAAAGGATGTCGATTATACAGTAGTGCAGTAACATTACAGGAAAATTTTACTTTCTTAAATATAACCAAAACAAATAAAAATATTAAAAAATATAAAAAATAAAATTTTAAATACAAATAAAAAAATAATTATTTTAAACCACGTTTATAAGGCAAGGCTACCAAGATGTCTTCAAAAAGGCTTAAATAACCTAATATTATCAGCTACTGCCGTTTGGTTGGTTGTATTCTATTTTAATTCCTATTTTAATTCCAAAAGTACAAATTCTTGAAATCCATTATCTATCACGTACACAGTGCAAGATATCCTAATTTCATGATTCCAGCCATTTGCTCGCTACCAGTTTTATCACTTTTTCCCATTTTTGTCGTAAAAGCAAAAAATACAAATTCGGAAAAATTTGTATCCGCTTTTACCCTGTTAAGTACAAATTTCGAAAATTATTTTATTTTTTTGTCATTTTTACGAGTTATTTTCTAGGTGCAGCCGTTTGGTTGGTACCATTTGTATCCCTCTATTCCCTTTATCCCTTAAAAGTACGAATTTGGATAAAATTCTTTTATAATATATATCAACTCAATTAGTACATTCCACACACCGTGTGGAATGTTTCTAGCTGTTGTCGTTTGCTAGATACCATTGTTATCCCTTTTTGCCCCATTCTACCCCCTACGAATAAGAATCACTTTATGGTGCACGTGTTTGCAATAAGGGGAATGAATCATAAAGAATTTAATTAAACAGTTGCTAATTGTAAGGCAACATTGTGATCCCTTGATCAGATCTGAGCTGGACATGCAATATTATATTACAGTAAAAAATTTATATAAAATGCTTTTGTAAGTTTCAGGGCAAGGTGCAGAAAAAAATCCGCGGAATGAGCTATATGGTTTGAGTTCTTTAAACATTTTTTAATTATTATTTTTTCTTTGTGTTGTGAAGAAGAATTCGAAAAAAGTTCCAAAAATTTTTTTCAATCCGAATTTTTTCGAACATTAATGGAAAAAATAACGTATGTGCGTAGCAGAAAATGACCACCTCTTATAGGATCATTTTTCAAAGCTAATCGAAAAAATCCCCAGTTGTATTCATTACTTAAAAATAATAATCGCATAAATAAACCAGTAAAAAAGAGTTAAGTTCGGCCGGGCCGAATCTTATATACCTTTACCACGGAGTACAATAAAAATCGTATATTTTAAAATACATACAATACGAAGTTGATATGGGTAATTCCACAAGACTTCGACACAAACATTCTACTCGTTCTTGCGGGTTATATGGCGCTCATCTTAGTGGTTTGAGTTTTACAGTGGTCCGAAGTGTATAATCTTTTGCGTCTTTATGAAGAGATATCTTCGTTAATGTTGTAATAACTGAAAAGATTTCCTCTTAACGAATAAACAAATTGGTATGAATATCAATTTTTCTATTTCAGCACGACAAAGGTGTAGATTTTACGGCATTCACAAATGCGATTTTGTGAAATACATATGTAGGAAAAAAGTAAAACTGAGTTCTATAGTCCCATATACTTAATTAATTTAGTTTCTAATGGCCTAAATCGACTATAACATTGTTCGACAATCTATATTACACTTGAACCGGATTATACACGTTTGAAACTTTAGGCAAAATGGAATTAATCGGCGATTTCAGTTTTTCATTTCCTCATCCTGTGGCCCCTACAGGATACCGATCCTACCGTCCCTACGATACCGATTTTAAAAAATCGAATCTTGTGTTTCGCGACATCGTCTGCGTTATCCGAATCAAGAAGTTGACTGTCTACTTGCCATGTTATAAAGTCTCTTGCCTCGGCATTAGTGTTTATCATAACTGTCTATTACCGGGAGGAAGAGCATCGGAGAGAGAATATATAATAATTTTACTCTTCCTTTAAATAGCAAAATAAGAAGATGAGGAAATGCATTATAGGATTATAAAAGCCTCTACATTTTGGATTTCGACAGTTGTCATGGTCTCTTTTTCTGAATTCTGCCATCTTTCCACTCACAGGGGAAACCTCCTTTTCTGAATTGTGACTATTGCGCCTTCTTACCACTCACAGGGAAACCTTTAGAACTCCAATATTCATTTATAATTATCCGATTCATAAATGAATGTCAAACTAACGCTGATAGAATAGAATCATGAAATTTAAAGTATATTTAACAGATATTATCCTCTTTAATTTGATACTTATATCGATATCAAGATGGATTTAACGACTGGATTACTTTTTACGGATTTACGCCGATAAACCAGCAACTCTTGAAACATTGGAAGCCAATATTCAAGCCACCATTGACGCCATACGGCCAGATGTAGTCAGCGTCACCAGTCATTTGTAAACGATTGCACTGGCAAGAAAAAATCTGTTCGCACACATAGACTCTTATGAACCATGAACCTCTGTCAACGGCCACAAAACCTGAAGATGAGGAAAGACCACAACTATGCAAAATCTAATTGGACGCACTCAAAATTATTGCCAACCTACACCCACACATCCGAACATTAGCACAAAAAGTGTAAATGAGGAGATGTTAACATGTTTACATTGACAAACGACAATGTCAATTTGAAAAATTAACTGAATAACTCCTGATAAAACGACAGACACCAACAAGCTGAGACCTCCTCTACACCCGCCAGCTCGACTGACTCCGTAATCACATATCGCAATAAAGGCAACACACAAAACTCGATATCTCATATGTCAGGTTTCTTCGAGCCAAGTGCCCAAATTGACTGTCGAAAATCACGAAAACTTAACACGATACAACATTTAATTAATACAATATCCAACATAGGATGGAGTGTAATAAAATATGCAGCTCATCACAACATCTTTTGGAGATGGGTCACCTCTGATTTTGATGAAATTTATTACATGGATTCTACTCGTTGTTGTTGGTTATTTTGAGTTTGTGCGAGTTTTTACCCGCCTTTGGAATAAAAATGACCTTTATGTCCCTCCAGAGCTTACAAATGTATGACAGTTTCAAACAACATGATGTGACACTTAAGTTAGTTTCACGCCAAATGAGTGTAACACCAAGAAATAATCTATCTAGACCCACCTTTAAGTACACCGATCGGCTTAGAATCACCCGCTGAGTCGATTTAACGATGTTTGTTTGTCCGTCCGTCTGCTGTCCATATAAAGCTGTTCGCACTCTACAGGTCGCAATTATTATCCTATTGCCATGAAATTTTGTAGAACTATTTTAATTTTGGCCAAAGAAGATCGCTATTGAATTTGAAGGAATTCGGTTCAGATTTAGATATAGCCTCTATACAAATATCACTATAATTTACACTATTACTGCTCTAGAATACACATTTTACATGGGATCTTGACAAAATTTTGAGGATCATGTTATATTTCAACTCGAAACAGCTAAAGTGAAATTGGACCACATGGGTCCATGTTTTGATATAGCCACCATACCTGAAACCATTGGAATCAATATATTTATATATATTCTTAAATCTCCAGTTTAAAAATTTATAAACCAATACCTCTTCTACTAGTCCCGAAAAACAACAAATCAAACAAAAAATGTGGAAGTCATTGCGAATTTTATAAACAATATATCAAAAATTTCACTAAAATCGTAAAAACCTTAAATACTGGTTCATATTGCAAGTTTTTGATATAGTTTGTTAAGGGCCACGTATTTTTCTCAATACCATGTTCACGCGTGCATTTTGCTCAAGAAAACCCTGACACCGAACGGACACTGATAAAAGCGAACACATAAAACAAGCCAATCTTTCATTTTAGTCGGGAGGCGCTGAGACCATCTTTATATTTGTGGATCTTTACATGAATTATTTAATACTAATACAAAATAATTTTACGTGCCACTGATGGAACATGAACCATCAGCATGCTCCCCCGGCATCACCCTTTCCATTGTGGTCCACTGAACCTTATACATACACATACATACACACATATATATTTATATGTATGCACATTTGACCACACCACAGCAGAGTGTTTTGTGTTACACAATTTGTTCTTTTCGGGTTGATAAACAGATTTTGCTTCGAAATAATTTGCATAATAATTATGCGGAATTGTGCAATACACACATTTAAATGTTAATGGGCTTTGGTTTATCTGTCCACGTACGTACACACATACAGGTACTTCACGCTCTGTTAGTGGTTCTCAACTATATTGTGTATGTGTGAATGATAATTGCGTTTGCGCCTGGTGTGGCCCAAGGACACTCCGCCTAATTAATGAACGTTACAATATTTGTTTATATTTGCGGTACTCAGTTCTGGTGATATTTCACAGCAGAACATTGTCGGACAACCGAACTGAAGTCAAATCAATTTATGGATGTTGGCGTGAGCGCATGCGTCGCGTGTCGCGACACTGCCGTCTTTCCTCAGCTGAAAAGTCGTTTTCCTTAGCCGCCATTCGGAATTGATTTTTAGTCAATAAATTGTCTGTGCAAATGTTTGTAAATACATCCGTTCATACATTAGTGTAAATTATGCATGTAGTTCGAGACTAACTGTTCGAACAGGGTTGGGAATATTTTTACTATCGTACATTTTGTATCATCGCGTCGCAACAGATTTTGTACGGGCTGGGTCAGTCGCAGTATTTCCTTTCTGGTAGCATGGGGAGTGTGGTTTTACCTTATCTTTCAATAAGAGAAATGAGCTCTGAAACAACATCTAATTTTCAAAAAGGCGAGCCCTATTTGCGAAAAAGACGTAAGCGCCAAAAACAAAATTATAAAGGAGACGGGTTTTACTTTGTATTTTTGGTTTATGAGTGTGTATAACTGTGAATTTAGGTAAATAAGTATTGTTTTGTCCAAGATATGTATTGCAAGTACATGCAAGTAGTTTCTTTTACGTATCTACAAGATAACGGGAGTTTTTGTAGCTGACATCTTTTTCGCCAGCACACTATCAAGCTATTTGCAGACGTTGTGACGGTTACGTCAAAAATCTTTTTAAGCAAAAATGGATTGCTTAAAAAGATTTTTTATCTTTGTTAACATAATTATAAAGAAAAAGTAATTGACAAACGTCGGTTTTACAATCTTTAAATCATAACATTGAAAAATCAGTCATCGATTCTTGAAACATATAGCGAGTTCGTGATTTGTTATGGCAGTAAGGTAATTAATAATTTAATTTTGATTTTTAAAATTATAATTTTAATGAAAATATAATAATGTAACAAGCACTATTGCGAATTTGACCAGAAACTGGTTACAGGAAAGACTGATGGAAGTGTGATTTGTCCTTTCCTTCATAAATTTAATTGCTTCTCCGATTTCCGACAGGTTCACACCAAGAATAACGAGCCTATAATCAGTTAAAATGAACCAATATTTAGGAAATTTGAACTGCGAATAGCGCTAAAGCAATATTTCCTCATATCAAGTTCAAACTTTTCCTTGAAAATAGTACATTCTGTGTACCTGATTTTAGTTCAAACCAAGTAAATATATTCTCAAACTGAGGAAAATTCCACTAAGTTTTTCCTTAAACTAAGTAAATTTTTTATTTTAAATAAATTTATATTTTGCTGAAATTTTCCTTATTTAAACTGAGAAAAAACTTACTTGATACAAGGAAAAAGTGAACTAAAAATAAGTTCAATTTAACTAAAAATAATCCAAACAAATTATTTTGCTCAGAGTATGCAAAACCAATACAAAAAATTACAAAATGAAATATTTCTCAAAAGTTTCATGATATCTCTGCCATAAGCAGTTGAGCTAATACTCCATGATTGATGCGAAGGCAAGATGGGCGCTCGCTGTAGTTGTTTATAATATTGCTTCTTAGATTAATATTCAATAATAATCTAAACAACTTGAACAGATTTTTTATAAGTTAATTAATACATAAATGTATGAAGAACTCGTCATAAATTTCATTAACATAATTAAAAAAAGTATTTTTTACTTAAAATTTCCTAAATGGAATTTTTCCATACTAAAAATTTCTTAGTTTTTTTTTTACTTAAAACTTTACAATCTCTCTTATTGATTCTGCAGATGAATCTTATTCTACAGATGTAGAAGAAATAAGTTATTGCGAATTAATGCTTTCCATAGAAGAATAATCTGTATCACTTTCACTGTAGTGCATTTTTGGTTGAAAACTGAAAATATATATTTTTTGTAACATCTAATATGAATGTCAAATACAAATGAACACTCTTACTTTTGATTTCATTACGTCATTATTCACAAACACCGCTAAAAACCAGAATACTTTGCACTTTTCTCTTATTTTGGTTAATTTATTGAAGGATAATTTTGACGTAAGCACCACTTCGCGAACACGAAAAATATAAGCAAATAGCAACGTGGACATACGTCAAAATCCGTTGCTATAAATCCGTAACTGGGCTTTCTAAAGCTTTCCATTCAGAGACTATGTAAATGGTCGCAAATTATCGTTTACAACAAAAAATTAAAATCCAAAATTGTGGCGCTTACGTCTTTTTGGCAAATAGGGCTGGATATATGACATTCACAATTTAGTTGTTGAATTATAAGACGATGTGACAAATTGAAGAATATCGGTTAAGTTATTTGGTTTTTATAACGGAAAAAGTCAAATCCAAAACGAAATTTGTATTGGAACTATATATAAATCTGAACCGATCTGACTCACTTTCAACATATATGTTTCTAGTTGAAATATAAGGAGTTGCGCCAAATTGGAAAGAGATTGGTTAAAATATCCCAGCAGAAAAAATTGGAAGTACTTCCGTAGGAAGCACATTTTAATCGCATTTCCTACTTTTGAGGAAGTACTTTTAAACAAGGTCCAAAGTCGATAATATACTAATATTCCGTAACATTTTATGAATAGAATTTTCACAACTGAATGGGAACGACTTTATAGTATGAGGTCACAAAGGTAAGGTGTCCGCTTTGCACCCAGAAGTTCTCGGGCTCGAATCTTGGTTCGGGAAAAAACTTTTTTTATTTTTTATAAATAAACAATGTTTAATTTTGTATAATTTTGACAATTTAAATTTTTTTATTAAAGAATACAAATTTATTACTTTTTAATGTACTTAAAATAAATTTCAAATTGGAACCAATTTTAATAAAAACAAATAAATGAACTAAACCGAAGCCGCTAAATTATACAGCCATATATACCAAATAATCACTTATGGAGCAGTAGTATGGAGGCAATTCACAGAGGTAGGCACAAATATGAAAGCTCTACATAGTGTTCAAAGATCTGCTTGTATAGGCACTACTGGGTCAAAAGCACTTAACACGTCCTCCTCGATATGCACATCATGGGTACCGCATCGTGTAGTGCACCTCGGCTATCTGCCACCGGATTCTTAAAAATGTCCTGCACATACTTCATCCGACTGTAGCACTCATAATATGATATTCACAAAACCATTCGATTTCAAATTCCATTTAAGAATGGAGTGAGATATCCAATTGTCGAATATTTACACAGACGGCTCCAAAATGGATTCCGGAGTTGGTTCTGGTGTCTTCTTTTTTTACCCCTCTTTTCCGCTTAAAAGTACGAATTTCGAAATATATATTTGTTTTACAAGATTTCTTCATTTTTCTATCTACAGCCGTATGGTTGGTACTTATTCTCTTAATTAAGCCATCGATGTTGTAGTTTGATTGGTGCTGTTTTATCCCCTATCTGTCCTATTTAACCCCCTAAAAGTATGAATTTTGCATTAATAGATTTTTGCTTCGTATTCACGCTATTCTTATATATATATACGGCGGAAATTTCAAAACAATATTAGATATTATTTTCAGTCCTTGCATAGGAAAAATTGTTAACGACAAGATAGAAACAACGCTCAGTGACATCGCGGAGGTGAAAACACGAAAACACACGGCTTTGATAATATTACCACGAAACCAGAGATATGTCCTGCAAAGGTGTGGATAATGTTACCACAAAATCGGAAATATGTAGTGCACTTAGCAGAACCCTGGAGATACCCGGATTAGAGGAAAACATTATAAAAACTATCAGAGAAACACAAAGGAATTATCGTAGAAATCTAAAATTTGGCACATGCTGATATAACAATCACAATTTTGGTTACGTTTTACAGACATCTAACTATTTATCTTTCTGTCTGACCTGTCCGTATGTCTGTCCATCTATTCTTGTAATTACGATGCAGGTCGCAATTGTAGACAGGACCAAAAGAAACTTTGCTCAACGAAGTTTTTCGGTACAAGTGCGAATGCTATTTAATTTGAAGAAAATCGATTCAGATTTAGATATAGCCCCCATACGAGTTTCACTCCCGATTTGACTCTTTCACTCTACATTCCACATATTACATCCGATTTTCTTCAAAATTGGCAAAACATCTTATATTTAAACTAGGAACACCTGTGGTGAAAATAGATCAGATCTTCAGATCTATAGGTCAAATAGACCTATAGTCAGAGTTCAGATTTTTATATAGCTCCCATACAAATTTCGCTCCCGATTTGACTTTTTCCGCACCAGAAACCACATATTGTATCAGATTGTCTTCAGATTTGGCAAAACATCTTATATTTAAACTAGGAACACCTGATATGAAAATTCAAATTTCGCTCCCGATTTGACTTTTTCTGCTCTACAAACCACATATTTTAACAGATCGTCTTCAAATCTTGCAAACATCTTATATTTATACTAGGAACACCTATGGTGAAAATAGTTTAGATCGGTTTAGATTTTTATATTATATAAAAAAATTATTATATAAAAATATTACTCCCATACAAATTTCGCTCCCGATTTGACTTTTTCCACTCCAGAAACCACGTATTATATCAGATTGTCTTCAAATTAGGCGAAATATCTTATATTTATACTAGAAACAGCCATGGTGCAAATGGGTCAGACCGGTTCAGATTTATATATAGCTCCCACACAAATTTCACTTCTTCCACTCTATAAACCGCATATTTTAACAGATCTTCTTCAAATCTTGCAAAATTTCTTATATTGCAACTAGAAACAGCCATGGTGAAAATGGCTCAGATCGGTTCCGATTTACATATAGCTCCCATAAAAATTTCGCTCCCGGAATGACTTTTTCCGCCCCAGAAACCACATGTTTTTACCGAATTTCTTCAAATTGATTGTGAAAGTTAGTTACTTCATTCCATTTTTGGATGTAGCCCCGATACAAATATTCTACTCGATATGACAAATTGGACCAGGTCATATTAGTCTGTGATTAGGAAACATTCAAAAATTCTTCCCGTTTTCATTTTTTAAACGAATTGAGTTGTATTGGGATAGAAAGTGGAGTGTATCGAATAGTCGGCCCGCTCGACTTTAGCCTTGCCATACTTTTTTTATTGTGGTCTTGATTAGGTAAAAATGAATGCTCGCTACTTTACTCCCACAACACTCTAATCTTCTAATTTAATAATTTTAGATGTGTTTTCCATGTCCAACATAACTTTATGAACCAAATATAACAAAAATAATAACCAGCAAATTAAGACTTTTTGAATGGAGCGGAAAGGGCATGCTGAGTAGACCATTTTTGCAGAATAAACTTATAGTCCAGCTGGTCTGAGTTTCTTTTTACAGTGGATTAAAGTTTTAATTTTTTGGTCGAAGGGAGCGAAAAAGGTTTTGTAAGTTAAAGTCTGAGAGAATTCTTATTCTCAGAACTATATTGTGAAATTTTATGAGGATCATTTTTGTGGACGATCTTAAAGTTCTATGAAAAATTTTGTGGGAAAATTTCAGTGGGGGTCACCGAAGACACCAAAGTTGTAAATAATGCTCTTCCTGGAGATATGTCTACAATGGTTTTGAATGCATGACATTTTTATTCTGTATTTTTTCGAGATCTGTCCAACGAATCCGTCTGGTTTTTTGCACGTGTATTAAGAACCAATGTTGCTTGTAACATATATGTAGTAAGGCGAAAAACGCTGCAATTGTTGCTAAAATCAAAAGTTCTCTAACTGGATTCTTAAACAATTCTGTCACAAATATTCCCAATTTAGTTAGCATGAAAAATATATAGTTTCGTCAAAGGTTTTACTGCGAAAATCGGCAAAGCCGCAACTAAAAAAGATGTAACAAATTATAATTTTGATTTAACCTCTAGCTGACAACTTATCTACAGCCGCAATACTAAATGCTTTTGTTTATAAAATTTAAAAATGTCTTGTTTCTGAAAATATATGTATATGGAGTGGCTTTAAATGAAACACAAAGGGAGCTTAATTTAAAATCGACGCTTTATAATTACAATGGCTCCATTGAATGTTTAACAGGGAAAAGATGTGTTTTTAAGAAATTAAAAAAATAACGAATCAAGATGGATGAACTCAGATGAAATACAGCTGATTTACAGAGAGTAAATATGATGATACATTTAACAAGTAAGGAAAGGCTAAAGTCGGTCGGGGCCGACTATATAATACCCTACACCACTCCCTGCGTATATACCTCGCTTTGATTACTAAACCCAGGTATTTTATGGGAGCAATTTTATGTAGTTTATATAAATTATACAGTATACTTTAAATTCATATTTAGTCATATTTAATGAATACGGTAAATAATAAAGTAAGTTATCCAATTTCCAGCAGATATTCTGAGTAAAGTAAATATAACATGATATCAAAAAATTTATTAAGATCCAATGATAAATACAGATTATACAGCGGTAATAGGATGAATCGGACGGGCATTTGAAAGGGGCCTTTAACAACACTTGAGGCCTGTGCCAAAACATATATATTTCTCATTCACGGTAGGTATTCCTAGTTGAAACATTTAATGATCTGCAACATTTGATGAAGATCCGATGTAAGATGCAGTTTTTAGAGCTGTAATAGAGCAGAATGGGTCCCATTTGGGTTATACCAAAGTATGGACATATGGGCATTTCCCAAACAAGTATGGAAAGGCTAAAGACGGATGGGACGACTATATGATACACCCCACTTTCTATCTCATTACAATTAAATTCGGTAAAAAAGTGAAATCGGGCAAAATCGGTTAAACATTCGGGAGCGACATTTGTATGGGGACTATATCCAAATCTAAACCGATCTTACCCACTTTCACCATATGTGTTTTTAATTGGATTATAAGATGTGGCAATTTTAAAGAAAATCGGGTACAATATGTGGTTTCTAGAGCGGTAAAAGTCAAATCGGGAGCGACATTTGTTTGGGGGCTATATCTAAATCGGAACCGATCTTACCCCCTTTCACCATAGGTGTTTCTAGATCGATTATAAAAAGTTTTGCCAATTTTAAAGAAAATAGGGAACAATATGCGGTTTCTAAAGCGGAAAAAGTGAAATTGGGAGCGACATTTGTTTGGGGACTATATCTAAATCTGAACCGATCTCACCCATTTTCACCATAGGTGTTTTTAGTTGGATTATAAGATGTTGTGTCAATTTTAAAGAAAATTGGGTACAATATGTGGTTTCTAGAGCGGAAAATCTCAAATCGGGAGCGACATTTGTATGTGGGCTATATCTAAATCTGAACCGATCTTACCCACTTTCACCATATGTGTTTTTAATTGGATTATAAGATGTGGCAATTTTAAAGAAAATCGGGTACAATATGTGGTTTCTAGAGCGGTAAAAGTCAAATCGGGAGCGACATTTGTTTGGGGGCTATATCTAAATCTGAACCGATCTTACCCACTTTCACCATAGGTGTTTCTAGATCGATTATAAAAAGTTTTGCCAATTTTAAAGAAAATCGGGAACAATATGCGGTTTCTAAAGCGGAAAAAGTGAAATTGGGAGCGACATTTGTTTGGGGACTATATCTAAATCTGAACCGATCTCACCCATTTTCACCATAGGTGTTTTTAGTTGGATTATAAGATGTTGTGTCAATTTTAAAGAAAATTGGGTACAATATGTGGTTTCTAGAGCGGAAAATGTCAAATCGGGAGCGACATTTGTATGGGGACTATATCAAAATCTGAACCGATCTTACCCACTTTCACCATAGGTGTTTCTAGTTCGATTATAAGATGTTGTGGCAATTTTAAAGAAAATCGGGAACAATATGCGGTTTCTAGAGCGGAAAAAGTCAAATCGGGAGCGACATTTGTATGGGGACTATATCAAAATCTGAACCGATTTCCTCTAAATTCAATACCGATCGTCCTTGAACAAAAAAAATAACGTCTGCAAAATTTCATGACAATATGACAACAATCGCGATCTGTAGAGTGCGAAAAGCTTAGATGGACAGCAGACGGACGGACAGACAGACATCGTTAAATCGGTTCAGCTGGTGATTCTAAGCCGATCCGTATACTTAAAGGTGGGTCTATCTATTATTTATTTCGGCCTGTAATCTATTTGATTATCATAGGCATTTTCCAGCTATTGACTTGTAAATAAAATAAAATATATAATTACGGGCCAGAAATTACTCCTTAATTATGCTTGAGAATGAAGTACTTAAATACAAGTATTTTATAAAACTGTATAAACTAGGGAGAGTCCATCATATTTGGAAACATGCACAAGGGTCTCTGATGGTGATCATCATCTAGTTATGAAGGATAAATACAAGGGTAGTTTTTTTGGGAGTGTTACATTGTCTCAATTAAAACGTTTACGTTTCGGACTTAAAAAACAAATACTTAATGATCTCAATATCCTACAGATAAAATCTCAAAAATTGTATTTATGTATTAAGTATTATATGTATGTGATATCTGGATGAATAAAATTTGAAATTGAAAAAATGTTCGCCATTATTTTCGGAGAAGTGTTTGTTACATTCTAATTCTAACATTTCATTATGATATCTCAATTCCTATATATTTTAAGCAATGTTCAATATGGATTTTTGTTCAAAAATTACTTTTCTAGTCATTAGCTAGTACTACATGTAATGAATCACAAACTGTTATTCGCTTTTAATTCTATTCTAATACCAATTAGAGTGATCAAACCAGAAACCGGGTCAATCGGGTTTTTCGTTTGAGACCGACCGTCGGGTTTTTGAAAATCGTGGTTTTCGAAAAACCGAGAAACCCGGTTTTTACGCCGGTCTCAACCAACCGGTACTATATTTTGAGTAATTAGCTAATAAACGCCGAACACAGCTAAAATGGCGGCGTTCATCCTAAGTATGTCAAGTATTTTTTATGGGCACATATGAGAGCAAATTCAGACAGATTGCTTGGTAACTCTGACACCAAGTTCAGCAACATTAATTTTTATTTAGGGGTTTCACAAGGGGTCCTACAATTGTATATATTTATAGTATGTAATATAAATAAACTGGGGTCTTGCAAACTTTCGAGGGTAACTTTTGTTTTGGCAAAACATCTTATATATAAACTAGAAACATCTGTGATGAAAATAGTTCAGATCGGTTCAGATTTATATATAACTCCCATTCAAATTTCGGCCCCGATTTGACTTTTTCTACTCTAGAAATCACATATTTTAACAGATATTCTTCAAATTTGGCAAAACATCTTATATTTCCACTAGAAACATCCATGGTGAAAATGTCAGATCGGTTCAGATTTATATGTAGCGCCCGACTTTAGTCGTTCCTTACTTGTTTCCGTTTTAAAATATGAAAGTTATTAAGCGAATTACTAACCAAGCAGCCAGATCAATGAGTGGGTGGAAAGTTGGTACCAGAGCGAGTTTAAGTGGTCTATAAAGTCGTACTGTTTATACTAAAATAACCAGAATAGATATCCCCCAGAAAACAATTCTCTTAATGCCAGACATATTACAGTGAAAAAATCTGCGAGATCAAAATACATTAAACTATGTATATCTTCAAAGTATTTCTGGACATTATATTTAAAAAGGTCAGTATAATTATATACGGACTATTTTATGTTTATTATTTAATATTTTAATCAGAGTCTGCAAGGAATTTTAATTCCACTAACATTGACTAAAATACCATATTTCATCAATAATGAAGAAGGTCAAAGAAAATCCCCACTTAAGAAATCTTAAAATCTTTGGAATTACCCTATAATGAAAATATTTCCCCATATTTTATTGTTTTAAGAAAACCTGAAAATACCTGGTCCGACCGTTTATTTTTCAAAACAAGAAAACCGGGTTTTTGATATCGTGGTTTTCGAAAAAACCCGAAATACCATATAGAAATCGACTCGAAACCAATATAGAAATGCTACTCCTCCTGGTTCTGGATATTTGAGGATTCTGTAAAACAAAATATTTATTTCGTTGCTGCAACAAAAAAATTTAACGAATCTTCAATTAATGGAAATTATGTTGTATCGTTGTCGTCGTTGTTGCAACTAATCGCTGTTTCGTTGTCGGTCTTTACAATTGTCAAAATTTCTAATAGTTGCGCTGAGCCGTCAAACTGTGTATATGAACTTTGTAATCATAGATAGATTTTCTTCTAGAGCAATTTGTAGTATTGACCCTAATGCTATTTTCCCTTGTTATTTAAATAACCAATGGGAACTTAAATCATTTCCACCCATAACTGCTTATCTCAACAATTATGTACATAAAAACCTTAAAATCGAGATAAAATGTTCGAGATAAACAGTTATCTGAGAAAATCACAGAAATGTTTGTTTCGATATTCAATAATAAATTATTTTAGTTTTTTCTTTGCCACACGAGCATCGAAGAGTTTGTGCAAAACTGTTGTGGTTTTTATCAAATACCAAATAAGACGACACGCTTACTCAAAACAGACCAATTAATACAAAAATGAAATAATATAATAAAATATATCATAAAATAATTGATTACACAATCACTGTGATTTTATTGTACCAATTTCACCAAAGCGAGCTTTCTTATTTTTCGTCAGACAAAACATTGCTAGCAATCATAACAACGAAAGCATCAAAAGCATTTGGTAACTGAAATTAAGTTGAAATAGTAAATATTTGTTAGCAGAAGTTCAATTTACCTCTTCCGTGCACATTCGACTTTTAATATAAACAATATGTTCTGAAAAACTGGACCCTAATATCAGGCCCGTGCGCAGGATTTTCCCCTGGGGGGGGGTTTCATCTACACTCATAAAAAGTTAACCCTCTAATGAGTTAAAATTAACTAAAATTTAGGAAACCAAGTACATTTTTACTAAATATAAGTAGAATTTTGCTGAAATTTTCCTAAATCTAAGTAATTTTTCCTAAAACCAAGTAATTTTTTACTAAATTTAAGCAAAATTTTCCTAAAACTAAGTAAATTTTTACTAAATCTTAGTAAAATTTTGCTGAAAATTTCCTAACACTAAGTAAATGTTTACTGAGGAAAATTTTATTTTATACAAGGAAAAAAGGCGAAATTAAAATAAGTTCAATTTAACTAAAAAATCAAACAAATAGTTTTACTTCAGAGTATGCAAAACTGATACAAAAAATGACAGCATGAAATATTTCTCAAAAGTTTCATGATACCTCTGCCACAAGGAATTGAACTAATACATCATGATTGTTGCGAAGGCAAGATAGACGCCTTCGCAGTGGTTGTTTAGAATAATTCATAAAGTATTTATTCTGCAAACAAACGAGAATTGCTTATTATATTAATATCCAAGAATTTTTTAAACAATTACAAATGTTTTTTATAAGTTCATTAATACTTAAATGTATGAAGAACTCGGCATAAATTTCAGTAAACATTTTAACTTCATTTTAGGAAAAAAACACATTTTTACAAAAAATTTCAGATTTTTTTCACTTAAAACCTTTGAAATATTTTTCCATATAAGTTTGAATTTACTCAATTCTAAGAATTTTTTATTAGATCCAAAGAAATGTTTTTAAGTAACTCTACTACCCTCTTTCTAGTAAATGAACTATTTACTATGGCTTTGAAAGAAGGAAACTTTACTCATACTTAGTTAATTTTCCAACTTTTTAGGAAATTTTTACTGGAGCGTTTGGAAACCACTCATATTTTATTGCCAGGATCTTCGAGAAATATTTTGATACATTGGTCCGACAGACATCGTCGGCAAAATTGCATTTCAGTAATCCATCTATCAGTACACTCAAAGGAATATGTCAGTAAAAGAAAGCAGAAAGTCTACTGAAAGAGCAGATTTTCTGCTGTTAAAAAAGAGACAGCAGATTTGTATCTGCTGAGATGGGAAACAGCTATTTGCTGTTTTTAGCATTATATATGATACGCATATTGTCCCAAGCTAATATAAAAGGAAATTCGAGCTAAACTCGATTATGAACGCATATCTATTTTTATATTTCAATTACCAGCAGACAATTTTAGCAGACTGCAAACTCTTTAGCAGTGTGAATGGTGATGTAAGATTGCAGAAAAAATTGCTGCTATGCCAAAAACATCTGTAATAGCAGAAAAGTGTCTGCTGATAGGCAGTAGACAATCGCTGCTTTTATTAACAGACTTGCTCTCTAAGTGTAGAACTTTTTTAAATAGTTGTTTAAAATTACATACATACATATCGAGGGCTTATAGTGGCTATGAACAAAATATAACTTTTCAGGAGAGCGAAAAGACTGACTTCTCCTTAATTTGAAGAGAAATTTTTAATCATTCTTCTACAGTTTAATCTAAAAAGGATTACGAATTGCAACGATTAAAAAGTTTTCGAAATTTCCTATTATTCGCGGTTTCATATATTTAAAATTGAACACTATGAATGTTGAAATAAGCACATAGCCATTTATGCCCAAATATATAAATAAGATTTATTGTAAACTCCATATCTTTTTTCATGAAATCTTGGCAATGTTGTATAGAAAATGCATTTTCTGTGACGTACACAGCGAATTTAAAGATTCCAGCTTCATCCGTCAGATTGGTCCCTTGTAACATATATGTAGCCAGTCGCGAAAATCGCTGCAACTGATGAAAAATATTTTAACTTTCTTCATTCATAATTCTCAAAATTTTCATACACAAACATTCCCCATGAAGGCAGCAATCCAAAGAAATGCCAAAGAAATATTTTGGTATTCTCAATATAATAATAAGTTACGCCGGTTTTTCTAAATATACTATTCACAATTTCTGACTTTACAGACACAATTTTTCTTATTTTAGCCTGATAACTGGGGAATCAAAATGATATTAACGCGAATGATTAAACGCGAATTTGATAGTACGATATGCCCTAAATCTAGAAAAATGTTTTAAACAAAATCGGTTATATGCTGCTCCATTGTTGAACTATTTCATTTCCATTATTTTTATGTTCATAGCCACTTATGCAGTCACAAACTAACGTGTGAGGGGATAGCTAAATCAAAAAATTAAAAGAAAATGGCTTTAGAAAAAAATCTTTTCCAAATTTATATGACAGATGACATCCAACTCTGAGAATAGTTTGGCATCAAAAATTCATTTTCGAGAAAATGGTTCATAGCCACTTTTGAACACAAACAACGATCAAATTCCTCGGCGATAAACCCTTCAGTCCCGCATTTTTCTATGATAAATTCAGAAAATTGGATATGCTTTTTGACAAAGTATGGGTCTAAATATGATGTCTAATGAGTTTTGGGGTTTTTAATTTATACAGTAGTTACATGAGTAACAGGATGCTTTATCAAAATCTTTATACGCATATTCCGATTAAATAAAAAATATTTGGAAATGTTTCTTCATTTTTATAATCTTAAATATGTATAAATTCGAAAAACAAACAGTTTTTGCAAGAAGAAACACCTAAAAATTTTAATTCCAAAAAACAAATAATTGGTATTTTAGAGTTATGTCTTCCTTCGTAGATCCCAGTTACTGAGTTTGTTGTTTCTCTTTTGAATAATACAAAAAAATACTAACTCTGAAAAATATTTGACATATGTGAGAAATATAACAAACATTTTAGTAAGTCAAAACTCATTTGTTATTGTTTCGCAACTTAAAAGTAGATTTTAAAATTTTTGAGTTTCCTTTGTGGGAAAAATTAGTTTGTTTGCGGTAAACATGTAATCATTTGTTGTAAATGAACAAAGAGAAATAAGTTTATGTATATCAAACAATTTTCTTCGTTTGTCGAAATGGATTTGTATTATAATTGCAAACTCTCAAAACATTGGAAGTAACAGAAACCGTTGTTGTTGTATCTGTTATGAAAATAGGACACATCGGTTCAGATTTAGATACAGCTCCATAAAAATGTCCAATCGCAAATTTTACATCTTAGCGTTCTACAAACATCAAGCAAATTATTTGCTTTTATTAAGAATGTTTTTAGATTTCATTATGATATCATAGTGATTCTTATCTACACTTTTTTAAAATTACTAAAATATTTTGTTATTAAATTTCCAAACTCTTATTATAGTACACAATTAAAAGTTCATAAGATATAGCTCTAGTCGAATGTCACGAAGTGGTATCGGTTAATAAAAATGAAAATTTTCCCAACAATTTGGTGTCCATTCGCGAAATTAGCATTACACAATCTTGAAATTGGCACAATTCGTTTAGTTTGTTTGTATTTTTCATTACATCTGTCCGAAATTCAAGAAAGTGTCTACGATTTTTTATGTAATTTTCGTGTTTTCATGAGTTTACTGCAAAATTACCATTTCAGACGAGTTATTGTAAAAAGACCTTAAAAATTCTATATTTTATTGCTTCAGAAAGTCTAGAAGGTTTTAAAAAGTATATGTTCGAAACTTCTCTGGGGATGTTGCAGAAAGAATAACTTATTCTTATTATAAACAGATTAATATTGTAAACACAATTTCACAATACAATATTTAAAATCTAATATTGATTAAAATTGCTTTACATGCTACGAGTAAATTTTATATAGCATTTCCTGGTGTATTTTTGCTTTCTTAATTATTTTTTTACATTTTTACTAAATTGCCAATTTTCGTCTTAGCACCATTAACATTTGTTCTCTCATTTTGAAAATATGAGTCCACGCCCCTATATATGTTCAAATAAAAGAAAAATGTTGCGAATTTCTCGTAGAAACAGTGATATGGGAAATGGTAAGCACTAGTGAGGATCGAAAATCAGGAATTTTGTCATACGGTAATTTAAAAAAAAAAATCAACGTTTTTCTGGTATCAGTTAGAAATATATATATTTTGGCAATTATCTCTCTTCGATTTTTTAAATAAATTTTTATTGAAAGCATATTGTGTCACTTGTGCACCATAAGTTTCTCGATGGATTTCCTTTTACTTACTCCACAACAAGTAATAACGTGATTGCAATCGAATTTAAAAATATTTAATCTATATATATAAAAGAGTTGCGTTACTGACTGACTGACTGACTGACTGACTGACTTATCATTGACCAGCCCCCAGACCAAACGGCTGAAGCCAGGGTCATGAAATTTTCAGGGTAGTTCCCAAATATGATGTAGACGTCGACTAAGAAAGGGTTTTACGAAATTCGTACTTTTAGGGGATAAAATGGCCCAAAAAGGGATAAACATCGAACCTTCGTCCTGACTAAACGGCAGTAGCTATAAACATGAAATTCGGTGAGTTCCTTGCAATGACCATGCAGACGAGCTACAAATAGGGATTTTTCGAAATTTGTACTTTTAAGGGACGAGCGGGACAAAAAGGGATAAAAATGGTACCAACTAAAGTATTACAGCTAGAATCGTGAAATTTGGTATGTAAATTCCTCTGACCATATAGAAACGAAGTAAAATTGGATTTATCCAAATTTGTACTTTAAAGGGACCAGCGGGACAAAAAGGGATAAAAATGGTACCAACTAAAGTATTACAGCTAGAATCGTGAAATTTGGTATGTAAATTCCTCTGACCATATAGAAACGAAGTAAAATTGGATTTTTCGAAATTTGTACTTTTAAGGGGCGAGCGGGACAAAAAGGGATAAAAATGGTACCAACTAAAGTATTACAGCAAGAAACGTGAAATTTGGTATGTAAATTACTCTGACTATATAGAAACGAAGTAAAATTGGATTTTTTGAAACTTTTACTTTTAAGGGGCAAGCAGGCCAAAAAGGGATAAAAATGGTACCAACTAAAGTATTACAGCTAGAAATGTGAATTTTTGTATGTACATTCCTCTGACCATATAGAAACGAAGTAAAATTGGATTTTTTGAAATTTGTACTTTTAAGGGACGAGCGGGACAAAAAGGGATAAAAATGGTACCAACTAAAGTATTACAGCTAGAAACGTGAAATTTGGTATGTAAATTCCTCTGACCATATAGAAACGAAGTAAAATTGGATTTATCCAAATTTGTACTTTAAAGGGACGAGCGGGACAAAAAGGGATAAAAATGGTACCAACTAAAGTAAAGGGTGATTTTTTAAGAGCTTGATAACTTTTTTTTTTTAAAAACGCATAAAATTTGCAAAATCTCATCGGTTCTTTATTTGAAACGTTAGATTGGTCCATGACATTTACTTTTTGAAGATAATTTCATTTAAATGTTGACCGCGGCTGCGTCTTAGGTGGTCCATTCGGAAAGTCCAATTTTGGGCAACTTTTTCGAGCATTTCGGCCGGAATAGCCCGAATTTCTTCGGAAATGTTGTCTTCCAAAGCTGGAATAGTTGCTGGCTTATTTCTGTAGACTTTAGACTTGACGTAGCCCCACAAAAAATAGTCTAAAGGCGTCAAATCGCATGATCTTGGTGGCCAACTTACCGGTCCATTTCTTGAGATGAATTGTTCTCCGAAGTTTTCCCTCAAAATGGCCATAGAATCGCGAGCTGTGTGGCATGTAGCGCCATCTTGTTGAAACCACATGTCAACCAAGTTCAGTTCTTCCATTTTTGGCAACAAAAAGTTTGTTAGCATCGAACGATAGCGATCGCCATTCACCGTAACGTTGCGTCCAACAGCATCTTTGAAAAAATACGGTCCAATGATTCCACCAGCGTACAAACCACACCAAACAGTGCATTTTTCGGGATGCATGGGCAGTTCTTGAACGGCTTCTGGTTGCTCTTCACTCCAAATGCGGCAATTTTGTTTATTTACGTAGCCATTCAACCAGAAATGAGCCTCATCGCTGAACAAAATTTGTCGATAAAAAATTTCGAACCGAACACTGATTTTGGTAATAAAATTCAATGATTTGCAAGCGTTGCTCGTTAGTAAGTCTATTCATGATGAAATGTCAAAGCATACTGAGCATCTTTCTCTTTGACACCATGTCTGAAATCCCACGTGATCTGTCAAATACTAATGCATGAAAATCCTAACCTCAAAAAAATCACTCTTTATTACAGCTAGAAACGTGAATTTTGGTATGTAAATTCCTCTGACCATATAGAAACGAAGAAAAATTGGATTTTTCGAAATTTGTACTTTTAAGGGGACAGCGGGACAAAAAGGGATACAAATGGTACCAACTAAAGTATTATAGCTAGAATCGTGAAATTTGGTATGTAAATTCCTCTGACCATATAGAAACGAAGTAAAATTGGATTTTTCAAAATATGTACTTTTAAGGGGCGAGAGGGATAAAAATGGTACCAACAAAAGTATTACAGCTAGAATCGTGAAATTTGATATGTAAATTCCTCCGACCATATAGAAACGAAGTAAAATTGGATTTTTCGAAATTTGTACTTTTAAGGGGAGAGCGGGACAAAAAGTGATTAAAATGGTACCAACTAAAGTATTACAGCTAGAAGTATTAGGTAAAGTATTACAGCTTGAAATGTCCACTGACAACGAGAAGCGCAAATCTAAACGAATTTTTCTAATTTTGTACTTATAAACAATGAGCGGGATAAAAATAGTACTAAATAAAATATTTCAGCTATAGTCGTGAAATTTTGTCTTTAAATTTCTCTGACAACGTAGACTTGCAACATAAATGGATTTCTCGAAATTTGTACTTTTAAGTTGCTAGCGGGACAAAGAGGGATAAAAATGGTACCTACTTTAGTATTACAGCTGGAATCGTGAAATTTAGTGTGTAAATTTCTCTGGCCTTATAGAACCGCAGTAGTTTGATTTTTCGAAATTTGTACTTTTAATGGGTGCGCGGGACGAAAAGGGAAAAAATGCTGTACAATCATTTAATTACGTAAGTGCGGAATATAAATGGATATTTCAAAATTTGTACTTAAAAGGGGAAGTAGTTTAGCTAAAAAAGTACATATCGACAAGCACATTCCTTTGACTATGTGTGTGAGTGCTAGCTAGGTTTCCAAATAACTATTTTAGATATATCTATATCCACCAAAAAAATTAAATAAATACTATCCAAAAACAAAGACGGATAAAATTAACAAATAACTGGCTTTTTCGCGTGCGAAGCAGCGGGTACTGCTAGTAAAAATATAAAACGACTTCAAACCAAAATTAATCTTTGGTTTGCTTAATATGTTATCCAAAATACCTTTTCGAGAGCTAGCCAGTTTTTACGCATGTGTTTTTATCAAATCCGGTATAACTTCCACATTTTGGGTCCGATTTTCAAATCTCTAATTTCTAAATGTTTTAGTTTTTACTTCGAGTTAAAGCTCTTGAGGACCACTAATTAAACAATGTAACCATCCTTAATGGATGAAGAAATTGTAAAATTCTCAATAAGTGATTTCCCTTATTCAGAAGTACAAATTTTGCAAAATTTAATTAAACTCGGAGAACCTAAGGAATAATAATCTGTTCCGTTTCATATGGAAGTAATCAATAACAACACATAAATAAATTTAGTTACAACTCGAGGAATTACTTTTTCGTAATTTAACCCTTTCACTACCGTACTATAAGGAGTGATTTTTGACAATTATAAGTATTTTTTTTCGTTGTGATGTGATGCTAAAAAGCACAAAAATGTTGTTAAAAAAATCTAGTATCCTTCTGAAAGGAGATATGTCCTGGGATTTTATGTCCCAATGGGGTTTTTAAACCTCATAAATTGGGACTAAATATCCCATCGGTAGTTTCTTTTCTGCAAACATACAAATTATCTTAGTAATGTATACCAATGGGATAATATATCCCATTTATGTGGATGAAACAAAACCAGTGGGATCTATTATCCCAAATGGAAAAAAACCCACATAAAATAAAATATTTACAGCATATTGATGTTTACTTACTTGATTATAATTATAAAACACTTATATTATTTTAACAATATAACACAAAGTGGAAAAACTCTTATTCACACCGAAAAATTGGAGAACACGTGCCCATCTAACAGAGGTTGCCGCCAAATGATTGTAATAAAAAACAATATACTCATTGAACACACTCAAAACAGCTGATTATGAGCAGAAAACACTTAAAGCTACCAAAGGGACATTTTCCTATTTAAATAGAACGAGTATTGTATTTTTAACGATTTTTTAAATTTCTCCTGGGACGCATGATCCCAATGGTAGTGAAAGGGTTAATGTGAATGCACAGAACTTTCGTAAGTTGCACAGGCCCGTGCGCAGGATTTTCCCCTGGGGGGGTTTTCATCTACACTCATAAAAAAATTAACCCTATAATGAGATAAAATTAACTAAAATTTAGGAAACCAAGTACATTTTTACTACTAGAATTTTGCTGAAAATTTCCTAAAACTAAGTAAATTTTTACGAAATCTTAGTAAAATTTTGCTGAAATTTTCCTAAAACTAAGTAAATTTTTACTCAAATCAAGTTAATATTTACTCAAACTGAGGACAATTTTGTTGATTTTTTCCTCAAAATGAGGAAATTTTTACTTAAACTTAAGAAAATTTTATTTTATACAAGGAAAAAAGGTGAAATTAAAATAAGTTCAATTTAACTAAAAAAATCAAACAAATAGTTTTGCTTCAAAGTATGCAAAACTGATACAAAAATGACAACATGATATATTTCTCAAGAGTTTTATGTTACCTCTGCCATAAGGAGTTGAACTATTACTCCATGATTGTTGCGAAGGCAAGATAGGTATTGAGAAATAAGTCTCTGCAAACGAACGAGCATTTTTTAAACAATTTCAAATGTTAATTAATACCTAAATGTATGAAGAACTCGGCATAAATTTCTGTAAACATATTAACTTACTTTTAGGAAAAAAAAAAATTTTTAAGTTAAAATTTCCTAAATGGAATTTTTTCCATACAAAAAATTTCAGATTTTTTTCTCACTTAAAACCTTGGAAATATTCTTCCACATAGTTTTGAATTTACTCAATTGTAAGAATTTTTTATTAGATCGAAAGAAATGATTTTAAGTAAATCTACTACCCTTTTTTTCTAGTAAATGAACAATTTACTATGGCTTTGAAAGATGGAAACTGTACTCAAAAATAGTTAATTTTCCAACTTTTTAGGAAATTTTTACTGGAGCGTTTGGAAACCACTCATATTTTATTGCCGGATACTTTGATACATTCGTCCGACAGACATTGTCGGCAAAATTGCATTTCAGTAATCCATCTATCAGCACTCTAAGGAATATGTCAGTAAAAGAAAGCAGAAAGTCTACCGAAAGAGCAGATTTTCTGCTGTTAAAAAAGAGACCGCAGATTTGTATATACTGAGATGGTAAACAGCTGTTTGCTGTTTTTAGCAATATATATGATACGCATATTGCTCCAAGCTAATATAATAGGAAATTCGGGCTAAACTCGCTTATGAACGTTTATCTATTTTTATATTTTAATTAACAACAGCCAATTTTAGCAGACTGCAAACTCTTTAGCAGTGTGAATGGTGATGTAAGATTGCAGAAAACTGCTGTTATGCAAAAAAAAACAGCTGTAATAGCAGAAAAGTGTCTGCTGATAGGCAGTAGACAATCGCTGCTTTTATTAACAGACTTGTTCTCTAAGTGTATAACTTTTTTTAAATAGTTGCTTGAAATTACATACATACATATCGAGGGCTTATATTCATAAGTGGCTATGAACAAAAACATAACTTTTCAGGAGAGCGAAAAAAAAAACTGATTTTCTCCTTAATGTTGTATAGAAAACGCATTTTCTGTGATGTAAACAGCGAATTTAAAGATTCCAGCTTCATCCATCAAATTGGTCGCTTGTAACATATATGTAGCCAGTCACGAAAATTGCTGCAATTGATGAAAAATCCAAAATTCGCCGTTGCAATTCCTTATATTTTAACTTTCTTCATTCATAATTCTGAAACTTTTCATACACAAATATTCCCCATGAAGTCAGCAATCACATGCCATAGAATTATTTTGGTATTCTCAGTATAATAAAAAGTTACGCCGGTTTTTCTAAATATACTTTTCACAATTTTTCACTTTACAGCCACCATTTTTCCTATTTTAGCTTCATAACTGGGGAATCAAAATGCTATTAACGCGAAGTGATGGAATTTGATAGTACGATATGCCCTAAATCTAGAAAAATGTTTCAAACAAAATCGTTGTAGCGAATTATAACCTTCGGTTTTATGCTGCTCCATTGTTGAACTATTTTATTTCTATGATTTTTATGTTCATAGCCACTTATGCAGTCACAAACTAACGTGCGAGGGGATAGTCAAATTAAAAAATTAAAAGAAATGGCTTTAGAAAAACATCTTTTCTTTGGCATCAAAAACTCATTTTCGAGAAAATGGTTCATAGCCACTTTTGAATATAAGCCCTCGATATATATTTTGAAGAATAATAACACAAAAAACGATCAAATTCCTTGGCGATAAACCATCCAGTCCCGCAATTTTCTATGATAAATGCAGAAAATTGGATATGATTTTTAACAAAGTATGGTTCTAAATAGGATGTCTAAAGAGTTCTGGGGTTTTTAATTTATATAGGACATGAGTAACAGGATGTTTACTCAAAATCTTTATACGCATATTCCGATTAAATAAAAAATATTTGGAAATGTTTCTTCATGTTTATAATCTTAAATATGTATAAATTCGAATAATAAATACAGTTTTTTGTATTCGATGAAATGCAAGAAGAAACAACTTGAAATTTCAATTCCAAAAAAAAAAAAAACAAAAAATTGGTATTTTATAGTTTCGTTTTCCTACGTAGATCCAAGTTACTGAATTTGTTGTTTCTCTTTTGAATAATACTTGTTACATATGTACAAAAAAATACTAGCTAAGAAAAATATTTGACATAAGTGATTAATTTCTTATTGTTTCGCAACTTTAAAGAAGATTTTTAAATAGAGACCTACACGCAGAGAAAAAAATGCATTTCGTAGAAACGAAATTTTAGACACGTGAACATCGTTTCTGAGTTTCTTTTGTGGGAAAAATTAGTTTGTTTGCGGTAAACATGTCATCAGTTGTTGTAAATGAACAAAGAGAAATAAGTATGTATATAACAATTTTCTTCGTTTGTCGAAATGGATTTGTATTATAATTGCAAACTCCCAAAACATTGGAAGTAACAGAAACCGTTGTTGTTGCATCTGTGATGAAAATAGGACACATCGGTTCAGATTTAGATACAGCTCCATAAAAATTTCCAATCGCAAATGTTACATCTTAACACTCTACAAGCATCAAGCAAATTATTTGCTTTTATTAAGAATATTTTAGATTTCATTATGATATCATAGTGATTCTTATCTACACTTTTTTTAACATTACTAAACGATTTTGTTATAAAATGTCCAAACTTTTATTGCTCTAGTCGAATGTCATGAAGTGGTATCGGTTAATAAAAATGAAAATTTTCCGAGTTATTTTAGAAAGACTTTAAAATTCTATATTTTATTGCTTCAGAAAGTCTAGAAGGTTTTAAAAAGTATATGTTCGATACCTCTCTGGGGGGGGTTTGAACCCCCAAACCCCCCCTGCGCACGGCCCTGAAGTTGCATAATAGTCTCTACATACGTACATTTTATCGCGAGCACCACATAATGCTTAAAATTCACGAATTGTTGTGTTTTTTCTTTTCCTTTAAAATTTAATTTCTTCTACACAATATATTTCAAGTATGTGGTACCTTCTCCTGAAAAATTCGCAATTTATATTTTGAAAATATTTCCGAAAACGCCATGCCATTCTTCAATCCATACTTCGACTTTTATCAGTCTTCCACACAACAACCGCTTATGACCAAGCATCGAACTGGTATAAGAAGCTTAAACATCTCTGTTAACATAAAACGTAAAGAATTTTTATCTTTGATCGTAAAAAGCCGGTCTTCTTACAACTCAACACACACATACGCACAGCTTAAAGTTGGAGAACTGTTCCATTTCTCTCCATTCTACTCTCTCCATCATTCTGCCACTTCTCTTTCTTTCTCGCTGTAAAACTCTTCATGAATGAGAATGAGTCTGCGCGCACAATCGTACATACAATAAGTATGTCTTGCGCCTGCGCGACTTTCATTCAAACATTTTACGCATTTACATAGGCACACACACTCGACTTGGATTCGTCCGATGTTTGTTGTAACTCTCTTCATTTCTTTTTCGTCGTTGATCTTGGTCTCGTACTTACTACAGCGTCGTCGTATACATATCTTGGCCTTTTTAAGCCGCTCTTTGGGCTGCACTTTCTTGACTCCACGCACACATGTGGCTGCTTACAATCTGTATGTAGCGTCGTGTCGTAGCATGTTTTCTATTTGTGAGCCGAGTTGTCTTGGCTCCGTTGGTACAATAGAGGCAAATAAGAAGAAGAAGAACGGCGATGACAAACGGCAACAACGAACGATACGCTGGCAACAGTAGCTTTTAAAGACTTTTCGCTTTTGGTCTGATGCACACAGACACTGACTGAAGAGTGGTTAAAAATCTTTTAGACCACAAACTAGGCAACTCAGTTCGTTATTTACTCTGCAAGCGCTTGGTTCGTACCACCGGATAAAATGACAGAGAACTTCCTATTGTCGCCAGTGATCAAGTGATGTTTTCTGTACGAAAGGATATTTTCACAAATCTCGAACGTCGCACAGTGTTGATTAAACAAAAACAAATTGTCATTTAAGTTGCAAATACATAACCGAAATCGAAATAGAAAAAAATACAAAATCCGATGGAGAAAATAAACCAAAATTCCTAAAATGTTTCACTAAATTGTATACACATATTGATTGATAAATAAATCTGAATACCAATATTTGATTTATAAAATACAAACACACAATCAGCCCTCACTCCCCGCTTCAGCGTCACAACATATGACAATTTGCATTGCGGTTCCCAAATTAAAGCCGTACAAACAAACAAACTAACAAAATTGAAAACAAATTTATGAATATTCATAAAAAATAGTACAATTTACATAGGAAAACATCAGAAATATTTTCAACAGGTAAGGATTAAATGTATTATATTGAATATTGTGCAGCAAACATCAGCATCAGCATCGACATTGACGTCGTCGTCATGACTGTCATCATCATCAGCGCTTCGATATTCCGCATCAGTGTATCATGTTTAGCTGAAATGGAATCGATTGCAACCTTCGCTTCCTTTGATCAATCACTATGCATGAAATGCATTTTATTATCCCTTACTTTTTTCGAATGCTAAAACTAAAACAAAAAATATTGACTTTATCGTACAAAACGATTACAATGGAAATATTTGCGAACAACAAGAATTCAAATTAAACTGCAAATAAATGACAAATTCAAAATTAAACAAAAACAAAAAGAACGAAAAACTAGAAAATCCTTTGACAGCCGAGATCGATTGATAATCTCTCGAAAGCCAAAAACTATTATTCCACGTTTTATGTATAATGCATGCATTCATTGGAAGCAGAAACTAAAGTGTCGTCGGATATTTGAAAAGTGTTTATTTCTCATTGAACTGGAGTTTCTTCCCCAGATTAGAAAAGGAGTTCGTTATACTTCAACTTTGCATAAATAAATGAAAGACATTAGGAAGAGCCTCAATAATTAATTTCTTTGATTAAAATTGTGACTCAAACAGTTCGCTCAAAGGCCCAAGCTAACATCACTCGTCGTTGAAATGTTAAGTCGTGAATGCACTCACTATATATATACAGCTCTTGTCCAACCTAAAGCTTAGTTTGTACCCGTTTGCAAGGCGTGGTAAATAAGCACTAAACCTTAATGTGAGATTAAATATTATGACCTATGAGACGTAACTTCACATTTTCCATTTGCTGTGAATAGAGAAACAACTCTGTGGCAATATAAAATATAGCTCTGTGTTTGGAAAACAGAAACTTGAAGACAGAATCTTTTTTGTTGCTGGTTATACAAATTGTACATGAAGTTCAGACTCGACTCTAAAAACTTCCATAGGGTGGTGTGCACCTTAATGTTAGTGTTCTATTTTTGTTACGCCTATCCAAGCTTAAGCTGCGATAACAAAGACGCAAATAAAATTCAAATTTTTCAATCAATGGAAAAATTAATTGTCCACATTATGTATTTATCTACAAAAATTTAAAAAGTTGAATTCAATTCAATGGATATCGAAGTCTAAAAATGGCGAAATAAAATATTTTAATCCTTTACATTGTAGTTGACGATAAGTGAGAAATTTTATTTTGAGTACAAATTAGATCTTCATTAACGCGCACTTAAAGAGCTTGAGCTATTTCTCGACTTCAAACTGTCATTTGAAGATTTTTAAAAATATTTTTCAATGGTTGAAATTTAAATATTCTGCTTGAGAGATTTTTTGTTAAGATTTAATCCAGCCAATTGAAAAGTTTGCTGGAGATCAAGTTGAATTCCAAGAAAATTGCTCCATTTTAGTTTTAATTATATAAAGTCAGCCTTTATAAATTGGGAGCGGTTGTATTGCTACAGGTATGAATTGGCAACTATGAAACATGGTGAGGTTGTAAACAGCTTACTGCGGATCGCTCAACATTAGATTAGGTCTGGTCAATGTAATGCCTTCTACGGGCAAAATAGCATCAGAATCTCATGCAAAATTAGTTATCATTAATTATGAGTACAACATTCGCTTGGTGCGAGATCAATTTCCTTCTATATTGTAAAAGAAAGCAAATATGTGTAGCAAATGACTTGTCGTGACATGTTTTTGCAGTGGATGTCAACTGGATTTATATTGGATTCGTGTACGTTACGTTCTAAAATTATTGAATATGCCACGAAAATAGGCAGGCATAACTATTGTTAGTACAGGTTGTAATAATATCAAAATAAAATAAATATTTTTTTGCAAAATCGGAATATTCTCCATCACAAATTTATATTTGTTAAAATTATTATTATTACAGCGATGACAGTGTTTCTTATACACTCCACGAGAGTTTTATGTATTTGTGCATTTGTTTGTTACACCCAAAAGGATGCAAGGTAGACCCATTGTTAAGTATACCGATCGACTTAGAATCACTTCTTGAATCGATTTAGCCATGTCCGTCTGTCTGCCTGTCCATATATTCTTGTAATCACGATACAGGTCGCAATCATTGTCCGATTCTAACGAAACTTTCCACAACGAAGTTTTTCGCTATTTAATTTGAAGAAAAGCGGTTCAGATTTAGATATAGCCCCCATACGAATATCACTCCCGATTTGACAAAACATCTTATATATAAACCAGGAATAACTGTGGTGGAAATTAGTCAGATCGGTTCATATTTATATATACCTCCTCTCGATTTGACTTTTTCTGCTCTAGAAACCACATATTTCAACAGATCTTCTTCAAATTTGGCAAAATATCTTATGTTTCCACTAGAAACGCCCATGGTGAAAATGGGTCAGATCGGTTCAGATTTATATATAGCTCCCATACAAATTTCTCTCGCAGCTTGACTTTTTCTGCCCCAGAAACGTTATACTTGAACTGGAAGAACCTATATTTGGATATAGCCCAGATACCAATATTCTTCTCGATTTGCAAATTGGATCAGGTCATATAAGCCTATGATTAGGAAGCAAACAAAAATCCTTCCCGTTTTCAATATTTTGCCGAATTGAATTGTATTCGGATAGAAAGTGGAGTGTATCCTGAATTTTCTATATATTAATGAAATTTTATAATTAGGAAATCGAAAGCAATTTGGGAGTTTGCAATTAGATATAAAATTTGCACAAACAATTAATCATAAAAATTATAATATTTAGTTCGTAGTTTGAATTAGATTATAAGGGTACACTTGTACCTATTATGGTCAAATCAAGATTCGTGATGTGATTTGTATAACGGTGCGCCACTTTTCCGAAAATATATATTTTTTCCAAACTAGGGATAAAAATCATTTGACCCGCTAACATCATATATTTTATCATTAGTGTAATAATATATAGGGAGGTATATTTTTTGGCCACCCTTCATGTGAATGGGCAACATTACCCACAATACTTAAATACGGAAAAATCCCCCCGTTATGATCATATATAAAATTTGCTTGAAGTCCGTCCAACCATTAAAAAGTTACAGCACTATTTTCTAATCCCATTAGAAACATAATTTCCACTCTTCTGAATATTCAAATTAAGTTATTTCAAATAAAGTGAAAGTTAAATCTTCTGTGTCACCGAAAAAGAATAAAAAGAAAACAAATATTCACATGCCTTATTTAGTATCCATTTTTAATTAATATTGTTGCTTGAAATGATAAATTGAATAAAACCCATATGTATTTAGTATTAGCATCAAATATATAAGAAATATTCTAATTTTTATCTTTTAAACTTCTACAAATGAAATGATTAATGAATAATTCGAATTAGTTTTTTATATATATTTATGGATTGATAAATGACAAAAATGTAGGTATGTTTCTTAGAATGACCCAATGTTATAAAAAACAAAGAACTCAAATCGTTTAAAATACAATAGATTATGAAAGCGAAAGTTTGAAAAGTTGTTGAATTATAACCGTCTTCTTTCCCTTCTGGGCATCAGTCGCATGGGGTATAGGACAAGATATCAGATTCACCTACGCCAACACCAACATACATGTACTTTATAACGGAGATGTCTTCATTCCCTACACCATATGATGAAATGTACATACGTTTCAGTATCGAATACACATTCATGAACTTCATTCGATTCTAAGGACTCAAACATCTGAACAGAAGATCTGTTAGAAAAAATTGACAAATATTTACCTCGCACTGCATGAGTTGAAATTACATAAGGTCAATGTCCAAATGTCAGATGCCATACAAATTTGACATTTGCAAATCGATCTTATGGCATTTCAGCTAGATTTCGCATTAAGTGTGACAAGGCTAAAAGATTAGCAAATTTCGAACTTTTTTAAAGCTTCCACTCTTGAAGTATATATTATTATTATTTTTATTAATTAATTTATTAATTGATGCAGAGTATTCCAAAGTTTTGCCAGCAAATTAAAGAGCGCCGACATACGTAGAAATAGAGTACCTAATGAATAGAATTATAACTTTATACAAATTCTTTTATTGGTATACTGGGCGTGTCTTAATCACCACAAGCAGTTTCTCTTACGCCCAACTACCTCGCCCTTTTATAGGGGCGTCTCAACTGATTTACTATGATTGTGCGTTGGACCGAGATAAAAAAACGTCCCTTTAAAATTGTTAATCCTTTTTTGATTGCAAATAGTGTACACAAAAATAGTTTTTCTTAATTATAGTACATTATTTGCCTAAAAAAGGAAAAATAACTAATTCACTATGCAACAAAAAATAACAATGTTGTGCAAAAAAACTAAAAATACTTACACCCTTTAAAAGTATTTTGTTGTATCTTTTAATAGCTAATATTCTAACGAATCTCTATACATTTAAGATCTATGGATAAATGTAGATGTTATGGCCCTCAATACAAGCTAGATAAAATGTTATACATGACCCATCAGGAAATATTTTGTTGCATTCTGTTTTTGCTGCATATTACTCAGGTTGAGTAAAAGTTTCAGAAAAAAAAATTCAGAAATATTTTCTTCAGATTGAGTATAAATTTACTGGGTTTGTGTTAAATTTCAGTTAAATTTTCAACAGATTTAGAAAGGACGTGACAAATACTCTAAATTTCAATGCTTCTTGATTAAATTATGGCGTTTCGTGACTGAAATTTAAATAATTTTAATGACCACGATCACTAGTAGAACCGAGCAACAGAAATGGTGCGGGTTTACCATCCAGACAAGCCAAGGTTGAACTCCGGTGACTTTATTCAACGTCGGCATCATCTGGCGACATTTATGAGTAAATAGACATGTAAAGTTCCTCCCTTGTCTCTTCGGGGATATTTGTTTAGACATGGACAATGGTTAAGGTGTACTTAAATAGTGAAGATGTGTGGCTTACTACAAAGAATACACTAAATATTTAGATTTTTTGATATTAAGCGTATCTGCCTCTTGACCTACAGAGTCACGCTCGAACGTGTCATCTTGGAATTTTATGGCAATTAAGCATATATTACATTCAAGGGATTGGGATCGATATTACGAGTTGTTACAAACGGAATGATAATCGTACTATACCTTCACAATAATGGAGGGTACACAGATCTTCAATCGTGAATTGTTCCAATAATAACAATTATACACATTTGAATAGAGAAACGTCGTACTTCACTTATGGACGTAATTGCCACTCCCATTTAATCTATCAGATTCTGTGGAATGCACTTAGCGGTAGTGGGTATACAAGAATAGGCCAGGTCAATCTCAACGCCATTTTTACTTGTTTTATTCTATAAAAAGTAGACAATCTCTAGATTACGGACCAGTAAAATCGCATATTCGCAACATACCATTCGTGAATTGCTCCAATAATTACTACTCTACCGCTGTTGTTGATTACGTTACAATGCGCCGCGCTGCGCTGCTCTGCTTGGCACTGTCTGCCACACAGTGGGGAACTTTTGAGAAAAATGTATTAATACATATAGATATGCGAAACTGCTTAGGGTCGATTCACACAATTATACCGAGTAGAATTATTTAAAGATGAACAAATCAAAAAAATGATAACTTCTCATTAGTATGTCGTTGTTTGAAAACAAAAACCAGTTCAATTTAAGTTAATAATTCTATATTCTTTATGTGAGATTCATATAGATCAAATGAAAAATCAAGGCTTTTTGAAATTTTTTCAAAAGATGCCAAAAAAAATTCTGCATTGTCGGCCCATTTTTATTTTTGTGTGGTACGCGCTTGCAGAACTAATTTGCAAGATATTTGAATTTATAGTAAATAATAATTTCTAGTGTAAGCCCTTGCCTGCAAACAAAAACACTTTTCTACAATCCTTATAAATTATCAACAACTACAGTTAAGGTAGGAAAAGCCACTTGAGTTAAAGCACGCCTTTTGTAATTTGTTCATATCGATTATTGAAGGCCTTCTTCAGAATATCAAGATCAATAATAATTATTATCTTCCTGCCACTGTGCAGCATTACATACGGTATTGAGTGGTTTAATCTACTCAGTAAGATTACGTTAAATCGTATTATATAAAGTAACGAAGTACACGTGAAACGAAGAGAGGGAATTAAGGAACTGGATTTTATTGTGTTATTATGGATGGTTATGGAGAGGTCGTTAAAGTGATACAAATAGAACAAAACGGTTTAAATTAGTTTTTATCTGCACCGCGATCGAATAACAGCAAATTAACACACAGACACACAGTTTTTGTTTAGAACAAAAAATGCACCACAACAGCAAAACAGCTACAACATCAAACGCTGTCTGCTATTAATGATCCGCATTGTGATATGAATAGAGCGATCATGGACATCATATAATTTTGTATTTGTTTCTGGAACCCGGTTATTGGACTGTTCTTCGGATACACGATGTAATATGTTGCATGGACAAAGGTAGGGTATCCAATTATTCGAACTTTTACATTATTCGATTAATCGTGTATTCGAGAACAGAGAATTTTCGATTAATCGACTAATGCCCCCAATGAAACATAATTGATTAAAACTAAATAGACAAGAAAAATTTAATTCAATGTGAGTCAATACTTTTCTATAATAAATTACAATGCTGCCAATTGTGTGTTTCAATAACGGAGTTCGAAATAAAGTCTGCAAAAATTTCTATAAAGAGTTTGCGAGCAGTCCAGCTATATATTTACTCTAAATATATATCACACGAACGATTCTGACGTATCTCATTTTATTCAAAGAACAATATAGTTTTAAATTTGAAATTAAAAATATGATGAAACAGTATTTATAAAGAATATTTTTAAAAAATTGTATAGTATATATACCTATATAAATTTTGTATTGTTATTAATCAAATTGTATTGTATTGTAATGCATAAGGCACTATTTTTAGCCGATGAAACTAACAGATTATAATTTCAAAATTCGAATTTAATAACAATGCATATTATATTTATATGTGTACGTTGGATTTCGTTCAAATTTATAATTTAATAAAGCTAAAGTATTTCGAGTCGTGAGCTTAAACTATTTTTAAATTTAGACCAGTTGGTCTTAGATTTATTGCGGAATCTTATAGGTTCCGGTGGCTGCCGAGCTAATTTAAACATAATGTAACAATGATCTGGGAATGAATGAATGTCTGAGTCATTCCAATCTAGAACCTCGTCGATTAGGTTTTCAGAACAAAAAGTTATGTCTATTACCTGTTTCCTTACCTTGTTAACGAATGTGGCTTTGTTACCAATGTTGAGGAATTAAGGAATTCTAGGAGGGCCTGCCCTCGTTTATTGCATTTTGTGCTACCCCAACCAATGTGCTGCGAGTTGGCGTCACTACATACTAGAATTTCCAGACGATGTAGTTCCAACGTAGGTGGTAGTGTCGGTGAGTCAGATGGCAGGTATACCGATGCTAGGTACATGTTTGCATCCGCCGTTGACAACTTTGGAGAGAAGAGAAAATAATGTTATTGTGACACAAGATACAGGTTCGGGGTCTGCGCGATGGAGGTTGATCTGAACGATGTTGGTGTTAGTTTTCATTCAGCAGACGGCCTTCTTGGGAGCTTGACGTTTCAGTAGCTCCCTTAGTCTCTTGTGCCTTGTTTTTTTTGTCGAGGGGGTTTCTTTTGCTTTTAGTCGCCCGGCCGATTAAACTTTTGCCAACTTTGATATAAATGGCTTTGGCACCGAAGAAATCCTTGCCTTTCTGCTCCGCAAGCTTAGTTATGGATGCCTGGTCGATTCCGACCACAAATATGGTACCCTATAGCCCCTCTTCTCTATGGAAGACCTCCCATTTCCTTGTGTCCAAGCCCACATTCTGCCTTGCGATTGTTTTTAGGACGGCATTGGGTTCGAGTTTACTACCTCATCCTTTAATGAAGAACGTCGCCTTCTTTAGCGATGGGATGTCCTTCCTTCTCACTAGGTCCAACTTAGCGCCAGCCCAAGGAGTTGGAATCGTATTGATTATCATTTTGAGGGTCACGACACATTCTCTCGACTCCAGTTTTAGCAAAAGAATGTTCTTGTCGAATGCGCAACTGTTGATTTGGATTATGCTGCCTTCATTTTCTACAAGGACGTGCTCCAATATTTGCTTTGGACCAAGTCGTCAACCATGGATTTTTTGGTCTTTCGGTATTCTTCCGGTTAGGCTATTGGCGTCGATGACTGCGTAGCAGTGTTCATCCGCCTGTTGTTTTCTGGCCATCTTCGCGTAGGAGGATAGCTCTTTATCGTTTTTCACATCATGCTTCGTCCTTAGCGCTGGACGATTGCTTTTTAAGAGCAATCTTCTCTTCACTAAGGATTTCGCTGATGTGCCCGCTTCTTTCGTAGATGCGTCCTCCATCCTCCCCCCCCCCTTTTGATGAGATTCCTGGTGGAGAAAGTAATATCATTGCTACTCAAAGATGAGGAGCACTTTACCTTCTTTGAAGAAGATTCCGCGGAGTTCTGCTCTTCGGGAGAGTGGACCATTTTCCCAACCTCCGAAGAGGTGGTAATAGGCGCTTCCTGCTCCTTCGCAGCATCCTGCGAATCATCTTCCAGCCTTTTCTTCCCCTTAGACGTTGCGTGCACTGACGCCACCCTCTCCCTGTACCCTGGAGTCCACGTAGAAAGGAGGTGCACGCAACGTCCTCCCCTATCCGCCACCTGGGGACGCGCCTGGTAGGAGACTGGCCACTCCCGTAGGAGACTGGCAATTCCATTTATTGCGAAGGAAGAAGAAATGCTGTCTAACACTTATTCTGTGACGGTCAAACTCGAATAAATTAATTAGAAAATGGGTCCACGAAATTGTAACCCATTTTCTCGGAAAGCAGATGAAAATTTCTAAGAATTCCCGCTATCTGTTAAAATAATATTTGTCAATTCACAATTGTGATTTTAACTTTATAAAGTCAGAGCTAAATATTGAACTCAAGAGAAAATTATAAGTTGTACAAAAAATATAATAGGAAATTAATAATGTCTGTTATTTTATTGCAAATTAAGCTCGAGGCCGGTGTTGTTTGTGCTCTAATTTTATTCTTATTCAATATATCAACCTTACAAGTTGTTGTTGTAACGTAATTTAGAATGGTTCATTTATTTGAAAGTTATAAGTTTTTTAAAGTAAATCTTTGTAGAATTCCTGAAGCTCGAAGAAAATCGAAATATTAAATAACACATAAGACAAACAACGCCGGCCTAGAGCTTAATTTTCAATTAAATAACAAATTTTAAAAAGGTCGAAATAAAATAAATAATCTGCGAAATAAATTATTTAATGCTGAAAGTATATCAATTCCTGATAAAATAAATAAATTATTTACCGCTTGCGTTGTCTTCTGTCATTCTCAATCTTTAACAGATTAAAAAATAAATGTATGCATAATTGTAACTGGCCAAAAAAATAAATATTTGGTTTGCCAACAGACGATTAAATATATATAATAAAATAAAGACAATAACAATAACGTGGTTAGTGAAATGGAGGGTAGTGGTAAATGCAACAAAGTGCACACATGTCACGTTTACCCTGAGAAGAGACACTTGTCCACCAATTGATATATTTAATAACAGTATACCTCAAAAGGCAAACGTAAAGTACCTTGGAATTCATTTGGACCGCCGTCTTACATGGGCATACCATATTGATTCCAAAGTAACCCAGATAAAGCTGAAATTGCTACAGCTACAATGGCTTATTGGACCACGGTCTGCTCTAGACCTTGAATATAAAGTCCTTATTTACAAAAGCATTATAAAACCCATATGGACATATGGTATCCAGCTTTGGGGTTCAGCGTGTGCATCTAATGTCAATAAGCTACAGAGAAGCCAGTCAAAAATTCTACGATTGATTACGAACGCCCCTTGGTACATCAGAAATGGAAACATTCATAAGGACCTTAACATCCCAATGATCAAAGAAGAAGTCAAGAGATACTGCCGGAGCTACGTTTCTAAGCTACACATCCATCCAAATACACTCGCTCGAGAGCTGCTAAATTATGAAGGACACAGCCGTCTGAGGAGAAGAAATACCCTAGATCTAGTTTAGAATTTTGAATTGTCACAATGCTAATGTAATATTTTGATAAAACTTTTATTACATACTTTTGCAAACTCTTGCTGGTTATATACTGTAAATAACCTTTAGAATAAGAATCCTAGGTTAAGATTTGAATACTTATTGTTATTTTCACAAGTTATGAAAGATACAATAAATAACAAAAAAACGTAAAAAAAAAATAACAATAGTAAAATTCCATAATTACTGTGTAATTACAAAAAAGTAATTATAATTACAAAAAATAATATATGTATAGGGTGTTTTTTATTGAGGTATAGAACTTCGAATTGAAATAAAACACAAGAAAATCGTTTTAATGTCCATCAATTTGGCTTTATTGGAAGGATAATTTTATGCCATTAATGTTTAAATATGATTTCGGGCATGTGGCCGCCGCGGCTGGCTCGAATATAGCCAATTCTACAGGTCCAATTTTCAATAACGCCACGAATGTTGGCTTCCAAGTCCCCTAACGTTTCTAGTTTGTTGGCGTAGACGAGCGACTTCACATATCCCCAAAGAAAATAATCCAATGGTGTCAAATCACACGATCTTGGTGGCCAATTGACAGGTCCATTCCGCGAAATTATGCGCTCATCGAATTAATTGCTCTGATGGACGATTATGTCGACCATAAAATGGACGGAGCTTGCGGTGAACTTCGCGAACTGAACCATTACTTTCGAAATAAATTTGCACGATTTGCAAGCGTTGTTCTTTTGTCAACCTGTTCATGATGAAATGGCAAACCAAACTAAATATTAATCACTTGACAGCTGACAAAATGGCCGCCAGTTAAAAAAGTGATGCCAACTTAAAGTTCTATACCCCAATAAAAAACACCCTTTATATATTTTATATACAGTCGTAAAAGGGAATCCGTTATAAGTATGGAGTGGTAACGAGTACCCACATTCAATAGAATTGGTGTTTTAAAATAAATCAGATTCAGCAGCACTAATGCTCGCAAGCATAAACGGCGCTTATTATTGGCGGAAACCCGAATTACGATTTCCCTCTGGTAGCTCATTTGGCCATGAAAAGTCTTTAAAAGAAAAGAAAAAACCCTTTTTCCACTTTTAATTGATTAGACAACATCAAGCCGCCACCAAGTGCGGCATGCTCATGGGAAGCAGAACGAACCAACAGGCCAACACATATTCAAACTTCTTACATGTTCTTTCGTATTCCTCTCTCTATTTTCTTTGTGTTGTGTCGTAGTTTTGAACTTGTTCTACTTGTTCTGTATGTTGATGTTGCTGGTTTTCAAGTCAACACTTGCTCGCGAGTTGAGCTTTTGAAGCACTTGTTCTTCTACTACTGCCCCTGATGTTTGTTTTCCGGAGTTACCGATTTTGCGTGTGTCATCTATGGCCAGAGATACAATACGATGGTTGGCTTGAATGTTTACGGTCGAGTTGAACGGCCATATGCGACACAGAGTGTTGTGTCGTCGTTGTAGCTGTTGTTGCTTTACATTGGAACGCCTTTCATTGCATGCCTTTTAATTAAGGACGAGTTTTTTCAGTTCCACCTCTTTCTCATGCTTTAAGCTTCGGCAGCAAAAAGTTAGCAACTACTAAAACAGCAATACACACTCGCAACAACAACAGCATCGCAACAAAGCATGCGAAACCCCAATATAAGATTAAGCTAGTCAGGTTTGTGGATTTGCCCCCACTCCTGGCGATTTTAGGACAATTCTTGATTACTT